>CM048747.1:223761770-226261770 GCA_026315105.1 Locusta migratoria | reverse complement strand
ATACGTTCTAAAAATCGAAATTTTGAGCCCACTTGCCTTCCGTC
The DNA here is from genome assembly GCA_026315105.1 of Locusta migratoria. Lineage (NCBI taxonomy): Eukaryota > Metazoa > Arthropoda > Insecta > Orthoptera > Acrididae > Locusta > Locusta migratoria. The sequence continues at coordinate 226,261,726 of CM048747.1, read as the reverse complement.
TCCCCTGAAAACAACTGTTTTCGTTTCGACCTGTAGATTCTTTTTAACTAGTACTTGTTTCAATCCATTCTTTTTCGCCGTTTTTCTCCGCTGGTTCCTATTAGTGTCATTGCGCCTTGAGGGCGCCTACTCAGGTTTTGTAGCACTTTCGGTTGGCCGTCAGCAGTTTTAAAGGGGCCGTCGTATCTGCCCTAAACGCAGTTTCCTGGCAAGTCAGTTCATTCGGCCTAGTCACCTGAAGCTGGCAGCCTGTTGGTCTGCTGAAATATCGTGTGAATATGATGTCGTTGACTGGGTGCAGACCCGAGAAGAATATCATCATTCTTTACACCAGGACAGTCTAGCAACCACAGTAAATAAAATATTTTCCGTAATTCAATAATATTCTTCAGATCAAATAATATTTGTAGTACATATTTTCTAAAGCTCGTCTCATGCGTTGATGCTATCCCCATACCAAATTTCATCAAAATCGGTTCAACGGCGTAGATATGAACGATAAGAGAGAGAGTTGCTTTCTCATTCGGCCTAAGATCTTCTTGGAGGTGTGAGTCTTCTAGCGGTCTCTATGCGACCTGGAATTCTGACCTTCACCTCTCTGACCGTCCAAGCCATAAATGTTAATTGTTCGTTGCTTGCCAATTTATAATATTCCTACTACTAACTGAAAATATTGTACGTTTCAATTCCGCTCCCAAAGAAGCCTGTAACATCAGATACTGACATAACGTTTCAATCAGGAAGTAGATAAGCAACCGAATGACCTCGCAGGCAACGCAATAAACAACAATGGATGATAATGTACACGTTTTACTAAATGAAGCGGAAGACAACGCACTTTTTAATACACGAAATGAATATTAAAAGAGGCTGCAATATTGATTTTGCACCTCGTAGAGGACAGACCATAGATCCGTGACGCACCACTTAGTACCTGTGTTCGTGTAAAGGCTGCCAGGCAATTACTGACGCTTTATTTGCTAGTTATTGGAAATATGTTAAGAATTTTCGAGCTGGTGCAGAGACTTCAAGCATTTATAGTAGAAACTGAAAATAATAAATAAATCTTATTTTTAGAACAGAGATTGTATTTAATTTAATTTACTATTTACTTTTTAGTTTTTACTACTGTCTTAATTTACATTTACTGATCTACTGTACATGTCAGATTGAAACTTCATTCACCCTTTCCTTAGACAATCGAAAATACAGTTGGTTTTTACATTTCTCTAATTAATAGCTGTAATTTGTGTATACATCCTACACCCCATGCTTCCATTCTGTCTGTCTACCTCTCCCTGTTTATCTTCTCCTTCCTCTCTCCATTTCCTCCCTTCTCTTTGTCCAACCGATCCTCCCTCTTCCCCTTTTAGTACATTTTCACTTCCTCCCTGTCCAGCTCTTAATCACACTTTCCCTGTTCATGTCCTCCTCACTCTTTCTAATCCAGTTTCCTTCCCCTCCACTATCTTTTCTTTGTTTATCCTAGAGCCTTGTTTAACGTTACATTCAAAATCTTATAGTCACGTAAGTTCTCACTGAATGCTGTCAGATATTTGACAGAACTCTGTATTGATATACCATATGTACAAATTTGTTATATAGGAATTTATGTAAATTTTAGAATGGGGAAACAACGTTATATCAAAATTTCAAAGTAATTGGTCAAAAACTTTTGGAGTTTAACGGTTTTGAACAAACAGCACATTTTTATTTATAGAGATACAGTGCACCTTACCCATACAGATATGAACTATGTTACTGCCCCATTGATGTTCAGTACAGCTAACCATGGTGATAAATTAATGACATTACCCAACGTTTAGTGAAGTCTGTTTAAACAGTGAAACTTTGCCGCATAAATTTCATAGAAAATTCGCATCTAATACAACCCTTCGAGAACTGGAATTTAGGTATCAGTACTTTTTACAGAAAATATTGCGAATATGAAAACATGAAGACAATCGATTATTTGTAGTAAATGAATTAACACATATCATTTGAGACAAGTGATGTACACAGGTGATACCACTTACTTTTGCAGTCGTATCTTCAATTTAAACTCATTCTTAGCTCTCCAACATGATCTTTAAGTATACTGCTGTACGAATTCATATTTTAAAAAGTTTCCAGTAAAAACTGTTTAAAAAAAGTTGTTCTTAATGTGTAATATGAAACAGTGGAGAAATATAGAATAAGGTAGTGAAAGTGCAGATAATTAGCTAACTTAGGAAAAAAATTAATTTATGTTCACAAAAGAACATTTTAATGTCATTCCTTATTTAAACTCTTAAAAGAAATAGGTATCAATAACAGAAAGAAATGTTGGATTCAATAAGAAATTAGTTACATTTATTAACATCAAGTCGAAAATTTTGGAACACTTTTTTTTATCTATTAGATGTGACATTTTCATATTTACTGTTTACATAAGCTAGAAATTTAATCTTCTTTCTAAATACCATCTCATTCTAGGTGGCTTTCTTCGCATAGCACATATTCCATATCGACTGAAATGCTATCATTTAATTTATAACATAAAAACAATCAACTGTATCCAAAGGCAAAACTTGAGCAGAACATAAGTATTTTATCCTCTTTTATTAAAGTATTTGTAAATAATTGAAAATTTTTATAACTTACTTCCAAAACTTTTGTCAAATTCCAAAAAACGATTTTCTGTAGAGACAATCTGCAAAGCTTAAGAGTTAGATAATGAATTTGGATCAGTACTCCACGGACCAAAAATCACGGTTCATTCATATCTAATTGTGTCAATTAAAGTGTCGTAAAACGACCATGTACCACAGCTATTCCATACCGATCCGTACCTGTGGATTATAAACATGTACCCTACTAAACAAAGACTTCAGCAGAATTCAGGCAGCAGAAATTAGATTCATTAGAGTTACAAATCAAACAACTAGGAAGGACCAAATCAGGAATGAGGTGAAATGAAATGTAGCTGGTATTGAGGTCCTTTTTCCAGTGTCACAAAGAAACACAGTCTTCAGTAGTATGGAACAAATAATGAGAATTAACAGAGAAAGACCTGTTAAAAAGCATTTCAGCCGGCCGCAGTGGCCGAGGTGACTGAGGCGCTCCAGTCACGGTCAGCACGGCCACTACGGTCGGGGGTTCGAATCCCCCCTCGGGCATGGATATTTGTGCCGTCCTAGTTCGTAAGTAGTTCATAAGTAGTTTGTAAGTTTAGGGACTGATGACCCCGTAGTTAAGTCCCATAAGCTTTACAAACATTTGAACATTTGAAAGCATTTCAACCCGAACCTTATGTGAAAACAACTACGGGGAAAACCAAGTAAACGCTGGATAGAGACTGTGAGATAAGATGTGAAAGAGGAAGGACACAATTGGGAAGATATCCTGGAACAGAAGATGTATGAAAATAGAAGTAGATGGCGATCATTTGTACACCACACCCGTGAAACTGGAGTTAGAAATGATGATGAGTTAAAGATGCCGAAGAATGCTCGAGATACTAAATTCAATGTTGGTAGCACAAGAGGATTAAACATGAGCGGCTCGTACAGTTGTAAGAGTTGTTCTGGGGCGTCTTGCTTGGGACTATAACTGCATCCGCAGCATGCAGTACGTGAAGTAGGCGCCGACGAGGCAGTAGAGGGTGGAAACGTCGAGCGGCGACCAGCCGCCAGCGTGGAAGCTGGGCTGACCAGCCGCCTGCTGAAGCACCCCCAGCCGCGCACCACCGCCACTCTCCCCCAGTTGGAGGCGCAGTCTGGCGGCCAGCCGCGACGTCCTGGCCGCCTCTGACGTCACCATCTGGCAGCTGGCCACCGTACACGCCATCTTGGCGACGTTGGGCAGCGTCCACAGCAGCTGCAGCACAGTCTCGTTGTAGACGTCGGGCATGACCCAGCTGCCGTTCAGTTGCTGGAACGCGACGCGCACGATGAACTTTCCAACCGCTGACAAGAGGGGTTATCGTGGTCGAGAGGCAGAAGTTGGCGACCATCTCTGTCAGGTTTGGCAGGCTGTACATTTTGTTGAGCACACTGGCGACATCACAGAGCATCACATGTGCTACTCCCACGTCGTGTATCTCGGCCAGCTGAACGTAGTTTTCTGAGAGCACAAGATGGCTGAGACCTCGATCAGAGTTCTGTCCAACATGTTCAACTGCTTTGAATTGTTTTCCCACAGTGTTAACAGCTACGCAGACTTCTTCAGTAACTAGTTGTGAATAATGTACTCGCGAAAAAACGTCGCAATCACGTTTCATCTTGAATGCTGCAAGCAATTTTTCATTCAGTCGAGCGAATAAGCTCCGTAAAACGAGGTTAAGTGACGTGAACTCCAGAAATTTTATCAGACGAAGCAAGTCAATGAGGAAAAATCCTGGCAGGGGCTTGAATAGATTGCCATTGATACTGGAAGCTGCTCTGTACAGGGAAAGAATTGCCAGAAAAACAACTGCCCCTCCTGCTGTTAGATTTATCACTCTCTTTACGCGTTTGTATTCTGATACTGAACTAGTAGACAAGTCTTCTTCAGCAATGGCCAGTCTCTGTAACAATGCCTCGATGGATCTCTGGCTCGTGAACAGGAACGTAATCCTCCAAGAAGCGCCTGCAATGAACTGTATACAATACGCAGCGAGAACATTGTAGCAGTCTGGTTCGCCAGTGCCACCATCTGCGATGTACCATCCAAACAAAATCACATCAACGAACAACAGCAAGCAGCTATACATTTTCATGAATCCAGTCGTCTTAATTTTTTTGTTCTTAGCATAAAAAACAATTGGTGTGCCACCAATCAATCTGGATAGCAAGAGGATGTGCTCTAAGTTGTCGTACAATATAGCGGCAGAATCCATGTTTTGCTTATTTGCCCTCAGAGCTGAACAGGTGCGACGTAGACTTTACTGCGAAACATTCTCTACTGACCTGTTCATCTACACATGCAGTGAGTCACGCCGCTACTGAGACAGCCAAGGACAAATTAAAGTGATGGCGAGTCCATGAATATTTTAGTGACGACAATCAAGGCGATGGGCGCAGAGCGATTGAGCTAGCTTGTTTTGTTCATTGAATTACGCGTTCACATATCACGGTAAAAACTGGAATCATTAATCAAAAAATTACGCAGGAGAAATAATGTGCAAAGTCTCGCCATAAAAAGAAAGATCTTGCTGCAAGATGTATATGTCTACATTTTCATTTCCGGTTTTAACTATCTGAAGTACTTTTTACAACATGATTTCGATCATTGTGAAAGCAGGTTCCAGTTTCACAGAGGGCTGTATGCTAAGTTACAAGTGTAGCCCTTTTCAGGCCTTGCACGCACAGTTGTGCGGTTCTGATTTTGCTCGTTTTATTTATGTGTGATTCACGCTAGGAAGTTCGGACCTGCATCACACAATCGCGAATGGACTGTGGTAACGTGCGCAACGTGTTTTTGTTCCATTTTTCTACACTGGATGACACCAGCAGTCGACAAACTTCCAGTACACTTACAATGGCGGCACGAAAGACTTGTTGACAAGGCGCTGATACCCTTGTTTTAGCATGTGAAGCTATCATACCTTACAGCCAGTTGATTTTATATGATCCTGCGATGTTGTTATGCCATTTCTTTCAAAGTCATGTTACTGTAAGATGGCGCAGATCATAAAAATTTGTAGTGAAGGCCCAAAACAAACAATAGCGTGGTACAAAATTTTTGAAAATAATTCTCTTTTCCTTTTTGTAATGAATTACTGTATGTATTTTGTACCTTAAATGTCCCTCTCTATATTAATATTACATCACCTACAACCTTGGGTGTGAAAGGGATATGAATCCTGTACTTTACGTTCACAATACCAACATATTTTAGTAACGCTTATTGTCCTTGGGAGATGTGAGGATGACGTACATTTCCTTAACTTACAAAAAATTGAATACAAAATTTGTTAATTGTTGTTGATTTATATTAGCTTTATAAGGAGCTACTGATCTAATAGAGAGTAGAAACTGTAAATTTTGTTTCGCCCACAGCATACATTTAAAAGTGACATCTATACGACACGAATTTCGTTTAGAACAACACTTAATCATAAAAACAACAATAGTCCCTGTCGTTTCCATGCATTCCTCCACGAGTGACATTTTAATCAAAAAATGTTCAATTGTTTGTTAAGCTTATGGGACTTAACTACGGGGTCATCAGTCCCTAAACTTACAAACTACTTATGAACTACCTCATACTAAAGACGGCACAAATATCCATGCCCGAGGGGGGATTCGAGCCCCCGACCGTTGTGGCCGTGCAGACCATGCCTGAAGCGCCTCAGTCTCCTCGGCCACCGCGGCCGGCACATTTTAATAGAGAGAATCAAAATAACAAGATATCGTTATCATATCAGTGAAATTATCCGTCATTGAATAATTTCAGTACATCATTACATTTCCAATCAAAAATAACGAAAACCTTCAGCTTAAAGTAATTAAATAGCGCAAAATAAACATATCCTGTACATCTGATAGTGCATATGATTGTCCTCGAAGTGCAGATGTATGATTTCCATGAATCATACGGGATAGGGGGAATAAAACCTCAAAAAGCACAAACAACATTTCTGGTCAATGGCTACAACCACGAAGTGATTCACACCGCCATGGATACAAATAAAAGAAACCGCAATAGGCAGGAAGTCGATAAAAAGCAGCCAGCAGCACGCTTACCGTGTGTTAAAATTGCCACAGATCGGATTGCTAAACATCTTCGCCGGGTTGGTGTCCAGCGTTTCTTCTATAGTAGTCACAAGATCCACGATTTACGTGGCTCAAAAAAATGTTTGTATAGCTTATTGGACTTAACTACGGCGTCATCAGTCCCTAAACGTACAAACTACTTATGAACTAACTAATCAAATATCCATGCCCAAGGGGGATTCGAACCCCCGACCGTAGTGGCCCTGCAGACCGTGACTGGAGCGCCTCAGTCCCCTCGGCCACCACGGCCGGCTTACGTGACTCCACAAAGGACAAGATAGAGGCAGCAGGAGTATATAAGGTAGAATGCGAGTTTGGGGAAGTGTACATAGGTGAGACATGGAGGGCAGTGGCAACGCGCATACGCGAACATGATCGCTACATTCGATTAGGCCAACACAATAAATCTGCGGTAGCCGAACACCAGCAAGATTGCAGAAATAAGATAAAATTTAACGATTCCAGAACACCCGCTAAGCAACCAGGGATGGTTAAACGCAAGATAAGGGACGCCATCGAAATTTTAAAACATCCCAATAACATGAACAGAGAAGATGGGCTCAGGCTTGCCCCCTCTTGGCTGCCAGCCATCACAGCGAAATAGGCCGCACTGACAACACAACACGCGAGCATCACTAGTAAGCAACTGCCGCCGCGCGGCCCACGGCCAGCAGGAGAAAAACGGAAGCCTTCTCCTCATTCGCCGATGACTACCAATCATGCAAGAAGCAATAGGCAACGGCTAACCCCCACTCCTTCCACCTCAGCATCCTAATAAGGTTTGCATTCTTCCGCCAAAAACCACTAATAACAGCGTTGATTTCAAAAATTATGACGTAATGTCTAGTTTACAGTAAAGACAAAATATAGTAACAACCACCTCATGTCAGTATACCTAGATGAAGGCCACTGAAACATTGGCCGAAACGTCGGTTATTAAAGTAATAGCCTTCTTACATCATGACCGCTGTACAACACCCATTTGACTCTGGCCGCGGAGAAGATGCCAAGTTGGACAGCTGGTGGCACTAGGTTAGATCACGTTTACATCTACAGTGTCAGGAAACAGTTCGGTGTTGCGCCGATCCAAGACAAGATGCGCGAGAGCCGTCTTCGATCTTCGATGGTTTGGACCTGTTCTACGGGCTGGTGATGACTCCATTGGCAAGACGGGTTACACGCTTGAAGTCCTAGGCACAAGACCCAAAGGAGGACCTAAGCAGCTCTGGGCTGATGCGCTGCATAAAGACGTGAAGAAAAAAAAATGTTCAAATGTTTGTAGAGTCTATGGGACTTAACTACGGGGTCATCAGTCCCTAAACTTACAAACTACTTATGAACTACTTACAACTAAGGACGGCACAAATATCCATGCCCGAGGGGGGATTCGAACCTCCGACCGTAGTGGCCGTGCAGACCGTGACTGAAGCGCCTCAGTCTCCTCGGTCACCGCGGCCGGCAAAGACGTGAAGAGCGAAAACATCCATCCAGGTGCAGTCTGAGACAGAGTGAAATGGAGACAACTACAGTCGCGCAGGACAAACGCTGAAAGAAAAGAAGAAGAAGATATCTCACTTTATCCTCTAATTTTTTTGAACAAACTGGTGTTCATGAGATCTTCAGTCTTTCCGCCTTGCTTTTAAATGGTATGTATTCGTGAGAGCTAAATACAAAACCCAAAAGCTGCGTGTTTCTACCGACAGCCAATATGCCATCTGCAACGAAAAAAAATCGCACTGACATGTTTTACGCCCACTTTAGATGTGTAGTTTTATAAGTTTTTGCAAACATTTTGGACCAAAATAATAATCTAAATAATAAAAAATTAATTAATAAGAGTGTCTGAAACCCATGTAGGAAAAAAATAATTTAGGTTGTGGCAGGTTCCGAACCACCGACATTCAGCGTCACAGTCCAACGCATTGCCCACTACGCTACAGCTAACAGATGGAACTAACATTCTTTAATCTTATACTATTGCTGGGCATTGTTAACTGATGCTAATGTGGCATTTGTAGACACTAGATTGTCATTTATCGTACGAAGAACGACGTGTTTTTGTTAATTCTTCAGTGCGCCATTGCTTTGAAATGACGGCGTGTAAGTTACAATAAGAAAATCATCTAATGCGTAACGCAAGATGTCGTATGCCACAGAGAGTTCTGGGCGAGGAATGTCACGTGACATCTGCGAACGGCTGGTTTTCGTTAATATAATGGAGGGTGTTAAAACTCCGTTATTTTTGCAAATATCTCTCAAACGATACGAGATATGAAAAAACATAAGGGAACAAAGTTGCAAATAATTTTCTCCTCTACAAATTAGTTTATTCAATTTTTGCGTCAGATGAACAGTTTATTTGTAATTAAAACTACATTACAAACGGATTTTTTTGGTATTACTAACGTATTTTTTGTCCGAAAATTTTGAAAAAGCGAGGTTCTGGTCTCTGGTAGCCAACAATTACGTCTGTAAAATTTGGTGCCGATCGGTTGAACGGTTCGACCTAAAAAGTAGGAACCCGTTACAGCCAGACAGACATCGTCAAATCGCCGTTATTTTTGCAAATATCTCTGCAACGATGCAACATATGAAACAAAGATAATAGAGCGAAGTTGTAGAGAATTTTCCCCTCTACCAATTAGATTCTCTACCAATTACGTTATTCAATTTTCGTGTCAGATGAACGGTTCGTTTGTAATTACAATTATATTACAAACGGCTTTTTTTGGTGTTACTAACCTATTTCTTGTACGAAATATTTCAAAAAGCGAGGTGCTGGTCTCTGGTAGCCAAGAATTATGTCTGTAAACATTGGCGCCGATCGGTTGAACGGTTGGGCCTAAAAAGTGGGAACACATTACAGCCAGACACACATCGTCAAATTGCCGTTGTTTTTGCAAATATCTCTGCAACGATGCAAGATATGACAAAAAAAATAAAGGAGAGAGAGAGAGAGGGGGGAGAGAAAAAGAACATAATAGAGCGAAGTTGTAGAGAATTTTCCTCTCTACCAATTAGGTTATTCAATTTTCGTTTGCAATTACAATTACATTAGAAACGGCTTTTTTTGTATTACTAGCGTATTACATAAAAGTTTTCTGGGTATGGTACCGCGTCATGATGTAAGGCTACCCAGATGAAGGCCACTGTAACTTTGGCCGAAACGTCGGTTATTTAAGTAATAGCCTTACATCATGACGCGCTACCATACCCAGGAAACTTTTATGTCATCTGCCTCTGGCCGCGGAAGCCTCCGTAATTATACTACCGTATTGTTTGTCCAAAAAATTTGAAAAATGGAGGTTCTGGTCTCTGGCGGCCTACAGTTATGTCTGTAAAATTTGGTGCTGATCGGTTGAACGATTCGTCTTAAAAACAGGGAACACGATACGGACAGACAGACATACATCCCAAAATCGGCGTTATTTTTGCAAATATCTCTGAAACGATACGAGATATGAGAAAAACATAAGAGAGCAAAGTTGTAGAGAATTTTCTCCTCTACAAATTCGGTTATTCAATTTTTCGTGTCCGATGAATACTTAAGTAGTTATATTTCGGGCAGTCAAAAGACGATCGCAAAGGTCCACTTTTAGTGTTACTACCGTAACCTAACGTGGGCGGGCGGCACGCGGCGGCCGATCAGAGCCGCGGCACTGGCCGTGGCGAGCGAGTCAGGGGCGCGTGATGCGATAGCAGAGCGTAGCGTGACGTGGCGGCGGCTGACGTTACGTAAACGACGGGCTTAGGCGGCAGGCGGTAGGCGGGCGCCCGCTCTACTGGCCACTTCCGTCCACCGCCGGCCGGCCTCTGCCAGCGAGACTCCAAATGCCGCCCAGGTAAACACGGCACAGCTGCAAACGGAACCCACACAAGCACAGTGCCACCGTGAATACGCGCAAAAATAATACAGACACCAGCCAATATACTACAGCTTCCATTTTTTTTTTTTTTTTTTTTTTCTATTTAATAAGGGGCCGAAAGAAGAAAGATACATCTACATACATACTCCGCAATCCACCGTAAGATGCGTGGCGGAGGGTACACTGTACCACTATTAGGCATTTCCTTTCCTAGTCCACTCCCCAATGGAACGAGGAAAAAAAGAATGCCTATATGCCTCCAGACGAGCCGTAATTTCTCTTAACTTGTCTTTGAGATCACTACGCGAAACATAAGTAGGTGGCAGCATGATCGTACTACACTCAGCTTCAAATTCCGGCCCTCTGAATTTCCTCAACAGAAGTTCACGAAAAAAATGTCGTCTTTCCTCCAGCGATCCCCAATTGAGTTGCCGGAGCATTTCCATGACGCTCGCGCATTGGGCGAACCTACCAGTAACAAACCTAGCTGCTCGCCTCTAAACTGCTTCTATGTCTGCCTTTAGACTGATCTGCTGCGGGTTCCTAACATTTGACTAATACTCTAGACGTGAAATATTCACAGAATATATGACATCAACTGCGATTGGGCAAAGCTGAAAATGTGTACCCAGCCGGGATTCGAACCCGGGTCTCCTGCTTTCTAGGCAGTTGCGCTGACCCCTACACCACTGGGGACACAGTGATCACCGCACCTGCAAGGACTACCTAAGCACGCCTCCCGTCAGCTACAAATTCCCAGCTTCGGCCTGCCCACAGTAATCAAACTCGTAGTTATTAAACTAATTCCCGTTTAAGAGTAAAGACTTCAAATTAGTTTAATAACTACGAGTTTGAGTACTTTGGGCAGGGCGAAGCTGGTAAGTTGTATCTGACGGGAGGCATGCTTAGGTAGTCCTTGCAGGTGGTGTGGGGGTCAGCGCAACTGCCTAGAAAGTAGGAGACCCGGGTTCGAATCCCGGCTGGGTACACATTTTCAGCTTTGCCCAATCGCAGTTGATGTCATATATTCTGTGAATATTAAATAATAACAACTGCAAGATCAGAAGTGACGTCTGTTCTTTCGGAACAGACGCCACATGTATAACTCTAGATGTGGTCGTACAAGCGTTTTATACACGGTCTCCTTTACAGATGAAGTACATCTTCCCAAAATTCTCCCAATAAACCAAAGTCGGCTGTCCGCCTTACTCATAACTGTTCTAACGTGTTCGTTCCATTTCATATCGCTCTGCAATGTTACGCCTAGATATTTGAACGACGCGACAGCATCAAGAAACTCACTACTAGTGCTGTATTCGAACATTATGGGATTGTTTTTCCTACTCATGCGCATCACCTTACATTTTTCTACATCGAGAGCTAGCTGCCATTCTTCGCACCAACTAGAAATTTTGTCTGTCACCCTGTATGCTATTACAGTCAGTTAAAGACGACACCCTCCCATACACCACAGCATCATCGGCAAATAGCCGCAAATTACAAGTTACTCTGTGCATCATATCATTTATATAGATAGAAAATAATAGCGGTCCTCTCACACTCCCCTGGGGCACGCCTGACGATACACTCGTCTCTGATGAACACTCGCCGTCGAGGACAACGTACTGCGTTCTATTACTTAGTAAGTCTTCCAGCCAGTCACAAATCGGCGAAACTATCGTTAGCAGTCTGCAGTGTGGCACCGCGTCGAACGCCTTTCTGAATTCGAGAAAAACGCAATCCGCCTGTTGCCCTTCATCCATGGCTCGCAAGATGTCATGTGAGAAAAGGGCAAGCTGAGTTTCACGTGAACGATGTTTCCTATACCCGTGCTGATTCATAGAAAGAAGCTGTTCCGTTTCAAGGAAATTTACTATATTCGAACTGAGAATATGCTCAAAAAATTCTACATGAAACTAATGTCAACGATATTGGCCTGTAATTGTGTGGGTCAGTTCACTTTCCTTTCTTATAAACGGGAGTCACCTGCGCTTTTTTCCAATCACTAGGAACTTTGTGCTGAATTAAAGATTCGCGAAAGGAATGACTTTAGTAGCAGTGACAATTGAAAATGTGAACTGGGCCGGGATTCGAACACGCGTCTTCCGCTTTTGGGCGTCGGAAATTTGCTTAGACAGGTTTCCCTGGTATTACATGTCTACAACAGTTCATAAAATTTTAATGCACGGTGCTCAGATAATAGAAGCAGCGATATTGCCAATGGGTCAGTTATCTGAAGATGCACAGGAAACAAGAAATAAAGGTATTAAGAAATATCACGAAGGTTATTCCAGGAAAAGTTCGCACAAAAATACAATTGAAGATGTATTTCAAAAAATGTTCAAATGTTCGTAATCCCAAACTACGTTGGTCATCAGTCCCTAGTCTTACAAACTACTTAAACTAACCTAAGGACAATATACGCATCCTTGCCCAAGGGAGGATTCGAGCCTCCCACGCGGGAGGTCGCGCGATCCGTAACGTGGCGCTCCAGACCCCTCGGCTACTTGCGCGCGACAAAATGTATTTCATTGGCTCCTAGTATCTTCTTATACACTTACTTCGAGTCTGAGAAAAAGTAAAGATTTGTCAACGGACGCTCTTTTTACAGATGAGTCCGAAAATTGTCTAGAAAATTCTGATAAGCATGATACTGACTTTGATTTCGAATACGATAACTCTCCCGATACTGACAGTCGGAGCGACTCATTTTTATTTTGTTCTCCTCTTTAAATTTTTTAATTTCACATTTTATAAGGGTAAGGAATAGATTTAGAAATCAGGTTTTAAACTGTAAGACTTGTCCAGGGACAGATAAAGACTCTGCCCATAATTTATTGTTTATGAATTGCAAATCAAAACTTTGCAGAAAGGTAAAAAAGTTATGAGATGGAATCTGGACAAATTGAAGGCACCAAAGGTGGATGAGACTTTCAAAGGGAGCATTAGACAAGGATTGGCTGAAACGGGAGAAAGTAATACAGTAGAGGAAGAATAGGTAGCTCTGAAAGATACGGTAGTAAAGGCCGCAGAGGATCACATAGGAAGAAGGACAAGGCTTAATAGAAATCCCTGGATAACACAGGATATACTGAACTTAATTGATGAGAGGAGAAAATATACAAAATTCAGCAAGTGAAGTAGGCAAACGGGAGTACAAACGTCTGAGAAATGAGATTGACCGGAAGTGCAGACTCAAAAATGTTCAAATGCTTGTAAATCTATCGGACCAAACTGCGTCGTCATCAGTCCGTAGCTTACAAACTACTTAAACCTAGGTAAACTAACCTAAGGACAAACACATACACCCATGCCCCAGGGAAGACGCCAACCTCCACGGCGAGCAACTGCGCGCTCCGCAGCGAGACGCCTTAGACCGCTCGGGTACACCAACGCGGCGAAGTGTAGACTGGCTAAGCAGGAGTGGCTATAGTACAAATGCAGAACCGTAGAAGATTTTATGACTAGGAGAACGATAGACACTACCTACAAGAAAATAAAAGAGATATTCGGAGACAAGAAAAGCAGCTGTATGAATATCAAGAACTCATACGGAAAACCAGTACTAAGCAAAGAGGGGAAAGTTGAACCGTGGAAGGAATATATAGAGGGCCTATACAAAGGAAATAAATTCGAAATCAGTATTCTAGAAAAGGAAGACGAAGTGGACGAAGATCAGATAGGAGATATCATACTGCGAGAAGAATTTGACAGTGCGCTGAAAGATTTGAGTCGAAACAAGGCCCCTGGAGAAGATGATATTCCGTCTGAATTGTTGATATTATTAGGAGCGCCAGTCATGAAAAAATTGTTCCACCTGGTATGCAAGATGTATGAGACAGGGGAAATACCCGCTGACTTCAAGAAGAATATTGTAATTCCAATTCCAAAGAAAGCAACTGCAGACAAATGTGAAAATTACAGGACTATCAGTTTAATAAGTCATGGCTGCAAAATACTAACACGAATTATTTACAGACGAATGGAAAAAATATATGGAATCAGACCTCGGGGTAGATCAGTTTGGATTTAGGAGAAATGTAGAAACACGGGAGGCAATACTCGCATTACGACTTATCTTAGAAGATGGGCTAAGGAAAGGCAAACCTACGTTTTTAGCATTTGTAGATTTGGAGAAAGCTATTGACAATGTCGACTGGAATACACTCTTTCAAATTCTGAAGGTTACAGGGGTAAAGTATAGGGAGCTGAGAGTTATATTCAACCTATACAAAAACCAGACAGCAGTTATTAGAGTCGAAGAGCAAGAATCTAAAGATTTTATTCTATTTTTATCCAACTTTTGTGTGACCTATACCACGTGCAGTGGTTGCCTTAGGCACTTGGCTACCGCCGCTCGCATTCCGTCTGTCTCAAATTCCCACCAGTCGAAGGCTACGGCCGTAACGCCTCCATTGTCCATGTCCTCTTATGCTCGCCGTTTAGGATTCCCGTACAGAGACGAATGTTATCAACGCATCATCGGAGAAGTAGGTCTACCTTACGCCGTCATCGAATATAAATAGTTGTCGTGATCTTCATTCCGGAGACTGCCTTGATGAAGGCCACGCTACTTATCTAATCATCAGAACGGTAGCCCACATCTGTTTGCTTACTATATTCGTCTTTTGGTCTCCCTCTGCAATGTTTACACCACACACTTCCCTTCAATGCTAAAATCACGATTCTTTGATTTCTATGAATGTTTCCTACCAATCGACCTCTCTCTCTCTTTTCGTCTCCCTTTTTGTTAGTATTTATTATTTATTTTTTTTAGTTAATGAATGCCATAAATTCCTTTTTTGCCCAATTCTGTTCAATACCACCACATTAGTTACGCGATCCACCCAGCTAATCTTCAGCATTCTTCTGTACCAACACATTTCAAAAGGTATCCACTTTCGGTCCGAGCTATTTATCGTCCATGTTTCACTAAGTACAAAGTAACACTCCACACAAATGCCGTCAGAAAGGACTTCCTTACTGCGAAGCTTTCATGCTCTTTACTCTTAGTAACTACTGTATGTTTTCTGCACAAGTTGCAAATAACCTTCCGTTGCCTATATTTTACTCCTGCTACCTTCAGATTTTGAAAGAGTGTACTGCAATCAACATTGTCATAAGCTTTGTTCAAATCTTACAAAAGGTGGAAATGTAGGTTTGCCTTTTCTTAGCCTATATTCTAAAGTGAGCTCTGCGATTAACACCGAAATTCGTCAACTGATATTAATGAAATTTTGCGCAGTATGTGTGATTTAGTCCAAATTAAAAATTACGGTGGCTTTTGTCTCGATTATCTCAATTATTTTAGTTACATGTTTTTACTTTTTATATTCGCACTGAGACGCAACCGTGTACAAATTGACGTACCAAGACTTGGGCGTTACCTTGCACTATATTACGCGTTTCCTTCTCCGACGGTTAACACAAAAGTCGATGAAATGCGTGATCTTTCAAACTTCCAACTCGATGGTATACAGTTGGTAGGAGCATCTGTGTCGAAAAAGGCTCCTCATGCCTCCTCTCGCCCCCCCCCCCCCCCCCCGGTGTCTCGTCCTGTCTGTTCAACTCTGCCTCTTCAGTTTATAATCTCCTCCCCCTATGTGTGAATAATCACATACATCTGGCAACTTTACTGGAGCTAAGTGAAATAGTTTCGTAGGTACCATTTTTCAGCACAGCTGCTTGTAGAGTACAAAAACTTTCTCAATGAAACCCTACGCACACATGCAAACTTTCATGATAATGCTGTCAAAGCCCGTTAACCACCTGTCATGTACTGTACGTAATTCTATGAATTCAATGAACTTCCCCTTGGTTTGAGGGTCTAGAGCACGAAATTTAATTAAGATCGGAAGAAAACTGCAGACTTATCTAACTCCGTAAATATAGTACTTTCCACCATGCACCATACGAAATGTTCTTCCTCTTGTTTTCACGACCAAGTGTGTAAAATTTCATGAATATCGGAACGGAACTGTAAATTTGTATGAATTACAAACACAAGGATTCTCTATAATAAACAAAGAAAAAGAATTGATGAACAGTTGCAAGTTTGATTACAATTAATCGCGAAATAGTGTAGATTTCGTAAATGTTTATATATGAGTGACCGAATTCGATCCGGGCAGTTGATCGTCGGCATTCAGCGTTTCCTGCAGGGGTCTGAAGATGGTCCTGTAAAGAAATCGAAACCGATCACTCATCAATAAATATTTACGAGCTCTTGACTTGTTTCGCGAATAATTTTAATTCAAATGTTCAAATGTTTGTAGAGCTTATGGGGTCATCAGT
Source organism: Locusta migratoria (assembly GCA_026315105.1). Lineage (NCBI taxonomy): Eukaryota > Metazoa > Arthropoda > Insecta > Orthoptera > Acrididae > Locusta > Locusta migratoria. The sequence continues at coordinate 226,244,829 of CM048747.1, read as the reverse complement.
CCCTAAACTTACAAACTACTTATGAACTAGCTAATACTAAGGACGACACAAATATCCATGCCCGAGGGAGGATTCGAACCCCCGACCTTAGTGGCTATGTAGACCGTGACTGGCGCGCTTCAGACCGCTTGGCCACCGCGTAATTTTAATTACTGTAAATATTTCTGATTCTCTACGAAGTTTTCGAAATTGAAATTTTTTTGTAACTTCTGAATTTTAACAGCTACGTCTAATCTGACAACAGCAATGGTCTTGTCAGAAAATGCTATTTGATGTATCACACGACCCCTTTTCTAATTAAAAAAAAGAAACTGACTTAGGTTCAAGATGATTGGTTTCAAGATGGCACCCGTACCCATACCTTACTGGAAGATTCGGGTTTCCCAATACCTACAGAGTTTTTGAAATAAAAGGGGTAATGCTATTTTTTACTCACCCTGTGCATCATGTTAGCCAGTGTTGTGAGTTAGCAGTGCAAGCAAGGGCCAAAGTCTGTTGGAAAACCCTTAGGGGGCAACGAGAGCAGCTTTTTGTTCAAGTTCAAATCCTCATATGTTTGTAATCATAAGGGACCAAACTGCTTTGGTCACTGGTCCCTAAACGTAGAAAATACTTACACTAACTTATGCTAAGGATAACACACACACACACACACACCCATGTTGGCGCAAGGACTCGAATCTCCGGCAGGAGCGGCCGCGTAACCCGCTCCGTGACACTCCAGGCCGCGCAGCCATTCACTCAAAGCTTTTGTGCAGGTCATTGGATTAACCAATACTGAGAAGGACAAAGAAGTAACTGTGCTGTCCAGAAAAGTGACCGTGATGTACAAGGAACATGTTGACACTGAGTAATTATTCTGTGCCTTACAAACTGCGATAGCAGGGATAGGATATTATCTGGAATGGGATCGAGCATCTGCCTGGAAGAAGAAATGGCAAAGTGGTCAAAATAAATAACTTGCTTACCTTGTGGATAAATTTGGGGTATTAGCGACTTCTGCGATATTATAAACCATACACCGAAATGCAACTGAAATAGACGCCACGGGAAACAAGAAACTTTGAAACAATTGTTCCCTCTCTCCTAAGCTTGGATTTTTGAGATTGCCAGAATTAAAGTATCATCATCCAAGAATGAGGCGACTACACGTCCTGGCAATATAATGTAATCACTTTGGAGGAGCTGAGGCAGCTAAATAGAACTTCACTAACTCAAGTTCGATTTACGTACTTTACATGTGGCAAGGGCCTTATCGATCTTACGCCTGCTCCACGAGCCTCTTCCACAACTTTCTGTCGAGTGTGCTACGTGTCTAGTTGGTGTCTCTGGTTATCCTAGCTGTGCCTGCTCGAATGTTATCACGCCACCTGCTTCTGGGTCTACCTCTTCCTCTCGATCCAGCTATTGTCCTGCTGAATGCCATTCTCGTAATCTATCTTCTGTCATTCTGGCTACATGGCCTGCGTATTATAGCCTTCTATTCTTGAGCACTTCGACGATATTACGATATTTGTACAGCTCTCATAATTCTTCATTTTTTCTTATTCTCCATTTTATTTTCATCGTATACAAGTTCAAAAATTTTCCTTAGCACTTTCTTTTTCAAATGTTAACAGTTTTTCTTCATTTTTTTTTTAATGTCAATGTTTCACATACATATATCGTCATCGGTATAATGGCTGATAGATATAGGCGGATTTTGAAGTTGCTGCTAAGTGATCTTTTCCTTCGAATTTTGTTGAAACTAAAAAGCTTCTTGTTCACTGATGCTAAACGGGCATTTATTTCAATATCTGTTCTAAGACTCCCTAAGTCTTGAAGCGCTCAACTGTTTTAAAAGTGAATCAATCTACTGTCAAAAGTCCCTCTTTTCTCCTTTTCTTACTTATGACCAAGTATTCTCTCTTTTCTTCATTAACATGTAATCCTGTTTTCTAGGCAATTTTGTAATAATTTTGCATCATTCTGATTAATTCTGTTTTGGAATTGCTTATTAATGTTACATCATCTGCCTAGGCAAGTCTAGTAATGTTACTGTCCTGTAGTTTATTCCTTGCGGATTCGTTTTGGTAAATTCTCTATCGATCTTCAATAGGACAAGGTAAATCGGTGAAATGGCATCCCCTTCTCTCAGTCCACTGTACACCTTAAAAGTTTCAGTTTCTCCTACCGGTATCTTTATGCGACATACAGTATGACTAAACGGATTAATTTTGAAGGCATTTCAGATTTCTTCGATATATTTAGGAGTGTCTGTGTATGCTATCATAAACCTTTTTTAAATCTACGAATAATATGTGGACATTTATTTTGAACTCCTACGCCTAATCAGTTACTTGTCTTAAAGAGAATAAGTTAATGTAGATATGTTTCTGCGTAAACCGCATTGGTAGTCTCCAATTAATTCTTCTGTTAGGGCATACAATAATGGTTGCCAGGCTGCAGGAATGGTTTCTGTCTTCCAAATTGTTTCTATGAAAGTCTATTTCTTCTTCCAGTTGTGGTCCTCCATTCTTTAATAACCCAGCCTATACATAGACTTTGCCACAAGCCTTGTTATTCTTTAATGTTTTTTTAGTGTTTGCTGTATTTCATTTATCTAGCTCAACTGTGGCAGGTTTTTGAAATTTAAAGTAAGATTGCAGTTGAGAAATTGTGAAAAGTATGTCTTCCATTTTTTATATGTCTTTGTAGTTGGACAGTATTTTCCCATTCTGATCTTTTATAAACTTTGTAATTGTAATAAAGTTCCAGATTGCTGCTTATGTTTTATTTAATATTGCTACAGCTGTTTCGACAGTTTGTCATTCTCAAGCGCCTGCGTGTATAAGAATTACATTAATTATAAATCAAACAATAGGAAAGTATACATAAATTTGTTTGTTATAAATTTTCTTAAGAAACTTACGTCTACGATGTTTGGACGTTAATTAATGTTGACATCCGGCGTAACTGTTGTTTTAACTGTCAGGTGTTATGCAGCTTTTTACATTAAAACTTTACATTAAAGAAACTTTTATATTTTTTCGTAATTAGCAACAGCTTTGCCAAAGATGTTTACATATACAGTAATCAACTAAGTTATGAGATACTTTTTTAACTTTAACATTGGTCAGAGAGGTTTATTTTGTTTTTTCCTCTGTTCATTTAGTATATCTTTGCTTTTCAGCCTTTTTCATCGATAAAGCAATAAAATTAACCAGATAATTTTTATGTTTGAAATCAGTGTGTTCATTAAGTATTTCGTTCGGATAATTTTTAGTGTGAATATATATTTCAAATTCCTCCAAAATATTCATTTCTATTCCCTTTGGTATTTTATGCAAAATCGTAAGTGCGTTTTCGATGTTAAGTGCTGAATGGTTTTCGTTTCTGAGATGTAAATAGAAACTAGATTGGTTGTTTTCACTTATTCTTACGTGTTCACAATATCTTGTGAGGAAATTACGTCCAGTCTGACCAATGTAAAAGCTGTTACAGTTGTCACGTGTGATTTTGTAAATACCTGGCTCTAAGTATGGGGAATTACTGATGGATGTAAAGTGCAGTTTATCCATCAATAATTCCCCATACCACTCCCATGAACCACAGACATTGCCGAGGTGGGGTGGCTTTCGTGCCTCAACGATACAGATAGCCGTACCGTAGGTGCAACCACAGCGGAGGGGTATCTGTGGAGAGGCTAGAAAAACGTGTGGTTCCTGAAGAGGGGCAGCAGCCTTTTCAGTAGTTACAGGGGCAACAGTCTGGATGATTGACTGAGCTGGCCTTGTAACATCAGCTAATGTGGCTTTGCCACACAGTTACTGCGAACGGCTGAAAGCAAGGGGAAACTACAGCCGTTACCTTTCCCGAGGACATGCAGCTCTACTGTATGAACATATGATGATGGCATCCTCTCGGTTAAAATATTCCGGAGGTAAATAGTCCCCCATTCTGATCTCCGGGCGGGGACTACTCAGGAGGATATGATCATCAGGAAAGACAGTACTGGCATTCTACGGGTCGGAGCGTGGAATGTTAGATCCCTTAATCGAGTAGGAAAATTAGAAAATTTAAAAAGGGAAATGGGTAGGTTGAAGTTAGATATAGTGGGGATTAGTGATGTTGGGTGGCTGGATGAACAGGATTTCTGGTCAGGTGAGTATAGAAATATAAATACAAAATCAATTGGGGGTATCACAGGAGTAGGATTGATAATGAATAAGAAAACAGGAATGCGGGTAAACTACTATGATCAGCACAGTGATCGCATTATCATTGTCAAGATAGATACGAAGCCAACACCGACAACAGTAGTACAGGTTTATATGTCAACTAGCTCTGCCGATGATGAGGAAATCGAAGAAATATATGAGGAGCTAAAGGGAATTATTCAGACAATTAAGGGAGAAGAAAACTTAATTGTTATGGGAGACTGGAATTCGGTAGTAGGACAAGGAAGGGAAGGGAAGATAGTAGGTGAATATGGTCTGGGCAAAAGGAATGAAAGAGGAAGCCGCATGGTAGAATTTTGCACAGAACATAATTTAGTTATTACAAACACCTGGTTCAAGAATCACAAAAGTAGGTTGTAAACGTGGAAGAGACCAGGGGACACCGGGAGATACCAGATAGATTTTATAATGGTAAGACATAGATTTCGGAACCAGGTTTTACAGTGTAAGACATACCCAGGGGCAGATATAGACTCTGACCATAACTTGTTGGTTATGAACTGTAGGCTGAAACTGAAGAAACTACAAAAAGGTAGGAAAATAAGGCGATGGGACCTGGATAAATTGAAGGAACCTGGGGTTCTTAAGAATTTCAGAGGGAGCTTTAGCAACAATTGACAGAAACAGGGGAAAATAAAACAGTAGAGGAGGAATGGGTAAAATTGAGAGATGAAATAGTTAAGGTAGCAGAGGACAAAATAGGTAGGAAGGCAAGACCTACAAAAAGTCCTTGGATATCACAGGAGATACTAAATTTAATCGATGAAAGGAGAAAATATAAAAATGCAGTAAATGAAACAGGCAAAATAGAGTACAGACGACTAAAAAATGAGATCGACAGGAAGTGCAAAATGGCGAAGATGGAGTGGCTAGAAGGCAAATGCAAGGATGTAGAAGAATGTATAAATAGGGGAAAAATAGATACATCCTACAGGAAAATAAAAGAAACATTTGGAGATAAGAAAAACAGCTCTATGAATATCAAGGACACTGATGGAAAACCAGTTCTCAGCAAAAAAGGGAAAGCTGAAAGGTGGAAAGAGTATATAGGGGGGCTCTACAAAGGAAATGAACTTCGAGACAATATTGTAGGAAGGGAAGAGGATGTAGATGAAGATGAAATGGGAGATACAGTACTGAGAGAAGAATTTGACAGAGCCCTGAAAGACCTAAGTCGAAACAAGGCCCCTGGAGTAGATGATATTCCCTCAGAGCTACTAAAGTCTCTGGAAGAACCAGCCATGACAAAATTGTTTCACCTGGTGTGTAAGATGTATGAGACAGGTGAAGTACCCTCAGACTTTAAGAAAAATGTTATAATCCCCATCCCTAAGAAAGCAGGTGCAGACAGGTGTGAAAACTACAGAACCATCAGTTTAATAAGTCATGGTTGCAAAATATTAACACGAATTATATACAGAAGGATGGAAAAGCTGGTAGAAGCCGACCTCGGGGAAGATCAGTTTGGGTTCAGGAGAAATGTAGGAACACAGGAGGCAATACTCACTTTACGGCTTATCCTGGAAGATAGATTGAGAAAAGGCAAACCTACATTTCTAGCTTTTTTAGATTTGGAGAAGGCTTTTGACAATGTTGATTGGAATAAACTCTTTCAAGTTCTGAAGCAAGCAGGAGTAAAATATAGGGAGCGTAAGATTATTTACAACTTGTACAAAAACCAGACAGCGGTTATCAGAGTTGAAGGGCATGAAAGGGATGCAGTGGTTGGGAAGGGAGTAAGACAGGGTTGTAGCCTTTCTCCAATGTTAATCAATTTGTACAGTGAGCAAGCTATAAAGGAAAGCAAGGAGAAATTTGGAGAAGGAATTAAAGTTCAGGGTGAAGAAGTAAAAACTTTGCGTTTTGCCGACGACATAATAATTCTGTCAGAGACAGCAAAGGACCTGGAAGAGCAGTTAAACGGAATGGACAGTGTGCTGAAAGGTGCATATAAGATGAACATTAACAAGAGTAAAACTAGGGTAGTGGACTGCAGTGTAAGAAAATCAGGTGATGCTGAAGGAATTAGATTGGGTAACGAAGCAATAATGGAGGTAGATGAGTTTTGTTACTTGGGCAGTAAAATAACAAATGATGGTCGCAGTACAGAGGATATAAAATGCAGAATGGCAATGGGTAGAAAAGCGTTCTTGAAAAAGAGAAATTTGTTAAAATCGAATAGTGATCTAAGCCTAAGGAAGTCCTTTCTGAAGGCATTTGTATGGAGTGTTGCCTTGTATGGGAGTGAGGCATGGACGATAAACAGTGCGGACAGGAAGAGGATTGAGGCTTTTGAAATATGGTGCTACAGTGCTTGCTCAGGATAGGGTATTGTGGAGAGCTACATCAAACCAGTCTCCGGAATGAAGACCATAACACAACACAAATTCCCCATACTTAGAGCCAGGTATTTACAAAATCACATGTGACAACTGTAACAGCTTTTACATTGGTCAGACTGGACGTAATTTCCTCACAAGATATCGTGAACACGTAAGAATAAGTGAAAACAACCAATCTAGTTTCTATTTACATCTCAGAAACGAAAACCATTCAGCACTTAACATCGAAAACGCACTTACGATTTTGCATAAAATACCAAAGGGAATAGAAATGAATATTTTGGAGGAATTTGAAATATATATTCACACTAAAAATTATCCGAACGAAATACTTAATGAACACACTGATTTCAAACATAAAAATTATCTGGTTAATTTTATTGCTTTATCGATGAAAAAGGCTGAAAAGCAAAGATATACTAAATGAACAGAGGAAAAAACAAAATAAACCTCTCTGACCAATGTTAAAGTTAAAAAAGTACTTCATAACTTAGTTGATTACTGTATATGTAAACATCTTTGGCAAAACTGTTGCTAATTACAAAAAAATATAAAAGTTTCTTTAATGTAAAGTTTTAATGTAAAAAGCTGCATAACACCTGACAGTTAAAGCAACAGTTACGCCGGATGTCAACATTAATTAACGTCCAAACATCGTAGACGTAAGTTTCTTAAGAAAATTTATAACAAACAAATTTATGTATACTTTCCTATTGTTTGATTTATAATTAATGTAATTCTTATACACGCAGGCGCTTGAGAATGACAAACTGTCGAAACAGCTGTAGCAATATTAAATAAAACATAAGCAGCAATCTGGAACTTTATTATAATCTCTTTTTACGACATATATAATGCTGCAGTCCCAACAATTAGGAAACTTTTATAAACTGTTTCCTTTTAGTGAATTTACCAAAAGATTTCGTTATATTTTGATACATGTGAGGTTGTAAAGAATCCACTGCCTCTCTTATCATACTGTTACAGTATTCCATTTTTTTCTTGCCGCGGTGGAGTAGCCGAGCGGTCTAAGGCGCCGCGCTGCGGAGCGCGCGGTTGCTCACCGTCGGAGGTTCGAGTCCTTCCTGGGTCATATGTTTGTGTGTGTGTGTGTGTGTGTGTGTGTGTGTGTGTGTAGGTGTTTCCATCTACTTTCGACATCTCGTGTTTCCCTACTGGCCAGTCTCGTTTTTGTTAAATTTTTCTCAAGTGCGATTAAAAACAATATTTCCAGCATGACGATTTACCTCTCTCACTATAATAAGTTTTTTCAAACAACTCAAATTTCGTAAGAAAATACTTCAGCGCAATTGATATGCGGTCGAGAAATAATTTTATCTGCTGATTTGCTGAGGCATGCGATCTGATTGATTTGTGAAAGCGTTTAACTAGACTGATATCAGAGATAAGATGATAGAGACAATTTTCACGAGTAGCCTATGAGCGTTATTCAGAAAAACGTTGCCGACAAGAAAGTGGTATGTAATGCTCACTGGATATCGAATGCTTCTCTGCGAATGCTGTCCTTGTTAACAACACGTCTAAGGGTCGGCAGTTGCGCACTGCCTGCTAACTGATAGTATACCATGAAATATGAAATGGACGCAAAATGTCCATTTGTAATAATGATCTGCATTTCATCTGGAATGTAGCCCCAAATTTCAAATATGTAACATAGACAGGAAAACTATTACCTTGTCGCACCAAGAAAGAAGATCACACTAATCATTTTTTGTGACCTGTACCTTATTAGACATTGTTATGTGGTCAACGTGAAGGAGAATGTTGAAGTAATGTTGACATACACAGGTAAGAGTCAAAAGTAGACGGTTTAGGTCGCAGGAAAACGTTGCGCTTATTAAAATATTATAAGCTATTTATGCTAAATTTACATCAATACTCCGAAAACCCCTCTGTGTGTGTGTGTCACGGAGGGCAATTTTGTCACCACTGTCTAGTTTCAGTTTCCCTCCTGCACTCGCTAAAATCCCGTTGATAGAATGATTGTTGGTAAGCCTCTGTACATAAACTGTTATTCCTATAATTTCTCTTTGTGGTCCTATAATTTCTCTTTGTGGTCATTCCGCAAGACGTCTGTCGATGGAGAAATAAGTTTTACGAGTCTCCTAGAAAAGTACTCTCGTGGAATTTCGACAACAAACCTCTTACGATGCAGCGTCTGCAACTGGACTCGACTGAGTACCTCTGTCGACTGTCCCATGACGAAATGGCACTGCTCTCCTTTGGATTACAAAAACGAGCGACAATGTGTACAAAGTAAAGCAGGGTATAGTGGTATGTGTGGAAATCGAAGTTTTCACAAGAAAACGTCATGTGTTTCAACAACGTTGCTACGTAAGAGAAATATGATTACAATTCAAGTAAAAGATTAGACACTGTCTGTGAGTACTGTATCATTTTATTGTATGAAATAAAACTGAAACGAAGTTTTAAATCTTAACCTGTATGTGTAAAACCTTTACCTGTATGTGTAAAACCTTAATCTATATGTGTAATACCTTAACCCATACCTATAAAGAAACAACCGTTAATTTTTCAGGAAACCCACATAGCATGCCTTGCAAATAAAGCGAAACGTGTCTGTGTGAAAAATAAGTATAAAAATAAAAAGTACTTCATTTCCAGCATGCAATAAGGCATTTCTCTTCTTTACCTACTAAACTGATCTTTATTCAGTTGCAGCAAAAATAACCATCATGAAGACCGTCTTAAAATGATAGTAATTCTATTGAGACGAATCAAAATAACGCGCACAACAGTATATGTGATTCTCCCTAGATTCTCAGTAAAATCTTATAGAACCTAAATTAATAAAGAAGGCACGTCAGGCCAAGGAATACTTTCGCCATTTTTAAATGAAATTTTAAGTACTTCTTAGATAGCGATTATTCAGTTCCTGTAAGTCGCTTTAGTTAATTTACACAAGATTGTTATTTGGCGGATTATTCCTCGTAACCTATGGCTCAGTACTTTTATCCTAACCTAACGTATCACATATACACCATTATTTAAATTCACTTGAATATTCATTACAACTTTTTTTTTTCTTTTTTATTAGTCATAAGACTGGTTTGATGCGGCCTGCCAAGATTCCGCCTCATTCGCCAATCAGAGTAGCACTTCCACACTATGTCCGCAATTATTTGTTAGATGTATTATAATCTTTACCTTTCCTTTTAGATTATACATCTCCCATTAGTATCATGGGGATTATTCCCCGGTATCTCAAAGCATGTCTTATCATCCTATCCCTTCTTCTTGTCAGTGTTTTGCACATGTTCCTTCCTTCACAGATTCTAGGCAGAACCTTCTCATTCGTTATCATTTCAGTCCACCTAATTTACAATAATACCAGATTTCAAATGCTTCTATTCTCATCTGTTCCGGTCTTTTCACTGTCCACGTTTCACTTCTATACCTAATGAGCGATGTGGCGCAGTTTTTAGCAACTGGATTCGCATTCGGAAGGAAAGCGGTACAAATATACTCCAGCCAACCAGGTTTAGCTTTTCTGTGATTTCTCCCGTTCCTCCAGGCAAAATCCGGTATTGTTCCTTTGAAAGGGCACGGCCTATTTCCTTCACCATCGTTATCTAAACAATCCCTGCTTGTGCTCCGTCGATAATGCCCACGTTGCCGACGGCAGATTAAACCGTAAACTTCCTGCCCTCCATTTTCACTTCCATAGAGAGCTCACACCTCACAGTCTCGGTAATTTCCACCTCTAATTAAAGCCATATTTCATACCAATAGCCTCTTCTTTGCATGTGCCAGTCTACTTTGAATGTCCTTGTTTCGTCTGACGTGGGATATATTGCTTCCAAGGTAGCAGAATTCCTTTACTTCACCTACGTCTTAATCTCCAATTTCGATGTTAAACTTCTCACTTTCTTTATTTCTCCTACTTCTCAATACCTTCTTCTCTTTGCTTTTTACTTTTAATCCTTACACTACGTGATCAATAGTATTCGCACATCTGGCTGAAACTGACTCTCCATCGGTAATGCTATAATTCAGTACGGTGTTGGCCCTTGATAACAGGTTCCACTCAGGCATATGTTCAATCAGGTGCTGGAATGGAAGGTTTCTTGAGAAATGGCAGTCCATACTTCACCAAGTGCTGCACTGAGTGAGGTATCAACGTAGATCGGCGTTCCAAAACATCCCAAAGGTGTCCTATAGGGTTCAAGTTAGAACTCTGTGCAGGTCAGTACATTACAAGGATGGTATTGTCGTGTAACAACTAAGACACAGGCAATCCATTATGAACGGGTGCTCGAGCATGTCGAAAGATGCAGTCTCCATCCCCAAATCAACAGTTGGAAACAACTGTGCCACGCAAAGCATGATAAACAAGACCACACCATAACACAACCGCCTCTGAATTTTACTGTTGGCCCAACATACGCTGGCAGATAACGTTCACCCAGCATTAGCCACACCCAGCCATCGATCACTCACTACATTATATACCGTAATTCGTCACTCCACTCAACGTTTTCCTCCGTTCAATCAACCAATATATACGCTCCTTACACCAAGCGAGGCGTCGTTTAGAATTGACCTGGTGATGTGTGGGCAGCCGACCGACCATTGAATACACGTTTTCTCACCTCCCGCCTGTCGTAGTACTTGGAGTCAATCCTGACGCAGTTTGGGATTCCTCTGTGATGGTTTAGATAGGTGCCTGCCTATTTCTCTGTACGACTCTCTTCAACTGTTGGCAGTCTCTATCAGTCAACAGACAAGGACGCCTGAACGCTTTCGTGCTGTACATGTTTCACGTTTCCACTTCATTATCACATCAAAGACAAGAGAACTAGGGATGTTTAATAAGAGTATGGAAATCTCGCGTATAGAGTTCTGACAAAAGTGACAACCAATCACCTGACCACCTTAGAAGTACTGTATGTGTCTCTTGACGTTTCCACTTCATTATAACATCAGAAACAACGGACCTAGCGATGTTTAACCCGCGAGCACTCGCACGTGAGCATTTTGCTCACAGTAATTTCAAAACAATCGGTATTTTACCAATTGTAAATAGTCAAATATGTGTATTTTCTTATAAACGCAACTAAATGTTCAATTGTTTGTTAACCTTAAGGGACTTAACTGCGGGATCATCAGTCCCTAAACTTACAAACTACTTATGAGCTACCTTATACTTAAGACGACACAAACATCCATGCCCGATGTGGGATTCTAACCCCTGGCCGTAGCGGCCGTGCAGACTGTGACTGGCGCGCCGCAGACCGCTCGGTCACTGCAGCCGGCAAAACGCGATTAGAAATACCTATTTAGACATATTAAGTACATTACAAACTGTTCTTTCACTGTGAGAAAAATGCTCTACACGCGATCGATCTTGTAACTTTTAAAGGCGCGAGTTCTCGCGGGTCAAGAGTGTGGAAATCTCGCGTACAGACTTCTGACACAAGTGACACTCAATCACCTGATCACCTTAGAAGTCCATACGTTCCTTGGAGTGCCCATTCTGCAACCTCACGGTGCTGAATGACTACTGACTTCGCTGAAATGGAGTACTGGCAGTAGGTGGGTTCACAGTGCACCTAATATGAAAAACGTATGTTTTTTGGGAGTGTCCTGATACTTCTGATTACATAGTGTGTATACTGTACTCTGGTGCCTTTACCTTTTGTAAAGTGAAACATCGTCATCCAGCAAAACTTCCGTTTTCTTTCCTATTCTTCTGTATATTATTCTCGTCATTGGATGCATGAGCTTCTAAGCTTATAATGATTCTGCTGCATTTGGTGAAATTGAATGAACGGCCCTATCGCTAATTTGGGCGTGTTTCAACAATCTTACGGTATCATTATGAAAATAAAAATGGATCACTCCTATCAATTGGCCAAAGTTTTATACAAAGACAGTTGGTTTCAGTCTTAGGCAATTTCTTATCACTAAGGATAGCTGCGATCATACTCCTAACAAATAACAAATCAGATTCAATGTTCTATATAGCAATTTTATTATAAAAAAGGACGGTCCACGAAATTCTGGAATGAATGATGATACAAAAGTAATGAATCTCTAACAACGATGGTAAAACCTCTACCTATTATGAAAAATGGTTGATACTGAAGACGTGTTGTTTAAAAGAAAATCGCTATCCAACTCGGTAAAGAATTACAACCAGAAACTCAGGAATACAGCCAACTAGTGGAAGGTACATTTATTTTTAACTGCCCTATAGCAAATGCAATGTGCGTATATCACCAATTCCCAATTAATCCGTTGTACTGCTCTCATAAGACGAACGGCGGCCGGCCACTGTGGGTAGGCATGATGTGAAGGTGAAACTGTGAGACGATGGCTACACAGATAACGAACTACTTCGTTCAAAAACTAAGCTGAAGTCACTCAAGTATCAAAGGCGAACAAGAGGTTCTCGCAAACTACTTGCCTCACTGGCCAGGAGCAGAAGAGAAGCTCTATTGTAAGCTTGTAACAGAGTGCTCCGAAATGCAAATACAATGCACTGAAGTAATAATTAGGAAGAGCACCTCGTTTTGTTTTATCACGATACAGGGTGAGTGTCGGGGAAACTATGCTCGAGTTGGGGTGGGATTGTTACACCAACGGCGTTTAACATTGCACCTACATGTACTTACGAAAATTCGATAACCTTCTTTCTCCTCCGAAAGCAAAAATATTTCTGACTCCCACCTACAAAGGGAGAAATTATCGTGAAAACAAAATAACTGAGGTCAGACTGCAACGGAGAGATTTAGATGCTCTTTCATCTCGCGTGGAGAGCAAAATGATAAATGAATAGTATGAATTTGTTCGATGAACACTCTACCAGGCATTTCAGCCCGATTTACAGAGTAATGATGTAGGAGTAGATGCAAAGTGTTTCAAGAATTATACACACGTAGCTACCCATGAATCAGTCTGTATATTACTGAAAACCATATCAAAACAGCGATAGTAGCTCCTGAAGGTAACATTCATATGCAGATAAAAACATTGGTAGTCTTTAAAGTATTTTTGCATGGGATGGATGAAAATTTGGAAACGTCAGAGACGCAACACATTACCGTTTCTAATACGATGGTATGAAAACCGTCAGCATACGAAAGAGCTTCATATGGACACGGAATGGGCAAATACAGGACCTGTATGGTTTTCAAGAGATTCCTATCGCCTCGGCGGAGCGCATTGAGGCGCTATGTTACGATGCGCGAGGCCGTTCCCCGTCTAGGGTTCGAATCCCCCCTCGGGCATGGACGTTTGTGCCGTCTTTAATATACGTTAGTTCATAAGTAGTTTGTGAGTTTAGGGACTCATGACCGCGTACTTAAGTCCCATAAGCTCTACAAACATTTGAAATTTTTTTGATTCCTATCCTTTTCAGGTCGTGCACGCACAATTATGCGGGCCTGGTTTTTCTCGCTTTATTTCTTTGTGATTCACGCTAGGAAGTTCAGGCTTACATCACACAATCGTGGATGGACTGTCGTACCTGCGCAACGTATCTTAGTTCCATGTTTCTATACTGGGTGGCACCAGCAATCCTAATGTTCAAATGTTACAAACTCCTCATCAACTACCTTATACTAAAGACAGTACGAACATCCATGCCCGACGGGGAACTACCTAGCGCATTGCAGCATAGCGCCTCAATGCGCTCGGCAGCTTCGCCGTGGCGGCACCAGCAGTCGGCAAACGTACAGTACACTAACAGTGGAAGCACGTTCGATGGTTTGTCTATATTGTTATTATATAAATTTGGTTTACTTCATTTCAATGATATATATCTAATGTATATAGATCATTTTACGTAAATATCTCTTAAATTGTCCTTTTTTTAAATTATTGGACTTATAATGTTAAAAATTTGCACATTTGTGCGTGTTGGATCTAGTGTCAGATTTTTATGATAAAGACTTGTTGACCAGGTCTCGAAGATAAAATTATTTAACCTAGTTTCGGCAATAACTTATGATTGCCTTCATCATAAGAAATTAATTAAACCTACAACACGAGATTGCAAAATTTATAAAAAGTCAGGCATCAGACTGATGTATCCGTGCATCCGTGCTGCCCTTAGTGGCTAGCTTTTCTTATGATTCTTAAAAAAAAAAAAAAAAAAAAAAAAAAAAATGTGAGCTTTACAACTGACTTGTAACCTTTATTATGTGACTTGCAAGTACTGCTTCAATTCTGTACATCAAATTAGTATTTACATTCTCCTTTTTATAAAAATTGACTCTTTTATAAATTTTGGTATCTCATGTTATAGGTTTAATTTAATTATTCTGATCAAGGCAATCATAGTTACAGCCGAAACCAGGTTAAATAATTTTATCTTCGCTACCGAGGGCTGCACTTTTATCCTTTGACATTATAACGGTCGCTGACAATTCGAAGTTATGTTTAAAATCTTTTTGTTGACAAGGTGTTGATATCCTTATTTATTTTGTCTTGTGGAGCTATCGTATCTGACAGCCAGTTGATTTTATAAGATCCTGTGATGTTATAATGTCATTTCTCCCAAAAGGCATGTTACTGTAAGGTCGTGCAAATAATAAAAATTTGCAGTGAAGGCCAAAATCATACAATTGTGTGGTTACAAAATTTTTGAATATAAATTTATTTTCTTTTTTGTAATAAATTACTGTATTTTGTATCTTAAACGTCCCTCTCTATGTTAATGTCACCTACAACCTTGGGTCTGAAAGGGTTATAGTACTCTACTTGAAAATCAGCGACAAGTTCAGTTAAGTTGGAAGTGGATAGTGATGGCACAAACTTATTTGAAATAATATTGAGACCTAGAGGTTGTGGCGTTGAGGGGAGATGCAACAATGCCTCCCCGTACTCACAAATCCAGCCCTACACATCGTGACTGTTCCTGACTTTGGATGGAATGTTTATTTCTGTTGAAATATCGATTTTCAGAGGTGTTTTCATATCTGTGCCATACTCTCATACCCACATGACGTCTGGATACAGGAACTTGTTCATTCACAATCTGTAAACGTATCGAAATTTCTTTGAACAAGCACAAAACAATGGTTTGAGAGAATACTGCAGGGTATGCAACCATACGTAGTTTCTATTGACGAAGCCAACACGTCATGGCGATGTAAGTTGCGGAGTGTAGCGTTGTAGGCGACAAACAGGTTGCGAAGTCACGAGTTTCACGAGGCGCTCTGAATCGAGTTCCAGTGAGGAATCGCCTCGTTTGGTCCAAGGACAGCCGCCCCGTTCCGGTTTCTCGAGTTTGCATCACCGAATCACTGGCGATGGAGCGCGAATGTTATTTTCAGTGACTGTGTGTATAAAAATGGATTGAGGAGAAAAACATATACATTAAGCTATCCAACGTTTGTATTCGTTCTTACATTGTTTGCTTTACTATTTACTGTACACTAGGATTTTCTTCTTTTATATACGCCTCTCTCTTAGCTGCTGTCCTTATATCGGCGTTATGTAAGTTCGTTTGTAACATTGGTCTCAAAATTATCAACGTCATAAAGGGTGAATCAGAAATGCCGCAAATCTTTTGAATTCTTGCAAGGTTTTGGTCTAGGTTTACATCATCTGCCCCAAAATTTTATTACGAAAATCCGTCTTGCTATCCATCTTGATGTTCTCCTACATTGTTTTCCGTTGACGTCCACTTTCGGAAGCCTTCATGAATACACCTTTTTACACATTTAACAACATCATCTGGTCTTACATAAGTGGTGTCTTATTCTTTCACACATGACCACAAAAACAGCTACCACATATATACAATTCAGGTGAGAACATGCCAGGAGTAAGTGATATGCCGCGAAATGAGGATAATGTACAGAGGCAATTCTGTGGAAAAGTTGGGACTGATGGAAGGAATGCTAGGGTAGTCCGTGCAGTTGTAATGGCCACTGTGTCTGAATGGCAGAGTAGTCAGTGTGCCTGTCTAGTGACCGGGAGGCTCAGATGGCTGCGGCGGAGCGGCCGAGCGCGTTGAGGCGCTATCCTACGATGCGCGAGGCCGTTCCCCGTCGGGGGTTCGAATCCCCCTCGGGCATGGATGTTTGTGCTGTCTATAGTATAAGTTAATTCGTAAGTAGTTTGTAAATTTAGGGACTGATGAACCCGCAGTTAAGTCCCATAAGCTTTACAAACATTTGAACATTTAGAGTCGGATGGGAATGCCAGTCCGACGCAAATTTTCAACTTTCCCCACTGGCAGCTAATGCTTCTAATTATGTCCTGGTTCATCTAACTTTTTCTGAATCTTGAACAGATGTGTTTTGTGATTTTTTTTAAGTTTCCTTTGTTAGTTATTACTGTCAAATACCTGCGATACAGACTTTGGAGAAGACATAATTTTACCTGCGGGGAGGGAGGGGAGTGAATAGGTTGTTGTTGTTGTTGTGGTGGTGGTGGTGGTCTTCAGTCCGGATACTGCTTTGATGCAGCTCTCCACCCTACTCTATCCTGACCAAGCCTCTACATCTCGTCATAAGAACAGCAACCCACATCCATTTGAATTTATTTACTGTATTCGTCTCTTGGTTTTCCTCTGCGATTTTACCCCACACATTCATTGCTAAACTCACGATTTTTTTGTGTATAAGAATGTATCCTACCAATAAATCCCTTCTTTTAGTGAATGTATGCCAAATTCTTTTTCCCGTCAATTCTGTTCAATATGTCATCATTAGTTACGTGATCTATCCACCTAATCCTGAGCATACTTCTGTAGTACCACATTTCAAAAGCTTCTCTCCCCTTCCTGTCTGAACTATTTATCGTCCATGTTTCACTCCCGTACAAGGCAACACTCCACACAAATGACTTCCTTATGCTTAAATTAATATTCGTTGTTAGCAAATTACTCTTTTCAAAAAAGCTTTCCTTCCCACTGGCATTCTGCCTTTAACATCCTCTGTACTACGACCGACATACGTTATTTTACTGTCCAAGTAACAAAACTCATCTACCACCTTTATCTTTTCGTTACGTAAACCAATTCCTTCAGCACCGACTGAGTTTCTTAGAATGCATTCTGTTACCCTTGCTTTGCTCTTCTTAATGCTCATCATACACGCTCCTTTCAAGACAGTGTCCATTCCGTTCATTTGCTCTCTCACGTCCTTTGCTGTCTCTGACAGAATTACAGTGTCATCAGCAAAACGCGACGTTTTTATTTCTTCACCCTGAACTTTAATTCCTTCTGCAAATTTCTCCTTCCTGTCCTTCAAGGCTTTCTTAATTTAGAAACTTTGGATGGGTCGCTGTCCGGGTGTGCCAAGTCCTGTTGACTAGCGGAGTGCGCTCATCCCTTGTGCGGCCAACTGAAGAGCCAATTGATTGACAAGCAGAGTCTCCGGTGAGTAACATACACAGTGGCTGGCTGGGAGTGTGGGGCTCTGACCACGTCCCTCACCATACTGCACCCCTTGACGCCCTCGGTCGTTGTATCACACGGCGGCCAGTCGGAACTTGATGGGCATTTAGAGGCCAGAAGAACGAAATTTAATGATACATCAGCGATTGAAGCTTCCACAATATTGCAACATAATATACAGGATCGTGTATTGTGAAACTTCAAGTAAGACTGTTCCCATAAAGAGAGTGATTGAACTTGAGTGGTCATAGTTTTTTTCTTTTTCCTCCTTTCTTCACAAATTTTTTTTCATACCCTCGCCGTGTTCCTTCGTGAGCTGGTCTGAACATTTCTTTCCTGAAATGTTGAAATGTTTGTTAAGCTTATGGGACTTAACTGCGGGGTCACCAGTCCCTAAACTTACAAACTACTTATGAACTACCTTATACTACAGACGACACAAACATCCATGCCCGAGGGGGCATTCGACTGTGACTGGCGCGCCGCAGACCGCTCGGCCACCGCGGCTGGCCATTTCTTTCCTGATCTTTTTGCGGTGTGTTTTTATTTAAATATATGTTCATTTATGATATTTCTGATCTGCTCTCGGCTGTTTATGCTGTCCTCTGTAATTCCCAGTTCTGTAATGTCTTCTTTTGTTTCAGTAACCCATTTGCCTTCTTTTTGCTGTTATTACTGATCCTATTGATATATATAATTTTCTAAAAGGTTCCTTATTATATTAATATAAATATTTTAATAAGATTGGATGCCATGTAAATATAAGTGAACTCTTTCGCCGGAAGGTATTCGGCAGGCCGGCCGCGGTGGCCGAGGGGAATAAGGCGCTCCAGTCACGGTCTGCACGGCCACTACGGTCGGGGGTTCGAATCCCCCCTCGGGCATGGATATTTGTGCCGTCCTAGTTCGTAAGTAGTTCATAAGTAGTTTGTAAGTTTAGGGACTGATGACCCCGTAGTTAAGTCCCATAGACTATACAAACATTTGAACATTTGAGCATTCGGCAGTTTCGGTGAAGCTTTATAAAATGATGTCCTTCCATGTCAGCATTGACTTACTTTTTATGTCTTACTAGCTGTAAACCCGGCGTTGCCTGAGTGTCCCCTCCCCCCTCCCCCCACCGCTCTGTTTGCATCCACCTCTTTCTCTTCCATTTCTCTGTTCGTTTCTACCTTTCTCTCTCTCCGCAAATTTTTCTGCAAGGTACCCTCTGCCATGTACCATACACACATTTATATAACCAGTGGTCTTCCTCTTGGTTTGAAGGTCATGTGAACAAAAATTCATAAAGATTGGAGCAAAACTAAGCATTTTGTAAAATTCCGTAAGTTAGGTACCCTCCACCATGCACCGAACGAAATTTTATACAGACAGTGACATTCCTCTCGTTTTTAATGTAGAGTGTGCAAAATTTTATCAATATCGGAACAAAACTATGCAATAGAAACGCAGGGTCACATTGAAAAACGCACTTCGTTGTTCCGAAATATTCCATTTTTATTTCATATAACTCTTGCTTTGAGATAACGGAAAAAAATACCGATCTGTAAAATCGGTCGAGCCGTTCTCAAATTATGGCGCGACCAAGTATTTAGGGATCCATTTTTAAGTTGCAAAGTACCCTCCACCATGCATCATATGAAACTTGAAGCAGACAGTGATCTTCCTCTTGTCTTGAAGGTCAAGCGTACGATATTTCTTGAAGATCGGAATTAAACTGTAGATTTCGTGCGTCTGTAGGAGAAGTATGCTCCGCTATGCACCTATCAGAAAATACTTTCTTAGCTGACGTTTTATACCTATAAACTACATTCCTACCAAATTTCAGCTTCATAGGTGAAGTGGTTTTCGAGATTTCGTGTTTAGTCAGTGAGTGAGTGTTCTTTCTCTTTTATATATTTAGAGATTAAGAAAACAGATTGCTTAATTTTGGATGCAAGAGAATTAAGAGAGACTTTCAGACAAAAATAAATAGTAACATACAAATCTGTAATGCTAACTTTATTTGATACGAGGTCATGTCTGATGCAACAGTTTTACGGCATCTACGTCGAAACTGTTGTGAGCGGTAGATTTCTTTTCGTTTCATCATTTTGTGGGAGGTCAGTTACAAAAGGCTTCATAAACGTCCGAAATTAGGTGCAAACTTTGTTGCAGGTCCCTAACTACTCCCATTTTCCAAAAATTGACGTATAAATCTGGGTATTCTCACGCGGTGGCCTTTCATTATTTATGACGTCGTATCTCCTGAGCTATGTATCATGCTCTTTTGTTTTTGGGTCAGAAACCTTAGTGGGCGTAAGGTGAACAGTTCACCAGATTTCATTGCAATCGAATGAATGGTTTATGAACACATAGAGGACATACAGACAAACATTCATTTTTATATATGTAGAAATTTTTTTTTTTTTTTTTTTTCATTTAGCTCTCAATATCGGTTGAGGTATTAAGTGTCATGCACATTACACAGTCGACTTTGACACTTTCCTGAACCAAATAGAAACCGTATCCCGCTAGAGGACTACAAATTACGATGCGTAACAACGCCGTGCCCACCGTGCTGTAATACAGTTTGTAAGCGCAGAATACGAGCCATCAGTTCATAGAAAATTGTATGCTCTGTGTCGATACAGGTAATGCGTGACTTTGGAAATTAGGATAATTTTGGTGCTAAGTTCTGTGGCGCGCCGGTGGTCATGAGTCTCCCAAAGCTCGCCGCCCGCTAGAATCGCAGCAGAGAGAGCGAGCCGGTGAGATGGCTGTATCGAGCACAGATCGAAGGGCGCCAAAATTTCCAGTTGTCGCGCGCCACTACTACGGGCTTGCGCCGATGCGTTCCATGTTATGCTACCGCAAGAACGATACAGGGCTTCGTATGCCGGTGTTTGTAGCTGGTGCCTGGCAGCAGGAGGCAGAGATCCTGTGGAATGTCCAGGGCAACGAGCTTAATAGCATTTGTCTTAGTGTAACTAACACAAGAGTTACAGTGCTCCTTGTTGTTACCAGCGTGAACTCGGCCGACATTGAAAGTAACCGGAGTACGCCTTGTCAGTGTGGAAATTGACGTGCTTTCTACATCTACATCTACATGGGATACTCTGCAAATCACATTTAAGTGCCTGGCAGAGGGTTCATCGAACCACAATTATACTATTTATCTCCCATTCCATTCTCGAATAGCGCGCGGGAAGAAAGAACACCTGAATCTCTCTGTTCGAGCTCTGATTTCTCTTATTTTATTCTGATGATCATTTCTACCTATGTAAGTGGGAGTCAACAATATATTTTCGCATTCGGAGGAGAATGTTGGCGATTGGAGTTTCGCAAGTAACCCACGCCTCAGCGATAAGCGCCGTTGTTGTAATGATTCCCATCCCAGATCCTGTATCATTTCCGTAACGCTGTCTCCCCTGTATCGCGACAATACGAAACGAGCTGCCCTTCTTTGGACTCTTTCGATGTCCTCCGTCAAACCCACCTGATAAGGATCCCACACTGGGCTGCAATACTCCAAAAATGGACGGACAAGCGCAGTGTATGCAGTTTCTTTAGTAGTTCTGTTGCATCTTTTAAGGGTTCTGCCAATAAAACGCAGTCTCTGGTTCGCCTTTCCCACGATATTATCTACGTGTTCTTTCCAGTTTAAGTCTGAAGTAATAGTGATTCCTAGGTATTTTGTGGAGTTTACGGCCTTCACATTTGATTGATTTATGTTGTAAACAAAGTTTAACGGATTTCTTTTCGTACTCATGTGGACGACTTCACACTTCTCATTATTTAGAGTCAATTGCCAATTTTTACACCATACTGATATCTTATTCAGATCGTTCTGCAGTTGGTTCTGATCTTCAGATGATTTTACTAGACGGTAAATGACGGCGTCATCTGCAAACAACCTAAGAGAGCTACTTAGATTTTCCCCTAAATCGTTTATGTAAATAAGGAATAGCAGAGGACCAATAACACTACCCTGTGGAACGCCCGATATCACCTCTGTTTTAGTCGATGCCTTACCATCGATTACTACGAACTGTGTCCTCTCTGACAAGAAATCCCCTATCCAATTGCAAATTTGGGGCGATATACCATAACCACGCAATTTGATTAAAAGCCGTTTGTGAGGTACGGTGTCAAAAGCTTTCTGGAAATCAAAAAATACGGAATCGATTTGCGAACCTTTGTCGATAGCACCCATCACTTCGTGTGAATATAGAGCTAGTTGTGTTTCGCATGAACGATATTTTCTAAATCCGTGTTGACCTTGGGTCAATAGATCGTTCTGTTCGAGATAATTCATAATATTTGAATACAGGATATGTTCCAAAACCCTGCTGCAAATTGACGTCAATGAAATAGGCCTGTAGTTTAGTGGGTTACTCCTACTGCCTTTCTTGAATATAGGTGTGACCTGTGCAACTTTCCAATCTTTTGGTACAGATCCTTCTATGAGAGAGCGGTTGTATATGACTGTTAAGTAAGGAGCTATCGCTTCAGCATAATCAGATAGAAATCTAATGGGTATACAATCCGGACCAGAAGACTTGTTCTTATTAAGTGATTTTAGTTGCTGCACTACTCCGATGATATCTACTTCTATGTTACTCATTGCGGCATCTGTTCGTAATTCGAAATCTGGAATATTGGTTTCGTCTTCTTTGGTGAATGAGTTTCTAAAAGCTAAGTTTAGTAACTCTGCTTTAGTAGCGCTGTCATCGGCAGGATCGCCATTACTATCACGTAGTGAAGGTATTGTTTGTGACTTTCCCCGAGTATATTTAACATATGACCAAAATCTCTTTGGGTTTTTAGTCAAATTACGAGAAAGAGTTTCGTTGTGATAAATGTTGTAGGCATCTCGCATTGAAATCCTCGCTAAATTTCGAGCTTCTGAGTACAATCGCAAATCCTGGGGATTTCGTGTTCGTTTAAATTTAGTATGCCTTTTCCTTTGCTTTTGCAACAATGTCCTAACCTGTTTTGTGTACCAAGAGGGATCGCCTCCTTCTTTTATTAATTTATTAGGTATAAAACTTTCAATTGCTGTCGATACCACTTCTTTGAATTTGAGCCACATCTGGTCTACACCTACGTTTAGTGTTAGAAACGAGTGGAAGCTGTCTTTCAAGAAGCAATGTATTTTGTTTCTATCTGCTTTCCTGAACAAATATACTTTGCGTTTATTTTTGGTAACTTTGGGACTTTCGATATTCAATTTCGCTACTACAGCTCTGTGTTCACTAATACCTGTATCCGTTTTGATGCTCGTTATGAGCTCAGGATTATTTGTTGCTAAGAGATCAAGTGTTTTTTCACATCCATTTACAATTCTAGTTGGCTCATGAACTAATTGTTCGAAGTAATTCTCAGAGAATGCGTTGAGTACAATTTCACACGATGCTTTATGCGTACCTCCTGATTTGAAAATATAATTTCGCCAACAGATCGAGGGTAAATTAAAATCACCACCTACTATTATCGTGTGAGTGGGGTACGTTTTTGTAATTAGACTCAGGTTTTCTTTGAACCTTTCTGCTATTGTATCGTCAGAGTCGGGAGGCCGGTAAAAGGAACCGATTATTAACTTCTTACGATTTTCGGGTACAACCTCTACCCATAATAGCTCGCACGAACTATCAACTTCAACTTCGCTACATGAAATACTACTTTTGACAGCGACAAACACGCCCCCACCTATTTTGTTTAATCTATCCTTTCTGAACACCGATAGATCTTTTGAAAATACTTCTTCTGAACTTATTTCCGGCTTGAGCCAACTTTCGCTGCCTATAATGATGTGTGTTTCGGTGCTTTCTATTAACGCTTGCAGTTCTGGAACTTTCCCGACACAGCTACGACAATTTACAACTGTTATACCGATAGTTTCCGGATCTACATTTCTCCTGTCATCCACCTGCACCCTTTGAGATTGCCCATTTTCTATTTCCCCGAAGCTCTTTATCCTAAAAAACCGCCCAGTCCACGCCACACAGCCCCCGCTACCCGTGTAGCCGCTTCCTGCGTATAGTGGACTCCTGACCTATTCAGCGGAACCCGGAAACCCACCACCCGATGGCGCAAGTCAAGGAATCTGCAGCCTACACGGTCGCAGAACCGTCTGAGCCTCTGAAACACTTTTAATTTTAAAATGTTCAAATGTTTGTTAAGCTTAAGGGACTTAACTACGGGGTCATCAGTCCCTAAACTTACAAACTACTTATGAACTACCTACAACTAAAGACGGCACGGGATTCGAACCCCCGACCGTAGTGGCCGTGCGGACCGTGGCTGAAGCGCCTCAGTCCCCTCGGCCACCGCGGCCGGCTTTAATTTTAATGTTTTTGATATATCGCGTTTTGCAGCTCTTAAATATTGTAGAAAAGACATCCAAAGCTGCTTTTATTTGAAATGCTGACGACTAGTTTCGGGCTTTGCCCATTTTCTAAGCCACATTCATATATATATATTTATATTTGCTTACTGTTTAGGTCACGCTGCTTGTGACAAACAGCTTGACCTAAACAGTAACCAAATATAAATTTATATATGAATGTGGCTTAGAAAATGGGCAAAGCACGAAACTACTCGTCAGCATTTCAAATAAAAGCAGCTTTCGTGCATATATAAAAAATTGTCTTTTCTACAACTTTTAATTTTCTCTGCAGTTTGTTTACCAAAACATAAATGAAACCTGTTCAGCTTGCAGTTGCAAGAGTAGAAATCTCGAAACGTTAAATATAATTTACTTAGCGAATCCCCTAATGCTTCTCATTTACTAATACGTATGGAAATTGGATATACACCCTACTCTCCTTCTTCTGCCCTCTCTCTATCCCTCTCCTCCTGCCCCCTTTATTTGATCATCTCTTCCTACCCCCACCCACCCTGTGCTCTCCTCCTCCTCCTCCTCCTCCTCGCCCTATCTCTTTTCATCACTTTCACCCTACTCCGTACTCATAGCTCAACGTACAATATCCATCTCCCCCTCCCTTTCTCTGTGTCCATATCCTCTCTTACTTTCCTTATATTTGTTTCGGCTTCTCCTCTTCCCCCTCTCTTATTGTTATTGCAAACGGATCCTTATTGGAAATAGAAGACAACGGCCGCACCCAGGTGTATAAACCGGTTCCCGCCATATCATCGAAGTTACGCACCGTCGGGCGTGGCCAGTACTTAGATGGGTAACCGCCTGGGTACGTCACGCGCTGTTGACAAATTTTCCCTTTGTCTTCCGGCAAATGGGACAGGAGGGGTGGTGGTGCAAAGGCCCTGATCACCAGCCTTTGCACCAATGTGCTGGATTAAATTACAAACTTCTCCGCAGTGTCTCATGGAATAAGGGCAAGGGACACTGTTGATGGTGATCCGTCCGTCTGATGTGGACGTCAAGCACGGCGTCCCCCCTGTTGCTTTTCGTAAGGAGTAGGCTATGTTCCGGCACCGGGTTTCACCATCTCCCTTCTCCCATCATCACGAACACGAGACTACAATACACAAGCACCTATCACAGTTACCTATACTTAACATAGACGCTTCAGAACACAGTGCTCACACTTCGCGAAGGAAAGGTGCCTGAGATCAGGAAGGATAGGGGAAACCTTTCCAGTTTGAACCTACCCTTCGTGGTCTCCCAACTATTCATGCCATACGACTTTACCTTATTGGAAAGAGAAGTTGAAATGAATGGAATCATTGGTATATTGTGTATTAAGAGACCTATCGCAACTGGCCGTGCAAGCTAAGGTACCTTGCTGCGGTATGCGCGGCCGTTCCCCGTCAGAGGTTCAAGTCCTCCCTCCGGCATGAATGTGTGTGTGTGTGTGTGTGTGTGTGTGTGTGTGTGTGTGTGTGTGTTGTTCTTAGTTAGTTTAAATAGGTTAAATAAGTTAGGTTAAATAATTTAGTTTAAATGAGATGATCACTACGTAACCTTACAAACATTTCAACATTTTTTTACCTTTCGATCTGTTGTATCGGTATAATTTTAATCTACAAACAGGCGGGGGTTATAAATTTAGTGATAAAGGAAACCGTCCTGTCTTCTGTTACCACCTTGCCGTCCGCGGTGGCCGAGGGGACTAAGGCGCTTCAGTCACGGTCTGCACGGCCACTACGGTCGAGGGTTCGAATCCCCCCTCGGGCATGGATATTTGTGCCGTCCTAGTTCGTAAGTAGTTCATAAGTAGTTTGTAAGTTTAGGGACTGATGACCCCGTAGTTAAGTCCCATAGACTATACAAACATTTGAACATTTGTTACCACCTTCGTTTCCTCCTTCTCTTCCTCGTCCTCCTCCATTCATTCCCCCGATATTTTCACCACGGTTCCTGTAATTCATAGTAACATTTACTGCATTATGTATTTATTCGAATTCTCCATTAGTCCATCTGCTCCACCCTCCTCTTTGTTCACCCGCTCCTCCCATTTTTCTTTATGCATCTACTTCTGCTTTTATCTCTATACACTTCCCTCTCTCTATCTTCTACTTCCCACTATGAAAACTTATGTATACCTTCCAGCTTTCACGATGAGTAATTAAAACCTTCTCCGTGAAAACATACATACATGGTGGTGATGAGTAAAACAGTGATGAAATCTATTGACCGGCCAAATGCAGTCGAAATGTATTGCAAGCTACCCCCACAATGCACAATACGGTGGATAAAGGAGCATAATAACATACTCGATGAAAAATATACAGAAATATGCCAAATTTGATGGTGATCAGTCAAACAGAAAATGCAGTTGCTATCGTCAGCTGTGGTAGACAGTGCATACAGATATTATGTTTTTTGCACTAACTTCGAATTTTTCGACTTTCCTTTGTAACTTTCTCATATTCTTTTGAAAAATTTTCCAGGTCCATAACCAACAAAATAAATAGTTAACCCTCGTCGTAGTCCAAATCGTGAGTTACAGTCTTGAGTTGTTTCAAAGACACACTGAAAAATGTACTTTTGGTTTTTCTCAATTTTTCCAATTTTCTGGTGCATTTTTTAACATTTTGTTTCGTACAAACCTTGTCCTGATAATTACAAATACAACAAAAATGTCAGCTAAATCGGTCAAGAAATTCTCAAAGAGTGCTCTTACGTACATGAAGTAGTGCATTTTTATTTACATAGATGAAGAGTAAGGTGCTGTGAGATGCCGAACCTTACACTAAACGTTGTGACATGTTTCTGACATAACAACGTGTATGTCTTGTCTAAAAATGTCTACAGAAGTTACCAGTCAATGCTCACATACTCTCTGACATACCATTTCTCCTCTTTCTGTTATTCTCAGAAGCACATATTACTCCTTTGCCCAACAGCTGTGTCGGTATGTAACAAGACTTGCTTCCACTACACACTAACACCACTATCAGTTAAAGAGTGATACGGTCTATTGAGAAGGACATACACACAGAAAATAGTTTAGCTGAAAAATAATATCTGTGAGCTTTCATTGTTAACCTCTGAAGTTAAATTGATACACTCATTGATGACCTACATCTAAATTTACAAAGTATAAACGAAAATAGAGAAGAAAACAAAAGGAAAGTTCACGAGTTGAGTCAGTAGGCTTACATGGTGATCACTACATCGCGTCAACTTGACGACTAAATTGCTAGTATGCTCCTATTTGATACTGCATCCCCTCTGTACTTAGCGTAGTATTGACGCGCGTCAAGATCGCCGCGTTGCGAGATTAGCGATGAGCGATCGAACGTCACAGGATGAAGTCTGGGAACATGCTGCACCTGCTGTGTCATCAAGTAGCATGGGAACCGTCACTTTGCAGCAGGGTTAAGAGCACGTGTACCTGTTACTGACACCGACACTGCCGAGCAAGGTTACTATGCTATTGTGCAAAGATTCACTGGAATAACGATCTGTTGTCGCCAGTGGCGTAGCTATGTCACCAAGGGCCCCGGGGCAAAATTGACATTGGGGCCCTCTTTTGACTAAAACTATACAGATGTAAAACTTCATCAGCTCCTTACCGCCCCCTGGAAGACAAAAAACCTAAATACTGCTAAGTAAATTATTGTTTGTTATGCAGCAGATAATAATTAATTGTACTCTCTAATATAATTATAATACTGAAAGCTTGTTATGGCTTCACGCAAAAATTGCTGGGTGGATTTGGATGAAATTTCAGAGAGATAGAGTTGGACCTGGGTAGGACATACAGATAAAACGACCCCATGGGATAGTTTCCGAAGTTGCTCTAAAATTAGGTGACTGAAGTCGTAGGCAGAAGCTAGTAAAAAATAAGCAAAGAAGAAGTATTTCTTTACACGAAAACATGGCCACCTGTCGCGAAGCAAACCGTGAAAAAACTCGCGCGTCCGCGGTGAAAGGAGGACTGTTGTCAATGCCGACAACTCACTCTCGCTAAACTACTGCATCACTGTAATATGCGTACCGTATTGCAGTTTGTGAGTTCCTAACGGGGTAAACTTTTACCTACCATACCGGCGGCCTCGTGTGGCTATGTTGGCAACATCAGCAACACGGGAGAAAATCCTTATCAACATGTTTCGTACAGACCAAGGAGTAAATATATACTTTACGGTTGACAGGTTCTTGTATGTACCCTTGTCAACATAGTGAAAAATATTGCCTTTCTAGAACGAAGATGTCATGTCAAAACATACATTGCTTTACGGTTTCATGGTTTCGAAATAGTGTTTCGAAACCACATATGGTACGGTTTCATTTGTTTCGAAACAGTCAGATGTTTCAGTTTTCCCATCTCTAGCTGTGAGCAGCTTTCATGCCGCCGCAACTTCTGCTGCTACGCAGACTAAATTGTTGTACACAGCGACTGGCGGCTTGGTCGGTCAGCAGCGCCAGCGAGTGTCTTCGTGTGAAGTGGAGGCCCCATTAGAAGCAATGTTCCGCTGGTTCCCGGTGGCCCAATGCGGCCACAGTGGGAAATTTGGTTTGAGGGGAGTGGAAGATAATGGACGGTAGTGAGGAAGAATTTAAAAAAATCGAAGATCTACTGTAACTATTTCCGAACGTCGCTCACGTAGGCCGAGGGGCCCCTAGAGCTCGAGGGCCCCGGGGCACTGCCCCGCCTAGCCCTATGGTAGCTACGCCACTGGTTGTCGCCAGTGAAGGGAGCAGATTCTGTCAGCACGCGTGTGTATACGGCTTGCACTCGACGTGTGGCCTATTGTAGAGTGGCTCTCTCAACAACACACGAGTCCCACCTCAGGTTTCATTCTGTGGAGGATCATCAGTACTTGATCCCATAGTTAACCAGGTGCCACTGCTGTTTCTCTGACAGAAAGGCGATATTTTCCTTCACGAAGACATTCCACGTCCACATACTCCTGCTGCGACGCAACGCCTTCGTCGTGGTGTCAACACCTGTGCCCAGCAAGATCAACATAGAATGATATTTTTTCATTGTTACGATATGAAACTTCCTAGCAGATTAAAACCCACGATCTTCATCTTTCGCGGACAAGTACACTACCGACCGCCCATCATCACAGCATTAATTCTGCCAGTAGTGCTGTGAAGTAGGAAGGTAAGAACCGAGATACCAGCGGAAGTAAAGCTGTGAGGACGGGTCTTGAGGTGTCCGACTGTAACTCAGTCGGTAGAACGCTTGCCCGCAAATGGCAAAGTTACCGGTTTCGAATACCGGTCCAGTATACAGTTTTAATCTGCCAGGAAGTTTCACCCAATAGAGACGTCGACACATGGCCAAATAGTACCTTAAGCCCTTTCTATACGAGACGTGCAACACGCACAAGGAAGTCGTTGTCAGCTGCAGCGCCCCTTGCCATAGACCGTCGAACTACAAAGAAGCGTTCAAACGTACGCATTTGTTGAATGGTCTGCTTCACGCGTCTAATTCGTTTGTTGTCAGCTTACAGTAAATGAATCGCCGCGTTAGCATCACCTTTCGAAACTGTATGATGTGTTGTGATGATTAAAAATTCTTTATGTGTTTTAGACTGCCATTGTGAAAGTGTATTTAATTGTTTTCGTGCAGTTCATGCGTAACTACGTCGCTCGCATATGTTAACGTCCTCATTATAAAATGCGATTACATACTTCCAGCCCCTGCGGATTGAGGCGTCTGTGTGTATGATGAACAAGCTCAGGTGTCTATACATAGACCTTTCACTTTGATTAAACTTTAAATAATGCTCACCAAAAACAAATATTTCATTTGTTAACTACAGCATGTTTCAGGAAAAATAGCAAATATTTTAGAAAATGGTAATAAAGACGATTTGCAGTTAAAATTTCATATAACGTGTGTCCAATTTTTTATTGGGTACAGAGGTACAGCTCTTGGTATGTACAACAAACTGATTTGGATATTTTGACTGATTCTTTCGTCGGTTCTTGGTAGATCACCATATTGACTTATATTTAAATAACCGGTTTTCGACGTAGTTTAAAGTCTGAATATGTCCTAGTAAGCCGAAAACCGGGTAACAAAGTGGAAATGAACGTGTAGAACATACAGAAAATACTACTTTTAAGTAAGTGTGATTTTGTACTACCAAGAACCGACGGATAAATCAGTGAAAATGTCTTGATTTACATTTGCTCTACGTTTGTTTGGATCTCATATTAACAGCTATATCTCTGTATTCAATAAAAATTGTACACAGGTTATATTTTTCTTTTTAATATCAACTCCTAAAATACTTACGACTGAGTCGAAAAACTACGTTCCTCTGAGGAGGAAACAAGTACACATTCTCAAACAAATTTCCGACTTGGCTTCGTTTGTCAGCTGGGTTCCCCATTCGGTTGTCTGAGCATGCGCGAAGCACTTCCATACGCGAGAGAATAGAATCCATCCTATTCCGTCAGCTAGCGATTGTATGCGCGCATCTTGTGCAAGTGGACGCGTCTACACTGTACGCGGACGGCGTGGCCGGTGCATCATGGGTAATCTCGTAAGCTCTCACTTCCCGTGTAGAAAGGGCTTTATTCAGCCTCCTCCAGAGCCAGTAAGAACAATTGCTAAATTGCAAAAAATGATGCCAGATGTGACTGATTCGGCAATCTTCACTGTGACGTATGTTTCATTTGCTCTGCATGCATTATCACGTGTTCTCATAATGATAAACTACCCTCTCACAGCACTACATTCACCCAACGGCAAGTAGAATTATTATTTCCCGACGGTGTATGTCCTGGACAATGTTGAATAGAGGCCAGCATCAACATGAAACGTATGTACTTGTATAATTTTACTGCACTCAAGCAGTTTAAATAAAAGTTTTGATGTTTTAGTCATTCATTAAAATTTTAGAAGTGTTTAAGGTTTGCGCAGCAATCTCGCATGAACTATGGACACAACAATGACCACGTCTATCGGGTACCTCTACTTTCGTTAAGTACTAAAAAACTCGGCAAGATTAGCTGACCTCTCCAGTTGCTTGTGTTCAATTAAATGGAACCAACAACGGTATTTCTACCCAAATTGTTTCCTGTTTTAATTATAATGTTTGATGGAATTATATTAAAAGGATCAAAATAAAATTCTTGAATATCAGTCTCCAGATCGCTTTTATTTTCTACAACATGACCAGTTTCGGGACAGCTGCCCATCTTCAGATCAAATTTATGAAGTTACAGAGTAACCTGACCTGTGATGAACGAATGTTTCGGAAAGAATAACTCCAATCTAGCTGTGGTCCAAACACTTTGTCATAGTCAGCTAACTGCCTTACGGCTGGTTGGGTACGGTGCGCCACAAATTCCTGTCATGCGCCAACTTTTCTATTTCAGAGTAGCGCTTCCACCCTATGTACTCAATCATTTACTGCATGTATACCAATCTCTATCTTTCCCTACCGCGGAGGATTGGCCGAGCTTTCTAAGCAGCCTTGCTGCGGATCGCGCGGTTGCTCGCCGTCAGAGGTACTAGCCCTCCTTCGGGCATCGGTTGCCCTTAGATTAGTTTAAGTAGTTTGCAAGTCTAGGACTGATAACCAGAATAGTTAAGTCCCATAGATTTACAAACATTTAAACTTTTTTTCTGTCTTCCGCTACAGTTTTTACCGTCTACATCTTCCCTGGTAAACACACGCCATGTAGTCCTCTCCATTCTTCTTGTAGTTTCCATATTTCCCTTTTTTCGCCGGTTTTATGGACAACTTCCTCATTCATTATCTTATTAGTCTGCCTTATTTTCAAAATACTTCTGTCGCACCACATCTCCGACGCTTTGATTTTCTTCCCTTCTGCTTTTCCCACTATCCACGTTTCACTTCCATACAAAACTGTTGTCGGAAAGTACAATTTTTTTCCTCACTCTAAGGACCGTGTTTGATACCAACAGTCTCATTTTGGCCATGAATGTCCTATTTTCCTGTGCTATTCCACTTTTTTATGTTTTCCTTGCTTCGTCCGTCGAAGGCTATTTTCCTTTAAAGGCAGCATAATTCCTTAACTTCTTCATCTATGTCGTGATCACCAGTCTTGACATTAGGAGTCTCGGTATTTTGATTTCCACTACTTCTCATTACTTCCGTCCATATTCTGTACTCACCGATATGCAACAGATCCTGTAATTCTTCTCCATTCAACGTATCTGATCAGTGATACCCTTTCATACCGAATTTTAATCTCACTTTCGAACCTCATATTTGGCGGAAATAAAACAACATCAATGTTCTCTATCAATCTACATACATTTCTATCCGGTGCACTTAATCCTTGTTTATACTGGTTGCTCAAATCAAATTCAAATGTCTGTAAATCTATCGGACCAAACTGCGTGGTCATCAGTCCGTAGCTTACAGACTACTTAAACTAAGGTAAAATAACCTACAGACAACACACACACACCCATGCCCCAGGGAGGACTCGAACCTCCGACAGGGAGCAGACACGCGTTCCGCAGCAAGGTACCTTAGAACGCAAGGCCAGTCCCGCGCGGCAGTAAATAAATAATCGAAATAATCTTAAAAACTTCCTCTCTTTGAAAAAACTATTGGATGAATATCCTTAGAAAACGGTTAATCAGTCAGTTATGGAATAGCTAAATTCTTCCATGCTACCACAAATGGTGTGACACATGAACTATCAAAGGGGCTGTGCAGCCATAACGAGAAATCAGTTCGATGAATCCTCTGTCACGTACCTAAGGTGAATATCGACATTAGTTACGTAGTTGTACTCATAATCTCGTAAAATACTGACACACAGCCCAAGCAGTTAAAAAAATTACAAATCTTCATGAAGTTCCTGCTGTTTTTTTAGACTGAAATAAGCCTCTTCGCAGCTTGCATTTAATGAAAAGGGTCCTTTATATCTGCAAAAGAATGCAACTTACTTTTTATTGAAAATGTGACTATTTAAAATAAAATAATAAAAAGAGTGAGAGAAAGTAAATATTTAAACTTTTGGAAGAAGAAAACGTCTCGTTGAACATCAGTACACAATCAGTAATAATAATTTAAAACGCAGTTGCCTTTGATCATATGCAGTATCTCGCGAAAGTGAACGTATGCTAAAAATAATGCATTTGCATTCTCTCATTTTTAAATAATATTCCGCGCCAAATTAAATTAGAAAAACATACGAGTGTATGAAGAACCCATTTTTTTTTTAACTGATACTGAGAGTATTAAGAGTTGAAAGGTTCTACAGTGATCTCGATTTCGAATGTTTATCAGCGTAGTATAATAATATAATATTGCGCGAATAAGGAACACCTCTGTAATTTCTGTGTATACAGATTGGGGAAGAGTTGTGCGTTAACTTTGAGAACGTAGCCTCGTGTCATGTACCATGACGACAGAAAAAAACACACAGGCCAAATATCAAGAGTTATGCGTATTACAAACATTGATAAAGTGCCAGAATAAGAGTACCCAACGCGTCCTGTAGTACAGTAGAGAAACAGACACTGCGTTGGAGTCTGAATGGAGAAAGGTAAATAACAGCCAGTGGCGCTTTCCGGGAACGTGAGACACTTCATATTTGCACAGAAAATTTGCGCGACCTTTCGTATTTACAAAGCCCGTAGCACCCAGCCTGGGTACGGAAACTTTTTAATTTCTTTCACTCACGTGCACACTACATTTCAGCAAATTGAGCGCTGTATACGTTTTTCTGCTCAAAAAGGAAATTTTGTAGATATATATTTATGGCTATCACTCTCATGTTACACTGACGTGAGGATTTTTTTAAAGACCTTTTATACAGTTTCTATTAGAAACATTCTTCTGTCACGCGAATGGGAGAACATGCTGCGGAAAGCAGTTTATTTTACCGCCTCTAAGGCAAAGTATTGTAAGAGGCTATGAAATATCGGACCGTATGTGCAACTCTACTAAAGACTTGATAGCTCTCGTTCTAAACGGTCTGGCGTCGCATCCGAAGAATCTCGAAAATATGCGAAACTTCGCAACAAAGGGTATATTACGTGATTTCGTAAATCTCACAAGAAATGTAGTCTCAATTGTTAATTTTCACTACATTCTTTAAATTAAATAAATACCGTTTTATAGGCCACGTAGGTTTTTTTAAGTGTAGCATCATTTGATTTCAAGAGTCAAGCATTCTATCCCAGACAACAGCTTTCTGTCGAAAGCATCAACCTTACTTTAGATTATTAAACACGTTCTGAAAACTTCCTTGTCGATTTTATGGACAATTTTGTGAGTTGTTTGAAACTGCTTTCGATGACTACTAATTGAGCTCCGAACTTCACAATTTTTTAAATACAAAATTCCGATTACTGTGTGGTCTCACTGTGAATCATGGAATTTGTAATGACGCCTCCAATTATTTCTCTCCTGTTGTAATCTCTATATAAAAAAGCTAATGTATGTATGTTGTCCTCTACGCTTCCCTGTAATTTCTTCATTTTGATTAGCTACGCCGCGGGAAGAGGAGGAGATGGACAGAGAGACAATGGAGGAGTAGATTGGAGAGAGAAGGATGATGACTAAGAGATTAAATTGTAAAGAACACGTAGATAATGTTGTGGGAAAGGCGAACCAGAGACTGCGTTTTATTGGCAGAACCCTTAAAAGATACAACAGAACTGCAAAAGAAACTGCATACACTACGCTTGTCCGTCCATTTTTGGAGTATTGCTGCCCAGGTGTGTTTGACTGAAGACATCGAAAGAGTCCAAAGGGGAGACAGAGATACGGAAATGATACAGGATCTGGGATGGGAATCATTACAACAGCGGCGCTTATCGCTGCGGCGTGGGCTACTTACGAAACTCCAATCGCCATCATTCTCATCCGAATGCGAAAATATATTGCTGACTCCCACTTACATAGATAGAAAAGATCATTGGAGTAAAATACGAGAAATCAGAGCTCGAACGGAGAGATTCAGGTGTTCTTTCTTCCGCGCGCTATTCGAGAATGAAATGGAAGAAAAATAGTATAATGGTGGTTCGATTAACCCTCTGCGATGCACGTAAATGTGATTTGCAGAGTATCCCATGTAGATATAGATGTAGATGGACAAAGGCGGGGAACATATAGAGGGAAGAGGTGGTGGATAGCGGTGGAGTTCTTGAAGGACATAGAGCGGGGGCCAGGGATAGACTATAAAAAAGGGTACCCTTTCTCTGGGGGCATTACACGTCGCTAGACCGTCGCTAGACCGTTTGATCTCTGTATTTTATACAGAAAAAGGACAAACAAAAAATTCAGTCTATCCGCTGGCCTTACAATAATTAACGATTCTATGAGAAAACATCTTTTTCCTACCTTTCCTCTCTTCGAAATAGCGACAGCAACGAAAATCATGCTGCGCAGAGTAGTATAATGTGCATGAAGGGCAAATGCTATTTCGTTTTAAGTATGAATGGGTCATCCATCCTCAGTTGTAAGAAGAGTAGTCAAATTCCTCCGTCGGTGGCGCCGTTCTGCTATCACATGACAGACACGTGTCGTCGGGAGAGGGCCGTGTGAGCTGTATCTTTGCACGATTCACTGTCACCTGACGTTCTAGCGAATACAGCATCGTCGTAGATTCTCGTAGTAAGGTAAAGTAGAACTCATGGGTGTGTCGTCGCCATGCCGCGATCTCCATCCCGTAAGACCTTGCATAGAGTAGGCTTTGCACGAAGAATCCATCATGATAGGGCGGACTGATATCTTTTGTGGCGTTGAAGACTAGCCGTAGCCGATGTCTCCGACTGTTGAAGACAGTTGTGTCCCGTTTCCATGGTTCCCTTCTTCGCCACGGATATTGACGTCACAAATATATGTGTTATGGTTGGAGGACGCAGCTGGTCTGATTTCAGCAGCCTGAGTTACACCGACAATGTAAACGACAGCCAGAGCAGAATTGTAGACGGATGCAGAAAACATTCTAATTAGTTGCAAGTAAGTCAAGACAATGGTACTTTGCTCTCGTTCTAAACGCGGGCGAGAAGAGTGAAAGCATAGAGATGTCTGCGACAACAAAACAAAGGAAGTGAGACGACGATGTGCGTTCCCTCGTCAGACATAAAAAGTCACGTAACTCTTACACAAGAACACGTAGTGAAGTCTGAAGTCAGCAGTAAACCGTCTGTCAATCGGATATAGCAAAAATAACTAGCACAGGTTCGGTCATTACAAACCAAGCTTCATGTCAGAGACTCCTTGCTCTTGCAGCTTGAGACCGCTTGATCATAGGGATCGATGACAGGTGCATGTACCGCACTCGATTCTATGATTACCATATTGTCGGTTTCTAGATGATCCAGCACAGACTAGTTAACTGGAAAACTCTTTGAGGTACTAGTCTCTAGTAGAGAGGACAGTTGCTGCTGTCTTTTGCTGCTCAGTGATGGACAATCTGGTTGTCTTCCGACAACGCAGGTCTTCTGACAACACGGCATCACGGAGGGTTGCACTCCCTAACCTCAACACGGAAATCGTTGGCTGGACCTTCAGTGCCTGTTCAACGCCAGACATCTGAGGGTGCTCCTATCTGCGGGTACGAAGGAGAAGGTCGACCGGCCGCGCGTCTACACGGCTTCCAGTAGCAGTGACTTCCTCAGGGGTCAAAGTAGAGTTTGCGTGGAACCGACCACACACAGACATCTGTTGCAGGTTCAAACGAGGCGCCAACGCGCCTTGTATCAGCGACCAAGCCTCCGTCTTCGGCATGCGCTATCAGAGCCGCGACTGGCTGGCCACTGGGTAGGGATGGGAAAAACCGGCCGGTTAAAACCGATACCGGTATTTTAGTTTTGAATAACCGGTTTTTTCGGTATTTATTTGGTGTCGGTTGTACCCGGTTTATTTTAGTTATTGCCAAGAACCGAGTAAAAACCCGGTACGACTACTTCCTGTAGTACTAGTTCAAAATGTGTTTTTTGTAAATAATTTTAAAAAATAAATCTAGTACACACTAATGTTTAGGGCTATTCCTAAAATTTCCACTGCTGTGAAATAATAGGTCATCGCAGACACTAAGAAAAGCGATCAGTGATAATTTAAGAACAATCCCGGCAATCATAAATGCGCAAAACACGCGTGGCATACGAACTTAAGGACTGGTGCAGCTACTGAGGCATCGATGCACCTGTTGCCGTGTGGCGTGGCCTATTAGACGACGCGCGTGCACCGGCAGTGTACGAGACTTGCCTCCGTCTGGTCATGCGGCAGTTCCTTACTGTCGCCGTCAGACATCGGTTGTGTCTTACCCCGCGTCCACGCTGGCGACAACATTGGCCAATATTTTTGAGACAGCGCCCACACATTGGAGCGAACGTTCAGTTGAATTCGTCGAGAGCCAACGTAAACATATCTGACGCTCAAATCGCGGCCAATGCGTTAACGCTTTTGAGTGTGAATAATTACATTTTTTTCATTGTAAACCAAAATGGGAAACATACGTAAAAGATGATGGGGTGTTGTATCACTTCCTACCAAACATTAATTACGGTACGAAATCATTAATTTTTAAAATATGATAAAAGTAGACGGTACATTATTAAAACTTAGACCTGCTATTTTAAATGATTAAAATAAAAAAGATGTTTTGGAGGGATGCAATTCTTTTGGTATTACGCTTCGATTTATTGCTAAAGGAGACAGTTTTAGAAGCCTCCACTTCCCTTTTAAAATAACCATTAATTGATATCACTGGTAGTGCTTGAAGTTTGCAAAACAATATTTAAAACTTGACTGGAAATATTAAGTACTGTACTGTTAATTTTAAAATTAAATTCAGTAATGGAGTGTGTCTAAAGTCTAAAAAGTTTTTAATTTCACAGTTCATGCCTAAGTTTCTCTGTGGCTTTTCGTTTTTTGAGGTTTCTTTCACAAATAAGTCACATTCTGATACAGTTCTAATATTTACAAAGACATCTAGAAACTTTAAAACGGCGACGAAGAAAGAAACAGTTTCGAGATGAGCAGACGACAAAGACAGAATGAAACGTTGGCGCCAATGTGTGGACGACGTACCCATATTGGCCCAACGTCCTTTGATGTTTGGTCGAAACACCGACAAGCAACGGAGCCGTACCAACGTTGGCGCCAACGTTGGTTCCAACGCTATTTCATCGATCCACACAATGGACGAACACTGTTGGAGCCAACTTTGGGTCCAATGTGTGGATCCGGCCTTAAATGGCACCATCCCGATTATGGAAGTACCTAACGAAGTACGGTAGCAGTGAGGTACAATGCTCCATTTGCTTTAAAAAGCTGAAAACGGGTGGAGGTACTACAAACATGCTATGTCATTTAAGGAGAAAGCATCCAAAATGTTCCTTGGAAGAGAAGGTAAATTCGATTCATATACCTATTATGTAAGTGATGTACTCTAAGCTTGGAATACTAACTTTTAATGTATTATCATATTGTTATGCTAACAACTTTTATTAATGTGACTCTTTGAAAGCGAGGGGCTGTTTTAATAACCAATATGGGTTTAGGTAACATTGATCATGCGGTGCGTCGCGAGGTAGCCGTACGATCTGAGGCTCCATGTCACGGACGGTGCGGCTGCTCCAGTCGGAGGTTAAGGTCCTCCCTCTTCCCTCGGTCATGGATGTATATGTTGTCCTTAGCGTAAGTTAAAGTTAGATTAAGTAGTTTGTAAGTCTAGGGACCGATGACTAAGCATTTAGGTCTCATAAGAACACACACCCATTTGAACATTCTTTTATCATGTGGTACAGAGGTTTCCTAGTTCAATTTGCGTAAATTTACACTGACAATAATCATACTGTTAGTCGAAACTATGACTTTACTCTTAGAAATACTTCTGCAGCACTGATTGAAGTTTATTTACTGACTGTAACTTATATATGTTATGTGTATAACGAGATATTCGTATGCGCTGGCTCACAAGTCCAACTTACAGAGTGGTTGACTCAATATTCGCAACTGTCGGATGGAAATCTGTATGCTTCGTATATCGTCTTCTACGGACTCCTGGCTAGGCTTACACACATTCAAGAAGGCGTAGTATTGGGAGAGGATCTTGCAAAATATGGAAAGACTAGTGGTTTGTCGTAAAACGTAAATTTAGCTATATTTTAACTAAATTTCGTAAGTTTCGGTTTCGGCCAGTCTAGAAGAACCGCCGGTTACGGTTTCTGTTTCGGCCGCAAAATATGTTTCGTTCGAACTCTACTGGAAATAATAGCAATAAAAACCGAAAACCGGTTATCTTGAGCAATTTTTACGGTGCGGTTAAACTGGAGATGAAAAGAACCGGTGTAACCGAAAACCGGTTGTTTCAGCAATAACCGCCATCCCTACCACTGGGGCACAGCCCACTGCCTCATATCGCCATCCAATGACGTGACACAGACTTGTTGTGAGGCCTTGTGTCTAGACGGTGTTGATACAGCACACAGGAAAAACGACTTATAGTCTAATTAAAATTACCCGCTAGTTGACAGTTTACGTGCTGGAGCAATGCTCAGCGACATCCCCGATCTCTTCCCCGTTGTCAAACTGCCGTAACAACTGGTTAATTCACTTCCACTTCCTTGTCTGGCACTTTTTCTTGATTTGTTCTGCTTCCGATTCATAGGTCTGCTGTTTAAATCTGCCTGCCATAAAAGGGGAAATATGATTACAATTCAAATAACAAATTATCCACTGCACCTTATCATTTTATTGTACGAAATAAAACAAAAACGAATGTGTTTAAAATCTTAACCTATATAAGTAAAACCTTAACCTATTTGTGTAAAACCTTAAACTATATATGTAATACGTTCTCCTCGGCTCTGGCGCAACAGTGGAACTCTTTAACACTCTGTATACTACCACGAGTTACATGTGAGTCGTCCACCTCCACCTACCTTTGTTAATGTGCAGAGACATCCTAGACAGCAATAGTGTGTGGAACGACTTCACTGAGAACAGAAATTGCATTAGATAGTGTTTTCGGACGATTCCGAGTTTCTCTCAAAATAATGGCCGCACTCTGCTTCGCTGCAGACAGGGGAAGTGTCATCACTTGCACAAGACATACATCGCCAACTCAAGGCCTTATGGTGTGTGTCCAGAGCACTGTGACCGTTTTGACCTATCTGAAAGACATTCTATGACCCGTAGCCATACCCTTTCTGTACGATACTCTTGACTCCAATTTTCAGCAGCACAGTGTACAATCAAATGTTGCTGCATGAACATGTACCTTCTTGGTTGCAGGGTGTCAGCTTTTTAGGCTGGTCTCGCAGATCAACAAACTTCTTGCTAATCGAAAATGTGTAGCGTATGGTGGAATAAAGGGTGCTGTGCTGTGACCCAATGCCAACCACCAACAGATGACTTGCCACCAGATGAACTGAGGAATCAGTTTAATGCATCATGGATGGCTATAGCACAGGACGCCATTCGCGTTTTATATGCGTCGATGCCATCACGCAAGACTCAAGTTAACAGGGCCCATGGTGGGCCCTATGCAGGCGCAGGGCCCTAACTTATGGGGCTCTCCCGCATCCTGCCCTCCTCTCCAGCAGAGGTTATGCACCTTCGTCACCTTCAAAACAATTCTAAGTTTCATTGTCATGCTACCAATACAGCAAAAGACTCACTACAGCAGACCTACTGTTGTTGTTGTTGTTATGGTCTTCAGTCCGGAGACTGGTTTGATGCAGTTCTCCACCCTACTCTATCCTGAGCAAGCCTTTTCGTCTCCTCATAAGAACGGCAACCCACATCCACTTGAATCTGCTTACTATACGCGTCTCTTGGTCTCCCTCTGCGATTTTTACCCCACACACTTCCCTCCAATGCTAAATTTACGATCCCTCGATGTCTAAGAATGTGTCCTACCAAGCGATCCCTTCTTTTGGTCAGGGTATGCCAAAAATTCCTTTTCTCACCAATTCTGTTTAGTACCTCTTCATTAGTTATGCGATCTACCCACCTAATCTTCAGCATTCTTCTGTAGCACCACATTTCAAAAGCCTCTATTCTCTTCCTGTCCGCACTGCTTATCGTCCATGTTCCACTCCCGTACAAGGCAACACTCCACACAAATGCCTTCAGAAAAGATTTCCTTACACTTAATATTCGATGTTATCAAATTTCTCTTTTTCAAAAATCCTTTTCTTCCCATTGCCATTCAGCATTTTATATCCTCTGTACTGTGACCATTGCATTTTATTTTACTACCCTAGTAACAAGTGAGTGAGTATTGTCTCCCGGGTTCCTACGTTCCCCCTGAATCCAAACTGATCTCCCCCGAGGTCAGCTTCTACCAGCTTTTCCATTCTCCTGTAGATAATTCGTGTTAAAATTTTGCAACCATGACTTATCAAACTGATGGTTCTGTAATTTTCACACCTTTCTGCACCTGATTTCTTTGGAATGGGGATTATTACATTTTTCTTAAAGTCTGAGGGTAATTCGTCTGTTTCATACATCCTACACACCAGTTTTGTCATGGCTGGCTCTCCCAGAGACTTTAGTAGCTCTGAAGGTATGTCATCTACTCCTGGGGCCTTGTTTCGACCTAGGTCTTTCAGGGCTCTGTCAAATTCATCTCTCAGTATAGTATCTCCTATTTTATCTTGATCTACTTCCTCTTCCTACAACATCGTCTCTAAGTTCATTTCCTTTGTAGACCTACTGTTATGATAGGAAAAATAATTAACTGGAAAAAATCACCTTGGCTTGAGGAACATTTGGCGCCCCTCTACGAGTGCCGGAACAGATATCCCGGTTTGCACGTCCCCTCCCCTTACATTTGGTGCAGATACGCATTAATTCTGCGAATCTTTTAAAGCCCGATATTTCCTAAATTGCACTGTAAAGAAAATAAATTTCAGTAGCCCAATAAATGTATGCAATTAATTGTCCTATTTTCTTTTCCACCTCTGTAGCTCAGTGGCAGCGTCGCTGACCGCAAATGTAAGAGGCCCAGGTTCAATTCCTGGCAAGGGACCCGATGTCATCATGAGTTTCATCAACACACAAGTCGCCGAAGTGGCGTTAATCAAAAGACCCTGTAGGTGGATGAACCCCGACGGGAATATCCCGGACAATAAATGGCATGTGACCATTTCATTTCCTCCTCCTCTGAGGTAGAATGTCACTACGTCATAGAAATTACGAGTAAGGAGTCTGGCGTTCATATAAGGAGACAGGCAAAAAAACTCGCCTGCGAGCTGACTGGCAGTCTTGTGTCGAATGCCTCGCCGTCCCATTTGACTGTTCACATCCAGTGGAGCAGGAAGTGCTGCTAAGCTCACTTGAAGCCGGAACAGCAGTTTTGTGGGAAATGTCTGCTAAAGGACGAATGTTATGCTTGATTATTAATCACACCGATGAGTAGGAAGGCCGCGGAGAGCCGCTGACAAATAATTAATCACGTCCCTCTTAATTTAAGTGTGAAAAATAGCCACGTGCTGACACTATATTACTATAGCGCATCAGTATAACCCCTGGTTTCTTCAGTAGAGGTGTAATTTTCTAAATTTCAGACGAAATACTCGTATCACATTTGGTATATACTTTAATTATATTACTTTAAACTAAGTTTCAGTAACAAAATTACGGATGACATTTCTCAAATAACGTTCTGATGTTCGGCACAGGGCCCCTAGACGTGCGGGCCACCGTGCGACTACACCTTTTGCATAGGCCTAATACCGGCCCTGAATCTATGCCTGCTACGCAACAAGACACATGCTGAAATCGGGGGATTGAAATGTTAATCATTTATTCAGAACATATTAATCAATATGTCCTGTGAATTTGATCTTTATATCTGTGTTATGAAAATGGGTGTATTATAATACTGAACAGCGCGGTGATTCCCCCAACTGCCCCAGAACTGCTGTGTGAT
Source organism: Locusta migratoria (assembly GCA_026315105.1). Taxonomy (NCBI): domain Eukaryota; kingdom Metazoa; phylum Arthropoda; class Insecta; order Orthoptera; family Acrididae; genus Locusta; species Locusta migratoria. The sequence continues at coordinate 226,201,614 of CM048747.1, read as the reverse complement.
GTGCTCACTGTTTGGTTGGCGGCCGTGTTGCAGGTGTGCCTGATCGACTTCCAGATGGCGCGGTACGCGTCGCCCGCGCTGGACATCAGCAACCTGCTGTACGTGTGCACGACGCCCGAGATGCGCGCGCAGCACGGCCGCCAACTGCTGCGTGACTACCACGGGTCGCTGGTGGCCACCCTGCGGGAGCTGGGCTGCGACCAGCCGGCCGCCGAGGAACTCTGGGACATGTGAGTCCGGCAGTGGGAGACAACTCTGGGTCATGTTGAGTCCGGCAGTGGGGGAGAACTATGAGACATTTTATTGGGGGATAACTCTGTGACACTTGAGTTCATCAGTGGGGAAAGGGGGGGAGGAGGGGAGATGTAAGTCTGGCAGTGAGGGGGAGCTCTGGGACACTGGGACATATGAGCCCATCATAGGGTGAACAACTATTGAATGAAGGAATGAGGGACAGTACAGTAAAAAACAGGGAACATTCCACAATTTTGGTGGACAGATAATTTTAGCTTAAATTTTAAAATTACAAAAATTTTAACATGTTCAATAGCATTATTATTATAGTCGACATGATCGACTGGAGAGTGTCCGCAACTGCACTGTGTTATTTTTCGTCAACAAGGTTTTTTTTTTTTTTTTTTTTTTTTTTTTTTGACAGCACAAATATCCATGCCCGAGGGGAGGAGATTCGAACCCCCGAGCGTAGTGGCCGTGCAGACCGTGACTGAAGTGCCTCAGTCCCCTCGGCCACCGTGGCCGGCCCGTCAACAGTTGCAATATAATTGTTTAATTACATGTTTTGATCACTTGGATCATCTTCAGATCTTATAGTTGCGTCCGCAACTCGTCTGGCTGAGTTCTAATTGGTACTCAGCCAGACGAGTTGCGGGCGCAACTATAAGATCTGAAGATGATCCAAGTGATCGAAACATGTAATTAAACAATTATATTGCAACTGTTGACGTAAATAAACACATTTAAAACAATAGCATTATGTTTCCCTATTTTTGACCAAGAGTAATGTAATGAATTAATAACGCAGACAAATATTTTGTATAAAGGAAACGAATTTCCTGAAAAAGTTTGGGATCATCATTTTTAATAAGAATAAAAACCGTCTAGATCGTTAACATTATATTTACTGATTACGACATTTCGGCATCTGCCGATCTATAAGTACTGTGTACGATATTCACTTTCTGAATATAGCAAGTGGATTAAAGAGAATCTTCGTTCCTTCTGGGAACCATGTAACCCTTGCAGAAAATAGCTTTCCAAGAATGTTGCCTAAGGGAGGGATTCCGTTAATAAATAAATCATTAAAGACTAAGGACTCTAGTGATATCGTGGGGTATTCATCAGAATACTAATGTACTGTTCTGCATCTGTTGGCCCAGTACTTAGCCAAGCCGGCCGCGGTGGCCAAGCGTTCTGCGGCGCGTCAGTCACAGTCTGCACGGCCACTACGATCGGGGGTTCGAATCCCCCCACGGGCATGGATATTTGTGTCGTCCTTAGTATTAGCTAGTTCATAAGAAGTTTGTATGTTTAGGGACTGATGACCCCGTAGTTAAGTCCCATGAGCTCTACAAACATTTGAACTTAGCCAAATTTGTGATTTCTCCTTTCGAAATGGCAGTTTTCCTGACCGATTGAAGTAGTCAATAGTGAAACTACATTATAAGAAAGGAGGACGAAAAAGTTATAAAACTTTATACCTATTTATTTGCCAACAGTGGTTGCCAAATTTATTAAAAAGGCTGTATATTCAAGGTTATTTGATCACTTCAGTTCTTATAATTTGCTGTAAAATGTCAGTTTCGTCTTAGAAGTGGTTTAACAACTGAAAATGCTATATTATCTTTTCACTGTGAGATATTGTATAGAGTCAATAAAGTAGGAGGTGGGCTTCGTCTTTGATTTAACAAAGCATTTGATTTTATTGCTCACGAAATACTACTGCAGAAACTGGACCATTATGGAATAAGGGGAGCAGCACACAACTGGTTCACCTCTTACTTTAAGAACATATAACAGATAGTAATTATCTTCTGTGTTGAGAATGGTTACAACATGCAGTCACATTGGGGCACAGATGAATGGTTGGTGCCCTAGGGGTCAGTTCTTGAGCCAAAATTTTTTTCTAATTTATGTATATGATGTATCTTCTAGAGTAACAGGTGATTTTAAAATATTTCTATTTGCAAATAACACCAGCTGAAGGATATTTTACGCAATATCGAAACAGTATTTAATAATGTAGTTGAGTGTAAAACTGAATGGCTTTCTGAAAATGATTTGATGCTTAATCATAGTAATAATTGTTTTTCAGTTTCTAACAAACAATTCAACAAAAACTGACATTTTGATAACACGGAATGGGAATATGATTAGTGGGACTGAAAAGTTCAAATTTCTAAGCATATAGATAGATAGTAATCTGACGTGGAAAGCCCACATTCAAGATATTGTTCAAAGACTAAATTTTCCCTTATAAGTGGTAGTTCATTACGAAAAATAGTGTACTTTGCTTAGTTTCATTCGCTTATGACGTATGATGGTAATTTTTTTGGGGCAACTCTTGTTCGAAAACTATATTTGTGGCTCACAAACAAATACAGGGAAGGTGGGGTTTGATCGTGAACTTCTCGTCGATCTCTAGTCCGTAGTGTACGAATTTTAACATTCGACTCTTTATAATTTTTTCTTTGATGTCGTTTGTAGTTAACAATAGCAGTTTGTTTCCAGCTTCTACTCAGTCAGTACAAGACAGAAATCAATCTACATTTAGATCATACGCGCTTGATTCTTGTGCAGGAAGGCAAGCACTAGTCTGCTGCATCCATTTTCAGTTATTTGTCATAATAATTCAAAACTCGAAACAGTAATCCACGCACTTTCAAGTCTAAACTGAATACTTTAAATGAAAATATTTTGGTAAGGGTTTACCGTGACTGTTATTTGAAATTGATTGAAACACAGCGTGTTACTGTTGCCACTCAGTTTATTGTATTCACAACGCGTTTCGAGGGTTTAAATCCCCATCATCAGGTGGAATGACATTAAGCAGAGTACATATAGGTTATGTTGACCTGTTGCAGTGTCTACAAGAGAAAATACAAAACACTACATCAGAATGTAACTTTTACAACTGTTCAAATAAAGTTAATTGTAAACAATTAAAATATCATACCTTCAGTGGCCACAGGTCGCTTGTATTGTCATAACCTCACTTACATGTAACAAATCACAACCACCATTTTTGTTTATTTCTAATGGTGAGCTTAGTGACACACTAGGCAAGCGTCGGGCTGTCGTCATCAGGAGCTGATTACGATACATCGACCTGTCGATACACTTTTCTACAGCACTTCAAAATGGCGGACAACAGACAAGCTGGCTTGGTTTATATAAGTCCTTATTTCGACACACAGAAACGGTCTCCGGCCAACTAGAACCCGCCAGCCGCCAGCCAACCAGACGCTGCGTGTCTCCCAACCGGAGATTCGTGCGCTATGCGCCCTCACGTTCTAAATAATAATAATAAATAAAAAATAAATTATCCGGTTGGGAGACACGCAGCGTCTCGTTGGCTGGCGGCTGGCGGGTTCTAGTTGGCCGGAGACCGTTTCTGTGTGTCAAAATAAGGAGTCGTATAAACGAAGCCAGCTTGTCAGTTGTCCGCTATTTTGAAGTGCTGTAGAAAAGTGTATCGACAGGTCGATGTATCGCAATCAGCTCCTGATGACGACATCCCGACGCTTGCCTAGTGTGTCACTAAGCTCACCATTAGAAATAAACAAAAATGGTGGTTGTGATTTGTTACATGTAAGTGAGGTTATGACAATACAAGCGACCTGTGGCCACTGAAGGTATGATATTTTAATTGTTTACAATTAACTTTATTTGAACAGTTGTAAAAGTTACATTCTGATGTAGTGTTTTGTATTTTCTCTTGTAGACAGTGCAACAGGTCAACATAACCTATATGTCCTCTGCTTAATGTCATTCCACCTGGTGATGGGGATTTAAACCCTCGAAACGCGTTGTGAATACAATTAAGTGACTGGTAACAGTAACACCCTGTGATTCAATCAATCTAAACTGAATCGTTTCCTCGTGGATTGTTGTTTCCATTCTGCCAAGGAACTCCTGAAGAAAATTAAGGAAATTTCTGTGTTACATTGTTCATTATGTTTACTTAAACTTATAGTTCGTTTGCTGTATTGGATTACTATACGTTTCGTATTATCTATTACTACTATTCTGCTTCAGTTTCATTTACTGACTCGATCCAAGAACATGGTGATTTGCTCCTCAGTTATTTTCTCGTCCATATACACTGCCAGAAAACATCGGTATACCGGTACCTAGTAAGACGACACAGATTTCGATCCGATAACAGCAGATGCTATTTGGTGGATAGTAGATGTACTGATAATGGTTTCAACGTCGTCCGCCAACAGATAGCATAATGATATAGATGCCAGAGTGCCACCTGTATCTAACATTTCATAGGGAATGTTTACAGTCATAGGTATCAGAGTGATACCAACATATAAAGCACAATTGTGCTAAGCAACAGAAACATACTCTTGCTTCCTACAACCTCTGAAAGGGGCCAAAATTTGGCCTTCCGAGTGGCAGGATGGTCCTTTCAGAGTACCACGAGTATTACCACGAAATTTGGACGTACTGTGTCAGTTGTGCAACAATGTAACTTTACAATGTTCATGTGAATATTCTCACACTTGTAGACGACTTTCTGGACGTCTACGCAAAACAGATGTCCGCCAATTCTGTCATATTGGAAGGGCAGCAGTGGTACATCCTACTGCTAGCACAGCACAGATAATTGGGTTTGTAAGCTCTGAAGGATCAACAGAAATCGTTCGCATCAGGTTACTAGCAGTTGGACTACATGAACACATTCCTCTAGCCCCTTTTCCAATCTCACTACAGGACGTGCATGCCTCGAATGATGCCATCACAGGAATAGAATGACTTCCGTGGTCTTCAGTGATAAAAGCGGAGATTTTACCTGCACGCAACTGACGGTCATTTGCGATCTGGCGAGCGCTATCTCTTAGAGGGTATCCATCCAAGACACACTGGTCCTACCGCAAGCCTTGTCGTCTGGGGTGCGATAAACTGTAACTCTCATTCACCTTTGTGGGGGAAACGCTGACCACCACTTTGTACGTGCATAACGTTGTACTATCTCTACTTTTGACATTATTGCGATGGGAAGGCGATCTGTCGTTCCCACTGCCAACACTGCGTGTGAAATTCAACGTGCCCTGCAAGACGTCCAGCAACTTCCCTGGCCAGCACAATATCCAGACGTGACTCCAATCGACCATGTGTGGGAAATGATGGAACAGCAACTGACGTGTGCCACTCTGTCAACAGACAGAGCAGTCGTGGAATAATGTAGACATCTGTATGATCGACTGGATATCAGAATACGCGCCCACAGTGCCACCTGTGGCGGCTACAGCATGTATTCATACGAGTGTTTCAGCATTGATTGACACCTGGTATCTCAGTACTGCCCTATCTACTGAGCCGTAAATGTCATCATTTCATGTACTCCATATGCACTGTTTCAAAAATATTGAATTCTAAAAATTTTTATTTCCAGCATTGTAAATAAATAATTGAATTAGAAATTGTGGTATTTTCAGTGCCCCCCTTTTTCCTACAGACCCTCGACTCCGTGACGACTGGCGCTCTTTGTGCATGCAGCCATAGAACAACCGTGACACTGCCGGACTCAACATGTCCCAAAGTAGGGTGACCAACCGTCCTGCGTTTTACGGAACGTCCGGCATTTAGAAGTATTTTGTAAATGTCCCGCTTGGGACGTCCTTTGTCCCGCAATTGTTATATATATATATATATATATATATATATATATATATATATATATATATATATATATATATATATATATATATACATGTGTGTGTGTGTGTGTGTGTGTGTGTGTGAACGTTTTTTCTTGTTACTGACATCGATACGAATTTTCATAATACGAAACAGTAATGCCATATAGCTTAAATTGAAGATAACGCCTTTTCAGAAATAACCTCAGACAGGGAAATTGCATGGTCAGACCTTAGGAACGGACTTCATACGACTATATATAAATCAGAACTGCAAATCGAAATACGGGATTGTTTGAAAACGGATGCAATTTCAGAAACCGGTCATCTATAATAAAATTAATAAAATACGTCTACGCAATTTCGACAGACAACATAAACATTGATGAAACCTCCAGAGAGTATTAATTAAATGAAAATAAATAAATTTTGGAATGATTTGCACAGATTTCTGTAATACAGTGCTGGAGGGAGAAGAAATTTTAGCTTGTGCAAGATGTGCCAATAAATACAGTCTCAGACAAGATAAATAATGTAATAATTTCACGTGAGTTGAGGTATTCGGTATTTATATACTTGGGTTGAAATTCAGAAGTAGTGCTGTGCATATAACTGATAGAAGTAAGAAGTGCCACAAATTTGTATGTTCTTCCATTTCCATTTTCTTAAACAAATTTGATAACATTCATGCTATAAAATGTTCAATAGGCCTATTTATTTTATTATTTCAATTTTGTTTACCTTTGTTTGTTTTCATTTACATCAAGGCTCTTCAGTTCTCACACTAGGAAGTAAATAGCACTATGAAGACGAGATAAATATATTTGTCTGTTAATAAGAATAAAATCCGTCATATTTATTGATTACGACATTTCGGCATGTGCCATCATCAGATCTAAAAACCTCTGAACTTGAAAATTAAAGTCAATAACATCTACCTAGTACGTGCGTCAACTCACCTATCAGGTATATATTTCATTATTGACGCAGAACCTTACTTTTCAGGTTCAGAGGAAACTGCCATTGAATGGCTTAGCAAAATTGCTTCAGGCTTAACATGTAACCGCAGTATCGAACATTGCATTCGAATTTCCAATTTAGATTTCGTCTTGTGCACAATTACTTGTGAGTAAACGCACGTTGCATAACAGGCTGGTAGCCGACTTGTATGCCAGACTCCCTGCTCTGTTCCTCCCACCTCCTTGGTTCCTCCGGCGTAAACACGACGGTGCTGACACAGTGGCGAGGAAGAAATTAGTCCTCCTCCCTCCCCTTGTCCAAAAGTGGCGACCGGCAGGTAGTCGAGGCGCCATGCCACAGTTCCCGAAGCCGCTCCCTCCGAGGTTTGGTTTCGAATCCCCTCTTGGGCATTAATTTTGAGTTTGTCCTAAAAAATTAAAAAAGAGAGGGCGGCACATTGCCGCCCCTCGGAAAATGCAGCCCTTGCGCCGGCCCTGATCGGGGGGTACCAGTTACTTGCGGGCACAGGCTAAAGCAGATGCAGTGGAGGAATAACAGTGTTTACGTACAGCAGTGTTCACAACCTGAAACGAGGCAACTATCGTACTCGGGCCGTAAAATTATCGTAAATGCACCGGATTTAACCAAAATTATCGTACTTACCTGCAAAATGACCATAATACATAACATTTACTAGCAAATCTGATTTTGTATACCTTACACCGTACTGTAGTCTTTCTCTTACAAAATATATTACTTTTTCCGAATGAAGAGCGGTTTTTAAAAATTGTTTTATGCATGACGTATAAAACAGTTCCAGGAAAAGTTGTGCGACTGCTTCTGGTCAATTTGCGTTAGATATCGGCTTCATCGGAAAAACTGCGTTTACTTTCTCCTTCCTCCGATTGCTGCCAATGCCACCGATCTAACAATTGGGACACAATAGTTCCGTAACGGAAGTGTCGTTGTATTCCTTTCTTGTGCCAGAATGCCGCTTTCTTTAAGGGAATGTGTGAAACTTCAGCACCACTAAGCACGCTTCAAGCACTTTAACGTAACTACTAGCATTGTAACACGAATATATAAAGAGCGAACTTCAACCATCAAATTATTTATCCCGACAACGGCACTACATTGTCGCTCACCGATCGATTAAATCGACGAGCTGTATTACGAAAGTAGCCGTTCATAGTTACTGAAATGATTAAAGCGACAAGTTTAATTACGAAAGTAATTTACCAGTAGGGCTTAGAGAAAAAATCTTTGAAGAGACAATGTATTGTTACATTTTATTACGTTCGAAATTATCGTACATCTGCGTACGATAGTAACATTCTTTCGTACATCGTACGCAGACACGAAATTATCGTACATGTACGATAATTATCGTACGGTTGTGAACACTGACGTACTAGAGTTGTGGCGATTCGTCAATGAGTCGTTCATTTGAACAAATACAAATAAAGAATCGTAAGAATCGAATCGTGATTCGGACGAATCGTCGTTCAAAAGAATCGTCTGTCTCGAGACGATTCTTAAGTTCCAACGATTCACGATTCGAAGGCGACTGCCGAATCTTCCCGAATCGTGCCGAATGCCGGAGAGAAGAGGGGGGACGAATCGTCGTTCAAAAGAATCGCCTGTCTAACGATTCATGATTCGAAACGCAAGTAGCGAATCGCGCCGAATGATTACGAAAGCCAGAAAGCGTGTGAACAAAGGAAGCACAGAACGAAGATCGTGAGCTGTTAATTATTAGCCTAATCACGAATTACACATGACACAAACAAAACGCAGCGAAATACACAGCTGCCAATACATACGAATATACGTCTTTTATAAAGTTTACATATTATGTATTTAAACGATCAATCATTACACATTTATATTTCGCATATCCCGGAAATGGCTGTAACGATTTAGATTACATTTTGTTTTTAGAGAGGTTTAAGCTTTTCGAGTTCATCTACGTAGTTATAGTTTTTGTAAAAAAAATCAATTTTACAAAAATATTCTTTTTATATAAAAACGCGATTTTAAATGTTTTTAAAGCCATCTCAAAAATCTTTTTTGCCATTTTGGTTTTTACGTTATCAGCTTTCCTGAAAGAAATCGATTTTAGAAAAAAGAAACATTTTAATAAACGTGAATTTCTTGCATCTCGAAAGAAATTTAATATTTGGAACGGATTTTTATTTTTAATGTTTATTTCGTGTTTCCTTCAACTAATTGATTTTACATAAGTATTTTATAATGATTAGATACCTATTAATTACCATATATTTAATTATATTTATACGTTCACTAAACCTGCAACGCTACTAAATGAGCTATGATGACAGCAGAAATAATTGGTAGCGCTAAACTTCAGACTATTTTCTCGAGAATTTTTGAGAGCTGAATCGAATGGCTTTGCTTCATTATTATTTTAAGTCTGAACTTTACGCACCATAAGTATTAAAAAATCCGATACCTATATTGTCACCTTTTCGGCATTTTTTTTGAATCGTGCCGTCGCAGACCAGAAACAATCGTGAACGAATCGTAGGAACAGATCCATAAGGTTAAGATTCCAACATCCATAACACAGACAGGTATTGCCATCTATGAGCAAGATGTAGAAGTAAGAATCGCGCCAATGCAGACTAAAGAATCGCGAAAGAATCGTGAACGAATCGTTGGAATCGATTCACAATGTGGGATTGAATCGCAAGAATCGATTCATAAAAAAGATTCGTGTTGCCCAACTCTATGACGTACAGTACTACAAACAAAAATTATCACAACGACCATTGTCGATTTGAAGCATTGTCCAGCGTCTATAACAAGTAAAATGTATTGGTCAGAACCTATTATCTCGGAATATGCAGAATATGTACAACGAGGAAAATAGGAAAATAAGACCAAGACAACTGGAGCTGGTGCAAAATGAGGTATTACACCGTTGACAATTTTTTAAAGAATTTTTGCCAAAACTGATTTTGTCGTAAATTTTGTTACTATTCTCAACCACCTTCAGATAAACGTACCATCTTTGTGCTTCTGGAGAAAAAATAATAATTTCTGCAAGAGTATTGCATGCCACATGCAAGCATAAGAAAACATTTCGTTTTTTTTTCCGACGATCGCTAACAGAGATACCGTGTAATTTTGCGCACATCCATCTTTCTAAAGACAATGATCTACGCGCCAGTTCGCAAAGGGCGCTGGAGAGCGCTGCGGTCGCAAATCACGATTATCAGCACATTGTGTTTCGTGAGATGTAGCGGGTCGTTTCAGAGTGTGGAATAGCTAGATAGGCAGCACGTCTGGCCTGCACCACGTTGTGAGGACGGCTTAACCCATATGTGCATGATTTTTTTAATTTCGAAAAAAAATTATAAATTGTAAGTTGTACAAACAAAGGGAAAAGTAGTAAAAAAATTCTTTTGTTGCTAGTTTTCCAAAAAAGCACATATGCAACATACAGAAACTTGTTATATAACAACTTCCAAAGTTGGGTAGTATAAACATTTTTTTGTGCTTATTATGGTTCTACATACCTGTCTTAATAGTTGCGATTTTTCCTCCTTCCAAAACACTCTTTGTATGAAAAACAAAACGTTAAAATCTGCAATATCTGCCGTTTTCTTCAAACACAAGCAAAGATGTTAACAGAAGTTCACACTGCAGTCAACCTCGACACAAGAAACACCACAGACAATTTCTACGAATTCTGCTGCATCTGTTAATCATGTGTTAATTAACAAAATTCCCACTAGACGCGAATAAAACAATATTACAATCGATGTTGCAGATATGCAACACCATGCATTTAAGGGTTAAGCCGTACATCGGAAACAGCTGTGACACTGTGTACGGAACCATTTGTACAATAACCTATCCAATTGTTCGGTTTATCTGGAAGCCAATTTTTCAGTTGTTGCCGATTGAGAAGCATATTTCATTAGTTCATAATTTTGTTTATGTCATAAATGGTTGACGAACCAGTATTAAATTCAGTAATCAAAATATTTCTGTTCTCACCTTTCTTTATGCGTTTGATGATTTCCAGTTTCTGGTTGATGGTCAGAGTGCGTGCTTACACTTCGCTCCTGATTTAGAGCTTGAAGAAAGTTTGGGTTTCGAGAACATTCTCACTTCTTAAATGTTAATAAAACTTCCACAGATCACTGTGATATGCCAGTCACCGCTGTTAAATCGCGATAAATGCTGGCAATCCAAACAATGAAAGGAACCTCAGTACAGTACAGCAACAGACGAGATCTGCTGAGTAAGAAAATGTTTGTAAATCTATCGGACCAAACTGCGTGGTCATCAGTCCGTAGCTTAGAAACTACTTAAACCTAGGTAAACTAACCTAAGGACAAACACACACACACACCCATGCCCCAGGGAGGACTCGAACCTCCACGGCGAGCAACCGCGCGCTCCGCAGCGAGACGCTTTAGACCGCTCGGCTACTCCACCGCGGCTGCTGTGTCGAGCGACAAAAAATCGCTGTCGCGGCAGTATATTGTGGCGCGCGCACACAGCGATAGGAAAATCGCAGCTAATGTCAGTACCAGCATGGATTTCATCGAAACAGCTTGTTTGGTGGCGCTTTTGCTACGAAGAAGAGCGAGAAAACAGCGCTAATGTCGTTACTGGGTACATCAGAATTGTAAGTCAAAGGCTTGTAAAGGCCAGTTTTACAAATTATACGAAGAGTTACAAAATCACCCGCGAGGAAGGAGAACCTCAAGCTTTTAATTTCGTAGATGATGAAGCATTTGCACTGTCTAGACATACTCTGCGGCCGTACTCTGAGAGAATCCTGACAACGAAACAGCGTGTTTTTAATTATATACGTTGTCGTGCTCGTAGAAGGGTGGAGTGTACATTCGGGATTTTGGCTAAAATATGGAGAATATTTTATCGAACTATTGATGTCGATGTTGGATTTTCAGATATAATTCTGCATAACTACGAAAGACGAAACGACGTTGTATGGACCGAGGACGAGTCGTACGAATGCCTTCTGCAAAGCTGTGAGCCTGTAGGAATAAGGGCTGATGGTGTGTGGTATGCAGATAAGGGATTATTTTGCAAACTACTATGTGACTCCACACGGATCAGTACCTTGGCATATGAAAATACTTAAACTGTTATAATTATGATGTCTACATGAATGAATAAAATAAGTGAAACATGAAATGCCTTTGTTATTCTTTTCTGGTCCAGACAGTTGAGTCCAGTTCCTAATTAGGCTGCAGCACACTTCTCCCCGTAGTTTCTCTTTCAAATTGTGATCACTGTATTCCTTTAATTTCCCGTTGTACTTCTACTTCTGTAATTAGTCTCTATGGATCGATAACACAACCTACAATGTCATCCGTAGCACAGCTCCCGTTAACAGGCGTGCTGCTGGCGTACTGCACTTGTCATGCAAATGTTCAAATGTTTGTTAAGCTTAAGGGACTTAAATACGGGGTTATCAGTCCCTAAACTTACAAACTACTTAACAACTACCTACAACTAAGGACGGCACAAATATCCATGCCCGAGGGGGGATTCGAACCCCCGACCGTAGAGACCGTGCAGACCGTGACTGAAGCGCCTCAGTCTCCTCGGCCACCACGGCCGGCACTTGTCATGCAACACAGAGCAGGAGCGACTGAGAAATCGCGTCGCTAGTACGCGCGGCCCCATGCTGTTGCCTCTGATTCATTCCACACCTGCGACAATCGCGTCGCGCGTCAAATAGGGCCGGTTGTGTTTTTTAAATCGCCGCTACTTTTTTGTCGCACGTGCGCGCGCTCATATTCGAGCCACCGTGCTCCATTTTTGCGACAAATAAATCGCGCCTGGCCTAAGTCTGAATGCTTACGATCCCAACAATGGCGTTACGTCACTGACCTTAGCCTCCAAATAATACAAAGCCTACTCACTAGTAGCTTACCTCTGATGAGCAGTGTCGCCGCTGTAGTTCAGACTTATTCCGCTGTTGGCGCCACAAGCCAACCTCATTCCGTGTAGATTCTTATGGAACCGAATAGGAAATAAGGCTTAAAAAATATGTCCATGTAGCACAACGGTTCATTTTGGTCACTGATTTCGAGAACAAATATTGAAGTTCATGTTACTGTCTTTATTTAACAATGATAACATCGGTTGTTTCTTTTTATTATCATGTACACTGATTATTAGGCCTAATTGATTGGAATTGTTTTGCAGCTTTTCCTAGAGAGCTTCTATTCTAAATTTTCATTTCTTTTCGCAAAATATTCCCTACGTACCTGGTCTGTCATATTGTTCGTGAAATTAGTTAAGTAGGTCCGCAGAAATTATTGCAGTATTAATCTGCTCAGTAGCTCTGCATGCGAATCCTTGCCGCACTGCAATGCGGGGTTGCGACTAACATGAGGCAGTAACACATGTAAAAGTGTGAACAGTACTTTTGGCTTGTCTATGGCTGATTCCAGTGCCTCGTTAGTCACACTTTCTAGTCTTGCCAGGAACATGACGAATGTAGATTTGGGGTATCGAAGACCACCTCTGTCTTTTCCTTTTATTGAGGCCACCATTGGTGACGGCGACTGTACACTTTAACTTTGTTTGTACTATGGCATCTTTATTATGAGGTTATGAAATATGGCTTTCTTGGCAGAGTTCTTCGCTTACATTTCCCTTGTCTGTAGCGATTTTGCCGATTTTCTGTTTCAAAAATTTGTCTCACATATTTCAATTTCTCTTCTCGGTTCTTTTATCTTAATTCGTTTGCTTGGCGGATACATTTCGAAAACACTGGGAACTGCATCAGGATTCAATTTCTTTATCTTCAGGCCGGATTTATAGTCTGAGGTAAGAAAATGGTTACTGCATACCACAAATGCTCATTGGGCTACCATAACTTATCCATTGTATCACCTACATAAGAGATAAAAATGAAATATTTAGGCAACAATAAAGTAAATTATACCAGCATTGACCACTTAGAATTGCACATACCTTGTCTACTTATTGTTTGTATCCATAGTTGTCTCGTGGATTCATTACTCGGAAATTAGTGAAAACTAACTCCAGGAGCTTTATTTCGGGAGCCCTGATTGCAAAATGGCACACAACAATATCCCGTTTTCCACAAACACTTAAACAATTGTAGATTTTCACGTAAAAACAGTAAGCTACACTCTTTTGGGATTCACAAAGTGCATTACAACGCACTGTAGCAGAACGCACTTCAGTCAAGTTTCGCGCGTCTGTGGTTGTTATGTGGCGCCTCCAGCGGCTGCTGTTTCAACGAGAGCGGCGACAAGAGTTTACTCCTAGTGAGTAGGCTTTGTATTATTTGGAGGCTAAGCACTGACCGCTGGTGGATTATTGTCGTGACCGCCAAGTAGGGGATTGCCTCTTGTGAACAGTCGGTCGGTAGCGTCAGCGTTCTGCAGCAGTAGCGGCTGCATCAAATAAAAAAGTCCCCTTGGATCCTGTTGCTGGGCCATGGGGGTTCCGGACTATTGGATCCCAGACCATCGGACTTCTACTGTACTGCATATGCGACCACATAAAAATAGTGACATTTTAATACAGTAATTTGTAGGATTTTACGAGAGAGTTGATTACCTTCATGAGACTAGGGTTGCCAGATTGAACTCGAGACAGGCCCGGAGACCAGACGTGCCCCCCTCCCCCTTGGACAATGACTCACCCCCCCCCCCTCAACTGCGACCAAATTCCCCCCCCCCCCCACCAACCAGGATTACACGTGAATTCTAAACGAAGAAGAAAAAAACTAATCATCTCCACCCTCCCAGCAAGATCGAACTTAGATATCGTCTCTTCATTTCACTGTTATTACTCACTAATCTGAGTTAATGTAAGGTTGTCTGTTCAAACACGATCCGAGTATTCCAAAAATTGCCGGTAAACTGATAACAAACAATGAAAGAACGAACACAAATAATATACGTCGCCAGTTGACACGTTGCTGCAACAGTGTTTGCTTAATAATGCGCTAGCCGATTACTACCGACGCAACAATGAAAAGTTTTCAGAGGAAGAATAGAAAAGTAGCATTTTGTTCCAATAAGAAATTGACATTTATATAAAGTTATTCATAACTACTAGAGAGGAGCCGGCCGGGAATGGCCGAGTGCATTGAGGCGGTTTTTAAAAAAAAAAAAAAAAAAAAAAAAAAAAAAAAAAAAAAAAAAAAAAAAAAAAAATTATTATTAAAAAAAATTAAAAAAAGTCAAGATTTAGGTTACATTCAAGCTCGGAGATGAGAGTCATTGGCCCGTAGACCCGGAGAATTCATTCCAAACCCGGGCACTCCGTGCGGCGCCCGGAGATCTGGCAACCCTACATGAGACAGCCAGCACTAATTTGTACAAGTGGTTATGGTATATCGCCCCAAATTTGCGACTGGATAGGGGATTTCCTGTCAGAGAGGACACAGTTTGTAGTAATCGATGGCAAGGCGTCGACTAAAACAGAGGTGATATCGGGCGTCCCACAGGGTAGTGTCATTGGTTCTCTGCTGTTCTTTATTTACATAAACGATTTGGGAGAAAATCTGAGTAGCTCTCTTAGGTTGTTTGCAGATGACGCCGTCATTTAGCGTCTAGTAAAATCATCTGAAGATCAAAACCAACTGCAGAACGATCTAAATACAATATCACTATGGTGTAAAAATTGGCAATTGACTCTAAATAATGCGAAGTGTGAAGTCGTCCACATGAGTACGAAAAGAAATCCGTTAAACTTTGTTTACAAGATAAATCAATCAAACGTGAAGGCCGTAAACTCCACAAAATATCTAGGAATTACTATTACTTCAGATTTAGCCGGCCGCGGTGGCCGAGGGGACTGAGGCGCTCCAGTCACGGTCTGCACGGCCACTACGGTCGGGGGTTCAAATCCCCCCTCGGGCATGGATATTTGTGCCGTCCTTAGTCTTAGTTAGTTCATAAGTAGTTTGTAAGTTTGGGGACTGATGACCCCGTAGTTAAGTCCCATAAGCTATACAAACATTTTTTTAAAACTTCAGACTTAAACTGGTAAGAACACGTAGATAATGCCGTGGGAAAGGCGAACAAGAGACTGCATTTTATTAGCAGAATCCTCAAAAAATGCAACAGAACTACTAAAGAGACTGCATACACTACGCTTATTTGAGTATTGCTGCCCAGTGTGGGATCCTTATTAGGTGGGTTTGATGGAGAACATCGAAAGAGTCCAAAGACGGGCAGCCCGTTTTATACTGTCACGATACAGGGGAGACAGCGTTACGGAAATGATACAGGATCTGGGATGGGAATCATTACAACGGCGCTTATCGCTGCGGCGTGGTCTACTTACGAAACTCCAATCGCCAACATTCTCCTCCGAATGCTAAAATATATTGTTGACTCCCATCTACATAGGTAGAAATGATCATCAGAATAAAATACGAGAAATCAGAGAGATTCATATGTTCTTTCTTCCCGCGCGCTATTCGAAAGTTGAATGTGAGATGATTAGTAAAAAGGTGGTTCGATGAACCCTCTGCCAGGCACTTAAATGTGATTTGCAGAGTATCCATTGTAGATGTAAATCCAAAGTTTACATATAAATAATTTTTACTTCTAGTACTGAAGTTGTGAATTTCACAGTTCATGTTAAATTCATTTCTTATCAAGACAAATAAGAGTAGCTGCATTGTCCAGAAGTCCCTTTCCTGTTTTTCAGTACTTCTTTTTTTAATTTACCGACTTTGCAGCCGTTTAATTCAAGTATTAAGTGAGCTCTATAATGAAAATACAGAAATGGTGTGATTATTCGGCGACACAAACGCGTTCTGCTTCTGGAACTTCCGAAATTTCACTGAGACCGACTTGGAAAATTTCACGTTGTTGTGTGTGCCATTTCTGCCATACACTTTGGTCGGGCGATTGTTTGTTTAGCTTTAGGGATATTGCTCAGTGAGCCGGCGAACGACCTCTTCGGAAGTCTCCAAATTAATTTACTTAAATGGCGCCGGGGCGTAGCAGCCTCTTTTTCCACGCAGCGTGACAAGAAAATTAATTACGGCGCTACAAAGAAGCAATTAAATGTTTCCCCAAGACTTTAACTGCTCTGAATGGCGCCTCCTTCAGAAGCGGGCGGCTGCTAACGTGCCATTATGGCTCGCGGCTCGCCATTTTGGAGAATAGCTCTTGAGTCGTGTAGCCCCTTTGATGAAGTTTGCTAAAACCAAGTCGTTGGTCAGCAAGCACAAATATAGCACATTTTATCATTTAACAACGAAGTCTGAAAAACTATTTAACCACTCCTGCGCTGATTCCTTCTAAGCTTTCATTATCATTTTAATGTTTTTATTTCATTTGCCTGAAGAGTAATGAATACATGATACAACAGTAATATCATTCATTAACAATGCGTTTATTTTCTCGTAGCATCTGGTTCCCGCGTCGGAGGTTCGAATCCTCCCTCGGGCATGGATGTGTGTGTTGTCCTTAGGTTAGTTTCACTTAGGTTAAGTAGTTTGTAAGACTAGGGACTGATGACCACTGCAGTTTGGTACGTAGGATTACAAATATTTGACCATTTGAGCATGAGGTTCCTGCCCATCGATAATATGTCTTGGCATTTGTGTACTTGAAGAATCCTCTAACTTCTCCAGGAAAGAGAAAGAAAAAAATCAAGTAAAGTTAGCAAATGATAGCATGAAAAAGATAGAGTAAGGAGGAGAGCTGCATCAAACCAGTCTCCGGACTGAAGACAATGTTTGTATAGCTTATGAGACTTAACTACGGGGTCATCAGTCCCCAAACTTACAAACTACTTATGAACTAACTAATACTAAGGACGGCACAAATATCCATGCCCGAGGGGGGATTCGAACCCCCGACCGTAGTGGCCGTGCAGACCGTGACTGAAGGCCACAACAACAACAGGTTCGTTCATTTTAAGTGCATTTCCTATATTTGTAGTACGCGTTTCTTTCTGTCAATGCAGGCGTGAACAGTAGTTTCATGGATATTTTAATGTAAATATTTAATGTGGCTAAAATAACTAGCTACACTGGCACTACCTTGACTTTCAGATTAGAAACAAATTAAAAAAGTATAAGAAGGTGTCACGAGGCCTGCGCCATCTAGTATTCTTACAACTCGACCTTAAAACGTTACACAAAAAAATCACCGAATTAAATGATAGAATGGGAAGCTGCTGTAAATGTCACACGAAGTAATTAGTTTGTTTTGTCGAGCTGTGTTATGGATCCAATAATGAGGTAGCAGGTATGCTTGAGCACCTTGAATTAAGGGCAAATAAACTTGGTTTCCTCGAATGAAATTTGTTGCCTAGAATTTTCAGAAAATTCCTTCGGAATCTCCCAGTTTGTTTGATAGCTGTGATTATTCTGTCCACTAGTATGCTGGATGTCTACGAAGGCCAGGAAACTGAGCTTGAGTTCGTCTTTCGCTTGTCCAAGTTGAGTGGGTTTGTAGTAGTTCTCATTTTTAAGTTCGTTCTCCAATACTCTACTGACTTTATCGAGTTTGAAGAGGAGTGGTGACAATCCGTCACTTTGTCCTACGCTGGTCTTTATCTCGAAAGGCTTTGATATATCAACAAAAATTTTATCAGTAAGAATTTGTCAAACTTATGATTTTCTAGGACACTTGAAGGACTGCCGCTGATGGAATCATACGCCTTTTTGTACTCACCAAACTTATTTTTTTATGTTGAAAATGTGCTCTACACGGAATCACCCGAAAAGGAAGTCTCGTTAGTATTACCCTATCTCGTGCTTGACCTGCTCTTCACTTACTGCCGAAAACAAACACTTTTTATGTGTTGTGTGAATGAGTGCACATTTCCAGACTTCTCATAGGTGTTGCGGGTACCGTTTGTCACATATGTATTAGGATTTCGGAGACATCGTCATATGGGCATAGGTCCTTTGACAGGTATGCAATTATGCCATCTCTGTTCTGTTGTTTTTGAGTCTGAGGATGTTTCTCCGGATTTCATACTTCGTGGGTGGTTGGTATCTATGATTCGTGTACGTAGAAGTCTCTTCATGGGATTTTGAGGGTGATACTGGACATTTGAGTAGCTCTAAGAAATACATAGCTATGTAGTTCTCTTGATTATTCACTTCAAGCCTTGCATCTTGTTGTTGGAAGCACATCTTTTATGAAACGTAGTAGCTACAGGTATTTCCTGCGAACGTCTTGTAGTAGTGTCATTTGTGGTAACCTCTAAAGCGTTTGTCGATGGAGTGCATTTGCTTCTTCATATGGCTCCACTTCGTTTGCCGATGAATTTTGTGATGTGTTGTCTTTCTAGAAAAGCTCTCCTTCATTCATGCATTGTTTTTCCACATGCAGAATTCCACCATGGATGCTTAATATTTTTCTTGATGTACTTTCGACTGACAATGGCGCAGTATATATATATATAGTCATGAAAACTGCAGAGTCTTTAAAGAAAATTATATTCTAGAAGTAAATGAATTTAAAAATCAGACTTCTCAGGGGGCTCTGAGATTCATTAGAACTTCCTTGAATAGAGTTATCAAAGCGAGAGTGATATTTAGGGAAGCACCTCCAACCACACAAAAAATCGAAGGCACTATCTCGGAGCCACTTAACAAGAATTTTTCATCAATCAACTTAAAAGACAGTTTTTGTACAAGTTAGCTACTGGAAGTAAATTTTCAGTCTGTGTGTGTGTGTTACCAATGAAGAAGGACGTTTGCATAGCCAACACATTCAAAAATTTGCATCCTTTATTTAATTGTACTGGTACTGTAGAACGAAAAGCATCTCCAATTATTACGAGTGATGTGGATCGGTTAATTATATATTTCATATTTCAGTTCTTCGTAAGTGAAATAGCATAAAGCATTTCATCTACACTATAAATATTTCTAAGCACGTTCCTTTAGATCTGTGAACACTCTCAGCCTTGTTTCCTTGAACAGCCGCATGAATTCACTTGGGACACATTTTGCACATGTTTTCTTGTTCCAGATAATGTTATGAACTGTACCAGTGCTTACTTGAACCTTATTAGCTATGATTTGCAGTCACAGGTCGGTAGGAATAATTCGAATTTCAAGCCTTTTGTAAAATTCCGTAAGTTAAGTACCCTCCACCACGCACCGAACGAAATTTTAAACAGACAGTGAAATTCCTCTTGTTTTTAAGGGAGAGTGTGCAAAATTTCATCACTATCGGAACAAAACTATAGATTTCTATGAAATAGAAACGCAGGATCGCATTGAAAAACGCACTTTGTTGTTCTCAAATATTCCAGTTTTATTTCATATAACCCTTGTTCTGTGAATAACGAAAACAAGAAAAGAAAAGAAAAAAGAAAAGGATCTGTGAAATTGGTCGAGCCGTTCTCAAGTTATGGTGCGACCAAGGTATTTAGGGATCAATTTTTATCTTGCAAAGTACCCTACCATATCCACCGTATGATACTTAAGGCAGACGGTGACGTTCATCTTGTTATGACGGTCAAGCGTGCAAAATTTCGTGAAAATCAGAATGAATCTGTAGATTGCTTCTTCATATGGCTCCACTTCGTTTGCCGATGAATTTTGTGATGTGTTGTCTTTCTAGAAAAGCTCTCCTTCATTCTACCTATAAACTATAAACTATTCTCCTACCAAATTTCAGCCTCATTGGTGAAGTACTTCTCGAGATTTCGTGTTTAGTCGGTGAGTGAGTGTCATTTCGCTTTTATATAGATAGAGATTAAGAAAACAGATTGCTTAATTTTGGATGTAAGAGAATTAAGGGACACTCGCAGACAAAAATAAATAGTAACATGCAAATCTGTAATGCTAACTTTATTTGATACAAGTTCATGCCTGATGCGCAAGTTTTACGGCATCTACAGCAAAACTATTGTGAGCGGTAGACTTCTTTTCGTTTCATCATTTAGGAGGGGGGTCACTTACAAAACGCTTTATAAACGTCCTAAATTACATGCAAACTTTGTTGCAGGACCCTAACTACTCCTATTTTCCAATAACTGACACATAAATCTGGGTATTCTCACGAGATGTCCTCTCATTATTTATGACGTCATATCTCCTGAGCTATGCTTTTGCTTTTGCTTTTGGATCAGTAACCTTCGTGGGCGTATGGTGAACAGTTCACCAAAGTTTCATTGCAATCGGGTGTATGGTTATGAATACATAGAGGACATACAGCAAACATTCATTTTTAAATATACAGATTGAATGGCATCACTGTATCATTACATATTCACTCAGCAGCGCCAAAAACACCCTGATTGAAGTACTCATAATAACGCAAAACACACATATCCAGCAGCACCACACACCTGAAACTGCTTGTATTAATACTCAAAGTGCACGTGCAGGTTTTCGATGAAGTCGTTAAAACAAAGTGGGAGAGAACAATGTGTACACCACACTAAAGCCACGTTATCACATTCCAAATCACTTTCGCATTCACGCAGTCCGATATCAAAAGTTACACTAATTACATTTTTAAATGATGATGTTGGTATGTCAGTGTCATATCCTAGCTTTCCGCAAGCATATTGCAACATAGGTTTATACGTAGGTGCAGCAAGTTGACTGGAAATCACAAAGTGAAGTTTCACGATGAAATAACGATCATGTACCTTCACTTGTGGTTCAGCACCTTGTAGTCTTGCAAAATCAGTAATCCTTATGATATAAGGCAAGATCTTCAGCGTAACATCTTTGTTTGAAAAACTTGCATCTAGAAGGGTAAGATCTGTATGACCCGCTCAGGAGTCACACAACGGGCTCTTTTCATTTAGCGCGAGCAGAAAATAAGTGGCGTTTTACATGGAAATAACGCACACCACTGTTTTGTCTATCACTGCTTATTATTCTGAGCATTATTTCGTGCAGTTAAAGCTTTCGATGTCAAAGGTATCCTTTGTGAAAATGTTCGCAAAGCGACTGGAATCTAGATATGCAGTAACAAACATTTGCAACTGATTGCTCCTCATCATTCACATATTACAACACAATTTCTGAGCACAGAGATCTAGTCAGTACTGTCTGAAGAGAAGGCTTGCGCGCAGCCGTGCCACGTCATGCACAGTAGGTCGTGATCGCGTAGCTCACTGGCTGGCCGATGTGAGGCTGTGGGCTGTGCCCCATCGGCCAGCCAGTGAGCTACACGATCGCGACCTACTGTGCATGACGTGGCACGGCTGCGAGCAGGCCTTCTCTTCAGACGGTGTTAATCCAGTATGGAGTCAAACTTGCTCTATTTTCGAGATTATAAAGAAAACAATGTTGATACATCAGCTGATCTGCGCTCATCCCAATAATGACAACTTAACCCTGAATTCCTATCGATAGTTTTGTCCATCACAACTACTATTGTGGGGTCATTAGTACCCATAAAAATTATTAGAATCTCCACACACTTTGATTGAATTTGTTATGGTAATTATTTTATACACATTCAGTTCAACTTGTTTACAACTGATTTAATCGAAATACGATGTGTGAGAAAGCCAAAAACACATACAAAACGTACTTACTTTAATTTCTACTTTTTTTTAATTCAATATATAGAGGCAAGTATGAAGTAATAAATTTTTCATTTTGGTAGTAACTCTTCCTTTTTCTACTTCACCTGCCTAATTGATTAACGACCAAATTAATCTCAGAAAGGAGAAATTCATGCAATTGAGAAGCAGGTCCAATCAATCTCAGTAAATGGACAATAATATTAGACTTTTTTCTCATTCTAGTTGGGTTTCATGACCATTTGAACCTGTTTCCCCAGTAATAGTAACTAGTAGAATAATTTTCAGGGATTTCGTCTTCTCAGACATCCAAACCAGAAATTTATGTGTGTGTACTGTGAGCATTGTGTCCACTTCCACAATCACTTATAGTGGAATCGTGTTCCTGGTTTCGTTCTTTTCCTGCAGATTGTTTTTCTATGTTATCTAAATAGTCCATAACCTCTTGCGCCGTCATATCATGTCCGATGATTCTACCAGATTCACTACTCATTTTTAGATCACAGACGCAACTCAATAAATTTAACGAAATTTAGAAATACACATAATTAGTATCCTGGGGGTCTTCAGTGACCCAAAAATCAAATTACTCTGTAAGAAAAAATGTCGCGAATCACTGTAAGAAGTTTCCTTGAAGACAATTGACTTCTAAGGGAATACATTAAGTCCTTAACACAAGAGCGGCGCTGTTGCAGAAATAAATGAGCTATGTTAATGCTGGGGTCAAACTTGCCCAACCAACAACTTTTCCCCAGACTAATTTGACTTTTTAATTACTGAATGACCCTCTTAGTAGAAGAGACACGGATACTTTTCACGGGCGGGACGGCGCACCTCGGAAATTTGTGGCAGCATTCGACATCTATATCCATACTCCGCAACCCACGCTATGGTGGTACCTTGAGTACCACTATCGGTTCCCCCTCCTATTCCAGTCACGTATTGTTCGCGGAAAGAAAGATTGTCGGCATGCCTGTGTGTGGGCTCTAATCTCATTCATTTCTTCTTCATGATCTCTTCGCGAGATACACGTAGGAGGGAGTAATGTACTGCTAGATTCCTCGGTAAAGGTATGTTCTCGAAACTTCGACAAAAGCCCGTACCGAGCGACAGAGCGTCTCTCCTGCAGAGTCTTCTACTGGAGTTCATAGATCATCTCCGTAACGCTTTCTCAGTTACCAAATGATCCTGTAACGAAGCGCGCTGCTCTATGTTGGATCTTTTCTACTTCCTCTATCAACCCCACCTGGTACGGATCCCACACCGACGAGCAGTATTCAAGCTTTGGGCGAACAAGTGTACTATAACCTACTTCCTTTGTTTTCGGACTGCATTTCCTTATGATTCTTCCAATGAATCTGAGTCTGGCATCTGCTTTACCGACGATTGATTTTATATGGTCGTTCCATTTTAAATCACTCGTCATGCCTTATCATCATCACAAGTCGTTGTGCTCATTACTGAGCGTCGTGACCCCATGAACCAAGCGTCTCCATCCCGGACGGTTGTCAACTTCCCTCAGTGACTACTGAAGAGGTAGACCGGAGATCTTCTTGATTTGGTCTATCCATCAGCTCGCTGCTCTTTCTCTTGGTCTTGTGCCCTCGATCTTTCCTTGTCAGATTATTTTTTTCTGAGTTTTCTGCGTCTCTTCTCACAATATGGCCAAAGAACTGGAGAATTTTTTCGTCGACACGAGAAGAAAGGCGTCTGGAGATATTCAGTTGTTCAATAATGGACACATTTGTTCTTCTTGCGGTCCATTTTATGCGTAGCGTCCTACGCCAGCACCAAAGCTCAAACGCATCGATGCGTTGTTTGTCTCTGGCCTTGAGTGTCCATGATTCACAGCAATAAAAGAGGACAGAAAACACGAGTGTTTGAACTAGCCGGATCTTAGTGCTATTTGTTATTGCTCTGCTCTACCAGATCTTCGTGAGCTTCTTCATAGGCACTCGTCCTAGCGTGATCCGTCTTCTCATCTCCTCTTCACAACTACCTGTGCTGCAGATGGTTGACCCAAGATAGGTGAAGGACTGCACGACTTCCAGTTCCTTAATTGACCTGTGAGCTGGATCTGTTGTTCTCTATCAATTAGCATGAGTTTGAACTTACTGAGGTTGATGTCTAGTCCATATGCTAGACTAATGTCTTTTATTCTAGTTAGTAGCTCAGTAAGTTCATCTTCGCTGTTGGCTTAAATTACAGTGATGTCAGCAAAACGGAGATTGTTGACAGTTCTTCCGCCACTTGAGATGCCTTTGGTCCAACCATCAAGAGCTTTCCTAATGACGTGTTCTGCATAGATGTTGTACAGTTGTGGGGATAGAACACAACCCTGTCTCACACCTTTTGAAACTCGGAAGGAATCAGACGTGCCAGCACTTGTCTTTACAACTGCGGAGTGATCATTGTACAGATTTTTGATCAATGCTGTGAAGTGGGGAGGGACACCGATCTCTAAAATGTACAAATCAAATGTTCAAATGTTTGTAAAGCTTTTGGGACTTAACTACGAGGTCATCAGTCCCTAAACTTACAAACTACTTATGACCTACTTACGAACTAGGACGGCACAAATATCCATGGATTCGAACCCCCGACCGTAGGTGGCCGTGCAGACCGTGACTGAAGCGCCTCAGTTCCCTCGGCCACCGCGGCCGGCTCTTTTCCCACACAATACAGTCAAATAGTCAAGGAAGCAAATGAAAACAGGAAAGACAGAACTCTCATGATTTTTCTATTATTTGTCTTGTCTAATGCCTACTCGCGGATAATTTATGGAATTAACTGCTTCCAGTTGCTGGCCTGCTAAATGATAGAGGATCTTACGAACTAGGACGGCACAAATATCCATGGATTCGAACCCCCGACCGTAGTGGCCGTGCAGACCGTGACTGAAGCGCCTCAGTTCCCTCGGCCACCGCGGCCGGCTCTTTTCCCACACAATACAGTCAAATAGTCAAGGAAGCAAATGAAAACAGGAAAGACAGAACTCTCATGATTTTTCTATTATTTGTCTTGTCTAATGCCTACTCGCGGATAATTTATGGAATTAACTGCTTCCAGTTGCTGGCCTGCTAAATGATAGAGGATCTTACGAACTAGGACGGCACAAATATCCATGGATTCGAACCCCCGACCGTAGTGGCCGTGCAGACCGTGACTGAAGCGCCTCAGTCCCCTCGGCTACCGCGGCCGGCTCTTTTCCCACACAATACAGTCAAATAGTCAAGGAAGCAAATGAAAACAGGAAGACAGAACTCTCATGATTTTTCTATTATTTGTCTTGTCTAATGCCTACTCGCGAATAATTTATGGAATTAACTGCTTCCAGTTGCTGGCCTGCTAAATGATAGAGGATCTTACGAACTAGGACGGCACAAATATCCATGGATTCGAACCCCGACCGTAGTGGCCGTGCAGACCGTGACTGAAGCGCCTCAGTCCCCTCGGCCACCGCGGCCGGCTCTTTTCCCACACAATACAGTCAAATAGTCAAGGAAGCAAATGAAAACAGGAAGACAGAACTCTCATGATTTTTCTATTATTTGTCTTGTCTAATGCCTACTCGCGGATAATTTATGGAATTAACTGCTTCCAGTTGCTGGCCTGCTAAATGATAGAGGATCTTTGTTCGCGGCGTATTGCAGGCTGGAGGCGGAGATGCGCGAGTGCGGCCGGTTCGGGCTGGGCCTGGCGCTGGACATGCTGCCCATCACGACGTGCGAGACGGGGGAAGCGCCCAGGCTGCGCGAGGCCGGCGCCGAGGCGGCGGCCGGGGGCGGCGGGGGCGGCGGCGGGGGGCCCGCCTGGACCTACCAGTGCACCGACGAGTGCGCGCGCCGCATGGCCGCGCTGCTCAAGGAGCTGGTCGACGCAGGGCAGCTCTAGCAGAGCTGGCCACCACGCCAGTCACTGCCGACCACTGTATATATGGAGAGGGATACTGCCCTATGTTATGGCCTTCTAGGGATCTTCTGTCCACACCAAAGGCCAACCTTAGACTTCCTCTGCAAATATTTTTTATTTATTTCTGTATTCGTATTCCTTTGAGCTCTTCTCTTCTCCTCTATTTTTATTTATTGTTATTTAATCCTGCATTTGTGTTACGTAGATACATCATGACGGTCTAGTTCAGGGGTAGACAACGAACTACTATTTCATTATTAAGAAGCACAGGAATTACAACATTTTTGTCTTTGATATACTGTAAGACAACAATATTTAGCAATAAAATTAACGAAATGCAGCAACCAGTTGCTTGTGGTTATTTATTTTTAACGTTAACGACCGGTTTCGGGCGCTTGGGTGCCCTTCTTCTGGTGTCTATACAGACAAACAGGTGCATTTGTATACAATAAGGCTATGTTGTTGTTGTTGTGGTCTTCAGTCCGGAGACTGGTTTGATGCAGCTCTCCACAATACCCTATCCTGAGCGAGCCTCTTCATCTCCACATAAGAACGGCAACCTACATCTGTCTGAATCTGCTTACTCTATCCATCTCTTGGTCTTCCCCTGCGATTTTTTCCCCACACACTTCCCTCCAACGCTAAATTCACAATTCCTTGATGTCTAAGAATGTGTCCTATCAATCTATCCCTTCTTTTAGTCAAGGTATGCCAGAAATTTCTTTTCTCCCCAATTCTGATCAGTACCTCCTCATTAGTTACGCGATCCACCCACCTAATCTTCAGCATTCTTCTGTAGCACCATATTTCAAAAGCCTCAATCCTCTTCCTGTCCGCACTGTTTATCGTCCATGTCTCACTCCCATACACGGCAACACTCCATACAAATGTCTTCAGAAAGGACTTCCTCAGGTTTAAATCAATATTCGATGTTAACAAATTTCTCTTTTTCAAGAACGCTTTTCTACCCATTGCCATTCTGCATTTTATATCCTCTGTACTGCGACCATCATTTGTTATTTTACTGTCCAAGTAACAAATCTCATCTACCTCCTTTATTGCTTCGTTTCCCAATCTAATTCCTTCAGCATCACCGGATTTTCTTACACTGCACTTCATTACCCTAGTTTTGCTCTTGTTCATGGTCATACAGTAACGCTATAGAACGTATAAATTGTCTATTACAAAAATTTGAAGCAGTTTCAAACCAAACAGATTGTAATAAAGATAAGTTCATATAATGGGATAAAATTAACACTTACATTTTTGTACTGTTGCTTAATAAACGTACATGCTACTAGTGGAATCAACGCTAAGTGCAAAGATTATGCATAAGTGCAAAGATTATGGAATAGATACTTTGTTAGCAGCTGATCGTTATTCATTCCATAATCTTTGCACTTAGCGTTGATTCCAATACTAGCATGTATATTTATTAAGCAACAGTACAAAAATGTAAGTGTTAATTTTATCCCATTATATGAACTTATCTTTATTACAATCTATGTGGTTCGAAACTGCTTCAAATTTCTGTAATCGACTTTTATACGTTCTATAGCCTTACTGTATACCAATGTACTTGTTTGTCTGTATAGACACCAGAAGAAGGGCACTCAAGCGCCCGAAACCGGTCGTTAAAGTTAAAAATAAATAACCACAAGCAACTGGTTGCTGCATTTCATTAATTTATAATCTAAACAGTTGCTGAAATGGATAAAATACTTCAATATTTAGCAATACAACTTTTACATCTTTACTATTTATTCAAAACATAAAAAAATTATAACTTAGTCGAATACGAATGTCCAGGTGTTCGTCAGTCAACCTTTGACGCGGTACTGCAGTACACTCCATTTAAGCCCTATGGGCTAGCTCCATAGTAAATCAAATGATAATGACAGTTTCATGGAGAATAATTACGAACTGTAACGCTGATTAATTTCTCTGGCCAGTTAGATCTGGAACTACGTTATTTGTTTTATTAATTATTTGTTTGTCAAACTTCCTTTTTCCTCTGGTCCGCCACCATGAAAAAGAGCGTGTGTGAATATTTTTTGAGTAGATTATTTTCCAACCGTATACTTCCTCTGCAAAATTTCTTTTATATTCTATATTCGTATTCTTTTGAGCTCTTCTCCTCTATTTTTATTTATTGTACTTTAATTCTGCATTTATGTTACGTAGATAGACCATGACGGTCTAGTGCAGTGGTAGGCAACGACAATGCCTTCGCGATCTACTATTTGATCTACTATTTGATTATTAAGAAACACAGGAATTACAACTTTTTTGTTTTTGATATACTGTATGACAACAATATTTAGCAATAAAACTTTTACATCTTTACTATTTATTCAAAAAATAAAAAATTATAACTCACAAGGAAAGTACTTGGGCTCGAACAAATATATCTGGATGAACGTTTGGTTCTACGACCATTACGTCACCCTCAATGTGTTGGTGGGTGTCGTTTTTCTGCAAAACTTTGCAATCATTCTCTAGATAGCACTGTAGATGAAATATTGGACGGCAATTGTTCGTCATTATCATCCCTATCATCAGTCAGTATTATTGTTACAAAATTATCTTTTTTTTTTTTTTTTGCAATTACTGATAAGGTCTTTCGGACATGTCCAAAATAAGACACCATTGGTTGACATTAACAGCCGTAATTTTAAGAATTCGAAATGTTGGATCATTCCGACCGTTTCGGAGCGTTGGAATAAACTCGGCGGCGAAGTTGAAAATTTGTGCTGGACTGGGATTCGAACCCTGATTTCCGGTTTCGGGCCTGTAGGCGTCTTGAAAATTCTGGTTGGAAGGGTGCTTGCCTGGATAGCCTATTTGATTGAGAAAATCAGCTGTCATTTTATAGAATGCGTGTAGTAATATTGTAGTAAATTCTGTGTTTTTGTCAGCTTGATGTCAGTGGATGAAAGGGGTATAATTTAGTAGAGTCTGTGTCTCTACTTGTCTGTGAATGTGAAATATATTTCAACTTAAAAATCGTAATTCGACAATTAGGTCTAATGCCCAAGAAATTTGTGGGAGAAAACAGTAAAGCTGCTGCTGCAAGAGCTCGCAAAACCGCAGCTAAGGAAGAAGAAAATGCGAAGCGACAACAGCAGCTAGAAGATGAATTATGGAAAGATGACGATAAACACATTATTAGGAAGCAACAGAGGAAGGAAGAACAGCTACGGAAGAAACAGGCCGTTTTAGAAGAAGAAAAAAAAAAAAAAAAAAAAAAAAAAAAAAAAAAAAAAAGGCTGAATCTAAAGCACTACTTGAACAAGAGTTGAAAACCCTTCAGACTGCAACTAAGCAGCCAGCTGCCAAAATAACTCAGGCACAGATTCAGGCGGAAACAGAACGCAGACGTTTAGCTGCCCTAAAGATTAAAGAACCGGAGACACATTTACAGGTGCCTTTAGAAGAAAACATAAATAGAGTGGTTGTTGAAGGAGATGAAGCACGGAATGTTGATGAAGCTATTGCTGTTCTGAGTGACAAACCTTCAGCAGTTGACAAACATCCAAAGAAACGATTAAAAGCTGCATACACAGAATTTGAAGAAGCTAATCTTCCCCGTATAAAAAATGGAGAATCCTACACTAAGACTATCTCAGCTTAAACAGATATTACGGAAGGAGTGGATGAAGTCGCCACAAAATCCCCTCAATCAGCGATTGATGTCATAGTTAATTTTATAACTATAGTTTTGTGTTCAAGTGGTCCATGGACTTGTTTTCATTATTATTGTGTAAATGAGGCATTAAATCTCTTGTGTGCAGTTAAAAAAAAAATTGATTAAGACGATCGCTGGCCCGAAGCGTGAAATCCGTGGTTGAATCCCGGTCCAGCACAAATTTTCAACTTCGCCATTGAATTTATTTCAACGCCTCGAAACGGTCGAAATATTTCAACGCTCATATTTCTGCACTATAATGATACCAAAAAATATGTCAAAGATTCATCTTCTACACCAATACCTTCTTCACAAAGAGGGTTCTTCATAACTTCGTCTCGACCAATCGCAATACATTAACCGGATTGATAACCAACGGTCAGCCCATCCAACGTTTCACAACACAAATACTGTAACGAAACTCAACTCTAAAGGCGCACCGCACGTCCCGTACCGGCAGGTCAACATGCAATGGGGCAATGGCACACTTACAGGCCTCGAACGGAAGACTGCAGAGTTTTGCAGATGGGGGAATATCACTAGTGCGATGAGGGACCTTTACATTATCTCTCACGCGATTTTGGTGTATTTGTGTTTATTCAAGCCCAAGTACTTTCCTTGTCAGTCGAATACGAGAGTCCAGGTGTTCGTCAGTCAACCTTGTTCTGTGATTTTTTTTTTTAATAAATCATATTTTAAAGCAATGATTTGCAAAAGAACATAGATGTAATGAAAGCCTTCATTCTAAATTCAATGTTAACTAAACAGGGCGTTTCTCTTGAGGAAATGGAGGCCAGTTGTTTTTGGATTCTGCTATACTTTTGACATACAAACCACTTTATAAATATTATTTCAAGTTCAAGACCCATTCTATGTAAGTAATTTTCAATGGAAGAAGATGTGGCGAGGTTGATGAAGTTCATTGAAATATCTGATGATGTCAGGGAGTTATATGAAGTTACGATGAAGGGGAATAGTGCTGTAGAAAGTGCAAATATAAGCGATGTGATGGAAAATGAAGATTTTGGGGAAACTGAGTGAGATTCTTGACCTTAAACCTGTTAATTGGATCGACTTAAAATATTTAAATGTTTATATTAATATAATTACTGCAGTCTGCTTCAGTAATGCAGTTAAAAATGGAAGATATTTGTTTGGTGTGTTTCCTTCGTTAATGGACGATGAGAAAGAAAGTTTTGCTGATATATGTTATGCAGAAAGCAAGTTTTGAAAAAATTCATAATTTTCAATGTTATTTTTTAAATATATGTTTGCATATTATTCTTTTGAATGTTCTATGTATCAATTGCTGTTTGGGAAATGAATCTTTACATGCACAGTTTACAAAATTTTGATTAATACATAAACCCCTAAAAAGTTTTTTGCATTTCCTGAAAAATTACATTTCTGCAGAAAGCGAATTTTGAAAAACCGATCCTCAATTATGGATGTAAAAGAATATTGAAAGACGAAATCGCTCTACTCTGATGGTTCGATAAGCAATAAAACTGTGGACCTCCCTACAAACAAGGATCTAAATTCTAGATGATGTTGTTTACAAGTGATTTGCACAAAAAAGGTCAGCAGAAAACCTACATCTGATCTCATACTTGTGAGCAGGAAATTCAGTTTTATGAAAATAAGGAATGGCCGACGAATCTGTATCTTCAGATGGATAGTTGTTCTACCTGCGCTGGAAAAAAAAAAATAAGGAACTTGTACGAAAACGTTGCTGGTGAGTAGTTTTATTTGTTCGATTGTTTTATTTTCAAATCCAACTAAAGCGCTTAAGTCACAGAAAACAGGTAAGAATAAGTGCGTAATTGTGGCCATAGCTACCGATTTTATTCTCATTATTTTCCCCATTTTCAATGTTTTACGCATGCTAAGTACCTGCCTGCTGAGAAACCTCCCCTCCCGTGTATTCAGGCCCCTCTTCTGTGGGACGACCCAGCGTATAGATTCTGCGAATGGAGTGTAGGTATCTGTGTTTATATTTTGCATACGTATGTGTACTCTAACTCCAGACTGTCCCTTATTCAATGAATGTATTTTAACATTGTTTAGAATTTGATTCAAAACGCTCAAGTGTATCAGGGCTCCACATCTCGAAGCTCTTGAGATTTTGAGGCTACCCACGAGGAGCACACAGCGTGAAGTATTAAAATATTTGACAATGAATAATTCCATGTGCAATTCAGTCTTCTGGAAAAGTTACGAAAACCGCAGTGAAGTAGCCAAGCGGTCTAAGGCGCCTTGCTCACCTTCGGAAGTTCGAGTCCTGCCTCGGACGTGGGTGTGTGTATTGTACTTAGGTTAGTTTAACTTAACAATAAATATGAAGCATTGATTTGAAATTTGTGATGCGACTGGGAATCGAACCCAGATCTCCATACTTACTAGACAGACGTCTTACCGCTAGACCACTGCATCACTAGCAATTAAGGTGCCTCAGAATAGTCTAAGTACGGTTTCCTTCACGTCACAAACTTTAACTCAGCTTCTGTGTTCCATATTTGGATTTACATTGATATTTATATCGCCTTAAACAGAAATGTTCCAATATGTCCATTGCTGAGGTGCTATTCCACTACATGGAGAGCCTTAGCAGTAGTGGCAATGTTCTATGGAACACAGAAGCTGAATTAAAGTTTGTGATGTGAAGGAAATCGTGTTTAGACTATTCTGACGCGCCTTAAACGCTAGTGATGCAGTGGTCTTGCAGTAAGATGTATGCCTAGTAATCGTGGAGGTATGTGTTCGATTCCTAGTCACATCCCAAATATTAATTCAATGCTCCATATTTATCATTAATGTCTTTGACATATTTGAGACGAAAATCCGTCTCATGGCTTATATATTTGTATTTACATTGATAGTTTAACTTAGTTTAAGTAATACGATGATAGAATCCCTGAGACGGATTTTCGTCTCAAATATGTCAAAGACATTATTTATAGAGCTGAAGCATTGAATTAAAATTTGTGGTGCGGCCGGGAATCGAACCCGGACCTCCATGCTTACTAGGCAGACGTCTTAACCGTTAGACTACCACACCACTAACGATTAAGGCGCCTCGGAATAGTCTATGTACGATTTCCCTCCACAACACAAACTTTAATTCAGCTTCTTTGTTCCAAAGATAATTGCCACTACTGCCAAGGCTCTCCATGCAGCGGAATAGCACCTCAGCAATGGACATGGTGGAACAATCCTGTTATGGTGATATAAATATCAATTAAATACGATGATAGAATCCCTGAGACGGATTTTCGTCTCAAATATGTCAAAGACATTATTTATAGAGCTGAAGCATTGAATTAAAATTTGTGGTGCGGCCGGGAATCGAACCCGGACCTCCATGCTTACTAGGCAGACGTCTTAACCGTTAGACTACCACACCACTAACGATTAAGGCGCCTCGGAATAGTCTATGTACGATTTCCCTCCACAACACAAACTTTAATTCAGCTTCTTTGTTCCAAAGATAATTGCCACTACTGCCAAGGCTCTCCATGCAGCGGAATAGCACCTCAGCAATGGACATGGTGGAACAATCCTGTTATGGTGATATAAATATCAATTAAATACGATGATAGAATCCCTGAGACGGATTTTCGTCTCAAATATGTCAAAGACAATATTTATAGAGCTGAAGCATTGAATTAAAATTTGTGGTGCGGCCGGGAATCGAACCCGGACCTCCATGCTTACTAGGCAGACGTCTTAACCGTTAGACTACCACACCACTAACGATTAAGGCGCCTCGGAATAGTCTATGTACGATTTCCCTCCACAACACAAACTTTAATTCAGCTTCTTTGTTCCAAAGATAATTGCCACTACTGCCAAGGCTCTCCATGCAGCGGAATAGCACCTCAGCAATGGACATGGTGGAACAATCCTGTTATGGTGATATAAATATCAATTAAATACGATGATAGAATCCCTGAGACGGATTTTCGTCTCAAATATGTCAAAGACATTATTTATAGAGCTGAAGCATTGAATTAAAATTTGTGGTGCGGCCGGGAATCGAACCCGGACCTCCATGCTTACTAGGCAGACGTCTTAACCGTTAGACTACCACACCACTAACGATTAAGGCGCCTCGGAATAGTCTATGTACGATTTCCCTCCACAACACAAACTTTAATTCAGCTTCTTTGTTCCAAAGATAATTGCCACTACTGCCAAGGCTCTCCATGCAGCGGAATAGCACCTCAGCAATGGACATGGTGGAACAATCCTGTTATGGTGATATAAATATCAATTAAATACGATGATAGAATCCCTGAGACGGATTTTCGTCTCAAATATGTCAAAGACATTATTTATAGAGCTGAAGCATTGAATTAAAATTTGTGGTGCGGCCGGGAATCGAACCCGGACCTCCATGCTTACTAGGCAGACGTCTTAACCGTTAGACTAC
Source organism: Locusta migratoria (assembly GCA_026315105.1). NCBI lineage: Eukaryota > Metazoa > Arthropoda > Insecta > Orthoptera > Acrididae > Locusta > Locusta migratoria. The sequence continues at coordinate 226,167,209 of CM048747.1, read as the reverse complement.
CACACCACTAACGATTAAGGCGCCTCGGAATAGTCTATGTACGATTTCCCTCCACAACACAAACTTTAATTCAGCTTCTTTGTTCCAAAGATAATTGCCACTACTGCCAAGGCTCTCCATGCAGCGGAATAGCACCTCAGCAATGGACATGGTGGAACAATCCTGTTATGGTGATATAAATATCAATTAAATACGATGATAGAATCCCTGAGACGGATTTTCGTCTCAAATATATCACTATTCCGAGGCGCCTTAATCGTTAGTGGTGTGGTAGTCTAACGGTTAAGACGTCTGCCTAGTAAGCATGGAGGTCCGGGTTCGATTCCCGGCCGCACCACAAATTTTAATTCAATGCTTCAGCTCTATAAATAATGTCTTAGTTTAAGTAGTTTATAAGCTTAGGGAATAACAACCAAAGAAGTTAAGTCCGATAGAATTACAAACGTTTGAACATTTGTTACGAAAAACAAAACGAACCTGGAATTATATGTGTAGTAAACACATTAAACATCATCTTCTAATGACGGAGTTTTATTCTAAGTGGAATCATCTAAGTTCATATTTATTACTGCAAATAACCAACACATTTCAGCACTATCGTCCCTGTAATACATCTCAACGAAACGTTAATTCCATGTTTTCTTTTTGTACCAGAGCAGCTGATCGGACCGTAGTATTTGGAGGAAGGAAGAAAGGATGATTAGGGTTCAACGTCCTATCGACACCGTAGTCATTAGAGATGGAGAATTCACTCGGATAGTGTTTGTGAGGAAGCAATCCAGGCATTTGCCTGGTGTGATTTAGGTGAAATCATGGTAAAACCACAATGACTGGAGCTTGTAGAACAGCTGTACTCCCGAATGCGATTCCAATGCATAGCGTGGTCTGGTAATACCGCCACGTTCACTGGTGCCGACGCAGCGAATGATTACAGGTACACGGTAATCTAATAGACCTGTGCTATTTAAATCTACTGTGCCAATTTGTTCTACTGAGTTGAAAAGAAAAAAAATCTCTGGGAGGTTCCAGAAAACCTTTGCGGCCTAAATAAGCAGAGCACTAAGGGTGTAGACGTTCAAGAAATAAGCACCTACACTGCACCTAGTTCTGTTCTTAAACGATGGGACTCTTGGATTAATATTCATGAGTATTTCTGCATCAACTACAATAAAATTAGACAATCTTTCGTGATTTTGGTACAGCGATGAATCAAGTGCTGTCAATGCCTGAAAGAGATCCTTGCAGATACTCTGTCTGGAAACTTGGCAAACGTCCAAGTCAACTGTTCGTTGATTTAAAACGCCATAACACGACTGGTAAGCAGCTGTCTGACGCCCTGGATACTGTGAGACATATACAAAGTGGAGTTGGTAGAGCTCGTGGATTAAGAGAGCAACGGATTGAAATGTGCTCTCCGGAGGAATTTTGGATATTCTAAAATGTGCAAAACTGGCGATAGTCTTTCTTGGAATGCCACAACATATACAGATAAAAGAGGTTTCAGAAAATACTCCGACCAGTCTCCACATTTTTTTCTTTCATTTTTACTTGATGTAGGTAACTGTAAGTAACATCCGGAGGAAGAAGTTCTATTGAAAATATTCTTTGTAATTTATGACATGTAGCCTAGTGGTTACTTTCTCTCGTTTTCTGTCTTGCCACAGATACACAGCAACTCTCACAAAGTCACAAACGAAATGCTCTCAATCTATTGTATGTACCATCTGATGATGATCAGCTAGGCAGTTCGAAACCGGTTACGGTTTAGTATGTACTTCCATAAAAAAACGTGTTAATGCGCTCAATATTTATTGTGCAATACTCAGTATTACATAATATTGACCTTCTGAGATCTGTGTTGATGGTTTGCACAATAAAATGAAGTACACTGCTTAGATTTAAAAATATTGACAGTCGCTCAATATATTGTACTATATACTGTACCGTGAAATGGTGGTATTGTGCAATAAACGGCAGTTCCTGCCGAAAGTAAGAGAAATCGAACTCTCTTGCAACAATTAGTACACAATAGCAGAGGAAACTGAAATTATAATGCCATGGCAGAAGGTATAAATGTTTATATTAATTATAGAAATTATCAGAAGTATAAAATACGTTTAGGTCAGCTGTCAGTGAGTATGTAGTCCTTTTTTTTCTACTGCAATATTTGTCACAGTACGAGCACAAGATCATTTTAAAATTCTATGAGTAATCAGTAAATAATTGCTTTGTTTCTTTTGCAGCAATGGTTACAGGAGAGAGATACAGAAAAAACGCGATAAATCACACAGTTCACGCCTTTACTTTTTAATTAGCTATCGTTATGGTTTACCTATCTATGTTACAGTTAAAGTGGATCTAGTGCGGAGGAAAGTTTATTAGAAGTTTTTCGGACTTATTTCGCCAATTATTTATTTTATCTTCTTGTGTTTTGCAAGGCAAGCAACTCAAACTTTGCAGATACGTGTTCCCCTTCATAGAGCGCCAACAGGTACGCTGCGAATGCACCATTGCAACCAGTGAGACCACTGGTTCCGACCAACGCATCCTCGGCATAAATACAGTGTAATAATACTTTTCCGTTGTTGGACTCGCACTTCCGCACAGTAAAATGACAATGTTATCTATATCTATAAATGTGAATGTCTCTTCGGTGTACGTTTATCACGTCTGAACCACAAGACATAAAGAGCTAAAAATTTGTACAGTTACTAATATCTACCTGGGGAAGGCTTTAGGCACGGTTTTATGGCGATCGGATAGCTATTTATATATATATATATATATATATATATATATATTAATGTGAATATCTGTTCGGTATACGATTATCACGTCCGAAAGACAAGACGCAGAGACTTAAATATTTGTACAGCTACTAATTTATACCTGAAGAAGGTTTTAGACACGGTTTTATAGCGATCTGATAGATATTTAGTAATTTGAAGAATATAACGCGAAATGCGGAACAATAATTACTCTTTGAAAATTATATTTACTCTTTGAAAATGGTTTTATTGGTTGCATTGTTGCTTGAGGGTTGATAATGATAAAAGGGTGGAGTATATTGGGATGGAAAGTTATCGGTGTATATAAAATTCTACGTGTGTGTGTGTTAATACTACAGAACGCAAACGAATAGTCTGTGTGTAATTGTTGTCCGAAGACTCCCGTTGTACACCATAGCAGTTCCATGCCGATAGCTATAAGGGGGTGGAAAATATGGTGGTTGAAAGTCGTCAAATTATAAAAAAAATTCGCACTGAAGGCCAGCGATGACGTTCGCGACTCTTTAGCAAGGAGGTTATTTTGTGTCCCGACTTCGTCGCCGCTTTTGTGTCCCAGCCTCGTCGTAGGTGTCGGTGGCCGAGTGGAACGAGACCGACACGCTGGTGCAGGTACGGAGGGGAGCAGCCAGAAACTATAAACACTCGAGTAAATTAGAAAGCGATATATATTGCACAGAATGTAACAATACTTAACTTTTACATAGTACTGCAGAATGTTGATACATAGTTGTTAGAGGCCTGCCTAGTGCCTGTACAATAGCAAAGTCTTCAATCGTGCCTATCTGATTACGAAGGTCCTAACTCGTTGCTATCTCAGTCCGAAGTCGAAGTGCGAAGTGCCGATGTCCTTCAGTGGTGGCCACGAGCGGCGTTGTACCAGAGGGCGCTCGTGGCTGTCGTCGGAAGAACGCCGCGCCGTGCATGCATGGCGGCGCGCGGCGAAAGTAGGTGGCGCGCACTTTGTACTTGTGCGACACCACACCCCTCCCCCCCAAACCGCCGCGCCGTCGTGGCGTAGGGCTGAGGGCCACGGCGACGGCACTGGGAGGAGGGCCTGAGCGGGGGCGTTACTGGTGGGACGGGCGTCGTAGCTGAGGCCGGGATCGAGACGCCGTCCGCGCCCCGGCATCCGCCTTGCGATCCTCCAGGGAACCCGCCGAAACCTGGGGAAGGGCGCCCGCCCCCGCCCAGAGGGAGCAGGTCATCTTCTTCTGAGGTGCGTGGCCCAAGCTGGGGGGGCCCGCACGGTCCCGGAGTCCCTCTCGGTGACGCTGTCCTCTGCGGCGCCGACAGCGGCGGCGACGACTGCATCGGAGGTGCGTCGACCTCCATGGGGACGATCTCGTAGTCCGGAGACGAACGATGTGGCTGTGCTCCCTGGCGGTGAACTGGGTCTGGAATCAAGAAACCGGAGACAGGATCGCGCGGCCTGTGCAGGCGCAATTGGTTTGCGTGGCGCCGCAGCTCCGACCCTGTGGAAGAACGTACAATAAACATATTGCTACCGAGCACGCGCTGAATGGTGCCCGGCAACCATGTCTTCTTGTTTCCAGCAAACACCCTGTACAGCACCGGCGTAGAAACCTGAAAACGCGTAGCGCCATACGAACCGACTCGGTGCGTGGGAGGCTGCAGCAGGTGAAGGAGAGTGCGGTGACGGCGGCCGTGTAGCAGCTCGGCAGGAGACGGGCCGTCACGTGGCATGCACCGATACGTAGACAGGAAAATTTGAAGAGCTTGCTGCCTGGAGTGCTGACCTTTCATCTTCTCCATGTGAGACTTGAATGTTCGAACGAAACGTTCTGCTTCACCATTGGACTGAGGGTGAAAAGGTGCGGTGGTGATATGCTGAATGTCATTCACACGACAAAACTGTTGAAATTCCGCACTAACAAACTGAGGTCCATTGTCACTGACGATAGTTTCAGGCAAGCCTTCGATGCAAAACACTGATGTTAAGGCACTGATTGTACTAGAAGCTGTCGTTGAGTTCATGGCAATCACAAAAGGAAACTTGCTGAAAGCGTCTACAACAATTAACCAGCGCGTATTCCAGAAAGGTCCGGCAAAGTCAATGTGTAAACGTTGCCATGGTCCCTTGGGGCGTGGCCAGTCTGAGAAACGTTGCGGTGGAGCCGCCTGATGCTCCGCACAAACAGTACACTGTGACGTCATGTCCTCTATCTGAGCGTCCATACCAACCCAGGTACAATGACGTCTGGCCAGTTGCTTTGTCCTAACAATGCCCCAATGTCCTTGATGCAGGAGGCGTAACACTTCACGTTGCAGGGAACGAGGAACAATCACTCTTGCTTGGTCGTTGTCGGTATGCAACAACAGTACACCCTGACTTAAAGATAATGCATGACGTTGTGCAAAATAACGTCGAACCAGAGGCCGATCAATGTCTTTGGCTCTGGCAGGCCAACCAAAGCGAACAAAACGTGCTACCACACTTAGGTCTGCATCCGCAGCTGTTTCCTGTGCAACCCGACGAGAGTTCAAAGGAAAGTCTGCGACAGCGGAAGCATCTCTGGAGTCTATCTGACAACATGCCATTTCTGAAGAATCAAATGATACATCCTGGCCAACCGGAAGTCGGGAAAGTGTGTCCGCGTTAGCATGTTTAGTGGTAGGTCGGTACAAAATCTCATACTGATAATTTGACAATATCAAGGACCATCTCTGAAGCTTTTGTGCCGTACGTGGCGGAATCGGCTTTGTGGGTGAGAACAACGACGTGAGAGGCTTGTGGTCTGTCAACAAATAGAATTTTCTGCCATAGAGATAATGATGAAACTTTGCGACGCCGTAAATGATTGCTAAGGCCTCCTTTTCTATCTGACTGTAATTCTGTTGCGTCGGCGTCAGTAGCTTGGATGCAAAGGCAATAGGACGATCGTGACATCCAATACGATGTGAGATTACAGCGCCTACACCGTACGACGAGGCGTCAACTGCTAGCACTACAGGCTTCTGTGGGTCAAAGGGAATCAAACATGCATCACTGAGTAGTGCAGACTTTAGTTTGTCAAAGGCAACCTGACAATCTTTGGACCATACAAAAGGAACATTCTTCCTACGTAAGTGATGCAGTGGAGCTGCAATCTGAGAGGCATTGGGAATAAACCTGAAATAGTAGTTAAGCTTTCCCATTACTGCTTGCAATTCGTGCACATTCTTAGGAGGAGGCAAGTCTTTGATTGCTCTAAGATGTGACTGTAAGGGATGAATTCCTTGGGCGTTAATCACACGGCCTAGGTACTCTATTTCAGTTTGAAAAAACGAACACTTTGCTTTATTGCAACGTAGACCTGCTGCAGTCAAAACTTTGAAAAGGCACTCCAGGTTTGCTAAATGTTCTTCAACTGTACGTCCGGATACCACAATGTCATCTAAATAGTTCGAACAACACGGTACAGAAACTGTCAGCTGTTCCAAAAAACGCTGAAAAATAGCGGGAGCGGAAGAACTGCCAAAGGGTAGGCGTTGAAATTGAAAAAGGCCCATGTGGGTATTAATGACGAAAAACTTTTTTGACTCGTCATCAAGTGGAATCTGTAAGTATGCCTCTGCTAAATCAATCTTGGAAAAGAAGCGAGACTGTCCTAATTTGTCCATCAGTTCCTCAGGTCTGGGCAGAGGGTAAGTGTCTACAATTGTTTGACTGTTCACTGTTGATTTGAAGTCCGCACAGAGACGAAGTTTTCCTGACGGCTTGGGTATAATTACTATAGGCGAGGCCCACTGACTCGCAGAAACAGGAGAAATCACCCCACTATCTTGCCAACGTTTAAGTTCGTCGGCAACTGTATCACGCAAGGCAATAGGCACTGGTCTAGCTTTACGAAATTTTGGAACTGCAGATTCTTTTAAAGTTACATGTGCCACGAAGTCTTTTGCACAACCTAGTTCCGGCGAAAACAAGTCACTATATTTGTCACACAATGCATTGATTTTATCCTGAGGCACTATTGACGAAATTTGAAGAACATCTCTTTGAATTGATAAGCCAAACAAATCAAATGCATCTAGTCCAAAAATGTTCTGCGTAGATTTGGCCTGAAGAACAACAAAAGCAACTGTTTTCGTAACACCTTGAAAAGAGGCGGGCAGGCTACATGTTCCTAGCACGGGAATATTTTCACCTGTATAAGCTGTTAACACTTGCTGTGACGGCGACAATTTTGGCGAACCCAGAAGTTCATAAGTATCTTTATTTATTAATGTGACAGCGGAACCAGTATCAAGCTGAAATTGCACAGTCTTATTTTCTATAGAGAGAGTAACAAACAGCTTGTGCTTCTGGCGCACGACCGGTGCGCGAATGTGGGCAACGTCTAATACATATTGTTTTCTGCGCTTGCGCGGGTTGCGTGCGGTAGGAAGCGGCGCATACTCGGCACACAGCGGATTAACCACACTGTCACTAGATGACACTACCGCCGGATCGGCGTCCGCGCAATGCGAGGCTACTGCACTAAAATTACTTTGAGTAGCTACACCAATTCTACTGTCACCATCTACACAGTACTGGGAACTAGTACAATGAGCAGTTGCAGAAGGCACTATTTTCACTACCGGAATGCACTGTTCATAGTCATTTTGCTTGTCCCGAACCCTTTTCCGTTGCACATTTTTACGCGCTCGTCGGCGCTTGCTACGTGGTGCACTATATAGTTTTGCCATAGGCGTAGAACTACTTTCTTGCAATTGAGATCCAAGGAAAGCACTGTTCAATTCCACAGCCCGTATAACATTTACAGAATGAACTGTTCTCGCACTCTGCGAAGCACTGTTTCTAACGTTACTGTTCTTTGAGTTTTTAATTTGCATACACGCAGACTGCACATGTCCCAATTTGCCACATTGATAACAGGTTGCGTTGCGACTAGGGCAATGAGCACGCTTGTGGCGAGACACACACTGGGGGCAAGATTTACGTACATTTTTCTGAAATGAACGTTGGCGTCCGTTATTCAAATGACATTGTCGAACACGACGGGGCGACCTTTGCGTCGCACTTTTACACTGGCTACTGTTCACTGTCTGTTCAGCACGGCCGGTAGAAAAATAAGAAGCACTAGTGCTATACTGAGAACTACGGCTAGGAAAGCGTCCGTTGCGGCGCACTGAATTTACACTGTGGCTTTGCATTTCTACATCTGCTAAGTCAAAAGTATCATGCGCTTCTATAAGCTGCAGTACACTGTCTAATGAGGGGTCAGACTGTTTCAGAATTGCTGCTCTAATTCTGGGGTCCTGAATATTCTGCGTAATCGCATCCCTCAACATCACGTCACTATACGAAAGTCCACAAGAGCAAGTAAATTTACATTGGCGGGTTAAGCCCTTCAATTCCGTAATCCACTCTTGGTGTGACTGCTGCGGTAACTTTTTAAGTCTGAAAAATCGGTATCGTGCAGCGGCTACAAGAACTTTTCTCTCATAATGAGCATTCAGTGCATCTACAATTTGTTCAAAGTCTACATCACGAGGAGATGCGTGCGGGAATAGTTTTTGCAGTAACACGAAAGTTTTGGGGCCCACCACAGACAATAAAAGATGCTTAACAGTCTGACCTGTAAGTTGATGAGCCGCGACGAGTTCTTGAAACTGTGCCAGATAATCACTCCATTCTTCCTCACGTTCGTTGTATTGGCGGAACGTCGGAAGTGTTGCGGCGGCAGGTGTGGGCTGCTGATGCGACGACTGTTGTTGTTGGTGAGCAGCCTGTGTCGTCAACTGCGACACGGCCTGGAGAAGCTGGGTAATTTGCGCCGTCTGTAACTGAATAATTTCCATTAAGTTTGGGTTCGGGGTAGTGGCCATGCTGACCGATTAGGCGCCGCGCATACAAGTAAATTATAACAAAACTTAAATGCAATATGAAAGAGGACGCTCTGCAACAAAAAAAGTCCACAAAACACGTAACTGAAAATGTTCCCCCAAAATTCTTATAATAAGGGTGGGTGGGCGGGAGCAATTTTTGCGTGCTCCGACTGCTGCTGTCTGGCTGCTGTAAGCGGGCTGGTCCAAGGTTCTATCACTCCTCGTCGCCACTTTTGTGTCCCGACTTCGTCGCCGCTTTTGTGTCCCAGCCTCGTCGTAGGTGTCGGTGGCCGAGTGGAACGAGACCGACACGCTGGTGCAGGTACGGAGGGGAGCAGCCAGAAACTATAAACACTCGAGTAAATTAGAAAGCGATATATATTGCACAGAATGTAACAATACTTAACTTTTACATAGTACTGCAGAATGTTGATACATAGTTGTTAGAGGCCTGCCTAGTGCCTGTACAATAGCAAAGTCTTCAATCGTGCCTATCTGATTACGAAGGTCCTAACTCGTTGCTATCTCAGTCCGAAGTCGAAGTGCGAAGTGCCGATGTCCTTCAGTGGTGGCCACGAGCGGCGTTGTACCAGAGGGCGCTCGTGGCTGTCGTCGGAAGAACGCCGCGCCGTGCATGCATGGCGGCGCGCGGCGAAAGTAGGTGGCGCGCACTTTGTACTTGTGCGACACCACAGGTTACATACAGCGAAACGTGATGCCACAGACCATATCTTTGGTCTATACGTGCTACAATGTTTTCAGCTCTTTCTCTGTAAGGATAAGCATACGAATAAGGAATTCTAATATATAAAGCATTGTGTCCGTAAGTTTGTGTGTACGTGCTGCATACAAATCTACAGTTTTGTTCTAATCTTTATGAAATTTTGTACATGTAAGCTTCAATCCATGAGTGCAGTCGCCGTAAGTGTAAGAATCAAGTATGTTACATGGTGCACGAGATATGACGTTGTGAACTACAAGACGCGCGAAAAACTGCTGCATTTAGCGACAATGCTGCTCATTTTCTCCTAAACCACTGGACCGATTTCAACCAAATTTGGTACACACATTCCTTTCCGCGAGGCCACAATTGCTGCAAGAATCACGGACAACACATGGTTCAGAAGATATGACGTCATGAACAAAAAACTGCCACATAATGCGGCAAGACTTTATAAATACGCTATATGAGAATGATAGTACTTAGCGACTTGCAACGAACTTTAAACATAATTTCAAACCTTTACTAAACTTTTTCTCACTGACAACCATAGCAATACGATGAAAGGAAAAAAGTTTCTCGCTTACTACTTTCCCGCTGTTTATGGAGTAAAACTACGGCATTCGGTATGACGTTACAATTTATAATTTTTACACTACACATTGTAGCCGCAGGAAATTTTACAAACAGTATACACGTATGTAGTTGGGTGTACCTTCTAAACTGCATCACAGTACGACACGTATTTCATGAGGTATGAACACATAAACAGTAACGTTGATGGAAAACTGCTCCATCTCGCACCAAGTTTTAATCTATTACTTCTTGACTTCTAATTGTATTCGCAAGAAATTTTACAGACATACAGAGCTTATACAAATGAATATATACCTGAAAATGGCAGGAATAAATACACGAATACCCGGGGAACGCCGGGTTTTCAGCTAGTTGCTCAATAAATATTGAACGTGTAAGAGTCCCTTCAGATATCGTGATGTTTGGCTCTTATAAATTATTTATCACATCTCGTTCCCTGATTTAGAGACTGAAATAATAATTCAGGTGACATCGCAATATTTTGAGCTTCTACTATCGAAGTGCGGAAATATTCCTGCTCGCTACTCCAAAGATCCACTATTTAGTGCAAGCATGTTAGGCTCTGTTCATGATGGAAAAGAAGGCTAGTGAGGATATGAAGAAAGGAAATCTCTCCGTGCCGAGTTACCCTAGGAGGAGGACACGCTGGAGTAATTACAAACGAAACAGTGAATCAGCCCACCACGTGCAACAATGCGCAAAGACCTACTTGCGCTGTTAGCGTGTGCGACACAGTAACGCCACTACATGAACATTGCGAACCTCATCATGATAAGTTAATTAGTTTGGAATGGGTAGGAACAGCTACTCCCATCACATTTCTCTGGCACCACCCCGTGCAATTTCGTATTTATTCTACATCTACATGCATACTCCGCAAGCCACCCGATGGTGTGTGGCGGAGGGTACCTTGAGTACCAATATCGGTTCTCCCTCCTATTCCAGTCACGTATTGTTCACGGAAAGAAAGATTGTCGGTATGCCTCTGTGTGGACTCTAATCTCTCTGATTTTATCTGCACGATCTCTTCGCGAGATATACGTAGGCGTAAGCAATATACTGCTAGACTCCTCGGTAAAGGTATGTTCTCGAAACTTCGACAAAAGTCTGTACCGAGCGATAGAGCGTCTCTCCTGCAGAGTCTTCCGCTGGAGTTTATCAATCATCTCCGTAACGCTTTCACGATTACCAAAATATGATCCTGTAACGAAGCGCGCTTCTCTCCGTTGGTTTTTTTCTACTTCATCTACCAACCCCCCCTGGTACGGATCCCATACCGGTGAGCAGTATTCAAGCTGTGGGCGAACAAGTGTACTGTAACCTACTTCCTTTGTTTTCGGACTGCATTTCCTTAGGATTCTACGAATGAATCTAACTCTGGCATCTGCTTTGCCAACGATTGATTTTATATGGTCGTTCCATTTTAAATCACTCCTAATGCCTACTCCCAGATAATTAATGGAATCAACTGCTTCCAGTTACTGACCCGCTATAGTGTAGCTAAATGATACAGGATCTTTCTTTCTATGTATTCGCAGCACATTACACTTGTCTACATTGAGATTCAATTGCCAATCCCTGCACCATGCGTCAATTCGATGCAGATCCTCCTGCATTTCAATACAATTTTCCATTGTTACAGCCTCTCTATATACTACAGCGTCATCCGCAAAATCCTCACTGAACTTCCGATGTTATCCGCAAGGTCATTTATATATATCGTTAACAGCAACGGACTCACGACACTCCCCTGTGGCACACCTGACATCACTCTTACTTCGGAAGACTTCTCTCCATTGAGAATGATATGCTGCATTCTGTAAACTAGGAACTCCTCAATCCAATCACACAATTGGTCTGATAGACCATATGCTCTTAATTTGTTCGTTAAACGTCTGTGGGAAACTGAATCAAACGCCTTGCGAAAGTCAACAAACATGGCATCTACCTGAGAACCCGTGTCTATGGCTTTCTGAGTCACGTGGACGAATAGCGCGAGCTGGGTTTCACACGATCGTCTTTTTCGAAACCCATGCTGATTCCTACAGAGCAGATTTCTAGTCTCCAGAAATGTCATTATACTCGAACATAATACACGTTCTAAAATTCTACATCTGACCGACGTTAGAGATATAGGCCTATAGTTCTGCAGATCTGTTCGACGTCCCTTCTTAAAAACGGGGATGACCTGCTCCATTTTCCAATCTTTCGCCAAAGAACTACTCCCAAGTGTCGATTCAAGAAGCGCTTCTCTTCGTCTCCATGACCTACTTCGTGGCCAGCTGCGTCATAATACTTGGGTCGTTGGTAGGCGTCTGCCCGAGATGCAAATGACCCGGCATAACGCCTGAATCCATGCGTGGGTTCCGGCGTGACGCAACGGTGCTACCAGCTGCAGTAAAACCTGTCTGGTACTTCGAGGGAGAGATCAGAAAGTCGCAACTAAAATACTTAATTATCATACTGTACGTAAGTCACAAGGAATAGATTACGTTTCACTGGAATTTCTAAAACCCTTGGGGGAAGTCATAACCAAATGACTACTCAAATTCAATGCTACTAGCGACGTACCATTAAAAAAGTTGATCCACCGAGTTCCGAAGATTGCTAGAGCAGATAAGTGTAAAACTAAAACACAATCAGGTTAACTGATGTATCATAATACTGCCATTGCCTTCGTAATAAATACAGGCCTTAGCGCAGAAATGAAGGGATTGTGCTTGTGCTTACGTTAAGTTTTCCTGTTATTTTTATAGGAATACTGGAAAACCCGGCAACGCTTCGCAGTAGCTTCTCCCTTTGTCTATCCCTTCCTTCCCCTTCCTTTGTCCATCTCCTCCTCCCCCTACCTTCACATCAGTCTCTCTTACCCCACACCATATCCATCTCCTCCCCTTCCTCTCTGCGTCTATATCATCTCCCCTTTTTAAATCCATTTCATTCCCCCATACTCTGTCTCCTCCTTCCCATCTCTCTGATCTTATTTATTGTTATTGCAATCGGGAACTTGATTGGGGATAAAAGTTAAAATTGACAGGTAAATCAATTGGAAACGGGTTATTAGAGAGACGTTTCGAGCTGCTCCAATCTGTGAGGTTAGTAGTTTCAATGGCCGCACGTTTAATGGTTGCATTGTACAAACAGGCACGATTATAAGTGTAGGCATAAAAACAACTTTCCTGTTATATGTTAAAAATGACTGGAAAGAAAAAAACAAAACAGAACATGTTCACAGCCCAGCTTAGCATATTTTTCTCGCAGCGAGCAGTATAGAAATGTTTCTTATAATACATGTGTATCTTCTGAAAATTATTTGCATTGGATACGAAGTAATTGTAGCATGATACTTTAATGATAGAAATTCCATATGAAACAAAACAATTAATTGAAATAAAATAAATGGGACGGCAATAAAACGTTTCGAAAGTCTTTGTGTTGCGTTCATTTCTTGTCTTATTAGTAATCTAATTTAAACACTATTAACAAATGTTCAAATGTTTGTTAAGCTTATGGGACTTAACGACGGGGTCATCGAGGGGGGATTCGAACCCCCGACCGTAGTGGCCGTGCTGACCGTGACTGGAGCGCCTCAGTCACCTCGGCCACCGCGGCCGGCAAACACTATTAACAACATTGCTACATACCGGTAATTTTATTTTATTTATTTATTTATTTTTTTTTTTTTTTTTTCAATCCGCGACACATGCGTGGCATAGCTACGTTGGCAACAGCTGTTAGATCGTGGGAATGAAACCGACCAATTGTGACAAAGCTTGAGATAGCCAATGAAATTTTAGATGGCGACATTTTGTTCCGAAGCCAACTGATGCATCCACTGCGTAATCGACTGCTGGATTGCATCTGTACCCCAAACGTTCCATTATAAATGCTACGCGTGGCCGTCTGTTTTGTGGACGACCCAAATCATTTCGTGCGTAAACTGCAACTGAGGGACTCGAACTCGACTGTACCGTTTGTTTCAGAGTCATAACGGATCGCGCTTGAGAATTTCTTTTCGATTTACCTCCAAGCGCTGTGTACGATCTTCGTCGGTCTCATTGACTACGATCACGTAGTAAGATTGCGTTGCACGTACGCCGACCGATATTACGTGGACGCAATGGAGGCATTATTCTAAAAAATAAACTACGATTTGTACTTTATTTGTTTGTAACACTCCAAAATACCACGAAATAACATCAATTCTATCTTTGCAATGCTCCAAAGATATGATCACCACCTATAACATCATGGAGGTAAGAATAATACTGAGGGGCTTGTAAAGAAACAATGTTTCATGTTAAATCTGTCTGACAGTTTTAACCTTGTGTGCATAACGCCATCTCCCTTTATTCTAACCTCCTTGACGTATTTGTTCGTTCTGTTACAGCGTATTTGATCGCTAGGCGAGTAGCGAATGAATAATCTGATTGTCGGAGAATCTAGAAAATGATCCCAGCTGCAAGCGTACTCTCAGTTTTTCTAAAATTCTGATATAATACGCGGCCAAACAGGACAAAAAGTATCCTATGTTCGTCTCCTGCTTCTAAGCTACCTCCCCACCAATTTTGAGCCAAATCGGTTCAGACGTTCTTTAGTTATAAATAGTGTAACTAACACTTTTTTTTTCATTCTCCACGCTGAGGGGGTGGAGCAAGAAAGTCGTGTTAGTTACACCCCCTGGTTGAAAACGGCAAAAGCTGGCCCTCAAACAGCCCGCTCCACCCCCTCAGGGTGGAGAATGAAAAAAAAAAAAAAAAAAAAAGTGTTAGTTACACTATTTATAACTAAAGAACGTCTGAACCGATTTGGCTCAAAATTGGTGGGGAGGTAGCTTAGAAGCAGGAGACGAACATAGGATACTTTTTGTCCAGTTTGGCCGCGTATTATAGAGAAAAACTGAAAGTACGCTTGCAGCTGGGATATATATATATATATATATATATATATATATATATATATATATATATATATATATATATATATATATATATATATATGCGTAGAAGCTTGTGTGTTCCAGGCTGCAAATCAAATTATTAAAAATAGTAGTACATTTCAGTGTTGCCCTTCCCTTCTGATGGATATTAAAAGAAGATGTGTATAAAGAAATTCCGAATTTAGAACATGCTAGTGATAAAGGAGACGGAAGTTTGCATCCCTCATTTTCCTGATGATCATATTATTCAGGAAATAAGACTAACTCGATCGTATGAAATGTAATTGTTAATGTTTATTTCCAAATCTACCATTGTATTTATCTTTCCGTGATGTTCAACGTCACATTCACCCAAAGATGGAAGAAAAACTTGCGAAATCTTCAAATGAATAAGTATATAGATTCGCTCTTTGCAGACTACGTTTACAGTTCAGAGGTCATTACGATTAATGTAGGCACATTTAACCATAAACACTGGTTAATTATATAGAGCACGATTATCGATTATACTTAATGATATTACAATTTAATGACCGTCCTTCCATTTGAAAAGAGTTGAGATTGAACAATAATTTTGAAACAAGCATAAGCTGTGACAATGCAAACGTTGTTTAATGCGAATTTGGGACTTGAACTTCTCTGTAATAGTATACTAAATTGTAATATTTATTAATAGCTATATAATACTGAGGGTAAAGAAGTTATCATTGAGGGCACTATTAAATGAATGTATGGAGAAAAGTAAAGATTATGATGAAGCAGTATTAGACCTTTATTTCATACGTGAACAGCTGAAATTCCTCATATCCAAACATCTGAGGTATGTTTCTTACTACTTTTAGTTCTTACTAATCATTCTCAACTGTTTACAATTTTTTCCGAAAGTCCAAAATTGTTTTGCGGCATCCACATAATTTGTAAACGTTTAATTTAGTCGATATTAATAGGGGAATAAACAAATCTCTTAAAAATATTTGCAAACTAAGCATGAAGGCCTTGTACGACATTATAGTAAAGTTTGCCTTTTACTGGATCAAAATCTGATATAGGCATTCTCCTATATACATATATATTTATGTATGCGTTTTACTAACGAGAAAATTACGAAGTAATTTAACGTAATGTACATACATCCTAAGAATTACAAATATAGATAGGTACAAAAGGCATCACAACATAAGTCTGCCTACGAAATGGTCGCCTCCGCGCCGACTCAGTGTATGAAGTCATCAAAGCCATGCTGCGGCCTTGATTTCACGAAGGCAGTGCTACGACAAAGAGTGATGTACCAAATAATGGAAAATAAAATCATCTTCTATATGATGATCAATTTGTCTTTAAGAGACGTACGAGCACCAGAAAGGCAACTGTGACGTTGATAAAAATAGCAAGAATGAAGTAATATAAGTTATATTCATAGAATTTGTGGACCTCGAAAAGAAAAGGCATCGTAAATTGTATAAGATGCTCGAAATTCTCAGAAAAATAGCAGTATGTTTCAGAGAAAGACAATTACAATAGGTAAAAGGCCCAAGAGACCAAAATAATATCGGAAGTACAATAACAAAGTGCTTGGATTAGAAAGAGTGTTAGACGGGAATGCAGTCTTTTGCAGCTACTGTCCAATATCCACATATAAGACGGAAATAAAGGAGAGGTTTGAAAATAGGCCAAAAATTCAGGAAGGAAATATATTAGTGCTTATTTTAGACTAAAAGTCTTGATAGAAATATGCAACCGTTATGATCAAAATTTTATTGCTTCTACGTTGCTGCAAAAAACTCTTAGTTGTTGAAAGTAGATAATTCATTTTAATTACATAACATGTTTCAGGCTTAGCCCAACATATGGTGACCTGTCAATAAAATACATATACAACCAATAAGTATATACACAAAATTATTTGCAGCTTAAAATTAAAATACAAAATATTTCTATACAATAATTAATTTTACATAATTTGGAATTAACTGCCAATATAATATATACTGACCATTGGAGCATTTAAATTTCTCATTTAAAAATACCATTGTTATCTAGTGCCATATAAGAATAAATTAACATATAATATCAAAGAATAAATATATTAGTGACCATATTTATTCACGTTATTGCTATTTTCTGTGAAAGTGAAGAAAATTTACATGATATTTTGAATGGAGTGAACGGTGTAATGAGTGCAGACTATAGATTGAGAGTTATCTGCCAAAACACAAAAGTAATGAGAAGTAGCAGAAATTAAAACAGGGAAACTTATCATAAAAATTGATCACGAAGTGAATGAAGTTAAATAATTCTGCTTTTTATGGAAGCAAATTAATCGACGACGGACGGTGCAAGCAGGCCAATAAAAAGTAGAAAACACAGACGAAGCGGGCGTTCGTGGTCAAGATAAGTCCATCGGTATTAAATATAAGCCGTAATTTGAGAAAATAATTTCTGAGAATGTACATTTGGAGCACACCTTTGTATGGAAATAAATCATGGACATCACATAAAACGGGACAGAGGAAAATGAGTGTTTGAAATGCGATACTACAGAAGAATGTTTAAAATAAGGTGGACTAATAAGATAAAGAATGAGAAGGTCCTTTGCAGAGTTGGAGAAAAGAGGAACATGGACTGACAGGAAGAAGCTACAGGATGATAAGACTTGTCTGGAAACATCAGAAAATAACCTACATGTTACTAAGCTGAAGCTTCAGAGAGTAAAATCTGCACGAGACGACAAAGACTGGAATACATCCAGCAGATAATTGATGGTATAGGGCAGTGGTTCCCAAACCTTTTCGTAAAGGGGCTCACAGGTTCCCTGTATAATTTTTCGTATACTGATATAGCCACTACATCTACTGTACTGCAGTTAAAAGTAATATAAAAAATGTATGGAAGATGACAATAAAGGGTGAGTCCTTTGCTGAGTAAGATTTTAAAAATGGTGAAGGTAACATTATTACTGAAAAAAATATTTTGTTCAATAAGAAATTTATTTTCCAGAAATAGTAAGATTTTTGGGGTATTGTTTATATGTCTATCTGGATCGAAGCTTTTGGGTTTCACCTGAAATTCATGTTCCACACTATTTCTGATTCTTTATTTTAAAAAAATAATAAAATGATGTTCGAAGGTACACTCTCGCATAAATAAGTAGTTATGAATCCCATTAATTCCCATTAATTCGTTCCCATTAATTCAAAGCAATGCTTGTAAGTACACGACACTCTCCATATTGCGAACCAAAATGGGATAACGTTTTAGCCTTTAAAGGAAGTTTTCGTAAAGCATCACAAGGTAGTTCCAACAGGGAGATTTCCTTCGATGTCAAAAGTTTTAAGTTTTTATGGTTGTCCTTTACAAACGAATTACTCATTCATAACAATCAGAAATTCATGAAAAATTGTTCCTAAAATAATGGTCAAGTAATAATTTTGCATAAAAAACTATTTGTGGGGCTAAAGCAAAAGTCAGAGTTCGAAAAGACATTAACGTTATAAAAATTAACCTGTAAGCATTATCAGTTCAAACAGAAAAGCGACAGAATTTAAATGTTACGTTTCTTTATTGAATGAAGAGTAATATAATTGAAATTATAAGACTTACGAAATATATTTTTTCCATTCGATAACATATTTCATTTCAATATTTTAAAGGTCACCCGGCAACCCACCTGAAGACATCCCACGACCCACTAGTGGGTCACGACCCACAGTTTGGGAACCATTGGTGTACGGTGTAAGTGCTACTCTTGAGATGGAGAGGTTGTCTCAAGAATGGACATCGTGACGGGCCACTTCAAACCAGTCTTGAGACTGATGACTCAAAGAGAAAAAAGTAAACGCAAATACACGTTTCAGCTGTACTCACGTGTCTGTAACCGAGAGACGCTTCTTGTCGTCCTGGCTGCCAGCCAGTCTATCGTCACATGACATAACGCCTACGACACACACCGATTTATTACACGTGCCGTGGTGACGCAAATACAAAACCTCCAGCATAGGAGCAGTCTGCGAATTTAATTGATCAGAGTATACCACCACAGAACCTCGCTACATTTAATACAAAAGTTATGTTTTTCCAAATTCCTGCTAAAGGAAGTGATCACCTAACAGACCTTCAGTTTATATAAGCTGCTTTCATAAGCTCTTGGAGAGACTGATACGCGTTCCTGTCTTTTATTTACTGCCCATAAGTAGGAAGGAATCTTCAGGTTTAACGTCCCGTCGACATCGTGGTCATTAAAGGCGAAGATCCCTTTCGTATTTTTGGGTAAGGATGGGGAAGGAAATCGGCCAAGTCCTTCAAACGATCATCCCAGAATTTTGCTGGATTCATTTTGGGAGATCATGGTAAATCTAAAGCTGGATGGCTGGACGTGGATTTGAACCACAGTCCTCTCACTGCACCACCTCGCTTGGTGTCCTCAAGTCAAACATGTCTCATACTCAATCGTAACTATAGAGGCAAAGTATATTCTCTCGCGATACACGGTGATGGAGGAAGTCGGTAAGTAATGGAATACTTTTCAGGTCTCTTTGCTCGTTTTGCCGCAGTATGGCAGGAATGCGTTTTATATAATTACTGAAACCTCTCAATCTATAGCTAGGTCAATCAACGATATTCTTTGTGATAGAAAGCTCCAAATGACCCTTAATGAAACAGCTAGAAGTGAAATCCAGCAACGAGATACCCACAAGGTCTCATTCTGCTACCACTGCTATTTCACTTCATATACTTATCCGACATGTAAAAAAAAAAAAAAAAAAAAAAAAAAAAAAAAAAAAAAAAAAAAAAAAAAAAAATTGCGGCTTACATTTTCACTTGTCGCCATTGTTTCATTTCAATGCCGTAATGCAGCCACTGACATTCCTTTCTTTCCTAATCCTTCTTTCTTCCCCTTCTTTATCAATAATTTGCAAAAACAATTACTTCAAATAGTGTCGACAAGAGAGTGAAGCAGCCAGAAGATATACACTACCAGAACAAAATAGTACACCTGGAAAGGAAAAAAAAAAAAAAAATTTGCGGCTTACATTTTCACTTGTCGCCATTGTTTCATTTCAATGCCGTAATGCAGCCACTGACATTCCTTTCTTTCCTAATCCTTCTTTCTTCCCCTTCTTTATCAATAATTTGCAAAAACAATTACTTCAAATAGTGTCGACAAGAGAGTGAAGCAGCCAGAAGATATACACTACCAGAACAAAATAGTACACCTGGAAAGCCGACGTCGATTCACATCCGATGATGGCAGGTGTCACCTGAAGGATAGCAGATGTAGATAATTGGTTCAATGCCGGCCTCCAACAAATAATTGACACAGATCCACAGCTTCATCCGTGTGTCTGTGTGTACCCTTTAATATGGAATGTTTACAACAATACGGCTCAGTGCAGTGTGGCGGACTAAGGTAAGCGGGAGGACCGCCCTGTGTCTCGTCTCTCGTTCTGAGGCCCCCAAATCTCGAAAGCTATTTTTATTTTATTTTATTTTAGACTGTCTTTGGTAGAGAAAACAAGAAATTCTGGTCGTATGTAAAGTGAAACACAATCAATACCTCCACTACGCGATAGTAACGATGATGCTACTGATTATTTAACACAGCCTTCCGAAATTCCTTCACGAAAGAGGACGAAGCAAATACTCCAGAATTCCTATCGAGAACAGCTTCTACCATGCGTAATTTAGAAGTAAATATCCCTGGAGTACTAAAACAACTTGAATCACTTAACAAAAATAAGTCTTCCGTTCACGACTCTATACCAAATACGGTCCTTTCAAAGTATGCCATACCTATCATTCACAACCGCTCGCTTAGCGAACATTCCGGACCCAAAGACTGGAAAGTTGCACAGGTCACTCCAATATTCAATAAAGACAATAGGAGTGATCCGCAAAATTTCAGACCTATATCACTGACGTCGGTTTGCAGCAGGATTTTAGAACATATACTTCTTCTACTTTATCGTTGCCTTGTCCCACGTCAAGTACGGTCGGCGTTGCTCTTCTGGATCTTTCTCCTCCATAATACTCTATTAACTGCTGATTCTTTCTTCCATCCTTTCTCCCTTAGGTCCCCCGCTATCTTATCCTTCCACTTCATCTTCGGTCTTCGTCTCTTTCTCACTCTTTCAATCTTTATATCTTCAACTCTGTTTCCAATATATTCTTTCCCTTGTCTCTGCAAGTGTCTACTCTCTTGTATCTTTTTCCCCATGGGTTCCACTTTCACAACTCCTCTAACAAATTCATTTCTAATTCTGTCCTTTCTTGTTAGCCTCACATCCACCTCAGCATCCTCATTTCTGCTACTTCCATCTTCCTTTCCTGGGCTACTGTGATTGGCCAAGTCTCAGTTCCGTATATCATAGCAGGCCTTACCACCGACTTGCACACTTTCCCTTTCAACCCATTGCTCACCTTCTTGTCACACAACACTCCGCTCATTTTCCTCCAGTTGATCCAGCCACAGTTTATTCGGTGCTGTACCTCGTTTCCCAGTCCTCCGTCCCTCTGTATGTACGATCCCAGGTATTTAAATTTACAGACCAATTTCAGTTCCTCCTCCTGGATCTTGCAAGACCTTATCTGCTCATCCTGCAGTGAAATATTCTGATTTCGTCCTGCTAATTTTCAACCCTTTAGAACATATACTTTCCTCAAATATTATGAACTACTTCTAAGAGAACGACCTATTGTCCCATAGTCAACTCGGATTCAGAAAGTATCGTTCTTGTGAAACACAGCTAGCTCTTTACTCACATGATGTGATGAGTGCTATCGATATGGGATGTCAAATAAATTCCGTGTTTCTAGAATTCTGGAAGGCTTTTGACACTGTACCTCAAAAGCGTCGCCGGCCGCGGTGGCCGAGGTGACTGAGGCGCTCCAGTCACGGTCAGCACGGTCACTACGGTCGAGGGTTCGAATCCCCCCTCGGGCATGGATATTTGTGCCGTCCTAGTTCGTAAGTAGTTCATAAGTAGTTTGTAAGTTTAGGGACTGATGACCCCGTAGTTAAGTCCCATAAGCTTAACAAACATTTGAATTCAAAAGCGTCTTCTAATCAAATTGCGTCCTTGTGGAATATTGCCATAGTTGTGCGACTGGATTCGTGATTTCCTGTCAGAAAGGACTCAGTAATTGACGGTACGTCATCGAGTAAAACAGGAGTGATATCTGGCGTTCCCCAGGGAAGTGTTATAGGGCCCCTACTGTCCTTATTTTTATAAACTGTTTTGGAGACAATCTTGAGTAGCTCTCTTAGACTGTTTGCGGATGATTCTGTCTTTTATCGGTCAGCGTAGTCTTCAGAAGATCAAAAGCAACTGCAAAATTATTTAGACAAGATATCTACATGGTACAAAAATTGACAATTGATCCTTAAAAATGACAAATGTGAAGTCATCCATATGACCAGTAAAATAAATCCGTTAAACTCCAGTAATTTTTTTTAAATTAATTAATTTATTTATTTTTTAAAACTATCGGGCCAAACTGCGTGGTCATCAATCTGTAGCCTGCAAACTACTGAAACTAAGGTAAACTAACCTAAGGACAACACACACACTTCCATGCCCCAGGGAGGACTCGAAACTCCGACGGCGAGCAACCGCGCGCTCCGCAGCGAGACGCCTTAGACCGCTTTTTTTTAATTTTTTTATTTTATTTATTTATTTTTTCTTGGGTAGATCAATTCATTGCGGTCGTTGGTTCATTTCGTTCTTGTTTGCTCGTCTAATATTTCGCTAAGCTTTTTTATTACAGAGGGCAAACCGCGGCAAACTCCAGTTAC
The DNA here is from genome assembly GCA_026315105.1 of Locusta migratoria. Taxonomy (NCBI): domain Eukaryota; kingdom Metazoa; phylum Arthropoda; class Insecta; order Orthoptera; family Acrididae; genus Locusta; species Locusta migratoria. The sequence goes on along the minus strand of CM048747.1, from coordinate 226,144,539 downwards.
ACATTGCAACAGTTCTACTAAAGAAACTGCCTGCACTACACTTTTGCGTCTTATTTTGGAGTATTGCTGCGCATTGTGGGAGTCACACCTGGTAGGACTGACGGACGATTTAGAGAAAATTCAGAAAGTTCAGCTCGTTTTGTATTTTCTCGATATAGGGGAGACAGTGTCCCGGAAATGGTGCACGAGTTCTACATCTACATCTACAACCATACTCCGCAAGCCACCTGACGGTGTGTGGCGGAGGGTACCTTGAGTAACACTATCGATTTTCCCTCCTATTCCAGTCACGTATTATTCGCGGAAAGAAGAATTGTCGGTATGCCTCTGTGTGGGCTCTAATCTCTCTGATTTTATCCTCACGGTCTCTTCGCTAGATATACGTAGGAGGGAGCAGTACATTGCTAGACTCCTCGGTAAATGTATGTTCTCGAAACTTCGACAAAAGCCCGTACCGAGCGACAGAGCGTTTTTCCTGCAGAGTCTTCCACTGGAGTTTATCGATCATCTCCGTAACGCTTTCACGATTACCAAATGATCCTGTAACGAAGCGCGCTGCTCTCCGTTGGATCTTCTCTACCTCCTCTATCAATCCCACCTGGTACGGATCCCACACCGGTGAGCAGTATTCAAGCTGTGGGCGAACAAGTGTACTGTAACCTACTTCCTTCGTTTTCGGACTGCATTTCCTTAGTATTCTTCCAATGAATCTAAGTCTGGCATCTGCTTTACCGACGATTGATTTTATATGGCCGTTCCATTTTAAATCCCTCCTAATAACTACTCCCAGATACTTTATGGAATTAACTGCTTCCAGTTGCTGCCCTGCTATAGTGTAGCTAAATGATAAAGGATCTTTCTTTCTGTGTATTCGCAGCACTTTACACTTGTCTACATTGAGATTTAATTGCCATTCCCTGCACCATGCGATGAAATATATTTGTGAATTTTCTTTCACCAACTTTCTCTTCAGAATGCTAACACATATTGTTAGCACCCACCTACATAAGGATACCTGATCATCATCATAAAATAAGAGAAATCAGATCGAAAACGGAAAGATTTAGGTGTTCCTTTTACCCGCGGGCATTAAGAGACTGGAACTCTGCCAACACTTCAATCTGACTTGCAGAGTATTTATGTAGATGTGGACGCAGTTCGGTGGGCGAAGCCGCATCTCCTACTTAACTACTGGACCTACTTCACCAAACTTGACATACATGTTCCTAACCGTCAGGCTACATCAATGACACATAGGAGATATGACGTCAGAAAACATCTACCACACATCTAAGCGTGAGTAAGAGACTTCATTCATCCACTATTTAAGAATGAGAGTAGTTAGCGACATGCTACAAGGTAGGAAGGAAAATTGGGGTTTAAAGCCTTGTCGGCAACATGGTCATCGTAGACGGAGGACTCCCAAAAGTAGTTTCTTTCAGTAATAGGTAAGGAAATAACCCATGCATTTTGTAAGGCACCATCCCAGCATTTGCCTGGAATAATTTCGGAAAAATCACGAAAAATCTAAATCAGGGCGGCTGTGCGACCGCCATCCTCCAGAAAGCAAGTCCATTGTATTACAACTGCGCCGCATCGCTCGGTTTTAGCGACATGCAACAAACTTTACAAATACCAAAGCTTTGAAAAACTTCTTTCGCGCTATCCTCAAGAAAATTATGAAAGGAAATACTTTCTGTTTTTCATGCAGTAAATATATGACATTCGGCATAACGTTAAATTTATAACTTATATATAACGAATTACATTCGCGATACATTTTAGCATGTACGTATACCACTGTATGAACCTCCGAAATTATAAAATAGAACGACTAACAGTTCATGAGACATAAAGTCGAAAGAGTAAGTTTCTTATAAATCCGACTCAGTATGAGATTTACATTAATAACGTCTTCGCTACGAACTCTATTCGCGACGCATTTTGCAGACAGTATTCTCGTGTAGCTCTGAACGTACATCCAAGTACGACACATAGCTGAGGAGATATGACATCATCAACAATGAGATACTTGAAATACCGTCCCGACAAGAAAATGAAGCAGCCAGACACTGCCGGAAAAAAACTCCTGGATAGAAGACTTCGATTCTCATCCGATGAAGAGAGATGTCACCTGGGGGATTGTAGATGTATTGGTAATGGGTTCAACGCCGACCATCAACAAATGGCATAGTGACATAGATCCAGAGCGTCATCTGTGTGTACCCTTTTTTTTTTTTTAAGTGGGACTTAACTACGGGGTCATCAGTCCCTAAACTTACAAACTACTTATCAACTAGCTTATCCTAAGGACGGCATAAATATCCATGCCCTAGGGGGGGGGGGGATTCGAACCCCCAACCGTAGTGGCCGTGCAGACCGTGACTGGAGCGCCTCAGTCCCCTCGGCCACCGCGGCCGGCTGTGTACCTTTTAATAGGGAATGTTTACAGCAATACGGATCAGTGTGGTATAAAAGTGTGAAGCAAACATACCTCGGAAACCAACACATGCTTTCTACAGTGATGGAGCGTGTTTGAAATGGGCAAATTGTGGCCTTCTCCTTTCGGAGAAATGCTACATACGTTGGACCTGCTGCGTCAGTTGTGCAAAGATGCTGGTTGCAATAGTCACGTGAACCTTCCCACACCCGTAAACGAGATTCTGGCCGTCCAAGCGCTGGCCGCAGTGGCCGAGCGGTCTGCGGCGCGCCAATCACAGTCTGGACGGCCGCTACGGTCGGGGGTTCGAATCCCCCCTCTAGCATGGATGTTTGTGTCGTCTTTAGTATAAGGTAGTTAATAAGTAGTTTGTAAGTTTAGGGACTGATGACCCCGCAGTTAAGTCACATAAGCTTTACAAACTTCTGAACATCTTTCGCCGTCCACGAAGCACGGACATCCACCATGATTGTCCTATTGAAAGGGCATCAGTGACGGGTCGTACAGCTACCACAGATAAGAAAGTTGTGACACCAGAAATGTCAACACGAACTGTCGCCAACCGGTTACTAGCAGTGAGTCTACAGGAAGCACATCTTTAACCCATCTTCCACTCACCCCACAGCATGGAAACGCGCGGTCAACTAGTGGCATTAGAGGATCACTTGGAAAATGGAATGGCGGGCCGTGGTATGTAACGATGAAAGCAGATCTTGCCTGTACCGAGCGAAGGTCGTTACCGTGTACGACGTATACGTGGCGAGTGCTGGCCCATAGACCCTTGACCTAGTGGACTGAGAAGATACAACTGTCGTTCATCTTTGATGTTTGTGGAGGGAACACTGAGAAGCGCTCGGTACGTGCTGAATGATGTAAGACACATTCTTTTGCCATTCTAGCAACAGGAACTTTCAAATATTCAAACGTTTGTAAGTCTGTGAACTTATCATCTGTGGTTATCAGTCCCCAGGCTAAAACTACTTAACCCTTTAATGCAAAGTGTAGCTGATCAGCTACATACCTAATTTTTCCCATTTCTCTCAAACTGATCAATATTTTATCACAAATTCATCTGTAGCTACTTATATACATAGTGTTACGTATGAAAAAAGCATGTTCCAAGTGCTTAATCATTTCGACAGTTAGCTGCATTGGTTTACTCGTACCATGTGCGTTTGTTTAGTACACCACCTTTCCCACGTAAAAGTAGTCAAACACATATTACCGTTACTGCATCGAGAACATAATGGAAGCACTATATAGCTGACCAGCTATAAGCGGTTTTGTTGCTAGTAGTGCATAATAATTTTAAGGAATTTTTTAAAAATATTTTTCTCAGTATAGACTCACTATATATTAACCGTGGTATTCTTTATAGCTTCAAATAAAAAGACATGCATTAAAAGGTAAAGGCAAAAAGGTAAATCGTCAACAATCCGAAGACTGGTTTGCACACACACACACACACACACAGTGCTTTAATAGGCATGGTCTTCATTGGAGGTGGTATGCCGTTCCCTTCTTCCTGCCTGACTTACCCAGTCAGATATAGGGGAACCTAAATTGTAACGTGGTTTCCGAAAGACGGTGCTACTCGATCATTTACACATCAGCAACATTACCAGAGGGGGAAGAAATGCAAAGTGACAGATAAAAATCCTGGGACCTGGCGGGAATCGAACCCGGAGCTTTGGATTCACAGTCTTGTACTCCACCACTGTGCCACACAGCCACAGCCACAACCTACTTACGATAAGGAGAACACACACACACACACACACACACACACACACACACACACATATTTATATATATATATATATATATGCCCGAGGAAGGACTAGAACATCCGACGTGGAGCAAAATGTTCAACTGTTTCTAACCAACTACGTTGGTTATCAGTCCCTAGGCTTAAAAACTACTTAAACTAACCGTAAGTAATTTATGCTAAGGACAACACAGACACCCATGCCCGAGGGAGAACTCGAACCTCCGATGGGGAGCAACCGTGCGCTCCGCAGCCAGGCCAATCAACCGCGACGAAAACAGGAATAAGATTTGTTACTTCAACAGGATAATGCTTGCCCATACACTGGGCTTGAACCACAACGTGCTCTGCAATATGTGCAGTAATTTCACCGGTCAGAACGATCTCCGGAATTATCGAGCACGTATGGGCTATGATGGGATGACAAATGATACGTGTAACCCGTCAACCACAACTTTTACAGAACGAGGCCTAGGTGATCAGGTCGAGCAGGCGCGTACTAAAGTATCCCAAGACTGTATTCGTCATCTGTATGATCGAATGTTTGCCTTAATTAGTGCCTGTTTTGCCGTCCGTAGAGACTACACTACGTAATAGTCCCTTATTTGTGTTTTTCAGCATTGGTCTACGCTTGTCATAATAAAATACACTGTTTCAACAATAAATCTTTATAAAAATCCTTCTTGTTTGAGGTTATCGAGCTAAGATCGTAAATATCATGTTATTTGTCATGACCGGTTTCGATCATATATATTATTATCTTAAAAAGGTTCCAAGGCTTTACAACCTAGGCAACCTTCTGAAGGCATCATCGTAACCGGTCATGACAAATAAATAAAATGTTAATTTGTGATCTGCGCTCAGTAACCTCAAAGAAGATGTTTTTTTTTATTATTATTATATATATATATACATATTCAGATCGCCCTCCACAGGCTAAACATGCCAGGTAAATATAATAAATCTTTAGTGAGTTCGAAAACTCTGAGAGATTGTACTAATTTTTATTTCCAACAGTGTACTTGGTGTCAATATAGCTTTGTACCTGTGAACACCACTGCAGCTATGTGAGTGATTAAAGGTAAAGCAGTCAACAATCCGAATACTGGTTTGAACGCCACAGTGCTTTACTAGGCATGGTCCTGTTTCGAGGTGGTATACCGTTGCCTTCCTCAGACCTTCGAACTGACTTTCCCAGCCAGTTATAGGGGGACCTCCAGTTTAACTTGGGTTCCGAACCTCGGTGCTACTCGGTATTTTTCACATGAGCAATACTGCCAGAGGTGAAAGAAGTGGAAAGTAACAGATAAAAATTCTAGAGTTTTGGCTGGGATCGAACCCGCGACCTTCAGAGTCATAGTCCGCCACTCTGCCACTGCGCAGCCGAGGCCACTCTGCCACTGTTCAACCGAGACGCACAGGTGAGTAATTAAATTGAGTTTAAATAGACTGATTAGATAGAGTTGAAATTCTCAGTGTCAGTCATCAGACTTTGTCAAATTCGGTACAAGACCAGTAATGATATTATTCATTCCATAAGGCGGTCAGTGCTGGACATCAGCAGAAATGTACATGGAGATGATATAGATGCCTTTCAGGCATTTAGCTATAGTATTGAAGATGTGTAACTGTAAGTACGTTTGTCTCTAAAGTCATTTCAGAGAAAGATAATAGCTCTCATTATTTTTTATTCAGCCCTTAAATTTTAAAATGTGTACCTATTACGTACCTGTCCTAGCTGAGGGGAAGAACATCTTTCAAACATACTAAGTTGAATGGATAAAGTCATGGAGGAAGAAAGTAACATTAAAATAAATAAATCTAAAACAAAAGTTCAATGAAAACAAAAACGTACGTTTCTGCTGTAGTTAATAACATTTTATTTCTCAATGACACGTCTCACACTCGTGGCGCATCTTACAATTGGATCATACCATGATGGGGCACAGTACGAGGCAGGTAGGCGATTACACTTTGGTACTGGCAAACATTGGTACATTGGTCATTGTTTTCATTTAACTTTTGTTTTAGATTTATTTATATTAATGTTATATTCTTCCTCCATGACCTTATCCAAGCCAAAGTCGGATTTAACAAAGGCAATGAACTAATAAAATACTCGAACAAGTTGGTAAACTTACATATCTAGACAGAAGGATCACCAGCAATGAAAGAAGAAAAGCGGAATAAAAACAGAATTGCTTACTCAAAAGCTCCCTTTAACAAAATGAAAAAGATATTCTAGGTAAAATCAGGTAAATGTTTCTTAAATCTTATGTTTGGAGTGTGCCATGTTATGGCTCTGAAATATGAACTCAGGGGACTGAAGAAGGGAAGCAGCTAAATTGTTTTGAGATGTGGTGTTTCAGATGCTTGCTCCAAATAAAATAGTTCGACAAGGCTATAAATGTAAGTCTTGTAAGAAGGTTATGTAAATTTATTTTAAACAGAAGAGTTTGATTTACAGGTAATGTATTGAGGTATAAAGAACTGAAGACAGTTATACACTGGTCAGAACAATTAAGTGGTCAGTTGAGATATCTAGGTTCTTAAGTAATGTCACGTTGAAACTTCAGGTGGTTAAGCTCCTTGACCGTTAAGGAGCTGTCAAATGTCAGTCATAAAATCTTAAGACTTTTTGAGTACAAATATTGCTATCATAAAACTACAAATAACAAAATAGAGTGACAGCACGAAAACCAACGATATATATGGATGTTAGAATCATCTGCCATTACCCGAAGATGGCAGTTATGCCGAAATAGATCCTATTGTAATAAATACTAGTTATATTTGTAGCAGCTTCGGAATTTTATTAGATAACTAGCTGAAACCCGGCATTGCCCGGGTATTATTTATTCATTCAAGCCTTGAGTTGGAACTTCTCCTATCCCTTCTCTCTCGGTTCGTCTCCTTTTTTCTAATGACATGTTACATTTATCAGAGAATACATAAGAAATAAGGCTGTCTTACATAATATACAAAATTTTAATTACAGTATTCAAGCAAAGAAATATATTACTCACAATATAAATAATATGTAACAATCATACATTCATTTGATTCACAAGTTTACTATAAACAATATTTATTATGACTTGTCCAGGATCTAATATGAATAATTTCTTTGGTGAGCCCACCCCTGAACAAGTGACATAAAGTGAGAAACATGGACATGTCAAATCCACTTCACAGTATTCAATAGATTTCCCTGTAATTTAATCGTAACAGATAATGCAAGTCTCACTGGAAACTGCAGTCCTTTGAAATTAAATGCTAGATCTGTCGGAGATAGGGGTATTCGTTGGATGTACACTGTTTTATTCTCTCCTTTCCTTGTAGTCTATAGCTTTCACATGCAGCTGTGTGCACTTTACAGCTCAAAGTTGTCAAGAGTAGTTAGCTATCAGGAATTTCCTTCTGCTGACTGGAATACAGGAGTGTTTTAGTGGTAAATACGTAAATGTATTAATACGTGGTACATGATGTGACAGGTTTTTGCCCATCCCTTTACGTATGATCTCATAGTTATTGAATTATATGTCACACAATTGTATAATTTTGCAGTTATATATTCATTTGTGTAAGTGCTGTATGTCGATAAAATCCTTTGCGAACAGAATTAGTTGTAAAGAAGTAATAGATTAAAACCTGATGTGTAATGGGGCGGTTTTCCATGAACGTTACTGTTTATGTCCTTATATCTCATGAACTACGTGTCGTACTGTGATACAATTTGGAAAGTACATTCAGCTGTATGTGTGTATCCTCTCTGTAAAATTTCCTGAGACTACAATTTGTAGTGTAAAAATTATAAACTGTGACGTCATACCGAATTCCGTAGCTTTACCCCATGAACAGCGGAAAAGTAGTGAGCGAGAAACGTTTTTCCTTTCATTATATTGATGTGGATGTCAGCGAGGAAAAGTTTATAAAGGCTTAAAATTATGCTTAAAATTTGTTGCAAGTCGCTAAGTACTGTCATTTTCATGTAGTGTATTTATGAAGTCACGTCGCATTATGTGGCAGTTTCTAGCAACTCCTATTGTTTATGACGTTATATCTCCTGAACCATGTGTTGTATGTGTTTCTTAGCCCTACAGCATTGGTTAATTCACGGTAAGGAATATGTGTACCAAATTTGGTTGAAATGTGTCCAGCGGTTTAATTTGGGGGGAAATATGCAGCATTGTCGCTTGACGCAGCAGTTTTTCGCGCTTCTCATTGTTTATAAGTCATATCTCGTGAACTATGTGTAGTAATAATAATTTCGCGTGGCTCCTTGGCCTGGCTCAAGTCTTTCAATTGGACGCCACTTAAGCGATTTACGTGTCCCTAGCCTACCCAAATTGTCCAAACGGGGAAAGGGGACCTACAGTCTAACGTGGAAGGGTCACAGGTCCGGAACCCGGTCGGACCTCGGATTTTTTCAGTCTTCACCTCTCAACGCTGTGAGGAGTCGCCAGGAACGACACGTGGCATATGATATCTTTGGGCTGGAAAACGTTACATAGGAAAGAACACATCGAATATCAGCTTAAAAATAAGCAAAAAACTACCGAAGAGACTCCCTGCGCTACGCTTATCCGTCCTCTTTTGGCTTTTGGAGTATTGCTGGGCACCAAGTGGGGATCCCACATCGACAGAATACAAAGAAGGACAGCTCGTTTTATATTATCGCGATAGAAGGGAGACAGAGTGTCACGGAGTTGCGCGGAATGGCCGCGTGGTCTAAGGCTACATGCTACGGACTAAGCGTCCGTTCCTGTCGAAGGTTCCAATTACGATTACATCAGAATTGGAATCGTAATGAATGGCGCCTGGTTCTGTTCACAGATGAATCAATATTTTGTGTTCAGACGGACAATCGTCGCTCCCTCATCTGGAGAGAACGTGGGTCTCGAGACAATCCTGCCCTGTGCAGGAAACACAACCGTATCATGGTGGTGGACGAATGATGTGGGCAGGTGTCAGTATTGGCGGACGTACGGACCTGTATGTCGTTCAGAATGGTGCTTTGACGGCTCAGAGGTATAGCGAAGAGATCCTTCGACCTTTTTGTTGTGCCCTAGCCTGATGCCATAGGAGTTAGGTTCCTTCTGGTGGACGATAACGCTCGTCCTCACAGAGCTGTTCCTATCTCTCTGCTGCCTGTTCCCCTCACTTGCCCATCATTCCCTCCCCCCGTTTCCTGTCGGTCTCCCACTTCCCCTTCTCCCTATATGTCTCCTCAGCTTCTTTCAGTCCACTTCTTCAAATGTTAAAAATGTTTGTAAGTCTATCGGACCAAACTGCACGGTCATCAGTCCGTAGCTTACATACTACTTAAAGCAAGGCAAACTAACCTAAGAGCAACACACACACACACACACACACACATGCCCTAGGGAGGACTCGAACCTCCGACGGCGAGCAACAGCGCGCTCCGCAGCGAGGCGCCTTAGACCGCTCGGCTACTCCACCACGGCTCCACCTTCTTCCTCATCATGTCTATGAAACATTACATATATCTACCAACTTTTAAGGTGGTCGGTCAATCCCGTGTCAGTCTGTAGTGCTAATAATAATAATAATTTCGTGTGGCTCATTGGCCTGGTGCAAGTATTTCAATTGGACGCCACTTCGGCGACTTCGTGTCCCTAGACTACCCCAGTTACCCAATCGTGGAAAGGGGACCTACAGCTTAACATATAATCCGAACCACTTGTCGTTTCTGGCGACTCCACACATCATTGTGAGGTGAAGGATGGATTAGAGTGCAGGCTGACCGGGTTTCGAACCCGCGTCCTTTCAGTTTCCAGTCGAGAACTTTACCCCAAGACCACCGAGCCCGACAGTCTGGAGTGCTGTAACCTCCGCTATGCAAGATAGGCAATATTACGTGCCGCACGTGAGTATCCGAGCGGTCTGGAGACCGACGTTGCGGATTACGCGGCCTCCTGCGTCGGATTTTTGAATCCTCCCTCGGGCATAGATGTTTGTATTGTCTTCAGTATACGTTCGTTCATAAGTTTAGGGTCTGATGACCCCGCAGTTAAGTCCCATATGCTTTACAAACATTTTAACATTGAAATATTACGTAGACAATTGGTTTCCTTTTGTTTTGAAGGTAAAGTGTACAAAATTTTATGAATTGCAAACAAACAGATATTCTTCTTTAGGTACATCAATTCCTCGGCTACAGCACTTTTTCTTGATGAAAAGTAGCCTATGGCCTTTTCTGTATCCCTGACAACGCGTATTCAAAATTTCATTTTTATCGTTTAAGTGGTTAAGACATGAAAACGCAACAAATAGCCGCGGGGGAGCGACCGAGCGCTATGCTACGATCCGCGGGTTCGAATCCCCCCCTCGGGTATGGTTGTTTGTGCCGTCTTTAGTATATGCTAGTTCATAAGAATTTTGTAAGTTTATGGACTGATGACCCCACAGTTAGTCCCATAAGCTTTACAAACATTTAAACATCGTAACAATTAAACAAATTCACATTCGCATTTTAATATTAGTTAAGATGGGTCTACAGAGTACCTCGCGGTATTTTTGTGGATCACGTCCTTAGAAAGGAAGCTAAGTTATATGTTAACTCTGATAGAATCTGAGAGGGATCCAGCCAGCATGGAGTCTTGTTCAGTGATAGCAATTTTAAGCCGTTGACGCTAATAAAATGTACAAATGTTTGTAAATCTTGGGGACTTAACTTCTTTGGTTATTAGGCCCTAAGATTACAAACTGCTTAAACTAAGTTAAACTAATCTAGGGACAACAAACACACCCAAGCCCGAGGGAGCCCCGACGGCGAGCAGCCGTGGGCTCCGCAGCAAGGCGCCTTAGACCGCGCGGCCACTCCACCGCGGCTGAGGCTAATAAGAGAAGTAGGAGTAATCCAATAAATAATAGTCACACATGACTGACGGCAGTTTTCAGTAGGACCAATGGCAGTCAGAGCAGCTATCATATTATTTCTTGGTTGTATGCCTAAGTTGTCCATTACTTTTGAACTGCTAATTACACCATCATTGAAACAGATAACAGCATCCATCAAACACATTTTTGAGTACTGTCTTATCCAACAAACACTGTTTTCGATAGTCGTTGCCACAGGCAGCTGTTGATACTGTCATTAGGATTTTGTGTACGGCCATGTAGACATTTGGTAAATAATTTATCTGCAACGTCCCTGTATATTGGATTTATTGTTTCCATGAGTGTGGCAGGCAGGGAATGTTTATGGTGATATTCCTTGCCTGAAAGATCAGCGTGGCCAGTGTGCAGACGTTTGTCTACTGAACGTTTAAGACTATAATAACTATTTAAAAGTAAATAAACCATACAGTTTTTGGAAACGGGAGACATTTGTCTTTCAAATGGTGGCAATTTTTTTTTTCGTATTTTCAGTCGTTTTCACGTCCTGGTCCCCTTAAAAAAACGTATCAAAACGGACTTCAAACTCCCTGAATTTGTTTGGCTACTCCAATTTTTTGTTGCCTGGTCACGTACGAGTGCCTTGATTGTAACTTGTGTATCGCTGACAGAATTAATATAGCCCTATTATCAGATTTCGTTTGGCTTTTGTCAGACATCTTTCTAGAAGTGTGGTCTGATAGTCGTAGACAAAAGTGTTTCTGCCTACCATTTGTATCACACACAATGTGCAGTACGTGACTACTACACAGTAAAGAGACCCTCCAGCCAGTAATTACTATAGTAGGTAGGCCTACAGCTGAATCTAGTGATTGGTCGAATTTTCTTCTAAACTTAAGCACAGTCCCTCCGCATGCTCAAAACCAGAGCTAAGTTTTTCGAGTTCCTGCTGAAGATGTGACATGACTGCGCTTTATCTTGTTTACTGTACTTTCAACTTGTTTCAGTTGCCTTGTGTAATTACGTAGTCATTGTTTGAATTTTATCGATAACTGACGCAGTAGAACTGTGGTAGAACTCTGTGATTGTTTCATTTATAGGGTACTAGCTGAATACCCGGCTTTGACCGGGTATTTATTTATTTATTCCTGCCTTGAGTTAGTACTTCTCCTATCCCTTCTCTCTCTGTTCATCTCTTTTTTTCTAAAAACGTGCTATATTTATCAATAAATAAATATGAAATAGGCTGTCTCGCATAATGCACAAAATTATGCAATTGGCATATAAAATGCGTAGGCCTACGATCTCATATTTATTGAGTTACATGTTGTACAAATGTATAATTTCTCAGGTATGTAGTCATTTGTATAAGTGCTGTAGGTCTGTAAAATCTGTTGCGAATACAATTAGTAGTAAAGAAGTGGTGCGTGATGGCGCGATTTTCCATAAACGTTACTGTTTATGTGATCATATCTCATGAACTACGTGTCATATTGTGATACAATTTCGAAGGTACATTCAGCTGTATGTGTGTAAATGTCTGTAAAATTTCCTGCGGCTACAATTTGTAGTGTAGAAATTATAAATTGTATCTTCATACGAAATGCCGTAGTTTTAGTCCATGAACAGCGGAAAAATAGTAAGCGATAAACTTTTTTCCTTTCATTATTTTGATGTGATTGTCAACGATAAAAGTTTAATAAAGGTTTGAAATTATGTTTAAAGTTTGTTGCAAGTCGCTAAGTACTGTCATTCTCATACAGTGTATTTATAAAGTTTCGTCACATTATGTGGTAGTTTCTTGCAACTCTTATTGTTTATGACGTTATATCTCCTGAACGATGCGTCGTATGTGATTCATACTCCTACAGTAATTGTTATCTCACGTAAGGATTATGTGTACCGAATATGGTTGATATCGGTCCAGTGGTTTAGGAGAAAATAAGCAGCATTGTCATTTAATGCAGCAGTTTTTCGCGCATCTCATTGTTTATGACGTCATGTCTCGTGAAATATGTGCAGTGCGTAATTCTTACACTTACTGCGACCGTCCTCATAGATTGAAGCTTACGTCTACAAAATTTGAAAAAGATTGGAACAAAACTGTAGATTTGTATGCAATACGTACATACAAACATACAGACACTGCTTTATACATAAAGACTAGCGGAAAACCCGGCATCACTGAAATTTATTCCAATCTTAGTTCGTCTCTCCTTCCCCTTTCTCTCTCTCTGTCCACCTTTTTCCTTCTCTTTCTCTCCATCTCCTTATCTACCCGACCTCTCTCTCTCTCTCTCTCTCTCTCTCTCTCTCTCTGCGGTCATCTTTTCGTCTCCCCTCTCCTGTTCATCTCTTACCCGTCTCTCTGCTTATCTTCACCTACGCCGTTCTATATCAACCACCGCCTCATCTCTTCTCCTACACCTTCTTAGACCATTGCCTTCTTCATCTGCGGAAAATTACATAACTTTCATGGCAATCATTGAAGTGGTGTCGAAGTTTAAAGGTACCCTCCGCCATGCACGGCATGAAAGTTTAGATAGATGTTCCTCTTGTTTTGAGGGGTAGACGTGCAAAATTTCATCAAGATCAGAATATCAAATGTTCAAATGTTTGCTAAGCTTATGGGACTTAACTGCGGAGTCATCAGTCCCTAAACTTACAAACTACTTATGAACTAACTTATGCTAAAGACAACACAAACATCCATGCCCCAGGAACCGAGCGAGTTGGCGCAGTGGTAGCACACTGGACTCGCATTCGGGAGAATGGTGGTTCAAATCCATCCTGATTTATGTTTTCCGTAATCTCCCTAAATCACTCCAGGCAAATACCGGAATGGCTCCTTCCCAAATGACACGGCCGATTTCCTTCCGCATCCTTAACCAAAACTCCGAGCGTTAACTCCGTCTCTAATGACCAAGCTGTCGACGGGACGTTAAAGCCAAAGCTTCCTTCCTTCCTTCCATGCCCGAGGGGGGATTCGAACCCCCGACGGGAAAGGGCCTCGCGCATCGGAGCATAGCGCCTCAATGCGCCCGGCCACTCCGCCGCGGCCGATCAGAATAAAACCGTAGATTTTGTCGAAATACACAGGTAATGTATTTTCTCCATGCGCCATACGAAATTTTAAGTTGGCATTGGGCTTCTTCTTGTTTTGAAGCTAAAGTGTACAAAACTATATGTAAATCTAACCAAAACTTTAAATTTGTATATATTACAAACACATGGACACTCTGCTTTATTTATAAAGAATAAGAGGATAATTACCACTACAAGACATAGTTGAAGAAGTTTTACTTAGCTCACGACCAGTTTCAGGCTTGTGACAATTTTCAAGTGGTCATATTGCACATGCACTGCTAACATAGAAACAAATTATATGGTAAGTACAGACTTATCAACCAGTGCAACAAGTGCATGTGGTGAAACAACATTTATTCAAAATATTAGTGAACTTACATACAACAGAATTATCCATTGTTGGAATGTACATTCGTCGCTTTATTTACACAAATGATTCCTTTTTTCATATATAATTTTCTTTTTCGGCACTGCATCACCTTTTAGAATTCTGATACTTTATGTGTTAGGAAGACAACCACTAGCGTGACTGAAACTTTCACTCTGCAGCGGAGTGTGCGCTGATATGGAACTTCCTGGCAGATTAAAATTGTGTGCCAGAACTGGGATTCGAACCAGAGACCTTTGCCTTTCGCGGGCAAGCGCTATACCGTCTGAGCTATCCCGGCACGCTTCACAGTGCGTCCTCACAACTGTACTTCTGCCAGTACCTCGCCTCTTACTTTCCAAGGTTCGTAGGATAACTTTTGTGAAGTCTGAAAAATAGGAGACGAGGTATTGGCAAAATTAAAGATGTGAGAACGGACCGAGAAGCGTGCCGGGATAGCTCAGACAGGAGAGCGCTTGCCCGCGAAAGGCAAAGGCTCCATGTTCGAATCCCGGTTCCGGTACACAATTTTAATTTGCCAGCGTGTTTACATTTCGGAACAGGCGTCAAACATGATTTTCTTCCATTTCCCAACAATTACTGTTCTTACAGCAGTTTCGATGTGAATATCATCAAGGATGTCAGGCCTACCCGTCAATTAAAAAAGGTTTAGAGGCTAACGACAACTAGAGGAAGTTAAGATTGTGTTTTTACTGCTTCAGGTGCTCTACATAGTCTCCCCATCCCCTCCCCTCACACCACATACACACACTTGATTACAATGTATGGAACGTTCATACACCCATGGTATACTTTCATAAAAATCACTTCCGCGTCACATTGGTTATAAATATCCCAGGCGACTACTATTTGTTTTACATATAAAAAATATCGGGAAATCGCGTTTGGAAATGTTCAAATGTTTGTGAAGCTTATGGGACTTAACTATGGGGTCATCAGTCCCTAAACTTACAAACTACTTACGAACTAGGACGGCACAAATATCCATGCCCGAGGGCGGATTCGAACCCCCAACCGTAGCGACCGTGCTGACCGTGACTGGAGCGCCTCAGTCACCTCGGCCACCGCGGCCGGCTAGCGTTTGGTTCATTTACTTCACCGCAGATGCGGTAATAACGTACGACCTCGTCCGCGGATCCGTAATGGCGAGTACAAGAGGGCATGCACGATAGGGGCGCTACAACCGTGGCGTGCGACTTGAGTGAAGAGAGTGAAATTTAGCACTACAAAAATAATAATCGTTCTCAGATTAAAACAAAATAAAATGCACGTGAATCCTTTCTCCTATCTCCTGTTTTAGGCGAGTGTTTGAGTGAGAGTGTTTGTATTCTCTTCTTGGTAATATAACAAGAAACCAGAGATGTGGGGTATAGAAATGTAGACGTATATTTTCAAAAATTTATAAGGCGTGTCAAACATTCAGTGGCAAATATCGCATATATTTTCATGGGGGGGGGGGGGGGGGGGAATCAATGTAAAGACAAGTTAACCAAGTATAAGTAAACACCCCATGATATTTTGTATCAGTTTTGCTGCTCATATTCAGGGGATAATTTGCTCTGAAGCCACTTTTACTTTATTGAGACCTTGAGACGTTAAATCATGACGAAACTGGCACAAACTTCACACCATTAACACCAACATAAAGAAGTATATCAACGGCGATGCCTTCACGCATCTTTTTTTTTTTTTTTTTTTTTTTTTTTCTTTTAAATAATTCAGATACCGTACTTCGTTTCTCTATATTCATTATTTCGAGAGGGGATAGGACCCCTGACCCTCCGCCCCCCCCCCCCCCTTATAAATTTCATTGCTGAAGCACTTGTGAAGGTACTACGCAATTCGACTTAGTTGTAATGTTATTGATGAATAGTTATCCACGTCCTACAAATTGCATGCCAATTGAAAGAAAAATTATCTTCATTCTAATGGACATAAACACATCACATACCAGGAAAGAGGATCCGATTGCACAGGCTCCGTGTATTAGGTATAAGCTATCGGACATGAGGTGGGTCAGAAAGTTTGTCTTACTCCTTACTGGCGCCAAAATTTAAAATGTGTGTTATTTCAGATGCACTATCGATATGGTTAACATCTGACAAGCGCTAATGTAGAAATGTTTGTCCAAGCCATTTTGATTGACACTATTAATAACTGCATTCAACGGCTCAAAATTTGTGAAATGCGTCCTTGAAAAATTCCACTTACGTATTTGTGCAATAAAAGTATTCACGTCCTTGAAGACTACTTTTAAAAACGAGTTGCTATATGTTGCTACAAATTAGTGTAAGGTGTGAATTATAGAACGTGCAATAAGAGAAAGCTATTTACTTGTTCTTCAAAGACACAGAATACGCCTCCGCGAATTCCTATGGCTGCCGAATTGGTGATTTGATACTACGTTCTTCACTAATCATAATTAGACAAGGAAACTAATATGAGACTACATTCTCTTTTTTATACGCAATGGAGCGAGTTATTCCCTTATTGCTCGGAAATAAAGTTTAATTCGTAAACAGATATTCGTTTCAGAATAATTTCAAATGGATTCGTAAAGCGGCATACGATCGACTTCTAATGGGTCGTTAAGAGAAATTGGAATATGAAAATCAGACGTTAACTTTTACATTTGTGTTTGCAGTCAGGTGGTCCGTAATTGACGATTCTTATTTCCGTACCATTTAGCGATGAATCATCAATGTGGTCGCGTGTCAAGTAAGGAAGACGGAAGTGGTTATCATGTTTCTGTAAGTATTGCGTCACTGCATCGTTGGCAAGACTGTCAACGCAAATTGAAGCGGGCGTATTGTTTAAGAAACAGCGACTGGTAGCTCACAGTCACGTATTCGTGGCATGTATCTTATCAATGGACTGGATAAGCGTTAGTGTTGCACGTTTAGTGGTTTAGTGGAGGAAGTGAAAACACCGCCACTGCTGTGCGCTAGCTCTGAGGAACATAATCGTAAGAGTAACTAAGTAAACAAAATGTGTTGTTATTAAAGTTTACTATTGCATAAAATGTGAGAAATGGAAGACAACGATGAAGTAATATCAGAACGAGGTTGTCCCTATGCATGCTGTCGCAGAGGTAAGTGGAAAAAAATGAGAGAACTTCCATGTAAACGTAATTATTACAATCCGGGGTTTTGACGCAATAATTACTTTGTGTATCATGTTTGCCGGGCATATAGAGTTTTAATCCATCAGTAACGTAGCGTTAGTGAAAGTCGCTGTTACGGAGGGAATGAACTGTAAACGATAAATGTGTATTTGTCGTTTTGTGACGTGTGTTACGAGGCAAGTGCTACCAGCGCTGTGCTTGTGGCTGCGGAGTCATCGGATTACAGCATGCTGCTGTCTACTGTCATCTGTGGTAATGGCTGCCGCGGGCGGTAGCAGCTGTTTGTGTTGGAAGTGCGTGCGTTCTAAACAGCTTTTTGTTGGTGTTTTTAGTGCCTGAGAATCGTAGTATAGGCAGTGAATGAATATCCTTGGACAACATCAATGACCGAAGATCACACATTACCCAAAGGACAGTTACTATCCGAAGAAAAAAGTCGTGCAAATTCTGTTGTGTCGCTGTCATCGTCTGGTGTGTCAGACGAAGTCAGCATATTACCAGAAGTGACTTTCGCGCCAGGTTCAAACAATAGTGGCACAATAGATTCCCCACGGGTCAATAGAGAAAACCAGCCGCTCTTAGGGCGGATGGAACTGGATGTCACATTCAATAACTTTCCGGGTAAGTAAAATTTATGCACAGTGGATTTCACATTGCTGGCTCGCGAACAGGTAAGGTTAGATTGTTTAGAAGCTTGAAAGTTCAGTTTCGTTTCATTGACATGTCTCATTGAGTTGACATACGGTGGAGTATAACGGGCGAGATACTTCTTGTGTACCCTATTCAAAACATTGAGCTCTACTTCGATTTCATAATCGTTGAAGATATACATTCTTCTACTTTAACAACAGAAACAAATGTCTGAGCGTGACACCAGGTTTCAACTTGAGTGTCAACTTTCAATGGATAGCTGTTGTACTTTAAACAGAGACAGGTTCATTTACCACAACTCTTGCCAATGTCACCTTAAATTCAATTAGGTTTGTCTCAAAATGGTGTCATGTAGTAGGCCTATTACATAATGTCTAAAATCAAATTGCCTTTTTCTAAAGTGTCACTGAAAGAATCTACTATAGCCTATCTCCATCAAAACATGTTTTTCATTGCATGCTAACAATTTTATTCTTGGTACACATTTTATGGACTGAAAAGCTCCTGTTTTAATACACGTTGTCAGTGGAAAGCAGTACTACTCTTAACTGTGAACATATTAACTTCATAAGTTTTGTAATCTGTAGCATAGATATCTAAGTAGGCTACCCTTCAAACATGTAGGCCTACAGTTTTGCAAGAAATGACAGTCTTAATGAGTGTTTCACATTCAAGGGGAATTTTGACATTTTGTATAGCATCAGTGTATTAATGATACCCTAGTCTTTCCATTGAATTGTTCTAGTAAATAGCAGACATTTTAAATTATTGCTTCATATTGAGGACCTGAAAAAGAATTGAAAGGCTACATGTTTGACATCAATCTGGTAGAAATGTGTACATCTTGCGGAGTTGTTTTCTGCATTTGTTGTCACAATGAACTTCCCTTTTTATGAAATAAGAGTTTGGTGTCTATTGGTCTAGTACTGATACACTAGGCAGCATGTCACTGTGGTTATTAGGCTATTTGAGTAATATGCCCTAGTTAATTTTTTAAATGTAATTTAAAAATAATAAAATATAGGCAGCTTGATATTTGGCTACTGTGTCACATCTCTTTGGTTATAGTCTACCTATAAAAGTTGAATATTCAGTAGTTCAAATTTTCATGTCATAGTGTTTACAGTTCAGTCCAAAGATTTCCATTATCTTTGCCTTTTTTTAAATTTCAGATGATCCTCAGTTCTCGGAACTCGTGCGACAGGCAGAATTTGCAATAGACAATGGAATATACCCTGAAAGAATTTACCAAGGGTCAAGTGGAAGTTACTTTGTTAAAAATCCTGCGGGTGTAAGTAGAGTTTCACTTTTTACAACAACTAATGCTAGAACCGTTAAAAATGTTTACTGAATCATATGAACACCTGTTTAAAAATGTAACATAAGAATTAGGCCTAATATGTATCAGTTGGGGGACACCAGTCTCAGAAGAAAGAAATTAATACATTTGTTGAAGTGATTATTTGTACTACAGTTGGTAACATTTTCCTTGCAGTACATGAACTGAGCTTTCACAACAATAGGCTGTAAGCTTGTTCTGACCATGTGGTTACATAACATATTTACCACCCACAGTCTGTTTAGTGTTACAAAATACTGCTTTGATGCATTACAACAAGAAGTTTGATAAAGCCTTATAAATAAACAAAGTCAGCATAATTTTACAACACAGTTCCACCTGTCAGCTTTGACCCATGGCATCGACATGTTGTAAAACTTGTATTTCGGTCATAGCCAACTCCAAATATTAATGAATCTTGTGCAAACTATTGTTGAGTAAGTTTTCCAAAGACTGCTTTTAGCAGCTAAATTGTCAGCCCACAGGCAATGGAAATAGTTTGCACATTATAGCTACAAACAGTCAATGAACCTGTAGAGGCGAGGGTTCTTGATGGCATCATAGCGACAATGGCCACCAAAGTTAATAAATTGGGCAAGAAGTCTAGAAGAGTGCTATGTTAAGAAGAGTAGATAACCAGTTGTTAGCATCCCATTTAAGGAATGAATCAATATAATTTAGTGCCAATATGGTGAATATTGAGGAATTATGGGCAAAATTTAAATGCATTGTAAATAAAGCATTGGAGAAATGGGGTCAAATCTAGTTTCAGATACCGCTTTGACCAATGACATCATGTTATACGTCATTCTGTCCCGCACCTGGTTTCAATACCGGTACTCTCTGTTTACGTGTCTGATGTTTTTGAAGACACCCTAACTTTCTCATTTAAAAAAGTTATCTGTAGCATAGCCCTAAGGTTTGGTATAGGTTAAACAAGAATTTTTTTTTTTTTTTTTTAGTATTGGGCTCATAGCGCCCGAATGTCCAGTTCAGAAAAACTCCATCGATTTACAGTTGTTTGTCCAACATAAATATTTCAGGCCTTACAATTTAAGAGTGCAAGCTTTCTTTAAAATTACCTAATTATTAAATGTATTTTGAAGACGGGGTATCATTAAGTAGATTTGATCTATTTAGGTGAAATCTAACTACCAATACAATATGGGGTAAATGTGTGTTCATAGTATTTTCCAATTATGTATGACGCCATATGTGACGTCATTGGTCAAAGTGGTATCGGAGACTAGAGTTTATCTGAGAAATGTAGTGACAAAGTGGATTAAGGATGAGAAAGACCCACTGTGGTATAATAGTAATATCTGAAAAAGACCGAGAAAGCAAAGGCAGTTCCACTCTGTTCAAAAATGGTCACGCAAATTAAAACAGACAAAAGTTAATAGAAATTCATATGTCTATAAAAATTGCAGTGTGCAAAGTATACAATAAATACCAATCTCCTCCTCCTCCTCCTTCTTCTTCTTCTAATGGTGTTACAACCCTGTGTGGGTCTTACTCTTCAACAAGTTTTCTCCTTTTTGCCCTCTCCGGTGCGGTTCTTTGCCATCCTCTGCTTTGGAGGGTTTTTATATCCTCTTCCACATTGTCTATCCATCGTTTTTGTGGTCGACAACTTTGCCTTCTTCCTGTTGGTCCCCATTCAAAGATCTTTCTAGTTGTTCTGCCAGTGTCCATCCTGAGGATATGTCCAAGCCAGGCTATTCTCCTACTTTTTACTATTCACACAATGTCAGCTCGTTTTGAGGTGATCCAGCTCATCATTCGTCCTAGGTCTCCAGATACTGTTGTTATCCTGACTGCCCAATAAATCTTACACAATACTCTTATATTCGAATATCCTAAGCTGCTGCTCATCAATGCTTATTACCATCCATGTCTCGCATCTGTATGTTAAAACTGGCCTGATCATAACCTTATATAGCCTATTTGCAGTTTCAGCTGCATATTTATTATCCTAGAGGCCAACAGTTTCTTGAAGGTGTGGAATCATCTATTAACACTTATGATGCGCTGTTTTATTTCAGTTGACATGGAATTTGTCCTATTAATATTAGAGCCCAAATAATTGAAGATCTGCACATGTTCAAAATTGAACCCTGCTGCTGATAGTTTTGCCTGGTTGTTATTTTGTGTCCTGGAGAAATTCATGTACTAGGTCTGTTTTTCATTTATAGAAAGGCCTGCGACTTCTTTCAGCTCGCCTATTGTCCTCTCTGTTGATACCCTTCTTTAGCTAATAATTGCTACATTATCAGCATATTCACTTGACTGTGTGCTTATGTAAGCAGATATTTGGAGCTTCTGAATGGCTGCTTCAAAGGTCAGATTGAAAAGCATTGTAGAGTGTGCATCCCCTTGTCCGACTCCTTTACATATGCTAAATCATTTGATCAGTTCTCCATCCACTCACACTGCAGTCTTGAAACCAGCCAATGCTGCTTGAATAAGTGAGACATACTTTCCTGATTCCATATCAACTTGACAAGTTTTTGCATCCACTTATACAGTTTGATTCCACCATTTTTCAACAATTCTGCAGTTATTTCATCAGTTCCTGGTGCTTTATGATTTTTAGAGGGTGCACCACCTTCTGTACTTCCTCTGACGATGCTGGTTTGATTTCAGGATCTGCAGTGTAATAGAGTGGCTGCTCATTCCTGTTAGTATTGCTCTCCAAACTTCCCTTGAAGTATTCTCTCCATCTATCCAGGACATCTTGTTTATCTGTCAGCAAATTCCCATCTTTGTCCTTACATACTGTTATCTTTGGTCTGTATTCTTGAGTTCCTTCTTTAATGTTATAAAATTTTCTACTTTCATTTCTTTGATAGTGCTCTTCCATCTCCTCTTTCTCCTTATCGCTTTTTTTTTTTTTTCCTTCTACATATCCTTGCTGCCTCTTTTTTTTCCATTATACAATGCCTGGTTTGATCTTGTATTCCACTGTAAACATTTCAGTCTTCCGTCTTCTGTCCCACTGCCTGTCTACATTTGTCATCATAGCAATCTTTGTTTCTCAGTCTCCTTGTTTCCCCAGTATTTCATGTGCTGTTGTCAAAATTGCATCTTAATACAGTTCCATTCATCGTCTATATGGTCTCCACCCTGTTTTGTTTGTAACTCCTGTTTCAACTCCCCTTTCATCATTTCTGTATTCCATGTCTTTACTCTGATAGTACTTTCTTTGGCAACATCGTTTCTGTTTCATTTTGTCTCCTACTAGGTAATGGTCAAAATCCAAATTAGCTCCTCGGAAGGTGTGCACATTTTCCATGTCAGATGCCTATTTCCTTGATATCAGTATGTGGCCTATTTGGTTTGCTTCATTTGTTCCTGGTATTTTCCAGCTTTCTTTGTACCCCTCAGGGCTCAGCATTAATTTGCTGAGTATGGGCTTCGAGAACCTGGGGTCCTGAGCTGTGGGCTATCGCGCCAACAGTCAGCTACACCGTAAGCTCTGTGCGTGCTTCAGCGACCATCGTTTGGCGTGACGGTGGAACGTTGTACGTTTCAGAGCCCGGGTATCTTGGCTTAATCGCCCGGGTCGCGAGGACGGTACAAACCTCTATTTAAAAAAAAAAAACACACCTCAATCTCAAGGTGTGCTACGTGCCAAGGAGATGCATGGCTGTTGAGGTTGAACAGTCGTTAGCGAGCAAACTCTGAGGAACCTGCCACACCTCAGTTGTACAAGGCTTACCCAGGCAAGCGGGCTCTGCCTGGGTGGACCTTTAGTTCCCTAGCTGCTCGTGGGACGAGAATGAAACGTGCAAGTAATAGCGTCACCACACGCAAACCTCGCGTTTCTAAGCGTGGTAGAAGTGACTTCAATGCCGCACAATAGGACACCCAATTGTTCCCTTCCATAGCTATCCCATGGGAGGAACGACGGGTGAAAGACAGGGTTGAGCCATACTCCCCTAAATTTCTTGTATGTGCCAGAACTGATGGGGGATATGTTCAGCAATACTAAGCCACTCTTCTTTGTGGAAAACTTAGAAGATAAGTATGGAGAAGTTTCAGGGATGTCTAAGATGAGAAGCGGTGCAGTCCTCATTGAAGTGGCATCCCCAGCACAGTCACGGGTGCTTCTGGCCTGTGATAAGCTGGGAGATGTTCCTGTGACAGTCACCCCTCACAAGAGTCTTAATATGGTTCAGGGGGATTATTTACCATCGCGATCTCCTGCTGCAGTCAGACGACGAGTTACGCGCCAACCTAGAACGACAGGGTGTCCACTTCGTCAGACACATCTATAGGGGACCTAAGGACAATAAGGTGACCACCGGTGCCTTCATCCTGGCCTTTGAGGGGGATTCTTTGCCCGAAAAGGTCAAGGTTATGGTATACCGGTGCGATGTAAAGCCTTATATTCCTCCTCCGATGCAGTGCTTCAAATGCTGGAAATTTGGGCACGTGTCCTCCAGCTCCACCTGTAGAGAATGCGAGCGTCCATCCAATCTGGACGCTCATTGTGCTCCTCCTCCTATTAGCGTAAACTGCAGACAGCACCATCCTCCTTGCTCGCCTAACTGCACAGTGGCACTACATAAAGAGTGAAAAATTATGGAGTATAAAACCATGGACAAACTCTCGTACAATGAGGCCAAGCAGAAGTTCGAGCGACTGCACCCTGTAGCACTAAAGACAGTCATTTGCAACTGTCACGTCATCACCTTTTTCTTCGGTGACGACGGTCCCCATGTCAGTGCCAACTTCTGTGGGCCCTCAGGGCCGTAAAGCTCCATCAGCCCCCTCGATGGTTGGGGGCTCTCCACCATGTGCTCCCCCCACTACACCTCCTGGGGGAGCACACCCCCCCCCACACCTTCGGGGTCAACAGTCCCCGTCACTCAGCCGGAGAAGCAACAACTTCCTCCGGCTCCTCTCACTCGGAAGGGGACGCTCCCTTCCGAGGCCTCCCAGAGTACCACGGAGGGTCCCAGCCCACGGCTGTCGGACTCGCATGCCCTTGGTCAAAGGGGTCCGCACTCTACGTCGGGCCCTGACACCGACTCTGAGAAGCCCTCTCAGTCCTTAAAATCGAAAGGATAGGGAGAGGAAAAGAAGCAGCTGAAGAAAAAGGAATCTTCTGTGGCTCTAAAGCCACGCCTTGTCACTTCTAATGACGAGTTGGAGATCCTTGCATCCCCCAAGGATCTCGCTCTCCTGGACTCTCCAGAACCAATGGTTCTGGATCCAATCGGAAAACGTTTGACAGCAGCAGGTAGTGAACCTGTGGACTAATCATCGTTATCCTATCATGGCCTCTCCGGTCAGCAATAACCAAATTCTCCAGTGGAATTGTGGTGGTTTTTTCTCCCATTTAGCAGAGTTACGGCAGCTTCTCAACACCTCACCTGCACTGTGCGTTGCCCTGCAGGAAACCTGGTTTCCCCCGACGCGATGCCCTGCCTTATGAGGCTATCGGGGATATTACTGGAATCGCACAGTTTGACAGGGTTTCAGGTGGAGTCTGTATTTTTGTCCTTTCATCTGCATACAGTGAATCTATTGCTCTCCAAACGCCTTTATAAGCTGTGGCAGTCAGGGTGAAAACTACAATCGACCTCACCATTTGCAGTGTATACCTGCCCACAGACGACGTAGTACCCCAACATGTCTTGGCGGTGCTGATTTCTCAGCTCCCCTCACCTTTCTTACTTCTGGGGGATTTTAATGCCCACAACCCCCTGTGGGGAGGGGGGGGTACTACGATTACTGGCCGTGGCAGAGATGTTGAGTTTACTATCTCAGGTTGACCTCTGCATTTTAAATACCGGTGTTGCCACACAATTCAGTGTGGCTCACGGCACTTACTCTGCAATTGATCTGTCGGTATGTAGTCCTGGCCTTTTACCGTCAGTCCACTGGTGAGTGCATGGTGATTTGTGTGGTAGCGACCATTTCCCGATATTCATTTCACTACCACGGCCTCAGTCCCCTGGTCGTTTGCCCAGATGGGCCCTAAACAAGGCTGATTGGAAGGAGTTTACTACCGCTGCAAAGATTGGCCCTCCATCGGATGCCAGCATAGATGAGGTGACTGAAAGTCTCACCGCAGCCATTATTTCTGCGGCTGAACGTACGATCCCTAGCTCTTCTAGATCCCCTCGGCGGAGTACGGTGCCCTGGTGGTCGCCAGAGATCGCTGAGGCTATTAGGGGTCCCAGGCGTGCACTCCAGCGCCATAAGAGACAGCCGTCCTTGGAGAACCTCATTGCATTCAAGCGACTCCGTGCACGAGCACGTCTTTTAATTAAAACATCGTAAGCAGGAGTGTTGGGAACGGTATGTGTCCACCATTGGCACATGTACCTCTCCATCCCAGGTCTGGCAGAAAATCAGGTGCCTCTATGGATACCACAGTGCTTCAGGCGTGCCAGGGATTCCTATGAATAGAGTAGTTTGTGTGGACACAGATGCAATTGCTGAACATCTCGCTGAGCAGTATGCTCGGAGTTCTGCATCTGTGAATTACCTGCCAACCTATCGTACCGTGAAAGAGCGGGAAGAATGGAAGCGACTCTCCTTGACCCGCCGAATTGAATCCTACAATGCTCCATTCAGTGAATGGGAATTCCTCGGTGCCCTTGCACATAGTCCTGATACAAGCCCCGGGCCGTGTTTTGAGTGTCCCCTTATTTTTAGTAGCCATAAACGGCTTAGCGACAGCAGTTGGGTCGTCAGTATCACCCTCTCTCTATGCTGATGACTTCTGCATCTCTTTTAGCTCTTCCAGCACTCAAGTTGCTGAACGTAGGTTACAAGGAGCCATTCGGAAGGCACAGTCCTGCGCTCTAGCCAATGGCTTCCAGTTCTCTCCTGCAAAGACCAGAGTTATGCACTTCTCTCGGCATCGGACGGTTCATCCACAGCCCGAACTTTATCTTAACAACCACCTCTTAGAGGTTGTTGACACTCGTGGGTTTTTAGGGCTCATATTTGACTCTCAGCTGACGTAGCTCCCCCACATTCGTCAGCTGAAACAAAAGTGCTGGCGCCAACTGAATGTTCTCCGCCATCTGGGCCATACGACCTGGGGTGCCGATCGGTCCACACTGTTGCGGATATACCAAGCTTTGGTGCAGTCCCGTCTGGACTTTGGATGCTTTGCCTATGGTTCCGCATCCCCCTCGGCATTGCGCTCGCTGGACCCCATTCACCACTGTGGGGTTCGCATCGCGACTGGTGCCTTCCGCACCAGTCCCGTGGAGAGATTACTCGCAGAGGCTGGGGTCCCACCTCTGCGGATCCACCGCCAGCAACTGCTCGCGGCCTATGCTGCTCATGTCTATAGCTCGCCAGGCCACCCAAACCGACGTTTGCTTTTCTCCCACATGGTCGTCAGTCTTCAATTACGGCGACCCCGTTCCGGTCACACAATTGCTATCCGTGTCCAGTCCCTTCAGTTGGAACTAGTCTTTCCCTGTCCCATCTCATTATCGGGCCCGTACGCACACGCCCCTATGGTGTCTACCGCGGCCATGCTCTAGGCTGGACTTGGCCGGTAGACCCGAACACTCAGTTCCTCCAGAGGCACTCCGCCGTCAGTTCTTCGCTGTTGTTGCAGAGTACACTGGATACAACATATTCTATACGGATGGTTCGTTGGTTTGTGGTCGTGTTGGCTTTGCCTATGTCCATGACGATCACGCCGAGCAGCGGTCTCTGTCGGATGGCTGCAGTGTGTACACTGCCGAGCTGGTGGCCATTCTCCGTGCTCTTAAGCATATGCGCTCCTGCTCAAGTGGGTCTTTTCTGCTCTGCAGTGACTCCCTGAGCAGTCTTCGCGCACTCGATCAACGTTACTCATGTTCCTCCTTGGTGAAGGCTATCCATGAGACAATTTTTGCTCTCGAACAGTCAGGGCGCTCTGTGGTCTCCATTTGGTCTCCTGGTCACATCGGCATCCCGAACAACGAACGAGCCGATAAGCTCGCCAAAAAGGCTGTCCATGCGTCCATGTAGAGATTGGCCTCCCGGCCTCAGATTTCCAGTCTGTGTTGCGCCATAGAGTATGTGAGCTTTGGGCCGCCGAGTGGCGTAGCCTGAGCCATCTCAACAAACTCGGGGCAATAAAGGAGACCAGGGCCGTGTGGCACTCCTCCATGCGGGCCTCTCGCTGGGACTCTGTAGTCCTGTGCCGGCTCCGCATTGGCCACACTTGGTTGATCCATGGCCATCTCCTCCGCGGTGAGGACCCGCCTCATTATCATTGTGGCTCTTCCTTGACGGTGGCCCACATTTTGATTGATTGCCATCTTTTAGCCGCCCTGTGGCGGGTTTTTAATTTTCCTATAATTTTATCTGACATTTTACGTAACGATGCCATAATGGCTGACTCTGTTTTAGGTTTTATTCGCGACAGCGGTTTTTACAACTCTAGATGAAGCTTTGCTTCAGCGCATTGTATTCATTTCTCTTGTCAGTATGTCCTTCGCTTGAGGGTTTCTTTGCGTTGCTCCTGGGCTGACCCTTCCTATTTTAATTTCACGGTTGGTCAACCACGAACTTTGGCTTTGTCATACCATTCTCACACTAGTTTGCTGTTTCCATGTGATTGTCTCCTTTTGTCTTGTCTCCTGCCGTGTTGTCTCTTGTCGAACTTGTTGATATTCTATTGATTGAGTGGGGTTTTCCTCCCATTGCAGTATTAACTCTGGGCCAATTTTTCAGTATTTCCACACTTATCTCGCCCTT
Source organism: Locusta migratoria (assembly GCA_026315105.1). NCBI lineage: Eukaryota > Metazoa > Arthropoda > Insecta > Orthoptera > Acrididae > Locusta > Locusta migratoria. The sequence goes on along the minus strand of CM048747.1, from coordinate 226,116,157 downwards.
TGATGGAATGGGGAACTGATGACCTTCGCATTTTTGTCCCCCCAAAACACCAAACCAACCAACCTTTCTTTGTAGATATTTTTCCTTGGGAAGCAGGCACTTTCTCCCTTCAACTTGTATGCAGAAGCAGCCTATAGGGTAAACATCAAACTATTTTTACTAGTTTCATTGTGCAAACTTTGCTTCCCAAACACATTTCAGAAAGCATCTTCCTTTCCCAGTTTGGCATTAGTCACCAAGAACTATTTTAGAGATGTGCCTGGGGATTCTGTCACAAACTTCCTGAATCTGATTGTCACAGAAGTCCACGGTAGCTTCATCTGATTCTTCTGTTAGTGCATATACATTCATAAATGTCACACTGTGAAATTTGCCTTTGATACCCAGAGTGCATATTATTTCATTATGTGGGGTAAAAGTAATTATGGATCTATGCGTATCCCTGGAGACTATAAACCCAACGCCATACTCACCTTGTCTTTCATCTTTTCATGAATAGTATAGGCAGAATTTCTGTTTATGAATCTCTCCTTTTCCTTTCCACCTGATTTCCTACAGTGCAAGAACTCCCATTCCATACCTTAGCACCTCTTCTGCAATACTATTCATCGCTCCTATCTGCAGCAGTGTACGCCCATTCCACGTTCCAAATTTAACCACCGATACATCCATATTCCTGTTTTCTTGCACAGTTAGTCTTCGTAAGGGCAGTCTGGCATTCCTTGTTAATTACTCGCAATAGTAAGATTTTTGCCGGGCAGGGGTATCAACACCGTGCTCAACCCCCAACCTCAAGGACCACGCTTTGATTTCGGGATTCAACCCCCTAGAGGGGTTGACAACCAAGCCTATAGTGTGTCCCCCCCCCCCACCCTCTGTTGTAGGAAAATGAAAATGACAAGGAAAATGGATAGGCCTGGAATAGGATAAGACAGTGGACAGGATAGATAGGTCATTGTGGGACACACTTAGTCTGATATAATTACGTAGGCTTCCGCGGCCAGAATCAGATGACATAAAAGTTTTCTGGGTATGGTACCGCGTCATTATGTAAGGCTATTACTTAAATAATCCAACGTTTCGGCCAACGTTACAGTGGCCTTCATCTGGGTAACGTTGGCCGAAACGTTGGATTATTTAAGTAATAGCCTTACATAATGACGCGGTACCATACCCAGAAAACTTTTATGTCACACTTAGTCTGGCTCCTCACCTGCGGCCTGTCCAGCTTGGGTGCCCCTGCTGGTAGCTATGCTACCACTGGCATAGTCTCCGGATCCAGAGCACACAAACCTCCTCGCCCGCAAGGACCGTGCTACATTAAGGCAGTGTTCCCTAACGAAGAACTACCAGTCATACTGTAGCAAAAAATCTTGCCGAGAACCAGAAAAAATTCAGGTACTATATAAAATCGGCAAGGGGATCTATCCAGCCATGCATTGACCATTCTGGGGTGGTGGTAGAAGCCAGCAAAATGTTTAAAGTTTTAAATTTAAGAAATCATTCATGTATGAAGACCATGCAAACATACTTAAATTGATAGTCTTCCCAAATGGAGGACATAGTAGTAGGCATAGCTGGTGTAGCAAAGCAACTGAGAAAGTTGAAAGAAAAAAAAGTCACCAAGTCCAGGTGGGGTACCAATCCATTTTTACAAAGAGTACTCAGTGGCATTGTATTTATCACAAATCTTTGATCCTGCACAAAGTACCAAGAGGCTGGAGAAAGGCCAGGTAACTCTCATGTATAAGAAAGGAAAAGGAATGGACCCACAAAATTAGAGGCCTATATGTAGAATTCTTGAACATATTCTCAGTTCTAATACAGCAAATTTCCTTGAGACAGAAAAACTACTTCCTGTGCAACAGCACGGCTTTAAGAAGCATCAATCGTGCAAAACCCAGCTTGCATGACGTCTCGCATGCTATGGATGAAGGGTATTTCTCGATTTTTGAAAGGCATTTGACATGGTGCCATACTACAGACTGCTGCTAAAGGTACGAGTTTATGGAGTAGGTACCCAGATATGTGAGTGGCTCGCAGATTACTTAAGTAACAGAACCCAGTATGTTGTCCTCATTGGTGAGTGGTCATCAGATACAATAGTATCGTCAGGGGTGCCCCCCAAGGAAGTGTGATATGACCGCTATTATTTTTTTTTTATCTATATAAATATATATCCTTGCCCATTCCCTTCAAACCCGCATACTTTCCTTCCTTCCTTCCTCTTTTCTGATGAAGCACCAACAGTTGCAAAAGTGAAGTGCGCTCTCTCTCTCTCTCTCTCTCTCTCTCTCTCTCTCTCTCTCTCTCTCTCTCTCTCTCTCTCTCTCTCTCTCTCTGTGTGTGTGTGTGTGTGTGTGTGTGTGTGTGTGTGTGTGTGTGTGTGTGTGTGTGTGTGTGTTTTGACGTAGTAGGATGCAGGATGACTTGGACCTAACTTCCAGGTTGTGTGAGGAATGGCAATTGGCACTAAATTTAAAAAAAAATGTAAGGTGATGCAAATGAGTAGGAGGAACAATCCTGTATTGTTCGAATACAGCATTAGTAATGGGATGAGCGTATAAGGACAGTCGTGGGGAAGGCAAATGGTAAACTTCTCCCCATTAAGCAAATTCTGGGAAGGTGAGATTTGTCTGTAAAGGAGTCTGCGTATAAAACGCTTGTATGACCCTGTCTTGAGCGTTTGGGATCCCCCACCAGATCGGTTCAAAGGAAGGCATAGAGGTGGGCGGCTAGGTTTTGTAACTAGTAGATTCATCAATGCGTGAATGTTACCGAAATGCTTTGGAAAGTAAAATGAGTCGCTGGAGGGAAGGCAGCATTCTTTTAGAGGAGTACTGTTGAAGAAATTTAGAGGGCCGGAATTTAATGCAGACTGCAGAACAATTCTAATGCTGCCAACCTGCATTTTGTGTAAACACTACAAGGATAAGATCAAATAGATTATGGCTTGTAAGAATGCATACAAGTATTCATTCTTCCCAAGTTCTCTATGGGAGTGGAACAGGAAAGCAACTAACTAGTAATGGTACTAAGTACCCTCTGCCACACACCTTCGAGTAAATTTTGGTGTATGTAGATGACTCAATTGGTTACTGTTTTTAATTTTGTAACGGGGCTTGTTAAAATCTTATTGGTAATTTGGAAGAAGCACTGTGTATCACAGTTGCAGCCTACTATCGGTACATATAAAAAACAAGAGCATCGTGATACCATCATTGCTTATTCACTTGCAATATTTAAGCTGTACTCCTAGGTTTCTGCATAACCACATCCTTGAATTTTTTTACAAATATGTCACAATTTTAAAGTACATTTCTCAAACAGAAGTGACATCTACAGTTTACTATACAACACGCCGCTGTGTTGGAGCAAAGCTAATGGGTGGAATCGTGTCCTGTAAATGAGCCCTTAAATCTACTGTATTAAGTAAAATTATCATAAATTTTAGTGTATTTCATAAAATATCCTATTTTATAGAAAATTATTGGTGTTTTCAAACCAAAAGATGAGGAACCTTATGGAAGACTGAATCCCAAATGGACTAAATGGATGCATAAACTGTGTTGTCCGTGTTGTTTTGGACGGTCATGCCTTATACCAAACCAAGGGTACCTTTCTGAAGCTGGTGCCAGTTTGGTGGACCAGAAATTGCAGCTGAAAGTAGTACCTAAGACTAAGGTATGTACTGAAAGATTACAAAAAGTGTAATGTTGTAAAAAGTGATAGAAAAACTTGGTTCATTAATTTATTAACTTAAATTTTGGCATTGATTCAATCATTTAATCTATTGCTGGTCTTCGTGTACACACACAGTAAATGTTCATATGACATATATAAAATGCATTTCACTTTGTGGTGGTTTAGCATAACAGTTTGTAATACCTTACATCATGTTTTTTTGAAACAATACTATAATATTCATGTATAACTAGGATGTTGAGTAAAACAATCAGCTTAAAAAAAAAGAAAAGAGGACAGACAAAACATACATTCATTATTAATACACAGAATGTGTGTAGCGGCGCGTTCAGATGGCCAATATGAATGTGACTTTGTTTTAACGCTTAGTAAACAATTGGAGGTTAAATTTTTCTACAACATTGTCATGTTGTAATGTTGGCAGCGAAACATATTGAAGACATGGATTCGTACAATGTGTTTGTATATCAAACATACTGTTACATGCTTGTAGTGACTGATTCTCAATGTACTTTTTCAATTAAAGATTTACTAGCTGTTTTCCAATATTACTTGGAAAAATTATTTTGTCCACAACAATGAACTGTTTACAAAGTGAAAAAACATAAAGACCATTCACCACCTCCTGTCATTCACCACGCAGTTACCAACCTTCACATGTCAAACAGCAATCGCCGATATGGAAAGTGCAGTTTAACCTACTGAGTTCATATAAGTTGAATAACTAAGAACCATTAAATAAAAAACAGCAGTAAAAAAATCTGCAAAGCTATTTATTACCTTTATTGGAGATATAACATCCTCCATGTATTTAACATTCTACTACGAATTATTCTCCTTTCTTTGAAGGCCTGACATTTGCAGGCATTGCCAGATGTTTTATGAAAGTAAATTAAAATACACACAAAAGTCACACGCTTGACATCTATAATGCCAACTGCCAAGCCATTATAATATTGAATCCAGAACTGAAGATGCAGAACAGAAATTTTAAGTAATCAAAAATTCTACTAGTTTATGGATCGGTCTATGACAAAATCGACGATCCTGCTGCCACCTGTAGCACAGTTTGTGAGTATGTATCATGAAGGCATTGCCTATAGATAAAGCCCCGGTATTTAAAAAAAAAGAGTAATAAAATGATACTAATTATAAGTATAGTTTTATTATGCTCGACTTCGCAAAAATGGAAGACAATGTAAAATGTGCCAGGACCCTGGACAAAATACAAAAATGAGAGAACATGTCTGGATTAATCTGTACTTGTGGTCACCCTAGTGTATAATCTGAAGCAGGTGAATATTTCGTAAGCAGGTGGTAGTGAACTCTTGAGCTGAGACAACAGCAAAAGGTCACTTGCTCTCTGACTAAACACAAAATCTCCAAAACTATTTCACCTGTGAAGCTGAAATTTGGCAGGTATGTAGTTTATAGGTAGAAGATCTCAGCTAAGTCAGAATTTTGCAGTATGTTTGAGTTAAGGGGGTCTAAGGATTTTTTATAAGTATGATTTTTTATTTTGTTTTTCTTTCTGGTATAAACTGTAGAATGGATAAGTAAGGTAATCAGATTGTTCCCACAGAAGGTTAAATCGAGATTGATTGATATTTGTCTCAGGTTATCTGCCACTTCATGTCACAATCCGGCAGACAACCTGAGAGGAATCTTATGGTGTTACACTGAGAAAGCCTGTGTAATCTCACCACGATTGTTTCCTTAATGGAATACTTCTGCATCTTATTTTTGGCAGCTGTGAAGCAGCTTTGCATCTCTCCAAATTCCCCATTCTCCAAAGATACAGGCTACCACTCGCAGAGTGTATCAAAAAAGAGTAAAAATTGTAAGTCACTTAAAACATATTAAGGAAAATTTTAATAATGAAAAGTCCAGGTTAGAATTAATAATATAGTAATAAGGACAGTATACAACACACCGCAAAGACGTGGCGACAAGCTGCGACAGGCACAGACAAATACAAGAGACAAACACATGAATGTGTTTTTTGTATGTGCCTGTCACAGCTCGTCGCCACGTCTTTGTGGTGAGTTGTATCTGTCCTTATTACTACAATAAGGACTTCTTTTTTTTCTTTTTAGGCCTATCCTAAATATTTAATGTAGGCCCCTATATGTGATACATTGTTGTAGTACTAAAATTTAATCATAAACATGTTGGTTATTTTTGAGGATGGGCAAAAATTATACTTACCAGAGAACTGTTATCAATAAGGCCACCAAACATCCCAGAACTGCATTATTGGCTTTTTATGAGCTGTGCCACATTGATATTGTGTAAGGACTGTTGCATATCATGAGGTACCTGCTTATGATACTTAGAAAATTATATACTTGTTTCATTTTCTGGACCACTTTCAAAAATTATCAAATCTTAATTGTCAGACTTGGAAAGCTAATTGATCTTACAGAAAGATCAGTACTGTTTATCTTATTAACACCACCAAGTGTTATTACTTGCTTATTCTTTTCCATGTAATTCACATCTCAACATAAATTACTACTGTAAAAACTGCATCTCCAAGACTTTTGTTGCTTACATTTAGTTTTATTATTTGTCATTTGTGATAACCTGTGATTATTTAGCCAGAGTTTCAAAAACTGAAGTTTAGTGGTGGTCTTTACTAAATGAAGTGGGCAGAGAAATAAGCAAAACAAATCCAATGCCTATTGGTCAACATAACTGATGATTGGGCATATTTATTTTTCTCTCTATCCTACTTATTTCATGACAACATTTCAGTGGCTGTCCAAATTTAAGCCTATATTGTGTCATTCAGGTGTTCCATGCTGGACTAGTCTGGAGCCTCTTATGTTACAAAATAACTCATATCACGTAAATATGATTTTAACCTTTAAAAATTTGTCAAAGATGAAGAGTGTTCATATTCATTGTATTAATAAATTCTCTGATAAAAAGGATGTCTGTTTTTAATATGTCAATAATTTGATTGAAAAAATAGAAATGGTCTTTGTTTATAGTTTTGTGAAGTATATGAAGTTGCGGGTGACAATTAGTGTAGCATATCTCAAGGTGTAAACAACATTGAAAGATATAATTTGGTTGTAAATTGATGAAACCAACAAATGTAAATGTGAGATGAAGGTTTTGGTGACACATTAATGTAAATATACAATAAATGTTTATGAACTTTCAGCTTTTATTACTAAAACAGGGAGATAAATTTAGAACATCCGTTTAAGATGTAATACGATGAGTTTTTGATACTATTGTGTATGTACTTTGTACATAAATGCAATGGCTGCTGTAGCGGGATAACCATCACAGACGCATATGCTTTCGTGAACTTCACAATCACTGCAAAGATGTACAATGAGTTAAAACAGGCACATAAAAACACACTCATATGCACAGAAATTAAGCTATCAGCCTTCATCAGAAAAAAGAGCATCGCACTCCACACTGTGTGGTGAGTGAATTGGGGGGGGGGGGGATGACAGGAAGTTTTCAAGGTGGTGGTGGTGGTGGTGGTGGTGGTGGTGGTGGTGGTGGTGGGGATTGATATAGCACAGCTTTATGCATGGAAAAAGATGTAGCTTAATAATGGAGTGGGGGGGGGGACGAAGCAAGTATATACTCGGCTGCATGTTGTGCCACAGTGGCCTACCTTGTTTTTACCACAGTTTGACAGTGGTTATTAATCCTAACACACAGTTTGCTTGTGGTCATGCAAATATATTAAAAAAACTGTGCCATTTTTGCAGCACAATTGATAAATTACAAGGCTGATTTCACAGTTAGCCTGGCCGAAATTGGGTATGCATGTAATTAATTAACTGTGTCACAATATACTGCTGAGCATACACTTAATTTCATCAGCTGCTTTACAACCTAGGCCCTCTGGATGATGTGAGTGAACGCATGCCTGCTGCCTCTCCTCCCCTTCCCTTCCCTTCCCTTCCCTTTACATTCCATTGCTAAACTGTATCTCTTTCCACCCCCTCGCTCCACAGTGTGATTCAGATTGCAGCGGTCAGAGATGATGGTTGTGTGTCCATGAAGAGTACTTGTGTGCTTTTGTGACTGCCCTTTCTTTGATGAAGGTTAATGACTGATAGCTGAAGTTCTGTGCACACTGTGTCAATGATGCTTTTCCTCTATACAGTGAACTGAGAGGAAAAAGTCAAGAAGATTAAAAAATCTGTTGATTAACAATGAATGAAAACATGATCTCCACCTTGAAGTAATCCCTCAACACCGGTTTTCAGATTTTGCAAGGATTTCTGCAGTAACCTAGTTTTTTTATCTTTCCAATGGCCAAAAATGAACTACTGAATACCGTATATCTTGAATGTATTGTTTCACAGCGAGTGATGTTGAGTGATTGCTGCTGTCATCTTTATGTAGCTGCACTTTGGACTGTGACATCACTGGTGTTTCACGACATGACCATAAAAGGCAATGTTTTGGTCGCGTGGCTGCCGCGCCCCGCTTCAACCTTCAGATCACCAGATTCCAAGCCGTGCTCAACTGCAAGCCGCTGTCGCTATTAAGAGTATTGTCGACTATTTTGATCTCAATCAATAAAAGAGGAGATTGAGATCAAAATAGCTAACAGTACTCTTAATAGAGACGGCGGCTTGCAGCTGAGCATGGCTTTGAACCCGGCGATCAGAAGGTTGAAGCGAAACACACAGCCTTTTATGGTCATATTGCGGAGGACCAGTGACGTCACAGCCCGCAGTGCAGCTATATAGGCGACAGCAGCAATCACTCGACAGTCAACCATTTGACAATGGCCAAGGAGATCTCAGCTGAAACGTCATGGGCAGTAAACCACATGCATGGCTGGAAGGGCAGGAAAATTTCATCAACCGTATATCTTATTCCACTGAAACTGGCTTAGATAGGGTGGCTCTTGAACTTCAAATATTTACAAAATGGTGTATCTTTTAAGTGTTGCTGCCCTCTTTTAATTCCTCAAGAGAAATATCCTATATTAGTTAATGTTGCATTGGAATAAAGGCTTTGTTTGCATCTACATACTTTTGTGAATCATTATTTTCAAAATACGAAGTTTTAATAAGCATAGGACAAAATTGACTGATAAACACCTGAACTTCTGTGTTTGCCTCGGTGTAACAATCTGTACTCCAGATATGGAGAACATTAACAGTATGGCAACTCCACTTGCAACATAATTGTGAAATATTTTAAAATAAAATTGTTGTATTTTTAACAGATGGTGAAAACATAAGTTTTATTGTTAAATAATGTTTTCTTACAGTATTGAAAAATAAAATATGTTGCAATTTCTGTATTTTCGAATAATGTAGATTACTTTCGTATGGTGGTATGAAATAGATCATGAAGTCTTTGTGGTTGCCTTCTCGTGCTATGTATAATTGCCCACAAGACATCCAGTGCTTTCTACGTTCTGTTTATCACCCTCTCCCCCTCCCCCCTCATCTATCTTGTCTCCATCCTCCCATCAGAGGCACACCCACAACATGACAGTGGAATACTTCAAAAGCAATCCCACTTATGTAAAGACATTCATCCCACTGAAGAAAAGTATCAGCTAAGATTCTCTGATAGAAAATGTGCAATTCAGTACTGGAGAAAGTACACACGTCTGGGTAAGATCCAACTCTTTATTCTCAATAATGGGTAAAATTTTACCAACCATCCCTGCAGGTGTCCATGGTTGTATTGACAACGTCAACAACATGGTAGAAAATCTTTGCCAAGATGTAATATTTGTAAAAATCCACATAGATTGACTTAACGAGTTTTTTGTTAGTGTTTCATACAGCAGCCCATGACCTAAATAAATAATGCTGTTCTTGCTCTATGGTTGACAGGTTCTAGCATGTACTCTTGTCTACTCAATAAAATTGCAATCGGGAAACAAAAATTTTATGACAAAAATTATTTGCCAACTTTATCACGCGAGGCCGCCAGGACAGTGAGTAAAATTTAACCCAATATTGAGTGTGAATTTTGATTTGATAGAATACACAAACAATACCTAGGTCAGACAGTGTAAAAAAGTCAAGAATAATGTGAAAATGATAGAAATGATACAATGAGCCACACACAGGATACTGTAATGAGAATAATACGTACATATTTGTGTATAAATGACCAGGAGATAGAAAAGCAACTGAAGTCAATAAATGTAGGAGAAACCAATATACTGGTTGACCCTTCAAGAAAAATTATACTCTTTGGACTTTGAAAGAATGCCTACAATACAGAATGTGTCTCTTGCAGTGTCTGCCACTGGAGTTAAATTATTTATGTGATGCTTTCATGCTCACTAAGCAAACCTGAAATGAAATTTGCTTCACTCCATTGGATCTTCTCTATATCGTAGCTGGTATGGATTATACACTCATGAGTAATACTCAGTTGTAACCTACTTACTTAAATGAACTAAAATTCTTGAGGATTCTTCCAATGAGTGCCAGTCTGGTAACTGCCTTGCCCACAATTACTATATAACAAAGGCTCTTTCTTCCTATTTAATCGCAGCACTTTACATTTGGTTATGTTGAGGGCCAACTGCCATACGTGCACCATGTGTTTATACATTGGAAATCATCCTGTTTTCAGTACACTTTTCCAGTGTAGTAACTGCTCGATACACTACAGCAGCATCTATGACAAGCCTCAATGAACTTTGATGTTGTCTACAATGTCAGTGATGTACATATTGTGAAAATCAACGGTCCTACAATACTCTCTTGGTGCACACCAAAAATCACTTTCACATCTGTAGACTTCTTTCCGTTGAGAATGACATGCTATGTTCTGCTAGCAAAAAAACTCCAAATTCAGTCACACAGTTAGTATAATATCCAATGAAAGCCTACTTACAAAGTAAAAAGAACCGGCATTAAGAGACGAATGTAGGAATTTAATGCAAGCATTTCTATCATTCCTGTAGACATTGTAAAGACAAGATTGTACAGAATGCAGTCTGCATAGAGGAATTTAAGTGAATATTTTTCCTGCTCTCTCAATAGGAGTGGAACTGGAAGCAGCTGTTAAAATTGGTACAGTGAGAAGTATCCTTTGGCACGTACTTCACTGTTTAAAAAGTACACTTGTGGATGTAGAACAGCCAGTTTGCATTACAAGGATGATGTATACAGTATGAGAACTTGCAAATATTAGAGAAAAACAGTAGTTCAGTGATTATTACTTTAATCCATGTTGTGTAACAATAGTTCCTCCTCAGACTCCAAGCAGAAAATTATTTTATTCACCTTTGATGTCTGAAGAGTAACTCGTGAAGTATTAAATCAAATGGCGTAGGCCTACAGACTGTCTAATAATGGAAAGTCCCAGTTGTAATTAACAATAAAACACTCACACATGCAACACTTTAGCTATCGGCCATGGCCTTCTTCAGAAAAGAGAGCATTCACGCAATCACACACGCACACAACCATCAGCTCCAGTAGCCACACTTAAATGGCTGATGACTGAAGTGTTGCACGTGTGTGTCTTTTTTATGTGCCTCTTACAGCTCGTTGTCACGTCTTTGCTGTGTACACACTATATTATTTAGTACTCTAATGAGGATGATAAATACATACTGTGTAAATGATTCCACTGTTAGTATGTAAAGTCCCTTGGAGTGCTGCACCTGCACATGTAGCTGGCAGTCAGGCCTTCCATTGCGACCACCTAATCTGTCTACATGCACTGGCAGTGCTCTCCCATTGTATTCTGCATGTCTGAGCCTTCGGTTGTCTTCGCCCTGGCCTGAGCATTTCTGAAACCAGGGTGCCGCGACGGTCTGTCAGTTTGCTCTCTGACATTCCAGATATACTGCGTTTATGTGTATACTTATTCCATGGCTTTCAATCTGGAAATGATTGCTCAACAGACATAATATACACTGAAACTACTGACGCTGCTAACATGTAACTCCTGCATTATTCCCTGTCAAATTGCCTAATTTTGGAACATTTTCTAGCTTGACTATCATGGGAAATTTTATGTAAACATTCTAACATGTCCCCAATGAACATGGTAAAATTTGTGGAACCCCCCAGGGGGCCCACAGCTCTTTTGTGGGTAAGTGTGTGGCGCACACGGGTCCCCAAGCCATTGCAGCCTTTTTTCCTGCTTTCCCCAGGCTGCATTACCCCTCCTAGTTCCCCCTCCTTCCCATCCCAATTCCACCTTCCCACCCTCTCCAACCCCGTCTCTCGGTGTTACTCTAAATGACGGCTTGGCTATCCCATGGTACCGATTGTCCTGCACTTTGGTTTTGTCTGCTGTGTACACCGGTTTTTGGCCCAGTTTGGTCACCCTCGGGGTTTGACCTTCCATACCAAAATTGTCCGATAATGTGTGAGCCAATTGGGGAAGAACTCCCGACCTATCCCCTACGGCGCGGGTCCTATCCTTTCCTTTCCACTTCCTTTCCTCGCTGTAGCCCCCATCCCCCACTAGGTCCCCAGCACGTGTAGCCAGTCCATGTGGGGGGGGCTGTTATGTACCCTTTGGCTGAGCCCCCTGACACCACAGGGATTACACTACTGGTATCTGAGCTGCGACCTCTCCATGCAAGCCAAGGAGTTGATGCCTGTCCTCGGGGGTATCAGAACTCCCGGCAATGGCCATCGTGCCAGGTGGCCTTTGCTGAGGCTGGGTGGCGCCCATGGAGAGAGCCCCTGTTTCGGAGTGGGTGACACCAGGGTGGACGTCTAGCACCATGAAAAGAGTTAGACTCCAAAATGGTCGTGCATCGGCCGTCTTTGAAGACAGGAAGAGATCGTTTAATGCTGCTACTGCGGATACGAGGATGTTTCCCTCCCTTGCTACCCCTTGGGAGGAAGGCCAGGCTCACCGGTTAGGAGCAAAACCCTTTCCTCGCTACCTGGTTTGCTCAAGGACTGATGGAGGAACTTTTACTACCACCAAACCGCTGTTCTTTGTCGAGACCATAGAGGACAAGTTTGGTGAAGTGGAATCTATGGGTAAGCTTAGATCTGGCTCATTGCTCATTAAAACAGTCTCGGCAGCCCAGTCTGAAGCTTTGCTCGCCTGCACCACCCTTGGCGACATTCCAGTAACAATACTCCCTCACAAATCCTTGAATATGGTACAGGGTGTGATATTCCACCGGGACCTCCTCCTTCAAACTGATGAGGAGCTTAGGCCCTATCTCGAGCGGCGTGGTGTACATTTTGTTCGCCGCGTTCAGAGGGGACCTAAAGATAACCACGTCGATACTGGGGCCTTTATCTTGGCCTTCGAGGGGGACACACTCCCAGAAGAGGTCAAGATAATGATATATCGATGTGAAGTGAAGCCCTACATTCCACCTCCCATGCGGTGTTTTCGATGTATGAGGTTTGGTCATATGTCCTCTCGCTGTACAGCAGTCCCAGTATGCAGTGATTGTGGACGCCCACTACATGAGGGGAGCCCCTGTGTTCCTCCGCCGGTGTGCGTCAACTGTCAACACCACTCTTCACGGTCGCCAGATTGCCCTATGTTCAAAAAAGAAAAGATGATACAAGAGTAGCGTTTGACGTACCCTGAGGCTCGCAGTAAATATGAACGTCTACATCCCGTGCAGATGGAGACGACCTTCGCTACGACGTTATCATCTAGCCTTTCACCCTCCCCTTCCCACTCCCATCTCCCTCCCTACACCCCGTCCCCACCCCTCCCGCACATCTCCCTCTCCTGTAGCCCTCCCTTTGTGTCCCACCCCTTCCCAGCCGGAGAAGTGCACCCCTTCTCCGTCGCCTGCCGGTGACAGTGCCCTATCTCAGGGCCTTCCGTCCTGGCGTTCCCCAGATCGGAGATCTTCTACCTCCAGCCGGCCATCGGACTCCCAGTCAGTGAGTTCAAAGGTCGCACGATCTTCGTCAGTACCAGACCTAACTGACAAAAATCCTCTCTAGGGCGGGTCCTGCCCATCCCACACGAGAGAAAGAGGAGGAGGAGGAGAAGAAGAAGAAGAAGAAGAAGAAGAAGAAACCAAAGTTACAAGATAAAGCCCCTCCGGTACCACCGGAGGTGCCGACTGTGCTTTCGCAACTCACTCATCCCATTGAGCCTGAGGCTGATCAGCTATTTATGGATGTTGTCCCTTCTTCTTTGGTGACGGACGCTGACAGAGCGGCATGACAGACATTATGCCATTCGCTTCCCACCTAGATCCTCGTGATGTGATCATCCAATGGAACTGTAATGGTTACTTTTGTGTCCCAGCCTCGTCGCCGCTTTTGTGTCTCGTTTCCGTCGTATGTGTCGGTGGCCGAGTGGAATGAGACCGACACAGGAACAAAGATAGCACGCTGGTGCAGGTACGGAGAGGAGCAGCCAGAAACTAGAAACACTAGAGTAAATTAGAACGAGATATATATTGCACAGAATTTATACAGTACTTAACTTTTACAGAGTCCTGCCTAGTGCCTAACTGATAACCAAGTCTTCACTGGTGCCTATCGGATTCCGAAGTCTTTACTGGTTGCTATCTCAGTCCCAAGTGACGATGTCATTCAGTGGTGGCCACGAGCGGCGTTGCCGCAGAGGGCGCTCGTGGCTGTCGTCGTAAGAACGCCGCGCCGTGCGTGCATGGCGGCGCGCGGCAAAAGTAGGTGGCGCGCACTTTGGACTTGTGCGACACCACAGTTACTACTGTCACCTCTTGGAGATTAAACAGCTAATCTCTCTCTCTTCTGCGGCCTGTGTCGTCCTGCAGGAATCGAGTTTTATGGATGCACATTCACCGACCCTCTGTGGGTTCCGTGCTTTTTGTCGGAACCGGGTTGGTCCCCTCCAGGCGTCTGGTGGGGTTTGTACTTTGGTCCGGACAGATATTGTCAGTACCTGGATTCCTCTCCAAACTCCATTGGAAGTGGTTGCTGTCCGGGTTCACTTGGACACTCCATTGACCGTTTGCAACCTCTACCTTCCACCTGACAGGCCACCTACACTCGCGTCCCTAGTGGCCCTCCTTCAGCAACTCCCCCCTCCTTACCTCATCCTTGGGGACTTCAATGCCCACCATCCTTTGTGGGGCAGTGCTTATACGTCTAGCCGGGGCCGCCTCATAGACCAGTTTCTTGCTGACCACAATCTGAGCCTTCTCAACGATGGTTCCCCAACTCATTTTAGTGCCGCTCACGGCACCTTTTCTGCCATAGACCTCTCTCTCACTTCTCCTTCTCTCCTTCCTTTATTTCACTGGTCGGCGTATGACAACCTCTGCGATAGCGACCACTTTCCGTTGATCCTTTCATTTCCCTCACACCTACCACGAGCCAGGGTACCCCACTGGGTTTTCCATCGTGCTAATTGGCCACTATATACATCCCAGGTTGTTTTCCCCATCTTCCCCCTCAGGCTGTATAGATGATATTATTAGCCAAATGACCAACATGATTACCCAAGCTGCCAACGCCGCTGTTCCCCGGTCGACAGGCCCTCCTACTCGCCGGCCGGTCCCTTGGTGGAATGCAACTGTTGCCGCAGCCATTCGCGAGCGCCGTAGGGCCTTGCAACATCTTAAGCGCCACCAATCCCTCGCTGGTCTCATAAATTTCAAACGTCGGCGTGCCAGAGCTCGTTACTTAATCAAACAAAGTAAGCGGACATGCTGGGAGCATTTTGTCTCCTCGTTGGGCTCTTCTGCCCCTTTGACAAGAGTGTGGGCTATGCTCCGATCTATCCAAGGTAGCTGGCGGCCGTCTTCCGTCCCTGGTCTTGCCCTGCCTGATGGGGTCTGCACAGAGCCATATGTTGTTGCAGAACATCTTGCAACTCACTTCGCCAATGTATCAGCGACAACTTCATATCTGGCGACCTATCTCCTTCAGAAACACCAGGCCAAAACCTTCAAATTAGGCTTTACTTCTCACCAGGTGGAACCATATAACGAACCTTTTACTGACTGGGAGCTATCGCTGGCCCTCTCCTCTTCTCGTGATTCAGCACCTGGCCCTGACGATATCCATAATCAATTGCTGAAACGCGACGACAATTTCTCCTAAAAGTTTTTAACCATATTTGGCTTCAAGGGGTGTTCCCCTCCCAGTGGAGGGAGAGTATTGTGGTCCCTGCCCTCAAGCCTGGCAAGGACCCGTCGGCGCTGGACAGTTATCCACCAATAAGCCTGACAAGTGTCCCCTGTAAACTACTTGAACGGATGGTAGCCCGCAGATTATGCTGGGTTCTTGAATCCCGGGGACTTCTCTCACCTTACCAGTGTGGGTTCCGGGAGGGACGATCCCCTATTGACCATTTACTTCGACTGGAGACTGCGATCAGACAGGCCTTCTCTAAAAGACATCATCTGGTAGCAGTCTTCTTCGATCTTCATAAGGCGTATGACACTGCTTGGCGTCATCATATTTTACGTTCTCGTCATGACTGGGGCCTCAGAGGCTCCTTACCAATTTTTATCCGTCAGTTTTTATCCCACCGCCCGTTCCGTGTCAGAGTTGGCTCTTCCTTTAGCGCCCCTCGGATACAGGAGAACGGCGTCCCCCAGGGCTCAGTGTTGAGTGTTACACTTTTTCTAATCGCCGTCAATGGGTTGGTGAGCTCTGTTGGGTCACTGGTAACCCCGGCATTGTATGTCGACGACTTTTGCATATGGTACAGCTCCTACTCAGTAGCCTCTACTGAACGTCAGCTCCAGAGCGCCATTTGGCGGGCTTCAGTGTGGGCTACGTCCCATGGTTTCCAGTTTTCCTCATCAAAAACGAGGGTGGTGCACTTTTGTCGTCTTACTACAGTTCACCCTGATCCAGAACTGTTCTTGGGTAATCAGCACCTGGAAGTTGTAGCACAGCATCGTTTCCTGGGTCTTCTCTTTGACAAAAAATTGACTTGGGTGCCCCATATTCGCCACCTAAAGATTAGTTGTATGAGGAAACTTAATGCCCTACGTTTCCTTGCTCATTCATCTTGGGGTGCAGACCGAACAACTATCCTCCGTATCTATCGGGCTCTAATCTTGTCCCGATTGGACTATGGGTGTCAAGTTTATGGCTCGGCAGCTCCTTCTGCCCTGAAATTATTAGACCCAGTTCACCATTATGGTGTTCGCTTGGCTACAGGTGCATTCCCGACTAGCCCGGTCGACAGTCTCCTTGTTGAGGCGGGAATCTGCCCTCTTCAGGTCAGGCAGCATCAGCTTCTGGGGTCTTATGCCATTGCCATCCGGCAATATCCTGATCATCCCGCTTACCAGGTTCTTTTTGCATACGAAGGGCTTCGACCCCCTGATACCCGGCCGCAGGCGGGCCTTCCCGTCGGACTGCGGCTTGCCTCTCTTTGCCGGGACTTCCATTTCCCTTCCCTAGATTGCGTCCCCCATTTTACTGCACGCACACCTCCGTGGATGGTGCTGCGACCACTAATTTGGGCGGATCTCTTCCAGGGCCCAAAAGCTTTAATTTCCCCCATGGTCTTTCGGCGTTTGGTGCGCCCAGTACTAGTAGAGTTTCTTCTACACTGGTAGCTCGAAAACAGCGGGCCACTCCGGATATGCTTTTACATCTCCTGTTGGGGAGGAATGCCATTCTCTGCCAGAGGCATGCAGTGTGTTTACGGCAGAGCTGATGGCGATTTATAGAGCCCTCTGTTTTATTATTCTGCTGTGGAACGTAGTTTAATCTGTGCTGACTCCAGGAGCAGTCTGCAGGCCATTGATCGTTGTTTCCCCTCCCATCCTTTAGTTATTTCCATCCATGATCTCCTTGCTGACCTTCATCGTGCTGCCTGCTCCGTTACCTTTCTCTGGGTGCCAAGCCATGTTGGTATTACAGGGAATGAAGAGGCTGACCGGTTGGCTAGATCAGCAATTACTCACTGCCCATTTCCTTTTCAAATTCCGGGTGCGGATCTGCAGTTGCAGATCAGATCTTTGCTTCACTCCTCATGGGATAGCAGTTGGAAAGCTACTGCCCCTTCCAATAAACTCCGCACCATCAAAGATACGACTGCGGCTATGAGTTCATCTTTACGCCCTTCCCGGAGAGAATCAATTGTCCTCTGTCGCCTCCGTCTTGGACACTGCAGGCTGACCCATGGATTTCTTTTACGAAATGACAATCCACCACATTGTGATTGTGGAGCCGTACAATCCGTGTCTCATATTCTGACTGAATATCCTCTCCATTCGACACTTCGTGGCGACTATGGCCTACTGCCTGCATTGCCTTTAGTTTTGGCGGGTGACCCATGGATGGTTGATCGCGTCCTTGCCTTCCTCCGTGAAAGTAGATTTTATTGTCAGCTCTAGGACTCGCTGGGTTGGGGTGAGTGGGTTTGTGATTCTTGGCTGATTGTGGGGTTTAGGGCCTTATCCCAACCAGTCCCCCACTCTTTTACATTTTAATGTAGTTTTATTTCTCCCTGCTCTGGAGCTGTGATACGTTGACCACTGTGCCATTAGTAACTTGTGGTTTAGGGTAGAGGTCGCTTCCGGAGCTGTGGGAGCGGACACTGTAGCATTTGCTGCCCTGGGTTGGTCTTAGTCTTGTTGGCGAGTCGATTTTACTTACTAGTGTAATGGTCTTTTGGCTTTCACCTATTTTCCGTTGGGTTCCGTGGCGTATACAATTTGAGGTTGAAGGGACTGATGACCTCGTTCTTCGGTCCCTCATGTCCACCACCACCACACCACCACCACCACCACCACCACCACCAAAATTTGTGGAAGTAATACTGGCCAAGTTATAGTCATTTGTGTGATGCCATGTTCGACTTTGCACATTTCGTTGAATAGTTTTCTCAGAATCGGTTGATAAATATTCTAAGCGCTCGGAACGCTGTGGCAAGGTAGAGTGCCGTGGCATATCATATCTGCAACACTCAAAGGGGTAAACAACGTAACTAAGACAGTTTACAACTCACAGCAGAGATATGTAATGGACTATGGCAGCCACATAAGAAGACACTCATATGTAATGACTTAAAGTATTGCAAAATGCATAAAATCTAAATAATTGAATGCATGGCTCACTAAAGCAATTATGCCTGTATTTTTTACCACTACAATTTTGTTTCAGGTTGTGAAATTGGTAAGCGAAACATTCAATTATCCACGCATTGATCGAGAAAAGGCTCGTATGAAGAGAGCAATTATGGCTCAGTTTCCAAATGTAGGCAGACATTTCAACAGAATAGGACTTAGGCCAAAGGTAAGGTGTCTTAAAGTCTGTGCAGTATAATGTATCCAACCTGGTGAATCATGTCTTATGCTGCTTTTTCAAGAAGTATGTTTTGATTGATTTTCATGTATAATTTAAGTTTGATTTTTCAGGTTGGTTCTTTCCAGTTATTTGTGGATGGCTACAAAGATGCTGATTACTGGCTCAGGAGGTTTGAACTGGACCCTTTGCCCGCAAAAGTTCAAAGAGATTTTCAGCTAAAGTTTGAACGACTTGTTGTATTAGATTATATAATTAGAAACACGGATCGAGGGAATGACAATTGGCTTATAAAATATGATCAACCAAATATTCAATCGCATATTAATTCAAATGGTGGAGAATTACTGGATGCAACAGTAAGTCGTGTGTGTGTGTGTGTGTGTGTGTGTGTGTGTGTGTGTGTGTGTGTGTGTGTGTTTTATCATGAAAAATGTATAATATTGAATATATATTTCATTTTTTTATCATAGAAATGTCCATGTATAAATTTAAAATCTTTTGCACCAAGATATTCAATTAGCTTCTCAGTGAAAATTAATAAGGAACACTTTTGCTTTTCAAGTTGACATTGTCCGTGCTTTGTTCACGATCCCCTAGCAGTTTAGAATACTTTTTCCCAGATGATGTGCACACTCCAACACATGCAGCATGCCTTTGAAGGGCTGATGGACAGGGTTGTGTCATTGGCCCCCCCAAGGCAAACTGCAACCTTGTTGTGCTTTGTGGGTTGCCAGTCAGACAGGCTGTGAGTGCCACAGCATGTCAATTCGAACTGTCAATAATACAGCTTCATGATTATCAAATTTCAACACTAGCTATAAGCCACAGCAACTGCCGGAGACTGTGCTGATTTTATATGTAATTAAAGGTAGTCAGATAATTCCAAAAATTTTCTCATTTATTTAAAGATGCTTCTAACGGGTTTAGATAGTTGCTGTTTGAGATCTGAACTTGCAGAAAGTACTCAAAACTACCTCTCTTGACAGTTCCTGTTAGTGAAAAGCAGGCCCTAGTCTAAAGTGTTCTGCGAGTACTATCAGAGGGTATCAAACCCTCGGAGAATAAAAGACTCTCAGGTGTATCCCAGTCTTCAGAAATAAGTGACCAGTAATTTCCATATCACTGTGCAAATAATTTATGGTTCATTCCGAGGTTTTACTTACTTGATTTTATAAGGCAATGTTATAGTTGCAAAACTGTGTTGTTAGTGTATTAATACACTGATCATTGTGCTGACGGCAAACTGAATCTCACGTTTGAAATAAATCGGAAAATAAAAAAATGTTGGGTTAAAATATGGAGAATGCATTTCTGCATCTGGTACAAATCTGGAGTATTTACTATAGTTTTCAGACAATATATATAAATCGAGAATTATTGTAAGATAAGAGTATTCCTAACAGTCAGAAAATCTTTGTCTGTTAAGGAGAGAATAGTGATAAGCTTCCCCATTCTTTTAATGAGAAGAATATCCTGGAAATTTTTTACCTGTTACATTAGTTCATTCTACTTAGTTCAGATTTTATAATACACTTCTGTGTTCTAGGAATGGAATGTTGTCCAGCTACCAGAAATCGATATAGCGGCTATAGATAATGGCCTGGCATTCCCATTTAAACACCCAGATTCATGGAGAGCGTACCCGTATCATTGGGCGTGGCTGCCTTATGCTAAAGTTCCATTCAGTAAAGAAATTAGAGAACTTGTTTTGCCTCAGTTGTCCGATATGAATTTTGTCCAGGATCTTTGCGATGATCTCTACCTACTGTTTAAGGTAAGTAATGATATTTTTATAAACAAAATAAAAGAAAATTATTATTATGTTATATGGCATCAAGAAAGCATTTATTTGCATTGAACAGCAATGGTCTTAATAATGATAAAATACATGTATAAAGTACAGATAGCATTAAATGTATTCATTTCGGATTGGGGGGAAAAATACTTGGATGAATTACACCAAAAAGATAAAGATATGTTCTATAAACAAAATCAATATTTTATGCTTAAAACTGTAATAGATAGGAAAACTACTGTAAGGATTTGTGACCAGTTGGATACAGATGGATATCTAAAGTTTCCATCCAGGAGATAACATCCTGAAGCATGCTGAATGCTGGACAGATTTCCAGCATATTTTCCTAGATGACTAGTGTGACTTAATGGTGAATAACTTATTGCAGTTGTCCTGTTGTGTGCAATTTAAGGTGGTCCACAGCCTCCTGAGTAAGTGGAGTCCTGGAGTGGCTTGTACAGGATCCACAATAAGCCCTTAAAGAGTCAGCAAACCCCTCATCTCACCACACTGTTTGTGGGTGAAATCCTTTAGGAGAGAGCAGATTGCCAAGTCTCCAGGAGGATTTCCTAGACTGTCATTGCACTTTAGTGGCCTCACAATAGTGGAATCTCAAGATTTCTGGAACATTGCTCCCGTTTCCTTTTCAATGCAGCCTGACATTGTATCTTTGATGGTTTGATATTAGAACAGAAGGCCATTCAGTGGATGTGGATTTTATTTTGCCAAATGTACTAGTGACATTGTTATAGGGAAAACAATTAGTGGAATGGCAGGAAAGGTTTATGTAAACCAGTTGCTATTTGGTACAACTATTCATTTATTACATCCTTGTTAAAATAGAAATAATCAAACAAGCCCCTTAATAACAGCCATAAAAGAATTTGTAAATTGACACCAATTAAGAAAAGGGACAATAAAACCACTCAAGATGTCTGATAGCAGTGAGCTGTAAATTATTTCCAATCTAAAATAGTGCTTCTTAATCAATTAAGAAAATTTTAAAAGAAATATTGACATGACAGTTAATAAATGAGTGATGGAAACAATAAATTTCCAGAGTAGTAGTGAGAAGGTTAAATATGACTAGTAATCTTCCTGAACACCCAACATACGGCAGTTTTCAGAACTGGCTTTAAAATGCTACAACTAACCAGTTACAAATGGAGATACACTCAATGAAAATAAGAATCTTAAAATGAGTTAAATGACAATATATGACAAATTTTGGCACAATCAATTCAGTTAAATAAACTTTCTTTTATCAATCATTAGAATGCCACAAAGGAGGAACAGGTTAAAGTCGCACATTAATTCTCAAAACTACTGGTGCAGGTATAATTAAAACTAATTGATGGTTGCACAGTGATGGCGTTTGAAAATAAATGAGAGAACAAGGATGTTCAGTACGGTACATGCCTAAGGGTCAATTGCCACTAGGTGGATGTGCTTTCTTTATGTTGAAAATAATGACACCCACCTAGGAACTAGTTGGAATATGTGGAGTATTCTGGAGCTGGTAACCTTTTCAGGAACACTTAAATTAGATCACGACACATCCCGTGTAGGTTGTTAATCAGATAAGAATTCAACGCTCATGTTGCGGAGTAATAACATTCAGTTCAGACTACAATCATGTCCTACGCACCAGGAAGGAGGTCATAAAAGGGCCGTACCAACTCTTTCGTCTGCAGTTCAGGCGGGTACTGAGCTGATAGGAACCACATAAGGAAGGCAAGTGCAAGGCTCAAGAACCTACACATACACCTGTGGCCAGGACACTCAGCTGACCCATGAGCAACTACAAAGCTGAAAAACCACTGGTTACCTGTAGAAGGGGATATGAAAGTTGGTCAGATACCATTAAATTTTAAAGTGGCACATAAAACCCTGACTAGCAAATCAAAGTACATACACCACAATAAAAAAATCAGTCAACAATGACAACCAAGGTGAACATATCTCACATCAAATTTGATGGCAAGAGCTCCGGCACAAGAAGCAGATGGGTCCAGTTACTTAATTCGGTGATGTAATTCTGCTGAGAAATGGCTCGTTAATGGAAGACCCATCAATATGGAAATGGACAGGCATAACAAGCACAACATGCCCCAGCAGTCTGACGCGATCTCCACACAAGGCCCCATGCCGTGACACCCTCCTCTCACCTGGTCAACAGTCAACTCACTCTTTCCGTCTAGACATTGTCCTCATGACCAACCAAAGATCAGCTTGGGAATATCTAGCTTACAGTGCCATAATTGGAGAGCACAAGGGAGGAGATGAGTATGGTAACTGGCACCATTGCATAGCAAAGAAGCAACAATGTAAATAGTCAGCACGGCTCAATACTTCTCACGGCCACATTCAGCCATGTGTTGACCTTACCTGTAAGGATATTGTGCGGCTATGCTGTGCAAGATATTCTCCAACGGAATACTTGAGTGAAATAGCAGTTTTCATTTATTAACTTTATTTTTAATTATTTTTCTTTCCAGAACTGTCTCCTTGTTCCAGAAAGTTTGTATAATATTTTGTTTTTTGGTTCTCATATTTTAAGCTCTCTGTTAAATGTCTTCTTTATATTATGGATTGATATAGCACGACATACAAATTTTAAGAAACGGTTATATAACTGCAACTTATTTCTGAATGCAATTTGCAGTTCATAAACAGCATGTCTGTTACTCAGAAGAGAGGTGGTAGATTTCTTCCATTTTCATTTACTTTGCCGCCCATACATAAATTAAAATAGACTAACTCCATTCAGACACACATTATGATTTATTTCAATGCACAATGCATTATTTTATTTTTTGTGGTGGGGGTGCATAGTTTGTCAGTCTGTATCAATTTTTCCAGTTGAGGCTAATAATGCTACTATGTCAGTATGAAATGGGCACAGTATTTCAGCAAGTAACGACATTGCCATTATGAGGACATTGACAAATCACTTAGCGTCTTTTAGAAAGTGACAAATTCTGTGACAGTTCTAAAAGTTTTTAAGACGATGATGTTGAGGCTAGTGAAAGTGACTTCAGAAACAACATCCTATGAAACACTATTGCAATAGATGGCACCTAGTGGATTTGTGTGTGCTAATTCAATTTGTAATCAACATTTGTTCGGTGGTAGTCCTAGCACAGTTATGTAATGTGATGCGAGTGTATGCTGGATGATGCTTTATGCAAAATAATAGTTGAACAGACTAACTTACATATTCAACAGTTCAGAGCTTCTCGTGAAAATTTAGCACGACATGTGCCATTACCTGGTTGTAGTTTGATGTTTCTCGATGTTGAAGATCGTTGCTCTCGGTAATGACTGGCCGAAATCTCATGGGGGCGAAAACTAATTCACAACGAATGACGAAGGCAACACACAGAATTGCAGTTCTTTGACACTTAATGATTTATAAATTCCCAGTTGTCCCCATTTATGGCCAGCTTGTAAGTCCTATTAATTACAACCATTACTACAAGGCACACACATTCCACATATCAATAATACGAACTAACACTGTTCGTGTGTTGAATACAAAGTTAGAGGTGTACAGTGTAATGTGGCACAAATATGGAATACTCATTGTAGATACACTTTTTACACACCTAACACTGAAAAACAGTTCATAACTGTTCAAAATTAAAGTTCAAAGTTACGTGGATTATGCCTCAGATCGCGG
Organism: Locusta migratoria; assembly: GCA_026315105.1. Classification (NCBI taxonomy): domain Eukaryota; kingdom Metazoa; phylum Arthropoda; class Insecta; order Orthoptera; family Acrididae; genus Locusta; species Locusta migratoria. Next base: position 226,091,799 of record CM048747.1, on the reverse strand, counting down.
TCGAAACAATACTTGGAACTGGCACACTGTACATCTGATGGAGGATGGCCGGCCGTGGTGGCCGAGGGGACCGAGGTGCTTCAGTCACGGTCTGCACGGACACTACAGTCGGGGGTTTGAATCCCCCCTCGGGCATGGATATTTGTGCCGTCCTTAGTTGTAGGTAGTTCATAAGTAGTTTGTAAGTTTAGGGACTGATGACCCCGTAGTTAAGTCCCTTAAGCTTAACAAACATTTGAACATTGATGGAGGATGAAACAATACTCTGACATAGGTTGAGCATCTGACAACTGACGAAACAATACTCTATTACATGCCGCAAATGCGTCCTATTTGTATCTTTCAAACAATGTCACTGAAAATTAATTGTGTACATTAAATTATAATGGGAAAGTAAAAAATTACATGCAATTATCTGTAGTAAAAGGTACGGTAGCATAAATAATACTGATTAATATTCAAATCTTGGTTCAATTAAAAGTATTTCCTTAACATATTTAACAAAATAGGTTTATCAACAATACTTTCGTAATTAACAGTAATTATTCAGAAACTAATGATGGCAAGACTTTCCTAACATTGCTTGTGAAACATAGTAATACCTACTTTAATATTATGAGAAAAGAATTTACTTAGTTTTAACAGAAATACTCAATTGCACACTATCTGAAATATAAAAATATGTCTCTGGCATTAACTAATTAATATTTTGTAATTAAATGAACTTTTCTGGTGTCAAATAATAGAAAATGACTTCAGCTAGTTATGTTACAACAAAGAATAACAAGTTTTGAAAAAGAAAATAATAGACTAATTACATTCATTTATTATGCAACAGTGGTATCGGGAGGTTCAGTAATGCAAGTAGATGAGAATAAATCCCAACATGCTTCGTTACAGGCACTCCAGGGCTTGCATTTGGCAGGACATTAAAAGTGACAAGATAAAAAACCTTATTGGAATTCTCTTGCTCTAAGGAATTGTTCACAAACCAGAACACAAGATATACTTTTCAAAGAGAGATTTGAAAACACTCGCGAAGGAAACCTTTTATGTGGGACAAAAAGTACACAGTACTACATCAGCAGGGGGCACTAGCACATACTGTTTGCTGAGCAAGGGTTTTACGTCCACACTAACCTCACACTTATAGGCTTAATTTGTGGTGTATTTGCTTATGAAAATGTGAAATAACTTTATTCCCAAAGTCGTTTCATTATGCAACATGTACTTTAGTCAATGAGATAGATTTATTATGGGTTCCCAGGCATTATTAAGGATATAGACACTGCCCACATTGAAAAGAGGCTCCATTAATCTAAAATATATTGTTCAGTGATACATTTGATAGACAACAAATGTCTTACTTGACACAATACAAATGTCTATTTTAGCTGGTGGGCTCAAGGCAGTCTTCAGTTGAAGTTTTTAAAGCGTTCATCCTATCTTCCCAGAAAGTGTATCACAGAATTAATAAATACAATGATCACATACTCTTGATATTCCTCTTTTGTTTCTGCTAGTTGTACAGTTTATGACATACTTCTACACATTTGCTGCTCTTTGTAGCCACATTTCTGGAACATTCTTAGTTGTTGGTTGAGTCTCTTGTGGTCGATTATGTTGATAACCCTGTGCATAAATGATTTGAGCATGAGATTCCTCTGTGCCAGGTGGTGTTAGTTGTTAACATGTTAGTATGTTACATAGAATTTGTGTGAATATCGTATGCCTCAAATTTCTCCTATTTTTATCTATGTTGGTATTTCACATGTTGAGCAAGAGGCAGTGAAATATTGCTACATTTCTCTTGGAATCACAACAGTATACTTCTTTTGTGCACAACTCTTGCAGCATTTGTCAAAGGAGTTTCATGAGCCTTTGTGTTTGTGTTGTACTTAATAAGTTAATCTATGACGAAATATGTTCTATTTTACCTCCTTTTTAGTATTTGTTCAGTTTTTAATGAAATCATGGAAATGCTATGGCATCAGAAAAGTGACAGAAAGCCAACTGGTTGTAACAAAAATGTTTTTCAATTTTTTAGTTATCAGTTATCTAGAAAGGATTATAAATAATTGAGGGAGAAATAGGAAAATGAGAGATCCATAGGAGAGATTTTTGTACTCTTGTGTTGCTTTCTGTATTTAGTTTTTTACTTTTTATTTTATTTATTTATTTGGGGGGCGGGGCTGTTACTAAATTTTGTTTGTTGGACTGTGATTCATGTCCCTAATATGTTCAGCAAATGAAGCGCAATAGCTGTTACTTTTCAGTTGTGTGTGTCGTGTTTTAAATTTTTTCTTTTAATGGAAGAAACCAATATTGGTTTAAATTGTTTAGTTTTCCGTACCCAGCAAATTTTGATCGCATCTATCCTTGGTGGTACAAGATTTATTTAAACAGAAACCAACCCCCATGCATCACATAAGGTGGCGTGACTTGCAAGCCTCAATGATACAGATAGCTGTACTGTAGGTGCAACCACAGTGGAGTAGTATCTGTGGAGAGGCCAGACAGACATGTGGTTCCTGAAGAGGGGTAGCAGTCATTTCAGTAGTTACAGGGGCAACAGTCCGGATGATTGAATGAGATGGCTTTGTAACATCAGATAATGTGGCTTTACCATACTGTTACTGTAAACAGCTGAAAGCAAGGGGAAATTACAGCCATTACTTTTCCCAAGGAGATACAGCTATACTGTATGAATGTACGATGGCATTCTCTCTGGTAAAATATTCCAGAGATAAAATAGTCCCCCATGCTGATCACTGGACAGAGACTACTCAAGAGGATGTCTTCATCAGCAAAATAAAACACAGCAATCTATGGATCGGAGTATGAAATGTTGCATTACTTAATTGGGTAGGGACATTAAAAAAATTAAGAAGGGAAATGGATAGGTTAATATCTGATACAGTGTGAATTAGTGATATTTAGTGGAAAGAGGAACAGGATGTCAGGTCGGCTGAATTCAGTGTTACAAATACAAAATTAGTGGGAGGTTTAATAGGAGTAGAAATAATAATGAGCAAGAAAATAGGAATGCAGGTAAACAGCTCAGTGATGGCATTATCGTAGTAAATATAGATGTGAAACCAACACCAACCACAGTAGTAAAAGTTTATATGCCAACTAGTTCTGTCGATAAGGAGTTCAAAGAAATGTATGGGAAATTAAAATAAAAAAAAATCAGACAGTTACAGGAGGAGAAAACTTGTGACGGGGACTGGAATTTGGTAATGGGAAAAGTGAAAGAAAAATAGGTGAATATGGACTGGGGAAAAGGAATGAAAGAGGAAACCGCCTGGTGGAATTTTGCATCGAACATAATTAAATCGTAGCAAACACTTGTATTAAGTATGATAAAAAAGATTGGTGTATATGTGGAGGAGACCTTGGAAGTTATCAGATACTCCCATTATAATGGTTAGATATAGATTTCGGAGCCAGGTTTTAAACAGCAAGACATATCTAGGTGCAGATACAGACTTTGACCATATCTTATTGGTCATGAAACATACATTAAAATCGGAAAAAAATGCTGAAAGGTAGCAAAAGGAGAGGAGACCTTGATGAATTGAAGGACCTTAAATTTCTTGAGTGTTTCAGATGGAACTTCAGGCAACAATTGACAGAAACAGACGGAAAATAACACTGATGATGATGATGATTGGGTAGCTTTGAGAGATGAAATGGTAAAGGCAGCAGAGGACGAAATATGTAGAAAGGGAAGACCTACAAAAAAAAATTTTGGGTATCACAAGAAACACTGAACTTACTTGATAACAGAATATATAACGATGCAGCATATGAAGCAGGTAAAATGGAATACAGGCAAGTAAAGTATGAGATTGACAGGAAGTCAGAAAGGGCTAAACAGGAGTGGCTAGAGGGCACATTAAAGTCTGCAAAAGAATATATAACTAGGGGAAAATAGGTACTGCTTACAGGAACATGACATTTGGAGACAAGAAAAGCAGATTAAGTACCCTGATGGAAAACCAGTTCTCAGCAAAGAAGGAAAGGCTGAAAGATGGAAATACTACATAGAGTGGCTCTACAAAGAAAATGAACTTGGATACAATATTGTAGGAATGGAAGAGGAAGTAGATGAAGATGAAATTGGAGATAATGTATTGAGAGAAGAATTTCACAGCACTGAAAGATCTAAGTCGAAACAAGGCTTCTGGAGTAGATGATGTTCCCACAGAGCTCCTGAAGTTTCTGGGATAGTCAGACATTACGAAAAATGAATAACTCCAAAGTAAGCAGGTGCAGACAAGTGTGAAAATTTCAGAACCATCAGTGCAGTAAGTCATGGCTGCAAAATCTTAACAGGAATTATTTACAGAAGATTGGTAAATCTGGCAGTAGCTGACATCAGGAAAGATCAGTTTGTATTTATGAGATGTGTAGGAACAGAAGAGGCAATACTCACCTTATGCCTTATCTTAGAAAATATATTAAGGAAAGGCAAACCAAAATTTCTAGCTTTCATAGATTGTGAGAAAACTTTTGACAATGTTGATTCGAATAAATTATTTCAAATTCTGAAGCCAGCAATAGTAAAATACAGAGAACAGAATATTATTCACAACTTGTGCAAAAAAAAAAAAAGCATTCATCAGAGTTGAAGGGCAAGCTTTGAAAGAAAGCAAGGAGAAATTTGGAGAAAGAATTAAAGTTCACTGTAAAGAAATAAAAATATTGTGTTTTGCTAATGACGTATTAATTCTGTCAGAGGCAGCAAAGAACCTGGAAGAGCAGTTGAACGGAATAGACAGTGTGTTGAAAGGAGCGAATAAGATGAACATTAACAAGAGTGAAACAAGGGTAATGGAATGCAATCTAAAACAAACAAAACAAGTATCACTGAAAGAATTAGATTAGGCAACGAAACAGTAAAGGTGATTGGTCATTTTTGTTACTTGCGCAGTAAAATAACATATGATGGCCACAGTAGAGTTGGATATAAAATGTAGATTGGCAATGGAAAGAAAAGCGTTTTTCAAAAAGAGAAATTTGCTAACATCGAATATTGAGTGTAAGGAAGTCCTTTTGTGAAGGTTTGAGTGGAGTGTTGCCTTGTACGGGAGTAAAGCTTGGACGATGAATAGTTCAGACAGGAAGAGGTTAGAGGATCTTGAAATGTGGTGCTGCAAAAGAATGCTGAAGGTTGGATGGGTAGATTACGTGACTAATGAGGTGGTACTGAACAGAATTGGGATGAAATGGGATATCTGGCAGTCCTTGGCTAAAAGAATTTATTGATTGGTGGGGCACATTCTTAGACATCAAGGAATCGTTAATTAAGCATTGGAGGGATGTGTGTGGGGTAAAAATAGTGAGGGAGACACACACAGTAAGCCATTTAAAATAAACTTGAATGCCATTCTTATGAGGAGATGAAGAGGCTTTCTCAGGACTAAAGACCACAATAACAAACACACAAGCACACACACAAATTCAAATCAATATACAAATACATGTATCAGTTTGCATTGAGTGCACCGAATTTTTAAACATTTAGATACATACCATAACTAAGTCCAGAGATTGCAAGAGAATGTGTAATAACAAACATTGCTGTTAATCATGGAAAAACATCTTGCTTGATTAAATTCAAACTGAACCAGCTGCTTACACACCTATACAGCTAGGCTCCATGTCTTGAATTTGACATCACTAGTGCCCTGTTTATTGCATTGACTGATGCTACTAAGTATTCATTTGTCTGTTGGAGATGGTTTATACAGGAATGCTACGTAAATTGAAATACCAAATTAAATTTTCAATTATATTGTCATTAAAAGTGAAATGTTCATTAAAAGCTATGGTAAAATAGCAGTGTGCGCTAAGGTGCTGTGTTGTGGTGTGTACAAGCGTTTGCAGTCAGGGGTTAGAGTTTTTCCTTGGGCATGGGTGTTTGTGTTGTCCTTAGCATAAGTTACTTCAAATTAGTGTAAATAGTTTGTAAGATTATTGACTGATTACTAACATAGTTAAGTCCCCTAGATTTATTAACACTTACACACTTGCTCATTAAAACAACAGGTGAGTAGCACTAAATAGGTGATAGAAAGTAGTTGAGACATTAAGCTATGTAGGAACAGAAAGTGTTGTATTTCCACTTCTTGTACAGAACACGAATAACAATTAAATCGCCACAAAAAAATCAAAGCATACATCTCTTCAGTCCACAGATTGTTTAGATGCATTTCTCCATGCTACCCTGTCTTCTGCAAGTGTTATCTGAGAATAAGAATGGCAACGTACATCCTTTTGAATCTGCTTACTGTATTCATTTGGTTTTAATCAGAAATTTTTACCCCACACACGTTCTAATGCTACGTTGACAATTCCTTGATGTCTCAGAATGTGTTCCATCAACCTATCCCTTCTCTTTGTCACGATATGCCTGAAATTCCTTTTTATCCGAATTCCATTGAGCACTTACTGGTTAGATATGTGATCTACATGTCTAATAATAATAATCATCATCATCATCATTAGTATGTAGCACCACATTTCAAAAGTTTTTCTATGATCTTTTTGTCTGAATTCTTTATCGTCCATGTTTCACTCCCATACAATGCTACACCCCAGACAAATGCTTTCAGAAAGGACTTCCTAACATTTAAACTACAAAAGTATTGGATGTCAACACATTGCACTTCTTCAGAAATACTTTTCTCCTCATAGTCATTTTGCATTTTATATTTTCTTTACTTGGCTATAAGAAGTTTTTGTTACCCAAATAACAAAAATAATTTACTTATTTGTCTCATTACCTAATCTAATTCCTTCAGCCTCACCTGATTTTCTGATACTGAATTCCATTATCCTTGTGTTACTCCAGTTAATGTACATCTTACACACTATCTATTCCATTCAATTGCTCTTCCAGGTCTTTTGCAGCCTCTGACACGCTTAGTGTCATCAGCAAAACGGAATGTTTTTATTTTTTCACCCTGAACTATAATTCCGTCTCCAAATTTCTGCTTGCATTCCTTCAGTGCTTGCTCAGTGTACAGATGGACATTGGGGAAAGGCTACAGCCCTGTCTTACTCCCTTCCCAACCTCTGTGTCCCTTTCATGACCTTCAATTGTAATAACTGCTGTCTGGTTTTCATACATTTGAATATCACTCTTCGCTCCCTGCTCCCTGTATTTTACCCCTGCTACCTTCAAAATTTGAAAGAGTGTATCCAAGTCAACATTGTCAAAAGCTTTCTCCAGATCTACAAATGCTAAAAATGTAGTTGTCCCTTTCCTTAACCTATAAGTCGTAATGTGAGTATTGCCTTATGTGTTCCTGTACTTCTCCTAAATGCGAAATGTTCTTATCAAAAGTCAGATTCCACCAGTTTTTACATTCATCTGTAAATAATTCGTGTTAGTATTTTGCAACCACAACTTATTAAACTGATAGTTCTGTAATTTTCACATTTGTCTGCACTTACTTTCTTAGCTATCAGAATAACTATTCTTTTGAAGTCTGAGGGTATTTCCCCTGTCTCATACATCTTGCATAGCAGGTACAACAATTTCTTCATAACTGGCTCTCCTAACGATATCAGCAGTTCAGACAGAATATAATCTACTTCAGGGGCCTTATTTCTACTCAAATCTTTTAGTACTCTGTTAAGTTCTCCTCGCATTACCAAATCTCCTATCTCATCTTCCTGTACTTCATCTTCAGTTTCTATAATACTGCCTTCAGGTTTGTTTCCTTTGTATTGGCCCTCTTTCAGCTTTCCCTTCTTTGCTTAGTACTGGTTTTCCATCAGAGTTCTTGATATTCATACCACTGCTTTTCTTGTCTCCAATTGTCTCTCTTTATTTTCCTCTAGGTGGTATGTCTTTCCCCAAGTTATACACTTTCTACGGTCTTGCATTTGTCCTCTAGCTATTCTTGCTAAACCAGTCTTCACTTCCTATCAACCTCATTTTTTCAGACATCTGTACTCCCTTCTGCCTGCTTTGCTTCCTGCATTTTTGTATTTTCTCCTTCCATCAATTAAGTTCAGTATCCCCTGTGTTATCCAAGGGTTTCTGTTATGCCTTGTCCTTCTGCCTATATGATTTTCTGCGGCCTTCACTTCTGTCTCTGAGCTACCCATTTTTCTTCTATTTATTACTTCCCCCGTTTCAGACAATTCTTGCCTAATGCTCCTTCTGAAACTCAGAACCACCTCTGGTTCCTCCAGTTTGTCCTTTTCCTTTATTTTCTACTTTTTGGCAGTCTCTTAAGTTTTAATCTACAGTTCTTAGCCAATAAGTTATGGTCAGAGACTATTCTGCCACTGGATATGTCTTACAGTTTAAAACAAGGTTTCTAGACCTCTGCCTTAACTTTATAAAGTCAGTCTGGTACCTACCAGTGTCTTTTGGCCTCTTCCACATACATAACCTTCTTTCATGATGATTAAACCAAGTGTTTGTGATTATTAAATTGTGCTCTGCCAAAATTCTACCAGGCAATCCCCTCTTTCATTCCTTTTCCCCAGTCTGTATTCCCCTACTAAATTTCTTTCTCTTCCCTTTCCTATTACAAATTTCCAGCTCCCCATCACCATCAAATTTTCCTCTCTTTTAATTGTCTGAATAATTTCCTTTACCACCTCCTACATTTTTCAATCTCCTCATCCGCAGAGCTTGTTGGCATATAAACTTCTACTTCTGTGGTTTGTGTTGCATTAGTGCCTATCTTGGCTACGGTATGCATTCACTATGCTGTTCATAGTAACTTACCCGCATTCCTATTTTCGTATTCATGATCAGACCTCTTCCTGCATTAGCACCAACTTATATTTAGTTATAAACTGTACTCACTTGTTCGCTTTTCTAGATGACATCATCCTGATCAGTCTCCATCCAGAGATCTGAAAGGGGACACTATTTTGCCTCCAGAATATTTTACCCAAGAAAACACCATCATACATTCATACAGTAGAGCTGCATGTCCCTAGTAAAAGTACTTTCAGCCGTTCGCAGTAACTGTATGGCAAAGTCCTTTTAGCTGATATTAAAAGGCCAGCTCAGTGAATCATCCAGACTGTAACTACTGAAAAGGCTGCTGCCTCTCTTCAGGAACCACATGTTTGTCTGGCCTCTCCACATATACCCCTCCACTGTGGTTGCATCTATAGTATGGCTATCTGTATCATTCAGGCATGCAAGCCACCCCGCCTCGGCAATGTCTGATGTCATATTCCTGAAATATGTTTCGTATGTGATCCCAACACTTGTGATCATCCTCATGTTTTGAAGGTCAACTGTGGAAAATTTTATGAAAATTGGAACAAAACTGTACATTTGTATGCAATATGTACTACACACAGACACTCCGCTTTACACACAAAGAAGGGTGACTAGATCACTGTTTTCATAAAATTTTATACAGTGCATGGCTGAGAGTACGTTAAAACAGGCTGAAAGGTGTCTACTCCTTGGCTCCATTTGTAATGTCTGTGTTAGTAAAATATTTTTGTGTCCAAAGAGTGAACAGTATAAATTGGGAAAGTTCCACCTCCTGTTGTAGCAGTAGCAATTCAGAGTGTTTAGTTTTGTGCAGAGTGTCACAGTGGTAACATGTTTTAAATGTAAAAGCTTGCCTACCAAGCAGTGGAGGTAGTATTATCAAGCATGCGTTTTGGGGAATAACTTTTGAAAGGATTCTTTATCTGGTTATTTTTAAAGAAATGAACCTGTAAATGTGGAAATGGCAAAAGGTAAATGTAATATTAATCTGTTGTGTAATTTTAGAGAAATTGTTAGTAATGTGTGTGAAAGAGGATCTAAATAATTATCATACTAAAATACTTCCCCCTACTGGGAAATTGGAATCATTTCAGACACATGTATGCTTGATCTTGTCACTTCATTCTTAGAATGGGCATTTCCTAATCATTGTCAGCTTACATGGTCTAGTTGAACACCAAAGGGTCAGATGACACGACCAAGGAATTTTACTCCAGAACATGCAAAGTTCAATTTGGACACATTAACCTCAACCCCCCCCCCCCCAACCCACTACCACTTACTAGAAATACTTCTAATTAAAATTATTCCTCTATCTCCCATTCATAAGGATGTTATTTAGATAACATCCTCCAATCAGTGGGAATAACTTGATCCAAAGCCCTAATGAAACCTGTAGATGAGAAGTTGAGTTCAAAGTGTAGTTTACCATATTTGCGTGAATATAGGCCACTCCCCCCCCCCCCCCCTCCCAAATTTTAGTTTGCTTAATCTGGTACAGCGTGTACTTGAGATTCCAGCTCCCCTTCCCACCCCCTACATAAGTCTTCCCAAAATTTTAGTCTCGTGTTTATTTTGGTTTGAGAAATGTAATAAAGTAGATAGTCTTTTAAAAATGGCAACTGTTTCACAAAACAGCATCTAAATTTTTGTAGAAGTTGATGGAAACAGCGTGTCAATTGGTTAAAGTCAATGTTTTGATATAAATCAGATGGTCTCATTCTGTACCGCACCCAACCATAGCATATGACAGTGTTTTTAACACGTCTGTGCAGTCTTAAACAAAATCCATACATAACACACAGACTTTCTAATTACAGAAATGTGTTGACATCCAATATTAGTTTGAATGTTGGGATGTCCTTTCTGAAAGCATTTGTCTGGAGTGTAGCATTGTATTGGTGTGAAATGTGGACGATAAGGGAGTTCACATAAAAATATGATGGCTGATAACTGATGACGAGCTGCTCAACAGAATTGGGAGAAAAGGAGTTTCCAGCATATCCTGACAGAGAGAAGGGATAGGTTTATGGAACACATTCTGAGACATCAAGGAATCATCAACTTAGCATTAGAAGAAAGTGGTGAGGTAAAAATCGTAGAGAGAGACCGAAGGACAAACACAGTAAGCAGATTCAAAATGATTTAGGTTGCCATACGTATTCTCAGATGAGTCTTGCACAGACTGAGAGGCCATAAACCTGTTGGTGCCTGTGCTTTGCTATATATAGACTAAGTGATGTACAGGCTATAGGTCAGTGTTCTTCCTGACATTGTTTGGTCTTGCCATTCATGACCTCGCCAGCCTTGACTATACCACTTGTTCAGTTGACTTCCTTTTTGTTTTTGGCCATGTGGTGTCCCGAGTAATGAGCTTGCATGTTGTGTGTCAGAAGGGCAGCTACCAACCACACACCCCTTTTTTTATCCCTCTAGTAGATAATTTGCTGCTTCACATCAGTTGCCTTTTGCCTTCCCGTTCAGTCAAGACAGGTGCCAATGGGAAATTGTACATTGCTGCCATCCTTCCCTGCTCTTTACTCTTCATGCTGCCCCAAGAGCTCTTCTGCCTCTTTGTTTGCCAATTTTATTTTCCCATTGATGGGACTATGCTGTTGTGTTGTTTCTCCCTTAACCTCTGTCTAGTGGGAGTGATAGCCTCTGTTGGATTCCTCTTGTCCCGCTTCACCTCCTTGCGCCCTGACTATCGTAGAGGCAGAAGGCATCTGATTACTCCCTTTACTTCTTCTATTAATTTTCTTATTTATTTATTGTATCAAGAAATGTTAGTTCTCCAAATTTATGATTAAGAAGCCACTTTTTGCCTAACTTTTAATTTTTGCGAAGTCTCTTCCTTTAAGCCTCAAATGAGTGGTCACTAAAAATTTTTTACTTTTTGGATGGGCCTGTTACATGATTCAATTATGGAAACAGATTTTACCTGTGACAACTTGATTCTTGGGTCTTAAAGGATTCACTCCCCTTCCCTAGTGTTCTCTATTTCTCTGCCACAAAAGTTGGGGATTTCAGGTCAACACCACAGAAACACATGGTGCAAGGCTAATTACTCAAGGATGTTTCCTGGTGTCTCTGTAGCTCCATAGATGACACATCTTCACATGTGCAGTGGACACCTCGGCATGGTACACATTTCATCTTATGTTGGATATCTGGGGAATTGAGAAAGGACTGTGGGGGTGGATATGGGAGAGATTGCGCATTATGGAACACACTTTATCTGACTCATCCAGTAAGGCCTCATAAGCATGCAAGAGCCTGCCAGTAGTTGCTTTAAAAATACAGTCAGTAGACCTATTTATAAATACATTCCATTATATTATAATACTTTCCCGAGATTGCATTTTGCTCACGACTTGTGAATTCCTTGCTCCTTTTATCATTTTACTACTGTGGCTCATTTGTTGACATGACTTGTAATTTCCTGAGAGGAAAATGGAAAAATATTGCACAAGCCTCTTCTTCAATGTGTTATTCACTTTGAGAGCATCTTGTCTTTCAGAAATAGCTACTGAATGAAAAGAAATTTTTGCAGTTACTTGCAAGGCATATAGTTTTAAAATTGAGATACATGTCAAAACCTGTAGAATGCCATCTGCTTTCACTTTGTTGTGGATTTATTTACTTTCTGTGAAAGTTTTTGGTGCAAGGTAAAGTTTTATGTTTTCTAGGCTGTCTTGTAATTCCTGTCTCTCTCTAAAATAAATAAAGGTAACTACTGCTTTTGTGGGACCTCCTTAATCTTGAAACACTTCCTTCTTCCCTGACCTTGTCCTAGGGGAATAATGGTACCAATCCCTTAGTTTTTGGTGCTATTGGTTATGGTCTTCTGGATTATAGTGTCAGCAGTAAACAGCTAAACCTAGTTATATTTTTCATTGACAGTGCGCAGTAAATTGATTTTAGCTTGCTTTTCATTTTTACTTTTTGAGTACTATTTAATTAAATATTTTGCTATGACACATCCTACTATTATTGGGCCGAGAGAAAAGTGAAAAGATTGATACAGTTGACAAGAACTTTCTATTTTCAGCAAGATAAAGGGTTTGATCGTCACTTATTTGAGAGGCAGATGAGTGTGATGAGAGGACAGATCCTCAACCTGACTCAGGCACTGAAGGATGGCAAGAGTCCTGTGCAGCTTGTTCAGATGCCAGCCGTAATTGTTGAAAGGTGAGTATATTTTGCTAATGCTGCTGTTGACATGGATGTAAAACAACAATGTCAAGCAAGAAATTTTATTCACAATATCTTTTTCTCCCATTTTAAAATGTGGCACTAGGGTCGCATCATTCATAGTCCTACTGCTAAGTAGGACATTCGTCTGTATTTATGTAATCAACCGTGGCATAGTTTGAGTCTCTAGTCTCTCCAACACCCCTCCACCCCAATACATCATAATGTGTGCCTTCTACAGTGTGATTTTCTTTTTAAATCCATCCCCATCAAATTTGAATAAAGTTGTTTCTCACTTAGAAATCTCTTAACACAGACACTGCGTAGCCAACTTCAAAGCAAGGTTTGCTGTCCCTTTTTGATGTTCTAATTTTTATTTTTGGTCTCCTTTTTCCTTCAGAAATTCAACAATAGTGGGATTTGGATTGAAGTATCATTCCAGGCATGCCCTCTCATTTAGCCAACATACTTTTCAGCAATCTTTAAAACTGTGAATATCTACATTTGTCTGCAACTGTTGCAGCTGACTGTAGTGAAACATAAGGCTTCAGAAAATGTACTATTCATACCACTAAATTTCTTCATCTGCTCCATGCATGCAAATTTAGTTCAAAATGCTTCTTGATGAACAGAACAGTGAATCACTTCTGTCAAAAGTGATTTATTGCTTTTTTTATTGTAAACTTTCACAGCAAATTAGCAGTCCCATTGATTACATGATGCATAATAGATATTAATGTACTTGATATTTTTAAAACTTAGTTGTTGAATTTATTATTTTGAACATATAAATTTTGTACAGAACTGCGCATGACACAGTTTATTTATTTTCAGGTCAAAGGGACATGTAGGAACAACATCTCGTTTCCGTTCATTCAGTGATACCTTTACGCAGCGCTTCCAAAATAAAAGCCCATTTTTCTCATGGTGTTGATACAAAACTGATGACATATTTCCAAGGAACAATGTGAGACTGTTTATTTGTTTACTAAGTCAAGTGAGAGGATTGTATAATCACATTTACGTATAATTTTGTACAGTGCTCCTTTATTTTAAGGAGGCATTAAAGTAACATAATAGCCTTACCCAGTGCCCATTCCTGTATTTTTAAACCTCATGCAGACTATTTTGAAAGATCTGATATTCATTTTGTATGATGTTTTCTCTGTATATTTTCACCATATTCAATTGGGAAATAGCACATGGTGCATAAAAAATGATGTTAAACGATTTTTGATGTTAAATCAAAAAGGAAAGTAATATTTTCTTTCTTTTTGGTAGCATACAGCTTTAATTATAAATGTTTGAGAAACGTGACAGATTTAAACAGTTGTTAATGAACTTGAAGTGATTGTGATCTTTCCTTTTTCTCAAAGAAAAACTGATTTTAGATTTGCATAAATGTTACATTGCACTTACTAAAATTTGTACATTGATTATAAAATTAAAGGTCTCGCTATATTTAAACACTTTCAATTGGCTTCTTTATTTGGTGCGATTCCCAAATTTTATGTTCCTATCAACAATTATTTGTATATTAAATTAAATGCATCTTTGTCATGTATTGCAAAAGAAGGAGTCATCTGTTTAGAATAGGACAGATGTAACTACATATCTCATTAGGATATATTGGTTAAAATATGTAATAACACCTAATAGAAATCAAAAATGAATAAGTAAAAAAACTTTTTATTTGCCGTTAAAGGGCTCGCAAATGACTATTAGAAAGTACCAAGTTTTTAGGAAAAAACCTTTAAATTCACTCAGTTTTTGTAGCTATATCTGGCAAAGTAATAGAGATCATGATTTTGTTTTTCAAGAATTAAAAAAATTATTGCCAGCTTGGAATGCAGCGAAGGATTTTGAAAAAGGGGGGGGGGGGTAGTGGAAAATGAGGTGAAGAGAAGATGAAGACATCAGCACACATGTGGGGGAGACAGGAATTGGAAGGAGGTGTAAGATGAGGGAGGCGGGGAGGGCTTCTAGTTGTGTCTTTCTGTTACTCAAAGAGATGTCTCCAAGGTGACTAACAACCTATCCTTTTCAAAAATATTGTTAATATTATCAAAGTAATATTTTGTTTTGGAGAATGAAAAAGGTATAATTTCTTCTTACAAAATGCCCTCTTTTAACAATATAGTCAACTTGTGTATGTTTCAAGCAAACTAAGTATGACGGTAAAAAATTTATTTTTACATTAATTCATCTTTAAATTGTTTGTTTGTGTTTGTGTGTGTGTGTGTGTGTGTGTTTATAAAAACAGTTAATGTTTGACAAGTGATGATTTGTAAATATTATTTAAGCTGTACTCGTGGATTTTTGCCTAACCACAACCTCAGAAAGTTTGGAAATGTTCAGGGAAAAGTGAACAAACACCTGCGACAAATAAGAATATGAATGTCATTGCTGGTCTCAGAATCTGTTACGAACATGAAGATAAGAGGAAACAAAAAAAAATCTCTTGCAGGACATGAACCTTCATTTCAACAACTTTACACCTTTAACCACATGACCTTATTGAACATTGCTTTTTTTTTTCCTTCAAAATTGTTTTAGAATTTTTTACCATCAAAGTGTCATTGATAGATAATTATCTGTGACTGTAAGAAAACCTTACCTCAATGCGAAGTTTCACAGAGTCTAAGTGAGTAGCATTCAAACAAAAATAATAAATACATATGCAAGGTGTCATAAACTCACCTGTTGATGTGATCATGGGTTCTTATGTAGCAGCCACCACTGAGCTGCATGTTGTGTTACAGGGTAGTCTACCCTGTTCTTGACCACAGTGGGCATTCATTCTGGTGGACAACTAATTGACGGGGAGAAACTATGTAACAATTGCAGCAGGGTTGGTAAATTATAATGCTGCTTTCACAGGTGGCCTGGCCTCTAACAGGGTAGGATAAGCCTGTGACAGGATAGGAATGGGAAGTGCTGTGTTGGAGGGTTGATTGGGCATACCTTGCATCTGGGTCTTCCACAACAGTATTATCTCCCCCCATCACAACCCTTTACACTTGTGGAACACTGCAATAATAGATCTGCCCAATCCACCTGCCCTGCATTTCCTATACACGTCCTGTTTGAGGCTTATCCTACTCAGTCTGAGGCTGATTCACCTGTGAAAGCAGCCATGTGATTTACCACTTCTATTGCAAACACTGCACAGTAACACATTCGCGGTGCAGTTGCTAAGTTGCAAATGTCGCATTAGCAGAATAAATGTTGATAGGCCCTGTGATATTTGTCTTTGTGGTCTTCATTTAGTATATCAGAGGCAGTTTGTCCTGTGGTGCAAGGGAGCAATGAACCCCCACAGAAATATTCGCCTCTGATAGAACTTTACAGTATATAATAATGTTATACTTTAAATAACATACTCTCCTACCTTCTTGACGGATAATTATTTAGCAACACAGCTGAAACTCCTTACCTAAGTCTGCAGTTAAATTTGAAACTGGCGGTCAGCTCTTCTGGGATTGTTTCGGCCTTGATGCAAAATAAAGTTCTTCACCCCAGCAATTGCATTCCAGCCACTGAGCTCTGTGGCACAAACTTGAACTAATGCAAACTAACGAGAACCAATAACTGACTCAGTGCCAAGGCACAACCGCATACACGTGTGTTTGTGTGTTTGTTTGTTTGTTTGTTTGTTTGTGTGTGTGTGTGTGTATTTATGGAAGGAAAATGTATACACAACTACAAAGAACAGACTGCTGTTATGTCGCAAGACATTTTTTGAGGATGGTGTTGGAGGATTGAGGACGTCAGAGATACTGTGTTGACTACAACACAATATCTCCGACTTCCACAATCCTCTAACACCATCCTCATGACCTAGGTCGTGAATTGCCTTCCCCTTCCTTTGCCATTCCTTTTTTCTTCTTTTTTCCCTTCTCTCTTACCCGAAGAAGGAACACAGTTTTGAAAGCTTGTCTTATTTTCGTCTCTTTTTTTTTTTCTGTGTGTAACTATTGATGGTACAGCCGAAAGGTATTTGTGGAGAATTTCCATCACAAAACTTTTTCAACTATTTTAACTTTTTGTTAATTCCACAACTTTTAATTGTGAGTAATATTTTGTAAGTTAACTAATAATTGTTGTAACAAGCAGCATTGTTATATATATCTTACACACAACTAGGTACTGGGAAATGGATAAAGAGAAGAACTTGCTAGCTAAGACCCTAGCTTTCATTTCCTTCATTGGAAATATCTCCTTCAAAATAGCAAGAATACTTAATAATTTCCAGGTGAAAGTGATTTTCCATCCACCATCTAAGATTTCGGCCCTGCTGGGATCAGTAAAGGATGATTTGTTACTGCAGAAGGAAGAAAGTTATAAAATACCTTGAGAATGTGGTAAGGCCTGTATAGTACAAACAACATGCACAGTGGCGGAATATTGCACAGAACGTGAATGTTGCACCAGCCTTCTGTAACCCAGCAGGTCTGCAGTTGCAGAACATTGTATTTCCAACAGACATGCAATGGAGTATGATAAAACATCAATTTTGGCCACAACAACATCCTTTTGAGACTCCATTATAATAGATTCTGTTGAAATACACATTACAGAAAAACTAATGAACCATGTCACTGGCTACCAGTTCAATAATACGTGGAATACTGTTGTCTCAGACATTCGTTCTAGACAAAGACACCTGAACACACTGATAACTTTGGCAAGCAGCTATATCAAAGACAGCTGATTCTTGCAGTTCCATCACACAGGGTGCTGCTGCCAGGCAATGTGGTCCATCTGTCACTGTGTAGATTTAGAGTCTGTGTAGATGGTTTATAGAACTTTCCTACTTAACGGAACTTGAACACTTTCACAGGAACTTGCCAAGTGACCCCCCGATTTGCTCATTTTACATCTTGGACTAGAGTACCATACATTAGTTCAGCTTCTTCAGTTATCCTCTTTACTTTGTGTCTTTTTCTAGTAATAAAGCTTGGTTGCCATATAGTAAAATTTTGAGTGGTGAACAAGCTAATCTGATACAGCAAGGCCGTCTGCCTTAGACTTCAAAGAATGCAATTTGAGGTTCTGTAAGTGAATGCTGCTAATTCTGTCTTCAAAGTATGTATTAAATAAACTAGGTTGTCTTGATATAAATTGAAGCAGATTCTGAAGTACTGTGCAAAATGTGCAGTTGTACTGCTAATTACAGTATACCACAACTAGAACATCCATCCTGTACAAAATCTGAACTTGATCTTAAAACTAACTCTTTCATTTGTCTGTGGGCATAGTCACTCCATGTGTTAGTCTGTGGCACAATTCTTCTCTGCTTGATCGTGCCAAAGGGTAAATGACAGTAAACACAGCAGGTAGCCATATCATTTACAAGTAACTCATATTTTTGGAACTGCAGTCCAAATGCCCACAATATTTGCTCTTCACTTACAAACTATGGCCACCATAAAACATTTGTAAGTAAAACAATGGCTTAAATGCAAAGAGACTAGCTCAAGGCATGTCTTGTTACATTACAGATCTGCTGTCTTAGGCAAAAGGCATTGCATCACACCCATATATTAAGCACACATCAACACAATAAACAATAATAACCTGAATGTTATATATGAGCTTAGCACAGAGATTATCAAGCTGCAACATAAAAAAAGGCAATCATACACACACACACACACAACTTATAGCTTTTGGTCACAGCTCCCATCAATATAGAACACACTCTCATTCATACAATCACAGGCACAACTCACTAACATGCAACCATCTTATCTGGCTGCCACATTCTGTGTGATGCCTGGCAGTAAGTGCAACTCAAAGTGGGGAGGGGAGTGGCAAAGGAGAGGATACAAAGCAAGGGTGCGGATAGATATGCCTTAAGGACTATGTAGATACAGCTGGTGTGGAGTGTGTGGAGACAGTATGTTACCATAGAGTGAGACCTGGATAATTTAAGGACCAGAGAATATACTGCAAGCATAACTCTCATCCGTGCAATTTAGAAAAGCTTATAGTGGGGGGGGGGGGGGGGATCCAGATGCCCTAGGTCATGAAGCAGCTGTTGAAATCTAGCATTTTATATATGCACCACAGGATGGTCTATTTTTCCTTTTGCCACAGATGGTGGTGCCCATTCATCCAGATGGACAGCCTGTTGATAGTCATACCAATAAAAAAAAGTTGTGCAGTGATTGCAGCAGAGTTGGTAAATCATGGCCTTCTATGGGTTAGGTTAAGTCTATGACAGCACTGAAATAGGACCTGCTGGGTGGATTGATTGGACAGAAGGATATGATCTCTCTAGTAGGGGGCTGTGGTTAGGTGTTGCACAGGGATGGAGTAGGATTTTTGGATTGTGGGGTGGATGATGGAACACCATTTTAGGAAACATAGGAAGGATTTTCAGCAGGATATCTTTCATTTCAGGGGATTATGAAATAAAATCAAAGTCTTGATGAAGAATTTGGTTTAGTTGTACCAGATGGTTCTGAGTGACAAAGAGGCATTCTTTTGTAGCTGGCTATTGTCAGTAGAGGGAGAATTGGGGGAGAGGGGAGAGGGGAGTGTCTGTTAATGAATGCAGTTGAAAACTGAGCAATGGAGTTCTCATCACTGGATTGTGATTATGTGACAATGTGGGGGAATAGTGGTTGGATGGTGGTATACACTGGGAGAGGCAGTATTCAATGCTGGGATCAGGTTGGCTTTGGTCAGAGCAATTGGTGGCAAAATAGTGGTTCCATTTTATGGAGGGCTGCAGAGGTTTGGCAAAATATAACCCTTCCTTAAATACAATAAGTTGAGAACAGAGCTACAGATACTCTACACAAGGAATGAGTTTAAAACTCTCACTGTTGCTTTTCCACTTCTGCATTTCCTGCTCAAAAATAATTTGCAGGAAACATTTAGAAAAACAATCAAATTCCTCAAAGTGATTGTTACTGTACCAATGACAATCTTTGAGGCCAAACATTCTTTCTCTATCCTCCAAATAATAAAACCTTTGTGCAAAGTACGATGAGTGAAGAGTGTATAATAGAATTAGCAGTGCTCTCCATCCAGAAAGACTTCATAATGTGTAATTGACAGATTCTCTACTCTTGAAGAGAGGATATTGGATGTTTCTTACAAACTTTCACATTAAGGTGAGCATATTTATGTATATAAATTATTTTGTTATTAATTTTCATTTATTTTACATTATCATTATTATTATTGATGATTTTTATGTTGCCTATTTTCCTGCAAAACACTCAGAAAAACCGCCATTGCACAGGAAGAAGTTTCGAAGAAAATCAATGTTATGTGCACAACATGCAAGTGAGAGTGCAATTAAACAAAATGATTTGTAAGTTATCCGTTTCTTCCACAAATTATGTACTAGTAGGCTACCTGGGCCAAGGGCTGGATGAGTGATGGGCCATCTCCAAAGACGTAAATCCACGTTCACTGTTACTTTGAAGGCAGCCTGGTGTATTTTAAGCATCACGTAATTTAGTGAGTATTGGAAATTCACAAAAATACTCACTCTGCTGAGATGTAGAGTAAAACATCCAAAATTTTTGGGAGTAGTGCTGCCATCTGGGAAGTAAGAGTACTAGATCTTTGCACCGCTAGGTGGCAAGAGTTTCATATCTGATGAGTTAGTGTGCAGAATGACATTCAGCTGGGAGAACATGTTGCATGTCCGCAGTGATTTCTGTAATACTCTGTGTTTGGTGTGTTGCGATTTTATGATGGGTCTGCAAACAGAACAATGCATTTATATCAAATTCTGTGTTAATTTTGGGAGAAGTACTGTGGAGACCCTTGCAATGAGTCAACTATTTGGGGGACAGATCATGAGCTGTACACATGCATTTGACAGGCACGCTTGGTTCAGGGCAAGCTGTACAGACATCAAAGCTGATGCTCACACTGTAAGGCCCGTTAGCCACACAACACCAAGGGAATTGTGTGCAAAGAATTCGTCCCACCCAACCAAGCGGCGAGAGACGGACTGAACTTTTGCATCAAGGGAACTGGCTGTTGCATGTCGACAACGTGCCCTGTCACACGTCCTTGCTCACCAGGACCTTCTTAGCAAAATACAACATTGTGGTTGTACCCCACCCACCAGACTTGCCAGATTTTGCACCTTACAACTTCCCGCTATTCCCAAAACTGAAACTCAAGTTGAAAGGCTGTCGGTTTGACACTCTATGGAAGTTTCAAGAAGAATTGCTAGCAGTGCTAAACACCCTCAAAGAACAAGAATTATGGAAAACGTTTGACAGTGGCAGAAACACTGGGACTGGTGTGTAAGTGCAGATGGGAACTACTTCGAAGGCGATGGTGACCATTAGTCCAAAGGTAAGGTTCTCAACAGATGGCAGCCTCAGTCCTGAAAATTTTGGATAGCACCTTGTATATGTGACGTCTGTTCGTTCGGACATGTCAGAAAGAATAGACGTTAGTTTTGATCCAGAAGTTCTTATCTATTTGTATTGAAGGAATGTATGACATTAACTGCGAATTGGTAGAGTTGGAAATTTGTACCCAGCCAGGACTCAAACACGGATCTCCTGCTTTCTAGGCAGTTGCACTGACAGCTACAGCACTTCCCCCCCCCCCCCCTTTTCGCTCACCAGATAAAAATCCTTTTCCTAGTGGTTGAGTGAATAAATTAAAAGGATTTGGTAATTATGCATCATCTTCTGATTTGAAATAAATTGTACCACAACTCTGCAGCTACTACTTTCAAATGAAAACAATTTGCCAAATGAATTGGTTTTCTATTTTAAAATTTGCTTTGGCATTTTCCAGTGCCATACATTGCCATAAAGTTGTAAACAATGTGAAGTGATTATGATAAAAATTTATTGGATAAATATATATACAGTACTTGTATTAAATCAAGGGATTTTGTTTATTCACACATCTGCTTGTTTTCTTGTCTGATGTGTAGGTTTTTTGACACAATTTACGGCTTCTTCATTTGTCACTGAAATTTTATTCTCCAATTGTTATGGAGAACACACTGAAAGGCCAATAAAGATTCTATTCTATTCTATTTTAGTCAGTGAAGTATTGAGGAAATTATCTCTTCTTACAGTTTCAAACGCTCTTGTAGTGATAGAAGAACCCTCAGGCCTAATTCCCCTGTTACAAAACTGTAAATGCTGCCATAATTACGTACTTCCTGAGCCAGTTCTTAAAACAATTGGGACAATTGAAGCATATAAATCAAGACCATCAACTTCTGCTACAGCTTCACTTTCCCTTGAGGACGATGGAGATAATGATAAAGACGACATTCTTATCAAGTTTTAGGTAAATTTTCTCGAAAAAATATTATTTAGATTAAAATGCAGTTTCTGTCGGCTGCTGCTGCTTCTGCTTTATGTATAGATTTTGGTAGCAGCGTGATGAATAGCGGGAGAGGTAAAGGTAGCCAATCACGAATGGCGTTCAGAAGCCAATAAGAGTGCGTCTTTACGTTTATCGCTTTGTAAACAATTCAGTGTTATGGACATAATAATTTTTTCGAGTAATATATTGCTTAATAGTGACAGTTCTAGAAATTACGTTAACGCTTTGACGAATTAACACTATACCAAATATCATTATCCTCCTTTCACTCGCAGAAATTAGAGCTGTGCTGGTAGTACCGCCGTAACAACATAATTCAAAGTCGTGACGTACTCTGACAAAATAGATTACCGTTTTTGACGATCTACAGTGTAATCCAATTTGGAAGAAGCGTTTTGAACTCACAGCTTGTTAACTGTGTATTTACACATGGAACAAGAGAGAGATAGGGACGGATGACCAAAATTTTGAAATGTTCCAGAAATAAAAATTATAGATTGCACTTCCGGAGAAGAAATCGCTGGAGAAAATTATTAAAAAGTACACTGAGAACCAGTCACTAACGGGTCTAACAGTTTTTTTTATTTATTTATTTATTTATTTTATTTTTTTTTTTTTTTTTTTAAATACGCAGCTCTGACTAGAAACAGTCTTTTAAGTTATGGCCAAAAAGTTATTCCTGAACGCGCTGATTTTCCATTTTGTAAAACAAACTTTTATGCCCATTTAGCGATGGGTTCTCGGTGTACTTTTTCGATTCACGATCTGCCAGCAATTTTGCAATATATTACTCGCAAAAAATAATTTTGTTTTCAACACCGAATTGTTCACAATGCGAAAAACGAAAAGACTTATTCTTATTGGCCATTCTTGATTGACTGTCTTCAAATATCAAAACCTCCTTGGTCTTCGCCTCCCGCTCCCGTCATTCATCGGGCCAATACCAACGTCTACACGTCAAGCAGCAGCTGCCGACACATAAACATAGTCTATTTCTCGAGAGAACGCACCTCACTTCTATGCTTCTGAATAAAAATTTAAAATCTAGTTGTTTTAAGGGGTTTTAGTCTTTTTTTTTTTTTTTAACCCTCAATCTGGTTAGAAAAATTTGTGTACTGTTGGCAACACTGGTAACGGGGCTGGCAGGTGTTTTTTTGGGTTAGCACAGTAGAGGGACCGCACGACATATTCTACGACGATTCCCTGGAAGACTATAACAAAGTTCTCAAATTTTGACAGGATAACAGCCTACCATTTCACACACATCAAATGCCACCAGCAGAGCGCTGAACGAAGTGGTTAAGGATCTGCCACCATCGGTCACTGCTGATGAAGTCCATGGGAATATACGCCAAGGATTTACCGTGAACGATATCCACTAATTCAAGAGGAAAAAAACAACAACAAGGCACACTCCACCCTATTCCAGTATGAGCCGTCACTCATCTGAAAGGAGACAAATCTGATACAATTTATGGTGCATGGTATGTACTGAATACGAAGGTTTGTGTGGAAGACTACCAATCCCACAACAAACCTCCTCTGTGTAAACGATGTCAGCGATGGACTCACACTACAAACTACTGCTGGCTACCTGACCGCTGTGTGAAATGTGGTGAATTACATAGCAAAACAACTATTCCAATTTTTTCACAATATCAACCACAACACAGCCGCTCTACAAGGCGACGGTGCTTCCCAAGATGCTGTACGGCAGCTCCGTCTGAGGGTTCGTGAGTGCCACTGAAATCGGATGGCTCCAAGTGGTCCAGAACATGGTCCTGGTCCATGGATCCTGTGAGCCAGCAGATAAGCTCGAAACATAGACCTCCACGAGCCGTTACAAATGGACGCGTTAAGAAGCGCTCAACGAAATTACATTAAAAGATCAAAGCCTTACACAATACTGTCCATCACTTTCAAAACTCTTGGCATAACAGTCCCCTTACCTTGGCACCGATTTAAAGTGTCTCGATCGTTAGTTACATGACCTCTTCAGTAGCTACATCAACAGTAATACCTTACGGACCCATTTGAAGTTGACCACCAGTGGCCGCAAGTCTCACCTACTCCATTTTCATTCTGAAGTCTGATTCGTCGTTGACCATGGACTTCACACCACTCAAAAATGTTTCAGGTAATGTTCATATGTTTGTAAATCTATGTTAATTGACTACTCTGATCACCAGTCCCTAGGCTTACAAATTATTTGAGCTAACGTAAGCTAAGGATAACAAATACACCCATGCCCGAGGGAGGACTCGAACATCCGACGGCGAGCAACGGCGCGCTCCGCAGCTAGGTACCTCGGAACACTCGGTCAACCCATCATGGATCAAAATGTTTCTCAGAAGGCCTCCTGGAAGGATGAATTGAAATCATCGATAAAGAAAACAGAATACCCTTTCCTCTTTTTTATGTACGGTACATACAAATCAATACTGGTGTTAAATCCTTGGCTGAAGAGCGACCTGCGCCCCCCCCCCCCCCCCCCCCCAGTAAGGGAGAGTTAAAAAATCCTCAGAAATCATCGGATTGTTATTAAAACACGTAGCCTATCTCACACTAAACAAGAACTTCATTGTTACGAAAAACAAATACACATTTCGCATGTATTATACTTAAATGATACTAAAATGCTTCATGAGAGTCCCAAATCTTGCTCAATTTGTCTGCTACTGAATTGCTGATTAGCCGCAACTGCAGCTAAAACACTTGGGCATCATTTTTTGCAGGTCGTGGTTGAGTTTCTCTTGTTGCTGAACACTTCCTGTCTCTTTAAATAACTTAACTATCCAACGAAAGGTCCAAACACTTGGATGATGTCTTCCAGGATAACGATCAACATATATAGCACAGGCCCGTTGGGCATTTCGATCACAATACCCATATATAAATACCACATCGACCTTTTCTGCAATTAGTAAATGGTCCATTTTAACACGAGTAATGTATCGCGAAGTTAATAGATAAAACGTGGTGAATGTAATCTTTCTACTGCTCTCATCCATCCATGTTTCACATCCGAGGCTACTGTACCGGTACCTTCCACGGCGCCTTTTAGTCCAGTTAAATTAGGGTTTCACCTCGGAATGAGAGGTAACAAGCTGAATATTTGCATGAGCCTTTGTTTTGGCATTCTAAATGATGTGTCAAAAGTCTCATAAAATCTTGTGTCCGCGTCTTAAGTTATTAAAGGTCAAAGGTCACGAAAATCAGTTTTTCGCAAAAATCTCGCTTCCTATGCGATAAATGGTATTTGCATCTCCGATAAAAGTTGTAGAGCATGAAATTCTATACAATTTTTCTTTTAAACATTTTTTGTGCAATTCATCGTTTTTTACATAGAGCGCGGAGAGCGCACAGGTCACAGCCCTCAGACTATAAGCCCCGTTTACACCGAAGCGAACACAAGCGAAGGCGCAACAACGAACGAGCACGAAATGCGAACCACTTCGATCTATAATTCTGCTACACATCATTCCAGATGATGATCGCTCTTTCGCTCTCTCCCGTCGGAAAGAGGAGAGCAGAGAGTTCATTTTCTTCTTCACTTCTTCCTTCGGTATATTTATAACGTCGGCAATTTCTTGCTAGGCATCATTCTTCCTGTTCATTATTTTATACTGGGGGTCTCTAGGATCCAACAAATATCTGTGAGATCTGTACTCTTCTATCAGTAACAGCACAGTCTCATCTAACCACTCCATTTCTCGTTCAAAATACTATACAAACAAAGTTTCGCGCGGAAAAACAATACATTGTGGTAAAGCGAGTGTCTGTAGCCGATTGCTAGCGCCAAAGCGGATAGGAAGCTAATTTCCTTTGAATTTTCAATTATAGACTATGCAGAGCAAGGAGGGTGGTGGAGAATACGTTCGGAATTCTCTCATCTGTGTTCCGGGTATTAACCAAACCCATGCTGATGGACGTGGAAACCTGTGTTCGAGTTACGTGCACGTAACTCGAACACAGGTTTCCACGTCCATCAGCATGGGTTTGGTTAATACCCGGAACACAGATGAGAGAATTCCGAACGTATTCTCCACCACCCTCCTTGCTCTGCATAGTCTATAATTGAAAATTCGTTCATCAGTTCCCCTTCAATGCTCGCCTGGATATGGCTTTAATAAATTTTCATGGATAGCAAATGCACACTTAAACATAAGGCACACTTTTGCTCATTCCCACGAGTGGTGCCTCTTTAGGAATACCTGCTCTGTTATTTTCGATATGCTTCCAGAAGAAAGTGTTTTTCAGCACACCACCATCAGAAATGCGTCCTTGCGAGCCAACATTTGTGTATAAAAAGCAGTAATCTGCATCAGCTACCCCTAGAAGCACAGTGCTGAAATAGCCTTCGTAATTATAAAAGGAGGTGCAATTATTCTACAGTGTTTCCCATCTATAGCTCCAAGGCACTGCTGCTCAAAGTCTTGTGCAATTTTTAATCACTCATTTGCACGCTGAGGAAGCTGAAACAAGAGGTTAAATAAACTGTTGATGTTGCTGCTAGTGAAGTAGATACTACATAAAATCTGTGGTAAAATTTTACCTTCTGTTCTGCTGGGCTGTAGACGAAAATGGCGCGCAAAAAGACGACCAATAGCAGAGCAGTCTGAGTCAGCCATTCAAATTGTATGTATCCTTGTCTGGCCAATAAAGTAATTATCCTCGTGGAAGTTACAGTTTCTGATAAAATATTACCGTTCGTATAAACATATTGCACTAAAACAAAACGTGAAATGTGAAACAACGAAATGCGTTCGTGTCTTCCGCGTAAAATATCAGCCAATGTCAAGGGCTACCGCATAATATCACGCGATTGGCTAACGACAACGACACACATCTAGCAACATTTTCATCTATTGCCAATATAAGCGCTGCAGCCCAGCAGGATATATGGTAAAAATCAACCAAATCTGTTTTAAAATAAACCTAAACACGAAAACAGGCTGATTGGAAGCAATGCCGGTAATTAAGTCTGGGTAGCACCAATCAAAGGAATTGTGTTCTAATTTGATAATATTGAAAATGATTCTTGTAGCATCACCTAAAGCTAATCTTGTATTATAAATGCCGGCCGCGGTGACCGAGGGGACTGAGGCGCGCCAGTCACGGTCTGTACGATCGGGGGTTCGAATACCCCCTCGGGCATGGATATTTGTGCCGTCCTTAGTGTTAGTTCTTAAGTAGTTTGTAAGTTTAGGGACTAATAACCCCGTAGTTAAGTCCCATAAGCTACACAAACATTTTTTGTCTTATAAATGATTCACAACGTAAAATAATATTATTATCTTTTAGGAATTCAGTCAAGTTGAAGAAGAAGTGATGGAAGACACTTCAGCTCCTGAAATTGCACAAGAAGGTGTCAGTGGCGATATTTCAATGGCCCAAAATTCTTCTGAATAGACTGTGGGAGGAAGTGAACCTCAGAAAAAGAAGAAAAAGGGCAGTAGGACCAAAGGAGACAGTGAGTTCAGTGAGACCCTAAAAATAATTAAAGGCGTTTGTGACTCTATTACAGGTGGAACTAAGAGTGACAAAAAAAGTCTCCATTAGATTGCTTTGGAGAGTATGTGGCCTCCAAGATGCAAAATTACAGTACGTACGCACAGAATGATGTACAACACAAAATTCAGGAAATACTTTTCAAGGCAGACATGGGCAATTTTAATCCCCAAGAAGAAGTTATGCCTGTGGAAATAATATACACACCGTCCCCCAACACGTCAACAGACACAACTGTTTAGATATGGTGCATACATTTTGTGTATTTGACAATTCATTTCGGTAAAATAAATTCCATTATGTTGTTGTGGTCTTCAGTCCGGAGACTGGTTTGATGCAGCTCTTCACAATACCCTATCCTGAGCAAGCCTCTTCATCTCCACATAAGAACGGCAACCTACATCTGTCTGAATCTGCTTACTGTATCCATCTCTTGGTCTTCCTCTGCGGTTTTTACCCCACACACTTCCCTCCAACGCTAACTTCACAATCCTTTGATGTCTAAGAATGTGTCCCACCAGTCTATCCCTTCTTTTAGTCAAGGTATGCCAGAAATTTCTTTTCTCCCCAATTCTGTTCAGTACCTCCTCATTAGTTACGCGATCCACCCACCTAATCTTCAGCATTCTTCTGTAGCACCATATTTCAAAAGCCTCAATCCTCTTCCTGTCCGCAATGTTTATCGTCCATGTTTCACTCCCATACAAGGCAACACTCCATACAAATGCCTTCAGAAAGGACTTCCTTAGGCTTAAATCAATATTCGATGTTAACAAATTTCTCTTTTTCAAGAACGCTTTTCTACCCATTGCCATTCTGCATTTTATATCCTCTGTACTGCGACCATCATTTGATATTTTACTGCCCAAGTAACAGAACTCATCTACCTCCTTTATTGCTTCGTTTCCTAATCTAATTCCTTCAGAATCACCTGATTTTCTTAGACTGCACTCCATTACCCTAGTTTTGCTCTTGTTAATGTTCATCTTATATGCACCTTTCAACAGACTGTCCATTCCGTTCAACTGCTCTTCCAGATACTTTGCTGTCTCTGCTAGAATTACTATGTCGTCGGCAAAACGTAATGTTTTTAATTCTTCCCCATGAACTTTAATTCCTTCACCAAATTTCTCCTTGCTTTCCATTATAGCTTGCTCAATGTACAAATTGAATAACATTGGAGAAAGGCTACAACCCTGTCTTACTCCCTTTCCAACCACTGCATCCCTTTCATGCCCTTCAACTCTGACAACCGCTGTCTGGTTTTTGTACAAGTTGTAAATAACCTTACGCTCCCTATATTTTACTCCTGCTTGCTTCAGAACTTGAAAGAGTTTATTCCAATCAACATTGTCAAAAGCCTTCTCCAAATCTACAAAAGCTAGAAATGTAGGTTTGCCTTTTCTTAATCTATCTTCTAGGATAAGCCGTAAAGTGAGTATTGCCTCCCGTGTTCCTACATTTCTCCTGAACCCAAACTGATCTTCCCCGAGGTCGGCTTCTACCAGCTTTTCCATCCTTCTGTAAATAATTCGTGTTAATATTTTCTTAAAGTCTGAGGGTACTTCACCTGTCTCATACATCTTACACACTAGGTGAAACAGGTTTGTCATGGCTGGTTCTCCCAGAGACTTCAGTAGCTCTGAGGGAATATCATTTACTCCAGGAGCCTTGTTTCGACTTAGGTCTTTCAGTGCTCTGTCAAATTCATCTCTCAGTATAGTAGCTCCTATTTCATCCTCATCTACTTCTTCTCCCCTTTCTACAATATTGCCGCTAAGTTCATTTCCTTCATAGAGCCTCTCTATATACTCTTTCCACCTTTCAGCTTTCCCTTCTTTGCTGAGAACTGGTTTTCCATCAGAGTTCTTGATATTCATAGAGCTGTTTTTCTTATCTCCAAATGTTTCTTTTATTTTCCCCTATTTATACATTCTTCTACATCCCTGCATTTGCCTTCTAGTCACTCCTGCTTAGCCATTTTGAACTTCCTGTCAATCTCATTTCCATTATATTAAACCAAAAGAAAGTACACTAATGTAAGATAGAAATACACAAAAGACCCTATCACCCACTTGGTTCACATTCAATGTATCTGTGATAGTCTCACGGTTTCGCTACTATTATAATACAGTTAGAAACAATAATTGCAAATGGTTCTCCTCTGTTAATTATGTGTTTCATTGAAAAGTATAAGTTATGAAATAGCCTAAAAGACTGGTCTTTTGTATACTGGTATAATATATTACTCATTTTCATTGCCTCTATTTCCTTGCCATTTACCTTTATAAAATCCTTGAGTGTTTCGCATATGGCACTGGATACTTCAGGTATTATCTGGGAAATAGATGATTTAGACACACGAAATAAATATTTGAGGCTAGCATAACGGTCACCTGTTGCTAAGAATCGCAACGTTAGTGCTAGCCTCTCTTTTGCTGATATGGCTCGTCGATAATTTGTGTCCTGCTTTTTAATTTTTGGTTCAATTGCGGCTAGGAGAATGCTACAATCGTCTATTGACATACGGGTGAAGTTTTCGAATAAACCAAGGGATGGTTCAGCTGCAAATCACTTCCAATAGCCGAGCCGCCACTTCTTTCACTGCTACGCAAAAATTCAGACATCTAAATTTATCTCTCTCTACGCCGTTTGCCTTTCATGACCAACAGTGTGCTTGCCATACAAAATAAACCAAGATGTGTGTTTCTATTCTCCATCACGTTGCACTGAACACTGAAATAACGCGCCAATGATTTGGCGCTAATAACAAACACACATCGCGCGCATTCGCTTCTGTTTTCTCCAGTCTAAAAGCTGTTTCCAGCTACAGCTCAAAACGCACGCGCGCATTGCTAGCGAATGCGCGTTCGGCTGTGTACGCCAGTGTTTGCTTCGGTGTAAACGGGGCTTAAGACGTAATACGAGGTTGACGCTTCATAACCCCTTTCCAAATACGAAACAGTTGGTATCTTTAGCTACTGGAATCCTTGGAAATGACCAAATTAATTGTCACAGAGCCTATGAAAATGGATTAAAATCAATGGTTAAGATAACTGGTTTGAACTTTAACGAGATAAAATTTGGGCCATATTTTTTTCAGGAGTTGTTGTAGATATACTGTATTTGTACAGTGCGGTATAACGCAATATTTTTAGACTAATTTCCAAAACGCTAATGGACAAACAATGTACCACTGCCGCGGCAGCAGCATGCTGGACAGTGTCGTCAATGGCAACACTAGAGCATTGTATAGTATATCTAGTGCGTTAGGCAACACAAGACTCAAATGGCTGCGACTCGGCGGCATTTAAAATCATTTTGATTTCATTTCCGATTTTTCTTTTTGTAAAATACTGTGAGCATAAGATGACGCAGTTAACTATTTAAGACGATCTCTAGAAAACAGTCAAATGCCCTGCTGCAAAGCACTACAAGATTCGTCATTTACATAAAAAGGACACCAAATGGTCGACTCGCCCGGGGGCCTAGATCGTTAAGGTCGGTCCTGCAATACTGTGTACGTGTGCGGGCTTGCATGTCAAACGCAAACGCGAACTGATAAACAGTTTTGATCGTTTGCAACCCCCCTTAAGGTTTGTTAAAATATTTGATCGTATACAGCCTCGTCTGACTGGACGAAAGCGGTAATCACCTCAATTTTCAAACATGGAAACAGAAAAGATTGTAACAACTATCGAGGTATGTCTTTAATCAGCATTGTAGGCAAAATATTCTCAGGTATTGTTGAAAGGAGAGTGCGAGCAATAATTGAGGACAAGTTAGATGAAAATCAGTGTGGGTTTAGGCCTCTTAGAGGCTGTCATGTCCAGATCTTTAGTTTACGGCAGGTAATGGAAAAGTGCTATGAGTAAAACAGGGAATTGTATCTATGTTTCATAGATCTAGAAAAGGCTTATGTCCGTGTTCCCAGGATGAAGCTACTGTCAATTCTACAGATTGTGGTAGAGGAGGCAAACTTCTGCAGTAATTAAAGGACTGTATGTAGACTGTCAGGCAGTAGTTAGAGTAGAAGGCAAATTAAGCTCATGGTTCAGGGTAGTTTCAGGAGTAAGACAACGCTGTAACCTGTTACCACTGTTGTTCATACTATTCATGGATCATATGTTGAAAACAGTAGACTGACAGGGTGGGATTAAAATAGGTGAAAACAAAATAAGCAGTCTCGCATATGCGGATGACTTAGTCGTAATGGCCGATTCGATTGAAAGGTTGCAAACTAATATTTCAGAGCTCGATCAGAGGTGCAAGGATTATGATATGAATATCAGCCCCTCCAAAACGAAAGTAATGTCTATGGGAAAGAGATTTAAATAGGTTGAGTGCCAAATAGGAGGAACAAAGTTAGAACAGGTAGATAGTTTCAAGTAGGCTACCTGGGATGTATTTTCTCACAGGATGGCAAAAGAACTGGAATCGAGGTGCCACAAAGCTAATGCAGTGAGTGCTCAGCTGAGATCTACTCTCTTCTGCAAGAAGTAAGTACGAAGACTAAGTTAGCAGTGCACCGCTCTATCTTTCGACCAACTTTGTTGTATGGGAGTGAAAGTTGGGTGGATACAGGTTACCTTATTCATAAGGTTACAGATATGGAAGTAGCAAGAATGATTGCAGGTACTAATAGATGGGAACGATGGCAGGAGAGTGTCCATAATGAGGAAAAAAAACTGGGAATGAACACCATAGATGAAGCCGTTATAACAAACAGACTGAGATGGCGGGGTCATGTTACACGCATGGGGAAGCAAAGTTACCTAAGAGACTCATGAGCTCGGCGGCTGAGGGTAAGAGGAGTCGAGGTAGACCAAGAAGAAAGTACTTAGATTCGGTGCAGAATGATTTTGAAGTAAAAGGCATAACATCAGACGAGGCATCGATGTTAGCATTGAATAGGGGATCACGAAGGAATTCTATTAGAGGTACTATGCTCCAGACTGAAAGCTGAAAGGCATAATCAGTCTCTAATAATGATGATGATGATGATGATACGGCCTCTTTGAAAGTGCGCAAATAGAAACCAGGATTTGGGGAATAACCGTACGTTCGATAGATTGATAGACTAAATCGCTCTCTTATCAGTTGGTCAATGTTAACCTCGTCATCATAAAACCAGCTTCGAATGTATTTTCTTTATTTTACGGCTTTATAATACGAGACAACTCAGTATTGTTTTATAAATTAACAGAGTGCTGTGTCATTTGCCTATGCCACTATGAAAGTTATTTTAATTTTATAAAGTGAAGTTTGAGTTTGGACTTCGATTCTGAAATTCGTCCGATTCCGAAATTTGTCTGTCTTATTTGGGTGTGCCAAAGTGTGGACAAAAATAAATTTGGGTGGTCCACCCTAACGCTGCCTACTTTCTTGAAATTGAGTTCAAGCATGGATAAAGGTATCATTATTATGGAAGAAAGTCTGTTACCGTATGCTTTTTTGCGATGGAAAAATATCGACATTCAAAGTATTGTTGTTAGAAACCACGAATAACCTATGTCTACACAGGATTTTGAATTCCTGATTTCGAGAATGCGACTCAAACTCTCCGAGTTTTGCTTGTTGTATCAGAGTCGAACATAAGAGTCAAGAAAATCCCAGTGAATTTTTGCAACTTCGTGACTGCAGCGCTGCCAAGCGGCTGGATCGTAAAACCAAACCGCGAAACGATTGCGTAATGAATGTGTGTTTGGAGTGAAGCAGCAAATTCAAAATACCCTCGTATTTAGGAGCTTTTGTGGTGCTAAAATTGTAACAACTATCAAAAAAGGAATTCGGAAATCTCTCATTTACAAAGGTTGCTCAGAAGTAAGAGAATAATGTTACGAATAACAAATGTTCATTTACGGTGGTTTGTTATACTTTCAGGCATAGAAATAAATCTTTAACAATTCATTCACATCCAAACTTCTGCCCTTAATCATAATCACAAATACTTGACCACTATTTCAAATATTACTGCTGTTTAAAAGTAATGTCTGAATGCTTCCAATAACACCTCAGTTTCACAAAAATTAAAAGCCTGTATACCAATATATTTTGGCGGTTCCCTACAAGTTTGATAAAGTGAACGCATAGCTACAAATACATAATAGTCCATATATAAACTGTTAATATTAGCACGTCGCGTTCTTGAAGGTATTCAGTTTCATACCTACCAAGTAGCTAAAAAAATTATGATAGGTACATGAAAGGTGAAAGGAGGGTTTAAAAGCGATGTAGAGTCTAGCCTCCTACAATGTAAAAATCGTGTATAGTTTTGAAAATACTACAATGTCAGAAATCCGCTGAAACAAAACTCATGCAAGACGTCATTATCTACCGAGCATGCGAACATAATCAAATAAGTCACTTTTATACTCGAGCACATCAGGTTGAGATTTATATCTGCTTTCAAAAAGATTTTGGACGATATTATTACGACTCAGGTATTGTGAACTGTATGAATTACACTGCACAAACAATTCGTTATTATAGACTGTCATTAACAGAAGTACTGATATCACTTTAATGATGTTTTCATACTTGTATTAGAAAGTTCACAGCAACGTTCAGTGACTAGGAAATATGACAGTAACAACATTAAAAACGGCAACTTTTCAGTTTGCACCACGCCATTTCTCTGTTACTCCCAACTGGCCGCTTGGAGCGCTAGTATCGCTTCAGCTGCAATTTTTTCCTAGTTTTGCGACCAACCTCCTTGTTTGCGACTGTTTGTTTGGTAGACTGTGGTTGTACTATGACATACATATGTCGTCAAATAAGTTCCCTGTTGAGTTAAAGATTCATTCACTTGTTTTTTTCTTTTGTTATTATTTTTACTTCCCGGTCTGCAAAATTAAAAATCGTGTCGGCGTTGTATTCGGTGATTCAGTGAAAAACTTTTAGCAAGGCGAAATTACAACTCATCAAAATGTTTAACAGGGGTAAGTAATTTTTTTGTCGTTTTCCTTTAGCGTTGAAGCCTATATTCTGCATATTTAGGAAGCAGTCGTCTTAACAGCAGTATGATATTTTCGGTGGGCATTAATTATAGCACAGTGACAGAAGTGCCGTGCAAAAATGATAGGGCATAAGATTTCCAAATGGACTAACAGGAATTGTGTTTAGGGTAGGGTGCAGATACTATCTATACATAGTGACGTAAACAGCCGCACCTACACCCCATCAGTGTTCGCAACCGAACTGTAATTATATATTTGCGATGATGACATGCCTGCATACATTGTGCGAAAGCTTATTAGTATCGTAGAAAAGATGTACGATAATTTTGGAGGTAATTTCCTAGATCCCGTGTACATCGAAGGGAACGGCATTGCCATCGATATATATCGAATGTTCGACACAGTGTTTCTGAACCGAAGAATCGGGCGCTACGCGTCCTCTCGTAACTTTGACTTAAAAAAAGTGATCTGCAGGTAGACTTAAGAAGGTTAGGTATGTGTTAAACAAGACGTGTTTAGTTTAGTACGTGAGGTTGCATAGCGCCCGAATCTCCGGTTCAGAAACACTATATCGAACACTCGATATATATCGATGGCAATCCCATCTTCGATGTATACGGGGTCTAGGAAATTACCATTTTGGAACTAATAAAAATATTAGAACATTGTGTCTTGCGCTGATTGGTAAATAAATAAAATGATTTTTTTCTAGCGGCTTATGGTAATTTACAAGAAAGCTTTCCATCGACATAGCCACGCACCTATCGATATATCGAACATTTACTTGTCATACACGGGACGCATACTCTCTGTCTGTGTTATTGAATGTGACTGAAGGTATTGAAGTGTTTATTAGTGTTGGCGATATGAGTTCTAGTTATACAATTTCGCGGATGAACGCTTACCGTGGAAGAGTTTACTTCCTTTTTTGACGACAGTGGACAGAAATGTCGAATTTTGTAGAAAGTACGGTTTATTACCAAATGACAGACTTCATTTGGTTTGCGATAAAACTCCAGAGTTCGTGTCGCGGCATACTGTGGAATGTTCAGAGGTTGGCAGCGGCCGCAGCCGACCAATCGTAGCACAGACAGTGACAGCCAATGAGATATTAGCGCGTAACAGCTGTTTTGCTAGGCCTTCACAAAAAATAATATTGATTGTAAAGGAATATTTAATATTTTCGTATGAAACACGTTAAATTTCCTGCGAAAGGTGATGTTCTTATTGTATTCTGAAACACGCACAGTCACGAAAATAATTGTCTTCTTTTACGAACGAAAGACGTAATATCGTTGTCATTTACTAATGTCACACCGCTGAAGCAATAATTTTGGCGGAAGTAGAAAAACATTGATAAGGAAGGACAGAAAGATTTGCAAGAGACAACGTTACAATCAACACCATTATTGTATTTCATTGCTAAATGCAAATTATAGATTTAAATCTGAAACACTGTCATTATTGCGAAATAAGAATCTACGTAATTTATGTTAGCATATTGATGAAGTAAATAATGAATGCTGTTTCTGCTCTATGGTTGACAGGTTCTTGTATGTACCCTTGTCCGGTCAGTAAAAGTAATTGTCCTCGTAAAATAAAGATAAGGAATCACTTGATCACTGTTTCGTACAGATCATAAAATAAAACATGCTATACCTGCTCTATGGTTGACAGGTTCTTTTATGTACCCTTGTCCGGTCATTGAAAGTAATTGCCCTCGTAAAATGAAGATTTAGAATCACTTGATCACTGTTTTGTACAGATCATAAAGTAAAACATGCTATACCTGCTCTATGGTTGACAGGTTCTTGTATGTACCCTTGTCCGCTCAGTAAATTTACTGTTATCGTCACCGGAACAAATCATAACAAAACATTGGCGTTAATGCGAGAACATTGACACGAAAAGATGCACATTGAACTCAATAAGTATCAGTCGAAGAGAAAGAAATTAACGTAAATGTAAAACTTTATTTTGGAGTATATATTTTTCGAACAACAGACATGAACTTAGCAAACAGGTCTTCCACATTAGAATAACGCCTTCTCCACATATACTCCATAAGATAAGAATCGAACATATTTTTTATTTTTTGGGCCCACGAAAGGACCGCTTAATAGCGGACCATGTGCCCTGTATTGAATTTGTATGGGCTGCTTTTTTTTTTTTTTTTTTTTTTTTTTTTTTTTTTTTTTTTTTTTTTTTTTTTTTTGGGCACGTTACTGTCTCCAGGGAACTGCTGGCTGGCACTATTACGTCGCCGGCCAAAAGTCAATCGACTTGTAATCAATATATATATATCTTGATTACAAGTCAACTGGCTCTTGGACACTGCAAACACAGACAACACGCAGTCAGAAGTGAACAAGTGAAAATTGTAGTGAATTGGTGGCAAACGCAGTTGAAACACCGATAAAATCTACCACCTTTAGGATGAAAACATTGAAATTCAACCCCAGGATGACAAGTATGAGCATGGACGCCCATATGACTTTTCCTGTGGGAGGGGCGGGGGGCAAAACCATGGGGAAAGCGTTGCACTATTTAATATTTTGGAAGACAAATGCCGAATTTGAAGTAGCCATAAAATAGAGCCTGTTCGAACCCTGCTAAAAAACTTTATCCTGTTTCTAAAAAAAAAAAAAAAAAAAAAAAAAAAATGACATTCACATCATTATTTTAAAAAATCTCCTCTCTAAACTGTATATTTTGTTTTCCCTGAAAGCTGTGGGGCACCTCCCCCCCTGCCCATAGGTACGGGCGCTCTAGGGTGTGAGTTAGCAACACTATAAATCGCCACTGATGATGCTTCAGTAATAAAAGAAGGGAAACGCTTTTGGCACAGACAAGCTGCCTTTTCATTAGTTGCAAAACTGGTGATTAATCCGCTCCACTCTTAGAGGTAAACGCATCCGTTTCCAAGACTGCCGCTTGGCGACGAAAATTATTTACCAAGACATTAGTAGGAACTAGAATGGTATTGAAACACGAATTCGGATTTGTGGCCAGCAAGTTGCATCTTCTCCAAAAGGAAATAGAAACTCCTTAAGAGGACGCAGACATTATTATACAGTACATCTGCTTCTTGCACAACATAATTGATAAAAATTGACCCAACAGAAAAAAGTGGTATTTCAAGAAGAGCGACAAGTGTGTGATAGGTATTGAAAACCTGTGTCAACTCTTATTAATGCAAACGTATCTACCTGTCGCATGAATCATTTATTGCATAGTGTAACTATTGCCATAGGCCTCACCACCACTAAATTAGTGAGGAGGACAGCTTAAAGGATAGGAAATATGTCATACAGAGGAGAAAACTAAAGGCCAAAATATTGGGGACGCCCATGACTATTGCGGCCATAATTTATCAGAATTGCATATAACTCACATGTGGAAATATACAAACCCTTTGGCATTTTGTTATCCGTAATATTTATTTGTAGCTTTTGTATTTATTCTGTTCATTCCAAATTTGGGGTATGAGGTTCCTGTCGTGACGTTCACATATATATGATCACTTTGACGAGTATCACAACAAACCGCACCAAATAACTGCACTAAACATATAACCCGCTTGCGGTTATATTGGCGTTAACGTGTGGCGTTGCTCTGCTCAGCACGGATTCTAAGCGGACATACCGTTATTCCATTATTAAACCAAATAACTGCCCCCCCCCCCCCCCCATCAACAAGTGGCGGAACCCACGAACGATGGTGGGTCGCGTATGTCCGGGAACAGACGGGTACTGCACTGCAGTGTTGTAACAGTTGCGCTACACACTTACACGTGCTTTGTACTTGAAGAAGGCGAGTATCCTGCAAATTAGTTTTCTGACTTCCTTATGTAGAGTTTGCCCCATACCAACACTATAAAGATGGCGACTGGCAACAAACGAAATATATAACACGCAATAATCTCTTTTAATGCAAACAATGGCTACGACATTCAGAGCAGACCGCTCAAAATACTACTGAACACTCATTGGCTGTCAGAGAATGCGTGACGCCTTCGTATAGTATGCCGTCTTCGTATATTTACAGTCCGTAAAATCCGAGCAAGCGGGTTCCCACGCTGCCTACCCAGCTACGTCACAAGGCGCATGTACTAGAGCACTGTATAGTACGTGCTTTAGCATGTACAGGGTGGTTCACCATGGTGAAGCCGCCCTTCCGCGTGCACTTTGAATCAGTGTCGACCGTGTGTGCGGATGCGCCCGCGTGGTGTTTATTTATTTATAAATAAATTACTTAGCACTATATATTCTTCCAGAATACGACACTGCACTGTAAATTACATTATCGCTGCGACGGTAGTCGTATATCAGGATACTTATATTTACTAGAAATATAAAACAGACTGAACTGTACTCAAATAGTGCAGTTAGTCTGTTTCCTTTACTTTCACCAAGCCAAATATAAGTAAAACAGGCGTTTCGAGTGGAGTAAGAATATGAAATACGGTCGTGAAGACGTTGAAAATAACACCTTGGATGCCCCATCACACCGACCGATGAAATCGCGGACGAAGTGAAAGAGTTGAGTGAATTTTATCCATAATAGAAGCAGTTTAACTTCATGACGTTTACTTTATAGAATGTAGAAAAAGATCCATTGCCAGTTTTTCAACAGATGTCCCTGGAAGTGCTGTTGTAGGATAGAAAATAAAATTCTTTTCAAAATCGACAATCCCATTAACATTTGAACGTACCTCGAATCTCAAGCTTTACATGGAATTTTAGAATGGGTGTTCGGATTTCGAAGATAATTTTAGCAGCGTTTAGTATAGCTATTGCGTATATGTTTAAAGAATTGTTTTTCAGAATCAGGTAACTTAAACAGTAACTGATACGAAGATTGTGCAATACAATAACACGAATTACATTCGTCGAAATCCTCTTTGGAAAGTTTTAGTAATTTATTTGGCTGTAACAGTACTTCTTGCGGAGTAGAAAACCATAACTGAATCCAATATTCATTACAATTATTATATTGCTTTTATTGACATTGTCCATCATGACATCAAGGCAGCAGCCTCCCAATATTTTTTGTAAGTAATGTTGTTGTCGATTCAATTTTAGTCGATACAAAAAGCTCTTTTTGCCTTGCCCCTTTAATTTCCTTCTTTCGGTGCAATATTTACATCGCCAGTCAATTAAATCAGTTCTCTGTACCAGGATATGTCTATTTTCATGAAACTTTCTATAACGATGAGTTTCCTACCACATTCTTCGTGTTCTTTCTTCGCATTTCCAGTAAACCATTTGTTTTATTTTCACGTTCTTTCTGATGGTTCCTATTGTAGAAAGATTGGCGTTTGTATAAACTGCAGCCCTTTGATTGGGGCAGCTGATGCAAGCCACAGTGGAGGCTACCGAACGCTCATTACTCCACAGATATCTCCTCTTCCTGTTGTGTTCCTAGCGAGGTGGGGCAGTGGTTAGCACACTGGACTCACATTCCGAAGGAAGGTGATTCAAATCCACCTCCGGCCATTCAGATTTAGGTTTCCCGGGATTTCCGTAGATCACCCCAGGCAAATGCCTGGATGGTTCCTTTGAAATGGCACGGCCGATTTCCTTCCCCATTCTCAACCAAAAAGGGACATCTCTTCAACATCTGCAAAACAACAAAACGTTCTTTTGTACATTTTCTTCCGGTGTAGTGCGCTTAACCATCGTTTGTGAGTAAGTGAATATACAGACTGATTTGATGCTGCTAACTAAACTCAAACGAACTGGACCGGCATGAAGCACCGCACGCTTACCTAAACTGCTAGACAGCGGGCAGCTCATTTTTGGTGTGTTCGCGTCACTCGAGGCGGAAGGCCAATGTGGAGGCTGGCCGTTCTTCCTGTGAGGGGACATGTGGCCACTCCTTTAGCAGGCTCCGAGCAGGTGCACAGGGGGAGGGGGTTATTAGTTATTGGGAGCTCCAATGTTAGGCCCGTGATGGAGCCCCTTAGGCAGATAGCGTCGAGATGTGGAAAGAATTCCAACGTGCACTCGAAGTGTCTGCCGGGGGGCCTCATCCGAGATGTGGAGGCGGCCTTGCCGGCGGCAATCGAGCGTACGGGGTGCGGCCGGAAGTTGTGGCTCACGTCGGTACCAATGACGCTTGTCGCTTGGGTTATGGCGACATCCTCAGTTCCTAAGTGCGGCTGGCGGAATTGGTGGACACTGCTGGCCTCGCACGAGGGGTGCAAGCAGAGCTGTCGATTTGTAGCATTGTTCCCAGAGTTGATCGAGGTCCTTTGGTTTGGAGCCGAGTGGAGGATCTGAACCAGAGGCTTCGCCGACTCTGTGGCAGCCATGACTGCAGATTTCTGGATCTACGTTAGCGGGTGGGGAATTGTAGGACGCCTCTAGATAGATCAGGGGTGCTCTACACTAAGGAAGCAGCCACTCGGGTAGCAGAGTATTTGTGGAGTGCACATGTTTTTTTTTTTTTTTTTTTTTTTTTTTTTTTTTTTTTTTTTTTTTTTTTTTTTCGTAAACTTTCAGAATATTAAGGACAAAGTTCCCGAATTTACCGCGCTGCAGGAAAATTATTGTGCTCAGATAGTTTTAGGCACCTAAAGCTGACTAAATCATGATGTGGAAAGCTCGGAAATATTTAGCGAGGCGTGGAATGTATATCGGAAAGACAGATCAGACACAACTGGAGGGGGAGTGTTCATTGCAGTGGACAAAGATATTGTTTCTACCGAGCTCGAAGTCGAGAGTGACTGTGAAGTTATATGGACGCGTATAACTGGTCTAAGAGAAGTTAGTAGTTGGGTGTTTTTACCGGCCCCCCAGTGCTACTGTAGCAGTTTTAGAGTCATTCAAAGAAAGTCTACGCCAGGTAGTTCGTAGGCATCCGGGCCATTCAATATTACTCGGGGGAGATTTCAACCTTAAGAGTATAGATTGGGACCTATCTATCTTTATTTCAGGCGGTACAGACAAGCGGTCTTGTAAAATACTATTAGACACGTTTTCTGAAAATTGTCTTGAG
Organism: Locusta migratoria; assembly: GCA_026315105.1. Taxonomy (NCBI): domain Eukaryota; kingdom Metazoa; phylum Arthropoda; class Insecta; order Orthoptera; family Acrididae; genus Locusta; species Locusta migratoria. The sequence goes on along the minus strand of CM048747.1, from coordinate 226,050,033 downwards.
CAATCAAACCGACAGACCACACGTAATGGAAATATTTTAACCTTATAGCTACAAACAGGCTCAACCTTACTAACGATGTCATTGTAGAGACAGGAGTTAGCGATCATGATATCGTCATCGCGTCAATGGTGACCAAAGTTAACAAACCAGTCAAGAAGGCTAGGAGCGTGTTTCTGTTAGGAAGAGCCGATAAGCAATTGTTAGCATCACAATTAGAAAATGAGTGAACATCGCTTAGTTCCGGTACAATGGATGTAGAGGAATTGTGGACTAAATTTAAATGCATTGTAAATAGTGGGTTAGAGAAATATGTACCTACAAAGTCGGTTAAGGATGGAAAAGATCCACCGTGGTACAATAATAATATTAGAAAGCTACTGGGAAAGCAAAGGCTGTTGCACTGTCGGTTCAAGAAAGATCATGCAAATCAAGACAGGCAAAAGTTAGCAGAGATCCGTGCGTCTATAAAAAGATCGATGCGCGAAGCATACAACGATTACCACAGCCATACCTTAATAAAAGATCTTTTCGACAACCAGAAAAAATTCTGGTCCTATGTAAAATCGATAAGCGGGTCAAAGGCCTTTATTCAGTCACTCGTTGATCATTCGGAAACAGTAATAGAAGAAAGTTAAACGGAAAGCTGAAGTTCTAAATTTAACGTTTAAGAAATCATTCACGCAGGAGGACCATACAAACATACCGCTAACTCCCAAATGGAGGACATAGTAATAGGTATTTCCGATGTAGAGAAGCAGCTGAGAGAGCTGAATACAAAAAAGTCTCCTGGTCCGGTTAGAATACCAGTTAGGTTTTACAAAGAGTATTCTGCGACATTGGCTCCTTACTTAGCTTGCATTTATCGCGAATCTTTAGTTCAGTGCAAAGTTCCTAGTGAATGGAAAAAAGCGCAAGTGACTCCCGTTTATAAGAAAGGTAAAAGAACTGACCCACATCAGTTTCCTGTAGAATTTTGGAGCTTATTCTCAGCTCGAATATAGTATATTTCCTTGAGACGGAAAAGCTTATTTCTATGTATCAGCATGGATTTAGGAAACATCGCTCGTGTGAAACTCAGCTTGCCCCTTTCTTGCATGAAATCTTGCGAGCCATGGACGAAAGGCAACAGGCAGATTGTGTTTTTCTCGATTTCAAAAAGGCATTTGAGGCGGTGCCACACTGCAGACTGCTAACGAGGATACGAGCACATGGAATAGGTTCACAGATTTGTGACTGGCTGGAAGACTTCATAACTAATAGAACGCAGTACGTTGTTCTCGACGGCGAGTGTTCATCAGAGACTACGGTATCGTAAGGCGTGCCCCAGGGGAGTGTGATAGGACCGCTATTATTTTCTATCTATATAAATGATCTGATGGACAGAGTAACTTGTAATTTGCGGTTGTTTGCTGATGATGCTGTGGTGTATGTGAGGGTGTTGTCATTAATTGACTGTAACAGGATACAGGATGACTTAGACAAAATTTCTAGTTGGTGTGATGAATGGCAGCTAGCTCTAAATGTAGAAAAATGTAAGGTGATGCACATGAGTAGGAAAACCAATCCCGTAATGTTTGAATACAGCATTGGTAATGAGCTTCTTGATGCTTCGTTCAAATATCTAGGCGTAAAATTGCAGAGCGATATGAAATGGAACGAACATGTAAGGAGAGTTGTGAGTAAGGCGGACAGCCGACATCGGTTTATGGGGATAATTTTGGGAAGATGTACTTCATCTGTAACGGAGACCGTGCATAAAACATTTGTACGGCCACGAGTATTGCTCAAGTGTTTGGGACCCGCAGCAGATCGGTTTAAAGGAAGACATGGAAGCAGTTCAGAGGCGAGCAGCTAGGTTCGTTACTGGTAGGTTCGACCAATGCCCGAGTGTCACAGAATTGCTTCGGGAACTCAAATGGGAATCGCTGGAGGAAAGACGACGTTCTTATCGAGAAATTCTGTTGAGCAAATTTAGAGGGTCGTAATTTGAAGCTGACTGCAGAACGATCCTACTGCCGCCTACTTACATTTCGCCGCGGTGTTGTAGCCGAGCGGTCTAAGGCGTCTCGCTGCGGAGCGCGCGGTTATTTGCCGTGGAGGTTCGAGTCCTCCCTGGGGCATGGGTGTGTGTGTGTTGTCCTTAGGTTAGTTTACCTAGGTTTAAGTAGTTTGTAAGCTACGGACTGACGGACTGATGACCACGCAGTTTGGTCCGACAGATTTACAAACATTTGAACATTTGATTTTACTTACATTTCGCGTAAGGATCACAAAGACAAGATAAGAGAAATTGGGGCTCGTACTGAGGCATATAGACATTCATTTTTCGTCATTCTATTTGGTAGTGGAATAGGAAAGGAAATACCTAGTTGTGGTACAGTGTACCCTCCACCACGCACCTTACGGTGGATTGCGGAGTATATATGTAGATATAGATGTAGATCCATGTAGAACTCGGTGTTTATCTACTGTCGTCTTTGTGGCTAAATAAGAGGAAAATAAAATACATCTATATCTATTTTGTAGGGTCTACAGAAGCGATGAAGATGAAAAGAAAAATGAAGTGGCAAAATCACAACAGTCAACTTCAACAGCAACACCTGTAACTGCATCAGTCCCTGTTCCTTATTCCCACACAACACCCCAGCTAGCTTGTGGGTCCAAAGATGATTCGGATTATGTAATTCACGCCGCCGGTTTTCGGCAACTCTCATTGTTTATGACGTCATATATCCTGAAATATGTGTCGTATGTTGTTCTTTCCTCAACAGCGATCGTTGTCGGATAATAAGGAATATGTGTACCAAATTTAGCTGAAATATGTCCAGTAGTTTAGGAGGAGATATGGAACATACAAATATATATGTATACATACATAAACCTAATTTTATATGATGTATTAATCTGCATGTTGATCCTGCTCCCTGTTCGTCCAAGATAATATGGCCTGCCCCCCCCCCCCCCCCAGCTCATACGACTTGAAGCATTCAAAAACAACAGTTGTACCGGGAAGTAGATACTTTCCCACCTAGCACTTCTAGTAGAACTACTTTTGTTCTTCTCGGAACAACTTCCATAAAATATTTATTTGTGCTCCTCTCCACTCCTCCAAACACCCATTTGCCGACGACTTTCTTCCCCCTATGAAATTTTCTTTCCACTCTCCACCAAGAACATCACCATTCCTCACGCAGTCTAAAACACACACTTCACGGCAGAAATTCCGCCAGTCTACAACAGTTGTTGGTGACGTCTCCAGTTCAGAAGAAATAAAATAATTGCTGCACTTCTTCACCCACAGGAAAGTCACTTTCCAAATGTCCGCGATACTCAAATTGCTTCCAGCAAACCAACTTTTGTTTCTAATACTCCAACGAAATAAATGTCCATGTCCTCTACAAACCCAATGAACTTTATCCTGGGCATCCTTTCTTGGACATAATTTCATAGCAGAGCCACAAAATTTGCAAGATACGGATCTAGCAATTAATCCGTTCTTTAACGTCCAATCAACCATTTCACCCTGTAAATTAAATCAACTCTATTTAAAAACGTAACGAAATCACGAAAACGTCCAACATATTCCGAAAATATATTAAAACGCGAAAACATACAAAACAAATAAATATTCGTACCTTTGCCTGCACCAAAACAAGATCAGCATATTTTATTGGCTTTCTCTCGATATTTACAAACGTTAACTCTCCCGGTAGAATCGACAAGAAAACAACGCGAAATATAGTGACAAGAAAACGCAACACAAAATAAACACATTCGAATATTGCGCGAATATAAATCAGCGAATTTCATTGGCTCCCGTGCACTACCACCTGATTGGCTAGCCATATGCAGTGGCCGTAGCCAACATCTGAGCACTCAACACTACTCCGAGACACGGATTCTGAAATTAAGCCATTTTGATAGCTTGCTGGATATATGGCTTACACATCAAATGGCTTCGTTCCTGACGAAACCGCCGCTCAGGAATAATGTAAGTATACTATATACTTGTATTTCTGTAGTGACATTAGTTAATGACGTAACTCTCACCGAAACAGTAATCGCTTTCTTATAAATTACCCGGCTTATTACGATTGCGCAGTGTGTTAATATTGAGAATGAGAGGGGATAATTTTTCGTGCTGAGCATGAAATAATTAATGCTGTTTCTGCTCTATGGTTGGCAGTTTCTTGTATGTAGGGCTTACCCTAATTATTTTCGTACAGCGAACATTTTATTTGCAACATATGTCACTAACCGCCGAGGCCATAAGTAAAATTTTACCCTTATCGTCGACTATAGTAATCACCATTTTTCCAATTTTTTTACTTCTGATATTGGGTAGGGTATTATAGGGGCAAACTTCATAAATTCAAAAGTGCATTCGGTGGTCAAAGCCCACTATCCAGTCGCTCGTTGATCAGTCCGGGGCAGTAATAGAAGAAAGCAAACGGAAAGCTGAAGTTCTAAATTTAACCTTTAAGAAATCTCTCACGCAGGAGAACACAAATGTACCATCATTTGATCGTGACATCGTAATAGGTATTTCCGATGTAGAGAAGCAGCTGAGAGAACTAAATACAAAAAACTCTCCTGGTCCGGATGGAATACTAGTTCGGTTTTACAAAGAGTATTCTGTGGCATTGGCCCCTTACTTAGCTTGCATTTATCGCGAATCTTTAATTCAGCGCAAAGTTCCTGGTGATTGAAAAAAGCGCAGGTGACTCCCGTTTATAAGAAAGGGAAGAAAACTGGCCCACATAATTACAGCCCAATATCGTTGACATCAGTTTCCTGTAGAATTTTGGACCATATTCTCAGTTTGAATATAGTAAATTTCCTTGAGATGGAAAAGCTTCTGTCTATGAATCAGTCGGGATTTAGGAAACATTGTTCATGTGAAACTCTTCTTGCCCTTTTCTCACGTGACATCTTGCGAGCCATGTCTGAAGGGCAACAGGCGGATTGTGTTTTTCTCGATTTCAAAAAGGCGTTCGACGCGGTGCTAGACTGCAGACTGCTAACTTAGATTCGAGCTTATGGAACAGGTTCACAGATTTGTGACTGGCTGAAATACTTCCTAAGTAATAGAACGCAATACGTTGTTCTCGATGGCGAGTGTTCATCAGAGAAGAGTGTATCGTCAGGCTTGACCTAGGGGAGTGTGATAGGACCGCTATTATTTTCTATCTATATAAATGATCTGTTGACGGAGTAACTATTTGCGGCTGTTTGCTGTTGATGCTGTGGTGTATGGAAGGGTGTCGTCTTTAGGATACACGATGACTTACACAAAATTTCTAGTTGGTGCGAAGAATGGCAGCTAGCTCTCAGTGTAGAAAAAGGTAAGGTGATGCGCATGAGTAGGAAAAACAACCCCATAATGTTAGAGCATTTTGATGAAGTCGTGTCGTCCAAAAATATCTAGACGTAACATAGCAGAGCAATATGAAACAAACATGTAAGGTCAGTTGTGATTGAGGTGGACAGCCGACTTCCGGTAATTGGAAGTATTTTGGGAAGATGTACTTCATCAGTAAAGGAGACCGCGTATAAAACGCTGGTACGCCCACGTCTTGAGTATTATTCAAGTGTTTGGGACCCGCAGCAGATTAGTTTAAAGGAAGACATGGAAGCAGTTCAGAGGCGAGCAGCTAGGTTTGTTACTGGTAGGTTCGACCATTACACGAATGTCACAGAACTGCTCCACAAACTGAAATGGGAATCGCTGGAGGAAAGACGACGTTCTATATGTGAATTTCTGGTGAGCAAAATTTAGAGGGCCGGAATTTGAAGTTGAGTGTTGTATGATCTTCCTGCCGCCTACTTACATTTCACGTAGTGAACACAGAGACAAGATAAGAGAAATTAGGGCTCGTACGGAGGCATATAGGCGTTCTTTTTTTTTTTTTTTTTTTTTTTTTTTTTTTTTTTTTTTTTTTTTCCTCGTTCTATTTGGGAGTGGAAGAGAAAGGAAATGCCTAGTAGTGGTACAGTGTAGCCTACCCTCCGCCACGCACCATACTGGGGATTGCGAAGTATGTATGTAGATGAGCTACATTTCTTAATTATTTTAACACACTATACATGAAAGAATTAAGAATAGTGTGTTAAAATAATTAAGAAATGTAGCTCATCTACACACATACTCCGCAATCCCCCGTATCGTGCGTGGCGGACACTACATGAACAACGGGAGTAAAACATGGACGATATACATACAGTTCGGACAGGAAGAGGATAGAGGGTTATGAAATGTGGTGCTACAGAAGAATGCTGAAGATTAGGTGGGTGGATCGCGTAACTAATGAGGAGGTACTGAACAGAATTGGGGAGAAAAGGAATTTCTGGCATACCTTCACTAAAAGAAGGGATCGATTGGTATTTTTTTTATATGACACATTCTTAGACATAAAGAAATCGTGAATTTAGCATTGGAGGGAAGTGTTTGGGGTAAAAACCTCAGAGGAAGACCAAGAGATGAATACAGTAAGCAGATTCAGACAAATGTAGGTTGCCGTTCTTATGTGGAGTTGAAGAGGCTTGCTCAGGATAGGGTATAGTGGAGAGCTGCATCAAACCAGTCTCCGGACTGAAGACCACAACAACAACAAACATAAAACACCTATTTAATTTATTTAAACCTTTTTTAATATACCACACATCTAATACATTATTTAATTATTCGTTGCAAACCCAACAGCTCTTAATTTAAACGATGTTGTAAAGCAAATTCTTCGGTCGCCGATATTTATTTTTGAATGGCCTTTTACAGTTTAAATCTAAATTCAACACTAAGTGCGGGAAAATGTAAGCCTGGCGATGGTGAACGGAGACTGGGGGTAGGGTAGTAAGCTATTATTACCGTTATGTTATAAAAATAACTTGTTCCGGAAGTTAGCGGCAGACAATATTGTCGAATTTCCCGTAAATTAGTGCTGCCGCACTTCACGTAACTAACGAATTCACGAATTTTCAAGATTTTTTAAATTTCGTAATTTGACGTCAGAAATTAAGGGTACTATATTCGACTAACTACAGTATTACGTTCGTAAATAAAGTTGGCAATTTCCAAGGAGGTTAGAATCCCTCCTTCATATTGTAATTTGCAATAATGCCTGATATCGAAATAGCTCGGCTTGAAACGATATATATTGAATGTACAACTCAAAATCGATTACGCGGGCAACGATGCGCGAGATGACGAAATATGAAATTATTTTGGCGAGTGGTAATGTAAAGCTGTGTTGATGAATTATTTTACAGCAGAATGTATTGTTGATTTGCGATTGGTATTGATTTTTGTTTTCCACTTTGTTATTTGCTAAAATAAATCCACATACCCCGACGACTTCGTTTAGAAAAGTAGTGCTGTCCTTGAAAAGTGGTGTGAGGAATGTCAATTCCCATTGTTGTTCATTTACGACAATAAAAATAGGCAGAAAGCATTGCTACATTGCTTAAAATATTAATATTACGTATACATACGCTCCAGTTTTCTATTACTTAAACATTAAAGTGATAGTTTTGTGTTCCATCTATGACGCTGTAACTCCGTATATGTTGTTTCTTTTAAAACCTGTAAGCTATAGGCTGTAAGCTGGCGGCACTGGGAGAAAGAGGCGGGGCTAGTTCTAACAGCCAATGCGCTACGAGCTGAATGCAAGCTTTAGCTCCCAACATTCTTCGCTCAGAGGTAATGTTTAAGTGCGTGATCTGCAAAGACCGATATAAACAACATTTATATACCTATTTGATGATCTGTATTGGTGGGTAATTTTGTGTGTTGTTTCGTAATTCTGGGAATTTTTTCGTTCTCGTAGATATAAACGCATTTTTGCGTATTAACACGCGCCCTTTCCAGCACCCCAACTAACGCCTTCGTCTGCCCGTTTCTCCATCATTTTCCGTTTCCCAACAGCCTCCATGATCCAATGGATCCCTGCTCCATCGGGGCGGGGCGGCGGCGGAGGCGGTTGTTGTTCTTATTGTTGTTGTGGTCTTCAACCTGCAGACTGGTTTGATGCAGCTGTCTGTGCTAACCTGCCCTGCCCAAGCTTGTTCAACTGTGAATAAGAACGAGAACAAACATTCTTTTGAACCTGCTTGCTGTATTCGTCTCTCGGTCTTCCTATACGATTTTTACCCCACACACTTCCTTCTAATGCTAAGCTGAAGGATTCGTTGATGTCACAGAATGTATCCCATCAACCTATCCCTTCTCGAAGTCAGGATATGCTACAAAGTCCTTCCCTCTCCATTTCTGTTGAGCACCTCCTCATTAGTTACGGTACTACATGATGTACCCATCTGATCTTCATCATTCGTCTGTAGCACTACATTTCAAAAGCATCTATCATCTTTTTGTCTGAAATCCTTATCATCCACATTTCACTCCCATACACAGCTACACTCTAGACTAATTATTTCAGAAAGGATTTCCTTACATATAAAATTAATATTTGATGTCAACAAATTTTGCTTCCTCAGAAATGCTTTTCATTCCATAGACAATCTCATTTTATATCTTCTTCAGCCATCAGAAGTTATTTTGCAAACCAAATAATAAAATTTTCAAAAATTTTTATTACCTCGTTACCTTATCTTACTCCTTCAGGATCACCAAATTTTCTTACACTACATTCCATTACACTTGTTTTGCTCTTGTTAACGTTCATCTAATGACCTGATTTCAAGACACTGTCCATTCCATTCAATTGCTCTTCAGGTCCTTTGCTGTCTCTGGCAGAACAACTGTCATCAGCAAACCACAAAGATTTTTTATTTCTTCTCCCTGAACTTTCATTCTTTTCTAAATTTATCCTTACATTTCATTGAAGGAAAAGTATACAATCAAATCCTTGGCACAGCCATCGACACCAGTATGCCACTCTCCTAAGCCAACTTATTCATGACTATTAATTGTCGTTCCGACACAACCTCAACTCCTCCTCCCCCATCACTTTCACTTGCTCAAACTGGCATGTCACCTTGGATGTTAACCTCCACCTCACTGATGGCTTGATACACATTAAACCTACTAAATATCAACAGCACCTGCACTTTGACAGCTGATATCCACTCCACATCAAAAAATCCTTCCTATACAGCCTTGCCACCCGTGGACAGCAAATTTGCAGTGAAGTCCCTTACACAATATGCAGAAGACCTCACAAAGGCCTTCACGGACAGACATTATCCTCATGACCTACAGCACAAACAGGTTTTCCCATGCCATTTTCCCACACACCACCAAACCTCCCTCCACCCCCAATAACCAGTCACAAAGGAGTGTCCTTGTCATTCAGTACCATCCCAGACTGGAACAATTAAATCAGGGCATTGATTATCTATCATACTGCACTGAAATGAGAGACATCCTACCCAAGATCCTTCTGACCCTTTCTAAAGTGGATCATATCCCTGTGGAAGACCTAGATGCGAAACCTGTACAGTCCACCCACACAGCACTTTCTGTTCCACTCCTGTCACAGGCTTACCCTATCCCATCAGAGGACAGTCCACCTGCGAAAGCAGCCATGTGATTTACCACCTCTCCTGCAATCATTGCACAGTGTTTTGATATTAGTATGATGAAGAACCAGCTGCTCATCAGGATGATTGGCTACTGTCAAACTATGACAAAAAGCAAGATGGGCAACCCTGTTTCACAGCATGTGGCTAAACACAACAGTCTTGATTTCAGTTGTTGGTGACATCTCCAGTTCAGAAGAAATAAAATCATTGCTGCTTTACTACCCGAGCTGTCTGGATCTTCCCCTCCACAAGCTCTTTTGAACTGCATAGATGAGAGGTGCCCCTTCAACACATTGTACGATCCCATAACCATATTGGCCACAACCTAAGATAACTTGGAATCCCTACACTCTATCCCTAACCATCCCTCCCTTTCCACACTCATTATCCTGTATCCCTCAAATTCAAGTCTTCCTTCCAACTATGTCTCACACCTTACAATGTCCCCTTAATTAATTAGTCAAGTATCTTTTATTTTTATCCTTTCAAAGCCCCACACTGCCTCTTCACATTCCTTTACACTTCTTTTTTACCCTTTCCCAACCATTCTCTTAACTGTATCCAATTGCACATCTTATATTCCCACCTACCACAGCCTTTACAATCCATAATTCTATATGTAACTTTCCATCCCCACCCTTACCCAGCATCCTCCCCCTCCACTCCCCTCCTCCCTCACTGTCAGATGCTTCTGCTGCTGGTGTGGCAGGACATGGTGGCTATGTATGTATAGTTATCTGAGTTATTGTGTGAATGTATGTGTTTCATTTTCTGATGATGGCCATGGCTGAAAATTTAAGTTGTGTGAATGTGATTGTCTATTTTTCATGTCTGTCAGCAGCTCAGCGAGCCTCTTTATGATGAGTTGTTATCTATCCTCCATTATTGACAAAAGAATAACATAGTTACATTAGAAGGCTCACTAACTGCTGACAGGCAGAAAAAAGAGATAATCACATTAACACAACTTAAATTTTTGGCAATACCTTTCACCGGAAAATGAAAAACATACATTCACACAATCATATATAGATAGAGAACAACTCACCGTAAAGACGAATGTTGAGCCGCCGGCATACCCTAATGAAAGACACACAAACACACACACACAATTCTAAATTTTTGACCGCAGCCTTCCTCAGAAAGAGAATACCCACATATACACAAATGCAAACACACCTAGGCAGACATACATAGCTACAGTATGTCTGCCTAGGTGTGTTTGCATTTGTGTATATGTGTGGGTTTATATACACAAATGCAAAGGTAAGTCTTTCCTGCCCCGGGATTGGAATGGCTCCTTACCCACTCCCTTAAAACCCTCATCATTTCCTTTTCCCTCTCCTTCCCTTCTGCCTGAAGAAGCAGCTAGGCTGCGAAAGATAGTGTTTTTTTTTTTTTCTTCAGGAAGAAGCGGCCATTGGTTGCAAAAGCTTGTATCTTGTGTTTGTGTGTGTTTTTGTGTCTATCTATGAGCCTGTCCTTTGGGTAATTTATTCTATTTCTATTTTTTATACATAAATTAATAAAGACATACATACATGGGCATTGCCAGGTTTTCAGCTCATTTCAAATATTTGTTGTACCTAATTTTTATGTACTGCATATGAGAGAACACTCATTTTAATACTAAATTGTATAGCACTTCTAAGCAGTGATTTTCATAACCACAACAAGGCTGAATCTGCTTCCTTCTGCTGTACCATTTACCACCGTAAGCCAACAGCTGTTCCATAAAAAATACTGTCCTTGTAAATTTGATTGTTGTTTGTTAGGCACGTAAATGGATGACAACATGATTTACTAACAGAATTGATGGGATACAGGTCTCTCTCTCTCTCTTATATTTTAGTGTTGCTGTGAGGAATTTCGGAAAATAGTACAGAATAATTTTTTTGCAAAGAAGTTCAGAGCTAAGGTCCTCAACACATTTCTCCTGTTGTGGTGCCAGTTTAAATATGCCCTGTTCTTAGTAATCCAACTGGATGTATATGAAGTATACTGAATTTTAAAAATACATTCTAGGTGCTTGTTTACTTAAACTTTTCATTTTTTAGGACCTGGTTCTGGAACCTATATGCTGCCACCACTGATTGGCTTCAAAAACCATGATGCCACAAAATACAGAAACCCAGCCTATACTATTTCAGGCTTCATTAAACCAATAGATAAGAGGATAAGCCCAGGTCCTTGTTATGGACTGGAGAGAAACTTTACACAACGTGGGAGAGATGGGATACCTGCATATACAATGGCTGCACACATAAAGCCATTATGTAAGTAATTAACACTATTACAAAGAAAAATGCATAACCTTAATGAGTACTATTTAAATATTTGATATGGCTTAGATGTGTATTATATTTTTTTAAGTTGCAATAATAGGTATGAATGAAATGAAGTTGATAGATATGCACAAAAAGGTCTTGATCATATCTCTAAAAAGAGTTTCTGTGTCCTTTACCTAAATTGATATTACATATTTTTTGTTTTGTAGGTAATACATGTTTATAGCAACAGCACAATATTACTGATTTCATAGCTACTACAAAAATTGTAGAATTGTGCATAGGAAAAGTAGAACTCCCACACTTTAATATCGAGCATGGTCAGATACATTTATAATCTACTCTTCTCAGCAACATATAGGAGTCTAAACTCACCACAGAGACTCCACTCCCTACCACCACCAGTAGTCAGAGCATTTCTTTGAGTATGTCACTGTCGCTACAAATCTTGAATCTCTGGAGTCCCCTGCTTCCTTCCTTGTATGAAGCACTGCAGAGGAAAGCAGCCAGTGCACTTCATTGTCTTGATTGTCTTAACACAAATGCACATAATCACCCATGCTGTGGCTGCCTACTAAGCATAGGACACGAGTGGTTATTTTCTTGTTGAGCATGTCAGGAGAGTGTGAAGCTGATTATCCTGTTGGATGGGACTGAGAAGACCAATAAAGTCATCCATAGTGGGAATTGTGTTGTCTCTGTATGTCCATCTCTTTGTATGATGGATGGATTTGTATCAAATTACAATAAATGGCCAACCCCTCCACACATCAGTTTTTACTTAAATCTGTTCATTCACCCAGGTTCAGTGATATACTTTCTCCATCTTCAGGCATTTGAGCTGACATAACAAATGGTCACTGGACCTTTATGGTGACAATTATTGAACTATATGAAACGGAATATGATATAGTTACAAACTACATTGTGCAAACACTTTGTTCGCAATGTAAATGTCACTGCAGGTACCTACTATTTGTATTTAGGTTATGACATTTTCAATACACCTGCCTTCCATGACAAGGATGTGACACAAATAGAGAAATTTTTCATAACCCACTGGAGAGTCAGAACATTGACGCTGTCAGTGAGCCCCTGAATGGCTGTTCACAGTTCAGTAATGGTTTTGGGGTTATTGCTGTCCTTGTGTTTAATATATCCCTGAAAACAGAAATCACATGTGTCGAGATTTAGAGAATTATGGGGGCCAATTGAGGTCCATGCCATTAATCTCTAGGTATTGTACAGCCAGAATGCAATTGTTATGGCCTAGCATGCCATTTAGATCATGCACGCCTGTATTTATGCTCCGTTGGCTTACACCGGCCTGGCCATGATAGTACATGGCGAAGCCACAGGAGGTAACGGGTGTCTAAGGCAGCTGACATGAGCTGCGCGCCACCTGCTGGCGGCCCACTGTCAAACGGCCGGCAGTGACGGCCATCTCAGTCATTGAGTGTCTCGGAACATGCAGTTTGTGCCAAACGGTGTTCACTGCAGTGGCAACAAGGTTTATGGTAGCGTGGTCTTTCTGCTGCAGTCATGGCAGAGCAACTTAGCGCCTTGACGATGAATCTTCAGTTGTTTCCGGAAATTTTGGCTCAACAGAATGCTTCCCTCACGGCGTCTATTGACACCTTGACTAGGGCTATGACACAACAGGTCGGGTTGTGGTGTTCTGTGCCTGCTCCCTTCGTTTCCTCACTTTGACGACAATGCCGAGGATTGGACTGACTATGAACAGCATTTACACCAACACTTCGTAGCTTTCCAGGTGTGTGATGAAGGTAAGCAAAAAGCTTATTTCCTTTTGTGGCTTTTGCCTTGTCTTGTTTGATTGCTGGGCAATTTGGCGCCACTTCAGACGCAGGCATGCAGGCCACACCTGGGCCACAGAACTGCAGGGGCTAGCCCGTCATTGTCTGTTTTGGTCCGAGCCACATGGTGATGTGTATGCGGACTCTATGTATGCAAATAAAACAAACTTTGCCTCAGGTAAAGTCGTGGATGAAAGGTCATTGAAGTATACAGGTAAAAGCAGGGACCCCAAGATGGAACCATGGGAGACCCCCACATGTTATTAGCTCCCAACTGGATGAGGCCTGATAGTTCAGTATACATCTCTTTCCTATTGTCTCCTTATAGAGAAACTGTTTGAACCATTCTGCAGCATTTCCTGTTATATTGTAATATTCTAATTTGCTCAAAAGAATATTGTGATTTACACAGCAAAATGCCTTTGACATATCAGAAAACATACCAGTGGCCTGTAATTTATTGTCTAATGAATTAATTACATTATCAGCCATGAGAAAACTGTTTCACCTAATGTGTAAGATGTATGAGACAGGTGAAGTACCCTCAGACTTTAAGAAAAATGTAATAATCCCCATTCCAACGAAAGCAGGCACAAACAGGTGTGAAAATTACAGAACCATCAGTTTAATAAGTCATGGTTGTAAAATATTAACACGAATTATTTTCAGAAGGATGGAAAAGCTGGTAGAAGCCGACCTCAGGAAGGATCAGTTTGGGTTCAGGAGAAATGTCGGAACACGGGACTCAATACTCACTTTACGGCTTATCCTAGAAGATAGATTAAGGAAAGGCAAACCTACATTTCTAGCTTTTGTAGATTTGGAGAAGGCTTTTGACAATGTTGATTGGAATAAACTCTTTCAAGTTCTGAAGCAAGCAGGAGTAAAATATAGGGAGCATAAGGTTATTTATAACTTGTACAAAAACCAGACAGCAGTTGTTAGAGGTGAAGGGCATGAAAGGGATGCAGTGGTTGGGAAGGGAGTAAGAAAGGGTTGTAGCCTTTCTCCAATGTTAATCAATTTGTACAGTGAGCAAGCTATAAAGGAAAGCAAGGAGAAATTTGGAGAAGGAATTAAAGTTCAGGGTGAAGAATTAAAAACATTGCGTTTTGCCGACGACATAGTAATTCTGTTGGAGACAGCAAAGGACCTGGAAGAGCAGTTGAATGGAATGGACAGTGTGCTGAAAGGTGCATATAAGATGAACATTAACAAGAGTAAAACAAGGGTAATGGAGTGCAGTCTAAGAAAATCAGGTGATGCTGAAGGAATTAGATTAGGTAACGAAACAATAAAGGAGGTAGACGAGTTTTGTTACTTAGGCAGTAAAACAACAAATGATGGTCGCAGTGCAGAGGATATAAAATGCAGAATGGCAATGGGTAGAAAAGCATTCTCGAAAAAGAGAAATTTGTTATCCTCGGATATTAATTTAAGCCTAAGGAAGTCCTTTCTGAAGGCATTTGTGTGGAGTGTTGCCTTATATGGGAGTGAAACATGGACGATAAATAGTGCGGACAGGAAGAGGATAGAAGCTTTTGAAATGTGGTGCTACCGAAGAATGCTGAAGATTAGGTGGGTGGATCGCATAACTAATGAGGAGGTACTGAGCAGAATTGGGGAGGAAAGGAATTTCTGGCATACCTTGACTAAAAGAAGGGATCGATTGGTAGGACACATTCTTAGACATCAATGAATTGTGAATTTAGCATTGGAGGAAAATGTGTGGGGTAAAAACCGCAGAGGAAGACCAAGAGATGGATACAGTAAGCAGATTCAGACAGATGTAGGTTTCCATTCTTATGTGGAGTTAAAGAGGCTTGCTCAGGATAGGGTATCGTGGAGAGCTGCATCAAACCAGTCTCCTGATTGAAGACTACAACAACAACAACACATTATCACTGTATGTGTAGATATCCTTCTCAATACCAGAATTCTGTAGAAATCAGATTTGTGACATGGATAATATTTTACTAGTGGTCAGATGTTTAAGAAGATGACTGTACATTAACTTTTCTAAAATTTCTGAAAATGTGGGCAAAAGGGAAATTGGACAGAAATTTGATAGAATTTCTTTGTCTACTTCCTTCCAATGGGTTTACAGAATGAAACTTCACTCCGCTGCAGAGTGAAGTTTCATTTTGGAAACATCCCTTGGGCTGTGACTAAGCCATGTCTCCACCATATCCTTTCTTCCAGGAGTGCTAGTCTTGCGTGTTTGCAAGAGAGCTTCTGTGAAGTTTGGAAAGTAGGAGGTGAGGTACTGGTGGAAGTAAAGTTGTGAGGCGGCATTGTGAGTCGTGTCGGGATAGCACAGTCAGTAGTGCGCTTGCCCGCGAAAGGCAAAGGTCCCAGGTTCGAGTCCCGGTTCCGGCACACAATTTTAATCTGCTAGGAAGTTTCATATCACCGCACACTCCGCTGCAGAGTGAAGTTTCATTCTGGTAGTGTAAAATTATTAGCATCTGCGTATTCCTCTACAAGATTTCCATTGATGTTAGTGTCTTCATATCCCCATGTAGTGCTATGGCTGTTAAAATCACCTAGGATGAAGCAGTTTTTTTGGTTATTAAAATTATGTGGTTCATTAAATATGAATTTCTGGCTAGGGGGCTTGTACACACTTGTTATTGTGCATTGTCCAGTTTCAGCTGTTAGAATTTCTAAATTTGTTGAGCCCACCGATGTTATAATTTGGTCCGGTTTGACAAAGATTGCACTACTGTATTTTTTGTGTGGTACCTCAATTACAAGTTTCATTCCTGGTATGTTTGGACAAGGTGAATTGGTGTCTATATGGGTCTCCTGAATCCACAGAATATGACATTTGATGTTTCTGCACATTTCTGAAAGCAGCTCCTGCTTATTGTTGGTCAAGCTCTCAATGTTTATGCTTACTAGCATCAGAGTTGGCTCTGATAAGAGTCTTTCCTTGTTTGGTGGAATTTTATGTATATTCAATTCTATGGCAAGTCAAACACTTCATATTCATGGTAAAAATATTACTTTAGTTAGAAGAAGTCAAATTACCATAAAAACAAAGAAAACATGTTTGTGAAAATTAGGCCTATCCGGTGGTATCCTTTCTGACAAAAGTGCAATCTATAATTTATATTTCTGTATACATTTATCAGTTTTGGTCATTTGTCCTTCCTCATGCTCAAAATATAAATATACGGTTAAGAAACCATGCCTTAAATACAAAATGCTTATTCCAAATTAGGCTACACTTTAGCTAATCGAAACCATGAAGCTATTTTGTACAAAAATATAATGACTTTTGATTATGTTGTTACATCAGTATCTTCTATCATAGGTTTAATTTATGCAAGTGAAATGAGTAGCAATAATATTTATAGTGCAACTCATCAAAACATTAACATATTTTTTTTTACAAAACTGCGAGAACTCCACCCATGAGCATTTTGTTCACAGTAATTTTAAAACAATCAGCATTTTACCAACTGTAAGTAGTAAAATATTTGTATTTTCTTATAAACACAACTAGAAATATTTATTTAGACATATTAAGTTCATTAGAAACTTTTCTTTGACTCTCAGAAAAATGCTATACACGTAATCGATCACGTAATTTTTAAAGGTCCAAGTTCTTGTGGGTTGATGTGTCATGATTTTGCAATATATTACTTGTAAAAAAATAATTATGTCCTGTTGTGTTAACGGAAAACAACACTCTCACTACTACACAGAACACTGGCTGCACAAATGCCCGCGAAGTGAGCTCATACCTGGTAAACAACACACTGCGCACAGAGCACAAGTCCCTACTGTTTATGTCATTGACTCGCCCGTGGTGTGCTCTGGCATTTGCCGCATTTTCCCGCGGCGCACTCTCGCGGCCGACCCCCGACATATGTTATCGGCTGTGTGTATGCCTTACAGCATGTCCTTAACATTGAAAAAAATTGCAAGTGAAATCCATAAACAGGTATTCATCACTTGCTTGCCTTCATCTCTCATCATTAATCTTGCTGCTGCCAACATCTACATGTCAACTGGCAACTGCCAACACATAAAGTGCACTTTAACTTGGCTATCAAGACAGGGTTCTGTCCACAGCACTTTGAGTGTGCCTTACTTGTTATAATTCACCAAAATGTTGGTGAAAGGTGCAAACCTGCTACATGATGAATGTGCATCAGAAGATATTAATAATTCATAAAACTAAACAGCTTGTGATATGTCTCTGGTAGTGGGAGGTCCATGATTACTGTGACATGGTCTGAAATGAGGTGGAAACCTTCAGCATCTACCCCGTGGCCAAAGAAAGATGACAGAAGCACATCAAAGATGGGATTTGTCATCACTGATTGTCACACCATTGTCTCTGATTGCCTGCAACACAAGAGAGAGTTGCTCCTCATGTTCCAATTCTGCACATGAGAAAATTATAATATCATCCAAGAATGCATAGCAAAATGGCAACTGAAAGAGTACACTGTCAGTGAAGCATTGCCATCTTTGAACTGTGTTTTGTTAGTCCAAGCAGTATAAAGCAATACCCTAATAGACTAAATGGGATAATGATGGCAGTTTTATGTACATCATCTGGTGCCATCGGTATCTGATAGTAAATGCTCACATGCTGTACAGTGTTTGTGAAAAATACTGGATGTGTGGGATTGAGTAATTGTCTCACATTGTTTGTGCATTCAGCTTGTGATAGTCATACACAGTCTACAGGAGCCATCTTTTTTTCCCCTTAAGTGAATTGACGAAGACCAGTCATTGAATGATGGGTGTACAATGCCAGCATCTGTTAATTCTTTGGTTGCAGTTTTTGCAGCAGTTTTCTTGGCACCTGGAGGTCTTCGGTAGTACTAAGTAGGTGGCAAGTACCATTAGTGATCGGGGCTACATTGGGTTGAGTTTGTTTACTAAACACAGCTGAGGCACTGACTTTATTATTTTCTGGCTGGCAGAGGGGAGGGGAAAGCAGTGTGCCTCCAGGTAAGCCTGCTGTGTGTGTGGCCAACAGCTGACATGCTCGAGATAAGATATGTCTTGCAGCAGATGGCAGAGTGCATTTTTTTCCATGCAGAAGGCATCAGACACATGATGGACACAAGCAATGTCAGTAAAGATGCCATTGAATTGGGCAGCAAGAGTGAAGCATTCATTGATAGCGGCTGCTATTTCTGTAGTGTTGCTTGGTGTGAGACACAATAGGGTAAAAGAACAGGCAAAACTATTGCTTGTATCATGATGAAGTAGTGAAGAATTTGAAGCTGACTGCACAACGACCTTGCTGCCACCTACTTACTTTTCACCTAAAGATCACAAAGACAAGATTAGAGAAATTAGGGCTCATACAGAGGCTTATAGACATTCTTTTTTCCCTCCTTCCATTTGGGAGTGTGTAATTAACCGGGTCATAGTTCGTTGTTTCTTGGGTTCTTGTTGACTGGTACTCTTGGTAGCAGCTGGATGAAATTTCATGGGGCAAAACTAATCCACTAGAAATAACATAGGTGACACACAGTATTGCAGTTCTTTGACATTTTAATTCATTAGTAGTGTACAATTGTACACAATTGTCCCCATTTATTTCCAGCATACAAGTCTCATTAATTACAATTACTGCAACACAGTAGGTACATTCCACACATCAATAATACAACTTTACACAGTTCTTGTGTGGAATACTAAAGTCCAATGAATACAGTGTGGCACAGATATGGATTAATCACTGTAGATACAGTTTCTACACGCCTAACATTGAATAACTTTTACTTAAATGTTCAAAATTAAAGTTCAAAGTTACATGGGTTGTGTCTCAGATACATCATGACACAAGACTCAAAATAATACTCTGAACTGGCATGGATTGTGCATCAGATCAAGGATGAAACAATACTCTGAACTTGCGTTGATTGTGCCTCAGATCACAAATGATACAATACTCATTTACATGGTGCAAATGCATCCTATTTATATCATCCGAACAATGTCACTGAAAATTACATATTATTAATTGAGTTTGTGGGTTTTTCTTGGGGTGTGAGCCCCAGAAAACACACATTTCTGCATCTCACCACTTTATTGAACCAACAGCTCATAAACATAACACAGACTGAATAGTGATTGTGGGTGGCGGGTGAAAGATGGCTCGCCCAAAGCCAATCGTAAAGATATAATTGTTTGTTCATGGTCGATAACGGCTCACCCCCCCCCCCCCTCCTCAACCTGCTGTACGGAGTACTCTTGTTGAGGTGAGGGCGGAGGGCGGGGTGAGGGGGTAACAGCAGGTGATGGTGTGTGCATGGAGTTCAGGTGACTGACAGCTCCACGGAGTTGTCTGGCAGAGGCGACGGTCCATGAGCTGAAAACCTCAGTCGCTGAGGTGAGGCTGGCGTGAGGCTGAGGGGAAAGTAACACTCTAACCATACCTGAGGGGAGCAGAACAACATGTCTGGTGTCGAGGTTAAATGAAGGAGGAGGGAAGTAACATTTCAGAACTCATACCTACATTGACGGGTAGGGGGGGAAGCGCTGACAGTCTTACACAATATGAAAATCGAGCCTTTGTGCAAAAGAATTGCAATTTTGGAAGAGATTTGGGGGGGGGGGGCGATAGAAACCTTGAATTCTAGGACTGGGGCCTCAGAAAGAGGTTGAATACCGAAGCCTCGGAAGGGGGAGGTGGGAGAGTGTGGAGAGACCTCGAACATTATGAGAGGAGGATGATTGCCCTTGATTGGAGATGAGGAGGAGGGCTCAACATGAGCAGGTTAATGCGGTTTATCGACACAGTGGAGGGAAAGTTATTGATAAGCAAGGTGATGGTGTTGGAGGAGCGCCTGAGCACCCAATGAGGGCCTGAGTAAGGAGGGCTGAGTGCAGGATGGACCATATCATCCCGTAGCATGGCGAACTTGCAAGATTCCAGGCTCTTAGGAACCATGACCTGCGGAGGAGTGTGACTGGAGGGAGGTGGAGGGCAGATCCTTGCACAATGCTGACACACCCGTGGGGAGGTCAGACAAGTGAGGAATGGGAGAGGGGGAGACGAGTTCGCCAGGTAAAAGTAAGGATTGTCCGTAGACAAATTTGGCTACAGTGCCACGGAGGTTCTCTTTGTAGGTCACTTGTAACCTGAGCAAAACATGGGGGAATGCCTCCATCCATAGAGAGTCATGGCACTGGAGAGAAGTTTTAAGGATTCTGTGTCACCACTCTACCAGCCTGTTGCTTTGGGGGTGGAAGGTGGTGGTATGGATGTGTTTGATGCCGCAGAGGTGGCAAAGGTTGGGGTCACCAATATGGGTTTTTCACAGGGTTTGAGCACCAGAAAACACACTTTTCTGCATCTCAACACTTTATTGAAGTGACAGTTCACAAGCATAACACAGACTGAAAAGTGATTGTTGGTGGCGGCCGAAAAGCAGCTCGCCCAAAGGCAATCATAAGATATGATTGTTTGTTCATGGTTGATTACGGCTATTGCTGCCACAAATTCATTACATTAATTATAATGGAAAAGTAAACATATACATACAACTGACTATAGTAAAAGATAGCATAAATAATACTAAGTGATATACAATTTTCTGTTAAATTAATATTGCCTCACTTTCAAATGTATCTAATAGGTTTTTAAACAATTACTTCATAATAAACAGTAATTATACAGAAACTAATGAGGACAAAACTTTCCTAACATTACTTGTGAAACACAATAATACCTACTTTAATTTTATGAGAAAAGAATTTTATTAGTTTTAACAGAAATACTAATTAGCATACTATCTGAAATATAACAATATGTTCTGGCATGAACTAAATAATATTTGCTAATTAAACAAATTTCTGGGACATTAAATGAGAGAAAATAACTTCAGTTAGTCATGTTAGAAAAAAGAGTAACAAAAGTTTTGGAAAAGAAAATGATAATAGACTAATTACATTCGTGCCTACTATTATGCAACAGTGGTATCAGGAGGTTCCATAATGCAAGCAGATGGTAATAAATCCCAACATGCTTCATTACACACTGCATCACTTTCACACTTTGACACTTATAACTGCTGTCTGGTTTTTGTACAAGTTGTACCCAGTATTTTACTACCTTCAGAATTTGAAAGAGTGTATTCTAGTGAAAATGTTGAAATGATTTCTCCAAATTTACAAAATCTAAAAACATAGGTTTGCCTTTGCTCATTCCATCATCTAAGATATGTAGTAATTTGTGTATTATCTTGCAAGTTCCTACATTTTTCTTAAACCAAAACGAGCTTCCCCAAGGTCCGATTCTACCAGTTTTACCATTTGTCTGTAATACCACCATTTGGTGGTATTTCTCATGTCTCATAAAGTCTGCATACAAGGTGGAACAATTTCTTCATGACTGTCTCTCCCAATGATGTCAGCAGTTCAGAGGGGATATCATCTAGTCCAGGGGCCTTTTTTCAACTCAGATTTATCAGTGCTCTGTCAGATTATTCTCACAGTATCATATCTCCTATCTCATATTCGTCTGCTTCCTCTTATATTTTTAAAATAAAACCTTCCAGTTCATTTTCCTTGTATAGGCCCTCTATATATTCCTTGCACCTTTTGGTTGATACTGATTTTCCATCTGAGCTCATGATATTCATGCAGCTGATTTTTATTGTATCCAGCAGTCACTCTTATTTTCCTACAAGCATTATGTATCTTTCCCCTAGTTATAACTTTCTTCTATGGACTTGAATTTGTTCTCTAGTGACTCCTGCTTAGCCAATCTGCACTTCCTGTCAACTTTATTTCTTAGTTGTGTTTACTCTCTTTTGTCTGCTTTACTTGCTGCATTTTTATATTTTCTCCTGTCATCAAGTTCAGTACCTTCTGTGTTATCCAAGGTTTCCTATTAGGTCTTGTCCTTCTAGCTATATGTTCCTCTGTGGCCTTCACTACTTAGTCTCTCAGAGCGACCTATTCTTCTTCTACTGTATTCCTTTCAGGCCCTGCACACACTATTGTGCATTTTTTCCTCTTTATTTCTTTGTGATTCATACTAGGAAGTTTGGGCTTTCATCAAACAACCATGGATGGACTGTGGCAACATACACATTGTGTTTTAGTTCCATGTTTCTACAATGGTTGACACCAGGAGTCAGCAAACGTCCAGTACACTTACAATGGCGGCAAGAAAGACTTATTGAGAAGGTGTTGATATCCTTGTTTTGACATGTGAAGCTATCATATCTGACAGCTGGTTGATTTTATATGAGTCTGTGATGTTATTACGTCATTTATTTCAAAGGGATGTTACGGTGAGATGGTGCAGATCATAAAAATTTGAAGTGAAGGCCCAATAGATAATTGTGTCTGTAATTAATTACTGTGTGTATTTTGAATCTTAAACATCCGTTTCTATATTAATGTCACATCACCTACAACCTTGGGTCTGAAAGAGGTATTACTTTCTCACATTTTGGTCAATCCTTGTGTAATGCTCCCCCTTGACAACCTATGATTCCTTCAGTTTATCCAGGTCCCACTCGTTACTTTTTACCTCTTTGCAGTTTCTTAAGTTTTAATTTACAAGCCAAAAGCAATAAATTATGGCCAGAGTCTATCTGCCCCTAGATATATTTTTTAGTTTCAAACCTGTATGTGAAATCTGTGTCTTACCATTATAAAATCTACCTAGTACCTTCTGGTGTCTATGGTCACAGCCACCTTTAATGATTCTTAAATCAAGTGTTTCTGATAATTAAATTGTACACTGTGTAAAATCCAACCAGGTGACCTCCTCTGTCATTCCTTTTTCCCATTCCATATTAATATTTTTCCTTCTCTTCTTTTTCCTACTACCGAGTTCCAGTCCCTAATAGCAATCAAGTTTCGGTCTCCCTTAACAGCCTGAATAACTTCTTTTATCTCATCATACATTTCTTTAATTGGCTCATAATTGGCATAACTAGTTGGCATATAAACTTGTACTACTGTTATCAGTATTGGCATCATGTCTGTCTTTGATAAGATAATGCCTTCACTATGCTGTTCATAATATGATACTTGAATTCCTATTTTCTCATTCGTTATTAGACCTACACCTACATTCCCTCAAATTGACTCTGTATTCATAACCCTGTACTCATCTGATAAGAAATCCTTTTGATCCTGCAACAGAACTTCATTAATCCCCACCATAT
Organism: Locusta migratoria; assembly: GCA_026315105.1. Lineage (NCBI taxonomy): Eukaryota > Metazoa > Arthropoda > Insecta > Orthoptera > Acrididae > Locusta > Locusta migratoria. Next base: position 226,026,228 of record CM048747.1, on the reverse strand, counting down.
CTAATTTCAACCTATTCATTTCTCTTTTCAAATTTTCTAATTTACCTACGTGATTAAGAAATGGAACATACCACACTTTGATCCATGCAATGACTGTTTTGTTTTTCCTGATGACAACGTCCTCCTGAGTAGTTGCCGCCCAGGGATCTGATTGGGGGACTTTTTTATCTTTGGAATATTTTACCCATGAGGACGCCATCACCATATACTCACACAGTACAGCCGTATGTCCTCAGGAAAAGTAACAGCTATCCCTCAGTTTAAGCCATTTGCAGTAGAAGCATAGCAAAGCCACGTTAGCTGATGAGGCCAGTTCATTCAATCACCCAGACTGTTGCCCCTGTAACTACTGATAAGGCTACTGCCCCTCTTAAGGAATCATATGTTTGTCTGGCAATTCACCCACTGAATTGCACGAAAAATCTGGCATATATAAACTAACAAGCTCCTGTTCTTACTTCTATGTTGGACAAACAGGTATACCTCTTTCGACCTGCTACAAAGAAAATATGGATCCCCTTAGACTTAAAAACTTAAAGAAATCCAGCTTTGCATCACACATTGCTCATTAAGAACACCCCATTGGTAATATCAATGACCACATTTCTGTACTACGTATTGCTGACAAAGGGCTACACATGGATCTCCTTGAACAATTTGAGATTTACAACCACAAACTAAAATCACCTCACAAAATCCTTAATGAAGAAACAGTCAGCACATAACTTTTTCTTTCAAAATTTCCAAGACATTCTAGCACAAAGACAGTGAAATAGATTCACTCATTCCCCTTCATAGGTCATGTTCTATTGGCAATGTACCAACATGTCTGTCAGCAAAATAGTAAATTTCCTGTTATAGTTTAATCTTTTTATATTAACATAGCTACATTAGTCATTATCTAACCACTTTGTAAATGTGGTTTGGAATGAACAATATAGTAATAAGGACAGTTTACAGCTCACCTCAAAGAAATGATGATGAGCTGCGACAGGCACAAAAAAAAAAGACACATACATTTTGGCCATGGCCTCCTTCAGAAAACAGAACAGTCACACAATCACTCAGGCACACAACACAGTCACACAACCATCAGATCTGGCTGCCACACTTCGAATCACGCTCTGCCCTCACACTCTCCTATTTTCACACCACAAAGCGTGTTTCAATGTGCGGCAGCTGGAGCGTACAGTTGTATGACTGTGTGATTGCATGAATGTTCTATTTTCTGAAGAAGGCCATGACCGATAGCTGAAGTGTTGTGTGTGTGTGTGTGTGTGTGTGTGTGTGTGTGTGTGTGTGTGTATGTGTGTGTGCGCGCGCACGCGCGCATCTTTTTTATGTGCCTTTTGCAGCTCATTGTCACGTCTTTGCAGTGATTTGTAAACTGTCCTCATTACTAAATAATTTACTCTGTTATATATTTTTTATGCATACACAATGTCTCAAACTAAAGAACATTACTTAGCAAAGTGCAGCATCTATTATATCCATCCTCTTCGCACTCACATCCAGTGTTTACATTAAGTGAAAATTGTGACGCCAAGTGTAACTACATGCTGTCATTTATGAAAATTGTCAGTGCCCAATGTACAACATAGTCAAACTATTAGCTATAATAAAACCAAATTAAGTACATTAAATATAACAACCTTATGTTTAATTTGATTTCATTCTGTTCCCAATTACTGAAGTTTGGTAGCTTTGCCAAAACCACTATCACAGCATGAACTTACACTTGGTGCAAGATAATAAATGTTCCTGTAACGTATCCACTGATGATGATCCTTCAGTGGCCTGAAAACTGGTTATTGAATAAAAACATCCATAAAACCAGCTGGTTGTACATCAATTTATGCTACAGCTGCAATTCATAATCCAACATGAATATTTTGAAGGTAAAAAAAGGCTGAGTTGCTGCTTAAAGTAAAATCATCATGTCTAGTATCCAGAGCTGACATCAGAAGCCTTAAGAGTATATTACTGCAAACATGCCATGCCAGAGTTGTCATCCATTGATGCTTGAGATAGTAAATGAAGCAGCACTTATACTGTCAGGCAAGAGAATTCAATAGCTTGACACAATTCTCAGACGTTTAAAGTGTCATAAAAGTAGTGTTTTATGCATTTTCTGAAAGTTATATTTGATCTGTTCTTTCCTGTTTAGCTACAGGTCGTGTTCCTGGACCAGGAGCATATTGGGTGGAGAGGGTCCCTCCCATGAAAGAAGACAGAGCTCCTGTGTATACAATGAAAAGTAGAACCAAACAACGAGGTGAAGATAAGATGCCGGGGCCAAATGCTTATGGTTTACCACCATATATTGGTCCAAAGATACCAAACAAAACTTCTTTTCCAGCATATACAATGTGAGTTTGCAATATAGTACAAAAAAACATTATCTTTTTCATTGATTGTTTTGTACATCAAAAGAGGACTTGCAGATTGTAAGGTAGTACATGACAGTAGTACAGTGGTGGACTAAGGGGGGGGGGAGGAGGAATGGAGGGGGTGGACAGCCCCAGGCTTTTTTTTAAACACGCTTGGCTTCTCGTTCTGCTGGAGCCTCCAAATCTTGAAAGTTCAAGTTATTTGTGAGGTAGTCAGTGCAGACTATTATTCATTGGTTACCGTTTGTCAACTTTGAGAACCTACCAAAAAGGTCGATTCCAATCTGATGGAATGGAGCTGCTTCACGTGGAATTGGTACCAGATGACCTGGAGTCCTTACAGTGACTCACATAGTGCTTGACAGATTGGTAGAGATATAGACAGTAATACCTGTCTTCACGAATCCCAGATGACCGGATATTGGAGAATCCTGAAAATACTTGAGAATAACTGGTGGGAGATGAGCTGGAACAACCAATAGCCATTTGGGGCCCAGTGGATCGTCGTTGCTCTTATACAATGTCCCGTTTATAAGTTGAAGCACTCCTTTGGTCAGTTCTCCTTTCTCCAAGGCCTCTATGCTTTGTAATAATGCTGGATCTTTCTTCTGTTCCGCTGTAATGTCACCTAGCGTAGTGAGAGCTGAACATTCATCCATGGTGTTGTGTTCCACTAATGGATTCCTTGAAAGGCAGTCAGTGTCCTTGTATTTGCGCCCGTTTTTGTATACCAATGTGACATCTTACTCTTGGAGTCTTAGTGCCCATCTTGCTATTCGATCTGATGGATCCTTCCAGCTGGTCAGCCAAAATAAAAAAAGGTCTGTCACGACGGTGAATGATTTACCGAATAAATAGGGCCGGAATTTATTGATAGCCCAGATAATGGTGAGACATTCCTTCTCTGTTGTAGTTTATCTCGGACTTTGAGAGAACTCGTGATGCATAGGCTATCACCTTTTCTGCACCTTCCTGACTTTGTACAAGGACTGCACCAATCCCATAACCGCTAGCATCTGTGTGAAGTTCAGTTTCCGCATTCTCATTGTATAAGGCTAGAACTGGTTCGGAAGTTAGAGCCTCCTTAAGTGCCCGGAGAGCTCTTTCTTTTATTTCATCCCAGTAAAATACGGCTTCTCCCTGTAGAAGTTCTTGCAATGGACATGCCTTGTTACAAATACCTTCTATGAAACGACGATAGTATGAGCACAACCCGAGAGAATGTCTCACATCAAGGATGTGCTGAGGAATTGGACTTTCTGTGACTGCCCTTATATTATCTGGATTAAGACGGATACCATCTCTATTCACTAATGGCCCAAGGATTTTTATCTGTTTGGAGACGAAGAGGCACTACTTTGGATTGAGGTGGAGTCCTGTTATCTGAACATACTTCAACGCAGTTGACAAGTGGCTTAGATATTCTGCAAATGTGCTTGAGAAAACGACATTGTCATTTGAATAACAAAGACATGTCATCCACTTAAGTTGTAAAACTTGCGTTTGAATGTGGCTGGGGAATTACATAGTCCAAATGGCATGACTTTGAATTTGTAGAGGCCGTCAGGTGTCATAAAATCAGCCTTCTCATCTTCATCAACCTTGATTTGTCAGTAACCAGTCTGCATGTCCGTGGTTGAGAAGCTCCCCTCAAGCAGTCTTAAGGTGTCGTCATTACGTGGCAATGGGGTCATCTTTCTTTGTGATTTTGTTCAGGCCCTGATAATCGTGCCTTCCTTCTTCTTCACTAGGACCACCAGAGATGCCAGGGACTCTCTGAAGGTTGAATAATGTCATCGTGCAACATCTTCTCCACTTCTTCCTAAAATATCTGTCTTTCAGCTGGCGACACTCTGTACGAATGCTGGCTAATTGGTGGATGATCCCCAGTGTTTTATCATGGGCGTTTCATCTGGCTCTTCTCCTGCCTGACCAGGAATACATCTGAAAATTGGTGTAGTATTGTTAACACATGCTGACATTGTTTCTGGGTCAGATTAGACCCTATATGCAATTCCATAGTAGTTTCCTCTAGTGCATTGTCGGTAGTAACAGCAGAGCTTGAGACTTCATCGATGACATTGAGCTCCCCATCCTGGACTGGTTCAGCTGTTCCAATACACATTCCTTTAGGAATGAGTTGAGATTGCTCATGAAAATTAGTGATCCAAAGTTCTCCTCAACCACCTGTAATGCTTATCATACCCGCTGGTGTGTAGATTTCCTCCGTTATACTGATTAGCTTTTTGTGATCGAAAAGCACTTAACAGTTCAGCTGGTCATCTCGGTTGCTGACTGAACTCTTGTTATTGTTAAGAGTAGATCTCAACATTCTCGACAGTAAACAACCTCCCAAGGGAGTTCATGTTACGTGTACTCGGCAGAATGGCTTACTCAATTTGTAACTCAGATCTTCCACAGTCAATGACAGCCTGGGATGCTCTAAGTAAGTCCCATCAGAGGATTGTGTTATGGCTACATTCTGTTAAAATGACAAATTCAAATGGCTGCATCCTGTTGATAGTTATTCTTGCGACCAGTGGCGGACTAAGGGATGGCGGAGGTGGTGGACCGTCTCGGGCCTCCGGTCTTGGAGGGCCTCCAAATGCCTCGAATGCAAGGTCCTTTTCGTTTTTTTTTTAGCCCACTTGGCATCTTGTTCTGATGGGGGACTCCAAATCTCGAAAAGTTATATTTAGAATTTAGACTGTCCCATGCCTCTCGTCCTGTGGGGGCCTCCAAATCTCGAAAGTTACTGTATTATAGTAATATATTTCCAAGTGTATGGGGAAGGGGTCTCATTTTGTTTCCCTGCCGCCCCTGGCCTCCAACAGCCTTAGGCCGCCACTGAAGTAGTATATAAAAATAATTTTCATACTTTAAAAATATTGAGTGACTGTTAAAATCTGATATTAACAGAGCAAGACATTAAAATATTATCTCACAGAACTGATATTTGTATTGCCTCTAAAGTTATTGTAACTGAAGAGTTGATCAGTATGTGAAAGATATGCATCTTTTCCATTTTTTCCTTAATTTCTTTTGCATTAATATCAACTGAAATAGGTTTTGATTTTAGTGAACAATCACTTTTCTATATAGTTTGGTACTATTTTTTGTGATCAGTCAAAACTTCTAAGAACATGTTCTGTTTATATTGTTGACTCCAATGGTGGTAATTGCTGATTCTCAAGATTCATAACTTTTTGGCAGCTGTCGACTTGGTACCCAGTGGCAACCATCCCTCCCCAGGTATAGTTCTTCTTACAGAACAGGACCATGTGGCTGTGCAGCCATATTGCAGTCAGTCTGTTTCTGTCTATCTATTTATCTATTCTTGTGATCAAAAGTTTGTATTTTATACCATTAGGTTTCCATGGTGTATGAATACCTACATGGCTGACTCCGATTTCATGTTTTTCACTGTGTGTCACAGGTTACTGTAAGTATTTTGTTTACTGTTGTCTTACAACAAATAATACACTTCACTCCAAACATCAATTTTGCCTTAGCTGTGACAGATACTGTGAATCCACCACTGTCTACATCTGTCAGGATTGTTTATATGACCAAATGCCATTTCTAGCTTCAATACCTACTCAGCCAACAACACATATGTGCCTGCCTCATGGAACGTGCCCCACACAATGACAGCAGCAGCCAAATTGCCTGTTCTAGAACACAAAACTAACATGTGACTCATCATCCCTCTCAAACAAACAAGTGTCAACACCTAACAGTTTGTTGATCAAGAACCTACAAACATTAATCATGCATTGTTACAGACTCCGGACGTTGCTGTTTCCTCCCCCCATACCGCTGCGACCATCCCAACCATGCTGGTCAAGCATTCCTCATTTGCATCCATGTCTTCTGCAACATCCACGCCTCCTGTGTCCATATCATATCTTTTGGTCACCTGGACATTGTGTTACACTTCACTTGATCTGCAGTTGTGCCTCCTGCTGTTGCATCTGCACTAACTGTGATGCCTGTGCCAGCCTTGTTTGTGCCCTGTATTATGGACACTGTAATGTTGAGTACCATGTTTTTGGTGGACTCCATACTGGTCATCAGTGGTATAACAAGTGATGACATCAAATTTGTCTCATTGCACACTTTACATATTTAGAACTTATCGGTGACTGTTAATGAGCTCCTGCTTGACCACTTCCCTTGCTCTCTGGACAAAGCCCTGCATAATATAATTCACATGGAAGACAGCTGACAGGACTCCTTCAAGACCTTTGTGCCTTGGCTGACCCCTCCAAGATTCTGCTCTGTGGGATGTATGGATTGTGAAGCTGTCTCCAGAAATCCAAATCCAGCTCCTGTCTACCTTGACAACTCTATTCAATGCAAGTCTCCACTATGTGGCCCATGTTTATTAACTCATTCATAAACCACAATGGCCACTCCTGGTACAGCCTCAGCTGTTTCCACCATCCCCTTCTCTCCTGGTGTCCACTGTGCCAGATAATGACAAAGCAAAAACTGTACCAAATTGTTACCTGGTGGCAGTCAGGTGAGACTACCAGTGCTCAACATACCGTCTGCGACCAATGCAGCACAACACATTCCCATCCCATCTACCCACTCTGGTGCCCCAAGACACTGCCAACAACCGTGTGTGATTTCAAACTCCTCATGTGGGGTGCAGTAGGTACTATGTCCCGTGCACCATCCCACAGGGGGCCATTTCCACAATTAGCCAATGCCTCTGAACTCCTTAAGTCCTAGACAAGATGTACGGTGCATGATTTCTAGCTGTCACCGGTGCTGATGTCAGCGTGATTGCACTGTACCTGGCCCCACTGAGTCTGCTTTCTACACTGGCACTGTCCATGTGGAGAACAATTCTGATACCAAGGTATACAGTGCTGCAGCCATTCACCATCAGTTTGTGCCAGGTTGATAATTCTCCTGGGCACTCTTCATGGCAGATGGCCGCGGTGGAGTAGCCGAGCGGTCTAAGGCGCCTCAATGCGGGGCGCACGGTTGCTCGCTGTCAGAGGTTCGAGTCCTCCCTGGGGCATGGGGGTGTGTGTTTGTCCTTAGGTAAGTTTAACTTAGTCTAAGTAGTTTGTATGCTACGAACTGATGACCATGCAGTTTGGTCCGATAGATTTACAAACATTTGAACATTTGAACATGGCAGATGTTGACTCTCCTATCCTGATGAGCATCAACTTGTTGAAGCACTACTGCCTTTCCTTTGACATTCCATTGGCTGCTATTTATGAAGCTGTAAAATATTTCTGCGAGGATATAAAACATCATTCAGTCATTATTTGTACCAACCACTGCCCTGTCAGAGAAGCCATCCCCATAGTTCTCCTTCCTTGCCATTTCTGTCATATTGATCTCATTTGCAAATATACCACTGATGCCCACTATGTCAAAGGAGCCAATAAAATTGGCACTGACAACATGTCCTGCATTAATTTAATTTTGTCTTTCTCTGAATTGGATGAACTGGCTGACTTACAACATGAAAACCAAGAAGTGCAGAACTTTGTTAAATGATCCTGCCACATTTATGTGGGTAGAGCCATGCCTCCTTATATTCTCATGGTGCACAATATTGTGTGACACTTCCACAGGAGTGTCTCACCCCATTTTACCCACTGCCATGTGTCACACAGTTTTTTGTTTTGTCTGTGACCTGGTTCACTCAGGGATTAAACCTACTACCCACCTTATGACCAAGTATTTCATATGATCCAACATTAAGCATGATTATTACACTTGGTCATACTCCTGCACTCCTTGCCAGTGTAACAAATATTTAGAACATGTCCAACCACCCCTTGGCCATTTCACATCCCCAACGGGCATTTTTCATCATGTACATCTTCACTTGGTCAGACCTCTCCTCCCATCCAAGGGTTTCTGATACTTTCTCTCAATTGTCAACTGCACTACCCACTTAGTTGAGGCCATACCCTTCTGACATTTCAGCCAATACTGTTGCACGTTATAATGATTTTAGTACCTGAAAATACTATGTTGAAGTGTACGATACTGTCTATTATCTAAGCTTACTAATACACTAATATTCTAAAATACCGATGCATTCAATCTTCTGATATACTAAATTAGTTAATTTATTATAGTAAGTTGTGACATTGTGCAATCATTATTGTTTGATTACAAATTTTGGTATGAACATTTCCTGAAGACTTTTGCAATGTACTGGTTTGTTTGTGATGCTTTGCTTACCTTAAAACTGTGTAATTACTTTAAATTAGCCATTATAAATATTATAAACAAATGTATGTACTGCTTTAGTCATAAATTACTTACACTCTTAATTTCTGTGTTGTCTTGATACAAAAATACTTTCACTATAATTTCCATAATTTTGTGTATATCTTCTTTATAAAAGATTCATTTATATTCAACAGATAAGCTTTTTAAGACATTATGTTGCAACTTCCTTGTTCTAGAAAAAGACTTAATGTATAAATATGCATGAATTGGCGCTTACAGTTAGTCTTTCTACAGTCAATTAAGGGAGAATCTTTCAGCCATAAGTTTGTCTACAACATGTCTTAGGAGTCTTGGTACAGTCTGAGCATGTCAGCCTTTATGTGTGTGTCAACAATTTTGTAATAAAGAAGAGACTTTTGTAACAACATGTACACATTTTGTAATTTCGTTGTTATTGAAGAACCCGTCACTTTTATATGAAAATGTTTACCTAAACAATATTTCAACTTTGGATTGTCACATTGGCAGGCAAGCGATCAACATGAAGAAGATGAAAAGGTGATGTATTAATAAATATTTTATGAAATATTATTATATATAAAAAATAGACGAAGATTACTCACCAGGCGAAGGAGCACAGGTGTGACAGCATCACAAATAAATAAATGAACACACACACACACAAATGCAAGCTTTCGCAACCCAGTTGCTTCTTCAGGCAGAAGGGAAGGAGAGGGAAAAGGAAATGATGAGGGTTTTAAGGAAGGGGGTAAGGAGCCATTCTAATCCCAGGAGAGGAAAGACTTACCTTGGGGGAAAAAAGGAGGGTAAACAAATGCACACACACCCACACATTCACACAGACACAAGTACACCTAGGCAGACATACTGTAGAAAGCTAATGTAATCTTCGTCTATTTTTTTATATATAATTTTTCCTGCTAGGAATTTTTCGTCTTAATATTCGTATCATATATTTTATGAAATATTGTTAGATATGGTGCATCGGTAACTGCATCGGGAAACTGTTGTCGACTTTTGGAATCTACTAATGTGACATGTTTCAGAAAATCAAAAGGAAGAAGAAGTGATACATGTACATGCATTTTTTGAATGAAATCATAATAAATTCAACCGGAATGAGATTCAAGATGAAGTGATGATTTATTTTGAGAAAAACAGGAAGCTGAAGGGAGAGATATGTTTAATCTGTGAAAGGACTGGACGCTGAATACTAAGTGTTACCAAACTTTGATTTTCATTAACTTGAGCGTGTTTTATTCAAAATGGATACAGACAATACTAGGGCGTTAGATGTAACAGGAACTTTTTATCAAATAATGGTGAACACAAACCTGACAAAAATACTTTATATATGCTTCAGACAATGTTAGATAAAATGGGGAATACTTTAATGAACAAGATTACTGATCATCAAAAATAGATGCAACAGGAATTACCGGTAGATAAACAAATTTATGCAACACAGTCAGATATATTAAACATTTTGTGTGAAGTGACACATGATCTTAATGAAAGTGTAGTCAAAATACTAATTTAATACATGAAATATGTAAAGACTAGATTTCATGAAGTAGACTCAGCAGTGCAAATAGCGTAAAAAAGTGTAGAGTTTGTTAAAGGAGAAGTTAATTGGGAAATTAACTTTGTAGACAATAATATGATTACAAATGTAATTCATGATTTTAGTTTATGGTCTAAAATTCCTGTGAAAAGAATCCCAGAAAGTGATTTACATCCTGTAGATTTTAGTATGTATTGTGAGAATAATATTGTTGAAGGGATGTCTGAGAAATGTAAAATCAAATATGTTAAAAATTTGTTGAAGGGGGAAGCATTATCTTGGGCTAATAAAATCTCTATGAATTAGACAACATTTAGTGATTAAAAAAGGTTATTTAAACAAATATTGGGGTGAAAGTATACAAAACAGTGTCAAAAGTGAATTTTTTAATGGATTTGTCTACAGAAGCAGTCCAGGAGGATTTTATCAATTTTGTTTACAGCAGTTAAAAACTCCGATACATTTAGATAGACCATTTGATCCTGTAACAAAAATTCATGTTTTAAAAAGGGAGGATTCCAAAATATTTGCATTGGGATTTAATGTATGCATGTGACAATGATGTAGAATTTTTTTTAAAATTTAATTTATAAATTTGATGGACTTGTTGAAAGACGATGCTCTAACTACAGTAATAAATGGGGTGAGGGGTGGCAAAGACATAGATATTTTGGTAAACCAGATAATAATAGAAAAAATAAATACAGAGGTAATCCTATACAAATCAATTTGAAATTAAAAAAATTAATTAATTAAAAATGTAATGTATCATTTGGATATCATGAAGTACCTTCAACTGAAATTCATGATAGGAAGCATAGCATTAAGACATAAAAGTATAATGACTCGGAAAATGTAGGTAATGCTGAAAACTATAGTTTTGCCAATTGTGTCTCTCAAACTGATGTTAATGTCATAGAAAACAACACCTGTCAAGCAGAAAATTTGGAAAATGTGTATATTGTTGAAAGTAGTGACATTTTACCTAACTGTGACAATTTTAATCATAAAATGAGTAGTTTTGTTGATGTTGAGGATCAGGTTTATGTTGACAGAAGTGATGTATATATTCAGTCGTGTAGAGAACAATGTATTGACAATGAAAATGTTACAAGTAAGGAAAATGACGATGAAAATAAAATACTTTGTAAAGATAATGGTACTGAATATGAAAATGTTTCAAGTAAGGAATATATTGTTGGTAATGATGACGGTTTTGTTACTTTATGTAAAGACAGTGATACTGAATATGAAAATGTTGCATGTAGGGACATCATTATTCTAAGCAGTGTATTGAAGATGTAAATGTTGAAAGTAGGGTTCATGAAGTTAATGATGAAGGGTCTAAAAATATTGGTGTTGAGAATGAAAATGTTGTAAGCAGGGAACATATTGATCAAACTCTATTTTGTCTTGAAAGCAATGTGGAAACTAGAATGAAACTTCTCTCTGCAGTGGAGTGTGCGCTGATATGAAACTTCCTGGCAGATTAAAATTGTGTGCCGGAATCGGGACTCGAACCTGGGACCTTTGCCTTTCGCGGGCAAGCGCACTACCGACTGCTATCCCGACACGACAAAGTTTGGAAAGTAGGAGACGAGGTACTGGCGGAAGTAAAGTTGTGAGGCGACATCGTGAGTCGTGTCGGAATAGCACAGTCGGTAGTGCGCTTGCCCGCGAAAGGCAAAGGTCCCAGGTTCGAGTCCCGGTTCCAGCACACAATTTTAATCTGCCAGCAAGTTTCAATGTGGAAACTGTTAATCTGAATGGTACTGCCTTAAGTACAATTGACTCTAACTTACCTGATTTGACTAATGAACATGATGAATATTTGAAAACATTAGGTCAGAAATGTAAAAATAATGACAAACAGTACTATGAATGAAAAAAAATAGTATTAAGTCAGCAAAAATCATATCCTGAGTGGTGTAAACACCGTAAAGTAAAAAGATCTATGCAAAGATGTGTCGGCATGGGATCCCTCACTATTGAAACTCAATTCCAACCTGGTTCAGGCATTTTAATTAATTTTATTTAATATAAACAGATATGTGCAATAGTCTTGACTTTATTAAAAACTTAAATACATAGTATTTTTGTTACACAGTATTTTTATTTGTTTGTTATTAGCAGCTTTTGGATTCTTAGGCCATCATCAGATAACTTCATACTAAAAAGCTAGTCCACACGTAACATTGAGGTTACATATACAAAGATGGTTTTTCAAAGATATGTGAGCTGCAAATGTCTATGAAGCAATACTACAAAACAAATGGATTTTAAATGAACAAATCTTAGACTACAATGGTATTAAAATATTGAAACTGTGGGATTGTTTAAGAAAGTATTGTCATCAGGTGAGGGTAGAAAAAAAAAAGTGGATTTGTTATGAATAAGTATCCATACCACAGAAGGTGCATAATATAAAACACAAATGGGGTCCGAATGGGTACATCTTACATCAATTAAGGTTACAAATATTATAGATGGCCGGGTGAGTGAGGGGTGATTGTACAAGCAAACTGTAAATCTCAGAGAAACATTGAAGGGTGGGAGGAGGAATTATGGCAAGGGGAAAGAAAGGTATATGGAGTATTGGTATGGAACACATATGACAAAATTATTTACACACAGTGAGAACAATAGGCCTATTAATAAGTTTACTCACCATATGGATTTACTTGCCACGGTGGAGTAGCCGAGCGGTCTAAGGTGCCTCGCTTCGGAGCGCACGTTTGCTCAGAGGTTTGTCTTCCCTGGGGCATGGGTGTGTATGTTGTCCTTAGGTTAGTTTACCTTAATTTAAGTAGTTTGTAAGCTATGGACTGTTGACCACTCAGTTTGGTCCGATAGATTTACAAACATTTGAACATTTGGATTTACTTAATTATAAAAATTGATCTCTGTTGTTGATTGTAAATACTCCCCAATTTTGTAATCAGACAATGTCACACATATGTGATGTCTGACATTGCAATAGGGGAGGGGGTTATTATAATGATTTTAGTACCCGAAAATACTATGTTGAAGTGTTCGATACTGAAGCGAGAGCATTTAATTATCAGCACTTCTATGTACAGCTCTTTGTAGGCAGTTGTGACGGAAAAGATATAAAATAAGATTGGTTGCATGCAAGAGTTTATTGAATTAGAAATACACTGGATTAGCTCAGATAGTTAGTTCTTTTTGCTGGTCCAGGAAGGGTATATACTTCCCCAATGATTGAGGTTGTCGGCTGGTCGTGTGAGCGTGGGTGTCAGACACATGTCCACGGGTAATTGCGTTTAGCGTGCAGCGCAATAAATGCTGCATGTCGCGACGGTCTTGCGGCAGTCAGATGGCATAGTACTAACACTCACGTGTGTGGGGTGAGTTAGTGTTTTGCTTGACCAACGTGATCTGCGGCAAACCGTTGGTACTGAGGAGATGGAAGACATCCGCTCAACTCATTCCTACAGTGTGGTGTCGCACAAGTCTGAAGTGCATGCCACATACTTTCGCCGTGCACTGCCATGCAAACATGGCGCAGCATTCTTAAGACGTCGGCCATGAGCGCCCTCCGTTGCAACCCCGCTCGTGGCCACCACTGAACTGTATCGGGCACTTGGCAATAGGACAGGCACTAGATCAGACTCTCATCAGTAGGCATTCCACTAGTCTTCAGTTAACAAAGTTAAGTACTGTACTATCTCTAAGAAACACATATCTTGTACTAATCTAGCTTAGTGTTTCCAGTTTCTGTGTAGTAGACCTACATTTTTGGGTTTTTACATATATTATAGGCTTTCATGGAATCAGCAAATTGAGCATGTCTTCAAAAAAGTGATACTTAGTCTATAGTATTAAGAAGATTATCACCACACCTTAATTATAAAACTCTTAAGGGTAGTATATTTTGGATTAGTACACTTTCTTATTAATTAGTATAAAAGGCACTAATTTCACTAATCATTGACTGTTTTACTAATTAATAAGTACTAACAGATCACTATTTCTCCTGACCATTTTTTCAAAAAATTTCATATACAGTACTTCCTTATCATATTGAATAATACTTTGGGGCAGGATTTGCCACACTAATATGAAAAGCATTTTCAAACAGAACCTTGAGGATCATAGTAAAAGTGAAACAAGGAACATCTTATAAAATCCTCTTCACTGTGAAAGAAAATTCGAGCCACAACAGGTTGAGTTAGCGATTGTGTGTATGATTTGTGCCTGTGTGATAGTGTGTGCACTTTCTTTTTCTGATCAAGGCTGTGTCTGAAAATCAACAAGTTATGTCAGTGTGAGTGTCTTTTTCTGCGTGCTTGTCTGCAACTCATTGATCATAGTCATGGTGATCTGAAACCTATGTCATTATTCAGAGTGGCACAGTTAAAAGTAGCACACCTCCACTTTGAATGTGAATGAAACATTCCAACTTCTGAATATAGTAAATGGCTACAACAATGGATAATTGCAATGACATTCTCGTGACAAAATTTCAATTTGTTTAATAGGGAAGGGCATTTAGGAGGGCTGGAGACTTTTACCTCCAAATGGACAAGTGACCTCCACTCTTATTTCTTTATAAATTTTGAAAATTCCATTAGCATTATATCATCTAAAACATGTCTTACAACTAAGTGAATTCCTTTGACTTCACTGTAAATTTACAGAAATATATTAGATACAAAGTGCAGCATCAGAATTTACTGATGGGACCAATGCAAATGTCCTTTAGATATACTTGTATGTCTGAAGGAAAGGACATTGGTAACTGCAGATGCCAAATTAAATACAAGAAATGTATTTGCAATTGAAAATGTGAATCATTAGCGGTAGGATTTAATGGTAAAATATGAAAACTTGAGATGGGCCTGGACTTGAACCTGGATTCCCTGCTTATCACGAGTGGTCATGCTAACCATTATGCTACCTGTGTATGCCTCTCAGACTGACCCAAACTTCCATATGCCAACATTGCCTACTGCCCATGAGTGCTTGTAATTTCACTGTGTAAGTCCTGCAAAGGGAGACTTATTGTGGCACAAATTTTCAAATTACATCACCTGATTTACTTTGACTACATGCAATAACATTGTTTGCTTTTTTAAATGTTTATTATATAACCTCCTTTCAAGACATTGTCCATTGCATTCAACCACTCTTCCACATCCGTTGCTGCCTCCTACAGATTTATGACATCATTTTATTCCCTCCATTCCATAACCAAATTTCTCCTTGCTTTCCTCCACACCTCCATCAATGTACAGATCGAATAACATTGGGGAAAGCCTGCAATGCTATCCTACTACCTTCCCCTTATGCCCTTCAACTCAAAACATCTGTCTTGATTATGTACAAGTTGTACATGACATTTTGTTCCATATATTTTACTGCTGCTACCTCCAGAATAGTCAACAATGTCAAAAGCTTTCTGCAAATCTCCAAAAAGCTGTAAATGTAGGTTTACCTTTCCTTAACTGAAGGTAAGTTGTAATGTATTGTCTCACATGACTGTTACTGTTAGTTTTGTAATCTTTTCCTTTCTCCATTGAAATTGAATTATTGCATTCTTATTGACATCTGAGAGTATTTCCCACATCTTGCACAGCAGGCTAAATTGTTTTTTCATGCTGTCTCTCCTAATAATATTAGCTGTTCACAGGGAATATCATCTACTCCAGGGGTCTCATTTGGCTCATATCTTATTGTAGTAACATCTCCTTTCTCATTTTCATCTGCACCTCCACTCATAATTTTGAATACACTCTGGTATTTCAGATTTACAACACAAATTAAATGTTATTTCTCACAAAACAATTACATTAACTTACACATATATAATACAATAACAATCATTATATTGTACTTTCATCAAAGTATCCTCCTTTGGATTTAATGACTGCCTCACAAACTCAAGGCAGGCGGTCAATCATTTTTTGTAGGTATCGAGAATTTATATGATTCCATACACCTTTAACAATACTCCAGAGATGTTCCTTGTTGGACATATTAACTTCCCTGATACATCTGTCCACTTCATCCCAGATCATTTCAATGGAATTACAATCGAGGCTTTATGATGGGTGTACCATATCATTCAGTATTTTCTGTTTTTCCTTTGATGCCAACTGATGTTTTGGGTTATTGTAAGGTGAATCCTTTCCCTAGTAAGTGAAATCCACTTGGTATCGCATGATACTGAAGTAAGCGGTGGTACTGCTTCTGACCTATATATCCTATTTTCACAATGTCGCCAAGTCTATCTTCAGCAAAACATCTCCAAACCAAAATAGAACCTCCACCATGCTTAATTGTAGGTATAACTCACTGCTGGGCTACCCTTTGCCCTACAGATTGGTGAACAAATATTCTCCTTCTGGTTCCAAAGACATCAAACTTCAATTCACTGCAGAATAACACCTTTGTCCCCTCTTCTGATGTCTAATTATGATTTTTTCTGGCCTATTCAAGTATCTTTTGTTTATTTACTTGTAAAACAAATTAATACATTGTGGATGGTGCCCGAGCCAGGCTTATTTAGTGATAGTCAAGCGGATGGCGCCCGAGTCTGACTTGTGCAATGCGAAACAAATTGTAGCTCCATTGCACATCCTGCCCTCTGTTGATAACCACCTAAAATGAAGAAGGGAGATTCCCTGCATTGTGTTGCCACACAGTGACTTGCGTTCTATCTATTTGTACATAACAAAAGTATGTTGTATTTCCCTCTCTCTGTTGCGCCCAACACTGCTTTTGTCTACTCTGTGTGTTGCTGTCTGCTGCGTGCTCACACACTGCATATTCTCGACATGGCGAATTTAGATGAGAGTGATGTTTTTAATGCCCTGGAGGAGAAAGTAGATGATTCTGGTTCTGAAGGAGAAGCCAATTATCAGTAAGAATCATATGTGCAAGATGTATCTGCTAATTTTGAAATTTAATAATATTATTTTTGAATCTACATCTACATAGACACTCTGCAAATCACATTTAAGTGCCTGGAAGAGGGTTCACTAACCACTTTCTCTACCGTTCCATTCTCTAATAGCACGCGAGAAGAAAGAACACCTAAATCGTTCTGTTTTCAATCTGATTTCTCTTATTTTATTGGGATGGTCATGTCTCCCTGTGAAGGTGGGTGCTAGCAAAATATTTTCACATTCTTAAGTAAAAGTCAGTGATTGAAATTTTGCAAATAGATCTCGCTGCAATGAATAACGTCGTTCTTTTAATGATTGCTACCTTAAATCATGCAACATTTCTGTGATGCTTTCCCCCTGTAACGTGATAAAACGAGCT
Source organism: Locusta migratoria (assembly GCA_026315105.1). Classification (NCBI taxonomy): domain Eukaryota; kingdom Metazoa; phylum Arthropoda; class Insecta; order Orthoptera; family Acrididae; genus Locusta; species Locusta migratoria. Next base: position 226,008,750 of record CM048747.1, on the reverse strand, counting down.
GCCCTTCTCTGAACTCTCTCAATATCCTCCGTCGGTCCCACCTGGTGAGGGTCCTACACTGGGCATCAGTACTCCAGGAGAGGGCGCACAAGTGTAATGTAGGCAGTCTGTTTGGTGGGTCTGTTGCATCTTCGAAGCATTCTGCCAATGAAATTTAACCTTTGGTTCACTTTCCCCACAATATTTTCTATGTGTTCTCTCTAGTTTAAGTTGTTTGTAATTGTAACTCCTAGGTATTTGGTAGAATTTACAACCTTAAGGTTTGACTGTTTTATCGTGTAATTGAAGTTCAGTGGATTTCTTTTAGTGGTCATGTCTATTACTTCACACTTTTCATTGTTTAGTGTTAATTGCCAATTTTCACACCATGTAGGGATTTTGTCTAAATCGCTTTGCAGTTGCTTTTGATCCTCTGTTGACTTCACTAACCGATAAATGACAGCATCATCTCTGAATAGGTAAAAGAGATTTCATTGTTTCAAGTGAGATAAAACTCAATTACTGCATTCATAGTTAGAAAGCTCTAATTTTCAAAACAGCAGTCCGGCTGCTCCATCCAAGGTGACTTACACCAGTATTGGATATGTTAACTCAGCAATCCTTCTTCCTCCTGAATCATTCAATGACATTATCATACCATGTGTCTCGGCTCTTAAGCATTTGCAGAACTGGTTTTTCATTTGAGGCACAGGCAAGAACTGATAAGCAATCCTAGGCCGTACTGTTCATCAAATACGTTTTTACACATTTGAGACAAGAAAACCTCCTTTCAACTGAAGCACTTGTTGCAGGTATGGTAGCAATTGAACAAAATAAATAAATTGAATGCTTCATTGTAAATCATTATTTTGATCACATCTTTTAAACTAACAAACTGAAATATTTGTTTCTACTTGGAGGAATAAACAGTTTCCAGATCTACCACAGCTGCAGGCTACTGAAGAACGCATCACACATTTAAAGTAATGAATCTCTACCATCTACTGGAAAATGCTGAGCATAATCATTGAATTGATAAGAATCTTCTAACTTAAGGAAGAGCACTGCATCACAGTGTGAAAATCTCCAGTTACGTTGTACAACTGTCCAACACCTCAAAGTACAACTGTTTGTATTTCGATGTCAATGGATTTCATATATATACATGTGGCGTTTGTTCGGAAAGAACAGACATCACATTCTGATCCTGCAGCTGTTATTACTTAATATTCATAGAATATATGACTTCAACTGCTATTGGGCAAAGCTGAAAATGTGTACCCAGCCGGGATTCGAACCCGGGTCTCCTGCTTTCTAGGCAGTTGCGCTGACCCCTACACCACTGGGGACACAGGGATCACCACACCTGCAAGGACTACCCATGCACGCCTCCCGTCAGATACAAATTCCCAGCTTCGCCCTGCCCATAGTACTCAAACTCGTAGTGTAACTAATTCCCGTAAGAGTAAGGGCTTCAAACTTGCCCACCCCTCCCCACTAACGATAGGATCATTGCCCGTCACCGGCATATTATATATATACATGTGGCGTTTGTTCGGAAAGAACAGACATCACATTCTGATCCTGCAGCTGTTATTACTTAATATTCATAGAATATATGACTTCAACTGCTATTGGGCAAAGCTGAAAATGTGTACCCAGCCGGGATTCGAACCCGGGTCTCCTGCTTTCTAGGCAGTTGCGCTGACCCCTACACCACTGGGGACACAGGGATCACCACACCTGCAAGGACTACCCATGCACGCCTCCCGTCAGATACAAATTCCCAGCTTCGCCCTGCCCATAGTACTCAAACTTGTAGTGTAACTAATTCCCGTAAGAGTAAGGGCTTCAAACTCTTACGGGAATTAGTTACACTACGAGTTTGAGTACTATGGGCAGGGCGAAGCTGGGAATTTGTATCTGACAGGAGGCGTGCATGGGTAGTCCTTGCAGGTGTGGTGATCCCTGTGTCCCCAGTGGTGTAGGGGTCAGCGCAACTGCCTAGAAAGCAGGAGACCCGGGTTCGAATCCCAGCTGGGTACACATTTTCAGCTTTGCCCAATAGCAGTTGAAGTCATATATTCTATGAATATTAAGTAATAACAGCTGCAGGATCAGAATGTGATGTCTTTTCTTTCCGAACAAACGCCACATGTATATATATAATATGCCGGTGACGGGCAATGATCCTATCGTTAGTGGGGAGGGGTGGGCAAGTTTGAAGCCCTTACTCTTACGGGAATTAGTTACACTACGAGTTTGAGTACTATGGGCAGGGCGAAGCTGGGAATTTGTATCTGACGGGAGGCGTGCATGGGTAGTCCTTGCAGGTGTGGTGATCCCTGTGTCCCCAGTGGTGTAGGGGTCAGCGCAACTGCCTAGAAAGCAGGAGACCCGGGTTCGAATCCCGGCTGGGTACACATTTTCAGCTTTGCCCAATAGCAGTTGAAGTCATATATTCTATGAATATCAATGGATTTCCATTGTCTTCATCCATAATTTCAGCTCTATTTATGGAAGTTTCAGGTTCCAAATTGGTCAAGCATGTAATAGAATTAAAAAAAGTTAATCAGTTTATCTTCATCTCATAAATTTTTCATGTAAGCAACACTTTCTGAGAAGGCGTTACTGCAAAATGGATTGTCCTTTGTTTTTTTTTTATGAATAATGTTGGAAACAAGTTCATCTTCAAAAGTATGTTTTTTAAAAACAGAGAAGAAAACTCAAAGTTCAGGAGACTATTTTTGAAACCACAGGCTTCTCTTGTAGTCATTGAACTAGAGTCTGGACTGTCAATTATTTCATTTAAAACCTCAGTTAGCCCTGGACAGTTTCCCTGAATGGCACCTACCTTCAACGTTCAACAGAATTAGTTTGCCAACAATACTATTCAGAACTGGTGTGTTTGGAAAAAGTGAAAGAATGCAGGAATACCCTGAAGCCTGGAGAAAACATCCTTACTGGTTTTATACAAAAGCAGCTCTGCTGCAAACCTAAATTCAAACAATGCCAAAAACAGTGAGTAAAAAGAGCGTGGGGGTGATTTCATGGACCTTTTCTTCCATTTTTTATCTTACTATATGGACGGCCCAAGTCCTTTAATATTCTTAGCACTGTCCATAAACTGTTGTTAGACTCAATGTTCTCTTTCATTCATGAAACTATTTTCTCTGCAGTCAAGTATTCATCAGTCATATAAATCTCAAATATTGTATGATGCAAAGCATTCTTATTAATACTTAGATCAAAATAATTTTGTATTCCTGAGACAGATATGGTCTAGATTTATCAATGATGATGAATATACCTTAAAGCAAACAACCATGGCTCTGGTGCAATTTTTAATACTGTGCTTCAGTCTATGATCACCTACATTTATCTTATGACTGTGTCACTTAACTGGTGAATTATAAGATGCCAACTCAGCAGATTTAATAGATATGTTAAATTCACTAACATGTGCTCTATTCTTTTCAATGTCACACCTGATGCCTCATGTGTTTTCAGTTAGCTACTGTCACTGTTTGGGCAAGCGTCCCCACAAGTCAACTGTTTCACACACTATTCTGAAGAAGTTACACACTCAGAAAACTATAACTGTTACTTGTCTCTGCAACATTTGGCACTTTTCTGATCTGTCAACCACAACAAATACTACACAACAATATAACTGTCAACACACTGGAGAAGAAAACAGTGGATTGACGCTACTGGCTGAAGTTTCAGGTTGTTCTTTGTGTCGCCCCATCATCGTTCCATCCCTCTGCCTACCGACACATTTGGCACTCATCCCGTACCCCGTCTCCTGTGACTTAGTTGTTACCATGGTGACCAAGTGTATACAGGAGGCCTTGGCAGGCCTCCCAATGTAGCCGACTTGTAAGCCATGTTCCTAGCCACTCTGACGTGGTTGTGCTGGCCCACCTCATGGCAATCACCATGTGCTTCATGCCTCTGTGCAGCTGAACTTATTGTGTATAGTGCTGATGGTTTACAAGAAGCAACACAAACATAAGTTTGTCATGCTTGCTGAAAAAAGTATTTGAAGGTTTATAGTAAAAATTATTGGAATCACTACTACTATGACTTGTACTACAGAAAAGTGAGGAGGCCCAGCATCCTTTGCCTCCCCTGATTGGCTGCCACTGAATGTTACATACTATTTGTTGAATGTGTGGTATACTTAACCATCAAAGGTCTGAGACTACGTTATCCCATTATTAAGTGCTACAAAATGACGAAACAGAAAACAATAAATTAAACTACTACATACTTCTGTGAACTGTGTGTATGTGTGTGTGTGTGTGTGTGTGTGTGTGTTTGGTCTGATGAATTATTAACATAGCAAAATTTACTATGCCGTCATGCACTGTCAAAAGTAAAAAGCCAACAGCAAATACATATTTCGTTTAATGTCTGGTACTGATGCCTAATAATATTAATAAAGTTTTATTATGAAGTAAGGGCAGCTGCTGTTTTCTGCCAGAAATATTAAAATATCTTGGTCCCCCAATGGTGCTACAATCCATTGGATAATCTTAGAACAGTATATGCCAAGTCCTAGGAAACACTTGAAAACCAATAATCTGCCTTTGTTGAAGTGTATGTATCCCTACAGATTAACTAACAAGAGGTATTAAACCTAAATGCCACAAAGAAGAATCAGTTGGTGGCTGCTTCTTCATGGGGACATCATTAAAGTAGCCCAGAGATGTACCTTGGTCAATTTTGGCTTCTCATTTAATGTGAATTTCTGTCTTTCACATTGATATTAAAATAATTGTCAGCATTTGTAATAGTGTGATTTACTGTTTTTTGTTTCTTGTTTTGTAGCATTTGATAAATGGGATAGTGTTGTCCTGAAACAAATTCTGGTAAATAGGCCACCCATCACCTTGTGTGTAACTTTCTCAATACCTATTCATGAAACAGTTGTATAACGGTCACAACAGAATCATAGTCATTTTTAAACTAATTTTCTTGAGCATTTTTGACAGGTAAATAAGAGAATTTGAATTTAATAATATTGTCTTAAATCTTAATTAGTTAGTAGATCATTGTCCATATCCTTGTATTTGAGGAATGCTTAAGGTTTATTATGCTTTTATGAAATAATTTTTTGTAGAATTCTTTCCTTATTTACTGTGCACAAACTATATACATAAAATCATCTTTTTCAGTTCAGCTGTTTCTATTTGACAAATACAGACTTATCAATTGAACTCTGCCATTAAGTCCATATCATACTAATTATAATTCATTCCATTCATCTGGTTTAAATTCTCTGGCTAGTAGTTACATCAGCTCAGTACCACTGGTAGTCACATACAAAAATAGATGAAAATGGATATATAACACAAGTTTTCATAAGTTATTTCCTTTGTAAGGTAGAGAGTTAATTTAAAGAAGGACTACAGCTAGAGATGGGAACTTTTAAAGTGAGTCCTTCAGGGACTGTTAGATATGTCAAACAGAATTGGAAGAAAGTTAATAATAATATGTAGATAGGGATTAACTCACTGTAAAGACAAACGTTGAGCCACCGACAGACACAAATAAAAGACACACAAACACACAATTCTAAATTTTTGGCTGCAGCCTTCCTCATAAATAGAATATTCATCCACACAATCACACAGGTACACTCAACCAAACACATCAGCCATATATGGCCACACAACATAGTCTGACTCACGGCAAGCGGAAGGGCCGGGAGGGGGGAGGGGGAATGACCAGAGGAGGAGGATCAGTGGAGAGGGAAGGAGGAGGGGGAGAAGTGGAGAGGGAAGATAACGGTGGGGATACAACAAGCAGGGGTGTCAGGCAGAAAATGAGATGCAGTATGAATAAGGGGGAGGGGGCGGTAATAAATTATATATTTTTTCATTTTTCTCTTTTTATTTTTCTTCTTCTTTAAGTAAAAAACAGGAAGCACACAGTAGAGAAAGGGGAATGAATTGGAAGGAAATGTAGAATGTGAGGTGGAGGGGGACTGTGGGGCATGAAATGTAGGATATTAGGTTATCTGAGGTTGAGGCCAGGATGGCTGCTGGACCGTAGGATGTGCTGTAGGGACAACTCCCATCTCCACAGTTCAGAAAAGCTGATGGAGGAGTGGAGGATCCAGATGGCTTGGGTAGTGAAGCAGCTGTTAAAGTCCAAGGTGTTGTGCTCCACTGCATGCTGTGCCACAGGACAGTCCATATTGCTCTTGGTCACAGTTTGTTGGTGGCCATTCATCGTGATGGAGAGCCGGGTAGTTGTCATTGCAATGTAGAATGGAGAGCAGTGATTGCAGCAGAGTTGGTATATTACGTGGCTGCTTTCACAGGTGGCCCTGTCTCTGATTGGGTAGGACAATCCTGTGACAGGACTGGAATAGGAAGTGCTGGGTGAGTGGATTGGGCAAGTTTTGCATTGGGGTCTTCCACAGGGATATGATCCCTGTGGTAAGGGTTTGGGATTAGGAGTGACACTTGTGAAAAAGTATATGGGACTGCAGTTTGCCTATGGTAAAAACATGCTTGCAGAAAGACTTCAAATACTGTAGTGTAGGATTGGGCTAGATGCATTGAAATAGGCTAAATTGGCATTGTGGGAAGTTTGTGGGTGATGGTTAAATCACACAACTTATTGGGCTACCAACTGCTGGAAGAGTGGGTGCCTGTAATAAGTGACTGTCTGGTGCTGCAGTTGGCAGGCTATGATAGTCTGCTGCTAGTTGCTGAAGACACTGCATGCTGTGTTGGGGACATGGGTAGAGCAATCTTAACAGCTGATTTGTTCTTACATGATTTGACAGATGGGGCGGGGTTAGTTAAAGTCCCAGATGCCTTTATAAGCTTTAGCACAGTCAAATGGTGTACAGGGTTTAGTTACGCAGGTTGCAACATTTTTAAGATTGCCCTGAACAATGTCACTGTAGCACATTGGTGCAGAATTAGTGAGGTTCACTTACTAACCTTGTTTGAAGTTGATGTGCAATTCTCTCAAAGTTTGGCGAGCTGTTGTTTAACTACAGGTACCTCGTCTGCTATGTTGTGGAGGTGTTGATGTAGTTCAAGTTGTGTAAACCTGTTCCAATAGTAGTTAATACTAGTAGTCTTGAATATTGGCTGCCAGGGAGGTATGCTGTTTTGCCTGTTGAACCTTGTTTTTGACAGAGTAATTGCTCATGCTCAGATGGGCACAGGGTACATGTGTCTTAAGAGGGTAATAAAACATTGTATTTGACACTAAATCAGGGCACACTTGGTGATGGCAGAGGAAATCAGTGCCAATATAGGCTCTTCTACATCCATCATGAGGAAGGTCAACTTCAGTTTACTGTCAGTAGCTAAATGCACTGTATAAACAACATGAGTTTGGTTGAGTTAATAGCTTTCAACTCGATTTGTTGGGGTCTTAGGTCCTGAGGACTATTTTCCCAGGCATGAGAAAGACATCTGCACCCATTTATACAAAGAAAGTTTGTATGGAAGCAAGGTCCTTTACATACCATAATTGGGATTACTACTAGCTACTGAATGCAAAGTAGGATGACGCCTATATGATGCATTGCAGGAGGAGACGCTGCTGATTACTTGCGATCAGTGTTTGGGAAACCACATGGTGAAGAGCATTTCTGGCTTTTTCCCCAAACTAGGTGTGATAATAAGAGAATGCCACATTTGTATGCCAGAATTCGAGGATGAGTCAGATGAGCTACTGTCAGTTCCAGGAGGAGGCGGCAAAGCCGCTAAGTTCCCTAAATGTTTTTTGAATTTACTGAACTGTTGATATGATGTTTGAACTTGTTCGGAGTGGTTCCGTGATGCATCTTTCAGTTGGTATTGTGTGGAGTGCTCTGGTTGTTTGTTGCTGAGTTCGCACTGAAGAGCTGAGTGAGCTCGGTCACTTGTGTGGAGGTATTCCATAGTAGGTTTCTCTTCAAATGCAGCGATTTCAGTTTGGATGGGATGAGGCAGTTTTTCCAACCAGACTGCTAGGAGCGAATTGTCCAACTTATCATGCTCGCTAGCAAGTAATCTAAGGTGACACCACAACAGCGAAGGTGATTTGTCACCCATATGTTCATGATGCAGAAGTTTCTGAATATGTTGTCTGCATGTCTTGGTGACGCTGTCTGGGGAGGAAATCTCATCAAGTCATTGATTAAGTCCACCTGATTATGGAGGTTATTCATTAGGCAAATGTATTGTGTGTGGTCATCGAGTGCGAAATGCTGAAAAGTTTGTTCTTCTAGAGCGAACCAGAACTCAGGGTTACCTGAAGAGAATGTTGGCAGCTTTGGTAGGGTTGGTGTAGCAAAACGCGACTCATTGTAAGGTGTGAGCAGGAGCAATGACTGATGAACGGTCCGGTCATGCATTGCTGGCCAGGTTGGTATCAGGATGTTCACTTGAGTTCGTGGAAGCTGTTGCTCAACTATCGGAGCAGCTTGAACAGGGTGAGCTGTAGTTTTTGATGACTGAATGGTGTTAGTAGTGCAGCTCGACAAGGAGGGTGATGTAGTATCGCATTCCCTTGAAAGCCCAGTCTGATACATCACACACTCTATACGGAGCGTAGGGTGGCTAGCTTGATAACAATAGATTGTAAGTCTTGAGCTTGGCTCAAAAGTACTTGTTGTTATGAGCTGGCACAGAAAACAGGTAAATCCTCACATTGACACACATTGTGGGCTGATTCTGTGGAGAAGTTCACAGCTTGCGTTTGTTGATGTGTGTGAGCTGTGTGCCCAATTCGTGGCACAGAAGAAAACACTGGCAGAGGGCGTGAGCTCAAATTCACATTTCTGGCAAAATCATCGCAGAAAGAATGCTCGACTGTGGGAGCATTATGTACGGTAACATTGTTAGGCACAACCGTGGCAGGTTTCGCATGTGAATCAACTGCGATCAGTGTCCATTGTGTAACATCCAAGTGCGATGTAAATGGCACGGAAGGATATGGTGTTGGCAAGCACTGGCTAAAATTCAAATGTTGACCACAATTATAGTTCAAACTTAGCTCAACATCTTGAGATGAAAGACACTGTGATCTGATAGTGGGTGTTGATGAGACTCTGTAGACACTGTTTACATTGTCTGCATACTTATTCATTGATGGGGAGGTGTCAAAATGTGACTGTTGAAGTCCCATTGTGGCTGTTGGTCAGAGAAACGTGTTGCTGCCTTGATGTGGTGGCACAAATACTGAGCAGGAGGCATTGGTAGGTCCCTCAAAGCTGCATAGTTTTGCTGAGGTGGTGTTCGATGTTGTGCGTGGATTGCAAAGTGTGCTTGAGGCAGTTGAATACTCGACTCCATTGTTCGGTTCACAGAACATGTGGGAGAAGGATAAAAACTGACTCAGTAACTTGCGAATACACTAGTTCGGCACTAGGGGTCACCAATGTTGGAAGTTTGTGGGTGATGGTTAAATCACACAACTTTTACCACTAAAAAACATGGACTCTATTTCTGAGATAGGTTGTCTCTCTAGAGTCTACATACAACAACCCTGTGGTGAGATTCCACACCAAAGTATCTATATTAACAAAGATGTCACATTTTCGTTGGTCCCATATCGATAACCACCACATAGCCTCCCACCCCCCCCTGCAGTATGGAGTATCCCTCAAGAGGAGAGGGGTTGGGGGCTGGCAGTTTAAGCTTGGGACACCGGCAGCTGGGTGCCGGTATCATGTTGGTGGGTAGTGAGCTGGAGGCGATAGCAACCCATGTGGAAGTCTGTAAGTCTGTGAAGTGAGGTGGGAGCTGCATGTGGTGGCTGGAGCGCATGGTGAGTGTCATTTGTGGTGAGGTGGGCACGGAGTAATGAAGGTACACTTTTCCATTATCACTCACGAAGGCATGCACGATGTGCAGTACACTTTCTGGCACAGTGTGAGGCCACATGATTTTCACACAGCTCCCACTTTGTTGGGCCAGGCCCCATCACACGCAAGAGCTATGAAAAATTCTGAACCCTTCTGCTAAGTACACACATTGCATAGATCATTGAGAGGCACATGTGTCCATACTTCAATGAAGGGGTGTTGTGTCCTGATGTGGATGTGTGTGAAAACCAGAACAGGGTGTATGTGTGCAGCTGTCAAGAGTGTGTAGAAAGATTGTGAGCGTTCGACTGGGAGTGTCCATAGATAAAACACTTGAGGTATCTTGAACAAAAGGTGTGTGATCTGCGGGGAAGGGAAACCCGCAAATGGGGAGGAGGAGGAAATGTTGGAAGGTTCTCTCAAGAAAGGAGGGGACTGGCTCGAGCTATTAGCTGGAGGGCGTGAGCTAGAGGAATGTGGGGTAGGGAGGGAATGGTGATCCTCACCTATGGGTAGTGTATTTGTGTCCTCAATGTATGCCGGTTTGATCCTATTTGCCAACACTGTGGTGGGGCAATTGTTGATCAAAATATCAAAGTTGTTATCTGAGTGCCACAGTGTTTTATAAGGTCCTGTGTATGGAGATTGTAGGGGCACTTGTACAGAATCATCTCTCAAAAAGACGTACTCCTATGTAGAAAGTGTGTGTGGAGTGTAGGTGTGCAGTGGAGTGTGATGTGTAGGGGGAGGAGGTTGGACCCTCAAACAGTATGTCCTAACTCTCTCTACTAAGTCTGGTAGTTCAGATGGGTTAAGGACAGGTGTTGGAGCCACGAGTTCACCTGGCAGAACCAGAGGTTGTCCATACACAAACTCTGTGATGGATTTCTTAAGGTCTTATTTGAAAGTGGCTCTGAGCCCTAGCAGAACTAGCGGAAGTGTTTCTGTCCACTGTGGACCGTGGCAGCAAAGAGGTAACTTTAGTGTACGGTGCCACCTTTCTACCAACCCATTGCTTGGTGGGTAGTAGGAAGCAGTGTGGATATTTTAATGCTGCACAGATGGCAAATGTCCGAGAAAAGTGACGATTCAAATTGCTGTCCCTGGGCTGTGGTGAGTGTAGAGGGGCAACCAAAGCAAGAGATCCATGAATCAAGAAAGGCTTTAGACACAGTTTCTGAGGTAATATTGGGTATTGGCTCAGCTTCCACCCAGTGTGTTGTCCGATCAATCATTGACAGTATGTAACGTTGACCTACTGAAGGTGGGAGGGGGCCAATAATGTCAGTAGGTATGTGTTTAAAGCAGTCTTGTGGTTCTGGAAAGTTGCCAAGTGGAGGGGATTATGACGGGAGACCTTGTTCCTCTGACAGGTAGTCAGTATGAGCCCACTGCTGGCAATCTCGTTGAACATTACCTCAGACAAACCTTTCTGTAAGCAATGTTGTTGACACTCGAACCCCAGGGTGAGCTAAAGAATGCAGTTTGTTAGAAATGTCTCATTACAATGTTTTCGGGATGAAGGGGTGAAGGGTACCTGTCAATTTGTCACATCAAACCTTGCCTTGTAACACCAGGGAAACTTGTACTAACTGGTTTGAGTGACGATGATTGATCTGATATTAACACCATTGTCTCGTCATCTGCTGATTGAAGTGGAGTTAGGTTGGAGAGGTCAACTAGTGTGGAGACCGCATCTACACAGGACAAAAAATCACCAACAATATTATCCATGCCTTTTATATAGCAGACGTCATTGGTGAATTGTAGTCTAAATTCCTAAAGCGGCGTGGAGTGGGGGGGGGGGGGTCTTACGGAGAGTTTTTGATAGCCAAAACTAGAGGCTTCTGGTCTGTCAGTACATAGAATTCTCGACCCTCCACGTCAGTTCTGAAATGTTTGATAGCTTCATAGACCACTAAGAGTTCACGGCCGAACGCTGACGTTTGTTTGCATTATTAAGTTTCTTCAAAAAGAATTTGAAGGGTTGAAGTCACGTCATCTACAGTGTGACTTAACATGGCACCTGTTGCACTGTCACTGACATTTGTGGTGATAAAGAGAGTTGCCTCAGTATGTGGATGTACAATAGTGACAGCACTGGCTAATCGTTTTTTCAGTTTGTCAAATGCAGCATCCATCTGAGGTGACCATGGTACAGGACTTTTGCCAGTAGTGTTGCGACCTGCAAGCATGTTGGTGAGAGGTGCCTGGATCTCTGCTGCAACTGGCAAGTGCTTCCTGTAGCATAAATATGAAAAAGGAAAGTGGGAGCAGTGACTTCTACCAGATGAAGGAAGTAACTTCCAAAAGCTTAATTTATATGTCTATTTTTGTGTTTTTCATGTGTGAATATTGGTGGTACTGAGCTGAGGTAAGTACTGGTCAGACATTCTAATTATAATTTATGTGTTACAATGTAAGGCAGTATGTTTATTTCAAGGAAATTTTATGAAAGTGATATAAACTTACTACTTGTCATTCTTTTCTTTTGATAATACATGAAAAATTTACATAGTAGAACAATGAAAATATTATTTTTTTGAAAATATAATCACATAAATAAATTTAAAGAAACTCAAAATTGCAGCATAAAATATATGAAAATGTGCAAGTTATCAGGATTAATGGTATTTTCTTTTGGTAAAAGGGTTGAAGGGAAGGGAATAGGAATGAAGGACAAGGACCAGCATCTTGATGTCTCCCCTAAGCCTGGGTTCAGAGTTGCTTTTCCATAACTCTCCCCCTTTCATAAATCTCATTAATCCTTCTCCTTCATTCCTCTTCTGTTTCCTCCAGCCACTGACTCCAAAAGATTGCAGATGTTACTATAGTAAATATGTGTTTCTTTCTGTTGTCATTTGGCGTGTAGACTTTTTATCTGTCAATTTATATTAGATTAAATGGTAGCATTTCCATGTGTATCATATATAAATTATCTATTTCTTGGCATGTAGGGTGAGAGCAGGCTTAATCATTTACAGAATTTCATGACATTTATTTTGTACGTTTGTGATGTTTAATACATTTTCCCTTTAATACAACAGGACTGGAAAGCCAACAGAGCTAAAAAGAGATCGTATACCGGGACCAGGTGCATATACTCCTGTAAGTGTAAATGTCTTCAAGAAAAAATATCCACAGTACACCCTGATTGGTAGGAACTATCCTCCTGGAGATAAAAGTAAAATTCCAGGCCCTCTAGCATACAACCCTATGTACAAAACAGATGCAAATCCTCCCAGATTTTCTTTTGGGAGGAAACATTCACCATATACAACGCCCATAATTTTGCCAAATGATATTTAACAATTACTTATGTAAATGTAAATGTGTCGTGTTTGAAAATGTGTGTGTGTGTTTGTGTTGTGTAATGTCTTGTTTTGTATTGTCTATAATAGTGTCTTTTGTCTGTGTAATCAAATTTTTAATAAAAAATTTATGAAAGAAATTGTATATTTGAGACAGTTGATATTAAAAACATGACATTTCAAATTGTAGTCAGGGACAGAAAAGGAGGCTTAGAAGGCTGCACAGGATAGATTAATCTGGAGAGCTACATGAAACCAGTCTTTGGACTGAAGACCACAACAACAACAACAACAACAACAACAACAGAAGGCTATATTTCTATAATTGATGAGGTAACATGATTCATCAGAGTTCTTCAAGACTGTCAAATGGACACACCTATTTCTTAGATCAAAATTAAATTGAAAATGAGAGAAGCAAAGAGAGTGCAGAAGTGTTTATACCTAGACGAGGATGCACTATATAAAATAGGAAACACTTGTTCTTGAACTTTAAGCATTATTTTGAAGGAAAGAATTTAAAAATAGTGTAAAAAATAAATAAAATTAAAAAAATAAAAAGTCAATAAAGCATTCATCATGGCTGGCTTTACTAGTGGTACAGAAACAATGGTTTCCCAGTATGGCAAATGTCTGAACAATGATGGAAACTATGTAGAAAAATAATTTAAGAAATGCTCTTTTTTGTAAAATTAAATTTTGGTTTGAAAAATGTTTTTCTAACTTTCCTTTTTCTTTCTCTCTCCCTCTCTCTCTCTTTTTTTTTTTTTTTTTTTTTTTTTTTTTTTTTTTTTTTTTTTTTTTTTTTTTTTTTTTAAATGGTTCTTACTTTCAGGGGATACCTCTTTTTTATTATTATTATTTTGAGGCAAGAGAAATCTTAGTTTCAACATTAATTCACTGATGACAGCTTTATATTTTCCTTGAAGTATACTTTGACACACTGAATTTGAAATTGCATGGTGAAAATGCCACTGTAGTGTATGCCAATAATGCCTCAAGGGCCTTCTGGAAACACACAACTGTGGTAGCACCACCTAGATGTTCCTATTATTGTCAATTTCTCATTCTTTGATTGCATGATCCAGACAGACATCAGCAAAGTGTCAGTGAGTGAAGAGTTATCAGTGAACACTTGGAATGGCTTTAAGAAGTATTCATACTTAACTGTTCTCAGAAAACTGGCACTTCAAATCAGAAACATTATAGTTCACAATTGTTGTTCATGCTTTTTCTGATTAAATACAAGAAGATCGCAAGGATTTTAATGTAATTCAAGTGCTAAACAACAGTTTCAACAAGTATGATTAGAAGAATTTTAGGCTACTTTCCTTTTCGTTTGTCCAGGATTGGCAAAGGCAGCCTTAAAAGCCAGAAATGTATTGCTCTTGTCCTCTTCAACAAACTACCTGAAAAAGCTTAGACAGTGCCAGTAAATAAACTTAAACCTAATGCTTTGAGATGGATGAAAAGTAACGGAATTTACTCTTTGCAAGAGTTCCTAGAGAGAGTGACAAATGATCTACATTTTGTATTAGAATGATCAGTAAATTAACAACAAATTGTACATATGCCACATTGTGAAACTATTTTATTGTGTACTTGCTATCTGTTTAATTATTTATTAGCTTTGTCATTCACTTAACTATGTAGTTTACCTTGTAACTGTTCTGTTATAAATCTTTTTTGTTATTGTGATTTATGTAAACATGCAGTGTCTCTGTCTTGCATTATTTGCCTGAGTTTGTATTCTTATTGTGTTAACTTTGATGGCACAGATTGAATGTAAAGATGATAAAACATGAAATAAAAGATCTGCATTTGTGTTAGTATTCATACAGTTCTCATCTGTACACTATTTGAGGCCAAATTCTCAATACTGTCAATGAAAACTAAACACTGCAGTTGCTTGAGCATGGTGAGTGACCTTAGATGTCCTGTAACTAGTTTGAAACTAAACATATAGATGCTGATTAAAGAAAACAATTTTGATAATTCATTTGATGTTCTAATTTTTTCTTGAGATTATCATCACATCAAACAGTTTTAGATCTGAAGAACACTGTCCAAGTGAAGAAAAATTACATTAGGTATTTCAGTTATTCATAAAGACTTGGATAGCAAGTCCTTTGAAATATTATAGTATTGCGTAACTACATTTTATAACACTCTTTTACTAAAGTATGGATCATACACTGTTGTTAACTAAAGTTTTTCAAAATAAGCAAAAAGGTAATTTAATAAATAAAATAAACTTAGTGTCCATGAGTTATACTGGTTTTTTAAAGATGGACACACGGTAGAAGAGTTGGAACCACTGTCTATACAAGTAGTTATTTGCCAAGCATGAAAGAGTCATGGACATGATCAGCCAACTTCAGTGGTAAACACTGCGTATTGTATCACAGTATGAGCAATTGTTGAAGTTCTGAGTGCATATGTTTCTTGGAGAGACATCCAATATATTGCTTCCTTGTACATATATCTTGTGAAATGAAGATGAGGATAAAATTATAGCAATTAGAGCCCAAACAGATGCTTCCTGAAAGTTGATTTTCCCCACAAACCATATGTGACTGGAATACACCATGAAATGGCTGGTGAAGTGTATATGTAAAGGTAATATGAGAATGGGAAATACACACCTTTACTATTTTGGTAACTCCCTATGCTACTTTGCATTTTACTCAATCAAGTCACAATAGTCACATCAGTTGTAACGAAAATCTTTTGCAGTGAACATTTCTGGCAAATATCAACACAGGCAACATTATACATCTTATTAAATTATAAAGCAATCAAAATATTTTAAAACATTTGAAACTAACACTCAGTGTTATAACACCATAGCTACAGACATTAATATAGTGTTGTATGGGACTGAAACACAGGTCTGAACATAAAAACATATCAATCTGATGTATTCAATACTCATCTTGCCAATTTCCCTCTGCCTTGGGGATGATCTGCTGGCTTGCAGTGTATACTCTGGGTGATGTGGCAGGATTGGATGTTTCTCATATAAGCCACAATATACAATACAATACAATCTAGTTTCGTCATTTATTTTGTTCTTTATAAAAATTCATCCACCTAGATGACGAATTCAGAATGTTTCAGGCGTACCAACACATTGGCAACTTGAAAATACAATGAACTCCAGCTCAACGTGAACTTGAAATAATGCAAACTAACAAGAACTTAGAACTAACTTAGTGCCACAGTGCACATCCTCCCCCCCCCCCCAATATATGTATATATGGATTTCTACAGTATGTCTGCCTAGGTGTGTTTGCAGTTGTGTATATGTGTGGGTGTGTATTTGTTTACCCTCGTTTTTTTCCCCAAGGTAAGTCTTTCCTCTCCTGGGATTGGAATGGCTTCCTAAACCCTCATCATTTCCTTTTCCCTCTCCTTTCCTTCTGCCTGAATAAGCAGCTAGGCTGTGAAAGCTAGCATTTATGTGTGTCTGTGTGTGTGTGTGTGTTTGTTTTATTTATTTGTGTTACTATCACTACCTGTGCTCCTTCGCCTGGTAAGTAATCTTCATGTACTTTTTATATATATTTTTCATGCTAGGATTTTTTCCTCTATATTTTCCTCTATATTCATATATACAGGGTGTCCTAGCTATCTTGTCCTCCCAAAATATCTCTGGAACAATAACAGCTATTGGAAAACGACTGTCACCGGTATCAATGTAAGGCTGGGGCCCATGAATGTACATATTTGGAAACATTCTAAAACGAAAGCAAATGTGTTTTTTAACACAAAGTTATGTTTTTTTAAATGGACACCATATATTTTTTCTTCAGCAATCCATAGCATGACAAATCACATAAACAATGGCATTGATTGCATCGCAATATTCCAATTACATCCCGAGATATTGCGACGAGAAGTTGATGCTTGAAATATGCGAAATGCGTGGCTAGCGCACGTACTGAGCAGCATGGGGTTCTTGCCTGAAATACACGAAATGCGCGGCTGGTGCACATCCTGAGACAGGCGAGAACCCCATGCTGCTCAGTACGTGCACCAGCCGCATGTTTCGCGTATTTCAAGCATCAACTTCGCATCGCAATATCTCTGGATGTAATTGGAATATTGAGATGCAATCAACGCCACTGTTTATGTGATTTGTCATGCTATGGATTGCTGAAGAAAAAATGTAGGGTGTCCATTTAAAAAAAACATAAGTTTGTGTTTAAAAAACACATTTGATTTCGTTTTAGAATGTTTCCAAATATGTACATTCATGGGCCCCAGCCGTACATTGATATCGGTGACAGTCGTTTTCCAATAGCTGTTATTGTTCCAGAGATATTTTGGGTGGACTAGATAGCTGGGACACCCTGTATGTATATTACTCGCCAGGCGAAGGAGCACAGGTGTGACAGAAGCACAAATAAATAGAACACACACACTCACACACACAAACGCTAGCTTTCGCAGCCTAGCTGCTTTGTCAGGCAGAAGGGAAGGAGAGGGAAAAGAAATTGATGATGGAATATAGAGGGAAATATTCCTGATTGTTTAACTTACCCAAAGCACAGGCTAATAGATAGAAACACAAATAAAAACACACACAAACACAAAAATTCAAGCTTTCGCAACCATTTGTTGCTTCTTCAGTTAAAGAGGAAGGAAGGAGGGGAAAAAAGGAAGGTTTTAAGGAAGTGGATGAGGAGTCATTCCAATCCCAGGAATGGAAGGATTTACCTTAGGGGAAAAAAGGAAAGGTAAACAAACACACCCATACATGCACGCAAACACACCAAGGCAGACATTTGTAAAAAGCAAAGAAGTTGGACAGAGATGCCAGTTGAGGCAGAGGCTCTGTCCAGAGAACAGAGACAAAGATGTTATATAATGGTGGGCAGGAATTTGAATTTAGTGGAGGTTGAGACCAGTTGGGCAATGGGAAGAGAGAATATGCTGAAGGGCAAGTTCCCATCTCTGGAATTCTGAAAGGTTGCTGTCAGAGGGGAAGTATCCAGATAACCCGGACGGTGTAACACTGTGCCAAGATGTGCTGGCCATGCACCAAGGCATGCATAGTCTCAGTGGGGCCTCATTACCAACAAACAGTGTCTGCCTGTGTCTGTTCATGTGAATGGTGTTTGTTGCTGGTCATTTCCGCATAGAATGGATCGGACTCTGAGTATGGCTCTCCTGCAAGGATACTTCCTTAAATCCTGCCCCTTAAATCCTTCATGGCATCCTTCCCACTCCACCAAGAGTGTCTTTCTGCCACCCACCTAGCCTCCGTAACCTCCTAATTCATCCTTATGAAATCCTCAAACCACCTTCCCTACCCTCCGGCTCCTACCCCATGTAACCACCCGTGGTGTAAAACCTGCCCTATGCACCTTCCCACCACCACTTACTCCAGTCCCGTAACCCAGAGGGTGTACACAATTTAACAACTGACATGCTTGCACTGTGCAGCGTTCTATGTGGGAATGACCAGCAACAAACTGTCCTTTTGCATGAACAGACACAGGCAGACAGTGTTTGTTGGTAATGAGGGTCACCCTGTGGCTAAGCATGCCTTAGTGCAAGGCCAGCACATTTGGCACAGTGTTACACCATCCAGGTTATCTGGATACTTCCCACCGATACCATTCTTTCAGAACTCTGGAGATGGGAACTTGCCCTTTAGCATATTCTCTCTTCCCATTGCCCACGTGGTCTCAACCTCCACTAAATTCAAATACCTACCCACCGTTCTATAATATCTTTGGCTCTGTTCTCTGGACAGAGCCTCTGCCTCAATTTGCATCTGTGACCAACTTCTTTGCTCTTTACAAATGTCTGCCTTGCTGTGTTTGCGTGTATATGTGTGTGGGTGTGTGTTTATCTTTCCTTTTTTCCCCTAAGGTAAGTCCTTCCACTCCCATGGTTGGAATGACTCCTCATCCACTCCATTCCCCTTCTTCCTTGCTATTTTCCTGATGAAGCAACAAATGGTTGTGAAAACTGGAATTTTTGTGTTTGTGTGTGTTTTTATTTGTGTATCTGTCTGTGACACACACACACACACACACACACACACACACACACACACAGGAAGGAGAGGGAAAAGGAAAGGATAAGGATTCATTTCCATTTCCCTCTCCTTCCTTGCTCTTTTTCTGAAGAAAGAACCTACAGTTGCAAAAGGTCAGCATTTGTGTGTGTTTTTATTTGTGTCTCTATCTACGTACCTGTGATTTTTCGCCTGGTAAGTAAACCATCTCCATTTTTATATATATTTTTCCTATCAGGAATGTTTCCCTCTACATATCAGAGCTCGCAATGCTGCTTATTATAACCATTATTAGTAACCATACAAAATATTACAATTGAAAGTTATGTAATTAACAAAGATTGCAATAGTAAACATATGTCATGTTCCTAATTGATCTTCTACAAGAGATGAAACTGTTTAAATCTTTACATTATCTTTGTGAAATACAAGACTTATTTATCATAACAATGTGAATCACATTTCTTTATATAACTTATTACAAAGTAAATGAAAACTGTTGCTAACACATATGCAAGGAATATTTACAAAAATCTACAAGATTATAATGTGTGATGTTTACCATTAATCTGCATTTGTGTAATTACAGAAAGTAATTAAATATCTTTAGGTTGTAATTAATTGATTTCTTCACTAATAAAGTTCCTTGAGCTACAAAATGATTTTGTAAGTTATAATACAGTGTCCTCTGACCCTGAAATGTCATTATTTACACCATATCACAGTTTATAGGCAACTGTTTGTAATGGAAGTTTATAGAATGTCCTAAAACTGCTTATGTTAAATCAATAATTGTGCATATCAGTCCCATAAAGCTGACATATCTTGCACAAAGATATTGCTGATAAATCATTTCACCATCTTTCCCACTGTCCTTATGATATTATCCAACATAAGTAAAATCTACACGAAATGAAAATACCAGTTTGTGACATATTGATTAGGCTGACAATTATCTGCACCTTATGCCACACAGTTTGTTATCTAATCACTGTAATAAACTTTTACATTGCCCTAGATTACATCACTCAGTTTATTACATGTCTGTGTGGACTAGTAGTGGACATAACATAAGCAGAATCAAATTCTTCAGTTGACTGCCAGACAGTATTGTGCTGTTGAGTTAATGCTGGGAGGGCCAGAAGTGTTACAGTATTTGACAGACACCTTAAAAAACAGTACCATATATGGTCAAACATGTGACAAAACTATTAAAGTTTCATTGCATGGCGAACTTGATCGGCGTAAGTTGAAACATTTCATTTCTGTTTATGACCGCTGCCAACATTGGTGATCTAAAGGCAGTAGCTCATAAAGAGCCAAGGCAAGTGCAGTGTTGTGTGTGCCAGTTCAGAAATAAAATGTGTTTGAACATAAACATCTGTGTTGCCTCTGTTTATTCTGCAAGATTTGCTTCCTATGGCTGGAAACACAGCAACAGCTTCCTGCTCAAGACTCGGAGGGAAAACAATACTGACATATAAATTAGTGAACCTGAGATCAGCCCTGAAAATTTTTGTTGGTTGTTAACATAGTTCACTACAGTATCTGTGTTAAAAACAATTGTATAAATAACTTCACAAAATATTGAATACATACCATACATATTTGTTATAAAGATTTTTTGAAATGGTGATATTGCATAACTGAAAACTGAGTAACTATCATTAATTATAAAAACAGAAAATACATTTTTTTGACGACTTTACAGAGTTAAGTGAATGAAATAAATCACAATTTGTGATCAGTTATGGCTTCACTGTCTAGGTTTAGATGGAGTACCAAAGTGCGGTGAATGAAAATTTGCACTTTGGTATTCCATCTAAACCTAGACTGTGAAGCCATAACTGATTGCAAATTGCAATTTATTTCATTCAGTGAATGCTGTAAAGTCATCAAAAATATATAATTGTATACAAGCCGAGACTGGGCTCCTGACGACAATAGTGTCTCGATACCTCATGGTCTGTTCTCCCTGATGCGGGGTACAGTATTGTGACTGTGAGCATTACAGAACAAATAGGCTGTGGTAATAGGAAAGAGACAACGTGGCGAATGAAGATTTGGGTGTGGCGGGAGACGTGTAGAGAACAGTCCTCTGCAGTTGGCCTGGTCACTGTGTCCTCAGTGGTGGAGTGGTCAACGTGTCTGCCTAGTAAGCAGGAGATCCCGGTTTCGAACTCGGCTGGGCACAAATTTTCATTTGCCGCACTTTGGTATTCCTTCTAAACCTAGACAGTGAAGCCATAACTGATCACAAATTGTGATTTATTTCAGAAAATAGATTGGTTACAATTTGTCTATGTGATAAATCAATTCATTTAATTAATCAAGAAGGCCAGTTAATCAGCTCTTACTCCAAATCAGACATTCCTACTAATACAAAGAAATAATAATACATATTCATTGTTTGACTTGTTGCAACAGAACAAATGAAAAAATTGCTTTGCAGCTTCATAATTTTGTGAAACAGTGAAGTTTTTTGAATCACAGTCATTTAAATTTTTTATATAAAATGCCACATTTATGAAAATGATAAATATTTAGTATAAATATTGTAAACAAAAAATATAAGCTCAATTCATCAAATTATTATTACACAACTTACATATCTCAGATTATATAAAAATAAAAGACATTTAGTGAAAGACTCCAGAATGTATGCTGTTCTTCTTACACTGGTAAGTTTACAATCATATACAGGAAACCTTAAATATTCATGCTGTTATAAGTCAATTTGGATCTCTGAATTTGTTAGGATTCTACTTAATGATGGGAGCTAATTGTTACAAATTATTACCAATTTACTATGAATTATTTATCACTGACCATGTATGGTTAGACAGACAACCTCACAGTTCAATAAATGTACCATGATGTAATAAATGCAACTATTGTGATGTGAGAATCATTACTGAAGACATTTTAGTATTAGAAACTAGCTTACAACATACTTGACAACAAGAACATAACTATAAAATCAATACTAGAGGATAATGTAAAGAAATCAACATACTGTATTTACGATACTATCAGCTTGTGTAGACACTGTGTTTCCAGCAGAGAATTTGTGAATACTGAAGATAAGAGTAGATTAGATGTTTCGTTCCAGTAGATACAAATTGAGGAGGTCCTCTTGGTTGTAGAACATGGCAGAACAAAATACACAATAAATACTTACAAAATGAGAGCATATGTGTTAATGTACCTTCCACAGATCTCAAATGTAATTGCCCTTGTGGATTTGTAATTGGTCAGAAAAAACAATTACCTTAAGAATATTTACATTTTAAAGTACATAATACTTATTACTACACTACTATATGTCGAATATACTAGGTGAATATTACAATTCTTAGGACTTCTGACACTTATTTACAATGATCAAATGTGCAAAGTGAGACAACACAATATTCACATTTATGAATATTATAAATGATAACATACATCAATCATTTCTGCTAAGAAGTTCGTCAGTGTAGTAGGAGTTGGCCACCAAAATATACTTTTAGACTCTTTTCAAACTGAACTTTATTGTGAGTTAAAGTTTTTACAGCTGCTGGCATGTTACTGAAAATGTGTATTCCTGAATAGTGGACACCTTTCTGAACCAAAGTAAGTGACTTTGTGAAAGTTATTCTTGTTTCTAATATTCATTACATTAACTGAACTATTTGTTTGAAAAAAGGATATATTTTTAATGAAAAATTCATTAGAGAAAAAAACATATTGGAAAGCAGTAGTTAGTATCCCCATTTCCTTTGCTGCAACCTTCTTTGAACCTTAGTGCAAAGGGCTCACATCATTTCTGAGCTGGAAAGTTTGCCCACTGAGCTGTCCCATCTAGAGGTAACTTTTTGACAGAATGGCTATAGTGAAGGGCAGATTAAAAGAGTGTTGCACTATCGACCACATGTGCGCGAGCTAGTGATGATAGCACACAGTCGACACCCATGTCAGTGGCCTTTCTGCCGTACGTTGAGAGCACCCAACAAGATTGGCCGCATTTTGTGTAAAAACAATGTAAAATGTGTGTGTTTCGTCCACCATTAAAATTAAGGCACTGTTTGGATCCATTAATGATGATCTTGCTTTTTGCAAGGTGGGTGTCTATTGTATCCCCTGCAGCTGTGACATATCATTTGGTGGTCAATCTATCAGGACTGTTCAGGACCGTTGTATTGAGTATAAACACAGTCAAACAAATCTGCTGTGCCCGAATACTGTCTTGACACAGGTCACCCTAGGGAATACAACAAAACGGATATGTTGGCATGCACTTCCAGTTACACAAAGGAAGTGATAGAAATAAAACTAGCTCACAACCTTATGAATAGGGATGGTAGGTTTTGCTTAAATTCCAGTTGGGATCCTGCTCTCTCACTTGTCATAAAACAGAGGGAAAAAACTAATCCGACTTCATCCATCACGAACTAATGTTTATTATCGATATCTTGACCAGAATGAAACTTTCACCCTGCAGCGGAGTGTGCGCTGATATGAAACTCCCTGGCAGATTAAAACTGTATGCCGGAACTGGGACCCGAACCTGGAACCTTTGCAAAGGTCGTGTCGGTGGTGTGTGCTTGCTTGCTCGGTGCGTGTGGTCTTCCTTGTTTACTCATTAAAAACTGAGGTATTAAAGATCCAATACTCTGAGAATTTCAGCTATCAGTAGATTTTTTTTTTTGAAGTTCTTTTTAGCAAATCGTGACTTTGCCAGTAACTGGCGAGTATCAATGCACGTGTTTAATTGAAGATGTTATCAATATGGATAACTCACACCACGCCAAGTATGTTCAGTTGTCATACTTGGCGTGGCGTGAGTTAGCCATATTGATAACATCTTCAGTTAAACACATAAATTGATAATGGCAAGTTGCTGGCCAAAATCTTGATTTGCTAATAAAGAATTAAAAAAGTTTTTTTTTTTTTTTTTTTTTTTTTTTTTTTTTTTTTTTTCGACTGATAGCTGAAATTCTCAGAGTATTGCAAACATATCACAGTCATGGAGTGCAAACCATGGAAAGTTTTAATGATTGTTGCACATTGCTTCCTCACTGCAGTTTGCCTTGAAAATGGCAGAGTAGTCTCCTGCAGAAATATCGGCCATTGTCAATTTTGATACCTGGCTGCATACCCGTTCAATGTGTGGTTATCTCTAAGGTATATGGTTTTGTAATTCTGAAATAACACACTGAAATGTCGTTAATATAATTTTATAACTTGCTACTTAACACAACATTATACATGCTAGACCGAACACAACAGAACAGAATAATACAGAACATGTACCACAAGGGTCAAAGAGCTTCTTATACTGGACACATATCACTTTTAGTCTCTCCCCCTTGTAGTGTGGAGCACGGTGGTTCTTCAGGTCTCTTGCAGGTTCAGTGGGGAGGGGGCCCTTGGCAATCACTTGTTCACAGAAGGTTCACATGTACAACATTTTGGGTTAGTTTTAGGGCACTCCACCAAGGCGAGGACATAGTCACTGTATCAATATGGGGGAACCACTGGTCATCCAGCCCATGCTATAGGGTGCAGAGGTGGAGGGAAGGTGACAGAGTAGCAGGATCGTCTGAGGCTTGACTGGGTGCTGGGGTAGAAAATGCTTCTGAGGAAGATGGGGGTGTAGGTTGGAGTCACCTGTAGCCGGCTCCTGCAAGGTCCATGCGGGTTTTACCCGTTGGAGTGAAACAGTTTGCTGTTTGCTGTGAAGTAATACAGACATCGTGGAGGAACCACAAGACAAGACTTTGAATGGTCCTTTGTAAGGGGGCTGTAGGGCTGTACGTATCAGTTTCTTGTGGATGAACACGTGAAGTGTTCAGAGGGTGGTGGAGGTTTGAGGCACCCATTATGCCCTCTGCTGTAATCAACAAGTCCTGGGAGCTCAGAAGAGCTCAGTGTGGTGAGTCTTCAACAAACTCGGCTGGTAAGACCAGGGGCTCCCCATAGAGGATTTTGGCGAGGGAGGCCTGCATGTTGCTTTTGTACATGACATGGACGCCCAACAACACCCAGGGAAGGGCATCAGACCACTGGCCACCATGGCACATCAGTGCAGCTTTTAGTGTCCTGTGCCAGCATTATACAGGGTGGTCGGTAGTCCAAAAGTCCAGAAACATCCTGATAAAATTGAAATGGAGATGCAAACAAGGAAACAGAGCCCCTACACACGGGGAACGGGAATGGGGAAACTTTATAGGCTATGCCACCAACATGGCGGCCATCTTGAAATTCTCACAGGTAGCATTTTTTAAATATTTATTTGTACTTAAATATTCGAGCAAAATCGAAAAGAATGTAAATTCTGGGAGCTTGGGGAGGGGATAGAAGGAAGGTACAGGGAGCGGCAGCCATCAAGGCTACGCAGTTTAGCCAGTATAAAAGCACAAAAAACTCAATTGGTCCAATGGACCAATATTTCGTTATAAGTGTTAGCATTGATATGTTGATTGGCAAAACCACACAACTGAGAAACAGCACGCACGTTATGCGGGAATTCAGTGTTGATATAAGAGTTCGTTTGCACAGCATGAGCAGGCATGTTTGAGTACTGTGGACATTCCACTACATTCGCAGCAGGTGCAGTTTGCGCTGGAATACACACTGCTGGAGTTCACCACTCGGAATAACGCGGTGCGGAAGTTGATGAAACATTGTAGACTGGCGCAGCAGTTGCGGCTGGAGCCGCCATGTGTGTGGGCGGTAGGCATGCGGAAGCCGGTAACAACGAGTACGGAAATGCAGCGGCCATGGTTGTAACCTATGCGGCTGAGACCGGTGATGCTGCCAAGGAAACATGTGGGAGATGTGCAGGCACCAAGTCGGGTCGTGGCAAGGCTGAATCATACCTGTGAATTTGCGTGCAATCCATAGAGTACTGCTTAGGTTGCGTATGTTGTGCAGGTGTGATGTGTTGGTGTAGTTTATGAATGGAGGGAGCAGGAGATGGCAGTGCAGGGGCATCTCCAACTGGAATGCTGTGTGGCGGTAGAGCGGCAGCCGGCGAGCAGTTGTAGTGGCCAGCCTGCGGATTTGCGTGCAGCGTCAACCACCCAGGAACCGTTGAGGTTAACACGGAACGGCATAGGTTAGGATCAAGTGAATAACGAAGGTCACTTTGGCACGTTATCTGCGACACAGATGTCGGTACTTGTTCATTTTCTATTTTGAAACTCTGAGAGTTAAACGGAGTGAATGGTGGTTGAAACATTGTTGCACAGTCACAAAACAAAGCACTTTTAACACTCGCAAATCAGACAAAAACTGTTCAGGGTCACCAATGTGGTTATTCCTAAGGTATATGGTTCGGTAATCCTGAAATAACACACTATAATATCAATATAATTTTATTACTTGCTGCTTTACACAACATGATACATGCTAGACCGAACAGAGCAGAATATAATATGGCCGCAGCCAAACAGTACCACATGGGTCAAAGAGCTTCTTAGACTGGAGACATATCACTTTTAGAGTCGATAGTCGCCACAGATGTATAATAATATTTGCCTTACATTTAGTAATGCCGTTGTCAGGGTATTAATGTATTCCATTCTTCTGTTAATCCACACCTCTCCTCTCGTCTTCCGTTCTTATTGTCCTCCCTACTCCCTCTGTGCATCTCCTTCTTGCCCTACTCCCCTCTCTCTGACCATTTGCTTATCCCCTCTATCGACCTCCTCCTCCTCTGTGTCTGATTGTCATTCCCCACTCTATCACTCTCCCTGTACTTTCGCGTACTGTGATGACACCATATAGTAGAAATATCTCTAGAGTGACCATTCAGATGTGCAAAACAGGTTTTGTGTCCTCAAAATTAAGTTGGAACTGTCAAATGTTCAAATGTTTGTAAACTTATTGGACGAAAAAGTCATAGTCATCAGTCCCTAGACTTACAAACTACTTAAACTAACTTACACTAAGAACCACATACACATCCATGCGTAGGGATGACTCGAACCTCTGGTGGGAACTTGGTCCGTACAATGACGTCTTAGATCATGCGGCCACTTGACATGGCAACTAACTCAGCATACCCCACTGAAAATTTTTGTTTAATTTTTTCTTTACTATATATTTCTTGACTCATTTTGTGGAGACCTTTGATGCCATATAGCATCTGATGCTGAAGTATAAATACAAAATTTGACAAATACTCAATGAGAGCTTTGCGAAGTGTCAAATTGAAGTTACGCTGTGTTACGTGCACATGCTATGGTTAGCAAATCAGAAGGCAGAGTTTGAGTAGAGCATATTAGCTGTAGTTAGCCAATCAGAACACAGACGTAGTGACATTCTCGTCTCGAATGTTCGGTTGGGAAATGTCAGCCTTACTTTTCTGTTCCAGCCTAACAATGACCTCGGAAATCGTGATATAATAGAGAACATTATTTAATTCTGTTCATGGAATCCTGCTCTATGGTTGACAGATTATTGTATGTAGGCCTAATCTTGTCCATCAATAAATTAATTATCCTCGTACAGTGCATACTTTAAAATGATGACATATTAGAAAAAAAAAAAAAAAAAAAAAAAAAAAAATAATAATAATAATAATCTATTTTTGACAAGCAAGACGGTAAAAATGATTCCTGCTTATTTCACTGGTAGCAATTTAAATTGTACTCTCAGGTCCTTGCCTAAACAGATACTGTAAAATAGTGTCACATTCGCATACAAACACTGAAGTACATGTGCCAGCATAGCATTTGTGGGCATACCTTTGCCTCTTACTATACGATATGCATACCCTCAGTTACTATGTTGGGGTCATTTCTGACCCCATCATGAACATTATCTAATTTATATCTGGCATGGCGCGCGCTCTTGCTCAAAACATTTTATATATTCTCTTAGAAGTCAATTGTCTTCAAGGAATCGTGTTAATGTAAATCGTGACATATTTCATCGTGCTTACTGAATTGGTGTGTGATGTAACAATAGGTTGTAAATCTATTGTCATCGACAGACGTGGTATGACTGCAGAAATGGCTTATGAACTATTTGATAGTACTGTGTAGGGAATAAATCTGCAGAAGAATGAAGCCAGGAAGGCGATATAAGTGACAGCGCTAGTGAACACGGTATCATTATCTGATATGCATGTCTCAGAAAAGTCTCAAAATGATTTGGAAAAACGCTGACGTTGAATTGAAAATGCTTTGTACTATTTTTTGTTTTGTTTTGTTTTTCTTGTTTCTCTTTGTTAGAAGTACCTGTCGGGGCGCTTGCAGCAGGAGTGCAAACGCCGCCCCCCCCCCCCCTCCCGTTGGTCCCATGTATACGCCACTGAGCATACCCCAAGATTTTCAAAAGTCGACGCCTCTGAAGATACCTCTTTCAGATAAAATAATCGGTAGTTGCTGCATCATCACATATACAAAATAGATTCAGTTTGCGGCTAGTATGTATGCTATAATAGGTCTGACTGAATAATCTTCCTCCTTTCAGCATGAAGGTGCTTCCATATAAATTGTATACTTTTTCAATGAATCACGGGTGTAATTTTATTAATGAAATTTCCGCAATATGACTAATAAGTTAGTAAATTTCCGTGAGATGGGAAAGCTTCTGTACATCAGCAGTGCGGTTTTAGGAAGCATCGATTGTGTGAAACAGCTTGCCCTTTTCTCTCACATCTGATGAGCTATGGATGAAGAGGAACAGGTACTCTGCATATTTATGGATTTTAAAAGGCTTTCAACACGATGCCGCACTGCAGACTGCTAACGAAGGTACGATTATATGGTATAGGTACCCAAATATGAGAGTGGTTTGAAGACTACATAAGTTATAGAATCCAGTGCGTTATTCTTGATGGCGAGTGTTCATCAAAGACTATGGTATCGTCAGGAGTGTCCCAGGAAAGTGTGATTGGACAATTATAATTTTCTATCTATACAAATGATCTGATGGGAGTGGCCGGGCGTTCTGAGGTGCCTTGCTGCGGAGCGCGCGGTTGCTCGTCGTCGGAGGTTCGAGTCCTCCATCGGTGATGGATGTGTGTGTTGTCCTTCGGTTAGATTAAGTAGTTTGTAACCGTAAGGACTTATGACCAAAAAAGGTAAGTCTCATAGATTTATGCCGCGGCGGAGCGGCCGAGCGCATTGAGGCGCTATGCTACGACGTATGAGGCCGTTCCCCGTCGGGGGTTCGAATCTCCCTCGGTCATGAATGTTTGTGCCGTCTTTAGTATGAGCTAGTTCATAAGTACCGGTAGTTTGTAAGTTAGGGACTGATGACCCCGTAGTTAAGTCCCATAAGCTCTACAAACATTTGAAAATTTTAACTAATGTAGAAAAATGTAAGGTGATGCAGAAGAGTAGGAGAAACAATCCCTTAATGTTCGAATACAGCGTTAGTTGTGTGCTGCTTGACAGAGTCACGTCAATTAAATATCTAGGCGTAACGATGTACGGCTGTATTGGAACGAGCATGTATGGACAGTTGTGGGGAAGACGGATGGTCGACTTCGGTTTATTGGAAGAATTTTGGGAAGATGTCATTCATCTGTAAAGGAGACTGCATACAAAACGCTTGTGCAACCCCGTCTTGACTATCGCTAAAGTGTTTGGGATCTTCACCAGACCGGTTTAAAGAAAGACGTAGAAGTAATTCAGAGGCGTGCGGCTATGTTTGTAACTGGTAGGTTTGATCACTGAGCTAGTGTTACTGAGATGCTTTCCGAACTCAAAAGAGAAACACTGTTGAAGAAATTTAGAGGGCCGGAATTTGAAGCTGTGTGCAGAACGACTCTAATGCTGCCAAAATAAATTTCGCGTGAAGACCACAAATATAAGATTAGAAAGATTAGACTGCGTACTGATGCATACAAACATTCGTTTTACCCTCGTTCTATATGGGAGTGTAACAGGAAAGCAAGTGACAGGTAGTGGGTGAATTGCGTAGATGTAATTTACAATTCAGTCATGGTTTCGGTTATTAAAAATTTTGAAGTAGCGCATCTAATATTTAAAGCAGACTGTCCGTATGTTTGTACGTGTTGCATACAAATCTACTGTTTTGTTCCAATCTTTATGAAATTTTGTACACGTAAGCTTCAATCCATGAGAACGGTCGCCATAAGTGTAAGAATTACATACGATATATAGTTCACGAGATATGACGTCATAAACAATGACATGCGCGAAAACCTGCTGCATTTTGCGACAAAATTAGACCGATTTCAACCAAATTTGGTACACACATTCCTTACCGTGAGGTAACAATGTCTGAATGGTTAAGAATCACGTACGGCACATGGTTCAAAAGATATTACATCATAACCAATAGAAATCGCAAAAAAAATGCCATAATAATGCGGCGAGACTTTCGAAATGCACTTTATGAGAATGACAGTACTTAGCGACTTGCAACAAACTTGAAACATAATTTCAAACCTTTATTAAACTTTATCTCGCTGGCAACCGTAGTAAAATGATGAAAGGAAAAATGTTTCTCCCTTACTACTTTTCCGCTGTTTATGGAGTAAAACTACGGCATTCGGAATGACGTTACAATTTATAATTTCTACACTACAAATTGAAGCCGCAGTAAAAATTTATAGGCAGTATACAGGCATACAGTTGAGTGTACCAACTAAATTGTATCACAGTATGACACGTTGTTCATGTGATATGAGAACATAAACAGTAACGTTCATGGATACCGCCCCTTCTCGCATCAAGTTTTAATCTATTACTTCTTCACTACTAACTGTATTCCCAAAAGAATTTTACAGATATACAGCCCTTATACAAATTAAAATATATACCTGAAAAATGACAGGAATAAATAAATAAATAAATATCCGGGACACGCCGGGTTTTCAGCTAGTAGAAATATAAAAATGTCCAACTTGCCTTAACGATGACATTGGCGTCTGTCTTGTCAGATACTTTGATACTTTTACGATATTTCATAATGGCTAATGACGGAAAATACGATTAATTAATGATTTAAAAATAATTGATAACATTTAAAAGGCGAACATCTCCTTAAAATTAAAAACCATTAACAATGGCTGTGGTCCCAAACAAAGGACAAATTAACGGTGTAATATTCATAATATGATGACGTTAACAAAAGCAGCAACTACAGTGATGAGCAGATTATTAATACATTTTGTGATTGCATGTAAGCATATAAATCTCTACAGTCAACTCATATAAAGAGTAGTAAAATAATTCTTATTTATTGTTTCGTTTCAGATGCGCACAATTACAATTAGATTACCGGTACATGTTTCGATCTCTTGGATCATCTTCTGATATAAAATTAAATAGTACTCCCAGTTAATCCCACCCGCTTACCACCTTGTGGGCGGCTATGACTGTGCGAGAGTATTTGCCGATTTGACCGAAGAAAAGAAATAGACCGGAAGTTCCGAAAGTGTCGTCCGGAGCCAGACATTCTGGAAAAAAAAAAAAAAAAAAAAAAAAAAAAAAAATTGGCTACTGATTTGAAAAGATCGTCTGTCTTTGACCGATGTCGGTCGTCCATAAAATCCGCCGATATCGTACCCACTGCGACAGCTCCCTCTTCACTGTGCAGGAGTACGAATTGCAGGTTAACGTGTTGGGATAGCGAGCAGAAGAGATGGTGCGTACGGCTCCGACGCGGCCACCTGCTGCCACCTCCTGCTAGCCTGGTGTGGGGAGCGCCTGCAGTGACGTAAGAGCGACACGTCACGCGGACGTCATGCCGGCGCGGTCTCTGATTGGCTGGCGACAGGTCGCCGGGACAGGCGGCCACCACGCTGCAGGAGGTGGCCGGAACGCCGCCGTTCACGAGAGCCGCGGGGACTGTCTGTCAAGTTTACAGGCACAAATGTATATCTTTAAATCGTGGAACTGCCGGTTTGGATTTATTGTGCAGTTTCTTGCGAGGGCCTTAATCTGTTTTCGGTACTGATTGGGTGCACTAAGGTAAACTATTAAATTTTCGTTTATTAGTGTGGCCACCTTCTGCAGCAAACATCGAATGATTCGTTTTTGGAATTGAAAACATCGAGTTCCTGCTGCAGTTTCTTTATTTTATCCAGACGTATTTCGCCTTTTTTCTATTTCAGGGGACCCGCAGTGGATTGGTTTATCCAGAAATAACATTTTATTCACGGATACAGCATTAACAGATCATAGTTTATTATTTATTTGTTTTAATCAAAATCACAAGAGGGTGGAATAAAAAAAAAATGCAGCACGAAACGGCTTTTCCAATCCTAAAAAGAGAATAATAAGAAAATTTTCGTTCAAAATTCGGTAACGGGATTCTTACGAAAGACTGTTTTCCTTTTGAGCTACACTGAAACATCCATAAAATGATTTTAAACGGAATAAAATGTGCCGTGTTTCTGTTTCTTGTTGTTGTTTTGATCTTCAGGCTGGCGAATGCTTTGAAGCAGCTCTTCACCCTACTCTGCCTTGAGCAAGCCACTTCATCTACTCATAACAACGGCAACCCACATATATTTGATCCTGCTTACTGTATTCGTCTCTTGGTTTCCCTTAGCAACTTTTACCCTACATTTTCCGTTCCAAGGGCGGATTCAGGGGGGGGGGGGGGGGGGGCACAGGGGAACGTGCCCCCCAGACGGCACGACGAAAAATGAGAGCTTTTGGTCATAAGTTATATATACTAGGGGCAAAACACAATTATTACCCTCACTAAGTGATAGTAATGGCGATCCTGCCGATGACAGCGCTACTAAAGCAGAGTTACTAAACATAGCTTTCAGAAACTCATTCACCAAAGAAGACGAAACCAATATTCCAGATTTAGAATTACAAACAGAGACCAGAATGGGTAAGGTTGAAGTAGATATCCTAGATATCCTGGGAGTAGTGAAGCAGCTTAAATCACTTAACAAGAACAAACCTTCTGGTCCGGACTGAATACCCATTAGATGTCTGTCTGATTATGCTGAAGCGATAGCTCTTTACTTAACAGCCATATACAATCGCTCTCTCAAAGAAGGATCAAAGATTGGAAAGTAGCTCAGGTCACACCTATATTCAAGAAAGGCAGTAGGAGTAACCCACTAAATTACAGGCCTATTTCTTGACGTCAATTTGCAGCAGGGTTTGGGAACAATTCCTGTTTTCAAATATTATGAATTATCTCGAAAAGAATGATCTATCGACCCAAGGTCAACATGGATTTAGAAAATATCGTTCATGTGAAACACAACTAGCTCTTTACTCAAACGAAGTGATGAGTGCTATCGACAAGGGTTCTCAAATTGATTCCGTATTTCTTGATTTCCAGAAGGCTTTTGACACGTACCTCACAATCAGCTTTTAATCAAATTGTGTGGTTATGATATATCGCCCCAAATATGCGACTGGATAGGGGATTTCCTGTCATAGAGGACACAGTTTATAGTAATCGGTGATAAGGTATCGAGTAAAACAGAGGTGATTTCGGGCGATCCACAGAGTAGTGTTATTGGTTCTCTGCTATTCCTTATTTTCATAAACGAATTGGGAGAACATCTAAGCAGCCCTCTTAGGTTTTTTGCAGACGACGCACAAATCATATGAAGATCAAAACTAACTGCAGAACGTTCTAAATAAGATATCACTGTGGTGTAAAAATTGGCAATTGAATCTAAATAATGAGAAGTGTGAAGTCGTCCACTTGAGTACGAAAAGATATCCGTTACAAGATGAATCAATCAAAAGTGAAGGCCGTAAACTCCACAGAATACCTAGGAATTACTATTACTTCAGACTTAAACTGGAAAGAACGCGTAGATAATGTCGTGGGAAAGGCGAACCAGAGACTGCGTTTTATTGGCAGAACCCTTAAAAGATGTAACAGAACTACTAAAGAGATTGCATACACTGAGCTTGTCCGCCCTCACTTGGAGTATTGCTGCCCAGTGTGGGATCCTTATCGGGTGGGTTTGACGGAGGACATCGAAAGAGTCCAAATAAGGGCAGCTCGTTTTGTATTGTCACGATACAGGGGAGACAGCGTTTCGGAAATGATACAGGATTTGGGATGGGAATCATTACAATAACGGCGCTTATCGCTGCGGCGAGAGCTACTTACGAAACTTCAATCACCAATATTCTCCTCCGAATGCGAAAATATATTGTTGATTCCCACTTACATAGGTAAAAATTATCATCAGAATAATATACGAGAAATCAGAACTGGAACGGAGAGATTTAGGTGTTCTTTCTTTCCGCGCTCTATTCGAGAATGGAATGGGAGATATGTAGTACAACGGTGGTTCGATGAACCCTCTGCCAGGGACTTAAATGTGATTTGCAGAGTATCCCATGTAGATGTGTAACGCGGACAACGTAGTGGGTTGGCCAGCAGGGTGCCCGGGTTCGATTCCAGATCCGGTCAAAGATTTTCTTCGCTCGGGGACTGGGTGTTGTGTTGTCCTCGTCATCATCGTCACAGAAGTCGCCACTGTGCCGTCACTTGCACCAGGCAGGCCACACGGAATCATCATAATATACAAAATAGCAAGTCGGATTTTCCACAATCGGTCTCTTAGCCCCCACACTAGTCGTCTAGACATTAACGTAACAGTTCAATTAATAAAACTTTTATCCATTATGGATGAGGAACACTGCGACTGTGGTGAAATAAGGTATCTTGATTGACAGCAACCAGTCGCCTTTTTTGCAAAATGTTTTATTACATTTCTCTCATTACCGGTTTCGATATGCCTAGCATATCATCATCAGATGGTTTTTTTTATATTACAGATGGTGTGTAGTGGGATTTGTACATCTGTTGTAATTACAAGAAAACAAAACAAGTGAACTATGTGGCGAGCATAACTGACATAATAATATGGACTTACTGGTAGGCCTATATATTGCTACTTACAATTTGTGTTATCCATAAATTCATTGTCACAATTGGTAGCATGCACACATTAATTGTGCTGCTAGGCACTTCACACGTATTATACAGCAATTAATTCTTTTATGCGAAATTCTTTTAATTACACATTACTAATTTAAATCTCACGTATAGTTGCTGAACCAGTGTGCCGTTGTCCGTGTTCTACCACGTGGAAGTGGACCACTTCCGCAACTTTTATTAACTTTTACAAATTTAGAAAAATAATAATTGATAATTATTACGGAGAATATACAGCAGTGTTACAATACTGAAATTTATAATATTCCCAGCTATTGATTACAGCGATGTTATCTTGCAAGCTCACGACGTCTGGAACTAGTTATGAACGCCTGCCTTTGACCGTCTCTTTCACCATCTTATACGCAGCTCTCCTGGTTTCGTGTTGACAAGCGCAAAGATTTCGTACACTCTGTTTCCTCTAATTTCTTATCGACGTACACCGTAGGATATCTTTACTTAACCTTAACACTCTGGTCTGAACAACATAGCAGAAATACACGTTCCTATCAGAGCAAAACCTATTTTTGTCCCTCTCCATCACTCAGCTGATTTCTCGAAGACCTTTTCAGTAGCAGTAACCAGACTCTGGAACAGTCTTCCTCACTATATCACAGAACTGAATAATGCTCCTAACTTCAAACGACAATTAATGTAACATCTACTAAATCAGCAATAAAGCTATCCTATGATCAAATTTTTGTTAAGCTTATGGCACTTAACTGCGGGGTCATCAGTCCCTAAATTTACAAATTACTTATAAAGTAATTTATACTAAAGACAACACAAACATCCATGCCAGAGGAAGGATTCTAACCCCTCACGAGGAACGGCCTCGCGCATCGGAGCATAGCGTCTGTATGCGCTCGGTCACTCCACCGCAGCCATTCTCTGTTCTCCTACGCTCTTGATACAACGTCACATCCGTACCTCCTCACAGAAATCCTCAGACTGCAATTGCTCTCGCCAGGTACAGCTTTCCTAACCTCATTATATCAGAGTTTGCCAAGTCGTAATCAATTTCTGCAAAATCAAAAGTACATTTTATATCTGCCAATATCGATGTTGTTATTGCCATTACAACTTCGACAGAAGCTGTTCAGTAGAACTGCTAGTATTAATCTTATTTTAGTCAATACCGTTTATGTGCATCCTCTTTAGATATATTCAATCTGTTTAAATTACTTTATTAATACCTTATTAAACGATTAGCAATTAACATCAATGTTACCGTATGTTATAGATAACTCAGATGTAAAAATATTGTGTAAAACCCTGGTCTGATCTAAGAGAGGCCCTAATATGATCAGGATAAATAAACAGCACTTCTATTAAAAAGGTATCATTAATAAAAATTTCTAGTTGAGCTAAAA
This sequence comes from Locusta migratoria, assembly GCA_026315105.1. Lineage (NCBI taxonomy): Eukaryota > Metazoa > Arthropoda > Insecta > Orthoptera > Acrididae > Locusta > Locusta migratoria. The sequence continues at coordinate 225,972,327 of CM048747.1, read as the reverse complement.
CTCTGCTATAATCTCGTAATAATTTTCAAGCACTTCTGGTTATTTTATCAGAAACAAAATATCAATATGACTGGCATTTGTCCGTTGACCCACTTGCAGTTTTAAACTAACAATATTTATATATATATAATTTGTGATACATTGTGGCACAACAATTAAATAAATAATCTGTAGAGCACGGTGTGCGTAAACTTAATTAAAGTGAGACAATAGATAAAATAATATAAGCCATTTTATGTTAACAGAGCCGCGTGGGAAAGACAGTGCTGTATAAGGCGTCATGCCAAGGATTGTGCGACCGATAGCGTCAAAATGTTCAAATGTTTGTTAAGCTTAAGGGACTTAACTGCGGGGTCATCAGTCCCTAAACTTACAAACTACTTATGAACTACCTTACACTAAAGACGACACAAACATCCATGCCCGAGGGAGGGGGGGATTCGAATCCCCGATAGTAGCGGCCGTGCAGACTGTGACTGGCGCTCCGCAGACAGCTCGACCACTGCGGCCGGCGCTAGCGTCAGAGGTTCGAGTACTTCGTCGCTTATGTCGTACGGTGTTATTTTTTGCGGCAACTCCTACTATTCATGTATGCTATTTTAGGCTCAGAAAAGGGCAACTCGGGCAGTATGTCGTATAAGCTTGCGAACCTCTTGTTGAATCCTGTTCAGTAATCTGGCAATTGTGAAACTGGTCTCTCAACAGCGATCTTCTTTGACGTTCTTTGTTGTTAACAAATTCAGATTATCCTCAAGGGTTAGTAGCTTTAGCGTAGTTAATATTAGGCAGAAATCCATCTGTATTTGGATCACACCTCCTTGACTCATTTGCAGAAAGGCATGTATTATTCTGCTGTATCTGTTTCCAATAAACTGCCACAATAATTGAAAATCTTAACCGTAATCCACAAGCTTTCAAGTCTAAACTCAACAGTTTCCTCATGGCTCACTTCTTCCATTCTGTTGAGGAACTCCGAAAAAAAGAAGAAGAAAAGAAGATTATGGTTATTCAAACTTAGGGCTTGTTGTCTGCATAGGACCCATATTCGTTTCATTTTATCTATACCTACTCTCTGTTGAAATGTCATGTACTGACTTTCCATAACCATGGAGACACGCTAATTATGTCAATAAATAATAAAAAGAGCATGTCAACTTCTATTTACGGCAAAGAGAATCGGTTATCTCCTTGATGTTAATCTGCTACGACTCTTTTTCTTATAAGGTAGGGGTACGATAATACGCTTCCAGTATCTCTTCTCTTACATCTTTTAAACCTACCATAATAGACGTCATGCCTCACTAGGTCCACTTAATTAGAAGTTTTGCTTCGTTGTATTCATGTAATGCGAACAAGTGCTGAAGGTGAAAGACAAATGAGAAAGCAAAGCTGCTTGAGGGCCAGAACGTAGAATTTAATGAGGAAAGTTGTAGGTAAACGCGATTCTGTGCCGCAAGTTGAACACTGTAGTCATCCTCGCTATATGCACAGGCTGTGGTGAGTGGCACTCTGGTTTCTATTTTACGCCAGTCTGGTATTTTAAGTCGTTTTTACAATTACGTATTGCAAACAAAACATGCAGAGTGTCTGACATATAGGCGAAGTGTCTAAAATAACATTGTCATTCATCAGAGAATGTAACCTTATCCAAAGAAAGTCTTACGTAATGTTCATTTTTGCTCCGAGTTGCTCGGCATGTAATGGTTATGAAATGATAGTTGATGATGATGTAACTTTCTCCTTCTCTGCTTGGACACTGTTTTAAAAGTGTTAGCTGTTTTGCTTATTTTGTGCCTGCATAAAGGAATATCTAATTTCATCCAAATGGTTTGAGCATATGCAGTCACCTGGTAAAGTAAATAGATTTGGCGTAGTAATTGTATTAGCTGGAAGTGCGGACGATCGGTCGGAATTTTCGGCCGATCTTTAGTTCAGATCTGCATATGAGAACCTATTTTTTTATTGTTAACTTACGAAGTTCGATATTTTTACATATGGTTCCACAGAAGAATTCCTTTATGTGTATCAACGCTGTCTCAATGCAGCCACATTGAGCATATGCTATTCAGTAACTTTAGCTCGAATTAAAGTCAGATAAATATCAAAATCACTTATCAGAATATATATTACAAAAGAATGCTTCAGATAGATGACTGAGTATTATTTCCACTTCAATGATCAAGAAAGACGAAGAAACTACAATATAAACATTTTAGTTTTTATCACTTTCAAATAACATAACTTCGTCTTTTCTAGTAGTATTAGAAAGCAATCCCAGGTATTTTTTCCATATTACCAGGATAACCTTCACATTAGGTAGCAGTAGGTTTATGTGATGTTCGAACAAGGACACAAAGAATTTACGAATATAACAAAATTTCATGTAAATTGAATATTGTACTTTGTAGCTGAAATAATTTTTGTTCCGTACGTCAAATCGAGCAAGAAGCTGGACCGATTCAATGTAGAAATAGCATTGAGGAAGATATAATAGAGAAAAACTGAGATTTTTCAACTTTTTCCAGTAATTTTCAGATTTACGACTACGTATTGCTGTAAACAGAAAAAGCAAGGAGGAAGAAGGAAGATTATTGTTTAACGTCCCGTCGACATCGTGGGCACTAGAGACGGATGAAAAAGTTAAAAGATCAATGCTGCTGCCCTGTGTTTGAGAATCATGTTCGAAAAATAAAGGAAGAGCCATGGCACATGGCTCTTAAGCAAATAATTGAGTTATTGCACAATCTAGATGTGAAGAAGATGGCGGAGTCATCTTTTTGTTTCAACGTAGAGTAATTGTTGAACAATCAAGTCCCATTTTTTGTATTTTATTATATTTTGGTAAATCATTTAAGAAGTGAATGACAGCATTTGATCAGTGAATGTGATTGGTTTTATGGCAAGATGCAGGAAAATGAAGACACCAATCAATAATCATAGCGAGAAATTAGCAGATGGAATTTCTACTGGCATGAAAATCTATAATAATTATCCTGCTTTAACTTGTGTTATTTCACAGGCTATACTCGGACCAGCAGATAATACTGAAACCATTACGACAGAATTACAACAGATCGGACATGATTTTCCGCAGTGGCAGAAACAGAAAATTCAGATGAAGGAATTATAACAAGAAGTAGAGGATGTTAGGACTGGGACAGGAAGGCAGAAAAACACACATATTGATCCAATGAAATAACATATATTACAATAATGGTCCATGCGATCAACAATATGTTGAGTGCGTAGGACATCGACCATGCATCGGATATTATGGCGGCAATGCCTTCAAGAGGCCAGTTGTTGATGTTGTGGCGCAATGCTTGCAGTATGCAAAATATTAGTAGAGGAAAGTTTTATTATACACAAACGATTTCAGGTTTTAACTCGAGAAAAGAAGAGGTCGCACTCGATTCTGTTTATGGAAGGGTTCTTAGGTATGTTGCCAAAGACATGATCAGAACAATACATGGAGATGTGACACCGAAAGTTGTGAAACTTTTGCAAAGTTCTAATGGTTTTCTTAGCAAATAACTGGCCGACCTATCTGAAAGAGAGAGAAAGGAAGGAAGGAATTCAGAGCTAATTAATCACAACCTGTGTTATGACTAGGTCTGTTTTGTTGACGTAGTCATATCGCCGCTCCGGTTTTGGCTGCTGTGGCCATTTTGTACATAGTGTTTGGCTATATTAGCTCACTTAATGTCGGATAATTTGAGCCGCGGTGGAGTAGCCGAGCGGTCTAAAGCACCTCGTTGCGGAGCGCGCGGTTGCTCGCCGTGGAGGTTCGAGTCCTCCCTGGGGCATGGGTGTGTGTGTTTGTCCGTAGGTTAGTTTACCTAGGTTTAAGTAGTTTGTAAGCTACGGACTGATGACAACGTAGTTTGGTCCGATAGATTTACAGACATTTGAACATTTGGATAGTTTGAAAATGGACATAGGTGTCATAACTAGTCACCAACAGTTACTAACCGCTATCTGTTAAATCAACTTAGGAAGGAGGTTCAACCGTTTCTTTCAGCACTGTCCATGTTGTCCACCTGCTTTTTGCCGTCTCTCAACGTTTACAATTTTTATTTCTTTTCCCTGAACTTTAATTGCCTTTCTAAATTACTTCCTGGTTTCCTTCACAATTTGCTAAGTGTACTAACAGGATAACATTATCAAATGGCAGATTCCTTTCTCACTTGCTACGTCTCTCCTTGAACTCTTATAACTGCATACTGATTTATGTACAACTTGTAGGTAACCATTCAACTACTGAGGTTAACAGTCCCTTGGCTTACAAACTACTTAAAGTAACTTAAACTGACCTAAGGACAATACACACACACACACACACACACACACACACACACACACGTGCCCAAGGGAGGACTCTATCCTCCGACGGGGAGTAACCACGCGCTCCGCAGCAAGGCGCCTTAGAACGGCCAGCCATTCCACCGCGGCTAACTGTCCCACCCCAGTATTTCACCACTTATCACTTTAGTTCAAATGTTTGTAAACCTTACGTTTTGGGATTATATATGTTGGCAACATCTTTGTTGGGTCCGCAAGGATTATCTTTGGCGGCCGGTAGGCGGGGTTTGCTCGATGTTACTGCATAGAGTCGGAGAGTAGTAGCGGAGCGTGACGGTTGCACTGGAGCTCGCGGTGGACACAGCCTGGAGTTCTTCATGATGCTGCTAATTTTGTGGTAATTTACTTTAAATGTTTTTTGCATTGCGCAAGGTCGCTCATTTCATTTCATTTTATTTTATATCACTTTCCATTCAGAAGGAACCTATACACAACCTTGATTAATTCGTGGCTCGTCACTGTAATCGTTGTAATAACATGCATAGGGCATTAACCAAACGTAATAATAAAAAAAGCAGTTCCTTTCACTTTTTGACATTTTGATTTTTTATAATTATTAATCCTTTCCTGAGAGTAGGGCTGCATCCCTGTTTTAGAAACTGCCTCATTGCACGACTTCGCAATAATATGCACATTCTTCATTTTTATAGTTTATGTTACTCGTGTCGAATTTGCTGATTGCTAATTTTCTAATTTTATTTAATACAGATTTATTCAGTTTGATTGGTTTAATTTTGTTTGTGATTATTCTTGACGCTGTAAGTGATTGTAAGTTAATGGTAATTAAGTATATTGTAGCAAGTGGGTGACATGAAACAAGTGGGTGACATGAACGATTTGAAGTGAAGAATATGAAGTGGTGTGAAGCGAGGTATCACTTCCCTTTTTACAACAAAATAATATTTCTTGCTCGCATTCATTATTTGTGTAAGCAGACTGATTGTGTAGTAATACTAAGACTGGGCCAACAAGTACAACACAGTACGACATTATTTTATTGTTCTCGTAAAGTGACTATCAGCCAACCAAGATATTGCATCTTTTTAATCCTTCTAATATTGCAGTCAGATAGCGTAAGTTTCGATGTGTCCAAACTTGCCTTACGTAGGTCAGCATTAAGTTGCGCACTAATTGTCAAGTTACTCTCCTAGTAGTATTGCAGTCAGATCCATAATTGCCGGCCGCGGTGCCCGAGGGGACTGAGGCGCTCCAGTCGCGGTCTGCACGGCCACTATGGTCGGGGGTTCGAATCCCCCCTCGGGTATGGATATTTGTGCCGTCCTTAGGATTAGCTAGTTCATAAGTAGTTTGTAAGTTTAGGGACTGATGACCCCGTAGTTAAGTCCCATAGACTCTACAAACAAACAGATCCATAATTTTAGTAGCCCGATACGATCTTTCATTTTTGTAGACCCCTGTTAGTACTGAAAGCAACACACGGACACACTACATATTATGTAGCCCCGTTACACACACATCAACCAGTCCCGTTGCAATATGCCCGAGAGAGGACTCGAACCTCTGATGGAAACAGCCGCCCAGGCCGAAGCATGACGCCTTAGACCACGCGGTTATTCCGTGCGGCTCTCACTTCAGTATTTATAAAAGTGATTCTTCTCTATACGGTCATATATTTTTCTAAATCTACAAATGCTGCGAGTAATCTTCTATCTTCCAAAATAATTCATAATGACAATCTTCAGCCATCATCCTCATGACCTAGGTCGTGAATTACCTTTTGTGTTGCGATTCCTTCCTTTCTCTCCTATCTGGTGAAGAAACCCTGTTCCGAAAGCTTGTCCTATTTTTTTCATTTTTATTTCTTTGTGTGACTGTCGGCGGTACAGCACAAAGGTAAGTACTGGCCAACCAATCTGTCTCTTTTGAAGAATAATTTATCATCTCTGTGGAGAATTTGCATCAGTAATACCGTAATTCATAGAGCCATCAGAATTCTCTCGTGTGCCACATTATGTTTCGCGAACCCACTCAGCTGTGTCAGGTCGGCTCGTAGCTAATTCATAGCTAATACTGGCTGGCGGCTGCCTCTGGGTATAGCATTGTGCCTGAAAGCGAGACACTGCTAGCTGAATTAGATCTCTCACTGGAGAGAGTCTGAGGTGAAAGGAAACACTTAGCTAAATGCCCTGGTCTCGTGGCTTGATTAGCTGTAATGCTAACTCCGCTGATACAACACTTGGGGAACTCTGGAACAGGTTCTACGTGATTTATATCTGCGCAGAAACCAACGGGACATCTCGCTTTTTGCTGTGTCGCTAATCAGGCATAAATGTTTTCAATTAAGGCGGCTCGTGCAATTTGTATCTGCTGCACGCAAGGGGCATTAATCATTCGGAAAGTGCGAATTCCCTCTTGAACGCCGCTGATGATATTAATTCCGCGGTCACGGAACTGCCTGGCCCGGAATGGTTGTGAGATAGATGCCTGCGGCGACACTACTTACTTAGTCGCGGAAACTGATGAGATGGCGTAGCGTTGGCGACATAATTTGTTGCCCAGGAGGAAGCAAAGATTACGAGATAGCGCGTCTGGAGCGTGCATTCTCAGAATCCTTTACAATATGAAACTCAGCAAGAATTCTGACCAAGGAACTCGCTGTGTACAATGAAATACATTCTGCTAATTGTTGGTTACCTACTATTAAAATCTACGATTCCGTAAAGAAACGAATTCACGTGCATAGAAGTGATTACCTTACAAGTGAGTTACGTGATAAATATTTGGCTTCAAGAAAGTAATCAAGAAGAGTTGGGAATGATTCGAAATGGCTTTGACGCTTGTTGGAAGTCACTAAGAGTACTGATCGTCAAACACTGGATGAATATAGGGTAATTTTTTATCCATTTTAAAGCTAGTTTTTCACTTATCACAATATCTATGAGGTTACATCTTCTGAACTATATGGCGCACCGTGATGTAACTTTCAGGTTCATTCAGTAGTTTATGATTACCATATCTGTTTGGTGTGTTTAGAATAGAATTAGTAGTTGAAAAACGAGAAATTAAAACGTCAAGTCAGGAACTGAATGTAACAGCTTGAGCAAAGAAAATCTTGAAAGCAATAAACTTTGTTCTTTCTTCATTTTGTTGAGGGTTCCAGCGAGGTAAGGTTTCGCAAATGTTTCAAATTATAGATTATATTATATTATATTAATACTTGTTCCATAGATCATATATACGACATTTCGTAATGATGTGGAACGTGTCAGTCTAGCAATCGTTGTCTACACTTGACAATCAATATTTTAAGGATTTTTATTACATTTTTTGTTGTTTATTCTTTATACATATTTTTGTAACTGTTATCTAAAAATTCATCTACATTGTAGAAGGAGTTGCCATTCAGAAATTCCTTTAATTTATTTTTAAATACTAGTTGGCTATCTGTCAGACTTTTTATGCTACTAGGTAAGTGACCAAAGACTTCTGTGGCAGCATAATTCACCCTTTTCTGAGCCAAAGTTTGATTTAACCTTGAATAGTGAATATCATCCTTTCTCCTAGTGTTGTAGCTATACACACTGCTATTACTTTTGAATTGGGCCGGATTGTTAATAACAAATTTCATGAGTGAATATATATATTGTGAAGCTACAGTAAAGATCCCTAAATAAATGTCTGCAGGATGCTCTTCGGTGGACTCTGATTATTCTGATTACACGCTTTTGTGCAATGAATACTTTTTTACTCAATGTTGAATGGCCCTAGAATATGATACCATATGAAAGCAATGAATGAAAATAGGCGTAGTAAGCTAATTTACTGAGATGTATATCACCAAATTTTGCAATGACTCCGATAGCATAAGTAGCTGAACTCAAACATTTCAGGAGAGCTTCCATATGTTTCTTCCAATTCAGTCCCTCGTCAATGCAAACACCTAAAAATTTTGAATATTCTACCTTAGCTACAGATTTATGTTCAAAGTCTAAATTTTTTATGGTGGCATGCCATTTACTGCATGAAACTGTACATACTAGGTTTTATCAAAGTTTAATGAGAGTCCATTTGTAGAGAACCACTTAATAACTTTCTGAAAGACATCATTTACAATTTCATCAGTTAATTCCTGTTTGTCAGGTGTGATAGCTATACTTGTATCATCAGCAAAAAGTACTAGCTTAGCATCTTCGTGAATGTAGAATGGCAAGTCATTAAATTATATTAAGAACAGCAAGGGACCCAAGACCGAACCTTGTGGGACCCCATTTTTGATAACTCTCCAGTTAGAGGTATTAACTGTTTCATCTATATCATGTGATGTTTGTTAGACGTTTGGCCAGCAAACAATAAACATAATGTCCTGATAAAGTTATCTGAAAAGGAAATTAAAAGTATGTACAGTATTGTTGAAGACGATAATGCAAGGAAATTTAGTAAATAACAGCAGACACTACTCTCATTGAAATGACCCCAATTACGATTACGAAATTATTCCAGAAAGAGCGGATACAAAAAAAAATTACATCTGCTCTTACAGACAGGCAAAGATTCAGTGCCAAAAGAAGAAGCTTCTGCTTCACCACAGTACTATTTGTGATTTTTCCACGAAACATGGGTTGAAATTACAGATAAAGACGTAAATTCACTGATATCTATTAGCTGTACCCGACCTTGCGTTGTTGTTTTGTTTCAAATTAAATAGATAAGAAAAAAAGAGAAATCACACATTTCTATTTCTATAATTTCATAATGGTTACTGAATTGGAATTGGGTACTCATCCTACAATCCTTGCTCGTCTTATCTCTGTCCATCTATTCCTGTATCTCTCCTCGTTCACGGATTTCTTCTTAACCTCCTCCTTCGTGTCTCCGCGTATATCCAACTCCGCCCTCTTCTTGTCCAACTCCTCCTGCCCTTTACTCTCCCCCCCTCTCTTTATCCATCTGATTCTCCTTCCACTCCTTCTGTGCATCTCCACCACATCCCTCTCCGTATTAATCTCCTCCTCCTCTCTATGTCATTTTAACACCTCTCCTCTATCTTTTCCTACAATTCTCTCTAACCTAGAGCCTTGTTTAGTGTTATGTTCATGAAAGTACTTAACCGAACATTTTGAAAATTTTAACGCACCTTTTTCACTATTATATACAGGTTTTTCTATGTAACAATGAAAAAATACATGTCAGATATATATAAATAATTATATATTTTTGACGACGTTACAGCGTTCAATAAATGAAATAAATCGCGCCGGCCGCGGTGGCCGAGGAGACTGAGGCGCTTCAGTCACGGTCTGCACGGCCGCTACGGTCGGGGGTTCGAATCCCCCCTCGGGCATGGATATTTGTGCCGTCCTAGTTCGTAAGTAGTTCATAAGTAGTTTGTAAGTTTAGGGACTGATGACCCCGTAGTTAAGTCCCATAAGCTTAACAAACATTTTAATTTAATTTTTAAATAAATCGCAATTTGCGATGAGTTATGGCTTCACTGTAATAGGTTTCGATGGAATACCCAAGTGCGGCGAATGAAAATATGTGGCCGGCAGGGATTCTAACCCGGGATCTGCTACTTACTAGGCAGACGCGTTGACCTCTCCGCTATCAAGGACATAGTGACCAGATCGACTGCAGAGGATTCTTCCCTGCATGTCTCCCGCCACACCCAAATCTCCATTCGTCACGCTGTCTCTTTCCTATTACCACAGCCATTACATAACAAATAGGCTGTGGTAATAGGAGAAAGAGAGCGTGGTGAATGGAGATTTGGGTGTGGCGGGAGACGTGCAGGGAAGAGTCCTCTGCAGTCGGGTTGGTCACTGTGTCCACGGTGGCGAAGTGGTCAACGCGTCTGCCTAGTAAGCAGAGGATCCCGGGTTCGAATGCCGGCCTGGCACAAATTTTCTTTCTCCGCACTTGGGTATTCTATCTAAAGCTAGTACACTGATCGTAAATTGCGATTTATTTCATATTTATATAAGACAGAAGAAAACACTAAGAAAAATTCTGGGTCACGAGAAAACAAATGAAAATATATGGATAAAAGGAAAAATGACGATCTACATAAAATACAGAAAATACATTACAGATACAATGAGGAATAGACGGTTAAAATTTTGTTGTTGTTGTTGTTGTTGTCTTCAGATCTCAGAGTGGTTTTATGCAGCTCTCCACGCTACCCTATCCTGTGCAAGCCTCTTCATCTGATAATAACCACGACAACCTAAACCCTTTTGAATCTGCTAACTGTATTCGTCCCTCGGTCTCCATCTACGATTTTTACTCCACACAGTTTCTTTTAATGCTACAGTGACTACTCCTTGATATCTCAGAATGTGCCCCACCAACTTATCCTTTCTTATATTGAGAATATCCCAGAAATTACTGTTCTCCCCAATTCAGTTAAGCACCTCCTCATTAGTTACGTGATCTACTACCCATATAACTTTCATCATTCGTCTGTAGCAGCACATTTCAAAAAGTTCTATCATCTATTTGTTTGAACTCCACGTTTCACACCCATACAATGCTATACTCAAGACAAATGCGTTCAGAAAGGACTTCCTAATATTTAAACCACAAAAATATTGGCTGTCAGCAAATTTCGCTTCTTCAGAATACTTTTCTTCCCATAACCATTCTGCACTTTATAACTCCTTTACTTCGGCCAGCATAAGTAAAATAACAGAACTCATCTACTACTTTTATTGTCGTTTTACCCAACCAAATGCCTTCATCAATGCCTCATTTTCCTACAATACATTCCATTACCCTTGTTTTACTCTTGTTAATGTTCATCTTATATCATCCTTTCAAGACACCGTCCATTCCATTCAATTACCCTTCTCGGTCCTTTGCTGTTTCTTACAGAATTACTATGTCATACGCAAACCGCAAAGTTTGTATTTCTTCTCTCCTGAACTTTCATTCCCTATTCAAATTTTCCTTGCACTCCTTCACAGATTGGTCAATGTCCAGACTGAACAACATTGGCGAAAGGCTACTACATATCTTACTCCATTCCCGACCATTGCGTCCCTTTCATGCCCTTAGACTGTAATAATCGCTGTCTGCTTTTTGCACAAGTTGAATATAAGTCTTCGCTCCCTATATTTTATCCCTGCTACCTTTAGAATTTGAAAATGTGTATTCCAGTCGACATTTGTCAAAAACATTACGTAAATCTACAAAAGCTAGAAACGCAGGTTTTCCTTTCTTTCTAAGATAAGTCTTAATGTGAGTATTGCCTAGCGTGTTCCTACATTTCTCCTAAATCCAAACTGAACTTCCCCAAGGCCAGATGCCACCAGTTTTTTCATTCGTCTGTAAAGAATTCGTGCTAGTATTTTGCAACCATGACTTATTAAACTGATAGTTCAGTAATTTTCACATTTGTCTGCACATGCTTTCTTAGGTATTGGAATTAATATATTCTTGTTGAAGTCCCGAGGTTTCTCCTCTGGTCATGCATCTTGCATACCAGGAACACCAATTTCTTCATGACGGGCGGGTTCTCCTAACGATATCAGCAGTTCAGACGGAATATAATCTACTACAGGGATCTTGTTTCTACTCAAATCTTTCAATGCTCTATCAAATTCTTTTCGCAATATCGTATGTCCTCTCATCTTTCTCTACTTCGTCTTCAGTTTCTGGAATTTATTTCCTTTGTATAGACCCACTACATATTCCTTCTTCCTTTCAGTTTTCCCTTCTTTGCTTAGTATTGGTTTCCCATATCAGTTCTTGATATTCATGCAGCTGCTTTTCTTGTCTCCAAATGTGCTTTTTATTGTTCTATAGGCGGTATCTATCTTTCCCCATGGCATACATTCTTCTACGCTTTTGCATTTGTTTTCTACCCACTCCTGTTTAGCCACTCTGCACTTCCTATCAATCTCACTTTTCAGACGTCTGTAATCCAATTTTAGATTTTCTCCTTTCATCAATTTAGTTCAGTATCTCCTGTGTTATCCAGGGATATCTATTAGGCTTTGTCTTTCTGCCTATATGATCCTCTGCAGTCGTCACTACTCAAAATAGGTACCCATTCTGCTTCTACTGTATTACTGTCCCCCGTATCAGACAATTCTTGCCTAATACTCCCTCTGAAAATCTCAACCACACCTAGTTCCTTCAATTTGTCTAGGTTTCATCTTCTTAATATTCTACCTTTTTGCAGTCTCTTAAATTTTAATCCACAGTTCATAAGCAATAGGTTATGGACAGAGTCTACATCTGCCCATGGATATATCTTACAGTTTAAAATATGGTTTCTGATTAAACCAAGTGTTTGTGATTATTAAATTGTGCTCTGCACAAAATTCTACCATACAATCTCCTCTTTCATTATTTTTCCCCAGTTTATATTCACCTACTACATATCCTTCTCTTCCCTTGGCCACTATCGAATTCCAGTCTCCTGTCACAATAAACTACTCAATAATTTCTGTTATTTCCTCATACATTTCTTCCATGTCCTCATCAACGGCAGATCTAGCTGGCATATAAATTTGTACTACTGTGGTAGGTGTTGGCTTCGTGTCTATCTTACCTACGACAATGCATTCACTATGCTGTTCATAGTAACTTACCCCCATTCCTATTTTCGTATTCAATATCAGACCTACTCCTGCGTTACCAGCAACCGATTTTGTATTTATAACCCTGTGCTCACCTGACCAAAAATCCTGTTCACCGAATAGCACTAATCACCAAAATATCTAACTTTGACCTATTCATCTCTCTTTTCAAATTGTTTGACTCACGTATCCGATTAACAGAACAATCCACGCTCCGAGCCGTAGAATGCCTCTTTTGTTTTTCTTGATGACAGTATTGTCCTGAGTTGACCCCTCCCGCAGATCTGTATGGGTACCTATTTTACCTCCGGAATATTTTACCCAAGAAGACGCCATAATTATAATATATTCATTTAGTAGAGCTGCATGTCCTCAGGAAAAGTAACGACCACAGCTTTCCCTAGCTTTCAAAATGTTCAAATGTTTGTATAGCTTATGGGACTCAACTACGGGGTCATCAGTCCCTAAACTTACAAACTACTTATGAACTAGCTTATACTAAAGACGACACAAATATCCATGCCCGAAGGGGAATTCGAACCCCCGACCGTATTGGCCGTGCAGACCGTGACTGGAGCGCCGCAGTCCTCTCGGCCATCGCGGCCGGCCCTAGCTTTCAGATGTACGCAGTAACAGCCTGGCAAAACCATCTTAGTTGATGTTACAAGGCCGGTTCAGTCAATCATCCAGACCGTTGCCCCTGTAACTACTGAAAAGGCTGCTGCCCCTCTTCAGGAACCACACGTTTGTCTGGTCTCTCCACAGATACCCCTCCGCTGTGGTTGCACCTAAGGTATGGCTGGCAGTATCGTTGAGGCACACAAGCCACCCCATTTCGGCAATTTCTGTGCCTCATCAGGGTGGACAAGTAAAAAGAATGGAATACACACGGATTACAAAGAAATTTGTTTTGGGCACAAGCAGAGAAGAAAGATGCAAACAAAATAGGCGTTACAGAAGAAATAATAAGTGACAGGAATAGCTTCAGGCTGCACATAGAAGACGTAATATATGAAAAAGATAAGCCAAAACCTTGACCAAAGAGAGCATGGACAGATAGGCAGAGAAGAGCAGTTGGAGAGAAGAAAGAAGAGGTGTGTGTGTGTGTGTGTGTGTGTGTGTGTGTGTGTGTGTACTAGTGAGAACTCGCCAATGCTTCCCAATTTACAAATATGAATGGGAATAGGATATACATGCTATGTTCCTGTCCTTAATTCTTTGCCTTTTCCTTGTTCTTCGTTCTCTTAAGCTCCACACTGTATTAGCTACCTGAAAACTCTGGTTGTTCGGATGTTTATCTCCTATGCTCTTTGCCCCTCTCTTCCTGTCCTCCCCTCCCTCCGCCGTATATGGAAACTTACACTGCCTGCCAAATTCATGATGATCGCTCAAACGGTGTTGCAGTCTCAAATAAGGCACTCTCTGCCATACATGGTACGTAGTCTTATGTATCTCTTGTTTTGGAGATCAATTGTGCAAAATTTTTATTGCAGCCAGGTAAACGGCAGGGCAGCGTATAAAATACGAATCTAATCCGAAGTAGCGATGTCCCCCTTATCAAGATATCAATTTCGATTTTTTCGAATTTTCGGCTATTCCCTTTTAATTATATCGAGCCTAAGACACAGCAATTGATATAATACGTAGCAAAATTACTGCAATATTAGACACGAAAAATACAATAAGCACGGTTGCCTTATGTAAATTTGGAAAGAAATTGTGATGTGAAATAAATTGAATCGTCAAGGAAACGTCCTAAATCAAATATAATAATAATTTCGAGTGGTTGCGTAGACTTCACGATGAAGAACAATGCCAATATTTGAATACTTACCCAATTCACTTTGCAATAAAAATAATACTTAGGTTATTTATGAGATAAAAACTATCCTGTCTTTTAAGTTGGACCAAACTACATACACTGAGCGTAATTTCAGTGAGATCAGTTGAGGAGTTTCGGAGTTCACGGATATATATATATATATATATATATATATATATATATATATATATATATATATATATATATATGAAGGCTAGCCTTCGTTCCCTGCGATGCCCGGGTGTTTATTTATTCAAATCTTTTGTCAATCCATCTCCCCTCCTAGTCATTCATCTCTCTGTTAGTCTCCTTATCCTCCTCACTCAACCCATCCCCTCCTTCTCTCTCTCTCTCTCTCTCTCTTTCCGTCAAATTCAGTCTTTCTCAGTTCGTCTCCCCAGTTACCCCATTTTTCCCCATATCCTCCTCCTCATCTACCTCCACCTCAATTCGCTCTTGTTCCACCACTATCTCCTTCTCCTCCCACTCTGTACATTCCTATCCTCCTCACTCGTTCTGTTATAAGCGATGGCTCCTATGTCGATGAACAATTACATATATCTGAGAGCTTTCATGGCGATCGATGAATCGTCGTCTCAGTTCATTTAAAGGTATCCCTCCTCCGAGAACCGTACGATGTATTGCGGAGCATAAAAAACCTTCTCCACGGAAACATACATGTGTGTGATAACTTTCGCGGTGCTCGGTCAAACGATGTCGTTTTCTGATGTAAGATACCCTTCAGCATGCACCAAAAATGTTCAAATGTTTGTAAGTCTAAGGGACTACGTTGGTCATTAGTCCCTAGACTTACAAACTACTCACAATAACTCAGAGTAACTTATGCTAAGGACAAGACAAACATCCATGGCCGAGGAAGGACTCGAACCCCCGACGGCGAACGACCGCGAGCACCTCAGCACGGCGCATTAGCGCGCACGGCTTTTCTGCGCGGCTTTGTATGCACCGTACGAAATATTACGTACATTGTCATCTCCCTCTAGTTTTGATGGCCAAGGTGCAAAATTTCATCAAAATCGGAAACAAACGGCAGATCTGCATAAAAAACCAAATTAATGAACGGAAATTATTTTTTTGCAGCATTTTCTAGAAATGTGTCAGTATTTGTTTATGTGTATGTAGACGAGCTGAACACATTGTAATCACCTAAAACGATGGTTGAGTAGGTTAGCTGCTTGCAAAGCCATTAGTGTCTAGGGAGATGACTTTCCAAATGCAGCGTCGTAGCTCTCAGAAACAGGCTAGAATATTACCAGCTGACCTACACCGATAGAAGGTGTCTGTCTTCCGATTATTGGAACTTACGTGTACTTTCAAAACTTCAAAGTCGATACCCATATGGTCTCCCCGTTAGGTAAATTTAGGAATCACATGTAAAGTGAAGTAAATTGTAGCATCAAGAAATGTTTGACGTTGATTGTAATAATAATTTCGTGCACACTTATGAACTGCAGACATTGGCTAGGTGGGATGGCTTGCGTGCCTCAACGATGCAGATAGCCGTACATAGCAGCTCACACGTTATTACACACAGACATTAATAACCAAGCCACCACAATTAAAGTTATCTTAGAAAGGTGGCTAAGAAAACATTTATGGCGCAACGGAATTTAGACATAAGAAATATTGCATTTGAGCTTGTTCTCAGCACTTGTGAAAAACAATGTTGAATAAAAGAGGGAAGGTGCTCTACAACTACAATTTATAGGTAACTTACGGATTATGCTGTACTTAAACTTGTTTATTCAGATAGAAAACAAACAAAATGAGGTACCAACTTTGTTAATACAATAAAAATACATCTCTTACATGGATTAATGCGGACGGTGCACAGCCTAAATTATACATGATTTAACGCCACTGCGGGAAGGATTCACAAACAACACTCATCCGCTCACACACACGCAATGTCACAGCGAAACTCACCAAAATCAGCGTGCTGAGACGAGGCGGAAGCAGGCGCCGCTATCGTAGGCAAAATTCAGCAAGTCGGAGGTAGCACAAAACACAATATACAAAAACACTCTGATCTGTCGTGCCTGTTTTGAGATGGTGAGTGCGTGTAGCCAAGTTAAATTACAGCTGAAATGGACCGCAGCAAACACGCTAACGGCGACACACGGCTACGTTATATGAACGCACTCCACTGAATGTGAAGTGGTTAAAAATCGGATTCATTATACTAAATCACGGTGGATTCTTAAGTTGCAGTCTGTTAGAAATCGATCTAGGTACTGGTTTATATGAGAAGTGGCGTGAATTCAGGTGACTAGCTGCAAACCCCGGAAGTCGGACCCACGTGGTTCCGAAAACCGATAAAATTGAATAAATTCAGTTTCCGAAAAATAGAGAAAATTAACTACTGCATGCAACCCGTAGAAATGCTTAGAATTATGTAAGGAAGCGAATGAAATACAGCTACACGCGATAGGGGGCGATTACACAGACGGATGAGGTCCTGTCTCAGAAAAACCACAAAAATGAAATAATTACAAAGTCGAAAAAATAAAATTAAGAATTACATCATGCAACCCATGGAAATGTTTAGAATTACATAAGGAAGCTATTGAAGGAGGTTGTACAAGGCTCAGAGGGAATTACTGACAAAGACAGAGTGCGTACTACAAATAGGCGGGAGAGAAGATCGCGAAATATAAGTGGAAATCAGAAGGATACCCGCATAGTTACTTGTCTGAAGGACATGGAACAAACAAGAGTGGAAGCTGAAGGTTTTGTTCTGTGAACCAACCACGTGCAACACATATCAATCACGGAAGGAAACGATGAGAAGATTTTTACACGCACTGTACAAAACTGAACATATCACCTATTAGAAATCAGGCCCCACAAACCTAGAAAGTATTTACACAGCGTTAATACACCGCCACATGATCACAAAAGGTTTTATCATACCAGGCCGATATCAAACTGCAACACACACACCGCGTTTATCTATTGGAAATCACTGAATTGAAAAATGAGAACACATTTTCACATACGATCGGAGAAAATATTCCAAAAAATGATTCTAAGTTCACGAGTCTAAGTTAAACATGCTAGACGATGAAACGCTACCATCTCGTGGACACAAGAGGAGAAACCAACCTTACCTCGCCAGACGCCCCGTATAGAGAAAAGACCCAGCGGTCATGAGGCGGGAAACTGCTACCGGAAGTTGGAAACCCCAAAAAATAGCGGTGGTGGGGGCGGAGAGAGAGTAGACTCACGCTGAGGGAAGGCTCACCGACTAGCTTGCAACCAAAGGGTGTGGAAACCTCAGTGGTAGCATGAGCAGCTATCGACTCTGAGCCAGAGAGAACGATGCAAAGCGGGCTACTCCTACCCACATTCAGACAGCTTTAGATTCTCGCACCCACTTAAGAGTAAAACAACTGCACATTCTCACAGGGACAGTGGCGTAGCGGAGAAGCCGTACTTATGCCACATTAATTAATATAATAATAAATTATTAACATAAAAAATAAGAAAAACATAGCAATATTAACCACTTAATGCCTGAATTAATTTCTACTGCAAGAAAAAAATCAAAAATCATATATTGTGCTCAATATTGGGGTCTTAGACCATTTATAACATCAAATATAAGAAATGTTATAAATAGTTGGTATAATTAGGTATGTGTCAAATTTGCGACAACAGGCATTTGAGAAATAAAACGCTTACAACTCTTCACTGAAGGAAATTTTTTTTATTGTTCTCGTGTATAATGAAAAAATAAAAATGCGTTTGAATTACAATTATGGTTACTTATAAATCTAAATTGCCTAAAACAATTGGATTTTTTGTTTAGGAAAAGATGAAGTTTGCATTTCGCACACATAATGACTGTCTGCCCTTTACAGATGGGTCTTTTGCATCTTTGCCTTCCTGTTACATATGGCAAATGACCTACTCCATCGGTACGGGTTGATTTATCAGGGACTGGTTTCATTGGACCCCGACGCTTCTTACGTTGAATTTCCGTTTCCATACTTAATGAGGGCCTACCTCTCTTTTTTCGTGTCATGTCTTTTCCTTGCTTACAGAGAGCATCTGCTATTCTTGATTTGAATTCCATAAGATCGTTTTGTTTGCGACGGGGAATTTCCAAAGCATCACAATCCGTTCGACACAGCAACCACGAATTCACTATCACAAGATCAAGTAGGTGGAAAAACAATCTATGGTAATATTTCCTTGACTTTACGAAAATCCTATAATAGGAAATTAGAGTGTCAAGTAAATCCACCCCTCCCATGAATGTACTGTAAACAGTAATAATGCTAGGGCATGGCACTTGAGTGCGTGCTTTTTCTTTTCGGTCACATCTTTTTATTGTACTCACCGGATGAGCAGATGCAAATGTACTGGCAAGAATTACACCTCTGTTGTCAAACCATTTTACTGCTCTGATCTCTACACCTTCAACCGTAGCTTCCTTTTCTTCGAAAGACCCCCTCCCTTGTTTCATGAGGTTGCTATCGGTTTGAAACGTACAACCTGGAAGACGGTTTGAGCGGAAAGTTCCCAATGAATAAATCCCCTTTTTCATCAATGCAACAAGCAGATTGGTAGACGAAAACCAGTTGTCAAAAAACAGTAGATTATTCTGGCCATCTTCAATAACTTGTGCTAGGTGTAACACAATATTTCCAGATACACCTGTCACTGGCATAATTTTCCCTGTACAAATCTCAAAATTGTACACCAGACCTTTTGTGTCACATAAAATAAATATTTTATAACCTCATTTATTGGGCTTCTTGGGCAAATATTGCTTCAGTGCAAACTGCCCCGCAAATGGAACCATCTGCTCATCAACACACATCAACTGGGTTTGAGGTATGGCTTGAAATTTTGGAAGCAGTGAATCAATTATCGGACGTATTTTGAACAGTCTATCCCTGTTTGGATCATCAGTGTTCAGAATTTTATCATTATCGTTGAAATGCTGATTTCTCTTGATGTCTTTCCACAAATCACTCGCCATTGCCCAGTACATATGGGTGCGAGGGAGACGATAAATTGACATATGTAAAACTGTGCCTAGAAACTGCTCAAGTTCGTCTTTTGTAAGTCGTAGTGGCTTATTTACGTTCTTCTGGACAGAAAATGTACTACTCTGTTCAACTATATGCTCTAAAAGTCTATCCCTGTTTGGATCATCAGTGTTCAGAATTTTATCATTATCGTTGAAATGCTGATTTCTCTTGATGTCTTTCCACAAATCACTCGCCATTGCCCAGTACATATGGGTGCGAGGGAGACGATAAATTGACATATGTAAAACTGTGCCTAGAAACTGCTCAAGTTCGTCTTTTGTAAGTCGTAGTGGCTTATTTACGTTCTTCTGGACAGAAAATGTACTACTCTGTTCAACTATATGCTCTAAAAGTGAGGCGTCAAAAAAGCTGCGAAAATAATCTATGGGAGCTTTTACACCATCTGCTTCTGGAAAGGAATTATTCCAAACAGGTGTAACTCTTTCGCTAAAAGTAGCTGGTACTGTCTTCCATAGAAGACGTCTCTTCGCAGTACTGTTGGCACTTTCATTCTGGGAACAGCTCTCGGGTCTTGAAAAATGTTACCAGTCCTATTTTCAGCATCAGCATCTGAAAGAACAAAAGAGTAAGAAATATAGGGGATATTTACGAAAAAAGCAATTCAATTTTTACAGCTTTACAATTTACCAGAAACGTCTGAATTCTCATCTGTGGATGATGTGTCTTCTACGCATGTTGGATTATATTCATCGGCACTTTCTTCAGAATCACTTAGGCAACTATCATCACTTTCGGCTGCAGGTGACACACGTGTTTTCAAACGTGTGTTTACTTTCTTTGTGGCATAAAAGGACTTCGGATCCATTGCTAAAAAAAGCTGTAGAGTGACAATAATTCATTAGAACTTCCTCAGCACGCCAGTAGTGAAGTGTAAACAAAGTAGATTGCATTGAAAGATTTATTTTACCTCATAAATCCATTGATGGTTGTGATAAATGAAGGTGCAAAAAAAAAAAAAAAAAAAAAAAAAAAAAAAAAAAAAAAAAAAAAAAACAACTGTTAGTGAAGGAAGTTAGCGCTAAAGACGAATGGAAATTATCGTCCTTTCTTCGTTTTATTTTATCGTTTGCATTTGCCCATAGAGGTGCCCAAGTGCCTGATGATGCATATTTTACACAAACCGTATTTACGTGTTCACTGAAAGTTTTATCTGCTTTATCACATCTAAATATGATATAAAATACTTAAAAGATATTAGAAAAACAAAATATAATTTTCAAAATGAAACTTACCTCTGTATTTCACGGAACAATGAACACTAACTCAGGTCTTGGTTAGCAACACGCACACAATACATAAATGTTGCCATAGAAAGACAGTCAATGCTCGGTAGATGGTAGCACATGTCACTCGCACTGCGCCGGTCCCTGTAGAATCTGATACAACCGGCGCTGGAGTCTGAAAACACTTATTCTGCCATATATATGTGTCAAAACGGTGTTGTTGTTGTTGTTGTTGTTGTTATGGTCTTCAGTCCGGAGACTGGTTTGATGCAGCTCTCCACCATACTCTATCCTGAGCAAGCCTTTTCATCTCCTCATAAGAACGGCAACCCACATCCACTTGAATCTGCTTACTATACGCGTCTCTTGGCCTCCCTCTGCGATTTTTACCCCACACACTTCCCTCCAATGCTAAATTTACGATTCCCCGATGTCTAAGAATGTGTCCTACAAAGCGATCCCTCCTTTTAGCCAGGGTATGCCCAAAATTCCTTTTCTCACCAATTCTGTTCAGTACTTCTTCATTGGTTATGCGATCTACCCACCTAATCTTCAGCATTCTTCTGTAGCACCACATTTCAAAAGCCTCTATTCTCTTCCTGTCCGCACTGCTTATCGTCCATGTTTCACTCCCGTACAAGGCAACACTCCACACAAATGCCTTCAGAAAAGACTTCCTTACACTTAAATTAATGTTCGATGTTAGCAAATTTCTCTTTTTCAAACATGCTTTTCTTCCCATTGCCATTCTGCATTTTATATCCTCTGTACTGCGACCATCACATGTTATTTTACTACCCAAGTAACAAAACTCATCTACCACCTTCATTGTTTCGTTACCTAATCTAATTCCTTCAACATCGCCCGATTTTCTAAGACCGCATTCCATTATTTTTGTTTTGCTCTTGTTAATGTTCATTTTATACGCTCTCTTCAACACACTGTCCATTCCATTCAACTGCTCTTCCAGGTCCTTTGCTGTCTCTGACAGAATTACAATGTCATCAGCAAAACGCAATGTTTTTATTTCTTCCCCCTGAACTTTAATCCCTATTCCAAATTTTTCCTTGCTTTCCTTCACCGCCTGCTCGATGTACAAATTGAATAACATCGGAGAAAGGCTACAACCCTGTCTTACTCCCTTCCCAACTGATGCTTCTCTTTCATGCCCTTCGAGTCTAATAACTGCGGTCTGGCTTTTGTACAAGTTATAAATAACTCTCCTTTCCCTATATTTTACCCCTGCTGACTTCAGAATTTGAAACAGTGTATTCCAGTCAACATTGTCAAACGCTTTCTCCAAATCTACAAAAGCTAAAAATGTAGGTTTGCCTTTCCTTAATCTATCTTCTAAGATAAGATGTAAAGTGAGTATTGCCTCCCTGGTTCCTACGTTCCTCCTGAATCCAAATTGATCTTCCCCAAGGTCAGCTTCTACCAGCTTTTCCATTCTCCTGTAGATAATTCGTGTTAAAATTTTGCAACCATGACTTATCAAACTAATGGTTCTGTAATTTTCACACCTGTCTGCGCCTGATTTCTTTGGAATGGGAATTATTACATTTTTCTTAAAGTCTGAGGGTATTTCGCCTGTCTCATAAATCCTACACACCAGTTCAAATAGTCTTGTCGTGGCTGGCTCTCCGAGAGACTTTAGTAGCTCTGAGGGCCTTGTTCCGACCTAGGTCTTTCAAGGCTCTGTCAAATTCATCTCTCAGTATACTATCTCCTATTTCATCTTGATCTACGTCCTCTTCCCTTCCTACCACATTGTATGTAAGTTCATTTCCTTTGTAGAGCTGCTCTATGTACTCTTTCCACCTTTCAGCTTTCCCTTCTTTGCTGAGAACCGGCTTCCCATTTGAGTTCTTGATATTCGTAGAGTTGCTTTCCTTGTCCCCAAATGTCTCTTTTATTTTCCTATAGGCGGTATCTACTTTTCCCCTTCTTATACATTCTTCTACAGATTTGCATTTGGCTTCTAGCCACTCCTGCTTAGCCATTTTGCACTTCCTGTCAATCTCATTTTTAATCGTCTGTACTCCATTTTGCCTGTTTCATTTACTGCATTTTTATATTTTCTCCTTTCATCGATGAAATCTAGTATTTCCTGTGATATCCAAGGATTTTTTGTAGGTCTTGCCTTTCTACCTATTTTGTCCTCTGCTGCCTTCATTATTTCATCTCTCAGTGCTACCCATTCCTCTTCTACTGTTTTATTTCCCCCTGTTTCTGTCAATTGTTGCCTAAATCTCCCTCTGAAATTCTCCAGAACTTCACTTTCCTTCAATTTATCTAAGTCCCATCTCTGTATTTTCCTACGTTTCTGCAATTTTTTCAGTTTCAGCCTACAGTTCATGACTAACAAGTTATGGTCAGAGTCTATATCTGCCCCTGGGTACGTCTTGCAGTTTATAACCTGGTTCCGGAATCTATGTCTTACCATTATAAAATCTATCTGATACCTTCCGGTGTCTCCTGGTCTCTTCCATGTATACAACCTTCTTTTGTGATTCTTAAACCAGGTGTTTGTTACGATTAAATCATGTTCCGTGCAAAATTCTACCAGGCGACTTCCTCTTTCATTCCTCCTGCCCAGTCCATATTCACCTACTATTTTTCCTTCTCTTCCTTTTCCTACAACCGAATTCCAGTCTCCCATCACAATTAAGTTTTCCTCTCCCTTAACTGTCTGAATAATTTCCTTTAGCTCCTCATATATTTCTTCGATCTCCTCATCATCAGCAGAGCTAGTTGGCATATAAAACTGTACTACTGTTGTCGGTGTTGGCTTCGTATCTATCTTGACAATGATAATGCGATCACTGTGCTGCTCATAGTAGTTTACCCGCATTCCTATTTTCTTATTCATTATCAGTCCTACTCCTGTGATACCCCCAACTGATTTTGTATTTATAATCCTGTACTCACCTGACCAGAAATCCTGTTCATCCTGCCACCGAACTTCACTAATCCCCACTATATCTAACCTCAACCTATCCATTTCCCTTTTTAAATTTTCTAATTTTCCTATCCGATTAAGGGATCTAACATTCCACGCTCCGATCCGTAGAATGCCAGTATTGTCTTTCCTGATGACAACATCCTCCTGAGTAGTCCCCGCCCGGAGATCCGAATGGGGGACTATTTTACCTCCGGAATATTTTACCCGAGAGGATGCCATCATCATATGTTCATACAGTAGAGCTGCATGTCCTCGGGAAAAGTAACGGCTGTAGTTTCCCCTTGCTTTCAGCCGTTCGCAGTAGCTGTGTGGCAAAGCCACATGAGCTAATGTTACAAGGCCAGCTCAGTCAATCATCCCGACTGTTGCCCCTGTAACTACTGAAAAGGCTGCTGCCCCTCTTCAGGAACCACACGTTTGTCTGGCCTCTCCACAGATACCCCTTCGCTGTGGTTGCACCTACGGTACGGCTATCTGTATCGTTGAGGCACGCAAGCCACCCCACCTCGGCAATGTCTGTGGTTCATTTGGGTGGGTCAAAACGGTATGAGGCGAATTTGCGACAACCGGCATTAAGTGGTTAACTAATATTTTAACACTTGAAATAAAAATGCTATTCCTCAAGCCTTGAAAAGAGTAGGGTTCAAGTTTTAACAAAATGATAATCTAGCGACATTAAATAAGTTATAACTTTACAGAAATATACAAAAATGTATGGAAGACGACAGACAGTCGTCTTTCAAAGTTTGTATGCCAACTAACTCTGCCGATGATGAGGAGATCGAAGAATGAGGAGGTAATGGAAATTATTCAGTCCGTTAAAGGAGAAGAAAACTTAATTGTGATGGGGGACTGGATCTCGGTAGTAGGAAAGGTAAGAAAATGTAGTCGGTGAATATGGACTGGGAAAAAAGAATGAGAGAGGAGATTGTCTGGTAGAATTTTGTGCAGAGCTCAATTTAATCATCACAAGCACTTGGTTTAATCGTCTTGAATGAAGGTTATATACGCGGAAGAGACCAGAGGACACTGGGAGGTACCAGATTGACTTTATAATGGTAAGGCAAAGGTTCAGGTTTTAAACTGTAAGAAATATCCAGGAGTACATATAAATTCTGACCATAACTTATTGGTTATGAACTCTAGATTAAAAGTTGACTGCAAAAATATAGAAAATTAAGGAGATGGAACCTGTACAAATTGAATTAACCAGAGGTGGTTCAGAATTTCAGAAGGATCATAAGGCAAGAATTGGCTGAAACGGGGGAAGTAATATAGTAGAAGAATGGATAGCTGTGAGAGATGAGTAGTGAAGGCCGCAGAGCATCATATAGGTAGAATGACAAGGCCTAATAGAAATCAATGGAAAACACAGGAGATACGCTACTTAATTGCCGAAAGGGGGATACACAAAAATGCAGGCAGTGAAGCAGGCAAATGGAGTACAGATGTCTGAAGAATGAGGCTGACTGGAAGTCCAGGCTGACTAAGCAGAAGTGTTAGAAGACGAATCCAAGACTGTAGAAGATGGAAGAAAAAAAAAAAAAAAAAAAAAAAAAAAAAAAAAAAAAAAAAAAAAAAAAAAAAAAAAGAGGAAGTTTAAAGGTGAAAGTAAAATGTGAAGGGTATGTACAAAGGAAATGAACTTGAAGAAATGAAAGATCAAGTAAGGTGAGATAGGAAATAAGGAAATACTGCGAGAAAAAAGTTACAGAACGCTGAAAGGTTTAAGTCGAAATTAGGCCCCTGGATTGGATGGTATTCCGTGTGAACTGCTATTATCGTTGGTAAAGCCAGTCATGAATAAATTGTTCCACCTGGTATGCAAGATGTATGAGGCATGGTAAATTTCATCGAATTCAAGAAGAATATAATTCTTACAATTCCAAAGAAAACAAGTGTAAGCAAGTGTGAAAATTACAGAACTATGAATTTAGTAAGTCATGGTTGCAAAATACTAACACGAATTATTTACTCTGGAAGAAATAGTGGATTTCGACATTGAGGAAGATCAGTTTGGACTTCGAAGAAATGTTGGCTCACGCGAGGAAACACATGGCAACGTTTCTTAGGAGATAGGATAAGGAAAGGAAAACCTATGTTTTTAACTTTTGTATATCTGGAGAAAGCTTTTGACAGTTTATATTGGAATATACTCTTTCAAATCCTGAAAATAGCAGGGGTAAAATATAGGCAGCGAACACTTATATTCAACTTATACAAAACCATACAGCAATTATTAGAGTCGAAAGGCATGAAAAGGACGCAATATTTGGGAATGGAGTAAGACATGGTTGTATCCATTCCTCAGTGTTGTTCAGTCTATACATTGAGCAAACTGTGAAGTAACGCAAGGTGAAATTTGTAGAAGGAATTAAAGTTCAGGGAGAAGAAAAAAAATGTGGTTTGCCTATGACATAGTAATTCTGCCAGAGACAGCAAAGGACCAATTGAACAAAATTGACTATGTCTTGAAATGATGGTATAAGTTGAACATTAACAAGAGTAAAAATAAGGGTAATGGAATGCTGTAAAATCAGACGTTGCTGAACGAATTTGATTGGGTAAAGAGACAAAAAATAAGTAGTAGATTCATTTTATTATTTGGATAGCAAGATGACTTCTGCTGGCCGAAGTAAAGAAGATATAAAATGCAGAATGACTATGGGAAAAAAGGCGTTTCTGAAGAATCAAAATTTCTTGAAATCCGATATTAATTTAAGCGTTATGAAGTCCTTTCTGAAAGCATTTATCTGGACTGTAGCATTATATGAGTGTGAAACGTGGATGGTACGGAGTTCAGACAGAAAGATGATAGAAGCTTTTGAAATGTGGTGCTGCATACGAGTGATGAAGATTAGATTGTTAAATCACGTAACTAACACACGTGATTAACAGAATTGGTGAATTGTTTCTCGCATATCCTGACTAAGAGAAGGGATAGGGTTGGTGAGGGTTATTCTGAGACATCAAGGAATCATTAATTTAGCATTAGAAGGAAGAATGTGTGGTAAAAATCGCAGAGTTAGACGGAGGGAGGAATACAGTAAGCAGATTCAAAAGACTGTAGATTGCCGTTGTCGATCTCGGATGAAGGGGCAGGATAGCGTGGAGAGCTGCATCAAATCAGTCTGCGGACTGAAGACCACAACAACAACAAGAACAACAGCGCTTTCGTGTGGTTCTGTGTTCTGGTAGATGTTCTTTCAACTGGATACCACTTCGGCGACTTGTCGCTACTCCATTTATCGAAATGGGAAAAGGGGACTTGAATGTGACGTGTCTGGCAACTTCTTCACATCCACGACAGGTGAAGGTTAGGTTAACACCTAGGGTGAATGAAACGGTAAACAGGGCTTATCCTGTGTCTTCAGGTAACACCGCTCCTTTTAAGGGCTACTAAAAATCCAGAAATGCAGAAAACGTTGAGATACCGCTAAGCAACGTACCGTGAAACTCCGCGGAGAGTGCCTTATAATTTGAGGTTGCCGAACTAAAGGGCGAAACGCGTCATTGAAGAGTAATACAAAAAACTGCAACCAAGACGACTTTTCTTGAAAAATTATAATTTCACTGGTAGCTGCAGACCATGAATTAGAAATCATTTCATTGAATGAGATGGACAAGAGGCTGATAAACGCGGTTTATTTCCCTTGATTGTAATTTTTAAGCCCTGTCTGGGCAAGGAACATGTTGCGCCGCTCTTCAAAAATGTTCAAACGTTTGTAATTCTTATGGGACCAAACTACGTTGGTTATCAGTCCCTAGAGTTACAAACTACTTAATCTAAGTTAAACTAACCTTAAACTAACCTAAGGCCAACACACACATCCATGCCCGAGGTGGGATTCGAACCCTTAATGCGGAAGGCCGCGCTATCTGTAACATGGCGCTCCAGACCGCTCGGCTACTCTGGCGCGGCCAGGTCGTTCTTGAGCCGACAGTATTTACACAATGATAAGATGAATAAAATATAATACAACGGTGGTTAAATTGGTGATTTTAAAAGAGACATGGAGAAAATTGGAGAGTAAAATACAGAAACAGGCGATAAAATATGTCAAGTTATTAAAATGTATGCCACAGTGGCTTACAAACACACTGAAGAACACAAATCCGAGTCACGAAAACACACTCAATGGATGCACTTATAGCGTTGCCAGTCTCAATTGTTTGTCAAGATTTGGTGATTTTAAGATTTGCCGCAAGTCGGGTTAATTTCCACTATACGCGTCCAGCGGACTGCGCGGCCGGATTTAGGTTGGTAACACAGGAATAAAATTTTATCATTAGCGAACGTTACGTCGCGTCGGAACAAAAGCAGTTGGCATTACGAACACGACTAACAAGAAAAGTAAACCAACCTATAATAATTTATTTTTCTTTAAATTACATAAAAGGGGTTGGCGAGCAACACTATAACAGGCGGAAATCTACCGACTTATTCTCTGTTAAATATTTTTCCTTTTAAACTGAAGTTACTATTGTAGCACATTAGTAGATAAATTTCGCTTATTATTATTTTTGAATTAACTGTTAAAGTTGAGATAAAATTACTTTATATTCATAAACTGTAAAGTTTATATTTTACTATTATTACAGTTTTGCCAGAATTCTCGCGAGTCTCAATGGCGCCCAACAATGGTATGCACCTAAAATTACTAAAGAATTACTGAAAATAGTCATTTATAAAAAAAAATGAATAATGTATATTTAGGTATGAAATAATATTCAACACAAGTTTTTGTGAATTCTGAATTTTAGTATTTTACTAGAGAAATAAAAATAAATTTTGCTCACTACAACACTTACACAATTGAGAGCAGCCAACAAAATGCGTCCGGTCTCATCCACGGCCAAACAAAAAGAACAAAGATTTTCATCGCTCATCGTTCTCATTCCTTGCCAGGAGAAGATAATAGAATGGGAAGACAGAGATGAGAAATGAGAGCGATAGCGGAAGAAAGAGTAACACCACTGTCTATGGCTTGCGTATGTAATCGGCGATGTAATATTATAAAGTGTAGAACACTGTCACGACGAAACCTAAGATAAAATCGTTGCACTGTGGACCCCACTGGGGCGGGGGGAGCCAGGGGTGCGAATGGGGGAGGAAGAACGAGGGAGAAGGACTCCAGGGGAGAGGAAGGACGGGAGGCCAAGAAGGGAAAGGGAAAAGGGGGGAGGGGGCGTTGAATCTATTGGGAGGGGAAGGATTATGGTTGGTGGAAGGGGTAGATATCTGGGCGGAGGGCGTCATCCGGAAGGGGGAGGTCGCGAAAGTGACTCTGGGAGAGGATGTGGAGAATGTGGAGGTGGAGGGCGGGAGGGATACAATGGTGTAGGTCTGGAATTAGGCACAGCATTGGTGAGGATGGGATGGATCAGGGCAGTATGAGAATCTATTTTACAGGAGATGTTCATAATGTTCAAATGTTTGTAGAGCTTATGGGACTTAACTATGGGGTCATCAGTTCCTAAACTTACAAACTACTGAAGAACTTGCTTATACTAAAGAAGGCACAAATATCCATGCCCGAGGGGGTATTCGAACCTCCGACCGTAGTGGCCGTGCGGACCGTGACTATCACGCCGCAGACAGCTCGGTCCCCGCGGCCGGCTTACGGGAAACGTACAGTATACGGATATGCTCGAGGAACTGTAGAAGGTGAGGGAAAGGAATGAGATCGTAGATAAATACGGACACCGCACATTGTATTTATAGGAGTTATATCCTTAATATCAAAAGAGATCGCAACAGATTGCTGTCTCCAGGTTGACATTTTCAACAGTTACGTCAAATAATAGTTTTGAATTCTATTGTTGTGCTTGATGAACGGTTACTTTTTCAGTTTTTAGTGTTTCAGCTTCACCGAGACTGTGGTGGCGAGCGTGCGGGAGAACGAGTGCCACTGGTATGGCCGTAAACAGCGCCCCTGTGAGTCGTTACTCTGTGGCAGAGGCTCTCTTACACACCGCGCAGCGACAGCGGCGCTGGCGGCGGAGCGGTCGCGCCGTGAAGTATGCGGCAAGTTGCTGGCGGGATCTGGTGCGTGGCGCGGCACAGCGCAGCTGGCGCCACTAGATCCGCCGGGGGCGGGGGTGGAACTTGCGAGCGGCGCGGCGCGACGTACGGCGCCGTAAGTCCCCCCCCCCCCCCCCCCCCACCTCTAGCAGCAACCCGCGAGAGCAGCCGGCAGAGTGTCGCGGTCGTCCCCTGTGAAATATCCCCCAGCCCGCCTCCGAATATTGGACGGCCCAATATAGATCACATCTCGGACCTTCTCCTTTTCTCCTCGTCCAAAGAAAGGTCCGCGGATTGAAATCCAGTGGTCCCAGACTGGGTGTCTTTCCCGTTCTATACACGATTCAATGGGTGAAATTTAGCACACTGTACAAGTTAGCAGTGACACCTTAAAAGAGCACACTGCTCGTCTTTAGAGCGGGTACCGTCGAATTTTTGTGAGCATGTCATGTGTTGTTGTTGTGGTCTTCAGTTCGGAGACTGGTTTGATGCAGCTCTCCACAATATCCTATCCTGAGCAAGCCTCTTCATCTCCACATAAGAACGGCAACTCACATCTGTCTGAATTTGCTTACTGTATCCATCTCTTGGTCTTCCTCCGCGGTTTTTACCCCACACACTTCCCTCCAATGCTAAATCCACAATTCCTTGATGTCTAAGAATGTGTCCTACCAATCTATCCCTTCTTTTAGTCAAGGTATGCCAGAAATTTCTTTTCTCTCCAATTCTGTTCAGTACCTCCTCATTAGTTACGCGATCCACCCACCTAATCTTCGGCATTCTTCTGTAGCACCACATTTCAAAAGCCTCTATCCTCTTCCTGTCCGCACTGTTTATCGTCCATGTTTCACTCCCATACATGGGAACACTCCATACAAATGCCTTCAGAAAGGAATTCCTTAGGCTTAAATCAATATTCGATGTTAACAAATTTCTCTTTTTCAAGAACGCTTTTCTACCCATTGCCATTCTGCATTTTATATCCTCTGTACTGCGGCCATCATTTGTTATTTTACTGCCCAAGTAACAAAACTCCGCTACCTCCTTTATTGCTTCGTTACCTAATCTAATTCCTTCAGCATCACCTGATTTTCGTAGACTGCACTCCGCTACCCTAGTTTTGCTCTTGTTAATGTTCATCTTATATGCACTTTTCAGCACATTCCGTTCAACTGCTCTTCCAGGTCTTTTGCTGTATCTTACAGAATTACTATGTCGTCGGCAAAACGCAATGTTTTTAATTCTTCCCCCTGAACTTTAATTCCTTCTACAAATTTCTCCTTGCTTTCCTTCACAGATTGCTCAATGTACAAATTGAATAACATTGGAGAAAGGCTACAACCCTGTCTTACTCCCTTTCCAACCACTGCATCCCTTTCACGCCCTTTAACTCTGACAACCGTTGTCTGGTTTTTGTACCTAGGTATATTGTTGTTATGGTCTTCAGTCCGGAGACTGGTTTGATGCAGCTCTCCACCCTACTCTATCCTGAGCAAGCCTTTTCATCTCCTTATAAGAACGGCAACCCACATCCACTCGAATCTGCTTACTAGAAGCATCTCTTGGTCTCCCTCTGCGATTTTTACCCCACACACTTCCCTCCAATGCTAAATTTACGATTCCCCGATGTCTAAGAATGTGTCCTACCAAGCGATCCCTTCTTTTAGTCATTTATGCCAAAAATTCCTTTTCTCACCAATTCTGTTCAGTACCTCTTCATTAGTTATGCGATCTACCCACCTAATCTTCAGCATTCTTCTGTAACACCACATTTCAAAAGCCTCTATTCTCTTCCTGTCCGCACTGCTTATCGTCCATGTTTCACTCCCGTACAAGGCAACACTCCACACAAATGCCTTCAGAAAAGACTTCCTTACACTTAAATTAATGTTCGATGTTAGCAAATTTCTCTTTTTCAAACATGCTTTTCTTCCCATTGCCATTCTGCATTTTATATCCTCTGTACTGCGACCATCACATGTTATTTTACTACCCAAGTAACAAAACTCATCTACCACCTTCAATGTTTCGTCACCTAATCTAATTCCTTCAGCATCGCCTGATTTTCTAAGACCGCATTCCATTATTTTTGTTTTGCTCTTGTTAATGTTCATTTTATATGCACTCTTCAACACGCTGTCCATTCCATTCAACTGCTCTTCCAGGTCCTTTGCTGTCTCTGACAGAATTACAATGTCATCGGCAAAACGCAATGTTTTTATTTCTTCCCCCTGAACTTTAATCCCTATTCCAAATTTTTCCTTGCTTTCCTTCACCGCTTGCTCGACGTACAAATTGAATAGCATCGGAGAAAGGCTACAACCCTGTCTTACTCCCTTCCCAACTGATGCTTCCCTTTCATGCC
Source organism: Locusta migratoria (assembly GCA_026315105.1). Lineage (NCBI taxonomy): Eukaryota > Metazoa > Arthropoda > Insecta > Orthoptera > Acrididae > Locusta > Locusta migratoria. Next base: position 225,939,938 of record CM048747.1, on the reverse strand, counting down.
CTTCGAGTCTAATAACTGCGGTATGGCTTTTGTACAAGTTATAAATAACTCTCCTTTCCCTGTATTTTACCCCTGCTGACTTCAGAATTTGAAAGAGTGTATTCCAGTCAACATTGTCAAACGCTTTCTCCAAATCTACAAAAGCTAGAAATGTAGGTTTGCCTTTCCTTAATCTATCTTCTAAGATAAGACGTAAAGTGAGTATTGCCTCCCGGGTTCCTACTTTCCTCCTGAATCCAAACTGATCTTCCCCGAGGTCAGCTTCTACCAGCTTTTCCATTCTCATGTAGATAATTCGTGTTAAAATTTTGCAACCATGACTTATCAAACTGATGGTTCTGTAATTTTCACACCTGTCTGCGCCTGATTTCTTTGGAATGGGAATTATTACATTTTTCTTAAAGTCTGAGGGCATTTCGCCTGTCTCATATATCCTACACACCAGTTCAAATAATCTTGTCATGGCTGGCTCTCCCAGAGACTTTAGTAGCTCTGAGGGTATGTCATCTATTCCTGGGGCCTTGTTCCTACCTAGGTCTTTCAGGGCTCTGTCAAATTCATCTCTCAGTATACTATCTCCTATTTCATCTTGATCTACTTCCTCTTCCCTTCCTACAACATCGTTTCTAAGTTCATTTCCTTTGTAGAGCTGCTCTATGTACTCTTTCCACCTTTCAGCTTTCCCTTCTTTGCTGAGAACTGGTTTCCCATCTGAGTTCTTGATATTCGTAGAGTTGCTTTTCTTGTCCCCAAATGTTTGTTTTATTTTCCTGTAGGCGGTATCTACTTTTCCCCTTGCTATACATTCTTCTACAGATTTGCATTTGGCTTCTAGCCACTCCTGCTTAGCCAGTTTGCACTTCCTGTCAATCTCATTTTTTAGTCGTCTGTACTCCATTTTGCCTGTTTCATTTACTGCATTTTTATATTTTCTCCTTTCATCAATTAACTGTAGTCTTTCCTGTGATATCCACGGATTTTTTGTAGGTCTTGCCTTTCTACCTATTTTGTCCTCTGCTGCCTTCACTATTTCATCTCTCAATGCTACCCATTCCTATTCTACTGTTTTAATTCCCCCTGTTTCTGTCAATTGTTGCCTAAATATCCCTCTGAAATTCTCCAGAACTTCACTTTCCTTCAATTTATCTAAGTCCCATCTTCTTATTTTCCTACCTTTCTGCAGTTTTTTCAGCTTCAGCCTACAGTTCATGACTAACAAGTTATGGTCAGAGTCTATATCTGCCCCTGGGTATGTCCTGCAGTTTATAACCTGGTTCCGGTACCTATGTCTTACCATTATAAAATCTATCTGATACCTTCCGGTGTCTCCTGGTCTCTTCCATGTATACAACCTTCTTTTGTGATTCTTAAACCATGTGTTTGTTACGATTAAATCATGTTCCGTGCAAAATTCTACCAGGCGACTTCCTCTTTCATTCCTCCTGCCCAGTCCATATTCACCTACTATTTTTCCTTCTCTTCCTTTTCCTACTACCGAATTCCAGTCTCCCATCACAATTAAGTTTTCCTCTCCCTTAATTGTCCGAATAATTTCCTTTAGCTCCTCATATATTTCTTCGATCTCCTCATCATCGGCAGAGCTAGTTGGCATATAAAACTGTACTACTGTTGTCGGTGTTGGCTTCGCATCTATCTTGACAATGATAATGCGATCACTGTGCTGCTCATAGTAGTTTACCCGCATTCCTATTTTCTTATTCATTATCAGTCCTACTCCTGTGATACCCCCAACTGATTTTGTATTTATAATCCTGTACTCACCTGACCAGAAATCCTGTTCATCCTGCCACCGAACTTCACTAATCTCCACTATATCTAACTTCAACCGATCCATTTCCCTTTTTAAATTTTCTAATTTTCCTACCCGATTAAGGGATCTAACATTCCACGCTCCGATCCGTAGAATGCCAGTATTGTCCTTCCTGATGACAACATCCTCCTGAGTAGTCCCCGCCCGGAGATCCGAATGGGGGACTATTTTACCTCCGGAATATTTTACCCGAGAGGATGCCATCATCATATTTCCATACAGTAGAGCTGCATGTCCTCGGGAAAAATGACGGCTGTAGTTTCCCCTTGCTTTCAGCCGTTCGCAGTAGCTGTGTGGCAAAGCCACATTAGCTGATGTTACAAGGCCAGCTCAGTCAATCATCCAGACTGTTGCCCCTGTAACTACTGAAAAGGCTGCTGCCCCTCTTCAGGAACCACACGTATGTCTGGCCTCTCCACAGATACCCCTCCGCTGTGGTTGCACCTACGGTACGGCTATCTGTATCGTTGAGGCACGCAAGCCACCCCACCTCGGCAATGTCTGTGGTTCATGGGGGTGGACCTAGGTATATAAAACAGGATTTTACCGGTATTGTCAGTTCAACAAAGCAAGTGGGAAAGACTTTCTCGCAATTAATATTTCTGAAAATTTTATATCACTTTTACTTGTCATATTGCGTCTCAAGTCTACAGTGCGTACTTTAAACATGGCAGGAAATAGACTGTGCAGCTGAGCTTGTTACAATCAGCCACAATGTAACACATTAATTATGTCAAAAACTTGTTATTTTTGATCCCACAGTGTTACAGATGTTGTAGATCGACAAAAGTATAACTGGTTGGACCAGAACAAACACACACACACACACACACACACATACACACACACACACACACACACACACATATATATATATATATATATATATATATATATATATATATATATATATATATTCGCTAGATATATCTCTCGGCAAAACTGCCGCCGTCCGGTGTCTTTCTGCAAAATCATGTTTGCTGTTTTCAATACGTAGCCAAGTATTACACATATAAAATTTATAAAATTCTAATTATATATGGTGCAGTACATACGGTATGTATGTTTGGTAATTAAGACAAGACTCATTCCTTTATATGCCTTAATTGCTTTGGCGTTATTCTGTTCTAGTTTATGGTTCATATCTTCCAAAGTTAATATTTCTAAATATTTCTAACTATAAGCAATAATATTTCTAAATTTCTAATATTGGGTGCATATAGTTAAATTTATTAGCTACAGCATTGTTCAACTGTTCTAATGTTTGTCAAGCTTAAGGGACTGAATTGCGGGGTCATCAGTCTCTAAACTTAGAAACTACTTATGAACTACCTTATACTAAAGACGGCACAAACATCCATGTCTGAGGGGGGGATTCGAACCCCCGACGGGGAGCGGCCTCGCGCATTGAAGCATAGCGCCTTGATGGGCTTGTCCACGCCGCCGCAGTCTATAGAATTGGCTATTCTCACAGTAATTTCATTTTTTGTTTTCGTCGATAAGTGCGCTATATCTAAAGGTAATTTTTTAGGAGCTGTAATATGTTTTGGCTCTTTGGAACATTTACCCTTTGTCCTAGGTAGAAATTCACAATAGGGTAAATCCGGGAGAGATGGTGCACATTTTCAAAATTATTCATAAAATATCCCATAATATACCTAAGTCAAAACAATTTCTTTTACAAGTAAACAAACCAGTTTTCCTTAAAAAATAATTTTTTGAGAATTTTACATGCACTCATTCGTCATGATATTTCAACATTCCGTAAACCTTACATCGCGGCATCTATCCCTTAGGCTAAGAGTGAGATGCCACGCCCTTATGGGAGACATGCCGCATGTAGATATTTGTTGAAATTTATAATTCTTTAAACAAACTATGTTAAAATTTTAGTTTATGATTGTTACAATCGAGGACTAAAAATAAACACGGAAGAATTAACAAACAAATCATTTATTTTTGTTATATTAAAACCCCGAATTAAATTTTAAATTTTTTCAAATATTAAACCTAGGCCTATCAGAGTTTTTCAAAAGAAATCCTCTCTATCATTGGGTTTTATTCCTAATTTCCCTGGCACAGTCAACACAATATTTATCAAAGATTGCGGCATGTATCCTGATCTGTCAGGGATAGACGCTGCACCCTGTGACTCTGTGACCGTAGCAGCAAAGTTGGTCGGTCTAGAATCAAAAGGCACCTAACAGAAGTTACGGTTCGTGCAGCTACTCAGATAATTAAAAATATGTCGCTATTTAGCATCATCTAACAAGTAACAGTAACAATAAAAAGATTTCCATGCAAGATGTAGAGACTACCTTGTTTATTAACACTGACTCGGTTAAAACTACCATTATTGAAACAAAAGCAGATGCCTCGCCGTCCAGCGTCTAATGCGCAACTGCAAAGCGCCTACAAACGCACTGTGGCGGCTTTTACCAAAAGGAGGGAGGGGGGGGGGCAAAACTCTCTTCAACAATATCCTCAACATGCCGATGGAGTCTCCTGTCCACTTTCCTTTCGTAAACCCAGACTCGCCATTTCCCATTGTTTCTTCAATTTTGTGTTCCAGCCGTCTTGTGAGTAGTCTTGCAATGATGGAGTAAGACTAATTGTTCCGTAATCACTACATTTATGTGCTGGCTGTTTCTTCTCGGCAGTAACCACTGTCATTTGATAAACCGTGGTTAGTGCGTGTTTGTCAGTCGCCTGCAGCTTTTCTTTGGCGTAGGAGCTTCTATATTTCGTGTAGGTCTTTTACGTTAGAGCAGTGATTTCTGCGTATATTTTCATTTCAGTCCAGAGACGGATTTTGCTAATTTCTATTGTTTCCAAAAAGAAGTTTCTAGTAACCACTGTTTAGTCAGCTATTAGTCACCTGTAGTGAATTAGCGGTCTTGTTACAAGTCGATTACTTAATCTCTAAAATAAATTGTTGATTTGTTAGGATGGATAGGATGTGTGGCTGCTTCGTACGGACGCAGGAGGGGCTGGCCGCCGTTCGAGAACAGCTGAGCGTGCTGATGGCCGCGATCAGCCGCCTTCAGGCTGCTGCCTCGGACTGTAGCGTCAGTGGGGAGTTTGGTGCGTCGCAGGGGGCACCTCAGGTGTCACATGCTTCACCCACGGACTCTGCTGTCGAGACATCTTTGCGTGTACCGGACCCGGTTGGGCCACCCTCTCCCCCAGGGGAATGGCGGGTTCAACGGCGTTCGCGTCGCTCGAGGCGGAGGCTCAAAGGGGAGGCTGGCTGTATGGCATCGCCCGCTCAGCCTGTGAGTGAGCATGTGGCCGCTCCTTCAGCAAGGTCCGAGCAGGCACACGAGGGAGGGGTTTATTAGTGATCGGGAGCTCCAATGTTAGGCGGGTGATGGAGCCCCTTAGGGAGATAGAGGAAAGGTCGGGGAAGAAGGCCAGTGTGCACTCTGTTTGCTTGCCGGGGGGTCTTATCCGAGATGTGGAGGAGGCCCTTCCGGCGGCGATAGAGAGCTCTGGGTGCACCCGACTGCAAATTGTCGCTCATGTCGGCACCAATGACTCCTGCCGGCTGGGTTCAGAGGTAATCCTCAGTTCCTACAGGCGGTTGGCGGAGTTGGTGAAGGCAGAAAGCCTCGCTCGAGGGGTGGAATCTGACCTAACTATTTGTAGTGTCGTTTCCAGAACCGATCGCTGTCCTCTGGTTTGGAGTCGAGTGGAAGGCTTAAACGATTCTGCGAAGATCTGGGCTGCAAATTTCTCGACCTCCAATATCGCGTGGAGAAATGTAGGGTTCCCCTGAATAGGTCAGGCGTGCACTACACGCAGGAAGCGGCTGCAAGGGTAGAGGAGTACGTGTGGAGTGCATATGGTTTTTTTTTTTAGGTTAGAGAATTCCCTTCCTAGGCCCGACAAGTTGCCTTCTGAGCCGCGACAAGGTGCAGAACACAACAGAGAAGGAATTGCTCAATGTAGTGGTGGTTAACTGCAGGAGCGTCTATAGAAAGGTCCCAGAATTGCTCTCAATAATAAACGATCACAACGCCCACATAGTACTAGGGACAGAAAGTTGGCTGAAACCAGATATAAACAGTAATGAGATTCTAAACTCAGACTGGAATGTTTACCGCAGAGATAGGCTGGTCAGTGAAGGGGGAGGCGTGTTTATAGCGATAAAAAGTGCACTAGTATCGAAGGAAATAGATGGAGATCCGAAGTGTGAAATAATTTGGGTGAAGGTCACGGTTAAAGCAGGCTCGAACACGGTAATCGGATGCTTCTATAGGCTTCCTGGCTCAGCAGCTGTTGTGGCAGAACACTTGAAGGATAATTTGGAAGATATTTCGAGTAGATTTCCCGATCATGCTACAGTTTTGGGAGGAGATTTTAATTTACCTGATATAGATTGGGAGACACAAACGTTTATTACAGGTGGCAGGGACAAAGAATCCAGTGAAATTGTTTTTAGTGCATTATCTGAAAACTACCTTGAGCAGTTAAACAGAGTACCAACTCGTGGTGACAGCATATTAGACCTTCTGGTGACAAACAGACCCGAAATATTCGGAACAATTAATGCGGAACAGGGAATCAGCGATCATAAAGCGGTTACAGCATCGGTAATTTAAGCCGTAAATACAAATATTAAAAAAATGTAGGAAAATTTTTCTTTTCGGAAAAAGTGACAAAAAGGGGATTTCGGAGTACTTGACGGCTCAGCTCAGAAGTTTTATTTTAAGTACAGATGGTGTTGAGGAACAGTGGTATAAGTTCAAAGCCATCGTACAATATGCTTTAGATGAGTATGTACCTAGCAAGGTAGTAAGAGATGTAAAGGAGCCACCGTGGTACGACAACCGAATTAGATAGCTGCTACGAAAGCAAAGGGAACTTCACTGCAAACATAAACGTAGTCAAAGCCCTGTAGACAAACAAAAATTACACGAAGCGAAATGTAGCGTGAGGAGGGCTATGCGAGAGGCGTTCAACGAATTCGAAATTAGAGTTCTTTGTACTGACTTGGCTGAAAATCCTAAGAAATTTTGGTCTTATGTCAAGGCGGTAGGTGGATCAAAACAAAGTGTCCATACACTCTGTGACGTAAATGGCATTGAAACAGAGGATGACACTCTAAAGGCAGAATTACTAAATGTATTTTTCCAAAGCTGTTTCACAGAGGAAGATTGCACTGAAGTTCCTTTCCTAGATTGCCGCACAGATTACAAAATGGCAGATATCGAAATAACTGACAGAGGGATAGAAAAACAATTACAATCGCTCAAAAGAGGAAAGGCCGCAAGTCCTGATGGGATACCAGATCAGACCAATTGTGTGATTGGATTGAGGAATTCCTAGATAACAGAAAGCAGCAGGTCATTCTCAATGGAGAGAAGTCTTCCGAAGTAGGAGTTATGTCAGGTGTGCCACAGGGGAGTGTCGTGGGTCCGTTGCTGTTCACGATATATATAAATGACCTTGCGGATAACATCGGAAGTTCACCGAGGCTTTTTTCGGATGATGCTGTAGTATATAGAGAGGTTGTAACAATGGAAAATTGTATTGGGATGCAGGAGGATCTGCATAGAATTGACGCATGGTGCAGGGAATGGAGATTAAATCTCAATGTAGACAAGTTTAACGTGCTGCGAATACACAGAAAGAAAGATCCTTTATCATTTAGCTACACTATAGAAGGGCAGCAACTGGAAGCAGTTAATCCCATAAAGTATCTGGGAGTAGGCATTAGGAGGGATTTAAAATGGAACGACCATATAAAATCAATCGTCGGTAAAGCAGATGTCAGACTTAGATTCATTAGAAGAATACTAAGGAAATGCAGTCCGAAAACAAAGGAAGTAGGTTACAGTACACTTGTTCGCCCACAGCTTGAATATTGCTCACCGATGTGGTATCCGAACCAGGTGGGATTGATAGAGGAGGTAGAAAAGAACCAACGGAGAGCAGCGCGCTTCGTTACAGGATCCTTTGGTAATCGTGAAAGCGTTACGGAGATAATCGATGAACTCCAGTGGAAGACTCTGCAGGAGAGACGCTCTGTCGCTCGGTACGGGCTTTGTCGAAATTTCGAGAACATACCTTTACCGAGGAGTCTAGCAGTATATTGCTCCCTCCTACGTATATCTCGCGAAGAGACCGTGATGATAAAATCAGAGAGATTAGAGCCCACACAGAGGCATACCGACAATCCTTCTTTCCGCGATCAATACGTGACTAGAATAGGAGGGAAAATCGATAGTGGTACTCAAGATACCCTCCGCCACACACCGTCAGGTGGCTTGCGGAGTATGGTTGTAGATGTAGATGTAGATGCCCAAAAGTCCTTGGGCCATTCTCCAATTTCATAGATTTTTTTTTCTGAGTTGCGTCAGTGCTTTCTAACCTTCATTTCCTATTTCTTTCAGCAAGTCCACCGTAATGTCGTTGTCTCCTGTAGCTTTCCTTGTTTTCATGTCCTTTATCGCTCTTTCTACTTCAATTGTCAGTATCCTGGGTCCTTTTCCGTCTTCATTCATTAATCGCCACCTCCGTCTCCATTTCGATGTCATGCCGACGATGTTTCTCATCGCAGAGTAGACAGTATACCACGACGAACACAGGCATGCCTCGCTGCTCGAGGACGTGATACCGGGTATTAGGGGTACTGGCGTATGCTGCAATCTGGAACACAAATTCAGAATGTCTAGGTTATTATCGTACAACTTGTCAATTTCTGTTTTCATGAGGAATAAAGATAACTGAAATGTGGTTTTTGTACACCTCAATTCGATTTTTATGTAAAAGGACATGATAATGCCAATGTTTTTGACGTGTGTGCAAAACTGATTTTTGAAAATTATGATCCTGAGAAAAATGAAAATTTAATATTCATCTACAGATGTTTCTATTCAACCAGGAAATGCTTGCAACTCACCCCAAGGAAGATATTCAAGCTACAGAGAAGAACGTAACAAAAGCAATTACACGCACACACGCACACACACAGACACACAGACACACACACACAAACACACACACACAACGGATAGCTGACCATCACTTCCCCATCTCTGTCCTTGCTGTATTACCTACCTGAAAGTGTCTACCTACCTTTCCCTTGTCCTCTTGCTGCTCCTACTACTATTCCTACTCTTCCTAGTCCCCTCTGCCCAACTATCAATTCCCCTCTGTTATTACCCCCCCTCCCCGCTCTCTGACAATCTTCTCCTGTCCCTTCTATCTGTTCATACCCTCACTTCCCTGTATATGAAATATTACAATACGTGCCAAATTCATGGTGATCCGTCAAACAGTGTCAGTCTGGAGTAAGGTATCTGTTTGACTTATGAACACAACAGTTTTAGGTACACGATTAATTCACACAGTTCTTTGTATAAGTTTACAGAACACAAATCAAATCAAATCAAATCAAGTAATTACTTCAGAATCTGACGAATTACAGAAAATTAAATAAGTCGATGAAATTCCTAATTCCATGCAAAACAGTCTTGACCAGGCACAGGAGGAGTCTTAGCTCGTGAGTCCTGGGAGAGATCAGAGGACAAACGTACGGGTGACACAGTGTGGAGTTCAGATACAAAGTCCAAATTGCAGCCGAATGTCAGGTGCTCTTGAAGGGGTACGAATATTCTGAGAAGAAGTCCTCGGAAGTCCTGCGGTGTAGTGAGGCGAAATTTTCTTGGTAGAAGTCCGCCTCTGTAGCTCAGTGGTAGCGTCGTTGACTACCACGCAGGAGGCCTGGGTTCGATTCCCAGCAGGGGCCTGGGTGGAATTTGTGGGTGGAGTGAGGAACTGGGACCAGCCGTTGACCCTCGTTCAGTAGGGATGGAGGTGTGGGTTCTTTATTGAGATTTGAAAGTGGATTTGGACGCTGGGCTGACGAGTAGGGAAGGCTTGAGGTGGGCGCACTAGGCGGAAGCGGCGAGTATTCCTGAAAGTGGAGGGTGGAGCTGATTGAGGTGGTGGGAAACTACCCTGTATTCCATGAAGAGGTCCAACATCTTGCGGTCCCGAGATCAGATGATGATACCTGAAATCCAGCCTGCACGTGGTCCAAACCGTCGGGCCCATACCACAGAGCCTGCTGAGAAATGGTAAGTAGCTGGAAGAAATTGGCGGCCTTGAAGGAGTACGGCTGGACTCTTTTCGCCAGTTGGTGTGGCACGGTATGTACTGATACATGAAGTGAGGGCTTTATCCATTTAGTGATCTTACGTCTATTTTTTTCATTTGAGTTTTAAACGTAGACAGAAGGCTTTCAGCCTCTCCAGGCTTCAGAAATGGGGACCATTGTTCGATATTCGATTGAAAATATTTTAGCCAGGGCGGTAATTGCGACGTCCGTGGTAATGGAAGAGTTACCGATGATAAAGGGGAAGCGTGAATAAGCATCGGTAACGATGAGTCGAAAGGTACTTACGAAGGGACTTGCAAAAGTGATGTGAATACGGTCCCAAGGCAAGGTGGCGGCGGGTCATGTTTGAAAAGATTTTTGAGGTTTTGAAGAGCCTGGAAGCATTCTGGACAGCCATGGACCAGGTACTCAATATCTGCCGTAACGCCGCCCCAGGAAACGTGGCGACACGCTAGTGCTTTCGTCCTGGCGATACCGCAGTGGCCTTGGTGAAGGACGTTCAAGATGAAAGTCCGGGAAGAAGGTACGACGACGGATGGGTTGGACTCAGCACGAAGGAGCACTCTGTCGACGGCCACCAGCTGATACTGAATGGACTAGTGGAACCGCAGTTGATCGTGTCCCAGGGGTGGGTCTACTGTAGGCCATCCACGAATCACGTAACCGAGCGTCGAAGCACTGGATCGTCGGCCATTGCTCTCTCCACCCGGTCAGACGTGACTTTTTTGAGTGCATATGTCACAATAGGTCCACTTGTCGGGGCAGTCATCCCAGCTGGTAAACCGCCGAGAGCCGCGGCGGATTAGCACCGCGTACTGGAGCGCCGTGTTACGGTGCGCGCGGCAGTCCGCCGTCGGAGGTTCGATTCCCCCCTCGGGCATGGGTGTTTGTGTTGACCTTAGTTTAGTTTACTTTAGATTAAGTAGTTTGTAAGCTAGGGACTGATAACAAAGCAGTTGAGTCCCATAGATTTACAAACATTTGTGTTGTTGTTGTTGTTATGGTCTTCAGTCCATATACTGGTTTGATGCAGCTCTCCGCGCTACCCTGTCTTGTGCAAGTCTCTTCATCTGAGAATACGTTCGGCAACCTATATCCTTTTGAATCTGCTTACTGTATTCGTCCCTCGGTCTTCCTCTACGCTTTTTACCCCACAAGCTTCCTTCTAATGCTAAGTTGACAATTCCTTGATGTCTCAGAATGTGTAGAACCAATATATCCCTTCTCTTAGTCAGGATATGCCACAAACTCTTTTTCTCTCCGATTTGGTTCAGCACCTTCTCATTAGTTACGTGATCTACCCATCTAATTTTCATCATTCGTCTCGTCTGTAGCACCACATTTCAAAAGCTTCTATCATCTTTTTACCTGAACTCCTTATCGTCCGCGTTTCACTCCAATACAATGCTACACTCCAGACAAATGCTTTCAGAAAGGACTTTCTATCATTTAAATTAATGTTGGATGTTAACAAGTTTCACTTCTTTAGAAACTTTTCTTCCCATAGCCATTCTGCATTTTATATTTTCTTTACTTCGGCCATCAGAAGTTATCTTGCTACCCAAATAACAAAATTCATCTACTACTTTTATTGACTCATTACCTAATCTAATTCCTTCAGCGATTTCGAAGGGTAGTAGTTCCCAGACTCCGTCTCCTAGCTGCCACTAGTGTCTGGTAGCCTGTACTGCTTTATCTGAGACACAACCTGTACTGCTTTATCTGAGACATCACTGGATCGACGACTGCTCTCCTGAGCATCATAGATCCAAATGACCAAGTGACCACAATTTCCAAAAGCGGGAGATATACACAGAAATTGGCTGAAGCTAAGATGTGTGGGACGGTTCGTAAGGACTGAATGTGTGCAACTTGCGAGTGCAGCGTTCACTCAATTCCCCTGTTAACCGATGCCGGCTGCAGTGGCCGAGCGGTCTGTGGCGTGCCAGTCACGGTCTGCACGGTCGCTGCGGTCGGGGGTTCGAATACCCCCTCCGGCATGAAAGTTAGTGCCGTCTTTAATATAAGCTAGTGCATAAGTAGTTTGTAAGTTTAGGGACTGATGTCCCTGTAGTTAAGTCCCATGATTTACAAACATTTGAACACTTTTTGTTAACCGATGACTTCTCAGCTGGCTATTCACTCTTGTAAAAGAGTTAGGTGCAATTATCAAATTTTTTACAAGCTAACGAATATACCGTCTCGCTTCTCTTGTCTTCCGTCGCAGTCAACAGACTGCTGACTGTAGGCTTTAAACTCACTGATGCAGCGACTGCTGTCGTGACTAGAGTCTCTTGTTCTGCTTGCGCTGTAACACAGTGATGAGTCCTGTTTCTAACTGAGCCCCGTTGACCAGCAGAGACGTGCCTGGAGATGCCTTGTTCAGCACTGTGATATCAAACAGACTGTCGTTCACCAACAGTCCAACATATCCTGGTGTGAAATTTTATTTCATGGCACGAACTCTTTGGGTTGTCATTCGCGGCATCGTTAGGCACAGCGATACGTCGCCAATATTTTGTTGGTCTTCATGGGAAGCCATCTTCAGCAAGATAGTTCAGTCCGCACTTTTTTTTGTTTATTTATTTATTTGACAATGCGTGGAAGAATAAGTTCAGGTTCCATCCAACCAACTCTGGACGATCTAATGCACCATTTGGCACGATATCTCTCAAGACGAAATTCAACATGTCTATGACAGAGCGATTAACTGATTACAAAAGGACTAAGGAGGCTCAAAACATTATTACTTACCTGAATTTGTAAAGTCCCTTCTAGTATAGAAACCATCCAAATTTTCTGAAACCATAAAAATTGGTTTGTCTGTACATGTAGATCACATTTACAGATTTGTCTCTCAATCTGATGATTTCTTCATGGTGCGTAGTTTATTTTATCTTAGTTTGTATTTGGTTACAGAGTGGGGTAACCTATTGGACTCTCATTCGGGGAACAGTGATTAAAACCCGCTTGTCACCCAGATTTCCGATTTTCATTATTTCCCTAAACCAGTGCTTTCCAAACTTTCCCTCATGGCGACCCCTTTTATAGCTTGCAGTTTTTCGCGACACTCTTTCACTAATATAAATACATATGGTAGAATTTAGATGGATCTACCGCCGGGGGAGGGGGGGCGTAAATAAAGTATCGCTTAAATGTAGTTTGTAAATGAAACTGAAATCCTCGTACTCATTGACATGTTTAATGTTGATCCTGACTGCAGCAATTACGTACACTCATCGCAAGGAAAGTAAACATTAGGAACTACGAAGATGTCCAACAGAGTAATACCGCAGTCAACAATGCCTAACTCACACAGTAATACTTGCTTCTTATACATGCGACCCAACTTCCGAAACACGAAAACTAAATTTCGGAAACAGTTTTTCGCTGTCGTGTGGACATGTCAGGGCCAGATACGGTTTGGCTGGATCGATTGAAAACGGCGTCTGGAAATTAGCTGCTCGGATTTCTGATTTAGACAGCACAGTGGCTGTTCCCTTTCCGTTCAATATCACATTATTTTCAGAAATAAAGAGGATGTATTTATGACAAGTGATGAATTATTATTTAAGCCTTATTGTTAGGTTCTTACTTCACCACAACCTCGGAAGCCCCGACATATTCGGAAAAAATGGGTAAATATTTGTGACAAGTAAGAATATGAATGCCATTTCTGGTCTCAGAATCTGTTACATACAGGAAACTGAGAGAAAAAATATTAACGCATACCAGGGTTCGAACCAACGATCACTGCATTTAAAATACTACTCTCCGTTAATCACCCGGCCATACTCCATACTAAACATCGCTACTGAATAGCTTTAGTCAGTGGACAATTGTGTCATTGATTGACATTTAATTGTAAGAAACGCTATCGAGGGTGACGTGGCTTTGATAAACCCGTTAAAAACGCTCAGGTGCTGCTTTTTGAGAAGGAAAGAAGACTACAGTGAAGGTTCGTTCAAGCAGCTGCCAGTTCCAGCAAACTGCGCATGGGAAGAGCTGTTATCGAGTATCAGCAGCAGCTCTGCGCATGCACAGTTTACTGGAATCTGGCAACTGGCAGCTGCTTGAACGAACACTGAGCGTCTACTGCTGCTGAAGCAGAGGTGCCGCCTAGCGTCTGCACCGGTCATTGCTTTAATACGTGATCTGTGGTGCACTGAATGAAGAGAAGGATGATTAGCTGCAGGCGAGTCTTCAGGGTAGTATGAAGAGAAGGATATGTTGAGTTATTTTATGAAAGTTTTTTTGTTTAGAGTCTAAATTTGTTAGTCTCGCGACACCCTTGATACTACTACGCGACAACCCAGGGTGTCGCGACACCCAGTTTCGAAAGCTCTGCTAAACCAATCTAGGGAAACGCGGAGCTGGTTGATTTGAAAGGACATGGCCGACTTCCTTCCCATCCTTGACAAAAACTACCTGACCGTGTGCTCTGTCTCTAATTATCATGCTGTCAACGAGACGTTAAACCTTATCTCCTTCCCTTCCCGTATTTGGTTGCTGTGGAATGTTGAAAGTGATTTGCAGTAACCCTTCCTTCAGCCTGAAGACGTTCGTCGCCTGCTCTCTAACGCCGTTCTCCACTGGATTGCCTACTCTGCACAGAGGCGTCGCGGAGGAGAGACGTTACGTGTTCGCCGACGAGATGACGTGTTTTACAGGCGAAGGCTTTGATGTGCGCTGCTAATAGAGGCATGCCCTGGGCGCTCACCGGGCCGCGCATACATATGTAAGCAGCCGGCACCGGCGCCTTGTGTGCGCCGCGCGGCTCAGCCCTGGGTCCCGCGCTGCGTTCTGCGTTCCACAGTCCCGCCGCGTGCTAGCGCTAACTCAGCGCGCCCGCCGTGACGTCAGCCGGTGCCTATCTGGCCAGATAACGGCGCGCTTTGGAACGCCGAACACGGCGCTGCCTGCACCTCTGGGGGAGGCCAGCTGACGACCGCTGATAAAGGCCGCGCCCATTAACGTCTCTCAGGGGAAATGTGCTGCGGTATATACATCTGTGGCGCGAGCAACACGTAACATTTTGCGCATATGTCTCACATAAAATTATGTTTATTACTAGCTGTGGAACGCGGCATTTCCTGGGTGTATGATTTTTCCAGTTTATATTAGAAAAGAAACAAATCTAGTCTTTCCACTGGTTGTATTTATTTCCTGTTACCATTCTATTCATCCATCTATCCTCCGTTAATCAGTGACCTCCTCATTCTCAACCCCCCTGTACATCTTCCACGTCTCTCTCTCCAACCTTCTCTTTCCTCTCCTTCTCTCCTCTCTCTCTCTTTCTCTCTCTCTGCATCTTCTCCTCCATAATGTCTCATGCCAACACACCCTCCTGACAATCTCTTCCTTACATGTCTCTTCCTACCCACTCTATGTTTGCCGATCACCTCCTCCCCTCCATCTCTCTGTTCCATCTCCTTTATATCTATCGCTTTCCTTTCTACTCTCTATCTCCTAGTCCCTCTTCTCCAGAAGTCCATCTCTAAAGCTTGTAGTTTCTGAATGTGGTTCAGGTTTATTTTCAGATTTATTGGTGTGGTTTCCGCCAGGAATTATATATATATATATATATATATATATATATATATATATATATATATATATATATATATATATATATATATATCTATAATCCCAGCTATCTTGTCCACCCAAGTATCGACAAGGGTTCGCAAACTGATTACGTATTCCTTGATTTCCAGAAGGCTTTTGACACCGTACCTTTAATCAAATTGCGTGGTTATGGTATATCGCCCCAAATCTGCGACTGGATAGGGGATTTCCTGTCACAGAGGACACAGTTCGTAGTAATCGATGATAAGGCATCGACTAAAACAGAGGTAATATCGGGCGTTCCACAGGATAGTGTTATTGGTCCTCTGCTGTTCCCCATTTACAAAAACGATTTAGGGGAAAATCTAAGTAGCTCTCTTAGGTTGTTTGCAGATAACGCCGTCATTTACCGACTAGTAAAATCATCTGAAGATCAAAACCAACTGCAGAACGATTTGAATAAGATATATGGATGGTGTAAAAATTGGCAGTTGACTCTAAATAATGAGAAGTGTGAAGTCGTCCACATGAGCACGAAAAGAAATCCGTTAAATTTTGTTTACATGATAAATCAATCAAATGTGAAGGCCGTAAACTCCACAAAATACCTAGGAATTACTATTACTTCAGACTTAAATTGGAAAGAACACATAGGTAATGTCGTGGGAAAGGCGAACCAGAGGCTGCCTTTTATTGGTAGAATCCTTAAAAGATGCAACAGAACTACAAAAGAAACTGCATACACTACGCTTGTCCGTCCTTTTATGGAGTATAGCTGTCCAGTGTGGTATCCTTATCAGGTGTGTTTGACGGAGGACATCGAAAGAGTTCAAAGAATGGCAGCTCGTTTCGTATTGTCACGATACAGGGGAGACAGCGTTACGGAAATGATACAGGATCTGGCATGGGAATCGTTACAACAACGTCGCTTATCGCTGCGGCGTGGGCTACTTACGAAACTGCAATCGCCAACATTCTGCTCCCAATGCGAAAATATATTGTTGACTCCCACTTACATAGGTATAAATGATCATCAGAATAAAATACGAGAAATCAGAGCCCGAACGGAGAGATTCGGGAGTTCATTCTTCCCGCGCGCTATTCGAGAATGGAATGGGAGGTGAAATAGTATAACGGTGGTTCGATGAACCCTCTTCCAGGCACTTAATGTGATTTGCAGAGTATCCCATGTAGATGTAGATGTATCTCTGGAACAATAACAGCTATTAGAAAACGAAATTTCACCGGTATCAATGTACGGCTGGGGCCCATGAATGTACATATTTGGAAACATTCTCAAACGAAAGCAAATGTGTTTTTTAACACAATCTTATGTTTTTTTTTAAATGGACACCCTATCGTTTTTCTTCAGCAATCCATTGCATGACAAATCACATAAACAATGGCGTTGATTGCATCGCAATATTCCAATTACATCCCAAGATATTGCGACGAGAAGTTGACGATTGAAAAACCCGAAATACGCTGTCAGCGAACGTCCTGAGGCTCAGGCGTGAATCCCATGCTGCCCGTAATCGCGATGTGATTGACATGCGTAATCGCACTTCCATACTTATCAAGAGGTCCGAAACGAATAATACAGTCTGCTGCCATCAACTCTCATAAGCACAAAATGGTTTCCCCCCTATGTGTCTACGTACACAATATAAACCAGTACCGATCGGTATACACCAGTCAGGTTGTCTTATTTATCCTGCACACCCAAAATAAGGTTTATCGAATGCGTTAAATGACCCACTGTGCCTTTCGCGCACCCGTTCATCCAGGGCCTAGCTCTACCTCCTACACGTGTCCAACGTAGTTCCCACTACAGCCACAGTTACCACTTCGCCTTGTTTGTGATTTGCGACCCATGCAAACTCCTGTACTCCACCACCCTCCGAGCACCCCATTTGTTGTTGCTTTGGCGTGTAGTACACCACTTGCCAGTGTAGTCGTGCATCAGAGTAATCTATTGACGGCACGGAGGTAGTACACATTGTGAATAAACGTTGTGTTATGGAACTTATACTGTACTATGTACGCACATGAAGATATGGTAGAAATGCTGGTGATCTAGGGAGAATGTACGTTAACGAGATATACGTTATTAGATTGCATGTTTGTTTATAGTACTGTTAGAGAACATTATGATTATTACGATAATATGTCTGTTTTCTACCCTACTCTACATACCTGTACTGTACCCTGTTGTAGGCGGGCGAAATTCTGTTCAGGCAGAACGACTGTACGATTCCCTGACAAGCCATCACCTTCGCGCCGGATGTTTGGTCGTCTCATATCTCGTCTACGTGAAACGGGAAGCTTAAATCCAAGACCTAGACATCGTCCTAGAACACGCACAGATGAACGTGCTGAAGTTGCTGTGCTCGCTAGCGTAGCTGTGAATCCTCACATCAGCACACGTCAAATTGAACGTGAAGTTGGTGTGTCGAAATGAAGTGCACAGCGTATTCTTCAACGTCATAAATTTCGTCCTTACCATGTTCATTTACACCAGGATCTTCATGGAAATGACTTCTGCAACAGGGTAACATTTTGTCGGTGGGCTCAGCAAAAACTTCTGACTAATCCAAATTTTTTCGCAGATCTTCTCTTTACCGACGAGGCATCATTCTCCAACAAAGGAATTGTCCGCAGACAATCCAAACTGGCTCCGTCAGGTAGAGCATCAACGTCCGTGGAAAGTGAATGTTTGGTGCGGGATTATTGGAGATACCATTATCGGACCTTTCTTTGTAAATGGCGTCCAAAATGGCAGACAGTACTCCAGATTTATACAACATAATCTTCTTGCTCTCTTGGACACCGTACCTCTGAACAGGAGAATGGTCATGTGGTATCAGCATGACGGATGCCCTGCACATAACGACTTAAGAGCACGACGACTTCTGAACCGTAAGTTCCCTGGTAGGTGGATTGGACGTGGTGACCCAGTTAGGTAGCCTGCCCGATCTCCGGACCTTACACCGCTGGATTTTTTTCTTTGGGGTGCAGTGAAGGATGCTGTTTAACAACATGAACCAACAACACCAGAGGACATGAAGCAACGCATTATTGATGCTTGTACAGCCATCAACGAGGAAACAGTAGCACGAAGTAGGGCATCCTTCATCCGCGCAGAGTGACCCTATGTATGCAAGCCAATGGTTATCACTTTGAGCATGATATGTGAACGCTATCTTTAGTATGTAGTGTTGGTATCACAGTGCAAGTTTCTACAAAGGGCCATTTTACCCAGTGATGTCCAGAAACATTTGTTTGAAACAATTTGTCATGCAACGCATTAGATGAACATAACATTGATAATTATCTGATAATAAAACTAATTGGTTAAAGATGTTTACATTCGTCTTATATGTCTTACCTGAACTTCCCAAATCAAAACATTTTACCTAAACAACGTTAAAACCTTTAGACCACTTGCTCGTTTCACTAAAACCATCAACATGAATTTTACTATTATGAGTGAATGATTCACTTGTCACTTGCGCTAGATCACAGTAAAATAAAGTTTTAACCTTGAACGGCATTACCTTTTCAGTATCGGATTAACGATAAGCGAAGTTAACTTTGTGACTAACGTTGCGGTACACAGATATGTTACAGAACCGCATCAACCCTAGCCTATGGGATAAATAGCTGCTGGAATGTACGACTTTAATGCAGGATGGCTGCGGACCGTATTATTCGTTTCGGATCTCTTGATAAGTATGGAAGTGCGATTACGCATGTCAATCACATCGCGATTACGGGCAGCATGGGATTCACGCCTGAGCTCAGGACGTGCGCTAGCAGCGTATTTCGGGTTTTTCAAGCGTCAACTTCTCGTCACAATATCTCGGGATGTAATTGTAATATTGCTATGAAATCAACGCCATTGTTTATGTGATTTGTCATGCTAGGGATTGCTGAAGAAAAAATATAGGGTATCCATTAAAAAAACATAAGTTTGTGTTAAAAAAAAAACACATTTGCTTTCGTTTTAGAATGTTTCCAAATATGTACATTCATGGACCCCAGCCGTACATTGATACCGATGAAAGTCGTTTTCCAATAGCTGCTATTGTTCCAGAGATATTTTGGGTGGATAAAATAGCTGGGACACCCCTATATATATATATATATATATATATATATATATATATATATATATATGTGTGTGTGTGTGTGTGTGTGTGTGTGTGTGTGTGTGTGTGTGTGAAAGCCCTACGATCGTAGAGTTTTCGAATGTGGCTTTGTGGAATGGTCTGTCTGCCATGCAATTTCCACCTGGTGTCTCAGCTGGGCCAGATTTCGTAGACCGCCCAACATGACGTTTCATGCGGTCCCAAACATGCTCATTGGGCGAGAGATCTAGCGATCGTGCTAACCAGGTAAGTTGACGTATACCTTAAAGAGCACGTTGGGTGGTACGGAATACCTGTGGATCTGCATTGTCCTGTTGAAAAAGCAAGTTACGTTGTTGGTGTCCGAGTGCGCCGGCCGCGGTGGCCGAGTGAAATGAGGCGCTTCAGTCACGGTCTGCACGGCCACTACGGTCGGGGGTTCGAATCCCCCCTCGGGCATGGATATTTGTGCCGTCCTAGTTCGTAAGTAGTTTGTAAGTTTAGGGACTGATGACCCCGTAGTTAATTCCCATAAGCTGTACAAACATTCGAACATTCGAGTCCGAGTGGTAGCAAGACGGGTTAAATGATGGTTTCAGTGTACCGTGCACCGTTGAATGTTCTGTAGACGATCACCAGAGGAGAACGGCGAGTGTAGAATATCGCTCCATTCACAATGATGCACGATCATGTTTGCTATTTCAGTGTCTTCCGCTCACGTCCCAAAATCGTCCATCCCGCCTCCAATGGTGTCATGGTAGACGCTTATGAAGGGACGAATGGAGACGTCTCGCCTTCAGTGATGAGAGTCTTCGCTGCATCTGTGCCAATGCTGGTCGTCTTGGTGTCGTGCAGGGGAGTGCGAAAATCTGAGTGTATGCGACAGAGGCAAACGAGGCCGACACTTGGCATCATGGTGTGGGGAGCCATATCCTATACTGGCCGTTCTCCTCTGGTGTTCGTTGTGGGAAAATTGAACAGTATACGGTACACTGAAACCATCATTCAACCCGTATTGCCACCATTTATGCACCAGCCAGGCTATGTGCTTTTCAAACAGAGCAATGCACGTCCACACGTATCCCGTACAACCCAACGTGCCCTGCCCATCATTATCCCCAGATCTGTCCCCCATTGAGAATGTCTGGAGCCGGATGAAACGTCATCTTGGCGCGGTCTACACGACCGGCACGATATCTTACTAACTTAGGCATCAGATGTAAATTGCATGGCAGGCTATTCGTTAAGACTGCATTCGGCATCTCTACGATCGTCTTCATGAGAAAGTTCACCCTGAATTGCTGCAAAAGGAGGGCATAAATGATACTAGCGTCGACATTGGACTGAGTTGAGCATCCCAATAACTTTCTGTCCGCTACAAATTCTTTTATTGATTTCATAATCTGAATTTTCCTCAGTTTTACAATGAATCCTAAATAATAGAAAGTGTTTATTATTTTTATTTTCTTCCCCTCTATATTTAGTTAATCTGAATCATTAACCAAGTATTCTATTTTTTGATAATTCATCTTCAGACCCAAATTTTGTATGTTATTGCTAGTGTATTATACTTGTATCTTGCACTTCCCCGCCTTGTGCTATGACACTATCTCATTTATTGTCTGCTGATGATCAAAAACTCCAATTTCTAACCCCATAATATTACATTCACGCGACCACGTTTTAAGGCAAATATCTATACAATTTTTAAGTAATTTTGGTGACGTGGAGCTACTGTACAACAGTCCATTGTATGTTCTAAATTTCTGTGAAAGTGTTTTATCAATTTTTACATGGTAAACGTTATCTTTTATACATCTGTTGTATCATTTTAAATAAGGGAGGTTTTATGTTTGCCATATGTAGTGCTCTTCAGAGTAGTTTTCTTGGAACAATATCATATGGTTTTTCTGGATCAATAAAAATAAATTCTATATTTATTAATTTTTCCCTATGTTTCTTCAGAATCTGTCGTTATGTGAAAATGTGGTCTTCAAATGATCTGCCATTTGTGAAATCACGATGTTCTCCTTGGGTTATAATTTTTCCTAATTGGTTGTTAAATATTTTCCCAAAAATTCTTATTAATGTGCTTGTAAAACAAATTACTCGACAGTTCGAGTAAATTTTGCGATACCCCTTTTTTTAAAAATATGCTACTAATATAACCTAGTTTCATTTCCTTGGCTATAGAATCCCCGTACAATATTTTACTGAACAGCCGCGTCATCAGTTTCACAATTTTGTCACAACCATATTTCAGAAACTCCATATTGATATTGCGTGGTGTAGCTCATTTATCATTCTTCTCTGTACTTCCCTGTTTTATGCCCAGGACCTCTGATGCTATGTTTCTCGCATTAGTTTTTATATATTCCTATATTTTCTCTGTGCTTCCTTCAAATGATTCATCCAGCGTGCTTTCCATCCTGGCTGTAAAGAATGTTCAAATTTAAATTCACATGTGTGTAAATCTGAGGGACTTAACTACGTTGGTTATCAGTCCCTAGCCTTACAAACTACTTATACTAACTGAAACTAACTTATTCTAAGGACAACACAAACACCCATGCCCGCGGGAGGACTAGAACCCCCGACGGCGAACAACCGCGCGCACTACAGCCCTGTGCCTTAGTGCGCACGTCTATTTTGCCGCGCCTGTAAAAATGTTCTTATACGTTCATATTAAAGGCTGCCAATAAAAAACAGGAAATTTTGTGTTTGTTGCTACAGTTCGTTTTATTTACGTTACATGTGTCATTCCTTGCATTCTTCCATGACCAGAAAGATGTTATTTTTGCCAGATAGTGGTCTGACCCACACTGGGCTCCTCTGTAAGATATGTCATCTGCTGCCTTGAAATTCCTTTTTTGCCTAGTGATAATATAGTCTATTACAGAACGAAGTTATTCAATATACTTTGCCAAGTATATTTATGAATGTCTGTGTGCTTGATGGTAGGAATTTTTAGATCAAATTGTTCACTAATTTCATGTAGTCCTTCTCCATTGTCAATACATTCCGTCTTGCCATGTTTTCCTACTATTCTACACGATTCTCTAATTCCCACTCTTCATGTCTCCCATGATAATCAGTTCTTGGGAATTTTTCAGTAGTCTCTGTGAGGAGTGGCCCAGAATGTATCTTTCTCCTGACCTTCTTTTGACAAATTTTACCTTTCTGTAAATTTCAAAATGTAATTGCAAATGGAACATGAGATACATTTCTGTATCATTTTAAAATTATTCCTTAAATCCAGACTAATAGAAAATAATACGAGTGTTGGAACTTAAATAGTGGCAACTATCTATTCACAACCGATACAAAAGCGTTACATTTTTGCACCTGTTCCTGTTTTAAAATAGTCACCAGCGTTGTGTAGAACACATTGCCAGCGATGTGTAAATAGTATTCCGTTAGCAGAACCTGTTCTGTTGATGGTACGAATGGAGCGGTCTACTACCTGTCGAATCTATGAAACAGTTTTGAAGTGGTCCCTTCATCTTAGGAATTAAATCAAAGTCACAAGGACTTAAGTGCGGGGAGTATGGTGGATAATACAGTACTTTCCAGTCCCATAGACTGAACAGAGTAGCCACAGCTTGCGCTGAGCAAAACTATGGGTGGGTTGGGCAGCAAGTGTTGCCGCTTCTTTAGCAAAGCTGGTCGCACGTGATGCTCCCAAAACTAAGAGTAATACTCTGCCATGGCGGAACGTAATGCGTTAGGATAACACGATCAGAGTCGTACACGAGGATGACCATAACTTTCACCATACTGGAGCTCTGACGCACTTTAGACTTTCACGGTGACTCATAATGGCATACTACTTCTGGCACTTTCAATCTTGATCCAACTCTTTTGTTCCTGTTTCTAAAACATAGTGACACCGTTACGTCAGACTACTCGCTCCCTCGATTGTGCGCACGTCGGTGACGTGGGAATGGCGGGTCCATTTGCTCGGAGGTAAGGTACGTATGGCAACAATGTGTGCTATCAGCGACAATAGTAGATTCTATTGCATGATGTCTCCACAACATGGTTGCCACTAATCAAGTTCGTAATAAGGTAGGTGCTGGTGATATGGCCATGCTAAGATTCAGAAGTTTTCTACACACCATTTTTAAAAGAAATCAAAACACATTTTTAAATAATTTTCAGTCTAATGGACTTTCAGAAAAAATAATTCTATTCCCCTTAAAAAGTAGTTCTACTAGTAAAAAAAAATTAAATTTGAACAGTCTGTTCAGTAACCGATTCAGGAACAGGGCCACATGATATGACAACCCTTCTTTTATGTAATTTAAACGTCTCGTGTTTTCTAAAAATTCTTTTCAGCTTTATAAAGCAGTTGTGATAGAATTAAATAGTTCTGGTGACAAATGAATAAAATGATATTACTTAATACATCTTTATCCAAAATCGGACTGAAAACAGAATTTTTACTGAAAAGTGAGGTCGTTTACAAGACTACATTCCAATTTAAACTAAAATGTGTTACAATGAATTACGAAAAGACCAGAATTCAGCAAATGAGTTTTTTAAAAATAGAATTCATTTCGCAATTTGGACAAAATGAACATGTCTTTGTCAGCACCAAGCAGTGTGGCCAATATACTCTTCTAGGTTGTAATTCCCTCAGACTACACAGAATCGCATGACCTTGACTTTATTCTCCAGACAAACGCAGCAGTATCAAGTTAGTTTTTATGGGTTTTTGAGTATTTTTATAGCTGCGTTTTGTTCTCTTGATCCACAAATGTTTTGTGGTTGGGCCACACCAGTAGCAGGTCAGTTTTTGTGAAAAAAAATTAACTATGCACAACTCGTAACAAATACCACAAACAGCAAAACAAATTGAAAGAGCCTTAAATACTGGATATAGTACGATCGGTTCATTGAAAACAAAACTACAAACGAACTGCATAAAGCACTACCCGTCAATTACAACATACTATGTCCTATCTGGCAGGTAATCGCGAATCCAATCGCACAACTGTGGTGAAATTCCATAAGGACCTAATTTGATTAGAAGCCGCTTGTGAGGTACAGTGTCAAAAGCTTTCCGGAAATAGAGAAATACGGAGTGGATTTGAGATCCCTTGTTGATAGCACTGGTCACTTCATGTGAGTAAAGGGCGATAATTTCTGAATCCGTGTCATCTGTGGGTCAAGAGGTCGTTCTCTTTGAGGTAGTTCATAATGTTTGAGGAAAGTATATGTTCTAAAATCCTGCTGCAAACCGAGGCAATATAGAGACCCGTAAATCTGTGGATCACTCTTACTGCCTTTCTTGAATATTGGAGTTACCTGTGCAACGTTCGAACGATTCGGACGATCTAAATAAAGTGTATATGTACACTGCAGTACTACACACGAGCAAAACAGATGCTCGCAATTGAGGAGTCAACTCTTAACTATCCGTCAGCTCTTGGCAGAATCAAAATAAAATTCTAAGTATGAAGACTGGCTGCTCTCTGCATATCACAAATATCAAAGACCTAAAACCAAACTTCCGCAAAATAAACAGCTAACTAACCACGATCCATTCTCGGCGGTGTCCCTGAAGAGAATACCCGATCTCTTTCTCGCCAAACTGTGGCCCAACAAGCAGCACCGACCAGTCACTCCACCTTAACATTCAAACTCCAATCACAACTGACTCTTAACAGCCTGCCCAATCAAATTACTTCATGGTGATGCTACAACAGCCCTGCCTTATTGCGTGCTTGTGAAATATCTCCCCAATTCTGCGATTGGATTCACGATTTCCTATCAGAAAGGACACAGTTCGTCGTAATTGACGGTAAGTCACCGAGTAAAACAGAAGTGATATCTGGCGTTCCTCAGGGAAGCGTTATAGGTCCCTTACTCTTCCTTGTGTTTATAAACGATTTAGAAGACAATCTGAATAGCTCCCTTAGACTTTTCGCGGACGATGCTGTCGTTTATCCGTTAGTGAAGTCCACAGAGGATCAAAAGCAACTGCAAAGCGATTTAGAATAAATTTCTATATGGTGCGAAAATTGGCGATTAACACTAAATAATGAAAAGTGTGAAGTAATACACATGACCACTAAAAGAAATCCGCTGAGCTTCAATTACACGATAAATCAGTGAAATGTTAAGATCGTAAATTCTACCAAATACCTAGGAGTTAAAATTACGAACAACTTAGACTGGAGACAACACACAGAAAATATTGTGCGGAGGGCGAACCAAAGATTACGTTTCATTGGCCAAACGCTTCGAAGATGCACCAGCTCCACCAAAGAGACTGCCTACATCACACTTGTGCGTCCTCTCCTGGAGAACTGTTGCCCATTGTGGGACCCTCGCCAGGTAGATATTGAGAAGGTTCAGAGAAGGGCAGCTCGTTTTGTTTTATGACGTTACCGGGGGGAAAGCGTCACGGAAATGTTGCACGACTTGGGGTGGAAATCATTAAAAGAAAGACGTTATTCATTGCGGCGTGATCTGTTTGCGAAGTTTCAATCACCGAATTTTACTTCTGAATGTGAAAATATTTTGCTAGCACCCACCTACTTAGGGAGACATGGCCATCCCAATAAAATAAGAGAAATCAGATCGAAAACGGAACGATTTAGGCGTTCTTTCTTCCCGAGCGCTATTAGAGAATGGAACGGTAGAGAAAAGTTATGAAAGTGGTTAATGAACCCTCTGCCAGGCTTTTAAATATGATTTGCAGATCATCTATGTATATATAGATTCCCACGTGACTACGGTAAGGGCCGTTGAATCTTGCGTTCTGGACATAGTCCCCTGCTCTGTCCTGCGTCCAGAGAACGTAAACGAATTAAATTGTTATGGGATCAGTCGCTGATTTCAAACTGCGCCGTACGGACTCCCCTGCCTCAAAACTGTTCGCGAGTGGACCCGGCCATTTATCCGGTAATTAAACAGTTTCGGGTCCGGCCGACACCGCGAATTCAACTTCTATTGTCATCTGGAAAGCTAGGCGACCTACCGGCGTCTCGATTCCAAGCAGGTACCCCCCTGTGAGCGCACGCAGACCGTTAGATTGTCCGCCAGAGCGTCTGCGACGCCCTGATGAGATGCTGTGCATTGTCTGCCAGCCTCAGGGCTGGCCTCAGGTAGAACAGGGGCGCCTTCTCCACCTCCTGCCTGTCTGGACTTCCTCTCCCCACGCCATTCTGCATGCAAACGCCGGCCGCGGCACTGGCCTCAGGAGCGGCCCATATGCAAAGCGGTTGACTTGCTCCACAGCGCGAGCGTATCCCTGCCCTTGTGGCGACTCCCTGTTAAACCGCCCCATCCGAGAGAAACGCTCTCAGAACTAGCCTCACATCAGTTAAATATTCTCCTACAGATTAGTTCAACTCACTACTCACATCTTCTAAACCGCGATAAATTAAATTAAAATGTTACAAACTGAAAACGTAGCTCCTGCCACTTCACAGGACAAATAAATGATTAAAATAAAAATAAACAAATTCAATTAAACAGAGCTCCACACTTCTGCCATTTATCAATATATGACCTGTATATATGTAACTTTTTTGATACATATTTTTTTAAAATCTTTATTCTTTATTGATACAATAACCCCTTGCCTATAACTAAATGGGTCCCATTTGATACAATTCTATTCTATTCTGTTTAGTTAACTTTATTATACATTAATTACTGATTTACCTAATTTGGGCCGGCCGCGGTGGCCGAGGGGACTGAGGCGCTTCAGTAACGGTCTGCACGGTCACTACGGTCGGGGGTTCGAATCCCTCCATGGGCATGGATATTTGTGCCGTCCTTAGTGTAAGCTAGTTCGTAAGTAGTTTGTAAGTTTAGGGACTGATAACCCCGTACTTAAGTCCCATAAGCTATACAAACATTTGAACCTAATTTGGTGTTGTTTTCTGTTTTTATTATCCTGTGCCTGTTTTGTTGATGTTGGGGTGAGGTTCTGTGTGTTGGAGGTACTCTGCTTGGTGTTGTGTCCGCTTTGTTGTTGTTCTTGTTTGTATGTGTGTGTGTGTTGTGCATCCCTCCCCCCCCCCCCCCTTCCCATAATCTGCACTGTTTACAGGTGTGCCAGAAAATACAAACCTACTATTGTGTGGCTGGTGTTCTCCGAACTAATCCGACGAACGTGCCCCTGGCACAGGGCTGGCCCTTTACACTGCAGTACATTGTGTTTGTGTTTCTATATCTAACTTACGTCTAACTTAAAAACTAGCGTCGTATCCGGTCTGCTGCATCCAGTCCTCCTGATCCACGGTGCGGCGGATTCCGGCCATCGCTGGCGGCCTTTCCACACCCCGGCGGCACGACTCTGGTGCAGCTGTCACATCCTGGAAAAAACTGGACTCGGTTCAGGTATTCATCTTTGATAAAGTGAGAGATGACATCTGTCATTTCATTATTGATGTTGAATGTTTCTTCAGACTTTAATCATTGTGTATTGTCTGTATGTGGCAGTTGTTGTCTGTGTTCTGATACCAGGCCGTCATATGTGGGGCACTCAAAGACGACCTGTTCTGGTGTACCCTCTGGATTACCAGGCACACCGAGGAGTCGCTCATTTCCCAAATCGACATAGGTATGTCGGGTATGTGCCATGGCCATTGAGGAAATGTATAAGTCCCCGGGTTGGATTTAAATACGTCATCTGCAGCCTCTCCCCGTCATCTGGCAGGAAACGGCGACTTCTTCTCCCCGCCTCCTCCCGATCCCAGATTTTTTTTTTTATACATCTTACAACAATTTTGTCTCGTTAAGAAATTTTTATAAATTCATATACGGCATGTAATTTAAAAATCGATACATAGGAACAGAGATTCGCGGGATTTGTCACGTGGTCTAAGGCAGCAGGCTGTTGACTGGTCGGCCGCTCCCGCCGGAGTTTCGAGTCGTCCCTCGGGCATATATATGTGTGTGTGTGTGTGTGTGTGTGTGTGTGTGTGTGTTGCCTTCAGTGTAAGTTAGTTTAAGGAGTTTATAAGTCTAGGAATTGATGACCATAGCAATTTGGTGCCATAGCTTTACTAACATTAGAACATAGAAACAGACACGTATAACAATGAAACTTGTCAAAATTTCAAAGTATTCGGTCAAGAACTTTGGTGGATGTAAAATTTTGAACATAACGACAAACAAGGCTTTAGGGTAGACATAGTTGTAAGAGAGGAGGGAAAGGAAATTCAGCCACGCGGGAGCGGCCGAACGCTCTAAGGCACCTTTTTGCAGAGTGCGCGTCTGCTCCCCGTCGGAGGTTCGAGCCCCCTCTCGGGCTAATCCGAATTACATTTTTCGAAATATTCCAAAAATTATTAAAAATCCTCCCCTGTGTATCTATAAGCTATAATAAAACAGTAAAAGTCTTGCGTCCGTCGTTATTCTGTTTGAATGCACTTACCTATAAAACCAATCGACGAAATTTTATGGCGTGGGGCTTTATTTCATCAGCATCTTGTTAGCGAAAGAAAAGATGTCGTAATTTAAAGTCTCAGTGTCTCTTCTGCTTAGAAGCGAGCATAGAACACCAAAGAGCCACTAGATAGTGCTATTAATTTCCTACTAATAGGCCTGTACCAAACAAGCAGTATGCGGTGCTGTTAGGTGTTTACTTCACAATCTGTGACACCAATACTTCCTGAAGCACACATAAGAGACAGGTTAAGCACCAAAAATCTTATTTTTACAATCTAAATGGGTTTTTCTCAATAAGAATTTTAAAAAATCGTCTAGATCGCTAAAATTGCATTTATTAATTACAGAGTTTCGGCATCTGCCATAATGAGATCTATAAGATGAAGATAACAAGTATTCATTCCACAATAGAATTACCCAGCTTTAAATACAAATTAAAAATAAGAAGCTTTTAGAAGGTATTTAAATTGTTCACTCACTTAAAAAGCAGAACTTTAAAAGAAAAGTTCAGCGTCAATAATGATATCTCTTCCTAGTAAGGGCGTCAACAACAGTCTTGAATAAAAATTATGCACATATTAAATTTTTTGATGATAGGTGGCGCTAGTGTGGACCATTGCCTAGAATGTTTTTACATCTGTTATTCTACCTTTACTATCATTTCGATATTTAAAAAGGAAAACAGATCAAATTTTATTTTAAAATTATACCTGGCCAAATAGTTGATTTAAAAAAAATCGTGTTAATTTATTAAAATTTTATGCTATTTTCATTAACTTTAAATGTGGTAGTACAACAATTGTTTATAATACAATTTTCACTGCAGTTATTAATAAATTCAATATGAAGGCCAGCAGGTACTTTTTCGTATTAAGTACTTATCAAATTGGCAGAAAATAGCGGTTATAAAAACCAATATTTGCTAGTCTAAATATTTATAAACAAACCCATTGATTTGTCAGTCCCAGGCTTTCAAAATCCATTTTCAAATGGGTAAAATCAAGTTTACGATCTAACATCGAATTTATCTTGCGTCAAACAAGTCCAGTAAAGATGGTTTCAAATACGTATAACTTAAATGCTACGAGCATTTGTCTAGTGGTATCGAAGATGAAGCAGTGTTCATAGCGTTATCGGATGACATTTTCACACATGGGTTACTATACAAAGACTACATTTTCTATGTCTTCTGTTCAACCCCTGGAAGTTTGTCTTGTATTTTAGAAAAAAATGTTTGTTAAGCTTATGGGACTTAACTGCGTGGACATGAGTCCCTAAACTTACAAACTACTTATGAACTAAGTTATGCTAAAGACAACACAAACATCCATGCCCGAGGGAGGATTCGAACCCCCGACGGCAAACGGACTCGCGCGTCGGAGCATGGCGCCTCAATGCGCTCAGTCACTCCGCCGCGGCTGCATTTTAGAAACACCCTGTACACCTGCCAGTGATTCCTTCCGTGCACGTCATGCTCAGAATCTTACAGTAATCGGTGAATGTCGCGAGTAATGAGTGAAAACGGGCGGAGGCAGTACCTTAGTACTGCTTGAATAAGCTGAAAAATTACATCTTTCGGGAGGTGCCCAAGGGCAGTAAATTTAGGTGTGTCCTAATGGCGGGGCGGTCAGCGCAACTATCTAGTAAGCAGAAGACCCGGGTTAGAATTTGAGATGGACACAAATTTTCAACTCTCCCCACTGATTTAATTCACTGCCAATTGGGAGCAAAAGTAGATTCCCTTGTTTCTTCATTGGAATTTATTCACTTACTAGTTCGAATGTTTGTACAGCTTATGGGACTTAACTACGGGGTCATCAGTCCCTAAACCTACAAACTACTTATGAACTACTTACGAACTAGGACGGCACAAATATCCATGCCCGAGGGGGGATTCGAACCCCCGACCGTAGTGGCCGTGCAGACCGTGACTGAAGCGCCTCAGTCCCCTCGGCCACCGCGGCCGGCCACTTACTAGTTGTAGCCAGCCATGCAGTACTGTGGTTTGTCACAGATTAAATAGAAAAGTAAGAAAAGAGAAAGCCCAGTTTCCTAATACGTGTAATTTTATAATGCTTTGTGAAAAATAATAGGATAGACATCGTACGCTCCCTGCTGTCCTTTTCTATGACCCCCCTCTCTCCACATCTCCACGTCCCCCTCCCTTCGTCCATATCCTCCTCCCTCTGTACATTTCTTACATCCCCCCTTCCTCCTTTCCCTCCTCACCTACTACCCCTCTCTTTGTCTATCTGATCTTCCATCCCCTCCTATGCATCACCTCTTCCTCCCTCTCCCTGTGCACCTCTTTATCATGCTCTCCTTCTTGATCTCCTACCCCTCTTCGTCAATTCCCTCAAAAAAAAATCAAATGTACAAATGTTTGTTAATCTATGGAACGAAACTATTTGGTCATCATTCCCTAGACTTACACACTATTTAAACTAGGTTAAATCGGATTAGAAAAAAGTGGTAATGAAAGTTATTCACCTCCATTAAAAGCTCGACTCTCCTTCACCACAACTGGGCCCGGGAGAGGGTGGGAGACTTTGAAATGCTATTTTTACTGCAGGGTTTGGTTTTCCGTGAAAAAAAAAGTGTAACTTTTATATGAAACTATTTTAGTTTTTTGTCCTCTGATAGGTGGCACTAATAAAAATAAATTGAAAATTATTGAAAAATGATATAAATATAAAAAAACCGTACTTTTTATTTTCCTAATCTTGCGTGTATTTGTTTGAGATATTGCCGTTTTTTCAACAATTTTCAACTAATTTTATTTTTGATAATTAGAGAGTTATCAGTCATGATCGAAAATAATGTTTTATCCAAAGTTATATTTTTTACGGACTGCAGTAAAAATAGGGGTTCCTATTTAAGATTTCAAAGTCAACCGCCTCCCGCCCCAGGGTGTGATGCAGGGGGTCGAAGCGAAACACTTTTATTACAAGTACTTTTTTTAATCCGATTAATATATTATAAAATATTCCGAAAAACGGCTTTAAGTGTCTCACCTCGTGTACCTGGAGTATTCCCATATTGGGTGATGCATTTAAATAAGTAGATATAGCAGAGAACAGCCGACTCAAACTATCTTGATAACTAATGTATTGGGGGCTCATGACGTATTAATTTCCTTTGGCTACCGGTTAATAATAGGAAGGGCACTTACGAGGACCGACATGGCATCCCACAATGTCATTACTGGTTGTTGAGCAAAAATTTTTGATAATTATTGATCCATACAGTTCAGTAAGAAAATTATGGTAACCTCGGATCTAGAGACGAGCAAGTGGCAAATTAATCAGACAGGATGCAGGATACTTTGAACGATTCCGGAGTATCCGAAAGAGGAGTTTGAAGGAAGGCAGAAGTCTGTCTTTTCTGAGGCTGTTCGCCCGCTTCCACATTCAGAAGACGGCCGCCCCTCTAGATCACTTGGCGGCAGCTGCTGCGTCGAGATTGCACTTTCTCAGTCCCTCGTCCCCTACCCCACCGGTATGAGTGGCGGCGGGAGTGCCGAAGCAATGCGATATCATATTGCACGTTATCAGTTGAGAGAAACGGGCCGTACCATCCTGCAGAAAATGTCTGGTGTGCTGAATGTGTGGTACGACCTTTTGTAGACATACTAGGAGGAAATTTCCTAATTGCAATACATTATTGTTACATCGCGTTTTGCAATATACACTGCTTGATAACCACTAAGAAACAATTCGCACTTCCACAATTCCTACGGAACAATGGACAATTGATGTGGGATACTGGACTAATAATCTACATCTACATGGATACTCTGCAAGTCACATTGAAATGCATGCCAAAGGTTTCATCGAACCACTTTTATGATATTTCTCTATAGTTAAATCTTTCTGTTTTCGATCTGATTTCTCTTATTTTATTTTGATGATCATGTTTCCCTATGTAGGTGGGTGCCAACAAAATATGTTTGCAATCTGATTAGAAAGTTGGTGAAAGAAATTTCGCAAATAGATCTCGCTGCAACAAATAACGCCTCTCTTTTAATGATTTCCACCCCAACTTCTGCATCTTTTTCGTGACACTCTCTCTCCTATATCCCGATAATACATAACGAGCGGCCTTTCTGTGAATTTTTTCTAAATCGTCCGTCATTCCCATCTGGTGTGGATCCCACAATGCGCTGCAATACTCCAAAATAGGACACACAAGTGTAGTGCAGGCAGTTTATTTAGTAGAAATGTTGCATCTTCCAAGTGTTCTGTCAATGAAAAGCAGTCTTTGGTTCGCCTTCCCTACTATATTTTCTATGTGTTGTTTCCAGTTTAAGTTGTTCGTAATTGTTACTCCTAGGTATTTAGCTGAATTGATGGCCTGTAGGTCGGATTGATTTATGGAACTGAAGTTTAACGGATTTGTTTTAGTGGTCACAAGGACGACCTCATACTTATCAAGAGTCAATTGTCAATTTTTTCACCATGCAGATATCTTATCTAAATCATTTTGCTTTTGATCTTCTGGCGACGTTACTAACGATAAATGACAGCATCATCCGCAAACAGTCTAAGAGAACTACTCATTCTCAGATTGTCTCCTAAATCGTTTATAAAAACAAGGAATAGTAGGGGGCCCTATAACACTTCACTGGGGAACGCCAAATGTCACTTCTGTTCTACTCGATGACTTTCCGTCAATTACAACGTAATGTGTCATTTCTGACATGAAATCACGAATCCAATGGCACAACTTGTAATTATACTTTTTCTTCTTCTTTTCCTTTTTTTCTTTTGGCTGTTGTTGTCGTCAAGATTAAAGTTAAGTACCATTATTGAAATTTAACAAACTGTGAAATATTGCAATGACTATTAATTTTGAAGAGATAGAGACACTGAGAAAAACATGAAAGATTCCGTCATCAGTATTTAGCGCTAATAGTGGTTACAACAGACAACACCAGAAAGCATCATTATAAAAGAAAGTGGCGGAATCCGTTCCTTATCTGCCAGAAGAATTCAGATTGTGTCGGAGCCATCACACCGGAGTCGAACCTGTATGGAATAATAAATTTCTTCTTTACTTTAATCTGTTGATCGGTTAGGTAAGCTTCGGATACTAAAGTTTCATGACCGTGTTTAATTCCAGTTACGATTAGTGGTTAAAATTGCAAAATTATCGGACTTCGTTTAAAGAAAATAAGAATTACTGCAGGCATTGAAATAAAAATCAACACAAAATGTGCGTAAGTGAAATTCGCGTCTGGAATGTTCTTTCGCCATCGCGAAGCAATTTACAACAATGGACAAGCATCATTTTACGAATTATGCTGGAAACAAAGATAACAAAATTAATGAAAATGGGGAAAGTACATGTTTTTGACTAAATATTCATTTCAAATAAACTGAGGTATTTATTGCGATTAATGAATTACATGCTCACACTTACATAATCAATGTGGAGAGACCAAAAGAGAGAAGTCCGATCTGTTCAACAGTAAGAAGACGAAAGACGACGAGCCATTCTCTTTTCTCTCCAGCTCGTTCAAAAAATGGAAAGTCTCTTATAAAACAAAATAATCGGAGATTTACTGGCAGAGAGAACGGATGCTGGCGACAAGCGTCGCAGATATAATTTTAATAAAAAGAATTAAATGTAATGCTACAAACTGTTGCATATTCCATAAGCACGCAATTGCATTAGAAGATGCTTGTGAGGTACAGTGTCAGAATCTAGAAATACGGAATCTATTTGATATTCCTTCTCGATAGCACTCATCACATCATGTGAGTAAAGAGCTAGCTGTGTTTCACAAGAACGATACTTTCTGAATCCCTATTGACTATGGGACAATATGTTGTTCTCTTCGTGGTAGTTCATACAACGAAGGGTTTCACGACCGGATGTCACAGTTGCCTTACAACCTTCCGGGTTCTATGGACGCGGTCCATGGTCCATGATAAATTCCCAAAATATGAAATAGCAAGATACCTGGCAACTCGCTTACAACCATATATTGTAAAACTGTCACATTTCAGACTCACCTCGCTATGTCGAGTAACTTAAAGGACTAACTGTGGCTCCTGGAGATATCGTAATTTTTGACATAGTGTAGATGTTTACTGTGCATCCAGTTAACGAAGCAATGATTAATATAACGGAGTTTTTCCCAGGGGATTTGATTCCTGTTTTTCGACACTGCCTTACTCTCGATTCCGTTCCATTAGGACGATGAGTCTTATGAACAGGTTGATGGCGTCGCAATGGGTACTCATTAGGTGCTGCAATCGCTAATTTTTACATGGAAAACTCTAAAACCAGTAAATAGGAAACCAAGTCTACGGTTTCGATTGTGGATGACACATTCGTCGTTTGGTAGAAAGACTTTAGAATAATTAATTTATATCTGAATGGTGTGAAACCATAAATCCAATTCAGCTGTTGTGATCTTTAGTCCGGAGACTGGTTTGATGCAGTTCTCCACCCTACTCTAGTCTGAGCAAGCATCTTCATCTCCTCACAAGAACGGCGACCTACATCTATTTGAACCTCCTTACTGTATCCATATCTTGGTCTTCCTCTGCAATTTTTACCCCACACACTTCCCTTCAATGCCACACTTACAATTACTTTATGTCTAAGTATGTGTCCTGCCAGTCGATCCTTTCTTTTAGCCAAGGTATTCCAGAAATTTCTTTTCACCCCAATTTCAAGCAGTGCCTCATTAGTACATCTAATTTTCAGCATTCGTCTGTAACACCACATTACAAAAACTTTTTCCTCTTTCTGTTTGAACTACTTATCGTCCATGTTTCACTATCGTAGAAGTCAACACTCCACACAAAAGCCACCAGAAAAGACTTCTTACCCTTGAATTAATATTCTATGTTAGCAAATTTCTCATTTTCAGAAACGCTTTTCTTCGCATTCCATTCTGCATTTTGTATCATCTGAACTGCGACCATCGTATTTTATTTTACTGCCCAAGTAACAGTCCCTGACAGAATTACAGTGTCGTCGGCAAAACGCAATGTTTTTATTTCTTCAGCATGAACTTTAGTTCCTCTTACAAATGCTGTCTGATCTTTGTACAAGTTGTAAATAACCTTACGTTCTCTACATCTTATACCTGCTGGCTTCAGAATTTGAATCGGGAGGACGACTCAGCCATAGTGGCTAGAGCGAATATCTCACTCTCAGGAAGATCGCTGCAGACCTTGCACCCGTGTCTCACAAGGGGAAGGCCTCAGACATTGCCAACCGACTCGGTTCAAATTTGGTAGGTCACTTGCGTACAACCCAGAAAAAAAAAGATTCTAAGCTATTTTGTATTTCGGGTGAACCCCCCACCCCCCATTGTTTAGAAAATCAGCCCTAAGTTACGACAAGCAATCGACCTAAATTGACAGGATCGATAAATAATTGTGAACAGATCATTTTTCATCGTCATATGTGGGGCCCGGAGACACGTACGTTTCGAGAAATCGAGGAAAGAAACTTTTAAAACTAACGCTTATGTATCCACATGGTAAACATAGCATAATTGGCAAGGTAACTGGTTGGGAGGCGGAGAATCTGCGTTCGAATGTCGAGGAAACTGTACATTTTTCATTTCTTTAAATTGTAGTATTTTGTTTCAGAATTCGTCGGGAAAGAAGGGTTAAAAAGTAAGGTAAGCTAATGACCGCAAACAGCTCAGGTCATACGTTACTTTCAAGAGATCACTGTATTGTCTCATATAACTTCTTTTATTCAGCGGATTATCTATGAAAAATCAGTACCTGGCTCCTCGAGTTTCGCGGCAGCCTAATGACGGTAATCAACTGCTTACGACTGACTTATATAAGGTTCGTTCTTGAAAACCTCGAGGTTCGCAGCTATGGTCTGGCGGACAGGCACCTGGGACAACCTAGCTGCCCTCGCGTGCATTCTGCTCCGTACCTAGCTGTAAACAAGGGTCGCACGACTGGCAATCTGTGCTTCCTCCTGAGGAATTCGTAGCACTCTTACTCGAAATTTTTTTCATACGACGAGGCTCGAAAGTTTTATTCTTTACTAATTCATGTAGTTTGGGAAATTTTTTGTCTACCATATTATTATTCTTATTGATTTAATTGTTTCATGGTGTGGGTTCTTGTCTACATCTACATCTACATCGATACTCTGCAAATCACATTTAAGTGCCTGGCAGAGGGTTCATTAACCACCTCCATAACTTTTCTCTACCGTTCCATTCTCTAATAGCGCGCGGGAAGAACACCTAAATCGTTCCGTTTTCGATCTGATTTCTCTTAT
This sequence comes from Locusta migratoria, assembly GCA_026315105.1. Classification (NCBI taxonomy): domain Eukaryota; kingdom Metazoa; phylum Arthropoda; class Insecta; order Orthoptera; family Acrididae; genus Locusta; species Locusta migratoria. Next base: position 225,902,602 of record CM048747.1, on the reverse strand, counting down.
TTTATTGGGATGGTCATGTCTCCCTAAGTAGGTGGGTGCTAGCAAAATATTTTCACATTCAGAACTAAAAGTCGCTGATTGAAACTTCGCAAACAGATCACGCCGCAATGAATAACGTCTTTCTTTTAATGATTTCCACCCCAATTCGTGCAACATTTCCGTAACGCTTTCCCCCCCGTAACGTGATAAAACAAAACGAGCTGCCCTTCTCTGAACCTTCTCAATATCTTCCGTCAGTCCCACCTGGTGAGGGTCCCACAAGGGGCAACAGTACTCCAAGAGAGGACGCACAAGTGTGATGTAGGCAGTCTCTTTGGTGGAGCTGGTGCATCGTCTAAGGGTTCTGCCAATGAAACGTAACCTTTGGTTCGCCTTCCCCACAATATTTTCTATGTGTTCTCTCCAGTCAAAGTTGTTCGTAATTGTAACTCCTAGGTATTTGGTAGAATTTACGACCTTAAGGTTTGACAGATTTATCGCGTAATTTAAGTTCAGCGGATTTCCTTTAGTGGTCATGTGTATTACTTCACACTTTTCTTTATTTAGTGTCAATTGCCAATTTTCGCACCAAGTAGAAATTTTGTCTAAATCGCTTTGCAGTTGCTTTTGATCCTCTGTTGACTTCACTAACCGATAAACGACAGCATCATCCGCGAACAGTCTAAGGGAGCTATTCAGATTATCTCCTAAATCGTTTATAAACACGAGGAAGAGTAGGGGACCAATAACGCTTCCCTGTGGAACGCCAGATATCACTTCTGTTTTACTCGATGACTTACCGTCAATTACAACGAACTGTGTCCTTTCTGATAGGAAACCGTGAATCCAATCGCACAATTGGGGAGATATTCCATTGTAGTTCAAATGTTTCAAATTTTTGTATAGTCTATGGGACTTAACTACGGGGTCATCAGTCCCTAAACTTACAAACTACTTATGAACGAGTTAATCCTAAGGACGGCACAAATATCCATGCCCAAGGGGGGATTCGAACCCCCGACCGTAGTGGCCGTGCAGACCGTGACTGAAGCGCCTCCGGCCGGCGCTCTTGTAGTCATATAATAGTTCATGAACCATGGGCAACGTATGAGTGGCCAAGTAAATGGCCCTGATAGTTGGGATACCAGTTACTTTGGAATAAAATGTTCAAATGTTTGTAAATCTATCGGATCAATCTGCGTGATCATCAGTCCGTAGCTTACAAACTACTTAAACTAAGGTAAAGTAACCCAAGGACAACACACACACGCATGCCCCATGGAGGACTCGAACCTCCGACGTCGAGAAACCGCGTGCTCCGCAGCGAGGCGCGTTAGATCGCTCGGATACTCCACCGCGGCAGTAACGTCGGAACAACGTTGGGCATCTCGGACATATTCTGAGTTGTGGCCACATTTGTGCTCAGACGGCAAAGACTACCAAATCCACCGGTTGGTCCCTCAACCATTAGGGGTAAAACCCATTAGGGCCCTGGGCCAAGTAAGGCTAGCAAACTGCTTTTCAGGTACTTCAGTATGATGCTGGCAACAATCAGAGCAAAATGCCTCGGATCTTTGGAGGTGACGGAGTCCCATGTCTAATTGACAGACCAGAGACTCCTCGGGTACGACTTTGCCAACGATCTGGAATGAGATGGGAAGCTATTAACATCAGTGGGAATTACACTGGGAAGAAGGTAGAGCTGGCAGAGGCTTGAAGTAAGATGTTTTAGCTGTTAGTGTCGTTAGGGTAAGGGGAGAGAAAGAGGACGGAGAATACAAGGTCTACCTGTCAGGAGTCAAAGTAGGAAGAGCACAGTGGGTTGTAAGGTTTTACATCAGTAAAATAATCGAACCGAGCATAATTGCAATAAGGTATGTAAATGAACGACTGATGTGAATAGATTTGGCCATCTACAACAAGAAATTAGAATTGTGTCATTGTATTCGCCCTGTGAAGGGACAGATGAAGATGTTATGGACACATTTTACAACGCACTAGTTGTTAGAGTGAAGGACAAGGACAGTGTTTTCCTCATGGGTTACTTCATTGCCAGGATAGGAAATCGAACAGGAGGGTATGAAAAGGTTATGCGTATGTTTGGAGAGGATACGGAGGCCAACAGAAACGGCAAACAGCTCTTGGACTTCTGTGCCAGTATGGGGTTAGTTATCACAAACTCATTTTTTAAGCATAAGGATATTCACTGCTATACTTGGAAAGGAAGGGGTACCAGATCTGTCATTGACTGTGCAATAACTGATCAGGAAGCCAGGAAGGCAGACAATGACACGCATGTTTTAGAGGGTTCTTTGACTATACTGATCATTATTTAATCTGCAGTGAAATTGGTTTTGTGAGGCCAAAAGTGCAGAAAGCCAGGTCCATGTGTAGAAGGATAAGAGTGGAGTAGCTTCAGGACAAGGAAATTAGGCACCAATACATAAAAATGATCTAAAAAAGATATCAGTTAGTTGAAGATAGTCGCCGCGGTGGAGTAGCCGAGCGGTCTAAAGCATCTCGCTGCGGAGCACGCGGTTGGTCGCCGTGGAGGTTCGAGTCCTCCCTGGGGCATGGGTGTGTGTGTTTGTCCTTAGGTTAGTTTACCTAGGTTTAAGTAGTTTGTAAGCTACGGACTGATGACCACGCAGTTTGGTCCGATAGATTTACAAACATTTGAACATTTTGAAGATAGTCATTTACAGACATTGGAAGAGGAATGGACAAGGTACAGGGACACACTACTAGAAGTGGCTAGAGAATGTCTTCGAACAGTAGTGCGTAAAGACAGGAAGAAGCAGACAGCTTGGTAGAGTGACACACTCAAGACAGCCTGTGAAAAGAAAAAGAAGGCATTTAAAAATGGCTCCATACTAGAAATCAGTAAGACAGAGAAAGCTATGTTGAAGAAAAAAATGAAGCCAAACGGATAATTGCAGAATCCAAGCATACATCGTGGGAAGACTTTGGAAATAAGCTAGAAGCAATGGGTCAAGCTGCGGGAAAACCATTCTGGAGCGTAATTAGCAGCCTTCTAAAGGGAGGGAAAAAGGAATTAACAAGTGGTTTGGACAGGTTAGGAAAGCTGCTAGTCAATCCTGTGGATTTCAGTGAAGGAGATGGCCAGTAGCGGTTGGTGGTTCAGATGATTGAGGGTTCACTTCTTTCACCAAAGAGACAATTTGGCGCACCTCTGCGAGTGGCGCCGGGTGAAAGTGCTCCTTACCCCCTACCCCCAGTTTAGATATATTTTCGTTAAAAGATCTGCTTGCTTCAACTCGACAACTCGAGCTGAGTTGTCTGTCTAACAAGCGTCTTTATTACAGACTTTTCTACCAAGCTTATAGCTGAGTAATTTGTTTGTAAAAAATACTGAACGTTGTTCATTTTGCTATGACAATAAACACCAAGAACATACGAATATGCACATGAACACTAAAACACAGTAAGTCACTTATTGCACTGTCAGTTACTGTAACAAAATGAATCTCTTACGATGAAGAGACTAGCTACCTTCGGGTCATGTGACACTGTAAGCAGCCCCCTCCTAACCTTACGCATGCGCAAAGACTGCTCTCCCCCATTTCTTTTCAAATAGTTAAATATTTGTTACAATAAAGAGGGTAAACGTCATTTACCCTCAAAATCGCGACACATTTGCAAAAAACGTCGAAAGATATGTGAAAGTAACATTACAAATGTCATTATTGTTTCCGTATCTGTTAAAAAGAAGATTAGGTTTAATTAAATTGTTTGAAGTCGGTCTCGAACCCAGTACCTGCGAGACTGCAGCTCGATGCCGCTAACCCCACGTCTGTTTCATTTATTTATTTATTTATTTATTTTTTGCCTTACGGGTGATTCTGATCCTTGCGGTCGCTGATCGTATTTATATGATGTGTTCTTTGCTGAGGTTTGTTTCTTTTTTTCTATTTTTTTCAATTACAGAGGGCGTTTTAGACCTGGACGGGAGCACTGAGCCACGGCGCCCGGCGAAGTTGCAATGATGTAATTTCGAACCTGGTTCCACGGTTGGACGGTCCAAGATCTGGGCCACTCGACCGGTGACGTCGACAAATGATGGGTGTACATTAAGTCCGGGAGCACTTTCAATTATTTTTGGATATTGTTAGGTGGAAAGTTGTGATTAAATTATTATTCACAATCAGATCTTCTGAAGGCTTTTACATTTGATGCGTCCTTAATTTATAGTTATAAGATATTTAACCAAATATGCCGTGTTCTTGGTGAATCTTCAGTGCGCCAAAAACAAATATGAATGGCGGATGTTCCCTTCATGGAAGATTTGCACATGCGAGAGGCGAGGTGCGCAGTAGCTCAATTGTCTTTGCTTCGGGACCATTCGTAAGTAACGGCCGGAGCTCGAGTAACAGGAGCTGGCGTCTCTACCAGTTCTAACACCAGTGTTAAAAGCGGCGTTTCCCCTCGCCCCTCCCTGCCGCGGAAGCGCTTCTATGCTGCCTTCAGTGGGTTCAGAAGAGAATTTGAACCTCAGCTGCGCACTCGCATTGCAACGCTGTGGCCACTAAAAATGTTCAAATGTTTGTAAATGTATGGGAGTTAGCTGCTTGGTCATCAGTCCGTAGCTTACAAACTACTTAAACTGAGTTAAACTAACCTAAGGACAACAAACACACTCACCCGGGCCCGAGGGAGGACTCGAACCTTGACGGCGAACAGCTGCGCGCACCGCAGCATGGCTTTTTGGTGCGCACGGCTATTCCGCCGCGCCTCTGCGGCCACTGCCGCTTATATTAAGCGACTCCGCTACGACTCGTATACGAGCTGTCTCTGCGACGTAAAACGTTTCTCTTGCATGAAAATACTTTGAATGTGCATATAAAATGATATGATAGAAGAGTGAAACAAAGAATTATAGTTTAAAAACATATTTTAATAGCTTTGTTTCCCGGGGTTCACTGAACCAGTGATCACATAGGGCCGGCCGCAGTGGCCGAGGGGTCTGCGGCTAGCCAGTCACAGTCTGTACGGCCGCTACGGTTAGGGGTTAGAATCCCCCCTCGGACATGGATGTTTGTGTCGTCTTCAGTGTAAGATAGTTCATAAGTAGTTTGTAAGTTTAGGGACTGATGATCCCGCAGTTAAGTCCCATAAGCTTAACAAACATTTGAACATTTTGAATACATAGGACACGCCGCCACTGGAGATGGCCACTATAGATTAGATTAATACTTGTTCCATAGATAACGAATATGACATGTGCTAATGATGTGGAATGTGTCAGTTTAGTATAGCATTACATGACATACACTTATTTTTTGTAAAACTAATTTCTATGTAAAAATTCATCTGTTGAGTAAAAGAAGTTGTCATATTCTTTCAATATGTTTCTAAGTGCTGGTTGGCTAACTGTGAAACGTTTTTTGGTAAGCAACCAAACCCTTTCGTAACAGCATAAATCACTCACTTTTGTACTAAACTTAAATTGAACCTTGAATAGTGCAGATCATCCTTTCTCTTAGTGTTATAATAATGTACATTGTTGTTACTTTTGATTTGGGTTGGGTTATTAATAACAAATTCTACAAGAGAATATATACAGGGTGTTTCACTAAGTGTGTTTCCCTCTGTAACTTATAAATTAATAGGTGACGGGAAATTTTAATGCGGTAAGTCAACACAAGAAATGTTACACTTTCTGCGGAGCTATGAACATAGTTTATTGTATCATTTTCCAAAGATTTACAGCACAAAGATATAATTTTTAAATTGAACAATAGTTTTTCTACCGTGCATTGGATTCGTTGAAACCAGCTGCGTCCAAATCAACTTAAACTACATTCCTATCACTGTTAGTTTGGGAGCTACAACCCTTCAAAGTTCCGGGGGCGGAGGCTGCGATAGCGTAGCTGACTGGCCGAGTGGCTATCCCCTGGGGCACTGTCTCATGTTGACCTACCGCGTTAAAATTTCCCATCACCTATTATTTTATAAGTTACAGAGGCAAACACACTTAGTGAAACACCCTGTATATGCCTATTGCGAAGATCCCTAGATCCTTAAATAAGGGTCTACAATATGATCTGCTGTGGGCTCCAGAAATTATTCCAATTACACTGTTTTGTGCAATAAATACTTTTTTGCTCAATGATGAATCACCCGAAAATATGATGCAATATGGATGCGCTAACAGCGCGAAACGCGTAATTGGAGAATAACAATATTGCAACAGAGACTGAGAATTATTTAATCAAAATTATTAAATTCAAAACATTCTATGAATAGAGATTCATATAAGAGAAAAAAAGCGTGCGGCAGACGTTTTGAATATCATGTGTGCATATAGTAAACAAAAGAAATCATTAACGTTGTAAAACAGTCATTGCATGTAGGTCATGATACTGAATCTAGTAGTGTTTGTTTATAATGTTCATTTATCGGTATTTATAAAATATTACATGATATATAGCAAAATAACAGCTGTTATGTGAATCAGTGCCTTGAAATTAACTTAGTGAATATAAAGGTTTTATCTGCAAATGCACTTCACGGGTTTGCCGCCGGATGACATTGTGAATCTCCCATAATATTTCGTTGTCACAACTGTTCGACATCTTCAGGTGGTTGTAGCTGTCAGTACTTCAAGGCGCGACTCACGCACCAATCGTTTGGTTTGCGCGGCAGCGGCGGTATTTATCAGGGCGTGCTCGGCGGCGGCGCTTCTGGTGCCCCCTGCAGGGAGCCGAGGAGGTGCCTTCCGCGTGTGAGCCGTGGGCAATGATGTGCTGCCGGACGCTCCTGTGGTGGAAATTTCAACTACGTATCTGCGTTGCGCTGCGTTCCTTCATGTATCCGATTTTCTCTTTTCTCCTGTTTTGTTTTGATTGCAGCCAATGCTGGAATCCGGGCTGCGCTCATCTGAAAACCTGCATCCCTGTTGATAAGATTGTCCGCCGTACGTGTATGGCCTCCTTAAAATACTGTACCAAAATGATGACACTGACGATAGAACATCAGTTTTCTCATAACACATCCGATGACCTGTGTTCAGGAAGTGCTCTGCTACCGCTGACTTACTAGGTTGTCCTAGGCGTGTGTGGCGTTGGTTTCAGTACAGCGTTCTTGCACAGTTCGACATGTCTGCCCTATATAAGATTTTTCGTACTGACATGGTATTTTGTATACGCCGCGTTTTCGAAGGCCAAGGTCGTCTTTGAACGAGTAGTTCACCTGGCAAGTTGTCAGTATCTGAGACCACATGTGCCCTGTGTACCAAAGAGCGTAAGACGCTACAGCGTTGTGCAGGATGATGACAACTTGTGGCCTGCAAATATAACTCTGTGTGCGTCGCTTTGCGGTAGACACTATCGCTCATCGTACCATCAGGTTTTCTTTTCACCATAACATCCAGAAAAGGTCTCTTTCCACCTCCACGGTGAATTGGATACTTGGATGGAGTGAATTCAGGTGCTAAAGAAACGTGGGTAACGTCCCTATTCCGTGAGGGCACACCACAAATCTGTCACCCACATAGCGCCAGAAACAAGAAGGTTGCAGACGTGCTACAGCGACGAGCTTGGCCTTCGAAAACGCGGCGTGTACAAAATACCATGTCAGTGCGGAAAATCTTATATAGGGCAGACATGTCGAACTGTGCAAGAACGCTGTACTGAACACCAACGTCATACCCGTCTAGGACAACCTAGTAAGTCAACGGTAGGAGGGCACTGCCTGAACACAGGTCATCGGATGCGTTATGAGAAAACTGAACTTCTATCGTCAGTGTCATCATTTTGGTACGGTATTTTTAAGGAGGCCATACACATCCGTACGGCGGACAATCTTATCAACAGGGATGCAGATTTTCAGATGAGCGCAGCCTGGATTTCAGCATTGGCTGCAATCAAAACAAAACAGGAGAAAAGAGAAAATCGGATACACGAAGGAACGCAGCGCAACGCAGATACGTAGTTCCAATTTCCACCACAGGAGCGTCCGGCAGCACAGTTATTGACCACGACGCACGCGCGGAAGACGCCTCCTCGGCTCCCAGCAGGGGGCACCATAAGCGCCACCGCCGACCAACACTGAACGGTCTCTCGCACACGCATTTTCTCTGCTCACGCCCTGATAAATGCCGCCGCTGCCGCGCAATTACCGCCAGTCACGTCTTGTTGTACTGACAGCTACCACCACCTGAAGATGTCCAACAGTTGTGTCGACGAAATATTGTGGGAGATTCACAATATCATCCGGAGGCAAACCCGCGACGTGTATTTACAGCAGATCCGCCGTGATAGCTTGAAAATTTACAGGTTTTATCTGCTTTTATCAAATATGGATTTGGTTGTATGTAAGCGTTTACCTATTTTATATTTTGAATTTTGAGTTGCTTTTATCTACTATCAGTATTGTCAGTTTGAAAATATGCAGTAAACATCGTAAATACTTACTTTCCGTACGTCTGTGAACTTTTAATACTGTAATCATATGAAATAAGATTTCGAAAATCGTTTTCATAAGTTTTGCAATCATTTTGACAGTTGTAAATATTTGGTTACAGACAGAATTTTATGTATAGAATGGATTTTAAATATGGTATCGAATAGTTCAATATAGATTTCCTATTCTTATGTATCGTTAAAAGCGAAATCATGCATAAAACGTTCAGTAACAGTCAAGTGTATGGACACGTCCACAAGCTGCTATTGCTGCCGCATGTGACTCCCTTTCTCACAAAACTCGTTCTATACGATGCGGTGTCACTGGCGTATTGTTAGCACGTTGGCGCACTATACTCCGTCCACCGAAACGAGAGACATACTGTAAACACACTGAGGCGCGTGACGAGGGGCGGACAAACCAGGGTTGCTCGCTGTATCTGTTTCAGGTCGTTGTGTGTGTTATGTAGCAGTGATAATAGGTGTTGACTGTTAAATTAATCTTAAAGGACCAGTTGCTGAATAGTAACGTAAGAATTAGTGTTTACAATAACATTCAGCATTCATAGTCTAGGTGTCTTTTTTTTCTCTCTCATTGCTATCACCTAAGAGTTACCTCATATCATCCTCCAATTTGAGTTCACCCAAGAAGCACTCAAAAAAGAAGTAATAAAGTTCTTTAGAGAAACACATTATTCCTAGTGTGTATAAAACGCAGCTCTTGTGTCCAGAATAGTCAATGACTGATATTGTCATGAAAACAGACAATAAAAAGCCACGCACTCTTTGAAGCCTCCAAGGGAAAAGAAAAAGAATCATGGCAAAGCCATTAGAACGCCTTGATGACTTTGTCTGAAATGCGATATGAAGAAAAGTTTTTCGTAAGAAATTTCCAACACTTATAGTGCTTGTTTTGTCGTAAGCGAAGATGCAAATTTGGGAAATTTTCGGAGAAAATCACATTTTATAAGGTATTAAAAAAATGAAATTTAAATGTTTGGCTTCTAATAGCACTGCTACATTACAAAACACACAACGACCTTACACCTAAAACGGATGCGGCGAAATTGAGCGAGCGACCCTGTTTTGTCCACCCCTGGTCACGCGCTTCAGTGTGTTTACAGTACGTGACTCGTTTCGGTGAACGGGGCATGTCATTCACAACATGTGTGTAATTTGTGCCCCTCTAGGTTCCTAGCTATATTAGGCTGTGACGCAGTGCTTATTGAAATGTTAACGGACTTTTGGGTCACCACGTACATGTTCCCTACCATGAAAAATATTTACAGCTGCGTAATTTCTTCTCCTGGAGTTAAAAGAAAATTTAGTGGCCAGTTTAATATTTTCGTAAATCATTATTATTCTAGAAGTGATCCGGAAGATGAGAGAAATAAAGAAATGAAGTGAGTAAGGCTACGTTATGCATTCAAGGGAACGAACAATAATTTAGAAATCTAAGGCTTTATTGACGTCCCCTGCTGTTCGTTAGGTGACCATTTAAATACGCATCTCATTAATTCTGCGCCTGTCCAAAGCAAAGACGCCTGGCTTAGCGCCGGATCCGTGGTGCGGCGCGTGTTGAATTTATAGCGTACTTAAAATGGTAATCCCGCTTCTTGTGCGTAGCCGACCCGATGCCAGGTTACCTAATTTACAAATTTAATTCCCTGCAAGTCATCCAGTATAGTGCTGTCCGAATAAACGCCGATGAAGAGAAGACTTCTGAACATCTGCGGCATATTACACTTCCAGATCACCCAACAATTAATTTCGCTGGAATGTCCAGCCAGTTTTTGATGAAGCTGCCTTCTGCTGTAAATTATAATGGTGGTAAGTACATAAGGATGTAAAATTTCACGTGAATGGCTTTGGAAATTTTAAAAAAGATTATAGCTTGTCCCAGTGGCGAATCATAAAATAGATATATCTCCTATGTTCGAAGTCAGTTCCCAGTGGTATACGAACTGCGTGTATGTCGGTAAGCATTCAAAGCGACCTGGAAGACCAAAAGAAGAAACAGCAGAAGATGGACTATTAAGAACAAATAATATAGTGAACCAGCTGGTACCCGGCGCGTTGCAGCCACAGAAAAAATAATTGTGCCAATAACGTTTGAAATTTAAAAATGTTAGTTTGTTTAATTACATGTGCTACTTCAAAGGTCCTTCAAATACATTTGCCGGAACGGCAAGCACGTCACCTACTGTAAGTTAACTGCGGTATAATTTTCTCGTAAGAGCGAAAAGTAAGTTGAAGTTTTATCGCAATCAGATGGCAGCGCATAAAATACGAACAAACGAACAAATATAATTGAGGTTTACAATCTTCCATTACTCCATCCTCCTTTCCCTTCTCTCTGTTCACCAGCTCCTCCCCCTATCCCCCTGTCCCTTTCTCTGTCCATTTCCTCCTCCCCCTTCTACTGTTCATCTCCTTGCACCTGTCTGTCACCATCTCCCCTCTCTCATTCTCCTCCTCTCCCCTCTGTCCGTCTCCTCCTCTAGTCTCTCTCTGTCTGTCTCTTCCCTCCACTTTCCTGTCCGTCTCCTCCTCCGCCTACTCCTCTCCGTCCTTTGTATGATAACGTACATATATGCGCCAATTTTCATGGTGACTGTCAAATGGCGTCGAAGTTGCAAGGTATCCTCCGCCATGATTAATTCACTGGCTTGCAGATTGTAAAAATCTCTTTCATGAAAATATACATTTATGTGCTGACGTTCATGGTGATCAGTCAAACAATTTGGATGTTTGTTGTAACGTACTCTGTACCATGCACCTATGGAGGCTAACGTAAGGTAGAGGGTCGGCTGTGCGTACAGAGTCGGCTGGTATTATCCGCCGACTGATTGAACAGAAATTTCTAGGTGTTAGAATTCCGAGTCGTGATACAATCCACAAATTCATGAATAAATTTCGTGAAACGGGGAGTGTTTGCGACAAGAAGCGTAAACGACGACGTACAGTGCTCTCAAAACCTCAGCTCGATGATATTGCTTACCGCCTGCAAAATTCCCCTAAAATGTCTCTTAGACCTCTTTCACAGCAAACGAATTTCTCGCGGCTCTTTACAAAGAGTTACTTTCACACTTAACTGTGAAAGATATGTGCAAAATATTTTGCAACCATTTTTTAATGTACTTAGTGAAAGAGAACGAAGATTCAATAAGGACTCATACATCCGATGTTTCTTTGCACGCAATTCGTGAAGTGTTCCATGACAATCAGCACCAATATCTGGCCCGCTCGAAGTCCCGGATTAACTCCGTGTGATTTCTAAAATGTTCAAATGTTTGTTAAGCTTAAGGGACTTAACTGCGGGGTCATCAGTCCCAAAACTTACAAACTACTTATGAACTAATTTATACTAAAGACGACACAAACATCCATGCCCGAGGGGGATTCGAACCCTCGACGGGGAACGGCCTGGCGTATCGGAACATAGCGCTTCAATCCGCTCGGCCACTCCACCGCGGCTTGTTATTTCTCTCTGTGGTGATCACTAAAGGATAAAGTGTACATAACAAATCCAACAAATCCGCATCCGCGAGTCTATTAATTCCATTTCTCAAAGCGAATTACAACGTGTTATTAACAATTTCGTGAGTAGATGCCAAAAATGCATTGAAAACAATCGCAAATACTCCCAATGTTGCGTTACATGGGTGAGTAGAAAGTTTACTTGCACATATTTTGCCGGCCGCGGTGGTCGAGTGGACTGAGGCGCTTCAGTCACGGTCTGCACGGCCACTACGGTCGGGGGTTCGAATCCCCCTTCGGGCATAGATATTGTGCCGTCCTAGTTCGTAGGTAGTTCATAAGTATTTTGTAAGTTTAGGGACTGATGACCCCGTAGTTAAGTCCCATAGACTATACAAACATTTGAACATTTGATTTGACAGCATCACACATTACCATCGCCTACCAGTGTCTGCTGCTTCTACCAACGCCATCTAGACAACAAGGCCTGTGCGCTGCCTGCCAAGAGTAGTCATAACACAAGCAAACTATATGTCTTATGTAGCGCTGTGCTGAGTTTGGGAATACGTACACGTTGCACTGTGTGTTTCAGGATGTGAAATTTAAAGCTTTCCCGGCGTACAGATATTTCCATAAAATCTCGGGAGAACTGACGGATGTCCGTAACTTCTTGCCACAATATTTCGGCGCAGAGTCTTCTGGCCATCTTCAGGTGAGTACCGCCGAAGTACTGGCGAAGACGCACTGAGCTGTGATATTTATGCCCAATTCAGCCGACATTGCGCATGCGCGTACCTAGCGTGCGCGTTCACTACAACTACGTACGCTGTTCAGAGCGCCCTCCGTGGTGGAGGCTTGCCGCTTCGATATCAAATCGATTCTCATCGTCATTGAGTTGGCAGGGAACTACGCCGACTACGAAGATGGAAGATTCTGAGGAGAGAGCACTTGAGTCAGCTATTTTTAAACCAACAGTGTTTTGGCGATACGTTGATGACACTTTTATAGTGTGGCCTCATGGAGTGGACCGCCTCCAAGACTTTTTACATCATATGAACTCCATACATGAAAACATAAAGTTTACTGTGGAGATCGAGAAAAATGGTTGTTTGCCATTATTAGATGTTTTTGTGCGACGCAGAAGTGATGGCTCACTTGGTCATTCGGTATAGAGGAAGCCCACTCATACAGATTTGTAAAAATGTCTGTTAAGCTTATGGGACTTAACTACTTATGAACTAGGACGGCACAAATATCCATGCCCGAGGGGGGGATTCGAACCCCCGACCGTAGTGGGCGTGCAGACCGTGACTGGAGCGCCTCAGTCCCCTCGGTCACCGCGGCCGGCTACAGATTTGTACTTACAAGCTACTAGTTGCCACCATCCGGCACAAACATGGGCGTCCTCAAGACTTTAATCCATCGAGCCCATACCATCTCTGATGCCGACAGCCTTCACACGGAACTGGAACACCTGCAGACAGTATTCCTAAAGAATGGATATACAAGGAAACAAGTAAATCGAGCGATGCACACCTCCAAACGACAGAACAAGGAAGAAGAAGAGGCTTTCAAATCGACTGCTTATCTCCCGTATATTGGGAACATTTCATCGCAGATAAGCAGAATACTAAAAAAGCATAGTCATCTTTTGCCCTCCTCCTAAAATTTCATCGCTGTTGGGTTCTGTCAAAGACGATCTGGAGCTGCGTAAAGCAGGTGTTTATAGGATTCCGTGCGAGTCATATATAGGGCAGACGACGCGCACTGTGCAGGACCGAATTGTGAAACATCAGCGTCATACTCGGCTACTCCAACCTACCAAATCCTCAATCGCCAAACATTGTATTTCCACAGGTCATTCAATGAACTGCAATGAAACGAAAATTTTGGCCCACACATCAAACTTTTGGAGCTCAATTATTAATGAAGCTGTGGAAATAAGATTGTCTGACTGTGAGACTCTTATCAATCGAGACAGCGGTTTCCAAATAAATGCTGCATGGAATCCTGTCATTGAAAAACTTCGTAGTCGGCGTAGTTTCCTGCAACTGAATGACGATGATAATCGATATGATATCGAAGCGGCAAGCCTCCACCACGGAGGGCGCTCTGAGCAGCGTACGTAGCTGTAGTGAACGCGCACGCTAGGTACGCGCATGCGCAATGTCGGCTGAATTGGGTATAAATAGCACAGCTAAGTGCGTCTTCGCCAGTACTTCGGCGATACTCACCTGAAGATGGCCAGAAGACTCTGCGCCGAAATATCGTGGTAAGAAGTTACGGACATCCGGAAGTTCGCCCGAGATTTTATGGAAATGTGTTTCAGGATTTTTTCGTGTTATCTATGTGATTCTCTGAGCAGATTTTTGTTGGTATGAGACAAAATGCCTAATATGGATCGTCCGATTCCAATATCGGTAATATATCTTACGATATTTCATAAATATCTTATACCAAAACAAATTTGTGTATCACATAAATAACATTAAGAATATTCTGAAACACTCAGTGGAACGTGTACGTATTCCCAAACTCAGCTCAACGCTACATAAGACCAATAGTTTGCTTACGTTATGACTACTCTTGGCAGACAGCGCACAGGCCTTGAATCTAGGTGGCGTTGCTTCTACTCTCCCGGTTGCTTCTAATTTAAGTTTGTCCCTAGGAACCACTACAGAAGGAACAGACATCATGCCATCTATATATGATAAATAGTCGTTGTCATCCTGCAGCGTCGCAAACTGCGGTAGTCTGTTATCTTCCAGAACGGGTGCCATGTGCTCTGAACAATCGAAAGACTTGTAAGAGAGAGAGAGAGACAGAGGGAAGGATCAGAAACTGTTAGCTAGTCGTTCACGAAGACATGACAAACTGTTGTCGGAAATAGCGACATTGCAGCAGTGGGCAAGGGGCCCCGCACAAGTACTGGCTCGCTGCCTCCGGTCGGCGCTGCGTTTCATCTGCATATGGTCCTGGTGAGTTACGGCTGCGGAGGAGGGCCTCAGAACCCGTGACGCAGTAAGTTACCGCGTGATGGACGGCAGAAACAAAACACTGGCGCCGGGAACGTTATTAAGCCGTAAATCTGACTTCGCGAGCTGCCGCTGCGAAACCAATCGCACGGGACTCGCATTACTGTCTGAGGTACCAAAGTGTTTCCTTAAAGGGTGCAGATAACTTAGCTGGACTGTCACGAGAATTTAGCTGCAAATGAGGTGCCGACTTGATTCTGGTAGGGTGTCGAGGACAGCGTTGGGTTTGGCGGTCGGAAAATCCATTCCGTACTTTCTAAGTTTTTGTGGCCCTTGTCTCTTTTTTTCCTTTGTTCCATGGTGGTTCCTCTACGACAGGGGGATGAAAAAAATGTAGAAAGATTTTTGGTTTGATAGATTGTCTCTCCCACATTGTAACTCGACTGAAACAAAAAGGATGTATTTGGCTCAGAAACGGGCGGTTCGAGCAATATATGATGGTAGGTTCACGAACGTCATGTCGACTCCTTTCCAGTAGTCTGGGAATTTTGACACCGGCGTCACAATACGTTTTTTTCTTTAATGTCGTTTATTGTTAATAATATCAGCTTATTCCTACGAATGACTATTAGACAGAAGTCGAATCTACATTTGCATCACACCACCTTGACACTTGTGCAGAAAGGTGTGCAGTATTCTGCAGCATCCATTTTCAATAAGCTGCCACAAGAAATCAAGAATCTTAACACTAACCCACACGCTTTCAAATCTAAATTGAAGAGTTACGTCATGACTCACTCCTTTTATTCTGTCGAGGAACTCCTATAAAAGTTAAAAAATTAAGCTAATTTATTTCTTTTCTTTATTGATTCTTTTCACTTAGTGTTCAGATTATCGTATGCATAGGACTACTTAAAAATTTTCTATTACCATTCTTGTATTAAACTTCATGTATTGACTTGTTCCATGACCATGGAGTCTTATTCCTCAATTAGGTCCTGTGGGACAGAAAATCGTATTATTATAATTATTATTACATATATCTTCATTCCGTGATCTTCTCCATGTTACCATGAATGTCGAGTAACTGAATTCTGTTCTAAGGAAACTTGAAACACGTCCACATTTAATTGACTCCCCATGAACAAATGTTGACGAGCTTCAGACTTTTTTTTAGTGCAGCAAGACACTCCACTCGCAATATGCGATATACCAGGCATTATATATTGATTTAGTTTTATCTGTATGTAAAATTCTAAGTGTCTGTTGTACGTGAGGCCCCAAACGTATGTTAGTGTGTATTGTGATGTGCTCCCACTGGCCCTGAATCAAACATTGTATGTAAGAAAGTTTAGCAAGTTCTAGGCGTGCCTCATCTGTTTTGTGTCGTCGTTTCTTTCAAACGCTGGGCGTTGAATGTCTCTGGGCGAGAAGTAGGTTTGCCAACGGCTGAGCAGAACCCAGTCTTAGCAAAGATTCCTAATGTAGCTTGCTCTTAACCTGCTTGGCTGGGGGTTGGTCAGGTTACCTGCCTGACGAACGGTGACGCTCTCTGGGCTCCCCTCCACTACCCCTCTCTTGGTAACGGCTAGGCAGTGGTGAGGAGAACTATTCATTCGCTTCTTGGTTCCTGGTAGGGTAAGTACCTCTGGGTTTGGTTCTGCTATGGTCTTGTGGCTCGACTTAGTTCAGGCTCCATAGTCGTACTTATGCCTTTTCGCGAGTTTAATTCTGGGAGTAGCAGCTACACTATGTGTAGTAGTGAGATTTTGCTTAATTTCCTACAGGATTGCTAATTTTATGTCGATTTTTGCTGGAATCTGATTCTGAGGCTCTGATGGTGTTTCGTTAGCATAGTTCTTGCACTTTATAACTTTTCAATCACTTCTTCGCCTGTTTAAATATGTTCAATGTCTTTCGCGTTCTTATCGTAGTTGAATTCTAATATTTTCGGGGATTCGCGATGCCTATACTGTTCGTACTTTGTCGACAGAACACATGGACGATATCAAACTAAGCCTTCAGCTTTTCCATCATTCAGTGCACATGAGTGGTTAATAATTGTATATTAATTTGCTAATGTATTCCTAGTGAGTGTAGCGTGATAATTTTCCCTGAAAATTGTCCATTCTAACTTGTAATCTGTGTACTTGTCGGCCCACGTGTGCGCCGATTAGCGTGTTCCCTGTCGTGGTTATTACCATTAAATAGATCTTTTTCCTCTGTGTAGAAAGAACCGTTCCACTACGTCTATTGTGTTTTTAATTTTCATGAAATAGAATTATTTCACTTCTCTGAATTTTTGTGATCGAACTCTATATTGTGCTGTAGCAATCTGTAACCTTGCTTATCTAATAGATATTATTCCTCTGATCAGAAAGAATGGTTACACGACATATTTCGCGATCTTATTCTCTTCGAAATTGATTTTGTTAACTTTAGCATATTTTGTGTTCCGACTTAGTAGAGTGCTGTATTGGTCTAACAACTTTAACCTTCTGTAGTTATGTTCTCCCTGTGCTAAACGAACGCCAGAGCGACCGTTTTTAGATATTATTTAATGAAATATTGATTTAATGTATAGTTAGAAGTTCTAGGGAAACTTTAACTTCCATCTGTACACCGCACTTTGTGGTCTTAAACCAAGTGCGTTTGTTTCTGATAGTTGATCATAAGCCTAAGCCACTAGCTTGAGACATTATGGAAGCGAAGTACTATTTCATTGTGCGCGAGTGAACCTTCGACCTGCATTCTCCACATTGCTTGGCTGTCGTCTTGGTGTATTGGTGACAGGTGCTTGGTAAGTACCTGCATGGCTTGGCGTATGAATCTGTGTGTGATTGTGCTGCAATTCCTCCATTCCCCCCTGTGAAACGTGATCATAATTAACCTGTACTCAACTTCGCATGTGGGCAACTTTAGGGCCATGTAATTGTGGATATTTTGAATATTTTGTATTTTTTATTGTATTAAAAAAATGGTCTTCCCCTCGTTGTTCTTGTTTTGAACAATAAATTAATTTGTTAAACTATAATCCTTTTGTGCTAATTTAAATTCTCCCCTCATCACTCATTTTGGGCTAAAGTGGGGTAATTTGTTCATGTATCTTGTGTCTCTGCTCCCTTCTGGAGCAGATAATGGTTGCGTTTCCGTTGCCAACATTTATTTTTGATTGAGATCCATAACTGCGGATCATTATTTAATTGTGTGCAGTTTCCTCGAAAGATTACAGTAAGGGTAGAACTGTTGCTTAACTTACAGAATCAGAGTTTTGCTTAAGGGAACTGTATACTTCCGCCGCTGTGTGAATAATGCCGTAATTAGATTTTTTGAGCAAGCAGTGAATTGTTAACTTCACAAACACGGCTAGTTAACAGACAAAAAAAAAAAAAAAAACAGCGGTTGAGTTTCAAACTGCAGTACTTATGAGATGCCGTACTATCTTTCACTTTCCTCAGTGACAGTCAAAACGCTTTAAATAAAATGTTCACCAAGCTGTTGTCTTCACAGTTCGGTTCCCCAGCGCAGAAGATGCCACGCTGACCATTGCTTCTTCACAATGAGGCTATTATGTTAGTAAGCGAGAAACCAGTCATATAAAACAAATGTTCTAAGGATGCCAGTTTGTTTATTTACGCAGAAACTAAGAAACTGCAGTTATGATAACGAATCTGATTAAGATGAGGTTTAATGTTGCTTTTACAAGACTGAAGCTCACTGTTATAGGATTTATTACTACCACATACCGAGCGCATTGGACAGCGGGTCTATCCATGACGACCGTCGAAACCGGAGTGACTTGCAGCGCGGTTCAGCTCGGCTGGCGTGCTAACTCGCTCAAAAAACATGGCCGAAGCGTTTCGTCTACCTTTTGTTTATTGATCCGTATGATTTTAAATGATTGGAAACAACAGAATGGAATCTTGCTATTGAGAAACGACGTCCTCAGAATTTCAAGTAAATATTAATGAAAAATATATTTAATTTTAAGCAAAGAAGAAATTAGTTTTGGTGCCTAGCCTCCATATGCACTGACCAATCACAGCAGAGCACTAAATCTTTAGGCGGTCTTTCCCACGGAAATAGTACCTATTGAACCACATGTTATCTGTGCGTCACACCACTCTGCGTCAGCTGCATACAGCTCTGCCCGCAATCATGATTATGAAGGCTACAAGCCAGAAATATCACAGGTCGCCGAGTCGCTCCACGAGTTTCGTGAGTGTCAGTCGATGCAGTACACTCAGCTAATGGAAAAGCTGACGTTGCTGTTGGTTGACAGACGGCCGCTGCTCCGGGCTTTGAATGAACATGTTGACCAGGCTGAGGATGGAATGGACAGTATGTTGAAAGACGCTTATAAGAGGAACATTAACAAGAGCAAAACAAGTGCAGTATAAGAAAATCAGATGATGCTGAAGGAATTAGATTAGGTAACGAAACAATAAAGGTGGTAGTTGACTTTTGTTACTTGGGCAGAAAAATAACTCATGATGGTCGCAGTATTGAGGATATAAACTGCAGAATGCCAATGAGAGGGAAAGCGTTTTTGAAAAAGAGAAATTTGATAACATCGAAAATTAATGTAAACGTAAGGATTTCCTTTCTGAAGGCATTTTTGTGGAGTGTTGCCTTGTATGGGAGTGAAACATGGACGATAAATAGTGTGGACAGGAATAGAGGCTTTTGATATGTAGTGCTACAGAAGAATGCTGAAGCTTAGGTGGGTGTATCACTTAACTAATGAGGAGGTACTGAACATAATTCGGGAGAAAAGGAATTTCTGGAATACCTTGAGTAAAAGAAGGGATCGATTGGTAGGACAAATTCTGAGACTTCAAGGAATTGTGAGTTTAGCATTGGAGGGAAGTGTTTGGGGTAAAAACCGCAGAGGAAGACCAAGAGATGGATACAGTAAGCAGATTCAAACAGATGTAGGTTGCCGTTCGTATGTGGAGATGAAGAGGCTCGCTCAGGATAGGGTAAGGTGAAGAGCTGCATCAAACCAGTCTGCAGACTGAAGACCAAAGCAACAACATCGTTCGAAAGGTGAGTTATGGTGTTGAGTCATACAAAAACCGGATAAAAAAAGGTAAAGCGCTTTTAAGTTTTCGGGTAACCTTCTCAATATTTCTTTCCGTGAATATCTTACTCGGGCTATTAAGAACAGAAAAAATGTCATATCGGTCCAGCCGTTCTATACTTATGCAATAATCACTAGCAGCATTTCGTTTACCTTTTCCACACAACTACGAGCACTATAATTCGTCATTTATTCGTATGACCACTGAAGAAACCGAAAATTACGGTTATCTAATAACGAATGGAGCAATACGTCTTCTTTAAAATGGTTTAAATTAACTGTTCAATAACTCAGAGCGAGTTTGTCGTGAGATTTTTTACCTTGCTGAGCTTGCAGATTTTGAGAGCCAATGACGCAGATAGCAGAAACGTAGAAGGCTGTGATGGACCTGGAAAATTCTTTTCTCCAGAGTGCCTCTCCAGTTACGTTCCGCCCCTCATGACAAGCCCACCAATTAGTGGCGGTAGCTGTCACCTGGGGAACGGCTGGAGCCGGGGAGAGGAAAACGAAAAGGTCCGTCCTCTAATAACCGCCGTCAGAAGCGGGTGCGTTCGCAAGTTCCATGAAAAAGCAAGAGTCGGGGTCTGCGCCATAAAAAACGACGTTTCCTCGCCTTTGCAGCATTACTTTTAATACAGTTTATTTAAGCGCGATTCTCGTCATTTAAAGCCCTTTTGAAACGATGAAAAAACTTTTAATAGATTGATAATAAGTTGCGTTAATGCCGACCGTTTGCCGTTGGAACGGGGATTCTACTGTGATCGCGCTAGAATTGACGTGCTATAATCGTAGCGATAAAGAAATAGAGCTAGTCCTAAATTCGGTACTAGTGTCTTCGTTACGCAGTGCGCGAGCTAGTAGCTGTCTGTTAAAATCACGGCTCCGATCAGTCTGCCATTTTACTTCCTAGTTCGTGTATTTTGACTTTTGTCAAAGTTTGTGGTCGTTTCATTGTCGTAAGGAACTTTCTGGGCAAGTGACTGTATTGTATTATTCGTAAATATTTTCATGAAAGTTTTTAAACCTTTGTAAATTTCATAATAATTTAATGATGCCCTAAAGTGTAATCACGAAAAAAAAAAATGTTCAAATGTTTGTTAAGCTTATGGGACTTAACTACCGGGTTATCAGTCCCTAAACTTACAAACTACTTATCAACTAGCTTATCCTAAGGACGGCACAAATATCCATGCTCAAGGGTGGATTCTAACCCCCGACCGTAGTGGCCGTGCAGACCGTGACTGAAGCGCCTCAGTCCCCTCGGCCACCGCGGCCGGCGTGTAATCACGGCAACTGCTGTTACAGTTATAAAATCGAGCAAAGCTGCGATTACTCTTTTAATAGAGGTGTATAGGAAAGAGAATAGCCTACATCATAAAAAGGCACGAATTTTTTCCCTCATAGTCACTGAAACTCATAAATACAGGTTAGTAAAACTTGAAGTTACAGCACCAACAAATTTCTTTACGTTGTTACAGGACTCCAGAAAAGAAAAATTAGATATAATTCTTGATTTCATTTGGATCCTTCGACATTAATTCTCTCATTAGCACGCGTTGCGGTATGCTTCTTCTCTGAAGCCACTGTCGCATCCAGCACCATTTCTTAATGTTTTTTTTCCATTGTATCCGATTTATAGCAACGAAAGCCAATGCAAACGCAGCCTTAGCTATGGCTACGTTTACCGCTATTGAACGCATCTCCAGGAAATTTACTACTGGCGTCTCAGAAGAAAAGAAAAAAAAAAAAAAACCAACAACAAACGAGACTCGCGACACATTCACTATAGTAGTGTTTTCTGTCTGTTCAGATGTCTAAACACTCTGCCGCAAGATCTTGCATGGGTTTATAGTTCGGGACTGTTATGCTAGGAGCACTTCAGTCGACTATTATCTATCTTGTCCTCTTTCGTTCATCGTTTAAAACGGGCTTAACAATTTTGTCAATAACCAGATTTTACACGGTTTATTGACATTAATGTTAGAGGGCAACGTGCATAAACCACTCACAAGCGGTAAATGCTAGCAGTAGCTGTGTCTTGATGAGACGGAAAAGTCGTTGTCGTAATGTGGAAGAGGAACGAATTATTCGACGTCCAAAAGGGTACCAACATCACTGGTGTCTGGGCCAAGAGCGAGAACATTTCAGTTTTGCTTAAGTTTGTAAACTATTATCGTGCTGCTATCGTTCAAATATACTGGACTGTATACCGATTAGCTCTATACTTAAAAGTAGTACACAAAAGGACGTCTACCCAAAGATTAGAAAGTTAGACAACGTGACAATGCATACATGTCACATGCATATTCTAATTATGGAATTGCATGGAAGGTAGGGCGACATTCCTACAAACAGGCATGCGAAAGGCAAAGATCCCAGGTTTGAGTCCCGGTTCTGGCACACAATTTTAATCTGCTAGGAAGTTTCACATCAGAGAACACTCCGCTGCAGAGTGAAACATTTATTTTGGAAACATGCCTTAGGCTGTGGCTAAGCCATGTCTCCACCACATCCTTTCTTCCAGGAGTACTAGTCTTGCAAGTTGCGCAGGAGAACTTCTGTGAAGTTTGGAAAGTAGGAGGCGAGGTACTGGCGGAAGTAAAGTTGTGGTGCGGCACCGTGAGTCGTGTCGGGATAGCTCAATGGTACAGCGATTGCCCGTGAAAGGCAAAGGTCACAGGTGCGAGTCCCTGTTTCGCACACAATTTTAATCTGCCAGGAAGTTACTTATGAACTACCTTACACCAAACACAGCACAGACATCAATGTCCAAGGGGGGATTCGAACCACCAACGGGGAACGGCCTCGCGCATCGCAGCATAGGGCCTCAATACGCCCGGCCGCTCCGCCGCAGCTAGTGTCATCCAGAAGATACTTACAAAATTAAACAGGCTGATTGATGACAACATAGTTGATCTGATAAACTTAGCAGAGATCGAACTATTCACGGTGTGAAAATAGTATCTTTGACCGCCATCAAACGATATATCTTTGATGAGGTGTCATGGCGACTGATAGTGTTATGTAAACATTACGTAAAATGACAGCTTCATCATGCAAACAATAAATATGTCCCATAACAACCACTGTGTATCAAAGTATTATGTAAGGCAAATGAAATTTTCCTCAAATCGTGTTTTTAGAGAATATTACAGAATGTTATCCTGTGACAATCTAGTACAATTATAATGAACATATGCAGAGGTACACTAATGGATGGTATTGAGCATAGTATTATAACAAAGCATGCTTAATAATATGTATCGATAAGTTTGTAAATGACGTACAATTAACATAATTAAGTCCAAAAGAGCAGTGCATGAAGTAGACAGGTAGACACTGGGCCGTGTAATACAAGCATTGAGGCATGAGGATGACAAGGTGTGTGGATTTATGTAGTACAGGCTATATGAAGTTATATTAAATATGGATATAGCATTCACTCACAGCAAGTACTGTAATACAATTTTGTCATGGACGTAAACTAGTGACTTACATCTTTAAATAAACTGAATATAACATGTAATTCTTCATGCTTTCCCGGCGAGATCTTGACATTTTGGATAAACGGGATTACTGCCGGATGTATGCGTCGTCCTGGCACAATATTTCGGCCGCGTAACTCGCTGCCTTCTTCAGGTGCTACCTGAGACTGTCTCAGGTAGCACCTGAAGAAGGCAGCGAGTTACGCGGCCGAAATATTGTGCCAGAACGACGCATACATCCGGCAGTAATCCCGTTTATCCAAAATGAATATAACATGTTCAAGTCTAAAAAGAACATTGCATGAAATAGACGAGTAGGCTTTAGGCTACAGTCATTACAGGTAAGGCATAGAGAACAAACTTGCTTTCAGTTATGTAATACATATATGTAGGTATAATAATTGTGGATACAGAATCCATTCGCAGCAAGTACCGTAATATAAATACGCCAAGAACATAGGTAAATGAATTAAATCTTTAAATTATCTGACATTAACAGATAATGTTTAAGTCTGAAAGAACTGAGCTTGAAATAGACAAGTAGACCTTGGGCTACGTAACACAGCTGGCAAGAAATAAAGATGAAATGATGTGTACAGTAATGCAGTACAGGATACATGAAACATTGTGTTGTGGATACAGCATCCAGTACATTAAGTACTATCATACAATTCTGTCTAGAACATAAGCTAATGAATTACATTTTTAAATGGTTCGAAATTAAAACATGAAATAGACAGTATGGGTTATGTAACACAGCCCGTAAGGCATAAAGATGAGTAGTTGTGTACAGATATATAGTACAGGCTACATAAATTTACATGAAATGTAGATACATTTCTCCTCATAACAAGTACCATAATACGATAACAAGTACCATTATGTCAAGAACACAAGTGAGTGATTTACACAAGCAAGAAACATGGAAAATTGGACTGGGTGCGGTGGGACAAAAGGAAAAGGCAATGAACTTTAAATAGTCAAAACAATCTCGTATCATACCAAACTCGTCCTAAATTTGATTCAGTCTTATTAAGAAAACTTGTTTGTAGCTCTTATAGTCAGTTGCTAAGTAATTATTTATAAGTTTTCTAACGTCACATAGCAACTTAACACCTCTCGTGAACCGTGGCACCGAACTTCTCTCCAAAGTCTATGTCCACCGCCTAATATAAAAAATATATA
Organism: Locusta migratoria; assembly: GCA_026315105.1. NCBI lineage: Eukaryota > Metazoa > Arthropoda > Insecta > Orthoptera > Acrididae > Locusta > Locusta migratoria. The sequence continues at coordinate 225,877,992 of CM048747.1, read as the reverse complement.
ATAGTTTGTGTTTAAGAAAAGATAAAAACATAAACAGGTCCTTATACCTGCGGGAGAAAAATATAAGGCCAGTATATAACTTCACATTCAAAGTTTGAACTCTTTAGCACCAATTCAGTCATGAAACTATCGTTCGAGCGAAGATCCACAGCCTACTATATTTTAGTTTCACATATAAAATACCACTGTTTCATTAGAATGCGTCTTGAAATTCAAAAGCCTGTTATAAACTTTTCGAACTTATGGTGTTTCCTTGCTATATGTAGAAGCTCATATAAACTCAATAGTTCACATTAAATAATAAATCATTTCGTGTAGATGATGTAATATTTAAAACTCGTACTCAGTCAAACATCACATGTTTATTGGTCTTCTTGCAATACAAGCATACATTATTTGCTTCTGATTCAACCACAAAATCTGAACTGACTTTCATAGCAATAATAATGTTAAATAATCTTCTTTGAGGACGATCGATGTCCCGAAATAAAGAAGGCGCAGAGACGTCCGCTGCCCCGTGACCGTCGGCTAACTTCAAATAACGGCCAGCTCTGTGATGCCGGTCGGTGCTGCGGCGACGCTGCTCCTGTTTATTACAGTACCTCGATCGAGCATGAAACAAACAGAAACAAACACAATTTTTATAAGTATCACATCATAAAAATCATTACTCAACATTCAATAAATCTTTTACATTAATACGCAAACTTTAATTTTCATCTCCTGCAAAACAAATCTGATATGGGAGAGTAGGAGCTCAAAAATCTGTCCCACTACATGGTGGTAAGGCAGTAAATATGTAAGTGGGGTATGAAACCTATCAGTAAAATACGTGGTGTATGGATTATACAAACACATAGGATATCATATATTTTAATACAAAGCAGACACAATGAGACTCATTCCAGGCGGCAGTATGTGAATGTGACATAACCCATCATGAGGAAACATTGAGCATGTTTAAATGTATTTAAGTATAAATATGGTAATCAGTTAATATATAACAGAATTGTCATATTACAGACTATTATCAGGGTGATATGGAAAACATCATAATGGTAAAGTAAAAACATAGTGGTGAGGTATCAAGCTAGAAATGGTGAGTAAATAGGAACTGAGTATCTGGTTCTGAATAGGTCAAATTTATAGATACTAAGGCACAGATAAGAACATCTCCAGGACCTGAAAGTAAAGTATGACTAGTACGGAATACTCTTGAAAGTATCAGTTACTTCACAGGGGATGGCATACTGATGGCGTAATGTAAATTATATTCATCCATTATGATTGAGGAGTATGTTAGAATGTTAGAATGGGGCTTCCAGTCGTGGTAAATAACGTAACACAGTTGTGTCGAATACGTGTATAGGCATTAGGTCATATACCAATATGCATTTATTAACACCTATGTGATGAGACAATTTATACATGTTACTTATAAGAACTTATAGTATAATATGAAACTATCGGAGAATAATAATGGTAGTGGAATTCATAGGTCAAAATTAGTGCCAGTAAGATATGCACATATAACAGAACATGAGATGTATTAATAAAATCAAAAAACAATTTATGCTACTGACAACAATGACATCTAAATTGAAGTCATTTCTGGGGTACATATTATGTATACCATACTAAACAACGTATTAATAGTATATATGGGGATACAGAAATGAGCCGGCCGCGGTGGCCGAGGAGACTATGGCGCTACAGTCACGGTCTGCACGGCCACTACGGTCGGGGGTTCGAATCCCCCCCCTCGGGCATGGATATTTGTGCCGTCATTAGTATAAGGTAGTTGATGAGTAGTTTGTAAGTTTAGGGACTGATGACCCCGTAGTTAAGTCCCATAAGCTTAACAAACATTTGAACATTTGATACAGAAATGATATGGGGGGATGTTTAAAAAGCTAGTGGGATATGCAGCCCATCAATGGAGTACAAAATGAATGGGTTATAAATACATCTGGGGGACAGATATATTGCCAAGGTATCACAGTAAAGATGTATGACAGTTTGACATATGGTTACAAAGTTATTGAAAAGGACATTGCCAAGGTTTAAAATGGCAGGGTAGGAATGGTCAGGGTGTGGTGTCGCACAAGTCTGAAGTGCGCGGCACGTACTTTCGCCGTGCGCCGCCACGCAAGCATGGCGCGGCGTGCTTATGACGTCGGCCATGAGCGCCCTCTGCTGAAACCCCGCTCGCGGCCACCACTGCCCCTAAATAATGAAAAGCGTCAATCGTCAACATTAATAAAAGGAATTTGCTAAATTTCGTTCATAAGATAAATCAATAAAATGTAACGGCAAGTTTCTGCGCCACAAACACCCTTCGTGATTCAGAAGAGATATCCCACAGAATAACACCGTACGTCCTAAGCGAATGAAAATAAGGAGAGTAGACAACTTTTTGTGTTGAACTAACGTTATTTCAGATACTGTTGAAATGGTAAATAACACAGCATATAGTTTTTGAACCAGAACCTGAAAATGGGCTTTCCACAATGGCTTACTATCTACCTGAACGCATATAAATTTATTTAATCTAACGTATAATGTGCTCATTCTGCATAATTAAAAGTATTAGTTTTTGTTGAATAGTAAAAAACGTAGTCTTACTGTGATTTAGCATCAGTTTCTTTTGTTCAAACCAAGAACGATTCTCGGCGATGAGACAATGTTTCAAAATACTACTTCTGTACTAATTATTTAGTTTTGCTTTATAAAACTTCTGTTGTTCCCATTTTTCTTCCAATAAATTGAAATTATCTTTTTAAGAAACGAAATTTTTGATATGGCGAAAGTGTTTTCACCAAAAAGCAGCTGATGTTTCTACGACACTTTCCCTATATCTCCTATGGATTCAGATTTCTCCGTACTGCAGCAGGTAGTAAAAAAAGGTAAAAAAAAAAAAGCACAACAACATATTTATATCATTATATAAATTCGCTAACACGAAACTGAAGGTGCAGATTTTTAATATTAATCATACAAGAAGGCCAATGAAACATAATTCGAAAGGTGGTTTGTCATAGACGTTGGGAATATAATAATTGTGTGTACATGTAGCTGTTAAGAGTGGTAAAAAGAAAAAGAAATTTTAGGATGATACTCCAAATTCTGCTAGTTTTGCTACTATATTATAAGCCATTGTTGGTGGCATATTGGTACAGTAAAATTAGCTAAGTCGGTTCCATTCTTAAAGTTATGGGTTCGATTCCCACTGCCCCCCACTTTAATTCTTCGTAATATTGAATTCTTAAGTTTTAAATATAGTTTTTAAATATAATTAAACAATTGCGTTTATAAACGCAATATGAATATATTCAGATTCATTACAATAATTTCAATTAATGTGCTTAAAGAGCAATTGTTTTAAGTAGTACATTTCAAGTGTCTCCGTTGATTTTCCATAAGACAATAGTTTTATTGTAAAATGGTAACCCAACTAGGATTTTCTGATAGTGAAATGACTGTTGGAAACATCGCAAGTACAAACTGAGCTCAATAAATTCCAATTACATTAAAAGGTTTTTCATTTTCATGACTCTGGAAACACATCTGGTCGAATTTCGAGCACAGGCAGTACTAGTAGGGATAAATTGGCTTCTAGGTCGCTTTTCAAGATGAGACAGGTACTAGATTTTAAATTAGACTTCCAACAATACATATCTAAAGATGTTTTGTATTTCGTGCCGTAGTTTCGTGTGATGTACTTACAAACATTCGGACATAGGAAGAATTTTTAAAATTAATCTTTTTCGCTTCTATTGTGCTATAAAGATTCATGAAATTAAGTTTTCTCGAGTGTCTCCTATGTTCAGACATCGGCCAGTTACAATAAGTTTTATTATATCTGCAGACCTTCCTATTTTGTACCACGACCAGACACAATGCTCTTGTTCCCTCTGTGGGAGACGCCGGTTAGCTGTGTTGCCTTTCACGGAGAGATTTTCGCGTGGGATGCACGGCAGGGGTGGAACATTTATTGCTTCCGCTGCGTGTCTACGTCAGAGGCGAAGCTCGCTTTGCGTTGCAAACTAGGGTCGTTACCTGTAATTAATAGAGAAGCTAACTGCACCTAATTCGTTTAGGCACTTGGCCTTCCCTGCCGACCTTTTGCTCAACGTAGTTTTCACACCACCTCGCGAACGGTTACGAAATGTCCCGCCAATGACGGCTGCGTAATCAAGTTATCCTTGAATCAACACCTAATTTGGTGTTGGAGATTAATACGGGGCTTGTAGGATGAAAATGAGCTCTCCGGGAGCTACGAAAACGCCACGCTTCGTACAGCGCCTTGTAAGTCAAGTTTATTTATTACATAGTTACGTGTAAACCCGTCCTCTTCAGCCGTTCCTTATTTGTCGCTTTCCGGGATCAAATGTGGCTGTGGCGTGTAGGTCAACTGTACTTAGCCTGTGATCTGCAGCTACTCGCAGTAATATAGCAGACATATTCATCGGCATTTTGTGCACACATCACTGACAAAACCTTTGAGCAATGTTGAACAATTATGTAAAACATAATTGTATTCGCGAGAGGGATAGGTATGTTTTAGATAAGAACAATGTTTGTAAACATGCCTTTAAGATCAGGTAATGCTATTAAAAGTTACAACAATTTAACGATTCTCTCCCTCTATTCGTTTAGTCGATTCCGACTCTTCGTGACCCCCATGAACCAAAGCACGCCACTTTCCTCTGTCCTGCACTTTCTCCCATAGACCTTCCAGGTTGGAACACGTTGCTTCTGTGTTGCAAATGTTCAAGTGTTTGTAAAGCTTATGGGACTTAACTGCGTGGTCACCAGTCCAAAAACTTACAAACTACTTATGAACTACCTTATACTAAAGACAGCACAAACATCCATGCCCGAGGGAGGATTCGAACCCCTGTTCTGTGATGCCTTCGATCCACCTAATCCTAGTGCCTGCGATCTTCGCCAGAATTAATGTTTTTTCCAGAGATACAGCCGTTCAGCCTTTCTAATGATCCAGGTCTCACATCCACACATCACAACTGGGAAGATCGTAAACTTTACAGTAGGTATGTTTGTTGCTAAAGTTATGTCTCTGGGCCTTATAATCTTTTCAAGGTTCGTCTTTCTACCGACTAACAAGCGTCTCCTGATATCGCGGCTGCAGTCGCCATCATCAGAGATCTGAAAACCGAGATAATTGAACGTGGACACCACGTCCATGGATTCTCCTCCTGTATCCCATGGATTGATAGGTGTAGTTGCCATATGTTGAACAGATGGGGCATAACTGCTTTGAGATAATTGCAGAACGACATATTGATCATAGATGTTTATTTTTTCTCAGTGCTACCGGTTTCGGTCATTTACCATTATCAAGCTTAGCAGAGATTAAACTATTAGCTAATCTCTACTAAACTTGATAATGGTAAATGACCCAAACCGGTAGCACTGAGAAAAAATAAACAGCTATGGTCAGTATGTCGTTCTGCAAGTAGTTGCCATAATTTTGGTTTTCTTCACATTTAGCCTGATACCGGCCTTTTCACTTTCGTTTTTTACCTTCAGCAACAGACTCTTTAACGCTTCTTCACTTTCTGCCAGCAGTATGGTATCATCTGCATATATGAGGTTGTTTACATTTATTCCACCTATTATAATTCCCGTCTGTTCGTCATCTAGCCTGGCGTTCCTCATAACGTGCTCTGCAAACAGACTGAATAAGAACGGAGACAATATGGATCCTTGCCGGACCCCTTTCTGATTCTTTATCCATTTCGTTGTGGCATACAAAGTTCTCACTGTGCTTCTAGGTAAAGGTATAATCTCCATATCAGATGAATGAGGTGAACTGGTACTCCCGTTTTATTGAGTACGTCCCATAATTTGTTGTGATAGACGCAGTCAAAGCTTTGGCATAATCAATAAAGCCTTTGCTGACTGCGCGTTATTTTAGGACGGCTACATCATAACGAGAAAGCGACTAAAGCGTAATATGTCATCAGTCTCGCAATTAAGATTATCTTCCGAAATTTTCAATTTTCTGGGAAAATTTTTGCTACTTTTCGCTCCATTTAAATAACAATTACGCACCCAGACAATTCTGTGAAGCCGTTATGAAGTAATTGTATTTCATACATATGCGGAAATTAATTTTGATTCATACAAATATGATGAGGATAAGTCGCAAAACCACTGCTGCAGACAGGCACATAGAAATGACACTTCCACTCCAACAACTTAAATTTCAGCCGCTGCCACAGGCATCATTAGAAATAGGCACACATACTTTCATACAGGCACAACTCAAGATCACATGACTACCATCTCGGCTACCGCACTCTGAAGTGAGATTCTTGACTGACGTAAGCTGTTCCCAAAAGCCATGTTGTGTATTACTGTTTTTTCTGTGTGCTTGTCTGTGACTCGTCAATCATCTTAACAGTGAGTTGCAACTTATCCGCGTTATTTATATAAAAATCTATTACCGCATTGTACGAAATATCATTGCTTGAGAACGACTTGACAGAATTGGCTGGTTCCATTTTTTGTGTTCGTAACTGTCAGGACAAGGTGGTGGACGAATGAATGGTATGGGTAGGAGTCAGTATTGGCAGAAGTATGGACCTTATGACCGTCCTCCCTTCCTTTCCACTGCACTTAAGCCCAGCCTTGTAGTAATAGTTTTAAAGGATTTGGGCCATAACACTCGATGGACAAGGCAAGACGATTCTTCGCCGAATTAAAGTTCATCAGAATTCTCCGTTTTGTGAATTTTATGCCTTGATTCAAGAAAATTTTAGTCCGTATTTCGTTTGTGTAATTTAATCAGAGATATTACTTATCGTTGCTTGGCGATACATTCATTTAGTAGCTTCAGTACACTTATTAACACATTTCTCGCTGCGGTCCGGTTTAAATTCTATCATTTGACGAAATTCACTGTCATTTTATATTACACATATTCAAAATTAATAATACTGCACAATAATACATTTCCGTAACAAGATTTCCGTATTTTAAACATTCGGATAATGTTCGCGCCAAAGATACACTCGCGAATTAATGTTTGAACCGATAAGTAAAAGTTCACTTCCGTATATTTTAACAGTTGTCTCTTCAGATGAAATGACTGATGATGAAATGATACTTAATCATTCTTGAAAATCTAAATTAAAGTTCTCATCGCTATTGAAGTCACTCAATCCCATAAATTATCTGATTAAAATCTGGCCGGCCGCGGTGGCCGAGCGCTCTGCGGCGCGTCAGTCACGGTTTGCACGGCCACTACGTTCGGGGTTCGAATCCCCCCTCGGGCATGGATGTTTGTGCCGTCCGTAGTATTAACTAGTTCATGAGTAGTTTGTAATTTTAGGGGCTGACGACCCCGTAGTTAAGTCCTATAAGCTCTACAAACATTTGAAAGTTTGTTTACATCTGTCCTTGTTTTATAATGTTTGCCACATTGCTCACGCTATTCCGTATCGATCTTAGACGCGATCTGATTTCGACTGACCTATCTTCATCAGCCGCAAACTAACTGAAATAAAACTTTAATGTAAACTTCTCAAACACGAACTTCCGAACCGAAACTAAATAGCAGATGTTTTGTAACAATAACGGAATTTTGCTTATATACCCCAATATGAAGAATATATGAGAGACTATTGCATCCTCCATGCTGTTACTTCCTTCTTTGCTTTGCATTTAAATTTTCTTTATGACCGAAAAAATTAATTTACTACTATGATAACCGTGAATATATACACTAATAATTTCCCAAATATAAATACCCGATCTGATAAATACGTTAATATTCCTATAAAAATCCAATATTGCGTGTACAAAAATCCAAAAAAATATAACGAACGTCATAACCTTTATGTCGTCACAAAACGACGCTTTGACTGCTCAGAGATATAGAGACGAGATCCTTCGATCTTTCGTTGTGTCCTACGCAGGTCCTGAGTTGCACAGGTAGACAACATGCATGAAGCTGAGGGAAATGAACGTGTGGAATGACTTGTTCATCGATCTTAAACACGACTGATCATATCTGGGATGTACTTGGTAGACGCATTGCAGCCAGACCAGCACCTCGCACAACGGTTGCAGAGCTGGATATTGTACTCAGTGTAGATTCGTCAAATATCCCTCAAGAGCTGATTGTTAACCAGTGGTGTTTCTCGGGGTGTGAAGGTGGGTATCAAAATGTTCAAATGTTTGTTAAGCTTAAGGGACTTAACTGCGGGGTCATCAGTTCCTAAACTTACAAACTACTTATTAACTACCTTATACTAAAGACGTCACAAAATTCCATGCCCGAGGGGGGATTCGAACCCCAGACCGTAGCGGCCGTGCAGACTGTGACTGGCGCGCCGCAGACCGCTCGGTCACAGCTGCCGGCCAGTTGTGTATCAACGCCCTATTGAAATCAAATGACAAACAATTGATTATTTTCATCTGTTTAATCATAGTGTTTGATTACAGTGTGTTTTCTTGACATTATGATCTGTTTCTAATGTTCCATATACTGTAGTCATCCTCCGCGCTGTCCGGAATCGTGTGGCCCGTCTGCTACTGCCAGCCAGCCGCCAAGCAGTGTTGCCAGCCTCTAAAGCTCAAACGTCCCATCCAGGAATTCAAAATGTCCCTTTTCAGCGTAAAGTGTCCCGCACGGCAAACAAAAACATGAGAGCAAAATTCACCTCCCCATCATCACTTTCTCCCTGTTCCTCTCCTCTCTATAATTTCCTCACACGCCACTTACAACTCCGTCTAACATACAGCCATGTTCAGTGTTATATTCAAAATCTTATATCTACGAAATGAGGCCGCGCGACCGTCGTACCACTTCCGTGCGTCATGTGCGAGGTATTGAGAGAAGCCGCAAATCCCCGAAAGTTCTTCACCGAATGTTTTGAAATTTTGAGACAACTTTCTACTGGAATATGAACATGCTTTTAGCTTTTATGTACCTACGTTTTCAATATATGTCGCACATGAATGTATATAACGGGGAAACTTTGATACAAAACATATAAAAGTTATATATATATATATTAATTACATATTTCGATAATTATGAATATTATATATATATATATATATATATATATATATAATATACATAATTATCGAAATATGTAATTAACAACCTTCCTGCATTAGAATGCAACATTGTGTTAAAATTTCAAAGCAATCGGTCAACAACTTTAGGAGATTAGTGGCTACACACACACTCCAACAGACAGTATGTATAACTAGGGAAATAATGGACTGTGCTTCCACATGCAGGACGATAGACTAGTAATGGAGTTTAGGGTCCACAACTACAATATTTATTGGCACTCTTGCAATATTACATAATATATTGTAAAATCAGGACTTACATGACATACGTGTTAACTTCTCCTTTCATTACATATCATTTTCCCTTTGTAGAAAGATTAGTCCCCAAACACATACTCCTCCCTCTTTTAGTTCCCATCACACACTTGAACCTTCACTTAATACAAGTTTTTGTTATTCTGAAAACTGAGATATTTTTGTTCCACTTTAAAAGTTGTGCAGTCTATTTCGTTTGCTTGAAAAGAAGATCTCACAACACATATGGAATTCTGTTCCGTTTTCTTGTTTTTACATCAGACATGATAGAAAATTATATATCTTTGACGACATTACAGCGTTCAAATTAATGAAATAAATCGCAATTTGCGATCAGTTATGGCTTCACTGTACTAGATTTAGATGAAATACCGAAGAGCGGCGAATGAAAATTTGTGCCCGGCTGGGACTCGAACCCGAGATCTCCTGCCCCCAAGGACACAATGACCAAAACCACTGCAGAGGACCCTTCCTTGCACGTCTTCCGCCACACCCAAATCCTCATTCGCCACGCTCTTTCCTATAACCACAGCCTATTCGAATCTCGGCCGGGCACAAATTTTCATTCGCCGCACTTCGGTATTTCATCTAAACCTAGCGCAGTGCAGCCATAACTGATTGCAAATTGCGATTTATTTCACGATAGAAAATATTATTTCAGCTTCAGCAAAAGAATGTGGAAGAGGAAAAAACCAGATAAGCAACTTTGCTGATATTCTGAAAAGACAGCTGACCCGGAAGTCTTTCAACTTCAAGATTTCGGTCCACATACATTCCAAATCCATTTATGAAAACTCTTTCTTCCTATTCTCAGGCAAAAGTGGGAGACTTCTCCATTCAACTGCTGAGGTGTGTGAGGATACAGGGTTTTAGGTTAGTAACCTCTTTGGTACGTTTTGGTCGAACGATAGTTATCATTGGTGTGCAGCGAGAGCTGCTGGCAACAATGCTTAGGTTGGAATGTTCTTTGTTTGTTGGCCGGGGCACAGAATAAGGAGTACACAGAAAGGAAACTCCCGCTGCAGTCTGTCGTCCAAAATTTAGTGCGCATGCGCGGGATCGGCCATCTTGAAAAGCAGTAAACGCGTGATCACTCCCTACTCTGTAGCGTGGTAATGCGCCGTCTTTGTTTGTTAATTGTGTATTTTAGCTGCCTGAATCGCATAAAATCAAACAAGTATTTGGTGCAATGAAAAGAAAGAACTGTGTGTCGGTGGGTGTAGCTGTTCCGTTTTTATTACGAGCAGCAATAAAAGTAAAGGCGGCCGATGGTGTTCAGCACCTAATTTGCCGCAATAATTCTCATACAAATAAGGATATAAGCTTCTTCACCTCCCCAAAAGATGTTGAATGGTTAGTGAACGTCGCTATATGTGTGGTAAAAGTTAAATGTTTTCAGTTCCGAATGAGACCAATGTGTGCATAATTATTAAAAGTAGTCTTGCTGCTTCTCTTGTCGATAACTCTCACTGTTGCTGCTGCTGTAGCAGTTCAACAGCATCGAAATGTTGAAGTACATTTATATTTTATAAGTTTAACGTCGCAGGGAATAATATAAAATGAAAGACAAAGAATAGTGCGTAAGTAGCGGGACTTCAACATTTTGCGCGTGATTTCCCTTTTCCGATTGCCCACATCGGCGAGATATTTTAGGAATTTTTAAGGCTCATCTACCTGCTCAGCTTCACATAATTTGATGCAAAAGTAAAATTTTACTAACGGCAATGGAGGCGTAGCGTGCTAATGTTAACGACCGTTGATCCTCTTACAAGGGGAGATCGGCAATCGGCACCCGCCGATTTCGCCCGACCTCTCCTTGTTACGATATTCAAACAAATGGAATAAGGGGAATAATGTTGCTGTTCTTGCTCTATGGTTGGCAGTTTCTTGTATCTACCTTTCTCTGGTTGGTAAAGTAATTGTCCTCGTAAAACGAACACTGTGTTGCCAACATTAAAACATTACTCCTCCATTGCCGTAAGTAAAACTGAACCATTCAAATCGATGACACTCATCCTGCCTCCTTTCCTTGTTCTACGCTGCTTAGGCAGGTGAAATTTTACTTACGGCAATGGAGGCGTAGTGTGCTAATGTTGGCAACGAATGCTCTTCGGATACCGGAACAAATAGATTAAGGGTAATAATTATTTTATGCTGTTCCTGCTCTATGGTTGACAGATTTTTCTATATGACCTTCTCCGATCAGTAAATTAATTATCCTCCTAAAGCAAATACAACTTTTCCAACATTGAAACACAACTACATCACTGCCATAAGTAAAATATAACATATAGGTATGTTTTAAAGGCAATATTTATTTCCAGTACTAAGAAACGGACTGAGAATTCAAGGAGAGCTTATTTACTTAAAATATATTATCCAATATTTAGAAAAACGTTTTGTCGGAGTGAGAATTTTCTATTTCTTGAAGTTCACAAACAGAGACTAGAAAAAAAAAACAAAATTGAAAAAAATTTCAAAGTGATAAAAGTGACCCATCTGTGAGGTACAAATGGAATGTAATGTTCTAGTGAATGCATATTGACAAGAAAGACAGAGGAAAATGAACACTTTTTTCCTTTGCTGTAACTGAAACAATGTGTGCCACAATATGACAAGTACAGAGTAAGTTTGTTTTGTAGTTTAGTGTTTCCGCTACCTGTCCTCCATTTGTGTGTAATTTAACAGTTTTATACATGTGCAGACGTCATTACTTCTGTGTAATCACGTTGTACTGCTAAGTCTGACTTGTGCAAATTTATTCGTGTCAAATAAAACCTGGCAGTTGTAAAGCCACTTTCTTGTTTATAACTTATTTCTCAGACATAACTTCGTGTTACTTGGGATTTTTCTGGAGATAAGCACCAAATAAAACGATCATTGATTCCATCGTACATTTTCGTAGTTGTATTAAAATTTAGGCCTACTTTTTTTTCGTTGGATTACAATTAGGTGCAAGAACAGGGCGCAAAATAGAGGAGAGCGTAATGAAAAACTGTTTCCTTTTTTAAAAGTCGGAGAGGTTAGCTGCAGTTCGTAAAAAGTCTATTTCCAGCCAAAGTACTAAGTGGCTGTAGTTCCGCGTTTACTGCTTTTCAATATGGCGTCGAGCGCAACGCTTGGTAACACACAGATCAAAGGCACCGCCTCCAGCTTTCCGTTCTGTATACTCCCTATTCTGTGGCCGGGGTGCGGCAGTCTCCCGCCAACCGCAGAGCGAGGCGGTAGCATGTCGGCAGTGAGTTCGTAACCTGCGTTTAGTGGTGGCTAAAGTTTTTGTCATTCTGTCGTATCGCATACGGGTTGCAGTTGCATATTGAAATGTTTCAGTGTGGACTAGTAGACATTCATCGTAGTGGCACGCAGTTATTTAATCAGTGTATTTAAAGGGAAGAGTTTTTAACATTTGTCGTTCCAAAATAAAAGGAAGTTAACAAAGTCTACTGTTATGGATCAACCTAGTAATTGTCCGCATCCCATACCGTCAAATCATTGGAACAATTATTAAATGATTAAGCATAAAATAGAATGTAACGGCAACTTCGCCCATCGAGGATTAGGTGGACGCAGCGGTGACGTTATAGGTGTTTATATCAAATCCTCCAAATTTTGATGCAACACACGTTAAATCCTTTATCTGGGTCCTTCGGTAGCTATTAATGCAATACTTAGCTCTATGAATTTTAAGTTTTTTTTAAAAAACATCTTGTATTGGTAGATGTTTCTTCATTTTTTTGCTTGCGTTGATATAGAAATCAAGGCATGTAAGTCTGATTTGCTTAATTCCCTATTCACATTCTCTTGGGAGAGTTTGTAACAACTGTTCACATTCGTCTCACTTTTTGCAAAAGATTCCCTTTGTCCTTTTCTCAAAAATAATTTTCAAAATGTCCCACGATATGGGACAAATGGGCTGGCAACACTGCCGCCAAGGCGTTGCAGCTCCTTCCAACGTCCTGGCAGCTTCACACGCTGGCAGTGCGCATGCGCGCTGCCAGTCTGTCTCCTAGCCTTCCGCCTGCCTAGGCGCTGATTTCGGTTTCCGACGCTTTGCGTTTCATTGTTGTTTCCGAGCTGCGCGCGAGTGTGTTATTGTTTATGCGACCAAGTCAGGTCGAAACATTTAATATGGACAGTGAAGGTGTTGTAAGACATTTGTTAAACACCTGTTTTTCATCGCTTTCTTATAGTGAAAAGTAAAAACGTTTTTGGATTTTCAACGACAAGCTGAAATAGAGGATCACAATGAAGAAGTGAGAAACAACAGGCAAATATTAAAGAGGCTCATTAATGCTGTATGGTGGCATTCCTAAGTCAAAATGAATATGAACAGTACTCCAATAGAGGAAATTACATTGAATTTATTACCGTAAAAAGGGGACAGATTTTTAAGGTTTTTCTCGGATGGGCCGAACAGTGTCAATTATGAACTGAAATAAGTAATACTAAGAAGTTGCTACAATCTCCCACTATGTGGTGATATATTATATAAATCAATATGTTCAATAGAAAGCGTTGTATAAATGTTACAAGTTGTGACAAAGTTGCCCCACCGGGTGGGGCTACTTTGCGACAGCTTTGAAATACATGGAAAATCTGACATTGGTACGGAGTTACTCCACCAAATTTTTATTAAATCAATATACAAAATTTTTGTTTATCGTTTCGCAACATAACATCACAAAATCACTTAATTTAAATTTGAATTTTTCACTTTAAAAAGACCCCGTTTTCCTACTGATGGTGGTGCTATCTTGTAAGGAACTTCGTCCTTAGAATAATAAATGGAATCATAACGTTCTGGCCACTTTCAGTATATTTTTCACCTCTTCACCATGTCGCTTACCATGTAGCCTCCTGGCTTGATACCAATCACTCTTCTGCACAACATTTCCCCTTCAAAGTTCTCGACTACAAAGTTATCAAGTTTGTATGTGTTTTCAAGGGTCTTCTTAGTCGTCCTTTTCAAGAAGTGGACCTTTCTTGTGTCTTGTATCTTAGACGAAGGCGTGTCTCTTTGTGATAGGTCACCTAATCAACTTTCATAGCGATGTTCAGCTTCACTCGGATTGTCATCGGTTCACTTGATGCCTTCGCTTTCATATAAGGACTCGACGCTATCAAGTAAATTTAATATGAACACTTCAAAATACTGTGGGCTACTCTGGGCCACTCCGACACTGTCACAAAGTAGCCCCTTTACATGCTGATTTTATGGTTATATGATTATACTGCTTAAATGAACATTACAATTAACTTCAAATCACGCCACAATGAAGCCAACATATAAACAATCAGGCGTTATATAATACGAACGGCTCCAGCACACAAGTTTCACAACAATTTAAACATTGGCTCTAGGGCAGGTTAAAATACGAACGCACTTAAGTCGAACAAAACAAGCGTGAGAGATTCAGCCGGCTGCCTCAAGATGATGGAGCACTACAGGCAAATGTTTGTTAAGCTTATGGGACTTAACTACGGGGTTATCAGTCCCTAAACTTACAAACTACTTATGAACTACTTACGGACTAGGACGGCACAAATATCCATGCCCGATGGGGGATTCGAACCCCCGACCGTAGTGGCCGTGCTGACCGTGACTGGAGCGCCTCAGTCACCTCGGCCACCGCGGCCGGCCACTACAGGCAAGCCATGGAGCTAATACTTGGTTTCTGTACAGTCTGGACGCAGCGGGAGGTTCGAAATAAGCCAAAATGAACGTACGTGACAAAGTAACCCCTACAATCACAAAGTAACTCCATTTTACGGTACTGCAAACGCTGAGTTCGATTCTGCTCTAAATGAACATTTAGCAACTTCTTAAGTCTTCCGCGGAACATCATCCAACATTTATAATGATATAATAAAATCAGATGGTGATGTATTAAAAGATGAGATTTACTATGAAATTCAGAAAACAGATTTTGTAGAGAAAACAACTGAGGTGCAAGAGGTGCTTCCCAACCGGTACAGCTGAATACGAAATAGTCTGAGTAGAGCAGCAGGTCATAGTGAGTATGGCAATTGTTGTATATTCATAGAAGCCAAAGAGGCTGATTTGCGTGAGAAGGTGTTTTTTGAATTTTTGAAATGGTTTTTAAAAATTGGAATAAACTACAAAAAATCTTTGTCCGGAACTCTGGAACTCTCACCGTTAAGCGACCTCCCCCTCCCTTCCCGCTCATCGAAAGCCACACACGCTCACCAGATTTCTTCACGAGACGCCACTGTTGTAACCTCATACTGTCACTGCCACGTAGGTGTGCAACTGTTCTGGCCGTGCGAGGTGATCGTACACCACATTAGAGGGCAACGAAAATGACTTTTTATCAAGAAGAATATCGTAATTCCAATCCAAAAAGAAAAAAAAGTGCAGACAAGTGTGAAAATTGCAGAACTATCGCTTTAATAAGTCATGGTTGCAAAATACTAACACGAATTATTTACAGACTAATGGAAAAACTTGTGGAATCTGACCTCGGGGATGATCAGTTTGGATTTAGGAGAAATATAGGAACACGGATGGGAATACTCACATTACGACTCATCTTAGGAGATAGGCTATGGAAGGGCACACCTACGTTTTTGGCGTTTGTAGATTTGGAGAAAGCTTTTGACAATGTCGACTGGTATACACTCTTCCAAATTCTGAAGGTAGCAGGCGTAAAATATAGGTAGCGAAGAGTTATATTCAACCTATACAAAAACCAGACAGCGGTTATTAGAGTCGAAGGGCAAGAAAGGGACGCAGAGGTTGCGAAGGGAGTAAGACAGGGTTGAAGCCTTTCCCCAATGTTGTTCAATCTGTACATTAAGAAAGCAGTGAAGGAATGGAAGGAGAAATTTGGAGAGGAAATTAAAGTTCAGGGAGAAGAAATAAAAACTTTGCGGTTTGCCGATGACATAGTAATTTTGTCAGAGACTGCAAAGGATCTGGAAGAACAATTGAATGGATTGGACAGTGTCTTGAAAGGAAGATATAGGATGAACATTAACAAGAGTAAAACGAAAGTAGTGGAATGTAATGTCAGAAAATAAGACGATGCTGAAGGAATTAGATTAGGCAATGAGACAATAAAAGTAGTAGATGAGTTTTGTTATTTGAGTAGCAAGATAACTTCTGATGGCCGAGGTAAAGAAGATATAAAATGCAGAATGGCTATGGGAAGAAAAGCGTTTCTAAAGAAGCGAAACTTGTTAACATCCAGTATTAATTGAATGTTAAGAAGTACTTTCTGAAAGCATTTGCCTGGAGTGTAGCATTGTATGGGAGTGAAACGTGGACGATAAGGAGTTGAGACCAAAAGATTAAGGAAACTTTTGAAATGTGGTGCTACAGACGAATGATGAAGATTAGATGGGTAGATCACGTGACTAATGAGGAGGTGCTTAACAGAATTGGGGACAAAAGGAGTTTCTGGTGTATCCTGTCTAAGAGAAGTGATAGATTGGTAGGACACATTCTGAGACATCAAGGAATTGTCAACTTAGCATTAAAAGGAAGCGTGTGGGGTAAAACTCGCAGAGGGTGACCGAGGGACGAATACAGTAAGGGATGTAGGTTGCTGAACGTATTCTCAGTTGAATAGACTTGCACAAGACAGGGTAGCATGGGGAGCTGCATCAAACAAGCCTGCGGACTGAAGACCACAACAACAACATATAGTATTATGGTAGCCCTATGTTTCCTCGCTCTAAGTAAGCGCCATTTAAACCTCAAGTAAAGAGTTGAGACAGCAAAATATCGTATTGTATCTCACAGAGATTACAGTTGTACCCAGCATTTGAATAAAATACGTTATATACTTATTTGTAGATGATATCTCACCTCATCCCCTAATTGTTTTGAGCAGTCTACGTGTCACTGGACTCCATCTAAAATTAATATTAAAACTAGGAACTTTAATTTGCCCCTTTCGCTTATTAATGACACCTTATTTGATGTCAATAACGCAGTTAGTTTTCACCGATATGATCAACAGGAGAGGTAAGTATGTGTCCAGAGCCCGCCGGCCTTAGCTCCACCCAGTGGAGCCAATATCTGGCCGGTCTACGCAGATGAGGCCAGAGCGGTCGTCTCGCGTCTCGCAGTAAACAGGCGTGTAGTTAACGTTTTAATCTGGGGCCGCGGCTATTCGATTAAGCTAACAGCACCCGCGCCCCGCAATTATCAGCTGACAGCTGCGCTCGTAAACAACGCCGCTGTCGTCGCGTTTTAAAATCTCATTTGCCGCGACCGTCGCCACTCTCTTTTTCTGTTAATAATGTATGCGACACCTTGTGACTTGTTCAAGCGGAGAGGTCGTACATTAAGCCGCGCGCCAGTGTTATCTGAGTCGATAGCGCTGACATCTCGATCAGACCGACAACACGCTGAGCATCGCAATGAGCGAGCGAGGCTGTGTTAACGCTCAGGGTGTATCATTCAGTATTGAAAAAAAAAAAAAGGTCTAGATCGATACTGAAATGCCTCTCTTCCCAAAAATACGTAAAAACTAATTTTTGTAACATTTTTATCCAAAACAAGGAAACCCGGCAACGATTCGCAGTAGTTTCTCCCTATGTCTGTCCCTTCCTTTGTCCATTTCCTCCTCCTCCTACCTTCACACCACTCCTTCTTACCCCACACCATATCCATCTCCTCCCCATCTCCTCTCCATCTCGCCCCCCTTTTTAAAGCCATTTCATTGTCCCATACTCTGTCCCTTCCTTCGCAGCTCTCTGATCTTATTTATTGTTATTGCAATCGGGAACTTGATTGGGGATAGGAGTCAAAATGGACATGTAAATCAATTCGAAACGGGTTATTAGAGAGACGTTTCGAGCTACTCTATTTGTGAGGTTATTAGCTTCAATGGCCGCACGTTTAATGGTTGCATTGTACGAACTGGTATGATTATCAGTGTAGGCATAAAAACAACATTCCTGTGTTATGTTAAAAATGACTGGGAAGAAAAAAAAACGCACATGTTTACAGCACAGCTTAGCATATTTTTATCGCAGCGAGCAGTATAGAAATGTTTGTTATAACACATGTATATCTTCTTAACAGTTTCAGAGTTTGGAGGATACCGTGTTCACAGGTGCGGTTCCTCTAGAGGGATGCTTGTCCACTGTTGGCCGAGCTGATCTCTACGAGTTTACGAGAGGAACTCGGGCGTTCGATAGTTGATTGTCGTGAGTGCACTCGTGCTTTCCCGATAATCCATTTGTAGTCTGGGGCAACGTCCCAGAGATAAATTAAATTGGTCCCAATCCCCGGTTCCGACCAAGGGTTTCCCTGGTTGTATCGCCTATGACGGATCTGGTAAGCCCCTCCCGCTTATTCCCAATTGGGATACCCCCTTTGCCCCACTATCAGCTTGTCTGATAATTTGCTGAATACAACCGCGATTCTTTATGGGCTGGATCTCAAACAGCCCGCTCCACGCCTCGGAGTAAATAATATATATATATAAATAAAAGGTGCACTCTTAAGAGTTTTTGAAATGGATACATAATAATTGTAGCATGATCATACTTTAATGATAGTAATTCCGTATGAAACAAACCAATTAATTGAAATAAAATAAGTGGAATGGCAATACAACGTTTCGAAAGTCTTTGTGTTGCGTTCATTTCTTTTCTTATTAGGAATCTAATTGAAACACGATTCACAACATCGCTACATACCGGTAAAATTTTACAATCCGCGACACATGCGTGGTATAGCTATGTTGGCAACAGCTCTTGGATCGTGGGAATGAACCCGACCAATCGTGGCAAAGCTTGAGATAGCCAATGAAATTTTAGATGGCGACAGTTTGTTCCGAAGCCAACTGATACATCCGCAGCGTAATCGACTGCTGGATGGTATCTGTACCCCAAACGTTCAATTATAATTGCCACGCGTGGCCGTCTGTTTTGTCGACGACCCAAATTATTTCGTTCGTAAACTGCAACTGAGGGAGTCGAACTCGACTGTACCCTTTGTTTCAGAGTCATAATGGATCGCGCTTGAGAATTTCTTTTCGATTTACCTCCAAGTGCTGTGTACGATCTTGGTCGGTCTCATTGACTACGATCACGTAAAAAAATTGCGTTGCACGTACGCCGACCGATATTACGCCGACGCAATGGAGGCATTGTTCAAAAAAATAAACCACGATCTGTACTTAATTTGTGTGTAACACTCAAAAATACAACAAAATAACATCAATTCTATCTTTGCAATGCTCCAAACATATGATCATCACCGATAACATCATGGAGGTAAGAATAACACGGAGGGGCTTGTAAGGAAACAACGTTTCGTGTTAAATCTGTCTGAGAGTTTTAACCTGGTGTGCACAACGACATCTTCCTTTATTCTAACCTCCTTGGCGTATTTGTTCGTTCTGTTACAGCGTATTTGTTCGCTAGACGAGTAGCGAATGAATAATCTGATTGTTGGAGAATCGAGAAAATGATCACAGCTGCAAGCGTACCTTCAGTTTTTCTCAAATTCTGATATAATACGCTGTCAAACGGGACAAAACGTATCCTATGTCCGTCTCCTGCTTCTAAGCTACCTCCCAACCAATTTTGAGCCAAATCGGTTCAGACATTCTTTAGTTATAAATAGTGTAACTAACACGACTTTCTTTTATATAGACAGACATGTACTTTTCTAACAACACACTTCGCTAATATAGTACACGTAAAAAGTATGGAAAAAAGGTTTCATGAATAATTTTGTTCTAGGGAAATGCCCTGTTCCTTTTGATTGATGAAAATGCATTCATCGTTGTTTTGCTAGGATATAATCGTGATCCACAATGTATTGTTACTTAAATGAGCACACTATTTCACTATATTTTTGCACATTTTTAGAAGACAGTTTCCTCACAAAAAAGACACCGACTTTTTTTTGTTGCACAAAAGAGATATTTTCTTAAAAATAAAGACCTGCTGTGTGTGTCATGTGTCACCTATTAATGTATACAACAGACTCAGACAATGAATAATGTTACTGCCGCACAGTTGGAATCGCATGTATATATTACTGTGATTTACCAGACAATTCTAAAAGATATTTGGTCGTCATTAATCTTTCAAACAGCATAGGAATTTATATTCAGTAAGAAGTAAAAGTTCGTCCGCTTTATAAAAGCAAAAATGAGAAATAAAACGAGAAAAAATCGTGGCACAATGTCATTGGGATTCGCCTGCATACTCGAAAATTACTGGAAGATGAAATACGCCGGGAAAATTTTAGAAGTCACACGTGGAAACCATTTTAGATAATTCTACTGATGTCAATACTTCAGAACCTGACTATCTCAACTGATCCTGTAATTGTTTTGACTAGTGTGTTTTATCGAGTACTACCGAAATAAACGTGTTGTAAGGTATGCACCAACTTTCTAGTAGTTGATCTGTGGTGTGCAGCCTACAGGAACTCCGTTGCCGGTGACGTCAGCAGCTGTATCCCAGGCACAGAAATGGCGCAGGTACCGCAAATCAAAGCCACTCCTGGCGAGACACGTCACCTGAGCCGGGGGCGATTAGTTGCGGCCTGGAGCTGGCGACGCTGATGGAGGGCCGCGGATCCCGTCTGCAGTGGCACAGTCTCTCTCTCTCTCTCACACACACACACGGGGAGAGAGAGAGAGAGAGACGTAATACGTAACGTTTTATTCAAACCTCACATCAAAGAAATATTGTTTCTCACTCTTTGTTGCTATCATTAATATCTAATGAATGAAGTAATGTTTCATTTGTTGAGAAGGAGAAAAGGAGAACAACTAAGATTTACTTTCGTTTTCTAGCTTAGCTTGAAGCAGATGCGCCGCTACCGACTGTCAAGACTACGACGTATCTAGTGTGAATCCCATGATTATTTGAATTACATCTTAAAACTTTTTGTTGCATCATATTTTCCACGTAGAATTTTAGTAATACCTACTGTTGTGAAATTCCCGGGAATTTAAAATCGAGGAAATATTCCCAGGGATTTATGATTAATCATCCAGAAGCACTGTGGTGTTCAAACCAATCTCGGGTTGTTGACTGCTTTACCTTACCTAAAGTTCAAAATAAACTGGTGCGAAATTTTTAAAGAAAATAACACTTTGGGAAAAAAATTATGCAAATAAACCGGCCGAGATTTATGATTTAATTGAAAATACAAGTGATTTTATTAACATACAACACTTTAAATAATTAATCCATCTAACATAGATGAATTAATTATTTAAAGTGTTCTATGTTAATAAAATCACTTGTATTTTCAATCAAATCATAAATCTTGGCCGGTTTATTTGCATAATTAAACATTTGCATAATTAAACATTATAAAACTGAAATTGATAACAATATTTTATAAATCATAATGCAATGCAGAAATTGAGCAGTCTTTGAATTCTGAAAGTGAAACACCTCTAGTCATCCGTATGGAAAAATTAAAAATACTAAAGATGACAACCGGTTGAGAATTACGCCTCCAGAGATATATTTTGTAAGTTTAGGTTTCATTCAGAGAACAGTGGGGTTTCAACTTTCCGAAAAATTGTAGCCCTAGCGAATACTTTAAATTATTTTTTCCACCAGACTTAAGTTCAAATGTTTGTAGAGCTTATGGGACTTGACTAAGGGGCCATCAATTCCTTAACTTACAAACTACTTATGAACTAGCTAAGACTACAGACGGCACAAATATCCATGCCCAAGGGGGCATTCGAACCCCCGACCGTAGTGGCCGTGCAAACCGTGACTGAAACGCCTCAGTCCCCTCGGCCACCGCGGCCGGCCCAAGCTTGAGTAGCTTAAATGATGTTCTACATGGAATCAGCAAGGAAATTAATACAGAGAATGATAAATCTTTGATTTAAATATATGAATTTACTTAGTTAAACTAGTTATAAGGTTCTTTAACTGTTAATAAGTGTTAAAGTTAAAAACCTAAACATTTTCATAAATTCACAATTTTATGCAATCTTCCCGGGCCAAAGAAATATTCCCGATAATATTCCTATTTTATAAGTTCCTTCCCACCGGGAATATTGCCGGTCCTCATCACTAGTAATACCTATAATTTCTGATTATTTGTTGTGATTTAGACACGACTGTTGATTAGATAGATATAGTGCCCCTATTACTTTCCAAAATTTAATTCTTCTAATTAACTATTATTCGAAGATAATAAATTGAAGAAGAAGCACTGAATTAAAAATTGAGGCATGGACAAGGTACGAACCCGGGACCTCTTACTTATTAGGCAAGCACTTTTTTTTCCTTTTTCTTCTTCTGATAGATCGATGTGTTTCTGTCGTTTCTTCGTGTTGTTCTGGGTTGTAAGTTGAGTATGTGGCTCAGTCTATTTTATTACAGAGGGCGTTGAGTCCTCTGAACGAGAGTGCTGAGCTAATGGAAACATTGAGTGCAGGGACTTCTTAAAGCACACCTCCCTTCACAACACAAACTTCAACTCTGTGTCATGTTCCTCTATATAAATACGTATCCACTACGTCACGTTGGCTTTGTTGTTATAGTGCTTGCCTGGTAAACAGGAGGTTACTGGTGCGAATACTGGTCACAGCTCAAATTTTTTAAGTCAGTGGCTCTCCGTCAATTTAATATCTTTGATATATATTGAGATAAAATATGTCTCTGGACATCCATTTTTTATTTGATAATTATTATTCACTTACCGATTTGATTGAGAACTTGCAAGTTGAATTTTAAACCACAGCGGAGGGATATCAGTGGAGAGGCCAAACAAACGCATGGTTCCTGAAGAAGGGCAGCAGACTTTCCAGTAGTTGCAGGGGCAGCAGTCTGTATGATTGACTGACCTGGCCTTTTAACATCAGCGAATGTGGCTTTGCCACACAGTTACTGCGAACGGCTGAAAGAAAGGGGAAATTACAGCCGTTACCTTTCCCAAGGACATAAAATAGTACTGTATGATGATAGCATCCTCTTGGGTAAAATATTTCGGAGATAAAATAGTCCCTCATTCGGATCTCCGGCCAGGAACTACTCAGGAGGATAACGCCATCAGGAAAGCAACATTGGCATTCGACGGATCGGGGCATGGAATGTTGGATGCCTTAATCGGGTAACGAGGTTAGAAGGTTTAAAAAGGGAAATAGATAGGTTGAAGTTAGATATAGTGGGGATTAGTAAAGACGAACAGGGTTTCTGGTCAGGTGAGTACAGGGTTATGAATACAAAATCAGTTGGGGCTGTTACAGGAGTAGGTCCCAATAATGAATTAGAAAAGAGGAATGCAGGTAAACTACTACGAGCAGCACAGTGATCATATTATCGTAATCAAGATAGATACGAAGCCAACAGCGACCACAGTAGTACTAGTTTATATGCCACCCAGCTCTGCCGATCGAAGAAATGTATCAAGAGGTAAAATAAATTATTCAGACAGTTAAGGGAGAGGAAAAACTTAATTGTGATGGGGGACTGGAATTCGGTAGTAGGAAAAGGAAAGGTTAATGTGGACTGGGAAAAAGGGTAATAGAGAAAGCCGCCTGGTAGAATTTTGTCCTGCACATAACAAACACTTGATTCAAGAATCATGAAAGACGATTATATGCGTGGAAGAGTCCAGAAGACACCGGAAGGTAGCAGATAGATTTGGTAAGACACAAATTTGCGAACCAGGTCTTAAACTGTAAGACATACAGTGCAGATATAGACTCCGACATCATCTTTATGGTTATGAACTGTAAACCCAACTGAAGAAACTGCAGAAAGGTAGTAAAATGAGATGGGGCCTAGATAAATTGAAGGAACATGTGGTTCTTGAAAGTTTCGGAGGCAGCTTTAGGCTACAATTGGCAGAAACGGAGAAAAATAAAACAGGGGAAGAGGAATGGGTAGCTTTGAGGGATGAACTAGTGAAGGCCGCAGAGGTCCAAACCTGCAAAAATCCTTGGATATCACGGAAATACTGGATTTCATTGATGAACGAAACAAAAATGCAGTAAATGAAACAGGTAAAATCGAGTACAGACGACTAAGAAAAAAGACTGACAGAAGTGCAAAGTGGGTTATTAGGAGTGGTTAGAGGGCAAATGCATGTCTGTAGACGTCTGTATAACTAGGGGAAAAATAGATACCGCCAACAGGAAAATAAGATATACATATGGAGACAAGAGAAGCAGCTGTATGAATACCAAAAGCTCAGATGAAAAACCAGTTCTGAGCAAAGAAGGGTAATTTGAAAGGTGGAAACAATATATAGAGGGGCTCTACAAAGGATTTCGAGACAGTATTGCAGGAAGGGAAGAGGAAATAGGAGATACTATACTAAGAGAAGTATTTGACAGAACACTGAAAGACTTAAGTCGAAACGAGGCGCCTGGCGTAGATGACATTCCCTCAGAACTACTGAAGTCTCTGGGAGAGACGCCCATGAACGAACTATTTCACCTGATGTGTAAGATGTATGAGACACGCGAAATACGCTCAGACTTCAAGAAAAATATAATTATCTCCACTCTAAAGAAAACAGGTGTAGACAAGTGTGTAAATTACAGAAACACCAGTTCAATAAGTCATGTTTGCAAAATTTTAACACGAATTATTTACAGAAGAATGGAAAGTCTGGTAGTAGCAAGAAGGTTAGAATACAGGGAGACGCTCTTACACTGAAAAAGTGAAGCTTGCCTCCGCCATATTGCTAAATTTTGGGGAAGTGTTCGTATTGGTCGAACGGTTTTGCCCTGATGTATAACTTTTTAAAAGAGTGCAAATCAGCAGTCAAAAGGTATG
This sequence comes from Locusta migratoria, assembly GCA_026315105.1. NCBI lineage: Eukaryota > Metazoa > Arthropoda > Insecta > Orthoptera > Acrididae > Locusta > Locusta migratoria. Next base: position 225,852,864 of record CM048747.1, on the reverse strand, counting down.
TTTGTATTATTATTTATTTAAGAAAGTATATACTTTGCAGTGACTGTCAGTTCAATGCATTATCAGTAAGATTGTCGACGTAACGCACAGTTTTTACAAATAAATAGCATTCTAAAACTGACCAAGATGGCGGACAGGCTTCAACTGACGTATGTGGTCAGCATAGATAATGCCATCTTCCTTTATTCTAATCTCCTTGGGTAGTAGCTGACCTCCGGGGAGATCAGTTTGGAAGTAAGGGAAATGTTACTTGCGCAGTAAAATAATATATGATGGTCGCAGTGCAGAGGATATAAAATGCAGAATGGCAATGGGATGAAAAGAGTTTTTGGAAAAAAAAAAAAATTGTTAACATCGAATATTAAGGAAGCCTTTTCTGAAGTTATTTGTGTGTAGTGTTGCATTGCAAGGGAGTGAAATATGGACGATAAATAGTTCAAACATGAAGAGGTTAGGGGCTTTTGAAATGTGGTGCTACAGAAGAATGCGGAAGATTAGGTACGCAGATTGCGTAACTAACAAGGAGGTACTGAACAGAATTGGGGAGAAAAGGAATTTCTGGCATACCTTGATTAAAAGAAGGGATCGGTTGGTAGGAGACAATCTGAGACATCAAGGAATCATGAATTGGAGGGAAGTGTGTGGGGTAAATATCGCAGAGAGAAACCAAAAGACAAATATAGTAGGGAGACTGAAATGGATGTGGGTTGCCGTTCTCGTGAGGAGATGAAGAGGCTCGCTTAGGATAGATTAGGGTGGAGAGCTGCATCAAACCAGTCTCGGGACGGAAGACCTGTCTTGTATTCCATGAATGAGATATAGCGGGGGTAATCTCTCTTGATTATTATTATTGTTAGTTTTTCAACTCATTCGTCCAATTGATGTTCAAAAATTAAAATGTTTGTCAAGCCTTTGGGACGAAACTAGTGTGCTCATCGGTCCCTGGCATACAAACTACTTAAACTAAATTAAATTTATCGTAAGGATAACACACACACCCATGCCAGAGAGAGGACTTGAACCTTCGGTGGGAGCGGCCACGGAGTCCCTGACATTGCGCCTAGAGCCGCACGGCCATTCATGCGCTGTCCAATTGGTGTGTTAGTTCTTTCAAAGCCACAGTGAGAAATTTGAGACGTGGTTTACGACTGTTTTATTATTTTACTACAATCTAGATTATTTCGGGGATAAAAGAATAATAAAGAAGGCGTATAACAGAAACTGTTGCTAGTATTCTGATGCAGTACGGAGCATGAAAGTACATATTTCCTTTAATAATGCGAAATCCTTAAATGCATCTATTGGAACTTACAATGATATGAAGGAATCTCTATAGTGTAAAAAAGAGAGTTTTCAGTGTAATAATAATAAAAGAAAGGTGTAAAATTTAGAGCATAAACTTTGTATGGTACATCACGCAAGTGTGTTACATACTGTTTCCTTTCTACGACATAATTATTCTTAAATACGTTCTAAATTGCAAACATATCTACAAATGTTATTTTAGTTTGTAGCTAACGCATTTTATTGTAATTCTAAGTACAAAACATGTGTGTGGAACTCAAATGTGTGAGAAACGCTGAAAAAAGCTCGTAAAATTACACAGGCCTCCAGTTAAACAGAAATTTTAACTTGCCTTGTAAATTCTGTAATTTTGCAGAAAAACAATCTAACGTTTTTTAACAGCTGAAACAAATATTACAGATGATTTTCTGTGAATCATAATATCAAACTAAAGTAGTTCATTGTTTCTTTGTTAAGAGGAACAGTTGTAACAAATCTGAGTGACTAAAACTGTCTTTGAATAGAATATCAAGCACCTGTAGATACAGTATTATTGGTAAGTAATGTTTATATTCGTGTCTCCATGACAACAGATAATTAGGAACAGTTTTCCGATGCACTTCTATATAAAATTAGTATTCTTTGTCGAAGCAGCTTCTGCTTTGTAAATATGATGCTATGACGTCATAGTCTGCATTATGACACATGGATATAGACGGGCATGCGCAACCGACACTTTTGTTCCCCCCGTCGACGCGAGATGGCAGCATATGGCAATCAATATGCTTTCAGCACGGTGTCTCTGTAGCTTCGAATTGTTCTAATCGTTCAGAAAATGGTTTAGTTTCTCTGTGGACCCTGAAAGTCGTAAAGTATTGATAATAAACTGTCATCGTGAGAAATAGACACCAATAAGCACTTCAGAATATAACGTTGCCCTTGCTTCGTATGATGTCATAACTGTTAAGGTAGATTCCGCGATTATATTTTGGACAAGGAATTGATGGACCAAATTTTTGAATTTGAAATAATTTAGTTAAAGTACAGCACAAAATGAACATTGAAGCAAATAAACCGCGGGTTGCATATTAACCCAGATAAGACTGAATTATTTTTTGGTAATGTTTTAATTATTTCTTACAGAAATCTGTTACATAGGACTCATGTAATCTACCAAAACTATTTTCAAGCTTGAAAATTAATTACTATCTGATTAACAGGGTGTCCTATATGTAGGACGTCAGTCATATAAGTAGTCACTTCAGCACATATTAATGTTCTGTTATTTGTGACATTCTCAGAGTAATTTATGACTTTCCAAAGTTAATTGTAGTTAACAATAGATCAAACACACATTTAAGCAGTCACTTTGTATGTTATAAAACATTTTTCATGCAAACCAACGTCACCTTGTTGTGGTTTTTGTGTGGCAGGGCCTGCAGCGAATTTGTTTGTCTTGGCCAATCACCCAGTGGTCTATTCTGTCATACCTGGAGTCTTGATGCTCTGTCCTTGATGGTCTGCCTTTAGACTTGCATGCTTGAGCATTTGTTTCGATGGTGGAAGTTACAATTTGGCGGCGAAATTCAAGATGATCTAGTTTCTCATTACCTTCAAGCCTATGTAATTGCCATGCATTTTGTTCAGCTGCGTCAATGCAGTGAGCTATCAAACTGAAGTACCACTTTTTCCCTCTGATGGATGTCCTGTAGAGACTTATGTTATGATCAGCTCGATCAGCTCCACCCACGTTTTCATTGTCGAATCATTTGAGGCTGTCTGATAGTTACGCTTTTCTTCTCACTCTGTGAAAATCATTTTACTCTGTGTAGCGGCTTCACAGGTGTACAGTTGGAAGCTATAGTGACCACACTATTATAATTCCATCTTGCAACAACTATACTGATGTGCTTGTCACATTAAATCAATGGTACCCCGAGGGGATTTCTTCATCTTCTTAGCGTCAAATAGAGGGCATTTTGAGATTCGATTTTCTCTAATGGTCCCTATACCTTTGAGTCCTTTATCACGTAATTCAGTAAGGAGTGGCAATAAAGTGAAATAATTGTCAAAAATAGGTGGTAAGAATATTTCCCCTAACTCAATAAAACATCAGCATACTGAAGAACGACACTTGCTCCTAGGCCCAAGTGTTTGTAGTTCTCTGGTAGCGTAGTGCTCGAGTCTTGGTAAGGATCCATCCACACAATGTCTCCAGTCTTTGTTGGTCCAGTCCAAATTTTGTAGCCATACCATATTGGTTTCCGTCTCATGAACTGTTTGCACCCATGTTTGCCGAAGTAAGGCACCATTGTGTCATCAACGCTATGTTTTTCTTCATGCGGTGCATTTTCTTGGAATTGTGTATTGAGTATGTCAGATAACTGTCTCACTTTAGCATACCTGTCTGACTTATTTAGATTATCATTGTCACACAAGTGCAAGTTGGACATTATGAATTTGGATCTATCTCGGAAAAGCACCCCAGCTACAAGATCATTATGAGAATCTGATCTTGTTTCCCAGTACATATTCTGCCTCGGTACTTCAATATTACCGCTAAGTAAAAGTATTGCGATAAATTACCTCATTTCAATTGAAGTCAAATCGCCAAGTTTATTGTGTTTGGCAGCATATTGGCCTATGTATGTGACAAATATGTCAATAACATCTCATCAAAAAATGATCAGAACATTTGCGACGGACTTCGTTTGTTTGGATCGTAGTGTTGTTGAGGCCATTCATTATTGTACTCTGCAAGATCACAGTTCTCCCAATGATACGTCTTTTTCCTTTTTGTACCGCCATTTTTATCCTGTCTGCCTTCCCCTGCCCCTAACGTTTCTCGTCTTGCTCTTGTCCGTCCAGTAAGTTCACTTTCAGTAACTAGTTCTACTTCGGTTTCAGTTCTCAATTGACTTCCTGGTAAGTTATCTAACTCTGCAATATTTTCACTGCCTGAAACCTCATCAGTCACATCATCACAAGCATTTGTGGGGGGGGGGGGGGGGGGACGATATCTGATTGCTGGCATCCACTATATGATCATTATCTTCATCTTTTCAACTATTCTCAAAGCTTTATCGAGACTGAAACCCCTATACAAAAGAAATAACAGTAAATTATCATTTGTTCTAAATAAGCCCCCCTTATGACTGACGTACTATATGTAGTACGGCAAAATATAACAATCAATAGTGCGGACCATTGTTGATATTGCATGATTTTTACAGCATGGTATAATAAATTACCTTGTTTTTCAGTTGTGGATATAATACTAGTACTTAAAAATAAGTATAATACGAATTACACAAATCTTTTGTAGGCAATGTGATAGCGTTCTGCCATTTTCCCAAGTACAGGTACAGTAACACAGCTTTTCAGTGACAAATACAAACCAGAACTGCAAGATTTTGATTGTTGACTTCAATTTAAACTTCTAACAATGGCTTACAGTAGGTACCAACTGCTCATCACATAATCATATCCCACAGTAGGATTCTAAACAAAATTACATATAGCGTCCTACATGTAGGACGTCAGTCTTATCTGGGTTCGGGCACCATATAAGCAACAGCACGTTATAAAACTTACGGAAGGCATCTAGCTGGATCCTGCGCTTCGTATTGTAGAAGCTGGAAATGATAACTTTTACTTATTTAATACGTGAACGTTCGAGATACTTTCCGTATGTTCAGACTGTTCACTTCGCTTTTCGTTGTTGTGTGACCATGGGTGGAATATGACGTTACTGGTAATGATAGAATTAAAAATAAAATAAAATAAAATAAAAAGTAATAAAATAATAAAAAAAAAATAAAAAAATAAAAAAAAAAATGATCGGACTTCGTGAAATTACAAAAGAAATGACTGCAAATTCTAAAATCAAGCAAAGTTTTGTATAAGGATGATTGATTGTGATCGAAATTTTGCAGACAATGCGAAGCGATTGTCATGGCGTCTGAAAATTAAACTATTACGGACGTTGAGGAGTTGAAAACATTAAGAAATTAAATATTTGACTTGGAGGAGTTTGATTTAAATGAAAACCAAAATTAATTTAAATACTATATTTTCAGCAACAGCTTGCATTATTCTTACTTACATGAGTAGATACAGGTATGAAAGACGTCTTCTCAGTTCGGATACAGACAAGAGAGTGAGTAAAACTACTATCACCGTCTTCCCGCTTGTTCGGAAGTAAAAAATGACGAACGAAATTAAATTAGTTGCATTACGAGTCAGAGGGAACCGGAGGCGATAAGTATCGCTGATCAAAGATAAACAAAAAAATTTTAGTGTATCGTTACAAGAACTATGTCAAGTGGCTTAAACCGTTTGTAATTACGCACGATTTCAATAAATTGTAAACGGCAGCTTTCAGCACTTGCATTTTAGCGGAGGGTCTGACGGAACAACTTTTGTTACCGACTTTTATTTATACATATATTTTCGATAACAAACAGTATCAACATATAGACAAAAACAATGTTAATTACTTTTAAAGGTGCATATTGTTTTCACTAATTACAATGGCTCATACGGCTTGTACTTCTAAATCATGTTCGAAACTACTGCAGTGTTAAAATGCACGAACTTCGGTGAGCCTACGTCATAGCTATGTTGTAGTTGACTGGCAAAGTGTCTTGCCTCCAAATTGGACCATATTTATTCCCATATTGGAGGCAACCGATTCTTAATGACTTAATTAGGTGCTTTCTGGCACAGATCGGAACCTAAAACCTTGTAAAACATTTACTTATTAAGAAACTAATTTTTAGTTTCATTTTGAAGTCAAGCAATTTGAATAAATAGAGCGAATGGTCGGAAACGATTGAGTTTGACACCAATACCAACTATTTTCAATGATCCATTCCTACTTATTCATAAATATTTTGCCGGCCGCCGGGACCGAGGGGACTGCGGCGCGTCAGTCACGGTCTGCACGGCCACTACGGTCGGGGGTTTGAATCCCCCCTCGGGCATGGATATTTGTGCCGTCCTTAGTGTTAGCTAGTTCATAAGTAGTTTGTAAGTTTAGGGACTGATGACCCCGTAGTTAAGTCCCATACGCTATAAAAACATTTGAACATTTTCATAAATCTTTTGTGTCATCCTAGTTTATCATAGTGATATATTTTCATAGCCTGGCAGTAAAATGCATTTTATATGAATTTTGAAAAATATTCAGTAAAATAAAGCACGGAACTGGGATTGTATTCTGATTAAATTTATCATATCACATTAGAAAACGTAGAGTTATCACGAACCTATGGAAGTGCATCTGGCATCCAATAGAACTGAATTGTCCAATACGAAAAAATTGCTACGGATACACGCTCAGGTATTCAAATTTAAAAAATATATTTACCGATTTTTCAAGTTGTATTAAAATAAATTATTATGAACAGTTCAATTATTCATCCAAATATTTCTTTACTTCTTGATACATTTATTAAAAGTGAAGCAAGCGATATTTAAAAGTAATAACAGCAAAGAACTCCACCTTTGAGAAGCTCAAGCTGTCACCGCTTGGAACAAAAATGCCCTAATCTGCATAAGTAATGTTTAAAGGCTCTGTAACACTGAGTATCACTACATTCGACATACAGTCGAAGTTAGTGCCATTAACAGAGCATCGACAATACACGTGTTACTACTAGTCCGAGGATTCAATAAACTGCCAGCCGCGGTGGCCGAGGGGACTGAGGCGCTCCAGTCACGGTCTGCACGTCCACTACGGTCGGGGGTTCGAATCCCCCCTCGGGCATGGATATTTGTACGGTCCTTAGTCTTATCTAGTTCATAAGTAGTTTGTAAGCTTAGGGACTGATGACCCCGCAGTTAATTCCCATAAGTTCTACAAACACTTGAACATTTGATTCAATAAACTGCGCTGTAAACAACAGTTACTTTGCGTGATTTCTGCCGGCACTGACATGTTGGTACGAATACAAGAGTATAATTTGCATTTGTGAACATATCCTTCTTGTTTGATAAGAAATTACATTTTACTGTCTATCTCAAACCAGTGCATATTTTTGTGTACTTCCAATATTCACCGAATTCCGTTACTTTAAAAAAGTCAGACTAACTCCAAAGTAACAGTGAAGTTGGATGTATGTGTTTGGAGATGGAAACCAGTCGCACTTCCAGACCAGGTGCCGGCTCTCAGCAGCAATGACTGTAATAATGCTACGATGACAACTTTAAAAATTTTCCTGTTCTTGGGTAAGTTTCTACGGTCACCTTAGACCAGAGGTCGGCAAGTAATCTTAGATGGGGGCCGGACACCTCTGAATTTTTTTTTTCGAGATCCACAAGTAAAATCTCATATTCATTGTTAATTTTTTATTTTAATTTCCATTCACAAAATAATATGAAATACATCAGAAAGGCATATTTGTATTCAAAAATCTAGAAAAAGAACACTATTCTTTTATTTTAATTTTCACTCTCAAACTTATATGAATTAAAATTGATGTGAAATAGAAACGGAAAAAAATGAAAAAATCCAGAAAAACGTGTATTATTTTGGAAAGTAGCTTCAGGATTCCGTTCGTAAAGCGTAAAAAAATGGTGTTTAAATGGATATGCCCTGACCGCTTGGTTAGAGGTTTCAGAGATGATCAGAGTATGAAGTCGATTTATAGAGCCGGCCGCGGTGGCCGAGGGGACTGCGGCGCGCCAGTCTCGGTCTGCACGGCCACTACGGTCGGGGGTTCGAATCCCCCCTCGGGCATGGATATTTGTGCCGTCCTTAGTCTTAGCTAGTTCATAAGTAGTTTGTAAGTTTAGGGACTGATGACCCCGTAGTTATGTCCCGTAAGCTGTACAAACGTTTGAACATTCGATTTATAGAATTTCCTTGTTCATTAAATAAAGTTGTTGTGCTGCATTCGTGTGTACAGAGCTTTTATGCGGATTACCGGCTTGCTTTCTCCGTTCTGTTCCGTCAGTGTACTCTCCGGTGTTGCACATCATGACAAATAAATAAATAATAATAATAATAATAAAAGTTTCAAATGTTTGTTAAGCTTATGGGACTTACCTGCAGGGTCATCAATCGTTAAACTTACAAACTACTGATATAGTAACTTACACTAAAGACAACAGAAACATCCATGCCCGTCGGAGGATTCGAACCCCCGACGGGGAACGGCCTCGCGCATCGGAGCATCGTACCTCAATGCGCTCGGCCACACCTCCGCGCCCATTAAGACAAATATTTATTCAATCTGCCCATAATAATCATTAAGGGTAATAATTATTCAGCATTTCATTCTAAAATTCTATAAAAAGTGTAAGGGTGGCTCTCATACGAATTACTAAGAAAAAAAATTTTTTTTCTAAATAATTTGAATATGTAACTTATAATTTCAAAATATATTGGCGGTCTAAATTTTGGCCCTTTCGCGGTCCGGACTTGGACCGCGGTCCGCCAGTTGCAGACCGCTGCCCTAGACTGTTGTCCAGCAGTGTGTTACAAGAAAGGCGGGTTCAAAGACTGCGTCAGCGGCTTGATTGGCCTCTCGGTGGCCTGCCCCCTTCATTCCTCGCTCCCCTCTGCACTCGGCCGCGCGCGCCTTTGATCTCGCGGTGATGAAAGATTCCGCCGCCCGCCTGCCTCGTCCAGATCATTGTGTGGCCGGCACACCTTGTCCCTACCCTCCAGACAGTCTGCGACGCGCCCAGTCTTGTGTCGCCGCAGGGGGGCTCTGCGGATTGGAAACGCCGATCACCGCCTTTCTATCTCTCTGGACCCCGACTGCGTATCTGACGTACAACGTCTTGTCTTCATACTGAAAGCCGAATGCGTGCCTTTTGTCTGGCATTGTCTTTCTGTTCTCTACCCTCTTTGACAGTCCCGTAAACCGCAGTGCTGGTTACTGACTCTAGGATTCCTTTCATTCGTAGATCCGCCGGCTGCACGCTCACTTAAGGCCCCTATACACGTTGCGATTTGTTGGGACTAATTTATTGGCTGTCCGATAAATTGTACGTGTGAGGCGCGAACACGCGAAAACAAAATCAGTTCGACAACCAGACACCTGAACAGCATGGCGTTGCGTGCAGTTGGTCGGAACGTGTGTAGGCTGCTACCAACTGGTTGGTTCGTTGGACATCTTGTTGGTCGTACGACAAATCGGAGAGTGTGTAGGGGCCTATAGTACGAGGGTGGTCTCGTAAGTACTTGGTCTGACGGCACTATGACAGTCGCTATTCAAAAATGTTTATCGATTACAAGGTATACGATCTATGAAGCATATATTTAAAGTTCGAAGACGCCACATTGTTCAGTATTTGGTTGGCAGCCATCAATAGTGAACGTTGTGAATGAACTTATGAAAATGGTGAAACTTGATCACCGGTATGTAATACAAGTTTTTTTTTAAAAGGCCTCAGTGCAACCAATATGAAAGCTGAGCTAGATTCTACTTTGGGAGAGTCGAGTCCTTAGTTTACAACAATAAAATAGTGGGTAACTGAGTTTAAACGGGACCGTACGAGCTGCCAAGACGAGTATCGCAGTGGAAGACGAAATGAGGTGACGACTCCAGAAGTAGTGAAGAAAATCCACAAAGCAGTACTGACTGAAAGTGCGCGAGCTAGCATTCATAGAAGACACTTCAAATAAGTGTAGTACATCGCATATTATCTGAAAATTTTATCCGCGCGGGAGTAGCCGAATTGTCTGGAGCGCCGCGCTACGGATCGCGCGGCCTCCTGCGTCGGAGGTACGAATCCTTCCTCGGGCTTGGATGTGTGTGTTTCCTTAGGTTAGTTTAACTTAGTATGAGTAAGACCTTACAGATAAAGGTGAAGCAATGAATTAAAATTTGTGATACGACTGGGAATCGAACACGGACCTCCATGCCTACTAGGCAAACGTCTTACCGTTAGACCACCGCACCACTAACGATTAAGGCGCCTCGGAATAGTGTAAATACGACTTCCCTCCATGTCACAAACTTTAAATCAGAAGTTGAATTAAAATTTGTGACGTGGAGGGATGTCGTACGTAGACTACTCCGAGGCGCCTTAATCTTTAGTGGTGCGGTGGTCGAACGGTTCCGGGCGCCGTGGCTCAGCGCGCCCGATCAGGGAGCTAAACGCTCTCTGTAATAAAAAAAGCTGAACCAAATATGCAACGAACAACCAGGAGCAAACTAAACGAAAGACCGCAAAACACAGATCTACGTCAAAAAAAAAAAAAAAAAAAAAAACAAAAAAAAACCGGTAAGACGTCTGCCTAGAAAGCATGGAGGTCCGGGTTCGATTCCTAGTCGCATCACAAATTTTATTTTATTGCTTCACCTTTATCTGTAATGTTTTGGACATATTCGAGACGAAAAACCATCCCAGGGTTACTGAATTTATATTTAAATTAGTTTAAGTAGTTTATAAGTCGATGGACTGATGACCAACGTAGTTTGGTCCCATAAGAATTACAAACATTTGATTTTTTGAAAATTTGAATATGTGTGCAAGTTTTGTGCCGCGTTTGCTCACACTCGAGCAAAAACAATGTCGTAAAGATATTTAAATTGAGTGTTTAACAAAGTTTCGCAGTAACAAAGCTGATCTATGACGCCGCTTCATAACCGTCGATGAAACATGGGTCTACCACTACACTCCCAAGACAAAAGAACACTCAAAACATTGTACAAAAGTTGGAGAAACGACCCAAAAAAAGGCGAAGACCGTTTTATCTGTAGGCGTCGATGTTTTAGAATGCGCGTGGTATTATTTTCATTGATAACCTTGAACAAGTAAAAACTATCAACGGCGAGTATTATCCGAACTGATTGCAACGTTTGAGCGAAGAAATCAAGCAAAAACGGCCGCATTTGGTCAATAAGAAAATATTTACTCAAGACAATGTACCAGTTCACAAGTCGTTATTGCATAGGCCAAAATTTATGAATTAAAGTTTGAATTGCTACCTGTTATGCATCCTATTCGTCAGATTTAGCCCCTCGTTTTATTTTCTGTTCCACAACTTGAAAAAATGCGTCAGTGGTCGAAGATAAAAAAAAAAAAATGAAGACGTAGTTTTGGCAGTTAATGCCTATTTTGAAGAGTTAGACAGTTTTCATTATAGAACTGGTATCGAACTTGTTGAACATCGCTTGAAAAATGTTTAGAGCTGAAAGGAGTTCATGACTAATAATAAATAACTTTTTTCCAAAACTTTTGTGTATTCCTTGTTAGGTCGGTAACTTATCGGATTACTCTCGTACTGTAAAATTCTTACACTTCTGGATATCAAAAATGTAGCTCCAAGAAGGAGTGCAGATATCACACCCAAATTATTTAGGAGATAACACTTAGTACAAAGACCGTAAGATTGAAAATACAGCCCCCTGTGAAGTAAGGAAGATATGAAGTCAGTATTTAGTGTTGCTGCCACGTCTTTCTATGACTGCTGTTACGCGCCTCGACATAGACACCGAGTGGCTCTGAATACGTTGTTAGGGCATAGCATTCCATTCCGTACTGCTAAAGTTGGTCTGGTGTAAGGTGCCCAACTTTTTCAAAACTCAATGCGGGAATGTGAAGCAGGACTACGATCACGTGACTCATTGTGCCAGTTATTCTGAAACTACGAAAGGCCTACTCCTTTACTGTTAAAGTAACAACTCTAACATGAGTGACATTTCATTCTTAATTGTCAATCTTTATTTACAGTTCCCAATTATTTTCTCGTGCCCTAATTTTGAATTTTAAAGTCTGACAGTTTTTACAAATTCCTTTCTCCGTTACGTTTTTCCGATCACCTTAGTTGTTTGTACTGCTTTTATTTGATCCAACCCTTAGAGCATCGCGCTCCACACATTTTGATAAGTAGCTTACTCCGCCCAAAGAAGTATGTTTTACAAAAACTTCGAATTAAATGTGTTAAAAACTACTTTATAAAACCATTAGAACTACTCTAGTATAGACGTTTTATCGATGAAGTGCAGAGTTTAAGTGTGCCTTATTACATGCAATGCTCACTCACGTTCGTTATTGCATTTTCTGAATTTTACCACTTTTTTTATTCCTGAGGGAATTTACTTGTCAGATTTTTAAATACGTTTGTACAGACATCACGTTTGCCACCTTGAGCACCGAAAAATATCCCATTACACTTATAGAAATGTACTTAAGAAAGCACAGAAAATATGGCAAAACAGAATTTTTTAATAATTCATCCTATCACCAAATGCAGTACCAGATTAAAACACAGACAACTTCCACTGCTATCGAATTTGTCACTTTGAAATAATCAGATGATGTGTATTATTTGTTTTTCCTTTGTGCTTAGTGCAAGAAGACTGTCATTTATTCGTGAATTTGACTTGCAAGTGTAGCATAACATTAAATATTTTTACTAAAATTACAGCTGTGACGTTTGTCGCTTGCGTATCCGTTCTCACATCAGTACATACGTCTGACGTTTTGTTTTGCGATTATCAACTTTTTCAACGGGGCTGGAGAGAGAACCGAAGCGCTCTTCGTCTTTCTGTTCTGCAATCTTGTACTGATCAGACGCCTCTTCATACTCTCTGCTAGGAAAATGTAAGTGTGAGCATTTAATTATCTTCCTTATTGTAATAACCCCTCCCCCCCCCTAGTTTGCTTTCAAACGTTTTTAATTTCAAAATGACCTTTTCCATGTAATTTTTTATTCATTGTCTTCTGCAAGTTGCGGTCAACCGTCATTATTACGATTCGTTTCGCGATTGCACATGTTTGGTTCAAACATAACACTTTTCTACACTCAATTTATACTGATTTCATTCTCAGAACATGTAATTAATGTTTTTATTAAGCGAAGTCCAATATTTTATGATTTTACTTACCTTTTGTGTCAGTAACTTAACTCTATCGTGAAACTTTGTTACGCGAAGCCTAAGATAACCAAGCATCGATTTCCGGCTGAAAGTTTAATTTCATTCCCTATTCCAGCACAAAACAATGTCTACAGCTGATCCACGCCTCTTCCTGCAGGTGGTGCTTTGAGGTGTTTTAACTTCAACAATGACTACCGCTATTTTTTAACGCCTCTATGATCCTTGCTCTGGTCTCACATCGTCTTAAAAAAAAAATAATTCCTGCAGATATTCCGAAATTCATTCAATTCCATAAGCGGTAACACCAAACCGAAATATGAAAGCAACACTACACAAGCAGTATGACTAGTGTGACGTACACAAATAGTTTCGGCTCGTGCTCTTGGACCAACAATTTTAAAGTTACTGGAATTCGGGAATGCGGGTTGCTTTTGCCATTTTGCGGGACATTTTCAGTGATTATTCCAATGCGGGACAACAAGTGCAAATGCGGGACTGTTCCGCAGATTCCGGGACGGTTGGCCGCTTAGGTAAGTGCTTCCCGCGCCAATCGTTACGCGATCTGCAGCTGACGTTTCCGATATGTAAGAAATCGGTAGAATAGGGGGCAATGCAGCAGTGCAATCCGACGTGTGACGAAGATAAAACTATATTAGATTAATACTTGTTCCATAGATCATATATATGACATTTCGCAATGATGTGGAACGTGTCAGTTTAATAAATGGTGTCTTCACATGACTATCAATATTTTAAGATAAATTTTTTTTTAGAGAAATTACTTTTACCTAAAAATTCATCTAAGGTGTAGGAGTTGCCATTCAAAACTTCCTTTAATTTCTTTTTAAATACCAGCTGGCTATCTATCAGACTTTTCGTGTTACTTGGTAAGTGACCAAAGACTTTTGTGGCAGCATAATTCACCCCTTTCTGTGCCAAAGTTAGATTTAACCTTGAATAGTGAATGTCATCCTTTCTTCTAGTGTTGTAGCTATGCACACTGCTATTACTTGTCAGTATGAGTCGGATTGTTAATAACAAATTTCATGAGTGAATATATATATATATATTGTGAAGCTACAGTGAAGATCCCTAGATCCCTAAATAAATGTCTGCAGGATGTTCTTGGGTGGGCTCCAGAAATTATTCTGATTTTTATTCAATGTTGAATTGCCCCAGAATATGATCCCATATGAAAGCAGTGGAAAAAATAGGCACAGTAAGCTAATTTACTGAGATGTATATCACCAAACTTTGCAATGACCCTGATAGCATAAGTAGCTGAACTCAAACGTTTCATCAGATCTTCAATGTGTTTCTTCCAATTCAATCCCTCGTCAATGCAAACACCTAAAAATTTGAATAATGTACCTTAGCTAAGGATTTCCGTTCAGAGTCTAAAATTATTAATGGTGTCATGTTATTAACTGTGTGAAACTGTATGTTCTGGGTTTTATCAACGTTTAATGAGAGTCTATTTGTAGAGAACCACTCAATAATTTTCTGAAAGACATCATTTACAATTTCATCAGTTAATTCCTGTTTGTCAGGAGTGATAGCGATACTTGTATCGCCAGCAAAAAGGAATAGCATAGCATCTTCGGGAATATAGAACGCAAGTCATTCATATAGCAAAGGACCCAAGACTGAATCTTGTGGGACCCCATTTTTTATAACTGCCCAGTTAGAGAAATTAATTGTTTTTTTCTGTATCATATGAACTGCTTATTTCAATTCTCTGCACGCTTCCAGTTAAGTATGATTCAAACCATTTGTGCACTCTCCCACTTATACCACAATACTTAAGCTTTTCTAGAAGAATCCCGTGTTTTACACAATCAAAAGCCTATTTACACAATCCAAAGAATTGAGTGTCTGGAACACTGCATGCCACGTTTCGGTGCACCGTATTCTGTTGCAATGTGGTCGTGAGCAAGTTCCCTAGTTATGGGATGTCAACAGTCTCGAACAGTTCAGAGATGTAACGTTGGCTGTTTAGTGTACCGGGGGGGGGGGGGGTGGTGGTCTCGGTAGTTGGCGAAGCACAGTGCACCGGTTGAACTGTCTCTCATCATGGTGCCTACAGATTCAAATCTGACCAACGTGGAGGATATAACGCCACATGTAACAGGGCCCCTCGAAGTCTCTGAGAGAATCAGCCATGACAGAATATGTGTGTGTAACACGTATGAGATAGGTGAAGTATCATCACACTTTCAGAAAAATATAATAATCCCCATTCCAAAGAAATCACACGGAGACAGTTTAATAAGCCATGGTTGCAAAATACTAACACGAAATTATTTACAGAAAGATCGAAAAACAGGTAGAAGCCGACATGGGGGAAGATCAGTTTGGATTCAGGAGAAATGTAGAAACACGGGAGGCAATACTCACTTTACGAGTTAGATTAAGGAAAGGCAAACCTACATTTATAGCGTTTGTAGATTTGGAGGAAACTTTTGACAATATTCACTGGAACACACTCTATCGAAATCTGAAGCAAGGAGGAGCAAATATTGCGCAAGCGCAAGTCAACACGCTCAGGCTCACAGAGATGCCCAGAGGTGCCTCACACAGAGTGCATCCCAGAGTGACCCTGACAGCTACAACACCAAGAAGAATCGCTTTTGAAAAGATCAATGTCTTTTTATTTTTATTTTTTTAAGGAAAGAAAAGAAGGTAAGGATGAACTTTATTCAATTATGGTAATACAACAAAACATCACAATGAACATTAAATTTTTCTTGAAATGGGCCAGACACCATGACCCAAATATATACTCCTTCGTCGCCTGAAACACACCCATTACTCTTCTTAAACAAAAAGGTTTATCACCTACAAAATACGAGATGTACAGAATTTGTTACTTATGCGGATATATGTTGTCCTCTACTAGCAGTCACAGACTGAAAAATGGTACCAAAGGAGAGGACAGAATGTAGTAGGTGTTATAAGATGTTTCAGTCAAAGGCAAAAAAGGCTCCATCACAAATATTGTCCCATAATAAACAGACGGCAGTACAGCTTATTCACTGGCTCTGCCTACAGATCAAATAAAATGAAGTGAATTTGGGAGAAAGCGGGGGGGGGGGGGGGGGGGGCGAGGAATCAGAAACCGTGTCTTGAGCCTCCAAAGTTTGATGTGAAGGTGGGGTGGTGACTGCCCCTCCCCCCTCCCTAAAAGTATTTTTGGGGGTATTTTCATGTGAATTCTTCGTTATTAAATATTATTTTTATATCATTTTGGTTGGGTTACTTCTTTAAATTACCATCTTTAATATTGCGTCATTAGAGCTAAAAACTGAAAACAAATACTTTTACAAAGACAATAGTCAAGATATTTCACAAATTGTGCGACCTACAAGTTTTTCATAAAGCGACCAATAAATTACCGAACAGACGGAAACGAAACACATTTTATCAGGGAGGGTGGGTGGGGGGAGTCATTAGCGTACTTAATTTTACTATTTTGAATGAGTTATAGACAGGTTATTTGAACGTCATTCGGTAGATAGATTTAGTGCAGTAGTTTCAATGCATCGTTCGCATTCACAACTAGTTCATCACTTTAATGGCCTATCTGTGATAGTAAATGTCAGCCATTTGCAGCCACGTATTTTATGTTATTGCAGTTCATTAAACGCTGAACAATTTCTCCTCAGCTTAGTGTCCAGGAAGTAATATGTTACAGAATTGCCCTCAGACTTCAAGAAGAATGTGTTAATTCCGAAGAAGAATTGTCATTATTTCAGAACTGTTAGTTTAATAAGTTCAATTGTTTGTAAACCAGTTGGACCAAACTGCTATGGTCAACAGTCCATATACTTTGAAGTATTAAAATGCGAAGACCGCAAATATTATTTTTCCTGACGACGCTTTCGATACACTTACGGTATCATCAACTGGTCACTTGTGTCCTATGTTATCGTTTTGTGAAGGCGCATGGCATTAAAATAGTACGTCAATCGTAAAGAAATTAACTTTGACCAATGGTACGTCACACATAAAACGGTTAAAATACTTAATACACAGAGCACTCTGTCAACATGACGCAAAGGAGAATGTATTTTGAGTATTTTAACCGTTTTATGTGTGACATACCATTGGTCAAAATTAATTGTTTTATGATTGACGTACTATTTGAATGGCATGTGCCTTCACAAAACGATAACACAGGACACAAGTGACCAGATGATGATACCTTAAGTGTATCGAATCCGGTCGTCAGGAAAAATAAATCAATATTTGCGATCTTGGCATTTTAATACTTCAAAGTAAAGAGATTGCCGTCCTACCATGGAAAAATTAAAAGTCTGTAGACTTACAAACTACTGAAATTTACTTACATTAACCTAAGGACGACACACACACCCATGACAGAGGGAGAACCCGAACCTCCGACTGGAGCGACCACACAATCTTTGACGTGGCGCCTTAGACCTTGCGATCATTCCCTCTTGGTATTTACAGCTATCTGATCAGTGAAGTTAATGATAGAAATAGTTGAATACCTTGATAACGATGGCCACTCATGAAGGAACCTCTCCCATGTGTGACTGAAGGATGCAGTCATGCATTATCGTAAACGTCTTTTGGGGTTTTGGATAGATGAACTCGTTTGTTTGTAGAAAGCAACATGATTGATCGGTCCATACAAAATACTCCTAGTCATCAAGTTTCCAGGATTTATGATCGTGACAACGCTACTTTAGCAGCTTTCAGTTGACTTCCGTTATTAAGAGTTCTTTGGAGCACTATAGCGCCTCTATCGCTTGTTTGCTGCACTATGCCATCCACACTTCAAGCATAGCATACATCTAAATATTTTTCCGTGATTTAACTTTTATAAAACGAAGTTGCTCCATTCAAATCCGTGAAGTAGTTTAGGAGATTAAGTGTTTCTAATAGATGAACAGACAGTTTCTGAAAACACTTAAGATTACGATGTATCTTTTTTTCCGTGATCTGATTTTGATGAAACCATGCCTATATGTTGCCCCAATCTTAGTTCAAGTTTCCTGTGAAAACCGCATGCAAAAGTGTCAGTACATTTTTTTAAATATGTTTGCGAAACGTGTTTCAAATAGGCATATCTTCGTGAATATGACGTAGCTTATATCATACATCAGTGATATTCGCCATTTTAAACATTTATTTCATGATCATTCATATCTCTTGACAATGTACTGAGGCATGGAAAGCTGAAATATAAGAAGTAATAAGTATTTCATTAATGGAGTAGAAACATAATTGAAAACAATTATTATTCTTACGGTTGGCTCTCTTTCCGCTAGATGCATTATTATCGCTCCAAGCGTGAGACTTAAAACTTCTATAGCAGTTGTACGTATACGTTCGACTGTGATATCACTATGTATTAGTTTTATATTATTACTAGCTTAAACCCGCGGCTCCGCTCGCGTGTTTGTTGATTGTGATAGATAATGCGCGAAACGTCAAATCGATTTTTTTCAGAGATGTATTAAAATAATTTCTTTTTTACTGCTTTATTTATTGATTATATATTTCCTTATTCGTATGCTTATCCCTACAGAGAAAGAGCTGAAGACATTGTAGCATGCATAGACCAAAGATATGGTTTGCGGCGTCACGTTTCGCTGTAACCTCTTTGCTATAGAGTCGCAAACGTCATCGCTGGCCTTCAGTCCGAATTTTTTTAATAATTTGACGGCTTTCAACCACCATATCTTCCACCCCCTTGTAACTATGAGCATGGAACTGCTATGGTGTACAACGGGAGACTTCGGACAACAATTATACACAGACCATTCGTTTGTGTTCTGTAGTTTTCGTTGCAAAGCGAAATATGAACATACACACATGTAGAATTTTATATACACCGATAGCTTTCCATCCCAATATACTCCACCCTTTTATCATTATCAGCCCTCAAGCAACAATGCAACCAATAAAACTGTTTTCAAAGAGTAAATATAATTTTCAAAGAGTAATTATTGTTCCGCATTTCGCGTTATATTTTTCAAATTATTAACATCTGTCAGATCGGTATAAACCTTCCTCAGGTATAAATTAGTAATTGTACAAATATTTAAGTCTCTGCGTCTTGTCGTTCGGACGTGATAAGCGTACCGAACAGACATTCACATTAATATATATAGATAAATAGCAATCCGATCGCCATAAAACCGTGCCTAAAGCCTTCCCCGGGTAGACATTAGTAACTGTACAAATTTTTAACTCTTTATGTCTTGTGGTTCAGACGTGATGAACGTACACCGAACAGACAGACGATCCCACTCGGCTGTGTTTGGCTATACGCCTCTGTCTCACATTTCTAAAACGCGATTGTATAAACGTGCATTTGGCAACACTTCGCCATAGTTATATAGAAAGCTACTGATTTCGCCTTCAGCTATTTGCGCTTCACAGTTCAAAGATGTCAACAGCACAGTCAGCTTTCAGGAATATCCTTAAGTTGACTGGAATGCAGTAGCATCTTGTCTCTAAATATAAAAATGTTGTGTTGGTTTGTGTATGTTTGAAAATAGGTATGTAAAAACATCCGCATAATCCAGTAGTACGTTATATCAATATTTCAAAGCATTCCGTCAAGAACTTTCAGAGATAATGGATTTTGAACATAAGACTAAACATGGTTCCAAGTTAGATTTCTAAGACGAGATACAGTAAGGGTAGGCAATGATGAAGAGGCGGAGGGGAGATATACACGCACTTTTTTTATTTGTAACCAAGACTCCAAATACCAACTTCTGTAGTTCAGGCTTCAAAACTGACTTAATTGTAGCATCCTTCAAAAACCTTTTCATCCCCTATTTCACCCCCTTAATAGCTGATTTTCAGAAAAAACTTAAAGACGCCATTTTTGAATTCTAAACAAGAATCCATATACCAATTTATGTAGGTCTAGCATGAAAATTGCCGGCCGCGGTGGCCGAGGTGACTGAGGCGCTCCAGTCACGGTCAGCACGGCCACTACGGTCGGGGGTTCGAATCCCCCCTCGGGCATGGATATTTGTGCCGTCTTTAGTCTTAGCTAGTTCATAAGTAGTTTGTAATCTTAGGGACTGATGACCCCGTAGTTAAGTCCCATAAGTTGTACAAACATTTGAACATTTGAATTTAGCATGAAAATTGTCTGGATAACAGCGTATTTCCCCAAAACGTTTCATCCCCTATTTCACCCCCTTAGTGACGGAATATCGAAAAATCGCTTCTTAAACGACGCCAACGGTGTAAGATGAACATACTCTGCAAAAGTTTTTGTCATCAGTGGTTTTGGCTGGGCCATGATGAGTTATTCATTTAATCAGTCAGTCAGTCACTCGGAACATTGCCTTTTATTTATAGATATTATGCATTACAAGCTGTTGTGATCTCTCTCGAAGGTGGTCCATGCAGTGTCCCCTGTTATATACTGAGTATTACCAAGCGGAACGCAGATGCATCGGACGCAGAGTATACCGTGCTCACGGGTCCTTTAGGGGGATGCTTCTCCAGTGTTGGTCGAGCTGATCTCTACGAGTTTACGAGAGTAACTCGGGCGTTCGATCCTTGATTGTCGTGAGTGCACTCGGGCTCCATTTGTAGTCTGGGGCAACGTCCCAGAGATAAATTAAATTGGTCCCAATCCCCCGGTTCCGACCAAGGTTTTCCTTGGTTGTTAGGCGTATGCCGGAACTGGTAAGCCCCTCCCACTTATTCCCAATTGGGATCCCCCTCTTTGCCCCACTATCAGCTTGTCTGATAATTGGCTGAATAGAACCGCGACTCTTTATGGGCCGGATCTCAAACAGCCCGCTCCACTCCTCGGAGTGGAGAATGAAAAGAATAAGGTTTATTTTTTTTTAAAGCGAATCGCAGCGAAATCATTTGCAAAGTCGCTTCGAGTGCAAAATAATATCTGCAACGAAATTCTTAGTTTTCAAGGATAATTGATTTATTTACAGTGGTTCGTGCAAGAACGTACTAACGACACAGCAGGAACTGCATAAAAATGTTATTTTATGATAAAAAAAGATTCGTTCAAAATATTCAATCTGATAAGAATTTCCTTCGAAATTCCCTGTCTTACAGAAAACAACATTCCCGAGTAACTCTCGGGGACGAGATGCTTTCTAATAATGTTTGCAATTGAAGTAGCCGGGCCTCTAACGACATATATCGAATGTGCGCTTCTAAATCCCCACCGACAAAAAATGGACGTTTACCATCATAGAATTATTTGGAAATGACTGTTTAATTTTACTTACGGCAGCTGCGGCATTCGCTGCTAATGTAATATTTCATGGTAAACACGGAAGATAATTAGCCTCATTGTATATAACTGAGTTTTCAAAGAGCAGTCATGAGATTTTGGCTACTTCAGCCGCAGCCACGAGTGAAATTTTACTGAAATCATTATAGAAATACATGAACATGAAAATGGCGTATCAATTTTATAATTATACAAGGAAGCCAATGAAACTTACACAAGTCAAATGGCGCTTTGCCATAGATGCGTGCAAAACGAAAATCATGTGTATACGTAGCCATTAAGAGAGGCAAAAGGAAGCAGATGTTATCATATCTATAGCTCTGATCACGCTTTAAATTCTCCAACTGCCAAATAAGTAAGCGTCGAAAACTGAAGCGGAAGCAACTTCTGCCTCACGTACCAGGTTAGGTTAGTTTAACTTAGTTTAAGTAGTTTGTAAGGCTAGGGA
Source organism: Locusta migratoria (assembly GCA_026315105.1). Lineage (NCBI taxonomy): Eukaryota > Metazoa > Arthropoda > Insecta > Orthoptera > Acrididae > Locusta > Locusta migratoria. The sequence continues at coordinate 225,831,032 of CM048747.1, read as the reverse complement.
CTAATAACCAATGCAGTTGAGTCCCATAGATTTAAGAACATTTGAATATTTTCTTTTGAAGTTACGAGATTAATTACTCAGTCTTGAATGATGTTAGATGCATCATATTGCAGATAAAAATCCTAAAAACTAAACTACATTCAAAATTAATTTTTTGGGTACATATTAGTTCTAGTTAATGTTTCAGAGATAAATAATTCTATTTCTAATACTGCTTTACCTGAAATCATTCAGTGTGGCATAAAAGTGATATAGGTCTACTATAGCACTCATTTATGGGATGAAAGTACTACCAGTTAACAGTCAGCTCGCTTTCAAAATTGTTACAGTTGCTTATATAGAAATAAAATTGACGAAGCTTATAATTAGATGTGACACGTTTGACCCTCGATGTGTATATCTATCTGACGATTATCGAATATAGACGTCAATATTGGAAACAAAGAGAAAAAGTGCATTTTTATGAAGGATGAATGAACTAGAGACTTTGTTTCAGAATTATTTGTACTGAGAAAAAAAAGTTCGCATTTGAAAATATAAGTATCTTATGTGTAAACAGAAATTTGTGGCACGTTTTTCAATAAAGAATATAAATATTGATAAATACCGAAAAATTTATGATATTATGTTGGCAAATCGGGCGTTTGCACTACAAAGCAACATAAAATGGGATTAACAGCAAAACCTGACGAAACGCTCTTCATACATGATCACACGTTGAGCAGTGTCATGGAGTCATTTCCGAAGAGTAGCTGTGCACGCAACAGGGAGTAATTGAAAATATACTTATCGTAAAATACTACTTTCATTGCCGTTGTTCAAGATTCAGTAACAATGGGCGAAAATGTCGTACCTCATAGACCACAGTTGGTTGATGTTTCCTTAGAAATGAAAGATACTACATGCATGGTACAGCCAGATCACTCTCCTGATTTGAACCCCCATACAACGTATCTGTGATGCAGCAAGGAGACGGGTTGCAGTACGTCAGCATCCAGCAACAAATCTCCATGGTTTCCGAACATCTCTGCAGAATAACACAGCGTGATTGCCTCAACTTGAGACGATGCTATCCGCAGCATGATCCGCCGTTGCCCTGCCTTTAGAGGGTAGGTAAATTAACCAGTTGTGAAAATGTGTGTTAAGTTGGGATGGACGAAGAAACCATTGTTGTGTACCGTTACTCATTTTACAGCTGTTTCCGTTAATGATTCTTTATATTGTTTCTACTTGACTAACTCATTTTTATGTAGTTCTTTTGGGAATATAAACGCAACCTTGTAAAATCTCCGTTTGTTGCTACAACTTTGCACCAGTGTATTACGATAATGAAAATGCAACACACTAATATGCGTATGTTATTCACGCAAGTATTTTTCTGATCTGGAAAAGGTGTAGTTTATGAGTTATGTAATTAAACACTCCAATAATCTGCTTGTCAGATAGACAAGTGAAATATACATATGCTTTTTCCAGCCTGCGAAGTAGACAGTTCCGCAGCTACTATGACCACCTTACTGAAACAATTCTTGTTGCAGAAAGCAATCCGACTGACTATAAGAACGATTGTGGCTTAAGATGTAGGTACATGTCTGGCAGCTGAGTTTTTATGGGAGTAAAGTACTGAGATGTGATTGGGAGATATAAATATAATATAATTGACTAAGAATCTATATGACAAGAATATTTCAAAGGAAGTGGCATGGGTTAGAAGTGGAGGGAAAGGGATTTGGTTAAAGAATTAGCAAAGCAAAGGACGATGGCGAAGTGAGAGGCGAAGATAGGAGGAGGATTGGATAGAGGAAGGAGGAAGCAGGACGGGAAGATGAAGGAGAGCAAGGTTGAATATGAAGTTTGCTGTACCAGACCCCTAACATTAATTTTATTAACTTAAGATCCAAGGACAGTATCAAGGAGAAACAGAAACATAAACACTATCATAAGCCATCGTTAGGAGTAATTTACTGATACAATAATCTTTAAACCACCCTGAGTAGTACAATTGTACGTACAATCAATTTGTGCGCAGTTATATATGCGTTTGTGGGGAGATTACCAAAGGCTGAAACAAACAGATTATTTACGAAACGAAACCGGCCTAAGCAGAAGATGCGTACTGGTTAACTGCCGGAACTTATAGCACTTCACTTATTCTTAGTGCACATAAACGGGGCACTTTGCTCCATAAAAAGAAACGAACATCGAATATGTAAATCTCCTGCTGCAGTCCAAGAGCAAATAATTCAGGTGGATTTACTGGTGAGATTAAGCTAACGTATTGCTCGTTAGCGACAAGTACTCGGCATTGGCTTTTGCGAGCCACGAGGAAATTCTGTAAAGAACTTAATGAAGTCTGGTTTAGATGACCGTTTTGTTAAAATATGCTAGTCGTTTGTGAACCCATCGTATTTTCAATTGGCATTTATCTTGATACAGACGTTACAGTTACCTTTGCGGTGAACCAGATGCAATTCACAGAGGGCAATAGTTATCTTCACTATAGTTTAGGTGACCGAAAATTTTTGCAGTATCGATACCAATGTCTCTTGGAACATCATAATATCGATGTTAAAAACAGAAATCAGTTTTCGATGTCAGACAAACTAACAAACTATTAGTTACAATTATTCACAGTTCTTTACGGAATGTAAACGAATCATTTCCCAGTCATGGTGTATTGGAATAACCCGAAACCTCACTAACGAGTTTGAATTAAAAATCGCGACTACCAACTAGACTGTAATAATAGCTGAACCATATCAGCATTATTAGATCACGAACTCTAATAAGAATTTAAGCTTGTTGGTGTCTGACTTATTATTCGCCAAAATCTCGTATTGATTAACGATGTCATTTTCCCGTTGTTTTGACTATTCATTTTCAGTCTTGTTTTGAGCTTGTCTGTGAATCTATACTTCGTTACAAGTGGTATAAAGACCACAAGATTTATCAGGCTTCCTTCTATGACTTTCATGTCATAAGTAACCTACTTCCTTGTCTCGTCTAATCAGTTGCTTTTTACTTCTCTGAATTAATAATTTTGAATAGTCTGTCCGTGGGACCATTGTTGTTGATTACATAAATACAGTAGTAGAAAGTAAAGCGTATCTTGCCCATGTTGTTAGGAAACTTACCTACTAGATGTTATCTTAAGGGAAATATTTTCTTGGCAGTAACACATTTAAAATTATCCACTCCTGTTTTTAGTTTTAACGATTTCAGAATTCCCCCAACAGACAATTTGTAGTAAACAATCTTATACATCAGCTTGCTTGAAAATAATACAAAAGTCTGAATGTTTGTTAACCTAAGGTCTGTTGAAACTTCCTGGCAGATTAAAATTGTGTGCTGGTACCGGGACTCGAACCCGGGACCATTGCCTTTCGCGGGCAAGCACTCTACCACTGAGCTACCCCGCCACAACTCACAAACTGAAGACCTTCTGTGAAGTTTGGAAAGTAGGAGGCGAGGTACTGACAGAACTAAAGTTGTGAGGTGGATCATGAGTTTTGGCGGGATACCTCAGTGGTAGAGCACTTGCCCGCGAAAGGCAAAGGTCCCAGGTTTGAGTCCCGGTTCCGGCACACAATTTTAATCTGCCAGGAGGTTTCATATCAGCGCACACTCCGCTGCAGAATGAAAGTTTCAGTAAGGCCCGTTGGTTGGCGGACCAGTGTCGATGGTTGACACAGTGGGGCGAATGAGCGCGCGGTTCTGTGGAGTCGAGTGACCACGGACGTCCATACGAATACTGTGTTAACGCCGCTTTAGCACACTGTTCGATGCAGTCAGGGGTCATTTAATGCTAACCTGATATAAGAGAAGAGAAATTCTACACGCAAGAGAACGTTTCACGGGGAATCCTATGGTAGAACAAAGATGTACGAAAGGGGTGTTCGTCACATTGTATTCGTATTTGCGCAGAGGTGACAATTTTTTTTTACATATTGTCGTATGTTTATTCGTTTCTTTGACGAGCTTGTCAGTAGAATACGAGACAAACCTGACGCTTGAAAATCGCAAAAGGATTCCTATTACACGAACAGAATAAGTAGCAGTAAACTTAAGGTAAGAATATGAATAAGTGTACGGAAGACGATTGATTTAAATAATATACTTAATCGTCTACAACTTTACAACCATGTATTGTATTCGTTTGGTAGTAGATAATTTTACATTTGTGTTATAGTACAGCTCAATTCCTATGAATATTATAACTTATCCCAAGATGATATCAATATTTATTGTTCTTCAGAAGGATAGCAACTTGCATCGGCACAGCATAGACTAGCCAGGATGCTGTTTTCAAGGTACATCATAGGTGAAAGACGTCAGTGATTAGTGAAATGAGCAGCATGAAGCTAGGATGTGTATGTTAATGATGGCTTCAGTTTGCTTAATCGACATAAGCAGTTGAAGAACCTGACTACTTCTGCTGCACATGGTATCCTCAGGACTATGCACGCGCCGGCCGCGGTGACCGAGGTGACTGAGGCGCTCCAGTCACGGTCAGCACGGTCACTACGGTCGGGGGTTCGAATCCCCCCTCGGGCATGGATATTTGTGCCGTCCTAGTTCGTAAGTAGTTCATAAGTAGTTTGTAAGTTTAGGGACTGATGACCCCGTAGTTAAGTCCCATAAGCTTAACAAACATTTGATTTTTTTGACTATGCACGCACCAACTTTGTTTTTAAATGACACGAACGGGTTGTGCAGACAGCCCGAAGTAGTAGTTTACTAGAGTCCGTGCAGGATAAGGTGGACGATGTGCAGAGACGAGTTTTTGTCCGAAGCGCCGGTCGTTCAGAAGGGGAGGCCGCGCCAATCCACTTGCACCTGCTGGCGTGTGAGCTGGGCATTTCCCCTCCACAGTAGCTCACTGCTCCGGCCGCTGCCCCTACCACTACCGCTCTCCTCCCACTTGCTCAGCCATATGCGCATCTACCGGCCAATTTGTCCTGCGTGTAGTCTACCAGCTACACGCGGAACGTGGAACAACCACGGAACTGTGCAACGGACTTAAGAGACAAAAGTGCTGAGGTCTTCGATCCCTAGAGTTACTAACTACTTAAACCAGGGCCAGCCACAGAGTGCCAAAGGCCTGGGCGAGCCAAGGGCGGCCCAAATGATGCTCGGGCAGTTTCAGGCTTGCACACTCATTCTCGGAAGTACTCACTACGGCTCGACATTACAAGCTGCAGTGTGAAGAGGCTCTGTTTCTTGTGGCTTATGGTGCGACATCTTTCCAACTTCCAACGCACATTTTCGTTAGCTTTCTGGTACGAAAAAATGCAATCAATGTAAAATTCATTTCAGTTTTCGGAGAAATACAGGAATAGTTTTCGAATTGTTTTCAGGATACTGCCACAGTTATACCTGTTTTCAGACGTTTAAAAGACTGTTTGCTCTCTCCGTTTGATCAAAAAATGTCTCAAGTGTTTGTATAGTCTATGGGACGTAACTACGGGGTCATCAGTCCCTAAACTACTTACGAACTAGGACGGCACAAATATCCATGCCAGAGGGGGGATTCGAACCCCCGACCGTGGTGGCCGTGCAGACCGTGACTGGAGCGCCGTAGTCCCCTCGGCCACCACGGCCGGCTCTCCGTTTGATGTATCTATGTCCATTTGCAGATAAACTGATATCTTTGCAGTTTAATTACATATTGAAAGACAAATTATATTACATTACAACTGTTCAAGAGTTACACGAAGAAGAATAGTTTGCATGTACCCATAATAAGACTGCAAAAGTTATGTCCAAGCTTGGCTCAAGGTATTTCTGTCACGATTATGTGAAAGCTTGAATGAGGACAGTCTGATGAACTACTTCGTCTGTCTAGGTGACGACAGTTCGTACTGGATAGAAATCGTGAGACGTTTTCGGTGAATCAGAAGTAATCATTTATGTGTCCGTTTTGTTATATAACTTGCTAAGAATTCTACTCAAGACACCGTCGGTAGAGAATTGCTACGTAATATTTTCTTCTCACACATAGTCCCATCTGTAATGACTATGGAGTCGAAAGGACGTTAAACTATTCTTTTGCACGTAGTTGCGATAATTTGTCTTCTAACGTCTTTCTATAGACGTTACTCCAAAGTTTATTGGCCTGGTGTAGCAACAGTGAATCCATATTTGAATTGAAAGGTAGTCTCAGTTGCAAATTATTACATTTATTTCTTTTTAACGCTTTTTGTGCTTTTGGCGTATCGTCAGAACACTGCAACAGGGAAAATATACAAATGTCAGTTCCATACCGCGGACTTATCCACTACAATATCAGGAAACAATGAATTGGGGCGTGAACATACCTCAGAAACAGCTAGATGGCATTAGTTGGTGTAAAAGCACACGATGCTCAGCATTTTGCCCTGGATAAAATCTGAGGATTTAATCAAAAGCATCAAGTGTTATAGGAGGTGGGACAAAAAGTTCCTAAAGTGGAAGTCAGAGAATTTAAAAAACAATCATGACTGGTCAGTGGTATGCAGAGTGAGTGTGGAGATGTATAACTTACCACATCAGCAGCGTTGTGATGGATAGGTCCGCGTTCACAGAATGAATATCGGTACATCACATGAGGAAACGTTACTACACGGACATCTGATAGTCAAGTGACGTGAGGAACCGCAATATAGCAAACGCCGCTAGGCAGCGCTGATGAACGTCGGCATACGTAACTAAGATTTGGGCGGTTAAATCTGAATGATAAAATCGATCAACATGGTTGCATATTATTAAAGGATGGAAGAAATAACAATGAATAGTAGTGATGTAGTATAAAATACTTGTAAATCAGAATGTATGACAATAATATTGATAATTTATGTTAGTAAAATAACCATAAAATTATATAGCACTTATAGAACACCAAAAAACAAATATGGTTAAAATGTAGAAAAATGAAGTGGCGTGAGCTGGGTGGTGGTTAAGTTACAGAATCGAGCTCAAGCTAAGGCGACAATTTAGTGGCGAAGGAGAGGGGGGAGGGGTTATTAAGGGGGAGGGGGATTGGGAGTTACAACTTACAATAAAGGGATCATGTAACATTTTGTAAAGTTGACATCATTATGTCATAATAGTACTGATTTTTACTTGTCAGTTGGTCATTGAGCCTGAGATGGTCTGATGATTTAAGAAGATTAAGCTTTCTTTCCATGGGGGCTCTGTGCAAGATCTGAAGTGCATTGATTGTGGCTCACTGTGACCAGGTATTTTGAGGTGTTCCGCAAATGACGATTGTTTTTTTACAGAACCTTTTTTCGTTAATAGGTGCTCCTGGAACCTGGTTCTAACTGCTCGGCCTGTTTGTCCTATATAGGCGCGAGGTTACTGTACACAAGTGAGTTTATATTGACTTTATATTGACACTATTTTGTTTTTGCCTTTCTTTCCATAACTCGTTTGAAAAGTAAGAATTCGAAATATTAAACCATTTCGACCGTTTCAGGGCATTGAAATAAATTCAACGGCGAAATTGAAAATTTCTGCTGGACTTGGATTGGAACCCAGCTTTCCCACAACTAGATTATCCAGGCACAGTTCCGCTCCTGCCCAAGTTCTCAACTTGTAGCCACTGCGATGGTGGTACCCCCTGCCCACTACTTCTTCTTGCTCGCAGTCTTTACTGGAGTCCCGCAATGGATCAAGTATATCAATACGCCCTCACTGAAACCGTTAATTACTTGTTGGGGGCATATGTACGAGTTATGTAAACAAAGTAAGTTCCTTTTGGTTATATAAAACGTGTACAGATAAAGAAAAAATATTTATTGTACAAAAATCTAAAACTGTTAAACTACTTTTCTAAATAACTTTTGAAATTACGTAGGCACTTATCATAGCGTGGCACACGTTTTTTTATGCATTTTTTATAAAAAGGTAGCCACCCGTTTATTCAACCACGATTTACTTTACTTGTGACACTAATATTAGCCAATAGTCCCCTTAACAATGTTAGTCATATCTCAGTCAGTGCTGCCATCTCGAAGTGCTATACATCAGAATTTGGTATATTTCTTAAATATGTTGAGTTTAATTTCGATATCTCGAACATAGCAATTTCTTTGGGATTGTAGTTCTTCTCTCTCTCTCTCTCTGCCGATGTCTTCGCTGTCGCCTGTTTGCCTGTTACGTCTACACAATAAAAGATGCATTCTAATAAAAATTCAGCTGCTTCTTTCCTATAAATTTAGGTACATCCTTATTATTGGAATGTTTTAGCTAACTTGGATTTCCTGCGGTTGTATAGGACACAATAAAAAGTTCTCACACTGAGGATGTGTTGTTTTCAAGAGGAACGCTGTTTTTTTGCTATAAAAATCTGCCAGTAAGCACAGTAAAATAAGTTTCAATAGGAATTAGTTACGTGTAATATGCTTAATGTCTATTCGTGTTTCGATAGCTTGTATTCTTCTTTTTTGCAGGTTAGATTATCGGGATTGTTTAATATGATTTCAAATGTTTATTAGCTCTGTTTGGTCTGGAGGTAGCTGGAGGGTGCTTACTTTAATATTATTTTATGTTATTTGATGTAAATATCATGTTTGTTAGCACTATTTCATCCTGAAAAAAGGTTAGGTCATACCACTATGAAAACAGTAGATTTCCCTCTTTTAGCAAGACGTTCATCTGTTATTATGTGTGCTAGGCCTGTATATATCTACGAGATGTTTACTTCAAGGATGTTAGCATTAATTTTAGGGTTACGTTGTCGTAATTGATGCAATATCCCAATTTATAGAGTTCCCATTTTTAACATAAAGTCATGTTAGTTGACTTAATTATTGCCTTTTCTGCATACGTTCTATACAACTATGGTATTTCGGTTGATGTAATTCCTTAATTTATCGTATTAATTTAAAAAAGCAAGCATAAAGGTGTGGAACAAATATTGAAACTTTTTGTAGGTTAGGTTTCTACAACAACAATAAAAAGAGACAACGACTTTGTTGGAAATACTATAGTGACTGGCATCACAAATGTGGGAAACAATTAAGCAAACCACGCAGTATACATAGATAATAAAATACTTGTACTTTTTACATAATAAGCAAGTGCCACATCTCTTGAATATGTTGTTTAGCTTGTAACATATCTTGCATCTTCTTGTCGTTACTGTATGGCTGCAGGCTATCTCTTTTGATATGAAAATTGTAACAAAAAAGGCACTTTATGATTTATTTAATATGACAATTCACTATGCAAAACAATTAAAAGATTTTATATAGAAATTGTCTGATTAATCATGATAAATTGGGTCGCCACTATGTTTTCCTAAACATAGAAAAATTAATATTGATTTATCTGACCAGTGGCTTACATTTTTATTTTTATCAATGTGGGTGGCCGGCCGCGGTGGCCGTGGCGACTGAGGTGCGCCAGTCACGGTCTGCACGGCCACTACGGTCGGGTGTTCGAATCCCCCCACAGGCATGGATATTTGTGCCGTCCTTAGTGTTAGCTAGTTCGTAAGTAGTTTGTAAGTTTAGGGACTGATGACCCCGTAGTTAAGTCCCATAAGCCATACAAACATTTGAACATTTGAAATCAATGTGGGTGCCGGACATAAGCTAAGCCAGAGAGCCTCTCCTCGCAGGGAATTACACATGTAGCACCCTGCCATATATTATGACGTAAACCCAAGTACCCGCTGCGAACAATTGTGTACACAGAGACAGCGGGGAGTCAGCCCTTACATGTGGCCGTCCACCGCCACTCACCTATAGAAATTCTCAGATGCCAGGACCATTCCTTAGGGGCTACAAAAGAACAGTCAACGTGCCTATCTGTTACACTCTCTCTGTGCCTCTCTCTCTTTTTCCCTCTTTCCGATTTCTCCCCCCTCTGTCTCTCGCTACAGATACTAACCCCTCTCCTTGTGCCCTGCCCCATACTATATTCCTAAAAGTTTATTACCTATGTTAATTCATCTTTAAGCTACTATTAAATTATTGACTAAATTTTGCCCTGTTTCATTACGTTATCAAACATAGAAATAAGAAATGTAATAATTCAGAACTATTGTACCACAAATAATTAACTCTAACATATTAGAAATTACGTAACTTAAGCTCATGACATATCTTCGATCAAATAGAAAATTAGCAAATAATGCAAGTGTCAACCAAAGGGTGATGTAAGTGTGCAACATCTTTGGCGAATATCTTTGACTTGTTTACATTTGTATAGTGCGTGGAAACTGTATGGTGCACCATGTATAAAGTGTTTAGCAGCACAATAAATATGTGCACGCCACCATTTATACTTTGTAATATGAGTGAAGTGCATAGCAGCACAATAAATGTGTGCATACTACCTTTTGTGACAATGGGTTTATGAATAACACAAATTGTAACTAGCAACTTTTAGGTCTAAATCATTATTAGTATGTCAGTTATACTCGCCACAAAATTCACTTGTTTTGTTTTTGTAATTGTAAGTAGCAACATTTAGGCCTAAGCCAACATTATTATGTCAGTTATGCTCGCCACATAGTTCACTTGTTTTGTTTTTGTAATTATAACAAATGCAGAAATTCCTCCACACACCACCTGTAATATAAGAAAACCGTTCACCATCTGATGATGATATGCTAGGCATATCGAAACCGGTAATGGGAGAAATGCAATACAAACATTTCACATAAAAGGCGACTAGTTGCTGTTATTCAAGATACCTTACAGTCAACGTTGGCCTGACCAGCGCCAGATTCTTTCTCGGTAAAGCATTGTCTTCCCAGCAACGCTGGCTGCCTGGTCCCATCCAGGTAGCTGGAAGGATAGCTCTGCCTGCCGAAAAAGCGCCCCACACCCCCCCACTGAGCTCCACTGACGCCACAAGAAGGTGTACAGGACTTTGCTTCGGTACTGCCTTGAGAACTTTCCGCGAATAAAGTAATGGCCAGCCCGTACAAAAACAAATTCCTAGCTTCCCTTGCATGTGAAATCAGCTTCAAGTCACGGCTTCCTACAGACTCAAAGCAGTTCACTCACCACTGCCATGAGTAACTACCGAAATGGAATAACTGAAGTACTCTAATAAACAATTAAATCAATGAACAAGACTCCTGACATATTTATCCCAACCCCTTAGTGAATGTAGAAATCAGAAAATAAGATTAATTACTTGCAGTAAACACATTTCATCAATCATTAATAAGAAATAAGACAGGAGAGAGGAGAAAAATGAGAAATGAATTGAAAAGGAACCACCACCTTTCAAGCTTGACAGGACACATTCCTCACACTAATTTAGTGCTTACATTAAGATGAGACAGGAAAAAAATTGTCCTCGGGCTAATTTGCTGCATTTAAGCTGATATTCAGCAAGAAAATATCATCCAACAATTTATAGGCATTACGATTTGTTCAATGATATGTGACATTACTTTCTTAATGAACTAGTGCTGCCCTCTCTTGTAGATCAAATTAGGCTTTCTGGTTAAGTTATTAAAGACAACCACTTATATTTTGCAGATTTTATAGACTTTCAACTGTTAGTTAGCTCGGAAATAGTATCAGACAACTTGCTTTAGGGGGCTTTTTGGTATTAAAGTTACAACACAATTACAGGTTTTGATTATATTAGATTAGCTTTTCGTTTCATAGATCTGTGTTGAGGAGATCCTCATTGATATGGCACATGTCAATTTTATTTTTATTATAAGCTGAAATAATAATGAATGCAGACATCATTTGAATGTATAAAAATCGTCAGTTGAGTAGAAGGAGTTGGCCACTAGTAAGTCTTTCTAACTATTCTTAAACTAACATTTATTTATAGTTAAATCTTTTATAGTCACTGGTAAATTATTGAAAATGTGTGTTCCTGCATAGTGGACCTCTTTTTAAATCAAACTAAGTGCTAGTATTGTATGTATGTACTGAGCGGTTTGTTCTAAAAAGGGATAAGTTATACATGACGAATTTCGTTAAGGAATAAATATACTGCGAGGCAATAGTTATTATACTCAGTTATTTGAAGAAGCTTCTACAGGATGTCCGAGAATTTACTCCACAAACAGTTCTTATTACACGCTTTTAGACTCTGAAAACTTTGGTTTGACTTGAAGAGTGTCCCCAAAATATTATACGATATGGTAATATGGAATGAAAGTCTGCAAAGTATGCAAGATTTTTTATTTTTATGTCAAGTTTTCAAATACTCGAATTGGAAATACAGATTTGTTAAAGCGTTTCTTCAGTTCTGTTGTGTGCTTTTTCAAACTGAATTTATTATTAAGTTTTAGTCCCAGGAATTGAATGTCACCCTCTTATAACTATTCTCTTCATACTTATTCATATGCTGGATGGAAACCTCTTACCCGTGCTGAACTGCATGTAGTGAGTAGTTTCAAAGTTTAACGTCAATGATTTGGCTTTAAACTATTTTCATGAAAATGATAGTAGCAGACCTTCCTAGAACTATGCTCAAAATGCTACTTATTACAATTCTGGTATCATCTGAAAACAAAAAGAACTCTCCTTCTGACAATGTAACTCATGAGCGGTCATTAATGTACATAAGAAAAAGGAATGACCTTTAGATGCATCCTTGTGGTGCACCGCATATCCTCATGTTCCCCAAACCTGGCAAGCCACCCTCCGACCCCTCATCCTACTGCCCCATCAGCTTCACCTCAGTGTTCAGCAAGGTCCTGTACACCATTCTTTCCTGCTGTATCAACCACCATCTCTGTCAACACCAACTCCTTCCCCTTTCCTAGTGTGGCTTCCAACCTTCTCTTCCGAAGACCAAATCCTCTGTCTCACACACCTCCTCTCCGTCCAGTTGAACTCCCGTTGTGTAGCAGTATTTGTTTCCCTCGACATCGAGAAGGCCTACGGCCGTGTATGGCATTCCGGTCTTCAAGCTCCAGACTTACGTCCTGCCCATTATTTAGCGGCTCAAGCAGCAAGCGCATGAAGCAGCTAGGTGGGGGAACTTCTCCCTCCACCTGCATGCGCAGACCACGCCGCTCAGCGGTCACTGGGAACGGACGAACTGAAAGAACGAACTAGTTCGCGGCAGAGGCGCGAACTAAAGTGAGCGCTCCCGATCGCGAACTATTATGCGCATGTCTAGTTTCCACCCAGCCTGGGTTTCCACCTCCCCCACCCATGACAAGTCCGTCTCCTTGAGTGCCACGCGCTCTGTCTCGCTTACCCCACATGCATACTTTACGACTCCATTTCTTTCCCACAACTTTTTTAAAAGTCGCAGAGGGAGTCCAAGAGGAACCTCAGTAAGCAGCTTCAAAGGGGTATGGTTTACTGTTCTTATTCAGGGATGAAGAGGCTTTCGCAGGTTACGGTGCCATAGAGAGCTGCAAGAAACCAGTCTTCGGACAAGTCCACAACGACACAATGCTGTTGTGTTATTGTATCATTCATAAAGTCAAACAGAAAAAAATAATGTTTTCCCCTTAATAATATCCCAAAAAACTTTATGTATCAGATGTACCGCTAACGCTAACGCATTGCTGTGGTTTGTTTGTGAATTTACAGTTTGCAAAACAATACCGTCCACCCCTGAACGCGCCGCACAAGTTAGTATTGACCGCTCTGGGAAACCAATTAATATTTCGTGCCTCATTAGTCGCCACTAATTTATGTTTAATTGGTCCGTTTAACGAGCGTGACAATTGCGTGTGTTTCCTGTAGCTACGTCAACGTTGACAAGCGCGTGGTAGACCACAACGTCAAAATATTTGACAGCTGCCAAAAAGCGGCTGGTAGCAGCAGTATCAGTCTTGTTTAACAAACTGTGGCGCATGAGAATGCTTTCGTCGATCAGTGGGCCACTGAAACGTCTGCAACTTTGGAATTCTGAGCCAGCAGTGGCGGCACTAGTCGTCGGCGACGTCGGCCACAAAATGTTCAAATGTTTGTTGAGCTTATGGGACTTAACTACGGGGTCATCAGTCCCTAAACTTACAAACTACTTATGAACTAGCTAACACTAAGGACGGCACAAATATCCATGCCCGAGGGGGGATTCGAACCCCCGACCGTAGTGACCGTGCAGACCGTGACTAGAGCGCCTCAGTCCCCTCGGCCACCGCGGCCGGCACGTCGGCCACCGCCGACGGCCTCGCGCCTGCAGGGGCCTCGCAAAACATTGTTAAAATTTTAGTTTTTTTCTTTTTTTTTATATTTGAAGTTTAACGGCGCTTTTCAACTGCTTGGTTATGTAGCGACGACCTACCTACTAGCTTAACCAAAGGACAAACAAAACAGCCGTACCCAAGAGTGGGATTCGACCTCAACAAGAGCGACCCGCTCACCATGGTATGACGCCTTAGTGCGCTCGGCTATTCCCCGCCGGCAGCTATTTAGTTTCCCTATTTATTTCCGAATGAGTGCAGCAGTGATGAAATTGTTAGTTAAATACTTGAAAAACAACTTGTAAGTAGTGCAGTATATCCAAATGCTTATATAACAATCAGAATCAAGCTCACAGTTAGTACAGCGAAGAAAGTTTTTTAAAGTTAAAATTGATTAAGACGTAGTTGAAAATCACAATGACACACACCCTCCGAAAAAAAATAATAAAAAAAAGATGCGTTGTCAGTACTATTAATAAAAGTCGAAACAGCGGCTAGTATTAATTATGCTGTGATTGTTAAAAAAAATCTGTGAAGCGAAAAGTTCCTCTATGTTAATATGTGTTTGTTTATTGTAATTTTTGTCACTGCAATAATACTTGTATATTATACTAATAAAAGTTTAGTATAATGATTATTGATGTACAATTCAGCTCATTTTATTTAACATTTTCTTCCTTACTGAAAAAAATGGAAGGGGCGTCGCAAAGACGTGTTCACCGACGCTCAGTTTTCGTCTAGCGTCGCCACTGTGAGCCAGTTCTCCATAAAGTAGACCATCAATTTAGTGAACACGACGTAAAAAACTTTCTCCAATTTATGTGTGAGTATTCTTATTCATGAACAGATCGAGTGCTCGGTCTATTCATTCACGTAAGTAAACTACACGCTAGAACATCAAAACTGAGAGAAATACAGGCTGTTTATAAATGATTATTGGGGTTTTAACGCTATATAATATTTATTATATTAAACTTACAGTTATAAATGATATGTCAAATGAAAGAGCAGCTCACCAGTGCGCATGAGCAGCGTAGTAGCAAAGATGACTACTAGTGAACGGAAAGTGCTTTGTGTTTTGCAGTTTGCAAATACCGAATCTGTTGTTACCCTGCAACGTGCGTTCCTGCTGAAGTTCGGTTGTGATCCTCCATGTGATAATAACATTCGTAGATGGTATCATCAGTTTCAAGATAGCGGCTGCCTTTGTAAAGGGAAGGGCACAGGTCGGCCAAGAGTAAGTGAAATGCCTGTTGAGGGAAAGACAGAGTCCCAGATTACTCCTGTGCCTACTGGGATGCTTACCGTCAAACCATGGATAACTTTTTATCATTGAGATTTCATGAAGGAGGCAATATATTTGGATTAATCAACAACCTACTTAACGGGATGTAGCCAAGATTTTTATTTTTTTGGAAATTATTGCTATAGGCTTCCTAAGACAAAGATCCATTCGTGTACTCTTGCTGACTGTACTACACAAAGCTTTACAGCTCGATTGGGCCCATATTTGTGTGAACAACTGGACAATGTGTGGTGTGATAGATTTTAGAAGTACGAGCTGAGGCTCGTTTTTAAAATGGCGACACAACTAGTTTATACGCGTTATAGATCTTATAAGCGAAGACTGAACACTATTGACCTGTGCAGTTGTAAAAGATGTATGGACAGGTGATACTTTTTAGAATGTAGAGTTGCAGATCTGAAGATGACAACAAAATTTTGTCGAAACCGGTTGTAGTGTTGCTTTCGTTTTTTGTTTTTGTTAGTGTTGTAAAGATTTAGATTAAATACCGCTTATGGAACTGAATGAATTTCGGAATATCTGCCGCGACGGACAGGCCGAGCGCATTGAGGCGCTATGCTACGATGCGCGCGGCCGTTCCCCGTCGGGTTTCGAATCTTCCCTCGGGCATGGATGTTTGTGTCGTCTTTAGTACAAGCTAGTTCATAAGTAGTGTGTAAGTTTAGGGACTGATGACCTCGTAGTTAAGTCCCATAAGCTATACTAACATTTGAACATTTCAAATGTTTCAAATGTTTGTATAGTCTATGGGACTTAACTACGGGGTCATCAGTCCCTAAACTTACGAACTAGGACGGCACAAATATCCATGCCCGAGGGGGGATTCGAACCCCCGACCGTAGTGGCCGTGCAGACCGTGACTGGAGCGCCTTAGTCTCCTCGGCCACCGCGGCCGGCATTTGAACATTTGATTCAAAATATCTGAAGGAAATAATTTTTTTAAATGATGTCTGAACAGAGCATTGATCACATAGGGGTTAAGAAATAGTGGTAGTCATTATTGAAGTTAAGACAACACACTAAAAAACACTACACACTACACACTACAAAAGATAATCAGCGAATAGTTACCTTTACATGCAGAATGAGGCTGGGATCAGCTGTAGATATTGCTTTGTGCTGAAATAGGGAATGAAATGAAACTATCCGCCGTAAAGCAATGCTTGGTTATCTTACACTTCGCGTAAAAAAATTTCTCGGCAGCGTTAAGTTAGTGACACAGTAGGGAAATATAATTACAGAATATAGGACTTCACCGTATAAAAAAACATTAATTGCAGGTTCTGAAAAGCAAATCAGTATAAATTGAATATATGAAAGAATTTGTGCCAAACTAATGCATCACTTTACTATTAACCGTAGCTTTCTGATAAAAATTAATAAAAAATTATTGGGTATAGGAGAAGCCCATTTTGAATTAAAAATGTTCGAAATCGAAGGGGGGCTTTATTACAATAAAAAGATACAGAATCTCACACATACTTTGTCTTCCTTGTAAGGAGTAAAAAGAGACGTCTGATCAAAAGAACAGTGCAGAACACAGAGACGAAGAGCGCTTCCGTTCTCTCTCCAGGCTGGTTGAAAAAATTTATAATCGCAAACCAAAAGTCGTATGTATTGAGGTGAGAACGGATACTCAAGCGACAAGCGTCACAGATATAATTTTAATAAAAATATTTAATGTACTGCTCGACGGTAATCTGGAATAAAATATTGAATAGCGGTATCGACATACACAGGGTGAATCACCTAACACTTGCACCGCAAATATTGCGGAAACGGAAAATGCGGTTGATGTGTGGTTTTCACAGAATGGATTGGTAATCAACGACTCGTATTGTTAGCCAACAAACAGATTGTAATATTACTTAGAAAGTATATTTTTATGCAAACATACAGTTTTTTTAAATGGAACAACGGTTGTTTCTATCATGCACTGGAATTTATGACACCAGCTGTGTACAAAGAATTTTGAATGATATTTTTATCACGTTTAGTTTGGCAGCTACAATCATTCATTTGGGGGCGGAGACTACGACAGCGTATCTGACTGGCTGGTGGTCATGAGACAATGGGCCGTGAGCCCTGGGGCTAGCCACTCGGCCAGTCAGCTACGCTATCGCAGCCTCCGCCCCCAAAACTTTGAACGGCTGTAGCTGCCAAACTAAACGTGATAAAAATGTCATTCAAAATTCTTTGTACACAGTTGGTGTCAAAAATTCCAGTGCATGATAGAAACAACCATTGTTCGATTTATTAAACAGTAAGCTTGCATACAAATACACTTTCTAAGTAATATTACAATCTGTTTGTTGGTAAAAATACGAGCCCCTGACTACCAATCCATTCTCTGAAAACCGCACATCTATCGAACCTTCCGCTTCCGCAATACTTGCGGTGCAAGTGTTACGAGATTCATCCTGTGTATTTCACACCAAATAACACTTTAGATCGCCTCCTTGTCTTGAATACCGGCAAGCATATACAACATTTCCATTGACTTCCGCCACGAGCTATGCGCGTCAGCTAGTTTCGTAAATAAATGTGGCTTTTGTATCCTTGGTCATACGTGGTGTTCCATTTTTAATAGCCAGCCGTGTACTTAAACATTTCACTGTGTTGGAAACGGAGAAATTAGAGGCAGCACTGGTTAATGACAATGAAGAACATAGTATGACGCGGAACCACAGGTTGGTGGATACAAAAAAATCGTACTGACGTGTTTTACGGTCCACTTCAGATTTTCAAACATTTTGGACCAAAATAACAATCTAAATAATAAAAAATTAATTAATAACAGTGTCTAAAACCCTTGTAGGAAAAAAAAAAATAGGTACTGGCGGGGTTCCGAACCACTAACTTTGAGCGTCATAGTCCAACACATTGCCCACTACGCTGCATCTATCAGTTGGGAATTGCGTTATTTAATCTCATACTATTGATGGTCGTCATTAACTGATGCTAATATGGCATTTGTAGATACTAGATTATCATTTATCGTACGAAGAACGACGTCCTTTTGTTAATTCTTCAGTGTGCCATTGCTTTGAATGACAACGTGTAAGTTACAATAAGAAAATCATCAAATACGCAACGCAAGATGGCGTATGCCAGAGACAGTTCTGGGCGAGGAATGTCACGTGACATCTGCGAACGGCTGGTTTTCGTTAATTTCATGGAGGGTGTCAAAACTCCATTATTTTTGCAAATCTCTCTCAAACGATACGAGATAGGAAAAAAACATAAGGGAACAAAGTTGTAGAAAATTTTCTCCTCTACAAATTCGTTTATTCAATTTTAGCGTCAGATGAACGGTTTATTTGCAATTAAAATTACAGTACTTACAAACGGTTTTTTTGTATTACTAACGTATTTCTCGTCCGAAATATTTCAAAAAGCGAGTTTCTGGTCTCTGGTAGCCAATAATTATGTCTGTAAAATTTGGTGCCGAACGGTTGAACGGTACGACATAAAAAGTGGGAACACGTTACAGCCAGACAGACATCGTCAAATCGCCGTTATTTTTGCAAATATCTCTGCAACGATGCAAGATATGAAAAAAACATAACAGAGCGAAGTTGTAGAGAATTTTCCCCTCTACCAATTAGGTTCTCTACGAATTAGGTTATTCAATTTTCGTTTCAGATGAACGGTTCGTTTGCAATTTCAATTATATTATAAACGCCTTTTTTTGGTATTACTGCCGTTTTTTTTCCCAAAAAATTTGAAAAAGGGAGGTTCTGGTCTCTGCCGGCCTACAATTATGTGTGCAAAATTTGGTGCTGATCGGTTGAACAGTTCGTCTTAAAAACAGGGAACACGTTACGGACAGACAGACAGACAGATGGACAGACAGACAGACATACATCCCAAAATCGCCGTTATTTTTGCAAATATCTCTGAAACGATACGAGATATGAAAAAAACATAACAGAGGAAAGTTGTAGAGAATTTTCTCCTCTACAAATTCGGTTATTCAATTTTCGTGTCAGATGCATGATTAAGCCATTATTTTCATTTAAATTTCGAGCTGTCGAAATACGATCGCAAAGGCACACTTTTGGTGTTACTACCGTAACCTAAAGTGGGATAAAATCATTCCGCGTCGCCAGAAACGGGACCGCGAGTCTGGGCTTCAGAATGGCTGAGGCCACAGCTGCAGGTAGTTACAGGGGAGGAAGACGCCAGGCAATTGCCTCTGGGACGCGACCACTTGGCGTTTATACTGCACGGGACCGCGCGGATCATTTACATGGGGAGCCGCTTAAAGTGTGCACACCGCAGTACAGACTGGCTAATGAACTCCCGCCTTCCAGAGGCGTTCCTCGCTGGCGCGAGAGTTAGTGTGGCCTGCCCCAGAAGTTACTGCCGCCGCTGCAGAGGAGCCTCGGGCCACAGAGTAACATATTTGTCTGTGCTCGGGCCTCGCTCAGTCCGCCACTCAATCGGTCACACTCGCCCCTCGCGACTGGTTCCGCGGCAGGTCCTGATTTACCGCCTCATAACGTCATCGGCTCAAGTGCTTCACCCCTGCCGCGGCCGTCCGTCATCCGCCCGCTCTCCGTTCCGGTCAAGTCGTTTCAAGGCTCTGCTCGGCTGCCGTTTTTCAAAGTGTCCGCGGCAGGTTTAGCTGGAATACCAAGCATACTGATGTTGCCACCGCTGACGCACCTTCCTCATCCTTATACCACAACACGTCTCGATCTTCGATTCGTGTCCACCCCCCCCCCCCCATGCCATCAATATCCTTGTACATTTATTCAAACAACTTTAATAATCTGCTGTCGTATGCGTGAGGACATGCACGGGACGGCCGAATTGCAGCACTCGGGGATGTCAGATTTCCTTCTGAAAGTGCAACGGCGAAAATGGCCGAGTATTGTATGTAGTAAGGCACAATTAAACTCTGCACTTCGTCGAAAGAACTTCTATAATATCGACATAAAAGTTTTCTGGGTGTTGTACCGCGTCATGATATAAGAAGGCTATTACTTAAATAACCGACGTTTCGGCCAACGTTACAGTGGCCTTCATTTGGGTATACTGATGTGAGCTTTATATTACTTTCATTTAGACATTACGTCGTAATTTTTAAAAATAAGCGATGTTTTTGGTGAATTTTTGGCGGAAGAATGGAACTTTATTATGATAGGATGCTGAGGTGGAGGGAGTGGGGGTTAGCCGTTGCTTCCTGTTTAGCGAGACATGATTGGTGTTCATCGGCGAATGGGGTGAGGGCTTCCGTTTCTCTCCTGCTGGCCGTGGGCCGCGCGGCGGCAGTTGCTTACTAGTGACGCTCGCGTGTTGTGATGTCAGTGCGGCCTATTTCGCTGTGATGGCCGGTAGCCAAGAGGGGGCAAGCCTGAGTCCACCTTCTCTATTCACGTTATTAGGGTGTTTTACAATTTCGATGGCTTCCCTTATCTTGCGTTTAACCATCCCTGGTTGCTTGGCGAGTATTCTGGCATCGTTAAATTTTATCTTTTGGCTGCAATCTTGCTCGTGTTCGGCTACTGCAGATGTATTGTGTTGGCCTAATTGAATGTAGCGTTCATGTTCACGTAAGCATGTTGCCACTTCCCTCCATGTCTCACCTGTGCATACTTCCCCACACTCGAATTCCACCTTGTATACTCCTGATGCGTGTAGTGCCTCTACGTTGTCCTTTGTGGAACCAAGTACATCCTTGATCTTATGACTACTATAGAAGAAACGCTGGACACCAACCCGGCGAAGATGTTTAGCAATCCTATCTGTGACTTTTTTACATACGGTAAGCGTGCTGCTGGCTGCTTTTTATTGACTTCCTGCCTGCTGCTGTTTCTTTTATTTGTGTCCATGGCGGTGTGAATCACTCTATGGTTGTAGCCATTTGCCAGAAATGTTGTTTCTAGTTTGTTGAGCTCAGCTGTTTTGTTGTCTTCATCACTTAGTCGCTGCGCACGAATCGTCAGTGAGCGGATAACAGAGTTCTTCTGTGCTGGGTGGTGGTTTGATTGGTTGTGCAAATACCTGTCGGTATGTGTAGGCTTCCGATATACCCTGTGCCAAACTGTGCCTTGTCTAGTTCTATAAACTTCCACATCTAGGAATGGAATAGCGCCATCCTTCTCGATCTCTAATGTAAATTGGATCTTCTTGTGCAATTTGTTCAGATGTTCATGAAACTTGTGTAGCTCCATCTCACCGTGGGGCCATATTGCGAACGTATCGTCCACGTATCTGACCAGCATCTTGGGCGTAAAGGGGCGGAACATAGTTCCGTTGCTTCGAAGGCCTCCATGAATATGTAGGCTGCCAACGGGGATAAGGGAGGCCCCATTGCTACGCCGTCTGTTTGTTCATAGTATCTTTCTTGCCACTTGAAGTAGGTAGAAGATAAACACAACTGAACCAGTAGTTTTTTATCACTTTTAATTCAATGTTATTGCAAAACATAATTCTTTGGGCGGATTAAGCTACTTATCAAAATGTGTGGAGCACAGTTCTCTAAAATCTGGAACAAATAAAAGTAGTACAGACAACGAAGGTGATCGGAAAAGCATAACGGAGAAATAATATGTAAAAACTGTCAGACTCTAAAATTCAAAATAGGGACATGAGAAAACATTTATGTACTGTAAATAAAGATTGAAAATTAAGAATAAAATGTTACTCATGTTAGATACGTTACTTTAAAAGTAAATGAGTAGACCTACTCTTCTCGCCTAAATTTCTTTCCTAGTTTCACAATAACTGGCACAATAACTCACGTGATCTTAGTCCTCCTTCACATCCTCGAAATGTCCCGCATGGCCTTTTGGAAAAGTAGACCACGTTACTTTAATCCTAAGCTTCCTTCTTTCTTCTTTGTTTTTAGTTAGGGATCTCATTTCACATGTTGCTCGGAGTACTCCTTAGACATTATCTTTCTTCTTCTTACACAAAGACTGGATAAAAAGTAATGACAACTATTATTGTCCTCTGAATTTACTTTCTTGATATAGGTACATATAGTTACACACCTTGAATATAATCACTCCGTTATTTGTGACCTTGTGCCAAATATCCGGAAGTGGCGTGTACCATCTGCGCGTCTATTTTTGTTGATGTCGCGCACTGACCGTCCTATTGCAAGGTGAACGTTATCTCTGGTGTTGTACAGGATCGCTCACTGTTGTTCTTCCTCTTTTCAAAGAGATCGTAATCACAGTCTCTTGTAGGGTGAGAATGATAGGTGTTCCAGAATATCCCATTGCCGGTGGCATAAGAGTTTCTGCATTGCAATGGAGAATTATGGGGTGGTCTCCCATGTAATGCAACAGTAAGTTCGTCAAGCGCATACGCGAAAACGACGGCATTTCATGGAACAGCTCGCCATCATTCCACATGACAGTGGATGATCCCACTTCGCTGCTGCTGTCCTGGAGCTCCTATGCCTCCGGTAATGGGAAGTTCTGCAACATCCACAGCTCTCACCTGATACGAGTCCCCGTTATTACGATCTCTTTGCAAAGTGAAAGAAACAGTGCGAGTGATCCTGCACAACAGCTGAGATAATATTACCCTTGTCAAAGGACCGGAAATACCTGACATCGACACAAACTGAAACGGAGGCACAGGGTGATCAATCTTCAGCGCAATCGCCTTAACACCGTGCGACTTGCCCGTGGCGGCAGCTGCGGTTCCCACTCAGTGTGGCGCCCAACCTCCGCACTAAATTTAATACCCTTTGGCGCGCAAGTTGTTCCTGACAAACTTCACACAAACACGTAGAAAGAAAAGTTTATTTACTCACCTGTATTACGCAAGGAGGTGTAGAACCGACTCCCTTCATTGTTCGAGCATTTCTGACACTTACTGAGGAAGTTGCTCATTACACTCATTGATTTTGAAAAAGGTGCATGACGGAGAAATTGACGTGAACTTAACTTTCTTTTCGGACGAAGTGTTGTTCCACCTAAGTGGGTATGTTAATTCGCAAAATAATCGTTACTGGAGATAGGTAAAGCCTAACTTTATTCACGAACAGCCCCTGCACGATCAAAAATAGGAGTGTGGTGCGCTCTTAGCGACGAGAGAATAATAGGCCCTATATTTTTTCAGTAAACAATTAATAGTGACAGGTATATTGAAAACATATTGCGGCCTTTAGTCACCCAATGAACTAAAAGAACATGCCTTCGCGACATTTCAGCAAGACTCTGCGACAGCACATACAGCCAACTTATCATTACAGGAAATTGGTAACGTGTTCAGTGAAAGATTTATCTCTAAGAACATTTGGCCCCCACGTTTTCCCGATTTACCCCTGTTCGATTTCTATCTGGGGGAGTGTTAAAAGAGAAAGTGTACAAATCAAATCCCCACACTTTAGATGAACTAAAAACAAACATTCGCCATGAAATCACTGCAATTTCTGAGAGGGAACTTCAGAGTGTAATGAGCAACTTCCTCACCAGGTGTCAGAAATTCTCGAACAAGTAAGGGAGGCAGTTCCATACCTCCTTACGTAATACAGGTGAGTAAATAAACTTTTATTTCTAAGTGTTTGTGTTGTGTATATCAGGAATAACTTGCGCGCCAAAGCGTATTAAATTTAGTGCGGAGGTCGGGCGCCGCGCTAAGCGGGAACGGCGTCGCCAGCAAGTTGCACGCCACAAAGGCGGTTGCGCTGAGGATTGATCACCCTGTAGTGTACGACATCTTCCGGACATTTAACAAAAGGTCTTAAATAATGGACCGATTACATTAAAATAATAATTACAATAAATAAAATAATAATGACAATCAATAAAACTCTTCAGGATGCCAGACCGCATTTTCAGTCTTGTCACACAGTTACCCAGAAGACTGGCAATGCGGCCTCTCACCCTGAAGAATTTTATTGATTGTGACAAAGTCTGCGGAATCCTACGCTTATATTAAAAATAATATTTCCAATTACTTTTGTCCTGCCCTAGACCAAAGAAGGACCAAGGGGATGCACCAGGTCCCGTTACAATCCCGAAGTTAAGCAATGTCGAGCACTTGGGGCAGCGGCCGAGTGGTCGAGCACATTGAGGCGCTATGCTCCAATGCGCGAGGCTGTTCCCCGTTGGGGGTTCTAGGCTCCCTCGGGCATGGATGTTTGTGTTGTCTTTAGTTGATAAGAAGTTTTTAAGTTTAGGGACTGATGACCCAGCAGTTAAGTCCCATAAGCTTTATTTTGGTAGCCGTCCGGATCTGCCTAGCGCTGTTGCCAAGCTGGTTGCAACCAGCCCGAGACGAACTGAGGAGCTACTTGATTGAGAAGTAGCGGCTGGTCGCGAAAACCGACACAACGGCTGGGAGTGCACGGCGCGAGTTTGCACATTTGACCTACAAAACGAAAGGAACATGTCTGATTACATGATTTCTTTCGGAGCATTGCGGAGGGTCCCTCACAACAGACTTCTACACAGTTTGAACGATCACCAGGAAAGTTGACACCTGTTTGTATGTTTTCATGGAGAATGTTTTTATACTCTGTAAGCCTCTGCATGGCGCAAACTAGTTGCCGCTTCTCCTGCCGTCATGATGGACCGAGGAGGCGAAGTAGGAGATGCTCAGAGAGAAGAAGAAATGGACAGAGGTTTAAGATGAGATCCACAAACAGAATATGGCAATAAATAAACATCCGGAGAACGCCGGGTTTTCATCTGGTCTTCTGTGCCTTATACTTTTTGTCATGTACCGGTGGCTCGCCTGACGAGCGGACAACCCACAATGCAGGGGCATGGACGTATAACAGTGAGGCGTCCCACCAGAGAACGCGACGAACACCGCCAGAGAGGGCACTAAACGGGGACTATTTTCCTCCGCACAATTACGTGAGACCAGCTCGAGATTGCCACGTATCACTGCGTGCCGACTATTTAGGGGGGAGCAGTGCAACACGACGGCAGTTCTCCGCCGACCGCCTACGAGAACCATATTTGTGGGATCGCAACCGACGCCTCCGGGAAGGAGTCCCTGCTAGCGACGCCGCGCCTCCATGACTTCCCGCAACGGAATACGTCGTCCGGCTCCGTCTCCCTGGCCGTTCTCTCAAGGCTGTCGTTATCTCTGTGGTGTGTACAGAATTAGTGAAGAAGAAGACTTTTGGTTGAAATTTGTTGTTTTTGCCTTAGTTTTAGAAGTTTGTTTTATTTCCAGAAGATGATTAGTTTGTCTGGTCAATAAACACCGTTTCCATCAGACAATGTCGTTCAGTTATTATCTCCTGAGGCGAGATATAGTACTTTTCATCTGAGATTTTCGAACATATTGCACCATTTCACATGGAATCTTTTTCTCGGGCTATAAATCATATCACCGTCCCTTTAGTTTCTTTGCTCTTGCTTGCATTGTCAAGTGCATCGTAAATTGCTTCGCGGGTGCCTTTACATTTTTTGATTATAAACCGATCGTCATCTGAGTGATCTTCCCTTTTTGGTTCATTTACTGTGTGTATTTTCTCGTTAGATGGTATGGTTACGACATACCATCTTTGGGTACCTTTACTTTCATATATATGATGTCCCGTAACGAATGGTTAAAATTCAGGCATATGACAGAGGAAAGATTGTTCAGCGCAAAGACCTTCATCTACAATACAGGGAACACATTCAATTATTTATAGCACAAGAAGCAAACGTATAGGTGTCATACATATGTCATTTTTAAGAGAAAATCTTTAACCATGTATACCACCATAGCGTAGTTTGGTAAATTGCTGATAGCGCTAGAACATCCGGAGGTGCAACATGACCAAGTAGCAATATCCAGTGACAGTTCTCTCGGCGAAGAATGGCCCGTACTCTTTTCGACGTGACAAGGAACAAAAACATTTACCTTTTGGGGATCACACTCAAATTCATTGCATTCGTATGGATGCTTTGTACCCCAGATTAGACAATTATGCCTGACCACTTTTCCATTAGTGTGAAAAGTGGCTTCGTCGCTAAAAATTAGGTGATCAACGTTGCCATCCCAATGTTGCAACTATGAACAAAAGTCAAAGCGTTTGTCTTTGTCGTCGTCAGTGAGCTTCTGCACTAGCATCAAGTTGAATAATTTCATGCACAGCTTCTATCGCAGCACTTTCCACACTGTCATTGGAGCCATTCAGAGTTCACGAGATGCATGACGAACCGATTTCTTTGTATTCCTTATGAATGTCTCTCGTAGGCGCTCCACATTCACTTCACTCACACTGGGACGCCATTTCTCTTGTGGTGCCAGTGGTAGATTATCTTCCTTGTTGGTGACGTCTTACCGTACTTTGTTCTTAACATCTGTTGTCCAGCTGTAGCACATTTGCTTTGGTCGAATTGCAACAATCAGAAAGCAAGCTCCGCACCTGAACTCCTCAGGTAGCCATGTTTGCGACTAGCGCTGCCTATCGGCAAAGTACCAAACTACACTGTGAAATAGAAAGGAAAGAGCTTGCAGTGAAAGGTATTTGCATCACAGTAGCGAAGATGTGCTCATAGCTGTGAAAGTGTACGCTTTAGAGTTCATCACTTCTGCACGTTTCTCCTCGAATGGCCTCTCCTGACATTTTCTTAGATATTAACCATTTCTTATGGGGCACGCAGAATATTGCCTGTTACTCTAGTGTTGGTGACTCTCGTTCTGAAGAGAACAGAGGAGGTGCACTGCAGGTGTGAGAGGTCGCTATAAATTGCAGTTGGAGAGTATTGCATGCATAGTTCCGCGCCAGATAGTCAGCTGTCGTTGACAAATGGTGCAATAAATCCAGCGCTAATGACAGTGGAAAGTATCAGGACGCTGCGCTCGGCCCACAGCTGCAGAATCCAAACAATTGTCGTGACGGACGTTGGAAACTTCGACCATGAATCACAGCTATCGCGGAGACAAGAAAACTATTCACAAGCAAGCTCTTTTCTGCAGTCGCATCCTGAAAACCTCACCGGCGTTACTGTTTGATGGCTAGTATTTTGCAGTAGAAATTAAACATAAAGTCGTTGATGAGGTATGCGCCCAAATCAGTATTAATTGACAAACAATGCTATTAGAACGCTGTGTAAAATTATAGGGCCACGCGTTTCAATTAAATCATCTTCAGAATCTGTAAAGTTACAAACATCAGTAAGCCTAGTGTCACAAAAACATAGAGAACTGTATGGACAAAAGAGATACCAAAGTACATTAAAAACACAAATATGTTAAGTACATACCGTGGAGGGGGGTTAACATAATAAAATTGGATGGCGTCGAGGCCCTGCTGAACATTACTAAAGCCAAATCACCCAGCATTTTACTTCCTAGTCTCCCGCCTTTCTGTCCTCGCCATGCCATGGGGCACCACCATAAGTGTGTGAGTTTAAGAATAAGAGCTGCACACAGTTGTATTGTCCCGTCTTCTCCATTTTAAACTTAAATATTTGTAGGATTACTAGGTTTTAATTCTTTCTATTTGGTTTTATGTAGTTTCTATTTTTCTTATCTTTGTCATTTACACTAGATCCACCTGGTGGCATCTATCGTTTACTTTGACGATGCTGGATGATTTGGCTTTAGTAATGTTCAGCAGGGCCTCGACGCCATACAATTTTATTATGTTAACCCCCCCCCCCTCCACAGTATGTACTCAACATATTTGTGTTTGTAATGTACTTTGGTATCTCTTTTGTCCCTACAGTTCTCTATTTTTTTGTGACACCAGGCTTACTGATGTTTGTAACTTTACATATTCTGAAGAAGATTTAATCGAAACGCGTCAATAAACGTCGTCCACATCACTATCTGTGGCCCTATAATTTTACACAGCGTCCTAATAGCACTGTTTGTTAATCAAGAAATTACACATACATACCGTTTGTGGAAACCAGCACCGAGAAGGAAATCCATGAATTTAATACCACAGGATAGGTACATGACAAGTAGCAAATATTACCTATTCAAATCTGAACATGTCCATTGAGCCCTACTATTCAGTACGTCGTGTGGCCACCGTACAATTAGAGCGGCTACACGCCGTGGCATTGAATCAGTAGGGTACTCAATACGTTCCCGAGGGATTTCCCTCCACGCAGTTTGTATTCGAGCCCACAAAGCCGTGACACTTGTTACTGGGGGACCGTGAGGCACCAGGTGCCGACCAACCATATCCCAGACATGTTCGATGGGCGACATGTATGCCGAACGTGCAGGACAAGGAAGCGCTGGTACCCATCACTCTTCGAAGAGGGTCTGTACATTCCACGCAAAATGTATCGAGCCTTGTCCTGTTGAAATGTGACTTGAAGATATGTGTGAAGCAGGGGGAGAGCAGTTAGAGTAACTGCTATCCCCCTGCTTCAGGCCGGCTGCGGTGGCCGAGGGTACTGAGGCACTGAGGAACTGAGGCACTCCAGTCACGGCCTGCACGGCCACTACGGTCGGGGGTTCGAATCCCCCCTCGTGCATGGATATTTGTGCCGTCCTTAGTATTAGCTAGTTCGTAAGTAGTTTGTAAGTTTAAAGACTGATGACCCCGTAGTTAAGTCGCAGAAGCTATACAAACATTTGAACATTTTTTATAACCAGTGACGCCGCAAAACAACACACCTGTAATGAAACTTCCTGGCAAATTAAAATTGTGTGCCGAACCGGTAATCGAACTTGGGACCTTTGCCTTTCGCGGGCAAGCGCTCTACCACTGAGATGTCCCGACTTGACTCACGGTGCCGCCCCACAACTTCAATTCTGCCAGTACCTCGCCTCCTCATTTTCAAACTTCACAGAAGTTCTCCTGCGAAACTTGCAACACTAGCACTCCTGGAAGAAAGGATGTGGTGGAGACACGGCATAGCCACAGCCTAAAGGCACTTACATACGCTCAGATTTATCGTATGACCAACAAGATGTCCAACGAACCAATCAATTGGTAGTAGCCTACACACGTTCCGACCAACTGAACGCAGCGCCACCCTGATCTGGTGTCTATTTGTCGAACTGTTTTTGTTTTCGAGTGTTAACTGTGCACACGACCTCAGGAAGCGTTACACATTGTACAATTTCTCGGGTGAAGTGGTGGGGCCGGCCGCGGTGGCCGAGGGGACTGAGGCGTTCCAGTCACGGTCTGCACGGCCACTATGGTCGGGAGTTCGAATCCCCCCTCGGGCATGGATATTAGTGCCGTCCTTAGTGTTGGAGACATAAGTAATTTGTAAGTTTAGGGACTGATGACCCCGTAGTTAAGTCCCATGCTTCCCCGGGGGAATCTGTGATCGGGTGGTCAGGCACATCCAACCGACCGACAAGGAAAGTTGGTCGGGTAGCGCCTAAAACGGCCCAATTTATCGGGTGACCAACGAATT
Source organism: Locusta migratoria (assembly GCA_026315105.1). Taxonomy (NCBI): domain Eukaryota; kingdom Metazoa; phylum Arthropoda; class Insecta; order Orthoptera; family Acrididae; genus Locusta; species Locusta migratoria. The sequence goes on along the minus strand of CM048747.1, from coordinate 225,801,307 downwards.
GGTCCAAAAAATCGCATCGTGTGTAGGCCCTTTAATGGATGTTTCCAGAATGCGGACACTCCGCTGCAGAATGAAAGTTTTTCTGGGCAATGGAAGCCGACGTAATAGCATGCGTGCAACCAATCCAAACTGCGGCGGATGACGACGAACTGTCGATGCAGACAAGATCACACCTGTTGCAGTCAAAATGTTCAAATGTTTGTACAGCTTATGGGACTTAACTTCGGAGTAATCAGCCCCTAAACTTACAACCTACTTACGAACTAGCTAATACTAAGGACGGCTCAATTGCTCAAGTTATTGTCACAGTAGCTGACTGCTATAGACTGTGCAGTCTATAACAGTCAGCTACTGTGACAATAACTTGAGCAATGACAACGAATACTTGTGTTATAATTTTGTATTTTTATATTCCGACATGTTAAGCTATTAGCTAATCTCTGCTAACGCTTGAAAATGGTACAAAACCGAAACCGGTAGCATTGAGAATTAATAAACAGCTATGGTCAACATGTCGTTCTGCAATTAACTGTGAGATTGTCGTTGCGGAAACAGATTGTCGACTTCTTCCGTGTTGGCTTCAGAAAACTTTTTCATCGTTGACAGAAATGTATCCAATTCGCTGGTGATTGTGTGGAAAATAAATATACGTAATTAAGGATTATTTCTGCGTTTGATTTATCAAAATATTTCCATCCAAACCCAATTAACGAAGGTGGCGGCATTGCTTTTCATTCAACCCTCGTATATTGTTAAGAATATAAAAATTCGAGGAACGTTGTGCATAAATTTATATTTTACGATCCTGTATTAAAAAAAATGTAAGAGTGGCTCTTGTATAGCTCCAGGTTTCAGCTGCTGATAGAAAAGGCCGAGAAATGTAACCCCCTCTGGCGCATTTTATGTTCTTCTGAAACCGACTTTCTCTCCTAACAGTTATTTTTTATAGCCCGCCAGAGGCACAATTAATCGAGAACAAGTTTCGTTTCGTGCGTATTAAATGAAATGATTCTTCTGAAAGAAGTAGGTCTTACACACGCAAGGGCTGACATTTATGCGTTATATTAAAAAACTACTAGAGTGCCGATCAGGATTTCTCTCGGGCAGTTTAGATGACAGCCGAATCGCGATGGAAGGACGAGTAAAACCGACGATTTATGCGACCGCCGCCGCTGGCTGGAGGAAAGCGTCGAAAGGCGACGCGGGAAGCGGCCGCGCGGGCACAGGATGGATCGCCTGCCGTAATTTGGGGGACCACGTAAGTGTTTCGGCTGAGAGCCGGACGGCTATTTATGCGCTCACAAAGCGCCTCGCCCACTACCGTGCGCGATTTTACGCGTGGGCTTTATCTTCGCGCCGCCGCGCACGCAAGATATACGGTAATCGGCGACCATATTAGTAGGGCTGTCTTCGGCGCCGATCCGTGATTTAAAGAGTGGCAGTCCCAGGTATCGGCGCGTTTTGCATAAATTATGTCCTAGGTCGTACGTGGAAATGCGCCGAGTAAGGCAGCAGCACGGAGGAAAACTTGTAACGGCATCGTTAGTGTTCACCAGATTCGTATCGCTCTTGTATGGAACTCCGAAGAGAGTGGCCCTGTTAACTGCTGTGTGCAGTTTTCGTGAGGTTCAATAAATGTCGCAGCACATAGCTTATGGTTTGTTAATTATTTTGTGGTACCATCAAAACACCACAGTCGTAAACGTTGCGGTTACAAGGGAATTTCGTTTTACGGAGAAGCATCTGCTAACGGGACGATTAAGCTTGTTCCTGGAATAAAAAAGTAACAACGAAGACACTTGTTCCTCAGTAATGACTGTTGAGATGGCTACTGTAACTTATGCACCATGAATATAGCTACAAGGTGAAATAAATCTGACGAACACCAAGAAGTCTCAGAGTGTATATAACTGCAAGATTTCAATCAATACAGAAGATGAAAAACAAATGTTGTTGTTGTCGTCTTCAGTACGCAGACAGGTTTGATGCAGCTCTCCACGCTACCCTGTCCTGTGCAAGTCTCTTCATCTGAGAATACGTTCAGCAACTCACATCCTTTTGAATCTGCCTACTATATTCGTTCCTCGGTCTCCCTCTACGATTTTTATCCCACACGCTTCCTTCTGATGCTAAGTTGACAATTCCTTGATGTTTCAGAATGTGTTCAACCAATTTATCCCTAGTCAGGATATGCCAGAAACTCCTTTTCTCCCCGATTCAGTTAAGCACCTCCTCATTAGTTACGTGAGCTACCCATCTAATTTTCATCATTCGTCTGTAGCACCACATTTCAAAAGCTTCTATCATCTTTTTATCTGAACTCCTTATCGTCCACGTTTCACTCCCATACAATGCTACACTCCAGACAAATGCTTTCAGAAAGGGCTTCCTAACATTTAAATTTATATTGGATGTTAACAAGTTTCGCTTCTTTAGAAACGCTTTTCTTCCCATAGCCATTCTGCATTTTATATCTTCTTTACTTCGGCCATCAGAAGTTATCTTGCTACCCAAATAACAAAACAAAATTCATCTACTACTTTTATTGTCTCCTTACCTAATCTAATTCCTTCAGCATCACCTGATTTTCTGACATTGCATTCCATTATCTTCGTTTTACTCTTGTTAATGTTCATCTTATATCTTCCTTTCAAGACACTGTTCATCCCATTCAATTGCTCTTCCAGATCTTTTGCGGTCTCTGGCAGAATTACTATGTCATCAGCAAACCGCAATGTATTTATTTCTTCTCCCTGCACTTTAATGCTCTCTCCAAATTTCTTCACTGCCTGCTCAATGTAAAACAAATATATAAAAGAAAAAAAATATTTCAAAAATGTTTCAGATCAGAAAGACAAATTTCAAGAAAAAATATTAAGAGTGTGAAGTAGAAAATCACCAAAGGTGCAAATAACAACACCTGAAGCAGAGGGTGGAGTTACTTAAATTTCAAAACTAACCTATGAGTGTCACATGTTGGCAACCACCACATATGTTTATACAGGGTGTCCCGTTTATCTTGACCACCCAAAATATCTCCGGAACAACAGCTATTGTAAAACGACTTTCACCGGTATCACATAAGGCAGGAGCTCATGAGTGCAAATATTTTGAAACATTCTAAAACGAAAACATACGTGTTTAGTATCACAAACGTACGTGCTTTTAAATGGACGCCCTGTATTATTTCATCAGCAATATATAGCATGATAAGGCGTTGATCTCATGGCAAGACGCCAATTACATCCCGAGATAATGCGAAGATGACGCTTGAAATACGCGAAACTCGCGCCTAGTATACGTTCTGAGCAGCATGGGGTTCTCGCCAGTCTCTCAGGACGTGTGATAGCCGCACGTTTCGCGTATTTCAAGCGTCAACTTTGTTTCACAATATCTCGGGATGTAATTGGCGTATCGCGATGCAATCAACGCCATGGTTTATGTGATTTTTATGGTATAGATTGCTGATGAAATAATATAGGGTGCCCATTAAAATTAACATAACTTGGTGTTAAATTACACATATGCTTTGTTTTTAAAGTTTTCAAAATATTTACATTCATGTGCCCCTTGCCTTATATTGATACCGGTGAAAGTCAATTTACAATAGAGGGTGTTGTTCAAGAGATGTATTGGATGGTCAACATAAATGGGACACCCTATATTATTAATGAGGAGATAGACAGTGGCGTGTTGATCAGTGCAGCTACACTCATGATGAGAAAAAGACAGAACACCTTGAAACACCTGAGAATGGAACCTGACATATTCACAGGACATGCTCATTATTATGGTCTGAAGAAATGATTGGCATCAAGTCTGATTCCATGTTGAATCTCAGTGATCAGCGACTGTTTTAAATATGCAAAAGACGAACAGCAATCAGTCGAAACTATTTCTCCATTTTGGCTCATCTAGATTTAGATCATTGTTATGACCATTATCACTGCTAAACTTTTTGATGAAGATTCAAAATTTTTGATGTTTCAATCTACATATTAAGATATGTATTTTCTTGTTTGATTATTAACTGGAATGTAATGGTAACTGTAACCGGTTCTATGTTTCTTAGCATTGATAAGGCTTATGCAGTGCCCGAAATCTAGATCAGCCACAATCAAGAAAATAATTGTGACTGATTGATGTTCAGCTACTACGAATGAATAGATTTTCAGTCACCTCTGTACAGCGACTGATAACTTTTGTAGTTTAGTTACTTCCAAAACCAATTACCAACCAACCAAAGGCGGTACAGGATGTAGCCTGCTGCCTAGTAGGCAAAGGGTTTGACACGGAGCCTCATAACGTGTTCGTTAACTTCGACAGGTACGGGGTATTCGAAACGTCTCTCCGCAGTGCCATATGATTTAAAGCCGCGCGCGCCGTATGCCGCAGTGAATATAGGCCTATCGAAATGAAACGCAGGAAATAAAAGTTATTAATTTATTGAATATTCATTTTTACTTACAAATTTTTCACATTAAATGTTGAAAGTGTGCTTCTCGTTGTTCAATACACAATTAAATTCGTCACATCATGTTTCCAAACACAAGGTGTAACATTCCTTCTGTAACAAAATCAGTGAAACTGGATATTGCAGTTTTCATTTCCTCGCTGGATTTTGGACGCTTTTTATAGACAGTTGCTTTCGCTGTACCCCAAAAGAAAAAGTCAGGCGGTGTTGGGTGAGGCTAGCGTGGAGGCCAGGGTCGCTGCGAAATTATGCTATCACCGGAAACATCAACAAACAGTGACTGATACGCGAGCTGTATGAGCGGTTGCACCATCTTGTTGTAAATAACCGTTCAATATTTCACTTGACTCAAGTTCTCCTATGAATAAGAACATAATGTCACTGCAGTATCGTTGTACGTTTATTGTTTCGTTGAAAAATATGGGACCCACAATCCGACGTCTAGAAATTGGAATAAAAACTCCTTTTTTACAGAATGAAGTGGTTCCTCATGAATACACAATGGATTTGCAGTACTCCACATACGAGAATTTTGCGAGTTCAGGTACCCGGGTAAATGAAACCTCGCTTCATGAGTGAAAAACGTTTCTTTAAGACAATCCATTCCATTTTGTTAAACGAAATTTTTGAACTATTGACAATAATGCAGTCTCTTGCCATGATCAGTACTTTTCGATTGTTGCACGACTGTCACTTGGTATGGGAAAAGTTCTAATTTTTTCTTTGCTGTTGTGTGAGCTAACATCGATTTTCTTACGGACATTTTAGGAATCATGGATATTTTATGGGAAATATCGAGTAATCCTCAGACAAAACGCTAGAACGACCACTTCTCAGTGTATCTGCCACGGAACCGGTACTCCGAAATTTGTTAATCAAGTCTCTTACAGTATCGGCATCTGGGTTCGTAGTCTCCGGGAAAACGGAATTAAATGTTTGACGAACTGAAATTGCGTGTTTACCGCCAATTTTTAACACTTGTTCGACTAATGTTTGTCAGTTTAACAGTGACAAACGAACAAAGGAACTAAAGTTAAACGTTCACGTCAACACGTAACGACACACGCCAACGATACTACTGACACTGTCTGAAATAAACAAAACAGTGGAAAATTGGGAGAGTCCACTTGAAAGGAAGTAACCCAGGCAAGCACGCGTGGGTAACAATTATATGGTACTGCAGAGAGATTTTTTGGACACCCGGTATACGTCGTGAATGACGTCGTGTGATGTAGCCTTCCGAGCTGCATTCGCCTGGTTCCAAAGTTTATTACCGTCGTTTCACTATATCCAACACATTTTCAATTGGCTACATGTGTGGTCAGAACCGGGGTAAAATACTGACATCAAAGCAGTGGATACTGTTGATTTTACACCTGGTTCTGATGGATTGACTACTACTGCACAGGAAGAAGTGTTACATGGTCCTATTACATTTGTTGGAGCTCGATTTGATTTCAGTATTAGAAGTACTGAAGTTTTTGGTGGCTCTGGGTGGCTTACTGTAGCCATTGTCCGCTGTAATAATGCTAGGCAAGGTGGCCTTGAGTCTTTCTCTGAGAGGGACATTATTGCTTTTCGCACTTGGAGTATTGGAGAGGTACCTAACAAGTCATTTGGTACTTCATATTTTGTTTCTGATAAGCCATTATGTTTGAGAACAAGGAATAGAAGACGTGTTGCAGCCAACGAGGGAGTTCATATTTGGGTTAAGGTTGAAGGCCCATTTGAGAAGAAATTTAATGTTCAAGGAGATGTGGTTGTGTATTATCATAGTTGACACCAAAAAGGTACGTTTTCGTGCAGCCACACTTGATGGTGCTTTGTCTTGCTGAAATGGTCGTTTACTTAGGTCCAACTGGACGTACGTCAATTATGATTTGTCGTTGTTCCAAATAGCGCTTTGAGTTGTCTTCTTCGATTGCAGTCACTGTGATTCTACATAAATCTGTCTATATAAATGATCTGACGGAAAGAGTGAGTTGCAATCTACGGTTGTTTTTTTATGATAAAGTGGTGTACAAGAGGGTGTCGTCATTGAATGACTGTAGTAGGATGCAGGATGACTTGGTTCAAATTTGTAGTGATGTGAGGAATGGCAACTAGCGCTATATGAAGAAAAATGTAAGGTGATGCAGATGAGTAGGAGAAACAATCCCATAATGTTCGAATACAGCATTAGTGGTGTGCTGCTTAACAGAGTAGCGTCAATTAAAATACCTAAACGTAACGCTGCACAGCGATATGAAATAGAACAAGCATATAAGGACAGTCGTGGGGAAGGGAAATGGTCGACTTCGCTTCATTTGGAGAATTTCGTCTGTAAAGGAGACCGCATAAAAAACGCTTGTACGATCCCGTCTTGAGTACTGCTCAAGTGTTTGGGATCCTCACCAGATCGCTTTCAGCGGTACTGACATATAAAAGACAAACTGGACAGGCTCCAGAAGGAAGCGGAACACGCAGGTTTCATAATAAACACTAACAAGACCAAAGAGATGATAAATCCTGATGTCACGACCAACCTAAATGGGAAGGAAATTGAGAAAGTTGAGACCTTCCTCTACGTTGGAAGTTTAGTAACAACGGATGGGGGAGCAGAAAAAGACGTTCAAAGCCGTATCCGGAAAGCAAACGGTACATTTGTCAGGCTATCCCCGTGTGGAAAAATAGAAACATCTCCAGGAAGACAAGCTCCGCGTCTTCAACAGCAATGTTGATTCTTTTATACGGCTGTGAGACATGGAAAGTTACAAAACAGAAAAACAATCGGCTGCAGGTATTCATAAACAGATTTCTGCGTCGAATAAAAAATGTGAGACAGTTAATAAATAAATTTTGCAAATTAATCTCGCCGCAACGAATAACGTATTTCTTTTGTTTCCACCCAAACTCGAGCATCGTTTATCAGACACTCTTTTCCATATATCGCGATAATACAAAACGAGCTGCCCTTCTCTGAACTTTTCCTATGTCATCCGTCCGTCCCACTTGGTGGGGATCCAAAGATGGGCAGCAAAACTCCAAAATTGGACGCACAAGTATAGTGTAGGCAGTTTCTTTAGTAGAACTATTACAACTCATACGTGCTCTTCCAATGAAACGAATCCATTGGTCCGCCTTCCCTACGATATTTTGTATGTGTTCTTTGCAGTTAAGGTTGTTTGTAATTGTAATTGCTAAGTAGTTAGTTGAATTTGCGGCCACATAACAATTCTGAGGAACTATCTACTTCAATTTAGTTGCTGGATAAACGGTTTGTGACAGCAATAAATACGTCAGCACTTATTTTATTGCCGGCCGCGGTGGCCGAGGTGACTAAGGCGCTCCAGTCACGGTCAGCACGGCCACTACGGTCGGGGGTTCGAATCCCCCCTCGGTCATGGATATTTGTGCCGTCCTAGTTCGTAAGTAGTTCATAAGTAGTTTGTAAGTTTAGGGACTGATGACCCCGTAGTTAAGTCCCATAAGCTTAACAAACATTTGAACATTTTTGAACTTATTTTATTCCATTTATTCTTTCTGAACACAATTTGTTCCTGGCAGAATAATCGAGAAAATCAGAAGAAGTATAAAGCGCCCCCAAGTCTGGCTAACCTTAGCCGAATCTCGAAATTTAGCGTGGAGTTAAGTGCGAGACACTTTTAATAGTTAACACGACCAAACACCGTCTATTCGCCACAACGCAGGCGGTCAACGCAAGTCCCCGCGCTACTTGAAGGAGAGCGATAGGTCGCTCCACAGTACATCGGCCGCCGGAGGCGCCTGCAGTCTCGGTACCTCTTTGCTTGCTTCGCGCGCCGGCCAGTAGGAAGGAGGAGGCTGGTCTACATTTGCTGGCGCACCGCGGCACCACATGGAGAGTACGGGACAGTTCCAGCACAGTCTAACATATACAGTCGCGACACTGCTGTAAAAGTTGTTACCAACTGACAGTTGCAACGACACTAGCGCTCCTAGCGGTGGGCAAGCCACCGTAGTAGCGATTTTTGCTTATAATTATTTTTGTACGTAATTAACGAAGTAGTTTGTACAATTTTTGCGTTACAAGCATTAGTAAAATATTAAGAGACGTACATAATACGGAAATTAAAGTAAAATCAGCCGAATTTTACTGATCCACTGGTATAAAGGACAACTTCGTCTTGAACAAATACTTACGAATTTCAAGCTTATTGCACTGAAAGTAAGTACACTATAAACATAAGAGAAAATAAATTTCTGTTATTGTCTTTTCTTACACTGACAGGCAGTCTTTTGACGTGTATCAATTCGGTGTGTAGTCTAATGATTCGTACATTTTTACACATCATACGTCTTTCTTAAACGTGCATATTGAGTGTAATTACTTTAGCTTAAAAAAGCAAATTTTTGATTTTTCTTGCCATTTGTGGTTCAGCTGTAGCAACAATTGTGGAATTGGCTTCTTCTCTGTGGGAAAAAAGTTTCATTGCTTTTCTCATTTTATTGCCACATTCATTACTTTTTCCTTCAGTTACAACTGTTGTAGCTGATTTAGTACGTTAAATACTATAGTTATTGCATTCTCTATACATTTGCTACGCTCAAACTCACTGATACGATTGGAATCGTAGTGAAGAAACCTTAACATTCGTTAGTAGAATAGTGACATCTTTCTGCCAAAGGGTAGGTCTTCTGGTGTTTCCTAACCATTTTTTATTTTTAATAGATAGTGAAATTATTTAGCAGAAGCCTGTAGGTTACAATATATCTGTAAATAAACTATCACGCAATGTACCGTTTCGTACATTGCCAGGGGCCTTAGGAAACTTAAGTAAGACAAATGTGCCTATTTTAAGGCATTACATACATTTCGTAATGTAAAAAGTATGTTAAAATAAATATAAACGATACTATTCGCACTCGTGCAATATCGTCTTCAGAAATGTAGCTTGCCGGCCGCTTGGAGCGCTACTGTCGCAGGGTATAACAGAAATCTGCGGGAGTGTCGTGACCGTATATGTTAGACTGTGGTTCCAGTCAGTAAGAGGCAGTATTACGATCCAGCAGTTCCCACCCAGGAATTCCATCGACTAGAGCCAGCAGTCTGTCTATGCCCAAGCCAGTAGAGTTTATTATTACATTGAAAAACTTTGTAATCGATAGGAAGAATTTTTACCGACACAAGCACATCAGAGTGAAATACTCATGTCACTGTGTAGTAAAATTATGTGTACTAATCAATTCTTTTAGTTACAGACCCGTGACCGCATTCTTGCTAGTAACGTCCCACCTTACCAGACTCACTAGATAGTGGAGAACCCAAAGACTTTCTGGTCGATCTCAGTGTATGTCGGCGGCAAGGCACAGTCAGTTCCTTCGCTGACCGTTAGCGACGGAAATATTACTGATGAAAATGTCGCTAAAGCGGAGTTATTAAATACAATTTTCCGAATTTCCTTTACCAAAGAAGAGGACGTAAATAATTCTGAAACTGAGTCGAGAACACCTTCAGCATGAGTAACATAGAAGTAGAAACCCTAGTTCTTGCAAAGCAACTCGGGCTAAGAAAAGCATGTCTTCCGGTCCAGATTGTATACCAATTACGTTTATTTCAGAAAGTGATGACATAATAGCTTCATACTTAGCAATCATATAGAACTGCTCACACTACGTCCGACAGCTCTGACGTTGATTTACAGTAGAATTGTCGAGCATTTATTACATTCGAAAATTAAGAATCGCCGTGAAGGATACGATCTATTGATACATAACCAACACGGGTTCAGAAAAATATCGTACCTTTGCAACACAACTAGCTCTTTATCCTCATGAAGTATTGAAAACTGTCAACAGGGGTGTCAAATTGATTCTATATTTCTAATTTTTCCAGAAGGCTTTTGACACTGTTCATCACAAGCGACTTCTAATCAAATGTTTGTTAAGCTTATGGGACTTAACTACGGGGTCATCAGTCCCTAAACTTACAAACTACTTATGAACTACTTACGAACTAGGACGGCACAAATATCCATGCCCGAGGGGGGATTCGAACCCCCGACCGTAGTGGCCGGGCTGACCGTGACTGGAGCGCCTCAGTCACCTCGGCCACCGCGGCCGGCGACTTCTAATCAAATTACGTGCCTATGGAGTATCAGCTCAGATGTACGACTGGATCGGTGACTTCCTGTCAGAAAGAGCACAGTTCGTACTAATAGAAGGAAAACTATGGACTAAGGTGGAAGGGATATATGGCGTTTTGCAGAGAAGAATGATAAGCACTCCGCTATTGGGAAGTTTAGAATTAATCATGTATGCATGTGTACACTACATTTGAAATATTGTCGATATCACCGTATTAATGATTCATACACCCAGTCAAGGGTGGCTACCACCAGATAAATTAACCCTCTCAGACCAAGACCTATTTCCCGTTGAATGAAAATTATTTCTTTCACAATATGGAAATACCTTCTAGTTGATAAATCCATCGCTAAATTTCATTTTTTAAAATATTTTTATATATCAAAATGTTTGAATGTTACCTGCACCCAACACCAGACACTTTGGAGAAGATGGACAACATGATTTATTGACTCAAAACTTTTTACTGTAAGTCCAAATTAGCAGGCCAACAAGTTACGTGGTAAATTAAACATACTTTACTGGGATTTTGATACCAACTAAGGGTGTCTTCATCAGAAGTACTGAATTATAACACGACGCGTGGAAAATTAGAACACGCTGTTCTCAAGTCGCATAGAAGTAACATCAGATTTGTCAATAATAAAATAAATTGCATACTAGGCAAATACTAGCAGCTAGTATTTGCTAGGTCGTTTTTTTTAATCTGATATTTTTTGCGACTCGGACACAGCGGACTCTAATTTTACACGTTTCATGTTATAATTTTATCAGAACTTAGTTGATGTAGAAATCCGGGTAAAGTGTGTTTAATTTACCAAGCAACTTGTTCGGCTGCTAATTTGTACTTCCAGTAAATAGCTGTTACGGTTGCCGTGGTTGTGTGAGAAAATTTCAATATCTTTTTTGAACAAAATCACATACGAAGAATGTAAAATTTTCTGTTTACTAAATGTGTTCTATTTTCTTAACTGTAGTAGTAAGTTACTTATTTTGAAAAGTGATGAAAACAGTAAACGAGTAATGTAAATTCTGCTTAGTAATTAATGTATAAAAAGGATGTACTTGCAGTATCCGTTTTTTAACGAAAGTGAAAAATAAATAATTTTTATTTTGTATAAAAACTGGTACAAAACATGTGAACAACACTACTTCAATATGTGTGTGTTACATGAACTTACTGGTAGTACCAATTATTTTGACACCTTCCAAGCATTCACGGTACGAGAATAAACGTTCTTAAACGGCATCGATAAATTTTCAGACATTGTAACTTAAATTACGGCGATGCTGTATTTTATAAACATTTTTTCGGAACGGCGAATTTCTCTTTGCGTCACTGTATAAAGTATGGATGTTATACCAAACGGTTATACATGAAAATTTGTGCCGGACCGGGACTCGAACCCGCGTTTTCCACTTTTAGCTACAATTTTGTAGAACATTCGTACCTCACACAGTGACGCTAAGAGAAATTGGCTATTGCGAAAAAAATATTGATAAAATGGTAACTTAAAATGCCAGGCGAAAAGCGTGCCCGGTTTTCGCGAAAATATCAAATTGGTTGATTGCGTCCGCTTCGCAGAATTGCGCGAAGCACGCGGCGCTGCACGGGCGCGCTCACGTAAGACAAGTTAACTGTTGGCCATATGTTTTGAAAGTTTCGCGCGATCACCGCGCAACGCCGCGTTCGCGATCGTCAGGCGATAGGGAACATGATTGATCACTTCAAAGTTGCTGCCACGAAAACCCTTTAGCGGCAGCCATCTGGAGGCCACCTTTTGTCATTTTTAGGCTCACATGAATGAATGTGTGCACAGAGCCCAAGGAATTGCCAACTTTTGAGGCGATGTGTCCTTCGGTGATAATCCAAAACAATGTCTTTCACTGGCTGATGATGTCGTCAGACTGGCTGCTGTGAGGCCGATATTGTCGTGTTGTGTTGCCACATAATTTTTCGCCTTCTGTGAACTGATGCACCCACGAACACACCATCTCGTTACGTCTCACTCAACTGGCGAAGAAATTAAGTAGATGGCACACCACGAAAATGGAGGCAATAGTGATTACACCTTGTTCTTCTACCGAGAACATCGCCAATTTAAGTATCAATAACAGCACAAACTTTCTCCACTGGCTCTAGAGTTCTATGTGCCGTACTGTGCTTCCATCTGTATCAAGATTTTATAATGGGTGTGCGTATTTTAAAAGAAACCACGTATTTCTCCAGTAACTAGTCCAGAGAAGAAAGAAAAGTTACGTGCTAATTTGAACAATTTGCTTCGTACAAGTCATCTGCTGAGGGGAACAGTGCACAGAGTCATTCCTCATTCAACTCACATATTGTATGCACATTCAAGACGAATGATAACGTTTACGCCTAGAGCAACAGTTGATCCTCCAAATCCTTGAGCGCCACGCTCTGTGCCTCACCTACCATATCCAGCTCCCCTCCCCCATGCAGCTCCTCTACGACCTCTTACCGTTCCTCCATCTCCTGCAGTACCTTGAACACATCCGGATCATTTACATCAGCTATTAAATACACGGTGTCTCACGAAAGACGCCTGCCAGGCCTGTCGCCACCGTATCCGGCAGTCACGGCAGCGCCCGATTCTCGGACTAATACACTGAGTTAAAGTCTAAAAAACATTGCCACCCGAGTAACCTAAGCTTACCTTTATTTACAGCAGAAGTTCAAAATGATGATCCTCTATGGAAATAGCGGCCTGGCATCTGTTGAACACATCTGCGGACACTCGACGAATTTCGGCTGCCTAAATCTGTAATCAAACTTTTCGAGTGTACGGACATGGCTTGCATACACCTTGTCTTTTAACATTCCCCAAAGATAAAAGTGACAGGGTTTTAGATCTGGAGAAAGAGGAGGCCAGTCAACTACCCTATCATCAAAAACACTTCGTATTGCTGCCATAGAAGCATTGGCAATGTGTGGTCTTGCATTGTCCTGCATGAAATAACCGTGCAGCTTTTCGTTGCGTGAAAGTTCTTGAAAAAATGGATGCAGGATATTGTTCACATACCTGTCAGAATTTATTGTTTCGGGAAAAAATTAGCCCAATTACTCGCCTCGCACTAATTGCACACCACTCTCCAGTTTTCACATCATGAAGAGGTTGTTGATGTAACTCATGTTGATTTTCTGAGCTCCAACGTCGATTGTTCTGGAATTTACGTGGCCTGACAAGTGCAGCCAGGCTTCATCAGAAAAATTAAGCATCTCAGGATCAACTTCCCCATCGTGCACAGACTGTAACAGCCATTACAGTAACGACGTCGGGCAACAGTACTTGAGTTCGTGAGTTGAAATTCGTCGAGTGTTTGCAAATGTGTTTATGTGATGCCAGGCCGCTCTTTCCATAGAGGGACATAATTTTGAACATCTACTGTAAATAAAGGTAAGCTTAGGTTACTCAGATGGTAATGTTTTTTAGACTATAACTCAGTGTATGCGCCTGCGGCACAGTAGAGTCTGAGAATCGGGCGCTGCCGTGGCCGATAGATGCGGTGGCGGAGGCTGGAAGCCGTACCGCGTGATCTGCGGACGCCTGGCAGGCGTCTTTCGTGAGACACCCTGTAGATTCCTGTAACCCTCTGGTCTACCTCATTCTCACCAATCCTTGGCCTCTGCCTCGCCTCCAGGACTGCATCCCTACATCCCTCCTCCTCCACACGCTTCCCATCCTCTCCCAGGGTAACTTCCGCCACCTCCCCCTACCGAATGCCGCCATCCGTCCTGAAATCTATCCCTCCTACCACCCCTGACCCCATGCCCATTGCTGCAATGCCCTCTTCCCTCCCCCTCGTCTCTTTTTCCTTCCCATCGCTTGGCTACCCCCTTCAAGCCTGGAGTCCCTACGCTCCCTCCCTATCCTCTCCCACTTCTTCCTCCGGCGCTCCCCTCATCCCCCAAGGGGGCTCACAGCTCGTTCGTGAGTTCGTGCGTGGTGAGCATGGGGCCCTGAACTAATGCAGTCTTCCTTCCTATTTCCTTTCCCCCTCCTCTCCTTTTCTATCCTCACTCCTTCCCCTCCCTACCAGGGGACTGATAACCTTAGTAGTTTGATCCCCCTCTCCCAACCAAATAACCCAACCCAACCCCGCTTCACACATCCCCCCCTCCATTCCCCTACGAGGTCCTCAGTGCCTTCGTTTTAAACAGTACTACTTCCAGTGTCAGTGTCTTCAGTGCTTCAGTGTGTTTTAATCAGTGCGCCTACCGCCTATGAACAAGTGTCTTCAAGTGTTCATCGTGTGTCCAGTGTCTGATTTCTCACTGTGTTTTTAACGCCACCATGGTACAAGGATTTTAACTGACTTCATGTTTTTATCATCTGTCCGCTATGTATGTTTTTCAATTACTTCTACATGCAAATTATTTTAATACTCCACATTTTAACTCCATATCCTTGTTATTTTAATCTCATCATGTCCATTATTCTATAAATTCTCTCGGCTGAAGAGCAGCGCCTAAGCTGCAGCCAGCCTGCTGGCTGTATGTTTGTATCGTTAGCGTGAAATAACGATAAAGAAAAAAAGGCAGGAAGTTGATGTTGTAGAAGGTACTGCTCTGGATATTGGGGACGCAAAAAGGGATCTTACTGAAGCGTCCACATATGGACTGGAGGCTGATACCCATCGGCCCTGAACGGAACGGCCGATGCACGATTTAACGCGACCGCGCATCGCTAGTGAGGGATAAATCTCTTGGAAGAGGCCATCCAGACGTTGCGCCGCCATAACTAAGTCGGTACCAAATGGATGGGGCCATTCCCGGGCGAGGTACCAGTCCTCGCGTGGAGACGCTTGTGACACGCAGCGCTGTAGTGGATGTATGGGGATGGGGCACATCTACCGGAGCCGATAACCGTTTGTCTCTCGTGCTGGATGGGGTGGGAGGCTCATGTTAAACGGCGAGTCGTCTCGGTGCACATGGCCACCTGAAACTTTATTTTAGTCACCGTTCCGTAACCACCCTAAAACGCCCACCTGGCGCTATTCTAAAAAGAGTGTGAAAACGGTAAGAAAAACAGCGTAAAACTAGACGACTAGGTACTCAGACATAATTAATACAGCGAAAGAAAATATATTGCATAGTGGAAGGTCCATGTCTTCGTACAGTTTATGGTGCCAATGTTCCCTGACTTCAGCTTCTTCCTTTAGCCTGTTGTATCTCCTTCCATCTTTCGAGTGATCCAGGTGTTGAATTCTTCTTCTTCGTACTGCGATTCCTTTGATGTTCCCTTCGATGACACAAAGTACGAGCCCCTCGTGTCTTTGTCCAATTCAGTAGGCCTTTCTCTGTACAATAATCTCTGAATGCTTTTCTTCTCTTTTACTCTTCTCAGTACATCGTCATTCGTCACCAGATCTCCTCCAGCACCACAGTTCAAAACTTCGCAAGTTTTTTTGAATTTTCTGTTCCATAAGACCCAATTGAGGAGTTAGACTCCATGGTCATGGAACAAGTCAATACATTAATTGTTACACAAGAATGGTAATAGAAAATTTTTAAGTAGTCCTTTGCACACGACAATCTTAAGACTAAGTGAAAAGAAACAATAAAGGAAAAAAATGAATTAGCTTAATTGTTTAACTTTTCTAGGAGTTCCTCGACAGAATAAAAGGAGTGAGCCATGAGGTAACTCTTCAATTTAGATTTGAAAGCGTGTGGATTAGTGCTAAGATTCTTTAGTTCTTGTGGCAGCTTATTGAAAATGGATGTCGCAGAATATTGTACCCCATTCTGCACAAGTGTTAAGGTGGTGTGATGCAAATGCAGATTCGACTTCTGTCTAGTATTCACCGAGTGAAAGCCACTAACTCGTGGGAATAAGCTGATATTAACAACAAACGACATTAAAGAAAAAACGTATTGTGACGCCAGAGTCAAAATTCCCAGACTACTGAAAAGGGGTCGACATGAAGTTCGCGAACTTACACCACATATTGCTCCTCTCGTGGTCCACGTCTCTGCTCCATACAACGCAATGCTCCAGATTTGGACTTCACCATCTTCTTCTTTAATGCCAAGCTCATGTTACTGGTCAGTAGAGTACTTTTCTTGTTGAAAGCTGCTTTTGCCTTGGCAATTTGCGCTCGAATTTCATTCGTGCAATCGGCATGCTTCGTCAGAAAGTTTCCCAAGTACTTGAACTGCTTCACATTCGCCAGTTCTCGATCGTCGACCGTTATCTCTTGAGAGTTTTCCCATTGTTTATGTCTGCATCTCTTTAGATTTCCCGATGCTAATTTCCATCCTATATTTCTTTCAAGTTTTTACTTTGGGTTGTCTTTGAATTTTGTGGATAAGAACATCTGCATACTTGTTGGTGCATCCTGAAGTTCTCACACCCTTTCAACGCTTCTCTCGCCAACCATTCACCATACAGATTGAAGATACTTGGCGAAAGACAACATCCTTGGCTGACTCCTTTTCGTATTACCACGCAGTTTGTTACTCTGTAATTCAGTTACACCTTTACCCATTGTTGCCGTTACATTTTCAGAATTAGTCTCCAGTATATCCAATTGCTTCCTATCTCCATAAGGATTCTGAACAATTTCTTTCTAATTAATTCTGTCGAAGGCCTTCTGACAGTCTATAAAACAAGCACAAACTTCTTCTTTAATTACCAAAAGTCTTTCCAACAATATCCTCAATATGCCGATGGCTTTCTTGGTTCTTATTCCTTTCCTAAATCCAAACTGGTCATCTCCCATTGCTCCTTCAATTTTGTGTTCCAGCCATCAGGTGAGTGGTCTTGTAATGATCTTCGTCACATGTGAAATAAGAATAATTGTTTTGTAATCAAGAGAACAACAATTGTAAAGTTAAAAAGTCCTTGGACCATTCTCCAGTTTCGTAGATTTTGTTGCTGAATTGCATTTCCGATTTCTTTCAGCAAATCCAGCGGCATGTCGTCGTCTACTGTATCTTTCCTTCTCTTCACAACCTGTAACAATTTCTCTACTTCGATTGTCAGTATGTTGGGTCCCTTCTCGTCTTCATCAATCGCCTCCTTCGTATCTATTTCGATGTCATGTGGACGACGTTCTATATAGTATAGCTCCTCTACGTTTTCTTCTCATATTTCCAGCACCTCCACTTGTTCAGTAACCATTTGTCGTCTAGGGTCTTCTTCTCGAAAGGTCCTTAATTTTTTGTATTCTGTATGTCCCAGCTCTTCGTTTTCTGACACAAGAGATCATACTTTCCTTTTTAGTTCCTCTGTTTCCTTTCATATTTCTTTTGAGTATTTTTTTTTCCTTCGCTTCGTCTGTTTCTCTCGGAGAGCAATGTTAAGTCTTTCGTATTATTCATTAACGTTTTTATACTTTCTACTTCCTTCCAACTGCTCTAGCAGATCGTTGACGATCCAGGATTTTCTCGCTTTCTTTCCTTTCCTTTCCTCGCAACTTCACTTTGAAAAAAACCAGTTTAACATTTCGCCATTGTACTTCCGCGCTTACTGTTGAATTTTCATCTCCCATTTCAATAAATTTTTGCTCCCAAGATTTTCTCACTGTTCTCTCTTAGTTCTTTCAGGTTCCACCTCTGTTTTCTCCTCGCATAGCCGGCCGCGGTGGCCGATAGGACTGAGGCGCGCCAGTCACTGTCTGCACGGCCACTACGGTCGGGGGTTCGAATCCCCCCTCGGGCATGGATATTTCTGCCGTCTTTAGTATAAGGTAGTTCATAAGTAGTTTGTAAGTTTAGGGACTGATGACCCCGTAGTCAAGTCCCATAAGCTCTACAAACATTTGAACACAATTTTCTCTCCTCGCATACTGTCGGAATCTCTTTAATCTTGTGCTGATGTCTGCAACCAACATGCCACGATCCTAGTCGATATTGACAGCTGACATAGTCTTGGGCATTTCTGTCACTACCTCTGAACCTCTGTTTAACAAGTATTTATATGATAGCTGTTCATTATCTCCTGGGCTCTTCCGTGTGTACAATTTACTCTTCTTTAACCGAATGTTCATCGCCACCGAGTTGTTTCGCTGACAGAAGTCTATTAGCATCCTTCCTCTGGTGTTTCTTTTTCCTAATCTATTTTGTCCCATGATGTTTGCTTCACTGCCTTGTCCAAAAACACTACTCCAATCAACCATGATGGTGGTATTTACATTTCTTCTGAGTGATGTCTTTATCTCCACTTCTTCATCGTCTGTGTTGGCTTGTACACTTGAAATATCACAAACATTCAACGTTCACTATGGCACACCACTCTTGATACACTTTGCACTAGTTCACAACCCATCACAATTGCTACACTGCGTTCAAAAGATTTTCCACCGGCACAAAACACCTGATACTATTGCTCCACGGTCGTCCACCTCACTTCATTTGAACCCATTATGTTCACTTCACATTTCTCCATTTCTCACTTCAGATTGTCCAATTTTCCTGCTCTTCGATGCGTTCTTACGCTCCAGATTCCGATCGTGAAATTAGAATTTTCATTTCTTTTGATGAGTCTTCCACTCTCGAAGATGATAAGATCCAAAAAGAAAGAGTAGTTTATCTCCAGTTTACCAAAAATATTGCTCCAGGAAATAACATCATTATTCTCCGTCTTCTGATGTCCAGTAAATATAACAAACAATGTGATGGTGTTTCAATTTCTTTTCCACATCAGCATCAAGGCCGAAGAACAAGACTTCGACGTTGATTCATTTGAAGCATAATTTGCTCTGCGCATGAATTAGACACTGGTACCCGCTGCTGCACACCAGCCTACCCAGTTAGCTCTACTACCAGTAAGTTGGGTTGTTGGGTTGCGTCTTCCTCCAGTTCCGGTGTACCGACGATCTGCAACTCTGCCTTCACTGCCGTTGAGGTCTTCACCGTATCCCTGACAGGGGACCCTCACAAGGTGCTTTCACCCGGACCAGGACCAAATGAACCAATGTTTTTCTAACGAGGTGTACTTGCCTCCCACCCTCCTCCTTTCTCAACCGGGCTTGGGACAGGCTATGGCGATCACTTTTCCATACGGGTCACTTTTCTACACAGGTCACTTATATAATTTTGCTAACATACTAATTTTCGTCTTCGCTGACTGTTTCAGACTTAAGTGCACAGGTTTTGAATGATGTATAGCAGACTTACAGAAAAATGTTTGTTCATAAATTATAAAAAAATCATGCAAATATTCATACCTTAGATATTTTGTTTCCTTTCAAAATATATCATGATTCATCCATGTCATATTAGAAGTAACCTGCTTCTGTAAGTAAAAAACTTAAAAAAAATGATTTAATATTAATGTGTCTCAATATAACTCGTTTCAAATATCCACCTCAAGATGTACTCATTACGGTCCTTAACCGTTTAGGACCTAATAAAGGATCAGAATACAGCTAATGAGACACGGATGAATTTACACTTAATTTACACCAAAAAAAATGTAAAGTACTTTTAAGAATTTTGGAATGATTTTTGAAAATTTCTGGACAAAACTGCTATATTTAAGCTGTGATTACCCTAATTACAAAATAATCTGTAGTTACGTAAAAATTTTACCGTCACTAAAAACAAGCTGTGTGGTATAATGTATAATTTAGATGCCACAAGCACATTTGTAATTCATACTTGATAGAATACACTTGTGATATTTAACTTCTAAGCAGGGTCTGTCAGGGAAAATGTTACGTGCCTTGCGATATGTTAGCTAACAGATGCCCTGTGTCTTGTTCTCGTTTCCGCAAACATTGGGGCACAAAAGTGCAAGTGATACAAAATGAAACATTGCGGTCAACGTTTTATTTAACTGTGTACTAAATTTCCTCACAAAACATGCTCAGAAGGTCCTCCGTAGCTACGTAATCCGATCACTCTTCAAGAGCTAGTGTTGTTTCATTGGTTTTCCGTAGAGAATTTACTGTAGCTGATTTTCCGTGTCCGAGCGAGAACATCTGTACTCTCTTTTGTATAAGCACGACAGATTTAACGGTGTTGTCATAGTGTTGAAAATGATCTTCCGCTCTACAGCCAACCTTCATCCTTATCGCAGAATGTGAAATGTACAGAAGATGTCACCTTCATAGTAGACTTACTTATTCATTATTTCTTAATATATTGAGTGTTTTAAATGAAAACATAACAGGTTAGAGTGTTACTGATATTGAATAAAACACCAAGGTTTACTGTTACCGGTGACTGTTTATTTTTTTTTTTTTTTTTTTTTTTACTTCCACAGCACGTTTTGAAGGTATAAATCTCCATCATCAGGTGGAATTTTTAATTTGTGCGTTGAAGTGACTTAATATGTGTGTTACCACTTTAGGTTAATTGACTAGAAGTTGTCACATGTCATTTTCTCTGTCCTAAAGCCTAACATATAGGCTGTCATAGTTCGTTAGCTAAGATAATCATTTTCAGTTAGCCGCTACTGCTGACTACAGTGGGTGCAGTAGGAGTTAGGATACTAGTTAAAATTTGATTGCACCAAGGGTTTGCGAACAACTGTTCTAAATTAATGTGAAGAAACTATACTTAATTGTGGGGTAAGCAAAACAATCGAAACTAGGATTTTCAATATAACAAGAGGTGTATTTATATGAGACCTTGATAAGTGTGAGGGGAATGGTCTAAATAGAGAAATGAATCAGTTGAACCATAGGCCAGGATACTGACCCTGGGAAAGCTAAGCACTTCCAAGCGTGTGCTATAAAAGGTAAGAACAGCTGAAGCCTGTTTCGTGAATGCACAACAAGGTGCTTTCTGTTTGGGTGTTTAACCACGGGGATGTTAATAAACCTGTGCAGAATGAGGTGCAAACTGCACGTCCAGCTTTAACAGCCTGACGAGCACAATGAAGTGTTTGGTGTGTACTGAAATTACTCTAGCGCTGCTCCTCTCAAAAGTTCACAGGTCGTGTCCTACACGTACTGGGATCTATTGTTCCGTATCCGCGATCGTACTTCACTTGGACTCGCCTGCCTTAACGAAGCTAGTTAGCGATCTCCTTACATGGACACCGAGCTGCTGTTACTGGAAACACTCAATCTGAGGGCGGTTTTACGCACGCTTAACTTTCCCACCCACCCTCCGACGTTCTTCAGCCCAGTAAGCAATGTTCTCCGTAATACGGAGCCGCACTACGTGTCTCGAAAGAATTTAGACTGCCGGACATTAGCATTCAGGTCCAGGTTGGACAATTCTTGTGGAAGTCGTTACTGCAAGCTAACAATGTCACCGCCTCTTTTTTGTAGTGTGTGTGTACGTACGAGCGCTGTCCTGACAGGAACTTGCGCTTTTCAATGGCACGAAGAAGTAGTAGGGCTAGTGGCACCATTTCGAAATCAGTGTGTGCAGTGTATCAACACGATTCTTGTCGTGAAAGTTGGAGCATCGTACTAAGTTTACTAGTTGTAACATGAGCGTCTCAATCGGGTTATACGATTTATTTGGGCGAAACACCACTAAATTACCGAAATTCACTGTGAATTGCGAGCGGCTTATGGTCTAATACTTTCATTTTCAGAAGAAAACAGAACGCCTTGAAAAGCTAGATATTGTTATTGTCTTCAGTCCGGAGACTGGTTTGATGCAGCTCTCCACAATACCCTATCCTGAGCAAGCCTCTTCATCTCCACATAAGAACGGCATCCTACATCTGTCTGAATCTGCTTACTGTATCCATCTCTTGGTCTTCCTCTGCGGTTTTTACCCCACACACTTCCATCCAACGCTAAATTCACAATTCCTTGATGTCTAAGAATGTGTCCTACCAATCTGTTCAGTACCTCCTCATTAGTTAGGCGATCCATCCACCTAACCTTTAGCATTCTTCTGTAGCACCATATTTCAAAAGCCTCAATCCTCTTCCTGTCCGCACTGTTTATCGTCCATGTCTCACTCCCATACAAGGCAACACTCCATACAAATGCCTTCAGAAAGGACTTCCTTAGGCTTCAATCAATATTCGATGTTAACAAAATTCTCTTTTTCAATAACTCTTTTCTACCCATTGCCATTCTGCATTTTATATCCTCTGTACTGCGACCATCATTTGTTATTTTACTGCCCAAGTAACAAAACTCATCTACCTCCTTTATTGCTTCATTACCCAATCTAATTCCTTCAGCATCACCTGATTTTCTTACACTCCACTCCATTACCCTAGTTTTGCTCTTGTTAATGTTCATCTTATAGGCACCTTTCAGCACACTGTCCATTCCGTTCAATTGCTCTTCCAGGTCCCTTGCTGTATCTGACAGAATTACTATGTCGTCAGCAAAACGCAATGTTTTTAATTCTTCACCCTGAACTTTAATTCCTTCTCCAAATTTCTCCTTGCTTTCCTTTATAGCTTGCTCAATGTACAAATTGAATAACAATGGAGAAAGACTGCAACCCTGTCTTACTCCCTTTCAAACCACTGCATCCCTCTCATGCCCATCAACTCTGACAACCGCTGTCTGGTTTTTGTAGAAGTTGTAAGTAACCTTACGCTCCCTATATTTTACTCCTGCTTTCTTCAGAACTTGAAACAGTTTATTCCAATCAACATTGTCAAAAGGTAGATATAGGAATTTGATATTCACAGACACAGAACATGTTCATTGGTATGCACCGAACAAATGATTAGCATTTATCTCGATTCAGCATGTGTCTTGTTGCGTAATATGCACAGGATCCTCCCTGGTCCCTGATGTTTCATGCGTGGCGACATTGGCGTATCATCAGATGCATATGACGTATTGTCCAAGCTGCACACCTGACTTCAAAGTTAAGGGGAGTCGTGCCGCCCTATCTCGACAATGTTAAAATGGCTATAAATGCCCCGTTTTCTCAGGAACTGATGAGTATATAAATTTGGTATTTTTATCGCATGTTTTGTGAATGCATTGCTCTACAAATGCCGGCCGCGTTAGCCGCGCGGTCTGCGCGCCAGTCACGGTCTACTTGGCCATTACGGTCGGGGGTTCGAATCCCCACTCGGGCATGGATATTTGTGCCGTCCTTAGTATTAGCTAGTTCGTACGTAGTTTGTTAGTTTAGGGACTGATGACCACGTAGTTAAGTCTAATAAGCTCTACAAACATTTGAACATTTGCTCTACAATTACCTTAAAATAATAGCTGGAAGAAAAGTTACGATTCTTTCGCTAAACATATAATTTTTTGAAGATGAATGTGAAGCAATGAATTAAAATTTGTGATGCGGTCATATGTCATGGACATATTTGAGACGAAAAAACCGTCTCAGGGTTTCTTAATTTATGTTTAAATATAATTTTTTGGTGTAAATTTTCACAATTTTAATTTCTCGAATTTTAACTATTACAGTAAGTACTACTAAAGTATAGCTACAACATCATTGTACCATCTATGTTATGTGGTAAATAATAAAAGAAGGAGGCGCTCCCCCTTGGTACACAAAACAGGTCAGGACACTGATGCAAAAGCAAAGGAAAAGGCATACTAAATTTAAACGAACACAAAATCCCCAGGATTGGCGATCCTACACAGAAGCTCGAAATTTAGCGAGGATTTCAATACGAGATACTTACAATACTTATCACAACGAAATTCTTTCTCGAAATTTGAGTGAAAACCCAAAGAGATTTGGTCATATTTTAAATATACTAGGGGCAAAACACAAACAATAACCTCAATACGTGATACTAATGGCGATCCTGCCGATGACAGCACTACTAAAAGAGAGTTACTAAACATTGCTTTTAGAAACTCATCCACCAAAGAAGACGAAACCAATATTCCAGATTTCGAATTACGAACAGAGGCCGTAATGAGTAACGTAGAAGTAGATATCATCGGAGTAGTGCAGCAACTAAATTCACTTAACAAGAACAAGTCTTCTGGTCCGGATTGTATACCCATTAAGTTTCTGATTATGCTGAATCGATAGCTCCTTACTCAACAGCCATATACAACCGCTCTCTTAAGGAAGGATCTGTACCAAAAGATTGGAAAGTTGCACAGGTCATACCTATATTCAGGAAAGGCAGTAGGAGTAACCCACTAAACTACAGGCCTATTTCATTGACGTCAATTTGCAGCAGGGTTTTGGAACATATCCTGTATTTAAATTATCTCGAACAGATCGATCTATTGACCCAAGGTCAACACGGATTTAGAAAATATCGTTCATGCGAAAAACAACTAGCTCTTTACTCACACGAAGTGATGGGTGCAGACGACAAGGGTTCGCAAATAGATTCCGTATTTCTTGATTTTCAGAAAGCTTTTGACACCGTACCTCACAAATAGCGTGGTTATGGTATATCGCCCCAAATTTGCGATTGGATAGGGTATTTTCTGTCAGAGAGGAGACAGTTCGTATTAATCGATGGTAAGGTATCGACTAACACAGAGGTGATATCGGGCGTTCCACAGGGTAGTGTTATTGGTCCTCTGCTGTTCCTAATTTACATAAACGATTTAGGGGAAATCTGTGTAGCTCTTTCAGATTGTTTGCAGATTACGCCGTCACTTACTGTCTAGTAAAATCATCTGAAGATCAAAACCAACTGCAGAACGATCTGAATAAGATATCAGTATGGTGCAAAAATTGGCAATTGACTCTAAGTAATGAAAAGTGTGAAGTCTTCCACATGAGTACGAAGAGAAATCCGTTTACCTATGTTTGCAAGATAAATCAATCAAAAGTGAAGGCTGTAAACTCCACAAAATACCTAGGAATTACTATTACTTCAGACTTCAATTGGAAAGAACACGTACATAATGTCCTGGGAAAGGCGAATCAGAGACTGCGTTTTATTCGCAGAACCCTTAAAAGATGAAACAGAACTACAAAAGAAACTGCATATAATACGCTTGTCCGTTCATTTTTGGAGTATTGGTGCCCAGTGTGGGATCCTTATCAGGTGGGTTTGACGGAGGACATCGAAAGAGTCCAAAGAAGGGCAGCTCGTTTCGTATTGTCCAGGGGAGACAGCGTTACGGAAATGATACAGGATCTGCGATGGGAATCATTACAGCTTATCGCTGCGGCGTGGGCTACTTACGAAACTCCAGTCGCCAACATTCTCCTCCGAATTGGAAAATTTATTGTTGACTCCCACTTACATGATCATCAGAATAAAATACGAGAAATCAGAGCTCGAACGGAGAGATTCAGGTGTTCTTTCTTCCCACGGGATATTCGAGAATGGAAAATACATAGTATAATGGTGGTTTGATGTACCCTCTGCCAAGCATTTAAATGTGATTTGCACAGTATCCCATGTAGATGTAGATGTAGACTTAGATTCAGAAGTTTTTGAGAAAAAGGGGCATTTACACCGAAAGATGTCATTTTGAGAAAATTGCGTTTAAAGAATTTTAATATAGTCAACTGATACATAAAACATGTTAGAATCCTCCTGGATGGTAGTCCTCATCTCCTCCTTCATCTTCCTCACCCATTGCTGCCCTCCTTCTCGTGGATCTGGCTTCTTTTGACATATTGTTTGTTGCAATCTCTGCCTTCATGATTCGCAGTTGGTACATTACACTTTTTGTGGTGTTGTAACATTTATGAATTCCGAAATACTCCAATACCTCTAATCTTCTACAATAGCGATAACTGAAAGTAAGAACACAAAATTTGGTTTAGTCATGATGAAAACTATCACAGGAAGCTCAGAAACTGAAACAGGTTACTGGATAACTGTTGTTGTTATACACAAATAAATGTACAGTTCCAAGAGTTTACACCGCTAGTGTAGGCATCCTACGAAACGGAAAGTTCCCTACAAAACAAAAGAAACCACAGTCTACTAGATTATATAGTTGCAGAGAGAAATGCCAATTAGCCAAATAATGGAAAACAAAATTATCAGAAATTTAAAATAGTAAATAATGGAATATTTGAATAAAACCAAAATAAAACTAAGCATAAGCATCCATATTTTCATAATTTCCATAAATGTAAAAATGTGAAATTTTGTCATTTTGGGTGGTAAGACTGCCCGTAATCTGTGGTGGTTGCCCATGGATCACAGCGCTATATCCGTCATTTTACCTTATCACACACATTCTTGATTGGTGACGTCTGGTGGTGTGGCTGACCAATAAATAAGGTTGGCATGCTGTGATGGGAATGTTCGTGCAACAGCATGTGGTCGTATATTTTCTGACTGGAAATGGCGTCTCGCGTGTTGTACAGAAAGAATATTCCTACAGGTTGCAGGATATCATTCTCGTAGGTAAAATTGGTCACAGAGCCCAGAATATGTTGGTAAATATGGCATTTGTGGTCATAACCAACTGCAACCCACGCCATATGGTCATGAGTTGAGTTGGTGCTGAAGATGCGTAGTTCCTGAACGAACTAGTTAAATCTGGGAAAGGAATTATAGTTCATTTTAGTTTAGTGAACTATACTGCTGTCACCTCTCCATTTCCCTACCTACTGAATGTTAGGATGTGTAAGCTTATACTTCCCTCCCCTTGATACTGAGTACACCCCACTCCCAAGAGCTAAGGCTGCAGTTCTTAATTCTTAAAGGTGATGTGTGGAAATAACATTGAATCACAAGAAACAATTCCGTTAGTTCGTTTGGTTCAATTAAGCAACTAGTTCCGAACTATGCAAACTGCAACAGGTCTGAAGAAAGGAATAGATATCTTAGTTAAATCTGTTCCTTTCAGGGATTAGTTATTTAGTTCACTTATAATTTTGAACGTTATGTAACATAATTTAAATGAAGAAAAACAATATCATACAAATAGGTATTTGGCTGGATTAAAAAAAAAAAAAAAAAAAAAGTAAAAACCTTTCAACCTGTCAACTTCGGCCTATTTTTTTTCTTTTGGGGTGGGGGTGGGGAGGGGGTGGGTTATGTCAACAAGAAATTTAAGTGCGTGAATTCATTTTGTATCCAATATCCAACATTCCTGTCCTTATTTCCTCTGCCCCTTACGTTTCACACATGTGTGCCTGGGTATTACCTCCTTCTCCTCATAAAATCTTACCTCTATTGCGTTAGGTGAAAACCCGCCTTTGCTCGGGTATTTATTTATTCCAATTCTCAGTTCATGTATTCCTCCTGCTGTCTACCTACCTCACCCTCGTCCTCCTCCTCCTCCTACTTGCCTCTATCCCCATATCAATACCTATGTCATTACCTCTCCCGCTAGCCCTCAGTCTCCTTTTGTCCACTCCCCCGTTTCCTGTACTTGAAAATTTACATTGCCTGCTGCGAGAGTAAGGTCGGGGTGAGAGTGAGATAATTTCCCAATATTTGTATCATTAAGACCACTTATAGTGTGTGCATATTTTTAAGAAAAGAATCCTTATAACTAATTACATCCATGAAATTTAAATGTGCCTGTTGTTTATGTACAGAATTGGCACCAAATTTATAATATTATTAAACTTTAGTCTTTAGAGAACCTTGTACTACATGGAAAAACTAGAATTCTCACTATAAAAACTTTTGACGGTGTACACTCTACTTGTTTAAAGGAAATCTCTCACCACTTTGACACTGAGAACCCCAGAGTCATCGTAGCAGCAACTCTGGTCCATGGTGTACGGTCCTATGTCTCCGTCATTTCAATCAACATGCTGTTGCAGCTTAGATTCATGGCACTGGATCAAGCGTTCTTGTTCACACACGTCATATGCACCCTACATGGAACAGGAAGAGCAGAAGGCACTCATGAGTCAACATAGACAAAAGTTTGTCTGAACACCAGGATTCGGTTGGATTTGTATCCCACCCCCCTGCCATCCAGACTTGGGGCAATTGAAACTAAGCATTGAGACATGTACAGTAACATGTAAAACAACAGAATTAAGAACTGAAATTGGCTGGTGTTAGTCATTATCAGATTAACCCAAACCACCATGCCTGCACTCTCATCAGCCATAGCTTCAGATGAAACAGACAAGAGAATATGTGGTCTACTTGGAGTATTACTCCATCAAATAAAAAAAAAAATAATAAAAAAAAACAACAACCTGCCTATGTCAAAAATATATCTTAAAGCTCAAATAATACTACCAAAAGAATGTTATCATGTTTGAGTTTGTCGATCCCGCGCGCCGCCGCTCACTGCTGCCGGGCCGATGCGCCATCGATCGCCTGTTACGGATGCCCGCGCCCGAACTTTGCCAGTCACCAACCGTCGTTAACCGCGCGACGCGTTTACGTATCGTCCGATTATGCTAACTGTTTTGTCCACTATCACTGTCCTAAGCACACCCTACCTCTCTGTCCGAGCAAGACCAGTGTGAATTTATCCTACTCTCTGCTGCCAGCCGCCACACACACTTGAAATTGTCCGTCACGTCCGCGCACTTGTTTGCAACTGTTCGTAACTGTTCACTGTCCTATACACACCCTAATCTCTCCGTCCGAGCAAGTCCAACGTGAACTTATCCCGTAACGAGCCTCCAAATGCGAGCGTGAAGGTCGGGGTGAGAGTTTAAAATTAGAGAAAGTTTAATTTTTAAAACTTACAACCACCAGCTGCGAACCAAATTCCTAAACATGCAAAAACACTGGAACTGTGATTGCGACTGTTTGACTCGTTTTCTAGGGGATGATATCACACGTACGCAGATTTCCTTCCCTGCATATGATTAACGAAACAAATTCATAATAAAATCAAGTTCATGAGAGATAAGGGTGTACTAACTACTATTTTTGAAAACACGTGAAAATTCACTTTATGTTTTTTATTTCACAATCTTAGAACCCTGTGGCTGATACGTCTGTACGTCGGCACATTTAACAAATAAAGTTATAGCTCGTGAGCCCCCAGACAAAATAAATATTTGTAGCGAATTGTTTTCACACCACGTGGCTGTCCCAAACACCGTCTATGTTCATGCCTATGCGACGACACGTGTTACATTAACAAACCACAGTCACTTTAATTCAATGCGATGCACACCTTGTTCCACTGGCTAAATATTCACAAACACACGGTAGCACTCGATTTAACTTGGTGCAGTCTACGACGAGCAACCACACGTGGCGATTGCCACAGACAAATCTAAAGTCACCACCTCGAGATCCACATGCCGACTGACGCAGAGCGACGCCGCCTGGCCAGCCACCCCACGTGCTCTCCCGTCTCGTCACTTCCTGCCCACGCGCCCGCGCACGCCAAAAACTCAACTGCCGGGGTTTTTTCCCCTACGTCATCAACTTCCCCATGTGAGCTGTTCTAACCGATTTGCCAACGTGCAGCGCTCAGCCAATACATTTCTAAAACTTTACTTAAAATCAAAATAATTACGCTATACATTAAACTAATATTTTCGTACGTTTTTATATTAGTATAAACATACTTTGTACTATTTATCATAATAGTGCAATTTCTTATGTCACAGAAAAGTGATTTAACTGAATACTTCAAGATAAAATACACAAGATTAATTGAAAATAAAATGAGAAATAGTTAATATATTATTTTTATAAACAAACATTGCCATGCTAGTTGTGTAACTGTCTTGTCTTCGTTGGTAATTTATTACTTTTCATTGTCAATTAAACATATTACGCCAGATGTGACTGTATCAGCTAATGTATTGTTTATTTATCAACAGGCTATTTTGTAATGAGGGCCTTAAAGGTTCCTAACTGCATCGTATTACTTCAAATGCCAGTAGTATTATAACATTTTATTTCACGCTGTGCACTGCACTGTGCCTAGCACTCGCCATTGTCCCTCTCTCCCCTAACCGGAAAAGAACTGGAAAATCCTAAGCTGGAACAAGCCACCAACGTCGGCCTGCTCGCTGGCCTCCCGTCAGCTACAAGCACACAGCAAATCTCAACGTGGAGAATTTCTACCTTTGGCCTAACTATAAATGTCACCCAACTGCGTACATACATTGCTACCATAATTGATAAGATTAAAATTGTGTAACATTTAGTGCATTGGCATGGTCAATGTTTGCAGTGAACTTCATACTGTTTAATTATCAAATGCTATTAATTACCAGTATTTCTATTTGGCGGTAATCTCACACTGCCAAATTCATCATGATGGTCGGTAAAACGGTGTCAACATCTGGAGTAAGGCACCCTCAGCCATGCACCGTGTAATTGTTACGTAGACAGTGCCGTTACTCTTGTTTTGAAGCTCAAGTGTGCAAAATTTTGTCACAGTCGGATGAACGGTATGGCTGGCAGTGCATAAGTACAAATCTAATATGAAGGGGCGATGCCCTCCTTATACAATTGCGAATGTAGGTGTTAGTTCACAGTCTGTCTCCATAAAAGTAATAATTATTACTTGTAAAAAATACTGTGATTTGATACAACTCTCCTTGCTAGTCTATTCTGTGCAAGCATAAAATGTCATGTTTGTTAAGCTGAAAAAGGGACTTAATTGCGGGGTCATCAGTCCCTAAACTTACAAAGTACTTATGAACTACCTTATACTAAAGACGACACAAACATCCATGCCCCGGGGGGGGAGGGGGATTCGAGCCCCCGACCGTAGTGTGCAAGCATCTTCCTCTATAAATAACAACGGCGATACATATGTCGTTGAACCTGGTTACAGTAAACATCTCTTGATATTCCTCTGCGGTTTTTAACCTCCGCACTGCCCTTCAATACTAAATTAACGATTCCTTGATATCTCAGAATGTGTCTTGTGAACCGATCTCTTCTTGTAGACAAATTTTGCAACATGAATTTGGGCCAGTGAACCCTCTTGAGACTAAAAGGTAATTTTCATAAGCACTCGAAAATTCTGAAAGACCTGCGAATGGACGAAAGACGACAGGCAACGTTACGAAATATAATCAAGTGCTTACATGTGAATAATTCACAAAGTATAAAAGTTGATATAGATTTTGTGATATCAGCAACAAGGAACGACAAAGCCAAGAACAGATTGCATACTATGTAGAAGTAAAACCACGATGTGTAAGAGTCATAAAAATAAATCAGGCCTAACTTGAAGATATAACAGTATTGCATTCTTCAAGCACAGCAAATCCCAGAAATACTGGTGGATTGTAGTATGATTTACTTTCGGCCCTCGGTAATAAATACCGACACAGCGTAAACATACATTACAGTATTATTCATTGTGGTATTCAGCGTTCGTTAGCATTCTTTGAGAAGTTTACGCGCTATTGCACGTCGTTTGTTTGCTCGTGAGACATTCTGCGGCGCCGGCGTCAAATTTATGGCGTTTCACTGTGCGTATATCACCTTCAGGGATTTACATATTTGCTGACCTGTCTTTGTGTTGCCTCCTGCGACATATTTTAGTCATTTATCGATGAAAATTTTCGACTTCCTTTTGGAGAATTTACAGTCGATGAGTAATGATGTATGATGCATTGCAGATGAGTCTAAGAATGTTATTGCCGCGAGGCCCAACACGAACAAAAAGAGACACTGAAAAACTAATATGTATGCTTTTACAACTCTGAGAATTAATTTGTTTGGAAACAACGTTGTTATTACCTTACGTTTCTTTTTACAGTTTGCATAGAGCTGCTTTTTTAAGCAAGGCAGTGTTATGAAATTTTTAAATAGTTCAGCATTCTCTCACGAAGACTTTTTAGCATATGAACAGTAAATGTTTTCATATAGAAGCGCTACACATTCGGTGCTATGTATATCAAAAGCAGATACGGAAGAACGTATAACATTCTGCATATTTTAACGAACGGTACTACTACTGTGGACGGTACCCGCCATAGCACTTATGGGCAGTACACTTAAATATCTACATACACACCATAAAGCCACAATGGGGTGCTTGTGGTGGGTAACACGTACCACTAACAGTCATTCCCGTTACACTACCAAATACAGCGAGTATAAAAAGTCTAAAGGTACGTCTTACTGCACGCTTAATTTCTCTCTTACATTTCGCGTAACGATCAAAAAAACAAGATAAGAGAAATCAGAGCTCGTACAGAGGCATATATTCTTTTTTCCCTCGATCTTTTTGGGTGTGGAATAGGAAAGGAAGTGTCTAGTAGTGGTGCAGTGTACCCTCCGACACGCACCTTACGGCGGACTGCGTTGTATATATGTAGATGTACCGGGTTATCAAAAAATCAGTATAAATTTGAAAACTTAATAAATCACCGAATAATGTAGAGGTAAAAATTGACACACATGCTTGGAATGAAATGGGGTTTTTATTAGAAAACTATATATATTCAAAAAATATTCGAGAGTTGGCGCTTCATCTGATCAGAAAAGCAATAATTAGCATAACAAATTAAGAGAAAGCAAATATGATGTTCTTTACAGGAAATGATGTTCACCATCATTCCTCAACAATAGAGCTCTGTTGTCTTTCAGCATCCCTAGAGATGTCGTTTGATCACTTTACACTTGCGACTTCAGGTAACCCTAAAGTCAATAATCGCACGGACTGAGGTCTAGGGACCTGGGAGGCCAACCATGACGAAAGTGGCGGCTGAGCACACGATCATCACCAAACGATGCGCTCAAGAGATGTTTCACGCATCTAGCAATACTTTTTTTTAAATTTTTATTTTATTTATTTATTTTTTGTTCTAATAAAACCCCATGTCATTCCAAGCAGGTATGTCGATTTTTACCTCTCTTTCTACATTATTCCGTGATTTATTAATTTTTCAAATTTATAATGACTTTTTGATATGGTCCTTAAGCGAAATATAAGTTGGCTGCGACTGAAAACTTCTGCAGTCAGCTTCGAATGCCGACCCTCTAAATTTCTTAAATAGTGTTCCTAGAAAAGAGTGTCGTCGACCCTCCACGGATTCCCATTGAGTTCCCTAACTATTTTCCGCTTGTTGATTGAACCTACCAGTAACGAGTATAACAGCCCACCTCTCGATTTTGCTTCTATGCCTTTGTTTAATCCGGCCGCAAAAAGAGAACGGTAACACACTGAAGTGTCAAACAGTGCAATATCCTTAGAAGCAAACTGTTGGCAGTATGGAAAGACAAGGCAGTCCTTTCTCGTGTTTTTGCAAATTTTCTCAACACCTACCGTCGTTGGATCTGTGGCTAGTGAGTGTTAATTTCCAAAGCTGGTGGAACTTTGACTAGAGAAGAAATAAATTCTCCGTTTAATATTTACAGCATCTTCGCCTCTTGCGAAGCCACCTAAAAGATAATTTTTTTGTAGAAGGAATATTATTAACTAGCTGGTACCCAGCGCGTTGCTGCCAGAAAGTAAATAACTTTGGATTTTCATTTGGAATAGTTATCTGAAACAAATTAGGAAAAATAGAAAGAACGAACAAAGAAACGTTCATTTTCACATATTAGAATATCTCCAGAAGGATGTCTCGTACAATAATACAATTTTGCAAGTGTGCGAAATGTGTTGCAAGTTAAGTTAGTAGTAGACACGAAATGTATTAAAACGCCATTCATTTTTAACCATCACACATAATTTACTTTTACCACTGCAAATGTAAATTGCGTTGGGAGTCTGTGTCAGTAAATACCGTACTTCAAGGATTTCAATCTAGTATTCAATAGTAGGTAAAGCGATTCGTGAGGAATATTAGAACAGATAATGTACCAATATTTAATTCTAATTGTGTCAACTAAATCAAGCCCGTACCGCTGTGAAAATATGGCCTTGCCTCACAAGATTGAGTATCACCAATGAACGTCAGTTACAATCCCATATAATGCCATTTTTATACATTTGCGGATATAAGGAGAATTAAAATTAAGTAGGAGGCGAGGTACTGGCGGAAGTAAAGTTGTGAAGCGGCATTGTGAGTCGTGTCGGGATAGCACAGTCGGTAGTGCGCTTGCCCGCGAAAGGCAAAGGTCCCAGGTTCGAGTCCTGGTTCCGGCACACAATTTTAATCTGCCAGGAAGTTTCAAAATTAAGTTGTTGATTTTACTTCATATTGTACCTTTGTATCAGTAAAATGTGATGTTTTAATGTTTCAGCTTAAGCTATTGTTCATGTCGGTTTCTTAACTAACATTGGTGGTCATTTAAGTTTGAATTGTCATGATATATTTATATACTTGAATATTGGTGAAGGTAATGATAAGGACATCGTTAGTTTACGTATGCAAATAAATAAATAAATAAATAAAACTAAAAACTAAAATAGGAAACTTACACACAGATCTTCCCAAAAAGAAATCTATTAGTTTATTACCAGTAGAGTCATTTACTCAAAAGCAAATTTATACCGTTTATTTTTAGAATTAAAATTACCTTAGGAGAATAATTTGGGCGTTATTTTGATAATAAGGAAATGTTTATATTAAGAAAATTGTGACATTTTACTACTGCTTTATTTGTAATTCAACATTAACTATGGTGTATTATTTAAGAATATTGATTAGTAAAGTAGATTTTTAATTAGGTTTCTCTGGTTTTCCAATATTACTAATTTTATTTGTTTTAATATATTTTTTAATTTGTGCTCTCTCTGTTCCTCTGTTCATTAATTAAAAGGCTTAATATAACCACAATTGTTTTGTTTCTATGTTGCTCTGGGCGGTATCCCATCAGCTACGCCGTTCCCTGCTGCAGGGGCATGACTATTTGTCAAAGTCGCTTATGTCAGTGAATTTACCCATCTTTCTCCCCAACGTTGCTAGTACGATTTCCTGTTCTTATCTAATATCTTACACAGGGTGATCAGAAAGAGTGTGCACAACTTTTATTTTGCTGGGTGGTTCTGTACCGTTTGCGACTTCGTTAACACCGTAGATCAACAATCACATCGTTGTGCCTACAAATTGAGCTTGTCAGTGCCTGTGATGAATAACGTATTCTTAGTCTGGTTACCTGAAACCTAATAAGAAAGAAAGAAAAAAAGAAGTAGACTGCTGAACTGTTAGCTCGCGTTCGCCATGTCCAGTTCATTTACCGCTCTCTTGTTTGGTGTGAGGAAACCAAATGAAGGACACGCTTGGCAACACCGCCTCAGGCACGTTACTGCAACATGCAAGTGCACCGACCTGTTCGGTCAACTACAATGTTAATGTAATCGTAAATGTTCCAATATATCGAATTTTTGCGCTAACGGTTTAGGGGTGTACAAGGGACCTTCCCTGAAAAATGACGTAAGTGCATATACATCATGCTACGGCATGTAAAATTGTTGACTCTCACGCTATGCTGCTCCCTAGTAAATGAAAGGAAACTAATTACAATACGTCACAACGTAGTCAGCGACGGAGGGATACAAGTGCGCTTGTATCCTCCTGCCTCCTAGCTAATCACGATGAATCATCATGTTTGCTGTTTACTCTCTTTTTAATTGTCTATTGTAAAGCTGTTGTGTACACAACATTTTCTGTGCACCAAGGAGAATGTTATTGATTCCAGTAAGTTTAAAATATCTGGATGAGAGACGGAAGATCATAGATTTGTCTAGTTTTTGTTTGATGTAAGGAATGTTCTACTTCGTGCAGGTTACGGAACAATAACAGTGTATTACCAAATAATATTGTTGATATCGTATTTTTTTCCTTTTTTTTTTAAACCAGAGTTTGTCTTCGTACGGTTTTGGTTTATTTATGGTTGGTTGTGGTTTCACGCGTATATGATGTTTTTTCATCAGTGGCGAAGAATATGCTGTATTTGAAATCTTCAGCAAATTCACTGATCAAGGCCTTCAGACAAAAGACCGAGCAAAATAAATCACATTCTTTTCATGTTACAACAATTTGGACACAAAGGGAAACAATTGCGTATATACTATTAAGAAATATTCAAATGTTTATAGATCTGAGGGACCTTACTACAGTGGTTATCAATCCCTAAGCTTACAAACTATTTAAACTAAAACTAACCTAAGGACAAACACAAACACCAATGACCAAAGGAGGACTCGAACCTCCGACGAGAAGCAACCGTGCGCCTCGCGGCAAGGAGCCCCAAAGCACTCGGCCACTCCACCGCGGCTACTATTAAGAATGATGATATAAAACCGATTATTTATAATAATCGGCTGTTCAGACATGCAAAGAGAAAATTATGTCTAATATACACATACAAAAACTGAAATTTTCTCTCAAGAGAATCCTGAAACCTTGTGAACTTTGAGTTATGTCAAAACTACAGGACGTGTACTTACACCCTTTGCTTCTGGCCCCCTCAATTATTTCTCAGCACAAACCACCCTTTAACCCCCTTAAAAGCCTTTCAGGCTATTTCTGACCCTACTGCCTTACTGTTTGATGGGCCTGCAGCTTCACTAGGTGGCATTTTAAAGCTAGATTGAACGTGCGTAAACAGAACCATGTCTAGTAAAGTACTGTGGTGTTCAAACCAATCTTCGGATTGTTGACTGCTTTACCTTTTTTTTTATCCATAAGCCACCACACGGCGTGTGGCGGAGGGTGCTTAGAACAACACTGTAAATTCCTCCTATTCCTTCCTTCTATTGCGTATGGGTCGCGAGAAAAACGAATGTAGGATGCCTCCTTAGGGGTCTAATCTCTCTAATTCTAACGTCATGCAGTTTTTGGTTACTCTTCAAAACGCACAAGCTCTATGAAGTCTGACAGAAGTCCATACCGTGATCCAGAACGCCTCGTGTAGAGTTTTTCCCTGAATTTTGCATATTTTCCCCGTGAGGCTCTCATGCTTATAAATTTACTTGTAACGAAACGTGCTGCTCTTCTTGGGATCCTCTCTATATCACCTTACAATTATATCTCCTAAGGATCCCACACGGACGTGCAATATTCAACTACTGGGCGAACGAATCTTTAGTAAGCTACTTCCATCGTTGATGGTCTGCTCTTCCTGAGGATTATTCCAATGAATTTCAATCTGGCTTCTGACTTTTCCAATATTAATGCTACGTGATTCTTCCACAGAAAGCAATAGCATGCATTACGTTACCTAGGGCAGAACTGTGGCGCTAAGGTTATCAAAACATGACAAGTTGGAGACTAGGAAACACAAAATCATTCTTTGCAGTTCTGCAAAACATTTTTGTTCCAGTTCTGTAAAACATTTTTGTAGAAGTCATTGCCCACTTTTACTGTACTACAATTGAAGCCCATAAAAGGAAAGATGTCTTTAATTTTTATCAAATATAGAACATCGAAACTATTAAAATAATTGATATTCAGACGATATCAAGTAAGTCAGTACATTCATAATGTCTTGATATATGTACACATACACAACGGAATTGAAGGAACTGCCCAGAAAGATCGTTTTGAGTCTACTTTCAAATTTAATTTCGTTGTCTATCAGACGTTTGACATAATTGGATAAGTCTTCAAAGCATTATTCTCAGGAAGATATCGTAATTACGAAAAACAAAAGTCATGTTCTGCGGATCAGAGAGAAGAATGTTTGTCCCGTTAGGTATGTTAGAAAATTTGAAAATGGAAATGGATAAGGTAAAGTTACATTTATTGGGGATTGGTGAAGTTCGGTGGCGCGATGGACATGACATCTGATCAGGGCAGTACAGCGTTATAAATACAAAATAAGATGTGGGAAATGCAGTAGTAGCTGTAATAATGAATAAAAAAAGAATTTGGGTAATGTACTGTCAACAACACAGTGAAAGTATTACCGTAGCGTGGATGAACACAAAGCCAACAATTACCGCAATAGTGCAAGCTCATACGCCGACTAGGTCTGCCCATGATGAGAAAAATGAAATGAAAGTTTGATGAAATGGAAGAAATCAATCAATAATGGGTGAGTAAAATTGATTTGCAATGGGGGATTGGAGTGTGATAGTAGGAAAAGGAAGAGAAGGTAAAAGTTTAGGTCAATACGGACTGGGGAAAAGGAATGAAAGGTGAAGTCCCCTGGTAGAATTTTGCACAGAGAACTATTGCTCATGACGAATATTTGCTTTAAGAGTGATGAGAGATGCATCGAAACGTAAAACGGACCACTAGACACTGGAAGTTTTCAGACTGATTTTATGACGTTAATACAATATATGTAGCAAGTTTGTATTAAATTGTAAGACGTATCCAGGGGCAGTTATAGACTCTGACCAGAACATTGGTTAGGAACTATAGTTTGAAACTGAAGAAACTACAAGAAGTGAAGTAGATGCAACCTGGATAAATAACAGGAATCTTAGATGGTTGAGAGATTCAAAAAGAGCATTAGGCAACGATTGGCTGAAACAGGAGAAAGTAATCCAGTAGAAGAAGAAAGCTTTGAGAGTTGAAATAGCAAAATTCTCACAGGAAGAAATATCCACAGAAACAAAGCCCAGTAGAAACCCTTAGGTAACTCAGTAGATACTGAACTCAATTTACGAAAGGATAAAATGTAAAAATGCAGCAAATGAAAGAACAAAAGAGTACAGATGGCTAAAAAAAGTGAGGTTTACAAGGAGTGCAAAAAGATTGGCTAAAGGAGAAATGTAAGTCCATAGAAGAATGTTCACCTAGATGGAAAATAGATTAAAGACTGCCTACAGAAGAATTAAAGAGACCTTTGGAGATAAAAGCAGCAGTATGAATATCAATAGCTCAGATGGAAAACCAGAACGAAAAGCTGAAAGGTGGGAGGAATGTATAGAAGAGCTTTACGAGGCAGTATTGTAGAAACGAAAGAGGAAGTACATGAATAGGAGATTCAAGATACGCTACTCCGACAAGAATTTGACAGATCACTGGAAACTCTAAATCGAAACAAGGCCTCTGGAGTAGATGATTTTCACTCAGAACTGCTGATATCTTTGGGAGAGCTTGCCATGACGAAAGTATTCCACCTGACATGCATGATATCTGGGACAGGAAGAAATACCATGACACGGTTGTAAAATTATAAACTGAATTATTTACAGATACAATAAGCAACTGGTAGAAGCTGAACTCAGGGAATATCAGTTTGGATTCAGGAGACATGTAGGACACATGAGCTATTTTGACTCAACGACTTATCTGAGGGTATAGGTTGAGAAAAGGCCAAACTATACTTATAGCTTTTGCCGATTTGTAAGTAGATTTTGACGTTATTCACTGGAATACATTCTTTCAGCCGAAGTGGAGTGGCCGAGCGTTCGAAAGCGCCTTGCTGCGGAACGCGTGGCTGCTCGCCGCGGTGGTTCGAGTCCTCCCTCGGACATGGGCGTATAAGTCACTTTCACTTAGTTTAAGTAGTTTGTAAGCCTAGGGACTGATGACTAACATAGATAAGTACTTCAGATTTACAAACATCTGAACATTTTTTTTTTTACGTTCTTTCAAATACTTAAGGCAACAGGTGTAAGTTAGAGGAACGAAAAGCTATGGACAAATTTTAGAGAAACCAGACATCAATTATAAAAGTCGAAGGGCATAAAAGGGGGGCAGTGGTTGGAAAGGGAGTAAGACAGAGTTGTAAAATTTTCTTGATGTTATATAACTTGTACATCGATCAAGCTGTGTGGGAAAGAAGGGAGAAATTTGAAACAGAGTTAAAACATCGTGTTTGCCTAAGACATTGTAATTCTTTCGGTGATAGGAAAGGACCTGGAAGAGAAACTGATCTGAATGGACAGTGTCCTAAAGAAGTGGTTTACGGAGAACATTAACAAAAGCGATGTAATGGAATGAAATCAGCCGCTGCCGATGGAATTAGATTAGAAAACAGGACCGTAAACATGGATAATTTTTGTTATTTGGGTATTGGTAGATGTAGGGAAGTTATAAGATGC
This sequence comes from Locusta migratoria, assembly GCA_026315105.1. Lineage (NCBI taxonomy): Eukaryota > Metazoa > Arthropoda > Insecta > Orthoptera > Acrididae > Locusta > Locusta migratoria. The sequence continues at coordinate 225,761,124 of CM048747.1, read as the reverse complement.
ATAATGGCTGGGGAAAATGCGTTTTTGAAGAAGAGAAAATTGTTGAGATCGAATATTATTGTAAGAAGATATTTTTTGACGAATAACCTTGTACGAGAGTGAGACGTGGACGATAAATAGTTCAGATAAGAAGAGAACTGAAGGTTTTGGAATTTGGTGCTATAGAAGACTATTGAAGATTGGCAAGGAAGTACTGAACCATGGTTGTCTTTATAAGAGGCCGGAGTGCTCATATATGGCAGCATTGTATCAGTGGTTGTGACGAGTCTTTATTCGTAGAACCGTTTGCGAGTGGTACAGCGGCTCTCGCCTCAGGTGTGTACTACGGCCTTATATCAGATATTGGTAGACAAGATAGACTGTAGATGTCTTTTCTGATTGACAAACATACTTTAGTATTTTCTAAGAATATTCCATGATTTTAAAGGATGTGATTAGCCAGGAACCTAAAAGTACAGCTTAAATTGTTGCGAGTGAAGAAGCAGCGATGACATCTACAGTCTAGTATGTCAAACGTGCTTTCCCGTTTTCTACGAAAATCTCATATTGGGCCGTATTACACGATACACCTGAGGCGAGATCCGCTGGACCATTCGAACACGGAACTACGAATAAAGGCACGTGTGGTTGTGTAGTATCGTTTGTTGATCTACGTTTGAGGTGTCTGATCTGCACGATTTTATGCTGGAATTGTGCGCTATTGGGTTATACGAAAATTGTAGGGCATAGTCGTGGCTACAATCGAATGTAAAACACAATCTATGTGAAGTATTATGTAAAGCCTGCAGCGTTTTTACACGTATATGTTCAGCTATGTTACCTCTATTGTTGTTGGATCTATATAGAACTATTCTTAGAGGTGATTTGTAGCCTTATTCCTAGTCAAAGCATTTTCATATGGAGAAAGATTGACCAGACTTAAAGAACAAAGACTTCCTAAAATTACTAGTGGGAAATTCATTATAGTCGAGCTACAAGGAAAGCATACTGTATATCATTATGCAGCACTTTTCAGTCTTCAGTTGATAATAAAACTGTAGGTCGCATTTCTGAAAAGGGAAATAGGTAAACTTCACTATCATTGAGGAGATAAATCATTAAATGTTAACAGTGAGCAAATTAGATAATGGATTGAAGGCCAATGGTCATGCCGCAGAGGAAACACCGGTTCCCGTTAGATCACGGCAAAAGTTATTGGTGTCATACGTTCACCCCGCCATCCGAACCAAAGGCTTCTCTTCCCAACTTCTGCACTCCATTCCCCCCGGCGACGGCCCAAATCGGGTCTTCCGATTGCGGTCCTTGTCCGTTCCTTTCTCTCCTCACTTGATTCCCTTCCTCTCCCTCCACCTCTCCTCCTTTCCACTACTCTCAACGTACCTCCCCTCCCCCTTGGACAATTCCTCGCTTGGAGCTTCGGTTGGATTTGTCCCGGGATTGCACCATTCGTTCTTTGTCGCCGGTTCCAAGCACTGCTTCACACCGTGGTGCAAACATTACTTACACGGACGGTTGTTTGGTCGATGGCCAAGCTGGATATGCGTTTGTTTCTGGTGACTACATCGAACAGCGACCGTTGCTTTGTGGAAGCAGTATCTTCACCGCAGAACTGGTCGTTACTTTGAGAGCTCTTGAACATCTCAGAGCTCGCCCCAGAGGGTCGTCTGTCATCTGTAGCGACTCCCTGAGTGTCTTCCAGGCCCTTGATCAGTTATTTCCCAAGCATCATTGAGTGCGGTCAATCCAAGATGCTGTCTTTGCCCTTGGCGAGTCGGGTCGTTCAGTCGCTTTCGTCTCGAAACCAGGCCACATAGGTAATACCGGACAATGAACGCGTCGATCAACTGGCCAAACAGGCCACCACTCCGCGATCCCTGGACACAGACCTCCCACAGACAGACCTCCGATTCCAGTTAAACCGCAAGGTAATTGGGGTTTGGAGTTCTGAATGGGCAGACTCGACCTAATCGAATAAGTGTCGTGTCATTAAGCCCTCCACCGCTGCATGGAAGACCTCACTGAGGGAATCGGTTGTTCTTTCCCGGCTCCGTATTGGCCATACCTGGCTGACGCACGGTCACCTTCTGCGTCTCGAGGACCCTCCTCAATTCAGCCGCAGAGCGACGAAATTTTAGTATTCCTGAATAAGATTGCTTTAGCCGAGAACCCCTCCATGGTTGATTCTGTTTTAAATTTTATCCGTGAGTGTGGATTGTACAAAACCATTTAAAGTTTCTCGCGTGTCCGTCATTGATATGTTCTCCACCCGCCTAAGTCTTTTAGGTAGGTGTTTTCAATGTGTACCAGAGTGGCTGGATGTCTTACTTATATTTTTGTGATCACCCAGCATAAACACTCTTGTAATATCCATCCTTTTATCCTTTCTTTGTTTGTACTTGTTCTTTTTAAACTTTGAAGTGTTAACGCAATTACTTAGGGAAGCTTAACACACTGTTTTACCTCTATGAGTGGAACTAGGGACTGATAACCGTTGCCGTTTAGTCCTAAAAACCAACCAACAGCAACAGATCACGGAAGTTAAGCACTGTCGGGCTTGGCTATCACTTGTACGGGGAACCGGGTGTAACGAGCGCTGTTAACAAACGAGGTGCACTCAGTTCTTGTGAGACCAATTGAGGAGCTACTCCATTGAGAAGTATCGCCTCCGGTCACGAAATCCGACACAACGACCGAAAGTGGACTGTGTTGACCACGTCTCCTTCCATACCGCACCTTTTGACACCTTCGGGTAGAGGATGACACGGTGACCGGTCGGTACCCGATGAGCCTTTCGAGGCGTGAGTGGAACGTAGAGAGAATGGAATGCAGGGGCAGTAAGAAATATTACTGCTTTCAAATATAAGATGACGCCTTTTAGTTTGGCTGCTGCAGTCTAGCATACCTTTATGGATGATATTGTAAATATTGTATAGCTGATTTCCTTTTCAATTCTCTTAATTATGTCATGTGAGTGACACAAGACTGCAATGTGAACACATATTGAAGAATTTTTATTTTGTATGGACTTAAACAACTAATCATAATTAATCTGTTCATGATGACTGTACGTCCAAAGCTTATTCAAGAGGAGAAATAGTTGATTGCGCTTAAGAACAGATTACCTAAGTTTCTTTTCCGTAACCTGGCGGTTTTGTTTATAATATTCTTCACAGTTTTGGTGTTGTTTACTTTGAGTCCCAATTGTTCTGCCTCCTTTTCCAGTCTGCCAAATTCTTCTTCCAGTTCTTTCAAGCTTCTAGCGAGCATACAGACCACCAAAACACCAAAACACAGTATCTTTTTGATTCCAGGAAAAATGCTGTTTCTAATGAGAAATATATTAAGTTGAACAGAAGAAATTGTGAAAGATGTGAGAAGTTCCAATACCTGGGAGTGCTGGTTACGGAGGATAGCAGGATAAAAGAAGAAATAAAATCAAGAATTGCTGCAGGAAATAGAGCTTACTGGGCACTGATGAAAATCCTTCAGTCACTTAGCCTGAGCAGAAAATCGAAGGTGACTGTCTATCGAACAGTCATAAGACTTGTGGTAATGTATGGCTCAGAAACATGGACAATGACTGTAGCAGAAGAAGAGCTCTTCAGAAGATGGGAGAGGTAAATATTACGAAAGATTTTTGGAGCCGTGTTTGAGTCGGGGCAATGGAAAATAAGGCGAAACAAGGAATTGGAAGAGCTGTACGGAAATCCTGACTTGGTGACTGAAATTAAGTGTAACAGACTGAGATGGCTGGGCCATGTAGAGCGAATGTCGGAAGATCGAACTGCCAAAAAGGTTTACACAGGAAATCCAGGTGGCAAAAGAAGCAAAGGGAGGCCTCGGAAACTATGGCTGGAGGATGTAGAAAACGATTTGAAAAAGGTAGCAGTCAGGAGATGGAGGAAACCTTAACTACAGGGTCATCAGTCTCTAAACTTACAAACTACTTATGAACTACCTACAACTAAGGACGGCACAAATATCGATGCCCGAGGGGGGATTCGAACTCCCGACCAGAGTGGCCGTGCAGAGCGTGACTGAAGAGCCTCAGTCCCCTCGGCCACCGTGGCCGGCTGGGCTGTAGCGCCAAGGAGTAAGTAAGTAAGTAAGTATTCTTCACAGTGCAGTTGGACTGAATTAGGTAAAATACGAACTAAAGAAAGAAAATACTGTCAGTAATAAGATTATTTAATCGTAGCCTAAAATTTACGTTACGTAAGTTCATATACATTTTTTTTAAACGAGTGAGAACAGTCAGCATGGAATGTGAGTGATAGTGGACTGACCATTATCGTTGCCATGAAGTGAGAACAAAACGCGTAATTTTAACATATTACTGCGACAAATTTGCTTTCCAAAGTTATTACGTTATCTGTCAGACCATATCTCCAAAAGCGAAACTGATTACAAATTTAGTATAGCCGGCGCGACGTCTACATTTGTCGAAAATTAAATTGTAATCTGAATTGTCAACTCGCCCTACCCGGCTCACTGATGTCATTACGTACAGCGTTGTCAGCTTGACGACTCGGCCACTAATACAGGCGGCCGTGACTGATTGAAATAAAAGAGAAAAAATATTGTCTCATATCTCTACTGAAAGAAGGATCGATTGATAGAACACAATGTGACACAGGGAAGATTAGTTGGTCTAGTACTGAGCTTTCCAAACTGGGTGTCGCGACACCCTACGGTGTCGCGTAGTAGTATGAAGGGTGTCGCGAGACTAACAAATTTAGACTCTAAACAGAAAAACTTGTCATAAAATAACACAAAATCTGCTTCTCTTCATACTACACTGAAGACTCGCCTGCAGCTAATCATCCTTCTCTTCATTCAGTGCACCACAGATCACGTATTAAATGAATGATCGGTGCATATTAATTGCGTGTTCAGTCGCTGGGCGGCAGCTCTGCTTCAGCAGCAGTAGACACTCAGCGTTCGTTCAAGTAGCTGCCAGTTGCCAGATTCCAGCAAACTGCGCATGCGCAGAGCTGGTGCTGATACTTGATAACAGCTCTTCCCATGCGCAGTTTGCTGGAACTGGCAGCTGCTTGAATGAACCTTCACTGTAATCTGCTTTCCTTCTCAAAAAGCAGCACCTGAGCGTTTTTAACGGGTTTATCAAAGCCACGTCACACTCGGTAGCGTGTCTTACAATTAAATGTCAATCAATGACACAGTGGCTGTAAAAGCTGTCACAGATTGTAAAAGCAGTCACAATTGTCCACTGACTAAAGCTATTCAATAGCGATGTTTAGTACGGAGTATGGCTGGGTGTTTAATGGAGAGTAGTATTTTAAATGCAGTGATCGTTGGTTCGAACCCTGGTATGAGTTAATATTTTTTTCTCTCAGTTTCCTGTATGTAACAGATTCTGGGACCAGAAATGGCATTCATATTCTTACTTGTCACAAATATGTATCCATATTTTCCGAATATGTCGGGACTTCCGAGGTCGTGGTGAAGCAAGAACCTAACAATAGAACTTAAATAATAATTTATCACTTGTCATAAATACATCCTCTTTATTTCTGAAAATAATGTGATATTGAACTGAAAGGGAACAGCCGCTGTGCTGTCTAAATCAGAAATCCGAGCAGCTAATTTCCAGACGCCGTTTTCAATCGATCCAGCCAAACCGTATCTGGCCTTGACATGTCCACACGACAGCGAAAAACTGTTTCCGAAATTCAGTTTTCGTGTTTCGGAAGTTGGGTCGCATGTAGAAGAAGCAAGTATTACTGTGTGAGTTAGGCATTGTTGTCTGCGGTGTTACTCTGTTGTACATATCCGTAATTCTTTATGTTTACTTTTCTTGCGATGAGTGTACGTAATTGCTGCAGTCAGGATCAACATTAAACATGTCAATGCGTACGAGGATTTCAGTTTCGTTTACAAACTACATTTAAGCGATACTTTATTTCCGTCCACCCTCCCCCCGCTAGAACCATCTAAATTCTGCCATATGTATTTATATTAGTGAAAGGGTGTCGCGCAAAACTGTAAGCTATAAAAGGGTGTCGCCATGAGAGAAAGTTTGGGAAACACTGGTCTAGTATTAGAGGGAAGTTTGTAGTTTGAACATCGATGAGAGAGACAGAGAGACTAATACAATAAGCAGGTTCGAAAGGATATAGATTGACGTTCTTATTCACAGATGAAGAGTCCTGCACAGGATAGAGTTACCTGGGAAGTTGCATCATACCAGTCTTCAAGCTGAAGAATGCAAAAACAACCCAACTGAACAACGCCTAGATACGTTCGTTGAACATAATAAAGCATTTACCTAATTTTCCTTCCTTACAATTTTATCATTTCGTTAACACAAAAATTAGCAGTATTTGATATGGTTATACTGTAGAAAGTACATGTCATTTCTAGACTTTAATAGAGAGTACATCTCTATAGTTTTTTTCCCATTTTTGTAGTTCATATCGAAACTGAGCTCTCTCTCATAGAGTGTGGTTTATACTGAAAGTAACATACATGCATGTAACGAAAAGTTATGAAAATCAGTAGGCATCCATATGGAGTTCTCTATCGCTGCTGAACAATGATATACTCGGACCATCTTTGTTTCTTCTAAGACCTTTTCCTCTGGTGCCGCGCTACAACCGATGGATTACAAACAAATGTACGTTGTAGAACGTTTTTCCTGACAAGCACTGCTTCAAAGGAGTGTGTATCACTGCGCCAGATGGCACTCGTTAAAGTGAACGTGCTTGTTTTCGTTGGTTCTTTTGATGTCACTTTCTCGATGTGCTGCGATTTTCTGGTGTCTTATTTCAGACTGTGAAGACTCCTCGCTGGAGTTCAGAGTTTTGGCAGTTGACACAGTACATTCGGTGGGAATATCTTTGACAAGTGCTTACTGGTGTCAGGAAACTTGTGTATATCGTGCTTTCCAGATGTCTCATTACGACTCTTGCAGGAAGACTACGAGCCAACAGATTACAGAGAATAAATTTAAATAAAATCCTTTTGTTTGTTGCACTCACCTCCAGAATGTGTACAACTGTGCAAAAAAAAAAAAAAAAAAAAAAAAAAAAAAAAAAAAAAAAAAAAAGTGTCAGTTATACAATGTGGAACATGTGGCCTTGACCAGATGGAGGAAACAGCAGAAGATAGTTGAAATGACAATGAAAAGATAAGTAAAAGCTTCTTCTCTTATGTAAATAATTGCGTGAGCTATTTATAATCTCGAAACAATACATCTCACAAAAAGTTGTACTTTTAGATCCCTCTGAAGATGCCTTTAAGATAAAAGGCGAAACGCATCTGGGAGAAATAAAATCAAGTGCAGCAAAGAAAAGGTGTTTTTCACCTTCAAATACGAAAACAATATGTTTCTGTTTAAAATATTTTGACAGAAAACTGGGGAACAACTTGGCTCAGTGCTCATTCCGCCTAACTCACCAAAACTGTTGGCTTGCGAACATATCACAGAATATGCAAAAATCACTGCACACAGTCCTTCCTCGTAGTGAAGTTTTCAGACACCGCATTTCACTTTCATTTCCATGTCTACATATGTTTCTATCGCTTCCCCTCTCTAAACGTATCCTCGTAGATGGTGTGGTCGGGTTTTTAACCCCTGGATCACGTAACTTTAACGGGTACAGAAAATGGGTGAAGGTGCATAAAATATTTCTTCCTTTAGTTGACCGGTATGAGGGATCCAGACCCTCAAACTTTACATAAGGTGATTCCTTAATTTCTCCTGGCGAATAAAAACTTCGGAAAACTTACGGGTATGCTGCCAGGTACCAAAATCGACGACGGCCGATATTTCGGCAGGAGAGCACCCTGCCATTTTCAAGGCGAAACTGCAGTGGGGAAGCAATGTGCAACGATCTTTAAAACCTCGGTTTTCAATGAATAAACAGGAAAGACAACACACACCGAGCAAGCAAGCACACAGCGCTGACACGATCAAAGATGAAACCGGCCAGAATATCGATAGTAAACATCAGTTATCGACAGATGAAGTCGGATTAGTTTTCTCCCTTTTTTTTTTTTTTTTTTTTTTTTTTTTTTTTTTTTTTTTTTTTTTTGACAAGTGAGAGAGCAGGATCCCAAGCGGAATTTAAGCAGAAACCTCCATCCCTATTCATAAGGTTGTCACCTAGTTTTATTTCTATCGCTTCCTTGATAACACAGCCCCAGTTGTTGAAAGTGCATGCCAGAATTTCCGTTTTGTTGTATTCCACGGGGTGACCTGTGTCAAGACAGTGTTCGGCCACAGCAGATTTGTTTGGCTGTTGTAAACGTGTGTGACGTTTATGCTCAATACAACGGTCCTCAACAGTCCTAAAGTTTCCTGTTTACTCATTGAAAACCAAGGTTTTAAAGATCGTTGCACATTGCTTTCTTACTGCAGTTTCGCCTAGAAAATGGCAGGGTGGTCTCGTGCCGAAATATCGGCCGTCGTCGATTTTGGTACCTGGCAGCATACCCGTAAGTTTTTAGAAGTTTACATAAGGTATCCCCTCATATTGGTTTTTCCACTCTGTTCCTTCTACTGCTTGCATCTCTGTAACGGAATATCTCCCACTGCACAGAGAATGCCCCCCCCCCTCCCCCCGAAAATTTTTTGTCCATTTCCAACTCCATAAAGGAGCGGGAAAATTTTCTTGTTTTTCTGCCGCGCCGGCAGTGACCGGGTGTAAGTTGGACTTTGTCCGTCACACGTCCGCTCACGTGCCTGCAGCCTCAGCCCTACGTGGTGGTTCGGTACTGCTGACGAGGGTACGCTACCCTCTAACAGTCTGCACTATCGGCCCACTAATCGGTTCCGCTACGTTCCTTCTTCGATCTCGAGCATCCGCCCTGACAGGCTGCCCTGACTATTAGCTCCGGCTAATTTCTCTACACCTGTGGCCAGTTGCGGACTAAGGCTGTTGGAGGCCTGGGGCGGCGGCGGAACGAAAGAAGGCTCCCCGTCCACTTGGAAATACATGTATTACCATAGAAAAGAATTGGAGGCCTCTTCCTGGACGAGAGGCACGGGACAGTCTGAAGAAATAGCTTTCGAGATTTGGAGGCCTCAGCAGAAGGAGATGCCAATCAAGCTATAAAAAAAAAAAAATAAAAAAAATAAATAAAAAAAAAAAAAAAAAAAAAAGGTTCGTTCCCCCCTTAGTCCGCCATTGCCGGTGGCCATGCTTCACACGGGCAGCTATTCCTCTTTCCTTGTTCTGACTGCCTTCTCGCTATGCTATTCCAATGTACACTTTTAAGTCAGCAAATGAATAGTTAACGTCCATACTTCTGTTATTATTCCACAAATTGCCACATGCCCACACACCATCAGCCCTCCTGTTACATCTCAATCCATTTATCTGTCACACTGTCACTGTTTCTCCTCTCTCAGTATATCTAATCTCTTTTACACACTCTCGCTCTCTGCTATTCTCCTTCAGCACAAAAACGTGCGGATATATTCGCATCTCAAAATTTTGGACGAGGAAGGCAAATGAGGCAGCTGGTTTCTCACTTTTATAAGTCTGGCAGACGGAAACAGAATTGCTTTTTGATTACCAATAGGAGCATTGTTCAGCTGATTCTTTTCTTTTTCTTGCTACTGCAGGACGCATGAGGCCCTGTGGTGCACTATAACGCTTAGGGGGTGCATTTTTATGGTACCATGTCCATGTCAGTTAGTCGTCCTCGCACACGTACGGTAGTTGTGATGGTGAGTCGATTGCGGCATGGGCGTAGCCAGGATATGCGTTCGGGAGGGATTTTTCACTGAATGAACACGTGTTAACTGAACTGCAAATTGTTCTAATTCTGTACAGTACATGCTACATTACTTTTCATTGCAAAGGACTGGATATTATCAACTCAACAAAACCTCTTGAGAATCTATGTATTCTCTAAAATAGGGACAAGACAAATCACATAATAACAATAGGTAAATATACACTCCTGGCTACAGCACGAATATGAAGTGCTACGGGCCCGAAATTTAACCGACAGGAAGAAGATGCTGTGATATGCAAATGCTTTTCAGAGCATTCACACAAGGTTGGCGCCGGTGGCGACACCTACAACGTGCTGACATGAGGAAAGTTTGCAACCGATTTCTCATACACAAGCAGCAGTTGACCGGCGTTGCCTGGTGAAACGTTTTTGTGATGCCTCGTGTAAAAAGGAGAAATGCGTACCATCACGTTTCCGACTTTGATAAAGGTCGGATTGTAACCTATCGCGAGTGCGGTTTGTCGTATCGCGACATTGCTTCTCGCGTTGGCCACGATCCAATAACAGCACAATATGGATTCTGTGGGTTCAGGAGGGCAATACGGAACGCTGTGCTGGATTCCAAAGGACTTGTATCACTAGCAGTCCAGATGACAGGCATCTTATCCGCACGGCTGTAACGGATCGTGCAGCCACGTCTCGATCCATGAGTCAACAGATGGGGACGTTTGCAAGACAACAACCATTTGCACGAACAGATCGACGACGTTTGCAGCAGCAAGGACTATCAGCTCGGAGACCATGGCTGCGGTTACCCTTGACGCTGCATCACAGAAAGGAGCGCCTGCGGTGCTGTACGCAACGACGAACCTGGGTGCACGAATGGCAAAACGTCATTTTTTCGGATGAATCCAGGTTCTGTTGACAGCATCATGATGGTCGCATCAGTGTTTGGCGACATCGCGGTGAACGCACAGTGGAAGCTTGTATTCGTGTTCGCCATACTGGTGTATCATCCGGCGTCATGGTATGGGGTGGCATTGGTTACACGTCTCGGTCACCTCTTGTTCGCATCGACGGCACTTTGAACAGTGGCCGTTATATATCAGATGTGTTACGACCCGTGGCTTTACCCTTCATTCGATCCCTGCGAAACCCTACATTCAGCAGGATAATGCACGACCGCATGTTGCAGGTCCTGTACGGGCTTTTCTGGACACGGAAAATGTTCGACTGCTGCCCTGGCCAGTACATTCTCCAGATCTCTCACCAATTGAAAACGTCTGTTCAATGGTGTCCGAACAACTGGCTCGTCACAATATGGCAGTCACTACTCTTGATGAACTGTGGTATTGTGTTGAAGCTGCATGGGCATCTGTACCTGTACACGCCATCCAAGCTCTGTTTGACTTAATGCCCAGGTGCATGAAGGCAGTTATTACGGCCAGAGGTGGTTGTTCTGTGTACTGATTTCTCAGGATGTAAGCACCCAAATAGCGCTAAAATGTAATCACAAGTCAGATCTAGTATAATATATTTGCCCAATGAATACCCGTTTATCTTCTACATTTCTTCTTCGTGTAGCAATTTTAATGGTCAGTAGTGTAAATCGAAACACTGATGGATACCAGGAAGGTAATGGGTGAAGATTTCAATAGTTTGTGAAGCATTATCAGAGAAGCACTCTGTAACTCAAATTTTTGCGGTACGTGAGTGCTGTCAATACTAAAAGATAAGTTTACATATACTCTTTGACCAGACGGGAACCTTGATTCCTTTATTTAGTAACTTCAAGAAGTATTGGTGACTCACATTGTAATTAATAATTGTGGTGTTGAGAAACAGCTCAAACATCTAAAGGACAGTGAAGCTCCAGGGCCCAACAGGGCCCCATTGTTTCTAAACAGAAGCTCGGAGCCGCGGCGGAGCGGCCGAGCGCATTGAAGGTGCTATGCTGCGATGCGCGAGACCGTTCCCCGTCGGGGCTTCGAATCCTCCCTCGGGTATGGTTGTTTGTGGTATCTTTTGTGTTAGGTAGTTCATAAGTAGTTTGTAAGTTTAGGGACTGATAACCCCGAAGTTAAGTCCCATATGCTTGACAAACATTTGAATATTGTTTTGAAGCTCAGACGGTTTTAGTCCCTCTCGTTACCATAATTTACCGTAGATTCCTTGAGCAAGGAATCGTTTCTAGTGACTCGAAAACAGGCAACTGGAATTTATTTATAAGCAGCAGAAATATTTAAAGAAGAAACCTGGGGAAAAACTAAGTAAAGTGTTCATTATTTCAGTAGTAATCACAACTTTTAAAATATTCATTCAACAGTGAGTTAAGACGGTCAATGCCAAGATGTTTGCAGTTAGCTTCGGATTTAGGTGTGCACCGCTTCCTCTAAAATATATCGATGGTCATGAACGTCTTTCTCCTGGGCTCCAAAAAATATGGGAATCACATGGGGAGAAATCGAGACTATATACAGCATACTAACGCCTTCCGAGGCTTGGGAAAATGTAGGCGTACTTTACCCTGATGCAGAATGATGCTACTTTCTGTTAGCTTTGTCAACATTTATGGAGGGGTTTGAACCCTAGAAACCTCAGTCGAACCTTGACATGTCACAGTTTGAGTAACGGGCAGATCTCAAATTCTTCCAGAAATTAGGCAAAACCGTTTGAAATGAAGCAGCAGTTGTACGGTGAGGACGCATTAAGTCGCAGTGTTGATTAGGTAGCACCGACGTTTTGTGAAAGGACGGGACAGTTTCGAAGTAGATGTCCGTACTGGTCGGCCACGAACAGTTCGAACGGAACGTAAGATCTAGAAAACCGGTAGACGCCCTCGCAACAGCAGCAGCAGCAGGAAACAACATGGTACTTACCACAAAATTATGATGGACGACCTGAACATGTCTCGTGTTACCCATCACAGTCTGTTTCGAATCCTGTCGCAAGACCAATGTGATGATCGCATGACGATTTGTGGTGACGTTATCAATATCCGACGTTTAATCGGATAGTAACTGGAAACGCAGCATGGCGTTTCCTTTACGATCCGCAACTGAAACAACAATAAGCCACGTGGAATAGGGCAGCGTATGCGACATACAGAGTCCTGTAGGTGCCTACCCTCCATGCCTCAACTTATTGACTGTACTACTCGTAAGTATAAGACAAATTCTGTATACGATTCGAGACTGGCAGTTATACGTTGCGACACAATTATAAACATGGTATGGTGAACAACAAAAATAAGTATTTAGTGAATATGATGTCAGACTGTTTGACGGCCAAAATGAGATTTCTTCGCAGAATCATTTTCTTAAAATTGAATCATAAACATTTCCTAACGGCCGTCAAGCCCGCTTACAAAGAAGCGGGCTCTCCGTATAGGATCTTCCGTCATATTGGAAACTAAGGAGATACTACTGTGCAGTTTTAAATTACAGTTAGATATCTTCTCTGAATTTCATATGTTGCTCTGTAGGTGCTAAAATCGATATACCGAAGCGTATGCAATATGTTTACGCTCCTACAAACATATTACAATATTTACTTAAAATTTATGATGCTATACAGCAACTATGACGAATAACGAAAAGAAACACAAACTTCTTCGACCGATGATATCAAACTCAAGATGTGCAAAACACAAATTTTTTCGCCGATTAGATTCTTAAAACCAGATAGTAAATTTCATAGCGGCCGGAATGCCATCTTCAAGCACAACTGGTAATTTTCGTATTCAAATATCATCGTTTTACGGGTATAATGAATAAAGATTTTCGAAAACGGGAAAATGGTCTATCAAGATAAATGTCTACAGAATATGTTATAAAACGCTACCTTTAATTAGATATTTACAGTTCACGGTGCAAAATAGGCTAAATCCGGTTTTTGTAATTTTGTGGTGAGCTTTGGTAACTGAACCTCTGGATGACCGTAGAGGGAAAAGATATCGAAAAAACAATACGAAACTGCTTGTGAATATCTTCTTAACATTATTTTGAAAATTTTCTACGGTTTGCAATGAATGAAAGGCACAGAAACTACCATCCCGACAGTTCGTAGTTTTGATAGTGTGCAGTTATCTTGCACTTGTCTTTGTAACAGAGTACTGGTCTTGGGATATATATGTGTTGAAGATCGTTATTATATGTAATGACATATGTTTGTGACACAAATAATTTTAAGGGGGGATAATTTTTTTTACAAAGCTTTGCATTCAAAAATGACAAAAGTCGAAACGTGTAAGGCGTAAGTAAATTGCTAAGTGTGGTCAAGACACTTATATTATTTCGAAATAATACAGTTGCTGACTTTTTCGCGTAGAAGATGTCGACTATAGTGTTTATAGAATACTATTTGCAATAAACCACGCAAATCGGAGTCTACAGATGGCATCCCAACAATAACCTTAACGAACAATAGAACCACACATCATCATCAATATCGTCATCACCGCCCACATGAGGTGGCAAAAACGTTGATTAATTGAATACTACTTTTTGAATTCGATGAAAGGTATTTGTGCAGTAGTAAGGAAAAGCGCGTTTTTATTATATAGGATGTTAGTATGGCATTGCCCGTATAAGTATTTACTTCCTTCTATGTCAGTTCATCCAATTTCTATCTATTTCAGTTTCGTTCTCCCGTAATTCAGTTATTACGACGCCATTACTACAATAATATAATTTCCAAGTACGTATAATGCTATATTAGGAAACTGCGAGATGAGTTGCGAAATGAAGCACTGTGGTGTTCAAAACAATCTTCGGATTGTTGACTGCTTTACCTTTTAGTTTAAAAGTCTAGGAACTTACGACCATAGCAGCTAACATACGATAGTACGCAGAAGAGTTTTAATGCGATTGAACAACTTCTGGAGGGCTATAAACAGTATCCATTGTTTTATTACCATAAGATGATTCCTGGCAAAATCTAAAATACTCGTGTAATTTTATAAATTTGTGATGGAAAGAAATGAGGAAAAAAAATATTTCTATGCGGACAGTACCAAAATTAAAATTTCCTGAATCTTATTACGCAAAACAACACGTAATTTCTAAATAAAATCAGTCCTGGTTTCGATTATATTTGTTTAATAACGCATTTTTAGAACATTATGAGGGAGACGTGCTTTAAGACAGTCCGTGTAGTTGCTTCGCCTACAACGCCGTGTTAGCTGAGTGGTGCCGGGCGCCGTGGGTCAGCGCGCCCGGTCAGGGGGCCAAACGCCCTCTGTAATAAAAAAAGCTGAGCCAAATATCCATCGAACAATCACGAACGACCGCAGAGTACAGATATACCTGAAGAACACCCCCCCCCCCCCCCACACACACAAAAGTGGTCTAAAGCACTTACCTAGTAAGTCGCGGGTTTGAATCCCGGCCACGGCATAAATTTTAATTCAATACCTCTTCTTATGTTTAATACCTTTGGTATAACGAGGCAATGTTGTCTAAAGGAATTGCATTATTTGTTGATATTATGAGATTATTCATGGAGTGACGAAATGGTATTCATGAAAATTCTATGGAGTGAGAGATGTTTTACAGTTTATTTGCTATAATAGT
The DNA here is from genome assembly GCA_026315105.1 of Locusta migratoria. NCBI lineage: Eukaryota > Metazoa > Arthropoda > Insecta > Orthoptera > Acrididae > Locusta > Locusta migratoria. The sequence continues at coordinate 225,745,843 of CM048747.1, read as the reverse complement.
TACATAATTGTAAAAGGTTTAAGAATGTTTTATTTGTCTTTCTCACCATTTCAATCAAAGTATATTTGTAGATGACGTCGCAGTTTCACAACGCCCACACCATAGCAGCACGCGGCCGTATCCTTGATGAGGTGCTGAGCCTCGCCTTTGATCTCGTCGTCGCATCAGGTTCGCCGCCAGTCGTTCTCGGAAACACAGCAACAGGTGGCGTCGCTCCGTGTCATCCTGTGTGGGAGTCCGCCGAGAGGAAGGTTCGTCAACCGAACTGAAGAGGGATACCTTCCTGTGCATACAAAGGCGCCTGTTCTTATGAAGTAAGGGAGTTGTGTCTCAGACAGATTTGTCTGGAACTGTGACTGTACTCTGTTTTCCTCCAGTGAGCTGTCATGTCAGAAATGTATGATGTATCCGACTGCTGTTTTATGGCCCACTTCCTAGTAATAGCACAACTCTGACCACTTAGCTTAAGTGCCCCGTAGAACGTACGTATCGTCACCAGCAGTGCCACCCTTTACTGAGAGGTTCAAATGTTTGTAAATCTATGCGACCAAACTACTGTCGTCCTCAGTCCGTAGGCTTAGAGACTACTTAAACCAACCTAATAACAACATACTCTCCCATGCCTGAGGGAGGAGTCGAACCTCCTACGAGAGCTGACTCACAGTACCTGACTTGGCGCCTAGAACCACTCGAGTATTCCCGTGCGGATTATTGACAGGTTTGGATAGGGTTGTTGATAAAATATTGTTGCTGATGAAATATCGTACTATATACTGTAGATATTATTTCCATTTTATCTCTCTCCACACCTCTTTCTCTCTCCGCCTTCTCTTTCCTGTCTTTCTCTGTCCATTATCCTCCTACTATTCACTCTGCCATCTCCATATGTTTTCATTACACTCAAAGGAAACTTGGTATAAGTGGTATAAAATTGTTGATGTGTTTGCAATCGCCAGGTCAAGCGTTTATGGAGCACGGGTTTTAGCACTGTACCACAAACGTTGTCATCTATGTCATCTCTAACTAGAGAAGTCTTCATGCAGTAACTGCGAATGTATAGTGTTGTCATATTGTACACATACCCAGACTCAGAGCAGATCAAGCTGTTCATCTTTAGACCCAACTCGACGGCCGGCGGCCGGCCGCTGCCCTTTCTCTGCCAGTCATCTCCTCTTCTCTGTCAAACTCCTCCACCTACTGAGAACATTGCCTGTCCATCCGTGAAAAATTATATAACTCTCTAAACTTTCATGGTTATCAGTTACCCTCTGCCATGCACCGTTTTTAGTAAAAGTCAAAAGTTTCCTACATATAGCAATACCTTTTTGATATATCAAGAGGTCGATAATAAGACCTTTTGTAAATATTACAGTATCGGATTCGCGATATTTTAAAAAATATCAACAGTCCTGATTTGGAATTTAATCCTGGTCTCTGGTGAAGTCTGGCAGTCAAAATACTCCACCACCACTGCTTACCGTGCCGATGAAACAGTAACAGTGAAAATCACTATCTGTTATCTTTGCGGATATCAGGACAGGAAGGAGAGAGGAAACCAGTGACAAATTGCCACAGAAAACAAATAGTCTTCTTTGGGTAGAAAAGTTATGGGAACAACATTATCTATTTGAAACGATTTTTAATCGGAGTCAATCGATTTTTCTAAACACTGCACAGAACAGATATTTGAATGTTGTGCAGGAGTTGTTAATGTTAATGGAACTAAACTAGTAATAGTTGTTATTTATAGATCCTCTGACTCAGATTTTAAAATGTTGCTGCCCAAGCTGGAATTGGTTCTGGGTTCACTGTATAGGAAGTATAAAAATTTAATTGTGTGTGGAGATTTCAACATTAATTGTGTAGGTGTTAGCTCAAGGAAAAGTCAGCTGTTAGATCTATTTAATTTCTATAACATGACGCAAACGGTATTTTTTCCAACGAGAGTGCAAGGAAATAGCAGTTCTACCATTGACAATATTTTTGTTCATTCTTCATTATTAGAGGGGCACTCTGTCAGCAGAATAGTAAATGGCCTATCAGAACACGATGCCCAACTGTAAATTCTAAAAAGTATTTGTTCTCTAACAAATGTTAAACATAAATATCAACAATTCAGAAAAGTTAATCCAGTTGCTATTGAGACCTTTTTAAGCTTAATTAAGGAACAAGAATGGCAGGATGTTTATAGTGCTGATAATGCAGATGATAAATATAATGCTTTACTGAACACATTTCTTATGCTGTTTGAAAGTTGCTTTCCGCTAGAACGCTCAAAACAGTGTACATCCAGTAACAGACAGCCAGGGTGGCTGACAAAGGGGATAAGAGTATCATGTAGAATTAAGCGAGAGTTGTATCAAAATGTTAGAAGCAGTCAGAATGAAGATGCAGTAGCTCATTATAAAAAGTACTGTAAGGTTCTGAAAAATGTCATTAAGAATGCAAAAAGTATGTGGTATGCAAAAAGAATAGCAAACTCTCGGGATAAAATTAAAACTATCTGGTCAGTCGTGAAGGAAGTGTCTGGACAGCAGCAGCAGGTAGAAGATATAACGTCAATGCGTAGTAGGAATGTTTCTGTTACTGACAAGTTAGATATATGTGCAATATTCAATAATCACTTTCTGAATATAGTAGGGGAACTAAACAAAACTCTAGTTTCTACAGGTAATCATATAACGTTTTTAGAAAATGCCTTTCCGAGGCTGTTACCTGAAATGGTCCTTCATGATACTTCCATAGATGAGATTGAGCCAATAATTAAATCACTAAAGACTAATGACTCTTGTGGATATGATGGGGTATCTAGAAGAATTCTATAGTACTGTTCTCCATATGTTAGCCCAGTACTAAGCCATATTTGTAATTTTTCCTTTCAGATTGGTCAGTTTCCTAACAGATTAAAGTACTCAGTAGTAAAACCACTTTATAAAAAGGAGAAAGAGATAATGTAGACAACTATAGGCCTATTTCTATGCCATCGGTGTTTTCTAAAGTTATTGAAAAGGCTGTATATTCAAGATTAATTGATCATTTCAGTTCACATAATTTATTGTCAAACGTACAGTTTGGTTTTAGAAGTGGTTTAACGACTGAAAATGCTATATTTTCGTTTCTATGAGAGGCACTTGATGGGTTGAATAAGAGGCTACGGACATTATGCGTCTTCTTTGATTTAACAAAAGCGTTTGATTGTGTTGATCACAAAATATTGTTGCAGAAGTTGGAACATTATGGAATACGGGGAGTAGCCCACAACTGGTTCACCTCTTACTTTAAAAATAGACAACAGAAGGTAATTCTCCGCTGTGTAGAAAATGACTATGACGTGCAATCCCAATGGGGCACAATTAAGTATGGGGTGCCCCAGTGGTCTGTTTTGGGACCATTGATGTTTCTTATTTATATAAATGAAATGCCTTCGAGTATAACAGGTGACTGTAAAATATTTTTGTTTGCTGATATTACCAGCTTGGTAATACAGTATCAAATAATACAGTTCAAGAGATAAGTTCATGCCTGTAGAAAACAAGTTGATGTTAAATCACAGTAATACTCAGTTTTTATAATTTCTAACACGTAATTTGACGAAAGCTGACATGCTGATTACATATAATGGGCATGTGATAAGTGAGACTGAACAGTTAAAATTTCTAGGTGTTCATATAGACAGTAAGCTGTCATGGAAAGCCGATGTTCTGGATCTTGTTCCAAAAATTAATTCTGCTATATTTACCATTAGAACAATATCTGAGATTAATGATTTTTAAACACGAAAAGTAGTCTATTACGCTTACTTTCACTCACTTATGACGAAAGGCATTGTTTTTTGGGGTAACTCGTCTGATGAAAAAAGGATTCTGACTCAAAAACGGGCGGTTCGAGCAATATCTGGTGTAAGTTCACGAACGTCATGTCGACCCCTTTTCAGTAGTCTGGGAATTTTGACTCTGGCGTCACAATACGTTTTTTCTTTAATGTCGTTTGTTGTTAATATTATCAGCTTATTCCCACGAGTTAGTAGCTTTCACTCGGTGAATACTAGACAGAAGTCGAATCTACATTTGCATTACACCATCTTAACACTTGTGCAGAAAGTGGTACAGTATTCTGCGGCATTCATTTTCAATAAGCTGCTACAAGAACTATAGAATCAGCACTAATCGACACGCTTTCAAATCTAAATTGAAGAGTTACCTCATGGATCACTCCTTTTATTCCGACGAGGAACTCCTAGAAAAGCTAATTCATTTTTTCTTTATTGATTCTTTTCACTTTGTCTTAAGATTGTCGTGTGCAAAGGACTACTTAAAAATTTTCTATTACCATTCTTGTGTAACAATTAATGTATTGACTTGTTTCATGACCATGGAGTCTCACTCCTCAATTGGGTAAATAAATAAATAAATAATTGACTTCCAGGAAGAGATGTCCTTGCAAACCTATAAAACGGTACCCACTGAAGAAGTTTGGCGTCAACATGTCCCGGAAAAATATCTACCTGGCTGCTATGTTTGGCTCCACATATATTTGTGGAATTTCATCTAAAAAATGATTTTTTTGGAGAATAATTATCGCTCAAGACGAACGGCCACTCACATTGAAGACACTGTACCCTTAAGCTGCTCCGCTCAGGGACCTAACTTTAACGACCTCCTTAAGACCGCAAATGTAATTTTTCCCATGGATTTTTTTAACACACATAAGTACATTTCATTGTATTTCATACTTTCTTAGTGAAAATTAAAACAAAAATTAGTAGGTATAACGCCCGACCTGTTTCTGGACTTTTCAATATAAGATTGAGTAGCCATTTTATTTCCTACTTTTTGCCAGTGAAAATAAAAATAAATAGCAAATAATATAAGTCTTTCTGGATTGTTTAAACATTGTTTTATATTTGTTGTATTTCAAATTATTTTCAGACTGAAAATTAAAATAAAAAATCATTAACGAATATGACTTTTCCTGGATTTTTTATTACAAATTTGTCAGTGTGTTGTACTTCATATTATTTTGTGAGTGAAAATTAACGTACAAAATTAATAAGGAACATGAGGTTTTACATCTGGACGTCGATAAAAAATTTCAAAATTATCCGGACTCCATATATGATTACTTGCCGACCTCTGACCTATGATATAGTCCAAGATGGAGTCTACCGGAACTTTGAATTCTGAATTTTCCTCGAGCCCAACTGGCCATCACCTTTATTTCTTTTGCCGGGAAAATTTATAATTTTAATTTCTGGATATCTGAACCACAACCACCTCTGCCCCCCCCCCCCCCCAAATGTGAATTTGGTGGCAATCGGTCACTCTGTGCCAAGCCACTGTCACGTGAAGACATCGATCCCAGCAGTATCGGCACTACCGCCACCATGCTGGACGTAAATATTGTTTATAAACATTCAATGAGAATTATAAATTCAAACTTCCCAGTAGACGCTATAGGGGATGGAGGGTGGCATGGTCCTAGGCTTTCCCCGGCGGTCATTTTGCTCTGGAACCAGTAGTGACGCCATCTTGAAGACGTCATTTTGACCATGCCATATATCGGTTCACAGGTGGCTGAAGAGGGGGGAGGACATGTGGCAACACTGTACTGTTCTCGGTTCGCTTTGGTGGTGTAGGGAAGACAGTAAGAATTATTGTCGCATGGAGTACCAACTCACGGCAAAATGTGCCATTGGGCATGAAATTTTAGTGTTTTATTTCGAGGTTTTAAAATTTAACCATAGAAATGTTCAGTGTAGTACTTCGTAAGGTGAGAGACAAATAGAAAAAAAGCCCGTAAACAAAGAAGGATAGTTATTATGATTTTTTAATAATTGAAAAATGTACATGCAATTTTGCCCGGGCTTGATGCTTATAGGGTCAGCCAAACCAATAACATATAATGGTTTGCTGGGATGCTTGACCTAGGTTTCGACAGACTTGGACGTTTTGCTGTGGCCTCAAATACATTTTATACACACGACGTCAGATAATTTTACTAAAATATCTTTGTGACAAAATCCTCAAATTTTACTAACAATTTTTTGTTTAGTTGGTTTTTTCGATACGACAAGAGCCGCTGATCTACATTAAGCCAATAATGACTAACATGTGAAATAACGAGGTTTTCTCATGATGGTAGCATTATTGCCTGGTGAGACATTGGTCAAATGAACCTAATGAACCGAAATATGCAACTGGTATGGCTGATTAATGCAAAATAAAATGAAATAATTAAAAAAAAATTCACTGTAAGATTTCGTATCCTATGTGATTTTTGTATTCCTACATGTAAAGGAATTTGTGGCCGCGAAACGTTGGGAGCTCAAAAACACTGTCAATCTATGGGACTTATTAACTACTGTAGTTATCAGACCCTAGGCTTACAAACTATTTCAAATGTTCAAATGTTTGTGTAGTCTATGGGACTTAACTACGGGGTCATCAGTCCCTAAAGTTACAAACTACTTATGAACTAACTAAGACTAAGGACGGCACAAATATCCATGCCCGAGGGTGGACGCGAACCCCCGACCGTAGTGGCCGTGCAGACCGTGACTGAAGCGTCTCAGTCCCCTCGGCCACCGCGTCCGGCGCAAACTATTTAAAGAAAGTTAAATTAACCTAAGAACAACACACACACACACACACGCGCACACACACACACACACACACACACACACACACACACACATATACACACACACACACACACACACATATACCCGAAGGAGGACTCGAAACTCCGATGGAGACCAAACTCGCACTCTGCAACCAGGCGCCTTAGAGCGAATGGCCATTCCACCGCGACTTTGGGATTTCAGAAAGTCGTTATAGCAATTGTAGGCCTAGATGGTCGGTTCAAAGAAGCACATTTCAGCCAAATGTAGTAACAGGGTTTTGAAAATATGCATTGACCTAATAGATCACAACATCTAAAAGCATAGACATTTTGTTGCTGAATATGACCGATTTTCCCGGTCAGGTCGAAACCTTGTAAAGATGACTGTACTTGCTTTCAGAATGAGAGGCAAGATAATAAATGACAGGTAGGGGGTGGTGGTCGTTTTAGAAGTGGTCGACGGTGGTGGTGAGCGGGCAGCCCGTTTCGCGGAGCCAGGGTTCGACCCCGCAGTGTACTCTGGTGCAGCCGTGGCGCCATTTATCTTCGTTCCAGTGGACTCGCGGTCGCGGCCGGTTATCGTGTAGTCTGTTGTAGTGTAGTGTTGTGTAGCGGCGCCAACGTGCGCCTAATTGCAAGGCGGGCCTGGCCGGTGTAGCGTTAACGCTCCAAGTGGCACGGCTGCGGGGCCGCAAGATACCGCGATACCAGCGCCCCGGTACTGCGGAGGCCGCTACCGAAAACACAGCGCAGGAAACGGCCGCGTTAGCCACGTAGGCTCGGCGAGGAAGCAGAGCCATCTCAGCCATACCATTTGCTATATGCTACCAAGCTGACGGTTTTCGTACACAAGTGACATCTCATAAATCCCATTTGTAATTTTTTAATTTATTTTAAGAAAGTAGTACAGGGATGATTTTTTATCGGCTTTTTAAATCCACATAAGGGAACAAATTCGGTTATTCAATTTTCGTGTCAGATGAACATGCAATTAAAATTATATTACAAACGGCTTCTTTTCGTGTTACTAACGTATTTCTTGTTCGAAATATTTTAAAAAGCCAGCAATTATGGTAGCCAACAATTATGTATGTAAAATTTGGTGCCGATCGGTTGAATGGTTCGACCTGAAAAGTGAGAACACATTACAGCCAGACATACATCGTCAAATCGCCGTTATTTTTGCAAATATCTCTGCAACGATACAAGATATGAAAAGAAAACATAATAGAGCGAAGTTGTAGAGATTCTTCCCCTCTACCAATTAGGTTATTCAATTTTCGTGTCAGATTAATGGTTCATTTGCAATTACAATTGTATTACAAACGGATTTTTTTGGTATTACTACCGTATTTTTTGTCCGGAAAAATTCGAAAATGGAGGTTCTGGTCTCTGTTGGCCTACGATTATGTCTGTAAAATTTGGTGCTAACCTGTTGAACGGTTCGTCTTAAAAACAGGAAACACGTTACGGAAAGACAGACAGACGGACAGACAGACATCCCAAAATCGCCGTTATTTTTGCAAATATCTTTGAAACGATACGAGATACGAAAAAAACATAACAGAGCAAAGTTGTAGAGAATTTTCACCTCTACAAATTCGGTTATTCAAATTTCGTGGCAGATGAATGGTTAAGCCGTTATTTTCATTTAAATTTCGAGCTGTCAAAAGACGATGGCAAAGGCCCACTTTTAGTGTTACTACCATAACCTAAAGTGAGCCAAAAAGTATACAAGAATGGAACCATCAAAACATTTTCAACAAGGAAGTATAAATAGAAAAAAATTACAGAGGTAATCCGTAAAAGACGGGCGCGATTTTGTGGTCACCTGAAAAGAATGGGCGAGAATATATTAATCAAAAATATATTTTTCTGTTTTCCTTTCTTTTTTTAAAACCAAAAACTACAATGGTATAGTTTTAAAACATCGAAGATGCTTGATATCGCACCTCAAGTTGCGTTTTCATAGATTTCTGTTCCGAAAGAAGATAGCGCGAGATGAGCAAACGAAAAGGTAACACGGTGTCCTTTGAATAGAACATCGCAAGCAGGTACACTCACAACGAATGGTGAAAATCTGGGCTCAGTGCTGAGTGCAGCTAGATTTGACGTGGTTCTAGATGGCCCCAACGAACTAATAATTATAATAATAACTTGTTTTGCCTTTGTGGGGCATCATTAGGTTACATGCAGAGATGGACGAACTTCCTCCATCGTCTACCATTACAGAGCGTTAAAATTATCTCGTAATATGCATGTCTGAAATAAAAATTAGTACACCACAAAGAGGTTTCCAATTCACTCATGAGTTTTTACTGAAACAGTGCACAATAATTAGATGAAATGAATAAATTTACAGATCAATAGGTCAAGCGATGCTGGGATGCCAGGTGTCGATGCCAGGTGTCGATCTTGCTGAGATGCCATTATTAGTATGTCGGACCAAACTGCGTGGTCATCAGTCCGTAGCTTACAAACTACTTACACCTAGGTAAACTAACCTAAGGACAACACACACACCCATGCCCCAGGAAGGACTCGAACCTCCACGGCGAGCAACCGCGCGCTCCGAAGCTAGGTGCTTTAGAACGCTCGGCTACTCCACTGCGGCTTATTGGTATGTGTAGTGGCCCCCACGGATGGCAATGAGCCGCGGTGGAGTGGCCGAGCACTCTGAGGTGTCTTGCTGCGGGATGCGTTGTTACTCCCCGTCGGAGGTTAGAGTCCTCCCGCGGACATTTGTGTGTATTTGCGTGTGTGTGTGTTGTCCTTTAAGTAGTTTGTAAGCCTAGGGACTGATAACCGCCGGCCGCGGTGGCCGAGGGGACTGAGGCGCTACAGTCAAGGTCTGCACGACCACTACGGTCGGGGGTTCGAATCCCCCCTCGGGCATGGATATTTGTGCCGTCCTTAGGATTAGCTAGTTCATAAGTAGTTTGTAAGTTTAGGGACTGATGACCCCGTAGTTAAGTCCCATAAGCTTAACAAACATTTGAACATTTTGTGGCCGACGTCGCCGACGCCTAGTGCCGCCACTGTCTTTTAGGGACCAGCCAGGCGACTCGCCAGTCAGTCTCGCAGCCACCAAGCAAACGATAGCCTCGTGGAAGACTGCGAAGAAGAAGAAGAAGCCCGCTACGGAAGATCTCACCAAATACCATTTGACGCTTTGACGAGGAACCACTTTGGCTGCTCCAACGGACTTCTGTAACCACACTCGAAATAGCAACCATTGTAAATGGAGAAGTTTAGTTGTTACAAATTAGTTCTTCAGGAAGAAGATTGTGTTCCCAATAAGTTCATTAGATCTCTTATACAGGGTGTCCCACTCAACTGTTTCACCCCAGATATCTCTGAAACAAGAGATATTGATACATGACTTTTACGGTCATGAACGTACGGCAGGGCGCATGAAAGTAGGTACTATGAGACACCCCAAAACGTGCAGAAATATTATTTTCAACACAAACTTATGTTTTTTTTTTTATAAATGGATACCCCATATTATTTCTTAAGCAATCGATAGAATGAAAAATCACAAAAAGAATGGCGTTGGTTGCATCGCGATGCGTCAATTACATCCGGAGGAACTCCGAAACGAAGTTGACGTTTGAAATACATGTGGATGGGTGTTGTTTCCTTGTTGTAAGAATCAATCTGTATTTGATAAATTACCTTGGGCTCAAAATGTCAGTTTTTAACAAAACAGCATTGATTTTATCGTGCTTAGCCTGGCGACTGCTGCGGGTGCCAGGCTTACGACTGTATGGAACGTCTGCTGCGGTGTCGCAGCGGCGAGCCGAGCCGCGACATGGCAGAGGCTGGTGGCTGTAGCGCGCTGCCATCCGTCATACAGCAAGTGGGCCGGCCGTGGGCGCGAGCCCTATTCTTAGACGCGCTCGGACGCCAGGCCTAGAGCACGCGCCACTGTCCCGGCAGCAACAGCCACTGCTCTCTCTCTCTCTCTCTCTCTCTCTCTCTCTCTCTCTCTCTCTCTCTCTCTCTCTCACACACACACACACACACATACACATAGAGGTTTCGGCATTACTGGCGATCGAGGATTTTGTTTCGATACTTACGATAGCGCTATTGACGCACGAACGTATATAAGGTGTCTAAATAAACGGTCGTGGGCAATAAAAATAGACTCTACAAGATCAAAAGCTCTCGACATTACCGGATTCGGACACACAGGGAAAAATATTTATTTATTTTTGGAACTGAATACGCCGTTTTCCTACTGCATCTTCTTTATTTTCTCCAAATAGTGGAAATCTATTTTATTCACAGATGTAGTACTAACAGATTATTAACGGTTTACTTCGACCGGCCGAGGTGGCCGAGGGGACTGCGGCGCGCCACTCACGATCTGCACGGCCACTACGGTCTGGGGTTCGATTCCTCCCTAGGGCATGGATATTTCTGCCGTCCTTAGTGTTAGCTAGTTCGTAAGTAGTTTGTAAGTTTAGGGACTGATGACCCCTTAGTAAAGTCCCATAAGCTATACAAACATTTGAACTTTTTTGTTTACTTTGTTTCGATCAAATAAATACGAGGGTTCGAACTTAAATAGTGACAACACTGCTGTGGAGACACTATGCAATGGAATCTACTATTGTCGCTGATAGAACACGTTGTCGACATACCCACCTTACCTCAGAGAAAATGGACTCATTCGTCCCAGGTCACCGTCGTGCGCACAATCTAGGGAAACACAGCCACTTGTGAGCCAGCGGTCTTATGTAACGATGTCACTATGTTTTCGAAACAGGTACAACGTTGTTAGATCAAGATTGAATATGCCAGAGGTCATACAGCACGACAGTATCATCAAGATCTTCAGGAGACGTGCGGGGAATCGGCACTGCCGTACAGAACAGTGACACATTAGGTAAAAGCCTTTAACGAAGGTCGGAAAACTTTGGCAGCCATGCGTCGGACAGGTCGTCCTAGCGTCTCTGCAGAATAGGTGCATAATGTTGCCGCGTTAATGGACAGTGATAGACGTCAGACTATTCGTGATCTCGCTTACGAAACCGGATTACCGCATAAAGCTCAAGCTGTGGCCGCTCTCTTCGGTCGATGGGACTGGAAAGTACTGTACCATCAACCATATTCCTCGGACAAAAGTCGTTGTGACTGATTTGATTCCGAAGACATAGGAACCACTTCGTAGCATTCGCTTCAGAATTGTTGCAGAGATTTGACAGGCAGTAGACCGCTATATTCACACTATCATTTTAAGGGGCCCTGCTAACGGTAAACTAAGCCTTCCACATCGCTGGCAACGGGCTCTACACAACCTTGGTTGTAACAGGCCAGTAACAGATGCTAACATGTAACGCTTTCGCATCGGTTGTGAATAAATAGTTGCCCCTATCTAAGTTCCAACCCTCGTAAGTGCCGACTCAACGATTTATATTCCTCCGAGTTTCGTCTGTGTTGTTTCTCCGATTCAAACGAAAATCTTCACGAAAATATTGAAAAACAGTCTGTTACAAAGAGGAAACGAATAACTTACTTTTATGAACATATCCTTAGGATGCCTTCAAGTGCCTAGGATTTCCTTCACTTGCCAACGTTTGAATACAACTGTAATTCAATTACCTACAATTCCCTTCATTTGCCTAAAGTTGCTTCAGTTCCCTACAGTTTCAATACAGTTGCCTACAATTACCTTAAGTTAACTGATATTAGCTTCATTTGCCTATAACTGCCTTACAGTGCTGACACTTGCTTATAGTTACCTTTGGTTGCCTACAGTTGTCTTAAGATGGTTACACACTTGTCTTAAATTTTCTACAGTTGCTTTCAGCTGCCTACAGTTGCCTTCAGCTGTCTACAGTTGCCTTCAGCTGCCTACAGTTGCATTCAGCTGCCTACAGCCGCGGCGGAGCGGCCGGCCGCATTGAGGCGCTATGCTACGATGCGCGAGGTCGCCTCCCACCCCCCCCGCCGGGAGTTCGAATCCCCCCCATCAGTTGCCTACGGTTGCATACAACTGACTTGTCTTGCATTGTTTATAGTTGACGTTAGTTTCATGTAGTTGCTTACAGTGGTTCATAGTTGCCTTCAGTCGCCTAATCTTGCCTTCAGTTGCAAAAATTTTCCGTTAGTTTGCTGCAATTGCCTACATTTTCCTTCAGTTGCCTTCATTTGTCCAAAATATTTAGCTAACAGTTGCCTGCAAATGCATTCATTTGCTTACAATTGCCTAGTCGCTAGTTGCCTTTTCTGGCCTACAATTGCCTTCTAGTACTGGCAGTTGCTTTCACTTGCCTACAATTGCCTTGCTTTCAGTTGAGGGCAGTTGCCTTCAGTTATCTGCAGATACGTACAGTTGTCGCTCAGTTTTCAATAGTTGCCGGTGGATTGCCTTCCGTGGTTGAACGGTTCCAGCTGGCAGACTATTAATACTGTTGAAGATCAGGTGAAGTGATAGCGGCAGACTTAGAAATTGTCTAAACTGAAATGAAATTAGTTTGTCTTTCCGTATTGTTAGTTTCCGTTCATAATTTTCACGTCAGTGTAACGACATCTGAATTTTCATTGCGTATTTTTATGGACATGTTTTTAGTAAATAATTTTCCTTGTTCCTCATGAGCTGTTCTACGTATGTATGCTCAATGGCTTGACCATGTTAAGGGCGCAAGTAGGCTACATTCCTACAGTCAATGGACCCCGCAGTTGTGGATTCGCTCTCTGCTGACCTTATATTGGCACTTGGGTTAATGTTGAACACGACAGTGAAGTTTTGTGGGAATATTTCGAAAAAAGAGGGCGAAGTTCTCACGAATCCCTGTTGTACGTTTTATGCAAGTGCTTTGGAAGAGGACTGTGTGACCATTACAGTCACCCAAAATTATAACTAGCATATAGATCATGAAGAGAGTCATAATTCTCTAGCTGAATAAGCAAAATGAAGAGGATAGAAAACTGTTTCATCAGCCAAGTACTGCAAAGTGATGTCTATGACCCATACATAATTTCCTACGTAACGAGATAGAGAAGTTCTGCTCGCTTTGTTCGTCGATAAGAACCAGTTGCCGTATCCAATGGCGTCCAAGTTGATACAATGTTTCTTCAATTTGAGATAGTTTTCGACACTGTCTAGTCATGCAACATGTGAGAGATCCTCCACACCTGCGCTTTCATAGGCGATTAATAGGGAGCTCTGCAATCACCTCTGACAAGACGTGGGAACGTGTCAATGGGTAGTTGGTTGCTTGACCGTGTGGGTGAGCAGTGATTATAATGCGAAATGTTGAAATTCTTTTATTATAAATCTTCTATCTCAGAGAATTAATTGCCTATTATTATGAAAGTTACTGAAATAATCATAACACAATTAATAAAGAATGCATAGTTTACCGGTGAGTTTTACCGTTAAAATTCTCTAGACGTTCCCACCGCGTCAGATGGTTTGAAATCACGAGTTTTCGAAAGATCTTGGGATTATCACTACTAGACGCGGATAACAGCCCGAGAGAAATTTAACAATTGAGAATGCTTTGATCTTTGCGCATTTTGATGTACTTTCTGGATAGAAAATGTCTCTTAAAGATGCGTACTAAATAGGAACTAAGGCCCAAGAAAATAGCACCATTGTTGTCAATACGTTAGTCTGTGAGAATTATTTGAAGGTGTTGTGGGGACTAAGTATAGAAATGCTGTGGGATTGTTAGGTCTGAATAGCTATGGCAACAAAATGGGAGTATTTTACACGTCTGGTTGTAAAGTGAACTCTGTAAGTCAAAGCATTTACTTTAAAATTCACATTGTTGTGCCAGCGGTATCGTCCCATGCCGTACGTCTTCAAATGTTGACTTCAGGGGTTGCTAAAAAAGTCATTCGTTACTTAGACTCATCTTGGATTGGTGAGTGTACATGAGCCGGGAGTTGAAGACTTAGAAGCCGCTGAAGATGGGCAGGTCATCAGAACAGACGACAGAGCGTTTTCCATAAGGCAATCTCTTGGGTCCCTGTGGTCTATAGCATCACAAGCCGTACCAAAGCATAATTCCGGTGGTTGGTATTGATTGGATGAATTCTGATTCTTGACGACGTTGACCAATGGAAGTATGCCTTATGAAAGTGATCTTCCACTCCACGGTCTTATTGGAAAATGGCAGCTGTCCTTACGTTTCTACATTTAATGAGACGAAGGAATAGGAAGGAAGGAAATATCTTAAGCTGTACTAGGGCGGTGAAATAAAGCTGTGTCGACAACTGAAAATTGAACGTTGTCCGAGATTCGACTTCGTGTCTTCCGCTTCGGGTTTCGGTTGCCTTAATCTATTCGCTATCGGCGCTCGCTGCGCGCCTATCTCACATTCCCACAAGTCGCACACTGGGAAAGTTGTATATGAGGAATTATGTTTACATAATCTATTGTGATGTAGTTACATATAATTAAAATAAACAGGTAATTCGAAAGTGTCTAGTTACTGTACTCGTGAGGCGAATTTCTTTGATGCTGCCACAAGGGTCTCGAGTAGGAATACAGTTGTGTTCGTTTTGCCCACGGTAGATGTATACTTTGGAGTGTCCCTAATGCTTCACAGAGACTCCAAACTATAGCTAAAATAAGTACATAGGTAGCAAAATACTCCTAAACTGGTAATAACACGTCGATTCAGAACAGGTATAGCACTTGGAAAGCGTTATAGGGCCTTTATCGTAGACTGTACAAAAATGATCTAGTTGTTATCGTCGAAAACTGTGTGAGCTGCCACAGGTGATGGAGAAGCTGTAACTGTAGTGAAATGGAGGATCGACGCACGCTGCAGGGACTACGGGTTGATCCTCATCGTAAATAAACCGTAATGTATCTGCGCGTAAATTCTCAGCGAGACCTGCTGCTCTTCCGTCTGCCAATAAATCAGTCCGGATTGATCCTTACTGTAACGACCACACAAAGCTTGTTTAACGGTAACTAGATGTCGTACTAAGATTCACTGGAAGAAAAGTAATTTGATTTACCCATGAAAGGAGCTACTTCCTTTGTATTTTTTTTGATGGCTTGTTAAAAACGTTTATCAATATTTAGGAAAATAAACTTTAACAGCCGTAATTATAGGTTTTTATTTAATTTGGTTACCAGGTTAGAAGTCTTATTAACATCATCTTCAGGCCCAAACTTAGGAACTGATGCAATTACATAATCAGTTATGTTTAGTTGTCGGTTGATTTGCGGATGGTCCACAGATCTACAAGGTTAAATAGAGGCTCCGTTTATCAATCATAACGTATTGCATAATTGGGTATTTCCCTGTGTTATTTTGTTGTTATTTTGGATGATTATAACATTCAGACAGCATTTTCGCTCATAATTATTACAAAACGTCTGTTATTTTTACGTAATTAAAGCTT
The DNA here is from genome assembly GCA_026315105.1 of Locusta migratoria. Lineage (NCBI taxonomy): Eukaryota > Metazoa > Arthropoda > Insecta > Orthoptera > Acrididae > Locusta > Locusta migratoria. The sequence continues at coordinate 225,729,844 of CM048747.1, read as the reverse complement.
AAAAATCATCAATCACGATTACATCACGTGATCGAAAAGGCTCCGTTATTGGCTGAAGTACTTGTGACGTCATAGAACACCTACAGCGCGGCAGCTAGAAGTCGGAGTTGTATTATTTGTACGCGTTTCCTCCAATCGCAGCTTCAGTTTTTTCGTGATCTAAACGCGTTTACAGTTTTTACGCCACAATGGAAGATGGTTATGTGAAGGCTGACAGCGGAACCCTCCATAAAGTTGATGCAATTATGGTGTCTTCATTCTTAAACAATCCAAATTTTTACGTGCCAGAAATAAGAAACGTGAAAACTGCATAGTAAGTAACGCATACCTACATTTTAAAGCTAATTATTTCGAGAGATATTTTATGCCATTGGAAAAAAGTACGGTACCCTATTTGTTGATGTCAGCAGACTTAATCTGAAGTCACCATATTATACAATAAAGGGTGAAATTTTACCTTCTATCCAAGCGGCCTTGAGTGATTATGTTGGCAAAATCAACAACACGATAGAAAATCTTTGTCCAGATGTTCAGACCACACATAATGACTATATTAGTGTATCGTACAGACCATTAAGTAAATAAATAATGCTGTTCCTGCTCTATGATTCTTGTATGTACCCTTGTCCGGTCAGTAAAAGTAACTGCCCTCGTAAACCAAACGTTTCACGACAAAATATGTGCGCTGTCACGCGATTGCCTAATGGCGACGTCTCATGATTCTCGCTGTTCAACATCTGTTGCCAACATAGTCACAGGAAGCCGCCGGGATAGTTAGTAAAATTTAACCCAGTAAAGCACGCAGTTAAGGGAGGAATTTTAACTACTTCAATACTGGTGCAAAGTGAAACATCAAAACCTGTAAAATACAGCAAAAATGCCTTGTGTATAGTTATACAATATACCTATAGTCTAGAACAGGGACATCGGGTTGCGTCGGCGGTGTTTTCATATCGCTCGTAGGTTGGCAACGCACATTTCGCGAAGCCAAAGACATGTCACTTTCACGTAAACATTGCGAGCGAGACACGATGGAATAAATTTATAGCGCCGAAATTTCAGCGCTTTTCTGATTTGTTGTTTTTGTGAGTAAATGTTTGGTATTATGTGTAAGCTTTCTGCCATGCATATCAATATTTTCCGTACATATTCAAGATTTGGTTTGATATGATTGTGTCGCTACTTTTGACACTATAAACTAATCCATTTACGTTTACTCGTCCACATACGAAGCCCCATGTTTAATTAAAAAAAACGTTAATCAGTTGAAACGTTATTTACTTTCACCAAAAATATTAGGAAACGGCTTTAATTACACATAAATCGTGGGCGTGTAAACATTATGAAGTTTTACTTCGCAAATGTAAACATCAGGTCATTAACCTACACATAATACTACTTTACACCTTTGCAGTAGAAGAGAATGATACTAAACAGTTTAGTTTACCAATGGAATAATATTGTTTACTTACATCAAAATGATCCTCACAGAAATACACACACGAAGTAGCCGCTATTTCATTTGGATCTCTTCGCGCCAGTGTCAACCACTTTTTGCGTATCTTCTCATTTTTTGGTACTTGCAAGAAAAATTTTTCTGGAGTCTTGACAGATGTACTGGTACAGTGCGGTACTAAGCAATATTTGTAGGTCATTATGCAAACGTTAACGCCCAAACACGAGGCCTCGGCCCAAACAATATACGTGTATTTGTTTATCTTACGAGAGCGTCGTCACAGGCATCACGTGACTCAAATACAGCGTTTTAGCGGGCTTTCAAATTATTAGAATTTCATTTTTTTTTTTTTTTTTAAAGAAAGTACTGAAATCCACGAGGTAAAAAAGCATGTTCGGACCATAATATGACATAATTAATTAATTTCCAGAAAACAGTCAAATACCCTATTGTATCAGTTCACAAGTGTGGACTTCGAGTTCGTGTTAACGAGAAACGGAAGCATTTATCCAAATTGAATTAAAAGACTAGAATTACGCCTGTTTAATGTCCTTTACTATTGACCAGCCGAACTCCCAACCTGCATTGGAGAAAATGAAAAAAAGTTTAGCAGTATAGTACCCTCACCACATAACATTAATAATTGAGATAACTGAGATCCAAATAAGGGCAGGTTAATTTAATACGCACGAGGTATTTGTAGAGATGGTGGTAGACGCTACACAACTGTCCATGATGCAGTTGTTCACAGTTGAGATTATAGCGTACGTTGCAAGACGAGTCGACCACAGCATATGTTCTAGATACAAGCTACCATACGTTGCTTGGTGTGTGGCGGAGGATACCTCATACCACTCACTGCCAGTCATTTCCCTTCCTGTTCCACTGCCAAGTAGAGCGGCCGACAAAAGGCTGCCTATATCATTCCTACAAGCTTTATATTATATTTGTGACTCTTATACGACGTTGTAGGCAAGAGAATCGTTGTTCAGTAACGTGCCTGAAGTTAGTAAATCTAATACCTCAACTTGAAACCAACCTGGTGAGGATTCCAAGCACTGCAGAATTCAAGAATGGGATGGACAGTTTTCTATAAGCAAATCATTATGTTTCCAAATTTCTCTCAATAAACCGAAATGAACCTTCTACTTTTCTTATAAGTAGTCCCACATACCGATTTTAGCGTTACGCGTAGATATTTAATTAACATAACCCCATGAGTAAGTATATAACTTTGTAATCATGATGAGATTCAGCACCAATCCCTATTTCCAAATGTTACATCATCGGGTCGTCAGATTCAATCTCAGTAGCTGTTCTAGACTTACCCTCCTCAAATGGCGTGCGGAGGCGTACATTGCATCGCTGTACCAACCTCCAAACTTTTAAAGACGGTATTCCTATAATGGGTCGCCGTCGTAGCGATTTATTCGCCCTACTTTTTTTCTTTTTTTTTTTTTTTCTTTTTTTTTTTTTTATTTGCCCGATATTTCCCAGAGTGATACATTTTAACTTGTATGTGACTTGTGTTGTCTGATTGGTACTTTTTTTAATAGTAACCGGAAAAAACGTTTCAAAAGCACTTACTTAGATTTTGCATGACCAGATTTGGCTTGTGAGGTCCTCTTCTTCAATAGTATTCAATTCAGCATGTAGATCTCTAATTATCAGGGTGTAAAAACACAACTGAAATGATATCTTTGCGTTTACTCTGAATCATATTTCAATTTTCTCTTCACATATGTTTTACAGGTACACGCAGCAGCAAACATATAGAATTAATTTTCTTCCATAAAAAGGAAAACGAATTATTTTCCCTCTATCTCATTACTGTCTTCTTCCATTATTGGCAGAACAGATCCTTCCCTTTGCTTAGACTCCCAGCGTCTCATAGCTACTGAGTTGGTTAGTATGAATAAATACTAAAATCAGAATTTAAAGTAATTTATCACAGCTTTTAAACAAAAAATAAATTGATTCTATTTAAACTTGGAGTCATCGTGGTAAAAGGTACTGCTGAATGTGCGTGAGAGTTTAAAATCTTATTTAAAAGTGCAGGCACTTAAGAGTGATTTGAAGAGCAAATGTAGGTGACAATATCATTAGGCGGGTATACGTCAATACTAAATGTGAATATATCATTTTAGTAGCTGTTTTAAGAACAATTTTTGCATAAGTATTTTAGGGTAATTCTTTCGTGTACTAATAGAGATCGTGGGGTAAATTTTTAATGGAAGTTCGAGAATAACGAAATATTATATCATCGCTTGAATGTTTTATTGCTACAATGATTGATATGGTATTAAGCACACTTTGGCTACAATATTGTCTGCCGCGGCGGTATAGGCGTGCGCAATAAGGCGCCTTGCTACGGTGTGCGCGGCTGTACCACGTCAAAGGTTCGAGTCCTCCCTCGGGCATGGGTGTGTGTTGTTCTTAGGATAAGTTACTTTATGTAGTTTGTAAGTTTAGGAACCGATGACAACTGCTTTTAGGTCCCATAACTTTAAAAAAATTTCAACATTTACTCGTCTAATGAGGTTTTAAAGTGCTTACCTGGTGTTAAACCAGTGTTTTTCAATCTGAATCGTGACCCCGAAGAGAGGTTGCAATGTCTTGCTCGGAAGGTCGCCATCACAGGAGGAAGTAGTTTCACCATTAAACATCGAGACCGGTGTATGTCTGAATACTTTGGTCGGGGGTTCGAATCCCACCTCGGGCATGGATATTTGTGCTGTCTTTAGTATTAGTTAGTTCATTAGTAGTTTGTAAGTTTAGGGACTGATGACCCCGTAGTTAAGTCCCATAAGCTATACAAACATCTGAACATCTGATATGAATACTTTGAGTAACAAATACGAAAATATAGTCCCAAAAATGAAATTTTCCACCGCACTCGTCCTTGTTGTAAACGCATATACTTTTGCGTTTAATTACTATTGCTTGTAAAACGAATATCTTGAAGATTGTTGCTGTTTGTGGTTCAGATGTAGCAACAATTGTGGAATTGGTTTCTGCTTCGTTGGGCAACGATTGTTTTGCTTTCGATGTTTTACTGTCACGTTTGTGATGATTTTCCTTCAGATACAGCTGTAGTGCCTGATGCGGTACATTACATAACATAGGTATTGCATTCCATGTAAGTTTCGTACGTTAAACACTTACTGATTTCAATGGAATTGTAGGGGAGAAATCTTGATGTTTCTGAGTGGCAAACCGAAGTCTTTCTGTATAAGGTTGGGTGTTCTGTTGTTTATTAACCATTATTGGTTTTTAACAGAAAATTAAATCCTTCATTAAAAAGTCGTAGATTTCAAGAGAATCCTTAAATAAACTGTTCTACGATGTAGCGTTTCATACCTTCCCATGGTTATTATAAAACCTAATAAGGAGAAAAGTGGAGTTATTTTCTAGTTGCTACCGATTTTTATGGCACTGCATACTTCCCCTGTTTTCTCATTGATCAGATATCTTATTCAGAAAGGAACCTTTCCAGCCGCTTGGAGCGCTGCTGTCGTGCCGTATAACAAAAACCAGTTGGAGTGTCGTGACACCGAAAGACGACGACTGCTCGCGTTTCCCTTCCAAGTAGCAGGTGAAAGTTGAAATGCGAAAACAAACCTGGGCAGGGATGTATTTTAAAGGAGAACGAAGTCAAAAGCGAGAAGCAGCTAGTTTATCTTTGGAAAATCGCATGTACCAAGGATGTTAGAGTATAGGAAGATGGCATTATCTATGCCGAGCACATACGTCAGTTGAAGCCTGTCTGCCATCTTGGTCAGTTTTGGAATGCTATTTCTCCGTTAAAACTATGCGTTAAGTAGACTCTATTACTGTTACTGCATTGAACTGAAAGTCACTGAAAAATATATACATTCAAACAATATACTTTCTTGAATAAATAATGGTAATCACTCATTATAATATATTTGAAAATGTAATTTTTAACGGCTAATTTGCACTCTTTTAACACGTTGTCGGACGTTTTATTCCTGTTATGTTGTTGTTATGGTCTTCAGTCTGGAGACTGGTTTGATGCAGCTGTCCACCCTACTCTATCCTGAGCAAGCCTTTTCATCTCCTCATGAGAACGACAACCCACATCCACTTGAATTTGCTTATTATACGCGTCTCTTGGTCTCCCTCTGCGATGTTTACCCCATACACTTCCCTCCAATGCCAATGCTTAATTTACGATTCCTCGATGTCTAAGAATGTGTCCTACTAAGCGATCCCTTCTTTTAGTCAGGGTATCCCTAAAAATTCCTTTTCTCAGCAATTCTGTTCAGTACCTCTTCATTAGTTATGCGATCTACCCACCTTCAGCATTCTTCTGTAGCACCACATTTCAAAAGCCTCCTCTTCCTGTCCGCACTGCTTATCGTCCATGTTTCACTCCCGTACACGCGTTATAAGTGACATAAAACATTAGCTCTACAATACGAAAACTTAGCAATATGACGGAGGCAGCGTTACGGAAATGATACAGGATCTGGGATGGGAATCATTACAACAACGCCGCTTATCGCTGCGCCGTGGGATACTTGCGAAACTCCAATCGCCAACGTTCTCCTCCGAATGCGAAAATATATTGTTGACTCCCACTTACATAGGTAGAAATGATCATCAGAATAAAATACGAGAAATCACAGCTCGAACAGAGAGATTCAGGTGTTCTTTCTTCCCGCGCGCTATTCGAGAATGGAATGGGAGATAAATAGTATAATTGTGATTCGATGAACCCTCTGCCAGGCACTTAAATGTGATTTGCAGAGTATCCCATGTACATGTAGATGTAGATGTAGAGGTAGGCTTCACTTTTTCAGCGTAAGAGCGTCTCCTTGTATTCTAACCTCCTTGGCATGTACCTCTACAATATGCTGCAAATATCGTTGAGCCATGTTACTTTACATTGACATAACTTGCGAAACTTCTTTCTGTCTTCAAGTATTCCATACCGGTGTACATTCAGCGACCATCGGACCAGAGGAGTGTGTCTCGAATGTCAAAGAGAGCTGTGCAGCTGTGTGACGTAGGCCGGCCAGCTGCTCATTATACGCAGCACGTCCGCTGCACCAGCGGGCCCGTCTGCCTTATCGGAGGAGAGCCGTGTTACTTCCACCACATCTCCGAGGCCAAACGCGTACTTGGGCCTAACTTCCCCATAAACACGGCGGGCGGCGTCTGTGAAGGACCGGCACGGGACGGGGCTTGTCGCTGTTCGCGTTACGACCTCTGCTAGCTGAGGCATTTGTCTGTCTATCAGATGTACACCGCAGGGCGGCTGTGTACCTCTCCGCAGAATTATGTCCGAGGTACGCAATTACTGTTGCTTGCTAATTTGTAACGGAGTAACCGACTAGAATAGGTAACATGAACCTCTTCGCGTCACTCCGAGAGATCCGACGTATATTACAAGGAAAAGGTATACTGTTACAGGGGACAGAACACAGACATATATATTACTAGAATGGCAATGCCGTATACAGTATCATTGTTGTCAGTGAAGTCTCGCCGCCATGTTTTTATACCGTAAACGTGTGAGCAGACGTGTGTGTTATCTATATCTGTAAATGTGAATGTCTGTTCGGTGTACGTTTATCACGTGTGATCCACAAGAGATAAAGAGCTAAAAATTTGTGCAGTTACTAATATCTACCCGCGGAAGGCTTTAGGCACGGTTTTATGGCGATCGGATAGCTATTTATATATTAATGTTTGGTGTACGCTTAACACGTCCGAACGATAAGACACAGAGACTTAAATATTTGTACAGTTACTAATTTATTCCTGAGGATGGTTTTAGGTAGCCGGCCGCGGTGGCCGAGGGGACTGAGGCGCTCCAGTCACGGTCTGCACGGCCACTACGGTCGGGGGTTCGAATCCCCCCTCGGGCATGGATAGTTGTGCCGTCCTTAGTTGTAAGTAGTTCATAAGTAGTTTGTAAGTTTAGGGACTGATGTCCCCGTAGTTAAGTCCCATAGACTCTACAAAGATTTTTTTTTTTTTTTTTTTTTTTTTTTTTTTTTTTTTTTTTGTTTTAGGCACGGTTTTATAGCGATCTGATAGATATTTAATAATTTAAAGAACATAACGTGAAATGCGGAACAATAATTACTCTTTGAAAATTATATTTACTCTTTGAAAATGGTTTTATTGGTTGCATTGTTGTTTGAGAGTCGATAATGATAAAAGAGTGGAGTATATTGGGATGGGAAGTTATCGGTGTATATAACATTATACGTGTGTGTGTGTTAATATTTCGCTCTGCAGCGAAAATTACAGAACGCAAACGAATGGTCAGTGTGTAATTGTTGTCCGAAGTCTCCCGTTGTACACCATAGCAGTTCCATGCCGATAGCTATAAGGAAGATATGGTGGTTGAAAGTCGTCAAATTATATTAAAAAAAAAAATATCGGAATGAAGTCCAGCGATGACGTTTGCGACTCTATAGCAAGGAGGTTACATACAGATAAATGTGATGCCACAGACCATATCTTTCGTCTATGCGTGCTACAATGTCTTCAGCTCTTTCTCTGTAAGGATAAGCATACGAATAAGGAAATATAAGAATAAATAAATAAAGTAGGAAAAAATTAAGGTATTGTATTTCATTTCATACTTCAAAACCAATCTCATAACATACTACTGAAATATAGGTTAACTATCATAAGGAACCAACACGCGAGCGGAGCCGCGGATTTAAGCTAGTTACAGATAAAAGTCGTAAAAATACGGATGAACTGGTGTAACTACGCTGTTTTTAGAGTTTTGACATATGAGCAATTCGTGTTTTATATATGGCTGTAATTCTTTCAGCTGCAGTAAATTTGACATATACAGTAATGAAATGCATCGATTTGTTGTTATTATTAATCTCTTACCAATTGCATTCACCTTCGGATTTTTCTTCAGTAGTATGATAATTATAAAGTTTTTTTGGTTGTTTGTTTGTGGATAACGAGTTTACTTATGAGAGTTCTTTCGAAATCTACAGTCTGCTTTGACATATACACTAATGGAGTCATTAATCTGTTCCTATCACCTCGGCTTTTCTTTTAATAGTCTGACCGTTGCAATTATGCTATTTGCCGTGGACAACAGTCAACACTATTCTTCTGAGTGGTTTTCAGATAACTACAGTCTGCTTTCACTGAACGTAAAAGTAAAATTTTAGCTACCATCCTGATGATCTTGCATGATAATGTTGGCAACATCAACAAAACGGTAGAAAGTCTTTTCCAATATGTCACTATTCTTAGAAGTCCACATAGACTTGACTGGTGTTTCGTACAGACAATGAAGTAAAGAAATAATGCTGTTCCTGTTCCATGGTTGCAGGTTCTTGTATGTACCATCGTTGACTCAGTGAAAGTAACTGCGCTCGATTTCATGACAAACATTTGCGTTGTCACGCGACTGGATAATGTCAATGTGACATGATTGACAACATAAAAACGCGAGGCACCAGGACGGCAAGTAAAATTTTTCTCATAACACGATTCGACAATGTATGTGTTAAATTCAACTATTTCGGAAGGATTAACTCAAATGGAAATCATATTCACACAACTAACATAGGCCGCGGTGGAGTAGCCGAGCGGTCTAAGGCGCCTCGCTGCGGAGCGCGCGGTTGCTCGCCGTCGGAAGTTCGAGTCCTCCATGGGGCATGGGTGTGTGTGTGTGTGTGTGTGTTTGTCCGTAGGTTAGTTTACCTTAGTTTAAGTAGTTTTTAAGCTACGGACTGATGACCACGAAGTTTGGTCCGATAGACTCACTAACATTTGAACAACTACTATAGTTTACAACGTCATATCGTGTCAGAAGATCATAGTGGTTTTATTAATGTGAGGTGAAGCAAGATGGTGGCGTCAGGCTTTCGCGATAGAGGCAAGTTTGCCAGTCTATTAATGTATTCATATTCACAAAATATATGATTTCAGCTGAGAATGGGCAAAGCTGAAAATGTGTACCCAGCCGGGATTCTAAGTCATATATTCTGTGAATATGAAAACAATAACATCTGCAGGATCAGAAGTGACATCTGTTCTTTCGGAATAGACGCCACATGTATATATCTAGTAATGTATGTCTGTGGTACAGAACTGTTGTGTTGGCGCGGGGGAGTAGCCGAGCGGTCTGAAGCGTCACGTTGCGGATCACGCGCCCTCCTGCGTCGGAGGTTCAATTCCTCCCTTGGGCTTGGATCTATATGTTGTCTTTAGTATTAGTTCATAAGTAGATTGTAACTTTAGGAGCTGATGACCCGGCAGTTAAGTCCCATAAGCTTAACTAACATTTGAACATTTTGAACTGTTGTGTTGGTACCTTCGTATGTGAACAAGTGAACCAAATAATTATTGTGGATTTTATTCATGTGTTTAGCCATGAGGTGTGTTATTTATGGCCAATTATGAAATAATGCGCGTTTCACTATTATTTTCGGTCTGGTGATTTGTAATTATCGATTAATAATCGTATGGTGGCAACATAGTTTTGCCGAAACAGATCATCAATAAAATAATAAATGGCGATATTGAATTGAAGGTGTCCATCATGTAAGAACTAAAGAGCCTTTTTATCAGCTCTATTTTTAAAGCAACGGAATCCACTTTCAGACAGTTACTACTTCAAACGTGAATGAAACTTTCACTCTGCCGTGGAGTATATGAAACTTCCTGGCAGATTAAAATTGTGTGCCGGAACCGAGATTCGACGCGGGCAAGCGCTCTACCCACTGAGCTATCCCGGCACCCTTCACGCTCCTTCCTTACAACTTTACTTCTGCCTACTTTCCAAACTACACAGAAGTTCTACTGCGAACCTTGCAGGACTAGCACTTTTGGAAGAAAAGATGGACACATGCCATAGCCACAAATTAAGGTGTGTTTTCAGAATGAAATTTTTCACTCTGCAGCGCAGTGTGCACTGATATGCAATTTCCTGGCCAATTAACATTTTGTGCCAGAACCGGGATTCAAAGCTGGGACTTTTACCTTTTGCGAGCAATCGCTCTACCATCTGAGCCTCCCCGACACGCTTCACGTCCGTACTCACAACTTTACTTCCGTCAGTACCTCGCCTCCTACTTTACAAACTTCGCAGAAGTTCTCTTGTGAACCTTGTAGTAATAGCACTACTGGAAGAAAGGGCCTAAGGGATGTTTCCAGAATGAAACTTTCACTCTGCAGCTGAATGTACGATGATGTGAAACTTACTGGAAGATTAAAACTGGGCCGGTCGCGGTGGCCGAGGGGACTGAGACGCTCCAGTCACGGTCTGCACGGCCACTACGGTCGGGGGTTCGAATCCCCCCTCGGGCATGGATATCTGTGCCGTCCTAGTTCGTAAGTAGTTCAAAAGTAGCTTGTAAGTTTAGGGACTGATGACCCCGTAGTTAAGTCACATAAGCTATACAAACATTTGAGCATTTGATTAAAACTGTGTGCCGGAACCGGGATTCAAACCTGGAACCTCTGCCTTTCGCGATGAAGTGCTGAAGTTTCTCTTCAAACGTTTTTCGTTATACAGGATGAACGGATAGGATGATGTGGGCGCACGACAGCCCTTACAAGACTATTAGAAGACGAGTGTGAGTGAAGACAAGAGGTAATGAAGAAAAACAGGCAACAGGAAGCTACATATCGTTATACAAGACGGTTTCTACGGTTACGAAATGCTCAAATGTAACCTACGCTTATAAGGAGAGAAAAATGTGGAAATAGTCGCGAAGTCACCAATTCTTTAACATGTATGTCTGATACTAATCAGTTTAAGGACTATTCTTCTACGTGGCTATTGTTAGGATTTGCTTTCCGTAATAAGGTTCGCCGATAAGTAACTATGATGGTATTGAGGAGCTGATTATTTTCGCGCGTGCAACTGAGGCTAGAACGATTGGTTTTCCTCTTCTCCTCATATTGTGACTACACTAGACTACGTTCCCCGTTTCTATAGAAGAATAAAATGAATTGATTTAGAAGAACTGTGATAAATCATATTAGAGCAGCTGTATAATTTCAAAACTCGAGTGTGATCCATACATTAGATAACCTACTCACTAATTTGTTGTTTTGGTTTTTAGGGGAACTCAGTATTTAGTTTCGGTTTCATTTCACTAATGTTTTACTCACACAATCAGCTGTGACATGAAACAATGCCGTGAAGCGCAGTTAAAATACATCCTCTGACAATAAAGTTCGATGAATAGTCCTGTAACATTAACGTAGATGAACTATGAACTACAGTTTACTTCCTGTCCTTCGAAATAGTCACCTTCCATAATTATGAACCGCTCACCTAGGCGATAGATGTACTGGACACTTTCCAAATCGACGATCGTTCGTGATTAATGTCCTTACATTCTCAATGTTTTCATCACTGACGGCAGTGGCGGGTAGTTCGCTACAGGGATTGTAAGAAACACTTTTCCAATTAAAAAACCACCCTGAAATTGTCCGTTTGTTCGTTCATTGTCCTGTTCCTGTTCTCAGTTCAGAACAAACACACTAAACAAGTACCTCCTCCAACAACAGGTCTGACACGGAACGCACACGATGCTGAACTACGTTAGGGGGCAGGTTGTCAGTGTGGTGTCGCACTAGTCTGAAGTGCGCGCCACGTACTTTCGCAGCGCGCCGCCATGCAATCACGGCGCGGTGTTCTTATGACGTCGGTCACGAGCGCCCTCTGCTGCAATCCCGCTCGTGGCCACGACTGAACTCGACCGGCCACTTGGGATTAGGACAGGCACTAGGACTCATCAGTAGGCATTCCTCTGTCTAGTTAAACTATGTATCTGCATTCCAGTAGTCTTCAGTTAACAAAGATAAGTATTGTAAGATTTCTGATAAATATATATCTTGTTCTAATCTAGCTTAGTGTTTCTAGTTTCTGATGTCCCACTGGCTGGTCACCTCAGACTTGGTACCTGCACACGCGTGAATCCTATTTCCCTGTCTCTCTCTCTCCCTACTAGCCCACCGACACCCAGGACAACCGGCGGAAACGAGACACAAAAGTCAGCACCGGCCACTACGCAGATGCAGCAATGCGATTCGCCTGTGTTGGCAGATCGGCCGTTCTGACTTCACCGACCTTTGTTAGAGGTTGTACTTAAAACTAGGTTCTATACGAGCTCAAAAATGCTCCTGTCAGAGTATAAAAAATGGAAATAAGTTCTTCTTTAAAACACTCTTACATAAAAGTACAGGGTGTCCAGAAAAGGGCTCCCTGATTTCAAAATTAAATATCTCGAAAACAAAGATCGATAGAGGAATGCAGTAAACGGTGTGCTTATTGTGAAAGCTGTAAGAAGTTTATACAGCAGTTTGAAATAATAGTTACAAAAGCTGCTAACAGATGGCGCTGTACGCTGTACATATCAGCATACATAAGTGAAATAATCGTATGAAAACACTCTTTGCAAACAATCCTCTTCCTGTCCGCACTGTTTATCGTCCATGTCTCACTCCCATACAAGGCAACACTCCATACAAATGCCTTCAGAAAGGACTTCCTGAGGTTTAAATTAATATTCGATGTTAACAAATTTCTCTTTTTCAAGAACGCTTTTCTGTCCATTGCCATTCTGCATTTTATATCCTCTGTACTGCGACCATAATTTGTTATTTTAATGCCCAAGTAACAAAACTCATCTACCTCCTTTATTGCTTCGTTTCCCAATCTAATTCCTTCAGCACCACCTGATTTTTTTAGACTGCACTCCATTACCCTTGTTTTGCTCTTCTTAATGTTCATCTTATATGCACCTTTCAGCACACGGTCTATTCCGTTCAATTGCTCTTCCAGGTCCTTTGCTGTATCTGACTGAATTACTATGTCGTCGGCAAAAAGCAATGTTTTAAATTCTTCTCCATGAACTTTCATTCCTTCTCCAAATTTCTCCTACCTTTCCTTTATAGCTTGCTCAATGTACAAATTGAATAACATTGGAGATAGGCTACAACCCTGTCTTACTCCCTTTCCAACCACTGCATCCCTTTCATGCCCTTCAACTCTGACAACCGCTGTCTGGTTTTTGTAGAAGTTGTAAGTAACCTTACGCTCCCTATATTTTACTCCTGCTTGGTTCAGAACTTGAAAGAGTTTATTCCAATCAACGTTGTCAAAAGCTTTCTCCAAATCTACAAAAGCTAGAAATGTAGGTTTGCCTTTTCTTAATCTATCTTCTAGGATAAGCCGTAAAGTGAGTATTGCCTCCCGTGTTCCTACATTTCTCCTGAACCCAAACTGATCTTCCTCGAGGTCGGCTTCTACCATCTTTTCCATCCTTCTGTAAATAATTCGTGTTAATATTTTGTAACCATGACTTATTAAACTGATGGTTCTGTAGTTTTCACACCTGACTGTACCTGCTTTCTTTGGAATGAGGATTATAGCATTTTTCTTAAAGTCTGAGGGTACTTCGCCAGTCTCATACATCTTACACACCAAATGAAATAGTTTTGTCATGGTTGGTTCTCCCAGAGACTTCAGTAGCTCTGAGGGAATATCATCTACTCCAGGAGCCTTGTTTCTATTTAGGTCTTTCAGTGCTCTGTCAAATTCTTCTCTGAGTACAGTATCTCCTATTTCATCTTCATCTACATCCTCTTCCCTTCCTACAATATTGTCTCGAAGTTCATTTCCTTTGTAGATCCCCTCTATATACTCTTTCCACCTTTCAGCTTTCCCTTCTTTGCTGAGAACTTGTTTTCCATCTGTGTCCTTGATATTCATAGAGCTGTTTTTCTTATCTCCAAATGTTTCTTTTATATTCCTGTAGGCTGAATCTATTTTTCCGCTATTTATACATTCTTTTACAACCTTGCATTTGCCTTCTAGCCACTCCTGCTTAGCCATTTTGCACTTCCTGTCAATCTCATTTCTTAGTCGTCTGTACTCCATTTTGCCTGTTTCATTTACTGCATTTTTATATTTTCTCCTTTCATCGATTAAATTTAGTATCTCCTGTGATATCCAAGGATTTTTTGTAGGTCTTGCCTTCCTACCTATTTTGTCCTCTGCTACCTTCACTATTTCATCTCTCAATTTTTCCCACTCCTCCTCTACTGTTTTATTTTCCCCTGTTTCTGTCAATTGTTGCCTAAAGCTCCCTCTGAAATTCTTAAGAACTTCAGGTTCCTTCAATTTATCCAGGTCCCATCTCCTTATTTTCCTACCTTTTTGTAGTTTCTTCAGTTTCAGCCTACAGTTAATAACCAACAAGTTATGGTCAGAGTCTATATCTGCCCCTGGGTATGTCTTACAGTTTAAAACCTGGTTCCGAAATCTATGTCTTACCATTATAAAATCTATCTGATACCTTCCGGTGTCTCCTGATCTCTTCCACGTATACAACCTTCTTTTGTGATTCTTAAACCAGGTGTTTGTTATAACTAAATTATGCTCCGTGCAAAATTCTACCAGGCGGCTTCCTCTTTCATTCCCTTTTGCCCAGACCATATTCACCTACTATCTTCCCTTCCCTTCCTTGTCCTACTACCGAATTCCAGTCTCCCATATCAATTAAGTTTTCCTCTCCCTTAATTGTCTGAATAATTTCCTTTAGCTCTTCATATATTTCTTCGATTTCCTCATCATCGGCAGAGCTAGTTGGCATATAAACCTGTACTACTGTGGTCGGTGTTGGCTTCGTATCTATCTTGACTACGATAATGCGATCACTGTTTTGCTCATAGTAGTTTACCCGCATTCCGATTTTCTTATTCATTATCAGACCTACTCCTGTAATACCCCCAATTGATTTTGTATTTATAATCCTGTACTCACCTGACCAGAAATCCTGTTCATCCTGCCACCGAACTTCACTAATGCCCACTATATCTAACTTCAATCTATCCAATTTCCTTTTTAAGCTTTCTAATTTTCCTACCCGATTAAGGGATCTAACATTCCATGCTCCGATCCGTAGAATGCCAGTATTGTCTTTCCTGATGAATCACATCCTCCTGAGTAGTCCCCGCCCGGAGATCCGAATGGGGGACTATTTTACCTCCGGAATATTTTACCCGAGAGGATGCCATCAACATATGTTCATACAGTAGAGCTGCATGTCCCTGGGAAAAATAACGGCTGTAGTTTCCCCTTGCTTTCAGCCGTTCGCAGTAAATGTGTGGCAAAGCCACATTAGCTGATGTTACAAGGCCAGCTCATTCAATCAACCAGACTGTTGCCCCTGTAACTACTGAAAAGGCTGCTGTCCCTCTTCAGGAACCACACGTTTGTCTGGCATCTCCACAGATACCCCTCCGCTGTGGTTGCACTTACGGTACGGCTATCTGTATCGTTGAGGCACGCAAGCCACCCCACAACGGCAATGTCTGTGGTTCGTGGGAGTGGAACAATAAACTAGGTTAGTGCATATAATCAACTTCTATTTCCGAAATAGGAAGGCATGTTCGGACTTGCTTGGACAAATGCAGATTTTGATAGTTTACACGTGGAAAACGTCAACATCGTTAAAACATGTAATTTATCAGTTCCCACGGAAAACTGTGAATGCAAATCTGTTGCGTTTGTGCGTTCTACATTACATCTTCATAAATACACTCCATGGATCAGGGTTCATCGTCCCGCTTTTTTGACATTTCTCTACCATTCCATTCTCTAATAGCATACGGGAAAATGAACACTAAAATCTTTCACTTTGCCGCGGTGGAGGTGCCGAGCGGTCTAAGGCGCTTCGCTGCGGAGCGCGCGGTTGCTCGCCGTCGGAGGTTCAAGTTCTCTCTGGGGCATGGTGTTTGGGTTGTCCTTAGGTTAGTTTACCTTAGGCTAAGTAGTTTGTAATCTACGGAATGATGACCACGCAGTTTGGTCCGATAGATTTACATACATTTGATTTTTCTTCAGTTTTTGATCTGATTATGATTATTTTCTGTTAGTACATGGAAACATGTCCGCATTCGGAAAAGAAATATGGTGAAAGAAATTTTGCAAATCAACCTCGTCGCAACGAATAACGCCATTCTTTTAATGATTTCGACCCGTACTCGTGCTTCAATTCCGTAACGCTCTATCCCCAATATCGCGATAATACAAACCGAGATGTTCTCCTTTGAAGTTTCTCTAAATCGTCCGTCATTCTCAATTGATGGGGTTGCCATAACAAAATGTTCAAATGTTTGTTAAGCTTATGGAACTTAACTACGGGGTCATCAGTCCCTAAACTTACAAACTACTTATGAACTACTTACGAACTAGGACGGCACAAATATCCATGCCCGAGGGGGGATTCGAACCCCCGACCGTAGTGGCCGTGCTGACCGTGACTGGAGCGCCTCAGTCACCTCGGCCACCGCGGCCGGCATTGCCATAACGCGCTGCAATACTCGAAAATAGGACGCACAAGTATTGAGCAGTTTCTTTAATAGAACTGTTACCTCTTCATAGTGTTCTGCCAATAGAACGTAGCCTTTGGTTCGCCTTCCCTACTATATTTTCTGTGTGTTCTCCTTAATTAAAGTTTGAAATGTAGGAGGCGAGGTACTGGCGGACGTACAGTTTTGAGGCGGCATCGTGAGACGTGTCGGGTTAGCTCAGCCGGTCACCGCCATCTGTAATAAAAAAGTTGAGCCAACAACACACCGAACAAGAACGAACAAAAACGATCAGCGTCCGCAACGAACAGAACTACCCATAAAACAAAAAGGAGAAAGAAAGAAAAGAAAAGTCGGTAGAGCTCTTGCCCGCGGAAGGCAAAGGTCCCAGATTCGAGTCTCGGTTCCGGCACACAATTTTAATCTGCCAGGAAGTTTCATACCAGCGCACACTCCGTTGCAGAGTGAAAGTTTCATTCTAATTAAAGTTGTTCGTAATTGTTATTCCTAGATGTTTAGTTGTATTTGTGGCTTGTAATTTGACAGATTTATAGTATAAATGAAGTTTAACGACTTCTTTTAGCGCCCATACGGATGACTTCACACTTACCATTATTTACGATCAATTGCCACTTTTTGCATAATGCAGACATCAAAATGATTATACAGTTGCTTGTGATGTTCTAGCTACCTAATTAACCGTTAAATGACAGCATCATTCACGAAAGGTCTAAGAGAGCTGCTCACATTGTCTCCTATATCGTTTATGACGGTAAGGAACAGCTGGGACCCTATAAGTCTTTCCATGCCAACACCATATGACCGTCTTACTCGATGACTGTACTGTGCCCTTTCTGACAGGAAATCGCACAACTGTGGCGATATTCCATAAGCAAACTGTTACCTTTTCACAATTTACTTAGTAATATCGCATTCATATGACCACTTAAGCCGCGGTGGAATGTGCTAGTGCTCTAAGGCGCCTTGCTGAGGAGCGCGCAACTGCTCCCCATCGGAGGTTCAAGTTCTCCCTCGGGTGTGGGCGTTTTTTTTTTTTTTTTTTTTTTTTTTTTTTTTTTTTTTTTGTCCATATGTAACTTTTAGTTTAACTCGTTTGGAAGCCTAGGGAGTAATAATCATATTGATTAATACAATAGATTTACAAACATTTGTATATTTTTTCGAACACTTTAATCGGGCAAGAGGCATATTTTACTCATTCACTCACCAGGCTTACAAGTTTGGTCTATAGACGAGAGATTTCTGCCGTATGAAACTCATACCACCATTTTCGCCAATCGCCTTTTGGGGCGCGGAAGTGTAATGCGCCTGACCATATCATTTACTGCGTCTCTGTCACTGGCGGTGCTGCGGGATCTTCTCTGAGATATCGTAGAGGCATCTTGGGAAAAATAAATGGGAGCCACATGCAAAACAATTGGAGAGACGACCAGGAAGAACGACTGGTTGACTGCGGCCGCGGTACTTGTTTCCGGTCCATAAACTTAGAAACTACTTCAGTTAAATTATCCTAAGAACAACAAACCCACCCACCCACCGATCCACACACACACACACACACACACACACACACACACACACACACACACACGCCCGAGAGAGGACTCGAACCCTCAGATGGAGAACTGCCACGCACACTGCAACAAGGCCTCTTACAAGAGAACATCATCAACTCGACCTCATATTTTGTTGAGAAAAAAAATACGTGAGTTAGATATCAACCCCATAAATCGATATCAAGTAGAAATTGGGACCATTATGCAGATACTACGCAGTTACGGCCTCTTCAAAGTACAGCTTTTAAACATTCGCGCGCTCGGGTTGTACCTTACTCGGCCCGCATCACTTCGGCCGCTTAATGCCCGAACGCGAAGAGCTTTGCAATGAAAGGACAACAGCGAGTCCCCCGAAATGTGAAATTTGAAAAGCTAGGGAAGTGGAGGAGGAAATAATATTAAAAAATGAAACATATGTACTGTAATCTTTCAACATTACTCTACTTCAATACTGTCAGCTTGCCATATAACAAAATGATGTGCATAAAAGGTATTGAAAATTAAATTACTTTGCACTGCTTTTTGAAAAACCGTTCCATTCGTTTCCACTGCAGTTGTGACGCGCTTTATAATACTCAAATGTCTCGTTACATATATTCTTCTGTTACAGATACGGGCAGAGTGGTATTCGAAGATTTAAAATCATCAAAGCAGCTTTCTCTATGACTGACGACCTCAATTCCAAGCTCCGTTGAAGCAATGAAAGTGCTTAACGAATCTGACGGTGCTGAAATGGTAGCATCGTTATGTTCGACGTCATCCTCTTGTAAATCTGCACCGAACGTCAGTCCGCTGTTTTCTTCTATATCCAGTACGTTTTCATCAATGCAATTGCCTATGATATCTGCAACGCAGTTGAGAGATATAAGGAAGAGCTTACAGAAAGCGCCATTTATTTTCTTTTACCATGCACAGTACGTCTAATAACTGCAAATGATTATGCTTACCGGTGACAACTTTAAAGAGCTCTAATTCTTTGACATTTAATCGTTGAAGATTATTCATCATCGCAGGCAGCCTGTGGGTTAATTGACATAGCGAACACAGATTGCTCACAGTACTACCTTCGGGCATTAAGCGGCCGCAGTGAAGCGGGACGAGTGAGGAGCAACCCGACGCGCGAATGTTTAAAAGCTGTTCTTTGAGGAGGCCGTAACTGCGTAGTATCTGAATAATGTCCCAAATTTTCTCGTGATATCGATTTATGGGGTTGATATCTATCTCATGTATTTTTTTCTCAACAAAATATGAGGTCGAGTTGATGATGTTCCCTTGTTAGTGTGCACTGCTATTCCTCCGCGGCCCGGGCGGTATGCGACTGTGTGCTGGGGATTGAGTCACTCTAGACACGACGTGAAGCACCGATACTGGTCGTGGTAGCAAAATGGTCCCTTGCTAAACACCCTCGACTTGCATCATTGAAACTTTCCGTGTGATTGTCTTCATCTCACGCTACTATCGCGGAGTCGCGCCGGGTTATGTGGTGTTTATTCTGTCGCAGCGTTGCCATGGTTGGCCGTGTTGGAGGTGTTCAGATGTAATAGATTTTACGAAGCTTAATGCCATTTAATTGCTGAGAATTCCTATTTTTTTCCTTCTGTGAACCCTCTCGTGCTGTTGCTGCTATTCAGCGTGCGGGAGTAATGGAAAATAAGAAACGTTTTCAGTAAAATTTGTGTGCTGTCATTTACTATTCCTTTGGGTTGTGTTTGTTCGGAATGTTACCGTCCGCTAATCTGCAAGAGTATTGTTTCAATAGAGTTGCCCTCCGGTCTCCCAGTGGTTGTGATTCTTCTTCCTATGCTTGGTGTATTTGCATACCGGCTTTCTACATTGATCAAAAGCATTAGGAGATAAGTTTAGATTTATAATTTCTGAAGTATTCTCATCGGCAGCATGAACTAAAATTGCTCGACGTCTTTCTGTTGGTTCTACGGAGTGGAGACAACATCATTACGGTAACCGAGGTATTGGTAATAAAAGAAAGTTTCTGCAAAGTGGGGTCCTGTAGACTTGTGTTTTCTCTACCAAACGAATTACACAAGCAGTTCAGAGGGGATGGTGTACTGAGCAGGTAGTGCAATGCAACAACAACATGATTTACCCGAAGATATGGCATGGAGAGCCATAGGAAGGTGGAAGCGGAACAGGTACAAAGGGAGGTCGCTGCAGCTATTTGAGTGTTCTAGCATCTGCATGCGATTTCAGACAACACGAACTGTTAAAAAAAGGTAAGGCCAAGATAGACCACAGGTAATACAGCAACAGATGACCGTCAGCTCCCGTTAACAGTCTGAAAGCAACTCAGCTGCAACTCACCGTCCAGGCAGCAACAGAATGCCCAATATCAACACACAGTCCGAAATCACCTTTGGGAATGTGGTATCTGCATGGAAATTTATGGCGTGCGTCCTATTAAAACCACGACACCGATTTGCCTGGGTGGTATTAAGGAGTGCTCCCTCTTGTCACCCAATACCATCCTGGACTGGAACAACTGACCCATATCCTACGTCAGGGCTTTGATTATCTGTCAACATGTCCTGACATCCTACCTAAGATCCTTCCAACCCCCCCCCCCCTCCCCCAAAGTGGTGTTCCGTCGCCCTCCCAGCCTCCACAACATCTTAGTCCATCCCTATGCCATTCCTAATCCCAACCCCTTTCCACAGGGATCATATCCCTATGGAAGACCCCGATGCAAAACCTGCCCAATCCACCCACCCAGCACTTCCTATTCCAGTCCCGTCACAGGTCGGGCCACCTGTGAAAGCAGTCACGTAATTTATTAACTCTGCTGCAATCACTGCTCTGCATTCTACATTGGAAGGACAACTAACCGGCTCTCCATCAGGACGAATGGCCACCGCCAAACTGGCCAAGACCAATATGGACTATCCTGTGGCGCAGCATGCAGCACAGCACAACACCTTGGACTTTAGCAGCTGCTTCACCACCCAAGCCATCTGGATCCTCCCCTCCTCCACCAGCTTTTCTGAACTGCAGAGATGGGAGGTATCCCTATAGCACATCCTACGGTCCCACAACCATCCTGGCCTCAACCTCAGATAACCTAACATCCTACATTTCATGCCCCACAGTCCCCCCCCCCTCCCCCTAACATCCTACATTTCCTTCAGATTCATGTCCCTTTTCCTATTGTGTGCTTCCTGTTTTTTAATTCATATATCCCTTTTTTGTACTGTATCTCGATTTTCGTCTGTCATCGCCTCTGCTTGTTCATCCCCACCCTTACCTTCCCTCTCCACTTTCCTCCCCTCCTACGCTCCTTCTCCCTCCCTCCTCCCAACCCTTCCGCTTTACGTGTAGTCAGACTGGGTTGGGCTGCCAGAAATGGCTGACGTGTGTGGATGAGTGTGCCTGAGTGATTGTGTGGATGAGTGTTCTCTGTCTGAGGATGGCCGCGGCCGAAAATTTAGAATTGTGTGTGTGTGCTTGTGTATCTTTTATTTGTCGGCAGCTCAACGTTCGTCTTAACATTCCTTACTGGACCTCCCATTGTTGTTAAACATGTGAAACTAATATTTCTTGCACGGTGATACCTTTATTAATAAAATATATGTCAGCCAAAATTGATATCAATAAAAAAACAGACAAAAAAGTTTTGCAATTAAGATATTGTTTTACCATAACTGCCTCAAGACAAGATGGAGAGAATAAGATGGGATAGGATTGAATAACAATAAATCTGCTACCAGAGTTTCACCTTCGTCCCCAGTACATTTTATTTCTGAGACTGACACCTTTTCTTTTGCATAAAACGTGAAGTGTCGTGATCCATAACGTGCATATCAACTTTGTAAGGCCGCACATTTTATATAAAAATGGATTGTACAGAGTCAGTTTTGCGAAAAGCTCTAATGGGCTTCATTATTAGCAATAATAATAATAATTTCGTGCGGCTCAGTGTCCTGGTGCAAGTCTTTCGATTGGACGCCACTTCGGCGACTTGCGTGTCCCTAGCCTACCCCAGTTATCCAACCGGGGAAAGGGGACCTACAACTTAACGTGGAATCCGAACCACGTGTCGTTTCTGGCGACTCCTCACATCGTTTAGAGGTGAAGGATGGGTTAAAGTGCAGATTGAAAAAATCTGAGGTCCGACGGGGTTTTGAACCCGCGACCCTTCGGTTTCCAGTCGAGAACTTTACCCCAAGACCATCGGGCCAGCAATAAATAAATAAAAATAAGTAGATTTTGTGTATAATAGCGATCTTAGTTATAACATGCAAACTAATCGTGCAAACTTAATACATACATGCACCCATGCTTTATTTTACCCAACAAAACCGCTTCTCCACCGACTGATGAATACTTCTGGAACATCTGTGTGGACTGCAACAAAAATCCTATTAAATATTGGTGCGTGAGTGGTCGTCACAACCAACGCTAGCGACAAGCACAAAAAATTGCATTTATTCAATTGTAGAGTAGTAAGCAAGCGCATACCATATTCAAAATTATACATATAAACTAAAGCCACAAAAGTAGACATGTAATATTGCGCGCTGATTCAAAATTCAAAGTAACGTCCTTTCTTTCGCCTTCCTCTGCGCGGTGTGTCTGCGCACGGACGTCGAGCACACCCACATTGAATCTTCACATGATCTCTCCACATTCACACCCAGAGTCTATAGTTCATACATTTACTAAATAACTAAATGACTCTCCGTTGGAGCGCGCCACCGCAAGCCGCGTCCCGTCCGTCCGCAGCATATGAAAGACGCGCCACGGCCGAGTCCGCCGCACGATGGCGCCGCCAACGAGGGGCTGCAGCGCCGTCACGACCGGGAGAGCACGCGGTGTGCGAGGCCTCGCCCTCGATTATGATGTAGCTATCGCCTGAGCCTCTTGTATATATGTGGCAGTGTTCCGTGACTTGCAATTGTACCATTCACTTGATCTATGCTGTAGTGTCGTCCTGTTGAAGGAAATAAATTATACTATTACAACGTCAATTTTTACTATCTTCTAGGAAAAAACTACTAGACACAAATTATTCTTACGAGTTATTTACAATGGTGTTTCCAACTAATTTACTGTACCCCATCGGGAAACATGTGGTTTCGGACTTCGAGTATTGAACATTCTGACCTCGTGTTCATCGTCACGTCCGTTGATTCGGAGTGGGAGATACATGATCAATTTCTCCCGCCATTTTGATACGTGGAAACATCTGCGATCCTCCGAAAACCGCCTGACTTCTGTAAATTCTCCGACCGTGGAAGGAACAACATTGTAGTCACGTACTTTCTTGATTTCCAGAAGGCTTTTGACACCGTACATCACAAACGGCTTTTAATCAAATTGCGTGGTTATGGTATATCTACACAAATTTGCGATTGGATAGGAGATTTCCTGTCAGAGAGGACACAGTTAGTAGTAATCGATGGTAAGGCATCGACTGAAACAGAGGTGATATAGGGCGTTCCACAGGGTAGTGTTATTGGTCCTCTGCTGTTCCTTATTTACATAAAGGATTTAGGGGAAAATCTAAGTAGCTCTCTTAGGTTGTTTGCAGATGACGCCGTCATTTAGCGTCTAGTAAAATCATCTGAACATCAAAACCAACTGCAGAATGATTTGAATAAGATACCTGTATGGTGTAAGAATTGGCAGTTGACTCTAAATAATGAGAAGTGTGAAGTACGAAAAGAAATCCGTTAAACTTTGTTTAAATGATAAATGAATCAAGGCCATAAACTCCACAAAATACCTAGGAATTACAATTACTTCAGACTTAAATTGGAAATAACACGTAGATAATGTCGTGGGAAAGGCGCACCAGAGACTGCGTTTTATTGGCTGAACCCTTATAAGATGCAACAGAACTACTGAAGAAACTGCATACACTACGCTTGTCCATACTTTTATGGAATATTGCTGCCTAGTGGGATTCGTATCAGGTGGATTTGACGGAGAACATCGAGTCCAAAGAAGGGCAGCTCGTTTCGTATTGTCACGATACAGGGGAGACAGCATCACGGAAATGATACAGGATCTGGGATGGGAATCATTACAACAATAGCGCTTATCGCTGCGGCGGGGGCTACTTACGAAACTCCAATCGCCAACATTCTCCTCCGAATGCTAAAATATATTGTTGACTCCCACCTACATAGGTAGAAATGATTATCAGAATAAAATACGAGAAATCAGAGCTCCAACGGAGAGATTCAGGTTTTCTTTCTTCCCGCGCGCTACGAGAATGGAATGGGAGATAAATAGCCAGACACTTAAATGTGATTTGCAGAGTATCCCATGTAGATGTAGATGTACTGGTGAGTGGCGTACACATTACTTTCATGGCGCATGTTACAATGCTTCCAAGCCACTTGACGATCTATTTCGCCTTTACTATTCCGCATGAGCTCCGCTTTTGTAGTTGATGCTACGTCTTTTCTGGTCGTGGTGCGCTCGTTCTCTTGCGCCATATTGCTCTGTTCGCTTTTACAATTTTCTTTGGTATTCACAGGGGCGGCTTGTGGTGACACGGGAGCATATTCAACAATTTCCTCTGGACCTGTAAATCCTAATAGGACATGTGCGAGGGTCTTTAAACGATGGACAGTCGCATCATATCCGTTAGTCTCTGTCGTCTAAGTGCCTGGAATTTTCATCACGCCTTGCGGACGGTAAACTGACATCAGTCACAACATTTACAATTGCTATATCATCCAAGAAATAATTTTTTGCTCCCGTGGCCCACCTATGAAAATTTTCTTATCCTCTTCACACTTTACTAAATTAACAGTGTGGTGGTGGTGTGGTGGGTGTTCTATGAGGGCGCACGACATCGAGGTCTTTAGCGTCCGGACGGAATCTGTGCGACACGAGTGTAAAACATAACATAAAAGTGATACAAAAGATGTCACAAGAAGTTTTTTTCTATCACGGGTGGCAAAAACCCGAGTGCAGTAGAAGCTTCAGAGCAGATAGTAACTGTTGGCGGATCACACAAAATAAAAAAAAGATGAGCCAGCCACTCTGTAACGAACAAATCTCCAGCCTAGAAGCTTAGGCCAGAGCGACGTTGAGTCTCAAAACTTGAAAATTTTGGCCACGCTCGTCTCATCATCAAATAAAATGGAGGGCAGATCACGACTGAGATTAACAGCTGTCCTTGCAGCATAATATGAACTGCACTCATTAAAATGTGGCGTACTGTAAGTTGCACTTCACAGACATCCCAAAAAGGGGGTTCCTCTCGGCAAACCAAACATTTGTGTGTCGATGGGCAGTGACCGATTCGGAGCCGCGACAGTGTCACTTCATGACTCGCAGGAGGTTCGCCACGGCCGGACAGTGAGTTTCACTGACCGCAGCTTATTACCTATCATAGACAGCCATGTTTCTTCCCACAACTGAAAGGATCTTCGCCGAACAACAGAGAGGGCATCATGTAGAGGAATGGGAGATTATAGGACGTGATGATTACTGCAGGCTGCCTTTGCAGCGCGATCAGCAACTTCATTTCCCCTAATGCCCACATGACCAGGAATCCAACAGAATGACACCAGTTTCCCCTGGCGCTGGAGGGAGTATAGTTGGTCCTGAATGAGCTGCGGAACTTTCTCTGGTGGTTACAGGCTCTGCAATGATTACAGAGCGCTGAGGGAACAGATAAGAAATCGATTTCCTCGAACACGCCGCAATTTGTCGAGAGCTTTCAAGATGGCATAGTTCTGCTGTAAAAACAGAAAAGGCTGTGGGGAGGCGAATCCTATGGAACAGCCCCATGCTTGGAGCCATCGGTGTTCAAATGTTTTTAAGGTCAAAGGAGTTAACTTCGAGGTCATCAGTCCCTAAACTTACAAACTATTTATGAACTACCTTATACTAAAGACGACACAAACATCCATGCCCGAGGGGGGATTCGAACCCCCGACCATAGCGGCCATGCAGACTGTGACTGGCCACTGCGGCCGGCAGCCATAGGTGTAAACAACCGTAAAGTCGTGATGCCTACCTAAAATGTTAAAGAACTCAGATCGATATATAAAATCAGGAGTGCAATCTTTCTTAAAATTTGACAATTCTAAAATAATTCTGGGCCTCTAAAGGAGCCAAGGAGGAAACCTGTTCCAACCGAGATGTAGTATAGTAAAATCAGGTAAGTTCAGTCGTGAAGGACAGTGCTTCAAGCGAATCCCAAAACGACGAGTCGCCCGCTGCCAAGTTTGAAACAGCCTTTCCATATGAGGCTGTGCTACACTATGGTATGCCGGAGTGTATGGCGTAGACAGCGTTTTGTATCCCTGGCGCCCCATGAGCAACTGTCGCCTGATGGTTAGAGGCGGTTCAGCAGTCCTAAACGCTCCAGTAGCCTGCCGAATCCCTTCGTGCTGCACCACGTCTAGTATCTTCAAATAAGAGGGTATGGCAGCAACCATAATCAAGGCGAGATCGTACGAATGCCCGATAAGATCTAAGCAGACACGTTCTATCTGCACCCCACGAATTGTGGATGAGACATTTTAAAGTACTCGCTTTGAGGCACCGTTTCTTCAGCCTTGAGGTGAGGCAACCACGTGAGTTTAGAGCCAAAAATCAGGCCGGAATCCTCACCCTTTCTTTAAAATGAAGAACAGTGTCCCTCATCCTCAGTTCAGGTAAGTTTAAAATAGATAGGGAACGGTTAAAAAGAACACACATAGACTTCTCGGTTGAAAATTTAAAACCACTGTTTTTCGCCCAGTCATCCAACCGTCGAAAAGTGAGTTTCAACTGACGAATTGTCCTAGCAAGGCTGGAAGAAGAGCAAAAGATAGAGAAGTCACCAACAAATAGAGAATACTGGACTGGACTTTTGACAACGGACGTAAGACTGTTAATGGTTATGGCAAACAAAGTAACAAAACGCTACCCTGAGGAACACCGTTCTCTTGCTCAAAACGATCAGAAAGGACGTCGGCGACTCGGAACTTAAAATAGCATGAAGAAACAAAAGACATAATAGAAAGGGGGAGACAACCACGGAATCCCCATTCATGGAGCTGCCTGAGGATTAGATGCCTCCAAGTAGTATCGTAGGCTCGTTCGATATCAAAAAAGATACCCAAAAGGTGCTGCCGGCGCAGGAAAGCCTGTTGTATAGCCGCTTCAAGGAAGACCAGGTGATCAAAGGGGATAGATATTTCCTAAACCCTGCCTGGATTCTAACATCCAGACAAGGCGGCGGTTGACCATCCGTTCTAATGTCTTTCCCACGCAGCTATGCTACGTTAACTACTCGGGCTCGTTCGGTCCTTCCCTTGTTTTAAAATGGGAACTAAAACCGCTTCTCGCCGTGGGTCGGGAAAACGACCTGAAGCCCAAATGACATGCTCCGTTCTGTCAGGTGCTGCAGCAAGCTGTAATGTATCCTATCTTGTCCAGGGCACGTATCACGAGTTGCAGACAACGCAGTATCCGGCTCCCACTAGTGGACCTGAAGTCCAAAGTTCCCTTCGCAGCACCTATTCTGTGGCGCTGGAAAGCAGGATACTGCTAGGCAGTGGAAGTTAGAGTGGCGAAGTACTCCGCCATAGTCTGCGCTATGTCTCGAGGACCGATGTGGAGAGTGCCATTCGCCATTACAGCTGCTACCGGGCTCCGTCCTCCTCTTCCAGATATCCTCCTTATAGTCTCCCATACTTTAGTGCTGGGTGTGGAACGATTAGTAGAATTCAGGAAGTGCTGCCATGATCTCTTATTACTCTCCCTTATGACTTTCTCGCGTTTTGACCTCGCTAACCAAAAGGTCGCAAGATTTTCTGATGTGGGCCGGCACTTGAATTTTCGCAGAGCCCCTAGACTCGCCTGTATTACAGAGCGGCATTCTTCATCCACCAAGGGACAGGGTGCCGTCGTAATTCACCCGTGGACTGGGGAATGGATGCTTCAGCAGCGCGATGGATCCCTTGGGTAATATGGCCCACCCATTCCTGGACGTCGTCACGTTGCTCAAATTCAGCCAGTTGGCTGAACAAGGTCCAGTCTGCCTCACGAAGCACCCATCTCGTGGTGGGATTCTGGTGGTACCACTGTGTCTGGCAGATGAATCCAGAGGGGGGAAGTGGTCACTGCCATGTAGGTCTGTGTCTACGTCCCACTGTTGCGTGGTACTGCGAACCAAATTTACAAGGGTTGGACAGCTAATTAAGTCATAAACACTGATACACACACACACACACACACACACGTGTATTTACAATTAAATACCTTAATATGAGCGACAAATGAACACTGGCTCACAATCGAAAATCTTCATCAACCTTGTCCACCAATAACTTGTACAATACTCTCTGCATTATATAAATTATGAAGCAAGAAGACAATGTGCGCAATTCCCACATACCAAAATATACATGTAATACTCTCAGTTGCAAATTAAATACCTCAGTCCGAGCAACAAACGAACACTGGTTATACAAATCAGTTACGTTCATAAACCCTGCCCACAAATGACTTGTACAATACTCTCTTCATTACATGTACGCGATTCTCATGCAGCAAAATATGCATATAATACTCTCAGTTCCTTGAGTTTGTCAAACCAATATCAATATGCTACTAATCTACTTCATTCAGACAAGAACAAATTACCATATAGAAAGATATGAATAACGTAACTTCATCAGAACGGTCCCTTCCCTTTTTTTCACAACTGCCGGATGTGCTCAGTGCCGTCCTTGTATAATGAACACTCTTATTATGGGCCTTCACGTTCCTTTTCATTCATATGAGGCCCCACCTTTCACACATTAAGAAATGCCAATTGCGTTGAAGGCCCATCACAACACACCAAGGCCCACGATTTAACATACACAATGCACATAAATATCATAGCTATATCAGTGAAAACATAGAATAGTCACAACTAGTGTTCACCAAGAACTAGGTACCCGAGCAGGCATCTGTTTACGGTCGGAACCAGTATGAAAATCGTAAATAGTGATTGCTCATTACGGCTTATGTAATATAATCTATACATCAAGGTTCCACAATTAACACCACATAGAACGCAGTGCAGTACTCATTACGGATTACCAGGAACAACGTATTCCACATAGGTACAACCACCTTCCACGTGTATAGCGGCTTCCTCTCTCTCGCCTGTCTGCGGCCAAGCTGCTTGTGCCGCAGCACTCTCCCACTCAGCGATCGGTATTAACAAGTGATGCACTCGCCGCTCCGCGCGCCTCGCCTCTTCTCCTGTCACACCACGTGTTTTCCTTCGCATCCGCCGTCCGACTGCACCGATCAAACCGCTTCTCTGTCAGAGAGATTACCCACAGCACTTCCGACAAGTTGCCAACATAGTTGGGGAGTCTTAACTTAGTACATCGTACCGATCACGGTACACCACTGAACAGAGTGGGCAAGGGCTGGAGAGATCAATAGTGGAGAATGATCCAGTTGGGACACAGAAGTGTGTGCTCTGGCCGTCATTTAACAAATGTGTTTTGGACGACATGAGAATCCTCTCAACTGCTCTCCCCCTGAGCAGGGCCCCAAAGCACGTTGTGTGAGTTAAAATCACCACACACGATGAATGGTTGGGGGAGCTGAGTAATAATATCACGGAGAGAATCATCATGGAGCGCATCATGCGGGGGGAATTAAAGGGAGCAAATTGTCAAATGGTGCCGCAAATGCAGACACTGCGACTGCTTGGAGGCGTGTGGTGAGCGAGACAGGTGAGAAGTGGTACGTTTAGCTCGCACGCCGATGAGATGTTGTCTGATTCTTTGAAATTAGTTTCTTGGAGAAAGACACACGTAGGTCTATCCCGAGTAGTTCCTCCGCATGGGCCCTAAATCCCTGTAAGTTCCACTGCAGTATGGGAGCCATTTGATCATGGAGGTTTTATCTTCTCTCTCTCTGCTTAGATTGTGGGAATGAACTCGACGGAGGTTCAGTCTTGGAGCGTGATGTCTGCCCTTGAGGAACATCGAGCTCCGTGAGTTCTGGAGCAGAGTTGGATGAGAGGTCAGGTATAATGACCGCAATGTTGTCTAAATGTTTATGAGCTGTTTTTACCGGGGCTTGACTCTTCTCCATTACTTTTTTACTCTTAGTGGTCTTGTTTTGTAGTGGCAGCATCAGGAGAAGGCCGGCCGCTGTGGCCGAGGGGACTGAGGCGCTCCAGTCACGGTCTGCACGGCCACTACGGTCGGGGGTTCAAATCCCCCCTCGGGCATGGATATTTGTGCCGTCCTTAGTCTTAGCTAGTTCATAAGTAGTTTGTAAGCTTAGGGACTGATGACCCCGTAGTTGAGTCCCATAAGTTCTACAAACATTTGAACATTTGATCAGGAGAAGGGGCAGCGCCCACCTTTGAAATAGGCTCTGCCATGGATAGACCCTACCAGCTGCCTCTGCCAGTGAGTATGCAGAGAGCTTCGTAATGTCAACATCCGTGGCTTTTTCGGATGTTCGTGGAGGGGCTTCGGGCTCGGAAACAACTGCAGCCTGACATGTACATCGACAGATACAGGTCTTGGTGCTGACACGAACTACGTCTGTTTGAGTGGAAACGTCAGCTTTGGCAACTGGTTTCTGAATAACAGCAACGAATGAGGTGGAAAATTCAGGAGGTTTCTTGGCCTTAAAGACCTTCTTGGCCTCCGCATAGGAAATGCATTTTGTTGTCTTTATTTCGCGTATCTCTGCCAATTTGTTACCACTCTCCACCAGTTTTGTGTAAAAAGATGTCGAAATTTCGGTCCCTTCCGAACCAGAATCAAGATAGGCTTTCGTTTTTATTCCATACACGGTTATTTGAATAAGGGGACGCCGATTATCCGCCCTTTACGTCAACTTAGGGTCATTACAGCTCTGGTCAATGACATCCTGTCTTTGTGACTGCCAGTACCGCACACTGCGTATGTGATGTCACTGATCTACTGAGATGCCGTCTGCGTTTTCTCATTGGGCATCCGCACGGACCTCTGTCCGATGTGTAGTCGGTTGGGAATCTCTGTTATTACATCTACATACATACTCCGCAATTCACCGTAAGATGCGTGGCGGAGGGTACACTGTACCACTACTAGGCATTTCCTTTCCTATTCCACTCCCAAATTGAACGAAGAAAAAAAGAATGCCTATATGCCTCCGTACGAGCCCTAATTTCTCTTATATTGTCTTTGTGATCTTTACGCGAAATATAAGTAGGCGGCAGCAAGATCGTACTACACTTAGCTTCAAATTCCGGCCCTCTAAATTCACTCAACAGAAATTCACGAAAAGAACGTCGTCTTTCTTCCAGCGATCCCCAATTGAGTTGCCGGAGCATTTCCGTGACACTCGCGCATTGGTCGAACCTACCGGTAACACATCTAGCTGCTCGTCTCTGAACCGCCTCTATGTCTTCCTTTAAACTGATCTGCTGCGGGTCCCAAACACTTGAGCAATACTCAAGGCGTGGTCGTACAAGCGTTTTATACGCGGTCTCCTTTACAGCTGAAGTACATCTGATTAGACTGATTATCGAGACACGCGGAGATGTCTGTTATCTTCACATTCAACCTTCTTTTCGCACCCACTGGTTACCTCTTGTACGCTTTTTGTGATCTCAACACGCATGTTATTCGTTTCGGATCCTAATTCGCGTCTAACTTGCTCAATCTGGTCATCAAGCTTTTGATTGCAAAGTTTAAGTGCGGCTTCCAGTTTTTCTAATCTACCATTATTATTCTCCTCCCTCATAACATTTAACTGGGTAGTGTGAATTTCTAAAATCGCTAGAATACAATCCAGTGTTTTCTGGGTTTGTGTATCACTTACTGACATGCCTTGTACTCCCTCAATCAAAGCTGAACTTTTTTGAACTGACTTGTCGGATTCCATATTGACTAATCTCCCAGACCACAGTAGCATGAAAAACGTGAACGCTAATCAGCACAACACACTACAGACACAACTGAATAAACAAAACAACGCTGATGAGAACAAATGCTACAATTACTTCAAACTACAGAGAAGCTGAGGCAACCAAAACCTACATACACTAACTACTGGTATGTCACATTCAAACTGATCACACACAGACAGCCGGCCACAGTGGCCCAGCGGTCTGCGGCGCGCCAGACTTAGTCTGCACGGCCGTTAAGGTCGGGGGTTCGAATCCCCCCTCGGTCATGGATGTTTGTGTCTTCTTTAGTATAAGGTAGTTCATAAGTAGTTTGTAAGTTTACGGACTGATGATCCCGCAGTTAAGTACCTTAAGCTTGACAAACATTTTTGAACATGAAATGGTTAGCATTATTCTACAGAAGTGCTATTACTGAGCCATGATCATCATCATCATCTTCTTCATTAGAGGCTGATTATGTCTTTCAGCGTTCAGTCTGGAGCATAGTACCTCTAATAAAATTCCTGCATGATCCCCTAACATTGATGCCTCGTCTTATGTGATGCCTTTTACTTCAAAATCATTCTGCACCGAATCTAAGTACTTTCTTCTTGGTCTACCTCAACTCCTCTTACCCTCCGCTGCCGAGCTCATGAGTCTCTTAGGTAACCTTGCTTCTCTCATGTGTGTAACATGACCCCACAATCTCAGTCTGATCGCTCTAACTGCTTCATCTATGGTGTTCATTCCAAGTTTTTCTTTGATTTCCTCATTATGGACACCCTCCTGCCATTGTTCCCATCTGTTAGTACCTGCTATCATTCTTGCTACTTTCATATCTGTAACATCTACCTTATGAATAAGGTAACCTGTATCCACCCAACTTTCACTCCCATACAACAAAGTTGGTACAAAGATAGAGCGGCGCACTGCTAACTTAGTCTTGGTACTTACGTCCTTCTTGCAGAAGAGAGCAGATCTTAGCCGAACACTCACTGCATTAGCTTTGCTGCACCTCGATTCCAGTTCTTTCGCTATGTTGCCATCCTGTGAGAAAATACATCCCAGGTACTTGAAACTGTCTACCTGTTCTAATTTTGTTCATCCTATTTGCCACTCAATCTGTTTGATTCTCTTTCCCACAAAATTTTTCTATAGATCCCAGCAGCAATGTATGAAAATTAAGTTAAATCGAGCCCCACGTTGGGCGCCAAATATGTGGTAAATTGAACCTCTCCCTGAATAACTCCCACAATGCAGTAAAATTAGATAAAAATATAATAATTAATTATAGAACTAGAGTGATAGGGACATTTGATTCATGGGATTAAGAACAGAATAGTTTCCACAGAGGTTTACCACATGTAATTTAGTTTTATTTCTTAAATGATTTGAAAAAAGAAATCAACTTTGACTGGGCATGGACACGACTCAGATAGGAACAGGTAAGTGGGCGTCAGGCGGTGGATCGGCGCGGTGCGCTCTGGCAGCGCGTCGGCGTCGGCGGGCGTCGGCGTGTGCGTCTGCGGCGGCACACAGTAGCTCACGCCTGCCCTGCCCTGCTCTGCGCTTTGCGGCTGCATGGCGCGGCGCGACCCCTGAGCGAAGTCGTCAAAGTCCCGCGTCTGCCAAGGCAGCAGCTGCCAGTATGTCTTCTCGCTTCTCCGGCGTCGGACCCAGTGTCTTCCTCGGTGGTTTCTCACCAAGTCCCCATTATCTCTACAGCTACAGCTTCTCCTCGAATTTTGCGTTTCTTTGGCTCTGTGATTGGTGGGTTGGTTTTACAGTGTCATCCAACAACTTAGCACTGTTTTCATAACCACGTCTCTCAGTCGCTGTTGAAAATTTTCAGTGGGCCGAGATGAGACTCGCGAACTGGCGTCTTTCCCACGTTTCAATCGTGTTGTCTTTATCTTCTGCATTCTTGGTTCGGGAAAAAAAAGTTCTTTGTGGCAGCTGTGTTAGGCCTGCTGGGTATGCCATTTATCAGGGTCTTTCTCCCTGACTAGAAACATTGTTTTGGTGGAACCAGTTTATCTATACTGCAAGCCAGCCTCTCTCCCACTCACGCATGTAGGCACTGCAGGGGTTTGCTAGTCTTCTTCCCGTCTCCAAGGGTCCACGGTTTATCTGCGAAGCAG
Organism: Locusta migratoria; assembly: GCA_026315105.1. Classification (NCBI taxonomy): domain Eukaryota; kingdom Metazoa; phylum Arthropoda; class Insecta; order Orthoptera; family Acrididae; genus Locusta; species Locusta migratoria. The sequence continues at coordinate 225,695,464 of CM048747.1, read as the reverse complement.
TCGCTGTTTTTTGGAAACGACTCCTCTGGTATCTGCAGATACGAGCTTTCTCTGACCTGCGTCCGTTGTCACCATTTATCTCGACACTCCTAAAGTCAGGCTGGTTTCGGCGTGTACATCTTTACGAGAAAGCTGCGGCGATCTCCCCCCCTCCCCCCTACAGCGGTAGAATGCTGGGCGGCGGCCGGTGACGAAGGAAGGTGACAGTTGGTGCGCTTCCTGCTGGCTCTCTAGACAGGACCCTCTCCACCCTCTGACCGGCGGGCGGGCGAGCAGGAGGGATGCTAGCGTGGCATGCATGAATGCTTCCATCGGCAAAGTCACCGAACAAAAGCGTCACTGGCCGCAATATTACAGTGTGTATCGGATCGGATGCCACCAAAGCTTTTACTTTCTTTATTTTATTTCTTATCGGTGCAAATGTTTCTTTCTTTAGTTACTTATTGTTATTAAATTATATTGGTTTTACTTTTTTCAGTATTCTCCTCTGTAAATAACTAATTACAGTTAGCCAATTTGATATCTAAAAATAATCATCATTGGAAGGTAATCTTTATTTGACCACCCATAACAAAAGTAAATAAATTCAAATATTTCTTAAGCTTATGGGACTTAACTGCGGGGTCATCAGTCCCTAAGCTTACAAACTACTTATGAACTACCTTATACTAAAGACAGCACAAACATCCGTGCCCGAGGAGGGATTCGAACCCCCGACAGGAAACGGCCTCACGTATCGTAGCATAGCGCCTCAATGTGCTCGGTCGCTCCGCCGCGGCCAGAAGTAAACATCCCTGGAGAGTATTTTTCATCTGACCTGCAAAAATACATCAATTTTAAATATTATTACTATGAACACATGTTTATCTGATTATATTATTATAAAATACGTTCTAAAACCCTATAAAAGCCTACAACGTCGGGGGACGGACGTGAAGTTTCACTGTTGGGTCTTCCGATGGTGGAAGATCTTGGAGAGGAGATTTTCATTGGATTGTTATCGGCAGGTATCAGATGGAGCAAGTTGACGTGTCTTGCTTCTTTCTGGCGACCGTTGTTTCCACGCGTGCACTTCACTATCTTAAGTCTGGATATTCTGAACACCCGGCACGATGGCGGAAGTAGGCACGATCATAGAGGTTGCATCTGTTACTTCCATCAGAGAAACGTCATTATCCTCACCAAGATAGGTTCAGGGGCCGGCACAGGTGTAGCCTCCATCCTGTCCGCGCTGCTTTGATGTGCTACCGTGTTTAGCACAGTTTCATCAATTGATGTCGGCACAGGCTGCTAGCTTGGTTAATTATGAAGAACCTGTACGTACGTCAAAGGAAGCATCGTCGATGCCGATCGGATCTCCTCATCTGCGTTATTCTGCGGTGCATACAACTAAAACGAAAGTGTCTTTTTTGGCCACAACCTGAGCACGTCTGTGGCTGGCCATCATAAATGATGAAGGCAAGACACCTACCTCGGCATTTGTTTACCCAATTCAATGCGTATTTGCCACAACTCATTGGGTATCTAATATGTGGTGAACTGAGCCCATTTTTCGGCCACGTGGTTAATAACGTTCCCATACAGGCGCAGTGCCGAAACAACCACGCCTGAAGATACTTCAAGCGGAAATTCAAACACTTTGATTGTTCATAGTCCAAGACCTGCGTGTTCGATAGTCACTTCGCCGATATGTCCATCTGAGTTACGGAATTTGTGGCCATTTCTAGATCTATTTAGAATCTCCTCACAGACAGCGTCGCTGGTTAGCTTCACGTTCACTACACTGCTTACTATAGAGAAGTGGATGCCAACAATATCATTACAATCAATCTTCACGTCTTCTCTAATAAATTGTTCGGCTTCAAGTGCCTTCGGTGGTGCATACTCATTCGAAAGTCTGATTTTCAGCCGGCCGCGGTGCCCGAGGGGACTGAGGAGCTCCAGTCACGGTCTGCACCGCCACTACGGTCGGGGGTTCGAATCCCCCCTCGGGCATGGATATCTGTGCCGGCCTTAGGATAAGGTAGTTCGTAAGCAGTTTGTAAGTTTAGGGACTGATGACCCTGTAGTTAAGTTCCATAAGCTTAACAAACATTTGAACATTTTTTTGCTGATTTTCAACGTCGATTTTCGCCAGGAGTGAGCCATTATTGTTGGAATTAAATAACGGAATCGAAGACGACTGCGTCACGTAAACACACGCGAGCAGCAGACTCGGCGGCGGGAAGTAAACACCGCTGCACTGCCTGATGCACACTGCTCAATGAAACGCATGTGACAAGCGGTTCGTGGTATGAATGTACGCACGTGGAATTCTTATACGTCAATCGTTTCCACGTGCTCAAATAATATTTTCCGACAGAAATGATACGTGAGATAAAGTGCAGTGAATCTCGACGTATACTGCATTTTAGTGCTATATTGTATCTATCTGACGATGTTAACAGCACGCTTAAGCTGCACTCGCGCTAATGAGCTTGGCCATGCTCAATTGTAATCCGTTTGCCCCCCATTGTACATGGTACGTGAATGAGTTTCATTGTTCAAAATCGTAAATCGCTTATCAATAAATAGTCTAAGATAACAAATAGTAAAATGAAAAGGCCAGACCTTCCATATCCTTTTATGTCCTGTGAAACTCTGTATTTGCACATAGCTGTCGTGTATAACACACCAGACGTGTTTTCTGGGGGGAGAATTCTGTTGATTCATCGCCTCGCATCACACGTTTGCTGCTCCGATTCTAGACGCACTTCCTCACGACTGTTAATAGGGCATTTGTGTGCTACGCATGTTAGGCCACAAAAATCACAAAATTGAATGTATGACCTGATGGACATTTCATAATTTTATGAGAAAATGCAGAAGAAGAAGAAGGAAAAAAGAATGAAAGAAAGGGAAGAAGAACAAGAGCGAAACTCTACAAGGATCCCTTGCCTCGCAGTCGAAAACCGTGGCCATTGAACTACAATGACATTAGGTTTGTAATTATTACTATGTTGTATGTCCTGAGCTTAGGCCGTTAACTATTTCTATTTTGCCTCTTTTACTCTTCTCTATCGCTTCTATCTATTTTCATGCTTGATTGTTGTTTGGTTTCTGATGGGCTACTCATTCTGCCAACTTAATACTAAATCTGATTGGAGGTTTTCCTTGTAAGACGAAGACTCCAGGAAGTATTCACAACAATCAGAGCTGACGCTGCAGTAAGGGGAAGGATCAGGTTTATTGGATCCCCTACAAGACACTGGTAAATGCTAAGAGGTATTTTGGACGATAACATTCATTTAATAAAACGGACATAATTTCAGGTAGGCAGTCACATATGCAAGACAGTTGGTACTATAGAAGGTTGACTGAAGGGTGGAAACAGCTATTCTTACTTTACAACAATAATTAATGGTTCAAAGTCTGATAAGCTAATTTAGTTTGAAGGCATCAAATTCATGGTATTATTACAATGGAGTTAAAAGTGAATCTCATTGACCAGCTCTCAAGATCTGTGTAGCTCGATGACTGGGATCATTATGATTGTTTTCAGTATTTAGGAAACCTATATGATATTAAGTGCTTCTCATAATCTGGAAAACTTCTGATTTCGAAATAAGGATTTCACTATACCTCATGCACAACACACTATCAGCAGATTGTGGAATCTAAAAACAACCAGAAGTGTTGCTTACGAAGTTTGTATGATACCGTAAGTTCTTATCAGACCTGATCAACAATCCCCGTTCAATGTGTGCCTTCTTCCGCTTCTCCTATTTTTTTTTTATTCGCCGTGCAACAAAAACTGAATGCAATGCGGCATTGACTTCCATTGATTTAATACACGGTTTCCATTCTCATGGCATGCGAAATTGTTGCATAAGATGAAGCGATCTACGTGTACGTCTATCACAGATCGCAACAACTCAGCTTTAAGTCTTACAGGATGCATGTTCACTTTTTTTTTAAAAAAGCTGCACAACGTGATGGTCTCCTTGGGCAAGAGGGGATGGGGGAAGGTTGCGGTGAAGATCTCTTACTAGATTAAAAGTGTATGCCAACCAGAATTGCTAGACGTCGAAGGGATGCAGGAGAACAGTGGCGTTTCGAAGACACAAGAGAGAGGCGATGCGGCCATCGGGGATTGTTGATCAGGTTTGAGAAGAACTTACTGTAAGCAACACTTCTGGTTATTTTAGATTCCAAAATCTGCTAATAGTGTGTTGTGAACGAGGTATAGTGAAATCTTTATTTCGAAAGCAGAAGTTTTCCAGATCTTATCAGTAACCACTTAATATCATGTAGGTTTTCTGAATAATGAAAGCAATCAATGGTCCTAGTCATCGAGTTACACAGATCTTGAGAGCTGGTCAATGAGATTAATGTCTGTCGTCACAAACAAACTGATTCACTTTTAACTGCATTGCGATAATACCATGAATTTTATGCCTTAAAACTAAATTAGCTTGTCACGCATTGTGATAATACCATGAATTTTATGCCTTAAAACTAAATTAGCTTGTCACACTTTGAACCTTTAATTATGGTTGAAAAGAAAGAATTTATTAAATTTCAACGCTGCAGTCAACCTTCTATAGTACCAACCTTCTTGCATATGTGACTGCCTACCTGAAATTATGTCCGTTTAATTAAATGAATGTTATCGTCCAAAATACCTCTTAGCATTTACCAGTGTCTTGTAGGGGATCCAATAAACCTGATCCTTCCCCTTACTGCAGCGTCAGCTCTGATGGTTGTGAATACTTATTGGAGTTTTCGTCTTACAAGGGAAGATGTTAGCCGCGACTGGGCATTGGCTTACGAATGGTAACGGTTCAGTGTTCCTGTCCCGCACCGACACGTATTTTATTTGTCAAGTAGCTGCAGATCAGCTTATACACAACTACAGAGGATGACTTACGTTGCTTCACTAGTCGTGGGTCTGCCTTGGACAAGCAACAACGGCACCTTTAATACTGTTTTATGGCCAAATTTCTGCAGTATCATTATTAATGGTACTATATTGTGGGACTTTTAGTTTCGGCAAGTAACTGGTAAAAATGAAATTAATAGATATTTCTTGGATATTTCGTCATAATGAGTCAGAACGAACCCGTGTTAACGTAGATAAATCTGTGTCATTGAATTGTTTTGGTTGGCTACCCACTAGTTGTGGTCTAAGCTTTCGCTGTGGTCTCAGAAAACAGAGGAAGTTCATGCAAGGTTTACTATGAAAACAGCTCTAGATTTTCAGGAAACAAGCTATCTGCCACCAAATTTACATGCGACGCAGCTTGAGAGAAACAAAACTGAATTCGAAAACCGTTTGTTTGAGATCGTGTTTATATCTCAGACTACCATTTTCTTCTTTACTAAGCTTATTGAATATCATAAGTTTGGAAAACATAGTTTCCTTCTTGAAGACAACGAACTGGTAAACGTTTTAAAAGATTAAAATAACAGCCAAGTTCCCAAACCGAAAACGGCCACCTTATCTAATAAATTGTTAAATTTTGCGAATTTGACTGTTATTTTCATCTTTTATTGAATATCAGTTGAGGGTCTTTCTTATTAGAACCGTATTTGTACATACTCTGTCTCATGAAACGGACGACAAAAGAAGTTTTAAAAATTCTAACTTGTAGGTAACTCCTTGAAATTACCGTGTATTTCCTGATATCAATTATCAATCCCTCCTATTGAAAAGTACCCGCCGTACCTGTATAGCCCGGATAATTCTCTATTCCAGTCTGTTGATACTCAACATCCTCTACCCTCATCTCTGTCCATCTCCTCTTTGCCCCACTCTCTTCGTCTCATCCTCTATCTACCTACACCCCACCCCCTTTTCTACGCTTCGTCCTCTCGTCTCCAACCATCTATCTCCCCTCGCTGATTCAAGCGCGCCCTCTCTTTCAGTCGATCCCTTTCCTCCCCCTCCCTTATACGTCTTCTCACCCACTCTTTATTTGTCTCCTCCTCTCCCTCTCACCCGATCTCATGCTCCTCCCCCTCCTGGTCTTCCTCCTCCTCCTGCTACATCTATCCATTTGCACATCGACCCAGCCTCTGACATTAAACCCTCTTTCATTCTACACTCCTGGCCATTAAAATTGCTACACCACGTAGATGACGTGCTACAGATCCGAAATTTAACCGACAGGAAGATGCTGTGATATGCAAATGATTAGCTTTTCAGAGCACACAAGGTTGGCACCGGTGGCGACACATACAAAGTGCTGACATGAGGAAAGTTTCCAACCGATTTCTCATACACAAACAGCAGTTCGGCGTTTCCTGGTGAAACGTTGTTGTGATGGCTGGTGTAAGGAGGAGAAATGCGTACCATCACGTTTCCGACTTTGATAAAGGTCGGACTGTAGCCTATCGCGATTGCGGTTTAACGTATCGCGACGTTGCTGCTCGCGTTGGTCGCGATCCAATGACAGCAGTATATGGAATCGGTGGGTTCAGGAGGGCAATGCGGATCGCCTCGCTGGATCCCAATGGCCTCGTATCACTATCAGTCGAGATGAGAGGCTTCTTATTCAGCAAAGAAGGGAAAGCTGAAAGGTGGAAAGAATACATAGAACAGCTCTACAAAGGAAATGAACTTAGAGACGACGTTGTAGCAAGGGAAGAGGAAGTAGATCAAGATGAAATAGGAGATGCTATACTGAGAGATGAATTTGACAGAGCCTTGAACGACCTAGGTCGGAACAAGGCCCCAGGAGTAGATGACATACCCTCAGAGCTACTAAAGTCTCTGGGAGAGCCAGCCATGACAAGACTATTTGAACTGGTGTGTAGGATTTATGAGACAGGCGAAATACCCTCAGACTTTAAGAAAAATGTAATAATCCCCATTCCAAAGAAATCAGGCGCAGACAGGTGTGAAAATTACAGAACCATCAGTTTGATAAGTCATGGTTGCAAAATTTTAACACGAATTATCTACAGGAGAATGGAAAATCTGGTAGAATCCGACCTCGGGGAAGATCAGTTTGGATTCAGGAGGAACATAGGAACCCGGGAGGCAATACTCACTTTACGTCTTATCTTAGAAGATAGATTAAGGAAAGGCAAACCTACATTCTTAGCTTTTGTAGATTTGGAGAAAGCATTTGACAATGTTGACTGGAATACACTCTTTCAAATTCTGAAGTCAGCAGTGGTAAAATATAGGGAAAGGAGAGTTATTTATAACTTGTACAAAAGCCAGACCGCAGTTATTAGACTCGAAGGGCATGAAAGGGAAGCATCAGTTGGGAAGGGAGTAAGACAGGGTTGTAGCCTTTCTCCGATGTTATTTAATTTGTACATCGAGCAGGCGGTGAAGGAAAGCAAGGAAACATTTGGAATAGGGATTAAAGTACAGGGGGAAAAAATAAAAACATTGCGTTTTGCTGATGACATTGTAATTCTGTCAGAGACAGCAGAGGACCTGGAAGAGCAGTTGAATGGAATGGACAGTGTGTTGAAGAAAGCGTATAAAATTAACATTAACAAGAGCAAAACAAAAATAATGGAATGCTGTCTTAGAAAATCAGGCGATGCTGAAGGAATTAGATTAGGTAACGAAACAATGAAGGTGGTAGATGAGTTTTGTTACTTGGGTAGTAAAATAACAGGTGATGGTCGCAGTACAGAGGATATAAAATGCAGAATGGCAATGGGAAGAAAAGCATTTTTGAAAAAGAGAAATTTGCTAACATCGAATATTAATTTAAGTGTAAGGAAGTCTTTTCTGAAGGAATTTGTGTGGAGTGTTGCCTTGTACGGGAGTGAAACATGGGCGATAAGCAGTGCGGACAGGAAGAGAATAGAGGCTTTTGAAATGTGGTGCTACAGAAGAATGCTGAAGATTAGGTGGGTAGATCGCATAACCATGAAGAAGTACTGAACAGAATTGGTGAGAAAAGGATATTTTGGCATACCCTGACTAAAAGAAGGGATAGCTTGGTAGGACACATTCTTAGACATCGGGGAATCGTAAATTTAGCATTGGAGGGAAGTGTGTGGGGTAAAAATCGCAGAGGGAGACCAAGAGACACGTATAGTAAGCAGATTCAAGTGGATGTGGGTTGCCGTTCTTATGAGGAGATGAAAAGGCTTGCTCAGGATAGAGTAGGATGGAGAGCTGCATCAAACCAGTCTCCGGACTGAAGACCATAACACAACACATCTCAAATAGATCTGGTCGCAACGAATAACGGCTTTAATGATTTTCATCATGCATCATTTCCGGTACATTCCCTCCCCTACATCGTGATAATACAAAACGAGCTGCCCTTCTGTGAACTTTCTCTAAATCTGGTTTGGATGTGATAATGCGCAGCAATATTTCAAAGTAGGACGCACAAGTGTTGTGTATCACTTTCTTTAGTAGAACTGTTGCATCTCCTAAGAGTTCTGCCAACGGAACGTAGCCTTGGGTTCGTCTTCGCTACAATATTTAGGATGTGTTCTTTCCAATTTAAGTTGTTCTAATTGTTCAAGTGTTGAAATGCTTGTAATTCTATGAGACCAAACTACGTTGGTCATCAGTCCCTAGTCTTACAAGCTACTTAAATTAAGGACAACACTCACATCCATGCCCCGAGGGAGGATTCGAAACTTCGACGTGAGAGGCCGCGCGATCAGTAACGTGGCGCTCCATACCGCTCGACTAGTACCGTGCGGCCGTTGCTCTAATTGTAACTCCTAAATATTTACTTGTATTTACAGCTATAGGTTTGACTGATTTATCGTGTAAATGAAGTTTAATGGATTTCTTTTAGTGGTCATATGGATGACTTCACACTTCTCATTATTAAGACTCTATTGTTAATTTTTGCACCACGCTCAAATCTTATCTAAATCATTTTGCAGTTGCTTTTGATCATCTAGTGAATTTACTAACCTGTAAATGACGTGAAATTTGCCTCAAGTATGTGTGTGTTTTCATGGGGACGGTTTTTTCTTTACAAGCCTAAAAGAGTGCATTGCAGATTTTTGTTTGTAATGAAGTTCGACACCTATTAACCGATACAGATTTTTTTTAATCTACAGGGGAAGGAAGTGATGGACTTAACAGGCGGAACAGTAGATGGATATAGAAGATGGAGATTGGGAGGAATGGTAGAGGAGATGCGCAGAGATGGGGAAGGAGGAGATATACACTGCTGGCCAGTAAAATCACTACACCAAGAAGAAATGCAGATGATAAATGGGTATTCATTGGACAAATATATTACACTAGAACTGATATGTATTTACATTTTCACGCAATTGGGTGCATAGATCCTGAGAAATCAGTACCCAGAACACCCACCTCTGGCAGTAATAACGGCCTTGATACGCATGGGCTTTGAGTCAAACAGAGCTTGGATGGCGTCTACAGGTACAAATGCCCATTCAGCTTCAACACGATGCCACAGTTCATCAAGAGTAGTGACTGCCGTATTGTGATGAGCCAGTTGCTCGGCGACCAATGACCAGACCATTTCAGTTGGTGAGAAATCTGGAGAATGTGCTGGCCAGGGCAACAGTCGAACATTTTCCGTAGCCAGAAAGGCCCGTACAGGACCTGCAACATACCGTCGTGCATTATCCTGCTGAAATGTAGGGTTTCGCAGGGATTGAATGAAGGGCAGAGGCACGGGTCGTAACACATCTGAAATGTAACGGCCACTGTTCAAAGTGCCGTCGATGCGAATAAAAGGTGGTCGAGACGTGTAACCAATGGAACCCCATACCATCACGCCAGGTGGTACGCCAGTATGGCGGTGACGAAATAACGCTTCCAACGTGCGTTCACTGCGACGTCGCCAAACATGGATGCGACCATCATGATGGTGTAAACAGGACCTGGATTCAGGACCTGGTTTCCCATCTGAGTTCTTGATATTCGTAGAGTTGCTTTTCTTATCCCCAAATGTCTCTCTTATTTTCCTGTAGGCGGTATCTACTTTACCCCTTTTTATACATTCTTCTACAGATTTGCATTTGGCTTCTAGCAACTCCTGCTTAGCCATTTTGCACTTCCTGTCAATCTCATTTTTTAGTCGTCTGTACTCCATTTTGCCTGTTTCATTTACTGCATTTTTATATTTTCTCCTTTCATCAATTAAATTTAGTATTTCCTGTGATATCCAAGGATTTTTTGTAGGTCTTGCCTTTCTACCTATTTTGTCCTCTGCTGCCTTCACTATTTCATCTCTCAATGCTACCCATTCCTCTTCTACTGTTTTATTTCCCCCTGTTTCTGTCAACTGTTGCCTAAATCTCCCTCTGAAATTCTCCAGAACTTCACTTTCCTTCAATTTATCTAAGTCCCATCTCCTTATTTTCCTACCTTTCTGCAGTTTTTTTCATTTTCAGCCTACAGTTCATGACTAACAAGTTATGGTCAGAGTCTATATCTGCCCCTGGGCACGTCTTGCAGTTTATAACCTGGTTCCGGAATCTATGTCTTACCATTATAAAATCTATCTGATACCTTTCGGTGTGGTGTCGCACAAGTACAAAGTGCGCGCCACCTACTTTCGCCGCGCGCCGCCATGCATGCACGGCGCGGCGTTCTTCCGACGACAGCCACGAGCGCCCTCTGCTGGAACGCCGCTCGTGGCCACCACTGAAGGACATCGGCACTTCGGACTGAGATGGCAACGAGTTAGGACCTTCGTAATCAGATAGGCACCAGTGAAGACTTTGCTATTGTACAGGCACTAGGCAGGCCTCTAACAACTATGTATCAACATTCTGCAGTACTATGTAAAAGTTAAGTATTGTTACATTCTGTGCAATATATATCTTTCTAATTTACTCGAGTGTTTATAGTTTCTGGCTGCTCCCCTCCGTACCTGCACCAGCGTGCTGTCTTTGTTACTGTGTCAGTCTCGTTCCACTCGGCCACCGACACCTACGACGAGGCTGGGACACAAAAGCGGCGACGAAGTTGGGACACAAAAGTGGCGACGAGGAGTGATAGAACCTTGGACCAGCCCGCTTGCAGCAGCCAGACAGCAGCAGTCGGAGCACGCAAAAATTGCTCCCGCCCACCCACCCTTATTATAAGATTTTTGGGGGAAGATATTTTGTTACGTGTTTTGTGGACTTTTTTGTTGCAGAGCGTCCTCATTTATCTTGCATTTGTGTTTTGTACTAATTTACTTGTATACGCGGCGCCTAATCGGTCAGCATGGCCACTACCCCGAACCCAAACTTAATGGAAATTATTCAGTTACAGACGGCGCAAATTACCCAGCTCCTCCAGGCGGTGTCCCAGCTCACAGCGCAGGCAGCTAACCAACAACAACAGCCGCCGCTTCAGCAGCCCACACCTGCCGCCGCAACACTTCCTACGTTTCGCCAATACAACGAACGTGAGGAAGAATGGAGCGACTATTTCGCACAGTTTCAAGAACTCGTCGCGGGTCATCAACTTACAGGTCAGACTGTTAAGCATCTTTTATTGTCTGTGGTGGGCCCCAAAACTTTCGTGTTACTGCAAAAACTATTCCCGCACGCATCTCCTCGTGATGTAGACTTTGAACAAATTGTACATGCACTGAATGCTCATTATGAGAGAAAAGTTCTTGTAGCCGCTGCACGGTACCGATTTTTCAGACTTAAAAAATTACCGCAGCAGTCACACCAAGAGTGGATTACAGAATTGAAGGGCTTAACCCGCCAATGTAAATTTACTTGCTCTTGTGGACTTTCGTATAGTGACGTTATGTTGAGGGATGCGATTACGCAGAACATTCAGGACCCCAGAATTAGAGCAGCAATTCTGAAACAGTCTGACCCCTCATTAGACAGTGTACTGCAGCTTATTGAAGCGCATGATACTTTTGACTTAGCAGATGTAGAAATGCAAAGCCACAGTGTAAATTCAGTGTGCCGCAACGGACGCTTTCCTAGCCGTAGTTCTCAGTATAGCACTAGTGATTCTTATTTTTCTACCGGCCGTGCTGAACAGACAGTGAACAGTAGCCAGAGTAAAAGTGCGACGCAAAGGTCGCCCCGTAGTGTTAGACACAGTAATTTGAATAACGGGCGCCAACGCTCATTTCAGAAAAATTTACGTAAATCTTGCCCCCAGTGTGTATCTCGCCACAAACGTGCACAGTGCCCAAGTCGCAACGCAACCTGTTATCAATGTGGCAAATCGGGACATGTACAGTCTGTGTGTATGCAAATTAAAAACTCAAAGAACAGTAACGTTAGAAACAGTACTTCGCAGAGTGCGAGAACAGTTCATTCTGTAAATGTTATACGGGCTGTGGAATTGAACACTGCTTTCCTTGGATCTCAATTGCAAGAAAGTAGTTCTGCGCCTATGGCAAATCTATATAGTGCACCACGTAGCAAGCGCCGACGAGCGCGTAAAACAGTGCAACGGAAAAGGGTTCGGGACAATCAAAATGACTATGAACAGGGCATTCCTGTAGTGAAAATAGTGCCTTCTGCAACTGCTCCTTGTAATAGTGCCCAGTACTGTGTAGCTAGTGACAGTAGACACCAAGTAGCTACTCAAAAGTGTAGTGCAGTAGTTAGTGCATCTGGAGTAGCTTCGCATTGCGCGGACGCCGATCCGGCGGTAGTGTCATCTAGTGACAGTGTGGTTAATCCGCTGCGTGCCGAGTCTGCGCCGCTTACTTCACTTCGCGGCCCGCGCAAGGGCAGTAAACAAACCGTAGCAGACGTGGCCCACATTCGCGCACCTGTCGTGCGCCAGAAGCACAAACTTTTTGTAAATCTCTCCATAGAAAATAAGACGGTGCAATTTCAGCTTGATACTGGTTCCGCTGTTACATTAATTAATAAAGATACTTATGAACTTCTGGGTTCGCCAAAATTGTCGCCGTCACAGCAAGTGTTAACAGCTTATACAGGTGAAAATATTCCCGTGCTAGGAACGTGTAGCCTGCCTGCCTCTTTTCAAGGTGTTACGAAAACAGTTGCTTTTGTTGTTCTTCAGGCCAAATCTACGCAGAACATTTTTGGACTAGATGCTTTTGACTTGTTTGGTTTATCAATTCAAAGAGATGTGCTTCAAATTTCGTCAATAGTGCCTCAGGATAAAATCAATGCATTGTGTGACAAATACAGTGACTTGTTTTCGCCGGAACTAGGTTGTGCAAAAGACTTCGTGGCACATGTAACTTTAAAAGAATCTGCAGTTCCAAAATTTCGTAAAGCTAGACCAGTGCCTATCGCATTGCGTGATTCAGTTGCCGAAGAACTTAAACGTTGGCAAGATAGTGGGGTGATTTCTCCTGTTTCTGCGAGTCAGTGGGCCTCGCCTATAGTAATTATACCCAAGCCGTCAGGAAAACTTCGTCTCTGTGCGGACTTCAAATCAACAGTGAACAGTCAAACAATTGTAGACACTTATCCCCTGCCCAGACCTGACGAACTAATGGACAAATTAGGACAGTCTCGCTTCTTTTCCAAGATTGATTTAGCAGAGGCATACTTACAGATTCCACTTGATGACGAGTCAAAAAAGTTTTTCGTCATTAATACTCACATGGGCCTTTTTCAATTTCAACGCCTACCCTTTGGCAGTTCTTCCGCTCCCGCTATTTTTCAGCGTTTTTTGGAACAGCTGACGGTTTCTGTACCGTGTTGTTCGAACTATTTAGATGATATTGTGGTATCCGGACGTACAGTTGAAGAACATTTAGCAAACCTGGAGTGCCTTTTCAAAGTTTTGACTGCAGCAGGTCTACGTTGTAATAAAGCAAAGTGTTCGTTTTTTCAAACTGAAATAGAATACCTAGGCCATGTGATTAATGCCCAAGGAATTCATCCCTTACAGTCACATCTTAGAGCAATCAAAGACTTGCCTCCTCCTAAGAATGTGCATGAATTGCAAGCAGTAATGGGAAAGCTTAACTATTATTTCAGATTTATTCCCAATGCCTCTCAGATTGCAGCTCCACTGCATCACTTACGTAGGAAGAATGTTCCTTTTGTATGGTCTAAAGATTGTCAGGTTGCCTTTGACAAACTAAAGTCCGCACTACTCAGTGATGCATGTTTGATTCCCTTTGACCCACAGAAGCCTGTAGTGCTAGCAGTTGACGCCTCGTCGTACGGTGTGGGTGCGGTTCTGTCACATCGTATTGGATGTCATGATCGTCCTATTGCCTTTGCATCCAAGCTACTGACGCCGACGCAACAGAATTACAGTCAGATAGAAAAGGAGGCCTTAGCAATCATTTACGGCGTCACAAAGTTTCATCATTATCTCTATGGCAGAAAATTCTATTTGTTGACGGACCACAAGCCTCTCACGTCGTTGTTCTCACCCACAAAGCCAATTCCGCCACGTACGCCACAAAAGATTCAGAGATGGTCCTTGATATTGTCTAATTATCAGTATGAGATTTTGTACCGACCTACCACTAAACACGCCAACGCGGACACACTTTCCCGACTTCCGGTTGGCCAGGATGTGTCGTTTGATTCTTCGGAAATGGCATGTTGTCAGATAGACTCCAGAGATGCTACCGCTGTCGCAGATTTCCCTTTGAACTCTCGTCGGGTCGCACAGGAAACAGCTGCGGATGCAGACTTAAGTGTGGTAGCACGTTTTGTTCGCTTTGGTTGGCCTGCCAGAGCCAAAGACATTGATCGGCCTCTGGTTCGACGTTATTTTGCACAACGTCATGCATTATCTTTAAGTCAGGGTGTACTGTTGTTGCATACCGACAACGACCAAGCAAGAGTGATTGTTCCTCGTTCCCTGCAACGAGAAGTGTTACGCCTCCTGCATCAAGGACATTGGGGTATTGTTAGGACAAAGCAACTGGCCAGACGTCATTGTACCTGGGTTGGTATGGACGCTCAGATAGAGAACATGACGTCACAGTGTACTGTTTGTGCGGAGCATCAGGCGGCTCCTCCGCAACGTCCCCAAGGGACCATGGCAACGTTTACACATTGACTTTGCCGGACCTTTCTGGAATACGCGATGGTTAATTGTTGTAGACGCTTTCAGCAAGTTTCCTTTTGTGATTGCCATGAACTCAACGACAGCTTCTAGTACAATCAGTGCCTTAACATCAGTGTTTTGCATCGAAGGCTTGCCTGAAACTTTCGTCAGTGACAATGGACCTCAGTTTGTTAGTGCGGAATTTCAACAGTTTTGTCGTGTGAATGGCATTCAGCATATCACCACCGCACCTTTTCACCCTCAGTCCAATGGTGAAGCAGAACGTTTCGTTCGAACATTCAAGTCTCACATGGAGAAGATGAAAGGTCAGCACTCCAGGCAGCAAGCTCTTCAAATTTTCCTGTCTACGTATCGGTGCATGCCACGTGACGGCCCGTCTCCTGCCGAGCTGCTACACGGCCGCCGTCACCGCACTCTCCTTCACCTGCTGCAGCCTCCCACGCACCGAGTCGGTTCGTATGGCGCTACGCGTTTTCAGGTTTCCACGCCGGTGCTTTGCTGGAAACAAGAAGCAACTATGGCTGCCGGGCACCATTCAACGCGTGCTTGGTCGCAATATGTATATTGTACGTTCTTCCACAGGGTCGGAGCTGCGGCGCCACGCAAACCAATTGCGTCTGCATAGTCCGCGCGATCCTGTCTCCGGTTTCTTGATTCCAGACCCAGTTCACCGCCAGGGAGCACAACCACATCGTTCGTCCCCGGACTACGAGATCGTCCCGATGGAGATCGACGCGACGCCGCCGCTGTCGCCGCCGCAGATGACAGCGTCACCGAGAGGGACTCCGGGACCGTGCGTGCCGCCGCCGCCTGGGCCACGCACCTCAGAAGAAGATGACCTGCTCCCTCTGGGCGGGGGCGGGCGCCCTTCCCCAGGTTTCGGCGGGTTCCCTGGAGGATCTCAAGGTGGATGCCGGGGCGCGGACGGCGTCTCGATCCCGGCCTCAGCTACGACGCCCGTCCCACCAGTAACGCCCCCGCCCAGGCCCTCCTCCCAGTGCCGTCGCCGTGGCCCTCAGCCCTATGCCACGACGGCGCGGCGGTTTGGGGGGGAGGGGTGTGGTGTCGCACAAGTACAAAGTGCGCGCCACCTACTTTCGCCGCGCGCCGCCATGCATGCACGGCGCGGCGTTCTTCCGACGACAGCCACGAGCGCCCTCTGCTGGAACGCCGCTCGTGGCCACCACTGAAGGACATCGGCACTTCGGACTGAGATGGCAACGAGTTAGGACCTTCGTAATCAGATAGGCACCAGTGAAGACTTTGCTATTGTACAGGCACTAGGCAGGCCTCTAACAACTATGTATCAACATTCTGCAGTACTATGTAAAAGTTAAGTATTGTTACATTCTGTGCAATATATATCTTTCTAATTTACTCGAGTGTTTATAGTTTCTGGCTGCTCCCCTCCGTACCTGCACCAGCGTGCTGTCTTTGTTACTGTGTCAGTCTCGTTCCACTCGGCCACCGACACCTACGACGAGGCTGGGACACAAAAGCGGCGACGAAGTTGGGACACAAAATTCGGAGTCTCCTGGTCTCTTCCATGTATACAACCTTCTTTTGTGATTCTTAAACCAGGTGTTTGTTACGATTAAATCATATTCCGTGCAAAATTCTACCAGGCGACTTCCTCTTTCAAGATATATCATAAAAGCAGTTCGATGAAGCCTCTGGCAAGGCCGCGGTGGCCGAGGAGACTGAGGCGCTTCAGTCACGGTCTGCACGGCCACTACGGTCGGGGGTTCGAATCCCCCCTCGGGCATGGATATTTGTGCCGTCCTAGTTCGTAAGTAGTTCATACGTAGTTTGTAAGTTTAGGGACTGATGACCCCGGTGTTAAGTCCCATAAGCTTTACAAACATTTGAACATTTGAAGCCTCTGGCAAGCACTTTAATGTGTCTTGCACTTTATCTAGATGTCGATGTAGACAAAACGATCGATAATACGAGAGTGTTGTCGAATGTTCCACAATGATCCCGAATATTCCGGGTTGTTCTCGAACATTCTGAACATCCCGGATGTTGTGTAACATTGTGGAATGTTCTCGAATCCTCTGAAAAGTTCTAGAAATGTATATATTGTGAAGCACGTCCTTCAGATAAAATCGGGAACCTTCTTCGTAGATCGCAGCGGAACTGGTTTCAGAGTTTTAGCAGCATGAATATTATACACTTACTTTGGAACTATAGACTGATTACTTGTACAATCCTAAACCCTGAACATGTTATTTTCACGACAGCTTACTATCTATATCAACACCTAGAAATTTGAATTGTTCAGTCTGACTTATCGTATGCCCATCATGTGTAATCAAAATATCAGCTTTTGTTGAATTGTGTGTTATAAATTGTAAAAAGTTTTACTGTGATTAGCCTCAATTTGTTTTCTATAAGCCTTGAACTAATCTCTTGAGCTGAATTATTTGATAATGTGTCAATATTGCAAACATCGTCATTCAATACCAAGCTGGTATCATCAGCAACAAAAATATTTTATAATTTGTTGTTATACTCGAAGGCATAAGCGGTCCAAGAACAGACTCCTGGGGCATCGTGCACTTAACAGTGCTCCATTATGACTGCAAGTCATATCCGTTTTCAACGCTGCGGAGGATTACCCTCTGCTGTCTGTTATTAAAGAAGAGGTGAACCAGTTGTGAGCTGCTCCTCTTATTCCAAAATGTTCCAACTTCTGCAACAATATTTTGTAATCAACACAAAAGCCTTTGTTAAATCGAAGAAGACACCTAATGTTCTTAGTCTTTTATTTAATCCATCAAGTGCCTCACAGAGAAACTGGAATATTGCATTTTCAGTCGTTAAACCATTTCTGAAATGCTCCAACAATAAAGCCTGGTGCTGGTTGAAATGTTCAAATGTTTGTATAGCTTATGGGACTTAACTACGGGGTTATCAGTCCCTAAACTTACAAACTACTTATGAACTAGCTAAGACTAATGACGGCACAAATACCCATGCCCCAGGGGGGATTCGAGCCCCCGACCGTAGTGGTCGTGCAGTACGTGACTGGCGCTCCGCTGACCGCTCGGCTACCGCGGCCGGCGGTGCTAGTTCTCCCCACCGTTACCCGCTTTTCTCTTTTCTGTTTTACTTTCTGACCAGTCTACAAATTCTAACGTATGTAATGAGGGATGGCCGCCAAAACCCTCAATGTGTAGAAGCTGTTTCAGCCTACTTTAGCAAGTTCGTGAAGACACCACTGCAGTTCCCAAACACCTGACAAGTTGCACAGTTTCTTGAATGCTCATGCCCAGATTCCGGGCCACAACAATCTGCCCACGGTGAGACTAAAATCGTTCTCGCGCCTTTCCCATTCTACAGTGGACAGCACTCAAATTACATGCACCACGTGTGCGTCTGATTAGCAGTTATTCATCATGTGGTACGGTTCTATCATCTGGATGGGTTTAGGTCGAAAATAGATATTGAAAGTTATCCATAGAAAAGAGTGAGTTTCTCTTCATCAATGAATGCGTCACTGTTGTTTGTATGACATACTATTCTGTTAAGTGAAAGCTGTTCATAAAATAATTTATAATCATTAATTGGTATTGTTCATTTGCACTTGTATCATAACACGATAATCTAACTCAACAATTATCAAAATTAATAAAGATGACTTTGAGCAACAACCAAATAAATACAAAATAAAACCAGTCCTGATAGTGTAACTTTGTTAATAGAAAGTGAAACTTGACCTCTGGTAAGTAAACAGCTGTATCATTACATGAGACTTTGAACAGTACGAAGCAAGCGTGGTGCTGAAGAGACAGATTGACAATTAAATCAAAATGTGACACTTCCTCTTGAAATATTTATTTCAAGGGTTAACAGTGTATGTCTTTCTGGCCTACCTGTGCGCAAGGAAACAGCGTGTACTACTGCTCTCAACTCTACTGCCACAAGCATGCTGCTGCTAACTACTGAATTCGCGAAGGTGCCATGCGAATTCACTTACTACAATAAAAACAAATTTCATCCATGTTTGTAGAAAAACAATTAATGCGGTTTTATGGGTGTATGAATAACTTGAAGTAGATATGAAATGCATTTAAGTTGAAATCCTCTATATTGAACAAGACTCTAAACAATGTTGTACAAAAACTGTAAGATAATTACAAGGGAATGCTTTCCAGCAAACTTTAGTTCCTTCACTTTCTGCACTCTCAAAAAGAGCATACAAAATTCCTGCAATACAAACATGGATCATATCTAAGTAGTGCGGACAATAATAGTAGCATAATGCTTCTTACCTCTAATCTTCATACTGTCCATGTACATATCAGATTCAATTATTTTCTTAATATCTTTATACATAGAAAAATTCATTAACAAATGTGCCACGTTCATGCTGCGATATACAGCTTCATTTCTAGACTGCCTGCAACACTCTCCCTGCTCACACTTCCGAGTCTGGACAACAACCACCACTGTACTGCTACTGCTCAAACGCGGGAACGCGCACCGACCAAAGATGCTCCCCGCGGAGCAAAGATATGAATCGCAGACTTCAACCTTAGATAGCTACCTTTCAATATGTGGCCATATTGTTTCGGTGGCATCCATCATTGTCTGTGATTTTTTCCTGCCCAACAATGTGTCCGTTGCTTTAGCAGTCGTCAAGCAGTGTAGAATGGTATTTACGTAACAGGCGTGGCGGCATTCGAAGTAACTGGCCGTATGAACCCAATGATACGAAACGCGTGCCTTTTCGCCCGGTCGCTTTCCACGTCTAGTGTTCGAGTCACGAACCTTCCGTGCCAGTCCCTGCGAGAAGCAGGCAGGCGATCGACTGGTTAGGCTGGCGGCCGCCTGTGGAGCCAACGGGAGCCGAGAGCAGTCACCCGCGGTGACGGTGCGGGGCAGAGGGTACAATTTACTGCCCGCGCTCTCCATCAAGGGGCTGCGATAATGTGGCAGATAATGCCGCACTAATAGCCGCCAGGAATGCGGCCGGGCGGCAGGACACACACACACACACACACACACACACACACACACAGCTGTAGTCGCTCGCTAAACTCATGACCGAACAGCGCTCTTGATGAGGGAAGTGGCCTTCACGGAAGAATGCTGCAAAAGCCCTTGAGGGCCACCAAAAATCTGTTGCCCATTACTTGTCAAGCTATGTAGCAATGTGTCCTGTTATTTACACTGACTTTTGTTCGTGTGATTTTATTATCAGGTCAATCAGCAGAGTTAGTACATCAACAAATACCAACATCATAAAAGTGCTGCTTATCCACGATTGTAATACTTCATGACCCTTTACATAAACTCTTCAGTCCGTAAGTACACGTATGTGCACTTTGGTTCGTCTGTCTGTGGCGTATTTTGTATGCCCAGACCACGAGTGCACAATCGTGTACGTTTTTGCTTTCAAATGACGTCACTTGAATAACCCTTGCAAAAGTCTCACTTTGACTGGAGAGAACACATAGAAAATATTGTGGGGAAGGCGAACCAAAGGTTACGTTTCATCGGCAGAACGCTTCGAAGATGCACCAGCTGCACCAAAGAGACTGCCTACATCACACTTGTGCGTCCTCTCCTGGAGTACTGTTGCCCCTTGTGGGACACTCACCAGGTGGGATTGACGGAAGATATTCAGATGGTTCAGAGAAGGGCAGCTCGTTTTGTTTTATCACGTTAGGGGGGGGGGGGAAAGCGTCACGGAAATGTTGCAAGAATTGGGGTGGAAATCATTAAAAGAAAGACGTTATTCATTGCGGCGTGATCTGTTTGCGAAGTTTCAATCACCGACTTTTAGTTCTGAATGTGAAAATATTTTGCTAACACCCACCTACTTAGGGAGACATGACCATCTCAATAAAATAAGAGAAATCAGATCGAAAACGGAACGATTTAGGTGTTCTTTTTTCCCGCGCGCTATTAGAGAATGGAACGGTAGAGAAAAGTTATGAAAGTGGTTAATGAACCCTCTGCCAGGCACTTTAATGTGATTTGCAGAGTATCTATGTAGATGTAGATGTAGAATCAGAAGTTTGATGTCAGTGAAGCTGGCAGCCCGACAGCGTCGTTATGACATAAAGTAATAAGTAAATAATACATAGAGCTTTATGTGTTTACCTTTGCTATAATGAGTAATAAGTGAAGTTTGAAGAATCATCTGAAATACAGAAAATGTAAATTATTTCAATTTTCATGGGCCATAAATGCTGATGTTTTCATAGTACACGTCTGTGCACCTTGGTTCTTAGCATGCACTTTTACAATAGATCTGTACTTCATAACGTACCATATTTGGCAGCTGATGTGGTAAGCTATGAAGAGATATCACGCACACTAAAGGGAAGTGTTGCAGAATATTCAAATTCTGTATCTGAAGATGACTTATTTGCTGACTCGCCACATGATGTTCCTAACGAAATTCAGTCTCAAAACACTGAATGGTGATATTAAAAAATCCATTTGAGGTTTGACGTGAAGAGCTACTGGTTGGTATTGATACACTTTGAAGAAATGTATTTTTGTTTTTTTTCTTTATCTGTAACAAAATGTGTAAATTTTCACTTTTTTTTTTCCTTGCCTGACATTGACACATCTTTGGATAGTGATTCCAGTGGACTGCAAGGAGACTTGGAATCTTTCACTGAAGCTCTGAGAGCTTCCAACATATTAGACGAACCTCAAATCTTTTCAGACTAGTTTCAAACGAACCGCATCAGAAATTTTGCATTACGTTGGGATTAAAGTTGTCACGGGGACTCATACAAAACCATCTGGCAGTGACAAATACTTGTAAATATTTATCGTAAAATTTCTTATTGTAAATAAAATGTGTAGGTGGACAAATACAACATACTGTAATTAATTTTACCCTCAAATACATTATGTTCCCATAAGAAAATTTAAGAAATATGTTTACCAATGAAACCCGAGGTACACAGGTGTGTACCATCAACGTTGAAAAAGTTAAAATTTTCCTAATTTCAAAAGAGAGGAATATGATGCCTATGCGACCTAATAAAAAAAATTGACATTTTCAGAATTGTAAATTAACCTTGGCACTGGGACTGAAGAGGATAAAAATGGAAAAGAGATGGAAACAACATTTCAGTTCTATTTATTGCTCACGAAAACAGAAATGTACAAATTGTACGACAATACCCTGGTCATGTACCTCTAATACGCGGTGAAACGTCCTCTTGCACTGACGCATGCCTGTGTTCGTCAGACATCAAGCGACTGTTGGTCCAGATCGTCCTACTTCTCAACGGCGATTCGGCATAGATCTATCGGGTTAGTTGGTGAGTCGTCTCGTCGAAAAAACAGTCCTTTTCAATGTGTTCTAGAACTTTCGATAGGCTGCATGCCTACGGAACTTGTTGGCCAATCTTGCGATGTCTTATCGTGAAGGAACGGGTTCAAAATATTTGCATGATGAGAGCGCGAGAACCGTTATCCAGTAAGACGAATTCCTCGCCAAAATTCTGACGATATGGTTTTACTGCAGATCGGAGGATGTCGTCCCCGTACCGTATAGCCATTTGATTGCCTTCTACGACCACCAGTGGCGTACGGTGACCTCACATAACGGTACCCCAAAAAAAACGGGGAACTAAAACATTGCTGTAATCGCTGGACGGTATGCCTCAGACGTTCAAGCTGACCCGAAGATCATCCGGCTGAAAGCAGATGTCTATATCTACATCTACATGGGATACTCTGCAAATCACATTTAAGTGCCTGGAAGAGGGTTCATTGAACCACCTTTATACTATTTATCTCCCATTTCATTCTCGAATACCACGCGGGAAGAAAGAACACCTGTATCTCTCCGTTCGAGCTCTGATTTCTCGTATTTTATTCTGATGATCATTTCTACCTATGTAAGTGGGAGTCAACAATATATTTTGCATTCGGAGAAGAATCTTTGCGAATGGAGTTTCGTAAGTAGACCACGCCGCAGCGATAAGCGCCGTTGTTGTAATGATTCCCATCCCAGATCCTGTATCCGTAACGCTGTCTCCCATGTATCGCGACAATACATAACGAACTGCCCTTATTTGGACTGTTTCTATCTCCTCCGTCAAACCCACCTGATAAGGATCCCCCACCGGGCAGCAATACTCCAAAAAAGGACGGACAAGCGTAGTGTATGCAGTTTCTTTAGTAGTTCTGTTACATCTTTTAAGGGTTCTACCAATAAAACGCATTCTCTGTTTCGCCTTTCCCACGACAGTATCTAAGTGTCTTTCCCAGTTTAAGTCTGAAGTAATAGTAATTCCTAGGTATTTTGTGGAGTTTACGGCCTTCACTTTTGGTTTATTTATTTTGTAAACAAAGTTTAACGGATTTCTTTTTGTACTCATGTGCACGACTTCACACTTCTCATTATTTAGACTCAATTGCCAATTTTTACATCCTAGTGATATCTTATTCAGATCGTTCTGTAGTTGGTTTTGATCTTGAGATGATTTTACTAGACGGTAAATGACGGCGTCATCTGCAAACAAACTAAGAGAGCTACTTAGATTTTCTCCCAAATCGTTTATGTAAATAAGGAACAGCAGAGGACCAATAACACTACCCTGTTTCTACCTATGTCAGCGTCCCTCTGTCAATACCATTTGATTACAATTCTCAAGAGTCCACTCAGAGTGCTGTTGGACCCGTCTAAAGGATGTCTACGTGTCACGTGAATTTGCAAGTCAGGTAGTCTATTACGTACAGTTGTAATACACGAAGTCCTATGCTGCACGTAAATCATTATTCAGAACAGTGGCTTTCTTTCCCGGTCCCTCAAACGTAAGTTGAAATCTGTAAGTAACAGTCATCAGCTGCTGGGGTAGCCTTTGGGCAGCCAGAGCGTGGCCAGCCAAAGACGGTTACTGTAATTTCTGTGTCTCCTCCACATCCCAACATCATCACTTTGGTTCACTCCGAAAAGTCTGGAACATTTCCTTCCTGAGATTTGATGAGAGTCGCTCCAGACACAAAGTAACAATGCAGACACGATCAAACTTTGGATATTCTAGACACGGCAAAACTACAAGTAATACTAGCATTGTACTTACTTTCTGGTAGTGGCGTAACTAGGACTTGATTTTGGGGCGGGTACTATCTACCACTCCCGATAAAGAAACTAATTCACTCCCATCCAATGAAAGCTTATGGTAAAACACCCCAAGTTTCAATCTTTACCTTTACCAGATTGCTGTTATACGATTTCTTTCTTTTTTTCTGTTTTTTTTTTCTTTTTTCTTTTCGGGTTCTGGGGGGGGGAGGGGGTTATCCCCCTCATCCTCCCTCCCCCCTAAAGTTACGCCACTGCTTTCTGGTGTTATGATGAAATGGCTGGCCGTCATACCCGCTCCATCGCATCGGTACTTGTGAGAATACACGTTTTTAACTTGGTAATCTCTTTGGTACGGTTTGGTCGAACAGTAGTTATCGTTGGCATGCAGCGATAGATGCTGGCTGACAGTGCTTAGGTATGAAGGTTTCTTGTCTGTTGGCCGGTGTGCGGCAGTCTCCCGCCGGCCGCAGAGCGAGACAGTCTCATGTCGACAGTGAGTCCGTAACCCGCGTTTAGCGGAGGCTAAAGTTTTGCCCATCGGTCGTATCGCATATGAGTTTCGGTCGCTGTTGCGTATGGAAACATTTCGGTGTGAATTAGTAAACATTTATCGTAGTGGCACGCGCTTAGTTAATCAGTGTAGTTATAGAAAGAGTTATTGACATTTGTCGTTCCGTAATAAAGGAAGTTAACAAAGTTTATTGTTATGGATCAACCCAGTCATTGTCCGCATCCCATACCGTCATACCATTGGAACAATGATTAAGGATTAATTAAGCAACAAATAGAATATAACGGCACCTTCACCCATCGAGGATTAGGTGGACGCAGCTGTGTCGTTATAAACTGTTCAAGCGTGGTTGCTTACATCTTTGCGCAGGTTGAGTGACATAATCCAAGGAACTGTGTTCCTGATGCAATATACACATTTATCGTCAGGGGACGTAGGAACCAAGATGATGCAAGACTTTATTTGTTGTGTGTCTATTAAGAAATATACAAAGGTATTAAGATGTTACGGACAAACGTATTAAACAGCAACAAAACGTTCGTGGTAGGAAGAAGTGTTTCAAAGTACCGAACGTTCGGTTCTCTCTAAAGTGATCGCAGTTTATGTTGCGGCGCAATTGTCTAAAATTACAAGTCGCGTCAATAAGGCTGCAAATTACACAAACGATAGCCATTTCGCAATTGGACGCATCACAAACTAGCGCGAAAATCAGCCAGGCGGTGTATTGGACTCACCAAGGCAAACTGGTTTGACAAATGGTAGATAACTTTCACGTAATCAAAAAGTAGGTCACACATTATGAAAGAATTCATTTTTCTTGGCAGAAAGATAAGCACGACACTGCTTGAAATGAATCCACCTCGATGAGACCTGTTAGTAAAAGAAATATATGTAGAAAGAAATGGATACAACTGACTGGAGACGTAAATATTAGCTCGGAGTAACGAAATCACGGAAGCATGCCAGAAAGTTGGCGATTTTTTATCGATGAATCTTCCCTCGACAACAACATTATTTACAGAAAATTCTGGCATGGGCCTGCTGTTAAAAGGTGCGGGAATGGCGCGCGGTCTAAGGAGTGATACGAATTCCGCAACCGTTCCCCGTCAATTTTTCGACTACACCATCTGGCAGGGTTTTGTGTCTGTTATTCTTTGCGTAAGTTAGTTTAGGTTAGTTTAAGTAGTTCTTAAGTTTGGGGACCTATGGCCTCAGCAGTTTTGTCCCTTAGTCTTACAAATATTTGATTCCTGCTGTTAATGGCATCATAGTGGAAGGAGTGGGATTATTATAGTGAATCTGATATCAGAAGAAAGGTTTTCTTCTATCATGGCCATTAAATTATAAACAAAATTAAAATTGAATTTAACGAAAGTATTTCTGAAAAGTATCATTGCATGAGTCAATTTATATATCAACACCAACAACGCGTTTTGTGATAGTATTCTGGTGATCGTACATAGTCGATTATTTTATATGGTATAGAAGCACAACTGAAGGGTATTTGTTTAAGACAAATGGGGTTTTGAACTTGTGCACACCTTTAGATATATCTTATTCATTGAAACATCTAAATGAACATTCGATGTTGGAGTTTACTGTTTGGATACAAGATTTTTTTTTCACCATGTACAATCTCAGTAGGTCGAGGAGAGAATATGGAACCAAAAAGGTATAACGAACTTTTGTTCGGAAATGCATGGTTTCCATGTTAGAAACCATTTATTCAATAAATCCTCGTTGGGAGACTGCGTGCAACTACGCGCTGTACCATGCAACCACTCCTTCAGAGTGTTGAAAATAGTTCCTATGTGTCTCAACGCATGCATATTTACTCTGCCTTTTACACACGAATGCTAAAATCGCAGTGGTGACAGTGCTGCATGAATACAGTGCTACACTGTATCCGCATATGAAATGTTCTCTGCATACACGATACTTTCGAAAAAAAAAAATGTTCAAATGTTTGTGAAGCTTATGGGACTTAACTACGGGGTCATCAGTCCCTAAACTTACAAACTACTTATGAACTACTTACGAACTGGAACGGCACAAATATCCATGCCCGAGAGGGGATTCGAACCCCCGACCGTAGTGGCCGTGCAGACCGTGACTGAAGTGCCTCAGTCCCCGCGGCCACCGCGGCCGGCGATACTTTCGAGATGGCCTAATAGACAAAAAAGATCCGGTGAAAGAGCAGACAATTCAACAAACCTACTCATCCGATCCATCACCAGGGTACAGGGTGTATTTTATTACCATATTTAGCAGTGGCCATCTTCAGATGATCTTTTCCATAAAATGGGCGTCATCATCATCGTTTAAATGGTAATGTGTTAAATGTTCAAATGTTTGTTAAGCTTAAGGGACTTAACAGCGGGGTCATCAGTCCTTATGAACTAGCTAACACTAAGGACGGCACAAATATACATGCCCGAGGGGGGATTCGAACCCCCGACCGTAGTGGCCGTGCAGACCGTGACTGAAGCGCCTCAGTCCCCGCGGCCACCGCGGCCGGCGATACTTTCGAGATGGCCTAATAGACAAAAAAGATCCGGTGAAAGAGCAGACAATTCAACAAACCTACTCATCCGAGCCATCTACCAGGGTACAGGGTGTATTTTATTACCATATGTAGCAGTGGCCATCTTCAGATGATCTTTTCCATAAAATGGGCGTCATCGTCATCGTTTAAATGGTAATGTGTTAAATGTTCAAATGTTTGTTTAGCTTAAGGGACTTAACAGCGGGGTCATCAGTCCTTATGAACTAGCTAACACTAAGGACGGCACAAATATACATGCCCGAGGGTGGATTCGAACCCCCGACCGTAGTGGCCGTGCAGACCGTGACTGAAGCGCCTCAGTCCCCGCGGCCACCGCGGCCGGCGATACTTTCGAGATGGCCTAATTGACAAAAAAGATCCGGTGAAAGAGCAGACAATTCAACAAACCTACTCATCCGAGCCATCTACCAGGGTACAGGGTGTATTTTATTACCATATTTAGCAGTGGCCATCTGCAGATGATCTTTTCCATAAAATGGGCGTCATCGTCATCGTTTAAATGTAATGTGTTAAATGTTCAAATGTTTGTTAAGCTTAAGGGACTTAACAGCGGGGTCATCAGTCCTTATGAACTAGCTAACACTAAGGACGGCACAAATATACATGCCTGAGGGGGGATTCGAACCCCCGACCGTAGTGGCCGTGGCCGTGCCGTGGCCGTGCAGACCGTGACTGACGCGCCTCAGTCTCCTCGGCCACCGCGGTCGGCGGCCTCGCACATCGTAGTGTTAAAGTTGTAAAATATATTACCATACTGGGTCATCACAAATTAAATTTTTTGTATGCCTCAGTACAAATGGTCCTATTCATATAGATATTGTTTCAATGTGACAGGAAGTAGATTTAATGGTCACTGAAGCAATATGTGCTGAAATGCGGTCGTCTCTACGAATGATTTTAACAGTGATGTATACAAAAATTTTATGCAGTTATTTTATTATTGTGACGACTCAGTATGGTAATATACAATCATGGAAAATGCTAAAAGAAAACCATGAATTTGTCGATTCAGCAATGGGAAATTTTATTGACAAATACTTTAGTATGTATACAAAACACACGATCACATAGACATAGCAATACGCACGAGAGTGCAGTCACTAGACCATGCGCAATGTCGACGCTAGTTCCGTGTACATCCTCCTTATAAGCTGCATTTCTACGATGGAGACAATCGCAGAGGCGCCGAATGTATTTTTGCGGCATGGCCTGTCATGAATTTTTCACTTGGTGCCTCAGTTGGGCCAGATTTTCTCACCGGTCATCGCGCATATGTTAGTTCGCGACCTATCGCGCTTATTTTAGTTCGCGACCTATCGCGCATATTCTAGTTCGCGACCTATCGCGCATATTCTAGTTCGCGACCTATTATGCATCTTTTAGTTCGCGACCTATCGCGTATATTTTAGTTCGCGACCTATCGTTTATATTTTAGTTCGTGACCTATCACGCATATGTTAGTTCGCGACCTATCGCGCATATTTTAGTTCGTGCCCGGTAGCTCTTCTTTTAGTTCGCAGCTCGGCCGCGAAGTAGATAGTTCTTTTTTGTTCGTCCGCTCGTTTTGGCTTTTGCTACCGCTACTAAAACTACAGCTGAGCTGCATCTCAGCTCGAAATGACGGTAACTGGCAGAAGTGATTCTGCGCGCTCTCGCGTCCTCTCGCTGTTACCCGTCAGTCTTCGGAACAGGAGGGGACGAACTAAGAGGCGAGGGATCTGCGAACTAGTTCGCGTAGTTCGCCTGTGGGAGCGCTCTTCCGAACTAGTTCGTTCGCGAACTACACACGACTACTCGTGAGGTAGCGGGACAGGCAGAGTGGGTAGGCGCCTGCTCGGTCACAGAGAGGCTACAGCTGGCGGGATGGAGTGCGCAGGCATGCGTCTGCCCCCGCTACTGCGCTCGGCTCGGCGACGCTCGCGACACGCCACGCCGGCCGCCAGTCTGCGTCCGCCCCGAGGGAGGAAATGGACGCCGCCAGCCGCCAGCCGCCCCCACCTCCACTCTCGGCTCGGCCTTAATTCTGCTGTCCGGAAGCGGGCAGGCCGCCCCACTCTGCAGGGAGAGCGCACCAGCAGGCGGGGCACTCTGCTTATCTCTCCGTGTCCCACAGTCCACACATAACCTGTTCTGTAGGCCAGTTAGCTGCTGGTTTGAGAGTTCACTATACACTGCCGTCTAAATAAATTACACTGCTCAAAATAATTAGGGGAGCAGGTGAGATATCAGGGAAGGTTTAAACGGTGATAAAATATGGAAAAGTTGTCCGGAAAAGAGGAAAATCGGGAAAAACTAAAAAAGCTTTTTCCAGTGAGCTATCAATACCGTGCGTCCAATTACGATTAAATTTTGAACATTTCATGTCGAAAGCAAGAGGAAGGTTCCCATCAAATAAAAATTTGGAAAAGTCGCTCGTAAAGTAGGAAAATTTAGGAAAAACCGTAAGCAATTTTTTTCTATGAATGCAAATCAATTTTCCCATGGTTGTAAGAGCATCACTTCAGTATCACAGGACAAGGTTTCTATGAAATAAATTTTTTGGGAAATTACCGCAAAATTAGAAAATTTGAAAAAGACTGAAAATTCATTTTTCAATCTGCTTTTGATTGAATTCAGCACTATAACTGACTATTCGCACGACAGAGAAGGGTAATTCTTTTTTTGTTTTGAGCAAGAGTAACGTTCTTATGAAAGAAAAATTTGGAAAAGTTTCCCGGAAAATTGGATAATTTAGAAAAAAATAAAAAGAGATTTTTCTATGAAATATCAATACCATTCACCTGATTGCGATAAAATTTTGCACATTCGACGTTCAAAGCGAGAAGAAGGTTTGAGTGAAGTAAGAGTTTAGAATAGTTAGAAACAAAATAGGAAATTCTTTGGAAAACTGACAGGTGCTTCTGTTGTTTTGCCGTTCTATCCACTTTTACAAAAGGGACAATGCATTTTTAAAAGTTAATTATAACTTACGAAAAACAGTTAAGTAGTAAAAGAGTAAACAGCTTTTCCAGAGAGTAATTATTGTTCGATATTTCGCTTTATATACATCAAATCAAAAAATATCTTGAATTACACACTTTCTAAAGTATCTTATCCGGTATTTCAGCGCTAAAGCTATCTCCACACCAGACTTCATCACAATAGATTCAGTGGTTTATGTAATGATGTATACGTATAGCGAAATCGGTTCGGCAGTTCTCGAGTTTTAGCGAGACTAGCGAACAGCAATTCATTTTTATCTTTGAAAGTTCACTACCTGATGATGTCTTTATAAAGCTACTGGGTCTAAAATACATATGATTTAAATTAATAAGGTTTATATTAAGAGATAAATGATACGAAGTTCACCGGGTTATCTAGTAGACAATGTATATATTTGTTAACGTATTTCATTCAGATGTTGGTTACAGTTGTAATTGTGTGATACAGTACGATATTTTGCTGTTTCAACTTTTTACCTGAGTTATTGATTTGATGTCTGTTCTTTTCGGACATGTCGCGAAAGAACAGACACCATACCAATAATTGTAAAATTGCCCCCAACAGGCTACTGACAATTTCAATGCGGACGCGTTAATACGCTCGATCCCTTGCGGGAATACAGTATAGGCTGCGAGCAAGAGGAAGTAATGGGCAGAGGGCACTACAATCGTTGTGTGCAACAAATTGAGAATTTGGGTTGGAAGGGAAGCGTGCCTGGATAATCTAAGTCCCTATTCACATGGGGATGTGCAAATCGCGTCTGCAGTTACCTGACAAACAGAAGACTAGGAGACTGTACGGCTCGAGTAGCCGGTCACATTCACACACGCATGACTCGAGTCTCCTGCACTGCCAAGTCGCTTGCGATGTGAAATAAAATATAATCACTATAATTGGACAAGGGTGACGTAAGCACCCTTTTTGTGTAGGCTGTAGTACAATATCTCCATTTATTGCGACCGAACGCTGTGTTATTTCCAGTAATAATATCTAGTGACTTTAGCAGTGACAGTGATATTATAATGGTTTTATTATCAGCGCCAGATATGCAGACAGTCCTAAAAATTTGTGCCTATCACTTTTTAATGACTAGAAGAATATTTGTAACATTTAAAATGAAAAACGTGGGGCACACGCATTAGATAACCGAGATACGAATAGTTCACCAAAGTCACTTGGGATTTTGTTGAACTACAAATGATACGAACTGTTGTGTGATTTTTCTAAGCATCATCAACTTCCTCTTATTATCTATTCCATGCGCCCCTTGCTTTTAGTTTTAAACTGTACAAGTTTTGTCGTAGCTATTTTAAATTCTCTATCACAAATTTTAGATCTATCTGTTTTGGGTTAGGAATTTGCCTTTGTTTAGGAAATCTGTATTATACTTTTTGGTCGGTTTCAGAAAAATGTTTTATTTTTTTTTAAAAAAAGAAAAAAGAAAAAAAAAAAGAAAAAAAAAACAACTATTTCCTTGTTTTTGGCCTAGTGCAAGTGACATTTTAAATCGATTTAAAACTTTATGATGAGATTACAGCATACGGATGGGAACTTTCAGGTTAATTTCTGCTTCATACTGCGAGTCAATAAATATAGTGCCTTCTGCTATGTATATCTTCTGGAAAGACCATGAAGATAAAAAACACATGGAGTTTACCGTCAATCATTCTTACCGGGAAACATTCGTATGAGGAACAGGGAAAGACAAATATCAGTGGTACAAATAATGCCATTTGCCACGCACCAAATGAGAAAGATTCATCATTTTCTGAGCTATGAAAATGTTCAAACGTTTGTATAGTTTATGGGACTTAACTACGGGGTCATCAGACCCTAAACTTACAAACTACTTATGAACTAACTAATACTAAGGACGGCACAAATATCCGTGCCCGAGGAGGGATTCGAACCCCCGACCGTAGTGGCCGTGCAGACCGTGACTGGGGCGCCTCAGTCCCCTCGGCCACCAAGGCCGGCACTGAGCTAAGATATATCGATCATAAGCAAGCAGCCAAACTTCATTTTATACCTAGAATTTCAAATTAAACATTTTTTCGCATATTGCGCAACCATATGGTACGAATGAAACCAAGAGACTGGGAGACTCGGCGATTAGCATGCCGAGTCGCGACGACTCTGCGACGCCGCAACTAAAGTATCCCCGAGTGAACGGCCCCATTTAACTACATATGCCGCGTCTCTTGGTCGCAGGGTATCTCAGTCGCTGGGAGACTTTAGTATCCCCGTGTGAATAGGACCTAACTGGCGAAGGCGACAGCTGGCCCGAGGCGGTAAATGCGGGTTCGAATCCCGGGCCACCACAAATTTTGAACTTGCCATTGAATATATATCAGTGCCCTGAAAAGGTCTAAATGTTTAAATATTTCGAATTCGTCTTTACTTGAGGTTTACATGACTTGGAACGAGGCACCATAATAATGAAAAATTCATTCCCGTTGCCCTCTAATAAGGTGTATGAACACCTCAGACGGCCAGCACAGTTGCACATCTTGCGTAGCATGAACAGGTTGAGGTTATCAACCAGATTTTGGTGAATATTTGGCCATTGTTCCATGAATGCAGTATCCAGCTATGTAACAGTTGTGGGAGGTGCTGGTCTGGCTGTAATGCGTCTGCCAAGTGTATCCCAGACATGCTGAATCGGGTTTAAGTCCGGTAAACAAGCTGGCTACTCCATCAGTGCATGAGTGTTATCACGCACGAGAAGAAGCCCATCTTGTATAGCACGAGCGTAGGACACAACAAAAGGTCGAAGGATCTTGTATCTATACCTACGAGAGGACAAAGCGCTACCCTTCCATTTAATGGAAGGCGCTTCTGAGTGATTGACAGACCCTCATTTTTACACTGTTTTTAAGTTACTTGATAGCCTCTACCTTTTCGGTTGGTTGGTTTTTTAGTGTGTACAGCATGGCTCGCTCATCCGTTATTATCTTAGTAATCAGCCGGCCATAGCATTCTGCTGTGAACTTGTATTTTTATCCCTTTTGTGCACTCCTCTTTGTATAAGTGTAGTGTTTGTCTTTATTTTACATTCAAGGAATTCTCTAATCCTTGTTCTCTGTGTTTTCGTTCTATCACATGTTTCATCACTGCCAGGAACAGGGGACTGATGACCTTGTAGTTTGGTCCCCTATAAACAACGACAACAACAACAAGGACAAAGCGCGATTCTGAACGATATAGAAGTCCGTATGTCCGCTAATACCGACTCCTGCCCACACTATTCCTCCACCATTATGATATTGTGAAATTCCCTGCACAGAATCAGGATTGTTTAAAGTTCCACGTTTTCTACAGATGAAGCAACGACGATTGTCCAGATGAAGACAGTCTTGAATAATCTGTGAAGAGAATCATGCGCCATCCGTTGCGACTCCAATTCTAATGTTCCTCCGCCCAGTTTCTGTGGGCATACGGGGTCGTGATTCTAATGGAACACACACCATAGGCCTCTGTGCGTATAGGTTACATTCCCGAAGGCGATTTCTGATTATTGTTTGTTTTGATATTGCGCATCCTGTTACTGCCTGGAAGGTACGTTGCAATTGAGTTGTATTAAGCCTCCTGTTTCGACTGGATGTTAACTGGAAATAACGGTGATCTCTTGCTGATGTTATCTGTGGACGACCTCGACCTTGTCTGTAATCTGAAATCAAGTCCAGGGCCTGAAAATTACACTACAGGACACTCCGATAGTTACAGCTACCTCCCTCTGCGTCTGTCGCGCTTCCAACCCTCCTATGGCTCTCCGTGCCATATCTTTGGGTAAATCATGTTGTTGCTGTCTTGCACTACCTCATCACTACACAATTTGAAGTCGACTGTTTCAATAATTCGTTTGGTAGAGTAAACTCAGGTGAGCACCAATCCCTCTTCAGCAAATTTATGTTATGACCACTATCTCAGTTACGGTAGTTTTGATATATCCGTACCATTTTAGTTCATTCTGCCGATGAGAATACTTCAGAAGCTAGTTAACTTTTCTCCTCCCTTAATTGTTTTGAGCAATGTGGTCCACATGGAATGACGATATCAGTTTTGATAGGATAAGGGCAGATGCCTTCTAGGGGGCAGTAAATGTAATGATAATGGTTAGCATAGTGTTACAGCTGCCAGAGCGCCATCTGTTTGTACTGTTTAATAGGGAATTACTACAGCTGTAAAGGTCAGTGTGGTATCAACATGTGAAGCAAATAGGCGCTGTGTCTTGAAGATGCACTACTGCTCCCTGTCGTCAAACGAAAGTGTTTGAAAGAGATCATATAGTGGCCTCCCAAATGGACAGATCTTTCGGAGTATTCTCACAGATCTTGGACGTGCTACACTTAACTAAGTTGGTTTCGATGATCATGTGAACATCCTCACACACGTAGATGAGTTTTTGGTTCTACAGAGCACAGACGTCTGCCAAGATCGTCGTGTTTTGTGGATGGCAGTGACAGATCGTACAGCTACCACAGCACAGATAAGAGGATTTGTGAGTGCCAAAGTGTTCAACACTAGTTGTGAGCGGTGGCAGCTCTCTGTCATAATTTTTGGCGCAAGTGAGTTTCTAGTCCGTACTGTCGATTATGTTTTTGCTTGCTATCACTGACAGTGCACTAGTCACTATCTGTGGGCACTTCTTATAAACATGAACCCATTTGCGCACATGCTGATAACTTGAGCCTCCTCCAATGGACAGTCAGTTCAGCCAGCAGTAAGTTAGGAGTAGAGCAGAAAAGCCGAGCAGGCGGCGTTCGCTGGCAGTGTGTCTCTGTGTGGCAACGGTGGCGGATTTCGTCGGGTTAGCTAATGTCTACCTGTGTCAGCACTTTGGCGTGAATTGTGTTTCGCATCTTTGTTCAGATGTGCTGAGTTGGAGGATTTGTGCACAATTTATTTCGGTTGCACAGTAGCGCTCTGGGCCATGATATGATTGAATATACGTTTCTACAACCAAGGACGTAGGACTAAGATAGTAGGGCAGAATCACTAGACAAGTGGTTCACATAAACATTATTGTCATTTTTCTTGAAAAATAGTAAATGTTAGCATCTAAGCCAAAATAGTTATTCTCTTACTTTCCCCCCTGATTAAGACCCCACCCCCAAGTTCTGATTCAACCTGAAAAGATTATTTGTATCGAATCATCACGAAATAAATATATATTTTGTGTCCCGACTTCGTCGCCGCTTTTGTGTCCAGCCTCGTCGTCGGTGTCGGTGGCCGAGTGGAATAAGACCGACACCGGAATATAGACAGCACGCTGGTGCAGGTACGGAGGGGAGCAGCCAGAAACTATAAACACTAGAGTAAATTAGAAAGAGATATATATTGCACAGAATGTAACAATACTTAACTTTTACATAGTACTGCAGAATGTTGATACATAGTTGTTAGAGGCCTGCCTAGTGCCTGTACAATAGCAAAGTCTTCACTGGTGCCTATCTGCTTACGAAGGTCCTAACTGGTTGCTATCTCAGTCCCAAGTCTTCGATGTCTTTCCGTGGTGGCCACGAGCGGGGTTGCAGCAGAGGGCGCTCGTGGCTGTCCCGAGAACGCCGCGCCGTGTGTGCATGGCGGCGCGCGGCGAAAGTAGGTGGCGCGCACTTTGTACTTGTGCGACACCACACCCCTCCCCCCCAAACCGCCGCGCCGTCGTGGCGTAGGGCTGAGGGCCACGGCGACGGCACTGGGAGGAGGGCCTGGGCGGGGGCGTTACTGGTGGGACGGGCGTCGTAGCTGAGGCTGGGATCGAGACGCCGTCCGCGCCCCGGCATCCGCCTTGCGATCCTCCAGGGAACCCACCGAAACCTGGGGAAGGGCGCACCCCCCCGCCCAGAGGGAGCAGGTCATCTTCTTCTGAGGTGCGTGGCCCAGGCGGCGGCGGCACGCACGGTCCCGGAGCCCCTCTCGGTGACGCTGTCATCTGCGGCGGCGACAGCGGCGGCGTCGCGTCGATCTCCATCGGGACGATCTCGTAGTCCGGGGACGCTGGACCCGTTGACGAACGATGTGGCTGTGCTCCCTGGCGGTGAACTGGGTCTGGAATCAAGAAACCGGAGACAGGATCGCGCGGCCTATGCAGACGCAATTGGTTTGCGTGGCGCCGCAACTCCGACCCTGTGGAAGAACGTACAACATACATATTGCGACCGAGCACGCGCTGAATGGTGCCCGGCAACCATGTCTTCTTGTTGCCAGCAAACACCCTGTACAGCACCGGCGTGGAAACCTGAAAACGCGTAGCGCCATACGAACCGACTCGGTGCGTGCGAGGCTGCAGCAGGTGAAGGAGAGTGCGGTGACGGCGGCCGTGTAGCAGCTCGGCAGGAGACGGGCCGTCACGTGGCATGCACCGATACGTAGACAGGAAAATTTGAAGAGCTTGCTGCCTGGAGTGCTGACCTTTCATCTTCTCCATGTGAGACTTGAATGTTCGAACGAAACGTTCTGCGTCACCAATGGACTGAGGGTGAAAAGGTGCAGTGGTAATATGCTGAATGCCATTCACACGACAAAACTGTTGAAATTCCGCACTAACAAACTGAGGTCCATTGTCACTGACGATAGTTTCAGGCAAGCCTTCGATGCAAAACACTGATGTTAAGGCACTGATTGTACTAGAAGCTGTCGTTGAGTTCATGGCAATCACGAAAGGAAACTTGCTGAAAGCGTCTACAACAATTAACCAGCGCGTATTCCAGAAAGGTCCGGCAAAGTCAATATGTAAACGTTGCCATGGTCCCTTGGGGCGTGGCCAATCTGAGAAACGTTGCGGAGGAGCCGCCTGATGCTCCGCACAAACAGTACACTGTGACGTCATGTTCTCTATCTGAGCGTCCATACCAACCCAGGTACAATGACGTCTGGCCAGTTGCTTTGTCCTAACAATACCCCAATGTCCATGATGCAGGAGGCGTAACACTTCTCGTTGCAGGGAACGAGGAACAATCACTCTTGTTTGGTCGTTGTCCGTATGTAACAACAGAACACCCTGACTTAAAGATAATGCATGACGTTGTGCAAAATAACGTCGAACCAAAGGCCGCTCAATGTCTTTGGCTCTGGCAGGCCAACCAAAGCGAACAAAACGTGCTACCACACTTAAGTCTGCATCCGCAGCTGTTTCCTGTGCAACCCGACGAGAGTTTAAAGGAAAGTCTGCGACAGCGGAAGCATCTCTGGAGTCTATCTGACAACATGCCATTTCTGAAGAATCAAATGATACATCCTGGCCAACCGGAAGTCGGGAAAGTGTGTCCGCGTTGGCATGTTTAGTGGTAGGTCGGTACAAAATCTCATACTGATAATTTGACAATATCAAGGACCATCTCTGAAGCTTTTGTGCCGTTCGTGGCGGAATTGGCTTTGTGGGTGAGAACAACGACGTGAGAGGCTTGTGGTCTGTCAACAAATAGACATTTCTGCCATAGAGATAATGATGAAACTTTGTGACGCCGTAAATGATTGCTAAGGCCTCCTTTTCTATCTGACAGTAATTCTGTTGCGTTGGCGTCAGTAGCTTGGATGCAAAGGCAATAGGACGATCGTGAGATCCAATGAGATTACCGCGCCCAGACCGTACGACGAGGCGTCAACTGCTAACACTACAGGCTTCTGTGGGTCAAAGGGAATCAAACATGCATCACTGAGTAGTGCAGACTTTAATTTGTCAAAGGCAACCTGACAATCTTTGGACCATACAAAAGGAACATTCTTCCTACGTAAGTGATGCAGTGGAGCTGCAATCTGAGAGGCATTGGGAATAAACCTGAAATAATAGTTAAGCTTTCCCATTACTGCTTGCAATTCATGCACATTCTTAGGAGGAGGCAAGTCTTTGATTGCTCTAAGATGTGACTGTAAGGGATGAATTCCTTGGGCATTAATCACATGGCCTAGGTACTCTATTTCAGTTTGAAAAAACGAACACTTTGCTTTATTGCAACGTAGACCTGCTGCAGTCAAAACTTTGAAAAGGCACTCCAGGTTTGCCAAATGTTCTTCAACTGTACGTCCGGATACCACAATATCATCTAAATAGTTCGAACAACACGGTACAGAAACTGTCAGCTGTTCCAAAAAGCGCTGAAAAATAGCGGGAGCGGAAGAACTGCCAAAGGGTAGGCGTTGAAATTGAAAAAGGCCCAAGTGAGTATTAATGACGAAAAATTTTTTTGACTCGTCATCAAGTGGAATCTGTAAGTATGCATCTGCTAAATCAATCTTGGAAAAGAAGCGAGACTGTCCTAATTTGTCCATTAGTTCGTCAGGTCTGGGCAGGGGATAAGTGTCTACAATTGACTGTTCACTGTTGATTTGAAGTCCGCACAGAGACGAAGTTTTCCTGACGGCTTGGGTATAATTACTATAGGCGAGGCCCACTGACTCGCAGAAACAGGAGAAATCACCCCACTATCTTGCCAACGTTTAAGTTCTTCGGCAACTGTATCACGCAAGGCGATAGGCACTGGTCTAGCTTTACGAAACTTTGGAACTGCAGATTCTTTTAAAGTTACATGTGCCACGAAGTCTTTTGCACAACCTAGTTCCGGCGAAAACAAGTCACTATATTTGTCACACAATGCATTGATTTTATCCTGAGGCACTATTGACGAAATTTGAAGCACATCTCTTTGAATTGATAAACCAAACAAGTCAAAAGCATCTAGTCCAAAAATGTTCTGTGTCGATTTGGCCTGAAGAACTACAAAAGCAACTGTTTTTGTTACACCTTGAAAAGAGGCGGGCAGGCTACACGTTCCTAGCACGGGAATATTTTGACCGGTATAAGCTGTTAGCACTTGTTGACACAGCGATAATTTTGGAGAAACCAGAAGTTCATAAGTATCTTTATTAATTAAGGTAACAGCGGAACCAGTGTCGAGCTGAAATTGCACAGTCTTATTGTCAATGGAAAGATTCACAAAAAGTTTTTGCTTGCGGCGCTCGACAGGTGCGCGAACGTGGGCAACGTCTGCTACGGTTTGTTTACTGCGCTTGCGCGGGCCGCGTAGTGAAGGAAGCGGCGCAGACTCGGCACGCAGCGGATTAACAACACTGTCACTAGATGACACTACCGCCGGATCGGCGTCCGCGCAAGCCTGCGAAGCTACTCCAGATTTACTAACTACTGCACTACACTTTTGAGTAGCTACTTGATGTCTAATGTCACTAGCTACACAGTACTGGGCACTATTACAAGGAGCAGTTGCAGAAGGCACTAATTTCACTACAGGAATGCACTGTTCATAGTCATTTTGCTTGTCCCGAACCCTTTTCCGTTGCACTGTTTTACGCGCTCGTCGGCGCTTGCTACGTGGTGCACTATATAGTTTTGCCATAGGCACAGAACTGCTTTCTTGCAATTGAGATCCAAGGAAAGCACTGTTCAATTCCACAGCCCGTATAACATTTACAGAATGAACTGATCTCGCACTCTGCGAAGCACTGTTTCTAACGGTACCGTTCTTTGAGTTTTTAATTTGCATACACACAGACTGTACATGTCCTGCTTTGCCACATTGATAACAGGTTGCGTTGCGACTAGGGCAATGAGCACGCTTGTGGCGAGACACACACTGGGGGCAAGATTTACGTACATTTTTCTGAAATGAGCGTTGGCGCCCGTTATTCAAATCACTGTTTCTAACACGACGGGGCGACCTTTGTGTCGCACTTTTACACTGGCTACTGTTCACTGTCTGTTCAGCACGGCCTGTAGAAAAATAAGAATCACTAGGGCTAGACTGGGAACTACGACTAGGAAAGCGTCCGTTGCGGCGCACTGAATTAACACTGTGGCTTTGCATTTCTACATCTGCTAAGTCAAAAGTATCATGCGCTTCTATAAGCTGCAGTACACTGTCTAATGAAGGGTCAGACTGTTTCAGAATTGCTGCTCTAATTCTGGGGTCCTGAATATTCTGCGTAATCGCATCCCTCAACATCACGTCACTATAAGAAAGTCTACAAGAGCAAGTAAATTTACATTGGCGGGTTAAGCCCTTCATTTCCGTAATCCACTCTTGGTGTGACTGCTGCGGTAATTTTTTAAGTCTGAAAAATCGGTATCGTGCAGCGGCTACAAGAACTTTTCTCTCATAATGAGCATTCAGTGCATCTACAATTTGTTCAAAGTCTACATCACGAGGAGATGCGAGAGGGAAAAGTTTTTGCAATAGTACGAAGGTCTGGGGGCCCACAATCGATAAGAAAAGGTTCTTCACTCTCTGACCTGTAATTTGATAAGCCGCGACGAGTTCTTGAAACTGTGCGAAATAGTCGCTCCATTCTTCCTCACGTTCGTTGTACTGGCGAAATGTAGGAAGTGGTGCAGCGGCAGGTGTGGGCTGCTGATGTGACGGCTGTTGTTGTTGGTGAGCAGCCTGTGTCGTCAACTGCGACACCGCTTGCAGGAGTTGAGTGAT
The DNA here is from genome assembly GCA_026315105.1 of Locusta migratoria. Classification (NCBI taxonomy): domain Eukaryota; kingdom Metazoa; phylum Arthropoda; class Insecta; order Orthoptera; family Acrididae; genus Locusta; species Locusta migratoria. The sequence goes on along the minus strand of CM048747.1, from coordinate 225,654,961 downwards.
TTGCGCCGTCTGTAACTGAATAATTTCCATTAAGTTCGGGTTCGGGCTAGTGGCCATGCTGACCGATTAGGCGCCGCGTATACAAGTAAAATAGTACAAAACACAAATGCAATATGAAAGAGGACGCTCTGCAACAAAAAAGTCCACAAAACACGTAACAAAATATCTTTCCCCAAAATTCTTATAATAAGGGTGGGTGGGCGGGAGCAATTTCTGCGTGCTCCGACTGCTGCTGTCTGGCTGCTGCAAGCGGGCTGGTCCAAGGTTCTATCACTCCTCGTCGCCGCTTTTGTGTCCCGACTTCGTCGCCGCTTTTGTGTCCCAGCCTCGTCGTCGGTGTCGGTGGCCGAGTGGAATGAGACCGACACCGGAATATAGACAGCACGCTGGTGCAGGTACGGAGGGGAGCAGCCAGAAACTATAAACACTAGAGTAAATTAGAAAGAGATATATATTGCACAGAATGTAACAATACTTAACTTTTACATAGTACTGCAGAATGTTGATACATAGTTGTTAGAGGCCTGCCTAGTGCCTGTACAATAGCAAAGTCTTCACTGGTGCCTATCTGCTTACGAAGGTCCTAACTGGTTGCTATCTCAGTCCCAAGTCCTCGATGTCTTTCCGTGGTGGCCACGAGCGGGTTTGCAGCAGAGGGCGCTCGTGGCTGTCCTGAGAACGCCGCGCCGTGTGTGCATGGCGGCGCGCGGCGAAAGTAGGTGGCGCGCACTTTGTACTTGTGCGACACCACAATATAAATGCATAATGACATGTGGAAAATTACTATTACGCAAGTTTAATTAACGTATACACGAGAAATAATTAAATTAAGAATTCGTAAGCAGTATTTTTTGTGAACTATCACCACATACTAAAAGAGATAATTTAGTAATGTGTAAAGAAGAAGGAGAGGCGCGCTGCAGGTGTAGTGCGTGGCGTCCTCGTGTAGCAGACGCAGAGACCCGTGTGTTGGCGGCTGTATAGCTGAGCCCTCGACATATTTACTGCCTACCTGCGAATCATGCGTCCTGCGGCGGATGAATAATCTCGCTGATGCTATGCAGCCTGGAAGTCCGCTGCACGACCGCATACTCAATGACGTCACTAGCGGGCCATTGGCTGCGTGTGTGGAGCACCACTTGCTGAGCCGTGGAAGGGGTGTGCAGGCGGCTTTGTGGTAGAGCCCGTCTGGGAGATATTCCGGGTCTCCAGGCTTGAGTACACATCTACGTCCACATTTCAAACCAATGTAAAGTGATTTTTCTCATTATTTAGACACGTAATACTGTTTAAATCAGAACTCCGGTATTATGAAGTCTAAATTTTTTTGCTCATTTATACGATCAAGGTTTTTTTGTCTTATGGCCATTACCTACTCCCATAATGACAAAACACGATCAGAATTCTATACATGAAATCCAGGTCAGACAAAGAAGAAGGGGAAAAATAACAAGTGATGCTCTCATAAGGAGTGGTTGGAAGTGAATAAAACATTTGCCGCGGTGGAGTGGTCGAGCGCTCTAAGGCGCCTTGCTGCGGAGCGTGCGATTGCTCTGCGTCTATGGATGAATTCTCTTTAGGGTTAGCCTGCAGATACAAATTACTCAGGAAAAAAGTACGAAAACACATATGCAGTGTGGGTGACTGATTTACACGGTATTATAAGAGATTTTATATCAGATTCAGGGATGTTATTATACCGTACGTTTCTCATACTCCTCGGGCCTGCAGTGCGGCAACCTTTCATTGGATGAGGATTTCAAAAACGCGAAGCTGCGCAAGAGACTGTAAAAACGATCGAGGCCGAAAATACAGATGATTCATCCGAATTTTGTCAAATGAATAGTAACTAGAAGTCCAGAAAACCAACTTCAAGAAGTTCGTCAAAAGAGTGAAAAATAAGTCATTCCCGTAACGTGGCGTATTAGTGTTTGTGGGTTTGCCTGATACCCTTCCTGTTGCCACCCCATAACCCCCCCCCCCCCCCCCCGGGGAGGAAATGTGTACCCAGTGTATAGTGTTATGTGTATTAAAATGTAAAGTGTTACGAAATGTTGATGAATCGTACAACTAAGGCGGTACTTGGGTACCAGCCCGGTGTTCACCTAGAGGAAAATGGAAAACCGCCTAAAAACCACATCCCTGCTGGCCGGCACTCCGACCCCTTTCATTAATCCGCCGGACGGATTCGAACCGGGGCCGGTACGCCTCCCTGTCTCGGAAAGCGGAACGTTCGACCTCAACTGCTAACCGAGTGGGTCTGCAATCGGCACCATCCATGGCTTGTTAATTCTTCAGTCAAATTTCACAAGGCTTATCATACCAAAAATGTAGCAAAAGAAAAGTTTGAAGACCCTTCATGAAGGACATTGAGGCACTGTCAGAATGAAACAGATGGCAAGAATATATTTCTGGTGTCCATAAACGTGTAAAGTAATAATTACACAAAAGCAAATCCAAAAAACGAATAGCAAAATTCGCCCAAACCAACTGAACCACGGAAAAGAATTCAAACTGATTATGCCGAATCATTTTGTGTTGCAGTGAATATTTCACATCAGTTCAGGAACTTCAAAAGCTACAAGAAAGGTTCGAAAAAACTTTGCCATTGAAGAAATAACAAAAACCATAGTTTCGGACAATGAAACACAATTTGCATCGAATGATATAAAACATTTCTGTACCACAAATAGTGGAGAACACTTGATTGCAGTTCCATTTCAAACTGCTTCAAATATCGATGGAGAAAGGTCTGTGAGGATTTTCAAGGAAGCAATGAACAAGGCCATCTGGGGAGGAGAGTACACGCACGATGATTTGCATAACAATTGATTACAAATCGTGCGACTCCAAATCCAATAACAGGAAAATCACCTGCTGATCTACTTCTTAGCTGTCAGCCAAGGATCACATTGTCACTACTTTTCCATCAAAAGAAGAGACAAAACCAAAGAAGAGTTGAGAGTGCCACATCGGTTTCTATGATGTAGATAGATTGATTTAATGTTTAGAGGATGCCTATGTGTGAATAACGTTTTATTCGTTTTTTTTGTGTCACCATGTCTATGCTATTAAGAAACTGACGACCATATCGGGCGTTTTTAAGCAGATTATTAACATTGTAGTTAATCATAATGTATTTTAATATGTTTACTCACACACAGATACATATCTAAAATGAAGTGTGTGTACATATTTACACACGAACACACAAAATTGCAGTTTGCACACAACCAACCAAAAAGACATACCAGCAAAAATCGCAGACGTAATATCTCCACAATTACAATTAAACGAGAAACAATTAAACTACCAAAGCCGTGAAAGTAGGCAACATTTATATAAACAAATCACACTCCAGTGTCACTAACGGCAGATGAAGTACAGAGTGTGAAAGTCGAAGTTTTCAGACAGAAATGTGCAAAATTTCGATCAGGTAGAAGCGGAAACTGTTGAGTAAGTGCGTTACAATTTTATTAAACAAACGTAAATTTTCTGTTTTAAGTACTAACACATATGTGTAAATATAGTATTTCCTTTGTACAAAAGAAAAAAAAGCTGAAATATTTCACGACGCCCACTCAGTATGCCTTGTTAAAATAAAATGAAAGTACTTCATCAACCGCATGCAGTAGACCATTAATGTTTTGAAACTACTTCATTTAGTGTAAATGTAGTACCGGCGAAAGACAGCATTCCAGCTGTTTCGATGCTTATGTAGGTATTGTGAATTTCTTTCGAGTGACATCCTACTAATCTGCCTGGAGGAATTGATACTTAGCACTGTTTCGCATAACAGACATGAAGCATCATTTTGGACGTTTTGTAGGACACAGATGCTAACAAGGTATATGTACTGTTTGAAATGCGGCCACGCTCCCGTATGTTTTCGTTGTTAATGGGCTAGTTACGCCTAACTGGATTTGTAACTGAAATTTCCATTTGGCTTCTGATAACCGGGGACACAGCAAATTACGTGTATCATTTGGCTTCTGTATCATACAGCCCAGTGATGTCGAGACACTGCATGCCTGTAATTTAGTTATTGGCAGTCGGAATAATCGTGGCCGCGATTAACTGTCTGTGTTTGCATTAACCGCCACAAACGTATTGGCGTCGCATGGATCGGAAACAGAAACAAAGTGAACAAATCATCATCATGGCCCGGACTTTAATGAAGAGTAATATGTTAATGAATTTCATGAAACAATTTATAACAATTTACGAACCATTTCAGTTACCTTAGTGTGAAAAAAATATATTTTTGTGGTGTGTTTAAATGCATATTTACACCTATGTTTTGGCAAAATATACTATCTGGACAAATTTTTGCCATATTAGTTGATTTTTCGGACAAATCGCGTCTTTGAGGAAACGAAAATACAAACATGAAAATGGTGCTGACACGACAGTCTTTCAGGTGATATTGTCCAAAATAAACACAACCGTTGCTACAAAGTATTATCCATTAGAACTGTAGTAGACAGGAAGCCTAACATACTACTGTGTTCACTGATTTAAATATTGTTGCGCGTATTCTACGAAGCGCTCTCGAAGCCAGCAAGGTGGTTTACGACGTAAAAAACATCACACGCGTGCTCACACTATTGTTTTAATACGACATTAGTCTGATTCAAAATGCGGAAAGTAAATTGCGAGATTTTTTTATTTATTTATTTTATTTATTTATTTATTTATTTTTTGTAAATTTATCGGACCAAACTACGTGGTCATCAGTCCGTAGCTTACAAACTACTTAAACCTAGATAAACTAACCTAATGACAACACACACACCCATGCCCCAGGGACGACTCGAACCTCCACGGCTAGCAACCGCGCGCTCCGCAGCGAGACGCTTTAGACCGCTCGGCTACTCCACCGCGGCTGCGAGATTTCGCTTCTAAACTATTCGAAGTGAAAGTTAGTGCATAAAAGTGCATTGATGTGGAACTGTACTGTAATACAGCCAAACACAACCGTCCTGTGTAGAGAAGTGTTGAATGTGACAGCAGAAAATACTGTTATTTGGGTCAAGCGTGCAACCTTTCTTCAAATACATGACATAGTGTTTTGTAACACCCCACTGGAGAAAATGAAATATGTACCTTTCAGACAGTTCTTGGAGAAGTACACAAGAAACCCAGTTCCGGATGACTCTACAATGAGAACGAACGATTCATCTGTGTGCTATGAGGCGGTGCTCAACAAAACAAGAATCAGTGTTCATCAGCAAAAAGGTCTGTGACCAGAGATGTGAGTGCACTTTATGTTGTAAATGGTGGTGCGCTAAACGTTCTTGTGTCTAGAGAAGTGTACCTCCTAACGTGGTAAGGTCACGAGAGAATAAACAACTCGACACTTGGTACTTTGACAACTCTCTAAGGCTACTATCGTTGGATGGTGTGAACAGTAAAATCGCAATGAATTAAAAACTCAAACGACTTGTTTCTAGTCTCATTCCCTTGAAATATGTGTCGTACTACGATTTAATTTCGAGGGTAAATTTAGCGATATGTGCATATTGACTGTAAATACCTACCGAAACCCATTAGTGACATGAAACTAATACATTTTTACGTTATACCGACTGCCTACCAGTACTATGAACATCGGAAAAACAGTAAGCGATAAACGTCTTTCCTTCCACCATTTTGCTGCCCATCTCAGAGAAAAACAGTTTCATGAATGTTTTAAATTGTCTACGTTTTTTGCAACTGTTTAAGTGCTCTCATTCTCAAATAGTGAATAAATGTAGCCTCGTTTTACAAGCTGTACATAACGCAGCACATTTTGGCTTATCACATTGTTTATGACGTAATGTTCAAATGTTTTTAAAGCTTATGGGACTTAACTACAGGGTCATCAGTCCCTAAACTTACTAACTACTTATGAACTAACTAAGACTAAGGACGGCACAAATATCCATGCCCGAGGGGGGATTCGAACCCCCGACCATAGTGGCCGTGCAGACCATGACTGGAGCGCCTCAGTCCCCTCGGCCACCGCGGCCGGCTATGACGTAATATTTTCTGTATTATGTATCGTAGTTGGTTTATACCCCCCATAGATTGTTGTCTGACAGAGCATAATGTGTATAGAAAGTTTCATTGATATTGGACCAATAATTTAGGAGCAGACGTGGAACATGAACACACACACACACACACACACACACACACACATATATATATATATATATATATATATATATATATATATATATATATATATATATATGAGCACGTCCATTTTTACTGTATGTATAGATCCATGCACGAAATGGGACTTTCCACACAATATCTCATTGTCAGTAACTACCTACGTACGTGTGCAGATCACTAATGTCGGTGTCTGTAATATTATTGCGCTTATAACTGATAAGCGTTTTTAATGTTACTCTTCTTTTAAAAACACTACGGGTGTGTCGTATCTACACAGATATTATGCTGATTGTTAACACTTCCATCATTGTGTGCACAAGTGTTTTCTGAAGTTCAGAGGCAAATCAACAACCACACATCTGTTACCTTCCGAAGTGGATTTATTAAACATACATTTTCATTTAGTGTTTTTAAAGGAAATACAGGCCTGATTAGTTTATTCGAATGCTAACTTGTGGAAATAACAGTGGAATAAAGAAAATTGATTTCTCACATTTCCAAACTCTGTTTTGCACAATTTGACACAGATTAATTTCGCGGTGAACACGAGGTTGTGGGAACTTTCCATCCCACGTCAAATGTAATAATGTTCCTTGAATGCCTTAAAAGTGTCTGTTTTTGTGTTTGATATGGCATGTTCTGAAGGATCATAAGCATATTACTGGATAGAAAACTGAAAATCTGGAATTACTTAAAATATGACACACACAGTTTCCTTGAGTCATCGAGCGACACGTATGATAACATGTATGTCAAACGTTATGAATACATTGGGTGCTTTACACAATCTATATGTTAAAGGAAGCAGCATATCGTCTGTTTTCTCGTCGAAGAAACGTTGAGGAGATTTAGGGGTAGCTACCTTCAGAATACACAACGCCTTTTCCGTATTTACGTAAGCACAATCAAAATTAAGAGAGATTAAGTCATTTCATCCGTTATTGCAAGGGAGTAGTTCGGATTCTCGTCAAAATTAACTTTGGAGACTCAGCGACAGACGAAAAGGGAATTACGGAAAAGTATTTGCAGAGCTAAATTGAATTCCTTTCACAGTATTATCAAAACTACTCCACTTTCAAGACGGCACAAGTATTAATTATCTCTTAGTCGTTCCCGACTTTTCCAACATGAGTCTTGTAGGAGAGGAGTGTGACGTATCACGTTGTAGTCTACGAATTCTTTATTAGGAGATACATGTAGAGCGTGACGTTAACCCATCTGCTACAGAAAATATATTGCCGCTAAATTATCAGCAACTTCACTGTAAAATATGATTACACATCAACACCTACACTACTGGCCATTAAAATTGCTATACCAAGAAGAAATTCAGATGATAAACGGGTATTCATTGGACAAATATATTATACTAAAACTGACATGTGATTACATTTTCACGCAATTTAGGTGCATAGATCCTGAAAAATCAGTACCCAGAACAACCACCTGTGAGATTATCGCCCAATAGAAATATTGGTAATTAATAGGATATGATAATTACTCAGTATGAAGTTCACTGCAAACATTGACCATGCCAATGCACCAAATGTTACACAATTTTAATCTTATTAATTATGGTAGCAATGTATGTACGCATTGGGTGACAACATTTATAGTTAGGCCATAGGTAGAAATTCTCCACGTTGAGATTTGCTGTGTGCTTGTAGCTGACGGGAGGCCAGCGAGCAGGCCGACGTTGGTGGGTTGTTCCAGCTTAGGATTTTCCAGGCTCGTTTCCGGTGAGGGGGGGAGAGGGACAATGGCGAGTGCCAGGCGCAGTGCAGTGCACAGCGTGAAATAAAATATTCTAATACTACTTGCATTTGAAGTAATACGATGCAGTTAGGAACCTTTAAGGCCCTCATTACAAAATAGCCTGTTGATAAATAAACAATACATTAGCTGATATAGTCACATATGGCGTAATATGTTTAATTGACAATGAAAAGTAATAAATTACCAATGAATACAAGACAGTTACACAACTAGCATGGCAATGTTTGTTTATAAAAATAATATATTAACTATTTCTCATTTTATTTTCAATTAATCTTGTGTATTTTATCTTGAAATATTCAGTTAAATCACTTATCTGTGATATAAGAAATTGCACGATTATAATAAATAGTACAAAGGATGTTTATACCAATATAAAAACCTAAGAAGACATTTGTTTAATGTGTAGTGTAATTATTTTGATTTTAAGTAAAGTTTTAGAAATATATTGGCTGAGCGCTGTACGTTGGCAAGACGGTTACAACAGCTCACATGGGGAAGTTGATGACGTAGGGAAAAAACCCGGCAGTTGGGCTTCTGGCGCGCGCGCGCGCGCGCGCGCGCGTGCGCTGCCCTGGTAGGAGTCGGGAGCGAGTCGTGTAGCTGGACGGGCGCGGCGTCGCTCTGCACGGTCGGCGTATGGATCTCCAGGTGGAGACTATAGCATTTTGTGTGGCAATCGCCAGGTGTGGTTGCTCGTCGTAGACTGCACCAAGTATATCAGAGTGCTACTGTGTGTTGCAAATATATAGCCGGTGGAACATCGCATTGAATTAAAGTGACTGTGTTTTGTTAATGTAACATGTGTCGTCGCAAAACCGTATTTGAGACAGGCACATGGTGTGAAAACAATTTGCGACAAATATTCATTTTGTCTGGGGGCTCACGAGCTATAACTTTATTAAGTAAATGTATCAACGTACAGACGTATCAGCCACAGGGTTCTATATGATGAAATAAACAACATAATGTGAACTTTCACATATTTTCAAAATAGTTATTAGTACACCCCTTTCTCACATGAACTTGACTTTATTATGAATTTTTTTGTTAATCATATGCAGGGAATGAAAGCTACGAACGTGTGATATCATCCACTAGAAAACGAGTCAAGCAGTAGCAATCGCAGTTCCAGTGTTTTTGCATGTTTAGGAATTTGGTTCGCAGTTGGTGGTTGTGAGTTTTAAAAATTAAACTTCCCCTATTTAAACTCTCACCCCGAACACTCACCCTCGCACAATTACGGCCTTGATAGGCCTTGGCATTGAGTCAAACAGCGCTTGGATGGCGTGTACAGCTACAGATGCCCATGCGGCTTCAATACGATAGCACAGTTCATCAAGAGTACTGACTGGCGTATTGTGACGAGCTAGTTGCTCGGCCACCATTGACCAGACGTTTTCAATTGGAGAGAGAGCTGGAGAATGTGCTGGTCAGGGCAGCAGTCCAACATTTTCCGTTTCTAGAAAGTCCCGTACAGGACATGCAACATGCGGTCGTGGATTATCCTGCTGAAATGTAGGGTTTTGCAGGGATCGAATAAAGGGTAGAGCCAAGGGTCGTAATACATCTGAAATGTAACGGCCACTGTTCAAAGTGCCGTCGATGCAAACAAGAGGTGACCGAGACGTGTAACCAATGGCACCCCGTACTATCACACTGGGTGATACGCCAGTATGGCGATGACGAATACACACCTCCAATGTGCGGTCACCGAGATGTCGCCAAACACGGATGGGACCATCGTGATGCTTTAAACAGAACCTGTATTCATCCTGAAAAATGACGTTTTGCTATTCGTGCAACCAGGTTCATCATTGTGTACACGATCGTAGGCGCTCCTGTCTCTGTGATGCAGCGTCAAGGGTAGCCGCAGCCACGGTCTCCAAGCTGATAATCCATGCTGCTGCATACATCGTCGAACTGTTCGTGCAGATGGTTGTTGTCTTTCAAACGTCCCCATCTGTTGACTCAGGCCTCGAGACATGTCTGCACGACTCGTTACAGCCATGCGGATAAGATGCATGTCATCTCGACTGCTAGTGATACGAGGCCGTTGGGATCCAGCACGGGGTTCTGTATTGCCCTCCTGAACCCACCGATTCCATATTCTGCTAACAGTCACTAGCTAGCGACTGTGCCATGGCGGAGCGGCCGAGCGCATTGAGGCGCTATGCTACGAAGAGCGAGGCCGTTCCCCGTCGGGAGTTTGAATCCCCCCTCGAGCATGGATGTTTGTACCGCCTTTAGTATAATCGAGTTCATAAGTAATTTGCAAGTTAAGGACTGATGACACCGCAGTTACGGTCCATAAGCTTTACAAACATTTGAACATTTTGATAGCGACCAACGCAAGCAGCAGTACGATAAACCGCAATTGCGATAGGCTACAATCAGACCTTTATCAAAGTCGGAAACGTGGCCGGCCGCGGTGGCCGAGGAGACTGAGGCGCTCCAGTCACGGTCTGCACGGCCACTACGGTCGGGGGTTCGAATCCCCCCTCGGGCATGGATATTTGTGCCGTCCTAGTTTGTAAGTAGTTCATAAGTAGTTTGTAAGTTTAGGGACTGATGACCCCGTAGTTAAGTCCCATAAACTATACAAACAACATCGGAAACGTGATGGTACGCATTTCTCCTCCTTACACGAGGCAACGCCGGTCAACTGCTGTTTGTATATGAGAAATCGGTTGGAAACTTCCTCATGCCAGCACGTTGTAGGTGTCGCCACCGGCGCCAACCTTGTGTGAATGCTCTGTGAAGGTAATAATTTGCATATCACAGCAACTTCTTTCTGTCGGTTAAATTTCGCGTCTGTAGCTCGTCATCTTTGTGGTGTAGCAATTTCAATGGCCAGGAGTGTATATTTGAAATAACAACCCATAACGCGATGCAAGGTAGTGTTAGTATGTATTCCCTGTTGCATTTCATACTATTTGCAGATTACAGGCGAGAAGATTTTCGGTCTGCATCACTCTACTTAAGTGTACGTTTCTTAGAATTTCGTTCCAAATTCATTACGGGCCATGTACTTTGGATGAACACGAACCGTGACAAAGAGGGCAACCACCCAGAAGACGTCGTCGTATGTAAACATTACTTCGCACAGAATCAGGGTGTTCCCATGAGAGCGTACAAAAATTGACAAGGTGTAGAAGATGCTCCACTAAACAGTTTGAAGTAGGAAACCTGGGGCTGGAGAAGAAAGCTAAAGGAGAAAATGGGAATACAATCCTATTACCGCGTACTTTTTTATTTATATTAATTACATCAACTGCAAAAATATTAAACCTTATTGCGCACAAGTTGTGCATTTACGATACATTATTTAACACAGAGGTCTATGATTGATTTCATGCGGTTTTTGCACGTCAGTACGTGGTGTGGGTTACAATGTTTTCCACAGAGCTCACATATGCACATCAAGTTCGGATCGTAGTATGTCTTGGTCCTGCAGGCTGCCTGATGGTAGCCATGGACTTCCATGGAGTTTACGAAGTGCCTCAGCTCCTGGTTTGCGCTGGTCCATGCTCTGTTCATCGTGGCCTCTGAACAGCAGAACTATGGCCACATCTCCTTTTATTTTCTTCTCCCTCTCTAACCATAGTTTCTTCCAATTGTCTGTGTAGGGCAGTTTGATGAAATGTAGTATTTTGCTGAAGCTGCATGGATATCTGTACCTGTACACGCCATCCAAGCTCTGTCATACTCAGTGCTCAGGCGTATCAAGGCCGTTATTACAGCCAGCGGTGGTTGTTCTGTGTACTGATTTCTCAGGATCTATGCACCCAAATTGCGTGAAAATGTAATCACATATCAGTTCTAGTATATTTGTCCAATGAATATCCGTTTATCATCTGCATTTCTTCTTGGTGTAGCAATTTTGATGACCACTATTGTATGTTACAATGGTTACAATTGTAATTAGTGTATGAGACATTACGATATTTTCTGGCTCAGCTGTTTTCTTTGGTTTTTCATGGCGTTTACTTAGAGCGATGCACCATGGGCTACCATAATAGTGAAAAAGTCATTCTCGTTGCCCTCTAATGTGGTGTGTGATCACTTCGAAGGAGCAGTGCAGTTGCACACCATAGTGACATGGACAGTATAAAGTTATCAATAAGCTCTTGAGGGATACTTGGACATTCTTCCATGAGTGCAATATCAAACTCTTCAGCCTTTGTGCGTCTACCAATTGTATCCCAGAAATGCTGAATCGGATTTAAGTCCGATGAACAAGCTGGCCATCCGTTCACTCAGTTTCAAGCATTTTGTCCACCATTGCAGCTCTGTGGGAAAGAGCGTTATCATCCATCAGAAGTGTGGTGTCGCACAAGTACAAAGTGTGCGCCACCTACTTTCGCCGCGCGCCGCCATGCACGCACGGCGCGGCGTTCTTACGACGAAAGCCACGAACGCCCTCTGCTGCAACCCCGCTCGTGGCCACCACGGAAAGACATCGTTCACTTGGGACTGAGTTAGGAACCAGTAAAGACTTCGGAATCCGATAGGCACCAGTGAAGACTTGGCTATCAGTTAGGCACTAGGCAGGACTCTAGCTCAACTATGTATCAACGTTCTGCAGTACTATGTAAAAGTTAAGTATTGTATAAATTCTGTGCAATATATATCTCGTTCTAATTTACTCTAGTGTTTCTAGTTTCTGGCTGCTCCTCTCCGTACCTGCACCAGCGTGCTATCTTTATTCCTGTGTCGGTCTCATTCCACTCGGCCACCGACACCTACGACGGGAATGAGACACAAAAGCGGCGACGAGGCTGGGACACAAAAGTGGCGACGAGGATGGGAGTCGAACCCACGCGTGCAAAGCACAAAAAGAAGCAACCCATCTCCTATGGCACCAGCGTAGGCCATACTGAAAAGGCGAATGATCTGGTCTCTATATCTCTGAGCAGTCAAAGCACCATTCTGAACGACATAGAGGTCCGTACGGCATCCAATACTGTCTTCTGCCCACACCATTCGTCTACCACCATTATATAGTGGGGTTTCCTGTACATAAGGAGGATTGTTCCAAGTACCTCCGACTGTCCGGCTGGATACAAAATCTTGACTCATCAGTGACTGAAGCCGGCCATTCGTTACGACTCCAATCCTGATGTTCCTCCGCCCAGTTTCTGTGGGCTAAACAGCGTCGTGGTTTTAATGGGACACGTGCGTAGTCGCTACAATCCCGAAGGCCATTTCGGACTGTTTGTGTTGATATTGCGCGTCCTCTTGCTGCCTCGAGTGTGCGTTAGGGCTGAGTTGTATTTAGCACCCTGTCTCGACGGGCTGTTAACCCTATCATTCCCAGTGTTGTTGCTGGGCAACAACGTATTAGAAGCTGTAAAGTTGCATGGTTATTGATTAACAACATGATTCTAGTACGATATTTTGCCACATGGTACGGCGTGTAGGCACTTCTGAGGCATTCATTTGTCCTTCTTGGAGGTTGTGTCACGTTGCCGTATGTATGTGGCTGTGAGTGTGAGCGTGAGTGTAGTCGATTATATTTTATTTCAGCAGTGAATTGTCTTGTCTTTGGTGCTGTGGCGAATATTATGCTAGCATATTGATCTGACAGTGTTATATTTCAGTAAAATAACGTCCCAAATAATAATATATCTCTATACAATAGTCTGTGTTGCGCATGAAATAGTCCGATAAAAAAGTTTAAAACACCAATTTTTACGTTTAGTACGCTGTATTAATACAGAAGACACTTAATTTTAATTCTTCCGAAGCTAAATTCATAATGTGGGAATGAAAGGGTTAATTGGAGATAACGGTCATCTCTTGTTGATGTTACCCGTGGATGACCTTGACCTTGCCTTTTTTAAAGGGATCCTGGAAATTTCGGACACTCCAATAACTCTAGGTACCTCCCTCTGTGTCTCTCTCACTTCCAGCCTTTCTTTGGCATGGAGGGCCATAGCTTCGTGTAAGTTACGTTGCTCTTGCATTGCAATAGCTGCTCACTACACCATCTGAACCCAACTACTTGTATAATTCGTTTGGCAGAGAAAACACTAGTCAGCACCAATGCCCTCTGCGGCAACTTTTTGTTCACGTAATTTTTCCTAATGGAATAAGTAGTTAGTTACAATTTATCGTTTTGCGGTTCTTCCCATATGGTAACATCTGTCACTATTGTTCCGCTTATGAATTTTTGTGCGCTGTTTTGGTACTCCCACACTCATCTTTAGACGAGCAATCTGAATTCCTTATAGAGAGTAAACAATATGCTTGAAATAAAATGGAGGAATTTTATAAATATCTCAGAACTGCAAATAAATGTGGGACTTTTTAGCTATCATTTTTATCGACAGAACGTAAAAAAATACTTCTGAATGATTATTCCCGTGGGTTCTTGAATATTCAGTTAATGAAAGTGATACTAGTACTTTTTCCAGTTTAAGGTTTAAGTTTATTCCTGGATTGTTTTCCAAATTTCAAACATTAAACGTCTGAATATGGCATTGTAACCCGAAAACCGGTTAACTTGTGATTTTTAATTCAGAAAGAATAGTTTCTTTGCTATAGCAGAAAACAATACAGTATATTTTTCAACAAGGATACTACATTAATTTGATAATGCCATTGTTTCTCTAATAATGTGCTTAGCGGTGAATCGATTTGTGGATAGTACCAAAACAAAACGGACACATAGTTTCAATCGCTATCAGACAACTCTTTTCCCGTATGTGTGTCCTTTGTTTTCGTCATTAATTTTGTTTCACGAATTTATTTCAATCGTTGTGAGAGCTCCTTGATGATTATTTCTTTTTCCTATGACATCTTCTGCCTTACTTCCAATATATCGGTCACGGCGCGTGCCAAGGGCTTTTGGCAAAGCACTCCATCCCTGGCGCCCGACCAAAACATTTAAAGTTTTTTTCCCCACCTGTTCTGAGACGTTTTGTGTGACCCCCGAAGCACTGCAATTCATTCGTCAGTATGCAGCAATCACTAGCAACGGTCAGATCGGAATTTACAATTTAACCGAGGCTCAATTTTGTATGTCTCCTTCATAGATATCTGCTCTTGTCATGACATACGTGCTCATAGCTAAATTAATAATACATACAACAATATATATATATATATAAAGCGGTTTGGAGATTCGCGATTTGTTGTTGTTGTAGTCTTCAGTCCGCAGACTAGTTTCATGCAGCTCTCCACGCTACCCTGTCCTGTGTAATCCTCTTTATCGTACAATAAGGACAGCAACCTAGATGTTTTGTATCTGCTTACTGTACTCATTTGTTGGTCCCTTCACTTAGTCAGGATGTGCCAGAATCTCCTTTTCTCCCCAATTCTACTTTTTCTAAATAAGTTGAAAACCTTAAATCATCGAAAGTTCTACAGACATAGTGATAAAATTTTGAGAAAATGTTAGATTCGATTTTGCACATGTTTTTAATTATCCACTGGAATGCCACATGATATATACGCAATATATATGTAATAAACCTGGAAACTCGGATATGCTCGTTTGTTCAAAATTTTTAACTCTTAACTGTCATGCAGCGGTTACGTGAAACTGCACCAGTTTCTTACAACTTCCCTTTGTTAAAGTATTGAAGCTACAACTTCTACCATTTACATATGTTTGTTCGAGTGTGGGAGTCATGCAGTGAAGATATTCTGTTTGTATCATTGCTAGCTTCTGCATTGATGTATGGAACGGTCTGTGAGATCGCGGCATACCAGTTAGGTAATTTTTCTCAGGTATTTATTTTCTATACATTTAAATTTATTTTTATTTCTTCAGATTCGAATAGGGACTTATAATAAAACATTATTCGAGGTTAATTCATTCCGTAATGGTGGCAGCTACACGATATATATCGAGAAATATAATCGGAAAGGACCCTAATTTTGAAATTCGTTTCCCGATTGGCTTGTCAGGCGACTACAAAATCAAACTTCCTTCAAAAAAACCTTATAAAGTTGAAAGCAAATACAGTTCAAATTCTGAGGAACAGTGAGATACTGCATATTGCAAATATCAGATAAATAACTTCAAAAATTCAGCTATTTGAGGAGACGTTTAGAAAAGGAAAAACATGTCACTTCCTCCCTCCGAAACTGACTAATGTCCTCGTCAACGGTTTTTGACATACAATTTAATATCTTGCATGAGCACGAATAATGTATAAAAGAGAATTTTTATAAAACAGTGACAAACTTGAAAATGCTTGAAACTCCCTGGCAGATTAAAATTGAGTGTCAGAACCGGGACTCGAACCAGGGACCTACCTTTGCGTTTCACGGGCAAGCGCTCTACCGAATGTGCTATCCCGGCACGCTTCACGGTTAGTCCTCACAACTTTACTTTTGCCAGTCTCTCGCCTCCTACTTTCTAAACTTCACAGAAGTTCTCCTGCGAAACTTGCAGAACTAGCACTCCTGGAAAAAAAAAGGATATGTTGAAGACATGGCGTATCCACAGCCTAACGGACGTTTCCAGAATGAAACTTTCACTCTGAAGCGAAATGTTCGCTGAAATGAAACTTCTTGGCAGATTAAAATTGTGTGCCTGAACCGGGACTCGAACGTGGGACCTTTGCCTTTCACGGGCAAGCGTTCTCAAAGGTCCCAGATTCGAGTCCCGGTTCCGGCACACAATTTTAATCTGCCAGGAAGTTTCACATCAGTGCACACACCGTTCCCGAGTGAAAGTGCAATTTTTGAAAATTCTTGCCCCCACAGTGCAGTTACGGCGATTTTAAAACGTGTCAACCCAAATACAACAAGAATTTAAATAGATATTAACAATCTAGTTTGGTGGGTATGCGTGTACGGTAGTGGTTTATAGAAGGAAATACTGTTAAACATTCCAAAGCATAAACAAAAGATATTTTCAACGAAAATTTGTTTATATACATCTGGCGTCTATTCAGAAAGAACAGTCGTCACTTCTGAACCTGCAGTTGTTATTATTTCATATTCACAGAATATATGACATCAACTGGGAATGGGCAAAGCTGACAATGTGTACCCAGCTGGGTTCGAACCCAGGTCTCCCGCTTTCTAGGCATTTGCGCTGACCGCTACACCACTGGGGACCGCTACACCGCCAGTGGTGTAGCTGTCAGCGCAACTGCCTAGAAAGCGGGAGACCTGGGTTCGAACCCAGCTGGGTACACATTGTCAGCTTTGCCCATTCGCAGTTATGGCATATATTCTGTGAATATGAGAATATGTTTGTTTAAATAGACACCCCATTTTATTTTTATGCTATCTGTAGCATGAAAAATATAAAAATGATTTCGGTAGCTTCGACATATGCCAATTAGATCCCGAGTAATTACGAAGCGAATTTAACGCTGAACAGGCAAAGAAGCTGCTAGTCCTGCCTAGCCACTGACAGCGTGCATCCATAACAATGAGTGGAGAAAGCTCTGAACAGGAGGTTGCAATGCACCCCAGATATGGTCAATAATGTTCATGTCTATGGAGTTTGTGACCAGTGGGTGTGTTTAAATTAGGAAGAGTTCCTGGAGCGAGTATATAGGAATTCTGGACGTTTGGGTGTCGTATTGTCCTGCTGGAATTGTCCAAGTTCGTAGAAATGCACAATGGACATGAATTGATGTACTTGATCAGCCAGGATGGATACGTACATATCACCTGTCAGTCGTATTCAGACGAATCAGGAGCCCCATATCACTCCACCTGCACACGCCTCACACCATTACAGGGTCTCCACAAGGTTCAACAGTCCCGTGCTTCCACTCAGGGTCGAGTGACTTATAAGGTTTTCTCCATAGCTATACACGTCTATTCGCTCGATAAATTGGAAACGGGACTCGTCAGACCAGGCTACATGTTCCCAGTCGGTGCATTGTGCGTGTTCACGGGCCCGGGAGAGGCGTAAAGCCTTGTGTCGTGCAGTCAGCAAGGGTACACTAGAGCCTGTATAGAGAGAGAGAGGGAGAGAGTGGGCATGCGTGATGTCGCTGCTGATTGGCTGAAAACCCAGGACGCCATGTGTGGTGTCGCACAAGTACAAAGTGCGCGCCACCTGCTTTCGCCGCGCGCCGCCATGCACGCACGGCGCGGCGTTCTCACGACGACAGCCACGAGCGCCCTCTGCGACAACGCCGCTCGTGGCCACCACTGAAGGACATCGGGCACTTCGGACTGAGATAGCAACGAGTTAGGACCTTCGTAATCAGATAGGCACCAGTGAAGACTTTGCTATCGTACAGGCACTAGGCAGGCCTCTAACAACTATGTCTCAACATTCTGCAGTACTATGTAAAAGTTAAGTATTGTTGCATACTGTGCAATATATATCTCTTTCTAATTTACTCGAGTGTTTTTAGTTTCTGGCTGCTCCCCTCCGTACCTGCACCAGCGTGCTGTCTTTGTTCCTGTGTCGGTCTCGTTCCACTCGGCCACCGACACCTACGACGAGGCTGGGACACAAAAGCGGCGACGAAGTTGGGACACAAAACCATGTTTTTACCACACTTTGCATGTTTTGTATGGGTGTGAATAGCTACCGTGTGCGTTTCTGTACTTTAGAGGATCTGTAATGCTTCTGACACCGATTTCTCTGTACAGTTATTCACAGGTTGTGTTACCGTAGAAACTGCTAACTTTTGACTTTTGCACATCTTCTGTTGGTTCTGTTTACGTGTTGTTCGTCGGTCGTTGACGATAACTTTAGAACTTAGCGGCAATTTTTAAGGTCAAATGTTGATTTGAAGTGAATTACTAAGTGTAATTAATAATGGGTGTTACACAATCATTAAGAACAGTCAAGAGAAATGACTCGTTGTTCCGCTGTTCGCTGTAAAAGCTGAAGATTGTTATATAATGCTTGCGTTCGCAAGAAATGAACAAAGACAGAAACAGTGGGCGGTGAAACTTTACTGAGAAAGCGGAACCGTTATGGGTGACTTATGGAAATCAAAGAATTATTCCTGTCTGTATGAAATACATATTTTCTGCAGTTCGCTCCCCTCATCCCCCCGTCCCCGCCTAATGCAGCAAAGGCATTGATGAAAATAAGTAAAGGAAATACTACCTGCTCAGTTGACGCGTGGGTATTGAATTCGCAATGTGAAGATCACGAGTTGGAATCCGGTAACTGGTAAAAGTACTGTTACTAGGTATGTTTTAACATGGCTACGGCACCTTGCCCTTAGTTGTGTATTATTAGCTATTCACAATCCTATAATTGGTTACGGGATGTAACAGTGTATATCTTCACTTACTTATTTGGAGTCTGTTTCTGCTGTTTCAGTACAGATAGTACTGGTATTTTTCCCATTTTCTGTGGTACTGTGTTCCTATAAGTATGTACAGAATGAAGTTTTTGGTATTTACCAGTATAGAAAAATGTTATAAGATCGACAGGAATACAGTTAAAATGCATTACTTAGGGGCGGTAAGTGATAATATGTACTAATTTCAGCATCACTTTCTTTGAG
Organism: Locusta migratoria; assembly: GCA_026315105.1. Classification (NCBI taxonomy): domain Eukaryota; kingdom Metazoa; phylum Arthropoda; class Insecta; order Orthoptera; family Acrididae; genus Locusta; species Locusta migratoria. The sequence goes on along the minus strand of CM048747.1, from coordinate 225,635,570 downwards.
ATGCGTGACATGAAATATCTCTCTTTCTATTAATAAACTGCCATCTGTCGAAGTTACCAGAACATCGTAAAGTATCTTTTTAATATTCGGCAGACGGAGAATTCTTTGCTTACAACTTTATTAGGCCCATATGAACATTACGGCGGGGCTTAAGTGACGAAAGATACGTGGAAAGAGCTTTAGATAAAAGTCAGTTGGCCTTCACCTAAATTCTGTTCCTTTCTCTCACTCCAACACTTCCCTCGGCGATATTGCTACCGCACTCGTGCCAATGTCGGGAGATTTAATCGCGTAGCACTGCACGCGAGAGCCGTAGAACTACCTGCATCGTCAGTGCGTGTAGCAAAATTTTCTGGACTCTAACCTGGCTTCTTTGTTATATCTGATGTCCCCACGCAGAATCAGCGCACAGGTCGTGGATCTTCTTCTCTTGAAGTAATGTGCTGTGGAAGCTTTGGAACTGGAGACTAGGCCCGTAGTTAATATTTCAAAAAGTCGGGATGCCAGTTGTTTCATAATGTATTGTTATGCCCCGAAACAACAAACGACATATATCACACTGTTCCTTGTTATACACTTGTACAAAATGTTAATCTTCCTAATTCTACACGTGCTGACCTGTCGTGCTGAACTATCTCTCTGAACTCTCTCTCTGAACTGCCTGCTACCTTGCAGTGCCGTTCCCGCGTACTCTTACTTTTGGCGGGAAGCGCCACTTCTCCAACATAGTTATTCATTTGTTTAACGTAATTAAAGCTTTTCTAAATAAACAAAACACACGATAATAAACCTTACTCTAAACATATTTACAATAAATCATATCAATTTCTATACATTAGTTTATCTAATTCTTATTACTAAAGAAACTTAGAGAGGATATTATACAGAGTTGGGGGCAACCAATGAGAATGTTTCTGGGTAGCATTAGCGCAATTTCTCACAGTAATGCAGTGTGCTACACCACCTGTTATGTTTTCCCACCCATTCCACTTGTGACGTGTCCTCCCAGCTACAAACTTTCTTAACACCTGGTACCTTATGGCCCTAAGTCGACCATCCTACAACATACATGAATGGCATTTGTTTTAACCCTGTACTGATTAGTAAGTTAGAATATGTGCTTTGGTCACATGGGTCGAACTGGTGCCTTATTTCAGTCGTTAAGTGGCTGCTTTTCTGTGTGGGTTGTTATCTAAGCGCACGTCCTGCTCGCAGTCTGGTAAAAACATGGCGGACACCGGCCGGTTGGCCACTCTCTCCCTATACAGGCTCTCTAGGGTACACTAGTGGGTCTTCAGCATCGAATGCCGGTATCGTTGAATGGCCCGCACGCTGACACTTGTTGGTGGTACAGCGCTGAAATGTGCAGCAATTTGGAGGAAGGTAGCACGTCTGTCACGTAGAAAGATTGCCATCAGTCGTCGAAGGACCCGTTCGTACATATTTCCCCGCCAGCAGCCATGTCGGAGATTAGATGTTTCACTGGATTCCAGAAATTTAAGGTGCACTCGTGAATTGGTCGAAGGAGAAACTCCCTACCTCATCGCTGCCTCGGGGATGTTGTGTACCATCTCTCGTGCGCTGACTATAACACCACGTTCAAACGCATTTAAATTGTGATAAACACCGTTGTAGCAGAAGTAACTAATCTAACGCCTGAGCCAGCCACCTGCTGCCGACAGCAGCGCCGTCCTCCGAGCGTTTACATATCTCTGCATATTGTTGTTGTTGTGGTCTTCAGTCCGCAGACTGGTTTGATGCAGCTCTCCAAGCTACCCTGTTCTGCGCAAATCCCTTCATCCGAGAATATGTTAGGAAACCTACATCATTTTGAATCTGCTTACTGTATTCCTCCCTCGGTCTCCGATTTTTATCCCATACACTTCCCTCTAATGCTAAGTTGACAATTCCTTGATGTCTCAGAATGTGTCCTACCAATCTATCGCTTCTCTTAGGATATGCCAGAAACTCCTTTTCTCCCCAATTCGGATAAACACCTCCTCATTAGTCACGTGATGTATCAATCTAATCTTGATCATTCGTCTGTAGCACCACATCTCAAAAGCTTCTATCATCTTTTTGTCTGAACCCCTTATCGTTAACGTTTCATTGCCATATAATGCCGGCCGCGGTGGCCGAGGGGACTGAGGCGCTGCACGGCCACTACGGTCGGGGGTTCGAATCCCCCATCGTGCATGGATATTTGTGCCGTCCTTAGTATTAGCTAGTTCGTAAGTAGTTTGTAAGTTTAGCGACTGATGACCCCGTAGTTAAGTCCCATAAGCTATACAAACATTTGAACATTTGAAACAACCGTTGTAGCAGAAGTAACCAATCTAACGCCTGCGCCAGCCACCTGATGCCGACTGCAGCGCCATCCTTTGAGCGTTTACATATCTCTGCATACATATGCTTATATCGGTTTCTTGGTATTAAGCAGATATCACGCTTCTACTTAAGCATGAACCTCACGTTGCCCGTAATCGTGCTCTATCTGCGCGCGATTTGTAGGAATGTAATAGGCGTATTGCGATGCGACCAACGCCATTCTTTATGTGATTTTTCATAATGTTCACAGCATAAAAATAGTATCCAGTATTCATAAAAAACACATTTATATATGTTTGTGTTGAAGTTATATATATATATATATATGCGCATAAATTTCACTCTGCAGCCAAAGCTACACATCGCAAACGAATAGTGTTTGTTTGTGGTAGTCGGTATCACTCTCCCATTGTGCACTATGCTGGTAGAAAGTTGATAACGATAATGGGGTGGAAGATATGGAAGTTGAAAGTTGCCGACTTATATAAAATCCTACGAGTGGATGTCAATATTTTGGTCTTTGGAAAAAACTACACAAGGAGACAAAGGACCTCTCTGTGGTGTAGTTCAAAGTCTCCCGTTGTACACCATACCAGTTCCGTGTTGCTACCTATAAGAGGGTGGAAGATATAGTGGTTGAAAGTCGTCAGATTATATAAAATTCGGACGGAAGACCAGCGATCACTTTTGACACTTTAATAACAAAGAGATTATATACAGCGAAACGTGATGCACAGTCTTTAGTAGTTTTTCTGCAACAAGCATACGAATAAAGAAAAATAAGTGCATATTGCAGTTTGAAAAGTAAAACTACCAAGAAAGATGCCAAAGCATAAGAAAGAAACTTCGCGTTCTCGATCCGTATCTAAAATACAGAAAACGGGGCTGAAAAGTGAATCTACAGACGATAGAAACTTGAAATTTGTAGACGTCGTTTATCTTACACTGTATGTATCAGCGATTTTTTTATATTCCCAGATATTCCCCCGAAAGTGGGTGAAACAGGGGATGAACGATTTTTATTTTATTTTATTTTCTTAAAATACGTTGCTATTCTGGCAACTTTGAAGCAAGAAATACAAAAATTCGGATTTAGACTTTTTGATTGTAATTTTAAAAACAAGTGTTTCGATATTTTTGGAAATTCAATCATTAAGCTGGTGGAATAAGGGAGAATCTCTTAAGGGAGCTACTAAGACTATTTTGGTACTAGAAATGCGAAAATTTCGGTTTGGAACCATGGTTAGAATTAAAAAAACGTGTTTCGGGATTTTTTGAATTCTGCCATCAGTGATGCAATAGAATTGATTAGGAAGGCATTTCTAAACCTAAATCTACGAAAATTTATATTTAGAAGTACAAACAACCTATCTATATTAATAAAAATGAATTGCCACATGAATTGAAAGCGCATCACTTGAGAATGGCTTCACCGATTTGGCTGTGTTTTCTTTGTTCTGTTCGTAATTCTCAGGACAATGTTTGTATGAAAGAATATATTTTGGAAAATCTAGCGGAAATATCACAATTTGAGAAAAACTGAAAGTATGCTTCCAGCTGGGATCATTTTCTAGATTCTCCAATAATCATTCGCTACTCGCCTATCGACCAAATACGCCGTAACAGACCGAACAGATACGCCAAGGAGGTTAGAGTAAATGGCATTCTGCACACAAGGTTAAAACGGTCAGTTAGATTTAATATGAAACGTTGTTTCTTTAGAAACCCTTCGTATTATTCTTACCTCCAGGGTGTTATTGGTGGTGATCATATCTTGGGAGCGTTACAAAGATAGAACTGATGTCAGTTCATGGTGTTTTTGAGTGCTACAAATTGAGTAGAGCTCGTGGTTTATTTTTTAGAACAATGCCGCCATTGCGTCGTAATATCAGTCGGCGGACGCGCAACGCAATCTTACTATCGTAGAAGTCAATGAGACCGACGAAGATCGTACGCAGCGCTTGGAGGTAAATGGAGAAAGAAATTCTCAAGCGCGATCCGTTCTGACTCTGGAACAACGTGTACAGTCGCGATCGACTCACTCAGTTGCAGCTTAGGAACTAAATAATATGGATCATCGACAAAACAGACGGCCACGTGTGACGAATAGAACATATATGATGTTCAGATATGATCCAACAGTCGCTTATGCAGAGGATGCATCAGTTGGCTTCGGAACAAACTGTCGCCATCTAAAATTTGATTGGCTATCTCAAGCTTTGCCACTATTGGTCGGCTTCATTCCCACGATCCAACAGCTGTTGCCAAAATAGCTATATGACGCATGTGTTGCGGATTGTAAAATTTTACCGGTATGTAGCAATGTTGTTAATCATGTTTCGATTGCATTGCTAATAAGACAAGAATTGAACGCGACACAAAGACTTTCGACACGTTGTATTACAATTAATTGTTTTGTTTCATATGTAATTTCTGTCATTAATACAATTATTTTAGATTCAATTCAGAAACCCTCAAGAAGATGTAAAGACGTTATATAAAACATTTCTATTCTGCTCGCTGCGAAAATAACATGCTAAGCTGTGCTGGAAAGATGTGCGGTTTTGTTTTCCCCTTTCCAGTCATTTTTAACATAAAACAGAGCCGGCCGCGGTGGCCGAGGTGACTGAGGCGCTCCAGTTACGGTCAGCACGGCCACTACGGTCGGGGGTTCGAATCCCCCCTCGGGCATGGATATTTGTGCCGTCCTCGTTTGTAAGTAGTTTGTAAGTTTAGGGACTGATGACCCCGTAGTTAAGTCCCGTAAGCTTAACAAATATTTGAACATAAAACAGAAAATTTGTTTTTATGCCCAAATTTATAATCGTAGCTGGTCGTACAAAACAACAATTAGAAGTGAGGCCATTAAGGCTACTAACGTCACAGATAGAGCAGCTCGTAAGGTTTCTCTAATAACCCGTTTCCAATTGATTTACCCATCCATTTTGACTTATATTCCTCATCAAGGTCCCGATTGCAATAACAATAAATAAGATCAGAGAGCGGGGAAGGAGGAAATAGCGAATGGGGGAATGAAATAGATTTGAAATGGGGGGATGAAATGAACGCAGAGAGGATTGGGGAGGAAATGGATATGTTCTGGGATAAGAGGGAGTGTTGCGAAGATAGCGGGAGGAGGAGATGGATTAATAAAAATGAATTGCCGTATGTATGAAGGAGCTTCACTTCAGAATGGCCTCACCGATTTGGCTGATATTGATTTGTTCTGTTCGTAATTCTCAGGACAAGGTTTGTATAAAAGACAATTTTTGGAAAATCTACCGGAAAATATCAGAATTTGAGAAAAAGTGAATGGCCGCTTCCGTTCGGATTATTTTCTAGATTCTCCAACAATCTGCTTATTCATTCCCTACTAGCCTAGCGACCAAACACGCTGTAACGTAGCGAACAAATATGCCAAGGAGCTTAGAATAAAGAGAGATGGCGTCATGCACACAAGGTTAAAACAGCCAGATTTAACATCTTCGAGCATAGATACTGGCAGACAGGGCATAGCATCGTTTCCATGATACCAACATCCCTACAGCTAAACCACTGTTTTTCCAAAAGTCACGTGGTTGTGTACAGCTTTGCCTAGCATTATACAGAGCTTTTTATGGAGGGAAGTAATATTAAATTTCAAGTGAAAGTATAATCAGTTTAAAATGATGACATTTCTTAAAAACTGAAGAGTTGTTTATTATATCCGGCTATTGTTTGCCAACAATCACAGCGTCCTATGGGAACCACGCTGTGTGTATAGCCGCTCTGTTGTTTGTTCGGTCTGTTAGTATCTACGGACGAAGTTTAACATGAAACGTTTCCTTAGTAGCCCCTCCGTATTATTCTTCCTCCATGGTGTTATTGGTGGTTATCATTGGACCATTGCAAAGTTGAAATATATGTCAGTTCGTGGTATTATTGAGTGTTACCAACAAATTTAGTAGAGATAGTGGTTTATTTTTGTAGTACATGTCTCCACTCCGGCATCGTAATATAGGTCAGCGTACGCGCAACGCAATCCTATTAAGTGATCGTAGAGTCAATGAGACCGACGAAGATCATACACAGCGCTTGGAGGTACATCGAGAAAGAAATTATGAAACTCGACCTGTTATGAGTCTGGAACAACGGGTACAGTCGAGTTCCACTCGCTCAGTTTCAGCTTACGCACAAAATAATTTGGATCGTCGACAAAATAGGCGCCAAGTGTGACGATTAGAACTGAACGTTTGGTGGTCAGATACGATGAAGCAGTGGATTATGCAGCAGATGCATCAGTTGGCTCCGGAACAATGAACAATGTTTGTCAATATTGCAATGTTTTGAGATTTCGGCACGAATCGTCGGGATTGTGTTGTGCGGGTGGAAAGGTCAAATTAGCAGAATTGACACCGCCACGAGGGCCACTGGCATCATTGGTTTCTGGCCAAGATCCTCGGGTGAAGCATTTGTTACATAATATACAGAAGAGAGAGAGAGAGAGAGAGAGAGAGAGAGAGAGAGAGAGAGAGAGAGAGAGAGACATTGCCAGGTTTGCTGGTTATAGATAAAAATTATACTATAGGGCCCGTGCGAATACTACTCACTGTAAGTGAAATGACAAAAAAGTTGGGGAAAATGGAAGTAAAGTTGAATGTTCACGCATAGCTTTCTTCAGAATCAATCAATGCAAGTGTTTAAAAGCACAAATGAAAGACCTTGAGTTGATGAGTATTGTTACGTCAAAAAGAACTGCGTACCTTAATTAGTACGGAAGATATCGTAAAACAAATCGATTAAAATATTCAATGCAAGGAAAGAAGGATACCGCGTTTGAATAAAAAAGGATGGAGAGACTTAATTCTGATACTTGATGACAAATCTGCGAATGGATACCTTTCGTTCAAATCAAAAATGAAGGAAATCGGACGGATAGAACGGCTTGAGTGACTGACTTTAGTTTACAGCAAGGACCTCCCATTAGAAATATACAGAAGGAAATCGCGTTTAAATATAGAAAAAGGAATTCGTGATTAATGTAAATTATGATACTTGATGACATATTTGTGGATGCTGGCCGCGGTGGTCGAGGGGACTGAGGCGCTCCAGTCACGGTCTGCACGGCCACTACGGTCGGGGGTTCGAATCCCCCCTTGGGCATGGATATTTGTGCCGTCCTTAGAATTAGCTAGTTAATAAGTAGTTTGTAAATTTAGGGACTGATAGCCCTGTAGTTGAGTCCCATAAGGTATACAAACATTTGATTTTTATTTGTGGATGAATACCTTTCATTTAAAACAAAAATGAAGGAAATCTGGTAGTTTGCTCTGGCCAACTGACTTTAGGTTTCGTAGATTCTTTTAATATATAAGATGAATGTACAATAAGATTTTATTTATTTATTTATTTGCATCACGACGGACCTACACCCAACAGTTTAAGAGATCCCTTTAGAATCACCCTTTACAGGTCACATAAGCTGTAACTGTTAAGCTCACCTGCAAGGTATTGGCGTACTGACTCACTCGCGCCGCATGTGAATGGCCTTTCGGGTTAAGGAGCGAATTGACCTGCCGCTGTCGCCGACCTCCCGGCATGAGTGTGTGTGTGTGTGTCGTCCTTAGAGTAAGTTAAGAGTTGTTTGCAAGCCGTTGGGCCGATGGTCTTAGCAGTGTTTGGTCCCTTAGTATTACAAACACTGGAACATTCTGATTAACGCCTACGGCGGCTGTTTTACTGCCGTGTGAGCTGTTGCCGGCGCTACACGGGACACACATGAGCGACCAGAGTGTGTACGTCGGCCGTGTGAGTCACCGGACGCGCGCTGGTCGTGTCGCAGAAAGGAAAAAGACCAGCAAGTGTTCGGTCAGAGGCTGCCGTGGAGGGGGGGGGGGGCGGAATGTGGCGCCGTCTATTAGCGGCCGCCAGGGGCCGCCCACGCGTGACGTCACAGGGAGGCGGAGGGCCATCCGCTCCGCGCACAGGAGGTCGCGACCGCGGTGGCCGAGGGCGTGCAGCGGCTCCATCCTCTCTGACAGGCTGGGGAGGCCCGTGACCCTTGCAATAGCAGCGTAATTTCCGTAACGCGTATTACAAAACAGCCGCCGTTGGCGTTATTCAGAATGAGAACTGAACCGGACTCACCTCGAACTATCGAAATTCACGAGTGAAAAAGAACAAATTCAATCTTGAAAAGAATGCCCGTGTAAAAAAAACACTCAGTTGTAGAGAATTTTCTCCTCTACAACTACGGTTATTCAATTTTCGTGTTAGATGAATAGTTACGCCTTTATTTTCATTTAAATTTCGAGCTGTCAAAAGACGATTGCAAAGGCCCACTTTTAGTGTTACTATCATAACCTAAAGTGGGCCAATTTCATATATCTAGGGTATACAGGGTGTAAACGGTATAAGCCGCCAAAATTCAAAATATTCAAATGTTTGTATAGCTTATGGGACTTAACTACGGGGTCATCAGTCCCTAAACTTACAAACTACTTAGGAACTAGCTAATCCTAAGGACGGCACAAACATCCATGCCCGAGGGAGGATTCGAAACCCCGACGGGGAACGGCCTCGTGCATCGTAGCATAGCCCCTCAATGCGCTCGGCCGCGCCGCCGCGGCATGGCTGAAGTATGCAAAATTCATGCAATTGATGGCGAGGCAAAAAAAGATGTTGCGAGGGCAGCTGTACGAATTTACCGAGAACGCTACCCACGACGACGACTTCCTGCACGAGAGACATTTGCTGCTGGACACAAAAGGTTTGTGTCTTAGTAATTCTCTACTTTTACTTGATTATTATGCATTTACTTCTCAATAAAATACAGTAGTTACCTGTACCTTTTTTTAAATTTTCGTCTGTATGCGAAACTTATCTTCTGTTCTGATATGCTTTCCTTTCTTGTTACATCATTACAATAAAACTTAGGAATAAGTATTTAACTTCCTTAGATTGAGAGATATTGGGTTTTTAATGCCCCGCGCAGAAGGCAGGGGCCCACAACACGCCGATCGTATGTTGGAAGCTGAGGAAAGAATTCTGGACCGTATCCAGCAGGATGCTACTCAGAGTAGGCCCACTAGAAGCATCCCCCGCCAAGTGGGTGTGTCGCACACTGTCGTTCATCGCACTTTGAAAGAGCAGCGTCTGCGGCCTTACCACATGCAACGCATACAAGCATTAGAAGAACAAGGTTTCCCTCTATGACGTGAATTCTCAGAGTGGTTTTTGTTACACAGTGAGCAGCGTGATTTTGTCAACAAATTACTCGTCACAGATGAAGCGTGTTTCACTCGTGGAGTGTAGACAATCCTCGCCACGCAGTGGCAACACATTTGCAGCGACTATTTTCTGTAAATGTGTGGACGGATATGCTCGATGATTATATTATTGGGCCATATGTTTTACCTGCACGTTTGTCTGGTAACTATTACCGAACGTTTCTAGAGGAAGCATTGCAGCCAACGTTGTTAGCAGTCATTCCGTTAGGTAGACGTCATAACATGTGGTTCCTCCACGATGGTACTCCTCCCCACATTGCTGTCAGAGTACGCAGATTTTTGGATAGTCGCTTTCCAGGTATATTGAACGGACGTTCGTGTCCACGTCTCTGGTCAGCAAGCAGCCCTGATGTAAATCCACAGGATGTTTACTTATGGTGCCAATGAAGGAATCTGTTTATGCTTAACAAGTTAAGAATGTGGGCGAACTTACGCAGAGGATTTTCGATGCTGGCAGTACCATAAGGCAAATATGCATGTGCATGAACGAGTGCGAGAAATCTGTGTTCAAATGTTCAAATGTTTGTAGAGTCTATGGGACTTAACTACGGGGTCATCAGTCCCTAAACTTACAAACTACTTATGAACTACTTACAACTAAGGACGGCACAAATATCCATGCCCGAGGGGGGATACGAACCCCCGACCGTAGTGGCCGTGCAGACCGTGACTTGAGCGCCTCAGTCCCCTCGGCCACCGCGGCCGGCTGAAAACTGTGTGCGCTGTCATGAAGCACGTGAGCATGTGTAGGATCGAATCGTATTGTGTAAGAGGAAACAAAGTAATTTGGGTTTCCTTTTCGTTAGTGTTGTATAAAAGGAAAATAAACTGAATTTAATTTTTGATACGGTTGTGTTGGAAGAGAGCAAATGGTTAATGATAAGTAATGCGCAATCACTAGGTTGATTTTGTACTAAGGAAGACACATTTCGTTTGATATTAGCTTTTCTTCACTACCACGTGCTTCATAGTGGTTGTGTGAAAGAGAAAAGACTGGTTGTGCTTAATTTATCATTTATGAAAAATAAATTACACATTACAGAATGACATGTTCACCAAAGCTGTTTACTTTATTAACTCAAAGATACCGGTTTCGGTTAGTGTACCACTCTCAAGCGCTAGCAGAGTTTAGGCAATAGCTTAATATTTATTGATACAAGATTGAAAAATTGTAAAATATATATTGGTCATCACGCAATCAGCCACTGGGAAAATATCTATAACAAGTTTAGCATGATGACAAATATTTATTTTACAATTTTGCGTTTTTGTTTCATGATATTTTAAGCCACTGGCTAAACTCTGCTAGCGCTTGAGAATGGCACACTAACCGAAACCGGCAGTTTTGAGTTAATAAAGTAAACAGCTATGGCCAACGTGTCATTTTCCAGTTATCTTAAAGCTCTTAAACCCAACCTTTTCACCTTTCTGAATTACACGTTTGTGACAACTTAATGGCTGTTCAAACCGCTTGTTTCAGCAGCACCTGGCCGTCGTGTCCGCGTCGTTGTACACGTCCGATGTTTCCATTTCTCGTCACGTAGTGCATTCGCGCGCTTTTTGTCGCACCCCCAGGCGCGTACTGACAGTGCGATAGGCTACGCGGTTACAGGACTCTCTCGAGTATCGTCAGTCGACAATGTAAACAGACATACGCCTATCAGTCCTACAAATGTTGGTTTTTACGAATACAAAAATAAAGTACATGATACAACGATATTTCATTAGATGTTTTTGTCAAGCACACACAGATATACCATCTGTATAATTTTGGCGGCTTATACCACCGTTTACACACTGAATATCATATATTAAAGCCCACAAACGTTTAATGAACAAAGTAAGAGCATATGGCCTATCAGACCAATTGTGTGATTGGATTGAGGATCTCCTAGATAACAGAATGCAGCATATTATTATCAATGGAGAGAAGTCTTCCGAAGTAAAAGTGATGTCAGCTGTACCACAGGGTGTGTCGTGGGTCCGTTGCTGTTCACAATGACCTTGCGGATAACATCGGAAGTTCACTGAGGCTTTTTGCAGATGATGCTGTAGTTTATAGAGAAGTTGTAACAATGGAAAATTGTATTGAAATGCAGGAGGATCTGAATCGAATTGACGCATGGAACAGGGAATGGCAATTGAATCTCAATGTAGACGAGTGTAATGTGCTGTGAAAACATAGAAAGAAAGATCCTTTATCATTTAGCTACGTTGTAGAAGGTCAGCAACTGGAAGTAGTTAATTCCATAAATTATCTCGGTGTGGGAATTAGAAGTGATTTAAAGTGGAACGACCATACAAAATCAATCGTCGGTAAACGAGATGTCAGACTTAGATTCCTCAGGAAATGCAGTCCGAAAACAAAGGAAGTAGGTTGCAGTACACGTGTTTGCCCACAGCTTGAATACTGCACACCGGTGTGGGATCCATACCAGCTGGGGTAGATAGAGGAAATAGAGAAGATCCAACGGAGAGCAGCGCGCTTCGTTACAGGATCATTTGGTAATCGTGAAAGCGTTACGAAGATGATCGATAAAGTCCAGTGGAGATCTATGTCGCTCGGTACGGGTTTTTGTCGAAGTTTCGAGAACATACCTTTACCGAAGAGTCTAGCAGTATATTGCTCCCTCCTACGTATATCTCGCGAAGAGATCATGAAGATAAAATCAGAGTGATTAGAGCCCACACAGAGGCATACCGACAATATTTCTTTCTTTTGTGTCCCAGCCTCGTCGCCGCTTTTGTCTCTCGTTCCGTCGTAGGCGTCGGTGGCTGCGTGGAATGAGACCGACACAGGAATAAAGATAGCACGCTGGTGCAGGTACGGAAGGGAGCAGCCAGAAACTAGAAACACTAGAGTAAATTAGAACGAGATATATATTGCACAGAATTTATACAATACTTAACTTTTACATTTATCAGTACTGCAGATACAGAGTTGAGCTAGAGGCCTGCCTAGTGCCTGTACGTTAGCCAAGTCTTCACTGGTGCCTATCTGATTACGAAGGTCCTAACTGGTTGCTATCTCAGTCCCAAGTGAACGATATCGTTCAGTGGTGGCCACGAGCGGAGTTGCAGCAGAGGGCGCTCGTGGCTGTCGTCGTAAGAACGCCGCGCCGTGCGTGCATGGCGGCGCGCGGCGAAAGTAGGTGGCGCGCACTTTGGACTTGTGCGACACCACACTTTCCGCGAAAAATAAGTGACTGGAATAGGAGGGCGAACCGATAGTGGTTCTGAAGGTACCCTCCGTTACACACCGTCGGATGGCTTGCGGGTAGGGATGTAGATGTAAACAAATAGTTATCTAAATGTATTCATGTATGATCATTCTGCTTTGTGTCAAAATTTAATAGCAATTGGCCAAGAACTTTGTGAGATTAACGGTTCTGCACAAACTAACATTTATATTTTTATTAACGTAGATATAGACTGCGTAACTAACTAGGCGGTACTGAATAGATTTGTGGTGAAAAGAAGGGACTGACTGGTAGATCGTGTTCTGATACATCAAGGAATAGTCAGTTTAGTATTGGAGGAAAGTGTGGGTGAAGGAAGGAGGGAGGGAATGGCAAAGGGGGACCAAGGTACGAGTACAGTAAGCAGGATCAGATGGATACGGATAGGTGTTATTGATCAGAGAAGAAGGGGCTTGCACAGGATAGAGCGGCATGAAGAGTTGCAGTAAAGCAGTCTGAGGACTGAGGAGAAGATCGACGACTCAATTCATTTATGACTAAACTTTATTTTGGTTGTCATAATAGGTCTACTTGTATTCATTTAAGGCTATTGACGCTACTTTAACTATCTGGGGTTTACAACTGCAGTAGGTAACTTCCGTACAAAATAACCGAAATTTTCACCTAGCCTTTTATTTATTTGTATAATTAATAGATCAAAGTCAGTCAGTCACAGTTTCAATATTCATTCTAAAAACGGATTCCTTGTCTACTCCCACAGTCCCACACTCCTGTGAATTTAATTATTATGATTTATTTTTAAGTTTTCTACTTTTGTCCCAGTGCAGCTTATCACATTATATCCATTTTCAACTACCTGAATTTCTGGAGTACTAATTTCGTTAGAAAGCTCTATTTTAGTTTACTCTAATCCAGAAACTATTCCACACTGTAATTCATTTTAAGTTACTGATGCCACTCCAAACCTTGCCTTACAACTGTCATGTGTAACACCTATCTAAAATTATTGCGTACAATTATTATCGAGGCACTTATATATATGTATTCATTATCAATTTGTTTATAATAGTAGGTAGTTCCAGTTTATGTTTATATTTATTCCTTGTTTTACCCTCCACACACCATATATTCATTTATTACTGTTTAAATATCAACATATAACACAATTCCTTGAGACAACATTGTCTTTTTTTTTTTTTTTTTTTTTTTTTTTTTTTTTTTCCCTCATCTGGTAGATTTATGGTTCGCGGTCGTTCGTTCAGTTTGTTCGTGCTTGTTCGTTGAATGGTTGGCTCAGCTTTTTTTTATTACAGAGGGCGTTCAGCTCCCTGACAGGGCGCGCTTAGCCACGGCGCCTGGCGACACAGCGTTCTAGCCAAAGCGACTACGTAGACTGACTTAAAGCACGTCTCCCTCCACACCACATACTTTAATTCTGCCGCATGTTCCCTGTGAAATGCGTATCAAATTGTTAATATTTATATAACCTCAGCCTGAGGAACAAGGCTATATAGTTCCTATTCACGTTCTTTGCTGGGGTGCTATTCCAATGTAGGAGAGCCCTGGCAATCTGATACGCATTTCACAGGGAACACGAGGCAAAATTAAAGTATGTGGTGTGGACGAAGACGTGCTTTAAGAAAGGTTCGTATAGTCGCTTCGGCTACAATGCTGTGTTAGCTGAGTGGTCTAAAGCGCCTACCTAGTAAATAGGAGGTACCGGGTTGGAATCCCACCCACAACATAAATTTTAATTAAATGCCTCTCCTTATGTTTACTACTGTTTACTTTTTAATTTGCCAATGTCCATGATGTGTTTTACTATGTTTCAAAAATGTTTGTAAAGCTTATGGGACTTAACTACGGGGTCATCAGTCCCTAAACTTTTCATTTCGAAAAATCTGTTGGTATCGTACATTGCGTTAAATGGGTGTGCTGTCGAGTCGGGACTTGGCACGCGCTCCTATCAGGACTGTAGCACCACCTCCTAGAGAGAAGGCCGCGGCCCTCTCATGTGACGTCAGGCAGAGTAGGTTGCGCCAACACCACCTAGAAGACAAGGCCTTACAACAGGCCGTGCCTACGTCACACTTAGAGGCCGTGGCCACCATCTGACTGGCCGACTGCTGCGCGGCGGTGAGCGTGCCCTAGCTGCCAGCCAGTGAGGTGGCGGCCGCGGCCTCTAAGTGTGACGTAGGCACGGCCTGTTGTAAGGCCTTGTCTTCTAGGTGGTGCTGGTTGCGCGCGCATATCTGACTGGCTCGCTGCTTCGGCATAGTGGGCCGTGCCCCAGCGGCTACCCAGTCAGCTATGCGCGCGCAACCTACTCTGCCTGACGTCAGACGAGAGTCCCGCGGCCTTCTCTCTTGGTGGTGTTGACTTTAGACGTTGGCGGAGGCTCCAGTGGGGCCGCAGCTGTCCCGCCCGCGGCCCACGCGTCGACCCCCGGTGGGACCGGAGTGCCCGGCAGGCCGCCAGGGGCCGCCGCCGCCTGCGAGACGTGACGTCACGAGGCGCCAGTCACGACCCGGGAACGCAGCCGCGGCCGCTGCCAGCGCATTCCCCAGCTGATGGCTCAAGGCTGGCCGCGCCTCCCAGAATATACTGGCCGCATCCCACACCGCTGCCATAACCACTGTCGCGACTCTATATTGCGTGCATGTAATACGCGGCCGTCGCTTAAAACTCACCTCTTTGTCTGAGTCTCTTTGGGTTTCGTAAACATTCTTAACCTTTATCTGAGCAAGTCAACCAGGATACGAACACATGTCTCCCGGTAGGTCAGAATATTGATGCTGTCACTACAAATTGGTTAATGGAGCCACAACCTCAAATGGGCCTCGATCGTTTCACCACTTTCAAACAGATGGGAATCGGAATGAACCAAGTCGGACCGTATGGAAGATGATCGTTGCCACTGGACCCAAGCCGTCGGATTCTTGCAGGCGTCACAGTATTAGCCTGTGGATACGTGATAGTAATGGCGATCCTGCCGATGATAGCGCTACAAAAGCAGAGTTACTAAACACAGCTTTTAAAAACTCATTCACCAAAGAAGACGAAACCAATATTCCAGATTTCGAATTACAGGGGCCAGAATCAGTAACGTTGAAGTATATCTTCGGAGTAGTGAAGCAACATAAATCACTTAACAAGAACAGGTCTTCTGGTCCTGACTGCATACCCATTAGATTTCTATCTGATTATGGTGAAGAGATAGCTCCTTATTTAACAGCCATATACAACCGCTCTCTCAAAGAAGGATCTGTACCGAAACATTGGAATGTTGCACAGGTCACACCTATATTCAAGAAAGGCAGTAGGAGTAACCCACTAAACTACAGGCCTATTTCTTTGACGTCAATTTGCAGCAGGATTTTGAAACATATCCTGTAATCAAATATTATCAATTATCTCGAAAAGAATGATCAATTGACACAAGATCAACACGGATTTATAAAATATCGTTCATGCGAAACACAACTAGCTCTTTACTCACACGAAGTGATGAGTGGTATCGACAAGGGTTCTCAAGTTGATTCCGTACTTCTTGATTTCCAGAAGGCTTTTGATACCGTATCTCACAAACTGCTTTTAATCAAATTCCGTGGTTATGGTATATCGCCCCAAATTTGCGACTGGATACGGGATTTCCTATCAGAGAGGACACAGTTCGTAGTAATCGATGTAATCGATGATAAGGCATCGACTAAAACAAAGGTGATATCGGGCGTTCCACAGGGTAGTGTTATTGGTCCTCTGCTGTTCCTTATTTACATACACGACTTGGGAGAAAATCTAAGCAGCTCGCTTAGGTTGTTTGCAGATGACGCCGTCATTTGCCGTGTAGTAAAATCATCTGAAGATCAAAACCAACTGCAGAACGATCTAAATAAGATATCACTATGGTCTAAATAGGCAACTGACTCTAAATAACGTGAAGTATGAACTCGTCCACATGAGTACGAAAACCAAAGACTGCGTTTTATTGGCAAACCCTTAAAACAAGCAACGGAACTACTATAGAGACTGCATACACTAAGCTTGTCCGTCCTTTTTAGGAGTATTGCAGCCCAGTGTGGGATCCGTATCACGTGGGTTTGACGGAGGACATCGAAAGAGTCCAAACAAGGGCTGCTCGTTTTGTATTATCACGATACAGACAGCGTCACGAAAATGATACCTGGGATGGGACTCATTACAACTATCGCGCTTATCATTGCGGCGTGGTCTAGTTACGAAACTCCAGTCACCAACATTTTCCTCCGAATGCGAAAATATATTGTTGACTCACGCCTATATAGGTATAAATGATCATCAGAATAAAATACGAGAAATCAGAGCTCGAATCGAGAGATTCAGGTGTTATTTCTTCCCGCGCGCTATTAGAGAATGGAATGGGAGATGAATAGCATAAAGGTGGTTCGACGAACCCTCTGCCAGCCACTTAAATGTGATTTGCAGAGTATCCCATTTATATGTAGAAGTAGACTGGCATTTTCATGCCGATTGACAGGATGGTCCATGTGGGACCGATCTCTTGTAATTCTTGCTTTCTGCTTCCTGGGTGTCTCGCAGTATCTTACAAAGATTATAGTAGTGTCTTTAGGTATCCTTGCACGCCTTAAACTTCCATAACACTGATTTTTGCCTTCTAAGAGCTTGGAACTTAAATAGTGGCAACTATTTATTCACATACCATACAAAAGCATTAAATGTTTGCATCACACTGTCCTTCAAAGTAGTCACCAGTGTTGTGTGGCCACGGTGAAGTAGCCGAGTAGTCTAAGGCGCCTTACTGCCTAGCGCGCGGTTGCTCGCCGTCAGTGGTTCGAGTCTTCCCTGGGGCATGGGTGTGTATGTGTGTGTGTGTGTGTGTGTGTGTGTGTGTGTGTGTGTGTTATCATTTGGTTAGTTTACCTTAGTTTAAATAGTTTGTAAGCTACGGACTGATGACCACATAGTTTGATCCGATAGATTTACAAACATTTGAACATTCGAACAGCGTTGTGTGGAACCTGTTGCCAGCGATGTGGAAGGCGCAGTATACTGTTATCAGAGCCTGTTCTGTTTATGGTGCGAATGGAGCGGTCTACAGCCTGTCGAATCTCTGGAACAGTTCTACAGCGAATGCCACGAAGTGGTTCCTATATCTTCGGAATCAAATCAAAGTCACATGGACTTACGTCCAGGGAGTATGGTGGATGGTACAGTACTTTCAAATCCCATCGACCTAATACAGCAGCCATAGCTTGCGCTGTATGCGCCCGCACATTGTCGTGCAAAATGGTGGGTGGGTTGCGCAGAAAGTGTTGCCGCTTCTTTCGTACGAGTAAAGCTGGTCGCAGGTGATGCTCCAAAAAGAACAGTAATACTGTGCATTGACGGTCTGCCGTTGTTCCTGTTTGGAAAAGATATTGACACCGTTACGTTAGACCGCTCGCTCACAAGTGACAGTGTTCCCTTCGATTGACGTGGGACCGGCGCTGCGAGTCCATTTGCTCGGAGGTAAGGTAGGTATGTCAACAACGTGTGCTATTAGCGACAATAGTAGATTCCGTTGCATAGTGTCACCACAGCAGTGTTTTCACTATTTAGGTTCCAAGCCTCGTAATTGAATCGTCTTGAATTATGGCACTGAAAGTTTGTGGCGGATCTCCTATTGATTCTTCTAGCAAAACGACAAAAATAGCGAATTCAACTTTCATCACTTGTCAAAATTTCGTATATAAATGAAACCCACTATACTTAAGCTCAAACCGCAAAACTGATTTTTGAGATCGCCAATCTTCGAGGTGTTATGTCAGGAGGCTAGCATTCCGTATACCGTATACTAACCGCCCACGCAGTTTTCCGTAATGCTCTTCTGCTGTAAAGGCCTTTATACTCCCTCGTAATACGCCTCACTTCTTTGAGAGTTGTATCTGTGTTCTCCGACGATTTTCTCTGGTAAGTTCATCAATCCAGTCTCGTCGATTGCCGTACAACGCGGCCAGCCGTATCGAGATTTTTGTTGCTAATTTTCTTATTAGTATCACGAACCCGAAAATTTGTTTTTGCACATCGCTGATGTCAATGCAACATCACTGTACGCATATTTCGCTCGCCTATGCACTTCAATTGGATGCGCGTCTTCCGCGGTTACAAAATCGATTAAAACGCACTGTGCCTCACACACGAAAAAAGTTACTTTTCATTTTTCCATGCTGGGACGGCGATCTTCTTACTTTAAAGTATTAAAATGCCAAGATCGCAATTAATTAATTTATTTTTTGACGACCGGTTTCGGTACACCTAGGGTACCATCATCTCGTCACTTTTGTGCTATGCCGGCCGCAGTGGCCGAGCGGTCTGCGGCGCGCCAGTCACAGTCTGCACGGCCGCTACGGTCGGGGGTTCGAATCCCCCCTCGGGCATGGATGTTTGTGTCGTCTTTAGTATAAGGAAGTTCATAAGTAGAATGAAACTTCGACTCTGCAGCGGAGTGTGCACTGATATGAAACATCCTGGCAGATTAAAATTGTGTGCCGGAACCGGGACTCGAACCTGCGACCTACCGACTGTGCTATCCCGACACGACTCACGATGCCGCCTCACAACTTTACTTCCGCCAGTACCTCGCCTCCTACTTTCCAAACTTCACAGAAGCTCTCCTGCGAACCATGCAAGACTAGCAGTCCTGGAAGAAAGGATATGGTGGAGACATGGCTTAGCCACAGCCTAAGGTATGTTTGTAAGTTTAGGGGCTGATGACTTCGCAGTTAAGTCCCTTAAGTTTAACAAACATGTGAACATTCTGTGCTATGCTTTTCATTTCGTGAAGGCGCACGACGACTTTATTATGGAACATTTATTTTTAAGAATTAACAACTGACGATTTACTTCCGATAAATCCCCTGCAAAGTAATGATAGAATATTTAATGTAGTTAACTTTTATAGTAACGTATTAAAGGTTCTTGGAGGTCACTTTTCGATTAACTTTATCCAGCTACTCATTTTTTGAAAATAACTGGAATAAATTTGATGCTTTTATGATTTTTATACAAAACAACACTCATGGCAAGTAAGTCAGTAACCAAAGACTGCATTCGAGATTATTGTAGAATTCATATTATTGTCACTTTTTTCTTCACTTACTGAGGTTTCTGTATAAGTTGCACAAACATAAGCAAAATTCATCTTCAGTACCTCTTCACAAATATTACATTGATATTATAGAAGTATTTCTACGAATTTTTGAAATTTTAATTAAAATGCAGTCTAAAACTAGCAATGTGAACTGTTTACGAAAAAAGCGAAAGCACAAAAGGTGATATAAAATGACATACAAACACAAATACACACACAGAATATCCATCATCTTCAAAAAAACAAAATCAAAATAGCTCATCAAACAAACAACTCACTACAGAAATATTTCTCAAAAACAATTGAAAGATCAGACCCATACATGAAATGAGGAATATATCAACTGAAATGCAATACTTGTGATGGAAGGTACATAGCTCAAACAAGGAGAACATTTGTCACTAGATATGTAGAACATGTAAGGGCATGGAGGTATAGGACAAACGATTCAACCAATGTAGAACACCAACACAAAATTACCTCCGGCGATACAGCGAAATCCTAATAATTAACAACAACAAAAAAACACCTTCTCACATAACAAGAAAACTACAACATCCACAAAACAATAACAGAAAATAACCAGAAAATGACCATACCAACTTAGCAAGCAAAACACTTTTCATACTGATTGACCACCTAACAAAAAGATAAACTTGAATACATGTCCATACACCCAGCCACACATTCACAAACCCTTGCACATATTCTAACAACTTCTCACTCTTAAACCCCCCCTCCCCCCGTCTTTTTACCTCTAACACACCCCCAACTCCATACCTGACAGATATGATAAATACACAACACTGTACATTAGCTTCATTTACTCTCTCTCTCCCTCTCTCACTGTCTTTAATATATTACAAAAATCGAAGTTGCGAAGTTGGCAACACTCCCCAAATCACGAAAAACAAAAGTGACACACATAAACATTGTGACTGTGAGACTGCTGTGCTTAGAATAAGCAGAAAAGTGAAATACCTAGAAAGTAGAATGAAGTGACATCATATTTCCATAAGGAAAAGTGAAGTGGTAGTGGATGTCAAATGAAAAAGAAGAAAACGGTAAATAGTAGAAAGGTTCAATAAAAAAATGTCGAATAATACTATAAGTGACGTACCAAGCCAACAAGAAAAGTGAAAATACATTAAGATGTAAGGGAGAGAGAAAAAAAATTTAAGTAAAATTTTATACATAAGTTTTATAAACTCTTAGGACGCAAAGATTGACTGAAACTGTTTCTAACTTAAACAGACAAAACGATATGTACAATCCATTGTATACCTTCACAGAAAAACTGAAGATGCTTTATAAATAAAAGCGAAACATGTATGAAACTTAGATTTATCGTTATTTGCAGTCAGCAATGTATGTCAGTTATAGATTTAAATGTAAACACCTAATTATCACATATGTATGGTACTGCTCATATAAATGTTTCAGGATGGAACTGGCTTTAAACGATTTCAAAAGTATCTTAAACCAAGCCAATTTTAAGTTTTACAAAATTCAGTTTGACAATGAAAACATAATTTCAACAATTCAATTGCAATTTCAGTTCAAGATGTTCTGTAAGATGTTTCCTAAGGACAATGCAGTCAGCAAAAGACAGTCAAACCCGTTATTCTTGATTAAAACTGATGCTGCAGAATATGGCCACACAAACATTGAACATACGTCGCAATTATATGTCACAACTCAACATTTTCCTTCATATCTAGAACATTGTCCTCTTAACATTCGGTGAATTTCTCAAACATTACAGTCACCTCTGGAAATATGTGCAGCTTCCTCTTCATTAAATTCAGTTTTCTGTAGGAAATAAGTGCACATGGACACATTTACAGCAGTTACTTATTTTCATGATTAAGATTTTCTACAGTAGTAAATGTTCATTAGTTAATAACATATATAATTTTAATGGCTTCACTTTTGCCCCCAATTTTTTATCTAATAAACAGGCTATTACTAGACTCTAAATCAACAAAAGAAATGTTGTTTTAGAATTGGATCAGCAACAGTTTCCAACTCTCATTTGAAAGGAATATTCAATATTTCACTTTTCAAATCCTATTCATAATCATTGTCAGTAGAATTTACAGAGCAGACAGGCATTTTCTTGAAGAATCTGCACATCTACAACAATTTATGCATTTTAGTTTCATCTTACTGTCTTTAGGAGATTAATTTCGTGGCTTACTCACCTGTCTACTGTGGTAATTCGTAAACACATCTGGCGTTTGTGCAGCAAACAATTATTTTTTACTTACAAAAATACTTTAAAAATCTCTCAAAACACACATAACTATGGTGTTAAGCTACACTCAGGTGCCAGTCACTAATAAAAATGTACACTGAAGTAAACAAAAATCAACTACACTTTATGGTAATTGCTGTCTCCTGTCTGATGATAGGGTGCCCTCTGATGTCAGCATTGTGGCTTGGTACTGCATAGACACACACTTCAATGTCGTTATTGTGTATTATATAATCTGTGGCTGTAACCAGTTTTTGGCCTTTTGAACTATTTTCTTTTTCAGTGAATATTAAATTAACTTGTGTGAAACCTTGTTGCAGTTTTAGTATAAGAGATTATGTTAAATTTTTATGTGAAACCTGAAATGGCTACATTGTTAAAATCTTGATTGCATCTCAATGAAAAAAATCATGACAGTCAAAAAGCATATATTTCGTTAAAAACCTCAGTTTAATTACTCACCTTTCTTGGACAATATTACGTACCCTTCATCAAAGAAGCAGAAAAAACTTAGTGCCTTCATTCATATCTAGAATTCAATTCCTGTACATGACTGTATTCCGTTGTGAATTTTAACGTTTCTTCTGCCACAAAAGAATTTTTAAATCATTGTGTAATTTGGTGATAAAGGTGATCAGAGATAACTTTTACAGTCTTTTTTTCTTAAATATTGCACTTTAAGTTCTCACTTAGCTGCAAAACAGTAATATATTCAAGATGGAAAAATAATGCCAACTTTCTGAGTATGCCACTTATTAGAAGAATAGCTTTGCAGCAACTTCAAGACGTCTCAGAGCAAGTAGCTACCCAGACATATAAACAAGGTCCAATGCCATGCTTAAAATGTATTGGCTGGTTTCTGGGAACTCACTAGTGGGGTCCTGACTTTCAGTGTAATATAACCTGTTATGCTGAAGAATTTTATGTGTTGGTATAATCCAGTTACACAATCACACCACAATGTATTCCTTTCTTGTAATTTTCAAAATAAGATGTAGCTCATATCAAATGAATTCTATAATTTCAAAATGTAATGAGAAAATATATTATATATTTTCTTTTCTAGAGATGGCTACGAAATAAACTGAAAATTTTCTAAGGCACAACACTTTCTCCAGTACAAGCAGAAATCTGTACGAAAGTGAGAAAAAGTAAATAAATAAGTAAATAAAAGAAACTGACATCTTTATATTTAACTAAACATACATTTAATAAATAATACCTCATTATCAGGATATAAATAGTGATCTCTTATTTAATATACACAAATTCTTATATTATCAAAATACTCTTCACATTCATTATGTTATTCAGTCTCTTTAATTCGATGTCTTCTTCCACTGTTCGTACCCACAACAGTTCTTTTTAGTCCATTGGTATCATCAGTACTTCAGACAACAACCAGTAACTGCCAAGAATGAAACTTTCTCAAGAATGTATAATCACTTTAACAAATTTTTAACTTTTCTAGTACCTCTATACATTAGTTGTCAAAACATAATTTAAAAAAGACTTACACACTCAGATTAGTTGAGTCTCTCCAATAATTAATTGCTACTGTAGAAAATTGAATAGCCAGGTCTGAGTTTGGGAAGAGTATACACAGAGTTAGGGAGGGGTCACAATGGAACTGTATTATTTTGTAAATTATATAGTTGCTCTATGTGTAATAAATAAATAACTTAAACACATTTTTGCCTTATTTTATTGTGTTAATGACAATAGTAAGCAATGAAGCATTAAATACCGTTGAAAAAACGTAGTGTGACACAGTCAGTGTTTGCATGTTGTTAAAAAGGGAATAACTGCATTGGAAGAATAGGAACAGAGTATTTGGTTTGTAGGACAGTGTTTAGTGCATAGGTGTTTTTCGAGTTATTCTGAAGAATACAACTAGAACAAGGATGAGATTTAATAATTCAGAAGAGCATAGTATATGTGAGAAAGTATTTTATAGAAGGGTGAGCCAGCTGCAACTAAAGATTTATAACAATCTCTATCTTAATACATGATATATGAAGCTGTCGTAATAGGAAATAGACACCATAATAGTAAGAAAAAATGTAACAGCAAATTTACACCGATTCATTCAGAATTCCTGATCTGTCCTATCATTATGAGCATGTGCTTAAAAATAACTGGTAATTAAAGTTATAAAAATTGCAAAAGGAATATACTGTGACAATACTTAAGTGATAGACACTAATGGAAAAAGCATGAAATACTGAAGCAATTTTGCATTTGTTTCTTTGGAAAAACTGTAGTTCATGGTTGAGTCACTGTATGATCCTCCATTGATGAGTATGAGTTTGATTCAAAGCACACTAACTCTGAAAAAAACCACAATAATAAAACTTGATATAAAGTGACAGTCTCTTCCAAAGTATCACTTCTGAAGTGCAAAACAATGGAAGCAATGTTTTTGTAAAACGAATTGAAGGAACACTGCAACAAGGAAGTGAGGCGCCTGTTCTACTGCAGCTTCAATGTTTGAATAAAGGGAAGTTCTCAAATGGCTTTCAAGAATATATAAAACTATTTCTACTGTTAACATGGCAGTGAAAAGCTGTGCAAGAACTCGTTTCCTGTGGAGGGAGAAGCACTATTATAGGCCACCCAAAGTATTTCTGAAACGCTTGAATATATTAACAGTTAACTCAGTCACAGCAAATATTATAATACATTTTCTGACCTACAGAAGGAGAATTCACATTTATATCTGCCAAATTATGTCACATAGTTCTATTAAAATGGTACTATATAGTTATTTTTTTTGAAATTAACATTTATTAATAATAAATATATCGATATGCATTGTGTCTTTGGCAGCTCATTTAAATCTGGCTATATCTATATAAGTTCGAAGAAATATGTACCATATGCATCTACTACACATGGAATGTAAACTGTGGTCGTGAAAATGACAAAAAATAATTGTAAGTAAAAGAACAACAATGTAATTATAAAACACTATGTTTACATTAGCTGCCAAAGATTTACTACTATCATATAATTAAATAACTAATTTCATATTACAGACACTCTGAAAATGCATAGAATAAATAGCTCATATTTGTTTGGGAGAAATAAATAAATTCAGTTGCAAAAGACGCAATTTTGTCCCATGTATATGATAAAACAATATCACTGTCTGGAGAGAAAACATTTTTTCACCAATTAAAGCTGTCTTTCACTTGGAAATTGATTAAAAATGCAGAAACATAACTTACAATCATTCGTCCAATTACATAAAATACCTGATGAATTTTATATACAACTGAAGCTACTGAACTGTTATTGTTATTTTAGATATTACAGAAAGACATCTACTCTCAATCACAACTGATAGTCATTAATTTATGACAGGACCATCTCAAGTTCATATGATTATACATCCGTTTGGATGTTTCCAATTTCATTGTCTGATTTAACTGTTTAAAGGACCAATTACTTTATGTGGACAAAATGGACAAAAGTGAATCAATGAGAAGTGACAAACTGAAGGATATTGAGAATGGTACTTACAGTAGGATTACACACTAAAATGTTGAACACATACCACTTCATGACTTTCACTTGAAATACTTCGAAGTGGCGATATGACATGTGGAAAGTATTAGCATACTTACATATAGTTGAATTTAACACCAATATACTTTTATCACATTGTATTTTGCTATTTCATATTATTTAAATTACATACATTTAGTCTACATCTCATATTATTCCTATTACTGAAACTGTGAAATTCATCATTGAACATGGAAACATGAAAATAAGTGTATAATCATCTGAAGATGGAGACATCTCCGAAATAGTTGTGTCATAAATAAATCTCATTCAGTTGACAGAGGTTCTTATTCTAAACCGCACACAATGAGTGACTGATGGCAAAGAGAGTTTTAAATATCACCTAAAATCATTTGTCCTGCACAATGCTTTATATCCCATGGAGAAATTCTACATAAAACTGTGATGTGACTAAACAATCCAAAGTTTCTACGGTTAGTTACATGAGCAGGGTTAAAACATAACAGGTTAATTAATGTTAAAGTCAATACTTTGTACATATCCTGTAAACTGACTTATTATTTCAATAGGAAAAACACTGAAGTGATCTTATAAAAATGTAATTAACTATGAAAGTAAATAACTAAATTAACATTTTCATGGCAGTGACTCTGTAGCCTGAATCGGTATCAGTGTCCTAGCTCAACATTTTGCCATTGTATTTTATAATAATAAAACTACGAAACATGCCAGAATGAAGTATTATATCCATTTGGTCGGAAAGGGCAGAAGTTCGATCTACAACTGATTGTGGGAGAGTCTGTAGCAGAAAAACTTTCTAAAATAAAAGTCTACATATGTTCGGGTTTTAAAGTTTGGAATAAAGGCTCTCTTCAGTGCCAAAGGTGAATGTATAACTCGCATTTAAAAGAGAAAACGAAGCCTGAATCATAATTTGGCAGATATAAAATGTAAGAATAAATTCAGTGCTTGAGAAAAATTTATTAGTTTGGCTGTTATAAGTTAAGGCACAATTTTATGTATTCTATAGTTTTGGATAACCGAGTATTTTGGGCAGCCTCCTTATGTGCCTTGCACTGTGTAGACATGATGGTTGTTGGAGTACGCAGAAGTACCCACTTGCCGGTTCTAAGAAACAATCCTGTCTAAAAAAGTTGGGAAGCAGGATTGAATTGTACCAATGGAGCGTCCAGGTTTGTTGCACAAGAGGAGAAAGTCAAAAGCGGAGAAGGGATATTATGTTGCGTAGATATCAAGATCGATTTGATATACTCCAGTGTCAGTGTCACTTTCTGTAACTCACAAAAAGTGCCTGGGTTCGAACAAACACAAATACAACAAAATCATTTGAGAGGTAAAGTAAAAGTCCCTTATTGCACTAGTGATACTTCCGCATCTTCAAATCTCTGCAATCGTCCGCTAGAGAACTCTGCGTGTGCCATGCTGCATTGCACATTGACCTGCCAGTATGGCAGTCAGGACCAGTAGGGATGTGCACTGTGCCTATGAAGTTGCGTTTTGTGACGTTATTTTTGTAGTGAAGTGCAAGATGGGTTGGCGATTGGTAATCAATCATGCTAATGTATTGCGACTGGTTGAGGTAAAGTTATAAAAGTATATTGGTAAAAAAAAGGTAAAGCAGTCATCAATCCGAAGATTGGTTTGAACCCCACAGTGCTTTACTAGGCATGGTCCTGTTTGGAAGTGGTATGCCGTTGCCTTCCTCCGACCTTCGAACTGACTTACCCAGCCAGTTATAGGGGGACCTACAGTTTAACGTGGCTTCCAAACCACGGTGCTACTCGGTATTTTTCACATGAGCAATACTGCCAGAGGTGAAAGAAGTGGAAAGTGACAGATAAAAATCAAGGACCTGGCGGGGATTCAACCCGTGACCTTCGGATTTGTAGTCTGGCACTCTACCACTGTGCAACCGAGGCACCAGTATATTGGTATAGGAGATGAATTATTCACATTTTTTCTGGTATGTATTATAGTGCAGGAATATGACCATAAGTTAGAAACAGATACCGTTTAACTCTAACACATAATGATAATGATTGGGATGGTAATGACGAACAATTCAATGCAATCGGTAGTGCTACGGCAAGTGCGGGAAGAGACGATGGAAGCAATAACAGTGAATACCAAGCGCCTCCCGAGAAGAACGTTAAAGTCGCAAATATGATCTCGAATTTTGATAATAACACACTAGAGAACCTGTGAACACGCGAACAACTTTAAAAGTATCATTGACGTGGCGTTCAACACTGATATTACAAAGGTGCAAATGTGCCATTGGACCAACTTGCATTTCTTCAGTGTGCGGTTAGCGATCATTTATATTGCTCGGAGCATTTTATTGACATTCCCCATTTAACTTACAGTGAAGATTGTGGCACAGCGTATGGCGTCTACAATTAAATCTACCGTGTTATCTAGAGCATGATTGTAGAGATTTGCAGAAAAACGGCACGCACCAGCTCATTGAGCGATACGTAATGGTCCTGTAACCCAACGTTCATACAGAAAAGTTTGTTCGAGCCCAAGTACTGTCCTTGTCAGTGTTCTGTTACCCTGCTTGGAATGTAGTTACTGTCACACTTTCTGATGTGACTTCGTGCATCGGACACAGCTTTTGTGGGGGCGTGGAGTTGAGCCATTGGTATACCAGTGACTCTGTCTTTAGCATGATCCTGATACTGTTGCTGCTCATGGAATGTATTTAGTCTGGAAGCGTCTGGTACGACAATGATTGTAAGACATGCGATGGAGAAATCTCTATCCAGTGCCTCTGTCTATAGCTTGACATCGATACAGTTGCTGCTCGTGAAATGTAGTCAGTTTGCGGCATCCAGGTGTGACGCTGAATCACAGGCGCTGATCACAGATCATAGTTGTCCCCACAGACACCGCAGTCGCTCTGTCTGTATCTCGAACTTGATTTTGCAGTCATCCTTGGAATTAGTGAGTGCAGGTCCTGCTGGTGTAGCGTCACACGTTGCCACCTACCTATCTTGCAAGGTGGAGGTGTCGCCACATACTCCTCTGTGTACCTGTCTGTATGTTAAACAGGTTCTGCAGCTGCTCGTGGAATTCAGTCAGTGTGGATCCTGCTAGCAGTGTGTCAGACATGCCAGTGTCTCTGTCTGTAACTCGACCTTTATTCTGTAGCTGCAGTCCTCGAGGGACCTCCTAGCAGTGCCCGAGTGTCAGACGTAGCTGTCCCGCGGGGCCGTGCTGTCCCCACAGACGCCGTTGGCGCTTCCCGATGCGCGCTTGCTGCGGCTGCGTGAGTGTCGACGCGACCCTCCGTCGGTGGTGGCGCTGGTGGCGGCCGTCGTGTTGGTGGCGGCGGTGCTAGAGGTGGCGGTGCCCTTGCGGCCCAGCGGTTCAGAACCACTGGCGTTCCTCGCACGCCGCCGACCGCAGCACAGCCGCGCGAACCCGTTGCGGAACTTGGATGACATGAGGTTGTACAGGATGGGGTTCACCGCCGAGTTGAGGTAGTGCATGGTGCGGCAGAAGTAGAGCAGGTTGTAGTAGCCCTCCATGCCGAGCGATACGAGCGCCTCTGGCGGCGCCACGATGATCCACAGTGTCAGTGCCCGAAACGGCAGCAGGCAGACGAAGAAGGACACTACCACTGTGCCCAGCATCAGCACCACCTGTGGACAGTTGAATGGTCTGACAGGTCAGCTGGCACTGATTTCGCCATAAGTCAACTAATCTGGAATAGCCATTTGAATAATATGCTGGTATTGACAAACTATGATGTTTTACAATTCCCTATTTCATAATTTACTGCTCACTGCATGATACAAATGTAACTGACTTAATATGTTTAATTAATATTTTATTTAATAATAAATAAAATTACAAAAGAAAGGAAAAAATCTGACCCCAGCTTCCATAACAATCATTCCATCCACGTGAGAAATGAAGCCCTTTATCAAACTACCGAAACACTTTTGTATATAATGAGGAATAGAAGAATTGATTTTTATGGTCACATGCTCAAACTGATACCAAACAGATTAAAAAATATATATATATTACCTCTGCAACATAAAAACGAAACCATATTGGTTTAAATATATAGAGAAAGGTCTGAAAGAACTACAAATCACAAAAATTATGCTCACAGATAGAACTGCAAGAAACTTAACAAATACACAAAAGAGAGATTCCAAGCCAAGATGAAAGGTCTAGATCTAGATCTCTGATGGAAAAAGGAAAGCAAGATCAGATAGAATGAAACAATATTGGAGTAATGGAAAAGCACCAACATTGAAAAAGGATTGATATGATTTACCCAAAAACAGGGTAAACAAAAGAAAAATCGTTCATATATTGGATTATTCGAGGTATTAATATAAATTTATGTCAATATCAATAATTAATATTAAAGTCAATAATCAATTGAGTTTTATTATTTGTTAGTTAATCAGATTAATTATTTTATGGATTATGAGCTATTTCTTTTCATTTTATAGACAGTAGCCAAATGCTATGCCAGACTGAAGTTTGTACACTTACATGTATAAACTTTGTTACTATGTAAGCCAGCCATTTCTAGTAAAGCATCGTGATGTCCAAACTAATCTTCAGATTCATGGCTAATTTAACGCCAGTTAAGGATAATCAGAAGGTGCTCAGTATCACTGTTCTTTGTTAATTAACAAATGCTTTCATTAATATTTTGTTTGTCCCATTAATGCTCTAAGAATAAAATAATTTATTGTTTATTTGTTTCTTTGATAGGAATATAATGTTATTTTACGAAGTGTAGCTTGTCACAGATGAAGACATTAAAACTTATGTAATTTTGGGGTAGTGGATAAAATCAAGACTTCAAAAATTAGCCTCTAGAAAAATTTTAATCGCACGGTATATATAGTACCACTTACTGTTGTTGAATTTTGTCTGTGCCTGCAGGTTTACTCTAAAATCTTCTGGCTGAAGTTCAATTCATTTAGTGCTCTTGTATGTGTGAGTTGATTATTCAGTCGATTTCACTGAGCTGAAACCAGACTTCATTACTCTCCTGGCTACATCTAAGGACACCTGAAGTTTCTTAGCTTTATGAGAACATACTGTTTTCAGAACTACACAAAAAACTGAAATGTTTGATTCCAGGCCAATGGCGTTGTTTAAAACGATTAAAAGAAATATCGAGAAATATATGAGATTTGGTTGCTGGGAACATGCATTTTAAAACCATTAAGTTAGTATTATTTATTAACATTTTTGTGTGTAATCTGACCCATTAGTCTATTTCAGGGGCAATAGTAAGATACATTAGCTTAAAACAGAGCATACTGCTCTGTTATAGGTTTGAATAGACATCTCAAAGTGTGGTGTATCACACATGGTACTTTTTATTGTTTATCATGTAATGACAGTATTGTTGCTGACTATAGAACAATAACGCTTTAGAAAAATACGAGTTATCACTAGAGCAGAGGTGGCCGTCACATAAAATATTTAATTATTTTGGATGGAATTTCTCCAATACCTAGGTTCTTCTTATAGTTATGAGAACCCCCAGAAACATTGGAAAGATTGTGAAGGAGATGGCATGGGAACTAATTTAATTCTGGAAAAGTATGTCCCACACAATAATGAGTATATTAATGTGGATACATATGTAGTTGTTCTTTTCCAAGCAGACTGCACATGCCATCTTTCAATCAATGGTGTTTGACTGGTGTATTCACTTTATAATTGTGTACTTCCATAAATTCAAGAATTTGATTAGAATATAATTTTCAAATGTTTGTAAAGCTTAAGGGACCTAACTGTGGGGTCATCACTCCCAGAATATAGTCTTCCAAATTCATTATGTTCTTCCAGGGGATTACCAAAATATAGTCACACACATTAGCTTGAAGGAAGAAGTAGTTGAAGTAAGATAGGTCATTTTTATCTGTTGGCTCATATGTGACTTCGTTTCTACTACTTATTTAAAATTCATAAACTACCTTATAAGTAAAATTGTTATGGTAGTGAAAATAAGTAAAAGGAAATTAAAATGCATAGTGAAAATAAGGAAAAGAAAATTAAAATGCGGATGAAGGATGTGATTTAATCCCAGGTTCCTGCTCTCTAGGCAAATACATTTACCACTGCATCATCCTGTTCACACAAGTAGAGAGGGAGACGAAGTAGGATAGTCAGTGAAACTGTATTAGCTAGTGAAAGGGTTACACAATGAATGGTGCATGTTCCTAGAGAAATGAAGATCAGAATTTGAATTCCAACCATTTTATATAATTTCTTTGCACTGTGTTCACCATTGCAGAGAATTCTGGGAACAAATATGTAAATTGTTTGATTTAAATATAACACTGCATTTCTGTTTATACCGGCTTATTCAGGAAGAATATCCGTACATTGATAGCCACGCTGTCTGAGTCACTATGTCACAGACTGGGCTGATGGTCCCACTGGAGGTTTGAGTCCTCCCTCAAGCGTGTTTCCTCACAAGTGCGCACTTATGTGTGTGTGTGTGTGTGTGTGTGTGTGTGTGTGTGTGTGTGTGTGTTTTCTTTAGCATGAGTTAGTTTGACTTAAATGAACCTACCTCTTTGGTTCCTTAGTTACACAAGATTTGAAATTTTTCAGACGAATAGTAAATATTACAGGAGGTGGCAGTATGGAGGAATAGGGTGTTTGACTGCTTTCTGGAAATTGTTTTAAATAGTTACATATGTCATCTTCGGGTTATAACATGCTTTTTCCATCTTGAATTGCCGTCGTCTCTATAAAAAGAAAAATGGAATACAAGTAATTTGATAACCTTCCAAAACGCACTATTTTAGTCATGTGTGTCTTTACGTCAACTCACATCATTCTAAGCTTGCTGCCGCAAAATTCACTAACACTGATATATTGTTTGGACACTCATGTTTCTGAAAATTGAAAACAGATATTGTGTAGTACCTTACTATACAAATACATACATAAAAAGTCCATAAAATTTGCTTTTGTATATTCCAAGCAATGAGAAATGCGTAAAATATGGTTGAAACCCACTCCCACAGATTTAAATTGGGCAGCAGTCACTTAGTTTGTTTATATTTGTGTGGATGGTTTTAATGTGAGTAAACACTCCATACGATAAGTAGTATTCTATTAATCCAGCCAAGGCTACCTGAGAGATCATGCGTTCAGCAGAAGGAACTGGGATTCAATCAAAAATGGATTTGAAGTAACATGCTTAGCATCAGATGAGATATCGATGTTAGCTCTAAGTAGTGGATGATGAAAACATTTTATAAGAAGTACTATGCTCCAGAATGAACGTGAAAGGTATGATGATTATTATATTAGTTTACCATTAAGTATCATGGCCTGTATCTGCCGAGTTATTAAGTATTAAAATATACAGATGGGTGAACTGATGTTTAGATTTGCGTAACAGCTGTTCATTAAATGACACACCAATATTTTTTGACTTGTCAGGTACAATTTTCATGTTGGTTGTCAGTTTTAGTATTTACATCAGTGATGCAGTATATCAGTGTATGATAGATGAATCAAGTATTTGTATAAAAAACACCTTTGTATTCTATGTGGTAAACTATTTTTGATAAAATTTGAAATGATGATTTATTTCGTCAATAATTGATTCTATTTCAGAGTCTCGCATTCTTCTGCTACAACAAAAAAAGAGAATAAAATAAATATGGGGTTGGACAACAACACAGGTCGCTAACCGTTAAGTTACCAAACAGCTACGTTAAAAGCTGCCCGAGTAGATAAACTCTCTTCACTGATATAGACAATGTAAAGCTTTGACCGTTATTTATAGTCGAATATTTAATGTTGGAACACATTCCAAAATATTTGTCCTCTTATTTACAAACTTCTTTAGCATTCCAAATTACGTTTTAATGTGACAAATTTCCTTCAAACCAATCAGCACTAGAAGAATGCATATGTGGAAGGTCACCAGTGTGCATGACTAATTTACAAATACACAAGAATTAATCTGAATGAGAAGTGTAAATACATGGCTGCATGCTACTATGCAATTTTTAACCGTGGCCACTGATATAAATGTTAGTTAAAAAGTTAAATGTATTTGGTAGTAAAACAAAGAATGAATTTGAGCCACAGTTCTTATTTCCACACATTTGTGATGTATATAGTTTGTATCTGTTGACTGAGTCTGTTGATACAAAAGAGAGTTTTGTGTAGATGTAGTTGTAAAACTACTTTCACCTTTTTTTATTTCCAGCATGTAAAATGTAGCTTATTTTTGCAAAAAAAGGAAAGTTTTATGCAGAAAAGGTAAGGAAAAATCTAATAACTTCCGCTAACACTGCCATAATACACAAAGAGCTTCGTTTTCCTTGTGCCATGCTCTGTAACCGGTGCTTCAGCCCATGATAGAGTGTTGTTGAGCAAGAGACCTAATCTTGAAATAAGATTTTTAAGCTTTAATTTGATAATAGTAACAGATGTTTTTAGGAATAGTGACAGATAATTGTATTTGAACATTATAATCATTCGGAATAACATCGATTCGAACCATATTTTAAAATAGTAAAATAGCCTACTGCAGCAAAAATGAAATACAATATTTTTCCAATTTCCATTCAGTTTAGAGATACAACTGTATGTGACCCAAACATATAGCAAAGTTGAATGAGGATCCATTGACTATTCTGTATGTTCTCAGTAGAAATTTTTCATATTTAATTGAAAGTACAATTTTGTATTTATACTAATATATTTTTATTTTTTATTTTGGCTAACAAGGAATCTGCAATTGTACAGAATGAAGT
The DNA here is from genome assembly GCA_026315105.1 of Locusta migratoria. NCBI lineage: Eukaryota > Metazoa > Arthropoda > Insecta > Orthoptera > Acrididae > Locusta > Locusta migratoria. Next base: position 225,601,062 of record CM048747.1, on the reverse strand, counting down.
GACAAAATATTAGTTATTACAAAGAATATGTGAGAAAGACTCTAAATGAATCTAAGTCTATCTTGTAATTTCAGCTGCTCTTCTTATAAGTTCAGGATAATAATTAACTTTGATGTAAACAAATTTTGAGCATGGCCTTGTAAACCGAAAGACAGTTAAGTAAATAAAATGAAAAATACACAAAATGGCGGTTTTAATTCAATATAATGACGTTCTACATAGATTTTTCAATACGCATATTGAGTTTTACTTTTGAACAATTTATGAACCAACGTCTATCAAGAATATGCCACGTTCTGAAAACTTTTGAACCCTCTGTCCTCCCTTGTCTCACAAGAAGAAATTATAATTTAAAATGTTTTTCGTCTCGAGTGCATATTTAATATAAGAAAACGATGCATTTTGTCTTCTTAACACATTGGATCGTTTTGTTTATACATTTCGAATAATGAAGAAGAGAAGTATCAGAAGTGAAAAGATTATAAAGTCATTTACTGTACTGGTGTCGATAGCTGATGGAGCTGGAACTATGAAAGCTATACATCTTTCTTTACAGGCACTCGTTATTATATATAACATTTACAACACTGAACTTATGATACAAAATATTTTCATTGTTCATATTTTCACAAAACCCTTATCTTCTCTTTAATTTCTGGCCCATCAGTATGTCGAATAAGGAAAGAAAAAGAGGCAGGCTATCATATTTTTTGTGAATCTCACCTGCACATACAAATGAAATGGGATTACTTTACATTTTAGACTACCATCAGAACAATTAACACAGCTGCAGATGGTGCAAGCTGTCAATTTTCGTCAAACAAAGTGCTAGGAACGAAATCCTTCTCACAACCTATACTTCTCGTCTTAGTTATTCGAAATGTATAAACAAATAATAGTCGCATTAACAGGAACAAAAGTGGAATATTACTGGATCAAATATACATTAGCGATCACAAAACCGTTAGACAAGATCCTTCTGACCCTGTTACTCATGTTGTTATTTAAGACTACTGTTGCTTCATGGGTAGGGGTGAAACTACAATTATTACAAGAAAATGAAAAAAAAAGTGTCGATTTTAGCCTATTACATCGCTTATTCACTTACATTCGAAATAAAGAGGTAACCAAACAATTTTTTGTCATGTAAAAACCGATGGAACCTCATTTGCACAAATTTAAAAATGGTGGACAATGCGAAATGGTGGGTAAAACCTATGAATGTGTAGGCATGCTGCAGCTCTATGCTCAGACATCAGAGTAACACCATAGTATAACATACACAGTCGTGACACTCACTGCTGTGAAAGTTGTTACCAATAGATAGTTGCAGCGATACTAGCTCTCCTAGTGGTGGGCAAGGTGCCGTAAGTAAAATATTTCTTTGTAATTACTGTTCTACGTAATTAACGAAATAGTCTCTGTAATTTTTGCGTTCCAAACATTAGTAGAATATTGAGCGACATAAATAATTGTGAAATGAATGTAAAAACAGCCGAAATTTTCGTGATTCAGTGATATAAACAACAACTTATTTATGAGGAAGTACTTACGAATTTGTGTATATTTTGTAGCCTACTCCGCTGAAAGTGAGAGAAATAAACAAACTAGAAACTTTAATTCCTGTTGTGATCTGTTCCTATATGACAGGAACTTTCTTTGACGTCTAAAATTTCAATACAGAGTCTAATGATTCGAACATTTTTACACTTCACTCGTCTTTGTAATAAACCCATGTACTTTTGAATATAATTTAGTTTTATTATAAAATGAATGTTTTGAAGATTCTTGCCGTTTGGGGTTCATATGTACTACCTAACAATTGTGGAATTGGTTTCTGTTGGAAAACTGTGTTTTTGCTTTCAATGTTTTATAGTAACGTTTGTGAAGATTTCCCTAAGCTACAGCTATAGTGTCTGATCTGGTACATTTAATAATGTAGGTATTGCATTCCATATAAGTTTCTTATGTTCAACAATTACTGATTTGGCTGGAATTGTAGTGAAGAAATACTGACGTTTCTGAATGGAAAACCAAAGTCTTTCTGTGGATTTTTGGGTCTTCTGTTGTTTATTAGCAATTTTGGCTCTGAATAGAAATTTAAATTGTAGATTAAAAATTCCGTACCGTTTCATACCGCCAATGGTTCCTAGGAAACCTCATAAAGATAAATATGGAGTTTTTTTCTGGTTATTACCTATTTTTATGGCTCTGTATTCCTTCTTGGTTGTAAAGAGTATGTTAAAGTCAATTTAAACGACACTATTCACACTCAACTGATATCGTATTAAAAGTACCTCGCCAGCCGCTTGGAGCGCTGCTGTCGTGGCCTATAACAAAAATCAGTAGGAGTGTCGTAGTATCGTGACTGTATATGTTAGAATGTGGTTATACCAAGAAGGTTAGGGTTATACAACCAGGTTGTGTAGAGATCACTGGTAAGCATAGATAAGGCTATCTCTGGATGGTGAGAAGTCGTATGCGTTGGTGTTCAGTCGCCAAAGCTATTAGTTTGTGTTTGAGGAACTTCTATAGACGTCTTATAAACTAAAGAGTTAATTTACTTACATAATGGGTGATGCTTCGGCGACCGAAGGAAAACGTCCGAAACAGCTATATCATACCGGTAAATTCGTCACCTTTTGTTTCTACAGATTTGATAGTCATTCTTTAATCCGGATCACTCACGTAGATTAAGCCTGTATTTCATGAATAGATTTCATTTGCTTGTGAGAGATCTATAAAATATTTGTCTCTTTTCAATTTTATTGCGCCGTTCCTCTATACTGAGATACTGGTGTAAACGTTAACTTTTACTTACTGTTTGGGTGGCATTGTGTGATGATGTTGGCAATCATGTGACGTTGGAATTAGCCAGTCACGTGACAAAGCATATGTTTTGTCACGAAATTTTCGTTTTACGGGGACAATTACATTTATTGGACGGACAAGGGCACTTACAAGAACCTGTCAACCCACGGAGCAGGAACAGCATTATTTATTTACTTAATGGCCTGAATTAAACACTAATCATGTCATTCTATGCGGATTTCTAAGAATACTAACAGCTTGGCTAAGTATCTCTATTTTGTTGTTGATGTTGCCAACATAATGTCGCGAGACCGCCGTGATGGTAATTAAAACTTAACCGCTGTAAGTAACGGTGCAATTGATAGTGTTCATATGTTCACAGAGTTTCTGATTCTGTGAAAGTATGTATCCAAACTAAGTTGTGGGTACATTCCAATAACTGCATGAAAGTATAAATAATTAATGTTATAATTTTGCACATCCGCGTCTACTTCATATTGCGAACGGGGCAAGAAAATTTCAAATTATGAAATAACGCCATTTCCGCGAATAAAGACCAGAAAAAATTCTCGTTGACGTACGTTCATGCATTCAGAGCGCCAGTTATGTTTCTATTACAAACTCTTACAATATGTATCTTTAGTTTTTAAATATAGCAGCGGTAACTAGATTTTAATAAAATGAATACTCGGCGTAGCACTTGAGGATTTGCAATCTTTCTGTTTCAGTTTGGTGACATGTTTCAGTACACACTCTTTTAGAGATATGGGCATAAGAAAAAATCGCATAGATTAATATCAAGCGATCTCACAGGCCATGTAATGTCACCGGCACGTGAGACCGTCAACTTCCAAACGATTGACCAACGACTTCCATCGGTTGTCCAGCGCTAGAGAAGGATAAATTGAAACATCTGACAATTTCGGAACCATGATACAGTGTGTGTTTTGTAATATTATGCGCCGGTTTATTGTACCATTGTCGATGCGTACTGTGTAACTATTGCTATAGAACCACAAACATAGTGTGAAGACAGCAATTATAGAAGAAAAAATTAAACTTTTAGTCAGATGCATCGCCAGTTTTGTGTTTCTTGCATCGTGTGATAATGTTGGCAAACATGTGACGTTGGCAATAGCCAATAGCATGAAAACGCAAATGTTTTGTCATGAAAACTTCGTTTTACGAGGACAATTAATTTTACTGAGTGGATAAGGTTTCATACAAAAACCTGTGAACCATACAACACGAACAGTATTATTTATTTGCTTCATTGCCTGTACGAAACTCCAATCAAATTTTTCTATATGCATCTCTAAGAATATGTACATCTTGGTAAAGATTTTCTGCCGTTTTGTTGATGTTGCGAATATAATCAAGCGAGGCCGCCGGGATGGTAGAAAACATTTTAGCTCTGCACCAAATACACCGTTTTCGCAAGAAGTGCCGTTCCTGCTATCCCAATTTTTTAATAATGTTGTATTAATTAAGCCTACAAGGTCTTAACCCTTTAATGCGTAGTGTAGCTGATCAGCTACATAACGTATTTTTCCCATTACCTCTCAAATTGATCATAATTTTACGACAAATTCATTTGTAGCTGCTTCTGTACATACAGTTACATAGCAGCTCGTCCTATAAATTATAAATTACAGAGTGTACTGAATTATTTCGAAAGTTAGCTGCATTGCGTTACTCCTAACATGTGCGTTTGTTTACGTTAGTATTCCTCCTTTGCCATGTAAAAGTAGTCAATCGCATACTATTGTTGTGTTCTTTGTTTCGATTGAACTGGGTCTAGTGAGGCGTGTATTATGAGAGGCATAATAGTGACATGTACTACATTGAACACATCATGGACACACTATACAGGGTGTCCCAGCTATCTTGTGCTTTTTAACATAAACTTATGTTTTTTTTAATGGACACCCTTCATTATTTCAACAGCAATCTACAGCATGATAACTCACATAAGCAATAGCGTTGATTGTATCGCACTACACCAATTACATCCCGAGATATTGCGAAGGGTAGTTGAGGCTTGAAATATGAGAAACGCGCGGCTAGCGAACGTCCCGAGACTCAGGCGAGAACACTGTGGTTCTCAGGACCTGAGCTACCCGCGCATTTCGCGTATTTCAAGCGTCAACTTCAAATTCAAATGTTTGTACAGCTTATGGGACTTAACACGGGGTCATCAGTCCCTAAACTTACAAACTACTTATGAACTAGCTAACACTAAGGACGGCACAAAAACCGGCCGAGGGGACTGAGGTCTGCACGGCCACTACGGTCGGGAGTTCGAATCCACCCTCGGGCATGGGTATCTGTGCCGTCCTTTGTGCTAGTTCGTAAGTAGTAGTCAAGTCCCATAAGCTATACAAACATTTGAAAATTTGACGGCACAAATATCCATGCCCAAGGGGGGAATCGAATCCCCGACCGTAGTGGCCGTGCAGACCGTGACTGACGCGCCGCAGTCCCCCCGGCCACCGCGGCCGGCGCGTAAACTTCGCGTCGCAATATCTCGTGATGTAAGTGACGTATTGCGAATCAATCAACTCCATTGTTTATGTGATTTGTCATGCTATAGATTGCTGAAGAAATAATATAGGGTGTCCATTGGAAAAAAGTAAGTTTGTGTTAAACACACATGCTTTTGTTTTAGAATGTTTCAAAATATGTACGTCCATGAGCCCTAGCCTTGCATTGATGCCGGTGAAAGTCCTTTTACTATAACTGTTGTTGTTCCAGAGATATTTTGGGTGAGCAAGATAGCTGGGACACCCTCTACAGCTAAGCAGGTATAAACTTTTTGTTGCTAGTAGTGCATAATTTTAAGGCCTTTTTTCAATATTTTTGGCAGTATATACGCAATATACATTAATCGTGGTACGTTTTATAGCTTCATATAAAAAGTCATCCATTAAAGGGTTAATTGTTGCTGTTTACATTAAAATTTATATTTTTCCTGTTCAATAATTTACATATCAATAAGTTAAGACGGAAAAACGGACCTCTTTATTACAGAAATAATGCCTTAATTGAACGCTTTAGGATACTCAATTTACCTCCATTCTTCCTAAAAATGGTATAGCTCCATCTCTCACTACAATCCTCAATTACCGGATGTGTAAGAAGATCCTGTTGTGGGATGTGCTTGTCGCACGGGGTCACTGTTGCACAGTGTCTGCAGGTTGTTTCTTTTTTCCCATTTTGAGGGAAAAAAAATTGTGGGGAACTTTGGGAGAAACAAAAAACGTGGGGAAATTGTTGGCAAACAAATGTTTATGAAATTTAAATTAGAGGATGTGTATAAAAATCAAAACGATGTTGAAGTCATGTCATTTCTCGCATAATAAATAGGTTATACTTATGTTACTTATATTTCATTTCAATATAAATAACAAGAAACAGTGTGGGCGTTTGTACAGTATTTACAGCAGATGACACAATTTCATTCATTGTAGCATGTAACTTAATATTTTTGAGATAATATATCAATCTATTGTGATTGTTATGACAATTTATATTTTGTATTGTTAGAAACTTAAGTAATAAAAAAAATTAAATCTGATGCCGTAGTTATACTTTTACCACTCACTATTAGCTCTCTTCTCTATATCTAAAGTTGTTATACCATCTAATGGTAAATCAATAGAAGAATGAAGAAAGCTAATGTAACACCCTTGAAGCAGGTTTTCTATTTTTCTTGCCAGGATGTATGTTTTTATCGATGAATTAATAATTTTGTTTTATGTACTATAATTTCTGATACATTATGTGTGATTATGGCCGACCGCGGTGGCCGAGGGGACTGAGGCGCTTCAGTCACGGTCGGGCCGCTACGGTCGGGGGTTCGAATCTCCCCTCGGGCATGGATATTTGTGCCGTCCTAGTTCGTAAGTAGTTCATAAGTAATTTGTAAGTTTAGGGACTGATGAACCCGTAGTTAAATCCCAAACATTTGAACATTTTTGTGTGATTATGGAATATCTCCCAAATTGTGCGATTGGATTCACGATTTTCTATCAGAAAGGAGACAGTTCGTTCGTTGTAATTGACGGTAAGTCATCGAGTAAAACCGAAGTGATATCTGGCATTCCACAGGGAAGCGTTATAGATCGCCTACTCTTCCTTGTGTTTATAAACGATTTAGGAGACAATCTGAATAGCTCCGTTAGACTGTTCGCGGATGATGCTGCCGTTTATCGGTTAGTATAGCCAACAGAGGATCAAAAGCAACTGCAAAGCGATTTAGACAAAATTTCTACACGGTGCGAAAATCGGCAACTGACACTAAATAAAGAAAAGTGTGAAGTAATACACATGACCACCGAAGCAGATTTCGGACCGTTTGTGTTGTTTCTGCGCGTCCTCTTGCTGCCTCTCAGCGTTGGAGCTGAGTCACATTTAGCCTCCTGTCTCGACGGGCTGTTAACTCTAGATACCGGTCATCTCTTGTTGATGTTGTCCGTGGATGACCTTGACCTTGTCTTTTTTTAACGGATCCTGGAAATTAACTCTTTCGGACACACTTATAACTCTAAAGTGTGAAGTAATACACATGACCACTAAAAGAAATCCGCTGAACTTCAATTACACGATAAATCAGTCAAACCTAAAGGTCGTAAATTCTACCAAATACCTAGAAGTTACAATTATAAACAACTTTGACTGGAGAGAACACATAGAAAATATTGTGGGGAAGGCGACCCTAAGGTTACGTTTCATTGGCAGAAAGCTTCGAAGATGCACCAGTTCCACCAAAGAGACTTCCTACATCACACTTGTGCGTCCTCTTCTGGAGTACTGTTGCCCATTGTGAGTCCCTCACCAGGTGGGACTGACGGAAGACATTGAGAAGGTTCAGAGAAGGGCAGCTCGTTTTGTTTTAACACGTTACGGGAGAGAAAGCGTCACGGAAATGTTGCACGAATTGGGGTGGAAATCATTAAAAGAAAGACGTTATTCATTGCGGCGTGATCTGTTTGCGTAGTTTGAATCACCGACTTTTATTTCTGTATGTGAAAATATTTTGCTAGCACCCACCTACTTAAGGAGACATGACCAGCCCAATAAAATAAGGGAAATCAGATCGAAAATGGAACGATTTAGGTGTTCTTTCTTCCAGTGCGCTATTAGAGAATGGAACGGTAGAGAAAAGTTATGAAAGTGTTTAATGAACCCTCTGCCAGGCTCTTAAATATGATTTGCAGAATATCTATGTAGATGTAGATACGATAATTTTATGGCCCTGAACACGTAGTTACACCCCTCCAAGTTGCCATTACTGTCAATAAATGGTAATTTGAAGAAAAAGGTAGTTTTAATCTATTTGGGGAATTGTTGTTGTTATGATCTTCAGTCCGGAGATTGGTTTGATGCAGCTCTCCACCCTACTCTATCGTGAGCAAGCCTTTTCATCACCTCATAAGAACGGCCACCCACATCCACTTGAATCTGCTTACTATACGCGTCTCTTGGTCTCCCTCTGCGATTTTTACCCCACACACTTCCCTCCAATGCAAAATTTACGATTCCTCGATGTCTAAGAATGTGTCCTACCAAGCGATCCCTTATTTTAGTCAGGGTATGCCAAAAATTCCTTTTCTCACCAATTCTGTTCAGTACCTCTTCATTAGTTATGCGATTTACCCACCTAATCTTCAGCATTCTTCTGTAGCACGACATTTCAAAAGCCTCTATTCTCTTCCTGTCCGCACTGCTTATCGTCCATGTTTCACTCCCGTACAAGGCAACAATCCACACAAATGTCCTCAGGGAAGACTTCCTTACACTTAAATTAATATTCGATGTTATCAGATTTCTCTTTTTCAAAAATTCTTTTCATCCCATTGCCATTCTGCATTTTATATCCTCTGTACTGCGACCATCGCATGCTATTTTACTACCCAAATAACAAAACTCATCTACCACTTTCATTGTTTCCTTACCTAATGTAATTCCTTCAAAATCGCCTGATTTTATAAGACCGCATTCCATTATTTTTGTTTTGCTCTTGTTAATGTTCATTTTATACGTTCTCTTCAACACAGTGTCCATTCCTTTCAACTGCTCTTCCAGGTCCTTTGCTGTCTCTGACAGAATTACAATGTCATCAGCAAAACACAATGTTTTTATTTCTTCCCCCTGAACTTTAATCCCTATTCCAAAATTTTCGTTGCTTTCCTTCACCGCCTGCTCTATGTACAAATTGAATAACATTGGAGAAAGGCTACAACCCTGTCTTACTCCCTTCCCAACTTTTGGGGAAAAGTTGCCAAAATAGTGTCATTTTGAGGATTTTTTTTGTTTGGTACGGGTAAAATTCGAAAACTCAATCTGGAGACACTGCTGTTGCAGTCAGAACACGGCGCGGCTTACCTGCTTGCGGTAGCGGTAGTGTGAGTGCTGGTGGTGGTGGACGATGTCGGGCGCCTCCATGAGGTGGCGCGCGATGACGCTGTAGAGGGCGACGAGCACGACGAGCGGCAGCAGGAAGAAGAGCGAGATGGCGGCCACGAAGAAGGCGGCCGCCCAGAAGGACGCCGCCTCCGTCAGGCAGATGGCCACCTCGCTGCCGTCCGTGTACTCCGCCAGCTCGTACGACGACAGCGCCGTCACCGGGCTGCCCGCCACCAGCCACACAAGAACACCGCGTCACATTAAATCAGGAAAAAAGAAAAAAAAATCGCACTGACGTGTTTTACAGCCCACTTTAAGTTTGTAGTTATATAAGTTTTTGCAAATATTTTGGAGCAAAACAATAATCTAAATAATAAAAAATTAATTAACCCTTGTAGGAAAAAAAATTTAGTTACCGGCGGGGTCCGAACCACTGATCTTTAGCGTCACAGTCCAACACATGGCTCACTACACTACAGCTAACAGTTAGGAATCACCTTATAAAATCTCTTACTATTGATAGCAGTTGTTAACTCATGCTAATATGACATTTGTAGACACTAGATTATCATTTATCGAACGAAGAACGACGTCTTTTGCTTAATTCTTCTGTGCGCCATTGTTTTGAAATGACAACGCGTAAGTTACAATAAGAAAATCATCAAATACGCAACGCAAGATGGCGTATGCCAGAGACAGCTCTGGGTGAGGAATGTCACGTGACATCTGCGATCGGCTGGTTTTCGTTAATTTAATGTAGGGTGTCAAAACTCCGTTATTTTTACAAATATCTCTCAAACGATACGGGATATGAAAAAAAAAACATAAGGGAACAAAGTTGTAGAGAATTTTCTCCTCTACAAATTCGTTTATTCAATTTTCACGTCAGATGAACGGTTTATTTGCAATTAAAATTACATTACAGACAGCTTTTTTTTGTATTACTAACGTATTTCTTGTCCGAAATAGTTCAAAAAGCGAGGTTCTGGTCTCTGGTAGCCAACAATTATTATGTCTGCAAAATTTGGTGCCGATAGGTTCAACGGTTCGACCTAAAAAGAAAAAGAAAAAATTTTTTTAAAAAAATGGGAACACGTTACAGCCAGATAGACATCGTCAAATGCTGTTATTTTTGCAAATATCTCTACAACAATGCAAGATATGAAAAAAAAACATAATAGACCAAATTTGTAGAGAATTTTCCCCTCTACCAATTAGGTTATTCAATTCTCGTGTCCGATGAACGGTTCGTTTGCAATTACAATTACATTACAAACGGCTTTTTTTAGAATTTCTACTGTAATTTTTGTCCGAAACATTTCAAAAAAAGGGATGTTCAGATCTCTGGCGGCCTACAATTGTGTGTCCAAAATTTGGTGCTGATCGGTTGAACGGTTCGTCTTAATAACAGGGAACACGTTACGGACTGACAGACAGACATACATTCCAAAATCGCCGTTATTTTTGCAAATATCTCTGAAACGATACGAGATATGAAAAAAACATAACAGAGCAAAGTTGTAGAGAATTGTCTTCTCTACAAATTCGGTTATTCAGTTTTCATTTCAGATGAATAATTAAGCCGTAATTTTCATTTAAATTTCGAGCTGTCAAAAAACGATCGCAATGGGCCACTTTTAGTGTTACTACCGTAACCTAAAATGGGCCAAAAATCCCTTCACCCTGTCAGATGTTTACCGAAAATTATTGTGTTAAGGTGAAGCGGTACTATTAGATTGCTTAATTACTATTCTTCGATAATCTTTTTTAATTCATTGTATTAATGGCAACAGTTTGGTTGCGTCTGAGCGACGCACTCGGGAGGATGGTAGTTCAAATCCACCTCCGGCCATCCTGATTTAGGATTTTCGTGATTTCCCTAAATCAATACAGGCAAGTGCCGGGATGGTTCCTTTTAAAGGGCACGGCCGATTTCCTCCCATATCCTTCCCCGAAACTCCGAGCGTAAGCTCCATCTCTAATGACCATGTTGTCGACAGAACGTTAAATCCTAAGCTTCCTCCTCCTCCTCCTCCGTCTACGTGTTGCATATCGCTTTGGTCAATCTACATCTACATCTACATTCATACTCCGCAAGCCACCCGATGGTGTGTGGCGGAGGGTACCTTGAGTACCACTATCGTTTCTCCCTCCTCTTCCAGTCACGTATTGTTCGCGGAAAGAAAGACTGTGTGGGCTCTAATCTCTCTGATTTTATCTTCGTGATCTCTTCGCGAGGAGGGAGCAATATACTGCTAGACTCCTCGGTAAAGATATGTTCTCGAAACTTCGACAGAAGCCCGTACCGAGCGACAGAGCATCTCTCCTGCAGAGTCTTCCATTGAAGTTTATTGATAATCTCCGTAACGCTTTCTCGATTACCAAACGATCCTGTAACGAAGCATGCTGCTCTCCGTTGGATCTTTTCTACTTCCTCTAACAACCCCACCTGGTACGGATCCCACACAGCTAATCATTATTCGAGCTGTGGACGAACAAGTGTAGTGTGACCCACTTCCTTTGTTTTCGGGCTGCATTTCCTTAGGATTCTTCCAATGAATCTAAGTCTGACATCTGCTTTACCGACGACTGATTTTATATGGTCGTTCCATTTTAAATCACTCTTGATTCCTACTCCCAGATAATTTATGGAATTAACTGCTTCCAGTTGCTGACCTACTATACTGTAGCTAAATGATACAGGATCATTCTTTCTGTGTATTCGGGCACGTTACACTTGTCTACATTGAGATTCAATTGCCAATTCCTGCAACATGCATCAATTCGTTGCAGATCCTCCGGCATTTCAATACAATTTTCAATTTTTACAACCTCTCTATACACTACAGCATGATCCGTAAAAAGCCTCAGTGAACTTCCGATGTTATTTGCAAGGTCATATATATATATATATATATATATATATATATATATATATCGTGAACAGGAACGGACCCACGACACTCCCCTGTGGCACACCTGACATCACTCTTACTTCTGAATACCTCTCTCCATTGAGAATGACATGTTGCATTCTGTTATCTAGGAACTCCTCAATCCAATCACACAATAGGTCTGATAGACCATATGCTCTTACTTTGTTCATTAAACGTCTGTGGGAAACTGTATCAATCGCCTTGTGGAAGTCAAGAAACACGCCATCTACCTGGGAACCTTTGTCTATGGCCCTCTGAATCTCATAAACGAATAGCGCGCGCTGGGTTTCACACGATCGCCTTTTTCGAAACCCATGCTGATTCCTACAGAGCAGATTTCTAGTCTTCAGAAATGTCATTATACTCGAATATAATACATGTTTTTCAAAATATGGACAGAGGCCAGTGGACACAGAAATGTTTTCCATAAAGTGTTTCATTTACAAGAAAATTGATGAGCCATGCTCCACAGCATCCATCTCTCCCTCCTTGTGTGTATACACGAGTGTGCTTAAGGTATTGTGAAAACAGTGGGGGAGTCAGAGTAACAGAGATAGCCAAGCCGGAGTAGAAACGCCAAATTTGGTTTCAGGCAAACCAGCAAAGAGGTTTCTTGTCAGGTAGAGGCCAAATTAATAATTTTTACCAGTTAGAAGAAATTTTTAACTCTATAATGCATAATGTAGCTGATCGGCTACATATCTTATTTATTCCCTTATCTCTCAAACCAATCAATATTTTACCACAAATTTATTTGTAGCTGCTTTTGTACATAGTGTTACACATGCTTGTAGCTCGTACTAGTAGTTATAAATTGCAGAGTGCTACTGCATCAGTTCGACAGTTATCTGAATTGAGTTATTTATAACATGTGCATTTGTTTATTTTAGTATTCCTCCTTAGCCATGTAAAAGTAGTCAATCACATATTAGTGTTGCATTATGAGTTACTTTCTGGAGATATGAGAGGCATAATAGTGACATTTACTCTATAGGGTACATCATGGAAGCACTATATAGCTGACCAGCTATGAACGTTTTGTTGCCAGTAGTGCATAATAACTTTATGGAATTTTCTTTTTCAACATTTTTCGCAATATTTACGCACCATAAATGAATCATGCTAGTTTTCATAGCTTCAAATGAAAAGTCATTCATTAAAGGGTTATGTTGCCAAATTAGTGTCTGGTGTCCAATAGATATCATTCTTCGGAAATTTAATAACACCTTTTGAAACAAAGCAAGATCCAGATAAAGAGTTGGGGCAATAATGAACTACACACTATCCGAAACAGTTTGTGAACTTAGCGTTTCTTGGGGAATACCAATTTTTGTCGTCGACATTTGGAAAATGCAGCTGAATACCAGGCGTTGTTGAATGATTTCCTAAAAGGAACAACAAAAAGTGACCGAATTCATACTAAGTGAACAGAAGAAGCAATTTCTCAGTTCCAAAAATGCTAAGAAGATGTGACAAATTCTGCGTTTTCGACATTTCCTGCTTTCTGCAATCAACGTTCCCCACAAACGTTTAATGAACAAAGTAAGAGCGTATGGTCTATCAGACCAATTGTGTGATTGGGTTGAGGAGTTCCTAGATAACAGAATGCAACATATCATTCTCAATGGAGAGAAGATTGCAAGAGATTTAGCAGCAGATGCTGCAATGCAACAGTGGAGAGCGATTTGATTTTTTTTTCAAAACAGTTCTCAACAGCACAAAAGAAGTATTGCAGATATCACAGAGAGCTGCTTATCATCTTTATGACTCTCAGATATTTCAAATGTCTGTTAGAAGGAAGAGATTTCTTTATTTAATACTGATCATGCTTCTATAATACAAACATTTAAACAAAAAGATGATAAACCAACACCCATTCAATAACGTTACCTCCACTATATTACACAATTTACCACAGACCTGCGTCATAAATCTTGTAGAGAAAATGTTGTTGCTAATGGCTCATCAAGGCTAGAAGAATTTATTGAATTTAACAATAAGATGATGAACAATTTCATGAATGCAGGCGAGCCCTCCTACATCACTTCAGTTAAAATACCATCTGAAACGAAGAGGAAAACGATTATGGTGTCAACACAAATCATTGGCCCTTATATTTCTGAATCATTTAGATATCCAGTTTTCCAATACCATCATAATTTGGCTCATTCAGCCATTAAGACTACTGTATACATGATATCATCAAGGTTTGTATCGATCAGTTTAAAAGGGGATGTTCAAAACGGGGCAAAAATATGTACTGCCTGAAAAGGAAAACATCACAACACTTTCCTAGTAATGATGAAGATTTCAAAACTAGGTCATCTCGATTTAATAGGACCAATGCCCCCTAGGACCAATCCTTCCCTCCAGTGAATATACTTATTGCTTTACAAGTATTGATCGAGTTACAAACTGGAGAGAAGTAGTATCTTTTGAGGACATTCAATCAAAATCAGTAACAAAAACACTTTTAAATTGTTGGATCACTAGATTTGGGACACCACACCAAATAGTGACCGTCGTGGCAGGCAGTTTAAATTCTGGGCTGTTATGAGCACTGTCTAAACTATGTGGTAGTAACCAAACACAAACTACAGCAAATCCTCCAGAATTAAATGGAAAAAAAAAAAAAAAAAAAAAAAAAAAAAACTGAAAAATTTCATCGCACACTTAAAGCAGCCATCTGTGCCCATGAAATTGCCAAATTGACTTAAGTAATAGTTATAATCTTCTTTGGTCTACGACGTTCCATTTGAAAGAACGCTAGTGCTACAATTGCAGATATGGTTTATGGCTTGCCCATCACATTACCAGACGATTTTTTTCAAGAGTATGGGACAAAAATGGATCCAAACTTACCTCAATTTTTTTCACAACTGGAGCAGTATATGAATTGTCTGAAATCTCTACAATAACCTCGCAAACTAATAGAAAGTCCATTCATGGAAAGGGATCTCTATAATTCAAGACATGTATTTGTGCAAATTGACCAAAGCTATCACGAAGCATTAGAGGCCATACGAAGCAACGAACAGGGCCTCAAATATTTTTGGAGTTAAAATATAACACCAGGTGAAGAATATCTCCACTGATCGATTAAATGCTGCGTACCTCATGAATCATATGAAAACAGCCTGAAGACACTCCAGTTACAACGTCAGCCCAGGACAAACTCTACAGACAGTGAAAAACCAAGTAGAACAAGAACTGGTCGTGAATTTAGAACTCCAGCAAGATTAGTTGAAGAATTTCAGTGATAAGTGACTATATGGCTGATAAAGGGGTGATGTGCACCACCAATGACTAATTGTAGTTGTAAGGTTTTGTTCAATATTGGGGTAATTATCTTTGAGTGTTAAAAAAAAGGAAGAAAAAGCTGTTTTTCTTTTGTAATTGTAATTACGTTTTCACGGTGTGTTTGCAAGACATACAAAAATTTAAAAATATGGAAAGATAAATCTAAAATTCAGCGCTTGATGAATAGTTCCCAACACAAATGTAAATTATCGTATGTTCAAAATCTGAAATATACCAGAATTCTTCACATTTTGGCATTGATTTCGCAGTTTTATTTTATTTATTTGTTTCTTTTTTTGTTTTTTAAGTATTTACTGCGTTGAATCATATTTTGTAGGACATAGAAACCAATAAAATCACATTCAGATATATAGTATGGTTGAAAATTCAAACAATAGTATTTTAAAATCTTCTTAAAAAGTTGTTTTCATCAATTTCTTGCGCCAGTAACGTACCTACGACTGCGGAAAAAGTTGATGCAAGTTGAAATTTTCATTATAATTGACGATAGAAATGACATATTCACAGATCTTCATCAATACCGTTTATCCGATAGAGATAAAATTTTGGACATTTTTTCAGTACAAAAGAAATGGCAGTGTCTATATAATAATTCGTACGGTGCATGGCAGAGGGTACATTATAACAGATTTGTAATCTAGTGTTCTTTCCCCATATTATTAAATTTTAACACTTGACCTTCAAAACAAGAAAAATATGATTGTCTACATAAGATTTCGTATGGTACATGATGGAACATACCTAACTCTAGACTTGGCACAGTCGGACCGATCACCATCAATTTTGGCAGATATGTGATATTTTATGTACATGGGAGGGAAGAGATTGCAGAAAATGGGGGAAAATAATAACAGATACAGGGGGATGGTTAGTTGGTTGTAAAAGGAGAGCAGAGGAGAAGTCAGATGTAGATGGGGATGATGTACATAGAGAGGAGAAGAAATAAATAAACGGATATAAATAAACGGATGGAGTATATAGATGCAAGGAGGAGGATACGGATAGTGTGTGTGATAAGAAATGAAGAGGTAGTGATGTGAAGGTAATGGACAGAGGTAGGGGGAGCAGGGGGAGACTCCCGAAAGAGGGGGAGGTCAAAGGGAGGTGGAAGAGCAGAGAAATAAGAGGACAGGGCTAAGGAAATGGAAGGAGAAGGAGGTTAGACTATATACAATTGCCATACATATTAGTAACTGCGAAGCACTGCCGGGTTCCCTAGTATTTTTATATTTTGGTTAATGCAATTCAGGGTCATATAAAGCTATTATTTTTATGTGAACGTGTCAGTTTGTAACTTCTGTGACAATAACGTCTTAGTAAGTCGCACATCTGTGAACATGTGCATACTACATTAAGTTGTTACCTGATGGTGGCCTAAGAAGCCAAAAGTGATTTGTAACTCGATAAATCATTTTGAATAACATCAAGAATTTTTTCATTTTTAGTATTAATAATGCACTTGATTTGTGTTTTTGGGACATGGCTCTTCAAACTACGTAATATGGCATATTGCTGAAGCGTCTAGAGAGACGGAGAGAGCGTGCGTAATATATGTCGCTATATTTCGGGAGAAAGAGATAATGGTCGGGCAGTTATATCGTTGTGAAAAGTCGGCGGACGACTTGCTGCAGGTCTGACATTTGGAACAACCCATGCGAAGAATATAACGAGGGAGAAGTGTGCTGGAGATCTACAGAAACGATCTGCCGGTCCTTGGACTCCAGGAAAACCCAGAACGAGTGTCGCTTCAGGCGCATAAGCAGTAGGTTAACGAACACCAACTAACGACAAAGACATGCTTCGTTGGCTGAAGTTTGCTGATAATGTATGAGTGGTAAATCACAGCTAAGGAAGCAGTTGCCGATGGTTGGGGTTTGGACTGCCGGTGTAACTTAAAAGTCTTGGCGGAGTATAATGGGGATCTACTATGTACATATTATTGTGTTTAAAACTTTTGAAGTATGAAGTCTAATATGGAGACAGAATGAAAGCTAATACAGTTTTATCGTCAACGTTAATGTTTAAGTACCAATATACAGTTCTAATAATGGAAAGTCCAGGTTGGAATTAACAATATAGTAATAAGCACAGTTTACAACTCACTGCAAAGACGTGAGGACGAGCTGCGACTTGCACATAAAAAGACACACGCACGCACGCACACACACACACACACACACACACACACACACACACACACACAATACTTCAGAAATCGGCCATGGTCTTCTTCAGAAAATAGAACATTCACATAATCACACAGGCACACAACGCAGTCACACAACCGTCAGCTCAGATTGCCGCACTTCGAATCACGCTCTGCGATGTGGAAATCGGAGAGGAAAGGGGGAATAGAAAGGTTGGCCGCGGTGTAGTAGCCGAACGGTCTAAGGCGCCTCGCTGCGGAGCGCGCGGTTGCTCGCCGTCGGATGTTCGTGTCCTCCCTGGGGCATGGGTGTGTGTGTTGTCCTTAGATTAGTTTACCTTAGTTTAAGTAGTTTGTAAGCTACGGACTGATGACCACGCAGTTTTGTCCTATAGATTTACAAACATTTGAACATTAGAAAGATTGCGTCACGGTGGTGGGGATGGATACAGCACAGCCTTACAGAGTATGTACAGTTTAGATGGGAGGAATGACATGCAGCTTAGGAATGGACAGGAAGGGGGGTGAGGGGAAGAAAATAAAATAAAAGCACGAGCTCCGCGCACCCACGCACACACACACACACACACACACACACACACACACACACATCTCGAAATAGGAGAGGTTTAAAATAGAGAGGTAGGAATTGTTGGGAGTGGAAAAAGGGAAGTTATCCTACGTTCAGGCCTGGATAATTTCGGGATCGGAGAATGCATTGTAGGGATAACTCCCATCTGAGCAGTTCTCACCCAGTACTACCCTGGACTCGAACAAATAAATTGCATCCTACTGCAAGTTTTTGATTTTCAATCCTTGTGCCCAGAAATGAAAGACATGCTGCCCAAGATCCTTCCTACCCCTTCTAAAGTGGTGTTCCGTCGCCCTCTCAACCTCCATAACTTCCTAGTCCATCCCAATGCCATCCCGAAACCAAACCCACTTCCCTGTGGGAGACCCCAAGACCTGCCCAATCCACCCACCCAGCACTTCCTATTCCAGTCCTGTCACAGGCTTGTTCTACCCTATCAGAGGGCGGGCCACCTGTGAAAGCAACCACATAATTTAACATCTATGCTGCAATCACTGCGCAGCTTTCTATATTGGCATCACGACTAACCAGCTGTCCACCAGGATGATTTCCCACCGCCAAACTGTGGCCAAAAACAAGGTGGACCACCCTGTAGCGCAGCATGCAGTGGAACACATGCGTGATTTCTGTGGCTGCTTCACAAGCCGGGTCATCTAGATCCTTCCACCCACCACCAGCTTTTCTAAACTACACTGATGGGAGTTATCCCTACTGTAAATTCTCCGATCCCGAAATTATCCAAGCCTTAACCTATGATAACTTTCCTTTTTCCACACCCAACAGTTCTTACCTCTCTATTCTAAGCCTCTCCTAGTTTGAGTTGTGTTTGTGTATGTGTATGTGTTTGTGTGTGCGTGTGCGTGCGTGCGTGTGGCTCTCATGCGTTCGATTTACTTTTTTTATTTTATATTTTATTTTATGTTTTATTCCCCTCGCCCGCCTTCCTTTCCATTCCTAAGCTGTATGTCGTAACTCCCATCTAAAACGTACATACTCTGGAAGGCTGTGCTGTATCCATCCCCACCACCATGACACAACCTTTCTATCCCCCCTCCCCTGTCCTATTTCCACACTGGACAGCGTCATTCGAAGAGCGGCAGTCTGAGCTGGCGGTTGTACGACTGTGTTGTGTGCCTGTGTGATTGTGTGAATGTTCTATTTTCTGAAGAAGGCCACGGTGAATGCTGAAGTGTTGTGTGTGTGTCTTTTTTATGTGCCTGTTGCAGCTCGTCGTCATGTCTTTGTGGTGAGTTGTAAACTATCTTTACCACCGACGTCGAGTCTTCGAGTCTTTATGTCTGTAAATCTATCGGACGAAAATGCGTGGTCATCAGTTGCAGCTTATCAACTACTTAAGGTAAACTAACCTAAGGACAACACACACACCCATGCCCCAGGGGGGACTCTAACCTCCAACGGCGAGCAACCTTGAACTCTGTAGCGAGGCGCCCTAGACCGCTTGGCTACTCCACCGTGGCGAGTCTTATTCTTCATTTTCTGATGATTAGTGCCTTCAGTCTATTATCATGTGCAATGTTTGTACTGTACCTCTGGTGACGTTACCTTTCCTAAACCAAAACTTAACATCATTGAAAATAACAGATTCTCAGTTTCTTTTACAATTATTTTTCATATGAATCTTGTCAATTACTCGGATGCACGAGCTGTTAATCTGATTGTGCGGTAATTTCACACTTACCTGTCATGTTACCACGGGAATTATGTGGATGATATTTTCTCTAAATCTCACAGATTCTGCACACCAACTCAACAGTCGTTTGATTGCCAATTAACCAGTGATATTACAAATTCCGATGGTAGTTATCTACGCCTTCAGTCTTATTCGATTTCAAGATTTCTAGTGCTCTTTTAAATAATGATTCTAATACTGGATTTCCTATGTCTTCCACATCAACCCCAATTTGTTCTTGTTGCACGTAACCAGAAAACGCTTTATTATCATAGAGTCATTTATTGTACTCTTCCATCTATTCGCTCTCGTCTCAGTGTTTATCATAGGAATTTGCACTGTACTTTTGTATTTTATTGTTACTATCCTTGCTTTGAATTTCAGTGTAGGTTGTTTTTAGTTCTCTGTAAACTAATTCACTCCATCCAGCTGCCACTTCCTTTTCGATTTCTTCACATATTTTTCGGCAGTAGTTTGGCCTTGGTTTCCCTGCGCTTCCTGCTCATCTTATTACTAAATGGATTGCACTCCTTAGTTTCCGAATTACGCTGAACATTTTTGTACCTCCTTCATATGTCAATCCATTGACGTCTTTTTACTGTTTCTGATGGTTTACGTTGCTTTTACTAATTCTGTAATTTCGGCGATTATGATTTCACTTTTCAGCTATGTCCGCTCCTCTTCAGTTGAACTGCATATTCTGGAATTCCGTACCGAAATATATCGACTTTAACGAACTTCAAACACATCTCATAATTCAGGACTTAAGTATCCCATTTTCTTGGACACTGGTTCTCCCTACCAATTCCCTTATTCTTCAGTCTGGTCTTCACCCTTACTGAATTGTGACCTGAGCATATATATATATATATATATATATATATATATATATATATACTTGTGAGTAGGCTTTGCCATCCAGTGCGTGATTTTAGGGTCTTTGTCTTATGATGGTGTAATCTTCCAATGTCTCCAGGTTGTTTCTAAGTACCGTATACCGTCTCCTTTTGTGATTCTTGATACCAGAGTAGTTTGTGGCCCACCTGTGGTACCACCTGGTGGTCGGATCCTTCTTAAACAGTGCTATCAGAGCTATTGATAACACAGTGAAGTCTACAACAAGTCAAACACACGAAGCTCTGTTCGCGTACACACTGTTTTATAGACACAGCAGAAAGTCGAAATTAAATCAGAGCTCAGGCAATCTTAGTGGCCGATAAAAGACTCATCACTCTACAGCTCAGAGAAACTCTTCCACGTTTAATACTTAACGACACACAAATACGCTATTCTCATGCAGCAAAGAACTTAGGAGTAATATTTGATCAGCACTTAGACTGAACAGAGCGGACAACGACGGTCTGTAAGAAGGTATATGCGTCACTTCAATCATTGCAGAAATACAAAAAAGCATTTCCTTTACAGCTGAAAAAGAAGCTCGTTGAGACACTAATACTTCCCAATCTAGATTATTGTGATGCTATTCTGCAAGGACTGTCATACGAAAATTCACTTAGGCTGGAGCTGGCGATGAATTCTTGTATCCGATACATTTGTAACTTACGTTTCTACGACCATATCAGTCCCGCATACCAGCAGTTATTTGGCTACGTGCAGATAAGCGTCGAAGCTATCATACATTATGTTTGCTGCATCGCTTTCTCGATCATTGCAAACCTTCTTACTTATCCTCAACGATTATATTACTATCTGAACAGCACAGCAGGAACACACGCTCTCACCAAAATAAAACTCTCTCTGTACCATCACATAACACTGCAATCTTCTCTAAATCATTTTCTGTATCGGGAACACGTCTGTGTAACAATCTTCCTCAAAAGTTAGATAAAATCAATTCAAAAGTTTAAAAGACAGCTAAGGATTCACCTTCTGTCACATTAGCCATCTTTTTCTCCACTTACCAGTCTGTAGCCCACTGTTGTCAATTCCTCCTCCCCCATAAATGTTTTTCTTTCCTTTCGTCAGCAGAGATCTCTATTCATATACGTCTCCACTTCCTCACATCCATTGGCACTGTCATTTTTCAATCTTCTCCTCTTTCACTAATCATTTTCCCCCTTCTGTTTATATTAAACTTAATTCATATGTATGAAACATCTATCTCCATGTAAATATCTCTTGTTATTATTAGTATTACTTTGATTTTTGTGTTATTTTTATCATTATTATTATCATATATTGTTAATATTATTAATGCAGTGTTTTTGTAATTAAATCCTTTGTTTATGTTGTTCCTGATCAGATGTAAGAGAGGGCTCTATGGCCCTAATCTGGTCAGGTTAAATAACCAAGTAAATAAAAAATGCAACACTATCTTCAGTTCAGAGAAAGGAAGAAGATCGTGAAATTCAATTTCACAAACTCATCCAGTTTTGCTACATAACGGTTAATTTGTGGTAATTATTCAGCAACCAGTCGTCATAAATATAAATTCTTTATTTGTTGGCAAATCCGGATTTCGACCACTGTGTGGTCATTATCAATGCTTAAAATAAATTAAAATACTTAAAATATCTCGACCTCCATGTAGGAGGTTGCGTTTGTATTGTCAGTACTGTCAGTACAAACGCAACCTCCTACATGGAGGTCGAGATATTTTAAGTATTTTAATTTATTTTAAGCATTGATAATGACCACACAGTAGTCGAAATCCGGATTTGCCAACAAATAAAGAATTTATATTTATGACGACTGATTGCTAAATAATTACCACAAATTAAATACAGTCGTGGAGCACCCATTCCAAATATGGAATCAAGCCTGATAACGGTTAATTCTCACTCACTACTAGGTGTTAGCTGTACACTATCACATCAGATGGTCACATTGAATAATTTTATGTGTCCCAGTCGTATAAGCGGAGCCGCGGCCTCGTCTAGAAGCTGGGCGTCGTGCTAACTTCGGCGAGAGGCTCGGCGCGAGGCGGCAACGGCTTCGGCGGCAGCTGGACACATCACAGTTCTCGCTGGGCCGACACTGGCCTCCTACGTGTAATGGCTGGGTATTTGTCCATGTGTGTTATTTTGAAGTACCGGCGCTCTGTGGCACTCTGACTTCTGATGACTACCTTTGTATTCGAAAACTGGGTCGGGGTGGATTCTCTGGTAGTGATATATTCTGGGAGATGGTGTCCTACAATGTTGTTTTTCTCTTGAGACATATTATGTTGCTGATGATGGGTTTGTTATGATGGGGATGTCATATAGTGTCTAAATTGACGATATGGTTCGTCTTCCATAATTGGGATGTTCATCAGGCCCAAGTGAATTTATCAGCTTATTAGGTGAATTATGGCATGATTCAAAGAATGCAGTCGATTGTACCTTCATGATGTGACTGAACGTAGAGTGTCCTAGAGCGATTCTTATTTCTTCATTCCTAACGAACCTTGGCAAATTAATTGGTGGAAACAATTCGTAGTGTTTCGTTTGCAACTATATTTTCTTAATGTTGGTGTCTTGCAGTGCTTCGGTTTCCGAGACATATATGAGCGCAGTCTTCCACGTCCGCTGTTTTGCGTTTTCTACGAGCCCCGTTCTTTTCTGTATCATCCTAGCCATTGATTTCGGAACGATTCTTATGTTTTCATTCCTAACGAACCTTGGCGAATTAATTGGTAGCAACAATTCGTAGTGTTTCGTTTGCAACTATATTTTCTTAATGTTGGTGTCTTGCAATGCTTCGGTTTCCGAGACATATAGGAGCGCAGTACGAATTACAGTCTTCCACATCCGCTGTTTTGCGTTTTCTGGGAGCCCTGTTCTTTTCTGTATCATCCTAGCCATTGATTTCGCGCGTGCTGGAGCGCCATGTTACGGTGCGTGCGGCCGTCCGCCGTCGGGGGGTCGATTCCCCCCTCGGACATGGATCTTTGTGTCGTCTTTAATATCAGGTAGTTCATACGTAGTTTGTAAGTTTAGGGACTGATGGCCCCGATGTTAAGTCCCTTAAGCAATACTAACATTTGAACATTTGCCACTGATTTGTTGGAGGCTTCAGTTGTAAGTCCTAGGCCCTGAGTGATGGCGGTTACTTTGAAACACCTGGTTTTTTCATATGCTATTTAACCTTACTGTAAAAAAACGCCCAGGATAACAGATTTTTTAAATAACCGATTTTATGTTTATATTTCTGTTACTTCCGGTAAGAAACGTAGAAATCAAAAGTTGAGAACTATTAAGACTTCGTCAGACTTTTGCATTATACTTTTCTTCGAGATATGTAGAATCAAAATATCTGCTAAAAAAAGGAACTAAAAATAATTTAGTCCGCCTACCGTTCATTGCTTTCCTCGGAAATAAATACGGGATTGAATGGCACAAGAAAATCACCAATATTCTCCTATTGATTATGAAGTTTTATATGTATTATACAATGCACACTGTTATTGTCTTCACATATTTATATTTGAAACAGTTCGTTTGTGGTTTGTCTTACAAATTCAGTTCTCATAGCATTGAGAAAATTATGTGACTTACTCTGATAGCTAGAAGTTCTTTCCTTGTTTTCGAGTAGGCGATGGAAATGAAGTGAGGTTGTAGTGGAAATTGGTGTCGCAGTTTCCAGCAAATATGGCGAAGAGAAGGATGTGGGCTGGGCCATGTCGAGAACAGGTCGCAAGGTCCTACAATGTCACTTACAGTTGTTCTCAATTCCGCACCCTGAAGCAAACAAAACTAAAGGCTCGGTTATTATTCAATGACATCATAGGAACATGAATCAAATTTACGTGCTCTTCCAACGAATATTGTGGATCCTACTCCGTAAATGATACCGCAAGTTTATAGTACCTCCACTCATCTTCAGCATTTTAATGAAAATGGAGCATTGTACCTCACAGCTACCGCAGTTTTTAAAGCGAGACTGGTGATGATGTCATTTAAACCATTAATGCATAGTGTAGCTGATCTGTTAATACCTTATTTTCCCTTATCTCTCAAACTGATAAACATTTTAACACAAATTCATTTGTAGCTGCTTGTATACATAGTGTTACATACTACATCAGGTACATCAAGAAAGCACTATATAACTGACTTTCTATAGGTTTCAATTTAAGGTACAATTCCTGTAGTTGGCGACGCTTGTTTCCCACGTGCCGGCGGCGTTGCGTAACGAAACACATTCGGAGCTTCTAAGTGGCAGAAAGTATCAACTTGTAAACGTGGAAAAGAGGACCGAGTGATATTCATGGATTTGAAATACATCAAGAGCTGAACTTTATGTTGCTAGTAGTGCATAATAATTTTAAGGATTCTTTTTTCATTATTTTTCTCAGTGTATGCGCACTATACATTAATCGTGGTAGTTTTTACAGTTTCAGATAAAAGTCATGCATTAAAGGGTTAAAACACAACCCATATCAGACGACGACAACGAGGAAATTCCGTATGAGCAAACAGAGACTAGTCTTGCAAGCTGCAGGCCGCGGCGGAGCGGCCGAGCGCATTGAGGAGCTATGCTCCGATGCGCGAGGCCGTTCCCCGTCGGAGGTTCAAATCCTCCCTCTGTCATGGATGTTTGTGCTGTCTTTAATATAAGGTAGTTCATAAGTAATTTGTAAGTCTATAGACTGATAACCCCGCAGTGAAGCCCCATAAAATTAACAAACATTTGAACATTTGCAAGCTGCACGTGCATATACGTCATCTAACAGGCCAAGCCACGAGGCAGCAGGCGCACTGGTGCCTCGACAACAGCTGTACCTATTCTCATGTCATGCGTCTGTTGCTCGTTTCTGACTCAGGATTGTTCTTAGATTATCACTAATCGCATTTCCCAATTTCTGCTGTAACCTAAGCAGGGGAAATATATGAATAATAATTATTACTAGTTTAAATTTTCTTTAATCATTTAAAAAGAAAAATCATATAGAACCACTACTACAGAACTGGTTATATTTGTACTTTTACACAGTTATTTGCAATAAGTATAATAACCGGTTACAACGGATACCAAATAAATACCGAAAACCGATTACACAGGACTCAAATACCGTGCAGCGGCTCCGTCAATGCGCAGTATATAAGTTGGCTGAGGTCGTATCTCTAACAAGGGGAACACCAAGTATGGTACCTACGGAATTTGATGGGTCGTTGTATGTTGTGAGGGAATTCCTCCAGACCATCAAGCTAAAAGAATTAGTTCCATTGGGCCTCGATTTCTAAGAAAATCGAAATCAGATTCGCAGCAAATTGCCACGCATAACGTCTCTACTTATACATGGTGCTTACCATTCAGCGAGACAGTGTGGTGTAATCGGCAAGCTGCGAGGCTCCCATGCAGGCGACCTGGGTTCAAGTCCGACATAGGTCAATTACTTTTCACACCTGTCCGATGATTGTGCATAATTATGTATTTTTATAACCATTCTTGTGTAAACTTTCGCAGTAAATGGTCAGGTTAAAAACACGTAACATTCGCTCAATATGTTACGTATTGCGCGACGATTATTTTATTCATTTTGTTTTTTCGAAGCACACTTTTAAGACGATTGAACCATATTTCGAAATAAGTAAACAGTCTTTTGTTAATGCCTACAATAGCCGCGCTGGAAACCGGGCGCCGTGGCTCAGCGCGCCCGGTCAGGGGGCTGAGCGTCCCCTGTAATAAAAAAGCTGAGCCAACTAGTCGTCGAACTGCAACGAACAATCACGATCAGCGTTCGCAAAATAGAGTACAACCTATAGAAAAAAAAAAAAAAAAAAAAAAAAAAAAAAAAAAAAAAAAAAAAAAAAAAAAGGCGGTCTAAAGCGGAGCGCGCGGTTGCTCGCCGTGGAGGTTCGAGTCCTCCCTGGGGAAAGGTAAAGCCTGCTTTTTCTGCTTTTTTCGGCGAATGTTAACTTAAAGGATGCACAGACATCAGACCGTAATTAGAAGAAAGCTTTCCTTTGCACAATTGAAAGATTCAGCCTTCTTTTATTTACAGACGGATTTTCGTTACTTTCTGATTAGTCGTTTTTTCGCTATAATATAAAACGCAAGAATCTGTGGTTAATCTTACCGTTATAGCTATTGAGACGGGAGGGCATCGATGTTAAGATTGAACTTCTGTTGGTGACATCAGATGTCTTTACTATTGTATCCGTGTTTGTCAGTAAAGAGTCGTTAGTGGCTGCAGTATATGAGGCGCTATGGCGGAGTGTAGTTGTCACACCACTGTTGCAATGCGCCTATTCATCTGTGAAGAACGGCAACACAGTACACGCGAGCACGAAGCGCATATATACAAAAGAAGCTAATAAATTAATTATGTGATATTAGCGCTTGTTGTAGATATATGAACATAAAAATACAACAGCTGTGAAAGGCAAGGAGAGAGCTTTCATTTACACTCTTCGTCTCGTTAACACGTATCATTAGGCGAATTGTAGCAGTCTACGCCTACCATTATTAGGACAAAACGACTAATCAGAAAATAACGAAACTCCGTCTGTAAATAGAACAAGGTTGGGTCTTTAAGCTGTGCAAAGGAAAACTTTCTCCTAATTACGGTCTGATTTCTGTGCATCCTTAAGATAGACATTCGCCGGAAAAAGTCAGAATAAGCACGGTCTCTCTTAAATATTACCACGTATGTCGTCTCCTTTTCAAATAAAATGTAATATTTTTAATGTATTTCACTGTAAGGTTTTTAAATAAACGCCTTTTGCTACTGCGAATGAAGGGTTTTATTTTTATATTTTAAGTCACCCATACGCGTTTCGCCTTTCTCTCAAGGCATCATCAGTGGGTGTCCTGAAATATTTACATCTTTTTGTTTACACATATAGGTTAGGTCTCTTACATATCTACAAAACATTTCATTTCTGATTAAAACAGTTCGTTTTTTGGTATAAAATGGTGTACTTACAGCACTTGTTACTCCACTTCAGTCTTATTCTGGCAACTAGGTCGAAATGTTACACTGTTTTTTTGAAACACATTGCAGTTCTCGGGTTCTACTGTCACCTGCTGCCATACTGTGTCTACTGCTGATTGTTTTGTAGTGTTGCCAACGTTAGCTTATTTGAAATTCAACTGTTTCATTGAAAATGTGTTGAAGGTATCTTTGTGTGTGTGTGTGTGTGGTGTTTTTTTCTGTTTGTGTATATATGTGTGTGTGTGTGTGTGTGTGTGTGTGTGTGGTGGTGGTGGGGGGGTTGATTATATGTTGGGATTTGTGTCTATCATATGGTCAATCAGTGAGAACAATGATTGATTGGTCAGGTTTATTTGGTCATTTGGTCAAAAAAATCAAATGTTTGTTAAGCTTATGGGACTTAACTACGGAGTCATCAGTCCCTAAACTTACAAACTACTTATGAACTACCTTATACTAAGGACGGCACAAATATATATGCCCGAGGGGGGATTCGAACCCCCGACCGTAGTGGCCGTGCAGACCGTGACTGGAGCGCCTCAGTCCCCTCGGCCACCGCGGCCGGCTCATTTGGTCATTTGTTCTCACTGATTGACCATATGATAGACACAAATTCCAACATATAATCAACCCCCCCCACCACCACCACCACACACACACACATATATACACAAACAGAAAAAAAAACACCACACACACACACACACAGATACCTTCAACACATTTTCAATGAAACAGTTGAATTTCAAATAAGCTAACGTCGGCAACACTACAAAACAATCAGCAGTAGACACAGTATGACAGCAGGTGACAGTAGAACCAGAGAACTGCAATGTGTTTCAAAAAACAGTGTAACATTTCGACCTGGTTGCCAGAATAAGACTCATGTGGAGTAGCAAGTGCTGTAAGTACACCATTTTATACCAAAAAACGAACTGTTTTAAATCAGAAATGAAATGTTTTGTAGATATGTAAGAGACATAACCTATATGTGTAAACAAAAAGATGTAAATATTTCAGGACTCCCACTGATGATGTCTTGAGAGAAAGGCGAAACGCTTATGGGTGACTTAAAAATATAAAAATAAAACCCTTCATTCGCAGTAGCAAAAGGCGTTTATTTAAAAACCTTACAGTGAAATACAATTCAGCTGCTGCTCAAAATGGCCACTGCAAGCAACGTATTTTAAATGTGTTTATTTCCGTCAACAGTTGCAATGTAATTGTTTAATAACATGTTTCGATCACTTGGATCATCTTCAGATCTTATAGTTGCGTCCGCAACTCGTCTGGCTGAGTACTATTTGGTACTGCGGACGCAACTATAAGATCTGAAGATGATCCAAGTGATCGAAACATGTTATTAAACAATTACATTGCAACTGTTGACGGAAATAAACACATGTAAAATAACGTAGTGCAGTTGCGGACACTCTTCAATAGATCATGTCGACTATAATAAAAATGTAATATTCATGCACCAAATAAAAGAACACATTTCAACGATGCCGGCGAGGTAAAAAAACATCGATGTTCGTTGTGCGATGTGACCAGAAAATGAGTTCAAAGTCAGGGGTCAATCATTATGAAATGGACAATAAAGATGTGAGCACTACAAATTGCGCTCCCAGAGCTCGAAATGTGTATTGCAATAAGAAATCCGAGTTAAAAGCGAACTTTGGAACTGGTTGCAACTGTGTGTCAGATGGTATTCAAATGCGGTATGCACTGGCTACATTGTCACGATGCAGAATCCTAAGCCAGATGTGCTGCTCCTTCCGCCGTAAACTTGCAGATATTGCTACACCTGCAGGTGGTACAGAAATGAGACGGTGGCCCACTCAGCGACAGGTGGTGCAGGCGGGAAGGAACGCCGCCCTGCGTTTCTCTCACTGTCTGAGGGAAGCGAGGGAGGAAACTTACAAGGAAGGCTGCGCGCGCCGCATCCGAATAGCCGCGTCTCGCTTCCACACCACGTGTGCGGGCAGGCGGAACGTGACTGCAGAGCTGCGGCTGTCTCCACTTCGCATGGGGGGCGCCCAACTGTGGCGGCTTCTCATAGAGAAAGCACGGCCAACTTGGCAGCTACCGCCTATCTGTGCTGTTCGAGCTGCAGGTCGCAAATTAACCGCAATGGTAACATTAGAAACTTCTCTTACAAGGGGAACACAAAGTATGGTGCCAACTAATTTTGCTGGGTCGGAGGTATGATGTGAGGGAATTCCTCCAGACGATCAACCTAAAAGGATTTATTCCAATGGGTCTTGATTTCTAAGAAAATCGATATCAAATTCGCAGCAAATTACCAAGCGTAACGTGAATACTGATACATGGCGATTACCGCTCAGCGAGACAGCGTGGTGTAATCGGCAAGGTGCTAGGCTCCCCTGTAGGAGACGCGCGTTCGATACCTAGCGGCACAACAATATTCAAAAATTTTAACTACTACTTTTTATAGCCGCGGTGGAGTAGCCGAGCGGTCTAAAGCACTTTCGCTGCGGAGCGCGCGGTTGCTCGCCGTGGAGGTTCGAGTCTTCCCTGGGGCATGTGTGTGTGTGTGTGTGTGTGTGTGTGTGTGTGTGTGTGTGTGTGTGTTCGTCCTTAGGTTAGTTTACCTAGGTTTAAGTAGTTTGTAAGCTACGGACTGATGACCGCGCAGTTTGGTCCGATAGATTTACAGACATTTGACATTTACTATTTATATTTAAAAAAAAAAAAAAAAAAAAAAAAAAAAAACAGATATAAAAAAGAAAAACAAAAATAATGAAAAGTCAAACAATAAAAAAATAACCACGAAAATAAAAAGAAAACTTCCCCTACGTGTCATTTATTTCTCACTTTCCTCCATTTCTCTTATTTTATGGTGCATAAATATATGCCTTTATACCCACTCCTATGTTACAGCTTGAGTAAACAGTCAGGATAATAGCAAATAACACAGAAGCAACTGATTATTTTACTTATTGCGCAGTGTTATTTACTCACTGTCGCCATCATCACTATCTTCAACACCTGCAACCAGTTATCTGGGTGATAACTGTCATAGAAGCACCGGAAACACAGAACATTGTAACACCACGCACATCTAATAAATGCTACCGCTTTATGCCATGGTCTTGTGGATTTATTATGGAAACCTAACGTCATCCCCTCTTCAAATAAAATGTAATATTCATATACCAAATAAAAGTAGACATTTCAACGATTCTGGAAAGATTTAAAACATCGATGTTCGTCGTGCGATGTGACCAGAATATGAGCTCAAAGTCAGGGGTCAATCATTATGAAATGCGCAATAGGTTTTGGATGATTTTTTTAATATTATGAAGGTTCGTTATAAAGCGTACAAATACGTAATTATTATTTTATTCTCAACATCTCTTCATGTATTGCACATCCATGCATATCACTCGGTCCTCTTTTGTAATGCAAGTTCATACTTTCTGCCACTTTACAGCTCCAAATGTTTTATGTTACGTAACGCCGTCGGCACGTTAGGAGAACGTCTTCAACCACAGGAATCGTATCTCCGATTGAAACCTATAGAAAATTAGTTATTATGATTGTAATGATATCAGTAATGTCCGAAGTTTGGATATTTGTCTCGTAATACAGTAGAAGGTGATGCTAACTTGATCGTGTGTGACATAGCATGGGATTGGACAACCGCACAGGAAAACTGACGAGATCGCATAACTTTGGAAACATTTTTGTTTCTCTAGCAATAACACGATATGATCACCTTAATATATAAATTGAGGTGTTTGTGCCTCTATGTAACTCTCCCGCCATAACTACAAATCGCAAACGAATAGTGTTTGTACGTGGTAGCAGGAACCATTGTGCATTATGGTGGCAGAAGGGGGTGGAAGACATGAGTGTTGAAAGTTACCGACTTATATAAAATACTACGTGAGGGCGTCAATATTTAGCTCTTTAGACAAAACTACACAATGGAGACGAACGATCTCTCTGTGTTGTTGTAGTACAAAGTCTCCCGTTGTACACCATAGCAGTTCCGTGTCGATAGCTATAAGAGGGTGGAAGATATAGTGGTTGAAAGTCGACAACTTATATAAAATTCGGACTGAAGACTAGCGATGACTTTTGACACTATATTAGCAGAGAGGTTATATACAGCGAAACGTGATGCACAGTTTTTCTGCAACAATCGTACGAATAAAGAAAATTAAGTGCATATTGTAGTTTGAAAAGTAAAACTACTAAGAAAGATTCCCAAGCGTAAGAAAGAAATTTCACGTTCTCCATCCGTTTCTAAAAGACAGGAAATGGTGCTCAAAATTGAATCTACAGACGCTAGAAACTTGAAATTTGTAGACGTTGTTTATATTCACTGTAGGCTTCAGCGATGTTTCGATATTCCCGTCCCAAAGGGGATGAAATAGGGGTGATTTTTTTTTTGGAAAATACGTTGCTTTAAAGGAAATTTTGAAGCAAGAAATAAAAAAAAACTACAGATTTAGATTTTTGATTGGAATTTCAAAAACAAGTGTTTCGATACTTTTGGAAATTCAACCGTTAAGCTTATGATATAAGGGAAAATCTTTTAAGGGTGCTACTAAGACTATTTTAATGCTATAAATGCGAAAATTTGGATTTGGAACCATGATTAGAATTTTAAAAATGTGTTTCGTGATGTTTTGAATTCTGAAATCAGTGGTGCAATAGGGGGTGGCAAGTAGTATCACAATACTTCGTTCGGAAAGCATTTT
This sequence comes from Locusta migratoria, assembly GCA_026315105.1. NCBI lineage: Eukaryota > Metazoa > Arthropoda > Insecta > Orthoptera > Acrididae > Locusta > Locusta migratoria. The sequence continues at coordinate 225,568,543 of CM048747.1, read as the reverse complement.
TAAAGCTAAATCTACAAAAATTTATATTTAGAAGTCGAAACAACCAATGCAGACCATACAGTCTACGCGAAGCAACAGGAACTGTGTATAAAAACAGTCTAGAGCGCAAAAACTGATTATTGATTGTCGACTAGTTTCGAAGCAAGGAAGGAAGCTTAGGGTTTAACGCCCCGTCGACAGCAAAGTCACTAGAGGCGGAACTCACCCTAAGATTGTTTGGGTAAGAAGGGGGAAGGAAGTCGGTGGTGCCCTTTCAAAGGAACCATCCCAGAATTTGACTGGAGTGAATTAGGGAAATCACAGAAAACCTAATCAAGATGGAGGAAGGTAGATTTGAACCACCGTCCTTCCGAATGCGAGTCCACTGTGTTACCACTGCGCCACCTCGCTCGGTACTATTTCCGAACAAGGGATGCGCCATCTTCAGGGTATTGCTCCAAGATGGTGTGGAACAGCACCCTGAAGATGGCTCACCACTAGGTCGCAATCAGTCGGACATAAATACTCTGTTTTGCACTCTAAACTATTTCTATATAAAACACTAGCTTAATTCCCAATGCTTCGCACGCGTAGACTGGATGGTCTGCATTGGTTATTTCTAGTTCTAAATATAAATTTTCATTGATTTAGCTTTAAAATGCCATCCTAATCAAATATTTTGATACAACCTTCCACCTCCTATTGCACCACTGATGGCAGAATTCTAAAATCCCTAAACACATTTTTTTTTAAATTCTAACGATGGTTCCAAATAAAAATTTTCCTATTTCTAGCATAAAAATACTTTTAGTAACACCGTTAAAAAATTTCCATTATTTGACCCGCTTAATGGTTGTTGTTGTCCTGGTCTTCATTCCGCAGACTGTTTTGATGCAGCTCTTCTCGCTACCCTGCCCTGTTCAAGTCTCTTCATTTGAGAGTAAGTTCGGCAACATACATCCTTTTGAATCTGCCTACTGTTTTGGTCTCTCGGTTTCCGTCTACGATTTTTAAAAATGTTCAAATGTTTGTTAAACTTAAGGGACGTAACTGCGGGGTCATCAGTTGCTAAACTTACAAACTACTTCTGAACTACCTTATACTAAAGACGACATATACATCCATACCCGAGGCAGGATTCGAACCCCCGACGGGGAACGGTCTCGTACATCGTAGCATAGCGCCTCAATGCGCTCAGCCGCTCCGCTGCGGCGACGACTTTTAACCCAACACACTTCCCTCTAATGCTAAGTTGACGATTCATTGATGTTTCAGAATGTGTCCCACCAATGTATCCCTTCTCTTAGTCAGGCTTTGCCAGATACTCCTTTTCTCCCCAATTCAGTTAAGCACCTCCTCATTAGTTACGTGATCTACCCATCTAATTTTCGTCACATTTCAAAAGATTTTATCATCTTATCGTCTAGGTTTCACTCCCATATACCCTGCACTCCAGACAAATGCTTTCAGAAAGGACTTCCTAACATTTAAACTAACATTGGATGTCAACAAATTTCGCTTCTTCAGAAACGCTTTTCTTCCCATAGCCATTCTGCATTTTATATCTTCTTTACTTCGGCTGTCAGATGTTATCTTGCTATCGAAATAACAAAACTCATCTACTACTTTTATTGTCTCATTACCTAATGTAATTCCTTCAGCATTGCCTGACTTTCTGACGCTACATTACATTATCCTTGTTTTACTCTTGTTGATGTTCATCTTATACCCTCTTTTCAAGACACTGTCCATTCAACTCAATTGCTCTTCCAGATCCATCGCGGTCTCTGGCAGAATTACTATGTCATCAACAAACCGCGAAGTTTTCATTTCTTCTCCCTGATCTTTAATTCCCTCTCCAAATTTCTCCTTGCATTCCTTCACAGGTTGCTCAATGTACAGATTGAACAACATTTGGGAAAGGCTACAATCCTGTCTTACTCCCTTCCCAACCGCTGCGTCCCTTTCATGCCCTTCTATTCTAACAACCTCTTTCTGGTTTTTGTGTAAGTTGAATATAACTCTTCGCTCCCTATATTTTACCCCTGTTACATTCGGAGTGAAAAAGTTTACTCCAGTCGACATTGTCAAACGCTTTCTCCAAATCTACAAGTGCTAAAAACGTAGGTTTGCCTTTCCTTAGCCTATGTTCTAAATAAGTTGTAATGCGAGCATTGCCTCCCGTGTTCCTATCTCTCTTCTAAATCCAAAATGATCTTCCCCAAGGTTGGATCCACAAGTTTTTGTATTCGTCTGTAAATAATTCGTGCTAGTAATTTGCAACTGTGAGTTATTAAACTGATACTTCTGTGATTTTCACATTTGTCTGCACTTGATTTCTTTGGAATTGTAATTACTATATTTTTCTTGCAGTCGAAGGGTATTTACCCTGTCTCACACATCTGGCGTACCTGGTGGAACAATTTATTCATGACTGGCTCTCCTGACGACGTCAGCATTTCAGACGGAATATCATCTATTGCAGGAGCCTTGTTTAGACTCAAATCTTTGAGCGCTCTGTCAAATTAAATGGCCATCCGGAGCTCAGATCTGAACCCTATCAAGCTTATTTGGAATGTCTTGGAAATCTGGCGCCATGTCATGGATCTTACACACATAAACGAACAGACCAGAATTGACTGCTAGTATTCAAACAATTTGGTAGGTTCACTGGAATACCAAGGACTTGTAGACTCTCTTTCAAGTCAGATTGCAAGGCAAGCGGAGGTCCCACACGATATTGTTTGCCTATACCATGACATTTGCTAAGTAAGAGAGTCACCGTTAGCTTTATACACTGCTCAAAACAATTAGCGGGTCAGGGGACATATCATAGACAGTATACATATGGTAATGTATTTTATTCATATAGGTGTTACAATTGTAATTTGTTTCTGATACACTACGATATTTTGCTGTCTCAACGGTTTACTTGAGGTTGACGTGGAGTGTACGTAGAGCGAGGTACCATAAGGGCTAATAGTGGAAAAGTCATTCTCATAGCCCTCTAATATGATGTGTCATCACGTCAAACGGAAGGTGTAGTTGCACGCCTGCATGGCATGGAAAGAATGAGGTTATCAATCAGCTCTTGAGGGATATTTCGCCATTCTTCTATGAGGGAAATATCCAACTCTGCAACCGGTGGCCGAGGTGTTGGTCTGGCTGCATTGCGTCTGCCAAGTGCATACCAAACATTTTTAATCTGGTTTTAGTCCGTTGAACAAGCTGTCGAATCCATTCGTACAATTGCCTCCACTTCAAACATGTTGTCCACCAGTGCAAGTATGTGGGGACAAGCGTCATTGTCCACCTTCAGCAGCATAGGGCATAACAAAGGTCGAAAGATCTCGTCTCTATACCTCTGAGTTCCAAAGGACCATTCTGAACGACATAGCGGTCCGTACTTGCGCCAAGACTGACTTCTGTCCACACCATTCTTCCACCACTCCTGAAATGGTGATGTCACATGCACATAAGCTGGATTGTTTCGAGTTCCACGCTCTCTCCAGATCAGGACTGAACACAAAATTTTGAATCATCTGTGAACTGAACCTGGCGCTATTCGTTACGACTCCAGTTTTGATGTTCCTCCGCCCAGTTTCTGTGGGTTTTTAACCGGAGATAGTGGTAATCTCTTGCTGATGTTACCCGTGGATGATGTCTGTAGTCCGATATCTTGACCAGGTTCTGAAAATTACTCTATGGGATAGTCCAACAGCTGCAGGCACCCAACTCTGTGTCTGTCCCGCTTCCAACCTTCCTATGGCTCCCCATGTCATAGCTTTGGGCAAGTCACGTTGTTGTTACGTTGCACTACCTGATGACTACACTATTTGAACCCAACTGCTTGATTAATTCGTTTGATATGATAAATATATGTCAACCCCTCTCCAGTAGCTTTCTGTTATTACTATTCTCTTGGTTGCCGTAATGCTGTTGTCTCCGCTCTGTACAACCGACAGAAAGACGTCGAAGAATTTTAGTTCATTCTGACCATTACAAAGCTTCAGAACCAGGATATCCCCTAATTGTTCCAACCAGTGTAAATTCATCAGAGACGTCGTCTTCTAAAAATGATACAGCTCTTAAGTAATTGTTATATGTCACAGAACATCACTGCAGAACTGTGGTACAGAAGATTGGGTGAATAGTGGATGCCTCGAATGCTTACTCCTGAAACGAAACAAAACATACGGGACATTTGTCCCCAATTTATTGAGCGTTTCTCCACTCTGAGCTGTCACGCTTGCTGATGTTAGCAGCACCGATTTCTTCATTACTAGCACGAACAACAACACTCGCATATTACGTACGTCGGTACAATCATATTTCATTCTTCCGTGGGTATCAGTTTTACGCATATTTTCTGCGGTTAGAATATTGCTGCAAACTGTTTATTACGCGTAGACATCGCAGACACGCCCGTGATACACGCTACAACTGGTAGACTTCTAAAGGGAGAAAGCTGCAACTTGCGTGGGCGAAGCGGGAAAATGTAGCGAGTACTATGCTTGACACGTAATACCTGAATTGATATTGAGAACCGAATAAAAATGTTTCGAGGCACTACTTTTCATCTTGCCTAGGTACAAAGTAGCGTACTGGAACTACAAGTTCTACAAATAATTAATAATGTTTCCACAGTGTCTATTATTTTTTATGCACACTACTACAGTACATGTATCGAAATCAAAAATTAATATCAAAACGTAAATATATATGTATATTCTTGGAAAATGAAGAAAGGACACCATGAGTTCGTCGACCCAGCAAAAGAAAATTTTATTGACATATTCTTGAGGATGTATAAAACACACGATCACAAAGACAGGGCTATACGCACGTGAGTACAACTACCAGAGGGTGATCGATTTTGATGTTAATATTGTGTATATTCTCAATTTGCAATAAAACAAGCTGTAATTGTACCATGGAGACGATGGCAGAGGTGCCAAATGTAGTCTTGCGGAATGACATGCCATGCAGTTTATTTGACCTTAGCTGTGGAGTGTTGGTAGTGGTATCTGGAATGAGATGTGGAAGTACTTCGAGATAGTTACGGGCATGACGGGGAATGTTTTATGTGATTTTTTCAATTATTTTATACAATGTTTGTTTTCCAATATTTATTTGGTCATTTAGTAATTGTTTGTTGTGTGATAGTGCTTTGTGTATGTGGAGGTTTTCTTGGAAGGGGAGTAGGTGTCTGTCTCTACTAGTCTGTATGATTTCCCTATCTTTTTCTATAGTGCTGGGACTATGGTGTTCTTGTTTCAGGTGATAATATATATATATATATATATATATATATATATATATATATATTGGGATGACTGGCAGAACATTTGATACTAGATACAAAGAGCACATCAGAGTCTGGAAGTATGGCACAAACCATTCAACATTTGCCGACCACCTGAAACAAGAACACCATAGGCCCAGCATTATAGAAAAAGATATGGAAATCATACAGACTAGTAGAGACAGACACCTACTCCCCTTCCAAGAAACCCTCCACATACACAAAGCACTATCACACAACAAACAATTACTAAATGACCAAATAAATATTTGGAAAACAAACATTGTATAAAATAATTGAAAAAATCACATAAAACATTCCCCGTCATGCCCGTAACTATCTCAGACTACTTTCACATCTCATTCCAGATACCACTACCAACACTCCACAGCTAAGGTCAAATAAAATCACATAGCCACCTCTCAGCTAAACACGAGACTCTCCGAACGTGTCACACATATTGATATAAAACTCCCAAACTTTCTCGCTCCCTGGTAACAAACATTCAACCTCGTCCCCCTCACTGTTACCCTACATCACATACCAGATTCAACAAAAAACATAACCCCCCCCAAACACACACACACACACACACACACACACACACACACTACTTGCATTACCACCACCCAGGAGTTTAATATTACTGCACCACACTTCATATCCATCACTTTTGTCTTCCATCTCACTCCACATCTCACCTTACCACATCCAACCACTATTCAGTCATCTTTCCCTACTACTAAATCCCCCACCAATAGTAACAACAATTATAATAATATAATAGTAATAAAATAATAATAATAATAATGTTCCCATTAAATATATACATGTATTATTCTGCCACTATTCCAATCCGCTTACATCAAAACTAAATACACCGAAACATAATTTATTATAAAACATAGAGAAAGAACTACATTTGTGAGGTTGGCAACACTCCAATAACACACTTAGCATAATCAGTAAAAACAAAAACAAACACTTCTGATCGGTGTAAAACAACTATGAACAGTGAAACAGTGACAGTGAAAGTAGTGAGAAAACGACACAGCATGAAGAACTGGCGGTATTGCACTAAACAGACCGGCATTCCATGATGTGAAGCGAAAAGAAGACAAAATTTCCGTAAGTACCAAACATTAGGCCTACTTTTCAGGGTCAATTTAAGAACTGTTTTCGATCTAAACAAAAACCTGTAGATTTCTATTATTTCAGACCACTGAAGATGTTTCACATTCAATAAAACGAAACGCGTCTGGTGTGAAAAAAATCACATTTTTATTGTAGGTGAAAAGACGGAAAATCACTGCTATTCATAATTATTCAGAAATTTTTAGTATTTTTGTCAATAAACTGTTATTTCAGACAGAATCACCAAAACCCATATTTTAGGGGAAAAAACATAAATACTATACTCAAAATAAAAACATAGGCAGAAGGATGTACTCTTGATCAAATTACGCGTCATATTTTCACATAAACATTTAAAGAAGGTTATCTAACATATTTTCACCAATGTCTTTTAAAATGATTATTCTAATTTTAAATGTAGTCAGTATAGTACGTTTAGAATGTGAAACAACCTACTTGAAATATTAGTATTATGAATGTTTAATACTGATCAACTCGGTAGTGAAAGACGCTTGGCCTCGTGCATTTTGGTATATAAAAGGTAATACGTCTACCGACTTGTTGACAAGCAAATACAACAAAATAAATATTTCGTTTACAAATAGAAACTGAAATGACTTTCCCTGAGTTAGTCCCAGTGTGTAGCACTCTCATTCAAGCATGTACCGTATGTGGTGTTTCCCTCGACTTCACATATCCTCTGATGGTGTAATTTTATCCCATTCTTCAATAATCCGATTCTCCAATGGCAATAGTGCTTAAGTCCCATGAATTTCCTGGTTGATCAGGGCGTCTTGGCACAGCTTTTTTCACTTTATCCCAAGCACTTTCAGTTGCATTAATATGCGGGTAACATACAGGTCGAAACAATCCTGCAACATTGGCACAATGGATAAAATTGATTATGCCTTCACGATGGACTCGGGAGTTCACCATGAGCTTGAATTCCTCTCCTAAATTCTGATGAAATGGTTCAGCGATAAGTTGGAAGATGATGTTCCCCGTGTTATTGTATTGTGGCACCCATGGCGTCCGAAATCCCTACATGACAGCCATCCAGAACGTCATTGATACCATTAACAGTATGTCAACAGCATCATGTTTGCTTACCCATTTTCAGTTTCACTAGTACTCTCATACAAGCAAGTTATAGTTCAGTTTGGTTCAAGTTTAAGATAACGTGCAGTATTTTATATCTCTGGTGGTAACTTGTTGTGTTGAGTTAAAATAAATTTCCTACGACCTGCCAGCACGACATTCCACCGGAATTACAAGCCTTCTGCGCTGCATATTCGGAAACAATGATGTCACATAGTTCTGTTGACGAACCGGTTCAGATATGGGGCGCTGTGTTCCCTGGATGCATTCCACCATGCATGTGCACCGTAGTCGGGTGACTCGTCTTTGATCGGCTGGACCGAGGTGATAAGGCAACACAGTGTGGATCCACATAGGCTCCTGGGGAGTCGGAGCTATTTGCTACCTAACCGCTTACAGGATTGCGCAGTGGCTCGCTTGCGGTAACTCCACCGTTCGGTTCGTTCATCTACGTAACCGATCGACAGAGCGACCAAAAGATGAAGAATAGGGATGTGGGAAGGATCCCACAACACACACCAATATTCCAGCACATGTAGGACAAGCAAAATGTAAGTTTTGTCTTTAGTGTTAAAAATGTTTTTTAAGCTTATGGGACTTAACTGCGGGGTCGTCAGTCCCCAAACTTATAAACTACCTTATACTAAAGACAACACAAACATCCATGCCCGAGGGGGGATTCGAACCACCAACGGGGAACGTCCTCGCGCATCGGAGCATGGCGCTTCAATGCGCTGTCTTTAGTGGATCTGTTGCACCTTCGATAGTGTTCTACCAGCAAAGTGCAGTCTTTGATTCACCTTCCCCACAATAATATCTAGAAGGGCTTTGCTATTACAGTGGCTTTTATCTGTAATTTCTAGGTATTTAGTTGATTTACTTGAGATTTATGTGATTTCTTAGGTGACTGAAATTTGACGGTTTTCGTTTAGAAGTCAAATGGACGACATCACATGTTCCTTCATTTTGGGTCATATCACACAGATCTGTTCTATATTCTACAATTTTTATTGTTTTTCTGACGATTTCACTAGAAATTACATCATCTGCAAATGCCTCAAGAACGCTGCATTATGTCCTAGATCATTGGTATAATTTAGGATCATCAGAGGGCCTATAGTCCATCTTGCAGAACGCCACACATCACTTCTCTTTTGATAGATAATTTTATTCTGCAGTTTTCTAACAAAATCAGTAATCCAGTCGCAAAACTGGGAAGACTACGCAAAGGCACACTATTTATTAAAACTCCTTTGTGAATAATGGTGTCAATAACCATATCGAATTCTATAAGTGATTGACCGCCTGCCATATACACCCGAATCATTATGTTATCTGCTACTGTAAGTAATACAAACCGTATAGGCGCCTTTATTGCCTTTTACATTGAGGCGAAGGTCCATAGATCTCATTCTCGGTAATTGTGTTTTTCAAACAGTGACTTTTGATCTTTGATTACTTTACCCCAGATAATGCAGGTGGTGGGGATGTAATTTAATGTACTGTAAAAAACAAAAAATCATATCGTCTGGATTATCTTTTGCACATACCTACCTACTGATAACCTGTATAGTCGATATTTTCAATTTCCTGCAGGTGCATTTCTTCTCACATGTTACTGAAGACATCATAGGCAAGGATCATGGCTCGTTACATTATGTTATCTGGTGAGGAATTTATAAAGGTGTGGGACTTGTCATAACTGGACCACAGGTTTGTATTTGTGATGTCACAAATTGAAACAACACGGCACTGAGTCGGCATAACTGTTGCAGTATTGTGGTTTCTTGCTGTTATTGTTTTCCTGTTTATGTTACAGTTATTGATAAGTGTGGTATCCTACATGTGAGGCTTCTTAAATAATGGCGTCCTAATGAAGATAGCATAAAATATGTAGATTAATGGATAGGTTCAATATCCGAATGCTCAAAGGTCAAATAAGTCTATAAAGATAATTTTTTTGTTTAAACCAAAGGTACTATTTATGTACTGACTAACTAGTTTCCGGTTATGCCCATTTAAACAAGATACCTTTTGCAGAGAACAAAATTTTCATGACTGTAATAGGTGGTCTTTGTAAATGCCAAAGTCAATGTAAGATATACTATAGGCCTTTACTTCTGTTTTCCAGACGGTGAACGACTCTGCTGTCAGTATTTGCTTCTTAAATAACTAAATCACGTTTGTCCTTCACTTTAGCTAATATCGTTATTAACACGCTGCTGCACAACATATTAATTCATTCTGTGAAAGTAAACTCCAATAGTTTGATTTTATTTGTCTTTCTGGAATTAATATAGAAAATAAATATACTGTAGTCCTTCTGTGTTATATCACTTTATCTTTCACTGATGATACATGTGATGTTCTTATAAATACTTACTGCATTACCCTGAAAGATACAATATGCATCACGAAAAAAATACGTATTTGTAAAAATAATCGAGTATCCAATACGATGCTCCATCTTGATTGAGTCTAATTACTCGCTGTGGAGTTTCTAGACGCATGACTTACCTGGAGGATAGGTCTAAACAGCCATGTACTTAAACATCGCTTAAAATAGCATCGAGCTTGAAAATTAATTAGTGGTCTCCTGTGTGGAAATAAGTGATGTTTATAAAGCAGATATAATGTTTCATTAAAAGGAATGAATGTGTCTTATACTTTCTTCCATGAAAACCTTAAAATAAGTAAACATATATAGACTTTATTTATAGTCAACCACTGTACAAAATAAATCAAAACATTACAAAACTCACATTAATGCACAACAGTAAACAGAAGGAGATTTCATCAAACAATAAATACGTAAGAAATAAAAAATATGTGCTTACATCGTTACTTCTCTTTCATCATAGTGCTAGACGTAGATTCAAGAGGACGACAAAAGTTTATTAAGCTCTATTTGTTTATGATGTTTGTTTCTGAATATCAGTCTTCACCATCAATGACTGTCTCAAAATGTCGCATAGTGAACACGAAAGAAAAGGCAGTCGGTTTTGCAAAGTAGCTTCTTATGTGGTAGAGAATTGAACGTCATAGTGACGTTCAGCACAGATCTTTGCACTCTTGCGTTTCCTACTTGGGAGCAGTATTTTCGGTAACAGTGTCCTATACTCGATACAAATAGCTCATTGTGGTTAATTGTCTGATTGTTAATGATGTCTAGTATCTTTGTGTGAATAAAGCCGCAATAGTTTGCGAACTCCCACATATTCTTTTGGATAGTTGTTTGTGAAAAACACCCACTATCCGGTTTATTAGTTCTAATTAAATAGGTTTTATTTCAGGAAATAATATTGTAAGAAATTGAAAAAATCTATGACTACATATTGGCCATGCTTTTCATTGAACAGTATGTTTATATTTCTCATTATACGAAAGCAAGATGCGGTCCATGTGCTCTGAAGTATGTACCTACAACTTCTTTCGAGGACTTTGTCAGCTTCCCAATTCAAGAGAAGAACACGTGTAATGATTTCCTCGGAAACCGCTTCGGAAGGACACGTAGTTCAGTTTACACGAATGTTTCAATATGTGATGTAATGGTATAAAAATGTTCAACCGTTCAAATCCAAATTTTGCATTGATGTTGGAGCAGAATTATACAAATTATTTCTAGCCCACTATCCGACATTTTAAGGACAAATGATGGTCATTAAATGTGACTTGGCAATGTGCGGCAAAATGTGATTATGGAATTCACCTGAGATATATGAAAGTAAATTGGATGAAATGTTAACAAACAACAAAAGACAACACAAATAATGCTTCATATGACGATGATATAGCAGTAAAAGAGTTCTTAAAGTACATTTTACACTGGATTATGAACAAAATTTACACGCTTTTTTAATTTAAGCAAAAACACGTCGACTAGTTCGTAGAACACAATTCAGTGTCTGTGTCTTTGTTTTGTAAGTGGCAGGTATGTTACTAGATGCCTCAGTTTCACAGTGAGAAACGAAAAGAATATCAACTGCTTATTTAAGTTTCATCTCTAGCATCGAGATCAACGAAACAGAAAGAAATTCTTCCGACCACCGATCATGTCAGATAAGTTAAATTATCGTTTATGTAATTATAGCATCATATTAACTTTTGAGTAACATAAAGGCTTTCATTTTCAGTCCCATGTCATTCTACAGTTTTTCTCCGGTTGCATATGTAAATACGACTACAGAGAAAAGGAAAAACATTAATCTCTTTTCAGAAATCTGCATTTACGTGCAGTCTTTTCTGGAGGGTTGTAGTTCCGTCACAAATTGTCCGTTCATTCTATACAGAAATCTAAATTTACATATAATATATTCCAGAACATTATATTTCTGTAAGGTATGAAATTTATAAAGGTATTTAATAGGCAAAGTCTTTAAGGGTAAGTGTTAGTTACGTTTCATTCTTTTCTGAAGGAAAGTAATAAATGAAGCAACTATTCAGGTAAAAATTATGAATCAGCAGTTTGTACTGAGGTAGATAACATACTGGACAAGGGACCTTGCTATGTAAGACGTGAAATCGCTGACGAAGTTAAATGGAGAGCCTATCTGAGTTCTCGAACTGCAGTCTACAAGTCTTTTTTTATGAATGTGAGACCTCCAAATTAACTTCCTTTTCTATGTGGAATTCATCCTAGTTGGGGTTTGTTGTAGTTTATACATCACTTTCAACCTGTAATTTGTTTGTAATGAGTGTAACGTCGGCGCAGAAATTGGGTATACTGAATAAACTCACACACATACACAGTTGGGTATTCTGGCTCGATTACTGCAGTTAACTGTTGATTTCGGCGTCTCCTCTCGTCCGCAGCCCAACTGATATGAGGCAACGCTGTCTAACAACATTTTCATGACTATCTTCTAGATATGCTGGCTACAACGTGTGGTTCGTGATGATCGTCATATGATGTCTACTAGTAAAATAAGTGAACTATGCGTTCGATAAGGTGTCTGTATCGAACTGACAAGTTTCATGATTCGAAGAATCCATACTGTGTCTAGAGTGTTATGATTGAAATTGTACAGAAGGCGTTGGAAGGAAGTTGTAATGTTCGTAAATGAACACTGAAGATAGCGTACTTTCTCTAATGAGCTTTTCTTTAAAGTGTTGTCGCTTTGTAATGGCGTTTCATATCGGTGCATGTTACGTGGGTTGACTGAAGATTGGCAACCACAGATCTAGTAGGCTGTACCTCTAAGTTTACGCGAGATTATACGGTTTCAAAAGAACGGGGTACATTTCTAGTTCGATAGTAACGTCTGAGTACTGTTTGTCAACATATACTCGCATTGTGAAGTTTGAATATCAGGTCATCTGCATCGCTGAGTTAAGCATCATCACGTCGACTAGTTCGTTGAACATAATTGTGTGTATGTGTGTGTTTCTTAATTCTGAAAACTGCGGATAGAGAAACTACGGGTATTATGAAATCCCTAATACCTCGTAGGTCAGGCGGTGCCGAGTGGGAGAGCAGTGAACTACATCAATATGGTCACTTGACTCTCTGTAGGCAGTGCTATTAGTTTGCGACCATCGTGTAATATACTGTGCAGTATACTCTTTAGATGGTATATATATTAAGCTTATCAGGTATTAATAATATATTAATAGCTGATAAGCTTAATATATATACCATCTAAAGAGTATTTATACTGCAATTATATGCAGTTATTATAATAAATTATACCTCCACGATGCCATATGGACATAGCCTGATGATGGCCACAGTGTCGAAATAGGCCTATTGGTATATTAATAAAAAGTTTTTAACATCTATAAAGTAAAGCAGCATTTTGGCATTACTTAGATTAACTGCTTACTTGGTTTTCATGTCTAGCTTGAAGATCGAGTCACGTGAACGGATTGATAAATCAGGTCATCCTAAACACGGAACAGCAAGGAAATTCCTCCGGCCAGACGTCTTAGCTTGCCAGTCGTGATGACGAAATATCGGTAAACGAGCTTCGTCGAAGGAACACAAGACAGAAGCAAAGCAATATTACATTAACGACTGGCCACAAACTGTAGTAATTTGTACTTGTTGGATAATGAAGAAATGTTTTAAACATAGAGGAATAATGGCACCTCTCGAGTCCTTAATTCCGATACTTGATGATAAATCTGGGGATTGATACCTTTCGTTTAAAATAAAAATGAAGGAAATCGGCCCAGTAGTTTGGTCTAGCCGCCTGACTTTAGTTTTCGTAGATTCTCTTAATATATAAGATAATAATAACAATAAAAAAAGTTAGTATTCCTTATTGAACAGCCCTCGTGCAAAAGTAAACGGTATTCCACAATACCCAAAGTTTCTCTATAGCAGTAGACACCACAGTTTTGTTGTCAGATACGAAAAGAATATCATCAAGTATTGCTTGCTTGATTTTCATGTCCAGCTTGGAGATCGAGTCGCCTGAACGGATTGATTAATCAGGTCGTCCTAAACACGGAAGAGCAATGAAATTGCAAGGAAAATCCTCCGACCATACGGCTCAGATTGTCATCCGTCGGAAATCGACCCGGTAGTTTGGTCTAGCAGCCTGACTTTAGCAAAAGTAAACGGTATTTCCCAATACCCAAAGTTTCTCTATGCCAGCAGACACCACAGTTTTGCTGTGATATACGAAAAATCAGGTCGACCTAAACACGGAACAGCAAGGAAATTCCTCCGGCTAGACGTCTTAGGTTGCCAGTCGTGATGACGAATCGTTGGTAAACGAACTTCGTCGAAGGAACACGAGACTGAAGCGAAGAATTAATACATCAACGACTGGCCACAAAGTGTAGTAATTTGTACTTGTTGGATAATGAAGAAATGTTTTAAACATAGAGGAATAATGGCACCTCTCGAGTCCTTAATTCCGATACTTGATGACAAATCTGGGGATTGATACCTTTCGTTTAAAATAAAAATGAAGGAAATCGGCCCAGTAGTTTGGTCTAGCCGCCTGACTTTAGTTTTCGTAGATTCTCTTAATATATAAGATAATAATAACAATAAAAAAAGTTAGTATTCCTTATTGAACAGCCCTCGTGCAAAAGTAAACGGTATTCCACAATACCCAAAGTTTCTCTATAGCAGTAGACACCACAGTTTTGTTGTCAGATACGAAAAGAATATCATCAAGTATTGCTTGCTTGATTTTCATGTCCAGCTTGGAGATCGAGTCGCCTGAACGGATTGATTAATCAGGTCGTCCTAAACACGGAAGAGCAATGAAATTGCAAGGAAAATCCTCCGACCATACGGCTCACATTGTCATCCGTCGGAAATCGACCCGGTAGTTTGGTCTAGCAGCCTGACTTTAGCAAAAGTAAACGGTATTTCCCAATACCCAAAGTTTCTCTATGCCAGCAGACACCACAGTTTTGCTGTGATATACGAAAAATCAGGTCGACCTAAACACGGAACAGCAAGGAAATTCCTCCGGCTAGACGTCTTAGGTTGCCAGTCGTGATGACGAATCGTTGGTAAACGAACTTCGTCGAAGGAACACGAGACTGAAGCGAAGAATTAATACATCAACGACTGGCCACAAAGTGTAGTATTTTGTACTTGTTGGATAGTGAAGAAATGTTTTAAATGTAGAGGAATAATGGCCTCTCTGTGGAGGCTCAGACGCCGGTCTCGGAAGCGCCGTTGGCGTTGAGGGGCTCGGCGGCGTCGCGCGTCCTGGCGTCCAGGTCGAAGCTGCGCGCGGCGGAGCGCAGCACGGCGTGTCGCCGGAACGACTGCAGGCGCCCGCGCTGCCGCCAGGCGGCGCCGGCGTCGGAGGCGGCGCGCTTGGGGGGCGGCGGGCCGCGGGGGCGGCAGGGGGCGGCCGAGCGCACCGACGCCAGCGACGAGCGCGACCCCGAGCGCCACGCGAACAGGTCGGGCGCCGAGCGGTGCTGGCGCCAGGGCCCGCGCCTGCCCGCGCCGTTGCGCATCTCGCCGTCCGCGCCGCGCAGCAGCGCCACCGCCTGCCGCTCGCGGTAGCCGAAGAGGCGCGCGAAGCCCGCGCGGAACTTGGACGACATCAGGCTGTACAGGATGGGGTTCACCGCCGAGTTGAGGTAGAACATGGTGCGGCAGAAGTACAGCAGGCTGTAGTACGCCTCGATGCCGAGCGCGCGCACTGACGCGCTGCTGGCGAACACGATCCAGAGCGTGAAGGCGCGGAACGGCAGCAGGCACAGGAAGAAGGCCAGCACCACGGCCGCCAGCATCAGCACCACCTGGCGGCGCGCGCGCGAGTTGCCGCCCGGCTCCGGCGGGGGGTTCGCGGGCGCGCCGCACGCGTGGGCGGCGTGGGCGGCGTGGGCGGCGCCGCCCCCGGAGGCGGAGGGCGCCATGAGGTGGCGCGCGATGCGACCGTACAGCGCCAGCAGCACCGCCACCGGCACCGCGAAGAACGCGGCGCTCGACACGGTGAAGAACAGCTTCTGCCACAGCAGCGACGCCTCGCTCAGGCACGTCGGCACCAGCGAGCCGTCCGCGTACGGGTGGTACGCGAACTGCGAGATGGCCAGCATCGGGCTGCGGCCACACAAACACACCCTCTGCCCACACTGGAGGCATCTCTTCGGTTAGTTCACACCACACCCACTTGTTAGTAAAAGCTGTTGTTGAAGCTGTTAGTAGTCCACCACCGTGCTGTTAGAAGTTCCAGTTGAAACACTATCTACCGTTTATAGAGGAACTAGCTGAAAACCCGGCGTTGCCCGGCTATTTATTTATTTATTCGAGCCTAGAGTTAGTACTTTTCCTATCCTCTCTCCCTCTCTCTCTGTTCAGCTTATATATATATATATATATATATATATATATGGACTTAACTACGGGGTCATCAGTCCCTAAACTTACAAACTACTTATGAACCACTTACGAACTAGGACGGCACAAATATCCACGCCCGAGGGGGGATTCGAACCCCCGACCTTAGTGGCCGAGCAGACTGTGACTGAAGCGCCTCAGTCCCCTCGGCCACCGCGGCCGGCGTATTAGTAAATGCAAGTCTCACTGAAATAATGGGTATTCACTGGATAGACAGTGTTTAATTCTCTTCCTTGTAGCTCTATAGAAGTCTATTGTTTTCGCCTGCAGATGTGTGCGCTTCACAGTTCAACGATGTCAACGGCACTGTCAGTTTTCAGAAATTTCCTTAAGCTGACTGCAATACAGGACAGTATACGTAGTAAACAAGATATGAATTAAAACGTGCTGCATGATGTGTCAGGTTATTGCCCACAGTAGAGTATATTGTTTCATGTTTTTTGACTTATATGTTGTGCAATTGCATAATTTTGCAGATATATATTCATTTGTATAAGTGCTGTAAATCAGTAACATCTGTTCTGAATACTCTTAGTAATAATATTTTCGAATATAAGACGCCATTTCAAATAAAAATATTCTTGTGACTCCACCTTCCCTCTCGTGCCACACGAACCATAACGAAAGTATGTTATTCCAAACGAAGCAAATATAATATTCTTTCGTTTGCACAAGCTCTCTTTTAAATCGTTACAAAAAGTTTTTTGTGTATTTTAGGAATAGAACACTTCATAATATTTACATGATTTACGGAAAAAAAGATATATAATGCTTAAGGAGAGTTTAGCGCTTCAGGCAAAACTCATATGAGACTAATTAAGAGAGATCCCAGTGCAAAGACAGTTTGTAATGAAGTAGATTTTTTTTTTTAAATTTTCAAAATTACTTATTATTTCACGTTCAGTAAATTGGTTTCTGAAAATAGTTTTCAGACTTTGTGCTTATTCATCATTAACACACTGTAGTATAAAAATAATCAGTGATCAATTCATATTGAATTTTGCACGAGGAATTCCGTAATTTTAACAGTAAATCAATTTCACTTAGGCACACGTAGTTATTTTATGGTGCAAGTAATTCCTCCTGTGACGTTGCCCCCTTTGCAACACTTTACGACCCCCAGTGGAGTTGCGCTTTACAGACTGGAAAACATTCATTTAACTATTTCACTGCTGCAGACCTGCTCTCTGCAGTCTGTACTACTGTTCTCACTGTTGTATTCCTGTAATACTGCAAACTGTGGTCAGAACAGGCATTCTGGCAGCTGTGAACGCTAAGAAATATTTCTATTCCCCTTTTAAGAAAACTATTCACTAAGAATTAGTTTTTTTTTTTACATTCTACAGTCTGATATCTTTGATTAAAAATGAATGAATTTCTTTTCCTTATTCGTCAGAGTTGCCATGCTGAATCAAATCCTGTAAAGTATGCTACTAAATGTTTAATAACTTTTAGTGGTCAAAACGTAATGTACACAATTTGTCTGTCGTTGTTTTCAGCTATTACAATAAAGTGTATCGAATGTGTAATGATGTATTTTCATTTGAATATAAATATTTTTAGTTCTCACTTTTGTACAGTCAATGCTTTTTTCTATGAGTTACCGCTAAAAATTATTCCATAACACATTATCGAGTGAAAATACACTAAACATGTCAGGAGTTTAATTCCCAGGTGTATCAATTACATATAGACAAAAGTAGTTCAAAGCAGTTGTTTCATATGTTCAATTACTTCCAGTACAGACCGCACAGGAAAAGGTGAATGATGCACAGAGACGAGTTTTCGGCCAAAGCGCTAGGCGAGTGCATTCCTTCATTCGGAAATGGATGCCGCGTCAGTCCACTTCCATCTGCCGGCCAGTGAGCTGGGCACTTCGCCTCCAGCACTGGCTAATTGCTCTGGCCGCTATCCCCACCACTACCGCTCCCCATACGTTTTCCAGCTGTCTGCGCATCTACCGGCCAGTTTATCCTGTGTGCACTCTACAAGTATTCAACAATGTACACCCAAAAAATTGGAGGATTTACCGTATCCTGTGTATGGGCTGTAGCAGTTCTCTGTATTAGGCTATTTGGTTACATTAGATGGGTTGATGACCCCTTTCACTATACTTTTCGTTGATTGTCACTGGAAGTTGTTCTACACGTTTATTTACTAATGACAGTGTTAACTGAACCTATGCTATAAATATACACTTAGGTCTTGAAATTAATAGGGTAGCGACTGCACAAATACAGATCATGACAGTATCGCATTCAAAGGTATGAAAGTGCAGTGCATTGGTACAGCAGTCAAGTCAGTAAGGCAGGAGCGTGGACAGTGTTCAATGTTCCCAGCGTGTCAGAGCTCATTCAGAGTTCATCACACGATTGTTTACACACGCTGTGTAAACAATATTGGCTTGTTATTACTGTTAGTGTGGACAGTGCTAGGTGAGTGTTTGGGATTAGCATGTTCAGCCGTTATGACGCAAAAGATGTTTCGATGGGTTTGGCCCACATGTGAATTTCTTCTTGGATTTAAGAATATTTTCATGTCTATCCTGCCTTTTCCGTGTGTTTATTTACTCCAACCATTTGTCAGTCCAATTGTCTTCCTCTCTCCTCCTTGTCTGCTCTCCCTGTCCACCTTCCACCTCCTCACTTTTATCCACCTCTTCCTCCTCTAAATGTATATTTTCTTTGTCCTCCACTTTCTATTTTCTCTCCTTTCCCCCTTTTGTAGATCTCCACCTCCCCATCTCCACGACTTCCTGCTCGGAATAAAACTGTAGATAATGAAGAGTTCTTATCCTGGATGAAATGTATCTTATGTCCTTTCCTGTACGGTTGACAAAGAGTATGCTGAAGTCACATTCGCAATTATAATATAGTTAGGATAAACAAATTATGCCTGATTAATCATCCGTGTTTCAATGGTAAGTCACTGTGTTTTCTAAGTTCATATTGTAATCTAATCTCCCCACTTCCTTTTCAGACAGCCACAAAAATGTTCAAATGTTTGTATAGTGTATGGGACTTAACTACGGGGTCATCAGTCCCTAAACTTACAAACTACTTATGAACTAGCTATGACTAAGGACGGCACAAATATCCATGCCCGAGGGGGGATTCGAACCCCCGACCGTAGTGGCCGTGCAGACCGTGACTGAAGCGCCTCAGTCCCTTCGGCCACCGCGGCCGGCCCACAAAAATGTTTCTAACGTTTGTGAACCTATGGGACCAAACTGCTATGGTCCTTGTTCCTAGGCTTAAAAACTACTTAAACTAATTTACACTAAGTACAACACACATGTTTGCCTGGGGAGGAGTCGAACCTCCTGTGGGAACGGCCGCCCCGTCCATAGCATGACGCCTTAGACCACGCGACTGTTCCGCGCCACATTGCCACAAATATCTGCCTGGGATAGGAGTGTGTGCTGAAGTAAGGTCTCAATTATTTTTTCTGGCACCGACTTACTCAAAATGTAATCCTATATCAGAGCGCCAGCGAAAGATTCCAGCAGCCGCGACTAGACTGGCTTCACGGAAACGTTTATAGTGCGGACACGAACAAGTGGGTTTCGCTCACTAGCCGAGCGGGACAGCGGGAGTAGGATTTCAGCTTAACAAAGAGCGTGCCTCAGTGACGGAGAGGTGTGTTTGGCTTAGCAGACAGCGGCGCGACAGAGAGTAAGCGAGCGCGAGTAACGAGAGATGGCTGCCGAGAACAATAGCCGTGCCGTAAACACACAACTAGTCTCAGCAGCTCAAAAGCACCGGTCACCAGCACCAGCAGTCTGCTAGTGAGCGGACTGGCTCACATGGCGGCGCGTGCTGCCAAATTCTCAACCGGGACGACCGCACTGAGTACTTCCTTCTCATAGAAAATTCTCAAGAAATAGCTGTAAATGACGGATCTGCGTCAGGTATTCGATGCCATCCCAGGCAAATGCCGGGATGGTTCCTTTTGATAGGGCACGTCTTAGTTCCTTACAAATACTTAAGCCGTTCTCACGCGGGACGTGTGGTCCCAACGTGGCGCAGGCCAGACTTGCTGTCTACCTAGCTATAGCACGCTCTGAAACGACGAGCTACTTCCCACGGAACATAACGTGCTGCTCATCGTGATTTGAGACCGCAGCGCTCTCCAGCGCCCGTTACGGGCTGGTGCGTAGATTCAAATGTTTGTTAATCTATCGGACCAAACTACGTGGTCATCAGTCCGTAGCTTACAAACTACTTAAACCTAGGTAAACTAACCTAAGGACAACACACACACCCATGCCCCAGGGATGACTCGAACCTCTACGGCGAGCAACCGCGCGCTCGCAGCGAGACGCTTTAGACCGCTCGACTACTCCACCGCTGCGGTGCGTAGATCATCGTCTTTACAAAGATGGATGTGCGTAAAATGACACGGTATCTGTTTTCGAACGCCGGAAAAAAACTGAATATTATAGCTTTCTTATGCTTCCAAGTTGCATGCAATGCCCTTCCAGAAATTGTAATTTTTTTTTTTTTCAAGAAACACAAAGACGGTACATTAACTGAAAGCGTCTGATAATAACAAAATGTACGACTAAATCACTTTTGGCAAAATATTAAAAAGTAAACTGTAAACGGTGAAATCCTTCATCTGTGCCAGCTCCACTTTTCTTGCTCTCTTATATTGCTATTTTTCACGATGTACATATTATGCATATACAAATGTTTCCTTTGGCATTCCTTTGAAGATAATAAGTTCTGCCCGATACAGTTTACGTGTTCATACATGCGGGACAACGCCTTCGTTCGACAATGTTCGTTGTGATAATTTTTGCTTTTAGTATTGTACGTAAACACTTTTGCTCCTTTACTCCATCTGCTTCCATAACCACACTCTCTCTGCACTGCGAAACTGAACTATTCCAGCTGTGTACTTAACTGCAACAGAATTCAAACACCATGGAGAAGACCGAATGACATGGGGTACTGTCTGGAAATTTATTGGTTCCTGTGCTCTTGCACGAAATACTCACAAGTTCTCTCGTGGACAGAGTTCTTTCATGTTTGTAGTAAATAACTTCGAATACTGGTTATTACAATTGTATTTAATTAACAAATAAATACATAAACAGTAATTAAGCCAAGTCGTTAAAAAATATCTCCGAGAGTGTAGATGCAAACCTGTTATTTACATCTCTTTTCCTCCATAGCTCGTAAAGCTAACCACCACGCTAATCCGTCGTCTTCAAAAGAAATAACAACGAATATCAGCTTTTACGCTTAAATTAATAAGTAAGAACTAGAAACATTGAGGAAACAAAAAAGGAAAAAATAAAAAATTTTCAGAACCACGTGGACGCGAACCCGACTTCTCTCAATTTCTCCTCTGCAGATCACCGCGCTTCCAACTATACTAGTTGTCGTCGGTACATAGCGCTGTATTTATGATATACTATGCACCTAAAATATGTTGTAATATCGTACTTATCTATGACAAAGTATCATAAAGACGCTCCTTTGATTGAATGGCGTTGAATCGTAGCATAGAAACGATATTCTGTCATGGTATAAAATAACAACACTCACTAACGTTAAATACGATATTCTTTAAAGCTATGCATATATAGCTTTCGGTAATTTATTGTAACAAATCATACCTAAAATGATGCGTTTTAAAAAGTCCTTCAATTTTCTGGCACTTTAAAAAGATTATATTAATACATCATACGCTGAAACGAAAGAAGGCACGAAATACGGAGTTCCGTTTGCAATATGGCGGATCAAAAGTTCTGCTTGTCACGTGAAAACCAGGTCACTTTTCATTGGCCACGTTCCACTCCACGAAGCAAAAATCTAACTTGCTGAATCCTTCATTCCACGCTTCGCAGGGTAGTGGAACGTGGTATTCCACGCTGCAGCGGCACCACGTCCTTTTCCACGTGCGTTTCCACGTCCCGTGAGAGGACGGCATTACCCAAACAATCCAAGGGTGAGCTCCGCCTGCACGCTGTCAACGGTGCGTTCAAATGTTTGTAAAGTTATGGGACCTAACTGCGGTGGTCATCGGTCCCTAAACTTACAAACTACTTAAACTAACTTATGCAGAACAACACAAACACCCATGCCCAAGAGAGGACTCGAACCTCCGACGTGGAACGGCCGCGCGCACCGGAGCAGGGCGCCTCACCGCGCACGCCTGTTCTGCCGCCGTGACGGTGCGTTAAAGCCTAAGCTTCCTTGCTTCCATTCGAGGCTATTTTGTAACATAGTTTTATTCAGGAAGGATACTATCTCTGTAAATGGATATGGGTATATGCAGTAATACGTAATCTAACCCCACAGTCAGTCAACACATCTGGAACCGCCAACTTACAATTAACGGTCGGATGAAAGGCACTGGTGTCGCATGAACTCCACGTTATTGGAGGAGAATCGGATATTATGTATGACGGTTTAGTAGGCAATGATTTTTTGCGAAAATATAAAGTGGTATTAGACTATGGAGCAAGAGTACTTTGGATAGGAGGGAAAAAAATTCCGTTACGGACAGTGCCAGAAGCAGACACCGGGCAGCACGAGCAGAGACAATCGATGGGTCAGATAAAAGTAAGAGGCAAGGAGGAAGGTTTCGTAAGTCGAACCGGCCCAAAAGATCCCAGTAATAAAGCGGGGAAGAGGCATGTGAGTTACGTGAATCAGCAAGTTAGTGCGGAAACGCCCGAAAATCATAATAGAATGTACGACAGTATCAGTTGTATAGACAAAGGAGTCGTAGGTAGACTGAAAGCAAGATATAACATGCCACTCGTACGTCGTATAGGGACAGTTAATGTAAACAGAAAGGCTAACAGGCAAGTAACAGGGGAATACAATGAGGAGTGGAGAAAGGGAATAGGAAGAAAGTTATTAGCCATGGTCACGGAGGTCGAGTGGAACACGGGAATAATTTTAGTCACCCCGTGGGTCAGGGGACGAATAGGGAAAATAAGCGTCAACAATCTGTAAGACTGTCAGGAGGAAACGCATACAGGATACCAGGGAAGACAGGAAGTGTATGTCACGTAAAAGAGCAGTTCACATGAGTCGTCAGTCGACTAATAAGAAGCTGCCTGTGGTGCATAAGCAGCTGAGGCTAAAAGCAGCAAAGGAGACGACTATAGGACCAGGGAGGAGAAAATTTTACGAATAAGCGTAGACACAGAAGCATCTTCGAGCAGTGAATCTTTTCTCAAATGGAAACGGAAAACCTGCGACATCGGGACAATGGAAATGTGATCACGACATGCGTTAAAAAGTATATTCGAATGGGAGTAACAACAATTAATTCCAGTTACGTAGAATGCGGTTTGCCGCTGACGTATCCACAAGCACTCTCGCACCTTCTCGTATTACTACATCTGTACTCCATAAAACGAAGTCACGCAGTGTATGGCGGAGAATACTTTTTTTATCGGTATCACTTCCTACTTTTCTTGTTCCAGTTGCGTATGACTCACAGAAAAAAAGACTGAGCCGCGGTGGAGTAGCCGAGCGGTCTAAAGCGGCTCGCTGCGGAGCGCGCGGTTGCTCACCAACGTGGAGGTTCGAGTCCTCCCTGGGGCATGGGTGTGTGTGTTTTTCCGTAGGTTAGTTTACCTAGGTTTAAGTAGTTTGTAAGCTACGGACTGATGACCACGCAGTTTGGTCCGATAGATTTACAGACATTTGAACATTTGAAAAATGACTGCTGCTAAAACTCAGAGGGGGCTCTAATCTCTTTAATTTAATCGTCATTGTATTTGCGCGACGTATACAGTATGAAGGAGGAAACAATACATACAGTTTTGAGAAACGTATGCTCACTGAAATTATAAAAGAAAAACCATACCGCGCTAGAGATCACCCCTCTCCCAACCTCTGCTACTTGGGTTGGTCGATGATCTCTGTGAAACTTTCGTACTTGCTAAATAAACCTGTAAAAAATCATGCTTCTTTTCTCTGGATCTTCTCTAAATCCTCCCAACCTGACGAGTAGTAATCAAGTAATGGCCGAATGAACGTTTTGTAAGCTACTTCCATTGTTGCTGGCGTACACTTGAAAAGTATTCTTCTAACGACTATCAGTCTGGGATTTGCGTTACTCAATATTTATTTTATGTGATGAAAAGGTATGCTGTCTCCCAGATTATTTATCAAAGTAACAGAATTATCTAGTGATTCTCCTGTAATTGCATAATCATATATGAAAGCCTCCTTGTTCCTAAATACAATACACTTGTTTATATACTTCTTTACGTTAACGGTCAATTGCCACTCCCTGCTCCAAGCATTGGTACGCAGCAGATCCCGCATTTTTCTACACTTTCGCATGTACCGGGCTCCCGATACATTACTGCACCAACCATGAGTATCCTCTTGAAACTAAACGCTAATCGTTGTGACGTTTACATATATTATGAGAAGTTGGGTACACCAAAACGTACTTTGACATCTGAAGACTTCACTCCATTGAAAGAGACAGGATGTAATATGTATCGTCAGGTAGTCCAAGAGAACTATGATAGACCATTGTTTTCTCTGTCTCTGTATATCATTTGACGGATATTGTAAGAAGCAACTAATGTCTGCTTGCTAATGATGCTGTGTGGTAGGTGTCGTCGTTGAGTGACTGTAGTACAATAAAAGAGGAATTAGACAAAATTTCCAGTTTGTGCTATAAATGACAGCAAGGAGTAAGAAACAAAAGTAAGATGAGAAGAAAAAAAACAATCCCACAATACTCTAATACAGTTTATGGGTGTACTGCTTGACAAGTGTTCATTAAATATCTGGGCGTAACGTCACAGAACGATATGGCACGAGAATATAAGGACAGATGTGGGTAAGGCGGATTGTTGATATCTGTTGATTGAGATTAGTTGATGTCCATCTGTAAACAAGACGGCGTAGCCGTTCAGAACACTAGTGCGAGACAGTCTTAGGCACTGCCCAATTGTTTGGGATCCGCACTAAGTCGGATTGGAGGAAGACTAAAAACAATTCAGAGGTGGAATGCTATTTCTTAGGGGGCATATTGACAGTTGTTTTTCCCTCGCCCTATTTGAGACTGGAACAGAAAAGAAAATGACTAGTAGTGGCTACTAGCTTCGTATGGTAGCTGTATACGTAGACAAACTCATGTCTCGGACAGGCCGCTGTGTAAGAGGCTGCTGTGGAATGCTGGTACAAACGCGTTGTTCCTCTAAACAGTATGCAATTGTTTGAACTGATTTCCCATAATTTCACATTTCGCTTTTTCTTCCGTAAGCAATCGTCCAACCCAGATTTTTCCATACCACACGTAAAACGTGATGCAGCACTCCAAAACACTCGTTTAGAGGACCGTTAAAAACGTTCAAATACCACATAAAGCGTCTCTTAGCACTGGCATCGGAAACAGGTTGCTTGTGAGGAAGATGGAAGGAAGATCATGGTCGCGTCGACAGCGTGCTCGTTAGAATCGAAGCACAGCTCGGATTGTTTTCGATAGGGATAGGGTAGAAAATCGGCCTTGCTTTGTGAAAAAAATGTTCAAATGTTTGTAGAGCTTAAGGGAGTTAACTACGGGGTCATCAGTCCCTAAACTTACAAACTACTTATGAACTAGCTTATATTAAAGACGGAACAAACATTCATACCCGAGGGGGGATTCGAACCCCCGACCGCAGCGGCCGTGCAGACCGTGACTGGCATGTCGCAGACCGCTCGGCCACTGCGGCCGGCTTGCTCTGTGAAAGAAAACTATCGCAGCATTTCCTCGGAGTAACGTAGCACAATCATAGAAATGGCTGCATGCGAGTTCGAAACGCTGCCTCTTGCAAAACGAGTTTAGTGTGCTAACCCCTTATGAGGAGCTATTTATTTTATGGGACCAGCACCCGCTGTATTAGCTGGAATTCAGGTGGAACTTTACTGCTGATGGGTGAATCTTCCCGCTGATTTCATGCGGTCTTTTACAACTAACCACCGCAATGTTAGATGGTCCCTCACCGTCAGTAGAGAAGCTCTTGCCGCGGTGGAGTCACCGAGCGCTCTAAGGAGGCTTGCTGAGGAGAACGCCACTGCTCGCCGTCAGAGGTTCGAGTCCTTCCTCGGGTATGGGTGTGTGTCTATTGTCATTAGCGTAAGTTAACTTAGGTAGTTTGTAAGCTTAATGAGTGATGACCAGAGTAGTTAAGTCCCATAGATTAACAAACATTTGAACATATTTGTTAAGCTCTTACTGGTGTTGGTTTAGCTGCGGTGGAGTAGCCGAGCGGTCTAAAGCGTCTCGCTGCGGAGCGCGCGGTTGCTGGCCGTGGAGGTTCGAGTCCTCCATGGGGCATGGGTGTGTGTGTTTGTCCTTATGTTAGTTTACCTAGGTTTAAGTGGTTTGTAGGCTACGGACTGATGACCACGCAATTTGGTCCGATAGATTTACAGACATTTGAACATTTTTGTGTTAGTTTAACAGTGACTGCTGCTTTGCAGTTCCACTCTACAGTCACATCAGCTAGTCGAGTTGGACTATAGTAAAAGGGTTTAAATGACGCTGATGCATTTGCTACTCATCTGGTACCCAATGAGCACCACATGTAGAAGTCACTGACCTCTGAAGACTGACCCTGTTGTTACTGCTTTTGTACTGGTTACCCAATCGTTTACCGCCTCCTTTTCTTATTGTGAGTTCACTTACAGTAACGTCTAGTGGTGAACCCTGCATAATGCAGACTTGTGCTGATATTTTTAATGAAGTAGTGATTTCTGCTTTCCGCTCTTGCGCCTCCAAATGCTTCACCTGAGAATTTCGTTGATCCGATGCAGGAAATGATAAACCGGACCTGTAGACGGATCAGTTACCGTCCTTGAGGTCCTTGTGCTGCCGAATCGCGAATGTACAGTCTTAGACAAAAAAATTGATCGCCGGCCGGCCGACGCAGAATGCTAAGTCCGACGATGTGCACGATCTGGCAACACTGTAGAATGCGGTACTGTCAGGAGGAAGTGTTAGGTCCTTCTCGAGACGGGGCTGTGATATATGACCGCGTGGTCTCGCGGTAGGAGTCGTGTTTACAAGCGTGTAAGTAAGCAGGCGCGAGATCGAATCCAACCACCTTGAATTTCTTTTTTTTAAACCACAAATCGGCTATCTTCGTTATCAGTGTGGAAGGACCTCAAATATAACAGCGAAAAGCCCCAGAAATATTACACAAAAGAACTCGCTGCTGCATCAAAACTGAACTGTTTACTCTCGGGAGTAGTGGGCCCCGGCTACGGCGACGCGCCAGCGGCCGTATCGCGGCTGCCACCTGCGGACTCAGTGACAGCGGCGCGCCGCTATGAGTTTTCTTACCGGCTGTTATATCCTTACCTCAAGTTCTGGTACTTATATTACAGTCACATATTGAATTTTTCTGACATATATCAACATGATCTAAACGTCGTAAAGTAGAATCGGTATGAAGGGTCATAGGGGTGACTATTACCACATTTTTCTTGAACGTCATCAGGCCGCTCAATCCGGATTCCTACTCACGATTGTTACTAGTAACGAGTTATGATGCTCCCATGCTGATATCTTAAAAAGAAATTAATGACTGAGTACTAAAAGATTTTTATACTCAGCAAAATGCAACCACAACGCCAGAGTGCGCCCATTTTTCGCAAACAACTGAGACACCACTTAGTCCCACTGTAAGGACAAACGACCAAAAAAATTACATCATGTGTTAGTACTACACTATAATAATTCCCGTTCATTTCACAAAGAATACAGGATAATGTGCTTTGGAAGTCACCCATTCTGCACCTACTCTTTCGATCATATGTCCTCAAATGTTTATCTTTCCTGCCCCTACTCGATTAACCTTCGACAAAAATTATTTCCAGACGAAAATACACGTCGAACATCTATTGGCGTCATAATTAGCTTGGAATCAGTTCGATTCTAAAGGTAGAGCTATGGTAAACTACCAGAAAGTTGTCAGACTTTCGCATAATCTGATAGAATATAGCAAGTAACCACAAGAGGTTTCTTGTTGTTTTCGATGTGGATTCGTGCAACTCCTGTCACGAAAACAGCTAAAAAATTTTACTCGAATGAGACCCGAACCAGTGACCAAAGCCACCTCTCCATGGCAGACGACAACTTTACCCCAGAGCTAGCGAGGAGCTGTGCACGCCAGTTTTTTCCTACTGTCACATACACCAGTAGAACATATAACTCGCAACTTAAGAGACTAGTTGGAATTTCGCCGTGTAAACAATTTTCTGCACCCAAAAGCATGAACAAATAGCCTTCTGTCGCCTCTCAACTGACAAACCAGTCAGATTATTCAATGGGAATTACAGGAAACATCAAGTGAATTTATGAGCATAGTTCTGTGCCAACCAGGAAGTAAGACCTCGGTACCAGCGTTGACAGACTTACACTGCGATGTTGCCAAGCTTCAGTCATACTATCAACAGGAAGAATAAGAGCCGAGGTGATTGCCAAGCGAGCTCGACAGAGACTTAGCTCGCGCCTCGCGCGCCTGGCGGGGGTCCGAACACCTAAAGTATATGTCAATGAGCCCTGCTCGTAAGTCCGTAACTAGCTTTAATGAGTCGATAGTTGTCACTAATAAAAATATACAGATGCACCGACCTCTAACATAGTAATAAGTGTCTCAATTATTTGCGTATTCTGTCTTAAGCGCAATGACAACAAAAGTCATTCACCAGTGCTGTTTTACATTTCTTCGAGCATTTCCACTGATTATACTGAAAACATTAGATGTAAGCGTCAGTTTCCTTTACGATTATAGACTCAGAAAGTGTCTTTCTTGATATCACTGTCAGAGGCACAAACGAACGAAGAGAAGCAAACAAACGAAGAGAAATCAAAGCAGCATTGTTTTCAAGATGTGAACATTTCTGGGAAGGCTTCGTAACATGGTGTGGAAAATAAGAAGAGCTTCTGTTATACAAACATAGAAGTAGTGACAGTAATGTATAGATTAATTTATCCGTCATAATCTTCCATGTTGTATTTTACTTCTTTTTTTCAGGTTGTTTCCAATTTCTTATTTCATCCTCTTTCGATAGCTTCTAGCTTTATTACGTTCTTAATTGTGGTTAGTTCATTTTATTTGATGATGTTCCTTTCTAAATATTTATTTTCTTCTTTGCTCATGCTATTGTTCATTTATTCTTCCAGAAGTATACGAATAATTGTTTCTTTAGCTTTTTATCATTCATTTAATACATATGTCCAACAAATGGTAACCCTCACTTAACCACTCCGACTGATATTGTTTTCCATATTTTTGTAGGTTACATTACTATGGATTTTCAAAACGTCTGTACCTTCTCTTGGACCCATTTTCTTTCTTATAATCCGTCTATTATTCTTTTTGTGTCGTCTGCACATTTGATAAGGTGTATATTTGCAACACTTAAACTAATATTTAATATTCATTCTAGTATTAGCATCACATAATCATAAGGTATAAGAATTTATACAATGCTGGCACTATTTATAGTTTTCAACGTCGTTTGTGCGGTCGTTACCTGTAAGGACATCGATCGGAGTTATGTGCTCAGTATTATTGCAAACACAGAATATCAAACTGTCCAGTGTTTTTTATACCTCCTAAGTAGACTGTTAGACCCGTAAATCAGTATGTGGGTTTTCCGACGAAATAGATATTGTTTTTGCGCATCTCCTATAGCATTAATGTGAGCGTTGTTCTGAGATAGAGGGAGTGGTGCTGTGGCTATGGTTTGCGGTTATTATGCGGACGTGTACAGAATATCGTTATAATATGCAATGGAAAATTATTCAGACATGTGCTTTTGTCGCAGCAGTGGCATTAATAAACAAACTTTCTTCAAACATGAATTATATTTCTGGTAGGTAGTTACAGTCTCACGTATGTGTAAAATTATACCACGAACGGGTACTCCACTTTACTGTGATGTTTCTTTTTGCAGGCAGGTTGAAGGTTTCACTAAAAATGTATAAAGCAGACAGCTTGCGTAAACCTAATGGAGAAAATATTTCGAGGGAAGTTTGTATAGAAATACAACATTCTGTTCTGCATCTGTTTAACGTGCCTGCTTTCACACTAAAGATCAGATCTGCGTCAAAATTGATCGCAGCAATAATAATTTTTAAATTATTTTTCAAAGCGATAGATTGGCTGGCCAGTGCTTACATTTGTGCTGTACCACCAATAGTGACACAAGTGAATAAAAAAAGAAAACATACGAAACGGACAAGCTTTAGGAACACAGTTCCTTCTTCAGGTGGGAGAGAAGGGAAGAAAAAATGATGGGAACGGAAAGGGAAGGTTAATCACGACCTAGTGTCATGAGGATGGTTTTAAGGAGTGTGGAAGTCAGAGATACTGTATTTTAGTACTGAGTCAAGTCCGAGAGAATATATAAGCAAAGAGGAAAGAGCAAGCAGTACACACACACACACGCGCGCGCGCACGCGCGCGCTCACACACACATAGTCACACACACACAAACACACACATATTATATATATATATATATATATATTCTAATAAGATATGTGCATGGTTTCATGTACCAAGTTTTTCAATATGTGTCATATATGAATTTATATAAACTTTATAATTGGAAAAAGGCTTATAGTAAAAATAGCAAAAGTAACGCATTTATAGTTTGTATATAATATATTCAAGAAATGTGTACCTAAAAATCTTCCTGGGCTAGAATGCAACGTTGAGTCAGAATTTCAAAGCAATGGGTCAAGAACTTTCAGAGATTAACAGCTATACGCCTAACATTTTTATATATAGACGTGGGGACATAAGACGGGAAGTACACCCGCCCCCTCCTTTCATCGGTGAATACCGCTGCGCATGTATTCATTCATCACTGACTCACAGTTGCCAAAACGCTTTACAGAATTGACACAATTGTCAAATCATTCAGAGACAGGAGATGGACTGTAATAAAATTGACGTTGCTTTCCGAACCATATTCACCCAAAAATTGAATATTACTTAAATCAGATCCAGCAGTTACACTTGGATAATTCCTATACGTTTAATTTGATAGCTGAAAATGTTCGTTAGTGTGGAGCTGCCTGGAATTTATTTAGAACAAACTCAAGAATCGAAGCATGCTGAAACAAAAATTCTAATCTGTAAAGCGCTTCTCACGTTTCGCGGCAAAGCATCAGCAGCAGTTATATTGTAACCATCGCTAATGTTGGACAGTAGAATTTCTATATCAGAAAAGTAGGGATGCTTAGAGAGCGACACGGTGTCACGCTGTCTACCGGCTTTACAACATGGTAGTCCTGGTGGGCTTAATTTAGCGCTGACATCGTCTAAATGTCGGTGGCGTCTTCTCTTCTTATGACCAGCAGATCATCAAGAACAAGCAGAGAATGGAACCACGAACCCGCAACATTTGAAAGAAAACACTCGTTTGTCTGCTCCAGTCCAATATACGATACACCTGTCTTAATAGGAATAAGAAGAGACAAAGTTAAGTCGTATGGTAAATAATGAATTCTGCAAATAATTGCTTAGGCAAATTACCGTCTGCTACACAGTTGAAATGTTAGCCATTACACAAGTTTGTATGTTACAATTAAGTAATCAGTTTGCTGCATTATTTCCACTGTTAGGAAATGTTTGACCCATTAGTTATTTGAATAAATACACTTTCCACTCCGAGACACAAGTATTTGACATGTTTTGGCCTCTTCACAATCAATGCCTGACGAATGAACACTGCTGAAGTGCCATTACGTTTATTGTCTGGCAAACAGTTAAATATAATTCGTGTGTAATAATCAATAATCCTAGGAAATTTACCTCTTCGTCTACAACGAGCTCATCTGAAGAGTGAATTACAATGTCTCTCGTAATTTACAGCATGGAAAACCTATTTTCGTAATTCGTTGTTGTGCCATGGATGAAGATGAAGTGTAAGATGTAGTTATCATGATTGATCAAGTGGCTTATAAAATGTGTATTACACGATGTCACGCAAAAACACAGAAAGTAACACTATCCGCTACCCATATAGGCCATGATTTCAGTCAGGACACATGACGAGACATTTCTTTACGCTAGTGGAAGGCACCACTGGGCATCGATTTCTGTTCTCTCACTTTTTTTCTTTTTCTAAGGCCTGTGAGAGTTAACTGCGGGTCATCAGTCCCTAAAATTACAAACTACTTATGAACTAGCTTATACTAAAGACGGCACACACATACATGCCCGAGGGAGGATTCGAGCCCCCGACGGGGAACGGCCTCGGCTTTGTAGCATAGCGCCTCAATGTTCACTCACTAGCACCGCTTTCTGTCTGAGACTAAAATAGCCTCACTAGAGGGGAGACTGAACGAAACTGATGCTAAGACAATTTCTTTAACTAACGGATCAGAACGCATAAACGCCTAAGGATGAGCAAAACGAGCGTGAAATGTGTTGTCGTATGTCAGGGTGTGCTGAGCTGCCAACGATCGCTGACGTGTGGGGATACGTTATGCTTGAGTGATTGTGTGTTTGAATGTTTCTCTTTCTGAAGAAGGCTGCGGCATAAAATTTAAATTGTCTGAATGTGAATGTCTTATTTGTGTCTGCCTGTGACTCAGCGTTCATCTTTACGACGAGTTGTTTCCTATCTTTTGTTATTTTGTTATTATTATTGCAGAATGTTAAATTTGAGATTAAATAGTAATGCGGCCGAACAATCCCGCCTGGGATGTCCCGGACAATAATGCCATATGATCACTTCATTTCAATAATTCTAACAGCAGCTTTCTAACTTAGCCTGCACTAAAGAAATGAGAGAATCTTCACAGACTCGACAATATATCACCACCTGCGTACTGCTGCAACTGAAACCATACAGTTAAATCCCACCACAAAGTATGTTTAAAGCCGGAAGCTTTTACTATTCTTGTATTTTAAATGGGTACGACTGCAACATCAACTACAAGAATCCTACGAAACACCTGAGTTCGTAATCGTCAGATGACATAGAATTCGCCACACTTGCCAGTTACTACTATAATATTGTTCATCTGTTAGAAACGAATTTATGTCAGTCATTGAACTGCATTTTGATTGGTGGAGCTGTAAGAATGGAGGCGTTTGTGTCTTCAGAATAAAAGTACAATAAAAAAAAAGCTGACAACGAGAAGCAGATTGGGTAGGTATGGAATTGCATCCAGTGTCATATTTTATTTAACATTTCCGGTTGCAATTGTCATTGTCTGGAAAGGGAGTGTGTGTGAATTAAGGTGTGGTGGACTGCAAAAATCCTTTTTCACTTCCAAAACGAGCTGGCAGACTGCTGCAAAACAGAAAATAGAAAAACTCTTTCACGGGCCGAAAATAAGTCCTACAAACCGACGTAGTTAAGTGTCAAGAACTAGTAGCGCATGAATAGTCTCTACAAGATCTGTCTGCCTGTCTGTGCCGTCGTACTAAACGCCTACAATTCTCATTTGAATATTGTGACAGGGTGGAGACATCGTTCGTAACTATACCGTGCACCGACTCAGAAGCACTCTATGGAAAATGAGCTCAACGCTAAGCTAGTTGAACGTATTGAAATCTCGGTAAGTCTCTGTTTTGAGCGCAGTGCAAGTTTGAGAGCTCTTTGGCACCGGCGTGACCGCCGTCACTTCCGGTATGACACAGAAACATGATAAAGTCACTTAATATTTACCTGTCTGTTTGGTGAATCATCTCAGTTACTTACTTGAACGGTGCGACATCGGTGCATTACTTTCTACTTCAAGTGCAATGAGGTCATACCATGCGTAAATTGGCGATTAGTTGTAACCACCAATAGAACAAGCAGGAAGTGAGACGTAGCAGCGCGTCAGTAGCCCTGAGATGACTGTCTACTTCTTAAGCGAGAGCTGCTTTAGGTCATGGTACCAGTCCCTCTGTAGATCAGAATTTTAACCCTATTTTGATAGAGCTACCAGCCATTTAAGAAGATAACATAAAGGCTACAGAATTAGTCACTAATAACAGCATTACACTTAATGAGTGCACTAATGACGTTTATGTGCAAAAGCAATAATTTGGATTTTGTCGCTTTGAAAGTGTGTGTGCAATACTCCTGCTCCCATCTTTTGAATCCCGTCTGACCAGTAACAACGTCGCACGATGGTCAACTCATCATAGTTCATGACTTACGTGAGTTATCGAGTCTTCCTTCATGTGTAAAATCATGAATACCGGAAAGATCTTTCTTGAAACGGGAAATCTCTTTTGTGAGGTGATTAGCACAAAAGTAATAAATCGCACCATACATACGTTTCGAACTATCTCCACTACTGTCATACCTATATGAGACTCAGTGACAACATGTTTTGAAAGTCTTGAAGCATATTGAATATTATTTGCATAAATAGCAGAGGCGATTCTTCCAGCTCGCTCGGCTCAGAGGAGTGACCGCATCTGTAATTTTTTGTTGTTGTCTTTTTTTTTTAAGGGACGTAAACTGAGATCAATCTTAGCAATCAACATGGAATAAAAACTATCCAACGACCGCAAAGAATAGCTCTATTAGGAAAAAGAAAGCAGGGTTCCACTACCACTGCGGTACAAATTTTCAATATTACCGCTGTCTACCTGAATTCACTTTCCTGCAACTATCGATAAGTTTAAAGAATTCGATTAATAAAATGACGTCGTAAAGCCCCTTTAATCCGACTCAAACAACGAATATCATACTGAAAGTGATTGTCAACTCGGTAATAATCGACGGAGTTCCAGGACCTGTAATAGTAATGTAATATTCGCA
The DNA here is from genome assembly GCA_026315105.1 of Locusta migratoria. Lineage (NCBI taxonomy): Eukaryota > Metazoa > Arthropoda > Insecta > Orthoptera > Acrididae > Locusta > Locusta migratoria. The sequence continues at coordinate 225,533,445 of CM048747.1, read as the reverse complement.
TGTATTATCCCTTCTCTAGTGCAAGTGAAATGCACCAAAACAAAAGTAGGGCTTAAGTAATTCATTTCTGTGAAATCCAAGAATTTGTATTGCAGTGGTCTGTAGGTCAAGAAAGTATTTCCATTAACTGTTATTTCATTTTTATTTATTTGCATATAGACGCTTTTTATTCGCTTAATTTCACCATTTTTTGGTTTGTGGAACTGAAATAGACACCTCAGCTATTCATCCAACTGAATATTACTATTTACGTTGAGTATTCATCTTCAGAACAATAGCATAATACTGCCGGGAAAACTGAAATCAATAGCCCCATTAATGTAGATATAAACCTGTACTTTGTGTCATTTATTAGACCTCTACAGTGGGTGTAGGGGTGAGAGCAGGAATTGGACGTGAACGAGAAGTGATATACTCATGCTTTTTGAACACTTTCAGTATGTAATAACACTGTCGTGACAGAATTTAAATTGTTCGTAGGAAGATCAAATTATAAAATTTAGCTGCATATAATTGGCATCTGATGGGTTCGTGTTACGTGCAGAGGTGTCAAAACTGTTCACTAACTGTTGAGCGTCAGAACGTAACAGAACTGTGATATATTCCGAAATAGTGACAATTTATCTATGCTGCCAATGGATAACGCCAAAGTCACAAATTTCTATAACAATCTGATCAACTGTGTCATCATATTACGGCCCAATGGTTCTCATATGAATATTGTGGGAGCTTGGAGCTTGTATTTATATGAAAACGGCTGGGGTAAAAACATAATTATAAATAAAACACTTTGCGACTGCTGCATATAATATCAGCACTATGCTCTGCTTCTTAACCCATAGTTATTTTGGATTTAGGGTTCTTTCTGCCTGAATGTTCTGCACAGTCATCAAAAGGTTTTCAGTATATCTGCTGCTCGTTTTTGTTGGGGGATTTGATGGGAATCTATACAACAGCTGATAGTATCATTTTTGCAATATTTGTAGACTGGATGTCAGTTTGGCTTAAAGATAATTTAATCTATACATTACTGTCCCTAATTATATGTTTGGATAACAGAAGCTCTTCTCATTTTGCACACCATGTTACGAAGCCTTCCCAGAAATGTTCACATCTTGAAAACAATGCTGCTTTGATTTCTCTTCGTTAGTATGCCTCTCTTCGTTCGTTTGTGCCTCTGACAACGATATCAAGAAAGACACTTTCTGAGTCTATAATCGTAAAGGAAACTGACGCTTACATCTAATGTTTTCAGTATAATCAGTGGAAATGCTCGAAGAAATGTAAAACAGCACTGGTGAATGACTTTTGTTGTCATTGCGCTTAAGACAGAATACGCAAATAATTGAGACACTTATTACTATGTTAGAGGTCGGTGCATCTGTATATTTTTATTAGTGACAACTATCGACTCATTAAAGCTAGTTACGGACTTACGAGCAGGGCTCATTGACATATACTTTAGGTGTTCGGACCCCCGCCAGGCGCGCGAGGCGCGAGCTAAGTCTCTGTCGAGCTCGCTTGGCAATCACCTCGGCTCTTATTCTTCCTGTTGATAGTATGACTGAAGCTTGGCAACATCGCAGTGTAAGTCTGTCAACGCTGGTACCGAGGTCTTACTTCCTGGTTGGCACAGAACTATGCTCATAAATTCACTTGATGTTTCCTGTAATTCCCATTGAATAATCTGACTGGTTTGTCAGTTGAGAGGCGACAGAAGGCTATTTGTTCATGCTTTTGGGTGCAGAAAATTGTTTACACGGCGAAATTCCAACTAGTCTCTTAAGTTGCGAGTTATATGTTCTACTGGTGTATGTGACAGTAGGAAAAAACTGGCGTGCACAGCTCCTCGCTAGCTCTGGGGTAAAGTTGTCGTCTGCCATGGAGAGGTGGCTTTGGTCACTGGTTCGGGTCTCATTCGAGTAAAATTTTTTAGCTGTTTTCGTGACAGGAGTTGCACGAATCCACATCGAAAACAACAAGAAACCTCTTGTGGTTACTTGCTATATTCTATCAGATTATGCGAAAGTCTGACAACTTTCTGGTAGTTTACCATAGCTCTACCTTTAGAATCGAACTGATTCCAAGCTAATTATGACGCCAATAGATGTTCGACGTGTATTTTCGTCTGGAAATAATTTTTGTCGAAGGTTAATCGAGTAGGGGCAGGAAAGATAAACATTTGAGGACATATGATCGAAAGAGTAGGTGCAGAATGGGTGACTTCCAAAGCACATTATCCTGTATTCTTTGTGAAATGAACGGGAATTATTATAGTGTAGTACTAACACATGATGTAATTTTTTTGGTCGTTTGTCCTTACAGTGGGACTAAGTGGTGTCTCAGTTGTTTGCGAAAAATGGGCGCACTCTGGCGTTGTGGTTGCATTTTGCTGAGTATAAAAATCTTTTAGTACTCAGTCATTAATTTCTTTTTAAGATATCAGCATGGGAGCATCATAACTCGTTACTAGTAACAATCGTGAGTAGGAATCCGGATTGAGCGGCCTGATGACGTTCAAGAAAAATGTGGTAATAGTCACCCCTATGACCCTTCATACCGATTCTACTTTACGACGTTTAGATCATGTTGATATATGTCAGAAAAATTCAATATGTGACTGTAATATAAGTACCAGAACTTGAGGTAAGGATATAACAGCCGGTAAGAAAACTCATAGCGGCGCGCCGCTGTCACTGAGTCCGCAGGTGGCAGCCGCGATGCGGCCGCTGGCGCGTCGCCGTAGCCGGGGCCCCACTACTCCCGAGAGTAAACAGTTCAGTTTTGATGCAGCAGCGAGTTCTTTTGTGTAATATTTCTGGAGCTTTTCGCTGTTATATTTGAGGTCCTTCCACACTGATAACGAAGATAGCCGATTTGTGGTTTAAAAAAAAGAAATTCAAGGTGGTTGGATTCGATCTCGCGCCTGCTTACTTACACGCTTGTAAACACGACTCCTACCGCGAGACCACGCGGTCACATATCACAGACCCCTCTCGAGAAGGACCTAACACTTCCTCCTGACAGTACCGCATTCTACACTGTTGCCAGATCGTGCACATCGTCGGACTTAGCATTCTGCGTCGGCCGGCCGGCGATCAATTTTTTTGTCTAAGACTGTACGTTTCCTTGATTTCCTGCACTTCGACTTGTTTTGGAGCTGCATTTTCCTGCCTAAGACGTCTTTTCTTCGCTCTTCAGTAATGTTTGGCGCTCACGTCATTTGCAGTAAAAATTTACAGTTTCCACAGGTCAGCCACGCACTTACCGTCCGTCTTGTTGTAATAAACAGCCTTTTTGAGGGTACACAATGCACGGTCGCGACGGCTGTGCCATAATATTATACAGAGCAAAATAAAATTAACCATGTTATTCCGACCACAGATTGGAGTTGCCAGTAAAATTTCGCACTCCCAGATACCAATAACAGACCGGATGGGACCAGAAAAGTCGATATCTAGTGTCGACTATTCAATAAAACACGAGGCGTGAACTACTTCGTCATTGAGAAAACCAACAAAACCAAGTGTATAATCTGCAATGACCATACAGCTGTCCTCAAGGAGTTTCATATCCATCGTCATTATGAAACAAAGCATGGTGCACAGTTTAATGCATTCAAATCAAGATACGTGAGCACAAATTCTAAATGTTAAAAAATAGACTGTGTTCGGAATAAACATTTTTAGGAAACGTGTTCATGAGGGTGAAGTCGCTACGAAAGTAAGCTTAAGAATTGCCAACCAAATCGTCAAACGCGGAAACCTATTCACGGATTGTGAATACATAAGGAACTGCATGCTGATTACAGCTGAAGAATTGTTCCCTGGCAAAACGGAACAGTGGAAAGTTTGTATCTATCAGTAAATACTTTGCTTGCTATTCTATAGCCCTAGTGGAGTCTACTGACATCAGTAAAATGCCCAAGTTCAGTTGTTCTTTAGAAGCGTTTGCTCAAACTTTGAAGTAACCGAAGACCTATGAGGCACAACAATGGGTGATGATATATTTAAAGAGGTGCAGTTAACTTTTGCCACAAAGTGCTACCTTTCTCTTCCTCGGCAGAAATGTATCTCAATCGACGAAGGGAGAAATATAATACCAAAGTAAAGGTACTGACAAACCATTTACAGCCAAGATGTTCCTCATCAGGGAGAACTATGTCCAAAATTCGTGGATCTGTCTTGTGTAATGAGACCTGTTATTTCTTATGTGAACTGTATTTGAGGTCACTGAATCAAACACCATCAATTCAAGTGTTTCCTAGAAAAGGTTGAATCTTTGTCCAGTTATCTCCCATACCACACCCATACGGCAATAAGGTGATTAACGGGTGGTAAAATTTTGTCAGCTTTGTTTTGCTTGAGAATAGAAAGAGAAAAATTTCTAAACGAAAAAAAAAAAAAAAAAAAAAATTTGAAGTTCTATCGGATCAATAGTAGCTATAGAAATTAGCTTTCTTGGCAGCTTTTCCTCTCCATTTAAACGAATTGAACAAAAACTTTAAGGAGAGGATAATATTATTTGTAATCTTTACATCTTTACTGATTTCACACTTCACACTAAGAGAACTGAAAAGTAACAAAGTGTAATTGATGTATTATGTATGATTGCTTACGGGGGTAGTTGCTGGGTATGTTTAAGTTGGCGAAGATATGTTAGATTTGCAATGATAATTTACCGACTGGAGCAGGGTACATAAATTAACCTGTTAACCGTACAGCACAATGAACACTAATTATTTATTTCACCACAAAGATAATTCTCCTCATTCTGTGTGACTGAGTTTTTCATACAAAAGAAGAAGAAGAAGAAAAATTTATTCACATATTTGTTAAGTTTATGGGACTTAACTACGAGGTCATCAGTCCCTAAACTTACAAACTACTTATGAACTAGCTTATACTAAAGACAGCACAAACATTCATGCCCGAGGAGGGATTCGAACTCCCGACGGAGAACGGCCTCGCGCATCGTAGCATAGCGCCTCAATGCGCTCGGCCGCTCCGCCGCGGCAGTTTTTCAATGCACATTCAATTCTTGACAACTTCAGTATACTACGCCACCGCATTATGACAGGACATTTCATTAAATTTATGAAAGTAAAGTTTCTTTTATTTACAAATGTATCATTACATTTTACAGTACAAGGTACTCCCCTTACGTTCACACTCCACGTTTCCATATAAAGAGCACCAATACTTTAATTACAAAATACTAAGAAATTGAAATATTGAATGTTTCCAACGGACATTGCATTATGGTGGCAATTTAATACGTCATAAATTTCGTTGGAACACGACTGTTTCACTTGACGCTCGTAAACAAAAAACTGACCAGCACAACTGTCCAGTGTGCTGCCAACACCGTCACGTAAGTGCAGTCAGTATAAGGCCCCACTATTCAGTAAGCGGCCGCAAGGGAACAGCGGAAAAATTGAAGAGCGCCTCGGCGGCAAATTATGGGTAAACTTCTGCGCGAACTTTAATTAGAGGGCGTATTCATTCGACATAAGTTGCGAAAACTATGTCTTATTTAAATATATAACAACAAAACCGCTTCAGACTCTGAATATACAGCAACTATCGGTCGTGTGTAATTTAATTTAATTTTTTTTTTTTTTTATTTTTTTTTTTTTTTTTTTTACGCGTACGGTGTAGCAATCGACCAACAACTTTTCTTCTTCCTAACTAAACCGAATTATAAAAGTTAGTTTTTAGGGTTCTAAGTGCAGCATAAGAACAGCATTTATCGTTAGACGCTTTTTTTCACTTTCTCAGTATATTCTACGATGGTGAAACTTTTGTACAAACAATAATTTCAGAAGAGTTTGACAACACTTTACATGTTTGTTTGAATGCCTCCTGTATTCCCCAATATTTATAGATATTTTATAGCATCAAAACATTAAACAGGGCTGCCTGAAACAGCTAATGTTAAAAAACGACTGTGAAAATGAAATATCCCATCAGATATATAACTGTAGAACGGCGTCTTACCTTGTCAATACAGCAAGGAGCAACTACCAAATTCTTTTAGGAACACGAAATATGTCATAACGTTTCCTTAACTAAGTGCATCATACATTAGCATCAAGGTATGTAGCCTGTATATAAGTATTTTTAATGCTGTAAGGCAAATACCTTACAGTAGCTTGAACTGCTCAAAAGTCAGCAACTTGTAGTTGTGATACCTATATGTAAAGTAGATGACCTTTAAATTCTGTGTTACAAGTTACTATAATATCAATTTCATTAACAAAAATCCAAACTGCAGTGAGGCAACTGATCTCCTGACCGAAATAGTTATTTTACACTATCACAAAATGAACTTTTTAAACTTCTTATCCACCAGTACTGCCTAAAGTAGCTCGTTTTAAAAGCTACCAGTATTGTGAAAGCCTGTCATTTATTTCATTCAAAATGCTATAGTGTCTTGACTAAGAGCTTGTTAAGCAAGAGTAACTATTTTTGAACACAAGCAGTAGGGCTACTTGTATTCCTGAGAAGTATAAATGAGAAGACAGTATTCGTTCTTTTAATTCCTTTCTTAAATCGATTTATGTACTTAAAAGCTGAGTAGCTCTTCAGCAACGTGTTTCATGTGCACTGCAATAGTCAAACACTACATACGTGACTGCAAACTGACTATACACAGCGCAATAACGATATAAAACACGATTTATCTACTAACAACACTCGTATTTATCTGACGCTTACCCCTATCATGGCGGCCTAGGCCGAAGGTACAAATTATCCCGCGACAGCAGCGCCGTTAGTGAGTCTAGTTATTTTTTACAAGGTCTTTGGTGCAGTACGCGGCTGCATGTGATCTGAACTTTAACCACCAATAATATATACATGTGAAGCAGAAGCAGCCGTCTCCTAAACTGCATTTTAACCTAGTTCATATGTTATTAATCTTTGTTTCTGGTGTAAAAAGTGACATGATGGTGATAATACTGTATACAGGTTAAATTCGGGTGTCCATCTTACCAGTGACGTCACAGGTCAAAATAAGCATGGTGGTAAAAGGAGGAGATACGTCACTACGGGCGTCTGCTGTACTGCTGTTTGAATCCGGTCGATAGCCATGTTTGTTTGTTGAAAAGACTCACAGAACGAATGAATCGTGATTCCCTTTAATTGTTAGTGCTGTCAGAACGGTTAGTTTAACCATAAACAACGCACACAGACATTATAAATTGCAAACCTTCGACAACTCTACACAGCAGCTCAGCAGAAAACTTATGTTTTGAACAAACTGTAATGGCGGAGCTAGGTTTAGTCAGCTTCAAGTTTATGACGTCCTCCCATATCCTCTCTTTTTACCTCCATAAAAGTAGGCGTTCGTATAGTAATCGCCAAATATGTTATCCGGCCCGCGCTGTGACTTGGAACTTGAAATGTGGTCCTCGTGACCTAGTAAATTGGAGACATAAAGCCAGTGCCTAAGGAAACGTTCGCAGCAACGGCCATGGAATCATAGCATCGTCGTTGTGAAAAATATTTTCAGCTGCAGGGAGATTGTGACGACAAGTGACAAGCTTCATGGTTTGCTTGTGATTATTTTGTGGGGGAAAAAATACAAAGAGTAGGAGGTTTTATGACTTGAATGTAGCTCGCATTAAACTTGTTCTGTTTGAGTTATCCCAAATTCTAGAAATGATTTGGTTGGATGAATCCCTTCTCGACGAACTGACCGACTGACTGACAGGAGATAGCCTGAATCATTCCAGATATAGAAATTGTATAATATAACCACAATTTATATACTCTGCTACGCGACTTATTCATTTTCTTCATTAGTAAACATCCTTACGAAGAATGCGTGGGTCGCAAATGAACAGTAGAAAAGAAGGCCCGCAGCATGCTGCGTTCATGGTGCAAGTTGATAGTTTGTTCTGAGCGTTTCACGACGTCGACGATGTCCATTTTGTGAAATGTAATATATACATGACGCAGAAGGTTGCTCTCTGCACCTCCCGTTCACTCATTTTGTGTCGCCCTCATGAGGCGCCTGGTGGTCATTAGCAGCTAACATTTTTCTGTCATAGTTGTGAATACATCGAAGTGAGCCTCACAAGCGACTAAACTCGTGACCTAGTATGCAAGGGCTTTCTTGTGATTGGGTCGTAGCGCGGAAGAAGTCTACTTTAGCACTCTTCACATTTGTTTCTACTTATCGCTGAGAGAGCGCAACAAAAGATGTTTTCATCAAGTTTATGAGCATATCACCACGCCTCCTAAGAGGAAAGTGTAAATATTATGTGATGTCTGCGATGTACTGTAGCACATCAACCCGTGATCACCGGGCGCCACTGATAATTCTCCCTTCAGACAGTGTTCTTTGAGGACTGGTACGGCACTGTATTTTATTTAGACGTTTTGGAACTCTGCCACCTTCGTTACTTAGGAAAAGGAAATGCGCTAAAGTGACGTTAGTGTAAGGGAACAGCCGAGTACTCCATTTCAGTATCCAGCACGATGAAAATGTGTGTGTCTGAGTGAGTGAACATGAGGCTGCATTGTATGCATCAATTTTGTCATCGTTGTCGTAAATTTCGAGACAAGTCACTGACTGATGAGACGTTGCGTGGCCTGCGTGAATAGGTCTTAGGTCGTAGCTGGGGTTGCTTGTTACTAAAGCACTCCAAGCCACACATCGAATCAAACTTCGAAAAAAAGAAGAAAAGAAAAAAGTTCTTGGTCAAGTTAATAGCAGAATATTTTCCAAGGTTCTTCTACCAAAGTAAAGTCGTTGTTAGATGAAAACGGATGTTTATTGTGTCTTCCACCACAACAGCACAGAATACATTTTGTGCAAAGCTTACAACTGCCACCAACTACCATCAACTGCCCTCAACGGCCCTCAACTGCCACTTGCCGTCAGTAGCGGCATGTTTAAATACATAGATTTTGGCGCCAAAGTCACGAATACGTCACGTAACGTCACGTTTAAAAAATATGTTTCAAACAAATTGACTAAAAATTTTCAAGAAATTTATAAACTTCGATTTAGTGGTTAACAAATAGTATAACTGGTTACAAAATTTGGTAAAAAAATTCGTGCAATAAATTAATTATTTAAAGGTGAGTGGTGCGTATTTCGCTACACGGCCGCTAGGTGATACAATAACCTTTGACACTACGGTCGTGGGTTCGAATCCCCCCTCGGGCATGGATATTTGTGCCGACCTTAGTCTTAGCTAGTTCATAAGTAGTTTGTAAGTTTAGGGACTGATGACCCCGTACTTAAGTCCCATAAGCTATACAAACATTTGAACATTTTGAATAACCTTTGAGCTGTAAGTTCAAGTAAACAAACGACTCCGCACCTGACGTCTTATGATTGATCTTCAAATTCAAGATTTTACCAAAATTTTAAGATAACGATAATTTAGAAGTGAAAAAAAAAATGTTCGTAAACGTGTATGGTTTATCAAAACTTAATAGATGACAATTGTAGTTTTTCGTAAATAGTTCGAAACTGATATAATCGTTAGACAAACTGTTAGGTTGATAAAATTTACAATATTCTCGTTTAAAAAAAGATCTTAGTAGTGACTTTTATCGAGACGTTTTAAACTCAGGGTCTTTAATATTTCTTATGAAACGTCACACTGATTTTAATTGTCCCTTTACTTTTTCCGTTCCACTTCTTGCGTGTTAACTACTGGACCAGAATGTCGTTACTTTTACCGAAGCGGATGTAAGTGTGCTGCAGTTTACTGTGTATTTGGACCTTTCGATTAAAGCTGATAATTAGCGGCAGCGAAGTGTGACGCGTCAGTGCTGGGCCTGGCACGGCGCCCTGTCCCGTCACGATCTGCGTCCGCATAAGGCAGCGCGGATCATTAACGGCGATGTCGCCGCTGTAATTGCAAAACGTAGCGACCCGTGGCAGGGCGGTGCCATTGTGCTGGCGCGGCGATGCGTGGGAGGGCAGGGCGCCACTTGCCGCGGCCGGCTGCCGCTCTGCTCGCCGCTTACTGTCAGCTGCGGCCGGTCGGGATTACAGGGCTGACCTGAGGCATACTCTGGACAAGCGTCAGCACCCCTTCCATTGAACTTATTTTTCTGTTTAAGTAATCTTTCTTTGTAGACTATGCCAATGGCAGACAAGACATACATTACAAATTAATCAAACACCTTAATACGACAAATCGTTTGCCCTTTAAGATTTTCCGGTAGTCTCCGGTTGATCCAGTCCTGCATCCGAGGCTGTTGTGAGTTTGCCAGTAATTTTACAACTCCCTAGCTACGTTACGAGCGCTGCACAAACAGCTTTTAATCAAATTGTGTGGTTATGGTATATCACCACAAATTTGCGATTGGATAGAGAATTTCCTGTCAGAGAGGACACAGTTCGTAGTAATCGATGGTAAGGCGTCGACTAAAATAGAAGTGATATCGAGCGTTCCACAGGGTAGTGTTATTGGTCCTCTGCTGTTCCTTATTTCCATAAGCGATTTAGGGGAAAATCTAAGTAGCTCTATTAGGTTGTTTGCAGATGACGCCGTCATTTACCGTCTAGTAACATCAGCTGAAGGTCAAAACCAACTGCATAACTATCAGAATAAGATATAAGTATGGTGTAGAAATTGGCAATTGACTCTAAATAATGAAAAGTGTGAAGTCGTCAACATGAATACCAAAAGAAAACCGTTAAACGTTCTTTACAAAATAAACCAATCAAAAGTGAAGGCCGTAAACTTCACAAAATAAATGTTCAAATGTTTGTAGAGTCTATGGGACTTAACTACGGGGTCATCAGTCCCTAAACTTACAAACTACTTACGAACTACTTACAACTAAGGACGGCACAAATATCCATGCCCGAGGGGGATTCGAACCCCCGACCGTAGCGGCCGTGCAGACCGTGACTGGAGCGCCTTAGTTCACAAAATAACTAGGAATTACTATTACTTTAGACTTAAACTGAAAAGAACACGTAGATAATATCGTGGGAGAGGCGAACCAGAGACTGCGTGTCACTGGTAGGACCCTTAAAAGATGCAACAGAACTACAAAAGAAACTGCATACACTATGCTTGTTCGTCCATTTTTGGAGTATTGCTGCCCAGTGTAAAATCCTTATCAGGTGGGTTTGACGGAGAAAGAGTCCAAAGAAGGGCAGCTCGTTTCGTATTGTCACGATACAGAGAAGACAGCGTTACGGAAATGATACAGGATCTGCGATGGGAATCATCACAACAACGGCGCTTATCGCTACGGCGTGGGCTACTTACGAAACTCCAATCGCCAACATTCTCCTCCGAATGCAAAAATATAATGTTGACTCCCACTTACATAGGTAGAAATGACCACCAGAATAAAATACGAGAAATCAGAGCTCGATCGGATTGATTCAGGTGTTCTTTCTTCCCGTGCGTTATTCGAGAATGGATTGGGAGATAAATAGTGTAACGGTGGTTCGATTAACCCTCTGTCAGGCACTTAAATGTGATTTGCAGAGTATCGAATGTAGATGTAGAAGTCGCGTGGTGGGACTGTTGCCACTATGTATAGTGACCAGTCTGATTGTCTGTCAGGTATCTTTATCACCTAATAGATGTAGTAAAAAGTCTTTACAAAAATACACGCATCGTAATAAACACAGGCACCAGTAAATAGAAGAAATAAGTTTCAGTAAAAAAGTAAAACAAGTATGTGGACTCTCACCTACGCTTTTTAATGCACTACTGGCCATTAAAATGCTACACCTTGCCGGCCGCGGTGGCCGAGGAGATTGAGGCGCTTCAGTCACGGTCTGCACGGCCGCTGCGGTCGGGGGTTCGAATCCCCCCTCGGGCATGGATATTTGTGCCGTCCTTAGTTGTAGGTAGTTCATAAGTAGTTTGTAAGTTTAGGGACTGATGACTCCGTAGTTAAGTCCCTTAAGCTTAACAAACAGTTGAACATTTTGCTACACCATGAAGAAAGGCACATGATAAACGGGTATTGGACAAATACACTAGAACTGCCATGTGATTACATTTTCACGTAATTTGGGTACATAGATCCTGAGGAATCAGTATCCCCTCTCTTGGTGAGAGATGTGGAGAATGAACTGGACAGGGCAGCGACGTCCCCTGAGTGTTTGGATATCTCTGTGTATGCATGCCTATACAGTGTATGTCCAGAAGCGGGGCATTTCTAGTCATACTTTAATTTCGGAAACAGTCATCAGTGGTGTAAATTCTCGTAACAAGGTAATGCCGAAGCCATATATCCCAAACGTTATTTGATCGGATGACTATTTTCACGATTAAATAAATCGCAATTTGCGATCAGTTATGGCTTCACTGTACTAGGTTTAAATGGAATACCAAAGTGCGGCGAATGAAAATTTGTGCCCGGCCGGGATTCGAACCCGAGATCTCCTGCATACTAGGCAGACGTTTTGACCACTCCGCCACCGAGGACTCCGGCCGACGGCAGAGGACTCTTCCCTGCATTTCTCCCGCCACACCCAAATCTCCATTCGCCACGCTGTCTCTTTTTTATACCACAGCCTATTTGTTCTGTAATGCTCTCAGCCACAATACGGTATTCCCGTATCAGGGAGAACGGACCATGAAGAATCGAGACACAATTAACTGTCGTCAGGATCCCAGCCTAGGCTTGTATACAATTATATATTTTTGACGACGCTACAGCGTTCAATGAATGAAGTAAATCGCAATTTGCGATCAGTTATGGCTTCACTGTACCCGGTTTAGATGGAATACCGAAGTGCGGCGAATGAAAATTTTCATTCGCCGGACTTTGGTATTCCATCGGTAGCGTAGTGCTCAACGCGTCCGCCTAGTACGCAGGAGATCCTGGGTTAGAATCCCGGCCGGACACAAATTTTCATTTGCCGCACTTTGGTATTCCATCTAAACCTAGTACAGTGAAGCCATAACTGATCGCAAATTGCGATTTATTTCATTCATTCCCGTCGTCAAAAATATATAAGTCTCACGATGTCAGCAAACAACGACTAAGTGTAAACGTCTGGCGTACTCCGTCCGCGGTCTATGATGCCTACTGCTTGCTGTCGAGGGAGAAATATGCCGGTACCTGGTGTAATGGGGAGGAATATTATCCCCGCTACTGCCTTACGTCAGCTCATTTTTACAGCTTATTATACATATGTTTATATTAATTATTAATGATTCCCGGCCGCTCCACAAATTTTAATTCACTTCTTCAGATGTATCAAAAATGTTAATACATTATGTTCTATGATTCTCAAAAAGGTTGTGTGTATTTCTTATGTTTCACGTGCTGTGACGTGATGTGACGAGGGCAACATCTTCACAGCCGAGCTCAATGAATAGACATCAGGGCACTTCAAGTCGCTGTGCTCTGCAATTGACGCCCAATATTTGTGCTTATTGATATTGTTAACAGAACTGACTTGGTACATGATTATTCAAGCTATCGTTTCGGCACCAACTTGTATATCTTGTAATCAATAAATACCATGGCAGTTACTCGTCTGCTGAAGATAATTATTTCATCATTTAAATAGAAGCTATTTATTTCGAGTCGACACATATATTAAATTCATGACTAGGACTTTACAACTTTTTGAAACAGTTATGATTGAAAGTTATTGATAATTGATGGGAAAAGTAAACATGGAGGTTTATAGTGCACAAGTCGATATTTTATATTACTCGATATTCAACTAGCTTGACTACGGAAGTTTTGACAGCTTTTCTGCATGAGAACGTTAACTGATAATTATTTACAAGTGATAATTTTCATGGAAATATATAGTCAAAAGTTAGTTTCTCTTTTTCCGTGTAAGAACCAAGCGTTGGGTCTTGACAGTGTATTAACTAAAAGTTAATCACTTTTTTCTTGGTTGGCGCACGGATGACGATCGGATACAGGAGTCCGACACGGTGCAATCGTAACTGACATTTCCTCAGAGTCACAAAATATCCTCGTCCCAGAGCATTGTGTGACGTTTTAGGCTCCTATACCGGGGTAATCCGTGGGCACTATTGGTACTCGAGAGGGCAGAATTACTACCAACGAATAGGCTTATCTTGCCATATGGCTGCTGAGGTCGATCCCTTGGTAAAATGTTGTTTACCCGTTTGTGCTGGTGAGCAGCTCACACAGCTCCCAAAGCTCTGGAATAGTTTTGTGTGCACGAAGATGAATAGTCGGATTGGCCCTGGCCACCAGAGTATCCATAAGTCAACTTTATTCAGGTTTCGTGATGCGCTTTAGAGATAATGGTACACCGCTACCAGCCTTCACGATGGATACCTATACCTACAACTTTTTTTCTGGGGTTTTATATAATGCCTTTGAAAGACGTACAGGCATTCGGATGCGATTTTAAGCTTGTTTGAATGCCAACAGATTTCCAGCGCCGAATTAGGAGCGGTAGTGTGTTGCGTTATTAGTGGTTCCGTACTGTTGTTCATCTCTGCACTTGAATACCGACAATTTCTGCAATCCCAAGGCGTCAACAGCTCACTACTTGTCAATCGAGGCTCACGTATCTGAAAATTTGACCTAAATGGGCACATCAGAAAACACACACGCAAACACACACACACACACACACACACACACACACACACACACACACACACGTAAAATGCGCCTCGCTCCCTTTGGATGAAATTCGAAGCGGCAGCCTTTGTCCGTCCAACACAAAGCCAAAGTCGGTGCTCACCGTAGCGGAACCTCTCTCTGAGCGAGACGGCAAAGAAACTCCCATCGAGCCGCACTAATTTAGAGACCGAACTTGGACCCCCTCTGGACGGGACGTATTGCCTTAAGGGGGCCACCTGGTGAGCCAATTGGCGCACGCTTTCGGGTTTAATGCGGATTACTCCCGATTAACAAAATTATGCTCGGCCCTACGGCGCAGAAATTAAAGGAGCTAAATGAGCCAGTCGGTGACTCGAATTAGCGTCGGATACTTGAAGCGACTGTCTCCTAAAGGAGGCGGCGGCGTGAAAGGAAACGATTGACAGCCAACGAACCTTATTTGCCGCGAATCCTTACGTGCTCCAGTCTTTGTCCGAGCGCGTATGTTTATTCAGCTCGGCGAATCGTGACTTAAATTTCACCTGACATCGACGGAAGGCAATGCAATGGACTTCTGCAAGAAATGCTGCGACACATTTTGCCATGTATCCAGTGTAGAGTTTACGTATTATCAGCCTCGTTGTGTCGTTGTGGTTTCGAATGAATTGACGATTCACTGAAAATAATTTAATTTTTTCGCCCGAAAATAAATGTCAAAATTTTACGACATTTAAACTCACACAGCCTCCGTTACAGACTGATCTCCTTTTTTCTTGTTACTTCCAGAAACATTTCATATCTGTGAGGAATAAATATGAAGTTGATCTCAAAATGAAATGAAATGAGAACTGATTTATTTTACCAGCGTCCTCTTCCTTTTCCTTCATCTTTTCTGAAATGTTGTCATGTAACTCTTCTTTTCTGGATCAATGAATGAGAAACAAAAACGTTAAAAGCAAAATTTGAAATAGAAAAGAACTTGTCGATTTTAGTTCATTCGGAAAATGTTTACGAATTGTAATCGGAATTTACAAAGTAAATCTCTTACCAATCTGTTTAAACTTAATGTTTATTTCGAAAACATTATTTGAGAACTCTCGACACTATTTTGCATAATTCTGATTATTATAGAGGGTAACATTTTACACAAATTGGTGGTAAAAACTTCTTATACAATTCAATAACATCACATGAGTGCAAAATACAAGGTGAAGAAAAATGTTACAGTATCAGATCGGCAAGCGATGCCTTACCCACATTCAACAACAGTTTGTTAGCAAAATCTCAACGGATGCATTTTGGAATCACATATATGAGAAAGAGGAAAAGTGGCAACACTGTCACAAGTACAGCGTATCAGAATGTATAGAGAAATGTGCATCACCCCGTCTCCTTACCAGCCGTCGTAGCTCAGCTATCGATGCAGCTCACCTCAGAGGCCTGGCCTACTCTTAGATGGCAATACATGTCTGTGTCATGGATGTTAGAATCTATGACGATTCGTGCAAGATTGTTTCTGGTTTGCGACACGATTCTTGCAGAATGCGAAAAAGGAGGGAATATGGGTATTGAATTTGTCGTATTTTTTTATATTTATGGTGCGTAAAATTCAGTCTTAAAATAATAATGTCAAAGCCGTTCGATTCAACTCTCAAAACTTTTGCTGAAAACAGCTTTGAAGTTTTGCAAGCGGATAGAAATACATGTTATTACTTTTGCTGACGACGTAGCTCATTTGGTAGCATTGTAGGTTGTGAAACTAGTGAACCTAGGTCACGTAGTTCGAATGTTGTTGTAACCTTAAAATTTATTTCATTCTATTCCAAAAATTCAGACGTTTGAAATATAAATTTAATTTACTTAACACATATTTAATCGTTATAGCATACTTATTATATAAAGTCACGTAGATTCAGGAATAAGTCTATGTAAATAAACTTTAAAAATCAAAATCCGTCTCTAAATTCTACATTTTATTCGAGATACATGACTTCGCGTTTCAAAATAAAAATGTTTCTTTATGTAAAGTCCGTTTCTTTCACGAAAGATAAACATAAAATCCTAAATATAAAATCGCGTTTTTATATAAAAAAGAATATTTTTGTAAAATGTTTGTACACAAAATAAAACTATGTAGATGAACTGAAAAAGCAAAAAACCCTCTAATTACAAAATCTAATTGAAATCCTCAGAGCCGTTCCCGGGATACGCGAAATATAAATATGCAAGAATTGCTCATTTAAATATATTACATGCAAACTGTATAAAAAATCTTGTGTGTGTGCGCCACTGCATCTAGAACGCATAAGAGGTGCTTAATTTTTTACGATACTTTATTTCTTGATGTTAAACGTGTGAATTGGCAGCTATTTCGCTGCGTTTCGTTTCTGTTATCTGTAGTTCGCAAATAATAATTAATGGCTTACGATCTTAGTTTTGTGCTTTCTTTGTAAACACGCTTCCTCTTCATTGACTGCTTTCTGGCTTTTTTAATCATGCGGCATGATTCGGCAATCGCCTTCGAATAATGAATCGTTGGAACCTGGTATCGTCGGGAGGCAGACGATTCTTTTGAACGTCGATTCGTCCGGATTCTTTACTCGAATTCTTTCAAATGAACGACACATTCACGAATCGTCACAACTCTAATGAAATTTATAGTCAATGTCCGTGCCAGCCATACCACGTACGCAAATTTCATGTTTGCTTCGTCCCAGCAGAGAGCAACGACAGATCTAAGGCCCTCGTGCCGGTTTTTTTTTCTTTTTTTTTGGGGGGGGGGAGTTAAGTATTCACGGACCTGCAACTACTTAGCTCCGGACGGCATTCCTGTTGGCTGCGGTGCGTCCGTGGCTTTCTATATTGGCTGGGCAGATAAGGATCAGGTATGCCTTAAGAAATTTTTGTTTGCATCCGCTTGGAAGAAATTATGACTACTTGCACGGAGGAAGCGTGAGAACGGGGCAACCGACGCAACTGAGAGTTTTAACCACGACCGCAAAGAAGGCAGTCCGCGTTTCAACGGACCCTGGTGCAAGGTGCAGGTAGGAGTATGTTGATTGGTCTTCTGTAAAAGACGCCTAGCAAAATATCGTGAGTCTAAAAAAACAGTAGTGGCACTAGGAAGCTAGAAGTTACAAAAGGCGTACAGCAAGCAGGAGTGAAAATATGGGCTGCTTTGGAGGTCTCTTGGGAGTTAAGCTGCAAATACGAAAATCTTGGTGATTCTGCTGGAGCACCTTGCTTCGTGTAGACGTGATCTTTTAGAGTGGAGTCTAATTTTGTAGAGCTTGTCTTGATTCTTGTCAGAGCCTTATGTTTGGATATAATCTTGGTGTACTAACTGTCATACTTCTATTACTTTGTAAGAACGTAGGCTTTCGCGCTTATTATTGTTAAAATTGAAATACTTCTGAGCTATTTGTCGCGTCATGATAATACATTTCTAAAACGTTTCGGCTGCGTTACAAGAGTCTTCCTCATGGAATACTGCGTTGTTTCCACCTCTAACGGAGCTGAAACGTTGGGGAAATATATGATCATGACGCAGCAAATAGCTAAGAAGAATTTCAATTCTATTACTTTGATATGCGTCTACGCTTGTTGATGTGACGGGGTTAAAGCCGAAGTGGTGTGAGTCACGTTTTTGAAATTGTTGACTTAAGCGCTGCAATACAATTCTAAAATATAGATCTGTTAAATGGAAGAATGGCGTAACTCACAATTTTGTTCTTACCCCCATAGAAGGCGTTAGCAGTTTCATTTGTGAATGAAACGGCCGCTTTGTTTACAGAGATTGTGGTGCAAGTCTGACTTACGCCATTATTCCTCTAAGTGCTTCTAAGGTGTGCTTTCGTTCTGTGTAGTTTACATGTTTTGGTGAAGATGCATCCTTAATTTGATGAAGACACAAGTAGTGGACCTAGTATATTGCGAAATGCAGGATCTATTGATGATTATGATTCTTCAGAGAATGAAATGTTTGGTTCTTCAGGTAAGTTTAACTCACGTAGTCTATCATTTGTCCAATTACGTTTGTAACACATTATCATGCCTTTGAAGTTTAACAATGACTGGGCTATAAACGTAATTTCACTGAAAATAATAGCAAACGTGGTTGCGCGCTGAACCATGTAATACAACACGAACGTCGTCTTCGAATGGCGGAGGCTGCTAGAACATCCATGAAATTAGATAAAGAAAAGTCACAGAAAGATAAATTGTATTATGCCTTCACTTTTGACTTGCAGAAAGCTCTACAAACTGACCACTTCTGTGACCTACTATAAAAGAAACATGTACTTATACAGTCTTGGCTGTCATGAGATGTTAACTGATATGGGCTTTATGTACACATGGGATGAGACAATGGCCTCACGCGGGTCACAAGAAATAGGTTCTTGAGTTACAAAAAATATTACTGCAAGAGCTTCAGCTTCAAAACATGTATAGTAACACTGGTACGGGCAAAATAGGAATTTGAAATTTGCATTGTGTCTCATGAAATTGCTTCACACGAGTGTTAACATCGACATTATGGACCATAAATTTATGATTACTGGCCACTCCTACCTCCCTAATGATTCAGATTTTGGATCTATAGAATCCTTTGCAAGAGGTAAAACAGTTTATGTTCCTGCTGATTGGTGCTCCATAATCGCAAAATCAAGAAGAAAGAAAGTTTTTATTGTTACGCAAATGTCACGTGAAGACTTCAAGTCTACGAAGAATCTTGAACAAGCTATTACAAGGAGAAAACAAAATGTCGCTAAAAATCAGTGTCGTGGCTTAATATGCAGTGGATACGTTTGCTGAAGAACGAACCTTTTATGCTTTATTACAAGTAGACTCTTAATGGGGATTTTCCATTCCCCGCTCTATGTCTAAAGCCAGCCAAACCAGGAAGGTCAGTTTCTCTTTGACGTATTGCTATGGAAAACCTATACCATGGACCAAGACCTGTAATCAAGGAAAAGAAAATGGACACGCTAGATCTACCATACATTCCAGGCATCAACCATGCTTACTTACAGGGACTTACAACAGCTGAAGCTTCAATAGATGATTCAGGCCCGCTGGATGTTGTTGATACTAAACGTGACTGAACATTGACATAGCTAAGAAAGGATATTTCGTTGTACTGCTCTTAGTTATTTCTGAAATATATCATTTGTCATTAAAAATACCTTTTGTTTTTATTTAAATTTACTGCAAATACAAGATTGGTTAAAGGCAAAATGGTGTAAGTCATTTGGGCCCTTCAAAAGACACATAATTTTTTATTAAACCGTTTTCAATTATTAACACATTGAAACAATGACACTTCCTGTGCTGTAAAACACAAAAAAGTGGTGTTGATTTCTTGTGGAATTTATTATAATGCTTCTCACAAAACCTTCTGTTTCTCAGAATGCATCAAATATGACTTCACCACTTTGGCTTTAACCCCTCATGTATGGAACAGAGCAGGTGTTGGGTCATACGAAAAGAAGAAGGAAGCTTAGGTTTTAATGTTTCGTCGACAGCATGCTAATGAGAGACACCGCTCCGATCAGATATTTCCGTAAAAATGGGTAAGGAAATCGGCAGTGTCATTTGAAGGGAACCATCTTGGAATTTTCCTGGAGTGATTTGTAGGAACCACGGAAAACCGAAATTTAAATGGCCGGAGATGGATTTGAACCACCGCCATCCTGTGTTACTGAGCTATAGGTGGTAAAAGAAGCGCTACTGTATATTTATTATGTTTTTAAATCTTTTTCTACATATGTAATAATTAGAAGCTTATCGTTGGTAAGAGCATCAAATGAAAATAGCTGAGACGATTATTTAATAAAAACGTTTGTAAAAGACCGAATGAGGGTTTTAGAAACAGAAACACTTCAAAAGTTGCCTGGAAACTACGAGAATACGGGAACAACTGAAAGTGCCTTTTTTGTTCGTTAATTGTTCGTACAAATATAAAACGGTACGCCGATTCGAACAAAGAATACGTTGATTATTATCTTAGAAATATTTTCACGAAAAGAAATTCAGGAAATTTACGAAGAAAACGCAGAAGAAATCTCTGTGAAACTGTAAAAATAATACTTTTTTCTCTCTCGTTCATGATTGACGATAGGAACGACATCATTGGTTGATTCTTTTTATTTTGTTCGCTATCCTCTCGGTATATAAATTACTCTAGTGAATAATCTCATTTTAACAAAGGCGTACCTAAGAGAGCGATTTATTGGCAGAACACTCGATGACCAAAGAATGCCTCTCGCGCGGGTTTGAAAGTTCTCTCAATACTACGAATGCTTCTAGATTCTCGAGCAGTCTCTCTCGAAGATGAGGAGCCTTGCCTATAACGGGTGCGGTAGGAATACACTAAAATTAGATAGCAAGGCAGAATTAATTAAGAGACTGCCTATATTACGCTTAAACGTCTTCTTTTGAAGTAATGCTGCTAAGTATGGGACCTTAATCAGGTGTGATTGACGGAGGACATCGAAAGAGTACAAAGAATACAGCGCTTTTTGTACTATACCGATGCAGAGGAGAAACTTTCATGGATGTGATCCAAGAATTGTGTTGATAATCGTTACAACAACGGCATCATTTTTTTAAAATTTTTTTATTGTGACGTCGATCGTCAACTTTCTCCTTCGAATGCGTAAATTGTTGTCTCCCACGTGTGTGTTAGGTGTTATGGTCTTCAGTCCGGAGACTGGTTTGATGCAGCTCTCCACCCTACTCTATCCTGAGCAAGCCTTTTCATCTCCCCATAAGAACGGCAACCCACATCCACTTGAATCTGCTTACTATACTCGTCTCTTGGTCTCCCTCTGCGATTTTTACCCCACACACTTCCCTCCAATGCTAAATTTACGAATCCCCGATGTCTAAGAATGTGTCCTACCAAGCGATCCCTTCTTTTAGTCAGGGTATGCCAAAAATTCATTTTCTCACCAATTCTGTTCAGTACCTCTTCATTAATTATGCGATCTACCCACCTAATCTTCAGCATTCTTCTGTAGCACGACATTTCAAAAGCCTCTATTCTCTTCCTGTCCGCCCTGCTTATCGTCCATGTTTCACTCCCGTACAAGGCAACACTCCACACAAATGCCTTCAGAAAAGACTTCCTTACCCTTAAATTAATATTTGATGTTAGCAAATTTCTCTTTTTCAAAAATGCTTTTCTTCCCATTGCCATTCTGCATTTTATATCCTCTGTACTGCGACCATCGCATGTTATTTTACTACCCAAGTAACAAAACTCGTCTACCACCTTCATTGTTTCGTTACCTAATCTAATTCCTTCAGCATCGCCTGATTTTCTAAGACCGCATTCCATTATTTTTGTTTTGCTCTTGTTAATGTTCATTTTATACGCTCTCTTCATCACACTGTCCATTCCAGTCAACTGCTCTTCCAGATCCTTTGCTGTCTCTGACAGAATTACAATGTCATCAGCAAAACGCAATGTTTTTATTTCTTCCCCCTGAACTTTAATCCCTATTCCAAATTTTTCCTTGCTTTCCTTCACCGCCTGCTTGATGTACAAATTGAATAACATCGTAGAAAGGCTACAACCCTGTCTTACTCCCTTCCCAACTGATGCTTTCCTTTCATGCCCTTCGAGTCCAATAACTATGTTCTGGCTTTTGTACAAGTTCTAAATAACTCTCCTTTCCCTGTATTTTACCCCTTTTGACTTCAGAATTTGAAAGAGTGTATTCCAGTCAACATTGTCAAATGCTTTCTCCAAATGTACAAAAGCTAAAAATGTAGGTTTGCCTTTTCTTAATCTATCTTCTAAGATAAGTCGTAAAGTGAGTATTGCCTCCCGGGTTCCTATGTTCCTCCTGAATCCAAACTGATCTTTCCCGAGGTCAGCTTCTGCCAGCTTTTCGATTCTCCTGTAGATAAATCGTGTTAAAATTTTGCAACCATGACTTATCAAACTGATGGTTCTGTAATTTTCACACCTGTCTGCGCCTGATTTCTTTGGAATGTGGATTATTACATTTTTCTTAAAGTATGAGGGCATTTCGCCTGTCTCATACATCCTACACACCAGTTCAAATAGTCTTGTCATGGCTGGCTCTCCCAGAGACTTTAGGGTATGTCATCTACTCCTGGGGCCTTGTTCCGACCTAGGTCTTTCAAGGCTCTGTCAAATTAATCTCTCAGTATAGTATCTCCTATTTCATCCTCATCTACTTCCTCTTCCCTTCCTACAATATTGTCTCTAAGTTCATTTCCTTTGTAGAGCTGCTCTATGTACTCTTTCCACCTTTCAGCTTTCCTTTCTTTGCTGAGAACTGGTTTCCGATCTGAGTTCTTGATATTCGTAGAGTTGCTTTTCTTGTCCCCAAATGTCTCTTTTATTTTCCTGTAGGCGGTATCTACTTTTCCCCTTCTTATATATTCTTCTACAGATTTGCATTTGGCTTACAGCCACTCCGGTTTAGCCATTTTGCACTTCCTGTCAATCTCATTTCTTAGTCGTCTGTACTCCATTTTGCCTGTTTCATTAACTGCATTTTTATATTTTCTCCTTTCATCAATTAAATTTATTATTTCTTGTGATATCAAAGGATTTTTTGTAGGTCTTGCCTATCTACCTATTTTGTCCTCTGCTGTCTTCACTATTTCATCTCTCAATGCTACCCATTCCTCTTCTACTGTTTTATTACCCCTGTTTCTGTCAATTGTTGCCTAAATCTCCCTCTGAAATTCTCCAGAACTTCACGTTCCTTCAATTTATCTAGGTCCCATCTCCTTATTTTCCTACCTTTCTGCAGTTTTTTCAGCTTCAGCCTACAGTTCATGACTAACAAGCTATGGTCAGAGTCTATCTGCCCCTGGGTATGTCTTGCAGTTTATAACCTGGTTCCGGAATCTATGTCTTACCATTATAAAATCAATCTGATACATTCCGGTGTCTCCTGGTCTCTTCCATGTATACAACCTTCTTTTGTGATTCTTAAACCACGCGTTTGTTACAATTAAATCATGTTCCGTGCAAAATTCTACCAGGGGACTTCCTCTTTCATTCCTCCTGCCGAGTCCATATTCATCTACTATTTTTCCTTCTCTTCCTTTTCCTACTACCGAATTCCAGTCTCCCATCACAATTAAGTTTTCGTCTCCCTTAACTGTTTGAATAATTTCCTTTAGCTCCTCATATATTTTTTCGATCTCCTCATCATCCGCAGATCTAGTTGGCATATAAACCTGTACTACTGTCGTCGGTGTTGACTTCGTATCTATCTTGACAATGATAATGCGATCACTGTGCTGCTCATAGTAGTTTACCCGCATTCCTATTTTCTTATTCATTATTAGTTCTATTCCTGTGATACGCCCAACTGATTTTGTATTTATAATCCTGTACTCAATTGACCAGAAATCCTGTTCATCCTGCCATCGAACTTCACTAATTCCCACTATATCTAACTTCAACCTATCCATTTCCCTTTTTAAATTTTCTAATTTTCCTACCCGATTAAGGGATCTAACATTCCACGCTCCGATCCGTAGAATGCCAGTATTGTCTTTCCTGATGACAACATCCTCCTGAGTATTCACCGCCCGGAGATCCGAATGGGGGACAATTTTACCTCCGGAATATTTTACCCGAGAGGATGCCATCATCATATTTACATACAGTAGAGCTGCATGTCCTCGGGAAAAGTAACGGCTGTAGTTTCCCCTTGCTTTCAGCCGTTCGCAGTAGCTGTGTGGCAAAGCCACATTAGCTGATGTTACAAGGCCAGCTCAGTCAATCATCGAGACTGTTGCCCCTATAACTACTGAAAAGGCTGCTGCCCCTCTTCAGGAACCACATGTTTGTCTGGCCTCTCCACAGATACCCCTCCGCTGTGGTTGCACCTGCGGTACGTATCTGCATCGTTGAGGCACGCAAGCCACCCCACCTCGGCAATGTCTGTGGTTCATGGGGGTGGGTCTCCCACGTAGATAGGGAGAAATAATCACCGTACAAAATACGAGAGTATAGTTATACTTTCTTCCGGTGTGCTATTCGAGAATGGAATGGTAGTTGAATAGCACGAAGGTGGTTAGATGAACTCGGTGATTTTTTACAGTAGTTTACTAAATTTTTTGCATCACACTGTGTCCAATAATGAAAATAACTTCAACTCTTTATTGAATGAAGATACCAAACGTAAGATTTGAATACGTAGCATTTATTTTTATTTATTTATAATTATTTATTTTTCTAAATCGGATGATGAGTATTTTACAGGATGTGCGTCATCCTCTCTCAGCACAGGCGAGGTACCAGCGAGTTGTTACATGACCGTCCTCTTCCAGATATGTGTAACTGAACTCATAGATAACATAGGAAGTTCAGTGATGGTTTTCGCGGATAATGTTGTAGTATATAGGAAGTCGCAAGACTGGAGAATTGTTGCAAAATGCAGAAGGATCTGCAGCGTGTCATGAAATGGCGCAGGGAATGGCAATTGATAATCAACATAATCAAATGTAACGTATTGCGTTTACGTAGAAAGAAATATCCTGTATTTTTTAACGACGCTATAAACGGGCGAGCTCTAGAAGCAGTTACTTCAATAGAATATCTGGCAGTGTGTTGCAAGGAGCGATTTGAAATGGAACGACTACATAAAATGCCAGACTGCGATTTTGTGGAAGAATCCTCAAGGAGTGTATGCCGTCAAAAAAGAAAAAAAAAATGGTATGTATTTCAGCTAAATGGGTTTAAGTGTAGGTCATAAGGCTTAATTTCTGGACGCCCATCGCATGTTTAAAGACCGTCACCATTCCCCAAATGCTGCATACCCTCAGTAGCAAACTAAGCAAATGCAGTTAGCAAGCCTTTGTAATTTGGTTAGAGCCGCCACACCGCAAGGTAGTTAGCTGGTTCTGTGAGAGAAGGGGGGGGGGGGGGGAGCAGGTAAGCACGTAACAACTGTTTGAAATCCTGAGTGCGTCAGGCGCTCCGCTGTTGTCGGAAAGCGGTCACGTAACCTGCAGCACTCGCCACTTCTGTGGCAATATATCTGCATTTTTTCTCTTTTATAACCCTCATTTTATGACAGTTTTCCAAGGCAATGGCGCAATGAACCCTTTTTTTCCAGAAATCCGTTACTCTAGATACGATCTGTTATAAATAAATGTTCATCAGAACAACATTAAAGTATTCGTTTAGACATGTCCTGTAGTTAGGGAAAGGTCCTGTAGTTAGGGAATGGTAGTTGCGGAAATGAAGAAAGCGGATTCATAGGCGTGACATACCCAAATACTTTGTCTCATCTACGCTTTGGAAGACATTGTGGGATTTTATTATTCAAATAACAACCATATTGTTTGTTGGTTGCTGTTATTTACGTCTGAAACACTAAGCTGTTTCGTCTATTTCGTGACTCAATCAACCAGCAATACCATTTCATTTCTACTCCTTCTTCTGCACGCCTTCCGTGAATCGAAGTAGCACCGAAGTCGTTAATATTGAGGTGCCAACATTTGTGAGCGTAATATGCACAGCTAAAAATGACGGTCATATCACCCAGACAAGGTATAAAAGCGGGTGTAATGCCATCTGTACTAAGGTGACGTTGTAATGGTTTTCCGACGTGCTTATGGTCAGACGACTGGAATCAATTGATCTTGAACGGGAAATGGTAGTTATAACTAGATGCATGGATGAATCCACTTCGTAAATCATTAGGGAATTCAATATTCCGAGATCCACAGTGTCAAGAATGTACTGCGAGTGCCAAATCTCAGGCATCAACTCTCACCTTAAACCAGAGAGTGGCCGACGACCTGAGCGTAATGAACGAGAGGAGCGGAGTTTGCATAGATTTGCCAGTGCAGACAGACACAGCCTGCAGCGGCACCTGGACAACTGAGCTTTGGTCATATGAGCTCAGATTGGAGTTGATAAGAGCTTATGGAACGATTCGTGAGCGGGGCAGAGGACACGAAGCCATGGATCCAAGTTACCAACAAAGCAAAGAGCAAGCTGGTGGTGTGTCCATAATAATGTGGACTGTTGCTGCATGGATTGGACTGGGTCCTCCGGTTCAACTGAACCGATCGTTGATGGAAAGGTTATGTTTGGCTGCTTCGTGCTATTTACTACCACTAATATCTTCTTGTACTAAGATGATGGATTTTTATGGATGACTAAGTGCCGTTTCATCGGGCCACAATGCTTTGTTGAACATTCTGGATATTTCCAGCAAATCATTTGGTCATCCAGATCGTTGAACGAGATTATCCCTCCAACATTTCAGAGATACATTCTTGTACAAAATCCCGCAGCAGAACACTTTAGCTATGATGGAGGGCTTAGTATTCTCGCAAGGGGACTTCCAATGAGCTGTCGTGTCTACGAGATTCCGAGTTGCTGCACTTCGCCAGCCAAAATGTGGTTAGGCCCGATATTAAGAAAGATCTCTTGAGCTTTGTCACCTCATCGTATATTGTTGCCTGACACAAATATTTTATTTCTGATTACGTCGCAGTTTCTAAAGAGTCTTGATTGTCAGAAACATTTAGCTGCATTAAAATCCTTAACAACACTTTCGTACATTTGGTGGTCAAGATAGCGCCACACATTCGATACCTAATTTCATGGAGCACAAGGACGTCACAAGGGTGCATTCCTAGGCCTACGAAAAGACAGGCCCCCAGCGCAGTCGTCATGATACGTAAGAAAGGTAGTTCCGAGTCGCCGCAATCGTTAACCGATTGGCCGGTCGCCGGGGCACTACCCACTGCGTCATAGCGGGCAGCCACTGAGCTAGCGATCGCGCCGGCTCGGAACTACCCTGCTTACGTGGCATGACGACTGCGTTGGGTCTGTCTTTCCGTAGGCCACGGGCGCATTCCGACTTCAACCGAACGCCAGTCACGCTTTGCAGTGTTTAGTCGCGTGTGTCAGTTAGACTGAAGTGGTTATAAGGTAGACAAGTAGAGGGTAGCATGATCTGATGAACAGGAAGTCATGTAGGGGGCGTGACTGATGTGGTGGTTAGGCGCACAGGTAATTTGTACTGGATAATAGTTTGGAGGAGATGGGCTGGTTTGTTTAGCAGGTAAGCAGATGAGGTGATGTGAGATTGACCTTGTGAGCACGTAGACAGGTAGGTGGTGTGTGACATGCTGAACAGGTAGTCATGTAGTCGGAATTAGACTGACCTGTGAGCAGGTAGTCAATCATTGGTAGATCGACCTGGTGAGCAGGTGAACAGTTAGATATTGTAGGACTGATCTGGTGAGACGGTGTACTGATTTGGTTAGCAGGTAAACAGATGGGGTGGTGTTAGAGTGACCTGATGTTCGGTTAGACATTTACGTAATGTTAGGCTGACATGGTGAGCAGGTTGTCAAGTAATGGGAATTGGACTGACCTGTTGAGCAGATGGGCAGTTAGTGTGAGTTAAATGGACTTGGTGAGCAGGTAGAGAGGGGGTTAGACTGACATGGTAAGCAAGTCGACAAGTAGGTGAGCAGCTAGACAGGTAAGTGGATTTAGAATAACTTTGAGAGCAGCTAGAGAGGTAAGTGTATTTAGACTGACATCGTCAGCAGGTGCACAGACAGGTGGTGTCGGACTGACCTGGTGAGCAGGTAGTCAGTCAGTTAGTGCACAGACGGTGTAGGACTGAACTGGTGAGTAAGTGGACTGGTTCGGTCAGCAGGTAAACAAACTAACCTGATGATGGGTTAGAAAAGTAGATACTGTTAGGCTGACATGATGAGCAGATGGGGATGTAGTCGGAGTTAGACTGACCTGGTAGGCAGGTACCAGTTAGTGTGAGTTAGATGGACTTGGTGAGCAGGTACACCGGGCGTTACAATGACTTGGTAAGCAGGTATACAAGTAGATTAGCAGCTAGACTGACTAAATGAGCAGGTAGACAGATAGGTGTTAGCAGGTGCCGGACTGACCTGGTGAGCAGGGCGGCGAGCGCCCAGGCGAGCAGGCAGATGAGGAGGGCGCGCGCCTTGGTGCAGACGTAGCCGGCGCGCAGCGGCTCGCAGATGGCGTAGTAGCGCTCGAAGCTGATGGCCAGGATGGTCAGCACCGACGCGTGCGCCACCGTCAGCTCCACGAACGGCACCGCCTTGCCTGCAACGACACGCCCAACCCGCTTTCAGCAAATGCTGCTGCACTGCTAACCAGGGCGCAGTGAGTAAAAAGACGGCAAAAAAGGCAGTGTACTTGTTAAAAGGAACAGTCAAACAGTTAAAACCTTAGGTACAATTCCGATCAACATAATTTGTCAGTCTCGTAGTGTTGGTAGCACTTGTCTTTGTGTGGCGTTGTAGTGTAACAGGTTTCTACAGCTCCTCCTGTCTTTTCCAAGGATACACCACTTTCCGCTACGGAGATATAAATTTTTTTCTGTTAAGAGGCACGTGCAACAACTTCGTCGAACGCGCTCTTATAAATTCTGCTACTTTCCACACGCTTGCAAAATTTATGTTACGCAATGTTTGGTACTACGAAGTATGCGTTTGTGCACGAGGGAACAAGTGCTTTTTATGTGGAAGAAGCCAGTGATAAAAATTTTACGAGGAAGTGATCATAATTGTACCTAGTGGGATACATTTTCGATCGATTTTTCACAGTTCTGTAACCTTTTTTTGTGTTTACACTAACATTTCTAATGGTCTAATATTTGTGTTACATATTCGTTAAACATCCAAGAACAAGTACCATAGTTAAAATTATTTCTTTTCTCAACATATTTCCAGTACCAACAACATTTCTCCGAAATATACCCTATAATTGTAATGTTGAAAACTAATTACAAGTCCCGTTCTCCGCTTCAGCTGTTCCAAGGTTCAAATCAGGGGCACTGACACGTAATTCTAGCAGTATTTATAATGAAAAGCATTGTCCATGGTAAAACGCTGGGATATCATATTAAAAAGAAGGTCCATATGGCATTGTAATAGTCAATGTCGTTTAGGTTTGGGCAGTGGATATGGTCAAACCAACTAATTCAGTCCGACTGGATGTGTAATTAGTTGGTTGTGAATTAGCTGTCCGACTGGATGTGTAATTAGTTGGTTGTGAATTAGCTGATTTGACCCTATTCGCTGCTCAAACGTAGACGACAGTGACTATTATACCTTATGGACCTTGATTTTAATATGATATCCCAGCATTTTACGATGAACAACGCTTTTTAATATAAATACTGCTGGGATTACGTATCAGTGCCCCTGCTATGAAACTTGGAACATGCGGTATCAGTTTTTACGAGAAACTAGAATTTCCCAGTAAGTTTTGACTTCCAATCAATCACCTGATGATGTGTTTAAAAGACAAGAAACCGATTATGAAATCCTAAAAGGACCACAATAAAACAGCTGAAGCGGAGGACGGGACTTGATCATTTTTCAACCTTACCATTATGTTATAAGAGTTTAACTGTCGTATCGGAGGAGTCCATGGTCTGTCAGAGGTGGGACTCCATCGCTTCCAAAGGTCCGAGGCATTTTGCTCTGATTGTTGCCAGCATGATATTGCCCAGGGCCCCACTGGATTTCATCCCTAAGGGTTGAGGGACTAACCGGTGGATTTGGTAGTCTTTGCCGTCTGAGCACAAAGGTGCCCACGAGATGTCCGAGATGCCCAACCCTATTTCCAAAGTAACTCGTATCCCAACTGTCAGGAACACTTACTTGACCTCTCATACATTGCCTGTGGTTCATGAACTAGGACATGACAACAGGACCCCACACCATGAACTACTAATAGGTGGGAAAAATGGCAGGAGGGTGTCCATAATGAGGAAATCTAAGAAAAACTGGGAATTAACACCATAGATGAAGCAGTTAGAGCGAACAGACTGAGATGGTGGGGTCATGTTACACGCATGGGAGAAGCAAAGTTACCTAAGAGACTCATGAGCTCGACAGCGGAGGGTAAGAGGAGGCGAGGTAGACCCAGAAGAAAGAACTTAGATTCGGTGCAGAATGATTTTGAAGTAAAAGGCATAACATCAGACGAGGCATCAATATTAGCATTGAATAGCGGATCATGGATGAATTTTATTAGAGGTACTGTGCTCCAGACCGAAGGCTGAAAAGCATAATCAGTCTCTAATGATGATGATAATGATTATTTTAACCGTTCGACTGTTCCTTTTAACATGTATTATTTGTTTATCTGTGGATGCCCTAGGTATAAGATTGTATGCAAAAACGTAGTGCATACAGTATCTAGTCATATTAATGTAAACACCTATCTGAACCCATAAAAAAACTCCTTTTTCAGTGCGGCCCGCACCGAGACGTGCAGGAAGCAAGTTACAGTGGTTGTGGAAAGTATGGACAGGATGTGAAGCTATTCAAATGCCGTTACTAGTTGCGCTTGGTTTATCTCCTGAGGATCCATGGGGCGAACAGCTCGATCGAGGTAGTTTCTGTAGGTCTGGAGAGTACTGTAACCACACCCTGCTGCTCTTCGAACAACGCACATTCACTGCCAGTTGTGTGACATGCTCTCTTATTCTGCTGCTAAATGACATCATGCCATAAGAGAGAAAAGATTACAAAAACTGAACTGGTCCACGTGGTCCCCAAGGATACACACAAACGTCGTACTGAAGGAGGAAATTTAAGCTGTTTGGTATTTTTTATTTTACAAACTAAGTGCCGCTATAGCCACATAATTTTATTGTAGAAAAGACATTTTTATATATTCACCACAGCTGCTTTTATTTGCAATGCTGACTAGTTTTGGGCTTTGCCGATTTTCTTAAGCCACCTATTACAGAGAACAAAGTCACTTTTTACATGAAGATACATTAATCTGGCAATGTTATATTGAATGAACAAGTCGTAATTACTTACATTCAAATATATATATATATATATATATATATATATATATATATATATATATATATATATATGGATACTGCTTAGGTCACGCTGTTTGTTGTAATTACTTTGGTGTAATTTATTGATCTGTTGATCCAGAGATGTTTTTGTTATATATTCTTTGCTTAATTTTGTTTGTGACAATATCGATGCTTATGTGCAGTGTGACATAAACAGTACCATTACAATATCGTGCAATAAATTTTATATTTCATTCCGAACTATTTTAAGTGTAATAAATTGATTGTGTGTACTATATTGTAATATAGGGATAATATTGCAGTGCTAAAATAATTTATCGCGTTTTGTTGCATATTTGGAAGTGTATTACGGTAGGATGGATTGTACTTTATATATGCTGGTCAAGGTGTTACGGAAATTTTCGATTAACTTTGTATTGCGCATTTCTGTTCATTTAACATTTGTTCTGGGTATTTAGTCATGTGAGTATAGATTTGTAATTATTCTAAAACGTCCATTAGTTGTCCTTTGCAATATATATATATATATATGGAAAGTGTTCTGTGTTTTCATATTCTTTAAAAAGTTAGTAGTATCTTGTACAGTAAGAAAGGAATAAAATAATACTTCCCTACAAACGAATGAATTAATCTTCGACGAGACGCATAAATTATTTAATAACAGAGTGAAATCAACTTCAGCAACAATCGTTTCCGCACGAAACAATTGCTACACGAATATAAATACATAAATTTCTGTCCATGACACACAGTAAGGTGTCTCTCCTGTTTTAGTTGTAGAGAGAAGTACAACAGATAAAACAGTGGCTAACTTGCACAGTACTGTCAGCTAGGTTACGTTGGGTGCAATAAAAGTATTCACTTGCCACAGTTATTGTGGAATATCAGTACTACGTAATCAAGTTTTCGAAATGCAATGTTACTCCAAGTAGCGACGGAATCTTCCACACATCTCTTGTCTGTTAATTATAAAAAAATGAGTTGTTTGTACCCATATTTCACTCCGCAGCCAAAGCAATATATCGCAAACGAAAAGTGTATGTGGTACTAGCTATCACCGTCCCATTGTGCACTTTGGTAATTGAGGGTTGATAGCGACAACAGGGTGGAAGATATGGGGATTGCAAGTTATCGACTTAAATAAAATTTTACGTGCTGTGTTAGTATTTCATTGTGGTCTCTCTTTGTATTTGTACTCCAAAGTCTCCCGTTGTACACCCTTCCAGTTCCATATCGACAGCTATAGAGCAGTATAAGATAAGAAAGGTATGGTGGTTAAAGTCGTGAATGGATTTAAAATTCGGACTGAAGACCAGCCATGACTTTTGAGAGTATATAGCAAGGAGGCTACATACAACGAAAGCACAGTCTAACATATTCAGTCACGACACTCCTGCAAATTTTTGTTATACACTAAGACAGCAGCTTTCCAAGCGGCCGGCAAGCTACATTTCTGAATACGATATTCGACGAGTACGAACAGTACCGTTTATACTGATTTTAACATACTTTTTTCCTTAGGGAACGTATACAGTGCCATAAAAATGGGTACTTACTTAATAATGTCCACATTTGTCTGTTTTAGGTTTTTTAAGGTCCCTGGTAAGGTACGAAACAGTACATTACAGGACAGTTTATTTACAATTATCTTCTAACCTACAGGATTCTACTAAATAATTTCATTTTTATTAATCATATAAAATGGCGAGGAAACACCAAAAGAGCTGCTCTTTGGCAGAAAGACATCGCTTATCTATTCAGGAACGTTAAGGATATTTCATTACAATTCCAGTAAAATCAGCGAAGGTTGAACGTAGAAAAGGTATAAGGAATGCAATAAATACGGTATTTAGCGTACCTAATCAGCCACCACAGCTGTAGCTGAAAGACGTGACAAAAAAGCGGCGAAAGTAATCAAACTGTTTGCAACAAAGAATAAGCAAATTCAACAACTGTGGCTACAGCTGAACCACAAACGGTAAGAATCTTCAAAACATTGGCATTTACCGTTAGAGTGATTACACTCAGAAGCATATACGTATATAAGAAAGACGAGTGAACTGTAAAAAATCGTTAGACTCGATAACGAATAGATCCACGAAAAAAAAAAAAAAAAAATCTGCCTGTCATAGTAAGACCAGACAGTAATAGAAATTTATGTTTCTATTCTACTTACTTTCAGCGGAATGAGTTGCACATATTCGTAAGTATTTGTTCATGACGAAGTTGTTCTTTATACCACTGAATCAGTGAAATTCGCCTGTTTCTATATTAATTTCCGCATTATGTACGTCTCTTGATACTTTAAGAGTGCTTGTAACGCAAAAATTATACTAACTATTTCCTTAATCACCTACAAAAATAATTGTAAACAAACATCAGTCCTTCGGCGGCTTGCCCACCGCTAGAAACTCTAGTGCCGTTGGAACTGTCAGTTGGTAACAACTTCCTCAGCAGTGAGTGTTGCGAAATTATAAGTTAGTCTGTGGCGAAACCTTCTGCACATTCTTCAGTTTCTCTGTAATGAGAACCGTACAATCAATAAAAATGAAAATAAGTGCATCGTGCAGTTAGAAAACTAAATTTCTGTTAATACATACCTTTTAAAAAAGGAACAATTGTAAGAAATATACATAAATATACCGCAATATAAAAACCCAGCGAAGCGGATATTTGCAGGTAGTATGAAGCATGAATCACTACCATCCGAAAAATTCTAACTGCATCCGAGTCTTTGCCTTTCATGTTAGGGAGCGCTCTGTCAACTTACAGGTACCACAATGTTGCGTAATTTAACGTCATCCGTTTATGAACTACGAACAGCGAGCTTTTTCATACCTGCCTGTTAAAGCGGCCGCGTAAACGCTAGATGCAGCGTTGCTTGAGAACCTGTTAGGGAAAAGTGTGGCCTCGGGCGGTGGGGACCACCCAGAGCGAGGAGGCGAGACACGACACGACACGACATGACACGAGATACACACGCCACACGTGCTCCTGCTTACTGCCAGGCCGGGCCGCTGTCTGCCTGCCCCGTAACTTCTTTACGCTACTGCCTCTCCGGTGTCACGCTGCTGCCAGAATAGCGTCTTCCCTCTGCTAACGCAGCGTTATCTACGGTTGCGACCACTGCTACTAGAATATCCGGAAAGAATCGCACGCATATGTGCCGCGGCAAGTGACGTCACCGCCTCCAGGCAGCGCATCTACACTTCTGACCATACAAAATGCAACAACAAAAAGATATCAAAAAACAACTTAATTTATACACAGGTCAAATTATTGGAAACACAGCCCCACGTCAAATAAGGAACCAAAGGCGGATTCAGTCGGGCGGTGGGGGGCGTGAGCGCACAGGACACCCTACCCTCCCGCCCACACGGCCCGACGAAAATGAAAGAGAGGGAGAGAGAGAGAGAGAGACGGGAGATGGGGAGAGAGAGAGAGATGGTGAGGAAGGGAGGGAGGGGAACAATCTTATTATTAGAATAATTAACTTTTACTTACGGGCAGCATGTAATCGAGTTTGACAATGGAAAAACCCTGTAACTGACATAATATAAATTAACTTTTTGTGTTATAAACTTCCATTTAATTGCATCTTGCTCTTTTTTGTCAGTAATTTACGATAAAAATAAATAAAAGTTCTTTATTTTTTGTGATTGCTTGGGAGATAAATGAGCTAATGTGTATATTTTACTCGTAAGTAAATAAAGTTAAAGGATTTAACTATGTAAAATCTGTGAAATTCAAGGGCTGCGTTCAGGCTGGCGCATTCAGATGTTTTCGGTAAACAGTTGACTTGATTCTTTTCCTAGGCACTAAGAAATGATACTCCCACATATTATAAACAGTTTTATTTAATTAATATTACAAAAAATAGTTTGCTCACAGAACAGCCAGGACAGCTCAGCCCAGCCGAGTTCAGCACTGGCCACGTGGGCTACATTTTGTTCCGAAGATGACCTACATCAGGTCGAAACCAGTCAATAAAAACTGTTAATTTTTTGCGATCAAGACTGTTTTTGTAATATTAATCATACCAAATAAATCGCTGTTTCTCTCCTTTGATAATGTTGTGTAAATTGATGAGTTTTATTTGAAGCAGCTCGTTTCGATTTTCCAGTTATTGGAGCAAATTAGAAATTTGAACTGCATTTATCCACACATCAGATACAAAGGATTTGCATGATAATAGAATTTCTTCTTGATACACAGTCAAATATAACCTTCAGAATCAAATTTTCACACTGCAGTGGAGTGTGCGCTGATATGTAACTTCCTGGTAGGTTACAATTGTGTACTGTACCCGGGATTCGAACCTGGGACCTTTGACTTTCGCGGGTAAGCGCTCTCCCGTCTGAACTATCCCGACACGCTTCACAGTCCGTCGTCAGAACTTTACTTTTGTTTGTTCCTCACCTCCTACTTTCCAAATTTTACAGAGTCGTCCTGCGAACATTGCAGGAATAGCACTTCCACAAGAAACGATGTGATGGAGACATGGCTTAGCTGCAGCCTAAGAGATGTTTCCAAAATCAGGAGTGCTAGTCCTGGAAGGCCCACAGGAGAACTTCTGTGAAGTTTGGAAAGTAGGAGGCGAGGTACTGGCAGAAGTAAAGTTTTGTGGACGGACCGTGGAATAAGTCAGGATAGCTCAGATGGTATAGCGCTTGCCAGCGAAAGGCAAATGTCCCAGGGTCGAATCCCGTTTCTGACCCACAATTTTAATCTGCCAGAAAGATTCAAGTGTAATTTTATTGATTGCGAAAGCTTTCTTGAGAACTTATCTCGTTTTGCATAGCAACTTTATACAGAATTAAGAAGAAATTGATTCAGTACAACGCAAACAAAGGAAATCTGATTTTAGGTTTTGAGAGAATATCAAACTTAGCGCGACATACTCGTATTTATTGGCTGTTTGTTTTTGACTCGTAATTGGGCTACCTTTTAGAATGCGCTGTTTTACCTATTTCTGCATTGTTTGGTAATGACAGAGCTACCCAGGTTACTGTACTGTTCATCCACGGTAAGTTGACGATTCGTGCGCTGGCTGTTGGCAGCGGCAGGAGGCGTGTACCATGGCTGCCGGGAGGCGAGGAGCAGTGAGCGGAAGGCAGCGTCGCAGAGTTGGAAAAATTACCAGTAAGAATGTGTGCAGTAATATTCCGCGTCTTGGGGCAGCGCAACGTTGGCAGCAATCCGAAATAAATAGATGTCCTTCAAGTAGTGCAGAAGTTTTCTGCTGCTGGCATCACCAGGTAAAATCGTCTTCACTTGTCAAATGAGTATACTTCCATCTAAGTACCAATGCACTACTAGTTTAGACGTCATTCTCAAGTCCCTATGATTAAAAAATATTACAATGATTTGACCACATTAAATAGTGAAGAGTTTAATAATTTATCAAACCATGTGCGCCGCACAGGAATGGCCGCAATGGCGCAACGTCGTGTAGTATGCGATCACTCGCACCAGAGGTCCGAGTCCTCCCTTGGGCATGAGTGTGTGTGTGTGTGTTTGTTGTCCTTAGAATAAATTACATAGTAAGATTAGGGACCGATGACCTTAGCAGTTTGGTCCCTTCGGATTACAAACATTTGAAGTTATTT
This sequence comes from Locusta migratoria, assembly GCA_026315105.1. Lineage (NCBI taxonomy): Eukaryota > Metazoa > Arthropoda > Insecta > Orthoptera > Acrididae > Locusta > Locusta migratoria. Next base: position 225,496,422 of record CM048747.1, on the reverse strand, counting down.
TTGAATCAATATGTCCTACGTTTTTGTACGGTCACCATAAAGTAATTTGTCTCATTTAATACGAACCAAGTGTTTTCGACAATATTGTACAATTGTTTGAATTTTCAAGTGGTCAGTGTTATTCAGTCTTATAGTCCAATTATTTCAAAGTTGTAAATATGTAACCTATGCCAATTTCGCATGGCTTCCTCTCTATAGGGATTCCCATGTACCCACCTGGCGAAGCTCAGAATCAGTTACATACCGAGTTAAATTCAGAGCCTGAGTGGCCAGTGTTGAGCTGATGGCAAGAGTTTCATCAACTATGATGGTGAAGGATGAAACAAGTGTGCCTACAGCTGAACACAAGGCATTCATGCTCTAAATTCTCTGTTTTTATTATTTTGTGGTAAATGTATAAAATTTACACTGTTTAGTGTGGTTGAATCATTGTAATATTTTTGTGATCATAGGCATTTGAAAATGATTCCATAGTGCCCAGAAACTAATAGTGCATTGGTAGTCAGATGGCAGTAAATTAAAAAGTTTTCTTCTAAGAAGAGACCGTGATATATATATATATATATATATATATATGTGTGTGTGTGTGTGTGTGTGTGTGTGTGTGTGTGTGTGTATGTGTGTGTGTGTGTGGGTGTTTTAAAATTAGTCCCAAAAAGTCCTTAAGGACATGTTTACCTTAATCAGGCTCGTGCCCCCCCCCCCCCCGCCCACCAGAAAAATTCTGTATCCGCCAGGCGCCACTGCTGTAATCCCAACGTGGTCCAGAAACAAGGACCTGCACCAGGCAGGGTGAACACGACTCATGTTGGGGTCTAACAGGCACAAATGCCACAGTTACACGACTTGGCATTGAATCATTCAAAATGTTTAAATGTTTGTAGAGCTTATGGGACAACTACGGGGTCATCAGTCCCTAAACTTACAAATTACTTATGAACTAGCTAATACTAATGACGGCACAAATATCCATGCACGAGGGGGATTCAAACCCCCGACCGTAGTGGCCGTGCAGAACGTGACTGGCACGCCGCAGACCGCTCGGCCACCGCGCCGGCATTGAATAATTGAATCATGTATTGTTGGATTACAGTTAGAAATACCACTTCCATATTGCCCAAGCTGATCAATCATTGCAATGTCGGACACTGACCAGCCAGCGTCACATTCCTGAAGTGTTGGCGACTGTTGTCCTCCCATACGTTCGGAGCTTCCCGGCGTCCGTTTTGCAAAAGGGCTATGTGTTATTACACATTGCACGCCATGTTGAAGCGTTTCTTCGTTGCCCATCGGACTGAATTACTGTCTTGGTCTCCCTCTTTTCTAGATCTATCGCGCATGGAAAACATCTGGTCGTTAGTTGCGTAACGACTACCCGGGAAACACCATCCGCAGCTACACCAGATTAACTTCAGCAACCCATGGTGGCAATACAGAATGCTAATTTAATCATATTTCTGACTTCACATAAGAATTTATTTTCTATAATGTAATACTTATATTGACGGGATAAATGACATTAAGTGCGAATGGTTTAAGTTCAATATTTTACGCAGTCGGGATTCGAAACCGGATATCCGGCTTTCTAGGCACCTCCATTGACCCCTACAATACTGGGGCACAGCGATCGCCACACCTGCACGGAATGGCTGAAGTACGCCTCCCGTCAGATACCAAACATCACAAATGCGTACACAATATGCTGATGACGGGCAATGATCCTTTCTTCAGTGCGGGGGCACTTCTAGGCGCTTACTCGTACGAGAATCAGTTTACAAAAACTACGAATTTGAGTTATAGTGGGGAGGGTAAAGTTGCGAATTTGTATCTGAGGGGAGGCATACTTAAGTAATTCAGTGCAGTTGTGGTGATAGCTTTGTCCCCAGTGGTGTAGAGTTCAGGGCAACTGCCTAGAAAGCTGGACACCCGAGTTCAAATACCGGTCAGGTACAAGATTTCAATTTTACCCATTCGCAGTTAATGTCATACGTTCCGTGATATTAATAGATAATAAGTGTATGATCAGAAGCTTACTCAGGCAGACTAAGCTTATCTTCAAGTGTTGGTATGGGCTAACAATGTCCCAGGCCCATGAGAACTGAGTTATGAGCTGACCATTGTGTCAGTTACTGTGAAATATACTTGCTGAAGTCGTTGTGAAAACTTCAATTTTTGCAATTTTGTCCCAGGATTTCGGTACAAATACCCAATGTGCATCCTGTGAACATATCTTAAACGACGAACCCGATACCCTGAAACACGGTTTCATATACACATTTCCTATCTAATAGCATCCTGTGGTAACATACTTGTTATTGTCAGTATTTAATTCAATAATAGACGGCCTTGAGAACATACTGAGGTACAAATCTGATTTTTCTTTAACACAGTAGCATAAGTATTGTGGTTTACAAGTCTTGTGAATATGAGACTGTTGGCTCGCAAAACCCCGGGCTGTAACTATCGAGTACCTGACAAGGCCAAAACTTAGCGACCTGCAGCAACCTTAACACAAAAATCTAACCTTCTTGGAAGGTTTTTCTCGCTCTGTACCCACGCAAAATGATGGAAGAAAAAATATCAAAACAAATCATATGTACTGTATACTTTACAGTGTAAGCTGAACATTTTAATATGTATCATGCTTCGATCTCCCTACATCGCTCCTCCATCTATGTAATTGCGCTGACAATCATTCTGCACATTTTAATCACTGAGGAAACATTTCATATATTAAAAAACATTAGACTTGAACTGAAAAATTAAGAAACAAAACATATTTTAATATTTTGGATTTTTCAGCATGTTGAATCACATTCAATGGCGTTTGTGTAAACATATTTTAATATTTTGGATTTTTCAGCATGTTGAATGACATTCAATGTCGTTTGTGTAGGACCGGGACTTGAACCCGGTTTTATCGCTTTCCGCCAGTAGTCACCTTAACCAATTAGGTTATCGGATTACGATTGTAATCATAACGGAATTCTCAACTTCTCGCACAGATAGATTGCAGTGCCTCCTGTGCATTATTACAACTTGCTCGAAGCTTTATCTGTATTCTTGCAATGGGTCGGACGTGTTTGTGTATCGATATCGTCATTTGATTCTTAGAAGCTTTTATACAATTGTAGATCTAGTGGCTGCACTTTGTAACATGTGAGAACTTCATACATGACACCAACAGCCAAATGAAAATTTCTGTGAGGATGCACAAATAAGTCTATCCCTTATGAGAATACAGATAAAGTTGTGAGCAAGTGGAAATATGGACAGGGTGCAGTACAAACATGTTCTAAAGAACGGACACCATATCTATAATTGTTTTGGATGATTAACGTTCACAAATTACTCTGTCGTCACTGTTCATGTGGTCTGAATGCAGTATCATTAAGACGGGTTTATTTATTACTTATTGACTAATGCCTAAGTTTCTACCCTGGTAGGTCAAACTACTAAATTGTCCTCTCTCATGCCCTGTGTAATGCCTTTTCACGAACTAGTAGTTGAGGAAAACCACTTCATACTCTTTCCACGCAGTAATCAACAAAAGTGAAAAGTCAAACGTTTTGAAATTTTAAAAGCCATAAAAACAATAAAAACTAATACATAAACAACGGATAGTTTTACATTAACATTACTTGTGATTTATTACAATTTCGAGTTCCGTACCTTATAAGTGGGCGAAGTCGTAACAAGGAGCCGAAATTTATGTCATGCAATTCCCAGGGTAAAGGCCGATTCTTGGAGGAAGGTTCACTACTGATAGTATTGGTCACTGAAACAGAGCCGTTACTGATTTACAATCGACAGGTTCATCTTCAGACGGCTGTTCAAGTCCAAATACAACTTTGCTGAAGTTAAGAAATGTTTTATGCCTTTTATTGCCTATCACAGAGTAATTTTCGTGGTTAACGATCCCTCGTAATGATCGGACACAATGAAAGTTCTTCATTTTCTTGCAATGTTGTTTGTTTACGTCCACGAAATACCTCACGATTTATAAAACACGTTTTGGATTTATATGCAAACACAATGCGTTATTATCTCCCCTCCACCCCCGCCCCTCTCGCATATTCACTAATTATTTTTTCCAACATGAGAATAATTTACATAAAGATGACAAGTAAAACAGATCTCTCTAGGAGATATTAATAATTACAAACTACTCAGTACACTGATTTGACAGTAGCATTAACTTTACAAATATGCATTTTACGCTTATACGAAAGAAGAACGGTACAGAAATAGTTTAAAATTGCTTCACTGAAATCTCTGCCACGCATTCAAGTGTAAATTGCGCGGCATTGAAGTAGATGTAAATCTTTCCTTTTTTTCAACTGATCAGATTATAAATCTAATGACTTAATCTCAATTTTTATTAATAAGAATTATATAATTTCAACACTGTATATTCTTAATTCGTATTAGTAACACTATAAGCATATTTCGACTTAAAAGTCATCTTCAGGTGTTACGCCTGCAATACATAAGTTTTCATAACATTTAGTACTATGCTGCATATTTGTTTTATACAGAGGGAAAAGAAATGATACACACCACATTCTGTTATGCTGAACATTTCGATATTGTTGTGACGTGATTTATTTCTTTCTTTTATGTTGTCAAGTGAGATGTTTATGAAGTTACGGATTTTGACATTTATTTGACAGCTCTACAGAGATGTAGTATGTTTACATTATTTGCACAGAGAATATATATCTATGAGTGTTAAGAGATAGATTATATTATCGTTTTGTTAAGATATTACATCTCTGTACAGCTGTCAAATAAATGTCAAAATCCGTAACTTCATAAACATCTTGCATGTCAACACAATATTATAAGTTACGTGAGATATATATAAAATAAATATCGGAATGTACAGCATAACCAAATGTGGTATTATCATTTCTTTTCCGTCTGTATAAAACAAATATGCAGCACAGTACTAAATGTTATGAAAACTTATGTATTGCAGGCGTAACAACTGACTTTTAAGTCGAAATAAGGTTATAGTGTAACTAATACGAATTAAGAATATACAGTGTTGAAATTATATAATACTTATTATTAAAATGTCGATGTACGACGTCACTAACACACACACACACACACATATATATGCGTTGCCAATGTGATCAGTATCCAATATATTTTACTTTCAAAAAATACTGTCGCTGGTGAAACGTTGAAGAGTTCAGCCTTTTCAATGTACGTAATATCCTATCAGATATGCGCTGTCACAAAGAGATTTTAATACTAAGTGAGGAAAAGTATTACAAAGCAGTCCGTGGTTTGTTTATAAATAGCGTTGGCAACAAGTCAGCCACAGCATGCACCCAGCTGGTCACCGGAAACGCAACGAGAAGGCTTTTATCAACCTGTTGCCGGCAGCTGTTGTGTGTCGGTGACTCCTTCGTCAGTGCAAAAATAAACACGTCTGGCACCAGCGCAGTATTCAGCCCAGCTCACCACTGGATCGCGTGTTTACCGCAGATATTTCACTTTAATCTGACACGCACATTATTTCATGTGCGTCAAACTACACAAGTAAGGGGATGGAGGCGAAGAGAAGGAAATGGACTGATATTTGGAAGGAAAGGGGTTCAAACCGCACTGTGCGACCAACCAGATATAGGTATTCCGTGATTTCTCTTCAATCCTTGCTTGTGCTCCATTTATCTCTTTTCGACGTAACGCAGTGTCATAAAACGTCCTTACATTTTCCGCACTAAACGTGAAATCTTAGAGCGAATGTCAAGGAAATTTACTAGAACCTTCAAATATTACATATTAAAAAAGATTATAAAAAATAAGTTGGTCGGCCAAGCCGTTTGTAACGTTTCTGCTATGTGGCGCGCTCCCTACATTTTTATTGCTAACATTACGGACAAAAACCTGAAAATCCTCAAACGAAACTTCGCTACCGAACATGTAAAATATCACATTTTCGCGTTCAGTTTAACATACTATTAACACTATTAGTAAAACGCTTTTAAGAAACAGTATATTGATTTAAACTTAATTTTGGCTGTCCCTTTACGTAATTTTCAATTTTTGATACTAGAAATGCATTACACTTAGGTTCGGAAATTGATGATCCTAAAAAAGGTACGTATTTGTATAAAACAAGACTACTACATGTTATAACTATTGCACAAATTGATTATATATATACCTTTTGTTTCAATAAATTAGGGCAGACCATGTTTTATATACTAAATTAAATAGTGATGATTTTTCACATACTAAAATTAATAATCCGTTTGGTGCTAAGGAACTAGCTTCGAAATAGAAAAAAAACTAAGTCGACTTTATACAAATCCATATTTATAAAAAAATAGACCGCAAATTGAAATACATTCAAATCCCATGTCTCAATAATAGTACGCCTACACAATATTGGCAAAACAGATAAGTGTGCACTTCGAAAACACAAATAATGTAAATAATTTGAGTAAATTTAAAGCAAATCAAAAGAAGATCTTAATTTGCGTAACACATTAAATACAAATTTCATGAAACACGTACATACATCGAGATAAATAGCTAAAGCTTAAATGTAATATTTTAATTTGTGTATTTTGTCATATTTCAAGTATTGTTATATTATTTATTTGATAACCGAAAAACTTTGTCATTAGCTTTAATACGCGGTTACGCGGACAAATGTTGCAGGAGAAGCCATGTTTTCTCACTCTATCCCTGGTTACAAGCCTGTTAACATCTATGTGATCTGCTGATACAAGTTTCTAGCATTATAATGTTGCGCAACTAAATAAATTTGTTTCCGTTACAATGGAATTATCATCAAGAATGTCTATGATTATTTAATTGAATCTCCTGAAACATATTCTACTATTTTGCTGAATGCTGAGCATCAACAACGCAGTTGTCCGTCTTCAAGAACCAAGTTAAGTAAAATATTTATGTTCGATCTTCCTCATCTAAAGTGAAGTGGATTGCTATAAATCTGACTGTTGGAATGAAATATGAATCCGTTATTTAGGATACTTAAATTTCAACAGTTAAAGCCACGTTCCAGGAGAGGTGTGGACGTTTGACGTTCTATCCGGCCGATTTCCTTCATTTTTGTTTCAACGAAAGGTATTCATTCACAGATTTGTTATCAAGCATCAGACTTTACTTAACTCTCGCCTTTATACTCTTCTGTTCTTTCTATGAATATTTTAATCTGTTATTTTACAATCTATTAGGACATAATTAAGCTAGGCCGTTCTTTTTGGGCTAAGAACGCTCAGTGGATTAATTTTATTTGCGCTTTTAAACGCTTAGATTCAAAGATTCTGAAGAAAGCTACGAGTGCACATTCTACTTCAGTTCCATTTCCCTCCAACATTTTTGTCATTCCAGCAAGCGTATTTTCTGTTCTGATCCATCAATGATCGATCACTTTGAAATTGGCAGATACATTTAACTTTCCATGTACATTTGAGGGAGGAGATACAGGGGACAGCAGGATATTGGTTGAGAGCGGCGGTTGGTAATGACAGGAGGATGAATTGGGGTGATACAAGGGCTGAAGGGAGGAAGAGACGGTGGAGCTTGATAGGAAGAGAGAAGGAGAGGAACACACAGAGAAGACGGACAGAAAAAGCAGGAGCATATGGAATGACGGAATATTGGAGTAAATAAATAGTTGTACAACTCGGGGTTTTCAGCTCGCTAATTCAGAGAGACGTCTAAGAGGAGAAAGAGGTAGGTAAGAAATAGACACAGAGATAGGGGGAGTGATGGCCAGCTAGATTAATGGATGAAGTCTAGGATGTCTATCCAGTTTTCATACATACTTAGCAATTTCAAAGCATGGAAGGTTTCGTTATTATTAAAACTAATGTAGTAGCTGAAGTGATAGTAAGTAGTACGTGTTTGTTGCTAGATTTGAATATTAAGAAGAATATTGTCGTCGTATGAGTTCCTTTACTCTTCATCTCCTAGTTAGTAAGACATCTTGAATATTACAGTACGATGTGTATTGAATTGTAGCCTGGAAAGAGACGAATGCTATTGCACGAGTTGTGAGGATCTTAAGTAGGCCCTACTTTCTTGTCGTGTACAATTTGACTAGTTTGATGCTGTACTCCGTTTTTGTTTTCCTTTCTTTCCTTTTAATTTCTTCGTATTCGCTACTCCTAATACCTAAATCTTTCTATTTGTTTCTCATATTTTCAATCTCTACTGTTACCTCTAACATCAAACATCAATTTAACTATTGTTGAATGTCATTCTTTTCATAAAAGTCGTCCTTGGGCCTTTTGCCTCTCCTACTCACCTTATATGTTCTTTTAACTTTAGTATTCTTTTATGCTATAGAATTTCAAATTATTATTCTCAGGATTTGGGATCAACTAAAAGCTCTCTGCTCAGACACATAAATCCAGAAACTTCTTCGAAACTCTTGAATAAAATACTATATTAGGAGCGCTGTTCAAATTAAGAATGCTTCATTCGCCTGATCCACTCCACTACTGACGTGTCCTCTGCTTCGGTCATTCCGTGTAAATTTTATTTCCTTAACGGAAGAATTCCTATAAGGCCTACTTCTGTCGCTTTTGTGACGTTTCCAATTTAGTTTTTACGCAAAAGTTCTCATTTTTACATCTACTCATCATCTTCTTCTTTTTGTTTAGTCAAATGTTCAAATCTTGTGTTAAGATCAAACTACTTATGAACTATCTTAGACTAAAGACAGCACAATCATCCATTCCCGAGGGGGGATTCGACTCCTCGACGGGGAGCGGCCTCGCACAACGCAGCATAGCGCCTCAATACGCTCGGCCACTTCGCTGCGGCTTTGTTTAGTCATCCTTACGCTGTATTGTGTTAGGCATGCTGGCCATTTCTATACGGGTAGCTCATTGTGGCTGTTGATATATTGGTACTTACATAACAGTTAAATTACTTTGTCAGAAACGATTGACATGTAAATTTGTGGGTGATACACATTTTGTAGAACAATTTAAACGTGAGAGGTCTCGCATTTACATCTACAATGATAATAAATACAGTTGTTATTCTGATGTAATGCGTTATGTAAAGTGAATAACCCTTTGGAGACCCTAGGTAATCTCATTAACGTGGTCTAGAGGAGAATCCATCTTTGAAATGCTTTTCATCTCGAAAGAGAGCAGTACCTAATGTAATTAACAGTGAACATGCAACGACGAATGTAATCCTTAGGAGATGGGTGTCTTTGATATATCATCTGAAACAAGGCAATACGTAATGTCCAAGTATAGTCTTCAGTCAGTCGAAGGACTTTTTATAATTTGTCGCTTGATTCATAACTGCCAATGGGCATAGCCCACCGAAAAGCGTTTCCTGATGGCACTTAGATTGTTTCAAGTGCTGAACTGCTCACGTCACGTGTGCAGTCAGGCATTTATCGCGAGTTATATTTAAAACCTCGTCTCTCAGAAAAGTTACTAGTCGTTTTCTCACGAGAAATAGTAGCCTTGGAATATATGACCTTTTTTTCCTGATTTAAGTGCAGAACTAAGGTCACTATTTCTTACTGTCGTAGAGAAAGTAGGCTTTATATCTAATCTTTATATGTATATGCAAGGTGAGGCAGCTAAGTCATAACACCCATTTTATCTCTCCAACCTTAATAGGTACAGAGATGCCGTATAAATGCCGTATGGATGGTAAATTGTACGTTCAAAATGTTTAAATGTTTGTAGAGCTTATGGGACTTAACTACGGTGTCATCAGTCCCTAAACTTACAAACTACTTATGTACTAGCTTATACTAAGGACGGTACAAATATCCATGCCCGAGGGGGCATTCGAACCCTCGACCGTAGTGGCCGTGCAGACTGTGACTGGCGCGCAGCAGAACGCTCGGCTACCGCGGCCGGCTAAATTGTACGGACTGGTGCTACTCGAATACATCACATTTCATGTTTGTGTTATTTTTATTACATACATATGAGGCCATCTTTGTTTTTGTTTTAATGGAAACCTATGTTAAATTTTAGCTTAACATGATGGGCTTTATGTGCAAATCATAATATTTAGGCGAATAGTTTTTGAGACACAGATATGTTCTCATATCGTATTCGGCCTTCGAAGCGGCGTTGGCTGCGGCGGATTAGCCGTGCGTATTTGAAGATTTAAAGCGGTGTTATCCAATGCTACCTTTCATGTTGTATAGACTACACGGTAAACGTCGCGAGTCCGTCCTTACACAGACAACGCTTCTTCGAAGAACGAATACGATACGGGAATATATCCGTGTCTCAATAACTATTCGCCTAAATATTATGATATACACATATTTGAAATCGTCTTTTTAAGCCCATCAGTTACGCTAAAATTTAACATAGGGTTCGATTAAAAATAAATAAAAATAATAAAACACTAAAGACGGCCTCATATCCCGATAATAAAAAATAGCACAAACGTGAAATTTCTTGATGAGGAAATCTTCTCGGGTTGACAGATTTCCTCATCGAGATCCACCGAGAAAGTCTGCATTCACATATGTACTTTCTTGTATTCAAGTAGCCCCTGTCCCTGTAATTCACTGTTTAAACGGCATCTTCGTTACGGTTGAATCGACGCAAGGGGTGTTATGACTTAGCTGCCTATGACTGCTTCTTACGTGTTAGTCATAAAAGTGTTCACGTGTTTGTTAAGCTTATGGGACTTAACTACGGGGTCATCATTCCCTAAACTTACAAACTAGTTATATACTGATGTGTACTAAAGACAGCAAAAACATACATGCCCGAGGGAGCATTCGAATCCCCGACGAGGAACTGCCTCGCGAACCGGAGCATAGCGCCATAATGCGCTCGGCCACTCAGCCGCTGCCAAGTGACTGTTTCCCTCGATTGTGCGCACGCCGGTGACGTGGGACGGGCGAGTCCATTTGCTCGGAGGTGAGGTGGGTATGTCAACAACGTGTGCTATCGGCGACAATAGCAGATTCCATTGCATAGTGGCTACACAGGGGTGTTGCCACTATTTAAGTTCCAACCCTTGAAAGTAGATAATTTGTAGCAAAATTGCAATAAAGTGAAATACACGAAAATTTTTTAAAGTACGGTTATGCCTTAGTAAATTTAAAACAAAAGAGGGGGCGGGGGGAATGTGAAATAACTTGTAGCATCAAAGAAATATTATAAAGCGAATATAATAATAATGTCGTTTGACTCCGCTACCTGGTGCAAGTCTTTTGAATGGATCGCAATATCGCAATTATCCAACCGGGAAAATGGGATCTACAATTTAACGTTGAATGGGAAACACGTGCCGTTCCTGTCGACATCTCACATCACTGAGAGGTGAAAGTTTGGTTAAAACTTGGAGTGAGAGGCTATGGTTTTTAAATTGTGGTTCCATTTGGTTAATGTTTTAATTGCCGTAAACCTGATGTTGTGACTACAGGTCACGAAACCGGTCGTATACTTTTTAATAAAGTAGTAAAACAGCTGCAGAGGACCATTTCTGTTCATCACTTTACAACAAACTTCGATTCCAATCAAAAGTTTAATTATATACAGCATATTTAACTGATTATACTGCCATCTACCAAGAACATTAAATAATACGTCAAGTAAACCCAAGATTTTTTTTGACGAAAAACCCCGATGTGCAATAAAATGGGGGTTACAATTTACGATTTCAAAGTTGCTCCCTCAGGGGTTGGGAGTGGTGGTTCCCCCTTGGAGATATTAATTTTGTGTTTAGGACATTTTTTTGGTACGATGCACATTTTTGGAGATATTTCCGTTTGTCAGTGACACCCTGTATAAGTTGCTCAAAACCTGGCGTTGTCTGATAACTTGTTTATTTCAAACGTCTTTAAGTCCGTCTCCTCCTCCCTCTTTTCTTTCTCCCATCGTCCTTCCCCTGTCTCTCTGTTCATCCGCTCTATCTTCCTCGTCCACCAGCGTTTTCGACTCTACCATCCTTCTGTCTCCGTCCATGTCCTCCTTCTCTCCTCCTAATGTAAACGATGGTACCCGTAAATCACAATAAGATTTCCTATGTTACGTATTTATTAACATCACTCATTAGTGCCTCTTTTCCTGTACCCTCACTTTGTCCAAAAATGTTCAAATGTTTGTAAATTTATGGGACTTAACTTCTTTGGTTATTAGTCCCTAGGTATACAAACTAGTTAAACTAAGCTAAGGACAATACAAACACCCATGCTCCAGGGAGGACTCGAACCTCCAACGGAGAGCAACCGCGCGCGCCGCTGCAAGGCGTCTTGGAACACTCCGCCACCCCACACATTTTGTTCACACATTCCTCCTCCTCTCTCTCTGTTCACCGAGAGAGGTGACGCAGTGTTAAAACACTGACTCGCATTCAGCAAGACAGTGGTTCATTTTCACCTCCGACCTTCCAGATTTAGGTTTACCTAATTTCTCTAAATTACTCCACCAAACCCTGAGAGGGTTCCCTTGAAAGGGCACGGCCGATTTTCTTCCCCATCCTTAGTGAAAATTCCGAAAGTGAGCTCTGTCTTATGACCATGCTGTCGGCCCGACGTTACACCGTAACCTGCCTTCCTTCATTCCCTCTGTTCATCTCACTTGTCCAGTAATTTCTCCCCATGCTCTCTGTCAATCTCTTCATCTCCTCCCATTCTTCTCCGTCCCTCCTTCTCGTCTATTTGTTTATCTCCGCCTCCAACTCTCTCAGTCCATCCATATGAAAACTTTCAGATATCTACAAAATTTCATTGTGATCGGTGAATCGATGTTGAAGCTTGCTGTAAGGTATCCTCAGCCATCACCACATGAAATCTAACACAGAATCTTCCTCTTGTTACGAATCTCATTTGTACTAAACATTTTTCGAAATTTAATTGTGGATTGGCGTCGAACTCTGTTGCAAAACACCCTCCACCATGCACCGTACGAAACTGTATATAGGCAGTGACATTTCTCGTTATTCATTTCTCATTTCCAAAGCTGTATATATGTAGAGAAACTTATGTCAATTTAGCATGGCTACCTCTGAATAGGGATTCGCATATACCTCAGGATCAGTTACATATTGAATTAAATTCAGAGCCTGAATGCCCAGTGTTCAGCTGTTAGCAAGTGTTTTATCCTTTATGATCATGAAGGATGAAACAAGTGTGTCCTCAGCTGAACACAGAGCATTCACGCTCTAACTACTCTGTTTTTATTTTATTTTATTTTGTGGTAAATTTAGAAAATTTAATGTGATTGAATCTTTGTAAGACTTTTGTGATCATAGGCATTTGAAAATGACACCATAGGGCGCAGAAACTAATAGTGAATTGGTAGTATATATATATATATATATATATATATATATATATATATATATATATATTGTGTGTGTGTTTTAAAATTAGTTTCACAAAGCTCTTAAAGAAATGTTCACCCTCCTCAGGCTTGTGACCCCCCTCCCCCCGAGAAAAAAATTCTATATCCGCCACTGAGATTTGGTATTTGTGTAGGCCTAAGGATTTCTAATGGAAAAGCTGCTGCTGCTTGTAGAAAATACGGCGTACGATTTCCTAACCGCAAACTACCAGATTAGAGAGTGTTTACCGATGTGTTCCATACACTGCATCTGATGGTTTCATAGTTAATCAGTTGATTGAGCCTGTTGTGTTACCGCATCGTATTATTGCAATAGATTACTTTGGGTACATAACGGGGATACTACACATTCTAGACGTCAGATGAAAAATAATCTAATCCCAACAGTCCCCGGTAGATATCGGCACGTTCGGATTATGAATAGTGAAGCCCTCATAAAAGAACGCAAAGACGACGTTATAAGAGCCACACATGTTATGGATTGAAGCTGATGGTGGAGTTTTTAAAAATCAATTTCGAACCTCCTCATTTGTATTTGATTTAAGGTTTTTTGGGTTACATAGTAACATCTCTAAGTCTGTCTGCAATAAAAATGGGACACATATAGAATGTTATTGCAGTTCGTGTATACTATGCTCTACTAAATCATTTACTATTTCTTTAAGTAGAACAATTGTGCCTCTTTGTTTAGTTGTTTATTATTGGTACAAATCTAGACTTTCATTCTGATCGTGATTAAATTTTGCACACCTGATCTTCAAAAAAACAAGAGGAGTGTCACTGTCTACCTAAGATACCATACAGTGCATGACGGACTTCGTTTAACCGATAACCGTGAAGCCTGCCTGCAGCTGGTGTTGTGTCATCGTATAATTTTTGTTTTATTTTCCACAAGCCATTGCATGATGCGTGACAGAGGGTACTTCGACAACATTTCATCGATCACTACGAAAATTGGTAGGCATACGTAATTTTTATAGAGTTCTGGAGGACATAGACCGAGAGAAGGGAAGAGAAAGCAAAGAGAAAGAGGAAGATAAATACGGATTGGATGAGATGAATAGAGAGGAGATGAATAGAGAGGAGATGAGTCGAGAGAGGGAGAGGAAGGAGATGAACAGAGACAAAGGAGATTAGGAGATGAACAGAGACAAGGAGATTAGGAGATGAACAGAGACAAAGGAGTTTAGGAGATGAACAGGGACAAAGGAGTTTAGGAGATGAAAAGAGACATAGGAGATGAACAGTGAGAGAGGAAGGAAGAGTAGATGGGTAAAGAGAAAACTGGAATAAATAAATATACTGCCAACGGCGGGTCTTTAGCTATAGTCCGCGCCACGTATGAAGGCGCCCCAGTTTTCAGCCGTTATGCTCACCCCCCTCCATTATCGCACTGGCAGCCAATAATCGTCATTGTCTAGGCGTATGACTGGCCGTGAGTTACGCAACTTTTTCTAGCAGGCTCCACTGTTGGCGCAGGGCCGAAGCTCCTCCCCTCCGTGCTTCCCCTATCGCTCCGCCTCTTTGCGCGAAGGTGCCTTCGTACATGACGCCGACTATAGTAGTTTGTAAGAGGAAAATTACTGTAGCCAAATTCTGTAGTTCTGTCGTCGTAATGTGAGCTTCATCGCAAAGAAACGACGCGTGTCGCCCTTTTAATTTTGCGAGACAGCGGCTAGGGCAGGGTAGACGCAGCCTGCCTGCAGCCGGTGTGGTGTGGTGTGGCATGCCGTTTGCGCGGCAGCTGTGGCTGCTGATGGCGCCGCGCCTGCACACAACGGCCAGGCGGGGCGAGCGGCTGCACCAGACGGCAGCAGTCTCGCGAGTAGGCTGCACGCCCCAACAGCCAGCTGACTCTCTGGTGGACAGGGTGGAACACAAAGCGAAAAAAGAAAAAAAAAAAAAAGAAAAGAAAACCTAGATATCGTAAGCCGGCCGCCGTGGCCGAGCGGTCTGCGGCGCGCCAGTCACGGTCTGCGTCGCCACTACGGTCGAGGGTTCGAATCCCCCCTGGGGCATAGATATTTGTGCCGTCCTTAGTAATAGCTAGTTCATAAGTAATTATGAATAGCAGCGATTTTCCGTCTTTGTAACTACATCAAAAATGCGATTTTTTCACACCAGACGAGTTTCGTTTTATTGAATGTAAAACATCTTCAGTGGTCTGTAATAGCAGAAATCTACAGTTTGTTTTGTGTTTAGAACGAAAACAGTTCTTAAATGGACCCTGAAAAGTAGACCTAATGTTTGGTACTTACGGAAATTTTGTCTTCTTTTCGCTTCACATCATGGAATGTCGGTCTGTTTAATGCAATACCGCCGGTTCTTCATGCTGTGTCGTTTTCTCACTATTTTCACTGTCACTGTTTCACTGTTCATAGTTGTTTTCCACAGATCAGAAGTGTTTGTTTTTGTTTTTACTGATTCTGCTCAGTGTGGTATTGGTTTGTGAGGTTGGCAACAATCCAATAACACACTGAGCAGAATCAGTAAAAACAAAAACAAACACTTCTGATCTGTGGAAAACAACTATGAACAGTGAAACAGTGACAGTGAAAATAGTGAGAAAACGACACAGCATGAAGAACCGGCGGTATTGCATTAAACAGACCGGCATTCCATGATGTGAAGTGAAAAGAAGACAAAATTTCCGTAAGTACCAAACATTAGGCCTACTTTTCAGGGTCCATTTAAGAACATTTCGATCTAAACACAAAACAAACTGTAGATTTCTGCTATTACAGACCACTGAAGATGTTTTACATTCAATAAAACGAAACGCGTCTGGTGTGAAAAAATAGCATTTTTAATGTAGTTGCAAACACGGAAAATCACTGCTATTAATAATTATGAAAGCAACTACGGACATTATGGTCACACAGACGAAGAATAGTTCATAAGTAGTTTGTAAGTTTAGCGAATGATGACCCCGTAGTTAAGTCCCGTAAGCTCTACAAACATTTGAACATTTAGATACCGTAACTTCACACAACATTTCAGAACTGACATTGAATGTCTATATTAAATGCTCAATTCGAATATAGCAGAATTTCCTTGAGACGGAAAAACTTCTTTCTGCGAACCAGCACGGGGTTCAGGAAACATCGTTCACGTGAAACTCAGCTTGCCCTTTTCTCACATGACATCTTGCGAGCCATGGATGAAGGGCAACAGGCGGATTGTGTTTTTCTCGACTTCAAAAAGGCGTTTGACTCGGTGCCACACTGTAGACTGCTAACGAAGATACGAGCTTATGGAATATGTTCACAGATTTGTGACTGGCCGGCCGCGGTGGTCGAGGGGACTGAGGCGCTCCAGTCATGGTCTGCACGGCCACTACGGTCGGGGGTTCGAATCCCTCCGCATGTATGGATATGGATATATTAGTTCATAAGTAGTTTGTAAGCTTAGGGACTGATGACCCCGTAGTTAAGTCCCATAAGTTCTACAAACATTTGAACATTTGAATTTGTGACTGGCTGGAAAACTTCCTAAGTAATAAAATGCAGTACGTTCTTGTAGACGGCGAGTGTTCATTATAGACGAGTGTATCGTCAGGCGTGCCCCAGGGGAGTGTGATAGGACCGCTTTTTTTGTTGCTATCTGTATAAATGATCTGATGGACAGACTAACTTGTAATTTGCGGCTGTTTGCCGATGACGCTGTGGTGTCGTCTTTAACTGACTGTAATAGCATACAGGATGACTTAGACAAAATTTGTAGTTGGTGCGAAGAATGGCAGCTAGCTTTCAATGTAGAAAAATGTAAGGTGCTGCGCATGAGTAGAAAAAACAATCCCATAACGTTCGAATACGGCATTAGTAGTGAGCTTCTTGATGCTGTCGCGTCGTTCAAATATCTAGGCGTAACATTGCAGAGCGATATGAAATGGAACGAACATTTAAGGACAATTGTGAGTAAGTCTGACAGCCGACTTCGGTTTATTGGGAGAATTTTGGGAAGATGTACTTCATCTGTAAAGGAGACCGCATATAAAACGCTTGTATCGTCACGTCTTGAGAAGGGCCGGAATTTGAAGCTGAGTGTAGTACGATCTTGCTGCCACCTACTAGGTGTAGTGATCACAATGGTAAGATAGGAGAAATTAGGGCTCGTACGGAGGCATATAGGCATTCTTTTTTTCCTCGTTCTATTTGGGAATGGAATAGGAAAGAAAATTCCTAGTAGTGGTACAGTGTACCCTCCGCCAAGCACCTTACGGTGGATTGCGGAGTATGTATGTAGATGTAGAAGATCACAGTTCCTTAGGCCGCTCCTACACTGTCAAATTATTGGACAAAGAAATATTGGACGTAGTGTAAGGGAAACGTCGCCCAATATTTGATCAAATCTAGAAACAGCTCGTCTTCTGTCTCTTGCAGTGAGATATGTGACCGTTCGAAGCGCTATAATAGTAGTAGTACGTTCTAACGTATACAGTCACGACACTCCCAATGATTTTTGTTATACACCACGACAGAAGAGCTCCAAGCGACTAGCGAGGTACATATTTTAACACGATATCGGATGAGTGGAAATAGTATCGTTTAAATTGACTTACTTTTTGCGACAGGGAAGGTATTTAGAGCCATAAAAATACGGTAATTTTTAGAAAGTAAGTCCACATATGTCTTTGTTAAGTTTCCAAAGAAACATTGTAAGGTAAGAAACGGTACTTTGCAGGACAGATTATTTAAGACTATTTTGAAATCTATGACTTTTTAATCAAGAATTTCATTTCCTATTAAAAAAATGGCTAATAAACCATAGAAGGCTCTAACTTTTGCACAAAGACGTCGTTTTTTTTTTTTACTGAGAAACGTCAAGGTTTCTTCATTACAATTCCAGTCAAACCAGTAATTGTTGAACGTACGAAACGTATACTGAATGCAATACTTACATTATTTAATGTACCTGATCAGCCACCACAGTTGTAACTGAAGGAAAATCCTCAGAAACATGACAATAAAATATGCAAAGAAAAACTATTTCCCCCAACAAAGCAGAAACCAATTCCACCTAATTGTTGCTACATCTGAACCCCAAACGGCAAGAATATTCAAGACTTTCGTTTTATAAGCAAAAGTAATTATACTGAAAAGTTTATGCGTTTATAAAAAAACACGAGTGATGTGGAAAAATTTTAAAATCATTAGACTCCGTATCGAATTTTTACAGATGAAATGAAGTGACTATCATATAAGAAGACACCATGACAGGAATTAATGTTTCTGGTCTGTTCCTATTCTCCCACTATCAGCGGAGTATGCTACAAAATGTACACATATTCGTAAGTATTGCCTCATGAATGAGTTGTTGTTTATATCACTGAATCAGAGAAATTCGGCAGTTTGTAAATTTATTCCAAGATTATTTGTGTGTCTTGATGTTTTACTAATGCTTGGAATGCAAAAATTACAGACACTATTTGGTTAATTACATACTACAGTAATTATAAACACATTACTCTTACGGATCCTTGCCCACCGCTAGGAGCGCTACTGTCGTTGCAACTGTCCGTTGGTAACAACTTTCACAGCAGTGAGTGTCGTGACTGTGTATGTTACACTGTTGTAGTAGTACAGCCTCTTTGCCACTACACCTGTTTTAATGGTATGACACAGCGTTCGTATTCGTGAACATGGCTTCTAGCGGAAAGTTTGTGTAATGTGTTCCAGCAACACCAAAATAGATAGGATGTATAAATCAGATGCGGCGTTGTATAACATGAGTCATGGCCAATTCACACTGTCCGTCACGTCAATTTACTTAGCCCAATAACCTGCGGTAGAAGTGAGGTTATGAGTTCCAATACGTGCTGTAAAAAGTCATAATATACTATCGGAATAGAAGAAATAACACCCCTAAATCGTATTTACGACTAAAGTAGACTTTATAATGTATGTTTCTCGTCAAATTAGTGAGATAAGTGCTGGGAAGTGAAACAACATTAAAACATCTGTTTGCAAGCGAATATATATATATATATATATATATATATATATATATATATATATATATATATATATATATATATATAACTATTGTGAGGGAATAAATAGAGCCTATTTACTTTATTAGCTATATTTTCCCCTTACATTGTTAATAACGTCATAAAAAACTCAGATTTTTCGCCTTTGTCAGTGCTGACATTTTCCATTAAAAACGTTATTTAATGACACTTCCTTTTACAACTTACAATCTTATTCATATACACTGTTGCGACAACCTTTACTTTTACTCTATTGCAAATCACGAAAAATGGAGAGCTACAAAATAATTAGCTGTGAATTACGGCCCGGTTGTACTACGGAAGTTATACAAAAGAAAATCTTCCCCTTTGCGTAGAAAATTTAACTGAACACTTATTTATCTCGCAATGAGAACCACGGTTTCATCTTAGTACGTTTTTTCTCTTCTTCTCTAATAAATGCAGATACAACTCAACCGTAGTGTAACCAACAGCTGAGCATAGCAACGCCATTTTGAAGCAACTTTGACAAAAATTGGATGATAGTGTAATACCTCCTTTAGCGTTCATTCAACACCATTGTCAAAGAATAGGACCAATATGTCATCCAATTTTTTCGTACAATTCTTTGCCCAATAATTTGTTAGTGTAATACCGACCTTAGATCGGTCACAGAAGCTACACAGTCCGCTCAGAGATGTAAACAACCATGCATGAGCAGTGCCAATGCAATGCAGTGGGTATGACGGCGATCAGATCCAATGATAACACGAGAAAGGAACAACACTGCTTGTGTTCACTGTAGGTCTTCCTAGAAGGTCAATGCCGATGTCTGATCGTATCCGCATTGTTCCTTTGTGTCAGGGGGAATTCTCATCAAGGGGAGTTTCCAGACAGACCTCTTTGAGTGAACCCAAGAGTTGTCATTCAAACGTTGAAGAGACACAGTGATTGTTGTTGACATATCTCGCTGTGGTCCCCCCAAAAGCTATCATAGCACCAGGAAGGGATCTTAGTTCGGAGTTACGCTAAAAGAAACGCAACCATGCTAAATAATGACTTTCGAGAAGACAACACGTTGTGTTTCGACTCAAACAGTACGTAATAGGCTGCATGATATGCAACTTTACTCCCGACGTCGATGCCGAGTTCCAGTTTGACACCCAGACATAACATAACTGGGTACAGATGGATCCAACATCGTGCTAGATGCACTCGTTAGAATTAGCATCAAGTACTATTCACACATGAGACTCGCATCTGTCTTCAACCGCACAATCGTCGGAGACATTATTTGGATGCAACCTCGTCAGGCTGAAAGTTTCAGGCACACCATCCATCGAGTGTAAATTTCGGGATAGCATTATCTGGGGCCCATAAGCTACTGGTGGTCATAGAAAGCAAACAGAAGGCTATACGGTACAGGGGTGATATCCTCCGACTTACAGTGCAACCATACCGACAGCATTTCGAAGAGGGATTAGTCTTAGCCGCGCGGGAGTAGCCGAGCGGTCTGGAGCACCACGTTACGGATCGCGCGGCCTCCCGCATCGGGGGTTCGAACGACCCTCGGGCAGGGATGTGTGTGTTGTCCTTAGGTTAGTTTAACTTAGTTTAAGTATTTTGTAAGTATAGGGACTGATGACTAACGTAGTTTGGCCCCCATAGAATTACAAACATTTGAACATTTTTTGAACATTTGATTCGTCTTAAGGAATGATAATTCTCGCGCTCGTCGCGCACATCTTGTGAATGCGTTTCTTCATGATAACGACTACGCCGAATCGCGGTTGGACAATCTGCTATCTGATGATCTAGTGAGCAGTATGCCACGACAAATACTGCCGTATATCAGTACAAGACGACGTGTTGCCTGGTATTAGGGATAATGGTGTATGCTGCAATCTCGAACACAGATTCAGAATGGCTATGTTATTGTAGTAGAACTTGTCAGTTTCTCCTTTCGTCGGCAACAAATAGAATTTAAAATTTGTTTTGTGTAACTGCATCCTTTTGCTTTGTAAAGGGTCAGAACCCCAAGACTCGTGGTGATGCAACACTTTATTTGATATGTATATATACAGATTAATATTCAAACGATGTTTCCGTTTTACTAAATTAATGCTTCAAAACAATACACCACCCAGATAACGGCCCTTTTCAGCGATCCACTTCTAAAGCCACTATGAGAAGTTGTCTTCCACTCTCTTCAACACTGCTTAGTCAGTCAGACGACCACACGTACTGCTTCCTTCATTTCTTCAAGCTTCTCGTTTAAAGTCATACGTGAATAGGTCTTGGTAGGAGGAGGCCAACTTTGTAACCAAGCCAGGAAATGGGGAAATGAAACGACCATGAAAACCTGTCTGAATAGCCTCCATTGATATTATGGCTGTGGCCCCTCCCTGCTGCATTATAGAAATGCGTTTTCTTCTTAGATTATGTAGCAAGAATTCAGTGATTATCTTTCGACAGGTTACAATTACAGTGTTCTCGTTATTATCTTGGTAAAGTATGGACCAATACAGCACACCAAACAGTCACTTTGGCACTGTGTAATGGTCTGTCATGCATTTGTTTAGGATTTTCAAATGTTCAAATGTTTGTATAGTCTATGGGACTTAACTACGGGGTCATCAGTCCCTAAACTTACAAACTACTTATGAACTACTTACGAACTAGGACGGCATAAATATCCATGCCCGAGGGGGGATTCGAACCCCCGACCGTAGTGGCCGTGGAGCGCCTCAGTCTCCTCGGCCACCGCGGCCGGCTAGGATTTTCAATGGCCCATTACCAACAATACCATATGCCATGACAATCAAATGAAAATGAGCTTTATCATCATAAACAAAATAATGTCGTCACTTTTCCCAAGTATGGCCTGCATATCTCGAGCAGAATTTAGCCACTAAAATAATCTCTAAGGTTTAATTGGTGCATGATGGCCATTATTTGCGGCTGAAGTTTATGATTACTATCAAAAATACGCCTTACTAAACGACTACTGAGGCGCAATTCAACGTAATGTCTCCTACCAGATCGACCAGGACTACGGAGTATAGATTACTGAACTGTTGCAACATTTTCTGTGAATTGAGCGAGGTGTTCTATTCATCATTATATTTACGAGAATCATAAATACAACATAAAATGGTGTTACAAGTTGGAACAGTTTGTAGAAATGGGCACGAAACTCAAGTTAAACTGCAAGGTTAAATTCGTTATTCTACACAAAACTAGCATAAGCCGCGGCGGAGCGGCCGAGCGCATCGAGGCGCTATGTTGCGATGCGCGAGGCCGTTCCGCGTCAGGAGTTCGAATCCCCCCCTCGGGTATGGATGTTTGTGTCGTCTTTAGTATAAGGTGGTTTGTTAAGTTTAGGGACTGATGACCCCGCAGTTAAGTCCCTTAAGCTTGACAAACATTTGAACATTTTGAACTAGTGTAAGCAAACACACGATGTTTCAATGTTTACGGTTCCACAACCTCAACTAAACATAATGGCAGGTGCTACCAAACACGTGATTACAACAGTATCCCCCAGTCCTACTACATGACCTGAATACAAATAGGTCAAGAAATATCCGTCCTTTTGCCTCACCCTGTATAACATGAAATTCCAATCACGACGGTAGTGACGAGTGCCTTACGTGTATTCATGTAGCACCTCGTTGGTGTGGTGACTATGCTATACAACTACTGGAATAGTTTGAGATATTTGTGCGACAGGCCGTATACGCTCTCTTTATCCTCCATCACAACTAACAGACGTCTGAAGTCAAACTCTAAACACTAAGGATGCTTCTTAGTATCTGCTGCCTTGTATTGTATCGCAGAATGACACTAAAAACGCCCAGACCTCCATCGATTACGACATTCATAGCCATAAGAATACCGACTGTTGGTACTAACAGTACCTGATGTCCCGTCAGAGTCCGCACACGCATGAACATCATCACGTGTGGTACACCTGATTGGCTAGACAGCAGTTACGTAGCGGGCACATTCGGCACATCAGATAGCGTGCATCGATCCACCAGGGTTCCTCGAGTCAGGACGGTGTGCATCGCGTCAGCTGAGTGTAATCGATTCGGAACAGTACTACGCTACGCAGAGTAGAGTATTCACATGAATACAGAGCTACAAAGACTTGTTTGTGTATTGAGATAATTGTCACGAAATGTCAAGAAAACTTTGAAAAATTCACACGAATGTCTATAATTTATCAGTCTGGAATTACTGTGTATTAAATTTCATGAATTAAGTTATGAGAGTTTTCCGTACAAATGTACCTTATTCGCCTTACCAATAACAGCCCACCAACAGTTTCCCCACCACACAACCTTTCCACAAGTGTATCGCAGGACGTCGGTTTTGTCAAACATAACTGATGACCCGGAGCTTGCCATGGATAGACAAGGGCGACTACCATCTACATCTTCATGTATATATCTACACAGGATACCCTACAAATCAAATTTAAGTGCCTGGCAGAGGGTTTATCGAACCACCTTGATACTATTTATCTCTCATTCCATTGTCGAATAGCGCGTGGGAATAAAGAACGGCTGAATCTTTCCGTTCGAGCTCTGATTTCTCGTATTTTGATCATCAGAATAAAATAAGAGAAATTTCTACCTATGTAAGGTGGATACAACAATGTATTTTCGCATTCGGAGGAGGATGTTGGCGTTTGGAGTATCGTAAGTAGCCCACGCCGTAGCGATAAACGCCGTTGTTGTAATGATTCCCATCCCAGATACTGTATCATTTCCGTGACACTGTGTCCCCTGTATCGTGACAATACAAAACGAGCCGCCCTTCTTTGGACTCTTTCGATGTTTTCCGTAAACCCAACTGATAAGGATCCCACTCTGGGAAGCAATACTCCAAGAAAGGACGAACAAGCGTAGTGTATGCGGTTTCTTTAGTAGTTCTGTTGAATCTTTTACGAGTTCTGCCCAAAACCGCAGTCTCTGGTTCACCTTTCCCACATTATCTACGTATTCTTTCCAGTTTAAGTCTGAAGTAATAGTAATTCCTAGGCATTTAGTAGAGTTTACGGCCTTCAGTTTTGATTGATTTGTCTTGTAAACAATGTTTATCGGATTTCTTTTCGTACTCATGTGAACGACTTCACACTTCTCATTATTTAGAGTCAATTATCAATTTTTACACCATAGTGATAACTTATTTTGATCGTTCTGCACTTGGTTTTGATCTTCACGTGATTTTCCTAGTCAGTAAATGACGGCATCATCTGCAAACAACATTAGAGAGCTGCTTAGATTTTCTCCCAAATCGTTTATGTAAATAAGGAACAGCAGAGGACCAATAACACTATCCTGTGGAACGCCCGATATCACCTCTTTTTTAGTCGATGCCTTACCATCGATTACTATAAACTTTGTTCTCTCTGACAGGAAATCCCCCAGTCGAACATTTTGGGCCATATACCATAACCACACACTCTGATTAAAAGCCGTTTGTGAGGTACAGTGTCAAAGGCCTTCTGTAAATCAAGAAATAGGAAATCAGTTTGTGATCCCTTGTCGATAGCACTCATCACTTCGTGCAAGTAAAGAGTACTTGTGCATCACATATTGTCTAAATCCATGTTGACCTTGAAATAGGCCTGTAGTTTATTGGGTTCCTCCTACTGCCTTTCTTGAATATAGGTGTGCCCTGTGAAATTTTCCAGTCTTTTGGTTCAGATCTTTCTTTGAGCGAGCGGTTGTATATGGCTTTTAGGTAAGGAGCTATCGCATCAGCATAATCAAACAGAAATCTAATGGGTATACTGTCCGGACCAGAGGACTAGTTAAGTGATTTTAGTTGCTTCACTACTCCGAGGATATCTACTTCAAGGTTACTCATTCTCGCCTCTGTTAGTAATTCGAAATCTGGATTATTGGTTTCATCTTCTTTTGTGAATAAGTTTCGAAAAGCTGTGTTTAGGAGCTCTGCTTTAGTAGCGCTATCATCGGCAGGATAATTACTATAACGTAGTGAGCGTATTGTTTGTGATTTGTCCCTAGCATATTTAACATATGGCCAAAATGTCTTTGAGTGTTCAGTCAAATTTCAAGAAACAGTTTTGTTGTGAAAAGTATTGTAAGAATCTTGCATTGAAGTTCTCGCTAAATTTCGACCATCTACGTAGGATAGCCAATCCTGTTCGTTTAAATTTAGCAACCTTTTTCGTTGTTTTCGCAACAGTGTCTTGACCTGTTTTGTGTACCAAAGGGCATCACCTCCTTCTTTTATTACTTTATTTGGTATTAAACAGTCAATTGCTGTCGATACTACTTTTTGGAATTGGAGCCACATTTGGTCTACACTTTAGTATTTCTATCTACTTTCCTGAACAAATATACTTTCGTCTATTTTTGGTAACTTTGGGGCTTTCGATACTGAATCTCTCTATGATAGCTCTGTGTTCACTAATACCTGTATCCATTTTGATGATTGTTAAGAGATCAGGATTATTTGTTGCTAAGAGATAAGTGTGTTTTGACATCCATCTACAATTCTAGTTGGCTTATGAACTAATTGTTCGAAGTAATTCTCGGAGAATGCGTTGAGTACAATTTTGCACGATGTTTTATGCCTACCTCCTGATTTGAAAATGTAATTTCGCCAACAGATTGATGGTAAATTAAAATCACAGCCATCTGAGTCAGGTTCGTGTTTCCAATTTGACATAGGTTATCTTTGAACCCTTCTGCTATTGTATGTCAGAGTCGGGAGGCCGGTAAAAGGAACCAATGATTTTTACGATTTTCGAGTACAACCTCTACCCATAACAGCTCACGGCAACTTCGCTATAGGATAAACTACTTTTGACGGCGACAAACACGTCTCTGCCTATTTTGTTTAATCTATCCTTTCTGAACCTGTTAGATCTTTTGCAAAAACATCTTTTGATCTTATTTTCGGCTTAAGCCAGCTTTCGCTACCTATAATGATTTCTGTTTCGGTGCTTTCTATTAGCGCTTGGAGTTCTGGTACTTTCCCGACACAGCTACGACAATTTACCAATGTTATACCGATATTTGCTAGATCTATATTTCTCCTGTGATCGACCTGCTTCCTTTGAGACAGACCATTTAGTGTTTCCCAAAACACTCTACCCTAAAAAACCACCCAGTCCACGCCACACAGCCCCCGCTACCCGTGTAGCCGCTTCCTGCGTGTAGTGGACTCCTGACCTATTCAGCGGAACCCGGAACCCCACCACTCGATGGTGCAAGTCGAGGAATCTGCAGCCCACACGGTCGCAGAACCGTCTGAGCCTCTGATTCAGACCCTCCACTGGGTTCTGTACCAGAGGTCCACAGTCGGTCTTGTCGACTGTGCTGCACACGGTGTGCTCTGCTTTCATCTTGCAAGCAACACTGGCAGTCTTTACCACTTCAGATAGCCGCTCAAAACTTGAGAGGATCTCTTCAGATCCTAACGACGTGAGTCACCACCTGCATTTGGCTACACCCTGTACTCCTCATGTCATCTGGAAGGACCCGTTCAACATGTAGAATGACTCCGTCCGGTATGCACACGGAGTGCACGTTGGACTTCTTTCCCTCTTTGGCAGCCATCTATCTAACGGCCTCCATTACCCGCCTAACGTTGGAGCTCCCAACTATGAGCAAACCCACCCACTGTGAAAGCCCGGACCTAGCAGGCTGCATGGTGACTTCAGGATCAGCGGCACCATCCGGCTCAGGAACATTGTCCTGAACAGATAGCGCCTGAATCCTGTACATAGGACTCGGTAGTCTTGGGGTAAAGCGTCCCACTGGAAAGCGAAGGGTCGCGAAGGGTCGCGAAGGGTCGCGAATATTTTCTGTCTGCGTTTTAACCCATCCTTCACCTCTCAATTCGGATTCCGCGTTAAGCTGTAGGTCCCCTTTGCCCGGTTGGATAACTGGGGTAGGCTAGGGACACGCAAGTAGCCGAAGTGGCGTCCAATTGAAAGACTTGCACCAGGGCAATGAGCCACACGAAATTTTTATTATTACTTCTGAATGTGAAAATATTTTGCTAGCACCCACCAATAAAATAAGAGAAATCAGATGGAAAACCGAACGATTTGTGTGTTCTTTCTTCCCGCGCGCTATTAGAGAAAGGAACGGTGGAGAAAATGTGATTTGCAGAGTCTCTAAGTAGATGTAGCTGTAGATGTATCTGTGTTCCATCTGCAGCTAGAATCCAGGCAGCACGCCGGCATGCCAGAGGCGCACGCAGTGGTGTGGGGCTGGCAGTTGTCGACTGCACTGGACTGGGCTGGGCTGGGCTGGAGTGAGTGGCTTCGGCCCTCCGGGCCTTATCTCTATTGGTTTCCGATACCTGCCGACGGCCTCCATTGCCGTCCCGGTAGAGGCCTCGCATGCAGCTGTCCATCGTATCGTCGGTCGTCACGCACAACAGTTACGGCCACATGCCACGTAATACTGGAACGTCATAATAGTCGGGTAATACTCTTTCAGCAGTTACTATCCCGTAATCGATCCGTCTCTTCCTACGTTGGTTTCGATATTGGGAGTAACTTCTCAAAACGCGATTAGTCCACAAATAAACATTTTACAGAAGGAGCAAAGAAATAGTATTAGGCAAAGTTATGCAGTAAATTAGGATATGTGCATGAGTATTTATTAAGCTTCAAGAAGTTAAAAGAATGGAATCACTGAGACAAATCTCACTCTTTATTTAAAAGTCAGTGTTGTCAAC
Source organism: Locusta migratoria (assembly GCA_026315105.1). Lineage (NCBI taxonomy): Eukaryota > Metazoa > Arthropoda > Insecta > Orthoptera > Acrididae > Locusta > Locusta migratoria. The sequence continues at coordinate 225,468,378 of CM048747.1, read as the reverse complement.
TGAATTTTTAAAACCAGCCGAAAGGACATAATGTGGAAACAAATTTAGATACTGAAAAAAAAAAAAAAAAAAAAAAAAAAAAAAACAAGAACCCAGTCTTTGTCCTTTATTTACACCAATAATACAAAAAACAAATGTAGCAGGAATACGTGTCCTGTCCTGCTGTAGACTAAGTGTCTGTAGATATTCATCCTATTTCTGATACAGGGATGCTATAGCATTTCAATCTTCCGTCTTTGTGTCCACGAGGAGGCTCAAACTCAAGAATTTCAGGATCCTTATCAAGGTATCTAAAAGATTTAAATAGTACATGTTTACGTGGACTCCTATCCAGAAATGAAATAAAACACATAGTTAGTGTGTGCGGTAAAATCAGTTTAGCAGACAAATGTCTCCATCTGCCCTATCTGCCTTTTCACAGCGTCTTTCTGCCGCTCCCTGGATTCAGAGCTGTGGTCCCCCAAACGTCAGTCATATTTTTCACAAACAGCAAGCTCACAGTTAAACAAGGTACTGGGTAGCCAATCTTTTCATGTGACAATATACTGGCCACAAAAATAAGTGGTTCGGTTACAAAACAGGTACATCGTAGTGAAGTATTAAAACGTATTCTGTGTTGGCGCCACAGATTTTATTTGTCTTACTGAAAAACTTTCGTTAGTAGTCGGTAGAAATGAACTTATCATGATTTGAATCAGTTTCTCTGATGGACTTATTGCGCTTTGAACCGAAAGTAGAAATTTGCACCTGACTTAAACGGTTAAAATATCGTTTTGAATGAAAAAACATCATAGATCGATGTATCACACTCTGTGAAGTAGAAACTCGCTTCAAACTAATTTTTGTCTGCGAGTGAACGTATCGCGTTTTGAAACGTCACTCCTCATATACAATCAGACTCATGAACACCCAATACTGACATAGTCTTAAACATAGTCAGTATAAGCTCAATCGATTAAAATGTTCGGATCATTTTTTTAAATAGAAACTTCCAGTCCATTTAAATTGAATTCAATTTAGTGAGTGTCATTTTTCTGCACTCTAGGCACATCGATAAATTTGTGAAGCTATTTTTGGACGAATAAGGTGATCAAGTTACCTATTTTACGGGATTTACGGTTATGCAGTAGACGATGTCACTTCATCGCATTCACAACGCTTCCTTTGGTTGGTCAACTTCTTGGTCTGAAGGAGATTTTACTGTGAGTATTGCGATAATTGAGAAAATGAAACACTGTTCAGATTATACAATACAAGAGAAAATGTTCCAGCAATCATGGTTCTACAAACTATCCAAATATTTCATTACGAGCCGTCTCTGACTTAGATATGAAATATTTTTTCGTCAATTATAAACCAGTAAACCCCTGCTTACTTACAGAATCTAAAAATTACGTAAAATATTTTCAGTCGTCTGATTACTTTATAAATCAGTCAATCTGTTTAATATTTGACGTTGAACAGTTTAGTTCCAAAAACGATTTGAAATTTTTTTTTTCAACTTTGTTGAATGTGGTTAATTTATCTCATTATAAAACAATGGGTGAATATGATATCATTAACTTCAAGAAATTGCTAGTATTTCACGCATCTGAATTTTATGTCCAAATGTTCAAGTGTTTGTTAAGCTTATGGGACTGAAGTGTGGGGTCATCAGTTCCTAACTTACAAACTACTTATTTACTAAGTTATACTAAAGACAGCGCAAACATTCATGCCCCAGGGAGGATTAGAATCCCCGACGCCGCCTCAATGCGCTCGGCCACTCCGCAGCGGCGATGTTCATGACTTCAAGCAAAATGTTCAGATGTTCGTAAATCTAAGGTACTTAACTACGGTGGTCATTAGTCCCTAAGCTTACAAACTACTTACACTAACTTAAAGTAACTTATGCTAAGGACAACACAAACACCCATGCCCGAGGAGGACTCGAACCCCAGACGGCGAACGGCCGCGCGCACCGCAGCTGGGCGCCTTAGTGCACACGGCTACTCTGCCGTGGCTAACTTCATGCATCCTGAAATATGCATCGCAGCATAATATCATTTTGCAGGTACTCAATCATGCATAAATTGCCTGTAAAACGTATTGCATTTAGGGTTGATGTGCAACACTTTCCGTGGCGGAGTGACCGATCACATTGAGTCACTATGCTCCGATGCGCGAGGTATTTCCCCGTCGGGGGTTCGAATCCTCTTACGTTAAACTTATGGGACTTAACTGCGCGGTCATCAGTCCTTAAATTTACGAACTACTTGTACATTAACTTACACGAGGGAGGATTCGAACCTACGAAACGGGAGGCCGCGCAAACCGCAACGTGGCACTCCAGACCGCTCGGCTACTCCCGCGCGGCGTTCGAATCCTCCCTTGGGCATGGATATTTATGCTGTCTTTAGTATAAGTTAGATTATAAATAGTTTTAGGGACTGATGATCCCGCAGTTAAGTCCTATAAGCTAACAAACATTTCAACCTTTTTATTCATTTATTTATTTCTCAGCAGTTTGAAACGTCATGCCTGAATCTAAAATTTTGCTCCACGAACACCTAAAATGCAGTAAGCGAGATAACGTTTTTCCGCTCAGCATTTTGTCGAAAGCCTGGGAAGCCAACACTTTCAATTAAATGTTCAAATGTTTATAAATATATCGGACCAAACTGCATGGTCATCAGTCCGTAGCTTACAAACTACTTAAACTAAACTAACCTAGGGACAACACACACACACACACACACACACACACACACACCCATGCGCCAGGGAGGACTCGAACCTCCACGGCGAGCAACCGCGCGCTCCGCAGCGAACGCTTTAGACCGCTCGGTTACTCCACCGCGGCGCCAACACTTTCTGAAAGGTTTGAAATTACGTACATGGTTTGTTAGAGGTGAGTTAGTGGTGTCAGTTTCAAAACCTCGAAGAACTGGTAATCTGCACACTGCCAGTTATGCAACTTCAAGAAAATACAAAAGAAAAACTCAAGAATGGAAAGAGGGAGACCGCCGACAACACGGTATCAAGGAATTCAGACACCAATCAGAAGAAGAAATATTGAAGAAAGTGTATGGGCATATCGACAAATGTGGTGAAAGAAAACAATATTTTATGTGTATTCATGGGTTACCTGAAAACCTAAACTGAATTATACTGTGAAACCGGGCGATAAGAAAAACAAATAAAACAAAAATAATGAAAACACAGGGAGTATCTAAGACTTACCTTAGTGTATTACCCTCTCAACGTAACATTATACATCTTAATGAACATTTCATCATAACCTTTAAAATATTTAAACTCTGTCAATAATTAAGTGAAATATCAATTTTTTGCTCCTGTAAGAGTTAAGCAACTTGCAGCTGCCATCCTCTTCTAGGAAATGGAGTTGTCACTTAGAGGTATATTTGATAGATACAGGCCTTTTTTTTCTGTAAGTCCTCAACGACCTCCGCTGAAGTTTCATCTGTGACGTACCCTTAAGGAGAAGTACAATACAAACAAGGAAACATTTCACTTTAAGAGGTGGGAGATGCACTAAACGGTGCTTAGAATACCAAACGCTTCTCAAATCACAGTGCTCTGTGCCATTTGCTTGAGAAACGTAGCATTCCACCACAAGTGACATCTTAATAGAGAGTAAGAAAGTTACTACCATGGTAGAGAAAACGTACGTAAGTCAGTGATGTCAGTGCATCATTTCGTTTTAATCAATAGTGCATAATCCATCTGCTTCAATCTATATATTTATATAAATGAATGTTTGTCTGTATGTCCTATATGAGTTCATAAACCATTCATTCGATTGCAATGAAATTTTGGTAAACTGTTAACCGTACGCCCACGAAGGTTCCTGACCCAAAATCAAAAGAGCACGACACGTAGCTTAGGAGATATGACGTCATAAATAATGAGAGGGCACCGCGTGAGATCACCCAGATTTATGCGTCAATTATTGGAAAATGGGAGTAGTTAGGGATCTGCAACAAAGTTTGTATGTAATATCGGACGTTTTTGAAGCGTTTTGTAACTGAACCTCCCCCCCCCCCCCCACACACACACACACATACACACAAAATGATGAAACGAAAAGATGTCTACCGCTCACAACAGTTTCGCTGTATATGACATAAAACTGTCGCATATGGCATGACGTTTTATCAAATAAAGTTAGCTTCACAGATGTGCATGTTATTATTTATATTTTTCTTCAAGTCCCCCTTAATTCTCTTGTATCCAAAATTAAACAATCTGTTTTCTTAATCTCTATCTATATAAAAGCGAAAGGACACTCACTCACTCAATGACTAAACACCAAAATCTCGAAAACTACTTCACCTATGAAACTGAAATTTGACAGGAATGTAGTTTATAGGTAGAAACGTCAGCTTATTAGCTTATGCTGTATGAAATAAAACTGGGATATTTGAGAACAACAAAGTACGGTTTACAATGTGACCCTGCGTTTCCATTGCTTAGAAATCTATAGTTGTGTTCCGATATTGATGAAATATTGCACACTCTACCTAACAACAAGAATAATTTCACTGTCTGTATAAAATTTATTTCGGTGCATGATGCAGGGTATTTAACTTACGAAATTTTACAAAATGCATAGTTTTCCTCTACTCCTTATGAATTTTTACACACATGACATTTAAACCAAGTGGAAGATTACTGGGCACATAAATGTTTTTTTTTTTTTTTTTTTTTTTTTTTTTTTGTACATGTGAAGTACGAGAGTTTAGGATAAATAAACAACCGGGCAACGCCGGGTTTACAGCTAGTAAATTATAATAGCGCTGTAATGATCGTTCACATTGGTGATATCGATATTAATTTTCAAAGTTTTTCTTCTCGACGATTTCTTTTTACTTTCGGCGTTTGTTACCGTGGGATAGAAAAGATTAGAAGGTTTGTTTTCTCACCTCTTCCTGGAAGCATAAACAAGATATCACTCCAGACTTCCATGGATTGTTATCGTATTGAAGTAAGTGCGCATGGCTCTAATTTATCACTTGAATAATGTAAATTCAACCCCTTGTCCTAGTTTGGTAGGTACTTCGCCCTGCCACATGAAAATGTTCAGTAATTCCACAGAAAACCTAGAATTGGGATTGGACGCCATTTCGATTGCTTCGGTTAGTTTAAACAGTCATTACTCATATACAGTTTCAAGACCTACAATCATTTTTCTTGTCAATTTTATGAGGTCCGTTTGTTCATCTGTTATCAACATTTACGTTATTTATTTCAAATTATCTATTACGATGAATCACGCTCACATGCACTAAGCATGACTGTTTTTGTTTATCAATCCGGTATCCAAATGATCATCTCGGCAGGAATTATTTGGCATCTTTCCAGAACTAGAATCACCAACTACAACATCGCACCGCCAAGAGCGTAGAGATCAATCAGGTACTATTTTGCCGAATTATCTGTCTTACCATGCCATTTGCAAGTTATTCAGAGTTTTAATTGTAGTTATTTACAACATTTTATCACCATAATGCCACTATTCCGTTTAGAATACACAAGTATGGTTATTTCTAACACCAAACTTTATGTAATGCCTGCAATGCCTAGGCGGCGTCGCTATCGGCGTGTTAGGACACATGATCCTGTTTATAAGACGTTGAAAGCTGTAGAAATTAATTTGATTGGTGCTTACAGTCATCAACAATTTATAGACGTTTCTCAAGTTTATAAAATGTTCAAATGTTTGTAGAGCTTATGGGACTTAACTACGGCGTCATCAGTCCCTAAACTAACAAACTACTTATGAACTAGCTAATACTAAGGACGGCACAAATATCCATGCACGAGGGGGGATTCGAACCCCCGACCGTAGTGACCGTGCAGACCGTCACTGGAGCGCCTCAGTCCTCTCGGCCACCGCGGCCGGCTCAAGTTTATAGTAGAAGTACTCGGTTGAGTATTGCTACTGTTTGGGGGACATGTCCGAAAGAACAGACGCCACAAATATGTAACTTAATATTCCGATGACGAGCAATAATCTTTTGTTCTTTACGGAGGGACTCCTAGGCCCTTACTCTTCCGGGAATCCGTTTACAAAACTAAGACTTTGAGTAATAGTAGACAAGGTAAAGCTGAGAATTTGTATCTGATCGGAAGCGTACTTCGTGCAGATGTGGCGAGGGCAGTGTCCCCCGTGGTGTAGTGGTCAGCACAACTGCCTAGAAAGCAGGAGACCTCGGTTCGAATGCCGGCTGGGTACAAGTTTTCAGCTTTACCCATTTCGCAGTTAACGTCATACATTCCGTGAATACCAAACTTTACTCACATTAAATATCGGTCCTCAGAGTACAGATAACGGAATTTCGATGCTGTGGCTCGTAGCGTCCGCTGTGTTGGGCCGCTGTTATTGGATGGATTTCTGTGCATCTGCAGTCGTGTTTGAACTCATAAACGGATGGAATCCACTCCAAGGGACCCTTGTGGCTGGTGCTATACTGCAGTGTCGCAACTGAATCTACGAGCCTCTGTTTTAACCCGAAAGCATTGGCGTGTCAAGACGGCAAGCATGGTGCGACAGCGAGTGGTTTAGAACAGCACTGTACCAATTTCACAAAAAAAATATAAAGAATGTATCTAGTCTCTGGCGTCCAAAGTTCGTAGAGATTTTCCATAAAAAATGGAACTATGGGAAAGGACTCGGGGGTCTCAAGTGGACAGTGCATACTCCGGTGGACATCGCTGTAAATAATAAAGTTCCTCTACCTCGTTACAAAGACGGCCAACTCCATTCGCTTATAATTTGAGTTAATGATAGATACCAACAGCGGATAGCAAAGGGAATCCGCACTGTTGTAGTGGATACTTACGAAAAGGGGATGAATTATTTTAAAATCATGTTTAAACATTTGCCTTGGTTATAAAAGTGGCCATCCCTAAAATATGTTGCTAACAAAAATAGTCACACCCACCAAGCATCACTCACGGTTCCTGACAAGCTAATGATAATTTTAGAGTCGCGTTGACAAAAAGTGTGAACTTCTCTCTTAAAGCATACTAAAATTACTCCATCACAGAATATTGCCAATTAACCTTTCTTCAACAGTACCATTTATGCGAAAGTAGTTTTTTCTGTCTCTTTTTACTGCAACGGAGATGGCCGTCTTGTCGTAACTAGGCAACAGATTTTATCATGGTAGGTATAGTTACTTTAAAAAAAACCAGTTTCAATATAATTCCTAATTTATTAATAATTCATGAGTCGTGGGGTTAAAACAGAATGGAAGAGAGCTATCGCACATCTCATTAAAGGCACGTTTTTACTTTCAAAATCACTTCCGCATTCAAGTAATCCAACATCAAAAGGAAAACCAGTATCAATTTCACTTGATGATGTGGGTACGTTAATGTAATAATATGCATTTCGCCAAGTATATTGCAACAGAGGGTATAATTTTGTGCAGAAAACTGAACGTAAATCAGAGAGTGAAGTTCGGTGATGAAATAATGACCATGTATTTCTTTTACTTTGTTTTAACCACTTGGCTGAAATCCCGATCTGCAGTTTGAGGACTAACGCAAGCACTATCAGCTGTGACGCATATTAGTGTTTGGCGCTGTTGTAATTACTTCAAGCAGAGGTTCCTTTGGCACTGTTGATCGAATGTTTACTGACCTACTGACGTAACAGAATCACATGTAATTTCCCGCCTGGTATCGATATCTTGTTACTTTGCTTCCTTGTATTAAAATGTCACTTTTGGTAAATTGAACTGTTTTGCATGGAAATTGCACTAAAATCATAGAGTGTAATCCTGAGCAAGGTTTTATGCTATTCCTACCGCCTGAGGTTATGACGTCTTTTGTAAGAATGTTATATGTTAGAGTTTACTATATTTTCTTACCTGAGTACATAGGTGTTACAAGCATAATTCTAGAGTTTGGAATCACTACAAACTCTTTCAAGGCCCGCTACTAAACCACAACGGTGTACAACCCTCTGCTCGAACTTCAGCCACATAACCAGGTGTCCTGTACACTTCATGTTTGATGAGGGAGCACAAAGATTAATTCGGTAGACCTATTTTGCCATTTCCCCATGAATTGCTCAGGTATGTAATGTAAGATCAAGAAGAAAGCGATTTAATAGAAAGATGTTTACAATTCAAGAAACATTTGTAGATTGTGGTGCACCGGTTTATTTTTTCCTTTTATTTAAACTTGTTTCTGATTTTTTTTCCAGTTTTTCTTTTAAAAATTCCTTACATAACAAAACTAAATTTTTTACGTAACAGAGTTTATAAAAAATATGGGGTCTCACTAAGTTTCAAAAAACTTCTAGAACAAATTACAACTGTTTCAGGAATATAACTTATGCTTATTTTATGTAATGCTTGAAATGTAGGTGCTTGTCCTGTATGTATGTTCATTATTCTCAGTGATAATTGTAGTTGCAGTGTAACCGGTTTTTCTTCTTTAGTCAGACATATCTACCATTAACAAAATTAATTCTTTTATATCCTCATGCACTGGGCTTTACTTTTTGAAACTGACAGCGAAGTTTCGTGTGGCGTACGATAATCGCAGACGGCTTTCCCGACTGAATGTAAATTTACTTCTATACTTACTGTCCGCTAATTGTAGAACTTGCAGATTCATTTTAGTCTTATCTGACGCAGTATTTTTTCATCAACAGGCTTAATGTTCATGTTCAATTTTTTACCGTCCTTGTTAAATGAAGATTACGCACAGCCACAAAGCTTATGGTATTTAACTGCGGGATCATCAGTCCCTAAACTTATGAACTAGCTTATACTAAAGACAACACAAACATCCATGCCCGAGGGAGGATTCGAACCTTCGGCGCTGGAGTCCGCACGATCCGTAACGTGGAGACACTTTGAATAGCTCCCTTAGATTGTTCGCGGATGATGTTGTCATTTAGTGAAGTCAACAGAGGATCAAAAGCAACTGCAAAGATGGTGCAAAAATTGGCAATTAACACTAAATAATGAAAAGTGTGAAGTAGTGAACATGACCACTAAAAGAAATCCGCTGAACTTCAATTACACGAAAACAGTCAAACCTTAAGGCTATAATTTCTACGAAATACCTAGGATTTACAATTATGAACAACTTAGACTGGAGAGAACACATAGAAAATATTGTGGGGAAGGCGAACCAAAGGCTACGTTTCATTAGAGGAACACTTCGAAGATGCAACAGGTCCACCAAACAGACTGCCTACATCACACCTGTGAGTCCTCTCCTGAAGTACTGTTGCCCAGTGTGGGACCCTCACCAGGTGGGACTAACGGAAGACATTGAGAAGGTTCAGAGAAAGGCAGCTCGTTTGGTTTTATCACGTTACAGGGGGGGGGGGGGGAGCGTCACGGAAATGTCGCACGATTTGAGGTGGAAATCATTAAAAGAACGACGTTATTCGTTGGGGCGAGTTCTATTAGTGAAATTTCAAACACTGTCTTTTACTTCTGAATGTGAACATATTTTCCTAGCACCCACCTACATAGGGAGACATGACCATCTCAATAAAATAAGAGAAATCTGATCGAGAACGGAACGATTGAGGTGTTCTTTCTTCCCGCGCGCTATTCGAGAATGCAACGGTAGAGAAAGGTTATGAAAGTGGTTAATGAACCCTCTGCCAAGCACTTAAATGTGACTTCCAGAGTATCTATGTAGATGTAGATGTGGCACTCCTGACCGCTCGGCTACTCCCGCGCGGCATACAGCCACATCAAGAGAACTATCTTTCCAGCTTTGGCTTTCGTTACAAATTTAATATAAACGCGGTAAGTCCACTCACGGTCAAGAAACTAGTTTGATCCGAATTTCTACTCTACAAAGTGTGCTACATTCAGCCCCCGGACGCAGATGATACCGCGCTCCCGGATGTTGTTCCTACGGCGAGACTCTTGACCACTGTAATTTGGTCGAACTGGATCTGCGAGATTACAAGAAAGTAACTCGGGCGTCCAATTTTTTAATTGTCAGCGTGCTCTCGTGAAAGCAATTTTTTAATCTGAGGCAACTTCCCAGAAATAAATTGGTCCCCATCCTCAGGTTCTGACCAAGGTTTTCGGGAGGTTTCCCCTGGTTGTAAGGCGTATGACAGAAGTGGTAATTCCCTGCCACTTATTCCCAATTAGGATCCCCCTTTGCCCCACAATCAGCTTGTCTGATAATTGGGTGAATAGAAGCGCGACTCTTTATGGGACGCATCTCAAATAACCTTTTCCATTCCTGGCAGTGGAGGATGAAAATAATAAAGTGTTTTATTTTTACACTAGTTGTAGTTTTTGTTTCATTGGAAATTATATTTTAACCCTTTAAATCAGGGGCGAAATTTGAATTTCGCTGCAAAGTGCAGTAAGTGTGTTAGTGAAGTTGTTTCAAGTCGCGGTAAGTCCGTTTATTGCTGATTGCTAACGAAATTGCGTTATTATGGTATATTGCCCCAATTGTGCGACTGGATAGGGCATCTCCTGTCAGAGAGGACACAGTTTGCAGTAATCGACGGTAAGGCATCTACTAAAACAGAGTTGATATCGTTCCACAGGGTAGTTTAATTCGTCCTCTGCTGTTCCTTATTGACACACGATTTGGAAGAAAATCTAAGCAGCTCTCTCAGGTTCTTTGCAGATGACGCCGTCATTTAACTTCTAGTAAAATCATCTGAAGATCAAAACCAACTGCAGAACGATCTAAATAAGATATCACTATGGTGTAAAAGTGACAGTTGAGTTTAAATAATAAGTGTGAAGTCGTCCACGTGAGTACGAAATGAAATCCGTTAAACTTTGTTTTCAAGATAAATCAATCAAAAGTGAAGGCTGTAAACGCCACTAAATACCTAGAAATTACTATTACTTCAGACTTAAACTGGAAAGAACACGTAGATAATGTCGTGGGAAAGGTCAACCAGAGACTGCGTTTTGTTGGCAGAACCCTTAAAAGATGCTACAGAACCACTGTACGTAACAAGAGCTTTGTTTTGTCACTAAAATTAGCAAATAAGGTCCGTGTGAACTACCGGTTACTCCCTGCTACAAAACTTGCTGGTCCAAACTGAGAACTGACTCGTTTCTAATTACTTCAATAACAGGAAGTTAATATTATATTGGTCAATATACATAGCAGCTCACACGTTATTACACACGTACATTAATAAGCAAGCCACCACAATTAAAGTTATCTTAGAAAGGTGGTTAAGAAAACATTTATGGCGCAACGGTATTTAGACATATGAAAAATTGCATCTGAGCTTGTGCTCAGCACTCGTGAAGAACAATATTAAACAAAATATGGAAGGTGGTCTGAAACTACAATTTATAGGCAACCACTAAAGAGACTGAATACACTACGCTTGTCCGCTATATTTTGGAGTATTGCTGCCCAGTGTGGGATCATTATCAGGTGGTTTTAACGGAGGACATCGAAACTGTCCAAAGAAGGGCAGCTCGTTTTGTATTGTCACGATACAGGGGAAACAGCGTTACGGAAATGATACAGAATCTGCGATGGGAATTATTACAACAACGGCGCTTATCGTTGCGGCGTAGACTACTTACGAAACTCTAATCGCCAAAATTCTACTCCGAATGGGAAAATATATTGTTCACTGCCACTCACATAGGTAGCAATGATAATCTGAAATACGAGAAATCAGAGCTGGAACGGAGAGATTCAGGTGTTCTTTTTACCCGCGCGCTATTCGAGATTGGAATGGGAGATAAATAGTATAAAGGTGGTTCAATGAAACATCTGCCAGACACTTAAATATGATTTTCAGAGTATCCCATGTAGGTAAAGGAAGTAACTTCGTAAAGAAATTTAAATTCTTTCGTCGAAAATTTCGAGATATTTCGAATGACATTGAAGGATAATATGATCAAAGAATTTTGGTGGAAAATAATTTTAATTAGTCAGATACTAATAAATAATACTGTCCGATGTTACCCCTCTGATGGGGTAATTTCGGACGGCAACAATTTTTTGAGATACTTGAAAAAATAATGGCAGTGGATTGGGCAGCGCGGTTGGATTGTAAAGCTCATGGTCAGTGGTTCGGAACCAGCCATAACAAAATATTTTTTCTCCTTTTTTCCTAAAAGGGTTACGTGTTGCGTGCATAGATATTATCACAATAGTAGCGTGGTTAATCATATCACTATAATTTTTATTATTTTTATCCGACATGTTTGCAAAAAATTACAAAACTACATATCTAAAGTGGGCCGTAAAACATGTCAGTGCGATTTTTTGTTTCTAGTATTTTTATCTTTTTCTCTGTCATTATCAACCTTAACAGATGTATGAAGCTAAGTCCTTGAACAGCAGCGAGCGATGCTACAGAGCGGCTACACTGTATGTTGGTACGCCTACCGTTAGCCGGCTATTTCGGCAGAAAACGTGAGCCTGTACTTTCACGGGCCGCCGCGAGAGGAATTCCTCGGAATGGGAGTGACTGCATTCAGGACGTTAGACGCGGTCCAACGCGCCGATGTCCGTTACGAGGCGGGGGAGCGCCCCGAGCGAAGCGACACGACGCGAGCCTAACAACTCGCGCTGGCTGGGCTGCCGAGCAGGGGACCTCGGAGGAATGGGCGACTGCGGCTGTTGGGTAGCGTCGATGCATCGAGTTTCCGGACCCTCCGTACGTTATGGGACTGAAAGCAAATAAAACTTTTATCCATTGTGTTCGAACCTGAGACTGTATCTTGAAATAGGTTTCAGAAATTACTGCAACCAGTCGCCTTTATCCTTCTTAATGAAGATTTATTAAACCATGGCCGGTTTCAAGCTGCCTAGCAGCTCATCATCAGATGGTATATGCATTTAGTGCAAATTACATTTGTTTCTGTGGTAGGGCAGGAATCGAGAAAAAGTAGACACTAATTGTGGTATGTTACACTGATTAATTACAATATAAGTTCGTCTTCAAGATATTGCTTACAGTTACAGTGGCGTAACTAGCACTTGGCTTTGGGAGGGGGGGGGATAGACCTGTTTTGCGAGCAAAATTTTAGTCAGTTTCCAGACAGACTACCATCTACCACTCCGTTGAAGAAACTAATTCACTCCGATCCAGTGAAAGCTTATGGGAAAACACCCCAAGTTTCCAATCTTTACCTTTACCAGATTGCTGTTGTACGATTTCTTTCCTTCTTTTTTTTTTCTTTTTTCTTTTTCTTTTTCTTTTCGGGTTCTGGGGGGGGGGGTTCTTCTATCCCCCTCATCCCCCCATAGTTACGCCACTGTACAGTTATGAGATTCACATTTGGTTTGTCCAAGCGTGTTCGGATTTTGGTTAGTATTTCACAACACTGCCCTTCCATCAGCACACCACAGCAATTCCCACGACTTTCAAGTGGTCTGGCTGTGTGTATATATCGTCTGATGATGAGCTGCTAGGCAGCTTTAAACCATCCATGTTTTAATAAATCTTCATTAAGAAGAAAAAGGCGAATGGTTGCAGTAATTTCTGAAACCTATTGAACGCTAATACTTTCACATGTACAGTGACCGTGAATTTGTAAATAACAGCAAACTGCTTTAACCTTTTCATTCCCACATTACAAAATCTGCTTTGGAAAAAATAAAATTCAGTATTTTATATTTTAACACAATGCGCCAAAAATAAAAGAATGTTCTTTAATATATTTGACCGACGATTATAATGTTTATGTCATGTTTTTCATGCACAACACACATTTGTATCATCTTATATTATTACTTCGGAAGTTATTTTGTTGATTGTTAGCACTGTCAGATTAATAATGCCAGCATAATGTTCACCACAACAACAAAGACAAAACAATTCACAGCTGAAACAGAATAACACGAACCATACGCACAGTCACACTCGTGGCCCAATACAGACTGCAGCGTAAAACAAGTCGGAGAGATTAATGCCCCCGAAGTTGATACATGCACCACCAAGCAGCAAAACGTCGTTCTACAAGCATTATTGTTGTTTATTTAATAAAAATCCAGCTTTTATATCTGGAAACCACGTTACTGGCCTCTAATTCAAATTTACTGAATTTGCTGGAAAAAACCTAAATATACATATTAATAGTACTCACTTATATCTATCATTTGACACCTTGTTCGTAATATTTGGTTAAGCCGTTTTCAAGATATATCGTTTACAAAATTGTTATTTTATAATTATTTTTAATTATTAAAGTGACAGGAGGCGCGTTTATATCAGTCTTTATCTTTGAAATCAGCCTACGCTCTCCTTTGTATCATTTATGGATCAACAGTTATTAAATTTTAGGTGGTACATTGCATATTTCTCCAAGGCCAAACAGAGCTTCTCCCGCCGATCGCCACTGGGTGTATAACGGCCTGGATATTCGTCACGTGTATATACACTAAGCCAGCGACCAGAAAGCTCGTTTGACAGATAAGAGGTGCCGCTGTCTATTGACTAACCCATGTACTACGATGACACAATAGCTGTCAAAACACATCACGATTCCCGCCGTTGTGCGCGATTTACCACAGGATTGCAGACTTCAAGTGTCCCCACGAAGCTGTCCCCTTACAAGCTCCACCTGGAATTTCACTCTGGCTTTTGTCTCCGCTGTGCACACCTTCACCTAGCTTCATTGGTACACCAAGCTGTCGTAGGATCTTGTACATACTTAATCTGTGGATGCTGTCAGAAGGCTTTGAGAAATCCCCAAGTGTCACCAGAAACAGATGGTTGAATTCATAGCACATTCCTCAGATTTGCTTCATGGTGAAAATTTAATCATTGATCTATATTCCAGTCCGGAAGCCTGCCTGGTACTCTCCTTCAATATCTGATGCATATGGCTGAAGCTTTTAAAGTCGCGGCAGAATAGCCGTGCGCACTAAGGCGCCTAGATGCGGTACGCGCGGCTGTTCGCCGTCGGGGATTCGAGTCCTACCTTGGGCATGGGTGTTTGCATTGTCCTTAGCATAAGTTACTTTAAGTTAGTGTAAGTAGTTTGCAAGCCTCGGGACTAATGACCAACGTAGTTCCCTTAGATTTACAAATATTTGAAGATTTTGAAGCTTTTCAAGAAGATATGTTAAAAAAATGTTTGTATAGCTTATTGGACTTAACTACGGGGTCATCAGTCCCTAAACTTACAAGCTACTTATGAACTAGCTAATCCTAAGGACGGCACAAATATCCATGCCCGAGGGAGGCCGTGCAGACCGTGACTGGAGCGCCTCAGTCCCCTCGGCCACCGCGGCAGGCCTTCAAGAAGATATGACTTTATATGGTACACTAAAGAGAGAGGTGCATTTGTAGTTGTTACAAGTCCTATTACTATTGTTTTTATTCAGTAGGAAAATGCTTGCTGATTTCTGTTCCTCTGGAATTTCCTTCTTTTCCTATTTGTTCTCCGAATGCGAAAATATATCGTTGACTCCTATTTACGTAGGGGAAAATGATAAGAGAAGAGAGAGCAGAGCTCGAACGGAGGGATTTCAGTTTTCTTTGTTCTTGCATGGTACTCGAGAATGAAATAGTAGACCAATAGCATGCAAATGGTTCGATGAAGTCTCTGTCACGCACTTCAGTCTGATATGCTTAGAAACGATGTAAATGTAGATGTAGAAAATTTATGTAGCACCATTATGTTTTGAAACATAGGTCTAAGGAATCATCGATCTTAATATAGGTAACTAGCTGTAAACCCGGCGTTGCGCGGGTTTTTATTTATCCCACACACTCGTAGTCCACATCCCTTTCCGCCCTCTCTCTGCATCCACCTGTTTCTCTCCCATCTCCCTGTTCGTTTCTACCTTTCGGACAACAATTACACACAGACCATTGCGTTCTGTAGATTTCGCTGCAGAGTGAAATATTAACACGCACACACACACACACACGTAGAATTTTATATACAAAAATAACCTTCCATCACAATATACTCCACCCTGTTATCATTATCAACCCTCAAGCAACAATGCAACCAATAAAACCATTTTCAAAGAGTAAATATAATTTTCAAAGAGTAATTATTTTTCCGCATTTCGCCTTATATTCTTCAAATTACTAAATATCTATCAGGTCACTCCAAAACCGTGCCTAAAACGTTCCTCAAGTATAAATTATTAACTGTACAAATATTTATGTCTCGGCGTCTTGTTGTTCGGACGTGATATTCGTACACCGAACATTCACTTTAATTTATAGATAAATAGCTATCCGTTACTTTTCCCGAGGACATGCAGCTCTACTGTATGAAAATATGATGATGGCATCCTCTCGGGTAAAATATTCCGGAGGTAAAATAGTCCCCCATTCGGATCTCCGGGCGGGGACTACTCAGGAGGATGTTGTCATCAGGAAAGACAATACTGGCATTCTACGGTTCGGAGCGTGGAATGTTAGATCCCTTAATCGGGTAGGAAAATTAGAAAATTTAAAAAGGGGAATGGGTAGGTTGAAGTTAGATATAGTGGGGATTAGTGAAGTTCGTTGGCAGGATGAACAGGATTTCTGGTCAGGTGAGTACAGGATTATAAATACAAAATCAGTTGGGGGTATCACAGGAGTACGACTGATAATGAATAAGAAAATAGGAATGCGGGTAAACTACCATGAGCAGCACAGTGATCGCATTATCATTATCAAGATATACACGAAGCCAACACCGACGACAGTAGTACAGGTTTATATGCCAACTAGCTCTGCCGATGATGAGGAGATCGAAGAAATATATCAGGAGCTAAAGGAAATTATTCAGACAGTCAAGGGAGAGGAAAACTTAATTGTGATGGGAGACTGGAATTCGGTAATAGGAAAAGGAAGAGAAGGAAAAATAGTAGGTGAATATGGACTGGGCAAAAGGAATGAAAGAGGAACCCACCTGGTAGAATTTTGCACGGAACATGATTTAATCGTAACAAACACGTGGTTTAAGAATAACAAAAGAAGGTTGTATACTTGGAAGAGACCAGGAGACACAGGAAGGTATCAGATAGATTTTATAATGGTAAAACATAGATCCCGGAACCAAGTTATAAACTGTAAAACATACCCAGGTGCAGATATAGACTCTGACCATAACTTGTTAGTCTTGAACTGTAGGCTGAAACTGAAAAAACTGCAGAAAGGTAGGAAAATAAGGAGATGGGACCTAGATAAACTGAAGGAACGTGAAGTTCTGGAGAATTTCAGAGGGAGATTTAGGCAACAATTGACAGAAACAGGGGGAAATAAAACAGTAGAAGAGGAATGGGTAGCATTAAGAGATGAAATAGTGAAGGCAGCAGAGGACAAAATAGGTAGAAAGGCAAGACCTACAAAAAATCCTTGGATATCACAGGAGATACTAAATTTGATTGATGAAAGGAGAAAATATAAAAATGCAGTAAATGAAACAGGCAAAATGGAGTACAGACGACTAAGAAATAAGATTGACAGGAAGTGCAAAATGGCTAAGCAGGAGTGGCTAGAAGCCAAGTGCAAATATGTAGAAGAATGTATAAGGAAGGGGAAAAGTAGATACCGCCTACAGGAAAATAAAAGAAACATTTGGGGACAAGAAAAGCACCTCTACGAGTATCAAGAACTCAGATGGGAAACCAGTTCTCAACAAAGAAGGAAAAGCTGAAAGGTGGAAAGAGTACATAGAGCAGCTCTACAAAGGAAATGAACTTAGAGACGATGTTGTAGGAAGGGAAGAGGAAGTAGATCCAGATGAAATAGGAGATACTATACTGAGAGATGAATTTGACAGAGCCCTTAAAGACCTAGGTCGGAACAAGGCCCCAGGAGTAGATGACATACCCTCAGAGCTACTAAAGTCTCTGGGAGAGCCAGCCATGACAAAACTATTTGAACTGGTGCGTAGAATGTATGAGACAGGCGAAATACCCTCAGACTTTAAGAAAAATGTAATAATTCCCATTCCAATGAAATCAGATGCAGACAGGTGTGAAAATGACAGAACCATCAGTTTGATAAGTCATGGTTGCAAAATTTTAACACGAATTATCTACAGGAGAATGGAAAAGCTGGTAGAAGCTGACCTCGGGAAGATCAGTTTGGGTTCAGGAGGAACGTCGGAACCCGGGAGGCAATACTCACTACACGTCTTATCTTAGAAGATAGATTAAGGAAAGGCAAACCTACATTTTTAGCTTTTGTAGATTTGGAGAAAGCGTTTGACAATGTTGAAAATTCTGAAATACAGGGAAAGGAGAGTTATTTACAACTTGTACAAAAGCCAGACCGCAGTTATTAGACTCGAAGGGCATGAAAGGGAAGCATCAGTTGGGAAGGGAGTAAGACAGGGTTTTAGCCTTTCTCCGATATTATTCAATTTGTACATCGAGCAGGCGGTGAAGGAAAGCAAGGAAAAATTTGGAGTACGGATTAAAGTTCAGGGTGAAGAAATAAAAGCATTGCGTTTTGCTGATGACATTGTAATTCTGTCAGAGACAGCAAAGGACCTGGAAGAGCAGTTGAATGGAATGGACGGTGTGTTGAAGAGAGCGTATAAAATTAACATTAACAAGAGCAAAACAAAAATAATGGAATGCGGTTTTACAAAATCAGGCGATGCTGAAGGAATTAGATTAGGTAACGAAACAATGAAGGTGGTAGATGAGTTTTGTTACTTGGGTAGTAAAATAACATACGATGGTCGCAGTACAGAGGATATAAAATGCAGAATGGCAATGGGAAGGAAAGCATTTTTGAAAAAGAGAAATTTGCTAACATCGAATATTAATTTAAGTTTAAGGAAGTCTTTTCTGAAGGCATTTGTGTGGATTGTTGCCTTATACGGGAGTGAAACATGGACGATAAGCAGTGTGGACAGGAAGAGAATAGAGGCTTTTGAAATATGGTGCTACAGAAGAATGCTGAAGATTAGGTGGGTAGATCGCATAGCTAATGAAGACGTACTGAACAGAATTGGTGAGAAAAGGAATATTTGGCATACCCTGACCGAAAGAAGGGATCGCTTGGTAGGACACATTCTTAGACATCGAGGAATCGTAAATTTAGCATTGGAGGGAAGTGTGTGGGGTAAAAATCGCAGAGGGAGACCAAGAGGTGCGTATAGTAAGCAGATTCAAGTGGATGTGGGTTACCGTTCTTATGAGGAGATGAAAAGGCTTGCTCAGGATAGAGTAGGGTGGAGAGCTGCATCAAACCAGTCTCCTGACTGAAGACCATAACAACACAATAACAGCTATCCGATCGCCATAAAACCGTGCCTAAAGCCTTTCCCGGGTAGATATTAATAACTACATAAATTTTTTAGCTCTTTATGTCATGTGGTTCGGACGTGAGAAACGTACACCGAACAGACATTCACATTTATAGATATAGATTAAAATCGTTTACCTCGTAGTGATACGAACTGCCCTCTAGCACACACTGTTGTTGCTCGCGATGTGTTCACGTATATGAGAAGGCGTCGAAAGTAATTCTTTTGACTGACTCGTTTACTAGACGGCTGGAGGGGAAAAAACCATCATCAAGCACTAATCAGATTTTTTTCCTCGGTTTACTGATACAGGCCAGTATTAAATAATGGCCTTTTACTTAGTGGGCGTGCATTTCATAACGCGACGGCCAGATGAGAAACGATCTCAATTTGGGGAGCAGCTGGATTTCCATGTATCCCGGATCCCACGAGGCGAAGACACACTTCATCACGCTAGGTAATGGCTGAGGCTGCGCACAGGAGGAGCAGTTGCCAGCTGACAAATAGTCTCGTTAATAGGAGTCCTCAGAGCGTGCGAACGAGCCGCACACACACACACACACACACGTGCGCTCCACTGGGGACGATTTACACTCCGGCAATCCAAACAAATTGCACGCGGTGCAAGAATGTTGCCAGGAATTAGCAAATAAAGCCGTTTGCATTAACAGATTTTTTGTCCCTTAGACGCAGCGAGCTGTTTTGCCGCGACGTGAAGGCAGTGTCCAGTTTCGGTGTTTTGAATATTCATTAGCGCGCCCTTTCGACAGGAGCTGTGAGCGAGCACGTATGCGGGGTAATTTATTGTGGGCTAATTGCAGGCGGCCAGGGGCGAGGACTGGGGCCCGTTATAAACGCTAATGAAATCCGAAGAGGCCGCGGCGCGCCGCACGTCTGGCTGCCTGCTGGCGAGTCGCGCTGGAGGCCGGCCAAGGCGCCAGCCTCCTCCAGGAATACGACGCGGGGGCGGCGGGGGCGGAGGCGGGGGCGGCGGCACAGCTGGGGCAGCACCGCGAGCCGCGCAGTCAGGGCTGCACGGAGCCAAAACACACCAGACGGGGGCGTGAAGGCTCATTATCCACTCCTGTTACCCGACCAGTGTAATGCCCAGTTTACACGACGATCGAACGTTCACAAGACACGCATCATCAGCAACGCTCCACGACACACACGCACCGTGGACCTTCACAATGAATACCGCCTAGAGCGCCTCTCGCAGGTATTGAAGAAACTCGCCACGCGACTGTACAGGAACTCGAGACACTCGAACAACCCCTTCATCCTACGCTTGGGGAACTACGATCATAACCATAGGTGGAAACATAAACGCCTCAAAACACTTCTCCTCAGAGACCTCCAGATGCACCGTATTAATGGGTGACCGTGCCCACACGTACGGATAACGTCGCGGTCCCCACGCCCCGTGATCCACCTTAGCAAACTAACCTAAATACGGAGGTGACAGTAGAACTTTTGTAATGGTCACCACGTTGGTGTGGGCGTGGAGGGTCCCCATTCTTGACGTTCACAAGAAATATTATGGTCTACTACAGAGCGTACTACCTCGGTACTAATGACGTGTGAGCACACAGGCTTGGTGCGTTCATACGATGAACTCCCGTCTACATGTGGGACTAATACTGACAGTAGCACCTATGCGAAAATACGGCCGTCCTAATGTATATACAGGGTGTCCCAGCTATCTTGTCCACCCAAAATATCTCTGGAACAATAACAGCTATTGGAAAACGACTTTCACCGGTATCAATGTACGACTGGGGCCCATGAATGTAAATATTTCTAAAACGGAAGCAAATGTGTTTTTAAGAAAAACTTATGATCTTTAAAACTACTTATGAACTAGCTATGACGAAAGACGGCACAAATATCAGTGCCCGAGGGGGGATTAGAACCCCCGACCATAGTGGCCGTGCAGACCGTGACTGGAGCGCCTCAGTCCCCTCGGCCACCGCGGCCGGCTTTAAGATAGTGCACATCTAATAAATCACAACGTAACTATGGTTTGCCAAGCACAAGTGAACATGACAACGATCGCCAACGTGATGACGCCACTAACAATGTGTGCTGATGTTGATGTAAGCTATTTTAATGCCGCTGCGTGCAGCTTTGATGCTACCGCTATTGTTACTGCTATGCTGAATTTACTAGCAGATTGTACGTAAGTGGCGACCCGCTGCTGAGCATGTCAGCGGCGCCACCGAGTGAGATCTTAAGATCAACAATAGTTTTATTTTAGTTCAATTTTTACACATAGACTCTCATGTTAATTAAACTGTAAAGACGTTTCTCTTTGGCTATTAGCGTAGAAGCTGCTTAATTATGTTACGAACTGATTATATACACTCCATTTCCACCACGTTCCTCCTCTTCCACTTTTAAACTAATTGGAGCGTACTCGTTTTATTTCGTGTGCCATTGTTTTCGTAGTACAGTTGGTTAAATTAAAAAGGGTTTAAAAATACTTGTATTGCTCCACCGCTTGATTTACAATGCATTTAAATTTTGCACATAATTCCTCTACATACACCGTACCAGAAAGTACGTTGTCGGTGGCATCTTACGGACTCTACCTGACCCACTGTTATCTCGTGTCGTGTCGAATTTCGAAGATCGTTTATCGTGATAAGTATATTTTCTGCTCGTTCTTTTACCTTCTGACGAACGGGAGGTTGGGTGGAAATCACATGCTTGCGGGGAATCACACGTAGGCTCAATTATGCAGTTTGAATGGTGCAGGTTTTGCCCAGTTGGTGCTACACCTTGCTAGCTGGAGTAACTATTACAGTGAGACATACGCCTGCCATTTCCAAGCGGCTTTGTTGCGGTAGTCAAGTGTTGCTTATTTTCAGTCTGTTTGTTGCAATTTTGGTCAGCTCTGTTTTGCAAGTTAAATTGTACTTTATGTTCCTTTATTGTAATACTTTAGCATATCAACTACTACCTCCAGATGTAACCTTTCATTCGATTGTAGATTTCTCCAGGTATTTGAACTAGGAGTCAAATTATCGGCTAGTCACCGAATTCACTGTGAGGTAATAGCACGCGGCTGTTCAAGTGCGTGGTATTCCCCATTGATAATAAAAGTAGTAGGTTCTTTTCTATTCTAAGGAGTATTATATTTCTTTTAGATGACTATAGATTATAAAAAAGAACCCAGAAAGCAAAATGGATCCAAAGAAACTCCTAAGTCTCTCGATTCGATAAAATTTGGAAAAAAGGAGAAGTATCATGGGCTTTTGCGAATCAAGAAGCTACTCTGCGTACAAGAATGAAAGCGAAAAATACCAAAGCTCAAACTTGGAAGAAACCCAACATTTTTTACTGAACACGAAACTGAGATTAGAGATCTAGTTTTTGCGTAGCTGCCAAAGATTCCAATTCAGTAGTCTATACTGTGGCTAACAAGATTGCAGACAATTATGTTAATTCATTTAGGTTAGCGGGAAAGCATTGGCTAGCTCATTTTTTAAAAAGACGCCCAAGTATTGTCCTGTGAATACCTGAAGAAGCTAGCGTTTACAGAATAGACGCATTTAATGAAGAAGAGGTTAGTGCATATTTTCAGAAGAATCGTTTAGTTGGTGGTGAGTTTGGGAAAGACAGAACTATGGTACCGATGTGTTACCGTATGTGGTACCGTATAGTATGTAGACTCGTGAAGAATGTAGCAGGTGGAAGAATCCAAAAGATTACAAGAAAATTAACTCTTTCATATCTATGAAAATTAAAAAAAGAAATATATGTGTACCGACCTTAATTATTTCGTTAATTAATGTATTGTCAGTATCTGTAACTAATCAAGAAAAATAACGTGTATTGTCCAGTTTGACTGTTTGTTTTTGTTGCGTGTTTTTATCAAGCATCATGCGTGACATTACCCTAGGGATGGGAAATACCAAGCATTTGCAGTATCTTTTATTTTAGTGTTTAAAATTAGGTACTATTTATAACTATTTCCAATCAGTTGGAATATGTGGAGAAATGACCATAGTATTATATGTATTTGTTTTCGTGGGTTTCAATGACTTAACGAAAAATTTACATCGATTCTTCCTTAAGTGCGTGCCTTCCCCCCCCCCCCCCACTCCCTAAATATTTGTCCTTGTCTGTGTCATGCAGTTTTGTAGTTCTCACTCACCAACTAGTTCGATAGGACAGCAGGCTGTCGTTACATTCGAATGTCCATATCCGTTCTGCATCGCTCCATTGCCGGCGTAAACGTCTGTAACGTTTAGTCAGTGAAGATAACTTCACGAAGTAACCAATCCATAGTGTCCTCATGGCCAATTGTACCTTCTTCATACAACAACTGCAGGTGATGCTACTGGGTGTATGCGGTGATAAGCTAATCTTGTGCATCTCTCATAGCCCCAAACGCATATGTTACTCAGACTGACATTTTGGAAACAGTGTAAGGTCAACAGTTCATTCAGCATGAGTATCGTTCTAACTACAATATTGATATAGAAGGGTGGAAGGATGTCTGGATCGACAGAAAAGACAGTTTGATTACCAGTCAATCAAATTCATTGCGTTACATTTAAATCGAAAGGAAAAATTTAAAGCGTCAATAATGAATATTTCTTGATTTTTCCTATGCGTTTAGCTATATTTCAAACTGACTTTTTTGTTTTATTTTAAGCAGGGATTGCCAAATTTCCTTTTACGCAACATATTGACAAACCTGGCACTTTTGTGTAACCATTGTTTGTTTCAATTTCAACACAACAAATATAATTCGTAGAATGCGAAAAGCTTGTTTCATTCAGTTGCTAGTTAATTTTTAAAAGTGACTAATAGTATGTGAATCATTATATACGTTAAATTAGTGTCTTCAGAATGTCGAGAGCGTCGCAAAATGGTCTCATGGTATAAAGCGCCGTTCTATGGACGGGGAGGAAGTTCCCGCCGGAAGTTTGAGCATGGTTTTTTTTGTTCTGCTTAGCATAAGATTTAGATTGAAGAAAATTCCAGCAGCTGTGTTTATATTTTTTAAATCAATATAGTGACCCGTTTTAGTGCTTCACTAGCACCATCTTCAGGACCCCGTTATGAGACGGTTGCAAATTTATGGAAGTAGATCTTATTAGTGAAGCCCCGAACCCGGTCACTTTATTGATTAAAAAGATACAAACACAGCTGCTGGAAATTTTCTTCAGTGTAACGCTATATTACAGCTGTAGTTACATCACATTAAATATAGTGAGAATTAGGCTCAGTGTAACTTGGTTTACAAAGTTTGTAAGTTTAGGGGCTGATGACGATAGCAGTTTTGTCGAATATTTTTACAAATATTTGAACATTTGGAAACGCCGAAAGAAGGAACAATGAACACTCGAAAGTTAATGTAGGGGAATGTTTCGGTTTCGGAAAACATAATAATTAAGTCGGTAGTAACGTTAATACTTAGGAGAGAAACTTGTTTTCTGAGAAGAATGGGCCATTAATAATTAACTGCCTATGCATACTAGTCCAGGTGCTATTAGTCAAACACGCTTGTTGTGAGACGCATAAGCTTGAGATGTAATAGGCAAGCTACAGAGCTAAATGGTTCCTGCTTCATCACCCAAATAACAAATTAAACAAATTATTTTATTGGAGCCCCAACTGTTAAATGCCAGATAGTGATCTCAGAGTATGTGTAACATAAGAAACATGATTTCTAGATAAAGTAATGGTTAAGAAAAGATACATACATTGCTAGGAAAACAAATAATATTTCAGCGTAAAATAGGAAAATAAACAAGAGCACATGGCCATGAAACTAAAACATGCTAATATGCACTTTAGGAAAACATAAAGTGAAGTAGTATGCTTAGAGATATATTCTGTTGTATATTTGAGTAGGAACTGGCCATGAAAACACAAATATAATAAATGTTTCTCATATAAACTTGCCAGCATGGTCAACTTCGTAGATTAACTAAGCCTATATTAAATATTCCCGTGTTCTTATATACAGCAAAAATTTAATACTTTATTTCACTATTCTGTACATGGTAGGAACATTTGCCCCTCACTATTTTTCAAGATATTAGTATAAACAAACAATGTATTGTTGTATTTTATAGTTAAGCATATTTCAGATCCGCAACCCAATATATGAAAACAAGATTATTATGAATCGATGTAAATTCATAATTACCTTAATTTATGGTATTGTAGGCCAGACTATAAAAGGAGGCCACACAAAGATCGAAAAAAGGCAGTCTTGTAACAGCTTTCCAAGCCGCTACTATGCCGGTTTGGGCGTCGATGTACATGTTGTTGTAATGCATTGGGGGTAAAATTGATGAAATTTAACTGCTTTTCAGATACCTGGTGTTTGCTCTGAGTTCTTGCCTTAATTTTGACGCACACATAAATAGAGAACATTTCTCTAGCTGCATGTATTCTGAATGAATTCTAGGGATTTTTGTAAGCAGGTTATGCAGACGCTGTGTTTTAAGAAGATTCTACATCCACGAGATATCAAGGTAACTGTCCTGAAGTTTGATACTGTGGAGATTGTTTAAGACGTGAAGACCACAATCACTGAGTCAGTGAACAGAACATGTAAGGTGGTAACGTTTTAAGCTGCATTTGCTTTGGTTAGCAACTGTAATAGTAGAGAAGTATATTCAAAACGGAGTAAGTACTAGCGTAATGTTCCACCTCGCTGGCTCGTATCTCCCGTCAGAGATTTCAGAGAAGCTACGGCCGCATGAGGTAAATGACGCTAACACGTGCCTGTATTTCTGCGTTACTGCGCACCGTTTTAACCGCATGCGAGGCGTTGTCAGACCTGCCTCATCCATCACAGCTGGATTTAAAAACATCCGCTGCTGCGCTGCAGTATTTTTGAACATGCAACGCTGCTTTAGATTGATTTCGAGCTCTAAATCTTCCAGTTTATTTACACATCTGATATTAAAATGCTCTATGCCATAGTAGAAAAAAGTCCAGTCTCTAAAAATACTCCGACAGAAGAATTTGACCAATATACTCCAACGTCACAGTGTATGAAAGTAGTCCACCAGTACTAGGAATGAGGAGGTAGAAATTGATGTATTCAAAGCTTCAAAGAGAGGACAATAAGTGGCGTAGCAATGAAGTTTTAACGACCATCTTGAAGACATCATGCTGTTGTGCGTCGTATTTATCGCACCGTGGGGTGGCCTTTTGTGTTTTGGTCGTCCATGAAACTTACCATAAAGAAAAATCACCTCGTACTCTCTCTGGAAATGCAAGTTATGTAATTTTTCTTCAACCTCGTGTCTGACTTACACTGACTAAATGTTTGTAAATCTATCTGACTCAACTTCATGGTTATTTGTAGCTTACAAGCTAATTATACGAAGGTAAACTAACACAAACACTCATGCCCGAGGGGGGACTCGAACCTCTGACGGCGAACGGCCGCGCGCACCGCAGTACGGCGCCCAGTGCGCACAGCTAATTACGCTTCCTCTCTACATCCTGAGTTACATACTAAGTTTACACGTGGTCTATTTTATTTCCTCCATTTTCTCCATAACCACCTTTCGTAACTATATAAATATTCATGTCGTCTCTGTCTGACTCAAAAAAAATCAAATGTTTGTAGAGTCTATGGGACTTATCTACGGGGTTATCAGTTCCTAAACTTACAAACTACTTATGAACTAATTTATACTAAAGACGGCACAAACATCCATGCCCGAGGGGGGATTTGAACACCAGATGGGGGAACGGCCTCGTGCATCGTAGCATAGCGCCTCAATGCGCTCGGCCGCTCCGGCGCGGCTCTGTCTGACTCAGCGCGTTTCAAAATCAAGGACACCACGTTCCTTGCAAAACACAAGGCGAATCACTCCCTAACTTTAATGTGAAACCCCCTAACTATCAGAAAAATCTTCATTCCCCATGAATATTCTACGTCTCATGTCCTCTGTGCAACATCCACCTTAAAGTTATTGAGCATCGCAAAAGTTGAAATGACAGAAACTGTTCTGATATGCTTCCACTTAGTGACATATGTGTTATGTCATCATCTTTTCTAGTACTCATCACTTTGGTCTTGGCAATGTTCAGTTTCTCTTCCCACATTTTCGGTCGCAAATTGAAGTCCTTTCTGTTTTCTACTGGCACAGTTTGTATCAACAGCAGTACATGATGGTTTGCCATTTTTGTGACACCGATCTCTCTTACTGAGTTCAGCCAATTGATTCTCGATTGTTATTGCTTTGTAGCTTTCTTTTAGTTACAGTCCAACTAGGTTAGTCACTCCCGGTTTTACTCAGATCGCGGTATTTCAGTAACGTGGGTAACTAGACAAGGCATTGCCTTTTCCATTGCTTAATTTATTTTCGCTATCTACTACCCTGAGTGAAACATTCACTCTCTAGCGGAGGGTGCGCTAATATGAAACTTCCTGGCAGATTAAAATTTTGTGTCGGAACCGGGACTCGAACCTGGGACCTTTGCCTTTCGCGGGCAAGCGCTGTACCACTTTTTATTTATTTATTATTAATTGGGCCTCCTTCCTCCCCTTCAGCCCCACCTTACGCTTTCCAAAATCGCCTTCTTCGGCGTCGGCTTCATTTGCCTTTCAAACGAAAATATCCGTTTCTTCGCAGTTCATAGTTGAAGTACTCTTCTTGGTAACTTTCTTTATTTTACATACTTGTTTTTTTTTTTTTTAATTTTTAATTTTTTTTATTTTTTTTTAACTAAAAGAAAAATGCCTTCCTGAATTTTAAAGAAAAACTTAAAATTCCTTATCCGAACACCTTGCTTTATTAATAGTTTATTTGAATAATTTTATAAAGTTGTTTTAATGGAATATTTTTGTATCCGTTACGGATGAAGCGATGGCTTAATGTGTCCAAACGTTTGCATTTTGAGCATTCGTTGGTCGCGCTTAGTCCTACTGAAGTTTTTCGTTCGTGCTAACTACATTATTTATGACTTCGAATCATGACGCTTGCACACCTGTTGTCAGCATTCGGTTATTTATATTTGTCAAAATTTCCCCCCATTTTTTGTTAGGGTATTTCAGCTCCATTTGAGCTATCCCGACTCGACTTACGGTCAGTCCTCACAACTTTAATTCCGCTAATACCACGCCTCCTACTTTCCAAACTTCGCAGAAGTTCTCCCGCGAATTTTTCAAGACTTGCACTACTGGAAGAAAGGATATGGTGGAGACATGGCTTAGCCACAGCCTAAGGGATGTTTCCAGAATAACACTTTCTGTCTCTAGCGGAGTGTGCGCTGATATGAAACTTCCTGGCAGATTAAAATTGTGGTAGTCTTGCAAGTCCGGTTCCGGCAGACAATTTTAATCTGCTAGGAAGTTTCATAACTACTACCCTGTCACAATTAAACACCTTGGTTGGATCTCTTACAGCATTCAGTTCATCCCTTACTCATATTCAATGATTTAATATTGAATGGGTTGAAATATTACCAACTGAAAATGCAATATGACTGTATTTTGTATATTTACAAGACGTTACCTATCATTTTGTAAATAAATAATTACTCAGGCACTCCCTTGTCTTGTTGACCCCCTTTACTGAGATACCGCGATCATCCGAGTAACCGAGTGACTGACCTGGTCTGACCGTAAATACAAGGTTGCTATGAACCGAGAACAAGCAAGAATTAATTATCAGAACTCAGTGAAACGAAAGCGAAGTATGTCCCATGGTTATCTGAGACTCGGGGGATTCCAAAGCAGTCGCGTATCACCGTAAAGTAGTCTGCAGAGAAGATCATTGCGGGCTCCCGTACACTGCTGCGTCAGTGCGGCTGTTGATTCTGCAAGTCTCTGTACCTGTTTGGCTGCAACTGACGCGCTCAGTACCTAAAGTTCCAAATTGATAAGACCGGCAGTAACCATTTTTGGACTATTCGGCTGCCCTATTCCAAAATAGGAGAACGAATCAGACACAAGCGGCACTAAAAAGCCCTTCGCCGGTGGTGCAACTTTTCCTACTCTTTTCCGTGCAGGTAACTCCGTGGACCACATCAGCGTTCTCAGGCGTAAACGGTCGCGACAATTTTCCACGCCATAACAAGCCGAAATTTCTCACGGCTTTTAGGTAAGCCAACTGCGTCCACCAGAGACCAAGTTACTCTGCGGGGACCATTAACTGGCTGGAACGGCTTGACCGTTCGTAAACTGACAGGGCATCCATTCTGGGCGTTCTTATCTACTGTAAGCCGCTTACCCTCAGGTCAATAACGAAAGAAGCTATGTCCGCCAACAGCCATCGTTTCACACAAACCCGCTCAACGGCGACCCCAGCCGTAGCCTTTGTGCACCTCTTCCCATGAATTCCCAGTAAATGTCTGCATTCCAACGCAGTTTACCTAGGTTTAAGTAGTTTGTGAGCTACGGGCTGATGACCACGCAGTTTGGTCCGGTAGATTTACAAACATTTGATTTGATTTTGAATTTCTGCGTCGGATTTTCCCTCAATTTCTAAAATGGACCCCAAATAAAAGAAGGTGTTAATTTTTCTTATTTTCTTTCCCTCTATGTAAAGTTATTTATTTTTATTTTTATTTATTTATTTATTTATTTTTTTTTTTTTTAATGAATAGCGAAATATTTCTTCAGTCAGCTGGGTAAAAACACTTCGTGGAATTCACTGGTGTGTAAGTTTGCGCGCGCGCGCGCGCGCGCGAGCGCGTGTGTGTGTGTGTTGTGTGTGTGTGTGTGTGTGTGTGTGTGTGTGTTGTGTCGAAGATTGCAAAATGTACTGATAAGGACTGGAAGCATAACAACTCATTATGGGAGGAGACAGAATGTGAAGACCGCTTGGGAGGGGAAAGTATGTGAAGACCGCTTAGCAGGAGGTGATACTGAACAGGTATGTGACAGGGATATGTAAGTCAGCAGCACTTCTCAACACATGTCCTAAATGTCTAATAACGAGGTTTCTAAATAAACCTGTACTGGTGTCATGTGGCATTATTTTCAACCTTCCAACACTTGTGGCCCGAGCGACCAGAACGTGGGGATGCATGAAAAAAATAAAGTTCCTTAACAAAAAGAGTGATATTCATGAATTACGTCTGGTGGTGATTTACGTCATATGTAAGCCTCTTTTTACTATATAGTAGCCGGCCGCAGTGGCTGAGCAGTCTGCGGCGCGCCAGTCAGTCTGCACGACCACTTCAGTCGGGGGTTCGAATCCACCTCGAGCATGGATGTTTGTGTCGTCTTTAGTATAAGGTAGTTCATAAGTAGTTTGTAAGTTTAGGGACTGATGACCCGGCAGTTAAGTCCCTTAAGCTTAACAAACACCTAACATTTGAAAAACGGTATAGTAAATAGGTTAGAAGAGAAACAGCGACCAGTTGCTAGGTTGCAGATATATTCACAATCGGTTTCAAGCAATTAGGACCCTTCTTCAGGAATCTCTACAGGAAACAGTTAAGATTAATATACAAATACAAATATTACATAAAATTCCCAGTAGAATGTCATAATCACAGGGGCAAGTAGTACACTGTATATAAAGCTTTCTCGAAAAGGACAAGATGTCAAACAGTAATACGCTGTACTGCTGCATATTGATAAAATGAGGAACTGTACAAAGTATTAAAATCATACATGGGAAAAAATTCTAGTTACTTACATTAATAGTGTGGTATAGGCAATGTAAGTAACTAAAATATTTTCGCTGATATGAACTTAATATCCACATCTACATAGATACTCTTCAAATCACATTCAAGTGCCTGGCAGAGGGTTCATTAACCACTTTCATAACTTTTCTCTACCGTTCCATTCTCTAATAGCGCGCGGGAAGAAAGAACACCTAAATCGTTCCGTTTTCGATCTGATTTCTCTGATTTTACTGGGATGGTCATGTATCCCTAAGTAGGTGGATGCTAGCAAAATATTTTCACATTCAGAAGTAAAAGTCGGTGATTGAAACTTCGCAAACAGATCACACCGCAATGAATAACGTCTTTCTTTTAATGATTTCCACCCAAATTCGTGCAACGTTTCCGTGACGCTCCCCCCCCCCCCCCAATCACCGTAACGTGATAAAACAAAACGAGCTGCCCTTCTCCGAAACTTCTTAGTGTCTTCCGTCTCTCCGGTCAAAGTTGTTTGTAATTGTAACTCCTAGGTATTTGGTAGAATCTACGACCTTAAGGTTTGACTGATTTATCGCGTAATTGAAGTTCAGCGGATTTCTTTGGTCATGTGTATTACTTCACACTTTTCTTTATTTAGTGTCAATTGCCAATTTTCGCACCAAATAGAAATTTTGTCTAAATCTCTTTGCAGTTGCTTTTGATCCTCTGTTGACTTCACTAACCGATAAACGATAGCATCATCCGCGAACAGTCTAAGGGAGATATTCAGATTGTCTCCTACAACGTTTATAAACACGAGGAAGAGTAGGGGACCTATAACGCTTCCCTATGGAACGCCAGGTTTCACTTTTGTTTTACTCGATGACTTACCGTCAATTAGAACGACGGTATCCTTTCTCATCCTTTCTGATAGGAAATCGTGAATCCAATCGCAAAATGGGGTTAGATATTCCATAAGCACGCAATTTCATAAGAAGCCGCTTGTGGGGTACAGTGTCAAAAGCCTTCCTAAAATCCACAAATATGGAATCGATTTGAGATCCCTTGTCGATGGCACTTAACACTTCATGTGAATAAAGGGCAAGTTGTGTTTCGCAATACTTTGTTCAGTACCTTATTGTATCAATATGCAACAGAATAGCGTATTAATATTTCACGTTTTGTCACTTGTCAAGAATGCTTTATATGAGTGTGTTATTCTAATGCTAATATGTATTTGTATATTAATCTTAACTTTTTCCTGTACAGATGTTTGAAGAAAGGCAGTAATTGCTCGAAACCGATTGTTAATAAATCTGCAACCTTGGAATTGGTGGCTGTTTTCTTTTATAACCTATAAACATTTAAATAGTAAATATTCCTTTTATAATTCCATTAACACGTTCTTTTATTTGGGGTCCATTTTAGAAATTGAGGGAAAATCCGACGCAGAAATTCAAAATCAAATCAAATGTTTGTAAATCTACCGGACCAAACTGCGTGGTCATCAGCCCGTAGCTCACAAACTACTTAAACCTAGGTAAACTAACCTAAGGACAACACACACACCCATGCCCCAGGGAAGACTCGAACCTCCACGGCGAGCAACCGCGCGCTCCGCAGCGAGACGCTTTAGACCGCTCGGCTACTCCACCGCGGTGACGCAGAAATTAATAGAAGAATTAGCAGTGGACGAAAGGTCATTGGGATGCTCAACTCAGTCCAATGGAGCAGAAATGCAATAATCAGAATACACACACACCCACACACACACACACCCACACACAATCATATATAAATCTATATTTGAGAGTATAGTTCTGTACGGAGCGGAAACCTGGACCATTGTCCTGAAGCACGCTCAGAAACTAAGAGCTTTAGAGATGGATTTCTGGAGAAGATCGGCCAGAATTTCCAGAAAAGAAAAAAGAAGAAACACCAAAGTAATAAAGAGGATGGAAATAAAAGAAAGAATAGATGAAGTGATGGATAGAAATAAATTACGGTTGTACGGACATGTACGAAGAATGGAAGACACCAGAATACCGAAACTAGTACTGGGAGTGGCAACCTGAGGGAGAAGAAGAAGAAGACGACCTGTGGCAACTTGGATCCAAAATGTACAGCTCACAATGAGGAGACTGGGCGCAGAAGAAGGACACACAAGATCGAGACACCTGGAGGAATATACTGAATAATTAGTGTAAAACCTTATGTACTAGGTGTACTCATTACTATGTTGGAGGTAAACCTCTGAATTGAGTAAAATCTCAATAAATTAAAAAAAAAAGTCAAAATAATCTTTCTGCTATCATCCTAAGACTCAAATTTAGTTTCCGATTGGTCTTCCTTAGTTACATTCAAAGCGGACGTCTCCTATATTCTCCTTAAGTTTCCTTTTTATTCTTCTCGACATTTTGTAACCTTGATGTATGAGTAAGTAGTCCGCAGGCATTCATCAACATCGGGATAACACAACTACAGACGCCAGATCAATGGCGTAACTAGGCTTTTGGGGGGGGGGGGGGATAGATCTGCTTGACGAGCAAAATTTTAGTCATTTTCCAGACAGACTATACCATCTACCACTCCCGTTGAAGAAACTAATTCACTCCCATGCAATGAAAGCTTATGGCAAAACACCCGAAGTTTCCAATCTTTACCTTTACCAGATTGCTGTTACACGATTTTTTTTTTTTTTTTTTAAATTCCGAGTTCTGGAGGGGGTGGGTTCCATCCCCCTCATCTGCCCCCACAGTTACGCCACTGCGCCAGATTGTACAGTAGTGACAGTATTACGTTTCTTGGAATATGCGTGAAAAGCAGTAATGGTGTCGGTCTGCTGTGCTGTTATCTGGTGTTTGCCTCGGTGCCGGTGAACGCCTGTGGAGGCAGCAGAAACCTTTGTGTGGCCGTGGCATTGGCAGTCGAGCGGATCGCGTGCCGCGACAAAGACACCCGCTAACGAGCCAAGCCGTCCACCGTGACGGAAGCGCCCCACTCGCCTGGTAACTGCCCACGTGTTAGGGATCTGGTACCACTGTGCCTTTCACACGTCCTGGCAGCAAGGCCAGGGGAAGGGGTTAAACAGAGGCACTAGCTCCCTTGTCGGTACAGCAACTGGCTGGTTTTACTGCAATTAAGTGCCGGTGTTCCCAGGGCTGCAATGCGGGCTGCATACATCGCAGGGCTCTGGCATATCGATCTCTGTCACCAGGTGGCTGTAAGGAATGTTATTGGTTGTACCTCAGGAAGCAATTAAGAAGCGGTAGTGAATTCTGAAAATATATACTGCTCAAAACAATTAGGGGATCAGGGTACATACTACACGCAATATATATATATATATATATATATATATATATATATATATATATACCGGGTGATCAAAAAGTTAGAATAAATTTGAAAACTTAATAAATCACGGATGAATGCTCAGAACAATTAGGGTACATATTACACTATATATATATAATGAAAGGAGCAGCATTAGCCGTAAAATCTTTTGCTTTATTTATGCAAATCGATTTCAGTTTTCCAAGAAACCATCTTCAGTGCTGTCAGCTGGTCCAAAAAGAAATATACAAAATCAGTAAACTAAAATAAAATTACAAACTCTCCAATAGGTACAAGGATTAAGAATAATTCATACATACCAAGTTCAAAACAGCATGTTAGTAAAATGTATAGTGACATTTACGTCTTTCTTTTTGGACCAGCTGACAGCACTGAAGATGGTTTCATTGAAAACCGAAATCGATTTTCATAAATAAAGCAAAAGATTTTACGGCTAATGCTGCTCCTTTCATTACTGATAAAAGTGATTTTGTGGCCGTTGAGCACACCCATCCAGATAATGGAATCCAATTTATATATATACCGGGTGATCAAAAAGTCAGAATAAATTTGAAAACTTAATAAATCACGGATGAATGTAGGTAGAGAGGTAAAAATTGACACACATGCTTGGAATGACTAGGGGTTTTATTAGAACCGAAAGAAAGTTCAAAAAATATCCGACAGATGGCGCTTCATCTGATTAGAAAAGCAATAATTAGTATAACAAATTAAGACAAAGCAAAGACGATGTTCGTAACAGGAAATGCTCAATGTGTTCACCATCATTCCTCAACAATAGCTGTAGTCGAGGAATAATGTCGTGAACAGCACTGTATAGCATGTCCGGAGTTATGGTGAGCCATTGGCGTCGGATGTTGTCTTTCGGCATCCCTAGAGATATCGGTCGATCACTTGCTACTTCAGGTAACCCCAAAGCCAATAATCGCACGGATTGAGGTCTGATGACCTGAGAAGCCAAGCATGACGAAAGTGGCGGCGGAGCACACGATCATCACCAAATGACGGGCGCAAGAGATCTTTCACGCGACTAGCAATACTTTTTTTTTTGTTCTAATAAAACCCCATGTCATTCCAACCTCTCTATCTACATTATTCTGTGATTTATTAAGTTTTCAAATTTATACTGACTTCCTGATTATAGCAACGTATTTTATTCAGATATTGGTTACAATTGTAATTTTTGTGTGATGCAGTGCGTAATTTTGCTAACCCAACTCTTTGATTGAGGTTTACGCGGCTTACGTAGAGCGAAGCACCATGGGGGCTACCATAAGAGTGATGCAGTCGTCCTCGATGCCCTTTAATTTGGAGTATGATTACCTCGTACGGCAAGTACTGTTGCAGACCTGCATGCCATCGACAGTAGGAGGTTATCAGTCAGCTCTTGAGGGATATTTGGCCATTCTTCCATGAGTGCAGTATCCAGCTCTCCAACCACTGGCCGCAGCAGAATGGCCGTGCGCACTAAGGCGCCCTATTTCGGTGCGGACGGCCGTTTGGTGGCGGGCGTTCGAGCCCTTCTACTGGTGTGGGTATTTGTGTTATCCTTAGCATAAGTCACTTTAAGTTAGGGCATGTACTTTTGGAGTGAAACCACGGTTTTGCTTCACGATTTCATTTTCTCCAGTCTCGATTGTATTGTCACTTTTAGCGAGCTTCTATCGCTCGAGTAAGTTTGCCTTGAAATCTGAATACATGTCAGGCCGTTTTATGTCTCTTTATTTTGATTTATTTTTAATTTTGTCCAAAGATGCAAAAGGGAAATTTATTTACAGTATTGATATTGTCTCATGCGTTCCTCATTTCCTCCGATCCCCTCCCGTGAGTGTGAGTTGCATGAATAACTTAACAGGTGATTTAGTAGATAAAATTGTCTCAGGCTTCCAGGCGCGTAAAGTGGTTTTATATCCAATCAAACCACTTGACGCGGCTGGAAACCCGAAAGAATTACATCAGCATAACTCGCTGCGAAATTATGCATTCATACGATGGTTTAGTAATTCAATAACGGTAATATTTAGGAGTAACTTCAGTGGAATTTGAAGATTTTTGTTGTGAATATCGATAGTGTTCAGAGAGGCAGTGACAGTGAGTTGAGAAAAGGAGTCTCTGCTGTGTTGTAGCCAGCAGGAGGCTTTCGGGAGGAAAAACCGCGTAGAGAACATGGAAGTGGTTCACTGTTGTGGCCGCCGTGACGAGAGACAGACGTGAGCTTAAGACTACTCCTGGGTAAGAAAACTTGTGGTGAGTTAAAATTTATATTTTGATTTAGGTTTGGGTCATATTTCAGCTGTTTCACGGCTATTATGTTCCGTAACTGTGTTTCAAGAGTGATTTTAATTAAACGAATACTTGGATTTGTAATGCGTGTGCACGACAACGGTTAGTAGTTGCTTTGTTCTAAGTTCAAATGACTATGGTTGCATCTCCAGTGTTTCTCTTCCAGTAATGAACGTTAAAGTTGGTATCATTCCAGTGTGTACTGAAATTCCAGTTCAATTAAGTAAATATTAGACAGTCTGATAGTGCGATCATGCACGTGGTCGGCATTTTAGATTCAGGATATTAGAGAGTGTTGCGTACGTTGCTGTTAACTATAGAACGTTTCCAATACTTCGAGATTTTCATCTATCAGTCGTTTTTTTTTTTTTTTTAAATCTTTATTAGTGAATCATGATTTCGATCAGAAACTGAAAAAATGTCCAGTTGTCATACTTGGCGTGGTGTGAGTTATCTATATTAATAACATCTTCAGTTAAACACATGCACTGATAATGGCCAGTTACTGGCCGAAACTATGTTTTGCTATTAAAGATTTTTAAAAAAGATCGACTGATAGCTGAAAATCTCAGAGTATTGGAAACATATCACAGTCTTGGAGCGCAAACCATGGAAAGTAACCTAAATATCGAGCGTGTTTCTAATAATGTGTGCACTAATTACAGCCGAAAATCCCCTGTAAAATGTTACA
Source organism: Locusta migratoria (assembly GCA_026315105.1). Taxonomy (NCBI): domain Eukaryota; kingdom Metazoa; phylum Arthropoda; class Insecta; order Orthoptera; family Acrididae; genus Locusta; species Locusta migratoria. Next base: position 225,431,253 of record CM048747.1, on the reverse strand, counting down.
TATTTTAGTAGTTTCTTTGTGTGTTAGTTTGATCACACACATGTTGCTCGTTGTAGGTTTGAGTTTTCTTAATGTGTAATCTAGTTGCTTTAACAAGTATAATTATATTGGAAGGGAGTTTTAGAACTGCTGGGCCTATGAATTGAAATTTTAGAGCGTGTATTTTGTACAGTTCCATTGTTCATCAGTATGAATAACCACATGACCCATACTTTAGTCTGCTTCCATTCAAACGCACGTGTACGTTCTTTTGTTTTATTTTACTGTAATAAGTAAATTCAATTTGTTTTATGCACCTGAAATCGCGTGTTAATAATTCGTAATATTAATGGTTCCATTGTGTACGGTTCAGGTGTTCATAGCGCTTCCAAAGATAGCATCGTAATTAGCAGAAGAGCATTTGTAACTGAAGCTCACGTCCGTTCAGTCGGTCGTGCTATGTTTTAATTTATCTGATGCGCAAGGCACTAATAAGAGGACTCAAGTTTGCTTCACAACGGTTACAGATAGCTCGTTACAGAGGTATGGCGAAATTTGACATTACTTCTGGTAAAGGTTCTTAATTGAAATGATTGCATGTAAGCAGCAGTAGGAGGCGTAACATGTACATCGTGGTAAGAAGAGTAATTTGTGTGTGGTTTTGTTACAGGTTTGTGATATATGTGACCTCTTGTTTCAGATTATTTTATTTGTGGGTTATTATTCTCTAAACAGTCATTATTCTCAAATGCTCCACTAGGTAGCTTTATTCAGTAGTTTTGGTCTGTCAGACTGAATGAAAGTGTTTTCTACGTTCCTAAGCATGGCACAGAATCGTCAGAGATCTTTATTTCGATAATCATACCAGCGTCTGATTTACAGACCAGTCTTTATTACGTGTACTGTTTATGCCTGGTCGATGTACTCAGCAAGTCTACTTCACAGACTAGACAATAATTTTGGTAGATTTGTCTGGATCACAGGCACCCTGTTCGTTTCATTGTGTTTCATCTGATGTTATCTGCTTATCACACATCCTTACAATGTGCCTATTTGTCTCAGACTGTTTTACAATGTGTTATGCATATATTAATTAATAAACTTGTTTAAACTTTGATTCATTTGTTTGCATCACCCTGATCATAAGTATAGTAAAAAAGTTCTCAGCATATGATTTCATTAGAATGTTCTACAGTGTCTTAGTAATATTAAGGAAACCTCAAGCTTGATATTTTCTATTTTGAATGTCCTTTACAGGATGTAATTGATGAAGGAACATTTAATAAAATTTTCTCTTGTCTGTCGCGTGCCGTAACCCATACCCTTCCATTGTGGTCAAAGTAAATGGCTAGTGCGTTTCTTTATTTCAGGAACATTAATCTGAGAAGAATGCACAAGGGATGATTACATTTTGTATGTTAATATAACTAGCCAGATATTAGGACCACAGCAGAGAAGAGGGTGCCTTTACAATATCAGACTAATCTGCTCGCTTCATACATCTTAAGCGAACGGATAAACTGACAGACAGGGCTAGTTCGTTAAGAGATGCGATCTCAGTAACTGGAGCAGAGATCTGGCCACAGAGAGTGGGTACAGTGCAGTTTGTAAGCCTATGGACTGATAACCAATGTAGTTAAGTCCCTTACATTTACTAACTTTTGAACATTTTGCAGCCTTTGTGGGAGGTGCTGATATGCCTGTATTGCGTCTGCCAAGTGCATCCCTGATATGCTCAATCGGGCTTCAGTCCAGTAAACAATATGGCCACTCCATTCGTTCAGCTTCATGCTTGTTATTCACCAATGCAGATTAGTGCGGACGAGCATGATCGTTAACCAGAAGGAACCCATCTCCTACGGCATCAGCGTAGGGAACAACAAAAAGTTGAAGGATCGTCTCTGTACCTCTGAGCAGCCAAAGCGCCATTATTAACGATATAGAAGTCCGTACGTTCGCCAATACGGACTGCTGCACACACCATTCGTCCACCACCATGATGTGCTGATGTTACCTGCACATAGGTAGGACTGTCCAAGTCTCGCGATCAGTGCAGATAAGGGAACGACGAGTGTCCGACTGAACCCAAAATCGTTACTCATCTGAGGACAGAACCCGTATCCATACAGTACGACTCCAATCCTGATCTTCCTCCGCCCAGTTTCAGCGAAATAGACGGTGTGGTGACTTTAATGGGAAACACACCATTGGCCTCTGTGCATAGAGGCCACATTCCCGAAGGCGATTTCGGACTGTATGTGTTGATATTACGTGTTGTCCTCTTGCTACCTGGAGGGTGTGCTACGGCTGAGTTGTACTCAGCATCCTGTCTCGAAGAGCTGTTCAGCGGATATAATTGTCATCTCCTGCTGATGTTATGCGTGTAGGACTTCGGCGTTGCCTTCTTTTAAGGGCCCCTGCTCTCTGAAATCACATCCAGGTCCTGGAAATCACTTTTGGGACTCTCTAACAGCTACCGCCACCTCTTTCTGCGTCTGTCCCGCTTCCAACCTCGCTATGGGTCTTCATGCCAAAGATTCGGTCATGTTGTTGTTCATTGTTGTTGTACACTATCTGAACCCCACTGCTTCTATAATTCGTTTGGTAGAGTGTACACAGCCACAGTGGAGCGACAGAGCAGTCTAATGCGCCTTGCTACGGAGTGCGTCGTTTTTCTTTGTCGGAGGTTCGAGTCCACGCTGGGGCGTGTGTGAGTGTGTTGACCTTAGGTTAGTTTAAGTGAGCTTAAGGTCTGATGAACATAGCATTTTGGTCCAATAGGTTTACAAACATTTGAGTGAACACAGCACGAACTCCCTGTGCAGCAACTTTCTGTTATTAACACTATCTCGGTTGCCGTAATATTGTTGATTCTAGTTCATAGAACCGACAGAACGGCCTCGAACCATTTCAATTCATTCTGTCGACGTCAGTACTTCAGAACGTAGATATCTCACATGATCCCCTAATTTTTTTACCAGGTGTGTATATGGCGCTGTAAGAAGTCATTTTAGCGGTACCTCCGGAAGAAATTAAGAATCGATATTGATTCTATGAAAATATAGACCAACAATGTAATGAGGACAGTTTGAAACACGCTGCAAAGCCGCAGGTGGAGCCATGACAGGGACAGCAAAAAGAAATAAACACGCAATTTAGTTTTGGGCCAAAGCCTTCGTCAGAAAAATGGGCACATGCTGTCAATCATACTATCACAGAGTCATACTTTGCCACGTGGGAATGTTCAAATGTTTGTATATCTAAGGGACATACCTACTGTGGTTATCAGTCCTATGCTTACAAACTACGTAAATTAACTTAGGCTAAGGACAACACACAGACCCATGCCCGAAGGAGGATTCGAACAACCGACAGCGAGTAACTGAGAGCTCCGTAAGAAGGCGCATTAGAGCGCTCGACCACTGATCCGCGGCAACATAATAATGTCCTCTTGGTCTACATGTGCCATATTACCGATTGCGCTTCTTTTTCCTCAGGCGTGGGTGTGTTTGTTGTCCTAAGAGAAGGTCATTTTAAGTAGTTTATTAGGGTGTGCTGATCCTAGTAGTCTGATCCCTTAGATTCCACAGAAATTTGAACATTTTTGAATAACACTTCAGAGACACACAACCAACATATCTGGCTGCTTCGCCCCGACTAATGCTCTGTGTTGATGGCATGGGATTGGAGCGGGCACAGAAAGGATGCACGGCAGTGGTGGGTATGGATATCAGTATCTACCTGTTCCATTACTCATCGCTGTTTACATCCCCACCATTTCCTTCTATTTCCCCTCCCATCACATCCCTTCACTGCGGAGCCTTACTCAGCAGCTGGTGATGACCACTGAGTGTCTGTGAAGTGTGCCTTCCTTAATTGTATGAATTTATACGATATGTCTCATATTTCTGAAGATGGCCGTGGCCGAAAGCTAAGATGTGTACGCATGAGTATTTTAACCCCGTCATTGCCGATCCCAAGACAGATGCCCCATCTCACAAGGGTGGAGGAGGGTGATAAGTAACAACCTTGTTAAAAAAACCTGGGTCCGCCTGGCTCCGGATGTTAGCACCCAGTAAGGGCTCCTGCCTACAGTTACAGGTGAATCCGGGGCAACGGTCTCGACGGTGGAAGAGGAACTTCACTTGCCAACGTGTCAGTGCTTAAGAGACAACTTATCAGGCATCGTCTGTACTCCTTGATAGGAGCGGCTATCGATGGCTATCGGAATCCCCTGTCGACGCAACGAGGCATTCGCATCTGTGGCACCCGTCAAAAAGGGTATAGTCGGTGCTCCCAAGAACATCAAAAAAGATTAAAACGAAAAAGATTTATTGAATCGGAACCATAAATGTACAAACAATGATCAAGACAGGTAGTAAAAACATGAAAGAGAGAAGTATCGGGTTAATAGCCATGCAAGAAACTAGATACAGAGACGAAGTTACAGTGAAGTGAGAAGGCTTCATAGTACTGAAAGAGAAACCAGTGATTAGTGTAGGAACGGAAAGGCACAAACCTAGATGCTTTGGTACAGGGTTCGTACTAGACAAGTGGCATGAGGATGGCATAACTGAAATGAAAAGTAGATAATTTCAATGCTGACTATCCGAGCAGGGAACAACATGTATTTAACAGTAAAGGGACATGCACCTACTAATAACAAGAACAGGAAAGGCAAGAGAGTTGTAGACAGTTTCCGGGAGGAGCTACACGAAATACCAAAAAGCACACCAGACAGGAAAGCAAAGATACTTACAGGTGATTGTAATGCACAGATAAGAGAGGAGAAGAAACACCATAGGAAAAACAGAAACGGGGAAGGTTAATTGAAATGTGTCCCGAACACAAATTTAGACTGATGACAACTCACTTCAAGGCCAAATCGAGGACGTAAAAGACATGGGGCAAGCCCTTTCAGCCGCCTTGGGAATTCCTAATTGACTGCGTGGCAACAAGTCGGACTAACATTAAGGAGATAATGAGCCGAAAGTAAGGAAAAATACGAGAATAGTATCAGAACATTGCCAAACAGAAGTCAAATGTCATTAGATTCTAAATAGGGGAGACTGGCGCAGATAAATAGAGCAACGAGAAACTTGAAAACAGAGAAATATTTAGACACAAGAGATCCATATACGAGGAAGGAATACGTTCAGTGGGAAGAAATGAAGCTCAATATGAGGAAACATGTGGAACTACTACGGCGAATGTAAGAACAGAAGAAGAAGCATTGGTGGTGAAACAAAGACTGTGAAGTAGCCGTAGAGAATTGGAGGAAACAGCAAGAGATCAAGAGAGATCCAAATACGGATGTTTTTCTTAGAAATGATGAAGGAAGCGACCGGCACAATAAGGTGGACCAGTAGACAGATGTTGAATCAGGAACTGGATGAGATTGGAACCAAGTTTATGAAAACAGCAGAGATTTCTTTCGAAAATTCAAAAAGTGCCTAATTGGATGCAAGGGACAGAACTGTTTATAAGAGATACGAAAGCGAAATGTACTGTTAATGCAAATGAGAACTGATGAAATGCTAACCGCCGGAAGACGAACTGGAATTGGGAACAGACACAGAAGAGAGAGAACAGCGGCCTCCAACCAGGAATGAGGACGCAGAGGCCATGAGCTATCTAAAGGATAATAAGGCAATTAGAGAAGATGGTATAGCAGCCGAGATGATAAAATGACGAGGGGACAAAGCAGTGGACAACATGACGAACATTATCTCCCAGATTTGGATAACAAACAAGTTGCCAGAATAATGTATGATGGCAATCATTATGTCATTATAAAAGAAGGGGGACAAGAGGTACACCGATGTTAGACTTAAATTGCATGGTACTGTCACTCCTCAAGAAATAAGAGGAGCAGATAGCGAGCATAGTTGGAGACTATCAAGCGGGATTTAGGAAAGGAAGAGGATGCACTGAAAAGATATCTATCATGAAACAACTGATAGAACATAGGGTCTTAATGAAATAAAAGACAGTCGTAACTTTTGTAGACTTCATGAAGGTTTATGATTCCATTCACAGACAAACTCTTGGAAGGATTCTGAAGAACAGAGGACTAGACGGCACTACCCAAGAAGTCATTAGGCAAGACTGCGATTCAGAGGAGTGTTATCAGAACAGTTAGAGATTGGCGTCAAACAGGGAAATGGATTGTCAACAACTTTATTCAAAATAGATTCAGTGCTCAGGCACTGCAGAACAATAAGTGAGAAAATGGAAATACGTAACACACATTGGGGGACGGACGGTATGTAGATAGTAAGTGAAACGGAAGAAGACAGAAAGACACAGCTTTGACAATCTAAGGTGGCTAGCCATAGTGAGGCTCGACTATGAAAAGACAAAGACATTGAGTATCACTAGAGACTAAAAACACTTGAAGAAACAGAGGGAAAGATGTTCAAATTGAAATACCTGGGACGATATATAGTAGGTAGTAACAGAAACAATGAAGGAGTTACAGAAAGGATAAGGAAGATGGTCAGCCTTCTGTATGACCAGAGATATACACAATAAGAACAATACAGCTGCAAAGGTCAGACACTACAATAATGAGGAATATAGTATTATATGCTGCACAGGCAGTAAGACTGGGTAGAAATGGCGCAGAAGAATTATAAAAAGAGTGAAAAATTAGAGGATAATACTAAGAACAATATGAGGCGACGAAAGATGGATGCGAAGAACTAGGGAAGAACACCGTAACTTGAGAACAATATCAGGAGAAATCAGACTCAGAAGAGGAAGGTTAGCGGCACATGTAATTGTAATGAATATAGACAGAATGATGAAAAGAGTATGGGAAACAACAGGGAGCACAAGTGGGTTGTTGAACTTCGGAAGGATTGGTTGGAATTTGAAATCGAGGTGGAAGTGAAGGAAAAGTGGAGCAGCAAGTATACGGCGATCAATATATCAGAGATTTGGGTCAGGTAAGGCTACAGGAAAAGGATAGAATACCTCCAGTGGAGCGGTGGAGCAGATCAGGGAGGAGGACCCTGAAGATCTCGGAAAAAAGCGGGAGATTCTAGGGGAGGAAGAGAAAAATGAAGGGGCTACCCGTGGTCCTACGTAGGTCGTAACGCAAGACGAAAAGGAAGAAAATTAATATCATTTATATCTCCCTGTCGCGGTAAGTTCCAAACTATCTTTCTTATGTTGTTGATTTGGGGTACCCATGCGACTACGAACAAACGGAGGGAGTCGCCATGGGTAGCCCACTCTCCCCTGTGGTCGAAAATTTGTACGTGGAGAATTTCGAGGAGGAATCCCTGGCGTCATCTGAATGGAAATCTACTTGCTTTTTCCGTTACGTGGACACTTTCGTCATCTGGCGACATAGTATGGATCTAGACTTCCTTACACATCTGAACTCCATACACCCCAACATCAAATTCACTATGGAGACTGAAACGGAGGGTAAATTATCGTTCCTTGACGTCTTGGTCAAGAGAAGAGCTGATGGCACCCTGGGTCATGGTGTGTATCGGAAGACAACGCACACTGATCTGTATTTACACGCAGCCAGCTGTCACCACCTTTCAGAGAGGAATGTGGTACTTAAAACTCTAGTACATAGGGAGCGCACTATCTCCGACACAGAGAGTCTACCCCAGGAATTGGAACACCTGAGAACTGTATTCCGAAAAAATGGGTACTCAGAGTGGCAGATTCAGCGGGCTCTCCGCCCAACCACTACAGCACAACCTGTGGAAACGGGTGAAAACACGAGGGAGGAGGTCTCGGGGAACGTCGCCCGTATTTTGAAGAAACACCAGGTTGGAACTGTCTTTGGTCCGCCGAATAAAATTCGTGCACTGGTGGGGCGCGCCAAAGATGATCTCGGTTTGAGGAAGGCAGGCGTGTACCAGATTCCGTGTCAGTGTGGCAAGTCATATATTGGACAGATGATGCGTACTGTCGAGGATCGATGCGTTGAACATCAGAGGCACACATGATAGATGTATCCGAGCAAGTCGGCTGTCGCTGAACATTGTTTGTCGGAGGATCACATCATGGAGTATGAACGCACTAGGATTCTGGTACAGACGTCGAGATACTGGGACTGAGTCGCTAGAGAGGCCATTGAAATTCGCACTAGTGACGACCTCATAAACCATGACTGTGGCTATAATCTTAGCAAAGCTTGGGAACCAGCGATTGGGTTAATTAAGAGTAAATCTAGAAAACGTAACGTAGTAACGACCACGGCGGACAGGGCCCTCACATCGACGTCATCTCAGACGCCGTCGCAATTGGTTCCACCGCGCGACCGCGGCGCGGGGCGCGGACCGCGGAGGGGTCGCTCCGCAGGCCGAAGGTATTTAAATCGGCCGCTACCGGGCTAGAACCCAGTTCCCTTCGAGCCGCCGTAGCGTGCGGATCTCCGTGCCGGCGCGTTTCCAGGACCTCAGTCCGTCAGTTTACTTGATGATGGCGACATGTAAGATCGCCGAAATATTGTGCCCGTTGGACTCTGTAGACCGGCAGTACAGCTGTGGATATTTTGATTATCAAACACGCTGGGAGAAATTCAATAATCACAATGATTCTGATGTTGAAATCGTACGAAAACACACATGAAGTGGTGTGAAGAAGTGAAGAGGTAACAGAGGTCGATACTATGCAAGTCACTTTGAAGTGCATGGCACAGAGTTTATGGAATCAATTTTATGATATTTCTCTATAGTTCCATTCTGTAACAGCTCACGTAAAAGAGGAACACCTAAACCTTTCTGTTTTCGATCTGATTTGTTTTATTTTATTATGATGATCATGCCCCATATGTAGGTGTGTGCTAACAAAGTATGTTCGAATTCTGAAGAGAAAGTTGCTGTATGAAATTTCGCAAATAGATCTCACTGCAACAAATTGAAAGTGACCTGTTAATTTTTCTATGTAAAATCTCGGGCAGTAGATAGCTGTAAATGCAAGTTAAAACGCTCACTGCTACTCTAAATTACTTTACGAGTGGCCCGAGGACTTGAGCAACTGAAATTTATCTAACTGTTCACTCCATAAGGGAGCAGCCAATGTTTTAACAAACACACAATTAATGTTAAAAAAGGGAATAGATAATTAAACATGGTATGGGGATCATGAAATTATAAAACAGAGGTTTTATACTTTAAATCATTATCTATTCAGTAAAAAGAACAAGAAAATAAATGTGAGGAGACCACAGTAACACACCTTGTACAAAAGTAAATGAAATCATAAAGTTACTGCCAGTAATAAGATTATTTTTGCCCTTTATGAATAGGGAGGTAACGTGGGAGGAAATTTGAAAATACACAGTGGATAAAGGAAAGCACATTCATTCACTCATAGATACATGCATAATGCTTACGACACTTTACTCATGCAGGAAAACTTCATAGCAGTCGCGAAACGAAGCGTCGGCGGCGTTTTGACGAGATGGCGAGTGTCTTCAAGCACAAATTAAAAATCAACTATGCACAAAACGGACTCATGTGCAGGGATGCAGTGGCATATTATCCTTAAATACCACGTGGTGTGCAACTATGGTGAATTACATAGAATTAACAAAAATAAATTAATATAGAATAAGCGAGTAAAACACACGTGAGAATTCATATAAAATAAAGACAGTATCAGTAAAAGCATGGCTGAAGGCCGAAGTAATGACCGTTACGAAAGCATTTTGTGCAATCAGTCATACCAAGACAGGAAAGATGGTACAAATCCAGAAAATCTGAGAAAGAATTTAGCACACTCGCGGATACAGACACGATGTGAATAAGTTAGTTAAAAAAAAAAAAAAAAAAAAAAAAAAAAAAAAAAAGAAACAAGAAAATTTAAACATAATATGTTTACACAAAGGCTGAAGGCAACACAAGTGTATTCTAACTTGAGGAAACTGGACACGAAATCGCAACCAGATTGGAAATAGAAATACTACATTTACACTGAATAACCGGAGTTCTGTAAACTAAGAAACACGTCGCCTCGCATGACAAAAGAATTACTTAACAAAAACTATCACTGATAAACCAAGACTGCCTGGTCATGAACAAAGTAAAGTTCTAACAGCATGCCATCCCCTCAGCATGATTCGAGGATATACTCACTTTGACAATCGCGGCAAGAGTGAAGCCACAGGCCACCACAAAGTCCTTCCCCTCCATGCTCTGGATGTAGGGCGCACTAAAAGCGATGCAGAGCGCTTTCAAATTCTACTGTCTACAAACCCTCGCTTCCTAAAGAAGATAATACCATTTACTAGCTCCAGAGAGGTCTCTTTTGTCACCACTTTCGTGCATGATTATGTTGATACTGCACGTCGGCATCTTTTCAAGTAAGCTTGTCTCTGGCCACCCAGCAGACGCCAGTGCAGACGGCATACGAAGCCATGCGTTCTTAACTAAAGTAAACGAGGCCTAAAGCGCGAGGTAGCGACCGTAAGCCATTTCGCGGCAGTCAGTCAATATTAAAAGCAACCTTCCCCATTCATATGAACACAGAAGTTCAATCACACGGGTGGAAACATATATAAACATGGGGCATTGATTATTAGTAAAAGTATAAAATAACTGACATACAAATAGACAATGTGAATGGCGGAGAAACACTTAAGAGTAATGAATAACTCAAAAAGGAACACGACCACACAAGCAATGGACGTGTTACAAACTAAAGCCTTTCTTTTAATAATTTCCTCCACAACTCTCTACCCTATATGGTGATAATACAAAACGAGCTGCCCTTCTCTGAAATTTATCTAAATCATCCTTCAGTCCCACCTGCTGTGGATCCCACAGTGCGCAGCAATACTCCAAAATAGAACTCACAAAATTACTTTAGGCAGTTTCTTTAGTTGAACTGTTGCATCTTCTAAGTGTTGTGGCAATGAAACGTAGTCTTTGCTTCTTCTTGCCTACTATATTTTCTTTCCAATTTATGTTGTTCGTAAATGTTACTCCTAGGTATTTAGTAGAACTGACGGACTGTAGGTTTGACTGATTATTGTGTAACTGAAGTTTAACTAATTTTTTTATTGGTCATATGGATGTCCTCGCACTTATCATTATTAAGGGTCAACTGCCAATTTTTCCACCATATACACATCTTTCCTAAATCACTTTGGAGTTGTTTTGATCTTCTGGTGACTTCTAACCGATAAATTACAGCATCATCCGTGGTCTTTAAGAGAAGTACTCAGATGTCTCCTCAATCATTTATAAAAATAAGGAACAGTAGAGGCCCTATAACACTTCCCTGTGGAACGCCAGATATCACTTTTGTTCTACTCGATGACTGTCAATTACAACGTACTGTGTCCCTTCTGAAAGGATATCACGAATCCAATCACACAACTGTGGCGTTAGTCCTTAAGAACGCGATTTAAAACGTTTGTGAGGTAAGTGTCAAAAGCCTTCCGGAAATCTAGACGTACTGAATCTATTTAATATCCCTTATCGATACGCTGATGTACGCGTTGGTGGAAAACAGCCAGTGAGAAGGAAATGAGTTGAAACTACCACGTGGTCTTTAATTAGAAGCACTGAAATAAAGCAAAGTTAAAATAAAAATAAAGGAAATAGTGCTGATTCAAAGAAACATGTTTGATCGAGAAATGATTAACAGTGCGTGACAATGGTGCAGTTTCATTACGATGATGGCCTGACGCACGTGAATGTTGCTCCGTGTCGAGACGAGTAATATAATTAGCTGCTGGGAGCTGTTTTCGCTAATGGAGCGCTACAACATTTGAAGCCTGTCGCCGACCTCGCAGTGAGTGCTGGGCAGTGCTTGACGGCGCTGAGTGAGGGTCCTAGCCGCCTACACTGTGCTACACTCTGGCCCGGAGTGCTGAGTGGTCAGCGCGTTGAGTGACAGACACTCGGCGGGGCTTGACCGCGTTTAACCTCTCAGCCTGACGGAGAGGCTCTCACTGCCTGATTGGAAGTCTACAGGCCGAGGGAGGTACATCCAGCCAACAGCACCGTTCGCCACTGCTGTCCGCCTTGCCAATCACCGACTGCACCAACCTCGTTTAGAGGCTAACATTTTTTAATCCTTTATTTGTCAGCTTTGCTCTCAAGCAACATTAAGACTGCGCACGATTTTCTTCAACGTGTTATGAAGTTTTTAATGAAATAAATCGCAATTTGCGATCACTTATAGCTTCACTGTACTAGGTTTAGATGGAATACCATTTGGGTGTGGCGGGAGACGTGCAGGGACGAGTCCTTTGCAGTCGGGCTGGTCACTGTGTCCTCGGTGGCGGAGTGGTCAACGCGTCTGCCTAGTAAGCAGACGATCCCAGGTTCGAATCCCGGCCGGGCACAAATTTTCATTCGCCGTACTATGGTATTCCATCTAAACCTAGTACAGTGAAGCTATAACTGATCGTAAATTGCGATTTATTTAATTAAAAATGAACGCTCTAACGTCACCAAAAATATATAATTGTTATGAAGTTTCGTCCTCCAATGAACGATGATGCGACACGGTGGAGTGGCCGAGCGCTCTACGGCGCCTTGCTGTGGAGAGCGCGGTTATTCGCCATCGGAGGTTCGAGTCCTTCCTGAGCATGGGTGTACATGCATTGTCCTTAGATCAGTTTGAGTTCTTTAAGTAGTTTGTAACTCTAGGGACTGATGACTATAGCAATTTGGTCGAATAAGATTACAAATGTTTTAACATTTTTTTGAACAAAGGAGCTTGAAGCAACATTTAAGTTCTCTTGCGATAGGCTTAGCAATAATCTGAAACTTTAGCAGACACTGTAAGCATAAGAATACGCTACCGGAATAGCAGATTACGATTTAGTCGTGCCGTTTTTTCTTATAAAACACCAGGGGGGAGTTTTATTCATTGACCTTAGCCTCTAAGCTCGGACGTTTTACCCGAAGAAAACGAACAAAGTTTATAAACACTAGACCAACCCTTGAAGGATAGTTATGATACAAAAGTGTGAAAATGTCTGTACACATTCTTTAATATTGTTTCGCCTAACTTGTATCGATATGTGAATGTAAAATGTTATATGAACTTCTTTGAGTAACTACGTCTATGGTTTACTCTGTTGTGTAACATCTCTGTAAAGAAAATGTTCAAATGTTTGTAAATGTATCGGACCAAACTGCGTGGTCATCAGTCCGTAGCTTACAAACTACTTAAACCTAGGTAAACTAACCTAAGGACAACACACACACACCCATGCCCCAGGGAGGACTCGAACCTCCGCAGCGAGACGATTTAGACCGCTCGGCTACTCCACCGCGGCCATCTCTGTCATAAACTATATCTGTGAGTAGTAGTTGAACAGAAAGAGAGAGTCGGTGTGTAGCTCTGGCATTGATTGCACGTGCTTTTGTACGAGCTGATGGAATAATTTTGAAAGCTGATTTTCGCAGGCACAGTTCTGTCTTTATAAGATTTTGTATCATTCTTATATGTATCAGCCTGAGAAGATTTTGTTGTTCTTCAATAATAATGTAATGTAATCATTATTGTTAATAATAATTGAGAAAGTTCAACCTCTTTACCTGTTTCACTTTTCTATTTAGGAAGCTAATCCTCTTCTTTTCATTGAAAGTTATTTGCTATTAAAATCAAAGAATAATATTGACCAAGCTGAGTTTGAGTAACATATTTCTTTATTGAGGTGACGTTTAACAAAAATAGTGATTGTTGTGCAATAATACGCAGATGAACAATATTCTAAGTTTCTGCAATCAGTCAGTTAGCGAAATAAATTCTTGCCGTTGCATTATTAGAAAATTATTTGTGTTTTTCCAGATTTCTTTCGCAGTCAAATTTATACTATAGTCAGTGAGCCTTATGCATACTACGTATTGTTCTTGGTGTGTTCAGAATATCCGTTGCTCTTTCAATCAGTTTAAACGCTCTGTTTCTTAATTAACTGTGCAGGTATTAATATTAGGGCCATAACCAAACAGAATTATAGTGTTAATGAATTATAAATGTGCATAACCTTCAATGAGCTTGATTGGAAACTTAGTCATTGTGAGTGTTAACTACCAACTGATGACAATTATTAATGCTCCATTTAACACCAGATTAATTTTGAATGAGTAGTTTTTGAAATAGACCTCCTTTAGCTGACTCACTATTGCCAAATCATTGTAGCGATCCTGTTTTTCCAATCAATAGAACAGCCTTACCTTTATTCCACCAACCAACATACCAGTTTTAAGTGCAATAATTTCTTATCTGGGCCTTTAAAAACTGATTAATTAATAATTTCATTTATGTCATCTGATTAATTCAAATTTAAAAGTTTGTACATCTGTGGGACTTGACTTAACTAATGAGATTATCAGTCGAACGTTTTGCAAACTGCTGTAACTAACCTAAGAACACCACTGACATCCATGGTCGAGGGAGGACACGAACCTCCGACGTGGAGAAACTGCGCGCTCCCTAGCAAGGCGACTTAGAGCTCTCGGCCATTTCATCGCGATAATGGATTACTGTTTACTAAGGAGGCGTGGCAAACGATTATAGACTGGAAAACCAATACGAAAAAAAAAAAAAAAAGTCTCCGGTGAAAGTGAATGATATCGTCTTTGTATATAAAAATCTCGTGGCACAATGATTCTGTTCGATCTCCTCCGAAGCAGCTCTAACGTTTTGTTTTATTTCTTTAATTTTTATGTGTATTTAGTAAGTACGAGAATAGGTCATAAAGTATATTTCATACTCCTAGGTGATTACTGTGTCCCCATGAAGGATTTTTTTTAGTATTGCCTTGACTTGAAGCTGTTGGAAACACGAGAGCATGTTATTGAATGTTAATGCCGCGAAACTCTGTATGCTTACAGAAGAAATGTTGCTCCATTAAATTTCGGGAATGCAGCTGCATAAATGTATAATATTTTAGCTCTGTAACATTCAGCACTGGCTCTGTCCTTTTACGTTCGTCCTCTGCGCCTATGTTCGTGCGGCCACAGATGACACTCGCCAGAGAGGTTGATTGGCGACGGAGAAATTACTTCACATTTAATACGGCATTTGTTTTATATCACCACGCAGTGAATTTATAAGAAGTATATAAGTGGTTGTAAAAACAAATACATTATCAGTAATCTGTTTCTAGTCAGTAAGTACAAAATCTTTTGTCTGTTTTTTGTTTGTCTATTACTGTGGCGGCGGCGAAGGGGCCGTACGCATTGAGGCGCTATGCTCCGATGCGCGAGGTCGTTCCCCGTCGGAGGTTCGAATTCTCCCTCGGGAATGGATGTTTGCATCGTCTTTAGTATACGGTACTTCACAAAAAGTTTTTAATTTTAGGGACTAGTGACCCTGCAGTTAGGTTCAAATGTTCAAATGTTTGTAACACTTATGGGACTTAACTACGGGCTCATCAGTCCCTTGCAGTTAGGTCCCATAAGCTTAACAAACATCTGAACATTTAGTATCGTGAATAACGCCGGCAAGATCCAAGGGGGACCATTTCCGCCGTTGTACAAATAACGAAAGAAACATGCGAAATAGTAGAGCAGAAAGAACAGACAAACAAATCCAACAAGATAATCTAAACGTGCGAATGCTCATGTGGAAATCGCGCCTATGAATCACAAGAGGCACGTGGGAACGATGTCAACAACGAAGAAATGCGCTTATTTCCAAAGTCTTCCCATGATTTCTGCTTTTGGAGTCTGCAATTAGCCGTTTGGCTTTGTTTCTTTCTTCAACATGACTTTCTCTGTCTGCCTGTTGTCTAGTATGGAGCCATTTTTGAAATGCCTTCTTTTTCTTTTTACAGGCTGCCTTGAATGTGTTATTCCACCAAGCTGTCTGCTTCTTCCTGCCTGTACACGCTACTTTTCCAAGACATTTTCTAGCTACATCTAGTGGTGTGTCCCTGTACCTTGTCCGTTACATTCCAGTGACTGTAAATGACTGAATTCAATTAACTGGTACTTTTCCAAGGTCATTGTTATGTATTTGTGCCTAATTTACTTGAAGCTTCTCCACTCTTATCCTTCTACAATGGGCCTGACATTCCTCTCTTTTGTCCTCGCAAAACCAATTTCACTGAAGATTAAATAATCATCAGTATCATCAAAGAACCCCTGAAAACACCTGTGTTTTTGACAGTCTTCTGAGTTCCCGGTCTGTTATTATATAGTCAATGAATGATCTAGTTCCCCTTCTCTCCCAAGTATACCGGTGAATGTCCTTATGCTTAAAAAGGGAGTTTGTGATAACTAAGCCCATACTGGAAAAGAAATTCAAGGGCTGTATTCCGTTACTGTTGGCCTCCATGTCCTCTCCAAACTTACCCATAACCTTTTCATAACCTTCTGTTCGATTTCCTATCCTGATGTTCAAATCACCCATGAGAAAACACTATCCTTGTCCTTCACTATAACAACTACATCACTAAGTGAGTTGTAAAATCTGTCCATCTCATCTTGATCTGTCCCTTCACAGTGCGAATACACTGACACAATCCTAATTTTCTTGCGGGAGATGGTCAAATCAATCAGTCGTTCATTTACATACGTTATTGCAATTATGCTGGGTTCGATTACTTTTCCTACACCCCACTGGACTCTTCCTGCTTCGACACCTGAGAGGTAGACCTTGTATTCCTCTTTCTCTCCCCTTACCATAACGACGCTAACAGCTAAAAAATCTAACCCCATCTTACTAGAAGTCTCTGCCAGCTCTGCTTTCTTCCCAGTGTAATCTCCATTGATATTAATAGCTCCCAATCTCATTCCAGATCGTTTGCCAAGTAGTATCTGAGGAGTTCCTGGTTTGTCAATTAGAGGTGGGACTCCGTCACCTCCTGTGAAGCAGCTTGCTAGCCTTACTTGCCCAGATCCCCCCTTCGTCTTACCCCTAACCAATCTTTGCCGTCCGTGCACAAAGGTGGCCACGACTCATAATATGTCCGAGATGTCCAACGTTATTCCAATGTAACTGGTA
Source organism: Locusta migratoria (assembly GCA_026315105.1). Classification (NCBI taxonomy): domain Eukaryota; kingdom Metazoa; phylum Arthropoda; class Insecta; order Orthoptera; family Acrididae; genus Locusta; species Locusta migratoria. Next base: position 225,414,327 of record CM048747.1, on the reverse strand, counting down.
TCCCTACTCTCAAGACCACTTACTTGGCCATTCACACGTTACCTATGGTTCATGAACTAGGACATGACTATAGGAAACCACTCCATAAACCACATATTAAAGAAATATATTTTTCGAGTCTGACTCAGAAAAATTTAATCCTTAATATTAAATTTACGACAGAACGTTGTCTCCAATGTTGATAGTGTCAACAGAAATATAAAACAAATATAATAAATAGCCAGTACGATTGACTTGATATAAGAAAGGTTCTTATATGCATTAGACAAGTACAACAGAAAAAGTTTTAAAAACAGATACTGGCAGAATTGAAAAATTTAATTATCTCCCCTAAAAATCCTATAAAATTGTTCCAAAATGTCTGCTGTAGAGGAAAAGATACATGTAACAGTAAAGACATAAGGTACAACAAAAGACCTGTACAATAAAAAAAATGTAAAAGTGAGGCATTAAAATAGAGAAACAAAGTGAGAAAAGTGAGTAAATGTCTAGCATTAAACCATAAAATATACAAATGAGAAATTCTATAAATGCTATAATGAAAGTATAAAGTCGATAAAAAGTTATGCAAGGGAAATCACATGGTGATGAAATTTACCGTAACATAGAAAACAAATTAAAAGTAATAGGAAAAAGACGAATGGATTTTTTTGTGTAGTATAAAAACATAGACTGCAAGTAAGTAAATTAACAAAGAAGACCTTTAAATAGTTCTGAGATAAGAAGTCATCAACAAACTGTGTCGAAGATTTTTAGAATTAATATAAACGCCTAAGAAACAATTGACAGGATAGTGATTCCGAAAAAATATTGAATTTGAAAGAAATCGAAAGCGAAAGAGTGGAAAAATTGGCCAGAAAACAGGAAGAAGGAACAGAGTGAATAGATGAAGTAATGATGTAAGAAAATAAAGAATAACGATGAAGTCACTACAGTTGGCACGTGGTCCTTACATGGCCATTCGAGAAGAAAAACAGACGCCGCCAACATCATAATGTGCTCACTGCAAGAAAATATCTGTACTTGGATTCCCAGGATGGCATTACCATTCTAGGTGAAAGAAGGAAGAGTCAGGAATATTACCTGAAATGAGGGACGATTAATTCATAATATGTATTTGATGATAAAGAAAATAAAACGAAAAGCAATAAACCGCGGCTCGGAACAGTCACCAGGCTATATCAGATGTGCACATGATATACAGCATACCTGCTTACCGGCATATCTTGATGCTATCTGATGATGTCCCACGCATCTTGTACGCGCTGTTTAGCAATTTTCCTTCGCTGTTTCCAACACGCAACTCCGTGACAAGCTGTATTTGGGTACAGGTAACCCTCTCTTACAACCAGTTTCTCAAGAGCCTAGCAATGCTTCAGCTCGCTAATATTAACTATTCCCAGTCTTCTAATTATTGTGACTGCCAACGAAACTCCTAGGTTCATACAACTAAGCCGTTGTTATTAAGAATCCTCTGACTTTTATTAGCATTTAAAATATATCCACTCTCGCAACGTTTTCTGGAGAGGAAAGACGTAATATTTCAGGAAGAACATGCAATATACTAATTTTGGATGGTATTGTTCCAAGATATTCTATCACGTCAAAGCTCTTTAACAATGGCTCTATATTTTCCATCAAGTGAGAATCTTGATCTTATTTGATGTAGAAAGCACTACTTAATCGTCCTCAAAAACGTTCTCCTAATCACAGATGTTTAAGACACTGGGGCCGTATTTTTATTTATATTTATGTTTCCCGCAGTTCCATATATCTGTACTTGTGAATGTATGACTTCTTGCTCCAGACTTTTACAGGGGAACCTGGGCATCATCTGTAAAAACAAGTATTTAAAAGATATGTTTTTCAGCTTCCTTTGATCGAAGTATATTTTCTCATTGTTGATCTGTTAATAGTGTTCACCCGGGCGTCGCTACGGTGAAAAACTCATACAAGAATCATACAACTCTGCACTGTGGGTGTACCTCCAAACCACCTGCATCCAAAAACACGGCATGACGAAAACGCAATGCACCCATATTGAGTGGTTGTTGTTGCTGTGGTATACAATCCGCAGACTCGGTTCATTCAGATCTCAACGCTATCCTGTCCCTACATCTCTAAAAAGAACGGCAACATACACAACCTACATCCCTTTCACTGTATTCGTGTCTCGGAATCTCTCTAGGATTTTTCCCGACACACTTCCTTCTACTGCTAAATGGACAATTCCTTGATACCTCAGAGTGTGCTTAGTCAGCATATGCCACAAACTCGATTTACCCCTAGTCTGTTAAAGCACCTCCTCATTAGTTACGTATCTAATCTTCAGAATTTTCTGTACAACCATATTTCAAAAGGTTCTATCATCTTCTCGCCGGAACTCCTTATCGTCCATGTTTCACACCCATACAGTGCTACATTCCAGACAAATGCTTTCTAAAAAGGACTTCCTAACATTTAAATTAATATTGGATGTCATCAAATTTAGCTTCTTCTGAAGTTAATTACCAAACCAAATAACAATACTCATCTACTACTTTTATTGTCTGATGACTTAATCTAATTCCTTCAGCATCGCCTGATTTTTTACACTACATTCAGTTACCCTTGTCTTACTCTTGTCAATTTTCATCCAGGCTTACGCGAACTAGGGGATATTCAGTCAATGTGAATGCTGTGTAGTAAATACGCCATGGAAGTGGATATGCCTGGCAAGAATAAATAAAACTCTAGGCAACCAAATAAACGGCTCTGGCCCGTGACGTCACGAGGAATCTGAGAAAGGGAAGGCGTTAGAAAATTGTAGTGCTCCACTCATTCGATCAGAGCACCTCAACTACATATACATCTACATGGGACACTCTGCAAATCACTGAATAGTCTGGCAGAGGGTTCATGTCTAAAGGGGGGCGTGGTCAAGTGTTCACGTGCGCAGCAGAAATAAGCCTTGTCAAAGATAAAACATAACTTTCGATAGTCGATGGTCAAAGATAAAAGCGTAACTATTTACTATTTACTATGTCATTAAGTTTAATTGCTTCTTCCTTTCTATTAAAATTATCCCCGTGTTTGTATATTTCGATAGCTTATCTGTACAGTCGTGGATAATAGTTCGTCGTTGTAGATAAAATTTCCGTTTCGTAAAACTTCACTTCATGATTTCCTGATTGGAAAACATGTTCAGCTATAGCTGATTTCTCAATTTTACCTAGTCGGCAAAGACTTGTGTGTTCTTTCCGTCTTGTATTCACACTACTTTTTGTAGTACCAATATACACTTTTCCACTTGGTGATAGAGGAGGGCGTTTGTCCTTTACAGATCGGAGTGTTTAAAAATGTTTAAATGTTTGTATAGTTTATGGGACTTAACTACGGGGTCATCAGTGCCCAAACTTACAAACTACATGAATTACTTACGAACTAGGACGGCACAAATATCCATGCCCGAGGGGGGATTCGAACCCCCGACCGTAGTGGCCGTGAAGACTGTGACTGGAGCGCCTCAGTCCCCTCGGCCACCGCGGCCGGCAGATCGGAGTGCCTGACTTATCTTTTTGTTGGTTTAAGAACCGGTCTGATATCGAAATATACAAAGATGGGGATAATTTTAATAGAAAGAAAGAAGCAATGAAACTTAATGACACATGGACTGTGGCTCTTCAGGGTAGGTAGTTACGCTTTTATCTTTGACCATCGACTATCAAAAGTTATGTTTTATCTTTGACAAGGCTTATCTCTGCTGCGCACGTGAACACTTGACCACGCCCCCCTTTAGACGGTATTTATACCGCTCTCCGACGCCCTAATCATCAGTCGACAAGACTCACCGATACTAGTAGCACCTATGAAGAAGTCCAGCGCAGCTCTGGACGAAACGTCAGGCGCAGATATGTTTCTTCGACCACGACCATATAACCCGGAAGATTCAACAGCAAAACAAATTTTCATTACAGGTTCCCTACAGCAAAACAAGAAAAAATATCTAGTAAACATGTGCTCTGAAACACATACATTAAGATCTTGTTCATCTCTGACACTAATGAACACATCTCTCCCACAACTTCTTCTTTCTTTCCATACGTTGGAAAGAGATACAATGAAATAAACCAAAAAAATGTACAGTAATTATGAATTTGGAAACGCATATCTATGAAGTTAATCTCGTTGTCGAAATCGGTTCACAAATTGGTTTGATGCAACGCTCCACCCTACTCTATCCTGTGTAAGCCTCATCATATCCACATAATAGCGCCAAGCTACAATTCTTTGAGCCTGCTTCTGTATTCGTGCCGCGATGGAGTAGCCGAGCTGTCTAAAGCGTCTCGCTGCGGAGCGCGCGGTTTCTCGCCTGGGAGGTTCGAGTCCTCCCTGGGGCATGGGTGTCTGTGTTTGTCCTTAGGTTATTTCACCTAAGTTTAAGTAGTTTGTAAGCTGCGGCCTGATGACCACGCAGTTTGGTCCGATAGATTTACAAACATTTGAACATTTGAATCTGAATTCGTCTCTCGGTCTCATTCTGCGATTTTTTCCCCTCACACTTCTCTCCAATGCTAAACTGACTATTACTGGATGCCTCAGAATGTGCCCCATCTACCGATCTTTCTTTTATTCTAGGTATGCCAGAAATTACTTTTCTCCCCAATTCTGCCAGCACATCATTAGCTACTCAATCTACCCATCTAATGTAGAGCACTCTTCTTTAGCACCAAACCTCAAATTTTTCTGTCTGAACTCTTTATTATCTACGTTCACTTCAGTACTAAGCTACACTCCAGAAAAATACATACGAAAGAGGCTTCCCATAATTAATATTCGAAGACAGCAAATTTCTCTTCTTTAGAGATGTTTTCCTTCCAATGCAGTAATCATTTTATATTTATTCCACTTGGGCTATCATAAGTAATTTTTGTAGGCAAATAGCAAAACTCTTCCACTATTTTTATTGTCTCGTTGCGTAATCTAACCCATTCGGCATCGCCTGATTTCTTACACTACATTCCATTGCCCGTGTCTCGCTTTTGTTAATCCATATTATATCCTTCTTTCAAGACTCTGTTCAATCCGTTCAGCTGCTTTTCCATGTCCTTTGCTGTCTTGGACAGGATCAATATCACCAGCAAAGTTCAAAGATCTCTTTTCTTCTCCCTGAATTTAAAAGTCCTTCTTCAAATTTCTTCTTCCTTTCCTTGGCAGCATACCTTTGAGCACTTCGTGATTACAGGAGATTGTTTTCACAAATTCGAAGATGAAGAATTTGTTATAACTGTTCAGGCATTGATGTTATAGCCCATTTTTACTAAAGTTATTGTTATTCTTTTGGAACATAGTACCTCCTCAGTAATGGTGGACAGGAAATAGCTTGCAGTGAAAGACATGTGTTTCCCAATAAAGAAGATGAACAAGAAATACCACTTAATGTATGCATTTTAGAGCCCATGTATACTTATCTTTTAAGGAATGTATACCTAGACTTTGTTAGTTCTTGAAGGAACTAACAGAGATTGGGCTTTAAGGTCCCTTCGATATCGTGGTTATTGCAAACGGATGACACGTTCGGCGACTTTTTGTGAAGTATGTGGAAGAAAATCGTCCGTGACGTTTCGAAGGAACCATCACGGCATTTGCTCGGAGTCATTTACGGAAATAACGGAAAACATAAATCAGGATGGCCGGACGCGGGTTTGAACCGCCGACCTTCCGAATATGAGAACTGTGTTTTACACTGGGCCACCTCCATGTATTATTTTTTTTGGCTTTTTTTTTCTGACAGGGTCTGTGATGCTTAAGTGTAATTTGTCCATTTAAGTCTTTTGACAACATAACTATTCTGGTAATCCCCGTACGTGTTCGTCATGCATTGATTATTGACTCTGTCCGGTACTGCTTTTAACGAAGCTGAAACGTCTCTCGAGAGACGGGACTGTTTGGTGAGTTTAGTCGATAATTGCTCGCAGTTTAAATAAACGACGGTACTGCTTCAAACGAATCTGCGCCTCACTTTCATCTGTTCAAGAACATTCTCGCCTGTTCTGACAAAGAGAAAACCTACAACCGCCTCGGCACAACAAAGCGGTATTTCTGTCCGGCGCCCGGAACGCACTGCACCGCAGTACACAGAGCGATCGCGCGATATTGTCTGCGCGGTATTGTCTGCGCAGCCGTCCAAAATAATCCGCGTAGCGGCGGCGGCGGCGGCGTCATTTGTCTGCGTCCAGCGGGCAACCCATTTGTTTGGCGGTCGTTAAGTCTGCGTCTGTACCGCCGCCATCCGTCTGCGTCGCGCCGGCCGCCTGCTGGAGCCAGCGACTGGGGATGACCCGGGCGGTGTTTACTTGCTGGCAGCGCCGGGCCATCTGCACGGGTGGGTGGGACAACAGACAGCCTCTATTGAGTAGTCACTGACTGCTGCTCGCTGTAGTATCGAAACGAATATATCCTCCGTAAGCTGGACGTCATGACTAGAGGACATTAATCAGCGACAGCTGAATTGCATCCATAGAGGGCTGTTTTCTCCACCGTGTACGAACTCTAGGGATTGATCGATGAGACAATCAGTAACAAAAAAAATCGCACTGGCGTGTTTTACGGTCCACTTTAGATTTGTAGTTTTATAAGTTTTTGCAAACGTTTTGGAACAAAATAATAATGTAAACAATAAAAAATTTATTAATAATAGTATCTGAAAACCTTTTAGGGGAAAAAATTTAAGTAGAGGCGGGTTTTGAACCACTGTCCTCCAGCGTCGCAGTCCTACGCATTGCCCACTACGCTATACCGTCAACACTTAGAAGGTCCGTTCTTTAATCTCATACTATTGATGGACGTTGTTAACTGATGCTAATATGGCATTTGCAGATACTACATTATCATTTACCGTACGAAGAACGATGTGTTTTTGTTAATTCTTCAGTGTGCCATTGCTTTGAAATAACGTACAAGTTAAAATCATCAAATACGAAACGCAAGATGGCTTATGCCAGAGAGAGTTCTGGGCGAGGAATGTCACGTGACATCGGCGAACGGCTGGTTTTCGTTAATTCAGTGGAGGATGTCAAAACTCTGTTATTTTTTGGCACAATAAAGATTCATAAAAAACACGTCATATTTGGTAAACTATAACTATAAATTAAAGACGCATCAACTGCAAGAGCATTCAGAAGATCCCATCATGAATAACCTAGCCAGAATAGCTGTGTGCTTATTGGCATCACTTTGCGCCGTCTAAGGAGGTGGGTTCGACACCGACTGCATCCAATTATTTTAAACCCAATCTTTTTTCTAACAGATAAGGAAAACTATAACTTTTTTGTTGTTACTTGCCACACATCTTTGGACGTCTTAGCAAATGTGTCGCGATTCTGAGTGTAAATTATATACTCTTCGTTGTAACAAATATTTAACTGTTTGAAAAGATGTGGGGGAGAGCAGTCTTTGCACATGCCTAAGGTTAGGAGGGGGTGCTGCTTACAGTGTCATGTGTCCTGAAGGTAGCTTGTCTCCTCATTTACTGTCACTTAAGAGTGTAATCAGTTACTTCCTGTGTTTTAGTGTCCATGTGAATTTTCATATGTTCTTGGTGTCTATTATCAAAGAAAAATTGACAGCGTTCAGTATCTTTTAAGAAAAACATATCTAAAGGGGGGGGGCAACACTTTCTCCGACTGTTTGACTCCGAGCGGGAGGGGGAGGGGGCGGGGCGCTTGAGTACATACAATACTTGATATAAACGTGATATGAGTGTTTACAAGGAGATATAGTCGAGTACACAATTATGTAAAATAATTATACAGAGCTGTAGAACGGCAGTATATGAAGTTATTTTTCTCATTATAATGGGATATGAGAGATTCTAACCAGTTAATCGCTGCAGGTGTTGCGTCGTTCCAGGTACCCATTTTGGTCAGTCGTGTAGAATGTGCTCCAGTGTTTGTGCCGATGTTCCGCACTCGCATTGGTCATCGTCGGTGTTTCCCCATTTCTTGTGGCGTTGCTTTGGTCACAGTGTAGCCAGTTCTGATCCGGTTGAGGGAGCTTCATGTTTTTCTTGGTTGGCTTGCACTCGGAAGTTGGATGGTCAGGTTTATATTGCCTAAATTCTTTTGGTTATGGTAGGACGTTCACTGATTTCGCCATTCGTCTTTTGGATTGGAGCATTCTGGGGATGAGTTGCCCAGTGCTTACCGATATTGGTTCTTTAGGTTTCAGTCGCGTATGTGGTACATTGTTCAATGTTTCATAAATAGGTTAAGTCTCTGGATCGTTTGACTTTCACCAATTCATGTATTACTGCTTCTTGTTGTAGATTTGAAGGAGCCATATAGCCGAGTACTGACAGCCAAGGTCTCGGTGTAGATTTAAGAGTTCCTGTCACGATCCTCATAGCATCATGTAGATGTACATCTATTTAGTTGACGTGGTTACTTCTAAACGGGAGAACGATATTCGGCGACAGCATACGCAAGTGCTTGTACTGTGGTTGTTAGGATGTTTTCGTTAGATCCCTATGTAACACCAGCCAGTTTACCTAAGTATATTATTTCTTGGCTTCTGTCGCGTTGGTTCTAGGTGTTTCTGTTCTGTCCAGAACTGCTAGAGTGGCTTCAGGAACACTCTTCTGAGTTTTAACACCTGCACTGGCCCTCAGACTCCCCAGAAAATTATTAATGAGCATATCTGGGATGCCTGGCAACGTGTTGTTCAGAAGAGATCTCCACCTCCTCATAAAGGATTTATTGGACAGGAACAGCCCTGTAGAATGCTTGGTGTCAGTTTCTTCCAACACTACTTCAGCCATTAGTATAGTCCATGCCACGTTATGTTGCACACTTATGTGTACTTTGCGGGGGCCCTCCACCATATTAGGCCGGTGTACCAGTTCCCTTGGCTCTTCAGTGTATATAATACGTGGTGTCCCAAAGGAAATAAAATAATAATAAGAAGTAAAATAAAGATATCACTTGCGGATTTATGAAAACATAGAGAAAATATGAGAAGGAATGACAAAGCGAAGATTAATCTTCTTTTGGCATCTCTTCCGAATGAATGAGAACAGGCTGACTAAACAAATTCTACTTTGTTTCTGGAAAAAAGAAATAAACAATAGCATGGATCACAGAAGTAAGAAAAGACGTAGAAAGAAACAACATCACAAAATCAGAAATAACAGGAACACTTTAGAAAATTTCAAGGCGGAAAAAAATTATAACAACAAGAATAAAATGGACAGCAGTAACGATAAGACAACTTAGGAAGAAGCTGGAGGAGTACTGTAATAACAGGAAACAACGAAGAAAGAAGAGGAAATAAAGCTGTTTCGCAATCCTAGTTGGTGAATTCGACGATTTAAATAAATAAATGAAATAAAAAGCACAGAAAACATAGTGTGCAGGTTAGTTACACACACACAAATATATATAACGCAAGATAGCGTATACCAGAGAGATTTCTGGGCGAGGAATGTCACGTGACATCTCCGAACGGCTGGTTTTCGTTAATTCAATGGAGGGTGTCAAATATCCGTTACTTTTGCAAATATCTCTGAAACGATTCGAGATATGAAAAAAAGAGCAAATTTGTCGAGAATTTTCTCCTCTACAAACTCGGTTATTCAATTTTCGTGTCAGATGAACGGTTTATATGCAATAATAATTACATTACAAGCGGCTTTATTTGGTGTTACCAACGTATTATTTTCCGAAATATGTGAAAAAGCGAGGTTGCGGTCTCTGGTGACCAACAATTATATCTGTAAAATTTGGTGCCGATCGGTCGAAAGGTTTGACCAAAAAAGTGGGAATAGTTTACAGACAGACAGACAGACATCGTCAAATCGCCGTAATTTTTGAAAATATCTTTGCTACGATGTGTTGTTGTTGTTATGGTCTTCAGTCCGGAGACTGGTTTGATGCAGCTCTCCACCCTACTCTATCCTGAGCAAGATTTTTCATCTCCTTATAAGAACGGCAACCCACATCCACTTGAATCTGCTTACTATACGCATCTCTTGGTCTCCCTCTGCGATTTTTACCCCACACACTTCCCTCCAATGCTAAATTTACGATTCCCCGATGTCTAAGAATGTGTCCTACCAAGCGATCCCTTCTTTTAGTCAAGGTATGCCAAAAATTCCTTTTCTCACCAATTCTGTTCAGTACCTCTTCATTAGTTATGCGATCTACCCACCTAATCTTCAGCATTCTTCTGTAACACCACATTTCAAAAGCCTCTATTCTCTTCCTGTCCGCACTGCTTATCGTCCATGTTTCACTCCCGTACAAGGCAACACTCCACACAAATGCCTTCAGAAAAGACTTCCTTACCCTTAAGTTAATATTCGATGTTAGCAAATTTCTCTTTTTCAAAAATGCTTTTCTGCCCATTGCCATTCTGCATTTTATATCCTCTGTACTGCGACCATCGCATGTTATTTTACTACCCAAGTAACAAAACTCATCTACCACCTTCAATGTTTCGTCACCTAATCTAATTCCTTCAGCATCGCCTGATTTTCTAAGACCGCATTCCATTATTTTTGTTTTGCTCTTGTTAATGTTCATTTTATATGCACTCTTCAACACGCTGTCCATTCCATTCAACTGCTCTTGCAGGTCCTTTGCTGTCTCTGACAGAATTACAATGTCATCGGCAAAACGCAATGTTTTTATTTCTTCCCCCTGAACTTTAATCCCTATTCCAAATTTCTCCTTGCTTTCCTTCACCGCCTGCTCGATGTACAAATTGAATAGCATCGGAGAAAGGCTACAACCCTGTCTTACTCCCTTCCCAACTGATGCTTCCCTTTCATGCCCTTCGAGTCTAATAACTGCGGTCTGGCTTTTGTACAAGTTGTAAATAACTCTCCTTTCCCTGTATTTTACCCCTGCTGACTTCAGAATTTGAAAGAGTGTATTCCAGTCAACATTGTCAAACGCTTTCTCCAAATCTACAAAAGCTAAAAATGTAGGTTTGCCTTTCCTTAATCTATCTTCTAAGATAAGACGTAAAGTGAGTATTGCCTCCCGGGTTCCTACTTTCCTCCTGAATCCAAACTGATCCTCCCCGAGGTCAGCTTCTACCAGCTTTTCCATTCTCCTGTAGATAATTCGTGTTAAAATTTTGCAACCATGACTTATCAAACTGATGGTTCTGTAATTTTCACACCTGTCTGCGCCTGATTTCTTTGGAATGGGGATTATTACATTTTTTTTAAAGTCTGAGGGCATTTCGCCTGTCTCATACATCCTACACACCAGTTCAAATAATCTTGTCATGGCTGGCTCTTCCAGAGACTTTAGTAGCTCTGAGGGTATGTCATCTATTCCTGGGGCCTTGTTCCTACCTAGGTCTTTCAGGGCTCTGTCAAATTCATCTCTCAGTATACTATCTCCTATTTCATCTTGATCTACTTCCTCTTCCCTTCCTACAACATCGTTTCTAAGTTCATTTCCTTTGTAGAGCTGCTCTATGTACTCTTTCCACCTTTCAGCTTTCCCTTCTTTGCTGAGAACTGGTTTCCCATCTGAGTTCTTGATATTCGTAGAGTTGCTTTTCTTGTCCCCAAATGTCTCTTTTATTTTCCTGTAGGCGGTATCTACTTTTCCCCTTGCTATACATTCTTCTATAGATTTGCATTTGGCTTCTAGCCACTCCTGCTTAGCCAGTTTGCACTTCCTGTCAATCTCATTTTTTAGTCGTCTGTACTCCATTTTGCCTGTTTCATTTACTGCATTTTTATATTTTCTCCTTTCATCAATTAAATTTAGTATTTCCTGTGACATCCAAGGATTTTTTGTAGGTCTTGCCTTTCTACCTATTTTGTGCTCTGCTGCCTTCACTATTTCATCTCTCAATGCTACCCATTCCTCTTCTACTGTTTTATTTCCCCCTGTTTCTGTCAATTGTTGCCTAAATATCCCTCTGAAATTCTCCAGAACTTCACTTTCCTTCAATTTATCTAAGTCCCATCTTCTTATTTTCCTACCTTTCTGCAGTTTTTTCAGCTTCAGCCTACAGTTCATGACTAACAAGTTATGGTCAGAGTCTATATCTGCCCCTGGGTATGTCCTGCAGTTTATAACCTGGTTCCGGTACCTATGTCTTACCATTATAAAATCTATCTGATACCTTCCGGTGTCTCCTGGTCTCTTCCATGTATACAACCTTCTTTTGTGATTCTTAAACCACGTGTTTGTTACGATTAAATCATGTTCCGTGCAAAATTCTACCAGGCGACTTCCTCTTTCATTCCTCCTGCCCAGTCCATATTCACCTACTATTTTTCCTTCTCTACCTTTTCCTACTACCGAATTCCAGTCTCCCATCACAATTAAGTTTTCCTCTCCCTTAACTGTCTGAATAATTTCCTTTAGCTCCTCATATATTTCTTCGATCTCCTCATCATCGGCAGAGCTAGTTGGCATATAAACCTGTACTACTGTTGTCGGTGTTGGCTTCGTATCTATCTTGACAATGATAATGCGATCACTGTGCTGCTCATAGTAGTTTACCCGCATTCCTATTTTCTTATTCATTATCAGTCCTACTCCTGTGATACCCCCAACTGATTTTGTATTTATAATCCTGTACTCACCTGACCAGAAATCCTGTTCATCCTGCCACCGAACTTCACTAATCCCCACTATATCTAACTTCAACCTATCCATTTCCCTTTTTAAATTTTCTAATTTTCCTACCCGATTAAGGGATCTAACATTCCACGCTCCGATCCGTAGAATGCCAGTATTGTCCTTCCTGATGACAACATCCTCCTGAGTAGTCCCCGCCCGGAGATCCGAATGGGGGACTATTTTACCTCCGGAATATTTTACCCGAGAGGATGCCATCATCATATTTCCATACAGTAGAGCTGCATGTCCTCGGGAAAAATGACGGCTGTAGTTTCCCCTTGCTTTCAGCCGTTCGCAGTAGCTGTGTGGCAAAGCCACATTAGCTGATGTTACAAGGCCAGCTCAGTCAATCATCCAGACTGTTGCCCCTGTAACTACTGAAAAGGCTGCTGCCCCTCTTCAGGAACCACACGTTTGTCTGGCCTCTCCACAGATACCCCTCCGCTGTGGTTGCACCTACGGTACGGCTATCTGTATCGTTGAGGCACGCAAGCCACCCCACCTCGGCAATGTCTGTGGTTCGTGGGGGTGGTGCTACGATGTAAGATATGAAAACTCGTAAGAGAGCGAAGTTGTAGAGAAGTTTCCCCTCTAGAAATTAGGTTATTCAATTTTCGTGTCAGATTCGTTCGTCTTGCGGCCTAAAATTATGTCTATAAAATTTTGTGCTGATCGGTTGAACGGTTCACCTTAAAAAGTGGGAACACGTTACGGACAGACAGACAGAGAGGTAGACATCCCAAAATCGCCGTTATTTTTGCAAATGTCTCTGAAACGATACGAGATTCGAAAAAATGAGCAGAGTTGTAGAAAATTTTCTCCTCTACAAAATCGGTTATTTAATTTTTGCGTCAGTTGAATGGTTAACCCGTTATTTACATTTAAATTTCGAGCTGTCAAAAATGATCGCAAAGGCCCACTTTTCGTGTTACTACCGTAAAAACCTAAAGTAGACGAAAAGTCTCGTGCTACCTCTTTCTTTCTTTGGAAGAAATTGTACGTATGAAAAGAAGGAAAGTCTTTAATAAAATAAGCAGTAAATGAATACCTTAAGAGCTATGATAACTTTTTCAATGGGCTAGATATGTTCCACAGTATCGAAATTCAACTACTGTAACTCATAGTGTCTACATTTCAGAGCCTATATTCACGGGACATCTTATTGTAGTTTTGGTATATACTACCTTCTCCCTGCAGTAGAAGAGCGACGGTAATGAACTAACCAATGCTGATAGTTCTTAAGATGTGAATGTTAGAGAAAATGTTTACGAAACATTTTTTCCTTGTTATGGTGTAATGTAGTTTACCACGAATTTGTGGGTCACCATATATATACTGGGTGTAACTTACGTTGCAATAAACGGAAATAGGTAGGAGGAGGAGGATAAGATACCTGATCTACAGCAATTATGATTAGGTATCGAACATGGCCCCTCTCTTTCGTCCTGCATTTTTCGAATACACCCACAAAATAAATACTGTTTAGTAGCTAAGGCTATCAGCCATATTACCTGCCTCTGTTAAATTAAATTAATTATAATTTAAAGAACTTAAACTATCATACGTGTCTTAGTATGTGATTCTTAGGCAGTACTAGCTTAAACCCGCGGTTCCGCTCGCGTATTGGTTGATTACGATAGATAAGCTATCTTTCTGTAGTGTGATATGAGTTTGGTTTTGAAGGATAAAATGAAATACAATACCTTCTCTAGAAACAAACATTTTTAATCAAAATTCAAGTAAAAAAATGAAATTATTTGAAGTGATGTAATGCGCGAAACGTCAAATCGAATTTTTTAAAGAGATGTATTAAAAGAAATATCTTCTTTATTGCTATATTTATTTATTCTTACATTTCCTTATTCGTATGCTTATCCTTACAGAGGATCTGAAGACATTGTAGCAGACCAAAGATATGGTCTGTGGCACCACTTTTCGCTGTATGTAATCTCCTTCGTATAGAGTCGCAAACGTCATCGCTGGCCTTCAGTCCGAATTTTTTTTTATAATTTGACGATTTTCAACCACCATATCTTCCACCTCCTTATAGCTATCGGCATGGAACTGCTATAGTGTACAACGGGAGACTTCGGATAACAATTACGCACAGACCATTCATTTGCGTTCTGTAGTTTTCGCTGCAGAGCGAAAAATTAACACACACACACACGTAGAATTTTATATACGCCGATAACTTTCCATCCCAATATACTCCACCCTTTTATCATTATCAACACTCAAACAACAATGAAACAATAAAACCATTCTCAAAGAGTAAGTATAATTTTCAAAGAGTAATTATTGTTTCGCATTTCGCGTTATTTTCTTCAAATTACTAAATATCTATCAGATCGCTATAGAACCGTGCCTAAAACTTTCCTCAGGTATAAATTAGTAACTGTACAAATATTTAAGTCTCTGCGTCTTGTAGTTCGGACGTGATAAGCGTACACCGAACAGATATATATAGCTATCCGATCGCCATAAAACCGTGCCTAAGGCTTTCCCCTGGTAGACAATAGTAACTGTACATATTTTTATCTCTTTATGTCTTGTGGTTCAGACGTGATAAACGTACACCGAACAGATATACACGTTTATATATATATATATATATATGAGGCAGTTTACCTATTCTAATTACACTTGTATATGTACGCTGTGGAATCGGTAAAATTGTCATATTTTTATGACATAATTAGTACTACATCAGTCACTTTTTACTAATATTTAATTAGCACGACGCGTTGCGACAGCATGCTGCCATCATCAGGTGCATACTGCCGAAACGCGTCGTACTAATTAAATATTAGTAAAAAGTGACTGATGCAGTATTAATTATTTCATGAAAATACCATTCAATACAGTCGCATACCTCAAGAAATATCCATATAACATGGATACATTTAAGTTCGCTAAAATTAAATTCAACGCCGTATTTGAGATGAGTTGTGAAAGCAATTCAGTGCTCGGCGCATCTGCTTGCGGTGAGATCCGCCCCTCCTTTCGTCAGTAGCGCCTTTACAGGACCTCTATTCTGTACCGCACATTGCACCGTTTAAGCGAAGGCGTTCACGGATAAGGGGGAGCAAGGAAAATCTGTTATCCGCACTGGGGGTGTTTTCCGCAGAGAAGGGAAGTGCTACAACCCCACCGCCGCCCCCAGACCGCTCATTTGCATTTCAAGAGCCGTAAAGAAGCCCAAGCCGGCTTTATGGGGTAGTAGGGGGTGGAGAGGCGGGGCGGTACATCCGGTCAGGAGGGGTGGTGAGGGGATGGACTCTGGCGGTCGCGTGTAGGGGTGGTAGCAGCGACACCGTCGATAACTCGCATCAAAAGCACAGACAAAGAAACGCGTTGGACAGTTGTCGGGGAGAGGGGGGGTGGGGGCATCCTCTGTGTCTCTGTTAGTATGTGTATACCAAGGAGGTTAGAATAAAGGGAGATGGCATTATCTATGCCGAGCACATACGTCAGTTGAAGCGTGTCCGCCATCTTGGACAGTTTTGGAATGCTGTTAATCCGTTAAGACTACGCGTAAGTCGACCCTCTTACTGTTAAAGCATTGAACTGACAGTCACTGCAAAGTATGTACTTTTAAACAATATGCGTTCTTGAATAAATAGTAATAAATATTCATAATCTATACCTATAAATGTGAATTTCTGTTCGGTGTACGTTTATCACGTCTGAACCACAAGACATGACGATCTAAAAATTTGTACAGTTACTAGCGTCTACCCGGAGAAGGCTTTAGGCACGGTTTTATGGCGATCGGATAGCTATTTATCTATATATATTAATTTGAATGCCTGTTCGGTGTACGCTTATCACGTCCAAACGACAAGACGCAGAGACTTAAATATTTGTACAGCTACTAATTTATACCTGACGTATGTTGTAGGCGCGGTTTTATAGCGATCTAATACATATTTAGAAATTTGAAGAATATAACGCGAAATGCGGAACAATAATGATTCTTTGAAAATTATAAAATTTGTAAATCTATGGGACAACTACCCTGGTCATCAATCCCTAGGGTTACAAACTACTTAGATTACTTAGGCTAAGGACAAATACATCCATGCCCGAGGGAGGACTCGAACCTCCGACGGCGAGCAGCGGTGCGCTCCGCAGCTAGCCGCCTTGCAACGCTCGGCCAATCCACCGCGGTAGGTAATGTGTTATTCACATACTGGTATACTTGTGTGATTCACTACAGAGCCTTATCATGATTTTCCATTTCCGTAATTAATCTTGATAAACATTGATGGGTGTGGTAGTCTTCAATCCGCTACAGTTTGGTAACGGCTGAAATTAAGATACATGTTCCTAGAGCTCGTAGTTTAATTTTC
Source organism: Locusta migratoria (assembly GCA_026315105.1). Classification (NCBI taxonomy): domain Eukaryota; kingdom Metazoa; phylum Arthropoda; class Insecta; order Orthoptera; family Acrididae; genus Locusta; species Locusta migratoria. The sequence goes on along the minus strand of CM048747.1, from coordinate 225,397,343 downwards.
ATGTTCAGAGTTACATCTCAAACAACGTGATAGTCCTCCTGTAACACTCTGTACACAAGATAACTCATGGCCGACGCACCAAAAGAACAAATTAGGATTGCCCTGATTGTATCACGCAGACAGGCTATTAAGCATTCATTCTTCGTATGACGCAAACCCGACTGTAGCGGGAGGAACCGAATGTTATATTGCTTTGTGGTCTTCCGTGTACTGGACTGGTGTTCCATATGTCGAGTGACAGAAGCCTTTTACCACGCGCAGTAGTCATCTGACGTGTGTAGTCGCTCCTATCTTTGGCGCCAAGACCTCATAGAGCCTAGAGACAACTTACATATTCGGATCGTTAATAAATACACTTGCGGAAAGAAAAATAGCCCTCCCTTTCAGAGCAATCAATTCACTCAAGATTAATTGTAGGAACAGTACATACGGCGAACAAGATATGGTTAAATTTACAAATCAATAGCTCAAGAGGTACTGAAGGATCAGGTGCCGCGGCGGAGCGGACGAGCGCATTGAGGCGCTATGCTACGATGGGCGAGGCCGTTCCCCGTCGGAGGTTCGATTCCCCCCTCGGGCATGGATCTTTGTACCGTCTTTAGTACAAGCTAGTTCATAAGTAGTTGGTAATTTAGGGACTGATGACCCCGTAGTTAAGTCCCATAAGCTCTACAAACATTTGAAAATTTTTTAAGTATCAGGTAACGATTCATAATAAAACAACCATAATATTGGTGAGTGTTATTTTCGACATTGTATCTTGGTGTTTTAGCATTGACCGCTTAATCATTGAATCAGCAATGCTACAAAGATGACTCGAAGTCCACCTACTTTAAGACTCTTGTTATTAATGTTGTGTTGTACAGTGAGGCTTTTGACTTACGACCTTGACACTGTCTAAATCTTGACAGCAGTTCTTTATTACTATGGGTACTTATGACAGACTTGAGTGCGAAGTGCTATTTTATAAATAGCTTTATACAGACAAGATTGTAGACTGCTTGATATGTTAGGTAATTTTCAAGAGATAAGTTTACCTTTACAAACCACATACTCAGTAGTCCTTAAAAATGTACAGTGGTGATTTGTACAAGTTAGGTTTATGTTGTGAATTGTTGTTATTGTCATTTACTCTTATGTTTTATAGCATGTTTAGTTGGAATTATTATACCTTGAAAGATGTCTAGAAATGAGTTATTCTCATTTACTCTTATGTTTTACAGCATATTTAGTTAGAATTGTTATACCTTGACAGACGTCTAGCAATGATTATCTAAATTCCATCCTTTTGGTTCCTACATTAGATAACTAATATTGGACTTTTATTAATCTGATGTAGTGACATAATTAAGTTCACAACCATTCCATTCCTTTAGTTTATAAGATTATTCATACTAGGTATATTTGTTCATTTTAATATTTGACAATAAGATTTTAATTATATAATGACTTTCCCCTTAAACCCTACATAAGGTATGTTTGCAATATGTTACGAGATGGTTTTAAGTTCCATTACCTGTACTTTTCTTGGGATTCACCCCTTTTCCTTCCAGTTTTACTACATAATGGGTCTTGAACCTTGTTGCTTTTGAATACCATTGCATGTACATAGAATCCATGTATTCCATGTTAGATACTGACATAGTTCCTGAGGAGCTTAAATACTGGTCTTGCATTGTGGCCCTACCCCTCCACCCCACCTTTTAAACATTTTCCACAGTTTTTTACCGGATTATGAGAACATTGTTTCTCTACCTAGTCTCCTGCTCTTCTACACCCCCCCCAACACCTATAACCTCACCCACTCACTCCCACCTTTGACACCCATCCCCACCCGCACCCCCACCCTTACACTCACCCCCCTATCCTCTTACTGCCCTGACCCCTTACCACCCAAGCCACCACCCACTCCACCCCTGCCACCATAATAGCCTTAATGTTTTACCTTATGATCCCTCACCATTGTACTCATTTTTATTGCCCCCTCCACACAAGCCTCTTGATCACTTTCCTTTCAGCTTTGTTTTGCAACAGAGATAACCTTAACTTGGTTCTAATGTGACGGTATAGAGTTAGATTTTATTTTCTGTTTTTATTAATATTCATAACATCCAACCCTTAATACATGGAGAGTTGGATCTGTATGATTATGCTTGTTCCCCACCAGGTCCTTAACCCTAACTACCCCTGTCCCACTCTTTGATGTTCAACAGGACTTTAACATTACTTGGTTTGTAGATGTTGTATATTGTTAGATCTCCATCTACATCTACATGGGATACTCTGCAAATCACATTTTAGCAGAGGGTTCATAGAACAACCGTTATACTATTTTACCTCCCATTTCATTCTCGAATAGCGTGCGGGAAGAATGAACACCTAAATCTCTCCGTTCGGGCTCTGATTTATCGTATTTTATTAAGATGGTCATTTCTACCTATGTATGTGGGAGTCAGCAATATATTTTCGTATTCGGAGGAGAATGTTGGCGATCGTAGTTTCGTAAGTAGCCCACGCCGCAGCGATAAGCGCCGTTGTAATGATTCCCATCCCAGATCCTGTATCATTTCCGTAACGCTGTATCCCCTGTATCGTGACAATACGAAACGAGCTGCCCTTCTTTGGATTCTTTCAATGTTCTCCGTCAAACCCACCTGATAATGATCCCACACTGGGCATCAATACTCCATAAAAGGAGTTTATTTTCCATCAGTGTTTATCACAACTAGGGTTGGATCAGTTTGATTTTAATTTATGGTGACTTGGTTTAATTTGCATTATGACACACATTCGTCCACAAGTTTTACCCCCACCCCTCCAATTTTATCATAAAATAGAACCATATATATATATATATATATATATATATATATATATATATATATATATATATATATATATATATAAACTAGCTTCTTCCACATTATTTTTAATGTTTCCATGTGTAGATAGATTCCATATGAAATTGCATTAACACCTGCGACATACAGATTGCGATATGTAAGAAGTTAGGTGTTGATGTTACTGTTGTTCCTAATTTAGTTTCAACCTTTGCCTACTCCAGCCCTGCGCTTTAATATATAACAAGACATGCGTTTTGCTTAGTTCCAAAATATTTTTAGATTAATAGTTTTATTTCAGTCAATGCTTACAATGAATGGCTTTTAATATACAGAAGGATAGTGTTTTAATTTAACTAAAAGGCGGTACTTGGTTTTGAATTGACCCATCTTCCCATTTTTATTACATGTGAGTGTCTCACATCTACAGGGTCCAGTATGCTTAGGTTCTGGTAGTTTTATGCTATTAAAATACATTGAATGTCCTTACTGCTCTACAGAGGTCGAGTATTTCATGTATTTGAAGACCACCATAGTTCCCATTTTTAGAGTGACTTAATATTAAACCCTCTTTTTGATATAAATGTACAGGACTTTATTTTCATTACCAGTGGACTCATTATATTTCAGTGACACCATTGTGAAACGCAATTGTTTCTTTTATATGATTTATCTGTTTTTACTGAAGATATGTTTCTCTTATAGAACAATTATAAACTTAATTGTTAAATCCAATGCAATAGTATGGCTGAGTCTGTTTAATGTTTTGTATATATGTAGGGGAGTGAAGATGGTACAACTGATGTACCGAAACTAGTCGCCTAAATAAAATTATAACATGAACGGTTGTTGGACAATTTTTTTGCAAGAACTGAACTGACCAGCCGACGTCCCACTTCTATCCACAAGAAGGGATACATATAAACATAATAATGCATGGTGCAGCCTTCACGGTTGGCAATGCACGCGCTGATTCTGACATCCATTCAACCACACAGACGCGAATACCGTCTTCGGATACATTAGTGCGCGCCATACGACATGTTCACGTAGTTCTGCAAGAATTGCCACTTGTTGTACCATCATACCGCATACGTGCTCCATTGGGGGAAAGTTCGGAGATTGTGCCATCTAGGAACGTTGGCGCACGTCTTGCAGAACACCTTGAGGTTGACGTGGAGTTTGGGGGACGGGCACTAGCCTTTAAGAAGAATACATCTACTTCCTGTAGCGTGAATGGCAGAAGGTCTTCCAACATTCAGCACGTACGGAGTGCTGGTCAGCAGTCCCTTCACAAATACAACGAGAGTTGTTTACAATCATGCCCCACTCGATAAGGACTGATGTGGAGTCAGCGCATCTAGGACGAATGCTCTCTACAAGACGCCGCTCGTCAGGTCTACGTTGTACGCGCCAACGTCTATACTTGCATTGCTTTCATCGCTCAAGACCACAGCTCGCCATTACAAATGATTGTCAGCACCAGTCGAGCTCTCCACTGTCGATCCTGTCTCGTGACTGGAAGACACTTCTGCGGTTATAATCCCTCTTATCTGTGCTGTGATAGCTGTACTTCTGCCCTTTCAGTCTTGGAAGACGTGTGTGCTGCGTGGAGGTCCAGAATCTCGCATAAACGTATGAGAATGTCCACGTAACCATAGAAAAAGAGCATCATTACACAACTCACACAGCACGTCCAATCTGTGTGTCCGTTCTCCGAAAGGCCATTGAGGCCACTCGGAAGACTACAAATTAACTCTTTTCAAACTCCTTTATTTGGCTGTAGAAAGCACGACTGCTTTACGTAACATGGCGCCTTTTTTATTCACACGTTGATATCACACTATGATTTATGGCTATAAACATTCCCTAGACATAGATGGCGCTCTTGCTGGTATGTCACTACGCTATCTTTCGGCGGACGATGTTGGTACCATTGTTAATGGCTCCAGGTTGGATCTACCGTCATCGAATCAAAATCTGCGTCACATGTTTTTGGAAATTTTTTGTTTCCACTGGGAACATTGTGACCTTATTCTACTTTTTATTTATATTAAAGCAGTATCGACTGGAAAACTTAATTTTTATTATCAACTACACTCTTCAAGACAGTTACGGGGTCAGGTGAGATATCATACACAGTACACATACGGTAGCTTATTTTATTTAGATATTCAATTGTCATTTTTGTGTGATACAGTACGATATTTTGCTGTCTCAACTCTTTACTTGTGGTTTACATGGCGTCGAATTAGAGCGGGTCATAATGGAGCTATCATAATAATGCAAAAATCATTGTCATTGTACTCTAATATGGAGTGTTATCACATCGGACGGCCAGTACAGTTGTACACTTGCGTGGCAAGGACAGTAGGAAGGTTATCAATCAGCTCTTGAGGAATGTTTGGCTGTTCTTGTATGAGTGCAAATTCCTTCTTTGTAGTCGTCGTGGAATGTTCTGTGCTGGGTGCAACACGTCTGCCAATTGCGTCCCAGAAATGCTCAGTCGAATTTAAATCCAGTAAATAAGGTAGCCACTCCATTCGTTCACCTCCTTCAGCTTCAAGCATGTTATCCACTAGTGGCGAAGAGCGTTATTATCCACGAGAATGAACCTAACTGCTATGGCACCAGCATAGGGCACAACAAAAGGACAAAAGGTCTTGTCTCTATGCCTCTGAGCAGTCAAAGCGCCATTCTCAACGACATAGTGGTCCGTACGTCCACCAATACAGACTACTGTCCAGACCATTCGTCTAACACCCTTGATAGGGTGGTGTTTCATGCACATAAGCAGGATTGTAGCGAGTTCAGCCTTCTCTCCAGGTAAGGAAACGACGATTGCCCTTCTGAATATAAAATCTTGAATCTGTGGTCAGATACCGGGGAAATTCCTTTCCACTTCAATCCTGAAGTTTCTTCGCCCGGTTTCTGTGGGATAATCGGTACTGCGGTTTTAATTTGACTCACTCCATAGGCTTACATGCATGGAGGCCACATTCCAAAATGCGATTTGGTACTGTGTGTTGTTACTGAGCGTCCTGTTGCTGCCAGGAGGGTGCGTTGCAGCTGTGTTGCATTCAGCGTCCTCTCTCAACGGGGTGTTAAGCGGTGATAACGGTCATCTCTTGCTGATATTACCCGTGGTCGACCCTGGCCTTGCCTTCTTTTAACTGTACCTGTTGTCTGAAACCGCATATAGTTTTGGAAATTACACTTTGGGACTCTCCAATAGCTGCAGTCATCGCCGTCTGTCCGGCTTCCAACATTCCTATGGCCATAGCTTCAGGTAAGACAGGTAGTTCTTGCTTTGTACTACCTGCTCACTACGCTATCTGCACCCAATTGCTTGTGTAATTGGTTTGGTAGGGTTAATACAACACTTTAATGCCCTCCCGATTTTATTAATGTTTGTGACGATAAAATGTAGTGGCATTATGTAAAATGTGCAAGAAAAGAGTATTTACATTGTGTCACTTGTGTAACCCAACATACCACCAAAGACTTTCATGTTTTAACTATGCAGTGAGTACACTGAAATTATCTATGTCATTACTATAGTCGGCATCACCTACGAAGGCGGCCCAGCTTTCAGCCGTTCTGCACACCCCTCCCTCCATTACCTCAATGGCTGCCAATAATGTTCTTACTGTAGGGGCGTGACTAGCCGCAAGTTACGCAATGTTTCTCCCGCAGACGCAACTGTTGGCGCTAGGTCATAGCTCCTCCCCTCAACGCTTCCCCTATCGCTACTCCGCCTCTATACGCGGAAGTGGCTTCTTATATGACGCCAGCTATAATGCATAAATATTTGTAACACAAAAATATTGTTCTTCTTGTTCGTTAGTATTTCATTGTGGAGGACTTATAAGACAGAGGTAGAATTTTAGTTCAGGTGTCGCTAGATTGTTTTTCGATATTAATTGATTCGATCAGTTAAAGAAAGGTGTGTAAATACAAAATGTTGCCTAAATATGTTAAGATATCTGTATTAAAATGCATGTGTCGATTTCAATTTATCTTGGAAGTATTTAAACCCAATTTGAGAAATTTTCAGCAAAACTTCAGTAGTTGCTGCAGCGAACAGCCACCGACCTGGATTGAAGCATCCTGCCGCCATTACGTGGCAAACATAAAATTGGTAACTATAATAAATCAGGGTCGGGTGGTAGCCAGCTTAGTAATGATTTAATAGTTTTATTTTAGCTCTTCTGGCACCTTACAGTGAACGTAAACGTAATTTTACAAAAATTTTGGTAATATATTAGAATATCAAGGGATTGTATAAATACACGGAGTGCTACGAGATTCTAACAGTAACTTTTATTTCATGCCAGTTAGGAAGGATGATCGTATTTCATTTAATAATTTTCAAACAGTGAGGTACAAAAATAAATTATAGTGAATCAGTTTTTTCAGTCAGGGAACCTTCATTTATTTGCAATGTGGTGTGTAGATTTCAGTTGTGGACAGGATATTTAATACTAAGAGTTTTCTATAGTATCAATTGAACAGTGATTTAAAAATCGTAACATCATAAAGAAATTTACGTATGAATAATGATGGGTTCCACATAGCATTACTTATATCTACAATGTATTTATATGCAGTAATAGAAATTTATTCGCACAAGAAATTATTGGAACTATGTTGTAAAAATACTCCTACAAACAAAACTCTTGTCACATTTAGCCCTAATAGAGCTAGTCGGTGAATAAATAATTAACAAATCATTCAAGCAATAAGTAATATTAATAAAAAAATTGAATAAAAACCAGATTCAAGTAATTTTACAATCTGGCGCCCAACGTTGGGCTCGGAAAAATTTTAGAGCAGTGTATCCACCTATGATTTGAATAATTTTATTTTATATTAATATATAACTGTACAATGCAATAAATTTGTAACTAATAGATGTGTAGGAATTGATGTTTGATTTATCCAAACGAGATATTGTCTACTCATCACAACGAGTTTTAATCAGAAGTGCAGAAATGCATTCCATCACTTCTCTTCAGCCCTGTACACCCTGTATAAGCAAGGTAGAGATTGCATTTCATTATCATTTTGTTCCTGTAGTCGTTGAAGAAAAGGAATAGAAAGTGCAGTAGTTCACCATTTAAGCTTGAATGCATATTATCTCTGATTTCTGGAGCCAGTATATAATTTAGTGTGTGTATTTTAAGTATTCCGCCTGTATTGTAAAAGGTTAGGCAGAGTAATAAGTGTATATATAAAGTGTATTAGAACATGGGTCGCCCTAAAAGAAAGTTAGTCGACGCCATAGATTCAGATTTGACCACAACATATAATATTTTTGATTCAGAGATAGAAGAAGATAGGACGGAAACAATCAACTCGATATCACCAATTAGGGAGATACAATCGGAAACAATCCCTCAAAATATGGAAGTGAATGAAAGTGGAGATGAGCAATTGACTACGTCCACTAAGCCTTCTACCAGCAATATTAACTCCATAAATAGATCTTCACCAATACCTGATCCGTTCGCTCAACTATTGAGACAGCTTGAGGGACGCGATAAGAAAAGCTATGAATACCTTAGAAAAAAGTCACACAACGTGACGAGGAAAGAAAGGACATGACTAGACGCCAGACCTAAAAATTAGAAACAATACTAGCGGGTTTTCGAAACACATACGAAGACATACCAAATTGGGGGAGAACCTGTAGAACATGTTGAATCAACGGTCGTACAAAAGGGGATCCCCGATGGCAATGAAAACAAAAGGACCGTCACCCGACTTCATAAGTATTTAATTATTGTTAGAAAATGGACGTACTCCACGCCATACAGACAATAGACGCTACAACTCACCTGTTGGAGCAGGAAGTGAAAATAGAAGCACAGATAGGTTATGTAAAATATATGTGCTCATAACCCAAGCGGCTCCATGATGGATAAAACTGAAAATTAAAATGCGGGTATTAATACCTCAATACTCCATCCACGGAAGTTGACGTACTCAGAATGATGTGTCCCAGTGGGTGCACCTGCCACCCTAGGGAAAATAATCGCTCAGGCCGAAGCGCATAATAAAACTTTGACTCCGTGCGCCTCACGTACAACAGATGAATACGGTATTACGGTAATTATCTTGTTCCTTGTGCAATAGTTTCAAGTCAGACAGTCACATTGTTGCTACGAACAGCCAAATAGTTAAAGCAACTGACAATAATTCAAATAATCAAGTAGTCATAGCTATGCCATCAATATAAAATATTAAAATTAAAGAAAGCCTCATAAAGAACTAACAATTCCAATATTCAATTATGAAAAAAGACCGTCCATCCAGTTATTTTCTTTCGTAGTTTCCAAAATATCTTACCATCTGTGTGGAACGGACGACAGAAAATCAGTTTGTTGTCTGACACGTACAGGACGAAGCAGCTCTTTGGGCGAATCAAGCTGCTCGAGAATGCTATTCCTGTGAACAGTTTGAGAGGTTTTCCTCGCCAAATACTGGTCAGCTAGCATACAGGAACGATTAAGAAAACAAGTTTATAAACCAGATCCTGAGACAAGGATATTTAAGGACTTACTTCGAAAAATGCATTAAGACAAGGAACTGGGATGAATTGCTCTCAGGAAGGGACATCAGACTTTTAAAACTACAACTGCCGGATCATGTTCAGGATGGTTGGTTGGATGGATGTTTAAGGGGGACCAAACTGCAACGGTCATCATGTTCAGGATGAATTGGAACACTATGTCAGTTCTCGACAACACTGATTTATTAAATGAAAACAGGCGTTACGATCATGACACGAGAACTAATAATAGTAACTCACCGTACAAAAATAAAAATTAGGGTAATTCGCCAAAACGAAACAGTAACGGAAGTGGAATAAATGGCAGCGGTAACAAAAAGAACAGCCAATCGAACGGAAATGCACAATGTAATAGAAAACTTCAATTAATGAACTATCCAATTCCGTGGGTCAAGGCAAAGCTAAATGGAGGAACAGTGGTAATAATAGTGGTTACAGCGGTTCATGGAACCAGGATACCAGACAAACATCTTGCATTAATAATAATAGAGCACAACCAACTAGTGAAAATGGCTCCGACATGAACACAGAAGATAAACAATGGTCAAATTACATTGTGAGAATAGTAGAGATTACTGGTCAACCCACACCTTCGACATCACAGCATAAGTTAAACGAATAACGGCCGCAATAAGCTCTCCGTTGGAGGCAGTGAGACTGAGTGAGGGCACTGACAATGAAAACAATAGTTCTGAAAATATGCTCCACTATGAGTATGGTATTTCAATGGAAGAAGAACTATTGAAGGAACCACACCCTTGTAATAAAAATAGAACAGAGGAGATACAGTCTTTAATGAAAGCAAACATTTGTGGTGTTCCAACCAATATAATAGACACAGGTGAAACAGTGGGTGTGTTGAGTGCAGATTTTTATAAAAGGCCATGTCAGTTGGGCAGAATTCCATTTCCCGTAGCAAATTGCTGTGTCACAGGAGACACAAGTGCTCAATCTTAAATAATTAAAAACCGGATACGGGTAGCAATTAAAATCGGAAAGGATGAAATAAATTGCACCTTTCTCGTTGTGAAAAATTGTAATGTACCTTATATCCTGCGATGTGATTTTTTAAGAGAGAGGAGGGCTACGATTGACTTCTCGCAAGGAATGAGATAATAGACCTGTTTCGCTGGAATTGCTTAAAGCGCTGCAACCATGTGACAAATATTGCAAAACAATAAAAGGGAAATGCGGTAACTCAAACATACTGTACATGAATAACCTTGTGTCAAACAATGATTTTTGTTATACCAATTTGGTTGAAAAGGATCCACACTTGAATTTCCGATAAAATTGTTTAAAACCTTGAAGAATCTGAATATCTAGATTTTTAACAGCAGGTACATCTAAAAAATTTTCTTGAGAAATATATCAGTGATTTCTCTGTCAAGTCTGGATAATGAAGGGATATGCTCTTAATATTGAAGTACTTTCGACACTATTTAAATACTACAGGAAAACCCAAAGCGATCATGCAACTTATTTCACCGGCCATACTTGGAAAAAAATTGCATCAAGAGAATATCAAACATATCCTAATCTCAAGACTTCACCCTGCAGCGAATGTGGTAGAACGGATCTTCAGAAAATTTAACAAGTTCATCAGGACTTATATTCCATGAAACATACAAAGTGGGCGGAATACGGTTTGGTATTTGAAAAAAATATCCAATGCTACACCGCACACATCGGCAGGTTTTCCACTAAGGCAAGTTTTATTCGGAACTATAAATGAGGACTGGATAAAAACATTACCAACAATCTATCATCACAAAAAATCATATGAAGAAATTATACAGGAGTTATTGATAACAGCAGACTTAACGCCATCACGAGAAAGAAGCAGTACGATAAAAATGCGAAAAGGACACGGAAATATGATATCAACGAATTAGTATTATTATGGACACAACCTAAGTAATCTGGAATTAAAACGTGCAATAAAAATGGTAGGTCTTAAGCAGTGGTCTTTACAAGATAACAAGAATAGCATACGATTTTGCATACGTGCTTAGTCATCTAAATAGCATCAAAGTGAAGAGCATGAACTCGTATAAACACACAAAGCACTACCTTAACTATAAGTTCATAGACACTACAACCTGTGATTATGTGTTATAAAAGATGATATTCGTGTGATATGCAGATTTAGTTATGTATATAAACCACAGAGCTACGTGTTACTATAATAAACATATTTGATGCAGTTATTATAATTGGTAAACATATGTGATGATTTCTACTGTGATATGATCTAGAGTTAAGTGAATGTCTAAACAGAAACCATTCAGTGATCTTATTGATAAGATTGGTAATATTTCATTCTTGTGAATGTGTCCTCCTGAGTTTTCCATTTGTAATGATGCTCATCATTTATTTGGTATACCGGTTGTACGCCATGCTTCACATTGGGAGCAGTTAGATCATTAATTTAATTTTATTCTATTTGTTTCGGGACTCGTGTAGGTTTTACCTCATTCAGAACAGACATGATGTCTTGCAGTCCTCTTCCATTTACTAGTTACTATTTCTTGTGCCTATATAATGTGTTAGTATTAAAAGTGATGTGTTTCACGCGAAAGAATATGTGGGATGATGCATTAAGCGGGTAATTGACAGTAAATCAACTACAATGGCAAAAATTTATGTAAATGACTTCCATACTGCATGTAAACGGTAGTGGCTGAAATTGCCTTACGTGTATAGCATGATGACTAAATGAATGTTAATGAAATTGTGCAATATTGAACGTTTTGGTATGATGCTTCGTCAAATACAACGTCAGTACATGCATGAACCTTATTTACAATCCAGTTTCCATATACGTGTATTTGAATGTACATTTCTAAGTACTGCATGGACGGCTTTGAAGTAACAATGAGAGTGACTGTACGTGAATTTTGTTAAAGTAATTCGGTATGAACAAATTCTGAACTGGACGTCGTAATAGATTCTCCATAGTGAAAGCAGACGGCGTGTCGAGTCGTTTGTGAAACGCCTCTGACTGCATGAGTTTACCCTTACTGGACACTCAATTTTTGCCATCGTGTAAATGTCAGTCCATATTGATAAACACTGCTATGTCATACTTAGCGAACAACGTGAACTGGTACCAGCATGCTTACTGCATTCATGACAGAGATGTTATTCGGCCGGCCGCGGTGGCTGAGGCGACTGAGGCGCTCCAGTCACGGTCTGCACGGCCACTACGGTCGGGGGTTCGAATCCCCCTCGGGCATGGATATTTGTGCCGTCCTTAGTATAAGGTAGTAGATAAGTAGTTTGTAAGTTTAGGGACTGATGACCCCGTAGTTAAGTCCCATACGCTTAACAAACACTTGAACATTTGATGTTATTCGAACGGGAAAAATATATCACAGTGCCTTAATAAATAGTTTTTTTTCCTTTCAGATATAAAATCATTAGAAATATATCTGGCTGCCTTTTTCATTTTTATTTACTGACCACGAGCTGCATCGAGAGCTGTACGTGCACATCCGTGTACATGATGAACGGTAGTCCAACAGTTTCAACTGTCTATCCGTAACGTGTTCCCTGTTTTTAGGACGATCCGTTCAACCGATCGAGACATAGTTGTAGGCCGTCAGAGACTGGAACCTCCAATTTTCAAGTTTTTCGGACAAAAATACGGTAGTAATACCAAAAATAGCCGTTTGTAATATAATTTCAATTCCAAACGAACCGTTCATCTGACACGAAAATTGAATAACGTAATTGGTAGAGGGGAAGATTGTCTACAATTTCGCTCTATTATGTTTTTTTTTTTCATATTTTGCATCGTTGCAGAGAGATTTGCAAAAATAACGGCGATTTGACGATGTCTGTCTGGCTGTAATGTGTTCCCACTTTTTAGGTCGAACCGTTCAACCGATCGGCACGAAATTTTACTGACATAATTGTTGGCTACCAGGGACCATAACCTCGCTTTTTGAAATATTTCGGACAAGAAATACCAAAAAAGCTGTTTGTAATGTGCTTTTAATTGCAAATAAACCGTTCATCTGGCGCGAAAATTGAATAAACGAATTTTTAGAGGAGAAAATTCTCTACGACTTTGTTCCCTTATTTTTTTTCATATCTCGTATCGTTTGAGAGATATTTACTAAAATAACGGAGTTTTGACACCCTACATTGAATTAACGTAAACCAGCCGTACGCCGATGTCACGTGACATTCCTCGCCCAGAACTCTCTCTGGCATAAGCCATCTTGCGTTGCGTATTTGATGATTTTCTTATTGTAACTTACACGCTGTCTTTTCAAAGCAATGGTGCACTGAAGACTTAACAAAAACACGTCGTTCTTCGTACGATAAATGATAATCTAGTATCTACAAATGCCATATTAGCATCAGTTAACAACGGCCATCAATAGTATGATTGCCACTACCTATTTTTTTCCTAAAAGGGTTACAGACACTCTTATTAATAAAATTGTTTTTTATTTATAAGGGGAGGCCGCCAATTGTGAAATTCAGATTCGATTTATACTGCGCATATTGAAAGCTCATGGCCAGAAGTGTAATTTAGCAAATCACCAAGATGCACTTCTCAGCCGCTGTCGAGAAAATCAACAATTAAAAAAATACTCAATAAGATTTCTACGATTAGAAACATTGTTCAGAGGCGTGGCGTAGCGGTAAGCGCTCGGGTTGGTAATCCGAAGGTCGCCGGATTGAATTTCGCGGCCTGCAACGCTTCATTATTATTATTTTTTATGTAATTCATATATCGCACGAACCAGAGTGATAGTTATCGTAGAAACATGGCAAACAGAAAACAGAACGACATCGAGCACATCTGATAAACGATGCGTTTTTACAAGAACAATTGTTTTTTAAATTATTTGCTGGAAAACACACCCGATTGACATTCTGAAAAAGTGTTCTATCGTTCGTCAGGTTTGACTTACACTATACGTGTTCGTTTCGGAATGTCGTTTATGCTTCTTCCGTTAACTAAACGTGGTAAACATTATGAAGATAATTAATAACATTTGTGAAATATAACTTTGTTCACGGAAAACATAACGATGTTCGAAGTCGCCAGTTGCATATAATAAGTTGTTTGAAATTCGATTGGCGTGGAAAAACTGGCGACTTCGAACATCAAATGTTTTTGAACTTCTTTGCTTTCTACAGTATGTCTGCCTAGGTGTAATTGTGTCTGTGTGAATGTGTAGGTGTGTGTGCATTTGTTTACCCTCCTTTTTTCCCCCAAGGTAAATCTTTCCTGTCCCGGGATTGGAATGACTCCTTACCCAAAACCCTCATCATTTCCTTTTCCCTCTCCTTCTCTTCTGCCTGACGAAGCAGCAAGGCTGCGAAAGCTAGCGTTTGTATGTGTGTTTGTGTGTCTTTGTGTTTGTTACTATCATTGCCTGTGCTTCTTCGCCTGGTAAGTAGACTTCATATATATATATATATATATATATATATATATATATATATATATATATATATATATATATGTGTGTGTGTGTGTGTGTGTGTACATTTGAATTAAAAAAAAATAATTTTAAAAAAAGTTGCAAGCCGCGAGATTCGATCCGGCGACCTTCGGATTACGAACCCGAGTGCTTACCGCTACGCCACGCCTCTCTACAAAACCACGAATCATAGAAATAATTTAACCGCAACGGCTTTTTTTTTTTTTTTTAATTGTCGATTTTCTCGACAACGGCTGAGAAGTGCATCTTGTTGCTTTGCCAAATTACACCTCTGTCCATAAGCTTCCATTATACGCAGTATGAATCGAATCTGAATTTCACAATTGGCGACCTCCCCTTGTTACATTATTATTTTGGTCCAAAACGTTTGCAAAAGCTTAGAAAACTTCAAATCTAAAGTGGGCCGTAAAACACATCAGTGCGATGTTTTTAATTCAAGAAAATCGATGTGGTCCTCCTCACTGTTTTCGGGCATTATTTCGGCGATGAGCCGTGAATCCAGAGCCACCGTAGCGATGGCTGTGAGGCGACGACTGCCGTGCTGCTCGCGTGCGCCGACCCCCGCTGCCTGCCTACCATTGACGCTGCCGGTACCGGTCCAGGGGCCCTATTCTGTATCTTTCGTACCGTTCGGTTCGGTGTGTTTTTCTCGGCGGTTACGTCAATTTCGGTTCGGTAGCGAAAATGGTTATTCTGTACGTTTCTATGGCCTGCTACCGCCCGAAACGGCCACCGAAATTTCGAGCGCTGCACCGAAAGCCGCTGAGGTTTCGGTGAGGCCGTTTGGTTCGTTTCGGTGGGCTTGGATTGCGAAGATAAATTATTATTTTAGCAATGCTGTGTCGTTTTAAATTCCGATAATGATACATCTGTTGTTTTTTAAGTAATAAGTAACTTTAAAACATTAATTTTCAGGGTTGTCTACAGATATTATCAAAATATTACGTTAAAATTGCTAGCGTTCTAGAGTTTAATATAACGATATAGCACTTCTGTAAACTCTATTGCAATAAACTTTATCTTAAAATACGCGTCTCGGTAATGTCTTTAATGCGCCGTTTCATTTATCTTGCAAACTCTAATATTACGGAAGTGTAAATACGAAATCCATCAAATACGGCGTCACCTTCGTTTTCGCCGTTCGCAAAGATGTCGCGTCGTATTTGGCAAATTTTCGTATTTGTACGTGAGAATTACTCAAATATGCACTCCAGATACTCCACCGCATTGAAAATCTTCATAAAATGAGCCATTTTCACCGCAATCTTAAGACCTGTTGTGCCAACAAGCACGTTACCGACGTATCTGAACCCGCCAATTACGTCCCGGCTGAATGCTGATACCGGCGAGGAAGGCTCCAGCAGTCGTCGGTGTTGGTAGCTCAAATGCTACGTCAGCAGGACGTAGTTCATCGGACAAACGAGGATGTAAGCAAATACGTTGTCCAAACTACAAATAACTATGTGGAAATTCTTTCAGCAATCAGCCGTAAAAATATATTTTTATTTATTCGCAAATCTAGATTTCGACCACTGTGTGGTCATTATTAATGCTAAAATAAATACAAAAGAACCAGTTAGAATAACATACATGTCACATTATAAGCCAATTGTACAAGTTTCAGTTAAAGTCAATGATAAAAATACATACCTTAAAAACAATTAAATACTTAAAACATCTCGACCTCCATGTTGGAACTGAAACTTGTACAATTGGCTTATAATGTGACATGTATGTTTTTCTAACTGGTTGTTTTGTATTTATTTTAGCATTGATAATGACCACACAGTGGTCGAAATCTAGATTTGCGAAGAAATAAATGTATTTTTTTACGACTGATTGCTGAAAGAATTTCCACAAATCAAATACAGTCGTGGAGCACAGATTCCACCATGGACTCAAGCCTGATACAAACAACTACATAAACATTTAAGGAAAATATTTAAAAAAATACTACCCACATCTGAGAAATGAACGTCGATTTTGCTCCAGTGATGGCGGATGCCACCTTTGGGACAGTTGATGTATTGATAATGGTATCAACATCGTGCGCCAACAGATGGCGTAGGAGCCGCGCCAGAATGGCCGTGCGCTCTAAGGCGCCTGGCTATGGAGTGCGCGGCTGTTCCCAGTCGGATGTTCGAGTCCTCCCTCTGGAAGGATACATGTCTTGTCCTTTCGAACTTAGTTTAGGTAGCTTTCAAGCCCATTATCTGATTACTACTGCAGTTATATGTCAGCTTTACAAACATTAAAATGGCGAAGTGATATACCTGATATAAACCAGATGTGGCTTACAGGATTGGCGACCCTACACAGAAGCTCGGAATTTAGCGAGGATTTCAATGCGAGATGCTCACAGAACTTATCACAACGAAATTCTTTCTCGAAATTTGACTGAAAACCCTAACAGTTTTTGGTCATATGTTAAATATGCTAGAGGAAAAACACAAACAATACCCTCACTACGTGATAGTAATGGCGATCCTGCCGATGACAGCGCTACTAAAGCAGAGTTACTAAACATAGCTTTTCGAAACTCATTCACCAAAGAAGACGAAACCAATACTCCAGATTTCGTATTAGGAACAGAGGCCGTAATGAGTAACATAGAAGTAGATATCATCGGAGTAGTGCAGCAACTAAAATCACTTAACAAGAACAAGTCTTCTGGTCCGGATCATATACCAATTAGATTCCTATCTATATACACTACGCTTGTCCGTCCTTTTTTGGAGTATTGCTGCCCAGTGTGGGATCTTTATCAGGTGGGTTTGACGGAGGACATCGAAAGAGTTCAAAGAAGGGCAACTCGTTTCGTATTGTCACGATACAGGGGAGACAAGTTACGGAAATGATACAGGATCTGAGATGATAATCATTACAACAACGGCGCTTATCGCTGCGGCGTGGGCTACTTACGAAACTCCAATCGCCAACATTCTCCTCCGAATGCGAAAATATATTGTTCACTCCCACTTACATATGTAGAAATGATCATCAGAATAAAATACGAGAAATCAGAGCTCGAACGGAGAGATTCGGGTGTTTTTTCTTCTCGCGTGATATTGGAGTGATTTGCAGAGTATCCCATGTAGATGTAGATGTAGAAACTCCACAGGTATGAACGTTATCGAGCATATCTGGGAAGTCTTTCAACGTGCTGTTCAGAAGAGGTATGCACCTCTTCATGCTCTTACGTATTTATGGACAGTCCTGGAGGAAGCATGGTGACTACTTCCCCGCCCTCCAGCACTACTTCAGACATCAGTCGAGTCCATGCCATGCAGTGTTGCGACAGTTTCGCAAGCCCGCGGGGGCCATATACACGATATTAGGCAAGTGTTCTTCTTCGGTGTATAACGTTCCTATGACGTATCAACTGGTAAAAAGTCTGGTTTGAAAAACAGGAACGGAAGAATAAAGAGTGTCCATAACATTAAAATTAATCGCCAATAAAAAAAAACTGGTTGTCTCATCTGTAGCTGACATGAAATTGATAAAATATCAAGATTTTCGTTGCACTGTATCTTGAGTCTGAGTTCTACATCTACGTGGGATACTCTGCAAATCACATTTAAGGGCCTGGCAGAGGGTGCATGGAACCACCATTATACTATTTATCTCCCATTCCATTCTCTAATAGCGCGCGGGAAGAAAGAACACCTGAATCTCTCCGTTCCAGCTCTGATTTCTCGTATTTTATTATGATGATCATTTCTACCTATGTAAGTGGCAGTCAACAATATATTTTCGCATTCGGAGGAGAATGTTGGCGATTGGAGTTTCGTAAGTAGCCCACGCCGCAGCGATAAGCGCCGTTGTTGTAATGATTCCCATCCCAGATCCTGCATCATTTCCGCAACGCTGTCTCCCCTGTATCATTACAATACGAAACGAGCTGCCCTTCTTTGTACTCTCTCGATGTCATCCGTCAAATCCACCTGATAAGGATCCCACACTGGGCAGCAATACTCCAAAAAAGGACGGACAAGCGTAGTGTATATAGTTTCTTTTTTAGTTCTGTTGCATCTTTTAAGGGTTCTGCCAATAAAACGCAGTCTCTCGATCGTCTCTCCCACGACATTATCTACGTGTTCTTTCCAATTTAAGTCTGAAATAATAGTAATTCCTAGGTATTTTGTGGAGTTTACGGCCTTCACTTTAGATTGATTTAGCTTGTAAACAAAGTTTAACGGATTTCTTTTCGTACTCATGTGGACGACTTCACACTTCTAAATCCGTGTTGACCTTGGGCCAATAGATCGTTCTGTTCGAGATAATTCATAATATTTGAAAACAGGATATGTGCCAAAACCCTGCTGCAAATTGACGTCATTGAAATAGGCCTGTAGTTTAGAGGGTTAGTCCTACTGCCTTTCTTGAATATGGGTGTGACCTGGGCAACTTTCCAATCATTTGCTACAGATTTGATACAGATGTTCAAATGTTTGTATATGTTATGGGACTTAACTACGGGGTCATTAGTTCCTAAACTTACAAACTACTTATGAACTACTTAATCCTAAGGACGGCACAAATATCCATGCCCGAGGGGTTTCGAACCCCCGACAGTAGTGGCCGTGCAGACTGTGACTGGAGCGCCTCAGTCCACTCGGCCACCGCGGCCGGCAGATACTTCTATGAGAGAGCGGTTGTATATGACTGTTAAGTAAGGACCTATCGCTTCAGCATAATCAGATAGAAATCTAATGGGTAATAGTAATTCCTAGGTATTATGTGGAGTTTTCGGCCGTCACTTTTGATTGATTTATCTTGTAATCAAAGTTTAACGGATTTCTTTTCGTACTTATGTGGACGACTTCACACTTCTCATTATGTAGAGTCAATTGCCAATTTTTACACCATACTGATATCTTATTCAGATCGTTCTGCAGTTGGTTTCAGAGTTCAAAGTTCAGTTATGAGATGTTGAAAAGGGCTGTCGCATGGCTACTCCTGGGTGGAGTGTGGTGTGTGGACTCCGGCCAGAGGCTGTGTGACGACCAGTGCGGCTTCCTTTGATGTGGCCGACGGTCGCCGGATTGACTTTCAGTATGCGAGTCAGCGGGGAGACGCCAACTGGAAACCGTACACACAACAGAGCACTCTACCAGCTGATAAGGCCGAGCAAGAGGCTGGAAACGGCTCTCTGTGTGTGTGTTTGTTTTAAAGGCGGGTACTTGAGTCACCTTAAGGCTATCACACACTCAAGTGGATACCTGCACAGTAGAATAGCAGCAGAATTGGGCGTCACTCAATAATGAAGCGTGAAAATGAATTCGGCTGTATTCTAACGAATCAGCCCAGCCTCTTCCGTAAGGCACAGGGGCATGGTCGTTAATATTACGTTGCTGTCGGCGGTGCGAACAATGCCGTACCCGCGATATTACGTTCGCAGCTTCAACTGCCGCACCCTTAATATTAAAGCCGAGCACCACCTTCAACTGCTAGGTGCTATGCGCAATATTACCGCTCCGGCAAAGACTTGTATTTTATATTTCTGCCACTTGAACGCACCACAATTCTTTTCGAGTTTCAACCAGGAATTTTACACCAGTGGCTTAGGTAAGAGGGAAGTGCGGTGTGGTTCATAATAGCTGTAGAAGCAACGTAAACCATATAACTTTATATACGTACGAGATGCGTCCAGAAAGTAAGTTCCGTTTGGTAATAAAAGAAATTTTTATAGCACAAAATTCTACAACTGTTAAACTACTTTTCCACATAACTGCCGAAATTTTGCAGGCATTTGTCATAGCGTGGCACCAGGTTTTGTATACCTTCTTCATAGAAATCTGCCACCTGTGTCTTCAACCAGTTGGAAACAGTTTCTTTCAGCTCGTCATTGGTGAAGTGATGACCGCCAAGGAAAGACTTGAGATGTGAGAACAGATGAAAGTCGCTAGGAGCGAGGTCAGGGCTGTACGGAGGATGGTGAAACACGTCCCAGCCAAATCCCTGTAGGAGGTTTTTCGTTACATTTGCAGTGTGATCGTCAAATTTGGGGGAAGTCCATAGCGAGAGCACTAATTGTAAATCTGCGGTTTTCCTGGATATTGTCATCAATCGCGTGAACCAGTTCTTCTGTAACCAAATGTGGACGCACACTTCGTTCTTCATCGTGCACATCAGTACGCCCGCCATTGAACTGTCGGACCCATCTTCTCACCATCGAATCACTCATCGCATTCGTAAACATCGCAAATTTGCCAATAAATTTCACTTGGTTTCACTTTCCTCGCATTCAGAAACCGAGTCAGCGATCTGATTTCACAGGCGGCGGGATTTTCAATCAACGCCGACATTTCAAACAAGCACAACAAAGCGTACGTAACTGACAGCGATCTCCAAATGGCGCACGTTCTTCTCCTTGTTACACATCGTCTACAGCGCATGTGCGGAACTGCAATCGCAGCGCTGCAGCGGAGATGAATTGAAACGGAACTTACTTTCTGGACGCGCCTCGTATAAATCCCTATGTTTGTCCGCGACGAACTTCCAAACTATTCAGCCGAATTTTATTACACAGAAAAACAAAGAAAAACGGCAACATTTCCACAATCCAATAAAATTAGAAGGAAATAATTATAATTCATAGTAATTTAAACCTTACAACTTTGCTATTTATTAAACATTTATTAATTATATATTTTAATGCGTCCTTTGGATGGAGTTCTCCTGTACGAATACATTCGTGAAATCTACTGTGGAGATTCCATGTTGATCGCTGCAACATCTGCGATAAATTACTGTGAATTTTATCCCGAATTCTCTATTTTAACTTGTCCAGGGTTCTTGGTCGTGTCGTGTAGACTATGCACTCGACGTAGCCCCACAAGGAAAACATAACAAAAGTATAAAACTGGCGATCTCGTGAGATCACACGCTTATGAAAAATTCTCGCACATGTGCCATAGACCGCCGTGCAATGGGTGATGTCTCTCCCTCCTGTTGAAACCAGGCTTCTTGAACGCCCGAAAAGTTGCTATTTTGTCGAAAACTGACATTTTGAGCCCGTAGTTGTGTATGAAATACAGGATGTTTCTTACCATAAAGAAAAGCGCAACCAACCACAATTTACTATAAATAGCGCCATTACCGGTAACGAACTTTTCAGTTCATCAGACGGCTTTTCACGTCCACATACATGTCATTTACATTTTGATTATGCATATAATTTTGCTTGTGGCGAAAAGTCGGTGGTTGTGTGGTGCCCTACCAGAGCACCAAATAATCAATAATCTTTATTGTAAGAATCACCCTGTATGTCTGAAAACTTGTTCAGTGCAGCAGTAACGGAAGATCGTAACATCTCTATGTAACGATCGTCATTGACAGTTATTATGTTTGCCTGCTCATTTGCGAAAAAAATCGGGTCTCCTAATCCATATGATGAAACACCACACCAAACTGCCACTCTACTAACGTGTAACGGGCGCTCGTGAACGTCATTACGATTAGTGTTTGCCCAGTAACGGTAGTTCTATTTGTTCACGTAACCTGTGAGATGATGATATGCCTCATCTGATATCCACAAGTTGCTTAGAAACTCATCGTCATCGTTTATTATAACAATTTGTTGGCAGAATCCCAATCGTAAATGATTATTATTGTCCTTCAATTGTTGCCCCATCTGTAGTTTGTACGGATGAAATTTTAAATCAAGATGAAGAATTCAGCGAACACTCTCCTGGGACAATACAACCACTGCTGCTTGCTTACGAATTGACTGCCGCAGACTATGTAACACACTCTATTACAACATAAATGTTCACTAGAGAACGCGCGCTTCTTGGTCGCCATGATGGTTTGTTCCTGAGGGCAAATCCAGCCTCTTCAAAGTTATTAATCCAACATTTTATCGCGTGTTTCGACTGAACGGCTTCAGGACAAACTAAATTATGGAAACGCCAAAAGCCTGATTCCATCTGCCGCCGCAAAATTATATATATGTATATATATAACGCACGCTGTTTTCCGCTTCACTGATGTATGATTACTGAAATGTCGGACTGTGTTAACTCGCTGTCACAAACTCGCAGTGCTACCTCCTGTCCACGGCTGCCACAACTCATTTCAAACATTTCCGTTATTCTGTGTCACCCTCTGTTTTGCACGATGGGTGTAGTTTATCACAACTTGAAAGACAGGTACTTTTTGTCTCTTTTTAATAACATCAGTATTTTTATTGCAAATTTATTGTAGCGGCCAGTCGGGTCCGACTGGCGCCTCTAGAGCCAAAACGCGAAACTTGACATTTGACTATCTAGCTTTTGTAAGCATGGCGTCGTGTTACGATGTCAAACCTTTCCTTGATGTTACAATTTACGTTACACGTGTTTTCCAAATTTACGTACACGTATCCGTGCATTTTAATTTTTTTCCTTATATTTCTTTTATAATTTGCAGTGTTTTATTTCCAGTAAAATGACCAGAAAAAATGTAAAATTAACAAAGCGTATAGCAAAAATGTACGACGACAACGAGTTGAACGAACCTCACTTATATCACTCAACTTCTTCTGAACCGCTGTACCGTTTTTCATTAAATTTGTTTTGAGTGGGTCCCTTTACGGTTCAGATTCATAGTTGGGCCCGATGGTAGCGCCGAATAGTCAAAACAATAAAAATTGGTAACTTTGGTTAGGTTTCGTATTTTATGTTCACAGTGTATGTATACAGTTTATCAGATTGCTGTAAAATTTTAAACAGTTGACCTTCAAACAAAAAGGAAACTCATTGGCTACATTTTGTACACTGCATAGCGAAGATTACAACAGGTTGCGACACCAGTCTACAGTTATATTCCGATGTCGATAAACTTGCACACTTCACTTTCAAAAGAGAAACATAACTCTTGTAACGTCACAGCTGCGTCCACTTAATCCTCGATGGGCGAAGTTGCCGTTACATTCTATTTTATGCTTAATCATTTAATAATTGTTCCAATGATTTGACGGTGTGGGATGCGGACAATTACTAGGTTGATCCATAACAGTAAACTTTGTAAATTTCCTTTATTATGGAACGACAAATGTTGAAAACTCTTCCCTTTAAATACACTGATTAAATAACTGCGTGCCACTACGATGAATGTCTACAAGTCCACACTGAAACATTTCAATATGCAACTGCAACCCGTATGCGATTCGACGGAATGGCAAAAACTTTAGCCACCACTAAACGCAGGTTACGAACTCACTACCGACATGCTACCGCCTCGCTTTGCGGTCGGCGGGAGACTGCCGCACACTGGCCAACAAACAAAGAACATTCCAACCTAAGCTTTGTTGCCAGCAGCTATCGCTGCACACCACCGATAACTATCACTCGTCCAAAATGTACCAAAGAGGTTACTAACCTAAAACCCTGTATCCTCACATCCTTCTTCACTGATGTTCAAATGTTTGTAAATCTATTCCATTCAACTGCTTGGTTATTACTCCGTAGCTTAAAACTACTTAAACTAAGGTTAACTACCCTAAGGCCAACACATACACCCAAGCCCGAGGGAGGACTCGAACCCCGACGGCGAACGGCCGCGTGCATCGCACAACGGTGCCCCAGTGCGCACCGCTAATCCGCTGCGCCCATTATATTTCACATATATGTAATTCTTCATGTACAGGGGAAGATGGAAAAGCTGGCAGAAACCCACCTCGGGGAAGATCAAAATGTTCAAATGTTCAAATGTTTGTAAATCTTATGGGACTTAACTACGGGGTCATCAGTCCCTAAACTTACAAACTACTTATGAACTACTTACGAACTAGGACGGCACAAATATCCATGCCCGAGGGGGGATTCGAACCCCCGACCGTAGTGGCCGTGCAGACCGTGACTGAAGCGCCTCAGTCCCCTCGGCCACCGCGGCCGGCTCGGTGAAGATCAGTTTGGGTTCAGCAGAAATGTAGGAACATGGAAGGCAAACTCACTTTACGGATTATCCTAGAACGTAGATTAAGAAAAGGCAAACCTACATATCTAGCTTTTGTAGATTTGGAGAAGGTTTTTGACAATATTGATTGGAATAAACACTTTTAAGATCTGAAGCAAGCAGGAGTAAAATATAGAGAGGTTAAGGTTATTTACAACTTGTACAAAAATCAGACAGCGGTTGTCAGAGTTGAAGGGCATGAAAGAGATGAAGTGGTTGGGAAGGGAGTAAGGGTTGTAACCTTTCTCCAATGTTATTCAATTTGTACATTGAGCAAGCTATAAAGGAAAACAAGGAGAAATATGGAGAAGGAACTAAAGTTCAGGGTGAATAATTAAAGACATTGTGTTTTGCCGACGACATTGTAATTCTGTCAGAGACAGCAAAAGACCTGGAAGAGCAGTTGATCGGAATGGACAGTGTGCTGAAAGGTGCATATAAGATGAACATTAAGAAGCGCAAAACTAGGGTAATGGAGTGCAGTGTAAGAAAATCAGGTGATGCTGAAGGAATTAGATTAGGTAACGAAGCAATAAAGGAGGTAGATGAGTTTTGTTACTTGGGCAGTAAAATAACAAATGATGGTCGCAGTACAGAGGATGTAAAATGCAGAATGGCAATGGGAAGAAAAGCATTTTTGAAAAAGAGAAATTTGCTAACATCGAATATTAATTTAAGTGTTTTTTCTGAAGACATTTGTGTGGAGTGTTGCCTTGTATGGGTGTGAGACATGGACGATAAGCTGTGTGGACAGGAAGAGAATAGAGGCTTTTGAAATGTGGTGCTACAGAAGAGTGCTGAAGATTAGGTGGGTAGATCGCATTACTAATGAAGAGGTACTGAACAGAATTGGTGAGAAAAGGAATTTCTGGCATACCTTGACTAAAAGAAGGAATCGCATGGTAGGACACATTCTTAGACATCCAGGGATCGTAAATTTAGCGTTGGAGGGAAGTGTGTGGGGTGAAAACCGCAGAGGAAGAACAAGAGATGAATAAAGTAAGCAGATTCAGACAGATGTAGGTTGTCGCTCTTATGTGGAGATGAAGAGGCTTGCTCAGGATAGGGTATTGTGGAGAGCTGCATCAAACCAGTCTCCGGACTGAAGACCACAACAACAAAAGGGGGTGTGAGGAGATAGCCAGAGAGAGGGGACAGGAGGAGATTGGCGGAGAGCGGGAGTGGATAATGAGAGAGACAGGTGAAGGATGAGTGACAGAGGGGGAGGAGGACGAGGAGGAGTAGAAGTTGATGTTCAAATGTTTGTTAAGCTTAAGGGACTTAACTGCGGGTTCATCAGTTCCTACTTATGAACTACCTTATATTAAAGACGACACAAACGTCAATTCCCAAGGGGGGATTGGAACCCCGACTGTAGCGGCCGTGAAAACCGTGACTGGCACACCGCAGACCGCTCGGCCACTGCGGCTGGCAAGCAGATGTTGATAAATGGACGGAATTGCAGGGACAGAAGGAGGAAGGAGGAGGGAATGGACAAAGAGAGGAGGCAGGAACACACGGATTAAATGAAAATAAATAAAGACTGGAACAACGCTGGTTATTGAGCTAGATAGAAGGAAAGAGGCCTAAGAGGACAAAGGTAACAGAGAGGGAGAGAGAGAGAGATACGTGATAGTCGTTAAACAACGGCGTGTTTGAATGGTACTGATATGGGAACGATTTCTTAAACGTGAAGTTTAAAGCTTTTTGCTTCCCTTTCATTGTTTTCTACCGCCATCCCTGAGCGATTAACTAATGACTGGAGAAATCTCTGCCGCTCCCGAGTGGCTGCGTGGTCTAAAGCATCATGCTGCTGGCGGCAGTGACCAAGCGGTCTGCGGTTTGCCAGTCACGGTCTGCACGGCCGCTGCGGTCGGGGGTTCGAATTCCCCCTCGGGCATGGATGTTTGTGCCGTCTTTAGTATAAGCTAGTTCATAATTAGTTTGTAAGTTTAGAAACTGGTGATCCCGTAGTTGTCCCATAAGCTCTACAAACATTTGAACTTTTATTTTTGGCATCATGCTAAAGTCTGGGCGGTCGCTCCCATCGGAGGTTCGAGTGCTCCCTCGGGCATGGGTGCTTATATTGTTCTTCATGTAAGTAAGTTTAAAGCCCTTTCTATACGAGACGAGCAACACGCACAAGGAAGTCGTAATCAGCTGCAGCACCCCTTGCGATAAACCGTCTAACTACAAAGAAACTTTCAAACGGTACGCATTTGTTGAGTCGCCTGCTTCACGCGTATACTTCGTTTGTTGTCAACTTAGAGCAACTGAATGGCCGCGTTAGCATCACTTTTCGAATGTATATGATATATTGTGATGATTACAACGTTTATTTGTGTTTTAGACTGCGATTGTGAAACTGTACTTAATTGTTTTCCTGCAGTTGATGCGTAACTACGTCGCTCACATGTGTTAACGTCCTCATGATAAAATGCGATTACATACTTCCAGCCCCTGCGGTTTGTGGCGTCTATGTGTATGATGAACAAGCTCAGGTGTGTATACATAGGCCTTTCACTTTACTTAAGCTTCAAATAATGCTCACCAAAAACAAATATTTCATCTGTTAACTACAGCATGTTTCAGGAAAAATAGCAAATATTTTAGAAGATGGTAATAAAGACGATTTGCAGTTAAAATTTCATAAAACGTTTGTCCAATTTTTACTGGGTAGAGAGATACAGCTCTTGGTATGTAAAACAAACTGATCTGGATATTTTGACTGATACTTTTGTCTGTTCTTGGTAGATCACCAGATTGATTTTTATTTAAATAACCGGTTTTCGACGTAGTTTAAACTCTGAATATGTCTTAGTAAGCAGAAAACCGGGTAACTACGTGGAAATGAACGTGTAGAACATACACAAAATTCTATTTTTTAAGTAAGTGTGGTGGTGTACTACCAAGAACCGACAGATAAATCAGTGAAAATTTCTTGATTTACATTTGCTCTACGTTCGTTTGGATTTCATATTAAAAACTATATCTCTGTATTGAATAATAATTGTACACAGGTTATATTAAATTTTTAATGCAATTCCTCTATAGTATCACTCCCTAAAATACTTATGACTGAGTCAAGAAACTACGTTATTCTGAGCAGGATATAAGTACACATGGTCAAACAAATTCCCGACTTTGCTTCGTTTGTCAGCTGTTCCCCATTCGGTCGTCTGCGCATGAGCGAAGCACTTCCTTACGCGTGAGAATAGGATCCATCCTATTCCGTCTACTAGCGATCGTATGCATGCATCACGTGCAAGTGGACGCGTCAACACTGTACGCTGACGGCGTGACCGATGCATCATGGGTAATCTTGTAAGCTGTCACTTCCCGTGTAGGAAGGCCTTAAGTAGTTTGTAAGTCTAGGAATTGATTGTTGTGGCGTAAAGTCAGCGCCACACGCCAGACGCACGTGAACGATCGTGGGGAAGGCAGCGGATGACCGGCAGCCAATCGCATGCTGGCACCACCTCTAAAAAAAAATAATGTTCAAATATTTGTATAGCTTATGGGACTTAACTACGGGGTCATCAGTCCCTAAACTTACAAACTACTTATGAACTACTTAACACTAAGGACGGCACAAATATCCATGTCCGAGGGGGGTTTCGAACACCCGACCGTAGTGGCCTTGCAGACCGTGACTGGAGCGCCCTAGTCCCCTCGGCCACTGCGGCTGGCTACTATTAATCGGTATAGCTGTTTTAGCTGTCAACGAATCCCACGCATCCAAAACTTTCCTGAAAGACAGACCGGGGAGGACAAAACACATGGCGACGAGGACGACCAAACACTGATGACTGAGACCTCGAATTTATATTTCAGCAAAAAAGGCAGAGTCTAATGCCTGCGTTTGGGTTTTTTAAACAATTGCTACATTTACAAGTATATTAACAAATTTGAAGACCTGAAGTTGACTGTTCAAGTAAAGTTGATTTAAGAATCTAGAAAATTAAAAATTCCATAATAAAAGGGTTAAGATCATGCTTTAAAACTATTAATCAAGTACACAGAAATTAATACCGAACTATATTGCATGATAGAAAATAAGTTTATTTATTTATTTTTTACTTTAATGGCTAAGGCAGCGCTTAAAAATTACTCAACTGTAGATAAGGTTACAACAGTGGCATGGCAAAAAACTAAAAGACAAGAAGCCAAGTGACAAAACTACCGGAAAGAGAACACGTTACAATTAAATATTAGATAAGTGGACAAAAATAAATTCACAATTCAGAAATTCACGTTGTTGAAAAAGGCATTTTAACTTCGACGATTCCTTAATAACACCTGCTCCAAGGACTTCACATTAATGCAACGCCAAATCCGTTGCAGGTGTTTTGTAGCAACAACGGTTAAACACCAACCTGCATTGAATCCAATAAGGCAAGAATGGGAGACAGTAGCTAGCTAATCATTGTAAGGTGATGGCCAACAGCACAGTTAAAATACATGAAATAAACACGAGAGAGAGAGAGAGAGAGAGAGAGAGAGAGAGAGAGAGACCATTCAAACTGAGGGGTGGCGGTTATCATGAAATTCAAAATTCAAACCCCAATACTCTCCTCCATACTCTCTTCTAATTCATACAAGCGGGATAACGTCTCAGTTCGACAATGTTCATTATGATAATTTTTGTTTGTAGTGTTGTACGTACTGTTTCTCCTTTACTACATCTTCTTCCGCTACCATACGCCAGCCATGTTCTTCTTGCAGTGTTACACTGACTTATTACAGTACTGAATTGTACTGTGACAGACTGTAAACGCCGTGGGGAAAACCGAGTGACATGGGTAATGTCTTGAAATTTTATGGTTTCTGTGAGCAGCGCGAAATACTCAACAGATTTCTTGTGGATAGACTTCGTTGTTCCTGTTTCTAATAAATAACGTCGAATACTGGATATTATAACGGTATTAAATTAACAAAAAAGGTTCCATGAACCGCAGTTAAGCCAAATCTTTAAAAAGTATCTCAGAGAGTGTAGATGCAAACCTGTTATTTACATCTCATTTAGTCCATAGATCTTGACGTTAACCACCGCGCTAATCCGTCGTCTTAAGTAGAAATAACAACGGATATCGGATATTATAATTAAATTAACAAGAAAGAACCAGAAACGTTAAGAAAACAAATATTTTTCGACAGTATGTAGGCGCTAATCCCTAACAATTCTAATCTCTACGTTGCAGTTTGCGACACTCCCAACTACGCTATTTCATGCACTCATTCAATCTTTCCTTTTAGGTGGTACACTATGCACAACGTGTTGTAACATATTATTTAGCTTTGATATATCATCACTAAGACCACAAAGACACTACTTTAATAGAATGGCGTTGTATCGTAGCATAGGTACGTATTTCTTTCACGGTATACAAATTATAAAACTAACGTTAAATAACATAACTTTTAAAGCAATCAATATGCAGTTTCCGGTAACTTTATTGTAAGAAATCAGACGTAAAATTACGCGTTTTCATAAGATTCTCAATTTACTGGCGCTTTAAAAAAGACTATATTCGTACATCATACGCAACGAAGAAAGAAGGTACGAAATAACTTCAGTTTGCAATATGGCGGCACCGAAGTTCTGCTTGTCACATGAAAACCAAGTCGCATCTTATTGGCCACGTTCCACGCTTCGCATGGTAATGGAACGTGGAATTCCATGCTGTGACATCACCAGTTCCTCCAACACGTGCGCTTCCACGTACCGTGTGAAGATGGCATTAGCGTACGCAGTTTCGTTCCTTAGGTTTACAAACATTTATATTTGTAATCATGAATCACATGCTCCAGACTCCGTTCTCTGTTTAACCTGCATGTTTGTGCTAAATAAATAAATAATCTAAATTTGCAGTACTCATTCAGTATCTTTATTGGTACCGCGTTTTATTTATCAACTCCTGTTGCGCAATTATCCAAACCACTAAATCGCCAGACTGCAGCACTATTTTTAATTTTCTAATAGCAGATGGAATGTTTATTTTGAAGTCACCACTCATTTAAACTGCCAAATGATCCCTTGGGCGCTGATACGTCGCCTTAAAACGAACTCAAAAGGTGTGATAGTACATTAGGAGATGAGAGTAGTTTTAAGATATGAGTAAGCATCTGATTATGCAGAAAATTTCTAATATAGATCTTTGCCAACCACTATCGAACAAGATGAAAGGCTTCATCTATATTTAAACACAATTTAAAGTATTCGAAGTCCTTTTCTATTAGACAATAAGCGAGCGCAGCCGTATGTAAAATTTAGTCTCCTCAGTGTTTCTTTTTTTTATTTTTTTTTATTTATTTATTTTTTATGAGACTGCCCTACGTGAGAGTATCTACTTCAAACTATTGTTTAGAAGGTTAGCTACTATTTACACTAGAAGTAATATCATCCGTAACACTATTTATTGATTACGATGCTTATATCTGAATAACTGCCGTAGGCAAAATTTAAGTGTTTACACTAATTCATCACAAGATAACAGTTCAATGCTGATATTCTCAGTGTCGTACTGCGTAAGTAAATTCAAATAAAAGTTTAAATTTACCAAATCATTTAGATTTTAATCTATATTCAATAGTGAAAATACTTTCCAATAAAATACTGATCAATCCTATCTTTTAGGGTACATCTTCCAGAATTCTGCATTCAAAGATGTCATTATTTTCTTGTTATATGAGTGTTGTTTTTGTCTGCTCCAATAAAAAAAATTGAATTTGTATTTTATTTTATCTTTCGCCCCTTCTCTCGTTAAAATCTTAATATGTATTTTATATTATCAAAATATAATTAACTGATAACTCAGATATATGTTTGACATAATTTCCGAATACAAAATGTGGTAAAATATGTTCGGACTTATATTAAAAATACTATTATTTCCCCTTTAAGTTGCCGGTTCTTTAAGAATTTAATCAGAAAGTATCCTTTCTTTAACTATTAACTCAGATGTGGGGGATGAAACAAAAATGATGGTTCTTTTATTTGATATTAACTTCAACCGAGGGCTCTTTAATTTTTTTTTCATTGTATCAAATACAGGATATGGCTTACAAGTGTCGCCTGTCTAATATTCCCTCTGAGTATCTTTCAAAGAAAACTTTTTTTTTTGTTATTTCAATTCAGATAGCCAAAGGCCCCCAAAGCTGGATACCGATTAGCCTGATGTATTCTAGAAGTGATTCCATATTCAATATAATTATTTTATTTTCTTATTCATTTCGTATCAAATTGAGCCACAGCGAAGAGTAGCAGGGTTTGTGTGCACTGTTTTAACTGAAATACAACGCTGTGCCCACTAGCCTACTAATGTTTATGCCCACACAAGTAAAATAGTACTGATACTTCTACTCTTATTAGTATTCCTTGTTTGAGACATCTCCGGACAAACTGCCAGACACGCAATTGAACTGCAGTTACATCTCTATCTACCAGCAATTGGTCCAATTCCGTGGCTCGGTACTGGCTGAACTCTGGGAAAGAGTTCCGGGCAAGTAGGAGAACACAATGGCTTCCTTCCGTAATGTCGTTAGTTGCGGGACGCTCATTTTCATAAAACGGGAGGAAGAAAATAAAAAGAATGGCGCGGAAGCGGCGTGAGTCTGGAACAATGGCGGCAGGAAGTGGCCGGGTACGGACAATGGGAAATCCCCGGTTTATCAGATGCACCCGCTTTGGGGGCAGAAACAGCTGCGGCTTCGCAGACGGCCTACCCTCTGGGCAATCAAGTGTGGGAAACCGCGCGCTGTTTCTGTGGGAGCGCAGTTCCGTGTCTTCTTCCTACAAAACGGCTCCGCTCTCCCTCTTCCTACTGCCTTGTGTCGCCATCATCCAATGAAATCTCCTGAATAATTGTGTAAACAGTGCATTTTCATTCCCGGTCACTTTCAACACATACAATAGTATCCAGAATGAATCTTTCACTCTGCAGCGGAGTGTGCGCTGATATGAAACTTCCTGGCAGATTAAAATTGTGTACTAGAACCGGGACTCGAACCTGGGACCTTTACCTTTCGCGGGCAAGCGCACTACCGACTGTGCTATCCCGACGCGACTCACGATGCCGCCTCACAACTTTACTTCCGCCAGTACCTCGTCTCCTACTTTCCAAACTTCACAGAAGCTCTCCTGCGAACCATGCAAGCCTAGCACTCCTGGAAGAAAGGATATGGTGGAGACATGGCTTAGCCACAGCCTAGTCTTGCATGGTTCGCAGGAGAGCTTCTGTAAAGTTTGGAAAGGAGGAGGCGAGGTACTGGCGGAAGTAAAGTTGTGAGGCGGCATCGTGAGTCGTGTCGGGATAGCACAGTCGGTAGTGCGCTTGCCCGCGAAAGGCAAAGGTCCCAGGTTCGAGTCCCGGTTCTGGCACACAATTTTAATCTGCCAGGAAGTTACATACAATAGTACTTTATGAGCACCCCCCCCCCCCACACACACACACACTTATTATGTGTCAGTGGAAAGTCGAGGTTGGAATGTCAGTAATATACACACATGAAAAAGTGTTTCATCATCTTGGTTCCAAGGTCTACTCAAAACTGACGATTAATGATTATAGTGCAAGAACACAGTTCCTTAGCCCTTTCAGAACTGATTTTTTTCTGGAGGAAGAAAATTACTTTTTTGCTGTAATCCTCTTGAGTTACGTTTTTAATGATTTTAGAAGCAAGATTTACGCTGTTTTCTGCATCCATTTACATACTACAAAATTGCATATGCTGAAAAGCAAGGCTTCTTTTTATGGACCAAAATAATTAATTTTGTAGCACTAACTTTTGTACTAAATAAACTGATCATTCAATAGTTCAAATGTCCCATTGATGGTTAAGTTTATGGGACTTAACTACGGGGTCATCAGTCCCTAAACTGACAAACTACTTACGAACTACCTTATACTAAGGACGACACAAATATCCATGCCCGAGGGGGGATTCTAACCCCCGACCGTAGTGGCCGTGCAGACCGTGACTGGAGCGCCTCAGTCCCCGCGGCCACCGCGGCCGGCATTCAATAGTTGCCATGAAAAATAATTACTACTACTTTCCAGTTCTGCAGTGGGCTAGAAGTAACCCACAACTTGCGTGTTCTTTGGAGTTCACAAACTGCTGCGCAGTGCAACACTGACTACTTGGTATTTTCTATAGTGATCTTCCGCAGTTGACAGTAAGTGTGTACGATGAAAAGGATGAACACTCATAGTCATATACATATTGTTTCAATTGAGAAAAAAATGTTTCTGATCTATCTCAGACGCTGTAAAAGTTATGTACACAATTGTAGCCAGAGGGTCTGAAAGGGTTAGATTGGCCACGTGTGTCACTTAATCGCCTCGCGCAAGCACCCATGCGGTCAAAGGCGCCTTGTTGTGGAGAGAGCGTCTGCTCCCCGTCGGGTGTTCGAGTCCTCCTTCGGACATTTTATGTGTCTGTCTGTCTGTGTGTGTATTTTGTAAACCAATTTATTTTGTCCGTCGCAGTTGGTCAATTCTGAAGTCAGTGCCTAGTTTCGGACTCTGCCGTCCACTATCAAACCGTTAGCCTTTTTTATACCGTGATGTTACAAATGGCTGATAAAATCTCGTACATTGTGCACTGTTAATACATGTCACTAGTTACATTAAAATTTAAAATAGCAGTTAAAACAGGTGATACTGCGGCAGAGAAAATAAATTGGTTTACAAAATATTCCCCATTGCTAATACTAAACCATCTTTACGATGAATTTTCATAATACGGTATATGTTTGTATTTTGCCAGTATAAGTTAGTTACAGTTTGGAAGTCTAGGGACCGGCAACCACTGCAATTAGATCCCACAGCTATACAACATTTTTGTCACTCAATCCGCACAAATATGTAAGCAATCAAGCACGAGCAGTGCCAATGCGAAGGAATGGGTAAGATACATCAAAGTGGGCTGTTTTTCGACGACATGATTGATCAACCAAACACATAGATCTACACCGAATCGCCGTACAATTTGAACCAACAGTTCCTTGATAATGTAGTGAACAGTAAGCCACGACACAAAGAGGCACGCATCAGTGCTAGAGGACGTGTATGCCGAAATCTTACCACAGATTTAGAATGTCCTCGTTATTGTCGTACAACTTGCCAATTTCTGTTTGCATGAGCAATAAAGAGAAATGAAAAGTGGTTTTTGTCTTATCTCTAATCCATTTTTTTTTCTTTTTTGTGTAAAGGGCTATGAACACCCTAGTATCGTGGTGGTGCAAAGCTTGTACTGATGTATTTAGTTGGAACTCAGTATAAAAACTATCGCTGAGCCGCAAACAGACAGATAACAAAAGACATTCACACACTGCCGCGGTGGAGTAGCCGAGCGGTCTAAGGCGCCTCGTTGCGGAGCGCGCGGTTGCTCACCGTCGGAGGTTCGAGGCTTCCCCGGGGCATGGCTGTATATGGTATTCTTAGCTTAGTTTACCTTAGTTTAAGTAGTTTGAAAGCTACGGACTGATGACCACGCAGTTTGATCCGATAGATTTACAATTTTTTATTCACACACACGCAACTGAAACTTTCGGCGACAGTCTTCGTCTGAAAAAAAGCACACATATACATCGTGGAAGAGATTTTCCAGTTATTTATTTATTCTTAGAAATGTTCCCATCAGAAATTTTCTAACCTTAAGTTTAGGATATTGCTGTACGCCACACCTGTTTAATCTGATTAAGCAGTTCGGTAATATTACCTACACCCTGACAGGGACGCATGTCCCCTTTTCGTGATTTACCTTCACTCTTTCACACTTGTGTACATCAGCCTTGATCTCATAAATAAAACTACTCACTAACTGTAGTCAGCTTGACTAATACACCTTACCTCAAAATTAATAGCTTATGTTAATAACGTTCTCATTACATACAAGATGAGGTACTTTGATTTATTTATTTTCGTACAAAGAACGAACGAGTAACTATAATCCACTCTTCCTCTTGTCTGGATTGACAAATTACGACAATCGCTCACTCAGTAAAGCCACGGACCCTTCGACCACCCTATAATCCTCGAACTACTACCCTTGACGTGCTATACATCACCTGTGTCACCTCTGCTTTTTCTTACACGCTACTCATTCAAAACGTCCTCCAATACTATCTCGGTAAACAGAATTCAGTAGTGACTTCTTTGAGGAACGTGTACGATGTATATATTTTTTAAGCGTCAGAAAATTTAAGAATTTTCAAAAAGCTTCATTTTAGATATGGTTTGTTACAATAAAATTACCGGGAACGAAATTTTGCAAAATTTGAAGATTATTGTTTTTAACGTCTGTTAGTGCTACAATCTGTACACCGTGAGAGAATATTGTCTCTATGCTACAGTTCTCAAAGTCTTTCTACTAAAGGAGCATCTTTGAGATTCTGTGTCATCGATACGTGACAAATTTTATGATGATATATAGAACTCTTTTATTATTTATCAAGCCAGTCAAGTTTACTGGAGAAACAGCGTAGTTTATTAGCGCGAAAAGCTTCGGAGCAGAGATATCATATTAGCGTCTACTTTCATCCAATTTTTTTTTTTCCATTTCTGTTTCCTAAACGTTTGTGGTCTTGTTAATTTAATGTAATATCCGATTATCAGTGTTATTTGTTTTTAAGAAGAACAAGTAGCGTGGTTGTTAGCGTCACGAGCTGTGGAGGAAAAGAGATGTATAGAACGGGTTTGCGTCTATATTCTCCCACATTTTTGAACGAAATGATTTAATTACTGTTTATGGATCTTTTTATCAATTTGATACAGTTATAATATCCAAGATTAGACGTTAGTTATGACAAGCAAGAGGGAACTCTGTCCACGAGCGAATTTGTTGAACATTTTTTGCCAGAGCATAGGAACCAAAAAATTTCTAGATGGAGAATCTTACGTCACGTGGTTTCGCCCACGGCGTTAACAATCTGCCGCAGTTTAACACAGTGTTTGAATAGGTAACTTTAACAGTGAAAAGAGAACACGGCCAATGTGTGCTCACGGAGCAGATGTAAAGGAGGGACAGTGTTTACGTTCAATTCTAAAAGCAAAATTTACCACAACAAATATTATCTAGTTGAGGCATTGTACTGCGCTTTATCAACAAGTTAAGCGCAACAGGCAGAACGTATTATTTCTCAGAGAATTACATACTAAAATTTTGAATATGTACAACGTGAAAAATAGGAATATATGAGAGAAAGAGAGAGAGACGTCTTGGGCTGGTCCAGATGAATACGTTTCACTGTGATTTGCCAAAAATGGTTTGTCGTACACCTGTCATTATCATCAATTGCTTGAGATACACCTATCGTCGCCGGCCGCGGTGGCCGAGGGTACTGAGGCGCTCCAGTCACGGTCTGCACGGCCACTACGGTCGGGGGTTCGAATCCCCACTCGGGCATGGATATTTGTGCCGTCCGTAGTCTTAGCTAGTTCATAAGTAGTTTGTAAGCTTAGGGTCTGATGACCCCGTAGTTAAGTCGCATAAGTTGTACAAACATTTGAACATCTATCGTCTTTGTGTTTCTTGGAAAAAATTACTATTTCCGGAAGAGTATTGCATGTCATGTTCTAGCAGTCGTACAGCTTTACCCGTGACAAAGGTAAGATGCAGTATTGAAGTTTCTTTTTGACGATCGCTTAGATTTATACCGTGCAATTTTACGCACATCCATCTTTGTAAACACATTGATCTATGAAGCAGCCCTGTAACCGGCCCGGTAAAATATTCTTATGATATTGCACTGAATATGTTTGTTAATGCTAACTACACTACCGGCGGAGTGGATAAGGCGTAAATATTTGTTATAATGACCGTGCACCTAAATCCGCCGGCAGAACTTTACCGTGAGATGATTAATCACTCATATAACACTAATCATGATTAAAGTCACAGCATATATTAGATAATACACACAAACACGTCGTTGCAACGCTCAACAATTTAATAACGGCTACACACAAATGTTTAATCAGTAGACAACAATAAATCACTTTGTATAAAGAAAGACGATGCACCTCAAATTAAACAGCCACGTCCATGAATGCGTAACGATGACAATAATCTCATGTGGTCCACTTTGCACATTCACACAGATTGGCAGTTCATTATTTCGCGGCGCGGTTGCCCAATCTTTCTTGATGGCGCTACGATAGTCTGTGCTCGTTAAGATAATTAAAATCACAGTTTGTTAATAATCGAGTTCAGCCAGTCAACACTTCTCACAACGATAATGCGATTCCATAGTTTACTGTTTCGCGGCGCGGCTGTCCGAAAATATTGATGTGCGGTCGGCGATACGAAGGTTCCAGCCGTGGCACTAATTAATTAACATAAACTCAACTTCACATATTCTGACGATGACCGTTACCGCGGCGCGGTTGATACATCACAGCAACAATACGGGAACGACACACGTAACGAAAAAATGATATGTTTCACTTGTACTTCCACACGATAGGGTACTGAAGTGATCCACTTTACCTCATAGCACACTTGATAAGATTCTTTCACGACGACTTTGCTCATTTCTTCGGACATGTATCGTGTCACTGCCTAGACCCAACTCTAACTGAGCGCGCGGGCTCGTAATTGCACCAACGCTGGAACATTCTAAAAACAAGTGACTGGCGGACCGCGCGACTATCGATGCTAGCGTCCGATAATACAGTACTACAGTACGCTTACAGCCCTCATCACTAGGGTCACAAATCACGATAAGTAGCACGTTCCGTGGTTCGTAGCGGGTGGCTTCAGAGCATGCAGAAGCTAGATAGACAGCACGTCTGGTGTGCGCCGCGTAGAAAAACACGTTCCGTGTAAGGATGGCTTAGCGGTGTGGCCACCTTTAGATATTTGCCACACTCATCTAGTCTCGGAAGCTGGCCGCGGTGGCCGAGGGGACTGAGGCGCTCCAATCACGGTCTGCACGGCCGCTACGGTCGGGGGTTCGAATCCCCCCTCGGGCATGGATATTTGTGCCGTCCTTAGTCTTAGGTAGTTCATATGTAGTTTGTAAGCTTAGGGACTGATGACCCCGTAGTTAAGTCCCACAAGTTCTACAAACATTTGAACATTTGAAGTCTCGGAAGTTCAAATGTTAAAATGTTTGTAGAGCTTATGGAAGTTAACTACGGGATCGTCAGTCCCTAAACTTACAAAATATGAACTAGCTAATACTATGGACGGCACAAATATCCATGCCCGAGGGGGGGTTTGAACCCCCGACTGTAGTGGCCATGCAGACCGTGACTGACGTGCCGCAGACTGCTTGGCCACCGCGGCAGGCGTGACCAGTATCAGCACACTACTTTTATCGTATAGTAATCGCAGAGTATACGTCTCGCTCTCACAGGCCATGACATGTATTTATTGTCATAGGCATGCATGTAAGCAGGAGTAAAATATAGGGAACGTAAGGTCATTTACAACTTGTACAAAAACCAGACAGCGGTTGTCAGAGTTGAAGGGCATGAAAGGGATGCATTGGTTGGAAAGGGAGTAAGACAGGGTTGTAGCCTTTCCCCAATGTTGTTCAATTTGTACATTGAGCAAGCTATAAAGGAAAGCAAGGAGAAATTTGGAGAAGGAATTAAAGTTCAGGGCGAAGAATTAAAAACATTGCGTTTTGCCGACGACATAGTAATTCTGTCAGATACAGCAAAGGACCTGGAAGAGCAATTGAACGGAATGGACAGTGTGCTGAAAGGTGCACATAAGATGAACATTAACAAGAGTAAAACAAGGGTAATGGAGTGCAGTGTAAGAAAATCAGGTGATGCTGAAGGAATTAGATTAGGTAACGAAACAATAAAGGAGGTAGATGAGTTTTGTTACTTGGGCAGTAAAATAACAAATGATGGTCGCAGTACAGATGATATAAAATGCAGAATGGCAATGGGTAGAAAGGCGTTTTTGAAAAAGAGAAATTTGTTAACATCGAATATTGATTTAAGCCTAAGGAAGTCCTTTCTGAAGGCATTTGTATGGAGTGTTGCCTTGTATGGGAGTGAAACATGGACGATAAGCAGTGTGGACAGAAAGAGGATAGAGGCTTTTGAAATGTGGTGCTACAGAAGAATGCTGAAGATTAGGTGGGTGGATCGCGTAACTAATGAGGAGGTACTGAACCGAATTGGGGAGAAAAGAAATTTCTGGCATACCTTGACTAAAAGAAGGGATAGATTGGTAGGACACATTCTTAGACATCAAGGAATTGTGAATTTAGCGTTGGAGGGAAGTGTGTGGGGTAAAAATCGCAGAGGGAGACCAAGAGACGCGTATAGTAAGCAGATTCAAGTGGATGTGGGTTGTCGTTCTTATGAGGAGATGAAAAGGCTTGCTCAGGATAGAGTAGGGTGGAGAGCTGCATCAAACCAGTCTCTGGACTGAAGACCACAACAACAACAACAGGCATGCATGTATGAACGACACTGCATTACTTAAATCACAAGAACACAGCCACTGCACACTGTATTTGCAGGCAAAGAAAGGATTGATAAATGTCTCGTTCTGTTCAGAATCACAGATATTTTTTATTTATTATGTAGCATACAGTTTACACAATTGTGTATTGAGTACATACAATAATTGATATAAACATGATATGTGTAATTACAAGGAGATTTGAACGTGCACACATGTATGTAAAATAAATAAAAGTATCTGTAGATCGGCAGTAGATGAATTTCCTTTTCTCGTCACAGTGTTGCGTCTACAAAGTCTTTCAAGTTAGCTATGAATTTTCTTTTTTGGCAGTCGAATGTGCTCCAGCGTTTGTGTCGGAATTGCGCAGTCGCAGTGGTCAGCGTCGGCAATTCTCCACTGTGTAGCGTTGCTTTGGTCACGTCGTGGCCAGTTCTAATCAGGTTGAGGGAGCTCCATATATCTCTTGGTTGGCTTGCACCCGGAAGTTGTATGGTAGGGTCTGTTGTTTGTTGTTGTTGTTGTTGTTGTGGTCCTCAGTCCGCAGACTGGTTTGGTGCAGCTCTCTGCGTTACCTCTAGTCCTTCCAGATTTTGATCCCTGTGTGTGTGTGTGTGTGTGTGTGTGTACAACTTATGTAATCAGTGTTACAGCGTTATGAAACAGTAATAATATGAATGATCATCTCAAATTAATTTACTTTCATGACTGAAATACAATCGCACTCTTCGGTTTTCGTCCATAAGAAAATTGTACTTTACCATTTAGGCGTAGCTACCTCCAGATTTGGAACTACTGATGTCGAGCAAAGAGTCTTACTGTCATGAACTCTTTTAAAATAAGTTGTAGGATTATTTGCAACACTAGACATTCATTTTTGCCTCACATCGCGTAATTCCATTACGCTTCGGCAGGAAATGAAGCCACTAAAAAAGAAAGGTTTACCCACCGTAAAACCTAAACCAGTTTCTGGAATTGCCTGAGAACACGTTCGACAGTTCGGTGTTAACAGGAGATAACCGCGTGCGAAACTGCCTCCCACACGTCGAGATTGGTTTCAGCTTCCCGTTTCACCTCATAACCGAATTTACAGAACAAAATTACTCGCCGATGAACAAGTGCAACGGTGCGCGAGGTCCATTCCACTTCTTTTTGTTTTCCCACCCGAGCTTTTCCAATCACAGTCCGCAAAAATAAAAACGAGGTGTGCGTAACGGGTTAGAGCCACATTCCCGTACAGAGCATTACGCACCCGCTAATCAGAATACACCTCGGAGCTCAGAGCAGAAACACATTCAGTGTCGCAACATTGGCATATTTTGAAAACTAACATAGATGTGAATATCCGTGAGTCTCAGTAATGTATCATCCGTTTCTTGCGAATCTCGTTACTACTTCCTCATTACTCTTCGTTTTCTAATTTTTCTTTACTTAACAGCTTTTTGATATTACGGAGTACATTCTTCGCGCAGAATTAGTTACGCTACTGCAGAACGCAAGGTAGTTACTTCTGCAATAAC
Source organism: Locusta migratoria (assembly GCA_026315105.1). NCBI lineage: Eukaryota > Metazoa > Arthropoda > Insecta > Orthoptera > Acrididae > Locusta > Locusta migratoria. The sequence goes on along the minus strand of CM048747.1, from coordinate 225,355,570 downwards.
TTTCGCTACTATTTTGCATCACCAATTCAAAAGTTTTTATCCTTCTCTTGTGTTTATTCTTTGTCGTCAACGTGTCACTTTCATGTAAAACTCAATTCTGCACTTCTATTTACGTAAAGGTGTTTCAGTAAGAGAACGCAAAACTTTAAAAGGACATACAGGAGTTTATCGGTACTTTTACATGATAAATTACTTACGTCAATGATCACAAAACTTCGTTCCTTAGATCGTAGGTTTCGAGCATATAGGATAATTTTGAGATCTGTATTCAGAACATTAGCCTTAGCTGCATCGTCAAACAATTCAAACATCAACAGCTAAGCTTCGTCATATATGTTTACAATACCGAGCAAACTAGGCTCCAGTGCTGGAAGAAACATCCTGTTCAGGGGTTGTTAGAATAGTTAATGAAGTTTGACCTATTAAAAAATTTGAGTCACCACATTGCAGCACGCCATCGTAGTTGATGTGAAGCGCAAACGTCGAGACGGATTTTGACATGTAACAGACCAGACCAACTGCAATATTTAAACACAGTTACCGTCCCATTTTCTGAGTGAAACATACTAAATTGAAACTGTAATGTTTTGATACACCAGTGGAAACATAAACAGAAGTCCACGAGACATTTCTGAGTATACGGTGGATTAAATAAGTAGTATAAAATGTAAATCCTATTATTATGAGCAATGTAATATTTATTGTTGCTTTTCATGATTAGGTATATTTTCGGTTATTAGAATTATTTACGAAAGTTTAAATGTTATTAAGAGATAAATTTATATTTTTGTGACCACAAAGGTTTTCCCGGCGCAATAAATGTAATCTTCTCGGCTTTGCAGCCGGATACTAAAGTCAACTTGACAATATTTCAGCGGCGCAATTGCGCGCCATCCTCAGGTGAGGGTGCTTGTACACAATCTCGCCGGAACTGAGTTCCCAGTGCAATCGGCGTCTCCTTTATACATCACGGAAGACCCATAGCGCGTGCGAAAGAAGTGACAGTAACTGCCCTCTGGCGCATAAGACATACAGCATTCCGGTGGTAGAATTCGGCGAAATCGATAATCCATGATGAAGAAAATTATTATTCAAATTGCTGAAGTACCAACTGTTGTTTTTTAACATCTGATAACACAGTGTTCCAAAATTTACTAAGAAGGTAGCCTTTGTCTCTGTTAATCTGATTGTCAGATAATCGGAACTCTATGGATTGCTTTAAAAAACAGTCCCAGTAACGAGACGCTGAAGCAACCATGTGAGTTTCATTATACAAGATTCTATGTTCCTCATCGAGACAATGCACAGCTACCGACGACTTCTCGGGTTGGAGCAAACGTGTGTGGCGTTGATATTCAACACATCTGTTCTGAATAGTACGGATCGTCTGACCAATATACGTTTTCCCACATTGGCAGGGAATCTTATATACCCCGGGATTCCTCAGTCCCAAATCATCCTTCATAGATCCGAGAAGTGCTCTCGTCTTAACTGGCAGACGAAAAACACTCTTAAGGTCATTCTTCCTTTTTTCGATGAAATACTCCCGGCAAAAGGTAGGAAAAAACTGATTTGTGGGTCTCATTTAATGGTTCAGGTGAAGGACCAAACTGAAAAGCACAGCGGATTTGCTTATCTGTGTAGCTATTCTGTTCAAACACAACTTTGAGATGATTTAGTTCTTGCGTCAAACTTTCTGCGTCAGAAATGGCGTAAGCTCTTCTAGTTAATGACCGAAGTACGCCAGTAAGTTGGACCGCAGGATGACAATTCCAGGCATGCTGGTAGCGGTCCGTGTGCGTAGGTTTTCGATAAACACTATGCCCCAGTTTCCCATCATCTCTTATGTAAACCAGAACATCAAGAAAAGGAAGCTTTCCCTCCTTCTTCACTTCCAGTGTGAACTGGTGTTAGGATGAATGCAATTAAAATGGTCCAAAAGGCGGCTAAGAGCTTCTTCCCCATGAGGCCACATCATAAAAGTCTCATCGACGTACCTCCAAAAACAAGCCGCCGTCTTCAATGCCACGCCTTCGAAGTCCTCCATAAAAAGATTGGGATCTATGGGGGATAATGGACTCCCAATGGGAACACCGTCAGTTCGTTCATAAAATCTGTCATTAAATAAAAAAGTACGTCGATGTAATTACATGGCGACAAAGCTCAGCTGTTTCCTTGTCCACCTTTTCACCAATCAATTGCAGAGATTCTTCCAGAGGAACCCGGGTAAACAACGACACTACATCAAAACTCACGAGCAAATCAGAAGGACTAAGGTGCAGTGATTTTAAACGTTGTATAAAATCCATAGAGTTGGGAATGTGATGTTCACATTTTCCCACGTATGGGCTAAGAACAGATGCTAAACATTTCAAAATGTTCAAATGTTTGTATAGCTTATGGGACTTAACTACGGGGTCATCAGTCCCTAAACTTACAAACTACTTATGAACTAGCTAAGACTAAGGACGGCACAAATATCCATGCCCGAGGGGGATTCGAACCCCCGACCGTTGTGGCCGTGCAGACCGTGACTGAAGCGCCTCAGTCCCCTCGGCCACCGCGGCCGGTGCTAAACATTTCAATAGCCCAAAATTCTTTGAATAGACAGTGAGTTCAGTGAGGCCCTAAAACAATTAAAGGCATTAGCGACTCTATTCCAGATGGAACTCAGAGAGACAAGTAAAAGTCTCCGTCAGATGCTTTGGAGAGTATGTGACTCCATGCTACAAAATTATAGTATGTACAGGCAGAATGTTATAAAACAAAATTCAGGAAATACATCTCCAGGCAGACATGGGCAATTTTAATCCCCCAGAAGAAGTTTTGCTTGTGGAGATAATATACACGCCGTCCCCGAACACGTCAACAGACACAACTGTTTAGATATGGTGCACAAATTTTGTTTATTTGACAGTTCACTTCGTAAAATAAATTCCATTATATTAAACCAAAAGAAAGTACACTAATGTAAGATAGAAATACGCAAAAGACCCTATCATTCACTTGGGTCATATTAAATGTATCGGTGATAATCTCACGGTTTAGCTACTGTTATAGTACAGTTAGAAACAATAACTGCAAATGGTATTCCTCTGTTAATTATGTGTTTCATTGAAAAGCTTAAGTTATGAAATAGCCTAAAAGACTGGTCTTTTGTATACTTCTATAATACATTACTCATTTTCATTGTCTCTATTTCTTTGGCATTTACCTTTATAAAATTCTTAAGGTATGCTTCAGGTATTATCTGGGAAATAGATGCTTTAAACACACGAAATAGATATTTGAGGCTAGCATAACTGTCACCTGTTGCTAAGAATGGCAACGTTAGTGCTAGCCTCTCTTCTGCTGATATGGTTCGTTGATAATTTGTGTCCCGCTTTTAAATTTTTGGTTCAATTGCGGCTAGAAGAAGGCGAAAATCGTCGATTGACATAAGGGTGAAGTTTTCGAATAAACCAAGCGATGGTTGCAGCTTCAAATCACTTAAAATAGCAGAGCCGCCACTTCTTTCAAAAAAATTCGGACATCCAAATTTTTCTCTCTCTACGCCGTTTGCCTTTCATGACGAACAGTGTGCTTGTTGTACAAAATAAACGAAGTTGTGTGCTTCTATTCTCCATCACGCTGCACTGAATACTGAAATAACGTGCCAACGATTTAGCGCTGATAACAAACACTCATCGCCCGCATTCGCTTCTGTGTAAACGGGGCTTTAAAATTTAACGTTGTGAATCTATTCCTAGGATATGATTTTTGGATATTTTGTATTCTTTTTTTAATTATTTGGTGCGTAAATTTCAAACTTAAAACAATAACCAGCGAAAGCCTTTCGAATCAACTCTCAAAAATTCTCGAGAAAATAGTATTTGAAGTTTTGGAAGCAAAGATAAATACATATTATGCTACGAATTACTTATGCTACCAGCAAATCGTATTTGGTAGCGTTGTAGCTTGTTAAACTACTGAATGTAGGTCACATAGTTCGAATCTTGCTTATAATTTTTTTTGTTCTCTTCGAATATTTCAGCCATTTAAATGTGAATTTCATTAAATGTAGGGTAATTAACACATATCTATTCGTTATAAAATATTATGTAAATCACTTAGTTTCATGTCTATAGAAATAAACTTTAAACATTAAAATCCGTCTCTAAATACTAAATTTTATTCGAGATTCAAGAAAATCGCTTTTTCATGTAAAAACGTTTATTTGTTAAAATCGGTTTCTTTCAGGAAAGATACACATAAAAACCATGTAGTAAGAAAGATTTAAAGTCACTTTCTATATAAAAAATTGTTTTGTAAAATTGAGTTTAAAAAATACAACTAAGTAGATGAACTCAAAGCAAAATCGTTAGAGCTGTTTCCGGGATACGCGAAATATAAATGTGCAAGAATTGCTGGTTTAAATATATTACATGCACACTATATAAATGACGTGTGTATGTTGTATCGCTTCTGCATCGCGTAAGAGGTAAGTAATTTTTCATCATATTTCGATTTCTTGATGTTAATCGTGTATATCAGCAGCTGTATATTTCGCTGTGTTTCGTTTGTCATCTGTAAATCGTGAATAATAATTAACGCCTCAAGATCTTCGTTCTATGCTTCTTTGTCTACACGTGTTCTCCTCCTTCATTGCTCTTCGGCTTTCGTAATTATTCGGCACGATTCGCCAGTTGCCTTCGTATCATGAGTCGTTGGATCTTGTCACGAGACAGACGACTGTTTCGAACTACGATTCGTGCTCCTCTTGCCGTTCTCCTGCGTTCGTAATCATTCGGCATGATTCTACATCTACATCTACACGGGATACTCTGCAAATCAGATTTAAGTGCCTGGCAGAGGGTTCATCGAACCACCGTTGTACTATTTTATCTCCCATTCCATACTCGAATAGCGCGCTGGAAGAAAAAAACACCGGAATCTCTCCGTTCGAGTTCTGATTTCTTGTATCTTATTCTGATGATCATTTCTACCTATGTAAGTGGGAGTCAACAATATATTTTCGCATTCGGAGGAGAATGTTGGCGATTGGAGTTTCGTAAGTAGCCCACGCCGCAGCGATAAGCGCCGTTGTTGTAATGATTCTCATCCCAAATGTTCAAATGTTTGTAAATCTATCAGACCAAACTGCTTGGTCATCAGTCCGTATCTTATAAACTACTTAAACTAAGGTAAGAACAAACACACACACCCATGCCCCAGGGAGGACTCGAACCTCCGACGACGAGCAACCGCGCGTTCTGCAGCGAGGCGTCTTAGACCGCTCGGCTACTCCACAGCGGTGATACCCATTCCAGATCTTGTATCATTTCCGTAACGCTGTATCCCCTGTATGGTGACAATACGAAACGAGCTGCCCTTCTTTGGACTCTTTCGATGTCCTCCGTCAAACCGACCTGATAAGGATCCCACACTGGGCAACAATACTCCATAAAAGGACGGACAAGGGTAGTGCATGCAGTTTCTTTAGTAGCTCTGTTGCATCTTTTAAGAGTTCTGCCCATAAAACGCAGTCTCTGGTTCGCCTTTCCCACGCCGTTATCTACGTGTTCTTCCAATTTAAGTCTGAAGTAGTAGTAATTCCTAGGTATTTTGTAGAGTTTACGGCCTTTTGATTGATTTATCTTGTAAACAAGTTTAACAGATTTCTTTTCGTACTCATGTGGACGACTTCACACTTCTCATTATTTAAAGTCAATAGCCAATTTTTACACCATAGTGATATCTTATTTAGATCGTACTGCAGTTGGTTTTGATCTTCAGATGATTTTACTAGACGGAAAATGACGATGTCATCTGCAAACAACCAAAGAGAGCTACTTAGATTTTCGCCTAAATCTTTTATGTGAATAAGGAACAGCAAAGGACCAATAATACTACCCTGTGGAACGCCCGATATCATCTCTGTTTTAGTCGATGCCTACCATGAATTACTACGAACTGTGTCCTCTGACAGAAAATCCCCTATCCAGTCGCAAATTTCGGGCGATATACAATAACCACGCAATTTGATTAGAAGCCGTTTGTGAAGTACGGGGTCAAAAGTCTTCTGGAAATCAAGAAATACTGAATCAATTTGCGAACCCTTGTCTATAGAACCCATCACTTCGTGTGATAAAGAGCTAGTAGTGTTTCGCATGAACGATATTTTCTAAATCCGGGTTGATCTTGGTCCAATAGATCATTCTCTTCGAAATAATTCATCATGAATCGTTGGAACTTGCAAACGAAAAAGGACAGACGATTCTTTTGAACGACAATTCGTCTGGAACACAGATTCTTACTATTCTTGATTTGTATTCGTTCAAATGAACTCCTCAGTCAGGAATCGCCACAACCCTATTACCTGTTGTTGCTCTACATAATTTCAAACCAAGGCCTTCCACAACGATTGAGTCACAAACCCCGAGATAACAAAGGAACGCTCTAAATGTGCCATACAAAACTTTGTGGAGGGATGTAATCTTTTGTGGCCTAAATCAAGTCGAGCGGTTACGTCGCAATTGGTGTCGTTACCATTCCAGTGCGAGAGAGGAAAAAGGGGCCTGTTAAAACGGAGGAGAAGAGGTTGAGACGTTACTGTCATACCGCCTCATTGCTCCATCTAATCGATTTTTCCAATTTCTCTTAACTTGCTCATGTTTTTCTCACTTGTATTAGTAATGTTTGCTATCTTCAATATAAATTGATTTGTTGTTGTTATGGTCTTCAGTCCGGAGACTGGTTTGATGCAGCTCTCCACCCTACTCTATTCTGAGCAAGCCTTTTCATCTCCTCATGAGAACGGCAACCCACATCCACTTGAATCTGCTTACTATATGCGTCTCTTGGTCTTCCTCTGCGATTTTTACCCCACACGCTTCCCTCCAGTGCTAAATTTGCGATTCCCCGATGTCTAAGAATGTGTCCTACCAAGCGATCCCTTCTTTTAGTCAGGGTATGCCAAAAAATTCTTTTCTCACCAATTCTGTTCAGTACCTCTTCATTAGTTATGCGATCTACCCACCTAATCTTCAGCTTTCTTCTGTAGCACCACATTTCAAAAGCCTCTATTCTCTTCCTGTCCGCACTGCTTATCGTCCATGTTTCGCTGCCGTACAAGGCAACACTCCACACAAATGCCTTCAGAAAAGACTTCCTTACACTTGAATCAATATAACTTGAGCATTATCATGTGGTATCATGGCCGACTGGCGAGAGCAAAGAAGTAGAAGCAGAGATGGCGAGTTTGTGTTTTCTTATATTTTATTCCCTTTTCTTTTTATTCATGTCACACTCCCATATTTCCCATCACAGCGTGAGCGAAGGAGTGGTTGAGCATAGTTGAACCAGTAGGGGTACTTTAGCATGATGGTGGCGGTATTTTGTGAGTTTTTCGCTTTCTGTTTAGGCAGCTAGTGGTGCAAAGAGTTTAGCAAGCTTTGCTGCTGGTCAATGGTAGGCAGGTGGATTCGCGAACGAGAAAAAGGAAGGTGCCCAGTTGGCTGCACCTGCCTCCGCCAATCAGGGCGCGTCTTCTTGGCGTGGTTCGAATTGGCGGACTGTTGAGGGAAGCCATCTTTAGGGGAGTTGGAAGGAGACCATCGAGATGTACGGACGCTGGTGCTGCTTGGTGCTCAAAATTCTCCAGAATGTTGTAAGAAACGCGGCACAAAAGATATTTAAAGTCATAAGTGGGGAACTGGAATTTGATTTATTAAAATGTCTTTAGGTAAATTTAGGACTGAGTTTTCGTATTTCTGAGTGAATTGTATATGTATTTCATTGTGTTGAGCTGGTGGCCCCATTTTCTTCATACTTGTTTGGTGGTTATGCACCTACAAGTGCTTCCGATTGTTCTTTACAAGTGTGCGACAATTACAAGTAACTATTCAGATGTTAAGGGTGAGAATATCGGACCATTCTTTTTTAAAGTAATCGTAAATTTTGTTCTGTATATTGCGTCCACAAACCCACTTACTGTTCGACCAGCAGGATTAGTTTGAGTAGTATATGTATAGAGCTTTGCGATAATCATGCAGTGAGTGATTCGCATGTTTTATGTCCGTTTGTGTACAGATTTCCTATCCCCCTCCTCACCCACCATGTGTGACATTGAATAGTGTACAGATTAGTTAAATGCAGTAGGAGGCGAGATGAGTAATATTTATAGTAAATTGTCTCAAAACAAAAATGTCAAATTGTGTTTTTTTTTTAAAGTAATATTTGGGTCACAATGTTAAGGGAATTACAGAGTTTCTTTACCATTCAAAAACAACTAATTTCAATACTTACTAGTTCCTGTAATGATTAGGTAAAATAAACCCTTTATGATTAAATTTTGTGTCAGAATAACTGATTTACCCCTCAGCTTCTCCTTCAATGCTCCCCATTTTGGACGGGAAACAAAGGGATCTCACAATCATTATGAGGATTTAAATTGGTATTTGTACGAACTTACCCTGGGGGTTTAAAACTAGACGTATCCTTTCTTGAGGTAGATGTGTACTGGATCCGTTAATTCTAAACAAAAAATGCGTTATCCGTTGCGCGCCATTTTCATTAGTCAAGTTTAATCAAGCCGGTATGTTCATGTGAACATAGACCGAAATAAGTGTGAACCAGTATAGATCCATGCTCAGGATAAAGCCTACGCGAAATTACCAAGCCCATTTCATACTGTATATGGAAGCCCTTGCTGTCAGTTGAACAGCGCTTGGGAAGGCCCACCCAGTGGTAAGAGAAAAAAAGGTTAAACTGTAAAGAACAAACAAGAACGAAAGAAATAAGATAAGAAAGTATGTCACAAGGTATACAGCGAATAGTTTGGATTGTTAATTTCTGAGTTTGAAGTCCATCGATACTCTGTGAGTCACTCACTTCTACAGCACCAGCAGCGCTACCTAGATGCCAGCTACAGCCAGGTTACTGTACAGCTAAAGGAACACGGCTCTCTTCACTGAAGCGAGAGGTGCCTGCGAGTGGAGCGCAGACGCTGGAGGTGTTGGCGCGAGCAGAGCAGAACAGGTGCTTCTTCCGCTAGAGAGCGCGCCCCTACCTCCCTCTAGGGAACGCCGCCGTCGCCGTAGCCGTCTGCTCTCGTACAACTCAACGACACTTCAGAGCCTCGCTAGCTGCAATGACGTCACAACGCCAACGTCAATGGGGCGGGGCTTGTTGCCAATGAACGCTAGACGCTATCGTCTCCGAAAAACAAACTGAGGAAATGGCGTCTCAACGACGCCGAACAAATCTTGTCCCTTATCAGGAGCGACAGGGAAGAAACTTTTGACTTTACGGCCAAATTTCGGTGCTATTTTTTGCCAATTTCGATGTTATTTTCTGTTAATTTTATTTTATGTTCTCCCAAAATGTGAGATATTTTGCAGTTCAGTACTGCTTTATTGTCAAACCCCTTTCTTACCAATTTAACTGTCATTCAGAAATTAGCTGCGAACCCTGTGTTACCCGGGTAATTATTTATTATCTACCTTTTCCTTCCATCCATCACCTTCTCTCACCTCTTTCGTTTCGTCTACCCTGCCCATCTATAGACCCATTTCATCTGATCTGTTCTCTGTTTCCACCTCCTACTCTCTCTGTCCATGGCGTATTACACATATGGAAAATTACATATAGCTATAGAGTTGTAACAAAGCTATTGCAGTGAGTGCTCCGCTAAGATGGACTCTCCTCTGCAAGAAGAAAGTCAGTACCAAGTAGTACACCGCTCTACCTTTCGACCAACTTCGTTGTATGGGTATGAAAGCTGGGTGGATACAGGTTACCTTATTCATAATGTTGAGGTTACACGTATGTAAGTAGCAAGAATGATTGCCGGTACTAATAGATGGGAATAATAACAGGACGGTGTCAAGAATGATGTAATGATAAAAAAACTGGGAATAGATGAATCAGTTGGAGCGAACATGCTGAGATGTTGGAGTCATGTTACAGGAATGGGAGAAGCAGGGATACCTAAGAGACCCATGGGCTCAGGAAAGGAGGGTAAGAGGATTCGAGGTAGACCAAGGAGAAAGCACTCAGATTCGGTGACGAATGATTTAGAAGTAAAAGGCTTAACATCAGACGAGGCACCAATTTTAACATTGAATAGGGGATCATGGAGGAATTTTATTAGGGGGACTATGCCCGAAACTGAACGGTGAAACGCAAAATCAGTCTCTAATGTCGATGACGACGATGACGTTTATGATAATCTACCAACTGTCATGATGAGAAGTGAACAGAGAAAACGTACCTACTTTCATAGAGATCGGCGTTGACGTCTGTTGCAACACATCCTCCACCATCAACTATAAGAAATTTGATGCAGACAGTGGCCTTCTTTGTTGTGAAGGTTAAGTGTGCAAAATTTCATCAAGATACAAATTAAACTGTAGAATTATCGAGGTCTATAGGCAATGTACCCTCTGACATGCACCTTGCATTTGATTGACTAACTGTTAACTTTACGGTACAAAGATTAGGCACCGTTTCGCAAAAAATCTACACCACTGGCCATTAAAATTGCTACACCAAGAAGAAATGCAGATGAGAAACTGGTATTCATTGGACAAATATACTAGGACTGACATGTGATTACATTTTCACGCAATTTGGGTGCATAGATCCTGCGAAATCAGTATCCAGAACAACCACCTCTGGCCGTAATAACGGCATTGATACACCTGGGAATTGAGTCAAGCAGAGCTTTGATGGCGTGTACAGGTAAAGATGCCCATGCAGCTTGAATACGATACCGAAGTATTGTGACGAGCCAGTTGCTCGGCCACCAGTGACCAGACTTTTCGAGTTGGTGAGAGACCTGGAGAATGTGCTGGCCGGGGTAGCAGTCGAACATTTTCCGGACCCAAAAGGCCCGTACAAAACCTGCAACATGCGGTCGTGGATTATCCTGCTGAAATGTAGGGTTTCACAGGGATCGAATGAAGGGTAGAGCCACAGCTCGTAAACATCTGAAATGTATCCACTGTTCAAAGTGCCGTCGATGCGAACAAGAGGTGACCGAGACGTGTAACCAATGGCACCCCATACCATCACGCCGGGTGATATGACAGTATGGCGATGACGAATACACGCTTCCAATGTGCGTTCACCGCGATGTTGCCAAACACGGATGTGACCATCATGATGCTGTAAACAGAACCTGGATTCATCCGAAAAGATGACGTTTTGTCATTCGTGCACCCAAGTTCGTCGTTGCGTACACCATCGCAGGCGCTCCTGTCTGTGATGTAGCGTCAAGAGTAACCCCAGCCATGATCTCAGAGCTGATACTCCATGGTACTTCGAACGTCGTCGAACTGTTCGTGCAGATGGTTGTTGTCTTGCAAACGTCTTCATCTGTTGACTCAGGGGTCGAGACGTGGCTGCACGATCCGTTACAGCCAAGCGGATAAGATGCCTGTTATCTCGACTGCTAGTGATACGAGGCCGTTGTGATTCAGAACGGCGTTCCGTATTGCCCTCCTGTACCCACCGATTCCATATTCTGCTAACAGTCATTGGATCCCGACCAACGCGAGCAGCAATGTCGCGATACGATAAACCGCAATCGCGATGGGCTACTATCCGACCTTCATCAAAGTCGGGCCGCGGTGGAGTAGCCGAGCGGTCTAAAGCGTCTCGCTGCGGAGCGCGCGGATGCTCGCCGTGGAGGTTCGAGTCCTCCCTGGGGCATGGGTGTGTGTGTTTGTCCGTAGGTTAGTTTACCTAGGTTTAAGTAGTTTGTAAGGTACGGACTGATGACCACGCAGTTTGGTCCGATAGATTTACAAACATTTGAACATTTTTTCAAAGTCGGAAACGTGATGGTACGCATTTATCCTCCTTACACGAGGCATCACAACAACGTTTCACCGGACAACGGCAGTCAACCGCTGTTTGTGTATGAGAAATCGGTTGGAAATTTTCCTCATGTCGCCACCAGCGCCAACCTTGTGCGAATGCTCTGAAAAGCTAATCATTTGCATATCACAGCATCTGCTTCTTGTCAGGTAAATTTCGCGTCTGTAGCACGTCACGTGGTGTAGCAGTTTTAATGCCCAGTAGTGTAGTTGAACCTCCACTACTATGCCTTTAATGTATAATCACAGAAGCACAGTGATCACTTCAGTAGTCGTCACTCTCCTGTTTTTTGTAATTAGAAAATTTTAAGAAATTTCTGTATATAACACACCTTGTTCTTCCCTTTATAAAACCAATTTCTTAATTTTTTTCCATCTCTACAAATTACAAAATTGTATGTATGCGGGTTTATGTGTAAGTTGTACATCTCCACCTAATCAACGTGTGTAGATGGAGTGATGTAGGAACTCTGGAAGTCTAGGTATGAGTCTGTCAGGTGACAGACCTTAAAGAGCAAAACGTTTTGACAGCTCCGTCAGAGCAACAGCCGCTTGGTGCACAGGCAGAGAGCGCTGGCTGGAATGGGGGCGGCAGCGGCGGCGGCGGCGGCGGCGGCGACCTTGCGCAGCAGTCAGCGGCCTTTGGCGTGGCAGGCAGTGTGCCAGTGGAGGTGTTGGTGGCCCGGTGGTGGTCCGCGTCACGACCGGCCGCCGCCAGGCGCGCGTGCCGTGACCGGACCCCGCCGAGCCGTCCAATTATCCCGCGGCCGTCCATCGCGGCTACCCGCCCTCCACACCGCCTCAAACTCACGCTCAACGACCGGCCAGGGCGCCTGAACATGGTCTCACCGCCTCTTGCCTCTTGAAGGCGACACCCGGTCGCGACTCTGGCCAGTTTGTAGCAGGTTACGCAGCACTACTAACAACACTACACTTGAGGACAGCAGTGCCGGCCACGGTGGCCGACGGGACTGAGGCGCTTCAGTCACGGTCTGCACGGCCACTACGGTCGGGGGTTCGAATCCCCCCTCGGGCATGGATATTTGTGCCGTCCTAGTTCGTAAGTAGTTCATAAGTTGTTTGTAAGTTTAGGGACTGATGACCCCGTAGTTAAGTCCCATAAGATTTACAAACGTTTGAACATTTGAGGACAGCAGTGGAAGCCACCAGTTTCTATTTTAGTCTTCGTAGGTCAGAAATGTTCGATCGCGTGCTGAAGACTCGCATGTCTTCGAATGTGCTTTTCTCAATACCGATTGAGGTACCATATGTCAGGTGTATTACACTGTGTTGTTATCGTAGTCATCAGTTAAAAGACTGATTAGATGCAGCTCACCACGACATCTTGTCCTGTGCAAGCCTCATTATCTCCGAATAAGAACGGTAAAAGACATTCTTTTCATTCTGTTTACTGTATTCGTCTGTCTCTCGGTCTCTCTCTCTCCGATTTTTACCTAACACACTTCCCTTCAATGCTAAATTCGTGATTTATTCATGTTTAAAAAATGTTCCCCTTCTCCTAGCCATGCCAGAAATGTCTTTCTCCCCCAATTTGGTCAGCACATCCTCATTAAATTCCTGATGTTCCCGACTAATCTTCACCTTTCGTCTGTAGCAGCACATTTCAAAAGGTTTTGTCATCTTTTCGTGTGACGGTACCGGTCGTGCCGTGTACGTCGATGCTGTGGCGTGAGTTCGGATGAGGGTGAGTGTGCCTATATTCCCAGTAAGCGGTTGGCAAGCGTGTTGACACTACTGGACACACACCCTCGTACCTGTGCTGTCGTAGCTGTACGATATGGCATTGCTGACCTTAAAATGGGACAATCATAGCTCATGTCTGTGCTGCAGGGACGTCCTGCAACTAGTTCTTGATATTAATACCGCTGATTTCTTGTCTCCAAATATCTCTTTTAGTTTCCTGTAAACTGTATCTATCTTTCTCCTGGTTATACATTCTTCTATGGTTCTGCATTTGCCCACTAGCCACTCCTGCTTAGGCACTCTGTACTTCCCGTCAATCTCATTTTTCAGACGTTTGTAGTCCCTTTTACTTGCTTCACTTGATGCACTTATTTATATTTTCTCATCTCATCAATTACGTTCAGTAAATACTGAGTTATACAGGGATTTCTATTAGGCCTTGTCCTTCTGCTTTTATGATCCTCAGCTGCTTTCACTACTCTATCAGAGCTACCCATTTTTCTTGTACTCTATTACTTCCCCCCGTTTCAGCCAATCCTTACCTAATGATTCCTCTGAAACTCTCAACCACCTGTGGCTCCTTCAGTTTGTCCAGGTTCCATCTCCTAACTTTTCTACTTTTCTGAAGTCTCTTAAGTTTTAATCTACAGTTCATAACCAATAAGTTATGGTCAGAGTCTATATATGCCCCTGGATATGTCTTCCAGTTAAAAGCCGGGTTCCTAAATATATTCCTTACCATTATAAATTCAATCTGGTACTTATACAGTAATCTTTCATGATATTTAAACCAAGTGATGGTGATCATTACATTGTGCTCTGAAGAAAATTCTACCTAGTGATCTCCTCTTTCATTTCTTTTCCCCAGTCCATATTCACCTACAGAATTTCCTACTCTTCCTTTTCCTACTACCGAGTTCCAGTCCCCCATCACAATCAAGTATTCGTCTCCCTTAACTTTCTGGATGATTTCTTTTCTCATACATTTCTTCGATATCCTTATCATCGGCAGAGCTGGTTGGCATATAAACTTGTACTACTGTGGTCGGTGTTGGTTTTGTGTCCATCTTTGCTATGATAATGCGTTCACTATGCTGTTCATAGTTACGTACCCGCATTTCTATTTTGTTATTCATTATCAGACCTACTCCTAAGCTAGCACCAACTGATTTCGTGTTTATAAACCTGTACTCACCTGACCAGAAATCCTGTTCATCCTGCCACCGAACTTCACTAATCGCTACCATATCTAACCTTAAACTATCCATTCCTCTTTTCAAATTTTCTTACATACCTTCGCGATTAAGGGTTAGAAAATTCCACACTCCGATCCGTAGAATGCTTGTTTTGTTTTTCTATATTACGACATCTTCCTGAGTAGTCCCCACCCGGAGATCCGAATGGGGAATATTTTACATCCGGAATATTTTACCCAAGAAGACGCCATCGTCATATATTTATACAGTAGAGCTGCATGTCCTCACGAAAAGTAACGACTGTAGTTTCCTTTTGCTTTGAGCCGTTGGCTGTACCTGCATGGCAAAGCCATGTTAGCTGATGTTACAAGATCAGCTCAGACAATCATCCAGACTGTAGCCCTGTAACTACTAAAAAGGCAGTTGCCCCTCTTCAGGAAACACACGTTTGTCTGGCCTCTACACAGATATCCCTCCGCTTTGGTTGCACCTACGGTACGGCTATGTGTATGGTTGAGGCACTCAAGCCATCCCACCTCCTCACCTCGGCAATGTCTGTGGTTCATGGGGGTGGCAACATGACTACCACAATACAAATTACGCAGAAAGTAATCATTTGTTTGCGTCCAAATAGTAGTATTTACGACTTTGTTCTTGAGAGAGCTAGCTTTCTATTGCCATCTTCACTTCCGTTTTTTTCAAATGACAAACAATTTTCCATATCTTTTTTTTTTTTTTTGGCATTCCTGAATACATAGCAGCATCAATCAGTGGTATAGAAAGTATTGCGAAAAATAAAGTCACAGTTCCGACTAATAGTATGATTGTCGCAAGTATAACTTTACGCAAACTAAACAGGAAATGGAGTGTACACCATGATCAATGTTTCCTAAAACAATTTTAGTTACTAAGAAAAGCACTTCGCTTTCAAGGAAACTGATTAATAAAATTTTACAGCATAACCCATTCCATTACGTACAATACTGATTAAGTTAATTCTTTACCAAAATAGTGTTTCACTGTAAAGCACGATTGCTTTATAGTGTGGTTAAGAACGAAATACGCACAATTGTCATGCAGAGGACAGACTCATAGCGGTTAAACGGCGCACCGTCAACTGAGGTAAAGCGTTATAGTTGACTGAACCATCCAGAACGCCACCAGACTTCAATAAAGCTAATTTCGGCCAAGCCGAAGATTCGACTAAATATTTTGGCCAAAAGTGGCAGAAAACGAAATTGAATATTCGGTCGGTACTTATCAGTTACTAATCATACCTTTCCGACATTCCTTCACGGAAAAAGCTGTAGTAAATATTGCCAAATTCGGATCAAGAACAGCTGTCAGCATGCGTAACTTGTAATTAATAAAGAAAATTATATCACTTCTAGTCTAGATTGTATGCCAATGAGGTTCCAATGAGCTCCATACGTAGATATCATATACAACTGCTCGCTCAGCAAAGTTCTGTACCCAAAGTCTGGAAGGTTGTACAGATCACTCCAGTATTCAGAAAAGGAAAGTAATCTGCAAAAGTACATGCTCATACCATTTGCGTCGATTTGTAGCACGATTTTGGAGTTCCTATCTTCAAACATTATAAATTACTTCGAAGAGAAGGTCTGTTGACACATAGTCTACGCGGATCACAAAGTATTGGTCTTGTGAAACGCACTCGTACGAAGTGATGACTGCTGACGACAAGGAATGTCAAATCTGTTCCATATTTTTCACATCCGCAAGGCTGATCACACTGTACCTAAGAAGCAATTTGTTATCAGATTCTTTGCTTATGGAATGTCGTCTCAATTGTGAATCTGGATTCGCGATTTCCTTTCAGGATGTTCACAGTTCGAAGTAACCGACGTGATATATGACGATCCCCAGGGAAGTGTTATACGACCTCTACAGTTCATTGCCTTCATAAATGATTTTGGTGACATGTCAGCAGCTTTCTTAGACTGCTTGCGTCTTATTCAGTCGTCTATCGTGAAGTAAGCAGAGCATCATAAGCAACTGCAAAACGATTTAAATATTACTATGGTAAAAAAAGCAATTTATCCTAAATAACGGAAATTGTAAGGTTAATCATATCATCACTCACAGAATGTCGTTTAATTTCAACTACACGATAAATCAGTCAAATATAAAGGTCCTAAATTTAACTAAATAAATAGCAAATAACGAACAACTTACATTCGAAAGAATAAATAGAAAATATCGTAGGGAAGGCGAGCCAAAAGCTGCGTTTCATACTTAGAACAGAGCATGCAACAGCACCATTATAGACTCACTTGTCCGTCCTCTTTTGGAGTACTGGCGTGCAGTGTGGGTTCCTCACCAGGTGGGACTGACGGAGGAAATAGACAAAGTGCAGAAAACGCAGCTCGTTTTGTATCATCGCGATGCAGAGGAAAGAGTGTCAGGAAATGATGCTGCAGTTGAGAATGGAAATCCCTGTAAGAAATGAGTCATTCTTTTCGGCAAGATATATTTACGAAATATTTTTCACCATCATTCTCCTCTGAATGCGAAAAATTGTGTTGCCACCCACCTATGTAAGAGAAATAAGATGTAAAGCGTAAGGTTATAGGTGTTCATGTTCGCCGCGCGATATTCTTGTATGGAAAGGTACAGAAATAGTTTGAAACCATTCGGAGAAACCCTTTGCCTGATTCTTTAAAGTGAATTGCAGAGTAGTGTTGTTGATATAATTCTGTCTACAAAGCTCAGTCTTTGGTTCGCTTTTCAATTGAATTCGTTCGTAATTTTGCACTTCTTAGCTAATTAGTTTAATTACAACTTGAGATTAGATGTTCTCTAGTGATAGCACTCATTTCTTCACTAGAATGACGCGGTTATTGAAGTGAGGTGGTAGCGATGGTTGCGTTTAGAGATCCATCGTCTCGTCTTCGTAAGAGGGGGAAGGAGAAGGGGAGAGGTTGGAGCGCTGTGTCCACACCGCCTGCTCGTGTGGCACCGAGGCAGCTGCCAGAATAAACGTCCCAGTCGACGAACGGAACACATGTCAACACTGGTGCATGCTCTCCCGCCAACAAACATTGAGCAGTGCGATGGAATCTAATTCAGGACAAACGTGATAGCCCTGTAACAGGAAATTTCATCCCATCATCTCATCTTGCCTTAATTTGCCACCATAGTTGAACTCCACAATTATCCAGGACGAAGTCTTACATTGGTTTACCATGAAATAGAGTGGCAATAACACTACAAAAAATTGTGTTCTAATCAGATCTCTTAATAGAAGCAAATACATTGACTCAATTCATTAAAATATGGATCAATTTGCTGGAAAGAATATATAAAATGGTGTCCAAAATTGAAGCAACCAAGATAAATTTTGCGAGAGTGCATATGTTATGCCACAAACAGTAGTAATAGTGTAAATATTGCCCTCAAACTTTAATTCATATTCACAGGAAGCAGGTGTTGACTAGTACAAATATCAAGGAAATAATAGCTGAATAAGTTATCGTTTCAAAATACTGGAATTACTTACAGAATAATGGAAAAGCTGGCCTAAGTCAAAGTCGAGAAAAGGTTTTATTTAGGCAATACTAACCTCACGACTTATAAGATACATCTACATATACCTACACACTCCGCAATCGACAGTAAGGTGCGTGGCGGAGGGTACACTGTACAACTACTAGGCATTTCCTTTCCTATTCCATTCCCAAATAGAACGAGGAAAGAAGAATGCCTATATGCCTCCGAACGAGCCCTAATTTCTCTTATCTTGTCATTGTGATCATTACGCGAAATGTAAGTAGGTGGCAGCAAGATCGTACTACACTCAGCTTCAGATTCCGCCCTCTAAATTTCCTCAACAGAAATTCATGGAAATAACGTCGTCTTTCCTCCAGCGATCCCCAATTGAGTTGCCGGAGCATTTCCGTGACACTCGCGTATTGGTCGAGCCTACTAGGAACAAACCTAGCTGCTCGCCTCTGAACTGCTTCTATGTCTTCCTTTAAACTGATCTGCTACGGGTGCCAAATACTTGAGCAATACTCAAGACGTGGCCGTACAAGTTTTATATACGCGGTCTCCTTTACAGCTGAAGTACATCTTTCCAAAATTCTCCCAATAAACCGAAGTCGGCTGTCCGCCTTACTCACAACTGTCCTTACATGTTCGTTCCATTTCATATCGCTCTGCAATGTTACTCCTAAGTATTTGAACGACACAACTGCATCAAGAATCTCACTACTAATGCTGTATTCGAATATTATGGGATTGGTTTTCCTACTCCATGGATTGGTTTTCTACATTGAGGGCTAGCTGCCATTCTTCGCACCAACTAGAAATTTTGTCTAAGTCACCCTGTATGCAATTACAGTCAGTTAAAGACGACGTCCTCCCATACACCACAGCATAATCAGCAAACAGCCGCAAATTACAATTTAGTCTGTCATCAGATCATTTATATAGATAGAAAATAATAGCGGTCCTATCACACTCCCGTGGGGCACGCCTGACGATACATTCATCTCTGATGAACACTCGCCAAGATAGGTTATGGAATGACAAACCTATGGTAATAGCTTTGTATACTTGAAGAAAGCTTTTTGCAATGTTGAGTGGAATGCAAATTGTACACAATATGGACGACAGTACCCACTGATCTCTGTACTACATGGATGTTGAACTACATATTTCTGATCATGCCAGCCAAAGATATTCATATTCTGTTTCTTAACTAATTACAACATGTCTGCTATGAAGTATTACAAGAAAACGAAAAGAAAATATGTTTCGATTCCGTGCTCAAGCGAGTCTGTTACTTCGCATATTAACATAAATTTCAAATCTAGAGGTAATCTAGCAATTATTTGTCACGTACTATCTTATGGAAATTTGTTTGATTAATTACAAGATGGCGGACAATTTAAATCGCGAGCAAACACAAGACTGTGCAGGCACGCTACAGTTCTATGCTCAGACACCAGAGTTACTCATCCAGGTTATATAGATATAACTGCAAGTACCTATCTGTTAATAGTCTGTGAACACTTTTGTGTAGCTACTGTTGCACTGGTTAAATTTGCGAGTCTGACGCCGTAGTTAAAAGGCTGTGAAGCATGTTGAGTGACAAAAAGCGACACCATTCAAAGCACAGTTACATAATCATTATGTGATAAAATATAATTAAGTATAATGCCAGTTCTTTCTAAATGTTACAAAGAACGAGAAACGGTTGCAAACTCAACACGAACAATATACTTAAAACGAATTTAATTGAGTAGGCTACACAGATTTATTTGAATGTACATATGTCGATTATCCCACGAAACATCCGACTAAAACATTTCATGCCTTATATGAACAAACGATATTATTTACTAAATACTGCGTTATGCAAACATTGGGCAGAATATGAGCAACAGATTCACAATGCAATACAAAGCATACAGTACACACAAGAACGTGCAATGTATCAGGTTTTGCCGACGGCTTCGCTCGCGTTGATGTCCTTTCATACGTGTCAAAGACAAAAGAACGTTGTTTTTACGTTATGACCAGAATCATCAGGATAAATGAAAATTTTCCAATATTCCGGTTTAAATATATCCAGATCGTAGTATGTCGGTATATACTGCCCTTTTTTATCGAGATGAAAATATATTATTAAAAAGAATAGAAACTCTATTACATCGTGACTAAACCGCTGAATGAAGAAGCTGTACGCTGTACAACGTATAAATTATGCAGGATTCAAATGTCATTGAAATCGGTTCGGCTGTTTATGTTGACATCTTGTGTAAGCAATGTATTCATAATGTTCAATCGTATTACGTACAATATATTAAACATTAAAATTTGATAAATTTCAATAGTCAAAGAATAAATAATTTTTGCAAGTGGGCTTCAAACCTTTCAGAAGCTATAAGAGAAACGTGGATGCTCATCTGTTCCATATTTCAAGTGATAGACTTAAAATCGCCACCCCCATGAACCACAGACATTGCCGAGGTGGGGTGGCTTGCGTGCCTCAACGATGCAGATAGCGGTACCGTAGGTGCAACCACAGCGGAGGGGTATCTGTGGAGAGGCCAGACAAACGTGTGGTTCCTGAAGAGGGGCAGCAGCCTTTTCAGTAGTTACAGGGGCAACAGTCTGGATGATTGACTGAGCTGGCCTTGTAACATCAGCTAATGTGGCTTTGCCACATAGCTACTGCGAACGGCTGAAAGAAAGGGGAAACTACAGCCGTTACTTTTCCCGAGGACATGCAGCTCTACTGTATGGAAATATGATGATGGCATCCTCATGGGTAAAATATTCCGGAGGTAAAATAGTCCCCCATTCGGATCTCCGGGCGGGAACTACTCAGGAGGATGTTGTCATCAGGAAAGACAATACTGGAATTCTACGGATCGGAGCGTGGAATGTTAGATCCCTTAATCGGGTAGGAAAATTAGAAAATTTAAAAAGGGAAATAGATAGGTTGAAGTTAGATATAGTGGGGATTAGTGAAGTTCGGTGGCAGGATGAACAGGATTTCTGGTCAGGTGAGTACAGGATTATAAATACAAAATCAGTTGGGGGTGTCACAGGAGTGGGACAAATAATGAATAAGAAAATAGGAATGCGGGTAAACTACTATGAGCAGCACAGTGATCGCATTATCATCGTCAAGATAGATACGAAGCCAACACCGACAACAGTGGTACAGGTTTATATGCCAACTAGCTCTGCCGATGATGAGGAGATCGAAGAAATATATGAGGAGCTAAAGGAAATTATTCAGACAGTTAAGGGAGAGGAAAACTTAATTCTGATGGGAGACTGGAATTCGGTAGTAGGAAAAGGAAGAGAAGGAAAAATAGTAGGTGAATATGGACTGGGCAGGAGGAATGAAAGAGGAAGCCGCCTGGTTGAATTTTGCACGGAACATGATTTAATCGTAACAAACACGTGGTTTAAGAATCACAAAAGAAGGCTGTATACGTGGAAGAGACCAGGAGACACCGGAAGGTATCCGATAGATTTTACAATGGTAAGACATAGATTCCGGAACGAGGTTATAAACTGTAAGGCATACCCAGGGGCAGATATAGACTCTGACCATAACTTGTTAGTCATGAACTGTCGGCTGAAACTGAAAAAAATTGCAGAAATGTAGGAAAATAAGGAGGTGGGACTTAGATAAATTGAAGAAAAGTGAGGTTCTGGAGAATTTCAGAGGGAGATTTAGGCAACAGTTGACAGAAACAGGAGGAAATAAAACAGTAGAAGAGGAATTGGTAGCATTGAGAGATGAAATAGTGAAGGCAGCAGAGGACAAAATAGGTAGAAAGGCAAGACCTACAAAAAATCCTTGGATATCACAGGTAATACTAAACTTAATTGATGAAAGGAGAAAATATAAAAATGCAGTAAATGAAACAGGCAAAATGGAGTACAGTCGACTAAAAAATGAGATTGACAGGAAGTGCAAAATGGCTAAGCAGGAGTGGCTAGAAGCCAAATGCAAATCTGTAGAAGAATGTATAACAAGGATAACATGAAAATAAAAGAGACGTTTGGGGACAAGAAAAGCAACTCTACGAATATCAAGAACTCAGATGGGAAGCCAGTTCTCAGCAAAGAAGGGAAAGCTGAAAGGTGGAAAGAGTACATAGAGCAGCTCTACAAAGGAAATGAACTTAGAGACGATGTTGTAGGAAGGGAAGAGGAAGTGGATCAAGATACCATACTGAGAGATGAATTTGACAGAGCCTTGAAAGACCTAGGAACAAGGCCCCAGGAGTAGATGACATACCCTCAGAGCTACTGAAGTGTCTGGGAGAGCCAGCCATGACAAGACTATTTGAACTAGTGTGTAGGATGTATGAGACAGGCGAAACACCCTCAGACTTTAAGAAAAATGTTATAATCCCCATTCCAAAGAAAGCAGGCGCAGACAGATGTGAAAACTACACAACCATCAGTTTAATAAGTCATGGTTGCAAAACATTAACACGAATTATATATAGAAGGATGGAAAAGCTGGTAGAAGCCGACCTCGGGGAAGATCAGTTTGGGTTCAGGAGAAATGTAGGAACACGGGAGACAATACTCACTTTACGGCTTATCCTAGAAGATAGATTAAGGAAAGGCAAATCTACATTTTTAGCTTTTGTAAATTTGGAGAAAGCATTTGACAATGTTGACTGGAATACACTCTTTCAAATTCTGAAGTCAGCAGGGGTAAAATATAGGGAAAGGAGAGTTATTTACAACTTGTACAAAAGCCAGACCGCAGTTATTAGACTCGCAGGGCATGAAAGGGAAGCATCAGTTGGGAAGGGAGTAAGACCGGGTTGTAGCCTTTCTCCGATGTTATTCAATTTGTACATCGAGCAGGCGGTGAAGGAAAGCAAGGAAAGATTTGGAATAGGGATTAAAGTTCAGGGGGAAGAAATAAAAACATTGCGTTTTGCTGATGACATTGTAATTCTGTCAGAGACAGCAAAGGACCTGGAAGAGCAGTTGAATGGAATGGACAGTGTGTTGAAGAGAGCGTAGAAAATGAACATTAACAAGAGCAAAACAAAAATAATGGAATGCGGTCGTAGAAAGTCGGGCGATGCTGAAGGAATTAGATTAGGTAACGAAACAATGAAGGTGGTAGATGAGTTTTGTTACTTGGGTAGTAAAATAACATGCGATGGTCGCAGTACAGAGGATATAAAATGCAGAATGGCACTGGGAAGAAAAGCATTAAAAAAAAAAATTGCTGACATCGAATATTAATTTAAGTGTAAGGAAATCTTTTCTGAAGGTATTTGTGTAGAGTGTTGCCTTGTACGGGAGTGAAACATGGACGATAAGCACTGTGGACAGGAAGAGAATAGAGGCCTTTGAAATGTGGTGCTACAGAAGAATGCTGAAGATTAGGTGGGTAGATCGCATAACTAATGAAGAGGTACTGAACAGAATTGGTGAGAAAAGGAATTTTTGGCATATCCTGACTAGAAGAAGGGATCGCTTGGTAGGACACATTCTTAGACATAGGGGAATCGTAAAATTAGCATTGGAGGGAAGTGTGTGGGATAAAAATCGCAGAGGGAGACCAAGAGACGCGTATAGTAAGCAGATTCAAATGGATGTGGGTTGCCGTTCTTATGAGGAGATGAAAAGGCTTGCTCAGGATAGAGTAGAGTGGAGAGCTGCATCAAACCAGTCTCCGGACTGAAGACCATAACAACAGACTTAAAATCGATAAATATCTTGAATTACACCCCCGACGCCGCAGTTAAGTCCCTTAAGCTCTACAAACAACTTAGCGTATGTTCATCTTCATCGTTAAAACTATCTCCACAGCCAATTACTTCAAAATTTTATCTGTAATGTCTTGGACATATTCGAGACGAAGAACCGTCTCAGGGTTACTGAATTTATATTTAAATTGATCTTCAAAATTTGTTTAGCAGTTTAGTCAGGAAAGCATCACAAACTGGAGTTCTTTCGGATTTATAATATTAGAATGGACATCATAGTGCTATGGAATCGGTTCACTTCATGACATCATGCCAGGTAATTTGAGGTTTTGGAAAGTGGTCAGAAGAAAATATGTTCACTTATAATTCTTACAAAGCAGACATTGCAATATTAGCTTTAAAAATTAGATAATTTTTCAGTCAAAACCTACGGGAAGTTAACGTCAAGTTTCTAATTGAGATTTCTTGATATATGGCCTGTCAAGGTATCAAAAACCAGATACACACAAATACTAGAACATATTCTAAACCATGAAATATAAATAAAAATTATTGGCATCTAAATCGTCTACTTCGAAGAAAAAATACGTATTTTCTCCGTATACTTTGTTGTATTCTAAATTCACTTCCCAATCACTTGGAGCGCTGCTGTTTGTCTCTTGTTTTATAACGCTGTCCTTAGATGCCTCATAAACTGATGTTCGATGAGCTCAAACTTCCAACAAGGTAATGTGAAATTTCTACTGCGGAACACCGAAATAGCCGGCCACGGTGGTCGAGAGTACTGCGGCGCGGCAGTCACGGTCTGCACGGCCACTGCGATCGGGGCCTCGAATCCCCCCTCGGACATGGATGTTTGTGCCTCCTTAGTATTAGCTAGCTCATAAGTAGTTTGTAAGTGTAGGGGCTGATGACCCTGTAGTCCCATAAGCTCTACAAAGATTTGAAACATTTTGAAACATCCAGATAGACTCTACGTACCGGCGACTGATCAAAGATTCTTTGCCTCTGCAGTGAATAAGCAGTGCCCTCACTTATAGAAGGCCCTACGTAGCCTCAGACCTGCGCAGAGTAGCCCACAAACCAGTTATGGGGAGGAGCTTTCCTCTAGCCGGAGGTTAACACAGTGTCTGGGGGGTCAGAGTCGTTCTAACAGAAATATCAGTGACGCGCTCCCTAAACGACTCTCGCTCGTTTCCATTGTAATACCAAAGTCATAGCTTTCCAGTCAACATTTCCGCCCCGCATTCTCGCCCTGAGGGCATTTGCCACGTAACAGCGAAAACTGATTACGACGTAAAAGTGAATTACGTTTTTCATATTACGACCGAGTTCATTAAACGTCGGCTTTAATTAAATTTCGTGATCCGTGACGGAAATTTCTGCGGTGGCACACCGCCAGAGCAATAGACGAAACGATCTGCCAGCAGATGGTCGGGGAATAACGTGAGGAGAATGGCAAGAAACCAGGCGGCGCTTAGCGATAGCGGCCGAGAGAGACGGGAAGGAAATTAAAACGATGCGGACATCAGCGCAAATGTTGGTGTGAACACTAGTGTGCTTTACTGTGGTTTCCTCTGATGGAGATGGCGTTCTCTACAATGCTGCTAGCACATTCAGTTATTAGATGGAGGGAGAGCTTTTTGTGCGGGGAGAGGGGTGGCTGAAAGATAGCTTTAGAGGAGGAGTGGGTTGGAAAAATTATGTAATCATATTCCTTTCTATGTTCTGTCGTCTCAGTTCGTTTGTGTGGCCATCCTCCGCAGTAAGCGCCGAATTATTCGTTTCTTGAAAACGCTTTTTTTAACTACAATGTATATTAACGGGTGAAAATAAATAAACTGTATTTTTCTACTAATTTATGTTTATTTACGAACTGGTTTTCGGCTTATTAGGCCATGAATTAAATCGCAATTTGCGATCACTTATGGCTTCACTGTACTAGGTTTACATGTAGCTAATACCAATATGCGGCGAATGAAAATTTGTGTCCGACCGGGATTCGAGCCCGGGATCTCCTGCTTACTAGGCAGACGCGTTGACCACTCCGCCACCCAGGACACAATGACCAACCCGACTGCGGAGGACTCTTCCCTGCACGTCTCCCGTCACACCCAAATCTCCATTCGCCACGCTGTCTCTTTTATCACAGCCTATTTGTGGCGAATGGAGATTTGGGTGTAGTGGGAGACGAGCAGGGAAGAGTCCTCTGCAGTCGGCTTGGTCACTGTGTCCTCGGTGGCGGAGTGGTCAACGCGTCTGCCTAGTAAGCAGGAGATCTCGGGTTCCAATCCCGCCCGGACACAAATTTTCATTCGCCGCACATTGGTATTACATCTAAACCTAGTACAGTGAAGCCATAAGTGATCGCAAATTGCGATTTATTTCATTAAATAAGAACGCTGTAACGTCGTCAAAAATATATACATATTAGGCCATCTTCAGTTAAACATTTGACAGGCATCGGCAAAACACTGGTGCTTATGTTGCAAACGTATTAAATAAAGATGCAACACACCAAAACTTTAGTTCTTTCCTTTCTGACATTCACAAACTGATCTCTCGCCATGTAGGTTTGTACTGTGTGATAAATGCCTTATAATTTATAACTGCACACAGTGAAACATGTTACATATTTCACATTATATCATTCTAAGCTACGGTAAAATTAAAGAACTTGTGACATATGTTGCGATCGTCACTTTTGGTGTGCTTCTTACATGTTGTACATATGATATAAATGGCCTTTTTATTATTTTATCATCTAATTTAGAATAGAACAAAATGAAAGACTTTACATACTTAATATTACTCCATTATATGCTATAGTACAATTATTGTGGTTGTGGATTATGGTGAGACCAGCTTTTATTAAGAAGCTTTTAGAGTTTATACTTTAAGACATATTCAATAGGGTCTAGAAATTACAGTTTTGATTTCAGATGTAGTATTTATAAATTAATAGCTGAAAATCCGGCGTTGCCCAGGTATTTATTTTTCCCAGAGTTACTATTTCTTCTCTTTCCTTACTTCTCTGTTCATCTCTTCCTGCCACTGTCTTTGCCCATCCTCTTTCTACCTCTCACTCTTCTCTCTTTCTATCTCCTCCTTTGTCTCACCTACATCTACATGGGATACTCTGGAAATCACATTTAAGTGCCAGGCAGAGGGTTCATCGAACCACCTTCATACTATTTATCTCCCATTCCATTCTCGAATAGCGCGCGGGAAGAAAGAACACACGAATCTCTCCGTTCTCGTATTTTATTCTGATGATCATTTCTACCTATGTAAGTGGGAGTCAACAATATATTTTCGCATTCGGAGGAGAATGTTGGCGATTGTAGTTTTGTAAGTAGCCCACGCACAGTGATAAGCACCATTGTTGTAATGATCCCCATCCCAGATCCTGTATCATTTCCGCAACGCTGTCTCCCCTGTATCGTAACAACACGAAACGAGCTGCTCTTCTTTGGACTCTTTCGATATCCTCCGTCCTCCATTGCTTCCTACTTTCATCTATGCAAAAATTATATATTAACTTTATTTGTGATTCCCGGAAAGATGTCGGAAGTACCTTCAGCCATACACCGTGTAAAATATTATGTTGACAGTACTGTTCCTACTGTTTTCAAGGGTGCAAAATTTTAACAGGATCCTAATAAAACTGTATATTTTTTCGAATGCCGTCAGATAATGTACCTTCCGTCACGAACCGTACCAAATTTCACATAGAGTGAGACCTTGATTTCAAGGCTAAATGTGCAGAAGTTCATCAATATGGGAGCCAACTGTGGGTTTTATCAGTAAATAAAGTACCCCCCTTCGTGCAAAATACGAAATTTTGTGTGAATAGTGAAATTCGTCTTGTTTTGAAGGTCAAGTGTAAAAAATTTCATCAACATCAGGGCAAAACTGTGGACTTTTTCGAAACCTGCAATGCACCAAAAGAAATGTTATGTACAGAGTGACGTTCCTCTTGTTTCATAGTCAAGTGTAAAAAATTTCATCAAGATTGGAACAAATCTGTAGATTTATATGGAATAGAAACACTTGTAAACATTAATTTTTTTTAAATTTCATACAAATCTTGTACTGACAATTAAACACCCCCCCCCCCCTCACACACACACACAAGAAAGAAAAGCTCAAATGGGTCGAACCATTCTTAAGTTAGGGCGTGACCAAGAGAAGTAGGGATTTATTTATAGCAAAGTTTTAATCAGTGGGCACAAAAATATAAATGCATTTTATTGGTTCTCTAATCATACGTACAGGTTGTGAATTGGATTATCTTTAAGTTCGATGCCAGGAGCGCCAGATGGGACATTAATACGACTTCTGTATGTTGCTGAGAAAAAGTGTTAAACGGTCAAAAGTGATTTTACAACAAAAGACGAAAGGCTTGCAAATGACTGAAGTTAGTGAAGTTGTTCGTTCCAAGCTCAACGTCACAAAAATCTAGTGAGGTAATCTACATTTAAACAGTTCGCACCATCGGTAAGCTAAGTAACTGAGGAAGTTTCGGCGAAACTTCTCCAAAGTTGCAGCGCCGACGCAAAACGCCTGTAATTTGATTTAAACGAGGCGGCGTCAGCAAGCTGCCAGGAGACCGTACGCTCGGTGTTGCTAGTGATGCCGATGGCAGCGTAAGGTAAGTGAATCATTACAGAAAGGAATGTAGTGCATTAACTGCGAATGGGCATTGAGTTACATGGATGACGAATGTTGCAAATTTTTGCGGAACCTGCAGTTGAACGGAAGTCTCCTACACACCAGGCTGCTGCATTGTCCTCTACGCCATCCTGACACAGTGGTCACCACGCCGACACGGACTACTCTAGCACGTCTCCAGACATACCCAGTTTTTCAACTTAGACAATTTCTACTCAATAGCTGCAGAATTTCGCCGACACGCATAGGAATTTCAGCGTAGTTTGCATCCGCACTGAAGACAGCATCACTGACCAGACATCGCTTTCATTATTTCGGTGGGTTGTTCAAATGAAATGATACGAAACGTGTTAACAACCAAACTATATGAAATTTGAATATGCCGATTTGGGCGAATATAATGCGACATCTAGGAAAGCAAATTGTGTGTCGTCATGCTATCTTCCTTTCGGTTCTCACTAATAAGATTTGAGCAATACGTAACTCAGAGTAGTAAAAGTTTATGGCTCGTTGTTTCTGTTCATAGTGGTGAGTTATATAAGTCAGCTTCTATGTCCTTAACAGCTCAAATGTTCAAATGTTTGTATAGTCTATGGGACTTAACTACGGGGTCATCAGTCCCTAAACTTACAAACTACTTATGAACTACTTACGAACTAGGACGGCACAAATATCCATGCCCGAGGGGTGATTCGAACCCCCGACCGTAGTGGCCGTGCTGACCGTGACTGGAGCGCCTTAACAGCTACCCAATCTATTTACACAAGATCAATAATTAATCTATAGTTTAGCCAGTCTATTAAATTGCATATGATGACGTGAAAATATATTTAAACAAAAATAAATTAAACTTCTGAATAACCAGCAAAATGGATTCTAAGATAAAGAAGTGATTCACTCACGAAGTAATTCTTTAGAAATGGAGTTTATTACTCTTGTCAGACCTGAAACGCGGAGGTGGTCCTACTTTATACATCGGTAAATAACTAAATATTTCCCTAAGTATTGTTCATGAGAGCCACAATAAGTATCACACGCACTCGAGAGTAAACGTTCCAAATTATCACTCGTAAATTAGTGTAGTCCATCTAACACTGCAGTTCTAAATTAATCCGTGATTAAAGTATTTGTTATAAAACACAGTTTGTAATCACACGGGTACACGATTGCTGAATTATCGCAGTTCCACAGCCCTAATACCGTGCACAGTTTATCACTTTTCACCAGAGACTATGTTCTTCAGTCACAGTCCCGTAAATTTTATAAGTCCACACATGTCTATCTCTTCAAATCACAAGTTCGTAACGCGGCTTCAGACCACCCAGCGTCACAACCTTTCACCGCCACGTCCAAGTTACGAGTCCCTTGCCAAGCGTTCGAAAAGCGTGCTCTCCCTGCTCCCAAATTGTATCCTTCCGCGCATCATAATGCCTCATCTTTAAAATATAATTTCCCTTCCAAAATTTTCTACATTTGAATATCACAGTATTTAATGCTTTGATCACCTCCCTACAAATATTGTTTACATTTAACAAACAAATATATATTTAACAATACTAAAAAAACGGTTGAGGCTGAAGCTCTTTCCTCAGAGAGCCATTAAGCGTGACGTCTCACTGTTCAGATATACTGCCGCCGTCGAAATATATTTACACAATTAATATTTAATTTGTCATGGCTTTTTATACAAATATACTCAGTTATTGCCCACAAATACTTATAATTGTTTATATATAAATTATCTGCTGCACATCTGTTATTTTTAGTCGGCCATAGCCGCGGTGGAGTAGCCGAGCGGTCTAAAGCGTCTCGCTGCGGAGCGCGCGGTTCCTCGCCATGGAGGTTCGAGTCCTCCCTGGGGCATGGTTGTGTGTGTTTGTCCTTAGGTTAGTTTACCTAGGTTTAAGTAGTTTGTAAGCTACGGACTGATGACCACGCAGTTTGTTCCAATGGATTTACAAACATTTGAACATTTCTTTTAGTCGGCCATGAAATATTTAAGTCGCATTCTTCAACATAAAAGACGAACCTTACTAAGAATAATATTAAATAATAAAATACATATATAAATGTTATGCGCTTTGTAGGGGTTCACGTTTTGTATTTCTGTGGTTGAATCTATGTTCTGACACAAGAATATTACTGCCTCAACGAAAAGCAGAACAAGAAAGTAAAACAAAGTTTATTCAAATGTTCAAATGTTTGTATAGCTTATGGGACTTAACTACGGGGTCATCAGTCCCTAAACTTACAAACTACTTATGAACTACTTACGAACTAGGACGGCACAAATATCCATGCCCGAGGGGGGATTCGAACCCCCGACCGTAGTGGCCGTGAAAACCATGACTGGAGCGCCTCAGTCCCCTCGGCCACCGCGGCTGGCAAAGTTTATTGAAACAATACGGATTTAACGTGGTATGTCGTTTAAGATATGGCGTGGTACAATACTGCCCATTTGCTTCTTAAATTGTTACTGATAAACACTACGTATAAATAACTGTAATATTATTATTATAGTACTGAAATTCGTCGGCTTTTTATCTGTATGGGATATTGAAATTGTAATTACGGCGTTTGATTCTCTCAAGTCGCCTGAATCCATTCATATAATTATATTTGTCGTATGATCATTTCCTGATTTTATATGGATTTTTAGAATAATGTGTGTGGCTATATTGTATTTCAGTTGCATTCTGGGTTAGCCACCCTCGATCATTCAAGAGCGTTGCTTCCGGTTTAAAACTACATTAGGAAAAACCTGACTACCTGCTGTATCCCATTCACTAGGTACAAACTGGTAGCCGGCCGGCAGGGGAACCCAATGCAAAACCCGCCTTTCACACGGAAACAATCAGTTTCCCCCTGCATCTGTAATATCACAGTCACCTCCCCCTAAAAAATTCAAGGCTGTACCCTCAGTAGGAAAGGTGACGCTCACCGTCAGGTCAGATATTCATCGAAAAAAGAAAACCATCCACAGTGACGTGTACTCTGAGACATTCCGTAGCAGTCCATTAGGAGCAAGTGGCCTGGGCTGCTTACGGCCGGAGTCAATCTGCTCCATGGTAATGCGCGTCCCCTCATCCCAACGGTCACACAAACTGTACTGGCCTTTTTTCAAGTGGAAGCAGTTAGAGCATCCGCTCCACAGCCTAGAGATGTCTCCCTGTGACTCCCATCTGTTTTATACGCTGAAAAGCATCTCAAAGGGAGCCGCTTCAAATCGGGAGACGAACTGAATGACACAGTAAAGGACTGGCTCTTCTCACAGCCACAGGAATTCTGGGAACATGGAATCCTTCGGCTCGTTAAAAAGTGGGATAGTTGTGCTCAGGCCTCTGGTGATTAGTTTCGGATAAAGACTTCTATTACACCCAAATAATCGTTTCGCACGTTTTCATGTGAATAGCCTTTGTATAGGGTGTCTGTTCTTTCAGGCGTGTTCGATAGAGATAAATCAAATATATAAAGAAAATGAAAATAATCGGCTCAATAAGACTCCAAGAAGACGTGTAACCAATGTATATGCTTGACATCATGCAAGCCGTGGGTGCCATCTAATATCTTGTACTGAGAATCTGCATAAGCAGAGGAGGCCAGATCGTTAGTTTTAAATTGCTTTATTTACACGGGTTTCGGCAATTCTAAGTTTCCTTCTTACCTTATAATATTTAAATGTTAAGAGACTTGAAGATGGCACCATATTAATGCTGAAACCGGTATTAATAAAGCAATTTGAAACTAGCGATCTGGGCTCCTCTGCTAACGGAGATTGCAATACAAGTACGCAATGTTGACATAAACAAGCGTCCATGTTGGCTTCTTAGTCTATAGTGACTATATTAACTGTAAGTTACAGGAGGTCGTTCATGTGATCTGTCTCATCATCATCAACATAGTCGTCGTCGTTATAGAGAGTGATTATGCCTTTCTGCGTTCAGTCTGGAGCATAGTCCCGCTAATAAAATTCCTCCATGATCTCAGATTAAATACTAACATTTATGCCTTGCCTGATGTTATACCTGTCACTTCAAAGTCATTCTGGACTGAATACAAGTACTTTCTCCTTGGTGTACCTCGGTTCCTCTGTACTCTACTGTTGAATCCACGAGTCTTTCAGTAATCTTGCTTCTCTCGTGTGTGAACATGACCCTACCATCTCAGACTATTCCCTGTAACTGCTTCATGCATGGTGTTCATTCCCAGTTTTTCTTTTATTTCCTCATTACGGATTCGCTCCTGCCATTGTTTCAATTTGTTAGTTTCTGCAATTATACTTGCTACTTTCATACCTGTAACCTCAACCTTATTACTACGGTGACCTGTATCCACCCATCTTTCACTTCCATACTCCTATACAGAGATGCACTGCCAATTTAGTCTTAGTACTGACGTCTTTCGTGCAGAAGACAGTAGAGCGCTGACTGAGGCGTTCCAGTTACGGTCTGCACGGCCACTATGGTCGGGGGTTCGAATCCCCCCTCGGGCATGGATATTTGTGCCGTCCTTAGTATTAGCTAGTTCATAAGTTGTTTGTAAGTTTAGGGACTGATGACCCCGTAGGTAAGTCCCATAAGCTATACAAACATTTAAACATTTAAGAGAGTAGAACGTAGCTGAGCACTCACTGCATTACCTTTCCTACACATTGATTCCAGTTTTATCACTATGTTGCCATCCTGTGAAAAAATGCATTCTAAGTATAAAAAACTGTCCATCTGTTCTCACTTCGCTACTTATATTTGGTCATCAACCTGTTTGACTCTTTTTCTCACAGGAATTTCTTTCGTTTTGGAAATGCTGATCTTCATACTATAACGCTTACATCTCTGTTCTATCTCTGAAATATTTGATTGCAACGTTTCAGTCGAATCTGCCATCACAACTAAAGTGAGACTGATTATTTTGTTTCATCTTTTTCAATCGCATCCTACCAGTCGATTGTTATCGATATATGATCCATAAATAGTATGAACAACAGTGGAAACAGGAAACAGCCTTGTCTTACCTCTGAACTACCGTGAACCATGAATTTACCGTGAACTCTAAAATGCTGCCTGACAATCTACGTAAAGACCTTTAACCACATGCAGAAGTTTGCCTCCTTTTCCATAATCTATTAGAACTGACAATAGCTTCCTCGTAGGTACATGGTCATAAGATCTAAGAAACGCATAGCACTACGAACTCATAGCACTTTTCCTTTGTCTGCCGTAGGCTAAAGACTTGGGACTGACATGCTGAAAAAGGCCTAAACCCACACTTATTTTCACCCAACTTTTCTTCAAATAATAATGGCTGCTTTGATGCACTGTATTTTTTACCTTTCTCTCCACTTCCTCAAATGTGATTTTTTTTATCATCATTTCTATCCTATTGTACCTCAAAATCTGATTCATCATTGAACTCTGCACCTTCGTTGAGCAACTCTTCAAAATATTCCCTCCATCCACCCAAGACATCCACAGTATTGACTAGCAGCTTTCTTGACCTGACCAAAACACTTTTTAATTTTTTCTTCCCTCCCCTTCTAAGATTGCTAATTACGCTCCAGAATGGTTTTGCTGCGGCTTGACCCCTTGTTTCTAACTTATTTCCAAAGTCTTCCCAAATTTATGCATCCTCGAATAGCACGCGGGACAAAAGACTTTTTTTTTTTTTTTTTTTTTTTTTTTTTTTTTTTTTTTTTTTTCGAGCTCTAGCTATAATGATTCATCCTTTCTATGTAGGTTGGAGTCAAAAATTTAATTTTCCATTCGGAAGAGAAGGTCGTCGATAGAAATTTCCTGTTTCTCGCTGGAACAGAAAGTCATTGCTGATGTGATTGCCACTTCCACTTAGGTATCACTTCTGTGACACATTCTACTGCATCTCGATTGTACAAAACGAGCTCATTTCCTTGTACTCTATCGCTTTCCTCCATCAACCCTAGCAGAAGAGGAATCCCCCCCCCCACACGCGAAGTGGTGGCAGAGTGTGCATCGACTCATAACCGTGCAATAATTCAGCGGTCAATATATTACGATTCAGTGCTTCGCCATGCGGAATGGTCGCGTGTTGTAAAGCGTTATGCTACGAACCGGGTGGCCGTTCCCGCTGGAGGTTCGAGTTCTCCATCGGGCATGGATGTGTGTGTTGTCCTGCTGTAATTTAGTTTAAATATTTCGTATGTTTTGGGACTTATGATCATAGCTGTTTGGTAGAATAGATTTACAAACATTTGTACAGCGCTTCGCCGAGCGCCAAGCTTTGCTGGCGGACTGAAAGTCTCGGGGGCAGCCAGCCAATGAACTTATTCAGAAGCCAGGACTGTATCAGTCTAATTGAATTTCTGTAACACCGAAGATGACTACCTGTTTACTTGTAATGAATTTCACATGCATTATCAAAGTTGTGGTATATTTAACATAAACTACGCATCCTTATTCTCAGAACACTAAGTACTCACGGGGATTTCACTCCACTTTTTATCATCAGCATATCCTCCATCCTGGCATATTTCATCCGTTTTTTATGTCTTTCAAACTGTGAACCGTGTTACGGTCACTATGATTTTCTAATCGGTTTCCATTTATGTTTCCGTCTTTTCTTCTTACCTGTTACTCTTAAACAGCTATTTCGTGATTTATACATATTCTTGTTTCTCACTTAAGCTTAATCGTGCATGCACCAGTTTCCGGTTTACTGAATGTGTAAAACGATTTTTATCCTTATCAAAACTATGAAAGTATAGAAAAAAAGTTGAAATTTGTGTAAAGCAAAGGGATCAAACTTCTGGGATTATCGGTCCCCAAACTTACAAACTACTTACACAATCTTGCACGAAGAACAATACTGGCACTGGGAGGACGCGAACCTCTGACGGGGAGCCGCAGCGCAATCCGTGGCAAGACGCCTTAGACCTAACGGCCATTCCCACGCTGATAAAATTGTGGACCTTATATGGCTTGCATCCATACAACATAACCTAATAAGAGGTAGAAATGGTCTCCAATGGTATACCGAACAGCGCAGACTATGTAGCAGAAGGAACGAAATAAGTACTCTCAGTCTTGAAAGACTAAAAGTCCGAAAGACTGTATAAGCTCTTCAGAAGCTTGCAATTAATCGAAGACTTAAATGAGACGCCTTTTAATAGTATTCAGGTCGAAAATCAGTCTCGAAATATGCGTACTGGAAAATCAAAATATTTCTCGGTGACACGTAAAAATAAAATAATAATAATAATAAAACAGCTGCTGTGTAGACTCAGTAGACTGCCTCATAGCCATAGAAATGTTACTGATGACGCTTACTAAATTCCTAAAGTACAAAATTCAAATCACGAGTAGCTGTTGCGATAACATAGAAGCAGATACTCTATATCTAGTTAAGCAACATAAATTTCATAATAAAAACATGTCTTCTGCTGTAGACTGTACGCCA
Organism: Locusta migratoria; assembly: GCA_026315105.1. Taxonomy (NCBI): domain Eukaryota; kingdom Metazoa; phylum Arthropoda; class Insecta; order Orthoptera; family Acrididae; genus Locusta; species Locusta migratoria. The sequence continues at coordinate 225,319,477 of CM048747.1, read as the reverse complement.
ATTCAGGTTCCTTTCTTAATATGCTGATGTAGCGGCTTCATACGTAGCTATTAATTAAAATCGCTCTCTCCACCAAAGATCATTCTCTGAAAACTGGAAAGTTGAAGAAGTCACACCAATAATCAGGCATGGGAATACGAGTAATTCGAATCCCCCACGTTAATTTGTAGTTGAAATTGGGAGGATAAAATGTATTCCAATATTATATGAAATAAGCATATTCATATACATACACTGATACATAGCTAACATGAGTTGGAAATATACTGTTTTTCAGCATGAAAAGTACATCATTATTCACATGGGCTTTTGACTGCTATTGCTGTTGCCATATTTTTTGATTTGACGAAGGCTTGTGATACCAGAATGAAACTTTCACTCTGCAGCGGAGTGTGCGCTGATATGAAACTTCCTGGCAGATTAAAATTGTGTGCCGGAACCGGGACTCGAACCTGGGACCTTTGCCTTTCGCGGGCCAGCGCTCTACCGACTGAGCTACCCCGACACGACTCACGATGCCGCCTCACAACTTTGGAAAGTAGGAGGCGAGGTACTGGCGGAAGTAAAGTTGTGAGGCGGCATCGTGAGTCGTGTCGGGGTAGCTCAGTTGGTAGAGTGCTTGCCCGCGAAAGGCAAAGGTCCCATGTTCGAGTCCCGGTTCCGGCACACAATTTTAATCTGCCAGGAAGTTTCATTGCTTGTGATACCATTCCGCATGAGAGACTTTTAATCAAAACACTGTTGCTGTGGACTGCCGTCTCAAGTCATGAGACTGGATTTTTTATTTCAGATCACAGAGCTCACAGTTCCTTCTAATTGCGGAAAAATCATGTAAATTTCGAGCGATATCTAGCGTTCCCCAAAAGTGCCACAGGTCTTCTGCTGTTAGTTATCTATACAAATGATTTAAATAAAAACTACCTGGGCAGCAGTCTTCGGAGTTGGTGCTGTTACTTGCCCTCTGATAAAGTCATCGTAAGATCAATAACGACTGCGAAATGATCTAGACATGGTATCTGTCTGGTGAGCCCACGCAGGGCATTAGAAAATGGGCTCATACCCGAAACCTAGGTCGTAAAAAATAAAATAAAGCTTTGTGAAAGAAGGCAACAAGTGTGAATTACGTTACATGTTGGCAACATTATAAATGGTAGAAATCCGAAGCCAGTCGACTTAGTTAAATGTGTGGTATGCTAATTACAGTTAGGAATCTTTTAGTTGGATTTACCACAAAGATAATACTGTGGTGAACACAATACACAGAGTTGTTTTGTTGGCATAACTCTTAAAATACACAAGACATGCATCATAAGAGAGCTTATATAACGCCGTCCGACTTCTGTTCGAATATTGCTGGAGTGAGATCGTTATCAGGTATGACTGATACAGGACATGAAAAAGTACAAAGAAGGACAGCTCTTTAGTATTATAACGCAGTAGGGGAAAGAGTATCAGTAATATGGTAAGAGACGTTGGGTGGCAAACATTCAAACAAAAGTGCTTTCCGTAGAGGCGAGCTCCATTTACGAAATTTTACTAAATATTTTTCTCCACCGAAAGCAAAATTTTGTACTGAGCCCCTCCTACATGCAGAGAAATGATCACCATAATAAAATACGAGAAAACAGAGTTCCAACAAGAAGACATAAGTAAGCATTTTCTCCATTCGATATTCGAGATTGGAACGGTAAATAAACAGACTGAAGCCGGCCGCATGGCACAGGAGACTGAAGCGCTTCAGTCACGGGCTGCACGGCCACTACGGTCGGGGGTTCGAATGCCCCCTCGGGCAAGGATATTTGTGCCGTCTTTAGTATAAAGTAGTTCATAAGTAGTTTGTAAGTTTAGGGACTGATGACCTCATAGTTAAGTCCCATAAGCTTAACAAACGTTTGAATTTTTTTTAAACAGACTGAAAATGGTTCAATGAATCCGATTGCAAGCACTTGTGTGTGAGTTGCAATGTCGTGTTGAAGATAAGACTAAAACGTCAGTAGCCAATATTAATTGCAATCTACATGTAGTGAAACTAAACTCCGTCCGACAGGTCTCGAGAGGCCCACTGGGTACTGACCGGTCGCCGTGTCATCCTCTGCCCAAATGCGTCAAAGGATGCGGTTATGGAGGGAGACGTGGTCAGCGCCCCGCACTCCCGGTGGTTATGTCAGTTTTCGCGACCGGAGCGGCTACTTCTCCATCGAGTAGCTCCTCCATTCGCCTCACAAGAGCTGAGTGCACCCCGTCTTCCAACAGAACTCCGTAGACCCGGACGGGAATCCATCGAATTGTTAGCCAGGCCCCACAGTGCTTAACTTGGGTGATCTAACGGTAACCGGTATAATACACTGCGGCACCGCCGTTGCCCTAGATATACATAACAAAATATGTTCGCATTGGGAAAAGAAAGTTGCTGAACGAAAATTCGCAAATAGATCTCGTCGTAACGGGTAACGCCTTCGTTTTAATGTTTTCCACCCCAACTTCTGCATCACTTCCGTGACACTCTCCCTGCGCGGGAGCAGCCGAGCGGTCTGCAGCGCCACTTTACGGAACGCGAGGCATCCCGCGTCGGAGGTACGAATCCTCCCTCGGACATGGACGTGTGTGTTGACCTTAGGTTAGTTTAACTTAGTTTAAGTAGTTTGTAGGTCTAGGGACGGTTGATAAACGTAGTTTGGTCCCATAGAATTACAAACATTTGAACTTTTTTTTTACACCCTCTCCCCTATATCGCGATAATAAAAAACGCGATGTCCTTCTCTGTACTTTCTCCAAATCGTCTGTCAGTCCTCCAGTTGGCAACAAGTGTAGACAGTTTCTTTAGTGAAACTGTTGAATCTTGTGCCGGCCGCGGTGACCGAGCGTACTGCAGCGCGTCAATCACAGTCTGCACGGCCATTACGGTCGGGGATTCGAATCCCCCCTCGGGCATGGATATTTGTGCCGACTTTAGTAGTATCTAGATCATAAGTAGTTTGTAAGTTGAGGGACTGATAACCCCGTAGTTAAGTCCCATAAGAAAAAAAAAATCTTGTAAATGTTCTACCAACGACACGTAGTCTTGTTTCGCTTTCCCCACAATATTTTCCGTGCGTTCCTTCTAATTTAAGTTGTTTGTAATTGTTGTTCCTAGGTATTTAGTAGAATTTATCGTGTAAATGAAGTTTAACGGGTTTGCGGTCATATGGATGACTTCACACTTCTCTTTATTAACGGTCAATTGCCATTTTTTGCACCATACAGATATCTTATCTGAATCATTTTGCAGTTGCTTTTGATCTTCTGGTGACTCTACTAACAGATAAATGAGAGCATCATCCGAGGAACAAACTAAGAGAGCTACTCGGATTGTTTCCTAAATCGGTTATAAAAATAAGGAACAGTAGGAGGCTCTATAGCACTTCCCTGAGGAACGCCAGATGTCACTTCAGTTCTACTCGATGACTTTCCGTCAGTTACAACGTACTGTTTCCTGTCTGACAGGAAGTCACGAATGCAGTCTCACAAACGTGGCGATATTCCCTAAGCACGCAGTTAGATTAGAAGACGCTTGTGAGGTACAGTGTCGAGAGCCTTCCGGAAATCTAGAAATACGGAATCTATTTGACATCTCTTATCGATAGGACTCAACACATCAAGTGAGTAAGGAGCTAGATGTGTTTCACAAGGACGATAATTTCTGAATCCGTGCTGACTATGGGACAATGAGTCGTTCTCTTGGAGGTAGTTCATCATATTTGAGGAACGTTTATGTTCTAAAATTCTGCTGCAAACCGACGCCAATAATATAAGCGTGTAATTCTGCGGATCACTCCTATTGCCTTTCTTGAATATTGGCGTAACCTGTGCAACTTTGCAGTCTTCGGATACGGAACGTTCGCTGAGCGAGCGGTTATGTATGATAACCAGATAATTTCACATTATCCTGCATTGTTGCTGGACAAGCGACATCTTTTTTCTAAAAACCGGATGGAGGCGTGGTACGTGGCGCAAATACATATACAGGGAGGAGGAATTTCCTTTCCGGGGGTGATGGAGCTGCATACTCTACGGCCCCGTTGAGTGACAAGCCCATTTCAGTGATAGCACGCGCAGCCAATGGGCTCTCGCGAAAACAGGAGATGGGAATTCACGCTGATATTGCGTCGCTCCCCCACAGGCGCAATAGAGGAAGGGGCGCACGCGTGGGTGGACGGATACTACAGCGGGTCGCTCGTGGACAACAGAAATCGTGAAATAAAAACTATTCCGTGCGCAGTGGCTCTCGCGAGAATTGTCTATGCGTAAAGGTAAAATTACTTAGTTCCATGTCGTTATCTCTAATTTAGAAGCACGAAAGAAAGACCGCCTTCGAGATAGAAATACACGATAATAAAGTGCTGTCCTTGTAGTAGTACTACTACTACGAAATTACACAGTCTTCTGAATACAGAATACCTGAGATGAAAATCATACCCTGTGCACTTTAGAGCTTTACTATCAAATGTTTAACATACTAAAATTACCTTTTTGTGTTTCAATCGTATTGGCTTTCATCAGATCGAAAACTTTTTAAATTTTTATTTCATTTACTGCTGCACATTTATTTTATTTATAGATGTTACTTGATAACGATGATCTTTTTCGGCTTTTCTCCATTCTTAAGTTAACTGCACTTTATACATTCCTATGGTAAAGCAGTGCCGCGGTGGAGTAGCCGAGCGGTTTAAAGCGTCTCGCTACGAAGCGCGCGGTTGCTCGCAGTGGAGGTTAGAGCCCTCCCTGGGGCATGGGTGTGTGTGTTTGTCCTTAGGTTAGTTTACTTAGGTTTAAGTAGTTTGTAAGCTACGGACTGTGACCACGCAGTTTGGTCCGATAGATTTACAAACATTAGAATTTTGAATTTTGGTAAAGCAGTCAACAATCCGAAGATTGGTTTGCACACCACAGTGCTTTACTACGCATGGTCCTGTTTGGAGGTGGTATGCCGTTACCCTCCACCGACCTTCGAACTGACTTACCCAGCCAGTTATAGGGGTACATACAGTTTAACTTGGGTTCCGAACCACGGTGATACTCGATATTTTTCACATCAGCAACACTGCCAGAGGTGAAATAAGTGGAAAGTTACTAATAAAAATCCTAGAACCTAGCGGAGATCGAACCCGCGATCTTTGGTTTTGTAGTTTGGCACTCTACCACTGTGCTGCCGAGCCGCGCTGCACGTACACACAAATACAAATATACAAACATTTATTTATGTCTAATTTATAATATCTGGTTTATATATTTAGGATTTCTTCTTACAGTTTAATGTCCTGGAGTGTTTTTCTTTGCTCAAATATTTTACGGAGTACTGAGCAAGTTATTATTATTTTCACTATTATTTGGTATTGTATTTCGCTCCATTGACATTATCTGTTCACAAAGAGTTTACATTTTTTAGATTTGATAAAATTTCTGGGATGTAAACTACGAACAAATTTTTAGGCTTGAAATTTATTTACATTAATGTGTGTGGTTGTATAAAAGATCGTAATATTTTATGCTTGTTTTCAACGATATACTTTATGTTAATATCCAAGGAGGTTAGAATAAAGGGAGACGCCATTAGGTTGAAAAAGTGAAGCCTGCCTTCGCCATATTGCTACGTTTTGAAGTATTCGTATTGTAGAGCTGATTCTTTTATGTTACTTAAAACAGGGATAATACGTCCGGTGGTTTTGTCGTGATGTACAACATGTTAAAAGAGTGAAAATTAGCGTTAAATTTAATTTTTCAAGTATCTGATGATAAGTATTAATTATTATTTATATTGACTCTGACCATAGCTTATTGGTTATGAAATGCAGATTAAAACTTGAGAGATTGAAGAAAGGTAGAAAAGTTAAGAGATGGAACGTGGACAAATTGAAGTAACCAGAGGTGGTTGAAAGTTTCAGAGTGAGTATTAGACAAGGATTCGCTAAAATGTGGGAAAAGTAACACAGTAGAAGAAGAATGGGTAGCTCTGAGAGATAGGGTAGTGAAGGCCGCAAAGGATCATATAGGCAGAATGACAAGGCCTAATAGAAATCCCTGGATAACACAGGATATACTGAACTTAATTGATGAGAGGAGAAAATACAAAAATGCATCAAGCGAAGCAGGCAAAAGGAAGTACAAACGTCTGAAAAATGAGATTGACATGAGGTGCTGACTGGCTAAGCAGGAGTGGCTAGAGGACAAATGCAGAACCGTAGAAGAATGTATAACTAGGGGAAAGATAGATATCGCCTAGAGGAAAATAAGATAGATATTTGCAGACACGAAAAGCAGCTGTACGAATATCAAGAACTCAGACGAAAAACCAGTACTAAGGAAAGAGGGGAAAGCTGAACTGTGGAAGGAGTATATAGAGGGCCTAAACAAAGGAAATAAACTTGAAGCCAGTACTCTAGAAATGGAAGACGAAATGGAGGAAGATGAGATACGTGATATCATACTGCGAGAAGAATTTGACAGACCCTTAAGGATATGAGTCGAAAAACGGCCCCTTGAGTAGATGATATTCCGTCTGAACTGCTGATATCGTTAGGAGAGCCATTCACGAGAAAATTATTCCACTTGGTATGCAAGATGTATGAGACAGGGGTAATACCCTCCAACTTCAAGAAGAGTATTGTAATTTCAATTCCAAAGGAAGCAAGTGCAGACAAATGTGAAAGTTACAGAACTATCAGTTTAATAAGCCATGGTTGCAAAATACTAACACGAATTATTTACAGACGAATGGAAAAACTTGTGGAATCCAACCTCGGGGATGATCAGTATGGATTTAGGAGAAATGTGGTAACACGGGCGGCAATACTCACATTACGACTTACCTTAGAAGATAGGCTAAGGAAAGGCATACCTACGTTATTAGCGTTTGTAGATTTGGAGAAAGCTTTTGACACTGTCGACTGGAATACACTCTTTCAAATTCTGAAGGTAGCAGGGGTAAAATATAGGGAGCGAAAAGTTATATTCAACCTATAGAAAAACTAGACAGCATTTGTTAGAGTCGAAGGGTAAGAATGGGACGCAGTCGTTGGGAAGGGAGTAAGACAGGGTTGTAGCCTTTCCCCAATGTTGTTCAATCTGTACATTGAGCAAGCGGTGAAGAAATGCAAGGAGAAATTTGGAGAGGGAATTAAAAGTCAGGGAGAAGAAATAAAAACTTTACGGTCGCCGATGACATCGTAATTTTGTCAGAGACTGCAAAGGATCTGGAAATCCAAATGAATGGAATTGACAGTGTCTTGAAAGGAAGATATGAGATGAACATTAACAAGCGTAAAAAGAGGATAATGGAATGCAATGTCAGAATATCGGGCGATGCTGAGGTAATTAAATTACGTAAAGAGACATTAAAAGAATTAGACGAGTTTTGTTATTTGGGTAGCAAGATAACTTTTGATATAAAATGCAGAATGGCTATGGGAAGAAAGGCGTTTCTAAAGAATCGAAACTTGTTAACATCCAATATTAGTTTAAATGTTAGGAAGTCCTTTCTGACAGCATTTGTCTGGAATGTAGAATTGTATGGGCGTGAAACATGGACGATAAGGAGTACAGAGAAAAATATGATAGAAACTTTCGAAATGTCGTGCTACAGACGAATGATGAAAATAAGATGGTTAGATCACGTAACTAATGTTGAGGTGCGTAACCGTATTGGGAAGAAAAGGAGTTTCTGGCATATCCTGACTAAGATAAGAGAAGGAATAGATTAACGGGACACATCCTGAGATATCAAGGAATTGTCAATTTTGCATTAGAAGGAAGTGCGTGGGGTAGAGGGAGACCGAGGGACGAATACAGTAAGAAGATTCAGAAGTGTTAGGTTGCTGAATGTATTCCCAGATGAAGAGAATTACACAGGACAGGGTAGCATGGAGAGCTGCATCAAACCAGTCTGCGGACTGAAGGCCACAACAACAAAAGTATATTGTTTGAAAGTAAATACTATGCTTTGGCTGTCACTTCAGTACATTAACAATAAGAGGGTCGACTCAAAGGATAGTTTTGATTGAAATTTAGCATTCGACAACTCACCAACATGGCTTATAGGCTTCAACTGACGAATGTGCTCGGCATAAATTACGCTATCTCCCTTTATTTTAACCTACTTGTTAATACTTTTGCTGAAATTATATCAAACATAAAAAAATGTATACTATTTGTAAACAGATGTCAATGGTGTGAAAAATACTACACAATTAATAACAGTGAAATAAATCTTGTTGAATATATCGTAAAGCAAGTGTGAGCTAGGAAAAACACTGCAGGACATTAAATTGTAAGAAGAAATGAACCAAATATTATAAATTACACATAAATAAATATTTGTATATATGCTTGTACTCGTATTTATATTATGTTGCATTTAACTTGAGAATGGAGAAAAACCCAAAATATCGCCGTTATTAAAATAATAACATCTATAAATTAAATAAAAGTGCAGAAGTAAATAAAATAACAGTTTAAAAAGTCATTTGCCAACTTAATGGACCACCAGGAAAGAAGACTGAACCCTGTTGCCTTCCACATTTACATCACTACTTCAGAAGCCACATCACGGTGTATGGCTGAGGGTACTTTGTGTACTATTGTCTCCTTCTGTTCCAGTTTCGTATGGTCCGTGGAAAAAAGCGATTTCTAGTTAGCCTCCCTGTGGGCTCTAATATACTTTTATCCTTGTGGTCTTTTCTCGAAATATATATAAGAGGAAGCAGTATATTGGCTGACTCTTCAAGATACGTACGCTATCGGAAATTTGACAGAAGGCCGTAACTCGAAATACAACGCCTGTCTTGCAACGTATGCTACTGGAGCATCCATATCTACATCTATATCCACATAATTACTCTGCAAATTACATTTAAGGGGAGTTCGAACGCCATATCGCGATAATGGTAAATTTAATCACTTGACTTCCCTGTATTTCAGGAACCACTGTACCCATTGTCATGAAACTTTTACAGGATATTAAACTGTATATACTGAGTGAGTCTAATGAACTACAATAATTGTATTTCAGCCGCTGCTTTCGAATATATGATGTTTTAATTACACGGTTAAATTTTGTGAAATTTTTTGTACGTTATCCTACATCATTTTAATTATACCTAACATTATGTTCTCTTTTAGTTAGTAGACTCAGGGTATATATGTCATTACTCGCTGAAAATTTGAATACTCCACTCGAAATGGTTTCTGAGATTTGAGGAAACGTTCAACAGAGAATATAAATTTTCAGGAACAGCTTCTAAAGTTTCAAAAGACTATAACTAACTTAACATATGCTCAATTTTTTATTATTATTATTAGCTCATCCTCTTGATGTTTTTTCAAGTTCTCTGATGCAGTTTGCTCCAAGACGAATTCCCATATGCTGTATCACTTTCACCTTAACAATTTTGCCATCATTAAAAGCAATAACAACATCACTGACTTTAGTGTCTTCATTCCAACAAAAATATTAAAATCTTAATTGTGGTGTCGCACAAGTACAAGTGCGCGCCACCTACTTTCGCCGCGCGCCGCCATGCACGCACGGCGCGGCGTTCTCACGACGACAGCCACGAGCGCCCTCTGCTGCAACCCCGCTCGTGGCCACCACGGAAAGATACCGGTTACTTCGGACTGAGATAGCAACGAGTTAGGACCGTCGTAATCAGATAGGCACCATTGAAGACTTTGCTATTGTACAGGCACTAGGCAGGCCTCTAACAACTATGTATCAACATTCTGCAGTACTATGTAAAAGTTAAGTATTGTTTCATTCTGTGCAATATATATCTCTTCTAATTTACTCGAGTGTTTATAGTTTCTGGCTGCTCCCCTCCGTACCTGCACCAGCGTGTCGGTCTCATTCCACTCGGCCACCGACACCTACGACGAGGCTGGGACACAAAAGCGGCGATGAAGTTGGGACACAAAAGTGGCGACGAGGATGGGATAGAACCTTGGACCAGCCCGCTTACAGCAGCCAGACAGCAGCAGTCGGAGCACGCAAGAATTGCTCCCGCCCACCCACCCTTATTATAAGATTTTTGGGGGAACATATTCTGTTACGTATTTTGTGGACTTTTTTGTTGCAGAGCGTCCTCTTTCATATTGCAATTGTGTTTTGTTATAAGTTACATGTATACGCGGCGCATAATCGGTCAGCATGGCCACTACCCCGAACCCAAACTTAATGGAAATTATTCAGTTACAGACGGCGCAAATCACCCAGTTGCTCCAGGCGGTGGCCGAGCTCACAGCGCAGGCAGCTAACCAACAACAACAGCCGCCGCTTCAGCAGCCCACACCTGCCGCCGCAACGCTTCCTACGTTCCGCCAGTTCAACGAACGTGAGGAAGAATGGAGCGACTACTTCGCACAGTTTCAAGAACTCGTCGCGGCTCATCAAATTACAGGTCAGAAAGTGAAGCATCTGTTATTATCTGTAGTGGGCCCCCAGACCTTCGTATTATTGCAAAAACTATTCCCTCACGCATCTCCTCGTGATGTAAACTTTGAACAAATTGTAGATGCACTGAATGCTCATTACGAGAGGAAAGTTCTCGTAGCCGCTGCGCGGTACCGATTTTTCAGACTTAAAAAATTACCGCAGCAGTCACACCAAGAGTGGATTACGGAATTGAAGGGCTTAACCCGCCAATGTAAATTTACTTGCTCTTGTGGACTTTCGTATAGTGACGTGATGTTGAGGGATGCGATTACGCAGAACATTCAGGACCCCAGAATTAGGGCAGCAATTCTGAAACAGTCTGACCCCTCATTAGACAGTGTACTGCAACTTATAGAAGCGCATGATACTTTTGACTTAGCAGATGTAGAAATGCAAAGCCACAGTGTTAATTCAGTGCGCCGCAACGGACGCTTTCCTAGCCGTAGTTCTCAGTATAGCACTTGTGATTCTTTAAATTCTACAGGCCGTGCTGAACAGACAGTGAACAGTAGCCAGTGTAAAAGTGCGACGCAAGGGTCGCCCCGTAGTGTTAGACACAGTAATTTGAATAACGGGCGCCAACGCTCATTTCAGAAAAATGTACGTAAATCTTGCCCCCAGTGTGTGTCTCGCCACAAGCGTGCTCATTGCCCTAGTCGCAACGCAACCTGTTATCAATGTGGCAAATTGGGACATGTGCAGTCTGTGTGTATGCAAATTAAAAACTCAAAGAACAGTAACGTTAGAAACAGTGCTTCGCAGAGTGCGAGAACGGTTCATTCTGTAAATGTTGTACGGGCTGTGAAATTGAACACTGCTTTCCTTGGATCTCAATTGCAAGAAAGTAGTTCTGCCCCTATGGCAAATCTATATAGTGCACCACGTAGCAAGCGCCGACGAGCGCGTAAAACAGTGCAACGGAAACGGGTTCGGGACAAGCAAAATGACTATGAACAGTGCATTCCTGTAGTGAAAATAGTGCCTTCTGCAACTGCTCCTTGTAATAGTGCCCAGTACTGTGTAGCTAGTGACAGTAGACAGCCAGTAGCTACTCAAGAGTGTAGTGCAGTAGTTAGTACATCTGGAGTAGCTTCGCAGGCTTGCGCGGACGCCGATCCGGCGGTAGTGTCATCTAGTGACAGTGTGGTTAATCCGCTGCGTGCCGAGTCTGCGCCGCTTACTTCACTATGCGGCCCGCGCAGACGCAGCAAACAAACCGTAGCAGACGTTGCCCACATTCGCGCACCTGTCGAGCGCCGCAAGCAAAAACTGTTTGTGACTCTCTTCATAGAAAATAAGACGGTGCAATTTCAGCTTGATACTGGTTCCGCTGTCACACTAATGAATAAAGAAACTTATGAACTACTGGGTTCGCCAAAATTGTCGCCGTCACAGCAAGTGTTAACAGCGTACACAGGACAAACTATTCCGGTGCTAGGAACGTGTAGCCTGCCTGCCTCTTTTCAAGGTGTAACAAAAACAGTTGCTTTTGTAGTTCTTCAGGCCAAATCGACACAGAACATTTTTGGACTAGATGCTTTTGACTTGTTTGGTTTATCAATTCAAAGAGATGTGCTTCAAATTTCGTCAATAGTGCCTCAGGATAAAATCAATGCATTGTGTGACAAATACAGTGACTTGTTTTCGCCGGAACTAGGTTGTGCAAAAGACTTCGTGGCACATGTAACTTTAAAAGAATCTGCAGTTCCAAAATTTCGTAAAGCTAGACCAGTGCCTATCGCCTTGCGTGATACAGTTGCCGAAGAACTTAAACGTTGGCAAGATAGTGGTGTGATTTCTCCTGTTTCTGCGAGTCAGTGGGCCTCGCCTATAGTAATTATACCCAAGCCGTCAGGAAAACTTCGTCTCTGTGCGGACTTCAATTCAACAGTGAACAGTCAAACAATTGTAGACACTTACCCCCTGCCCAGACCTGACGAACTAATGGACAAATTAGGACAGTCTCGTTTCTTTTCTAAGATTGATTTAGCAGAGGCATACTTACAGATTCCGCTCGACGACGAGTCAAAAAATTTTTTCGTCATTAATACTCACATGGGCCTTTTTCAATTTCAACGCCTACCCTTTGGCAGTTCTTCCGCTCCCGCTATTTTTCAGCGTTTTTTGGAACAGCTGACGGTTTCTGTACCGTGTTGCTCGAACTACTTAGATGATATTGTGGTATCCGGACGTACAGTTGAGGAACATTTAGCAAACCTGGAGTGTCTTTTCAAAGTTTTGACTGCAGCAGGTCTACGTTGCAATAAAGCAAAGTGTTCGTTTTTTCAAACTGAAATAGAGTACCTAGGCCATGTGATTAATGCCCAAGGAATTCATCCATTACAGTCACATCTTCGAGCAATCAAAGACTTGCCTCCTCCTAAGAATGTGCATGAATTGCAAGCAGTGATGGGAAAGCTTAACTATTATTTCAGATTTATTCCCAATGCCTCTCAGATTGCCGCTCCACTGCATCACTTACGTAGGAAGAATGTTCCTTTTGTATGGTCCAAAGATTGTCAGGTTGCCTTTGACAAACTAAAGTCTGCACTACTCAGTGATGCATGTTTGATTCCCTTTGACCCACAGAAGCCTGTAGTGCTAGCAGTTGACGCCTCGTCGTACGGTCTGGGCGCTGTAATCTCACATCGTATTGGATGTTATGATCGTCCTATTGCCTTTGCATCCAAGCTACTGACGCCAACGCAACAGAATTACAGTCAGATAGAAAAGGAGGCCTTAGCAATCATTTACGGCGTCACGAAGTTTCATCATTATCTCTATGGCAGAAAATTCTATTTGTTGACAGACCACAAGCCTCTCACGTCGTTGTTCTCACCCACAAAGCCAATTCCGCCACGAACGGCACTAAAAATTTAGAGGTGGTCCTTGATATTGTCTAATTATCAGTATGAGATTTTGTACCGACCTACCACTAAACATGCTAACGCGGACACACTTTCCCGACTTCCGGTTGGCCAGGATGTATCATTTGATTCTTCAGAAATGGCATGTTGTCAGATAGACTCCAGAGATGCTTCCGCTGTCGCAGACTTTCCTTTGAACTCTCGTCGGGTTGCACAGGAAACAGCTGCGGATGCAGACCTAAGTGTGGTAGCACGTTTTGTTCGCTCAGGGTGGCCTGCCAGAGCCAAAGACATTGATCGGCCTCTGGTTCGACGTTATTTTGCACAACGTCATGCATTATCTTTAAGTCAGGGTGTACTGTTGTTGCATACCGACAACGACCAAGCAAGAGTGATTGTTCCTCGTTCCCTGCAACGAGAAGTGTTACGCCTCCTGCATCAAGGACATTGGGGCATTGTTAGGACAAAGCAATTGGCCAGACGTCATTGTACCTGGGTTGGTATGGACGCTCAGATAGAGAGCATGACATCACAGTGTACAGTTTGTGCGGAGCATCAGGCGGCTCCTCCACAGCGTTTCTCAGACTGGCCACGCCCCAAGGGACCATGGCAACGTTTACATATTGACTTTGCCGGACCGTTCTGGAATACGCGCTGGTTAATTGTTGTAGACGCTTTCAGCAAGTTCCCTTTTGTGATTGCCATGAACTCCACGACAGCTTCTAGTACAATCAGTGCCTTAACATCAGTGTTTTGCATCGAAGGCTTGCCTGAAACTATCGTCAGTGACAATGGACCTCAGTTTGTTAGTGCGGAATTTCAACAGTTTTGTCGTGTGAATGGCATTCAGCATATCACCACCGCACCTTTTCACCCTCAGTCCAATGGTGAAGCAGAGCGTTTCGTTCGAACATTCAAGTCTCACATGGAGAAGATGAAAGGTCAGCACTCCAGGCAGCAAGCTCTTCAAATTTTCCTGTCTACGTATCGGTGCATGCCACGTGACGGCCCGTCTCCTGCCGAGCTGCTACACGGCCGCCGTCACCGTACTCTCCTTCACCTGCTGCAGCCTCCCACGCACCGAGTCGGTTCGTATGGCGCTACGCGTTTTCAGGTTTCCACGCCGGTGCTGTACAGGGTGTTTGCTGGAAACAAGAAGAAATGGATGCCGGGCATCATACAGCGCGTGCTCGGGCGCAATATGTTTGTTGTACGTTCTTCCACAGGGTCGGAGCTGCGGCGCCACGCAAACCAATTGCGCCTGCACAGGCCTCGCGATCCTGTCTCCGGTTTCTTGATTCCAGACCCAGTTCACCGCCAGGGAGCACAAACACATCGTTCGTCAACGGGTCCAGCGTCCCCGGACTACGAGATCGTCCCGATGGAGATCGACGCGACGCCGCCGCTGTCGCCGCCGCAGATGACAGCGTCACCGAGAGGGACTCCGGGACCGTGCGTGCCGCCGCCGCCTGGGCCACGCACCTCAGAAGAAGATGACCTGCTCCCTCTGGGCGGGGGCGGGCGCGGGCGCCCTTCCCCAGGTTTCGGCGGGTTCCCTGGAGGATCTCAAGGCGGATGCCGGGGCGCGGACGGCGTCTCGATCCCGGCCTCAGCTACGACGCCCGTCCCACCAGTAACGCCCCCGCCCAGGCCCTCCTCCCAGTGCCGTCGCCGTGGCCCTCAGCCCTACGCCACGACGGCGCGGCGGTTTGGGGGGGAGGGGTGTGGTGTCGCACAAGTACAAGTGCGCGCCACCTACTTTCGCCGCGCGCCGCCATGCACGCACGGCGCGGCGTTCTCACGACGACAGCCACGAGCGCCCTCTGCTGCAACCCCGCTCGTGGCCACCACGGAAAGATACCGGTTACTTCGGACTGAGATAGCAACCAGTTAGGACCTTCGTAATCAGATAGGCACCATTGAAGACTTTGCTATTGTACAGGCACTAGGCAGGCCTCTAACAACTATGTATCAACATTCTGCAGTACTATGTAAAAGTTAAGTATTGTTTCATTCTGTGCAATATATATCTCTTCTAATTTACTCGAGTGTTTATAGTTTCTGGCTGCTCCCCTCCGTACCTGCACCAGCGTGTCGGTCTCATTCCACTCGGCCACCGACACCTACGACGAGGCTGGGACACAAAAGCGGCGATGAAGTTGGGACACAAAATTAATGATTTTGTGTCTGACCATGCTGACACTTCTTCAGTAATTCAGGATTTGCCAGATCTTGTAAACAGGTTTTATGATGTCCATGACTGCTGCTGGGATGGAATATATATATATATATATATATATATATATATATATATATATATATATATATATATTCGGGATATTACAAATTTTATAACGAGCTAAAAATACGAAAATGTGAAAAATATCCGTTCTAACTTTCCGTAAGTACATGGCAGCGCCGATAAGGCCAAACGTGTGTTTTGTTACCTACTTCCTTTTATGACGAACCACACTTCCTGAGCATTCTTCCCACGAATCTCTCTGATATCTGCATAAGCCACGATCAATTTTATATGATCATTCCATTGCAAATCACCCCTTATGCCTAGTCCCATTTATGATAAGGAAGTAACTGCTTCCTTTGTTTATCCTGCTGTTGAGTAAATATATAATAAAGGGTCTTTCTTTCTATGTAAGGCTAACAATTTACATTTTTTATGTTGAAGAGTAATTGTCATCCCCTGTACCATTCATCGATATGCTATAAATCCTCCTGAATTTCGCTTAAAATTTTCCAGTGTAGCAGCTTCTCGATATGCTACAGGATAATACGGAGAGAGCGTCTTTGAATTTTCTATGTTATCTAATTGTTCATAGCAACGATTCCGTAATACTCCCTTGGGGCGCGCTAGAAATTACATCCCCGTCAGAAGATTTCTCTACGTTGAGAATGACATGCTGCGTTCTGTTGGATGAAGGGTACTCACAAAATCTTCAAATGTTTGTAAATCTATCGGACTCAGCTGCTGGGTTATTAGTCAGTAGCTTACAAACTACTAAATCTAAGTTAAACTAACTTAAGGACAAAACATGCATATCCGAGGGGGGACTCGAAGCACCGAGAGCGAACGGCCGCACACACCGCAGCACTGCGTCCCAGCACGTACGGCTAATCCGCCGCGGCTGGGTACTTAATAACAATCTGCCTGTCTACTTGTGTCAATAGGTAATCACAGAATTTATTCTAAGCTGTTAAATAGGCTAATGTAGTCTAATAAATGCTGCATAACGAGAATTTGTCTTAAGTACACGCACTGTATAGAACATAATCTCTTGATTGCAAAATTATGTTAAAAATCGTACTATTCTACTTAGAAGCCCCCTTATCAAGCCAAAAAAAGATTTGATCAAAATTTTTGTGCACATGCGGTCGTGGTATTCTATATGCATACTTAATGTGTAGAGTTTAAGTTCCTTGTCATCTGACAAGAAATACATCGTATATCGTCTTCAATGGCATCTGATATGACACGAACTGTACAGCATTTAACTGTATCAGTGCTACGGGCAGAGTGTTCCAGTAGTTAAGTGCCTGAAACAATCGTTTGCTGAAAGAACAACGTGCAAAAGTTTGAAGAGAAGCACGACTTTCAATACCAAAACGCTTATTGAGACCAGAAATCGGGGTATGTTCTGTTTATCATATCACAATTAATATTTTTAAAGAATGTATATATTTCAAAGATTCGAATACTTTAGGAGCCTGCTTACGGCCATATTGCAACACTTTAGTGAGCTACCGCACGCGGAACGCTATGTTCGAGTCTTCTTTGTTAGCCATCCATCTGATACCTTGGCAACGCTGTGCTCTGAGTCTCTCGCCTATCGGAAACTTCTGGTCGAAGATTACGGAATGAATGGCACGGGATACACTACTTGGCGCTATACCGGATCACCTTTGGTAATACTTTGGTTGCTTCAAGGTCTCATATATCCCCACAACTCATTCAGCGTCTCTTCAATGCCGTAGCGTGTAGCACCGGTTATAGGCAGCAATATCTGCAATACTCAATACTGATTTCATCATGGTCGTATTTTTAATAATGTGATCTCTGTACGATGTGTTATCGCCCAAGTTAATATAGTTGTGATATCTCCATTCCTTTTAGAGCTCGTATTTTGAATAGCCAGTAGTGTATGTTATGGTTAGTATTGATTATGGCAAGTAATCGTCGTATCTAGCACCTTGGATCAGTGCGATGTATTAGCTTGTACCATTATTGAGAACCAGATCGCATTATTTATTCAGTGGCTACCACAAATGATTTCATTTGACACTCCATCGTTACATTGTTCAACAAAGATATAGCCTTGGGATTTGCTCCAATGGTAATGGCTCTATTTATACGGTGCAGTTGCCTAGCAACGGTCGCGCTACAGACATCGCTCTCCATACTCACAGCTCTAATCGTCCTGAGCTACTTACTTCCAGAATTTATCGATGGTGTTTCCTTCACGAATACAAGTGGTTTTGTCACTCGTAAATATATTGATGAGTGAGAATAAGCACCTCATACTAACTAGTTACGCAAGGAGGCGATGTCACGCTTGTTTCGCGACGTTATGCCGTTCCATTTTCCTTTGCTGAAAAGCCATTTTGTGTGCGGTACTGTAAAGTTATATGTCGTGTGGTTAGTGTACACACTCTATCATCAAATCGTCACGTCTGTTGAGGTCTATGACGAGGACAGATTATGACACGTCGTCTCACTTCTCAGCTGAAGTGCGTCGCAAGAAGCAGCATTTAGTGTGCAAGCTATGGACGTCGCCAAAGTTTACCAGACCCAACGAGAAGAGCAATTAAAGCGACCAAACGACAATGTTGCTAGCAAAGCAGTGCATATACAGGTAAGAGAGTCATGTTTGATACCACCTGTCGGCTTTGTCAATTACGTCATGTATTACGCCATTTTGTCACGGACGATTTCGTGTATGGTTATTACTAACCGCTGATAATATTGTAAATATGGCAGAGATAATATTTATTAGGAAGCGTACGTGTCTTTGCGGATTTCGTGTTTGCGTAATAAAATGCTGTTGAGGAATAATATTTCTTTAATCGTTGTGAGCGGCGTAGCACATCGCTATGTTTGCATAACGTAATGTTTTTAACATTATGGTTTAACATCGTTGTTATTTGCATAAAAACCTTTGTTGTCATTACGTGTTTTTCTGTGAAAGCAACACACTTACGATATTCCTTTTTCGTATTTATACTTCAGAGTTATCTGGTATTAGTAGGCGTTGAAATTTCTCTGTATAAATATGTATTAGTTTCTTTTTATAGTGGGTTTTATTTGAAGTAAATTAGTTCTTAATTTTAGTAATCGATGTTAGTTTTCGTATGTTCATGTTTTTGTAGGCAGGAATAATTATCATCTTGGGTTTCATTGATCTCTACCAGTTTTCGTATGTTTCCGTTGTTGTAGGGTGGAATTATAAGTATCGTGGATTTCATTCAAGTTGTATTACAACTGAAGTTTACTGATCGATATCAATTATTTGAATGATTATGTGTCCTACAAATTTTGATATCGTCAGTTTTATTGGAGGTGTATTACACCTCATTTTACTTATCAATGCCAGTTTTCGTATTTTTCCGCTATTGTACGGTGAAATTATTGCTATCGTCGGTTTCAATTAAGATATATTGCTGCTCAGTTTTACTGATGGATACCAGTTTTCTTATGTTTTTATATTGTAGGGTGAAATTATTGGTATTGTCGTTTCATTTGAGGGTATTGCACCTCAGTTTTACTGATCGATACGAGTTTGTGTATTTTTCAACATTGTAAGGGTGCAATTATTGGTTTCGTCAGATTCATATGAGGTGTATTACAGCAAACTATTCGTATTTTTCCGTTTTTGTAGGTGGAATTTCTAGTATCGTGGGTGTCTTTTGAGGTATGTTTTTGTAGGTTTCAAATTTGGTGTGTTTGTTTGAGTGTACATGGCCAATCTAGTTATGTGATGCTGGGACTCAAATCGGTAAGTTCATTCTATATTAACGTCATTAAATGTTGTTTGAATTTTGCATTAATTATTGCTGGTAGTTGTTTGCTTTTTCTATGTAATATATTTCGTGTTATGCTGATTTTTGGTATCGTTGATTTAATTTGAGGAGTCAGTTGTAGTGACTGATGCTATTTTTTGTATGTTCATGTTTTTCAAATGATAATGTTCGTATTGTGGGCTTAATTCGAGGTGTATTACAGTTGAATGGCAGTGATCGATTATTATTGCAGGTACGTTTATAATTTTGTAGGGGACAATATTGGTATAGTCAATTTCAGTTCAGGTGTATGAGTACTCAATTGTAGTCATCGACAACGCGTTTTCGTAAGTTGAACTTTGTTATATTAAATGTCTGCATTAATTTCGCATATTGTTTTTTTAATGTTTGATTTTTATTTCGGTAATGAAATTTCTGTTGTTTTTCTATTTAAAATCTCCCGGTTCAAAACCCTCAATTCCTGCAATAGTCTCGTTAAATTCTTTTGCTTATTTGTATTTTTTTTCGCTTACATTTATATTTGTGTAATTGTTTAATTCGTGTTATTGACTCCGACCCCGCAGCTTAGCCGACAGTGTTGCTGACTACCATGCAGGGTTCCTTTTTGGGGGCTGGATGTTGTGTTGTACTCACCATCGTTTAATCATCATCGAAACGCCAGTCGTCTAAGTGGCGTCAAGTAGAAAGACTTGCGCTAGGCGGACGAACAATCCTAGACTAGATCTTCCTGCCAAAAATGCCATCCGATCACTTCATTTCATGGATGCAATATGGCATTCACATTGAAATAAGAATGTCGGTTAACGTCATATATTTATAGCTGACGTCAGGGGTTAAGGCAGATGGGTGGTATCGGATGTTCAGGTATTGCCCCGGTTTTATTGCGAAATTCCTTAGATACTAAACAACATATCATTAGTATTCATGTAACTAAATCTAAAAAATTACAGGCACTTAATGGTGTTTACAAACAAACTTGTATAGTATATCGTTCTGGTAACGGTGTTGTACATCGCTCACGCAATAAATGGCAAAGTACCACAAAAACCCACTGTTAATATGGCTCTTTTGTGGAGAAAATGTTCAAATGTCTGTATTCCTAAGGGCCGAAACTACTTGGGTTATCGTTCCCTAGACATACAAACCACTTAAACTAAGTTACACTAATGACAACACATACACACACACACATAAACGCGCGTTCACCGAACACATGCCGGAGGTTTTATACAGTGTAACATACGGTGTGCAGTATTCGTAACGCGGAAGTTTAAGCAGTAAATTTACCACACATAGCGTGAGAGTTTTCCGAATTGGGAAATGGAAGTTACGCTGTGCGATGTGCATTTGTCAGGGCACGTGACCTGGGTAGCAATCAGATGTCAAAGTTCGAGTGCAGCATATCAGCAGTAGTTAGTTAATCACAACACAGCAGAAATTGCGCGAGAAAGAATTTCAACAGTGAAATATATAAATTGGCTCGTCACGAATGTTCGGCTGCTGCTGTTTCAGCCTTGTTCTTCTGCGCCAACGTAACAGTTTTTTTTTTTTTTTTTTTTTTTTTTTTTTTTTTTAATTCGCAACATAATTGGGGGGAAATATCCGAATTTTTATAGCTAACAGTTCATTGATTAATGCTGTGTCTGCTCTATGGTTGAATGTAACTTGCAAGTACTCTTGTCCGCTCAATAAATGAAATATTTAAAACGATCACAATGTAACAAAAAACAAATCTATTTTTGACAAGCATGGCTGTACATATCATTAACGCTCATTTCACTTACATCAGATTAAGCTATGCTCTCAGTTTCGTTACTAATCAGATATACTAAAAAAGTGTCACATTCGCATAAAAACACTCAAATATATGTGACGGTATCGCATGTAAAGGTTTCTTTCTGACCCTTACTATACGATATTCATGTTAATTTTTAAGATTGTGCATTCCTGTTTCACGTTGCAGAGAGAGACGTTAACATTGATTTAATAATATGCTCTTACTTTGTGCTGTGGTTGGATGACGAGATCATGTAGCCTGAGCTCAGATAGCATAACTTTGGGCTGTAGTAGGCTGACTGTATCGCGTGTTGTGTTCCGAGATAGAATAACAATGGAACATCGCACAGCGTAATCTTCAGTTGAGTAGTTTGAAAGAGGAAGTGTCTAATTTGTTGAATTTTACATTTACGAAATTTTGCACAGTAATTGAAACGACGCATTAAAGGTATTTGCAAAAAACGTATTTCAAAATCAGGTGGGTTAAAAGTACCCGGCAGTACGATACCAATGTATAAAAAACATCACCCTCGCTCCTGTGTACGATTCACGGTGAAACTTCGCATCTCCACATAACACAAAGCCTAAAGTTTTATATTGTTTTAATTGTTTATCGCTAACTGCTTTGATTGTACGTGCACTTCGGCGCGATTCATTAACTCACATCTCAGGGCTGAAGTTGACACCCTTCGTCCTTATTTAGATGTTGAACATATTCAGACCTATGTCTTCTCCTACAGTTTGTACCGTATACAGCTCCTTATACTGCCATCCACGTTATTACCTGACGTCATAACCCACTGTACAGAAAATAGCCGGCCAACGGTGTCTTAATCCACAAATTATCGTTTTTCTCTCGAAATAGAAAGATCATGCTAAACAGATACCTCTACTAAACGGGAAATATTTCATGTTACCTGTGTAACTGAACAGATGCGCTCTTCTAAATTTCTGATTCTCTTCATACAGTAACAATATTGTTCTTTAGTCCGAAGACTGGTGTGATGTCTCTCCATGCTACCCTGTTATGTGCAAGTCTCCTTCATTTGCGATTAACAATGGCAGCCTACAACCTTCTGAAGCTGCTTATTGTATTCCTCTCTATCTCCCTCCACGATTTTTACGCCACACATTTCCTTCTAATGATAAGTTGACGATACCGTGATGTTACAGAATGCGTCCCTCCAACCTATCCCTTATCTTAGAATACACCAGAAGCCCCTTTTCTCCCCAATTCTGTTGAGCACCTCCTAATCAGTTACGCGATCTACCCATATAATCTTCGTCATTCGTCTATAGCACCACATTTCAAAAGCTTCACTCATCATTTTCTGAACTTCTTATCGTCCACGTTTCACTCCCATACAATGCTGTACTCCTGATAAATGCTTTCTTCTAACATCGAAACTAATATGCTAGCAAAATTCAAAAATGAGTTGCCAGAGATTCAGCACATATTTATGTGGACGGTGTTGACATAGTCGTCAGATACGATAAAATTTTCTGCAGCTGATTCTAAAATAGCTGATATCCATATGTGGCTCTTGTATCGATATCCAATTTAAATGATCACGCTTCGTCCTATAGAACACATCAGTGTTCGCTGGAGAGTTCTCAGGTTCGTAAGCGCGTTATAAACGAACGATATTCTGACCACGTCTGTCTCTCTCAGTGCACTGTTATGACGAAAAACTCCGTCAGTACTTTAAATTTATATTGTTCTTTATTGATTGTCCATCGTCTATGTAGATAACTGGGCAAGTTGTTTCATTATATTCTGTACACGTTTGTATTGTATTATAGTATATATTTTTTAATTTATAGTATGATAAATATTTAAATATGTATGTGTATAACATCTAGACATAATAAAATTAAATGAATAAGACAAACAAAGCATGTTTATTAGAAAATAGTATTAAAACAATACAGGAAAGACATTGAAATATTAGATACTGTCCTCATCTAGGCTAAAACCCTAAAGCCTAAAGTCCAGGATGGACTTGCGTGAGATAATTCTGCACTGCACTAGACAGAGATGATGCGCTAGACAGAGAATTCTGAGCTATGACAACTACTTAACTCTCCTAACAAGATGTGGAAAATGTGTGTGTGTATGAGTGTTTAGTTACGGTTGGTAACTATTATTTCTCTATTTTTCTGCTTGCTTTACAATTGTTGTGATGACGTTTACGTCAACCTGTAACTATATGTGTGTTAACTCACAAGCAAAATTTTTTCTAACTATGCTTGCGTATCTTAAAAGTGCGGTAGGTTGTAGAAATAAATAAATAAATAATAATAATAATAATTGATATGTTTCACATCCACGAGGATCACCTCAACATGGATCTATGGAACGAACCAACTAACGTAATCTAATCACTGATGTTGTTTTTACCTGTGCTTGTGTCTGTGTCAGTGGTTCTGTTTTTATATGGTTCTCCTTCCTGTGCGTATAGTGACTTTTCTGTGGTGTGGCCATGTTTGCATGTATCTGTAGTGTAGTGTAGCATCTGTGACTTGTTTAGTATCTCCCATTTAGCCAAGTCTTTGTCACATGTGTATGGTGGCCAGATGTGTGTGAGTTGCTGGTAGGGAAGAAGTGTGGTTCACGGAAACCACATTCCCAACTCCTGTGGTACAGAGAGACAACAATGCTGTTTACTTTTTATCTGTTACTAGCAAAACCGTCAATACTTCGCAATTGCTAAATGGGTATTAGATCCGAAACTCTTTTCGTCCCCTTCCCCTCCCACGAAATTCTATCTGTCCATCTCTTCCTCCGACCTGCCCTTGTCAATCTCCTCCTCATCCCCTTCTCTCCAGCCATCAGCTCCTTCCTTTGTCTCAACCCATCTCCTCTTTCCTCCTCCATTCTGTGCCCATCTCTTCTTCCTCTTCCTCTATATTTACTCCCTCCTCCCCTCTCTAATATCTCACTCCCCTCTTGCTGTTAGGGCCATATTTATTGTTACTGCAAACACCTCCATTCGAAATTCCTAGTCTTTCAAGATGAGTGTATAAAATAATTTTTAAAAGGCTAATTGGAAAAACCTCTCCAGACGTTGCATCTGTTAATACCTGCACTAACAGTGTGCCGTTCCCTTTTAATCTGCAAATGGGTAGGTCAAAAAGGACGATAGAAACTCCGAATTTGTGTTCTAATCATAACCCGTTAATCCATAAATACAAGCTACCTGTTGTCTACATAACACAGAGCAAGGAAACAAATAAGGAAATAGTTTTGTTTAAAATTATTTTGTAAGGAAAATAAATGTTTATAAACACTACTTGTCTAATGATTCTGCCCTAGTATCTTGGTTGGAATTGGAAAACGAAACATCACTTTTTCACGGAACATATTTTCTTTTCTCGCAGCCGGTGTAACAGAAATTACTACACTTCCATTTTCAACTGCGTACACTGACGTTTCATGGGATAGTGGAGCACAAAGCACAAACAGCGCACGTGCGTTGTCGGCGCATAACATCCCCCCCCCCCCCCCCCCAGCGACCCACCACCCTCCTCGTGCCAGCTGCACTTGCATAGCACATTTCATACGTCACACATCTAAGGCAGATCTTCTATATGTGTGAATGTATGTTTTCCTGATGTATATAACTGATGAAGAGATCTCGGACTTCCTGCAGGGTGCCAGTGTCTTCCAACCGCGACGTTTCGACGAGTGTCATACTCATCACTACCTAGGCGCGTATAATTTGAAGACTTTGACACTCGTTGAAACTTCGCGGTTAGAAGTCACTGGCATCCCGCTGGAAACCGGGGACCTGTACATCAGTCTATATTGACAGAGAGGAAACACTGCAAAAAAAAAAATCACGGTTCACTTCAACAGTAATGGATAATCTGTAACAACATGGGTTTCATGGAGTATGGCGATCCAGCGCCGCTCGCGGATGCCACTGTTCCAACACAAGGTGATCGGAAACAACGGCTTGCATTTACGAATAATCACCCGGTTTGATACGAGAATAATTGGTAGAACGCGATATGGTCGGACGAATGACGATTAAAATTGTACCATGCCGATGGGAGACGCCGTGTTTGGCACAGTCCACGTGAATCGATTGCTCCCGCCTGCCAAAAAGGTTGGTTGGAATTTAAAGGTGTCTCTGACATGCTCTGGGATGCATTTTTCTGGTATTGAATATGTCCTACAATTGTTCTGTAAGGGACAATCAATGGTCAGCGGTTTTTGAGCTGCTCAGGGATTGACGATTTACTGCAATAAACTCATGGTTACAGTGAGTTCATAGCAAGATGCTGAAACGTCCGCTGGTGAAATAACAATACAGACGAGTTGTTGAATATTAATCAAATATTCAAATGTTCAAATGTTTGTATAGTCTATGGGACTTAAATACGGGATCATCACTCCCTAAACTTACAAACTACTTATGAACTAACTAAGACTAAGGACGGCACAAATATCCATGCCCGAGGGGGGATTCGAACCCCCGACCGTAGTGGCCGTGCAGATCGTGACTGGAGCGCCTCAGTCCTCTCGGCCACCGCGGCCGACTTAATCAAATACGAGGGTCGTGAATAGTGATTCAGAATGAAACTTTCACTATGCAGCGGAATAACGCTGTTATGGAAACTCCCTGACGGATTAAAATTGTATGTCGGAATTGGAATTCGAAGCTGGGATCTTTGCCGAAAGCGCTCTACCATAGAGCTATCTAGACACGGCACACAATTTTAATTAGTCAGGAAGTTTCATATCAGCGCACTCTCCGCTGCAGAGTGATAGTTTCATTTTTGGAAAAGCCCGTTAGGCTGTGGCTAAGCCATGTCTTCACCATATCCTTTCTTCCAGGAGTGCTAATTCTGCAAGTTTCGTAGGAGAACTTCTGTGAAGTTTCTGGTAGAATTGAAGTGGTGAGGACGGAAGCGTGCCGGGATAGCTCAGTCGGTACAGCGCTTGCCCACGAAAGGCAAAGGTCCCAGGTTTGAATCCCGATTCCGGTACACGATTGTAATCTGTCAGGACGATTCACAAATAGTGATGTCAGAGATGACATGTTTTAAACTAAGCAGAGTAATAATCAATTATAATTATGATGATAAACGATACCTTAGTCCTTTTTTTAACGGTATAAGACGCATTGTGTAACCTTTACTCGGTCGTATCTGATGTAAGCCACTGTATTGAGAGGACGAAAAGAATAAAACATTGTAAGTTTCTAGAACAGGTTGTTTTTCAATAATTTCAATTTTCAGGTCTGTTACATTCATATATGACTCTTCATTCGTTTTATAGCAATACTGAGTATGATATCGTGCTCTTCATAGTAGAACAGTACCCAAACCGAATATTTTAAACAATTTACAGAAATGCAGCTTCAGCTTCAACAGTAGCATCTCTTTAACAAAGTCGCTGAACTGCAGCCGCCAGTAGCCATTTCGTGGCCATTTCAAACTTATTATTATCTAATAGTTTATGAAAGCAAGTTTCAAGAGGATAGGACATGAACCATGAACCATGGACGTCGGACCTGTATGGAGTTTGAATTAATTTTCGAGACATTTATTTAAATGAGGCATACGTAAGTAGGCCCAGGATCAAACTGACAGTGGCGATACTACAAGTGACTTTCTGTGAAAATTTAAATTCTGTAAGTACTTAATACTTGTGGAGAAATATTAGAAATGTGTTATTTTGTGAGGTCCAATTTACTTTGATTATGCAACAGTCGAAGAACTGATTATGTATAGCGAAATTTCTTATTTAATTTTTCAGTGTAAACTTTCGGGGGCATATTATGTAATAGTTTGCGATAAAGTTCAGCTTTAAATATTTTTTATTAAAATACGTTCTGTGATATATGCAATCTATATTGCATTAAAAATAATGTCTGAATTTTATACAATCAATTAAAAAGCAGTAAATTTTAGTTAAGTACAGTATAGTTAGACACTTTTCTTTTCTAGCCATTTTTTCCCTTTTTTTCACAGCTTTCCAGTCAAGATCGAGGGTTTATCGTTTTTTTATTTTTTATTTATGGATGACCGGTTTCGACGTTCTCAGGCGTCACCTTCTGATCTCCTATATTTTACAATGTCATATCTTATACAAGTTTACCTATATCCTCTCATTACCATTTTTATAGAATAGTTGTATTCTGTACTACAAACGTGGAACACAAACATTGATGGTGAAGTTGAACATATCATTGGACCTACACTGAGTGACTCTTGTGCAACCAGTGTGGACATGTATAGTTTAGATCCAGTGATATGTTCAACTTCACCATCAACGTTTGTATTCCACGTTTGTAGTAATGAATACAACTATTCCATGAAAATTATAATGAGAGGATATAGATAAAAAACATATAACATATAACATTGTGGAAAATAGGAGATCAGAAGATGACATCTGAGAACATCGAAAACGGTCATCCATAAATAAAAAACCTCGATCGACCTAATGCTTTTTCAAAATTAATCCACTAAACATTTTTGCCTTTGTGCGACATTTGACTAAAAATTGAACAATAACGTTCTGACTATATTAAGTGAAACTTACCATACAGAACCAACTTTCTAAGCGCTAATAAGAGATAATAAAGCGCCTTTAAACGTACGTAAATCAAAATAAGTTGGAACCAATGTAACTTAAATGCTCGACCATCAGTCCCACTACGAATAGTGGGTGTGATACAAACCTTACTAGTCTACACACTGTAGCTAGCTACAGCTAACGAATGGAAGGAGTTTCATTTCGAAGAACAGTCTCGAAGTCTTTATCACTGCTCTACAAGTTATGAATATCGACCAAAAGTCACGTAGAAAATTACATATCAAGTCAATAATTTTTTACGCCTGACACAGTTTACGAAATGTTTGAAACAGACGCTCGTGACCGTTGCACTTTCAAAACAAAAGAAGCCGTGTGCTGATGTACGGGTGAGCGTTAAAGGTCAGAAGATGGGAAAATAACTTTTTGACAAAAAGAATGCACGAGAGACTTGAATTTAAACTGTTGTTTTATTCAAAGGTAGATGCAAAAGCGCATGAAAAATGCATGCAAATGTACTCCTACGGACGTGTTCTTACGGAACCACACATTTACGAAAAGATAGGGAAAACATCATATTTCGAAATAATACCCACAATATTATATAATGTTAGGAAACATTAATTGTTAAGCAATGTGTATGCTTAGGTAACTCATTGAAAAGTAGATACTGTACACCAAATATTCCAACAAAGCCGCATATCTGTCAATGAGCTACTACTCCCCACATGTCCGTACCGTAAATAAAACTATTCCTAAGCGAGCGATCATTTAACCAATATGAATCTTTCACTCTGCAGCGGAGTGTGCGCTGATATGAAACTTCCTGGCAGATTAAAATTGTGTGCCGGAACCGGGACTCGAACCTGGGACCTTTGCCTTTCGCGGGCAAGCGCACTACCTACTGTGCTATCCCGACACGACTCACGATGCCGCCTCACAACTTTACTTCCGCCAGTACCTCGCCTCCTACTTTCCAAACTTCACAGAAGCTCTCTTGCAAACACGCAAGACTAGCACTCCTGGAAGAAAGGATATGGTGGAGACATGGCTTAGCCACAGCCTAAGGGATGTTTCCAGAATGAATCTTTCACTCTGCAGCGGAGTGTGCGCTGATATGAAACTTCCTGGCAGATTAAAATTGTGTGCCGGAACCGGGACTCGAACCTGGGACCTTTGCCTTTCGCGGCACACAATTTTAATCTGCCAGGAAGTTTCATATCAGCGCACACTCCGCTGCAGAGTGAAAGATTCATTCTGGAAACATCCCTTAGGCTGTGGCTAAGCCATGTCTCCACCATATCCTTTCTTCCAGGAGTGCTAGTCTTGCGTGTTTGCAAGAGAGCTTCTGTGAAGTTTGGAAAGTAGGAGGCGAGGTACTGGCGGAAGTAAAGTTTTGAGGCGGCATCGTGAGTCGTGTCGGGATAGCACAGTAGGTAGTGCGCTTGCCCACGAAAGGCAAAGGTCCCAGGTTCGAGTCCCGGTTCCGGCACACAATTTTAATCTGCCAGGAAGTTTCATTTAACCAATAGTCTGGAACGCGGTTACTTCGATATAGTCGTGCCAGCACAACAAGACACATGCCTCTACTCGAGGAGTCGATAGCAGACAGAAGTAGTTGACAGCTGAAAGCTGAATGAGCAGCCAGTGTCTGCTTTAGTCCACGGTGCCGCACAATTCTAAGTCGGTTTGCAGTAGGATTTTGGAACACATAATTCCCGCAAACATTATAAACTACCTCGAAAAGAACGACCTAGTGATCCACAGTGAATACGGGTTGAGAAACTTTCGTTCTTGTGAAACACATCAAGCTTTTATTCACATGAAGTGATGCGTACCATCGACAAGTGTCCACAGCATCTATTTCTTATTTGTAGATTTTAGAAGTATTTTGGCACTGTACTCCATAAGCGGCTTCTACCTCAAACAGTCTACTTATGGAATGTCGTCACAGTTGTGCGATTTGATTCCCGAAATAGTGTCAGAAATGACGTAGTACGTACTAATCGATCGAATGTTATCGAGTAAAACTAAATTGGTCTCTGCTGAGATCGTGGTTACTTCCGAAACAAAATTATGCTTCGAACAACACAGACACACCTTATAGTGTAACAAGTTATCTACTTTCCTCCTGAATGACCCAAGATGAACAAATAATTTATTTTTGGGGTATTTTAGAAGATATAGGGACAAGTACTGCACTGGATATTTTGTCTGTCCCGGTAGACCTCCGGCCAGTTACATGACAAGTGCCAGAGATAGTAAGCAAGTGGATCTGCACAAGGAATAATCTCTTTG
Organism: Locusta migratoria; assembly: GCA_026315105.1. Lineage (NCBI taxonomy): Eukaryota > Metazoa > Arthropoda > Insecta > Orthoptera > Acrididae > Locusta > Locusta migratoria. Next base: position 225,289,494 of record CM048747.1, on the reverse strand, counting down.
ACTAAGAAGAAATATACATACGAGTTCTGTGTGAGACCCATGAACAAATATATTCTCTCTCGTTGTTAATTGTTGTATGGAGCTATCGACTCAGAACTGATATAGTATCAAACGATTTTTGAAAGCTGTTAAACAGCCTAGTCAATGTGAAATGTATTAGTTTGGGTTAAAATAAACGCTTACGTGTTTATTCAGCACTAAAAAGGTTGATAAGTCTTTATTTAAAAATGTGAATTGACGAATACATACATTCTTGAGGTGATACCTTCAGTCACAACGGTCTAAGCCTAAATAAGAAGAAGCTGTTTTGAGAGGAACAGTTTTACTGGGTCCATATTCTATTTCAGTGACAACGGTCTGAGCCGAAGCAAGAAGAAGCTGTTTTGAGAGGAACAGTTTTAATGGGTCTATATTCTATAATAATATTTCATTAAAATAAAGGAAACTCAATTGACACATCAAAGAGGAAATTGTGGTGGTTCACATAAAATTTACACGGTTACACTACAACCTACGCACGGAGGAGGACTCTAACCCCTGACGGGGAGCGACCGCGCAGTCCGTGGCGAAGCACCTTAGTCAACACTAGCATTCCCGCGTGGCAAGTACATAGTCGAAATCGTACATCTGCACTTTAAGGACTAATAAAAATATCAGATTTGCAGGATTTTAGGGTTTTGCGCTGTCATAGTTACTGGCAACAGATGGTGTTTACCACTGTTGGAAATGTAATGCAATACAATAATGAAACTTACTGGCAGATTAAAACTGTGTATCAGACTGGCAGACTGGGACCTTTCCCTTTCGCGGGCAAATTCTCTACCGACTGATCTTCCCTGACACCTTTCAAGACTCATTCTCACAGCTTTACTTCTACCAGTACCTCACCTCCTACTATCTAAACGTCACATAAGTTCTCCTGCGATCCATGCATGACTAGCACCCCTGAAAAAAAGTATATGGTGGTGGAGACATGACTTAGGCACAGCCCTGAGGAGGTTTTAAGAATGATCTTCTAATACAGGATGTTAGTTAATTGTCCATATGTTTGTATAGATGTTGAACCAAACTTCTATGGCCACCAGTCTCTAAACTAACAAACTACTTAAACTAACTTACACTAACTACAACACACACACACAGAGACACAAACACACACACACACACACACACACACACACACACACACACATGGCCAAAGGATGACTCGAACCTCCAACGGCGGGCAACTACACGCTCCGCAGTGAGGTGTCTTGGAACGCTCGCTCACTCCATCAGGGCTGTTGGTTAACTGCTTATCATTTTCCTAACATAGTACTCATATCTTATTTCTGTCTAGTAAAATGCAACGATTTGCATGGAAACAACTCAGACAACAGTTATTTTATACACGAGGGGCGTTTAAAAAGTCCGTACAAAAATAAAAACTGCTAACGTATTTGGGAAAATCCATTTTTATTGCTCGTCGTAGTCGCCTTTCAGACTTATACACTTCATCCAACGCTGTTCTAATTTCTTGATCACTTCCGAATAATAAATATTGTCCAAGCCTGCAAAATAGCTATTAGTTTCTGCAATCACCTCTTTGTTTGAATGAAATCTTCGGCCCGCCAGCCATTTCTTCAGATTGGGAAATAAATAGTAGTCCGAGCGAGCCAGGTCTGGAGAATAGGGTGGAATCCTATTTAGAAAAATATTGCGACCACAACTGCTGAGGTGTCTGGTGGTGCATCGTCGTGATGGAAAAGACCTGTTTTGTGTGCCAATTGCCGGCGTTTTTCTTGCAGCTCGGTTTTCACACGGTCCAATGACAACGAATAATATACACCTGTAACAGTTTTACCCTCTTCCACAGAGTCGATGAGGATTATCCGTTGCGAATCCCAAAAGACCGTCGACATAACCTTTTCGGCCGAATGACCGGTCTTCGCCTTTTTTTGTGCAGATTCTCCTTTGGTAACCCATTGTGTAAATCCTGGTCTCAGGAGTATAGTAATGTATCCATGTTTCATCCACAATGAAGAAACGACGCTTAACGTCCTACAGATTTTTCCTGAACAGCTGCAAACCTTTCTTGCAACACTTCACAGGATTCCGTTTTTGGTGAAGCGTGAGCAATCGCGGTACCCATCTTACGAATAACTGTCTTATGTCCAAATGTTTATGCAAAGTATTATGTACTTGTTCATTCGAGATGCCCACAGCACTAGCAATCCCACGCACCTTAACCCTTCTGTCATCCATTACCATATCATGGATCTTATCAATGATTTTTGGAGTCGCAACTTCCACAGGGCGTCCTGAGCATTCCGAGTCACTTGTGCCCATATGGCCACTCCGAAAATTTTGAAACCACTTACAATCTGTTCTAATCAAAGGTGCAGAGTCACCGTAACGTTTATCAAGCTTCTCTTTAGCCTGCTGAAGAATTTTGACTTGTGTTGTGTATGTTTAATCAGCATACCAAATTCTTTTTCGTCAATTTTTTGACAATCACTCAACTTCCTTGATTCACATCAATGCCAAACACAAAGAAGTAAACCAATATGTCTGAAACTTGGTATGCATTGTTTTCAAAGATGCTACTACCTAAACATGACCTCGATACGCGCCGGTGGTGCTATCTCTCGGTCTTTGCACGGACTATTCAAACGCTATATACGTATATATGTGACTGAGTGTGATCTTAAGTATGGTTTAACACGGTTTCGAGCCTTCGAGGTCGAAACTTCTAACGTCCATCACCTCTTTTCGGAATGACTCAAACTGATCCCTAACATTTTCCTGAATTACGGAAAGTTTAGTTAGTTCACAGTCCATAACAAAGTCATTCCACTGTAGGTGAAGTTGAACTTATCTTATATGCTGGCTGAAGATCATTGCGTTGTGAGCTGTCTTCGGCATTCACTAAAGCATTTGATTTTACAGGATCTTTTCATAAATTAAAACCATCTCAGTTGATATGGAAACGATTTTATTTCCACTTAAACATTGCACAATCAAGAAATGCAGCAGCAAGCCAACAGAGCTGCTTACAGGTTTCTGGCCACTCGAATACTGAATAAAACATGGTTTCTCTCCAACATCTTTCTGCGTAACCACGTAATAAGATTGATGACAAAGTTTTGTAATTCACAATTAAACAGTATTCTTTTACATTAAATATGCCAAAATACAAAAATTAAAACATTACATTTAAGCTTTGACTATTTATGTCAATGTATGTACTTGTTTCATGAAATTTGTATTTAAATGTAGTACACAAATTTAACGTCATCCTTTTGACTAGTGTTTACAGTGCTCAAATTATTTACATTATGTGTGTTTTCGAAGTGCACACATTTTTGTTTTGCCAATAGTGTGTAGGCGTACTATTATTGTGACATGGAATTTTAATGTGTTTCAGTGTGCGGTCAAATTATTTATTAATACGGATTTGTATATGGTTGTCGTAGTTTTGTTACTTTCGAAGATAGTTTCTTAGTACCAAACGGAATATTAATTTTAGTCCATGAAAAATTATCAGTATTTAATTTAGGATACAGTGATATATAAAACATGGTCTGCCCTAATTTATTTAAAGAAAAGGTATATATGAAATCATGTTGTGCAATAGTTTATAACATGTAGCATTATTGTTTTTATACAAATTAGTATCATATAGGTTCAGCAATTTCCGAAACTAAGTGTAATGCATTTTTAGTGTTTGCAGCTATTATTTACGAAAGTATTAAAAACTGAAAATTACGTAAAAGGTCATTCAAAGTTATATTTAAATCAACGTACTATTTCTTAAAAGCGTTTCACTAATAGTGTTAATAGAATTTCAAACAGAAGGCGAAAAAGTGATATTTTACATGTCCAGTAATGAAGTTTTACTTTAGGTGTCAGATATTTCGTGTTTCTATGTTGGCAACTGATTTTTAGGAGTGAGCAACATAGCAGAAACGTTACAAACTGTCCTTTTGCCTTCTGAAACTTTTGGCGACGATTAAGAGAAAATAAAATGTCATCAGTTATCATATCGTTTTTCAATACCTTTCAAGACCACACATGCAGGGAAATAATGTTATAACCTTTCGGATATGCTAGAGGTTTATAAAACTTAGTTCATACTAAACTGTATCAGAAAGTTTAGGTGAACGATGGAAAGGTAACGTTAAGCTACTCTTAAATTACCTTATTTAGCCGGTTAAATTATTCGCTACAGAGTTTATTGCTAGTAGCTGAGCCCCTAGTTCACAAAAAGCTCCAAGTGGCCGTGTAATCGGCCAGATCTTTCTGCGGAACAGCTGCCGTTTCTTCGAATATCCGCCTGAGGCATTACATAAAGATGAATGTTGCCGGTTGTCGGAACTTCTTGTGAGAGGCCGACCAAGTTCCTCGACTGCGCTAGAGAGAGCAGTAGCTTGTAATCGCCAACGTGAACGCGCGCACTTCCAGGGACAGACTTGCTGCCCCCAGCAGCCATACCGAGAAATTCTTCGACCTCTGCTCTCCGGCTTCTGATTGCGCTCTTTTTAGTTCACGTGTGATGGAAGGGGGCCGGAGCAAGTGGGCCCATACGGAGTTCTCAGAAATTTTTGGCAAGTGTACGAGGAAGTTAGAATATGTCGTCCGCCTCTGTTCCAAGACACAGTGCTTCATGAGTCCCGATAATGTCAAGGGAGTAAAGTCCCTTTTATGCGATAGACTCTCTTGCCTCTTTTGACTACTCAAGACGAATGGATCTACATCTGCGCCACTGGCGTATAGAGTTTCGTCCATCTCTAATGGTGGTTTTCGATTAGACGTTAGCACCATATTTGTAGAGCTGTTTGCTATGCAGTTTCGCACCTGAACGCTGAATTGAGCTTGTGACGTAAGTTTTTACATAGGAGCAGGCAATGACAATAAATTTTATTAAAGACGAACAGATTGTGAGTAATGGATATTCTTGTCAAATCCCATGTGGTTAATTCTCGCTGCGGTGGAATTGCCGAGCACTCTAAGACGCCTTGCTTAGGAGCATGCTGTTGCTCCCCGTCGGATGTTCAAGTCCTCCTTCGGGCATTGGTATTTTCGTGTGTTGTCCATAGTTTAAGTAGTATGTAAGCCTAGGTACTAATAAACGAAGAAGTTGAATCACATAGATTTACAAACATTTGAATTTGCTTAATTCTCCACACTCTTGAGACGTGAAAAGTAGGAAAAGTGTCGCCCAAATATTTCAGAACATGTGCAGTTATTTGGTCAGGAAAATATATTCCTGCAGACACATCAAATCTATTTGTTTGTAGTTATCGATGGTAAACCATTGATTAAAATAGAGGTGATATCGGGCGTTCCACAGGGTAGTGTTATTGGTCCTCTGCTGTTCCTTATTTACATAAGCGATTTGGGGGAAAATCTAAGCAGCTCGCTTAGGTTGTTTGCAGATGACGCCGTCATTTACCGTCTAGTAAAATCATCTGATGATCAAAACCAACTGCAGAACGATCTGAATAAGATATCAGTATGGTGTAAAAATTGGTAATTGACTCTAAATAATGAGAAGAAATAATAAGAAGTGTGAAGTAATCCACATCCACATCCGTTAAACTTTGTTTACAACATAAATCAATCAAAAGTGAAGGCCGTAAAATCTACAAAATGCCTAGGAATTACCATTACTTCGTACTTGAACTGGAAAGAACAGGTAGATAATGTCGTGGGAAAGGTGAACCAGAGACTGCTTTCCATTGGTAGAACCCTTAAGATGCAAAAGAACTACTAAAGAGACTGCATACACTACGCTTGTCCGTCCTAATTTGGATTATTGCTGCCCAGTGTGGGATCCTTTTCAGGTGGGTTTGACGGAGTCCAAAGAAGGGCAGCTCGTTTCGTATTGTCACGATACAGCGGAGACAGCGTTACGGAAATGATACAGAATCTGGGATGGGAATTATTACAATAACGGTATTACTCTCTCGCCTCTCAGCATTATTTGCAAATAGAAAAAAAAGAGCTTCACGTGTCATATTTTCGACAGCAGCTAAAATTTATAGCCTCACAATAAGCTCCGAAATACGACCACATTTTAAATGCGCTGTGCCATTCCAAATGCACGTGGAATACTAAATTGTTCTGCGGTGTGTTTGCTCAACTCAGCCGCTGCAGGTGCGAAGTTGCAGAAAATCTCTGTGAGTTTCGCGACACTCGTGTTAGACTGTGGTGAAGGGGTCTTATTCCAGCAAGACGCTGCTCATCCATACCATGCAGATTTGTTTCAGGAGTTTCTGGATACAACATTTCCCCAGGGAATAGGAAGGGGTGTGGATTTAAGTCTTGATCACCACGATCCCCGGACTTGACGCCCCTTAACTTTTCTTGTGTGGCTATGTGAAGAAGCAAAGTGTGTACAATATTCATGTAAACAACATTGATAATTTGAAGCACAGAATGAAATCTGCTATTCAGTCCATTACACATGATATCATTCAACTGTGTGGAATGAAGTAGAATATCGTTTTGACGTGTGTAGAAAGACAAATTAAGGCCATATCGAACATCACTGAATAGTTATCCAAGCTTGGAGAGTTTTTCTTTCATTTATTGAAGGTTTCAGATTTCGATATTCTTTCGTTATCTTCCAGTGACTGGCTAAAATTGCACCATGATTTTATGAACACACTGTACTTTCGTCTTGACAACAACATGTATAATAGAGTATATAAGACAACACATTATTACTAAGGCACCATCTTTCGTATCATTGACTGAGTATAGAATTTTAAAAAAGGTCAGTCTACGGACAACATTCAGGTAAGTAGTTTATACTTCATTTATGGGGAAAAAATCACACTGACGTGCTTTATGGCCCACTTTAGATTTGAAACTTCCTTACAGATTAAAATTGTGTGCCGTAAGCGGGACTCGAACCTGGGACCTTTGCCTTTCGCGGGCAAGCGCACTACCGACTGTGCTATTCTTTTTTTTTTTTTTTTTTTTTTTTTTTTTTTTTTTTTTTTCCTATGGTTGGTTCTATTCATTGCGGACGCTGATCGTGTATGTTCGTTTTTGTTCGATGAGTTCTTGGCTCAGCTTTTTTTATTACAGAGGGCGTTGAGCCCTCTGACCGGGCGCGCTGAGCCACGGCGCCCGGCACAATCCCTCTTGGAGAGTTTTTCTTTCATTTATTGTGCTATTCCGACACGACGCACGATGCCGCCTCACAACTTTACTTCCGCCAGTACCTCGCCTCCTACTTTCCGAACTTCACAGAAGCTCTCCTGCGAACCATGCAAGACTAGCACTCCTGGAAGAAAGGAAGTAAAGTTGTGAGGCGGCATCATGAGTCGTGTCGGGGTGCCGGGCGCCGTGGCTCAGCGCGCCCGGTCAGAGGGCTCAACGCCCTCTGTAATAAAAAAGCTGAGCCAACAGCACACCGAACAAGAACGAACACAAACGATCAGCGTCCGCAACGAAGAGAACTACCCATAGAAAAAAAAAAAAAAAAAAAAAAAAAAAGGATAGCACAGTCGGTAGTGCGTTTGCCCGCGAAAGGCAAAGGTCCTAGGTTCGAGTCCCGGTTCCGGCACACAATTTTAATCTGCCAGGAAGTTTCATATCAGCGCACACTCCGCTGCAGAGTGAAAGTTTCATTCTGGCACTTTAGATTTGCTTGTAGTTTTTTTTTTTTTTTTTTTTTTTTTTTGCAAACATTTCGGGCAAAAATAATAAAAATGTAAATAATAAAAAATATGGGCGATGCGATCACGACTCTACTACGGTGGTAATATCTATGCACTCAACACGTGATATTCTTTCTGACCGTATTTTAACAAACAGCCAAAATTATTTGATAGCAGACATTTGCTTTGACAAACATGCTCTTTTTTCTTAACTTTTTCCTATTTAAACTTTTAATTTAATGTCTCTCCCAAATTTTCATTATGTTTTTCCGTTAACATATTATCACCTGTCTTGCCTTGGCAGTTGGCTCAAAGTTATTTTCTTTGCCTGTACTGGTTACTAATGACTATAGTCTGGAAGGAACGTAGCGTACATTTGCCTTTCGGACGAATGACTACAACCTGGATGGAACACGGCGTACATTTGGCGTTCGGAAATCAGTCGCGTGACATCCCTCGACCGAAACTCTCTTTTGCATACATCATCTTGCTTTCTGTATTTGATGATTTTCTTATTATAGCTAAGGCATTGTCGTTTAAAAGCAATGGCGCACTGAAAATTATCAAAAACACGTCGTTTTTAGGACAATGACTTATAAACTAATGTCTAAAAATGCCATGTTAGCAATTAACACCTGCCATCGATAGTACGAGATAGACGGATTACTCTTGCACTTGCTCGCCATCGCGTAACAGGCGACGAATTAGTTTGTGATGTACAAACGGTGGTTCGAAATTTTCTAGGGTGCGGTGGCTCATTGCGATCGGTCAGATGGTTGCCAGCATGGTAGCTCGATGCCGTAACGATAAGACTGTTGAACGATAAAATGATCAAAATGGAAAAAAATACCTACGTCCACAAAGTACCGATCAAACCGAAGAATCAATGAAAAGAGAGAAAAAGAAAAAGGGTTCAACGCCATCTGTAATAAAAATTGAGCAGAATTCTTAACGAACAAACCAGAACGAACATGAAGAAACGATCTCCATAAGAACAAAAAATATAAAAAGAATAAAATATAGCCACCACCCATCAGTTGTGATTTGCTGCAACATTCAATAACGAAATTATTATCACTACAGCATATCATTACGCATTATGATTTTTGACATATTTTTTATTTTGTATTTTTTTAATTAATTAATTAATTTATTTATTTATTTTTTTTTTTGTATTTTTTTAATTTTTTTTGACTACCTCCAAAAATCAATCTTCTTACACTGTCTCTGGGGGCCAACTATTATGTATGTAAAATTTACGTGCCGATCAGTTGAACGCTTCTACTTAAAAAGTGGGAACAGGTTACGGACTGAAAGACAGACATCGCAAAATAGCCGTAATTATTCAATTATCTCTTAAACGTACTATATATGAAAAAAACATAAGAGAGCAACGTTGTAGAAAAGTTTCTCCTCGACAAATTCGGTTATTCAGTATTCGTGTCAGATGAATGGTTAAGCCGTTATTTTCATTTAAATTTCGAACTGTCAAAAGACGATCGCAAAGGCCCACTTTTAGTGTTACTGCCGTAACCTAAAGTGGGCCAAAAGAATGAAATATGTTTTTAAAACTACCTCACATGTCATGGACATTTATCATGTTGCTATTAATGTTTCAGGAAATAGTCGGGACGGGAGGTAGAGGAAGACATTCTATCTGCACTTATTTTGGAGAGTTTAATTCTAGTGATTTAGCAGGAAATTGTACATAAGTGGCGTATATTAATTTTTTCGGTAAATTACGAAATAAAATTTTCGAACGTATTAACTTACCACTGGCACGTTTATAACACTTCATTTGCGTATTCCAGACTGCCACCTGACTTCATCCTCTCCTCCTTTGTAGCACTTTCCAAAGCTGGTTTTGCTTTTGTTAGTCGGCGCCTATCAGTATTAGTTACAACTATACCGTATTCCTCTCACAGTGATTACCCAGTTTCTTCATAAGATGAATCCTACAAATTCCTCCATCAATGAGTATCATTACTGCGTCATAACATCCATCTTCAACATAGTCAGCTCAACAAATACGTTTCGTATATTAGTTACCGCATAGTGAAGCTTTAATCTGGATTCTGAGAGAGACCACGGAGACGCTCGCTATATATCGATTTATTATAGGTTGGTGTAGTGTCTGTTCTTTCAAATTACACCAAGCTATAATAAGGATTTATACGCAAGGAATATAATTTCTTGTAGTAGTCGGACAAATTTTTAGCCGGCCGCGGTGGCCGAGGGGACTGAGGCGCTTCAGTCACGGTCTGCACGGCCACTACGGTCGGGGGTTCGAATCCCCCCTCGGACATGGATATTTGTGCCGTCCGTAGTCATAGCTAGTTCACAAGTATTTTTTAAGCTTAGGGACTGATGACCCCGTAGTTAAGTCCCATAAGTTCTACAAACATTTGAACATTTGAACATTTTAGTACGGATCCCACACCGGTGAGCAGTATTCTAGCTGTGGGCGAGCAAGTGTACTGTGACCAACTTCCTTTGTTTTCGGATTCTTAGGATTATTAGGATTTTTCCAATGAATCTAAGTCTGGCATCTGATTTACCGACGATTGATTTTATATGATCTACATATGATCTACGTTGTATATGTTGTTCTTGGACTGTAAACTGTTTGTAATTCCTTTCTGTCTTCAAAGTTTCGTACAAGTTCTGTTTTCTTTCTTTATCTTTGTTCAGTTTTTGACGGACTAAACGCTGCATCATGTCAGCACTGAATTGAAAGGGTTGCGATGTGGGTTTCCCTTGAGAAAACAAACTTTGCTTCTCAGTAAGTTATCATTCATCTTTCTATATACCCCTTACGAAAGGCGGACAGAACATAAAATGATATTCTTTGCCTATGCTTGTTATCCTGCTTGTAGTTGCTATTGCTACCAGTACGTCTATATTTCGCAAGTAGAGTCACGTAGGGGATGATGTTATTACTTCGCAATAATAATGAAAGCCAGTTTCTTCTCCATTCAAATCAAATGTTCAAATGTTTGTATAGTGTATGGGACTTAACTACGGGGTCATCAATCCCTAAACTCACAAACTACTTACGAACTACCTTATACTAAAGACGGCAAAAATATCCATGCCCCAGGGGGGATTCGAACCCCCAACCGTAGTGGCCGTGCAGACCGTGACTGGAGCGCCTCAGTCCCCTCGGCCACCGCGGCCGGCTCTTCTCCATTCGTCAATAGGACAACGGAGAAACAATTATCACCAGACCTTTTTTTTATTCGTGGTATCTATAAATTCTTAAGGAATTGTCATTGCAAGAGAAATATGTAGGTGAAGAAATATTACTTTCCTTACCCGTATTGGAGTGTGGATTTGTTAATATTGCCACCGTGGAACGGCCGAGCGTTCTAAGGCACCATGTTGCGGAGCACGGAGCACGGGGTTGCTCGCCGTCGGAGGTTCGATTCCTCCCTGGTGCATGTGTGTGTGTGTGTGTGTGTGTGTGTGTGTGTGTGTGTGTGTGTGTAAGTGTGTGTGTGTGGGTGTGTGTGTGTGTAGTTCTTAGGCTAGTTTCAGTTAGTTTAAGTAGTTTGTAAGCCTAAGATCTGATGACTAAAGAAGTTAAGTGCCATAAATTAACAAACATTTGAACATTGATAATACTTTAAGTGACGCACGACGTTTTACATACAGAGACTATCACGCTAGACAGCCAAGTGATGAATCTCGCAGATCTTTGAACGTTCTCTACGATGTTAGTTGAATAAATAAATATGGTAATATAATATTGAAATATTCACTCATCCAACAGGTTGGTGGCGTCGCATTTAGCATAATTTATTCATTTTATGTTCCTACAGAACCAATAAACAGGTTATGTTACTGCAATTTTGTTCCATTAGTTCTCGTAGCTGAGTAAAATTTGCCCTTTACCCATGGTTTACTGCAGTGGCACAGTTACGTCGATTAAATATTTTGTGACATGTAAAGGAACGAACACGTAAGTAGCAGGGAAGGCGAATGGTCGGCTGCTGCGATTTACTGGAAGAATATTAGAATCGTACGGTTCGTTTGTAAAGGAAATCATATGTGGAACATGTGTAATCAGTTTTTGACTACCGTTCTAATGTTTTTGACCGAGCAAGGTGGCGCAGTGGTAACGCACTGGACTAGTATTCGGGTTCAAATCCACCTCCGGCCATCCAGATTTAGGTTTTCCGTAATTTTCCTAAATCACTCCAGGCAAATGCCGGGATGGTTCCTTTCAAAAGAGACGGCCGATTTCCTCCCCAATCCTTACCCAAGGCCCCGAGCATCAGCTCCGTCTCTAAAGACCAAGCTGTCGGCGGGACGTTAAACCCCAAGCTTTCTTCCTTTTTGTTAGAATGTTCGAGATCGCCACCAGGTCGGATTACGGAAAGAAATAGAAGGAAGTGAGAGACCAGGTGGTAGATTCGTTATCTGTGTCTTCGATCAACACTCGAGAATTACGGAGATGCTTCGCCAGTTCGCGGAAGGATGACGATGTTCTCCCCGTCGAACTGTACTGGGAAGAGAACTAGGATTGGACTGTGACAGCAGAAGCAGTCTACGTCCGGCAGCTTACATTTCGTATAGGAATAACAAGACACGATGAGATAAATTTGATCGTGTTCGGAGGAATGCAAGCTGTCGATTTTCCCTACCTCTCTTTTGGAGTGAAACAGAAAGAAAACGTCTAGTAATGAGAAGAGGTAGTCTCCAGAACGCACACTCGGTAGGTTGAGAAGAAACTAAGTAGATGCAAGACTTATCTCCATTGAGAATGACATGCTGCATTCTGTTATCTAGGAACTCCTCAATCCAATCACACAATTTTTCTGGTACACCATATGCTCTTACTTTGTCCATTAAACGTCTCTGGGGAACTGTATTATTACGACAACCGAGATAATGGTGATAATATAAAGTTACTGCAGAGGGGGTTGATATTGATTTGTGTCTACTCTAACAAAGGAATTAATCAGTTGGGTTCATACAGTTCAGCGAGCAGGTAGTGCAATGTATCAACAACGTGACTTACGCGAAGCTATGGCTTGGAGAGCCATAGGAGGGTAGGAAGCGGGACAGACACTCAGGGAGGTGACTGCAGCTATTTGAGTGCCCAAGTGTAATTTCCAGGTCCTGAACGCGATTGCAGACGACAGGAACTATTAAAAGAGGGCTATGCCAAGGTCATACGTGGATAAAAAATGAATGACGTACGGATGACATCGTGCAATGAACGTCTTGACAATATTAATAACATAAAAAATACTAGCAACTGATGTAGTTGCTAAGGACATATTGCAATTTTCAACCATTTATGAAATAATGAGATGTCAATGAGCGTCATGTTGCAATGAATACGGTATATGTGAATCAATAATTGTTATTACCACTAACGCCTGAAATTTTAATTTCCTGAAAATGTACATCTATATATACAGGATGTCACAAAAAGGTACGACCAAACTTTCTGGAAACATTCCTCACACACAAAGAAAGAAAATAAGTTATGTGGAAATGTGTCCGGAAACGCCTAATTTCCATGTTAGAACTCATTTTATTACTTCTCTTCAAATTACATTAATCAAGGAATGGAAACACACAGCAACAGAACGTACCTGCGTGACTTCACATTTTGTTACAGGAAATATTCAAAATGTCCTCCGATTGCGAGAATTCATGCATCCACCCTCCGTCACATGGAATCCCTGATGCGCTGACGCAGCCCTGGAGAATGGCGTATTTTATCACAGCCGTCCACAATATGAGCACGAAGTCTCTACATTTGGTACCGAGGTTTCGTAGACAACAGCTTTCAAATGCCTCTACCAATCCATCGGTCACCGAATCTGTTGTTGAGAAGCGTACGAACACGTCGACTGAAATGTGCAGGAGCTCCATCGTGCATGAACCACATGTTGTGTCGTACTTGTAAAGGCACATGTTGCAGCAGCACAGGTAGAGTATCCCGTATGAAATCATGATAACGTGCTCCGGTGAGCGTAGGTGGAAGAATACGAGGCCCAATCAAGACATCACCAACAATTATCAACATTACTACTTTCCTTCAATTGGGCCAACTAGTGGGGAATCGAGGAAGTACAGTACATACTAACGAAACAATTGGGTATTTTGACAATTCTCTGCACGAATTATTTCAATATACATTTAAAGAGAAATACTGAAATGAGTTCTAACATGGAAATTAAGCGTTTCCGGACACATGTCCACATAACATATTATCTCTCTTTGTGTGTGAGGAATGTTTCCTGAAAGTTTGGCCGTACCTTTTTGTAACACCCTGTATACTTCGCAATCCACCGTACATCTACATATACAAGAGATACTCTGCAAATCACATATTATAAGTGCCTGGCAGAGGGTTCATCAAACCACAATTATACTATTTATCTCCCATTCCATTCTCGAATAGCGCGCAGGAAGAAAGAACATCGGAATCTCTCTGTTCGAGCTCTGATTTCTCGTATTTTATTCTGATGATCATTTTTACTTATGTAAGTGGGAGTCAACAATATATTTTCGCATTCGGAGGAGAATGTTGGCGATTGGAGTTTCGCGAGTAGCCCACGCCGCAGCGATAAGCGCCGTTGTTGTAATGAGTCCCATCCCAGATTATGTATCATTTCCGTAACGCTGTCTCCCCTGTATCGTGACAATACGAAACGAGCTGCCCTTCTTTGGACTCTTTCGATGTCCTCCGTCAAACCCACCTGATAAGGATCCCACACTGGGCTGCAATACTCCAAAAATGGACGGACAAGCGTAGTGTATGCAGTTTCTTTTGTAGTTCTGTTGCATCGTTTAAGGGTTCCGCCAATAAAATGCAGCCTCTGGTTCGCCTTTCTCACGACATTATCTACGTGTTCTTTCCAATTTAAGTCTGAAGTAATTGTAATTCCTAGGTATTTTGTGGAGCTTACGGCCTTTACTTTTGATTGATTTATCTTGCAAATAAAGTTTAACGGTTTTCTTTTCGTACTCATGTGGACGAATTCACACTTCTCATTATTTAGAGTCAATTGCCAATTTTTACACCATACTGATATGTTATTCAGATCGTTCTGCAGTTGGTTTTGATCTTCAGATGATTTTACTAGACGGTAAATGACGGCGTCATCTGCAAACAACCTAAGAGAGCTACTTAGATTTTCCCCTAAATCGGTTATGTAAATAAGGAATAGAAGAGGACCAATAACACTACCCTGTGGAACGCCCGATATCACCTCTGTTTTAGTCGATGCCTTACCATCGATTACTACGAACTGTGTCCTCTCTGACAAGAAATCCCCTATCCAATCGCAAATTTGGGGCAATATACCATAACCCCGCAATTTGATTAAAAGCCGTTTGTGAGGTACGGTGTCAAAAGCTTTCTGGAAATCAAGAAATACGATTTCCGAACCTTTGTCGATACACCCATCACTTCGTGTGAATAAAGAGCTAGTTGTGTTTCGCATGAATGATATTTTCTAAATCCGTGTTGACCTTGGGTCAATAGATCGTTATGTTCGAGATAATTCATAATAAAATTAATTGATTTTTCCGTCGGTACTTGACAGATATTAATTCATAATATTTGAATACAGGATATGTTCTAAAACCCTGCTGTAAATTGACGTCAATGAAATAGGCCTATAGTTTAGTGGGTTACTCCTACTGCCTTTCTTGAATATAGTTGTGACCTGGGCAACTTTCCAATCTTTTGTTACAGATCTTTCTATGAGAGAACAGTAAGGAGCTATCGCTTCAGCATAGTCAGATAGAAATCTAATGGGTATACAATTCGGATCAGAAGACTTGTTCTTGTTAAGTGATTTTAGTTGCTGCACTACTCCGGTGATATCTACTTCTGCGTTACTCATTAAGGCATTTGTTCGTAATTCGAGATCTGGAATATTGGTTTCGTCTTCTTTGGTGAATGAGTTTCTAAAAGCTATGTTTAGAAACACTGCTTTAGTAGCGCTGTCATCGGCAGGATCGCCATTACTATCACGTAGTGAGGGCATTGTTTGTGATTTGCCCCGAGTATATTTAACATATGACCAAAATCTCTTTGGGTTTTCAGTCAAACCGTAAGGTGCGTGGCGGCGGGTACACTGTACCACTACTAGGCAGGTCTTCGTAATTTGCTTATTGCGTTCCACCAAGTACAGGCCCCTTACCCTCCAATATCTTACAAGAGACCGCAGCATACCCTCTAGCAGCAAATCAGTACGCCCCGCTCATTCCATAACGCAGAGTGAGGTTCCAGTCGGGGATTACAGCTGTGATTGGCTGCTACGGAAGCGCAGGAATCTCAACCAAACTCAGGCTGTGGTCCAGCGTCTGTCTGGCGCTAATAGGAGCAGTCATCTCGGGGCGAACGTTCGATAAGTAATCTGTGGGAGTGGCGCGTGGCGTAAGAAACACACGCCGCGGACGGTGGGAGCTGCGGCGGCAATGCAGCAAACACGCGGATGTTACTCGCTCCACTGAGACATCGGCCATTAAGTGCCAAGTGCTAAACCAGCCAACGCGGTATTCACAGAGCAGACAATGCGAAGCTTTGGAACTGCATGACGACGGCATTGAAGCGGAGGCAAATGTAGGATGCGGGGAGAGGGAGGGAGAGAGAGAGAGAGAGAGAGAGATGAGACGGCGAGGCACCACTCAGATGCTATGGAGGGAATTCGAGGGAGGGAAATGGTAACAGGAACAGACAACATACACTCGTCAAAACAATTAAGATTCTGAAGTAGGTACTGTCATCAACAGAATGGACGAAAATAATTCGACGTCTTTCTGTCGGTTCTACGGAATGGAGACAGCCACATCTATACCTACATCTACATCCATATTCCGCAAGCCACTCGACGGTGTGTGGCGGAGGGTACCTTGATTACCACTATCGGTTCTCCCTCCTATTCCAGTCACGTATTGTTCGCGGAAAGAAAGATTGTCGGTATGCCTCTGTGTGGGCTCTATTCTCTTCTGATTTTATCTTCATGATCTTTTCGCGAGGTATACGTAGGAGCAAGCAATATACTGCTAGACTCCTCGGTAAAGGTATGTTCTCGTAACTTCGACAAAAGCACGTACCGAGCGACAGAGCGTCTCTCCTGCAGAGTCTTCCACTGGAGTTCATCGATCATCTCCGTAACGCTTTCTCGATTACTAAATGATCCTGTAACGAAGCGTGCTGCTCTCCGTTGGATCTTTTCTGCTTCCTCTATCAACCCCGCCTGATACGGATCCCACACCGGTGAGCAGTATTCAAGCTGTGGGCGAACAAGTGTACTGTAAGCTACTTCCTTTGTTTTAGGACTGCATTTCCTTAGGATTCTTCCAATGAATCTAAGTCTGGCAGCTGCTTTACCGACGATTGATTTTATATGGTCGTTCCATTTTAAATCACTCCTAATGCCTGCTCCCAGATAATTATGGAATTAAATACTTCCAGTTGCTGACCTGCTATAGTGTAGCTAAATGATACAGGATCTTTAATTCTGTGTATTCGCAGCACATTACACTTGTCTACATTGAGATTCAATTGCCATTCCCTGCACCATGCGTCAATTCGATGTAGATCCTCCTGCATTTGAATACAATTTTCCATTGTTACAACCTCTCTATATACTACAGAATCACCCGCAAAATGCCTCTTTGAACTCCTGATGTTTTTCTCAAGCTCATTTATATATATCGTGAACAGCAACGGACCCACGACACTCCCCTATGGCACCCCTGACATCACTCTTACTTCGAAAGACTTCTCTCCATTGAGAATGATATGCTGCATTCTGTTATCTAGGAACTCCTCAATCCAATCACACAATTTTTCTGGTACACCATATGCTCTTACTTTGTCCATTAAACGTCTCTGGGGAACTGTATTATTACGACAACCGAGATAATGGTGATAATATAAAGTTACTGCAGAGGGGGTTGATATTGATTTGTGTCTACTCTAACAAAGGAATTAATCAGTTGGCTTCAGATAGTTCAGTGAGCAGGTAGTGCAATGTATCAGCAACGTGACTTACGCGAAGCTATGGCTTGGAGAGGCATAGGAGGGGAGGAAGCGGGGCAGACACACAGGGAGGTGACTGCAGCTATTTGAGTGTCCAAGTGTAATTTCCAGGACCTGAACGCGATTTCAGACGACAGGAACTATTGAAAGAGGGCAATGCCAAGGTGGTTCATTGTTAACATCAGCAAGAGATGACCCCTTTCTCCGGCTAAAAGACAGTCGAGACAGGAGGCAGAATGCAACTCAGTTGTAACGCAACCTCCAGGTAGCAACAGGACGCGCAGTATCAAAAGAAACAGTCCAAAATCGCCTTCGGGATTTTGGCCTCTATGCACGGAGGTGTATCGTGTGTGCCCCATTAACGCTTTATAGCATGACTTTTTATTTGAAGCTACAAAAACTACTACGATTAATGTATAATTCGTATATACTGAGAAAAATATTGGAAAAAAAAATCCTTAAAATTATTATGCACTACTAGCAACAAAACGTTCATAGCTAATCAGCTATATAGTGCTTCCATGACGTGTCCGATGCAGTAAATGTCACTATTATGCCTCTAATGTTTGCAGAAAGTAGCTTATAGTGCAACAGTGGTATGTGATTGACTACTTTTATATGGCAAAAGAGGAATACTAAAGTAAACATCGCACATGTTAGGAGTAACTCAATGCAGCTAACTATCGAACTGATTCAGTAGCACTCTGCAATTTAAAATTTATAAGACGAGCTACTTGCATGTGTAACACTATGTATAGAAGCAGCTACATATAAATTTGTGGTAAAATTTTGATCAGTTTGAGAGATAATCGAAATAGCAAGGTATTGAGCTGATCAGCTACACTATGCATTAAAGTGTTAAAAACCATGACACCGTTTAGCTCGCAGAAACTGGACGGAGAAACATCACGGTTGGAGTCGTAACGAATAGTACCGGGTTCTGTTCACAGATAAGTTAAGATTTTGTGTTCAGAATGATCAAATGTTTATAATTCTATGAAACGCAACTGCTTGGTTATTAGTCCTTAGCTTACAAACTACTTAAACTAAGGTAAACTAACCTAAGGATAACAAAACCACCCATGCCCCAGGGAGGACTCGAACCCCCGACGGCGAACGTCCGCGCGCACCGCAGTACGGCGTGTCAGTGCGCACGACTAATCCGCCACGGCTTTTGTCTTCAGTCGGACAGTTGTCGTAACATCTCGACAGAACGTGAGCTCGGAACAATCATGCTTATGTACAGGAAACATCCCCATACATAGTGGTGGACGAATGGTGTGGGCAGGAATCAGTATTTGCGAACGTACGGACTTCCATGTCGTTCAGAATGGCGGTTTGACTGCTCAGAGGTATAGAGACGAGGTCCTTTGAACTTTTCTGATGCCCTACGCCAGTGCCATTGGAGATGGGGACATTATGGTGGACGATAACGCTCATCCCCACACAGTTGCACTGGTGGACAGCGTTCACGAAGCTGAGGGAATTGGACGAATGGAGTGGCCATCTTGTTCACCGGACTTAAACCCGATTGAGCACATCTGGAATGTACTTGGCAGATGCAATGAAGCCAGACTAGCACCTCCCACAACGGTTTCAGAGCTGGATATTGCACTCATGGAAGAATGGCCAAATATCCCTCAAGAGCTGACTGGTAACTTCAGTCTCTCCATGCCACGCAGATGTGAAACTGTACTTATCGTCCAAGGAGATCACACGCCGTTTTCCAGGCAACGAGAATGACCTTTTCAGTATTACGGTAGTTCCATGGTGCCTCACTCTACGTAAAAGCCACGTACACCTTTATAAACTATAGTGCAAGCAAGACCATTTTTGTTAAAAAAAAGGCATGGGGATGGAAAAAATGTGGAAGAGGAGGAGGAGCGGTAGGGGTAGATAGGTATAGGAAGAGATGGAGAAGGGGGAGGATATAGGTAGAGGCAGTGAAGGTGACGGACACAAAGAACAGGTAAGAGGATACTCACAACATGAGATAGGTATAAATATATATCCCATTGATGCCGGGTATTGAGGCTACTGATTCATAATAATTATTCTCACGGGCGTAGAAATTTATATTGTTGCACATAAAGTCTTTATTGTTTACAACTTTGATTACCTTCATGGAGTTTTGAAGTATCATTCCTGAGACAGATGAAATGCATTCGCTGCTGCCTGGAGGTGTCGCTTCGGTTTATGACTCGGCCTTTTCAGGTCTTCGTGAAGAGGTGCTTCGAGTTTCCCATGCTGGAGACCGAAGTAGAAATGTATAAAACATGGACTCCTAAGAAGCCAATTTTTCTGATACGGTAATTTTTATACAGCACAGGGAGGCGAAAACATCTGGAGACAGATACAGACTAGAAAGACATACATCTCGGGCAGTATTGCATCAGGAAAGATTTTCCGTCTTTCGATGTTGTTTCTTGCCAAAACCGCCAAACGAGATAGCAGAGTTCATTATAAAACGATGTGACTTAGCGAAATAGGAAAAATGAGAAAAAAAACTCAAGTGACTTACAGTTTTCGTCTTCTTCAAACTGATACGTTTTTCCGTGTTACGTAGTATGCTGTCATTTCTTACATAGTATTCTGTATTCTGTTATCGTCTGCCTTCTAAATTACGTGAATGAACAACGGTATTGAAAAGAAGATAAGCAGAATATCAAAGTCAGGAGTCAAAATGAATGTAAGCAGTTTACTATCAAGAAAACAAAGTTGTGAATATAATAGAAGATATGGAAAGCATAAATCTGTTCTTCATTCAAGGTATTCCGATAATTTCAAATACGCACATCTGACTTCCATAAAATTGTGATAGTTATGACTTGTTATAGAATATAGCTTCTGCGGGTCGCGAATTTATAATTCGGAAACGAATTGTTGACTGTCCCGAATCGTTATCCTCTCTGAGAAAATTTCAATGTTCTGTTAAGCTTATGCTTGTCTCACGCCTTTGCTCAGAAATACTTTTGTTAACGACTGTATGACACAACGCTGCTATACATACCTTTCCTCTTATTTTAAACCACGGCAGGACTTAACAAATTAAATTGCATCGCGGCAAGTTATTTACGACTCAAAAAAGTGTCTTTCCCCTTTTCTCTTGCTTTCTTTTTAGATAATTCTTCCGAGGGCAAAGTACATCTAGTTGAATCCATCTGACACTGTTACTTCTTTCTGACTATTTTTACCTCCTCCCTCCCCCCTCCCCACCCAGGTCTGATTAGTTTACTCTTCATACGAGGGTCGTCCACAAAGTAAGTTTCGTTTCTATTTGTATCCGCTTCAGCGCTACGATTCCAGTTCAGAGCATGCGAGGCAGTTATTTTAACTCAAGGAGAATGTACGGCATTTGCAGACCGCTGCTGCCGACGTGTGCTTTGTAGTGCTTCTTTATAATGTCAGCCGTAATTTAAAATGCCGCTGCGTGTGAAATAAGATCTATGATTCGTTTTCTAAACGCAAAGAAAGTTAGACCAAAGGAAATTCATTGGCAAATATGATAAGTTTACGGAAAAAAATGCTATGAGTGATTCAATGGTTAGAAGATGGGTCAGACATTTCAATAAGGGACGTGATCAAGTGAACGGTGAAGAACAAAGTGGACGCTCGTCTGTGACTACTGATGAACTGGTTCACACAGTTGAAAAGAAGATTTAGCCCAACCGTAGGTTTACCCATAGGCCCTTGCTATGGAAGTTCCGCAAATCTCACGATCACTAATTTATGAAATTGTACCGGAAAACATAAGTTTCGAGAACTTTGCTCACATTGGGTACCCAAAGGCAGTGCACTTCAGTTTTCGTCACGCTACAAAGAATAAAGGTGATGTTTTTTTTTTTTTTTATTTATTTTTATTTTTTTTGGGGAGGGGGGGATTTTGCCTGTTGATTTCTTACCACGAGGCCAAACAATCAATGCACATGGATACTGCGAGACCATTAAGAAATTGTGCCGCGCAATACAGAACAAGCGCCCAGGGTTACTGTCAAAGGGTGGTGTTTTATCCACGATAATGCCCGACCTCACAAGGCGAATGTAACCAAATAACTCTTATGGTAATTTCACTGGAACGTGTTTGATCATCCTCCGTACGGCCCGGATCTCGCTCATAGTGACTTTGATCTCTTCTTACACCTAAAATCTCTCCTTGGTGGTCAACATATCAACGATGATGAGCTGAAAGAACATGTTACCACATGGTTGAATACAAAGGCGGCAACCTTCTATAAAGAAGGCATACGAAAACTTTTTTTCTGTATCTGTACACGTCTGTTTTATATAGCCAAATGGAATTTATTTTGTGAACATATCTCGTATTATCTCCTTTCCGTGTTTCCTGTGTCTTGTAAAAACTTGTATTAGAGAAAACAAAACCGACAAACCACGAAGCAATCATCCGAACGAATGGAAATGAATAATAGTGGTGCACAGATAAAACAGAGCTATATGTAGCTTATTAAAAAGTTCTGTGAGTGACCAATAACAGGTTGTATATCGGTAATATTCACGTGGAAAAGGCGGCCCAAAATTTTAGTACTCTGCTGTGGTTGGCCTACGCGCCGAAAGTAAATTCTTCTTTAATTGAAATTGGAAATATTTTTCATTACATTTACTTGGGTTTCATAATAAATTAGCTTTCAACGGCAAGCTACCATTATGTTATTTCAGATCCTTTAATACCGTAAAAATAATAAACGAATGAATTATGAAAAGGCAGACGTAAAAATTCGGCCGATATTGGCTCCAATTAGCGAGCCTATAGACTGAAGTGGATCGTGCTATGTCCCAAGTCCGGTTTCGGCAGTCAGCATGGGCAGATATACAAGTAATTCCATCAAAAACATAAAACGTACAAAAATGAAAGTCTCAAAAATGTTTCAAATGTTTGTAAATCTATCGGACCAAACTGCGTGGTCATCAGTCCTTAACTTACAGACAACTTAAACCTAGGTAAACTAACCTAAGGACAAACACACACACCCATGCCACAGGGAGCACTCGAACCTCCACGGCGAGCAACCGCGCGCTCCGCAGCGAGACGCTTTAGACCGCTCGGCTACTCCACCGTGGCCTGCAAGTCTCGCGAGGAATTCCTTCCACCATAAAAAGTTGTGAGATCTTATGGGAAACCAAGTCGGTTATTTTATATATATATTTGACGAATTACAGCGTTCAAATGAATGAAATAAATCGCAATTTGCGATATTACGGCCTCACTGTATTAGGTTTAGATGGAACACCAAACTGTGTCGAATGAAAATTTGTGCCCGGCCGAGATTCGAACACGGGATTTCCTGCTTACTAGGCAGACGCGTTGACCGCCACCGAGGACACAGTGACCAGCCCGACTGCAGAGGACTCTTCCCTGTACGTCTCCCGCCACACACAAATCTCCATTCGCCACACTGTCTCTTTCCTATACCACAGCTTATTTATTCTATAATGCTCGCAGCCACAATACTGATTCCCACATCAGGGAGAACGGACCATGAGGTATCGAGACACAATTAATTGTCGTCAGGAGCCCAGAATCGGCTTGTATACAATTATATATATTTTTGACGAATTACAGCGTTCAAATGAATGAAATAAATCGCAATTTGCGATGTTACGGCATCACTGTATTAGGTTTAGATGGAACACCAAACTGTGGCGAATGAAAATTTGTGCCCGGCTGGGAGACGTGCAGGGAAGAGACCTCTGCATTGGGGCTGGTCACTCCTCGGTGGCGGAGTGGTTTACGTGTCTGCTTAGTAAGCAGGAGATCCCGGTTTCGAATCCCGGCCGGGCACAAATTTTCATTGGCCGCAGTTTGGTGTTCTATTTAAACCTAATACAGTGATGCCGTAACATCGCAAATTGCGATTTATTTCATTCGGTTATTTTCGTAGGTGTTCATGGAGCCACCTATTCAACACCTTGTCATAATTTGTTATCTAATTAGTTATCTACCAAGATCCGCATCTTTATCTCTATAATAAATATGACTTGGCAATTGCATAGCAACGTAGACTAATATTTAAAATACTTTATGCAAATATGAGGTATTTAATTCCTACGTGATTACGTTTGTTTACATAGTGAAATATAAATTATTTTTAATAATAATAATTAATAAGCATTCTTTGTAAACATCCGACATCATCGCTGTAACTGTCAAAATACCAAATCAGAATTAAAAGTACCAACCAAGTTTGATAGGCAATATACAGACGCCTTGGATGTCTTATATATGTCAGGCCATCTAGACATAACCGTCAATTGAAACTGGTAGTTTTTGCCGAAACGGGACCGTCGTGTTCAACTAAATAATGGTAAATAGCAGCGTTTTGGTTAATTATTATTATTATTATTATGTCACTTGCTCACTTTTACCACGCTGCTGGTCCTATTGAATGTAACTTATTTTTATATGTTGATGTGTAATTGCCGGATCATTATAATCGATGGTGTTGAACTGCAACCTCGTATGTCAGTTTGTTCGTGTAAGACACAGTTGACAATTTTTATTTAATTTATGGCTTGAAAATTATGTTCCAGCATGTTTTCATGGAATATTTTACTAATGAAATCATTTACAGTGATAATAATAGTTTTTATTTATTTGATAGCGAGATAACTGTAAAATTATAATGCTTATTTCACTGACTTTTTTTGACATACGAGGTTGCTGTTCAACACCATCGAAATGTATTTTGATATCATTACATTATAGTGCGATTGTGAAGTTATTATATGTATTATAGAAATAAAGATGTGTAATACTAACATAATCGCTACAGATTTTGGTAGATTCCTAATTATATAAAAATTAAGTGGTTCTGTGAACACTAACTAAAATAACCAACTTGGTTTCCAATGGCAACATAAACTAATATTAAAAAATACCTTATGCACTTGTAACTATACTTCATTATTATGTGATTAAGTTTGGTTGGATAATAGAATACAAATTATTGTTATATCATTATGGCGATGTGCAATTGCCAGATCATTATATTTATTCTTATGTCATTATATTATGGAGAGATTACCATATCATTATGTCCATTAAAGAAATAAGGATGTATATTTTTGTTATAATCACTACAGATGTTGGTAGATAACTAATTAGATAACAAATTATGACAAGGTGTTGAATAGGTGGTTCCATTAACACCTGCTAAAATAATCGACTTGGTTTCCTATGATATCTCACTACTTCTTATGGTGAAGGAATTCGTTGCGAGACTTGCATTTTTGTATGTTTTATGTTTTTGATGAGATATCATTTCTTTTTGTGGGTAGTCCTTTTCTGTAAATTTTTTTGTACATCAGCCATAGATTTTCTTAAAACCCATTCTCAGTTTCTTTAGTTTCGCTTCGTTCGGTTTGATGTAACAGTATTTGGGAAATCTGGAATGTCGATTATATTGTTACTGTTCAATACTTTCATCATGTACAGTACTGCTACCTGTGTTGGATCATTCTACAAATATCAACATGTTAGTGTTGTATTTCGCATCAGTTTGTGAACTTCATAATACACGGATGTTGCGGATAAGGTGTATTTCCTGTGTAAGTGAAAATTGTAGTTACTATGAAAACATGGGACTATCGATAATTCCCTATTCAATATTCAACTCAATGATCTAAGAAAATTTAGTATAGCCTACGATGCGAATCCACAATCAAGATAGCTGAATAAAAATGCATGTTATGTTTCGTATATCTTTGTCTAGTACACGATAGAATTTTACTTACGGCTATGGTGGCGTAGTGTGCTGAAGTTGGCAGCGCCCAACGAATGATACTCTTCGGAAAATCAGTCACGTAAAATGAGGGACTTAGTCTTTCCTGTCAACCATGAGGTAAATAATTAATTCTTTTCCTGCTCTGTAGTTGGCAGTTCTTTTATGTTCCCCTCATAAAGCAAACATTTCGTTGCCAACATTTGCACACCACGCCACTGCCGTAAGTAAAATTTAGCTTTTACGTCAAAAATCTAAATGTGGCGAAATTGTATCAGTTTATCCCTAGTTCTTACGAATTAATATCCGTAATTGTTGATACGTAGTTCAAAGTGACAGGGTGACCAATAATACTTTATTTGGTAGTTCCAGTATAGTTGTTATTGTTGTTGATGTTAGGAGTTGTAATGGAGTAAACAGCTCGGTCATCAGACCCTGTTCTGAACGAAGAGTTAACTGTCAAAGACTAAAAAACAAAAAAACAGAACACTTAGAGGGGAAAGCCACAAAATGTACTGAGCGACATTGAACATGTTAACGCATAAAGGAGGACACTAAGTGGAGACCGACTCACAAACTGAACTAAAACTGAAAAGCAGGATACCCTGGCTGGCTGATCACAAAGATAATAAAGGATGATCCTGCCATCCTGCACGCATTAAAATCGCTTGACAATCTGCACCAAAGTCAGAAAATTACTGAAAAGTGGATGAGCGGTGGGGACCTGACTCTTCAGGTGAGGGTACCCACCACTAAATGGAATGGTAAAAGCCAGCTGCACGAATAAAATCTAATACACTGTCAGCCATAGAGGCATTATCTCGAAGAGTTAGAGGTAGTGCAGCAGGAAGATTAAAAGACTGCTGCAGGGCAGCTAGAAGTGGCCAGTACAACAAAAGGTGGACCACAGTCAGGTGGATACCACAGCGGCACTCTGGCGGGTTCTCTCTTCGAAGAAGGTAGCCATGCGTTAGCCAGGTATGGCCAATACGCGGGTGACAAAGGACGACGGACTCTCTGCGAGAGGCCTGCATGGAGGACTTTCATGCCACCGTAGAGGACCTTATCACACAGAGCTAGTTCGGCGTGCTCAATGTAGACCACTCTGACTGCCAAGCAGCAAATACCTTGCGGCGTAACCCCAATTTGATATCCCTCTCTGGGGTACCAATATCGAGGTGCCGGGAGGTGGTAGCCTGCTTGGCCAAGCGATCGACCTGCTCCTTACCCTGATTGCCAACATGGCCCAGAGTCCAAACAAAGGCTAGTGAACTGCCAGAAGTAGTAAGCGTGAAGATGGAGCTTTGCATCTATCGCACCACAGGATGAGAAGGGAAACACTGGTAAAGGGCTTGTAGGCCACTCAGGGAGTCGCTACAGATGACAGACGACTTCCCGGAGCACGCTTTAAGGTGATCAAGAGCACGTGATATCGCGACCAGTTCCACAGTAAAAACGCTACAGACAGTAGGCAAGGAGCGTTGTTCATTGTGGTCACCGTTTATAAAGGCATACCCTTTTGTGTCCCAGCCTCGTCGCCGCTTTTGTGTCTCGTTCCGTTGTAGGTGTCGGTGGCCGAGTGGAATGAGACCGACACAGAAATAAAGATAGCACGCTGGTGCAGGTACGGAGGGGAGCAGCCAGAACTAGAAACACTAGAGTAAATTAGAATGAGATATATATTGCACAGAATTTATACAATACTTAACTTTTACATAGTACTGCAGAATGTTGATACATAGTTGAGCTAGAGTCCTGCCTAGTGCCTAACTGATAGCCAAGTCTTCACTGGTGCCTATCGGATTCCGAAGTCTTTACTGGTTCCTAACTCAGTCCCAAGTGAACGATGTCTTTCCGTGGTGGCCACGAGCGGGGTTCCAGCAGAGGGCGCTCGTGGCTGTCGTCGTAAGAACGCCGCGCCGTGCGTGCATGGCGGCGCGCGGCGAAAGTAGGTGGCGCGCACTTTGTACTTGTGCGACACCACATACCCAACACGGCCATCTAGTGAGGAGCCAACAGTGTAGATGATGTCAGAGCCATGGAGTATATCGAGAGTGGCTAGCACTGGCGACGAAGAGTTAGTGGCGAAACTAATGCCTTTGGCTAGTGAGACAATTCCAGGTGGAGCTGCAGGCGGGGGGATGGACCAAGGGGGTGCATGGGGTTGGTAGGAGAAAGCAGGAGGGAGAGGGAGTGACTCGACAGGGGAAAGGAAGGTATGAACACGAACCGCAATCGGAAGACCCGACTTGGGCCGGCGAGTTGGAGAGGGAAGTGCAGCAGCTGGAAAGAGGAGCCCACGATTGGGGTGGTGTGTTGTGGCATGGACATGAGCCACGTATGGCAGAAGCAGCTGTTGGCGGCGAAACTCCAAGCGAAGGATCCCAGCTTCGGCAAGTAGGCTTGGTGCAGGTTTTGTGCAGAAAGCCCCCTTTGCGAGCCGAACACCACTGTGAAGGATGGGAACAAGAAGCCGCAATGCTGAGGGAGCTGCAGAACCATAAACCGAGCTCGCATAGTCGATCCGTGACTGTAGAAGTGCCTTATAAAGCCGCAGTAGTGTTGGACCTGCGGCTCCACAAACATTGTGGCAAAGGCAGCATAGGATGTTCGGGTACCGCCAGCACTTTTCTTTAAGCCGACGGAGATGCGGTACCCAAGTGAGACGGTCCTCGAAGAGCATGCCGAGAAAGCGATGCGTTTTCCGACATGAAGCAGTTGACCAGCCAAGAAGAGCTCTGGATCCAAGTCAAGAGCCCGACGACGAAGAAAGTGCATGACTCGGGTCGTAGATGCAGAAAACTAAAATCCATGCACAGAGGACAATAGCTCTCTGCAGGCCCCTTTCAGTTACGCTGATGCTTGTGGAGCTGTAATACAGGCAAAAGTCGTCAGCAGTAGGGAGCCTTGTGGGACACCCTTCTCATGAGTGTGAGGGGAACTCAAACAAATGCCGACCCTGACACGAAGGTGCGAAGGAATAGATAGCTTTGGATATAGATCGGAAGAGCGCCCTGTAGACCACATTCGTGTAGCGTTGCCCGTATGTGGTGACGCGAGGCGATATCGTACACCTTCTGAAGGTCGAAGAAGACGACGACGAAGTGCTCACGCCGAGCAAAACCTACACGAATTGTTGACTCAAGTGACACAAGGTTAATTTAATACAAATAAACAATCCCTGAGACGGATTTTGTCTCAAATATGTCAAAGACATTAAAGATAAACGTGAAGCATTGAATTAAAATTTGTGATGCGGCCGGGAATCGAACCCGGACCTCCATTCTTACTAGGCAGACGTCTTAAGCGTTACACTACCACACTACCACACCACTAACGATTAAGGCGCCTTGGAGTAGTCTAAGTACGATTTCCCTCCATGTCACAAACTTTAATTCAGCTTCTATGTTCCAAAGATAATTGCCACTACTTCCAAGGCTCTCCATGCAGCAGAATAGCACCTCGGCAATGGACATATTGGAACAAACCTGTTAAGAAGATATAAATATTAATTTAATACAAATAAGCAATCCCTGAGACGGACTTTTCGTTTCAAATATGTCAAAGTAAGCATGGAGGTCTGGGTTCGATTCCCGGCCGCACCACAAATTTTAATGCAATGCGTCACGTTTATCTTTAATAACACAAGGTTGTCGATAGCGGAGCGACCCTGACGGAAGCCCCCCTGATGCTGAGCCAACAGTCCCCTATCTTCCACGATCCACATGAGCCGACGGTTCACCATATGTCCGAGAATCTTGGAGAGAACGTAGGTGATGCTAATCGGGCGGTAACTATTTGCCACCTGGAATGATGATAGTTTCCCTCCATTGAGACGGAAAAAGACCTGCAGCCCAGACACGCTTAAACAAGGCGAGCAGGTGATGTCGAGAATCCGCTTGTTGTGAACGCGGTCTGATCCTGGGGACGTTTCAGAGCATCCAGCAAGGACACTTTCGAACTCTCACACACTAAATGGAGCGTTGTATGTCTCTTAGCGGGAAAGGAACGATAACGTCCGTATCTTCGTATCTCAGCTCGCTCTTCAAGGGTGCGGAAGAAAGAATAACGTTTGCAATGTCCTGCCATGTGCTCTGCGATAGCGATGGAATCAGTACATAGAGTACCCTGGGATTGGAGACAGGGGATTCCAGATGGCGGGCGGAGTCCAAAAAATGCGTAGAAGTTGAAACCACACTCGAGATTGGGAAGTGCGAGAGCCTATGGTGGCAACGTACCGCTCCCAATAGTCCTGCTTACTCTGCTGGATTAGACGCCGAACTCGAGTCCGGAGACGCTTAAAGGCGATCAGGTGTTCTATCGAAGGATGGCGCCGGTGGCGCTGGAGTGCCAGTCTAGTAATGTGGGTCAGTAGTTCTGGCAAGGACTGTCTGTTTTGGCGAAAAACACTTTGGTATTCTCTGACGTCGAAGTTTCCCTTTACATGTTCATCGTACATCGATTTCTTTGAGTAGATGCTCACAATGATTATACCATCGACGTTTCTGTAATATGGATCACCCCTAGGGCAGTAGTTGGTACATTTCAATTTTTGACGTTCACTATTTATTAGAGTTGTAGTATTTAAATCATGATCTGAGCTATAGATTTGAAAACATCCACTTCGTTTTACCACTATTTACAGTGTTGTACACTCATAATCATCTGGACAACTGCAGCAAACCATCTTCCGAATTATACAGGGTGTTACAAAAAGGTACGACCAGACTTTCAGGAAACAGAGTTGGAGTAAAAAATAAATTACAATGTTGGAGAGAAGTCTATGTGCAAAGTTAGTTTGTGAATTATGCCGTTTCTCGACACCTGCGACAATAAAGATTTGAGTGTCATCCTATAAAAGAGAAAGTCTATATGTAATTCTTTCATTACACAGGTTCTTCTTTAATTAATATTTAACACTGTCAACTTGAAATACCAATTACCGCGATGTCCCGTCTTCTGTACTGGGGGCCAACTTTAGAATACAACTGTGCATTTCACGCAGGGCGGTGAAAGAAACTAGGCGCCTCGCGAGTACTGTACTTACGTTACAACGTCATTCAGTTACCCGCCATCTGTGGTAACATAGAGGACATAGTGGAGCGAATAAAGAGTAATGGAGAAACTTTACAAATATCTCTCTCAATAATTTTTTTTCTTATTCACGGGGTGTATGACATTAACTGCTTATGGGCAAAGTTTAAAATGTGCACACATCCGTGACTCGAACGCGGGTCTCCTGCT
Source organism: Locusta migratoria (assembly GCA_026315105.1). Lineage (NCBI taxonomy): Eukaryota > Metazoa > Arthropoda > Insecta > Orthoptera > Acrididae > Locusta > Locusta migratoria. The sequence continues at coordinate 225,258,844 of CM048747.1, read as the reverse complement.
TTCTAGCCAGTTGCGCTGACCCCTACGCCACTGTGGAAACAGCTATTACCACCCTACACGGAATTACTCAAGGACGCCTTCCGTCAGATACTGATTCTCAACTTTTCCCCTGCCCACTAAAACTCAGACTCTTAGTTATTGTAAACTGATTCCCGTAAGAGTAAGGGCCTAGGAGTGCCTCCACACTGAAGAAAGGATCATTGCCCGTCATCGAATTTTATATTAAGTTATATACCCGAAATAATAGACGCCACATATATATAACTTATATAAATGTCGATGACGGGCAGTGATCCTTTCTTCAGTGCGGAGGCACTCCTAGGCCGTTACTCTTACGGGAATCAGTTTACAATAACTACGAATCTGAATTCTTGTTGTTAGTGTATGATTGACAATTTGTATTTGACGGGAGGCGTACTTGAGAAGTCCATGCAGGTATGGTTGATCACTGTGCCCCCAGTGGTGTAGAGGTACTGCTGGATCCAAAGAACAGAGGCTGCATATATATATATATATATATATATATATATATATATATATATATATATATATATATATATATATAATTTGTTTCCTGCCGTAAAATGATTACATTGTCGCAATACAGATAATTGGATGATTTACTCCAGAGAACGAGCTTCACTAATTGAACTAGCTAATAACATGTTCCTGTGGGATCAATGACAGTGGTGAATCTAGGGCTCAGAACGCTTCTCTGGTGATTGATCGTTCCTCACGTTCTGTCGCGTCTCTGTGTTTACGACTTCCTTGTTGACGCTGTTTTCTGTCATGGTTCATCAATTTCTGCCAACATCTTAGATTGGTAGATTCTCTCTTATTCCGATGTTATTTGCAGATTACTCCAACCGGCATATCACAGTCCAACTACTAGTCCTCTCTCAAATGCTGACATCTGTAAATGTTATCCACGAGCCCGTCTCCGAGATACGGTTATCGTTTAAGCAAGTACTCGGAATTTAATGCGCAAAAGCTCTGTGCCCTGATATCGACATCCCCCTTTAAACGTTTCCAGCTCCCCTGTGAAATTGCTGTGCGGCGTTACACATTCCTCCATCGGCTGCCAAAGTTTACAGTTTTGCATTTCCGTTGATTCCTTTATGCATATCAATATCCGAGGAATTTGTATAGCTCGTTCATGGTGCGTCTTTTCTTCCCTTTTCCTTAGAATTTACGTACGTTCGTTTTTTGATACCTTGATAACAAGATTCGTTCGAGCTATGTCACTTAACAAGACAAGCACTGTAGCCATAATATACTGTTTTATGTTTACATTACACCTTACCTTTAATCAAAATGTCTCAGATAAAGAACTGGTAACAAAGCAGAGCGACGCTTTCCTTTTTCATCTCCCCCCTCGGGAGACTTATTTTCGTTAATAGGAATCGAAATTGCTTTTCAGGCACCTTCACATTTACTGAAGCCGAAATATAATTCACTGGTGCCTTCATAGGCTTAGTTGTCAATCGTTGGGAGTAGGGCTGATGCCCGACTGTATAAAAGAACGACAGCGTCGCGAAATTGCCTCCGTTGACGTATCACGTCTAGACGACGGTGGGTGGGGCAGTCGCCTGTTGTTGAAGTCGTTTAATTTCCGGCCTATACACGCCTCACTAGACGCAGTTATACTGAAACAAAGAACGCAGAGCAGCTCTGCAGCTGTGTTGCCGCAAGATAGGCAGTTTCATGTTCCGTGGATCATTTGCACTATAAATCGTAGTAACATGAAAAATAATCATTTTATATTCAGGTCAGTAATTAACATGTGCATACGACATTTCGATTTGCAGTAGGATCTTGGAACATATACTTTGTTCGAATATTATGAACTACCTCGAAGAGAACGACCTATTAACCAGTAATCAACACGGATTCAGAAAGTATCACTCTTGCGAAACACAGCTTGCCATTTATTCACATGAAGTGTTAAGTGCCATCGACAAGGGATCTCAAATCGATTCCATATTTCTGGATTTCAGGAAGGCTTTTGACACTGTACCCCACAATCTGCTTCTTATGAAATTGCGTGCTTATGGAATATCTCCCCAATTGTGCGATTGGATTCACGATTTCCTATCAGAAAGAACACAGGTCGTTGTAATTGGCGGTAAGTCATCGAGTAAAACAGAAGTGATATCTGGCGTTCCACAGGGAAGCGTTATAGGTCCCCTACTCTTCCTCGTGTTTATAAACGATTTAGGAGACAATCTGAATAGCTCCTTTAGACTGTTCACGGATGATGCTGTCGTTTATCGGTTAGTGAAGTCAATTGAGGATCAAAAGCAACTGCAAAGCGATTTAGACAAAATTTCTGGATTGTGCGAAAATTGGCAATTGACACTAAATAAAGAAAAGTGTGAAGCAATACACATGACCACTACGCGATAAATCAGTCAAACCTTAAGGTCGTAGATTCTACCAAATACCTATGAGTTACAATAAGGAACAACTTTGACTGGAGAGAACGCATAGAAAATATTGTGGGGAAGGCGAACCAAAGGTTACGTTTCATCGGCAGAACGCTTCGAAGATGCACCAGCTCCACCAAAAAGACTGCCTACATCACACTTGTGCGTCCTCTCCTGGAGTACTGTTGCCCCTTGTGGGACCCTCACCAGATGGGACTGACGGAAGACATTGAGAAGGTTCAGAGAAGGGCAGCTCGTTTTGTTTTATCACGTTACGGGGGGGGGGGGGGAAGCGTCACGGAAATGTTGCACGAATTGGGGTGGAAATCATTAAAAGAAAGACGTTATTCATTGTGGCGTGATCTGTTTGCGAAGTTTCAATCAACGACTTTTACTTCTGAATGTGAAAATATTTTGCTAGCACCCACGTACTTAGGGAGACATGACCATCCCAATAAAATAAGAGAAATCAGATCGAAAACGGAACGATTTAGGTGTTCTTTCTTCCCGCGCGCTATTAGATAATGGAACGGTAGAGAAAAGTTATGAAAGTGGTTAATGAACCCTCTGCCAGGCACGTTAATGTGATTTGCAGAGTATCTATGTAGATGTAGATATTCGTAAGTTTATTTCTGTTTTTAATATGCAGAATTGAGATACCCCCACTACCACCTATTATTACAGAAAGTCTATAACAAAAGGGAAGTAGATGTCAAATAGGTTTTTCAGTTAAATTTCAAGCTTAGTTTTGATGTGTGTTAGTCAGCATCGGATAACGTAACAAACATTTTTCTTACAGGATTGTGCCTCTCTCATGTGCTGAAGACCCTTACCTCTTTAATGCACGACTTTTTATTTTAAGCTTTAAAGCTACCGCCATTAATGTATAGTTTGTATAAACTGAGAAAAATGTTGTTGTTATGGTCTCTTCCTTAATTGTCTGAATAATTTCCTTTAACTCCTCATACATTTCTTCAATCTCCTCCTCATCGGCAGAGCTAGTTGATATATAAACCTGTACTACTGTTGTCGGTATTGGCTTCGTATCTGTCTTGACAATTATAATGCAATCACTGTGCTGCTCAAAGTAATTTACCCGCATTCCTATTTTCTTATTCATTTTCAGACCTACTCCTGTAACACCTCCAACTTATTTTGTATTTATAATCCTGTACTCACCTGACCAGAAATCTTGTTCCTCTTTCCACCGAACTTCACTAATCCCCACTATATCTAACTTCAACCTATCCATTTCACTTTTTAAATTTTCTAATTTTCCTACCCGATTTAGGGATCTATCATTCCACGCTCCGATCCGTAGTAGTATGCCAGTATTGTCTTTCCTGATGACAACATCCTCCTGAGTAGTCCCCGCCCGAAGATGCGAATGGGGGACTATTTTACCTCCGAAATATTTTACCCGAGAGGATGCCATCATCATATTTTCATACAGTAGAGCTGCATGTCCTCGGGAAAAGTAACGGCTGTAGTTTCCCCTTGCTTTCTGCCGTTAGCAGTAACTGTGTGGCAAAGCCACATTAGCTGATGTTACAAGGCCAGCTCAATCATCCAGACTGTTGTACCTGTAACTATGGAAAAGGCTGCTGCCCTTCTTCAGGAACCACACGTTTGTCTGGCCCCTCCACAGATATCCCTCCGCTGTGGTTGCACCTACGGTACGGCTATCTGTATCGTTGAGGCACGCAAGCCTCGGCAACCTCGGCAATGTCTGTGATTCATTGGAGAAAAAATTCCTTAAAATCATTATGCAGTACTAGCAACCAAAAGTTCGTAGTTGGTCAGCTATATAGTGCTTCCATGATGTACCCGATGTAGTAAATGTCACTATCATGCCTCTCAACTTTATAGAAAATAACTCATAATGCAACAGTAGTATGTGACTGACTACTTTTACATGGCAATAGAGGAATACTAAGGTAAAAAAACGCACATGTTAGGAGTAACTCATTGCAGCTAACTGTCGAAGTGATTCAGTAGCACTCTGCAATTTATAATTTCTACGACGAGCTACTAGCATATATAAAACTATGTATACAATCAGCTACAAATGAATTTGTGGAAAAATATTGATCAGTTTGTGGAATAAAGGAAAAAATAAGGTATGTAGCTGATCAGCTACACTATGCATTAAAGGGTTAACGTGGAGTAACAAAATGCACTTTTTCTACTGTTACTGTATTTTTGTAACTCAATATAGCTTTAGAACTGCAGTGAATTGCCTATAACCAATTTAGTGAGGGTATAATATACAGTGAAGCAGTAGTCAAAAGGGCGGTCGCGTAAACGGAAGTGTACGAGAAATGACGCAAGAGCACGATATACAGGTGGATGCACTTAAAATTGTTTCTCGGAATATTTGGAAAACTACAAATCCATTAACATAAAGCTCGATCCCCCTTGTAATGAATTAAACTAGTAGGATTTTGTTTATTTTGTAAACTGATTATTAGGATACCATATGTAACAGAGACATTAATTATGCATAATCTCGAAGTTATTCACAGATTATTAGATTCACCACAACAATAACTGTCTTATTTTAAATAAAGGCACCGACGACGAACAACTGGTGATGTAATATATGATAACCTATATAAAAACTAAGTATACTGTGAGATTACCGCCTAATAGAAATACCGGTAATCAATAGCATTTGATAATTAAACAGTATGAAGTTCACTGCAAACATTGACCATCCCAATGCACTAAATGTTACACAATTTTAATCTTATTAATTATGGTAGCAAGGTATGTACGCAGTTGGGTGACAACATTTATAGTTAGGCCAAAGGTAGAAATTCTCCACGTTGAGATTTGCTGTGTGCTTGTAGCTGACGGGAGGCCAGCGAGCAGGCCGATGTTGGTGGCTTGTTCTAACTTAGGAGTTTCCAGTTCGTTTCCGGTGAGGGGAGAGAGGGACAATGGCGAGTGCCAGGCACAGTGCAATGCACAAATATTGTAATATTACTGGCATTTGAAGTAATATGATGCAGTTAGGAACGTAGGGGAAAAACCCCGGCAGTTGAGCTTTTGGCGCGCGCGCGCGCGCGCGCGAGGGCAGGAAGTGAGGAGACACGAGCACGTGGTGTAGCTGGCCGGGCGGCGTCGCTCTGCATCAGTCGGCATGTGGATCTCGAGGTGGTGACTTTAGATTTGTCTGTGACAATCGCCAAGTGTGGTTGCTCGTCGTAGACTGTACCAAGTTAAATCGAGTGCTACTGTGTGTTTGTGAATATTTAGCCGGTGGAACAAGGTGTGCATCGCATTGAATTAAAGTGACTGTGATTTGTTAATGTAACACGTGTCGTCGCAAAGGCATGAACATAAACGGTGTTTTAGACAGCCACGTGGTGTGAAAACAATTCGCGACAAATATTCATTTTTGTCTGGGGGCTCACGAGCTATAATTTTATTTGGTAAATGTGTCGACGTACAGACGTATCAGCCACAGGGTTCAAATATTGTGAAATAAACAACATAAAGTGAACTTTCATGTGTTTTCAAAAATAGTAGTTAGTACACCTTTTTTTCTCTCATGAACTTAATTTTATTATGAATTTGTTTTTGTTAATCATATGCAGGGAAGGAAAGCTGCGAACGTGTGATATCATCCCCTAGAAATCGAGTCAAACATTCGCAATCGCAGTTCCAGTGTTTTTGCATGTTTAGGAATTTGGTTCGCAGCTGGTGGTTGTGAGTCTTAAAAATTAAACTTTCTCCATTTTAAACTCTCACCCCGACCTTCACCCTCGAATTTGGGGGCACGTCCGGGATAAGTTCACGCTGGACTTGCTCGGACGGAGAGATTAGGGTGTGTATAGGACAGTGAACAGTTACGAACAGTTGCAAATAAGTGCGCGGACGCGACCGACAATTTCAAGTGTGTGTGGCGGCTGGCAGCAGAGAGCGGGATAAATTCACACTGGTCGTGCTCGGACAGAGAGGTAGGGTGTGCTTAGGATAGTGATAGTGGACAAAACAGCATAATCGGAAGATACGCAATCGCGTCGCGCGGTTAAAGACGGTTGGCGATGCAGAGTTCGGGCGCGGGCATCCGTAACCGGCGATCGACGGCGCATCGGACCGGCAGCAGTGAGTGGCGGCGCGCGGGTTCAACGCACTCATATTTCATCTTCTGCAACCGACGGCAGTGATCGTGGGGACTTTGCAAGTCGCCAACGGAGCGTCGGTTCCCAGCAGCTTCGATTCTACAAAGGATAAGGGATGCAGTGAGGACATATTCCAGCCACAGCTGTTACAACAGACGGCAGCGAGCGTTGGGGACATCGCAGCTCGTTGCAGCAACTTCTGGATTAAAAGATAAGTAAAGCACCTGGCGCTATAAATTCTTGTGTGTTAATCAAGCTTTCTTGTGATACCGATAATGGATAGGGTTTTTAAAATGTCGCCAAGCGACGTAATTTCAGAGAGTAGCATACCAGAAAGTCCAGAGAGGGTAAATACTGGGGGAATGCTGTTGACATCGGAGATGTTCGCAGCCATGTTAACGAGTATCAGCTCAAATTTAGAATCAAAAATAGAAAATTCATACTCAAATTTAGCATCAAAGTTAGAATCAAAAATAGAAAATTCAAACTCAAATTTAGCATCAAATTTAGAATCAAAAATAGAAAATTCAAAATCAAATTTAGAATCAAAAATAAGATCAGAAATAGGAACTGAAAAATCAGAATTGAAATCAGACTTTAAGGCAGATATTGGGGCACTACAAAATTCAATGCTTGGATTAAAGGCAGAAATAATCACAGACATTGACAAAAAGATAGGAAGTCTAACAGAACGGTTTGAAAATAGGGAAAAGGAGATACATGCCAGAATTGGTGCTATTGAGACTGAGGTAGGAGGCAAGTTAGATGATGTGAAACAAATATGTGATCACATGAATGAGGGCACTATGCAGGCGTTGGCTGAGGTTGACAAGAGGATGGTGGCAGGTACTGAGGAAACAAAAACTTTGTTGTCAGGAAAATTAGAGAATACAGAATGTAACTTTAGGAAAAAGATAGAACAAGTAGTGACAGTAAATAATACTGAGATTGAGAAGGTGAACTCTAGAATGAATAGTCTAGAATTGTGTACTGCATCAGGAAACACTAATTGGTCCATGGTGCAGACACCTAATGTCAAAAAGTTTTCAGGAGTGGGTAATTATCATCCAGTAGATTTTTTGGCTGTATGCAAGGATCAATTTGTGCCTGGTATGTCAGACCAGTGTAAAGTGAAGTTAGCAAAGAGAATGCTAGACTGTTCTGCTCAAACTTGGGCAAATCAGTGTGCTGATAAATTTGTTACTTTTGAGGTGTTTGAAAAGTTGTTTTTAAATAAGTATTGGGGGACGGCCAAGCAAGCTAAGATTCAAAATGAATTCTTGAACGAACCAAACTATATGAAAGGGAACCCAGAATTTGAAGTAATCATTGAGGAGGAGCTGTTTATTCAAGATTTATTAGTCACAAAGGGACTTTGTTTAAATCTAATGTTAGGAAGTGATTTCCCGTGCAAATATGAAGCTCAGTTGAAGTATAAAGATAAAGTGTTGGAATTGAGTCTGGAGGAATGTATGAAGAGGGTGAAATTCAAAAATTCTATAAGTGATAAAGATTTAATGGCATGTTTACACAAGTAACTGTCATGAAGTATGAGATTCAATGCATTGTAGATAGTAGGTTAAGAATTTGTGTATATTTATTCTGTGGTCTGTGTTAGTATCTACTTGCGTGCTTAGATTTAAGCATTGGGGTCAAGTTTACAAGTAATCTTTGTAAATGTTTTTCTTTTGTTGTTTGTGTTAAAACATGTGCTTGTATCAGATTTGCAGTTCAACAGTGGTACATGAGGTAAATATGTATGTATGTATGCCAACACCAAAGGATAGAGGATGTGGGAGTGTACTGTTCATGTGTGTGTGTATGTGAGCAGGACTGGATATGTGATGTGGGGTGTCTCGGAGAATGAGAAAGTGGTGGACATTGATGCAGGCAGTGGGGTCTGTGGCTTAGATAAATTATGATGAAAATGTCAGCTGACAGTGTTGCATATGTGGGTGTGACTGACCATATGGGATCAGTATTGTTATATTAAACTGACTCTGATAATACATTTTGGTTTCTTTAATGGTGCTCAACTGTTGACTGAACAATTTCTGCAACAACAGTTGACGAGAACTATTTTTCTGTCTAGCCTGAGTATCAATAGGGTTTGGTGATATTTTATTTTTTTAAAAATGTAGATGTTTTGTGAGAAACTAATTTTGCAATTAGACTTTAAACTTAGATATTTTATTGTGGGGAGTACACATGAGACTGATGACAGGGATCCAAATTTAATCTCACACCAGCAAAAAAAAAAAAAAAAAATAAAATAAAAAAAAAATAAAAAAAAAAAAAAATAAAAAAAAAAACTTTTTTTGGTGCGAGGGGGTAGGATTTATATTTATAAACGTGGGTGTCATGTTGATAGAAGAGAAAATTCTCTATGATAACATTCTTTTGGTAATATTATTTGAGCTTTAAGATATATTTTTGACACAGGCAGGTTTTTTTTTTTTTTTTTTTTTTTTTTTTTTTTTTTTGATGGAGTAATACTCCAAGTAGGCCACATATTCTCTTGTCTGTTTCAGCTGAAGCTATGGCTGATGAGAGTGTAGGCATGGTGGCTTGGGTTGATCTGATAATGACTAACACCAGCCACTTTGAGTTCTTAATTCTGTTGATTTGCATGCTACTGTACATGTCTCAATGCTTAGTTTCAATTGCACCAAGTCTGGATGGCAGAGGGGTGGGATACTAATCCAACCGAATCCTGGTGTCCAGACAATCATTTGTCTATGTTGACTCATGAGTGCCTTCTGCTCTCCCTGTTCCATGTAGGGTGCATATGACGTGTGTGAACAAGAACGCGTAATCCAGTGACATGAATCTAAGCTGCAACAGCATGTTGGTTGAAGTGACGGAGACATAGGACCATACACCATGGACCAGAGTTGCTGCAACGATGACTCTGGGGTTCTCAGTGTCAAAGTGGTGAGAGATTTCCTTTAAACAAGTGGAGTGTACACCGTCAAAAGTTTTTATAGTGAGAATTCTAGTTTTTCCATGTAGGACAAGGTTCTCTAAAGACTAAAGTTTAATAATATTATAAATTTGGTGCCAATTCTGTTTATAAACAACAGGCACACTTAAATTTCATGGATGTAATTAGTTATAAGGATTCTTTTCTTAAAAATATGCACACACTATAAGTGGTCTTAATGGTACAAATATTGGGAAATTATCTCACTGCCGTGTTTATTTTTAATTATTTATTTATTGATTTTGCATTAGTTGAGGTCATAATTGGTATAGTGTTTGAGTCAATCCGATTCAATAATTTTGTAATTTTAAATTTTGCTCATTTGAAAGTATTAATTTTGGTGCTACTTGCGCCATCCTGCACATGGTTTGGATGCCGCAAGTGGGGGTATTGTGAGATTACCGCCTAATGGAAATACCGGTAATCAATAGCATTTGATAATTAAACAGTATGAAGTTCACTGCAAACATTGACCATGCCAATGCACTAAATGTTACACAATTTTAATCTTATTAATTATGGTAGCAATGTATGTACGCAGTTGGGTGACAACATTTATAGTTAGGCCAAAGGTAGAAATTCTCCACGTTGCGATTTGCTGTGTGCTTGTAGCTGACGGGAGGCCAGCGAGCAGGCCGACGTTGGTGGCTTGTTCTAACTTAGGAGTTTCCAGTTCGTTTCCGGTGAGGGGAGAGAGGGACAATGGCGAGTGCCAGGCACAGTGCAATGCACAAATATTGTAATACTACTGGCATTTGAAGTAATACGATGCAGTTAGGAACCTTTAAGGCCCTCATTACAAAATAGCCTGTTGACAAATAAATAATACATTAGCTGATATAGTCACATCTGACGTAATATGTTTAATTGACAATGAAAAGTAATAAATTACCAATAAATACAAGACACTTACACAACTAGCATGGCAATGTTTGTTTATAAAAATAATATATTAACTATTTCTTATTTTATTTTTAATTAATCTTGTGTATTTTATCTTAAAGTATTCAGTTAAATCACTTATCTGTGACATAAGAAATTGCACGATTATGATAAATAGTACAAAGTATGTTTATACCAATATAAAAACCTAAGAAGACAATTTATTTAATGTGTAGTGTAATTATTTTGATTTTAAGGAAAGTTTTAGAAATGTATTGGCTGAGCGCTGTACGTTGGCAAATCGGTTATAACAGCTCACATGCGGAAGTTGATGACGTAGGGGAAAAAACCCGGCAGTTGAGCTTTTGGCGTGCGCACGCGCGAGGGCAGGAAGTGAGGAGACGCGAGCATGTGGTGTAGCCGGCCGGGCGGCGTCGCTCTGCATCAGTCGGCATGTGGATCTCGAGGTGGTGACTTTAGATTTGTCTGTGGCAATCGCCACGTGTGGTTGCTCGTCGTAGACTGTACCAAGTTAAATCGAGTGCTACTGTGTGTTTGTGAATATTTAGCCGGTGGAACAAGGTGTGCATCGCATTGAATTAAAGTGACTGTGATTTGTTAATGTAACACGTGTCGTCGCAAAGGCATGAACATAAACGGTGTTTTAGACAGCCACGTGGTGTGAAAACAATTCGCGACAAATATTCATTTTTGTCTGGGGGCTCACGAGCTATAACTTTATTTGGTAAATGTGTCGACGTACAGACGTATCAGCCACAGGGTTCAAATATTGTGAAATAAACAACATAAAGTGAACTTTCATGTGTTTTCAAAAATAGTAGTTAGTACACCTTTCTTTTCTCTCATGAAATTGATTTTATTATGAATATTTTTTTTTTTTTTTTTTTGGTAATCATATGCAGGGAAGGAAAGCTGCGAACGTGTGATATCATCCCCTAGAAATCGAGTCAAACATTCGCAATCGCAGTTCCAGTGTTTTTGCATGTTTAGGAATTTGGTTCTCAGCTGGTGGTTGTGAGTCTTAAAAATTAAACTTTCTCCATTTTAAACTCTCACCCCGACCTTCACCCTCGCAATACCCTGCACCACCGCTGGTGATGGAATGGGGCTGACCTTGTAATTTTCAATAGGAACCACTACTTTTATTGCAGGTTTGCATTCAATGGGAAGAAATATGTAAAGTTGGTTTACGTTTTAGGAGGCGATCCACTTATAATATTGTAAAAAGATATAAAATAGCCAAGATCGCTTATCATCAATTTTTATTAACGACGACCGGTTTCGCTGAACTATGTCAGCATCATCTGGTCAAATAAAATATTTTACATGGCCATAATCTTGTAATGTCAAACAGTTGTTATATAACAATTTACAGTGCATAGGTGCACTATGTCATTATAATAAAACATAATTATCACAGTGAGTGACAAAAGCACACAATGAGTTTGCTTTTGTCACTCACTGTGATAATTATGTTTTATTATAATGACATAGTGCACCTATGCACTGTAAATTGTTAAATAACAACTGTTTGACATTAAAGATTATGGCCTTGTAAAATATTTTATTTGACCAAATGATGCTGACATAGTTCAGCGAAACTGGTCGTCGTTAATAAAAATTGATGATAAGCGATCTTGGCTATTTTATATCTTTTTACAAAGAAATATGTAACTTCGGTTTAAAAAATTTTGTCCAGTTATGATAGATGGCGCTGTAATAGACAAAAAGGGGTTGAAAATAGTAGAAAAACGGTAACATCTCAAACAAATATATATAAGATTCGGAAAACCAAAGTAATCTTCTGTTATTTGTGATAATGCTATCATGTGCCAGGGGGTCATTTATCATCTGCACTGACTCCCAGAGTGCTTTGCAAACAATCGACCAGTTTTCTCTCGCCACACATTAGTGCGGTAGATCCAGGACACTGTTTACTCTCTTGGCAGATCTGACCGTTCTGTGACATTTGGGTGGACCCCGGACCACATCGACAAATCGGGGACAGAACATGTCGATCAGTTGGCCAAGCAGGCCACTACACCACCACCTATAGAGATAGGCGTCACGGAATCGGACCTGAAGCTGCCTTTGCACCGGAAGGTACGTGAGCTGTGGAGCACTGAATAGGCTACCCTTGGTGCGCAGAATAAGTATCGCGCAGTCAAGCCATCCACGGCACTGTGGAAGTCTTCACTGCGGCCCAGACGTCGTGATGCAGTTGTCTTCTGTCGCCTCCGCATAGGGCATACGTGGCTGACCCACGGCTATCTCCTCTCCGTGAGGCCCCGCCTGTGTGTCGATGTAGAGCAACGTTGACAGTAGTACATCTACTGATGGACTGTCCACTTTTATCCAACTTGCGGCAATTTTTTAATCTACCAGACGCGCTACCTTTAGTTTTAGGCGACGATGCATCCATGGCTAACGCAGTTTTACGTTTAATTCGCGTAGCTGGTTTTTACAACTCCATCTAGTGGTGCGTGATATAGCCTGATATCTCAGGCACCCACCTGTCCAGGGCTTTTAAAGCCTTTTTAAGATAGAATGAATCTTTCACTCTGCAGCGGAGTTGTGCGCTGATATGAAACTTCCTGGCAGATTAAAATTGCGTACCGGAACTTTTTAAGATGTTTGATGTTTCAAATGTTTGTAAATATATCGAACCAAACTGCTTGTTCATCAGTCCATAGCTTACAAACTACTTAAACCTAGGTAAACTAACCTAAGGACAACACACACACCCATCCCCTAGGGAGGACGCGAACCTCCGACGGCGCGCAACGGCGCGCTCCGCAGCGAGGCGCCTTAGACCGCTCGGCTACTCCACTGCGGCACTTTTTAAGACCCTTATCTAAAATGCCTAGAGGTTTTTAGTGTGTGCAGTATGGCTGGCTCATCCTTTATCTTTGTAATCAGCCAGCCATTGTACTCTGCTGTCAAGTTTTAGTAGAGTTCCTGACTTTGTTTTACCTATTGTATGTCTTTAGTTTGCGTTGTCAGCGACTTGTTCATCGTCAGCCTGTCTCTTTTGTGAGTTTTTCTTTTCGAAGCTTTGTTTTATTTTTTACGCTCTTGACAGTGGACTCTTAGCTCGGAACAGCGGACTGATGACCTAGTTGTTTAGTCCCCTAAAAACCAACAACAACAATCTGCTATCATGTGTCACAACCCATAACCGAAAGAAGCTAAAACTGTGATCATGCTCTCAGTGTATGATCAGACTGTTCATTGCACTGCAGCGATTCTGACTGTACACATCTTTACGCAGTTGTTTCAAGATAACGATTGCAGTGTGTGTGTGTGTGTGTGTGTGTGTGTGTGTGTGTGTGTGGGTGTGTGTGTGTGTGAGAGAGAGAGAGAGAGAGAGAGAGAGAGAGATAGAGAGAGAGTAGATATCATTTACACATAATTTGAATCTCCCAGAAATGTTGAATACGCTCGTCAGAGGTACGTTAATCTGTTTCCTGTTATGAATGTTCCTTCTGAAACGAATTTTAGAAGTATTGTCGAACTGTTTATTGAACCTCGGAAATGTTAAACCTAGTAAAAGCGTCCGACCACACCATGTGACAAACTAAAATAACACAGTGTATATCTTAGCTGCAGTTGCTGCAAATACATTAGTTCTTGACAAATTGCGTGAGGTCAGAAATTTCTCAAAGATGTGTTGTACACAAACTGCGTGAACACATATGGTATCCATTTAATCAAGAACTGCAAGGTGAAAATTTTGAAAATCGCTTAATTTTTGCAACTGGATGCAGGAAGAACTGGCAGTCAGTGATAATATAATGGCACAGATACTTTTCTCTGATGAGTCAAATTTTACGAATCGTGGTAAAGTGAATTAGACATAGTATGCATTATTGATCAGTGGAGAATCCGCACTTGTAAAGCCAAATTGAACATCAACGCCCATGGAGAGTCAACCATTGCTGTAGTAGTTTAATTATCAAGGTAATTGGGCCACTCTTCATAGAAGATAATCTGACTAGTTACGTGTACAACGACGTTTTAAATGTTTCACCAATATTAAGGGAAGTTTTTCCACTTCAAACAAGAATAGATATGTGGATTAATGACGAATATCTCGCGACATTTTGAATCGAAATCATCCGGATCTATTATGGATTGGACGAGAATGTATTCCAAAGTGTCTCACACAGTCACCCGATTTGACTTCTGCCGATTTTTTACTGTGGGGATGGCTGAAAGAGAAAATTTACGTGGATGTACTAACAACGCTGGAAAATATGAAGCAGCGAATTGTCAACTAATGTGAAAACATTAACGCAGAGACAGAATTTCAATGCGAATTAGAAACAACGGACATCATTCCGAACATTTCCTTCAATGTAGCACTTGTGACATGGAAGGGGATCCGCAGAGATCAAACAGCCCGAGATAGAAGAGAGTGGGTTCGCAGTAATCAGGCACCCCATAGAGAAGCCGATTGGACTACGCACATGTCGTTCTTCCTGAGTAACACTAAAGTATTGTAAGAAAGCATTGCGGGTGAGTAGACAGTGTCACATTATAGTATTATTCAAAATATCAACAACTGTACATTGATTGACCTAATATGAGGTGTACTTGTTTGAGATATCACCGTTTCTCAACAATTTTCACCCATTTTAATATTTGCCGATTATAGCGCAATCTATCATGAAACGGAAAAAAAAGTTTCGAAAAGTATTACGTATGGGAAGTGATGCAAGTATTCAACAAATTCTCAGCCTCACCCGGTTAATTTCCACCTACTGTGCAGCTCGTCTGATCGATTTCCTGTCGTTGGTTTCAACACAGTGTTTCTTTGTTTTCGGGCGTTTTCACCGTTTTGGACGACCGACATTGCCAACATTGTCATCAATACCACTACCCATTCTCTCAAACTTGCGAATCAATTGCTGAATTTTAATTCACTTGAACACTGTCGCAAACATCCTTCGAGCCGCATATGGGCGGTTATTGCTCTCACAGTAGGCTTCACAAATGTTATACTCTGACTTTTTCTCTAGTGGACAGCATGGTGGGTTGCAACGGAGGAGGGCCCAGTTTTGATTCCCGGTCGGGTCGGGGATTATCTCCACTCGGCGACTGAGTGTTGCGTTGTCCTCATCATCTTTTCATCATCATCGACGTGCAAGTCGCCCAACTGGCGTCACCAGGCAGGCCGAACATGATTCCAGCTGGGGTCTAACTGGCAAAAATGCAACAGGGAATCATCATCATCATCATCATCATTTCCAAATGGCCGAAAACAAGGAGCCGAATGCGCCTGTGTATACTAATTCCCACATTGACCCACAGCCAACCGTGCAATTGAACGTCCTAACGTAAATCGTAAGAAGTAATTGACGATTTCATTTCATACAGTTCAGTAATTGCCCCCCCCCCCCCCCCCTCTACATATTCCACACTATCTTCATCACCAGCAGAGAAAAGTAGTGAAGTATTTGAGAGACAACGACTACCATTCTATGTTTATTGGGACAACCAGCTTTTTTTTTTTTTTTTTCTAAAAAAAAAAAAAAAAAAGGAGAGAGAGAGAGAGAGAGCCGCGGTGGAGTAGCCGAGTGATCTAAAGCGTCTCGCTGCGGAACGCGCGGTTGCTCGCCGTGGAGGTTCGAGTCCTCCCTGGGGCATGGGTGTGTGGGTTGTCCTTAGGTTAGTTTACCTAGGTTTACGTAGTTTGTAAGCTACGGACTGATGACCACGCAGTTTGGTCCGATAGATTTACAAACCTTTTTTTTTTTCTTTTTTAGAACTCAGAGTCAAGTCTGAATAAGAGTGGAAAACAATGCATTGAATATCAGTACATAGCCCAACTGCATATCGTACAGCACAAGTTATTCTACCGGGTGATTAAAAAGTCAGTATCAATTTGAAAACATAATAAATCACGGAATAATATGGATACAGAGGTAAACATTGACACACATGCTTGGAATGCCATGGGGTTTTATTAGAACAAAAAAAAGTTCAAAAACGTCCGACAGATTGCGCTTCATCTGATCAGAAAAGCAATAATTAGCATAACAAATTAAGACAAAGCAAAGATGTTCTTTGCAGGAAATGCTCAATATGTTCACCATAATTCCTTAACAATAGCTGTAGTCGAGGAATAATGTTGTGAACAGCACTGTAAAGCATGTCCGGAGTTATGGTGAGGCATTGGTGTTGGATGTTGTCTTTCAGCATCCCTAGAAATGTCGGTCGATCACGATACACTTGTGACTTCAGGTAACCCCAAAGCCAATAATCGCACGGACTGAGGTCTGGGGACCTGGGAGGCCAAGCATGACGAAAGTGGTGGCTGAGCACGCGATCATTATTAAATGGCGCGCGCAAGATATCTACTTCTTTTTTTTTATCTTATAAAACTCCATGTCATTCCAAGCATGTGTGTCAATATTTACCTCTCTTTGTACATTATTATGTGATTTATTAAGTTTTCAAATTTATACTCACTTTCTGATCACCCGATACATTAAGTTACTTGTATCAACAGTCATCGCACTCGAGAAGTCCGCAATAAACAAATCAATGGTTGATACGCAGGTGTCAGTACAGTGGAGACAATACCACTGGGACACGACACACCTGAGAGTCGAAGTCCTTGAGATAGCAACTCCTGAGAAGCAGGTAGGACCAGCAGGAAGAAGCAGGTGGCTGTGGCTTCCGGGATAACAGCTCCCTAGGCGTCCAGTTGTCAAGTCAGAAACGGCCTTCAGCCTGGTGGTGCGCCAGCTTACAAGACTTGTTGGCGGATGAATCCTCCCGATCGGTTTGCGGTCACGGGAGTCATGTATGGAAGTAGTCAGCTTGCTAATCGCGATCTCGGGCACGGCTGTCGTGTTGTCGGCTCGGTACTGGTCTCTGGCGGTAGTTGGCTGAGGCACAGCGCTGTGCTGTCTCCGACAGCGGCCTCGTGTTGATCCTGAGTCTAGTTTGTTGTTCTCATAGTCGTAAACATCCCCGGTTTAGATTTTGATAGCTGCGTTGCAGGCATCCCGCGTCTTTGTAATGCTACGCGGGATGCCGATGTTATAGGCATAAGGGACACACTCTGCAGGAAGAATTATCGCATCCATCTGTCTGCCTGCTGTATCTACACGTTGATAGATCGCAAAATAATATGCAGCAGTCTGTAGATTTTACAAGCTGACGATCGTTTACCATAGCTTGCGCGGAACGCGTAATCGTTATGTGTGATAATGATCCTACAGGAAATTGTTGTAGTAAAAGTGGACATGAAGATTTCACTGCGAACCAAGTATTCTTTTATGAAATAACTCACCTTGAAGCAGCCAAGACTTTCTTTGCAACTAGGTTAAATTTGTAGCCCACCGGGATGGTGATCTCATCTGATTTTTCTTCTTCATCCTCCTCATCTTCCATTAACTTCCATTTAAGTTTCAAAACTCTTGTGTACCCTTAGAACGTTCATATTTACCGCTTCTATGATTTTTGACATATGAGATATTTAGTGTTTTTGAATATTTTATGTAATCTGTACAAGTGTCCAGCCAATAAGTTGCACCTATACTTCAGTCAGATTATCCTCAGTGATCTAAAGAAACCCATTAAACCTTTTGAATTGGAGACTGCAGATTTCACCACGGTGTTGGATAGTTTATCAATATAGATGTGGCCAGAAGTGACAGAACTATAAATCACACTGATATAATTCCTCTTGTCAAGAGCAATCTGATAATTACATTGAACGACTCCATATGTTGGGAACATAGCAGCGGTTGAGTAGCCGATCGGTCTAAAGCGCCTCGCTGCGGAACGCGCGGTTGCTCGCCGTCGGAGGTTCGAGTCCTCCCTGGGACATGGGTGTGTGTGTTGTCCTTAGGTTAGTTTAACTTAGTTTAAGTAGTTTGTAAACTACGGACTGATGACCATGCAGTTTGGTGCGATAGATTGACAAACATTTGAATTTTGAATTGAACCCAAACTCTCCAATATGCCCGTTGATGTGAAGAATAATTTACGGGGCATATTTGTCAGTTTCACAAGAAAGCTAGGTGGCGAGCTTCATAATAGGTTTCCAGATTATTTTGGCCTATTTCACCAAATATCGTTGCTAAGTGTCAAAGGAACATTGAAATCAGTGAAGCAACCTGTTAATGGCTTGCCGTTACGAATAAGCTTTGAGCAAAATTCTGACATAATAGTAAAACGTTAGTTACACAACCTGGCTAAATAAAACATCCATTTTTGCATTCTGGTAAGAAGTTAATCATTCCACTGATGCCAGAGGCCGGCCGCGGTGGCCGAGGGCACTGAGGCGCTTCAGTCACGGTCTGCACGACCACTATGGTCGGGGGTTCGAATCCCCCCTCGGGCATGGATATTTGTGCCGTCCTAGTTCGTAAGTAGTTCATAAGTAGTTTGTAAGTTTAGGGACTGATGACCCCGCAATTAAGTCCCATAAGCTTTACAAACATTTGAACATTTGATGCCAGAGAAAAAAAAACCTCTTTTCCGGAGTTAGTGTCAGTCGCAAGAAAGAGGTAAGGAAGATTACGGTTCAACGCCCAGTGGACCGTGTGGTTATTAGAGGATGAGCTTACGCTCGGATTGTTGGGGTAAGGATTATGAAGGCAATCGGCCGTGCCCTTTAAAATGGACAATCCCGGCATTTGCCTTGACTGATTTACGGAAATCAAGGAAAACGTAAATGTGGATGGCCGGAGGTGGGTTTTCAACCACCGTCCTTCCGAATGCAAATCCAGTGTGTTACCACTACACCAACTCGCTCGAATTTTCAGTATTAACCGTATTATATCGAAGAGCCAAACAAACTGGTATAGACTTATGTACGCAGACACACAGATTTGTAAACATACAGAGGATGGCATTGCGGTCGGCAACACCCACGAGGGTTGGAACTTAAATAGTGGCAATTATTTATTCATAACCAATACAGCGTTACATGCTTGCACCGTAGTGACCAGCGTTGTGTAGAACCCGTTGCCAGCGATATGGAAGGCGTACTATACCGTCAGCAGAGCCTGTTCTGTTGCTCGGATTGGAGCTGTGTACTGCCTGTAGAAACCTCTGGAACAGTTCTGAAGCGAATGCCAGGAAGTGGTTCCTTCATCTTCGGAATCAAATCAAAGACACAAGTCCGAAGAGTGTAGTGGATGGTACAGTACTTCCAGTCCCATCGACCGAAGAGAGCAGCCACAGCTTCCGCAGTATGCGCCCGCACATTAACGTGCAAAATGATGGGTGGGTTGAGCAGAAAGTGTTGCCGTTTCTTTCGCAACGCTGGTAGCAGGTGATGCTCCAAACCGTTAGTCCTACCCAACTTTCCACTGTTATGTACAACAATGCCTATTCCCCACACGCCTCTTCATAATCTTGATGACACTGTCGTGCTGTACGACCTCTGACACATTCAATCTTGATCCAACTCCGCTCTTTCTGTTTCGAAAACATAGTGACATCGTTACGTTAGACCGCTCGCTCACAAGTGACTGTGTTTACCTCATTTGTGCTCACAGGTATGTCACGAAGAGGTGTTATTAGCAACAATAGTAATTCCATTGCATAGAGTCTCCACAGCAGTGTTGCCACTATTTAAATCCCAACCCTCGTATATAAGACGACTGGTGTCTGATGCAGTCGTTAGATCTGTTACTGTTGCTACAATAGCAGATTATCACGATTTAACTGAATTTCTACCTGGTGTTACAATGGGTGCGCTGAAGACAGAACACTGCATCACAGTCGTAGGTGGAATTTTACCAAATGACCATTTCACAAGTGCACAGTCAATAACGGGAATCGGGAAAATCATCAAATCTCTGAAATCGCTATGGCCGGAAAAACAACCTACAAGAACGAGACCAACGAGACTAAAAATAATTGTTAAACATCTAATAAACGCAATCCTTCAGGAAATTTCTGTGAATTTCAATTCTGGGCCATAAATAAGTGTTAGGGTGCGAATATCAATGAAACATCTTCGATATGGGCTTTCGGAGCCGAAGGCCGACTCGTTTACACATGCTGATTGCACAATACAAATCCTTGAGCCTCGCCTGGCCCCGTCAACACCAACATCGGTCTGTTGATGACTTGAAATATGTTGCCTAGCCTGACAAGTGTCGTTTACAAATTATTGAGCGGATGGACGTGCACGGGTACGTAGGCAACCTCATGAATCTATGTACCCAGCTTGTCAGCAGAGGTTTCAAGTTGGTGGAGGCTCTGTAATTGTGTTGACCGTGGGCTGTTGGACTCATATAGAACCCATGATACGCCTAGATACAACTCTGACAGGTGACGTGTACGAACGCATTCTGGCTGATAACCAGCATCGATTCATGTCCATTGTGAATTACGACTGACTTGGGCAATTCTAGCGGGACAATACAACACCCTAAAAGTCCAGAATTGCTTTTGGAGTGTCTCTTGGAACAAACATTCTAGTTTAAACGCCTCCGCTGGCCACGAAACTCGCCAGACAGGAACATTGTGACCATATCTGGGTTGCCTTGCAACGTGCTGCTCAGAAAAGATCTCCACCACCTGGTACTCTTATGGAATTAAGGACAGCGCTGTGGGGTGCATTGTGTCAGTTTGCTCTAGGATCCATTCTATGTCGTGTTGCGGCACTTCAACGTGCGCATGTGGGTTCTTCATTATGTTAGGCAGGTGTACCAGTTTCTTTCGCTCTTCAGTGTATATTCGATGTGAACTTGTCGAAACTGACTTTAATATACTTGGATTCTGAGTGTAAGGTATAGACTGAGACGCAAGCATAATGTTTGGTTTATCCACGATGGATGTGTTTGAACTTCGTGACTGTTCCTAATACAGGGCTGAGAATAAAAATCGCTACCAGACACTTTAAACATCATATTATTCATTTATGAGACGACCGGTTTCAATAATTAATTATTACAAAACCAAAATAAAAACAAAACATATAACCTATTTCAAACGTTAGTTTAGCTTGTGTATAAAAATTTCATAATGCTATTGTTTTCATGTTTATGCAGTAGTCTCTCAAATGTTTGGAAAGAAGCCATATTGTGTCACACTTGCTCGGGCTTGGCTCACGTTCAGATTGTTTTGTCTCGTAGAGACGTGACATTCGTTGTCTGGTAAGTGATTGTGCAACAAGTACGTAAATCTCTTAAATAAAAATAAATACACAGTAAAAATGTTCAAATGTTTGTATATCTTATGGGACTCGACTACGGGGCCATCAGTCCCTAAACTTACAAACTACCTATGAACTACTTAATACTAAGGACATCACAAATATCCATGCCCGAGGGGGGATTCGAACCCCCGACCGTAGTGGCCGTGCAGACTGTGACTGGAGCGCCTCAGTCTCCTCGGCCACCGCGGCCGGCACACAGTAAAAAAGAGAAGTGTAGACTCCGTCATTTAACATCGATCACGTTTTATTTCCTTGAATAAGGTGACCTGCAAGATCCTGGATCGTCAGGTTTCAACGCAATGGCCAACTCTCAAGTTAAGTAAATGTTTCTATTGCAGTGAGCCCCACTACACCCTTGCTTCCTCCTAATAAAACTGCGTCTCCTCGCCAAGACACTGTTAGTATGGGCCTAATTATAGAGAACGGCAAAGGGGAAGAATCTTACACTCGCTCGCGAGGCAGATCGTGAGCAGTCTCGAGTGCTCACTTTGAAACTCGGCGAGTTCGTAAACACCGCCTTAACATTTTAGCCTAGGCTGACCAGATTTCCTAAATCTAAATACTGGACACAAATTAGTACTGAATATTGCGAACAAAATGTTGACCTTTACCTGTGGCGTCATCAACTCGACTGTTATTTCTTGGCGTTTGTACAGTATGACAGCCTACGTGTCACTCATTAACGCAAACATTTGAGTATAAAACAACTATATGTATAATATATGTATAATAATATGCAAATAAGTAGGAGGAACAAGTATTATTATTTAAAGATTACTTATTTCTCTCTCAATTATATTTTGCAGCAGAATATATTCATATATGTCATTCGTGTTTCCGGTATTTTCACACAGATTCACATAATAATCAACACATCTAGTATTCCTATAATTAGTTATTGGTTAACTATTTAGTTCACAGTTTAACACTAAATCTATTAAGTCGGGCCATAAAGTATTCGTGATGCAGACCATTCTTTGTGCAGCAACGTTAGTGCCATGTAGAGCTAGCACAAACCCAGTAATGAGATGCAAATTTTCTGAACCAGATGCACGTAAGTTGAAAATGAAAGACTAGTTTTTTTTTCATATCTTGCATCGTTGCAGAGATATTTGCAAAAATAATGGCGATTTGACGATGTCTGTCTGGCTGTAACGTGTTCCACTTTTTTTTAGGTCGAACCGTTCAACCGATCGGCACCAAATTTTACAGACATAATTGCTGGCTACCACAGACCAGAACCTCGCTTTTTGAAATGTTTCGGACAAGAAATACGTTAGCAAAAAAAAAAAAAAAAAAAAAAACACCGTTTGTAATGTAATTTTAATTGCAAATAAACCGTTTATCTTACGCGAAAATTGAATAAACGAATTTGTATAGGAGAAGATTCTCTACAACTTTGTCCCCTTATGTTTTTTTCATATCTCGTATCGTTTGAGAGATATTTGCAAAAATAATGGAGTTTTGAGTCCTTGAGTCCCGACATTGAATTAACGAAAACCAGCCGTTCGCAGATGTACGTGACATTCCTCGCCCAGAACTCTCTGTGGCATACGCCATCTTGCGTTGCGTATTTGATGATTTTCTTATTGTAACTTATACTTTGTCATTTCAAAGCAATGGCACACTGAAGAATTAACAAAAACACTTCGTTCTTCGTACGATAAATGATAATCTTGTGTCTACAAATGCCATATTAGCAACAGTTAACAAAGGTCATCAATAGTATGAAATTAAAGAACACAAATTGTAACTGTTAGCTGTAGCGTAGTGGGCAATGCGTTGGACTGAGACGCTGCAGGTCAATGTAGTGCTCCTAAATATCCAGGCTGAATCGTCCGCCATTTTTCCCCAACATGGTTGGAATCGCACTGTACTAACAGCGTAGAGGCGCATGCCCTGCCATCTTTCACAAACGATTTCGCAAAAACTAATCAGTAGAAATATTTAATTTTTCCGCTACTTAAATCTTTATATGTCAGTATTGCTCGTCATTTCGTCAATAGTCATAGTTAATAAGATATTGGCTTCGAAATAAGGGACTGTGCTACATCAGGAAAAGTTTCAGTGAAAATAGAGGCTTCTATGATATTCCGTTTGGTGCTTGTTGCACCATATGTTGCTTCGGATGAAACTTTCCCAATGGGTTGAATTTTATTTTCGACTTAGGAGGAGATCTTTACCTTTCATCTTACCACAAAACTTTATGTTATTTAGCGCACTCATTTTGACACATGGTTACTACGCAAAACTTCATTCATTGTCGCGTTATTCAAGGAAATACATACTTTTAGAATGAAAAAGAGTAAAGTTAGTGATCTATTATTCGATTTGCAGATATTCCTTCGTCACTCACAAATGTTTATTTCTTTGCTTCTTGTCCACTGTGTTTCAGACCAACTAGTGAGTTTCCAAAACCTAACAGGAGTTACATTTCCTACAGTTTAAAGCCTATAAGTAAACAGAACGGAAGTTACTAGATCTAATGAGGATTTTATGTGAGAATACTAGAAAATGACAGATAGCAATGATCTCTTCACTAGCTAACGAACTGACTTGTTCTCATCTCCTCTCACAATAAAGCACTCTGTATTGAGATATTTAGAATATCCTTTTCATATAAATGAAAATTTAAAATTGCATATTACAAAGAGACACAGCACTTTTGTAGCGTGCAACTATTAAATTTAATGGGTTAAAAGAAGTTAGTACCAGTATCTTCAAGTATGGATGTTATGCAGTAACAACATGTGCCTAATTATTAGGAGCTCTAATACGGAAGATGTGTTACTACTAGACGGGCGGGCGGATCCCAGTGCGTCATATTTAATTGACATTATCTCAAGTTATACGTTTCTCACAGAGTTTCTGTTTGTAGAGGATGAAAATTTGATGTATTTTGAACATTCCATTCGCTTAATGTGTTCACCTAACTTCAAAAGGAAAGAAGTTCCTTGCATGTCGAAAATTCCGTAACGTTGTCAGAAGGTGCATGGTCGTAAACTATCAGTATTTGCTGTTTATAAATTATTGCCATAAATAAAACTAAAATGAAAATGTAGAGAAGTTCTTAGTGAACACATTGATGAAAGTTTCACGTTGATACAGTGAGTAGTCTGCGGGTGTGAGCGAGTTTAATGAAACGCGATGTAACGGATGAGCTTCGTCCGGAACGTGGTAACTCCTACAGCTTGGGGAAAAAAAGGCGGATAGTTCAGCTCGGGTTTACAGGAGACTTAGGTCAGTGGTTCGGAAACCGCCACTACCTAATTTTTTTTTCCTAAAAGGGTTTCAGACACTCTTATTAATTAATTTTTTATTATTTAGATTATTATTACAACTATAAATCTAAAGTGGGCTGTAAAACTAGTCAGTACGATTTTTTTCTTGTAGCTACATTTGTTCTCCCTATGGTTACCCTCTAACACTTAAAATCACGTTATTTCAAAATGTTTGGGACGGTTGATTTGCTGTGATTTTCTCAGGGAAGCCAAAACAGTCTTGGTCCAATCCGCCACTGCCCGCACCGAAACTAAGTTTATTGTGCGGTATCGCTCTCTGTATATCTAGTAAAGCCAACCAATGCCCTTGAACAGGGCAAGGAGTCCCTTTACCAGTTCTTTATTAGACACAATTTCTTCGGGTCTGGTTGTCCCAAATGTTCTGTGCCTTTAACTCTCCCAATGCAATTCATTCGAAGATTAGATGTGATGTAGTTTCATCACCGTCATCACAGATCCTACATTTAGGGTCCTCTTCTGTTATTCCCATTGTATGTAGGTGTTTTTTGAAATTCCCATGGCCTGTCAGCAATCCAACCATGAGTCTAATCTCTCTCCTGTTCAGGCCCAGGATTGAAGAGCTTCTTTTAAAACATGGCTTTGGTATCATTACCTTGCCATGTTTTTGTTGATGGACTTTGGTCCAATATTCCACGTGCTGTCTTCTGAGCCAGTTACGTGGCTCCAATTTGATCATTGCCTTGGTGATTGTCAGGACAGGTTCCGGTCCAATAAATGGAGTCTCTGCTCCCATCCTGGCTAATCTGTCAGCATGTTCGTTGCCACTGATCCCCGAGTGGCCAAGGACCCACAATAGGTTTACTCTATTGCTTTCCCCTAGCTCCACCAGAACCCTGTGACATTCTGCAACAATGTTAGACCTTGTTGCAGGAGCTGCCAGTGATCTCAGGGCTGCCTGAATAGATATAGATGGTACGGTCTTTGTAGCACCTACGCAAATTCTCCTCCACACACGTCTTGATGGCAGTGATTTCGGCCTGGAATACTGAGGTCAGTTTCCCTAGAGAGATGCCCTCCAGTCTTGGCTACACCCCGTATACCCCGGCCAAGGGATGGCTAGTATATGTATATTGTATATGTCCCGTATTTGTTTTGTCGGGAGAGCAGGACACTAAGGTTAAATAAGAGACGATCACGTAAAAAAACGGGGCGCCTGGTCATCCTACTGTAGCCCTCCAGCACTATTCTTCACTGCGCGAACTTGGTAAACGCGAGGTTGGTAGCGAGCTGAGAAAAGAGCCACACGTGCCGAGGTGGCCGTGGAGTGCGACTCTATTAGGAAGGGTCGTTAGCCGGCGCGGCGACTCGTGAGGGAATTCAATTAGTGTCGCCGGCATCGCGCATGCGCATCTCGCCGTAATGAGGCGGGCCAATCGCGCGCCGCCTATCTGATGACGTGGCGCCGCCCGCTCTCGCTCTCATTGTCAGACGCAAATGGGAGGGGAGGGGGGGGGCAGATGTCGAACATTAGGATGGAACGGAACCGAAAGCAGATAGCGCGCGTGATTGAGGCGTGTCTCGCTGCTCAAGCAACATTTCTTCTGACGTCTCCACCCCCCCCCCCCCCATTCACATTATCTACTTATTTTTGTTTCATTTTGTTAACTCATATTGTGATTCAGGAAACCCTCCATTATTATGCGTGCTTCCGACAAACTGTCCGTGATAATTTAATAAAGTTAACGGCTTACACTCGCGCGCGAGTAGGCTTTAATTATCGGATGCGATAAATAACATTTCCATATAAAGAACATTTCTATGCAAGCGACCGCCAACACAATGAGGCTAATTTAAATGTTCGCTCGTAAATGTTATTAATCGTTCGGACGGGCGCTCCGTGGCTAGCTCTACGCTCGCTTTTCGAAGCCGGACGGCAGGAGAGGCAACACATTTCAACACATAGTGGAAAACGTTCCGACTGCCATATATGACATTTTTAAGGTGGGTAAAAAGAAACTGTTTTTTATATGTAACTAATTTCTCGAATGTTCAAATGTTTGTAAATGTATGGGATTTAATAACTGCGGTTATCAGTCCCTAGGTTTACAAACGTTTTAAACTAACTAACCTCAGGACGACACACACACCGATGACCGAGGGAGGACTCAAATCTTCTACGGGGAGCAACTGCCCGCTCCGCAGCAAGGCACTTTAGAGCGTTCGGCCATTCAATCGCAGCACCTCATTTCGACTTTTAAACTGATATTCAGCAGATCACAGGAAAATAATCACTCACGAGGAAAGTAGTTAGGCTCGAACAAACAGAAATATACCAAAATCGTGTGCTGGATAATGTAAAGGTCCCTTATTGCACTAGTGATACTCCCGCATCTGCAAAACTCTGCAATCGCCCATTAGAGGCCTCTGCGTGTGCCATGCCGCATTGCACTTTGACCTGCCGGTATGCCAGTAGTGACGGTGCAAAATATCTCTGGAACAACAACAGCTATTATAAATAGACTTTCACCGTTATCAATTTAAGGCGGGGGCTGATGAATGTAACTAGTTAGAAACATTCTAAAACGAAAGATTTTTTTTTTATTTTTTTTTTTTTTTTAGAACAAATTTATGAGTTTTTAAATAGACAGTCTAGTATATTTGATCAGCAATCTATAGCATACCAAATCACATAAACAATGGCGTTGACTGCAACGCAATACGCCAATCACATCCCGAGATATTGTGAAAGGATGTTGACGTTTGAAATACATGACGATCGCACCTAGCGCGTCCCGAGACTCCAGCGAGAATCACGGCTAAGACTCAGCGCGAGCGTTAGCCGCGCTTTTCGCGTATTTCAAGCGTTAACCATCGCTTCGCAATATCTCTGGATGTAACTGTTGTATTGCGATGCAAACAACGCCATTGTTATTTGATTTTTCATGCTATAGATTGCTGATCTAATAATATAAAGTGTCTATTTAAAAACACATAAGTTTGCGTAAAAATTAATAATAATAAACATATTCTTTCTTTTAGAATGTTTTAAAAAATTTACATTCACGAGCCCGTACCTGACATTGATAACGGTGAAAGTCGATTTACAATAGCTGTTGCTGTTCCAGAGATATTTTGAGTGAGCAGATAACTGGGACAATAATAGTAACATGGAAAATTCACTAACCCATTGAATTTATACAGCTGCGGAAGCCCACAATACATAATTTGGTCCCATTTAATTTAATTTTTCAAATAACAGACTCTACAAAAATACGACGAATAAAGCGAAAGTGCTAATCGTATAAGCGCAATTGAGTAAAAGTGACTCGCAAATATTCACACGTAAAATTATCAGAGTGGCTCAAAGGAAATATCTGCTTGATGATGAAGATGAATATGGATGAGTGGAAGGAACGGCACTACACTTACTCTTGAGTTCCCTTAGATGGGTGTTGATGCTCCTTTTTGTAGTTCCTGCGAATACTTGAAAGCAAGTGCAACAGATTTGATACACTCCTGTTGTGGCAAGTGGTGAGCGTTGATATTTGGCAGTGTTTAAATATTCGCACACGTTCCCTGTTGGTTTAAATATCTGTCAGTACCAAGAGTTTTAAAGATAAGTTGTCTGGAGTGTGAACCTCTGCTCAGCAGTGGACAACGAATCGTGGGGCAGAGGATTATGTCCTGAACCATGGTCACATTCGAAGACTCGAATACCACCAATAAGATTAGAATTACTTCACCAGATTAACTGTCCGTACTCTATGACTGAATGGTATGAGAAGAAAACAGATGGCGTTACGCTCTTCACAGGTTTCTGAACAGTGTGCACGCAGAAGCACATTAACGTAGCCATAATTATGATGCTGTACAACTCATTTCAGTGAGCATCAGCATAGATAATACTCCTCTTATACCGTCCTGAATCTACTAGAAACTTTTGTTATTCTCGAAGGAGGAGTCAATGCTTCTACTGAACATTGGCAGATTTCGTAGCGTGATTGATGAATGACCACCGTGACTATATGTAACACCTATGAAGAAAACCATAATTTAAGGGCCGCTTATTGATAACTGACTTTTCTGAATGCGGCAGTCTGATTGCACTGGTTCGTCATGAACCATAAATCTCGGAACATCAGGTTTCTTGAACTCATTCTGAAACAGGATTTTATACAAAAACTGGCGTAGAACGCACATGTGAGACTTCGTCGCTGGTGTGTTCCCCTCTACTTCCTGCTGCAAATATGGCATCCTACAAAAATCGCCCAATTTGTTGACAGGTGCCGTGCGAATCTACCTCATTCACCTATCATCGACATTTTATTCAAGAGAGACTATCTGTTGTCTGATGCTATTTAACGAGTACCAGTGTTTCTTATGGAAGCTAAAGAATCGTCGAAATCCTGCTGAAAACATTCTGCACACTTTTCTAAACTAACAGCAACTGCTATGAAATTACGTGACTTGGATGAAATAACATTAATAGACATGATTTTCTACAAATAATTTAAAGATTGTACGTTACCAGTTTATGAACATCAAGGAACAAAAAGGCAAGGTCACCAGTACGAAACGTACCTGTAAAATAAAAACAAAAACAAATTACAAGTTTGTCGCATGAATTACGTGGACAGTAGGATTAAGTTGCCTTACTTCTACTGAGAAACAATCAAATTATCTCTTATATTCCATCCTTTACAGATCAGCACAACCACCAAATTTCGCACATGACACCTCACTGAATGAATGCACCAGTAAATCTGCCCAACTGTGACATTTCTAATGTGAGCAATGAGAACTTTCCTCAATGTACACGCACTTTGGTTGACTGTTCTCTACATGTTTCCCAGCTGTTGTTCGTCAATCGAATGACAAAATAATTAGAATAAAAATTGATAATGTGACATATCCAAATAAAGCAACAGTTGTATACTGTATAGTTGAAGAATCATTATTTTACAGTGAACATTTGAAGCTAATTGGGAAAGATTGAGCCAATACATATCCACTAAAAGCCAAGAAATAGAAAGAGTCCTAATACATCCGCTTAGTAATACAGATGTAAACAAACTGCTGACATGAAAAAAATGTTCAAATGTTTGTTAAGCTTATGGGACTTAACTACGGGGTCATCACTCCCTAAACTTACAAACTACTTACGAACTAGCTAACACTAAGGACGGCACAAATATCCATGCCCGAGGGGGGATTCGAACCCCCGACCGTAGTGGCTGACATCAAAAGGTGCCGTTTTTACAAACTTCATAAAGTTGCAACTTTAAGCAAGCCACGAATGTGAAGTTGACTTAATGAGAGTTATACTATATGCCGAAATATTTTTTATTTAACCTCAATATTTAATCGAATAATTCTAACCAGCAAGAAACACATGTTTTATTTGTTTAAGAAAGCATTGTCGTTCACTTAACAGACGACACTATCGCATAATTTACAATTAAAAAAAATAGAAAAAAAAGCATTCATAAAATGCTAAAAAAAATTCAGTAAAATACAGGTATATCGGCTTTCATTTTCAATTCTGAAATAATTCTGCGAAAAACATGTTATAAATGTCAGATGGCTACATTGTACAGCGTAAGTAGGAATTCTCAAATAAGATATTCACCTACGTGCACATAATTGTAGTATTCGTGTACATATTTTGGTATGGCATGGGAACATTTTGGCGCTTTATTGTGATAAAAAGATACAGCAGCAGGTGACGGGGAAATGGAAATGAGTTAGTTCCAATGGGAGAGAAAGGGAGAGCAGACAATCATGGTGAAAAAAAGAAAGTAGCAGTAAAAACGATAAAAGGATAACGTTCGTTGCTCTGGGAGTAAAGGAGAGGATAAACAATAGAAGTAGAGATACATGAGTGGAGACCATAGACAGGATTTGGGGGTTTGCCCTACCAGCACGTCGAACTTTAACAAGAAAAGTTTTGTCCATATTCTTTCACTTTATCCCACTCCTGTACTCACATGTTAAAAAAATTTATCCGTCGAGTGCCTACAAGCCCGACAAATCCATTTGCAAGGAAATGTATATAGAGTACACAATGTTGACTGAAGAGATAGACAACAGACTGTGAGAAACAAGTAGACTGACGAGCTCAGACAGAAAGACTGCTATACAAACAATAGCAGATAGTCAGTGAAGAAGCGAAGGCAGTGTGAGGTAAGAACGAGAGATACCGATGAAGACCAGCGGCGTCTCCTGGCTTGGAATTGAGGCATTGTAAGAGAAAGAAATTCTATTACGCTTTACACTTTAGCCGTCTTCTTGTCAAATTCAGAGGAAACTCATTTGTGAGTCTAAATAGCATTCAATGTAAGGAAACTCCCAGTGACATGGCAGTAAACGCGAAACCAATACCCGAGTCGAGCCCGAAAATTACTGCGTAAAATGGTATGAGAAGGGAAGACACACTTATAACACAGATAAAAGAACGCGGCGACGTTTTCATTCTTTGAGACATGTATCATGAAAGACTACTTTAATCAAGAAAACCTCTTGTCGAGTAGGTACCTCAATACATACAACACAAGTAAAGAAATAAAAACATGCATAGTCACCGAAGTTATGCAACACTGGGACAAACGATTATTGTTCGTAAGTGTAAAATTTAGACCTACAGTAGGATTACATTAGACTACGAAAATCAATTGTATTTGGTGGCGAAATAGATAGTTTCTTCCCCCCCCCCCCTCTCTCTCTCTCTCTTTCGTACTTTCACGTGAGTGTCAAATGAACATTGAAAACATTGAGACACGTTCATGTGGAGTGTTTCATTAACTCATGTATCTTACTCTTTTTATGTGTGTTTATCACTGAGGCCCGTCGGATAAACTCCGGCAGTAATGAATGATACCACTCATAATATGATATGCCACAGTGATGTATTTCTATACTGTCCAATGGGTTTCGTTTTTTTTTTTTTTTTTTTTTTTTTTTTTTTTAATTCCTTTTGGAGAATGGTTAAGTTCAATTATATTTTCAATTTCTTTTTCATTTAACAGGCCCCTTTATTAAATGGAGTGTGTCCAAATGTATTGACGCTATCCGCTGCTGGCGCAGTATGACTCATTTGGTAATCAACTGCCTTGTGTTAGTAACTTCAGCTGGCGTCGTCTGCTCTGAGAGGACTATTCTGCTAACATTATGGCGCTTATATTCTCCGCAGAGAGTAGGGCTACCAACTTAAAGAACGGCAGCCAAACAGTAGTTCGGATTATCAGAGAGGTTCTAACCTCCCTCTGTGTCCTGGTAGTAAAAGGATTGGACATCTATACTTCGGCATCGTCGGTATCACGTGATTACCGTTGGCGCCCTCTATGCTCTCTATAAATGCGAGAGGCCCTCCAGCCACATTGGCAGTAGCCGGAAGACCTCAGACGTTATCGCCTGCAGATGAAGACGAAGCTTCAGGAAGGAGAAGTTTTATGCATGAACCACGTCCTCTTAGCCAGGAAATTTTATCTAAAGAAAACGCCGGCCATGAAAGTTTACATTGTATGTTAAAACGCCTCTACGGGGAGGAAATCTCAGTTTTCGTTCGGAGATTGAAGGGACTACGTAAGAAGAAAGGACAACAACTGTGTTCGCTCACTATCCTATTACGCTGTGGTGATGTTACGACAGTGCCAAAATTTCTGAAGGTGAGTAGAGTTTTCGCTCGGCGCAAGCGATCTGTATTTACAACCGCATGGAACTAGCGATGCTACGGGAGCGCATTCAACAGACGCGGCGAGAATTGGCGGCAACTGACAGTAAGCTGTTATACCTCCATTTATAAATTAGTAATGTAATGCAGTGTGGTGAATGGAACAAGGTAGATGGACTAACGTTTAGGGCCCTGGAACTCAGTGCAGAAGTGTCAACTAATAGGCAGGAGAGGAAGTTCGACTGTTTTCAGAAAGACATAATGGAAATATCAGTCGTTGACAATTCCAGAACGATTGTTAATTTGTCGGAGAGAGAATTAACCGAAGATGAAAGTTCAGTTTTATCGAAAGGTGGTAACTGCAGTGACGCCACTTAAGGTCCCCACGGAGGACATCATAGCAAATGTTGAAGCAGGAATCCGTCTGCTACCTTCACAGTCTGCTGGACTGCCAGAATATTACGCCAAGCTAAACCACCTAGTAGCCATCTCACTCAAGCGGAAAGGAAGTCGCCGAGGTAGATAAATGAGGACAAGAGCAATTTAGTACTAGCGGCTGATAAAGGAAATGCCACCGTCGTGATGAAGTACGAAGATTATCATTAAAAGCTTACTGATCTTTTCAATCCCATTACTCACAAAAAGCTACAGAAGAATCCAACAACAAAAGTTTTCAGAACTACCAATCAACTGGTAAAACAGTCGTCTCTTCCTGCGGACGATAAAGAGCAACTCTGCACAACAGAAGCTTACCCATCAAGATTATGTGGCCTGTCGAAGATACATAAACCTTTCCTTTAAGGCCGTTTGTGTCATATGATCGACTACCCATGAGGTGGCCAGGTATCTCGCCTCTATATTCTAGCCGTGTATTGGTAAAACTAACAACAACATAAAGAACTCTGTGCGTTTTATTGAAATACTAAGGGAGATCAACGTCATCCCTGGTGATATTCTTGTGAGTTTTGATGTAGTGTCCTTGTTTACCACGGTCCCTGTAAACGAAGCTATTTTATACATAGTGGATATGTTTCCATCTCACATAGTGGCCTTATTCAGACACTGTTTGACTACAACGTACTTCCAATACAATAACGAGTTTTATGACTAAATTGACGGGGGGCTATGGGCAGCCCTCTTAGTCCAGCTGTTGCCAATTTATTTACGGAGTTTTTCGAATAGCGAGCACTGCAGACATCCAGATTGAAACCAGCTAAGTGGTACCACTATGTGGCCGACATCTTCGTAGTATGGACTCACGGTGAAGAAAAGCTTGGTGGCTTCTTGATACATCTAAATGGTATTAATGCCAAGGTACAATTCACTATGGAGAAGGAGAGAAATGTTCAACTTAACTTTCTCGTTGTTTCAGTAATCAAACGTGGAGACAGGACTCAGGAGCACTAGGTGTACAGAAAGAACACTCACACTGATAGATACCTCCAAAAGGAGTCGAACCACCATCCAAGACAAAAAAAAGAGGTGTCATGAAAACCTTGGTGAACACAGCCAACGCGATCTCTGAGCCAACTTATTTGCAGAAGGATTAAAACACTTACGCTCGGCCGTCAAGAAGAATGGATATGCCAACAAGGAGATTGATCGAGCACTCCGTCAAAAAAGGCAGGAATCCATAAGTACTGTTGAACATCGGCAATCGCCTGGAAACGTTTTCCTCACTTTCATCTGCAAAATCACAGATCGAATCGGCAAAGTTCTGGCCAAGCATGGGGTACAAACGATCTTCAGACACACAAAGAAGATCAAAGATTGGCAAAAGATGCACGTCACCTCCTGGCAACACCCAAGGTATATATAAAATTCCATGTAGTTGTGGTCAGGTACATATTGGTACAACGAAAATAAGTGTCAACACCCGTTTAACGGAACATAAAACGAACTGTTGCCTGGGACACGCCGAAAAATCTGCCGTTGCAGAACATATTTTCCAAGAT
Source organism: Locusta migratoria (assembly GCA_026315105.1). Lineage (NCBI taxonomy): Eukaryota > Metazoa > Arthropoda > Insecta > Orthoptera > Acrididae > Locusta > Locusta migratoria. The sequence continues at coordinate 225,224,345 of CM048747.1, read as the reverse complement.
AGAAATCATGAAAAAAATTAATGAGACGAGCGTATTAGATCGAATATCGCAGTATTTATTATGCACGCACTTATAGGGAAGCCATTGAGATTCAAAAACACCAGAACAATTTGAATAAAAAAGAAGAATGCTTAAAGTTAGACAAAATATGGATGTCGACGATACGCTAACAAAACGACAATCGATTAAAAATAACCGGCCGCGGTGGCCGAGGGGACTGAGGCGCTCCAGTCACGGTCTGCACGGCCACTACGGTCGGGAGTTCAAATCCCGCCTCGGTCATGGATATTTGTGCCGTCCTTAGTGTTGGCTAGTTTGTAAGTAGTTTGTAAGTTTAGGGACTGATGACCCCGTAGTTAAGTCCCATAAGCTAGACAAACATTTGATTAAAAATAATCGAGAATGACAACATCCAGAGATAACCACATAGTCGGTAACACGTGATTACCGTTGGCGCCCTCTAGAGCCCCTTGGCAGTAGCCCATTGGCAGTAGCCGGAAGACCTCAGACGATGTCGCCCGCAGATGGAGACGAAACATCAGGAATAAGAAGTCTTACGCATGGAACACGGCCTCTCAGCCCGGAAGTTTTGTCTAAACTTCCATATATATTAATCTGAAACCATTTTTCCTGTTTTTCCTCATAACCACTAAAAATTGTTTCCAATCGTCTATGTACTCTTGCGGCTGCAGCACGCGGCAGTTAGACATCGCTAAAATTATTTACATTTCCCTTTACATGTCCATTACTCACTTTATAATGGCTGCATTGTTTACTAAACCTTTTAAAGATTCGTTTCGATCGAAGCATCGCTTCTCCTAAAATGCACTACACACGTTTCACATAAAACAAAGTATCCAAACCGAAACATACAAACACACAGGGCACAGCTTTTGATAATAAGCTATTCACTGATCGCAAGCGAGACCAGAGACATACATGACAGCGTTCTCGTCGTTTTGATCGAAGGTTTGCTTGCCAAACGCACATAAAATTTACGAATGTCAAACTAAGGCCACAAAAAAGTTGCGACAGGTAACCTAGCCTAAAACACCAAACAACGTAAATACTTTTTTCATCACTTTGCACGCAGTTTCCAAAATGAAACTTTGGTAAATAGTTGTCAATAGACTACATTACTAAACACATCTAAAAACGAAAATTTTGGTCACTTTTGAAATACCCCCTTATAAAAGAAAGGAAGGTCAATTTCAGACTAACCATGTTTCTTTACTACAGTATTGTGCTGATTTTAATCACAATTGTCTTTCTTATTCCAAGTAGTTTTGCTTGTACCAACTAACATACAGCTTCGATAATAAAATCTGTTTATCACTGACGCAAAGTGAATCTCATACAAATACTTACAAAAATCGGTGACAAATGCCTTCCCAGTAGACCACATTTTGGCTGGATACTTGTTTGATACTGTTGAGGTAGGGTGTGGTATGCCATTAACAATCTTTTCTTTTCTGTTAAGACAGTTATGGTAAAGGAGTGTGTTATAGATTTTGCAAAAGACGTGAGCAACACAATCGGCAACAGTACGCTGGCTGTCGCTTAGGTCTATTTATTTAGGTATGACGCACATATCAACAACTAAAATTACTATATACACGCACTACAACAAATGCCGGAGTCCCCAGTTTGCTGGCTTCCCTTTTTCAGTGTTAGGGCATCCCCTGAGATTGTAACCTCTTTCGTTAGCCTAGTGACGAGGAAGTTGAGATGAGGTATTATCCTAGATCACGCTCCTTACATTATCTGAGGCATTATCAAGCAACATCACAAAGATAATGTACTTTATGCTGATTAAGAATCACAATGTAATGTTCTCGTTTTATTAAGTCGTTGGCACACGACCCGCACACAGTGACGAAACGCCAATGATGAAGACGATGACAATGGTAGGGATAGACAGGAGAAAGAGCCAACGGGAGAAAGGATAGAAAGGATAGAATAAATAAAAAATGGGGTGGTGTGTTTATTGCTGTTACAAACGGTTTATCCTGCATCGAAATTGAGACAGATACTTCCTATGAGTTGGTCTGGGTAGAAGTTATACCTGACAACCGGAATAAATTAATAATTGGATCTTTTTATCGGCCCCCTGACTCAGACGATGCGGTTGCCGAAATATTCGAAGAAAGCTTGAATCACATTTCAAATAGGTATCCGAAGCATCTGTTATAATCGGTGGCGACTTTAATTTACCCTCGATATGTTGGCATAATTACGTATTCAAAACCGGCGGCAAATATAAAACATCGTCCGAACTAGTTCTGAATGCTTTTTCTGAAAACTACTTCGAACAGTTAGTTCATGAACCCACTAGAATAGTAAGTGGTTGCGAAAATACCCTTGATCCCCTAACAACAAATAATCCGGAGATAGTAAAGAGCATCAAAACAAATACAGGGATTAGCGAACATCGAGTTGTAGTAGCGAGAAAAAATGTCGAAATTCCCAAATGCACAAAAAATAAACGAAAAATATATCTATTCAATACAGCAGATAAAAATTCGCTTCACGCTTTCCTGAGTGATAATCTCCAGTCTTTCAAAACTAAAAATGCGAGTGTAGATCAGTTGTGGCTTACTTGCAAAGACATAATATCAGTAGCAATCGAGACATTTATACCAAATAAATTAATAAAAGAGGGGGCCGACCCCCCGTGGTACACAAAACAGGTCAGGTCACTGTTGCAGAAACAAAGAAAAACGCATGCAAACTTTAAAAAGACACAGAATCCACAAGACTGGAAATCTTTTACTGAAACACGAAACCTAGCGCGGACATAAATGCGAGAAGCCTGTAGTAGTTACCACAACGAAATCCTGTCTCGTAATCTTGCAGAAAATCCAAAGAAATTCTGGTCATATGTGAAGTACACTAGCGGCAAAACGCAAATAATACCTTCACTACGCAATAGCAATGGTAATAGTACCGACGACAGTACTGCTAAGGCATAATTACTAAACACAGCTTTCCGAAATTCGTTCACCAAAGAAGACGAAGTGAACACTCCAGTATTCAATCCAAGAACAGATGCCAGCATGCGAAACTTAGAAGTAGATGTTCCTGGAGTAGTAAAACAACTTAAGTCACTAAACAAAAACAAATCTTCCGGGCCGGATTGTATACCAACTTGATTCCTCTCAGAGTATGCTGATGCAATTGCTCCGTACTTAGCTATAATTTACAACCGATCACTCAGCGAAAGATCTGTAGCCAAAGACTGGAAAGTTGCCCAAGTTACTCCAATATTCAAGAAAGGCAATAGGAGTGATCCCCAAAATTACAGGCCAATCTAATTGACGTCGATTTGCAGTAGGATTTTGGAACATATACTTTGTTCGAATATTATGAACTACCTCGAAGAGAACGACCTATGAACCAATAGTCAAGACGGATTCAGAAAGTATCGCTCTTGCGAAACACAGCTTGCCCTTTATTCACATGAAGTGTTAAGTGCCATCGACAAGGGATCTCAAATCGATTCCATATTTCTGGATTTCCGGAAGGCTTTTGATACTGTACCCCACAAGCGGCTTCTAATGAAATTGCGTGCTTATGGAATATCTTCCCAATTGTGCGATTGGATTCACGATTTCCTATCAGAAAGGACACAGTTCGTTGTAATTGACGGTAAGTCATCGAGTAAAACAGAAGTGATATCTGGCGTTCCACAGGGAAGCGTTATAGGTCCCCTACTCTTTCTCGTGTTTATAAACGATTTAGGAGACAATCTGAATAGCTCCCTTAGACTGTTCGCGGATGATGCTGTCGTTTATCAGTTAGTGAAGTAAACAGAGGATCAAAAGCAACTGCAAAACGATTTAGAAAAATTTCTGCAAGGTGCGAAAATTGGCAATTGACACTAAATAAAGAAAAGTGTGAAGTAATACACATGACCACTAAAAAATCCACTGAACTTCAATTACGCGATAAATCAGTCAAACAATAAGGTAGTAAATTCTACCATATACCTAGGGGTTACAATTACGAACAACTCTGACTGGAGAGAACACATAGAAAATATTGTGGGGAAGGCGAATCAAAGGTTACGTTTCATTGGCAGAAGGCTTCGAAGATGCACCAGCTCCACCAAAGAGGCTGCCTACATCACACTTGTGCGTCCTCTCCTGGAGTACTGTTGCCCCTTGTGGGACTCTCACCAGGTGGGGCTGACGGAAGATATTGAGAAGGTTCAGAGAAGGGCAGCTCGTTTTGCTTTATCACGTTACGGGGGGGGGGGGGGGTAAGCGTCACGGAAATGTTGCACGAATTGGGGTGGAAATCATTAAAAGAAAGACGTTATTCATTGCGGCGTGATCTGTTTGCGAAGTTTCAATCACCGACTTTTACTTCTGAATGTGAAAATATTTTGCTAGCACCCACCTACTTAGGGAGACATGACCATCCCAATAAAATAAGAGAAATCAGATCGAAAACGGAACTATTTAGGTGTTCTTTCTTCCCGCTGCGCTATTAGAGAATGGAACGGTAGAGAAAAGTTATGAAAGTGGTTAATGAACCCTCTGCCAGGCGCTTAAATGTGATTTGCAGAGTATCTATGTAGATGTATGTAGATGTAGATGAGAAAAGGGAGACACTGGGAGAAAGTCATATATAGACAGAGGCAGTTAAAGGGAGAAGTTGTGTATAAATGAAAGAGACTAGGTAACATGATTAACATGTTATGCGTTGAAAGAGCATGAATATGTACGCATTCCAAAATTTTTGGTGAGGATACGGAATGAGGAGTAAGTCAGCTTATCTCCCACTTTTCTGTCAGAATTAAACGGAGACACATTTCGCCTTTCAGAGTTCCGACAGCAGTGTTTTTCAGTTGGTTAAAATAAGAGAGTAATAATCGGTATATGTTCAGAGATTCTGATGACTGCGGACTATGGGAAGAGCGACCCGCGTGACTGCGCAGAAAAGAGAGGTCCCCAGACACTGCTGCCACCACTGACAACAAGGAAGGGACCGGCGCCACTGCGTCATCTCTTCAGATGAATCTCGGGCCCGCATTAGGCGTTACGATGGACGCATGTGCAGGCTGAGGGAAGAACGACGTTGGTAAATTGCGTTCATCACCGTTCCTGCTGGTACATCTATTGTCGCAATTGTGTGGCTTAGCGAGGGCTACACAAAACGACTACCTTTCGTAATTTGGACATCAGACGTTACACTGTTAAAGGGAGCATCACGGTCGTATGTAACATTATCAAGCGGGTCGAAGGCCTGTACCCAGATGCTCGCTGATCAATACGGTGTGGTGACATAAAAGAAAACGAAAGCAGAAGTTTTAAATTTCGTATTTAACAAAACGTTATTTGCAACTTGGACAAAGACCAGACAGCAGTCATTAGATTTGAAGAACATGAAAGGACAGCATTTGTTTGTATGGGAATGAGTCAGGGTTATGGCCTTTCTCTAATGTTATTAAATTTTTACAATGAGCGAGCTGTGAAGGAAAACAAGGAAGAATGTGGAGAAGGGATTATAGTTCAGAGTGAAGAAATAAAAAATAAAATAAAATAAATAAATAAAAAAAAAAAAAAAAAAAAAAAAAAAAAAAAAAAAAACACATTGCGTTTTCTGATGACATTGTAATTCTGTTAGGGACAGCAAAGGACCTGGAAAAGCAAATGAACACAATGTATAGTGTGTTCAAAGAAGCGTATAAAATGAACATTAACAAGTGCAAAACAAGGGTAATGGAAAGCAGTCTACGAAAATCAGGTAATATTGAAGCAATTAGTTTAGGTAATGAAACAACAAAGGTAATAGACAAGTTTTGTTACTTGGGCTGTAAACTAACATACAATAGTCGCAGTACATACGATACAATGGCAATGGGAAGAAAAGCGTTTTTGAGGCTAGAGAATGTTAATTCAAGAGTATGGAAGTGTTTTCTGAAGGCACTTATGTGGAGTTTTGCCCTATACGGTAGTGAAACCTGCAGAAAGGAAGGAGATAGAGGCTTTTGAAATGTGTTACTACAGATCGATGCTGACGATTAGGTGGGTACATCGCGTAACTAATGAAGTGGTGCTGAACAAAATTGGGGAGAAAAGACATTTTTGGCATACCTTGTCTAAAGCAAGGGATCGATTGGTAGGACACATTATTAGACAAGAAGAAATCAAGAACTTAGCATTGGAAGGAAGTGTCTGGAGGAAAGATGGCAGAGAAAGGCCAAGTGACGAATACAGTAATCAGATTCAAAGGGATGTGGGTTGCCATTCTTATGAGATGAAGAGGCTTGCTCAGGGTAGAATAGGGTATAGAGCTGCATCAAACCAGTATTTGGAATGAGGACCACACCAACAAGAATTCTTTCACGCTGGGCGATCACACAAACATATCCACTTTTTCATTATAAAACGCCTGTTCCAAAGGAACAGGCATTCGTGATGATCCGCAATCATTTATGAAATTAATAATCAATTATTTATTCTCTATTTGCGAAATATTTCTACTGTAATCGCGTTTCTGAAGGTTGTCTTATTTGGTGACAAATGAAAACTTTGCCGGATCGGGACTCGAACCAAGGTCTCCCGCTTATGGCTTCTCAGACACCCGAGTTCAAGACCATGTCTGCCATAAATTTATAGTTGAACCAAATAATAAACCACCTTTAGAAACGCAGTTAATGTCACCAGAATTAATAAATTGCCAATGAATAATTGATTAATCCCTTCTTTCAACCATCGCACCAAGTCCCAAATGGATAACTTTAGAGTGGGCATCATTGGTGTAAAAAAATAACGATGTAAACGGGTCCGATTGGAATCCGAATTCGGTGTTACGAGTACTCTATGGCAATGGTCCCATGTAGCTAGCTTGCATTGATCGCGGGAGGTATCGTCTTTGAGTGACTAGTAGTGTACATTACAGCTTAGAGAGGATCTCTAATTGCCATGCGGAATGGCAACTGGCTCTTAAAGCAGACAAATGTAAGGTGACGCAGATAATTAGGAAAATCAATCCCACAATGTTCCAATACAGTACAAGTAGTATATTTGACATAGTTGCGTCGACTGAATATGTAGGGTAATTTGTTTCATTGCGATACGAAATGCAACGAGTATGCAACGAAAGTCTTGAGGAAGGCGGATGATTGACTTCGGTTTATTAGGAGAATTTTCGCGGGATGTGGTTCATCAATAAATAAGATGACTATAGATCCCTACCAGATCTGTTTAAAGAATGCTGCAGAAGCAATTCAGAGGCGGGTTGCTAGAGTGAAGGCGACAATCTTTCCGAAGAAAACTACTGACGGAATTTGGAGAACCGGCGTTTGAACCTGATTACACAACAATTCTACTGCCGCCACCTTACATTTCGCGTAAGGACTACAAAACTAAGATATTAGGGCTCGTACAGAGGCATATACACTCATGGCAATTAAAATTGTTACACCACGAAGATGACGTGCTACAGACGCGAAATTTAACCGACAGGAAGAAGATGCTGTGATATGTAAATGATTAGCTTTTCAGAGAATTCAAACAAAGTTGGCACCGTGGCGACACCTACAACGTGCTGACATGAGGAAAGTTTCCAACCGATTTCTCATTCACAAACAGTAGTTGACCGGCGTTGCCATGTGAAACGTTGTTGTGATGCCTCGTGTAAGGAGGAGAAATGCATACCATCATGTTTCCGACTTGATAAACGTCGGATCGTAGACTTTCGCGATTGCGGTTTATCGTAACGTATCGTTTGCAGAATATGGAACCATCCATCTGCACGAACAGTTAGACGACGTTTGTAGCAGCATAGACTATCAGCTCGGAGACCATGGCTGCGACTATCCTTGACGCTGCATCACAGACAGGATCGCCTGCGATGATGTACGCAACGACAAACCTGGGTGCACGAATGGCAAAACGTCATTTTTTTTATGAATGCAGGTTCTGTTTACAGCATCACGATTTTCGCATCCGTGTTTGGCGACGTCGTGGTGAACGCACATTTGAAGCGTGTATTCGTCATGGCCATAATGACGTATCATCCGGCGTGTGGTATGAAGTGCCTTTGGTTACACGTCTCGGTCACCTCTTGTTCGCATCGACGGCACTTTGAACAGTGGTAGTTACATTTCAGGTGTGTTACGACCCGTGGCCCTACCCTTCATTCGTTTCCTGCGAAACCCTACATTTCAGCAGGATAATGCACGACCGCATATTGCAGGTACTGTAAGGGCCTTTCTGGATACGGAAAAAGCTCTGTTTGACTCAAAGCCCAGACGTATCAAGGCCGTTATTAAGGCCATAGGTGGTTCTTCTGGGTACTGATTTCTCAGGATCTATGCACCCAAATTGCGTGAAAATGTAAAAATGTTCAAATGTTTGTATAGTCTATGGGACTTAACTACGGGGTCATCAGTCCCTAAACTTACAAACTACTTATGAACTAGCTAATTCTAAGGACGGCACAAATATCCATGCCCGAGGGGGGATTCGGACCCCCGTCCGTAGTGGCCGTGCAGACCGTGACTGGAGCGCCTCAGTCCCCTCGGCCACCGCGGCCGGCCGTGAAAATGTAATCACATGTCAGTTCCAGTATAATATATTTGTCCAATGAATACCCATTTATCATCTGCATTTCTTCTTAGTGTAGCAATTTTAATGGCAGCAGTGTAGGTACTGTCGGTCTATTTGAGAGTGGAACAAACAAAGAAAGAAGGAAAACTAGGCATTAACATCCATTCGACAGCGTGGTCATTAGAGACGAGGACAGGAACAGAAAGATAAATGACTTGAAGTGGTAGGAGGTACCTATCGCCACGCATCATATGACGGCTCGGAAAAAACTGCTTCAAACAGGCACCCATGGAATAATGAATGCTGTGTTCGGTGATCATTATACCCCACCGAGCGAAGTAGCGCATTATTATCACACTGCACTCCCATTCGTCCAAACCTGCTCCAGCCATCCGGGTTACGTTTTCAGTGACGTCCCTCAAACAAGGCAAATGCCGGGATGGTCTTTTCCAAAAGGCACGGCGGATTTCCTTAACCATCCCCAACAATAACTATCCGAGTGTTTCCTCAATTTTCTAAAGACCACGATGTCCACGGGACCTTAAATACTAATATTCCTTCTTTCCCTTCTTATACTGAATTAGTAATTTTCTTTTATCGAAACTGCCACTGAGGCTGACATCTATCGCTACATGGCTCATTTATTGCACTTTGGTTTACGAGTACATGATTCAGTAGCAGTCATAGTTACAAGACACTACTATGCAACGAGTAGTTATTATGCACTTGAGGCTACAGATTATTTAGGATATCGTTGGTCAAGGTAAATCCTAGTTCTATGTACGCTTTCCAGCTCAGTTCTGGTTTTCGGAAATTTCCGAATTTTGATTGTAGTTTAATTTTGTAGACAATGTAAACTTATTCTTGTTTCTTCTTTGTATTTGGTCTCCTTTGCTTTTAGCACGCCATTTTTATAAAAATTACGTGTTTCCGGATCTTTGGAAAGAAGTGTATTTGAAAATAGTGACAGCAAGTGGCAATAGGAGTGGTACAAAAAACGCATGAAGGTGGCGTCATGAAAACGTGACCACTGAAAGTAGTTTGAAATAAAGCGAAACGCGTCTGGTCTAAATTTGGTATAAGCGGTGGTCGGAAACATGTACATATCATGTCACACAACTAACTGAAGAATTTGAGACAGCAATGAAAAACATAAGGCAAAACAAGGCCCCTGAAGTAAACGACAGTCCCTCTGAACTACTGATATCCTTTAGAGAGGCAGTCGTAACAGAACTACTCCACCTACAGTGTCAGATGTATGAGGAAGTGAAATACCCTATGACTACAAGAAAGCTGGGGCACAGAGGTGTGATATTAACAGAACTGTCAATTTAACGAGTCATGGCTGAAAATTATAAAAATATTTTACAGGATAATAATGAAATGCTAGAAGAGGTCCTCAAGAGAGAAATTTTAAGACATAGGTTAAGGAAGGCCGGACCTAAATTTACATCTTTAGTAAATTGGAAGAAAGCTGTTTTCAATGTTTATTGTTATAGAATCTGAAGTTAGTAAAGGTAAAATATAGGGTTCGAGAGTTATTTACAGCTTGTAGAGATTGCAGGCAGCAGGAGTCGAAGGGCATGTAAAGAACGCAGTTGTTGGGTAGGTAGTTATACAGTGATGTAGCGTTTCCTGTTTGTTATTCAATCTCTACAATGAGCCATCTGTGAAGGAAAGCAAAGAAGAATATTCAGAGCGAATTGATGTTCAGACAGAAATAGGAACATAGAGGTTTGCCGATGACACTATAATTCTTCAGGTGACGGAGAGGGACCCGGATGATCAGTTTAACCCTTTCAGTCCCACAATATGAAATCAGCTTTCGAAAAATTAAAATGCAGTGTTATCTGTATTAATACAGTGTAGTAATCATCACAATATGTATTTAAAAATTTCTTGCGGGACTATTGATTTTTATGTCATGTATTTCATGCACAACAAAGACGTTTGTATCGAGATATTACTTCGACTTCATTTTGTTGATAGTTAACACTGCTAGATCGATAATACTAGAATAATCTTCGGCACAGCACCAAAGACAAGACAATTCACAGCTGGAATAAAATAAAAGAAACCCCACTTACGCTCACACTCTCAGCCACGTACAGAGGACAACGCAAGACAACCACCAAGATGAACAGATTAATGCCTCAGAAGTGGCTACACGCCGTACCAAGCGGCAAAATGTCGTACTAGAAGCCTGTTGTTCATCAACAAATACGCAACTTTAAGGATTGGCGGACAAAATACGGTATAAATAAACTTTTAATACGTTGTTGTCCAGGAATAACACTGGGAATGAAATGGTTAAAGAAATAGACAGTGACCTGAAAGGAGGATATTAGGAGATGGTTAGCGAATTAATTACGAAAATGTAACAAGAAAAATAGATGAGATTTGTTATTCAAGTAACAAAATAATTTTTGATGACGGAAGTAGAGAGGATATAAAATTTGAAATGATATTGGCAAGAAGAGCAATTTTCTGACATTTTAGATGTAACAGAAGACATTTATCTGGAGCGTAGTATTGTACGAAAGAGAAACGTCGACGATAGACTCTTCGGAGAAATAGAGGACACAATCGTGTGAAACTGGATACTACGGAAGGGCGCTAAGTTTGAGAGAGGAAGATCGCAAAACTAATGAGGTGGTAATGAACAAATCAGCAGGTGGAAAAATATATGACATAAATGGACTAAAAGTAATTTTCGGCTGATACGAAACATTCTGATATATGCATCGGAAATTTGGGTGACAAAGAAAAGAGATAGGAGCAAAATACACACAGGAAAAATGAAATTTCTACGATACATAATAGGGGTAACAAGAGGAGACAGGATGAGGAATGAGAAGATTAGAAAAATGTGAGAGAGGAGTCCTTACAGTATAGGATAGAGAGATCAAGACTGCAGTGGTATAGCCATTTAAAAAAAATGGAGGAGAAGAGGATCACCAGGAAAATACATGAAATGCGGATACAGAAGAAGCGACCTAGAGGAATGCGAAGTGATAGATGGTTGAAAGGAGTGGAGGATTGTGTCTGGAAGAGAGAAGACGACTGGGCCAGAGTGAAAACAGAGAGATGGTGGGAGGACAGAACGAAGTGGCGAGGCCTGTGTTCCAAACAGACACAGCCTGTGGCTGGAAACTGTGCAATATGATGATGATGAACCATTCTATGACATTGATGTATAGAGTAATTATTACTGAATGGAAATTTGATAAGGGATGCGTGGTTTTACTTCTGTATAGAGTAATTATTAATGGATGGAAATTTGATAAGGGGTGCGTGGTTTTACTTCTGGACCTTGATAAAAATTTTCAAAACTATCCGGACCCCATCCAAGATTACTTGCCTACTTCTGGTTTAGATAATGTGCCCATGGAAATCGAATAACGCACCCGATATCTTAGCGGCAGAAGTTTTCCAAACGAGTCGTGATTTGCGTTTACGCGAATTACTGGTGCAGATGACTAATACTGAAGTTCTGTACAATTGCAACCCGCTTGTTTCAGAATTATTGTACACTACGGATTTGTCTATAGCAGACAAAACGCTGGGATTACTGGCGTTGCCACTTCGATTACTGACCACTCCTCGTGTGGATGGGGAATTCCAGATTTGCACAGTGATGTGGTGCTTAGTTTTTAAAAGCCCATCTGCATTTAAACTTACAACATGCCAGGTGCGGTAGCTCGAATACGCGAAGGTTACCGACCCGCCATCTCGCTGGTGTTTATCGGAGATTCCATCGGACGGTCCCGCTGCCCCCGGCCGCTTGTGACGGCAGTAAACGGTCGGACGTACGGCGGTTCGGCGCACAGCGAGGAATAATCTCCGGCGCCAGATGCTGGCGGCACGATTTTAAATGTTTGAGTTATATCGAGAGCGGACAGTGGCTCACAGATCCGACCGCCGGCTAAAGAAAACTTCCTCTGAGGCTCGGCCAAATAGCCCGGCGGTAACTGCCGCTGCCGGCTGGTGGGTGTGCGAGGAACGCGCAGTCCCAGGGCAGGGCAGGGCAGGATCAACAGACTTCCCTGGCCTCTGTCAACAGCTGCGCCCTCGCTCACTGGCGACGCCTTTGTTTGTCCGCCCCCGTCTTCCAGTTGGGTCGTTCTCGTGTCTCTTTCTTAACCCTTAGAGCAGCGGTCGGCAACTGGCCGACCGCGGTCTAGGTCCGGACCGTGGAAGCCCAAAAACTGGAACGCCAGAAGTTCTTTCAAAGTGTAAGTTAGTTAAAAAAACCTTTTTCTCTACAGATAACAACACCGAGCTACAAATGTTCAAATGTTTGTATAGTCTATGGGACTTAACTACGGCCGGCCTCGGTGGCCGAGGAGACTGAGGCGCTTCAGTCACGGTCTGCACGGCCACTACGGTCGGGGGTTCGAATCCCCCCTCGGGCATGGATATCTGTGCCGTCGTAGTTCGTAAGTAGTTTGTAAGTTTAGGGACTGATGACCCCGTAGTTAAGTCCCATAAGCTTAACAAACATTTGATTTGTTAGTAACCTCTTTGGTACGTTTTGGTCGAACGATAGTCATCGTTGGCGTGCAGCGATAGCTACTGGGCGACAATGCTTACGTTGGAACGTTTCTTGTTTGTTGGCCGGTGAGCGCAGGGTTGCCAACGTCAGTGGTTTACCACTGAATCTAGTGGTTTTTTAAAGCCGACGGTGGGAAAAAATTTTCTGTCAGTGGGAGGTGCGAAAGTTCATGGATTTTAATAAAATCGTTTTCTAAAATAAAAAAAAATAAAAATAAAAAAAACAAAAAATAAAAAAGGGGTTGCAGAAGTAATATAATCCTAATTTGAATTATTAATTATTAACGAATATGGCGAATATGGACAGATAAATGACTAGGAAATGTATCACATTATTCGATAAAAAGTAAAATTCTTAAGAGTTCAAAGATATTAACAATGGTATGACTCATTGCTCATTGTTGTAGGCTGTTAGTTCTGTGTTGACTTCTCCAATCACCATGGAGAGGAAGTGTTGTACTTGACACTGACATTGAGTTAATGGTACGTATTTGTAGCTACAGCACTTTATCAGATTTTTCTTGTTGTGAAAATGACTGAACGTTGCAGACACTTAATATGTGACTGTACTTTCACTGTTAACTTTCTTTTTTCTCAGATGTGATTACATTGGAATATAGCTGAAATCTAGATCTTCTGACATAAAATAAAGACAATAGAATGACTGACGCTGACCTTTCCAGACTGGATTACTTTCTGTTTTCAAGTTCAAATATTTGACAATTTGCTGCCTGTAGCCGACAAGCATTGCAATGACTCAAAGTAATTATTGTTTGTTTTTATATATAACATGTTTACTGAAGTGCTTTTGAATAAACTGTATTTTTTTTTTTTTTTTGTATTTCTGTCTAGTGTGTATAAAGATAAGTTAGGTACAAAAAAACGCCTCCTTTAAAATGCATAGTTTCGTCCAAATTTCAAATCAGTCGGTCAAGAAGAAACGAATAGACGATTTTTTTTTTTATTTATTTATTTATTTTTTTTTTTTTTTTTTTTTTTTTTTTTTTTTTTTTTTTTTTTTTTTGAGAACTTCGAAAAGTTCGTCGACCGCAGAGCGAGGCAGCAGCATGTTGGCAGTGCGTCCGTAATCCGCGTTTAGTGGTGGCTAACTTTTGCCCATCGGTCGTTTCGCATATGAGTTTCCGTTGCAATTGCGTATTGAAATGTTTCAGTGTGGACTTGTAGACATTATCGTAGTGGCACGCGGTTATTTAAGCAGTGTATTTAAAGAAAGACTTATTAACATTTGTCGTCCCGTAACAAAGAAAGTTAACAAAGATTAATGTTATGGATCAACCCAGTAATTGTCCGCATCCTATACAGTCATACCATTGGAACAATGATTAAGGATTAATTAAAAAGCAAATAGAAAATAACGGCACCTTTGCCCATCGAGGATTAGGTGGACGCAGCTGTGACGTTACAAAAGTATTCCTCAAATGGATATTTCCATATTATAAAATTTCTTGGCAGATATTAATAAGTTACTTGCAGAAAGATCAAAGACGTTTCAGAAACAGACATGATGTCACAATTTTTAAAATCACACTTTGATGTTTCTCCTGTAGCGGAATGGATGGATGTGGGAGTGAAGTTATTCCAACTTTCAAAGCCGCTACTCCAAATGGAGATAATAGACTTGCAGGAAGACATTTACTTTCAAACGTATAAAAATGTATCCACCGAAGAATTTTGGACTCAACATGTCCCGGAAAAATATGAAAATTGCAAAACATTAGCGATCTACCTGGCTGCTATGTTTGGCTCCACATATATTTGCCAAATTTCACCTTGAAAAATTAATTTCTTGGAGAATAATTATCGCTCACGATTAACGGCCACCCACCTTGAAGACACTACTTGCATCAGCTGTTCTGCACATGAACATAAATTCTGCTCAAGACTCATGTATTTCCCGTGGATTTTTTAAGAGATATGTGCACATTTCGTTGCAATTCATACTTTCTTAGTGAAAATTAGAATAAAAATGGTATGTATAATGCATGTTCTGTTTCTGGACTTTTGAACAAAAGATTGACTATCCATTTTATCTCATACTTTTTTGTGAGTGAAAATAGAAATATATAAATAGCAAATAATAAAAGTTTTTCTTGATTTTTAAAAACATTATTATGTTACATCTGTCACACTTCATATTAGTTTGAAAGTGAAAATTAAGATAAAAAATCATGGAAGGATAAGACTTTTTCTGGATTTTTTATTACAAATTTGCCAGTGTTTTGTATTTCATATTATTTTGTGAGTGAAAATTAAAGTAGAAAAATAATAAGGAACATGAGATTTTAACATCTGGGCCTTGATAAAAAAAAAATTTAAAAGTATCCGGACCCTACTAAGATTACTTGCCGACCTCTGCCTTAGAGTACCAGCAGTTTCTGTCTGAAACCACCATTTCATTAGTTACCTTCGAAAGGACGAGTGGCTTTCGCGTGAAGCCACATATGCTAGTGCAATGCGGAGACATCTAGTGTTACTGGTAAATGTCCAGGAAAACAGTTGGATCAAAGGGTAGTGTAGTAATTTACTCAGAAACTTGATCTTAGGGCCCTATCAGTTTTCACATCAATCTCCACGGGTCCCATCAACCTCATATCCACCTCAATTTCGTTGTCCAATCATCCTCGGGCCCCCATTAGTCTCGGGACGCCAAGCCAGCTTCGATTTTAGCGGTAGCCTTATACTCTCCCTGGCTGTACTCCACTCAACGTGAACCATCCTGCTAAAATCATTTCGATGTGTCTAAAACTTGTATCCATTCTGGAAGTGTGGAACCTGCGACTGTGATGAATTAAAAAATCAGTAAATACAGTAACCAGTCACCTTTTTTACGTATTTATTCACCACGACCGGGTTCGAAATGCTTGGTAGTTCATCATCAGTTGGTATACATTTTTATTGGTTGTTCATAACATTGTGGAACTCGTTTGGCTGTGGCGAGACAGAAAATGATGTGCGAGCTTTGTTTTTGGCACTAAATTACGGTATTTACATGTTTAAATCGTATTCTGAAATGCTAATTACATTTGGTTCGATTCACTTTGCTGTTTGGTAATCGGTGGTTTGGTTTCTTTCACAGGCATTTAAGATGCTTTGAAGTGCTCAAAAGCCGGTCACAGCACACTCTTCACCACAGCACTCGCGTTCCACATGTTTTACAATTACAGAGACATATACAGCTTTTTGTCAAAGATTACAGTTGATGCACTGATGATTTTAAACTAATTTACCAGTTACATTTTCGATAGTTGAGGTGTTTATAAATTTCAATTTACATTATTTCAGTTTTAAGGGATAAAACAAATCACGACTGTAAGAGAATAATGTAAATAGAAATGTATGAACACTTTAGCTACCGAAATAAATAAGTTTAAAATAATATCTGTGCATCAACAGTGATCTTTGACAAATAGCTGCACATATCTCTGTATTGTTTACGCTTGTAACACATGTGGCCTGAAAAAGGAACAAAACCACCAATCATCAAGCAGCAGAGTGAACTAACTGCAAGTAGCGTTTCAGAATACGATGTAAACATGTAAATATCGTAAATTAGTGCAAAGCACAAAGCTCACGCCACATCATTTTCTATCTCACCGTAGAAAAACGAGTTTCTCAGTATTGTGAACAACCAATAAAAATGTATACCACATGATGATGAACTGCTAGGCAGTTAGAAACCGGACATGGTGTACAAATACGTAAAAAAAGGCGACTGGTTGCTGTATTTCCTGATTCCTTCATTAGATGTATCTGTTTCTACGTAAAATCCAATCTATTCTCTTTTACAGATTCTTGAATAAAGTCTGTCCTTTACTATTGCTAAATAGCCGAGTCACATCCAAGTATTTTTGCGCTGAGTCTGGAGACAGATGAAGCTAACTAGCTCAGACTTGTCCTTCAATGGTGTATTTTCAACTACAAGGAAATCTTTATGCAAATAAAGATTTATTAATGCTATGAAAGTGTTTACTATATACTCCACTCTTCAAGAGTTTGAGCCTCATATAGTTACGCGATTCTGATTTTGTTCAACTTCGTTACACCTTTCACTTGATGTTCTGTCATAATCTAAAGTGAAAATATTTTAAGGGAACTTATTAGTTGTAGAAAATTTCAATTGTATCTAGTGTAGGACCAAATATTTCTGTCCTGCCTGCGAGTCACGAAAAGTTACATGGAGTTTCCAGCAACACGTGGAGCTAGCGATAGCCCTCCATCAACAATTTAAGAGGACCACGTTAACACCGACTCCCGGATGCTAGCGTAACGTGTTTACTGCCGGGAGGGATGCTAAAACACTTTGCGAACCTTTTAACTCTGCTTGCGCCTGAAAGCCTCTGTCAATAATCTTCGTGATGTACCAGCAGCGAAGAGGTAAAACAAATATTGACAAGATTAAGGAAACAAAAGCTGTGTACTGAAGTGAATTTTAGACTTTAGGGACGCTTAATTATACGTACGTTGCTTGTTCTCAAGCGTGTATTTACATCTCCAGGAATATAACAACGTGATTGCGTCTTCAAACGTAAAATCTGATGTATCTCTACAACTTCATTTACTGGCTTATATGTCTCATACTCCGTCAAATTCTGAAGGTATCTGGGGCAAATTATACGGAACAAAATGTTGTGCTCAAATTGTACGAGAACTACACAACAGTTATAAGGGTCGAAGGGCATCAAAGTGGTTGGGAAGGGAGTAAGACAGGGTAGTAGCATTTCCCCAATGTTATTCAGTCTGAACATTGAGAAATATGTGAAGTAAAGCAAGGAGAAATTTGGAAAAGGAAATAAAGTTCAGGAAGTAAAAAAAAAAAAAAAATAAATAAATAAATAAAAAAATAAAAAAATTAAAAAAAATATAAAATAAAAAAACTCTGCGGTTTGCTGATGACATTGTACTTCTGTCACAGAAAGTAAAGTATATGGAAGAGCAATTTAACAGAATGGACAGTGTATTGAAAGTAGCGTTTACGATGAACATTAAGAAGAGCTAAATAAAGCTAATGGAATGTAGTCTCAGCAACTCAGGCGATGGGGAAGGAATTCGATTAGGTAATGAGGTAATAGAAGAATTAGATGAGTTTTATTATTTGGCTTGAAAATAACTTCTGATGGTCGTAATAAAGACGATATGAAATGCAGAAAGACTATGGAAGGAAAAGAATTTTTGAAGAAGAGAAATTTCTTGACATTCTATACTAACTTAAATGTTAGAAAATTCGTTCTGAAATTTGGATGGAGTTTGGCATTGTATGGCAGTGAAACGTAGACAATGAAGAGTTGAGTCAAGACGATGATAGATGATTTTAAATGTGGTTCTAGAGACGAATGTTGCATATTAGATTGGTAGATCACATACCTAAGGAGGTGGTACTGAAAAAAATTAGGGAGATAATATATTTTTGGAATTTCTTGACTAAAAGAAGGGATCGACTGGTAGGAAAGTTTTTAGAAATTTGACGTTGTTATTTAGAGATACAGAGTCTTGCGCAGAATACGGTAGCGTTGAGAGATGCATGAAACCAGTCTTAGGATCAAAGACCACAACAACTTTTGTGTCCCAGCCTCGTCGCCGCTTTTGTGTCTCGTTTCCGTCGTAGGTGTCGGTGGCCGAGTTGAAAAACCGACACAGGAATAAGGATGCATGCTTGTGCAGGTACGGAGGTGAGCAGCCAGTGGGACAGCAGAAACTAGAAACACTAGAGTAAATTAGAACGAGATATATATTGCACAGAATTTATACAATACTTAACTTTTACATAGTTCAGTACGGCAGAATGCTGATACATAGTTGAGCTAGAGGCCTGCCTAGTGCCTGTCCGATAGCCAAGTCTTCACTGGTGCCTATCTGATTCCGAAGTGTTAGCTGGTTCCTATCTCAGTCCCAAGTGAACGATGTCGTTCAGTGGTGGCCACGAACGGAGTTGTAGCAGAGGGCGCTCGAGGCTGACGTCGTAAGAACGCTGCGCCGTGCGTGCATGGCGGCGCGCGGCGAAAGTAGGTGGCGCGCACTTTAGACTTGTGCGACACCACAACAACAACACTGGTCTCTTCGCATGCAGCTAATAATTATATACACTTTATGAACATGTGTATTTCACTCACGAGATCTCTTTTGTGTTTTAGCATTTTTGCATGTCGTCTGCAAATGTTTGGTTAAACTGTGCACATTTTGCCTACACATTAGAAGGAGCCACTGTTTAACAAGTATTGAAATCATAGCGCTGCTGCCTCAAAATCAGATACGAAGATGAGGATTTAGTGTGAAGACAGCAGTGTAAACGGGTCCCCATCGAGGAAAAAAAAATCTACGTGCTCTTTTATAGAAACCATTCTAAGATTCTGCTTGTGTGTTTGACGAAAAA
The DNA here is from genome assembly GCA_026315105.1 of Locusta migratoria. Taxonomy (NCBI): domain Eukaryota; kingdom Metazoa; phylum Arthropoda; class Insecta; order Orthoptera; family Acrididae; genus Locusta; species Locusta migratoria. The sequence goes on along the minus strand of CM048747.1, from coordinate 225,204,842 downwards.
CAGAAATGTCAGAGGTGTGCTCTTGAGCTGCCCGCGGGTACTGAGGATGCTTCTGTAGCCTAGCGGACGCGATGTGAACGCATATCGTAATCAATTACTCGCGAACAGCGCCGAAGACTCCGATAATATACGACCGACAGCTGGCGTGTGTTTGTAGCCACGTTAAAAATATTCTTTACGTGGGGGAGTGTGCACTATACCACTACTAGTCAATTACTTTCCTTTTCCACTCCCAAATTGAACGAAGGAAAAAGTGAATGGTCATATAACTCTGTAGGACCCCTAATTTCTCTTATCTTGTCTCTGTGATCATTAAGCGAAATGTAAGTAGGCGGTCGCAAGATCGTTCTACACTAAGCTTCAAATTCCGGTCCTCTAAATTTCCTCAACAGAATTTCTCGAAAAGAACGTCGCCTTTCCCCCAGCGACCCCCATTCGATTTACCGGAGCATTTCCGTCACACTCGCGGATTAATCGAACCCACCAGAAACGAACCTAGCTGCTCGCCTCTGATCTGCTTCTATGTCTTCCTTTAAATTGATCTGTTGCGGGCCACAAACATTTGAGCAATACTCAAGACGTGGTCGTACAAGCGTTTCATACACGGTATCATATACAAATGAAGTACATCTTCCCAAAATTCTCCCAATAAACCGAAGTCGGCTGTCCGCCTTACAGCTGTCCTTACAGTAATTACTACAGTATGACAATGCAATAAATAGTAACGATGAATAGTCTTAAAGACCAATCTTGCCAAGGAATTAATAAGTAATTTCGACTTATAGTGGTTCATCGGATAGAGAGACGACAAAACGTAAATGGAACCAATAAAGTATTTTCATGACATGGTGCAGAAATGAGTAACGCAGCGTCGCAATCTAATACGTTGCATACGTCGACATTCAAAATTATGCCTTTCACGTCGTCGATGAGCAGGCAGATAGAGACGAACAAATATACCGGAATGTTTCGAATAACATGGGGTTTTATTAGATGAAAAAAGTCCGACAGATGGCGTTTCTTCTGATCAGAAAAGCAATGATTAGCATAACAATTTAAGACAAAAAAAGATGAGTTCTTTACAGGAAATGGTCAATATGTTCACCATCATAACTCAACAATAGCTGAAGTCAATAATGTTGTGAACAGCACTGTAAAGCATGTCCGGAGTTACGGTTTGATATTGGCGTCGGATGTTGTCTTTCAGCATCCCTTGAGATGTCGGTCGATCACGTTACACTTTCGACTTCAGCCCCAAAGCCAATAACCGCACGGACTGAGGTCTGGGGTCCTGGGAGGCCAAGCATGACGAAAGTGGTTGCTCAGCACACGATCATTACCATACGACGCGCGCAAGAGATTTTTTAAAACTTTTTTTTGTTCTAATAAAACCTCATGTCATTCCAACCATGTGTGTCAATTTTTACCTCTCTATCTATATTATTCCGTGATTTATTAAGTTTTCAAATTTACACTGACTTTTTGATCACTCGGTGTATAGGAGAATTAACTGTATTTCCGTTGACCTAATGTAATGGTCACAGACACAACACTAACATAAAATAAGAAACAAATAATACATGCATTTTATTAACTAATTACAAGCATACTTTGAAAATAAAGGAACATGAGTTATTATGACACTTCAATCTTTTAAATGTTTTCTTTTTATTAGCAACTTCATGTTTCGTCTGAGATTACTGGTAATCAACCACATTGCCCCAGTCAGTAAGATCATTCTAGAAAAGCCTGTACCGCGATACAGAATGTCTCTCTTTTAGCGTCTGCCACTGGAGTTTCCTGATCATCCCTGTGACCCTATACCTGAGCGTCTAACGAAACATGCTGCTGTCCGTTGGATCTTCTGTACGTCTTCTGTCAACCCTACCTGGTCAATCGAGGCTCACGCTATTTGCATCTGTCGGTACCCCAGTGCCAGAGCGCAGTCCCCAAACAAGGTTTTTCTCCAGGACATCAAACGTTCTACTGCATCGATGGTGTAGAGCTACGAGACTCCCGTGACGTATACTAACCGTTTTCTCACATTCACAAATCAAATTCCTTGTTATTAGCACACTTGAAGAGGTTGTCTTGAGCTTGGACCAGGTCGCAAATTTCCTTCGAGGCGTATTGGTTTGTTATTGCTGGAACAGTAGGAGGTCATAGGCACAACGCGCTCAGGCACGTTGTAACGTGACAGTTTCACGTGCAAATGGCCGACAGATACAAGACGCAACTTCCATCATGACCCGCTGGCAACGTGCAGTTTGAACGTCCTAACGGTAACCGTTCAGAAGTCATGAAGAATATCTTTCATGTAGTTCAATAATTGTCACCCTGTATATAGCGATATATTTGCCATTCTGTGCAGTGCCTGTCACTCACCTGGCGCCCTCGAGTAAGTGGATAACACGAAAGACACCGTGAAACCTAAAACTGGATTGGCGGGAAACCTAGACAATTACAGTAACAAATTCTCTGTTTATGAGCTGTTGTGAACTTACTTGTATAAAAAAGAAATGAAAATAAAACCGGGAATGGTATATTTTATGTTCAAATGTTTGTAAATCTATCGGACCAAACTGCGTGGTCATCAGTCCGTAGCTTACAAACTACTTAAACCTAGGAAAACTATCCTAAGGACAACACACACACCCATGCCCCAGGGAGGACTCGAACCTCCATGGCGAGCAACCGCGCGCTCCGCAGCGAGACGCTTTAAACCGCTCGGCTACTCCACCGCGGCGGTATATTTTATCTAGGAATATAATTGTACTACGAACCACCCAAGAGATTACTACAGTAAGCTAATTTTAAAAGTCATGTGAAACATGTACGCATATTACGCTATGTTTTACTTCTACTCATGAATGATTACTTGGATAACAAGAACAGTATGGATTTACTGAAAGGTGTGACACATACAGGTAACATTAAGATCGAGAACGGAAGATACATTATTTGTCATAATGTTTGACTCTATGTTGTTCCTATTCTGCGAGGCCACAGATATGTCTATAGGGTAAGGTGGTACAATTTCGATCATTTCGGACAAATGTTGTTATAACTGGAAATAAATTGTGAAAAGGAATAATTTTAACTATGGAACTTGTTCTTGGATGTTTAATGAATATGTAACACAAATATTATACAGTTGCAAATGTTGTATAAACACAAAAAAGGTTACGGATTTGAGAAACATCGATCGAAGATGTACCACACTAGGTACAATTATGATCACTTCCTCGTGCAATTTTGATTACGGGCACCTTCCACATAAAACACACTTTATCTGTCACGCACCAACGCATACTTCGTGGTACCAAACATTGCATTTTTGGCAGTGAATCCAGTCACCCTTAACTAGATGATTTATAAGAGCACGTTAGACTAAGTAGCTTCACTTACCTCTTTAAAGGGAAAAAATTTATATCTCCTTACCGCAAAGCGGTGTATTCTTGGAAAAGACAGGAGGAGCTGTAGAAACCTGCTACTCTACAACGCGACATAACGAGACACTACGAGACAGACAAATGGCGCGATAACTTATGTTGATCGGAATTGTACCTATATCGAATTTGTACCACCTTACCCTACTTTTAAGACGCATTTGTTGTCTGTTTTCTTATACCTCAAGATCCAGACAACCAAATAACGTGAAATTTGGCACACGTACACAAAATTACACGGGGAAGGTTCTGAAACAGGTATCGTTCCAATTTTTTGGAAAACCAACCGGAAAATTTGAGAAAAAGTGAAAGTACGTTTTCAATTTGCCCGTGTAAATCTATATCTTCACACTGATCTTGATGAAATTTTGTACAATTGACCTTCAAAAACAAGAGGAAGGGCACTATCTACATAAAATTTCGTTCAGTGCATGGTGGAGGGTACTTATGGATTTCGCCAAAATCCACAGTTTTGCTCCGATCTTGATGAAATTTTGTACACTTGACCTTGAAAACAAGATGAAGGTTAGTGTCTACATAAAATTTCGTTCGGTGCATGGGGGAGAGTACTTTACTTACAGACTTCGATTGCAATATCTATACATATGGTAAGGGTGAGGACGTCTTTATTCCAAGAATACCTATCATCCCCTCAGACAACACCATACAATTCAAGAGAATACAGTTCCCTTTGAAACTGTGCTTTGCTATGGCAATCAACAAGTCACAGGGCCAGTCTCATGAGATTGCTGCTATAGACTTGCAGACACCATGCTTCTCTCATGGAAAGTTGTATGTCGCCTGCTCCAAAGTGGGCAAAGACGAAAATCTTTTTGTACATACTCCTAATGGAACTGACAAAAATGTTGTTTATCACGTTACTTTAACATAAATGTACCCTTTTATGACATACAAATAAACGGTTTTGTGCGATTCTACAGAAAAACTTATTTTAAACTCGGGCAAAGCCGGGTGCTTGCAACTAGTTTAATATGTAATACAAACATATCACACTCTTTCTGAGCTCCTCATCGATTCGTTATAGAGATGTGCTGATTAGTTTTTAAAACTAGCAAAGAAAGAGTTGGGCTACCAAAATAGAAACCAGGAATGTTCACTGTGGTCCTGACAGTTGATAGCTTGTGTAGTGTTGTGTTACAGAACAACTTGTGTAGTAAGTGCAGTGACAGAGTGGTAAAGGGACAGGAGGTAGTACAAGCATTCTGTGCTGGAATATTATTATATTTTCAAAAATATTACCTGAAAAAATATGATTGTTTGGGATATTAAATTTTAAGTACCGTTACCGTTTTTAGAAACACGATTGAAGATGGCAAACACCTCAAAACAAATAAATGTAAATTAAAAAATTAAATATTGCAGTAACGGTTTTTCTTAATGAAATACATAGCTATAGATCCTTTAGAAAAATGTTGAAGTAGAAAGTTGTAGGGCTTAAAACGATTTATCGATAGCTTTTACATAAGGGTTGATTTCTCTCCTAGGTTTCGAGATACATCGAGAAACCGTTACACTTCCTTGAAATCAGAATTCTCTATTAGTCGCTAAGGTTCACGTTCCCTAACTTGCTATTTACTGGCAATGTAACCAGCGGTAATTCAGAAAGTACTTGTTTACAATTAAAAAAATACTACATTCTAGATATATCAATTAAAAAAAGTAAAGGGCTTCTCGAAATTGGCTAGGGATTTTCAGGAAATCAATATACAGTAACGGATTTAGGCCTATTTTCCTTCGTAAAGAGTTGTACTACCATTTTAATAATTAGTTTTTCAGATTTTGTCAGTTCTATACTTCATAAAATGCTTTCCAACAATTTTTCTTAGGCGATTTTTATTTTATTTTATGACTATCTCAATTTCTATATTATGAAAATAACCTCTCTTGACTGCTCCTGTGTCTTCCATTTCGCCATCAATCTGCTTGAAAAAATTCTTCATACTTGAAATACATCGTTTTTATTTTTCTTACATTGTAATACGAAGGCATGTCCAATATCGTTGTAAGAGTGATCTGGGATGAGTTAAGACGCTAATACTACTACCATTGCAACCAGTACTCCGCGTATTGTATAAATGCTCAAATGTTAGTAAATCTATCTGACCAAACTGCGTGGTCAGCAGTCCGTAGCTTACAAACTACTTAAACTAAGGTAAACTAAACTAAGGACAACAGACATACACCCATGCCTCAGGGAGGGCTGGAACCTCCGATGGCGAGCAACCGCGCGCTCCGCAACGAGGCGCGTATTGTAGATGAAGTCCAAAGCAACGACTGTTGTTTCGTGAATGCTGTTTATATTAGTATGACGTGGTGTTTCGTACCCTTGTGCATCACTGGTCTAAATTTTTCCAAGCTAACCGCGTCTTGTTCCCAACAGGACTATTTCATTTCTGATTTAGGTTCAACGCTGTCCGAGAGCTACAGTCGTATACCAGAATGTGAGGAGATACCCGTCGTTCAACATGTCGCGGTATGATGGGGTGAAGTGAGTCGCATCAGAAACATCTGAACGGTTTTCACTACTTCAGTTCTTATGACGTCATATCTGCTGAACAATGTATCATACATTAATATTATTTTCCACGCACGTAGCGAGGAATATTAGGAAACAATTTGCCAAATGTGTTGGGAATTAACATCTCCTTACTAATAACGTAAAATCTAATAAATATGTTTTGTACTACGATTTAGTTTCGAAGATGCATTCAGTGGTACACATGTATGGGCTTCACAAATCTTATAATAGAAATTGTAGTAACCACGTAATAAATTGAAATCTTGTGCATCAGTTGGCGGTTTTTCGTGAAAATTTTTGTTCGGTAAGCCAAGTCTGATCAATTGTGTGTCATACTTTGTTCCTACCACAACTGCTACGGTTGCGTGACATTGAGGAATATTTATATCAACTTTGGTTGAATTTGGTCCTATAGTTTTGAACTAGATGTGGAATACATACACATACATACACTCATTTAAGAATTCGTACAAATATACTGGGTGGTCGAAAATTCCCGTTAGAAACTTCTGGGACTTGTAGTGGGTAGTGAGTACGTAACATTTTGAATGGGACCCCTTGTCCGGGAACGTATCGTTTCCATTGTACGACAGTTTCAAATCAGATGTTCAGGGACAGGGAAAATAATCCCCATTACGCTACAAATGGCCCTACGGTTGTTGCCTACTTAAATGGTTTCTTATTTTTCAAAATGTTTGTATAGCTTATGGGACTTAACTACGGGGTCATCAGTCCCTAAACTTACAAACTACTTACGAACTAGCTAACACTAAGGACGGCACAAATATCCATGCCCTAGGGGGCATTCGAACCCCCGACCGTAGTGGCCGTGCAGACCGTGACTGGAGCGCCTCAGTCCCCTCGGCCACCGCGGCCGGCGGTTTCTTATTTTGTTGTAATAAAATTTATTTGGTGGTCGTCACATCGAGCCGCTGTTGTAATGCATCATTACGTTGTGGCTAGTGTCGTAGATGCTGGATTCACGTTATTGTCGACTAATGTAAACCATAAAGTGCAAATTGTAACGAAAATGCGTAAGTAATAAAGGATCGATTCAGTATTATTTTCAATCGATTGTAACTATTGTACTGCCTCAAGTAGGAGTGGATGAAAATAATCATCTGAATTGAAATCGTCGTGGAACGGAAGCGATACATTTACAGACATGGGTTCCTATTCAAAATGTTATGTACTGACTACCATCTACAAGTCGTAGGTGTTTGTAACGGGAATTTCCGACCACCCTGTTGATGACAATGGTGTGTGTTTTGTCGGACGTACCCGAAAGAACCGACAACGCTGATCGACTCAGACAGCCACGTAGGAGGGTGATTTTTGAACCAAGAAAATATTTGTAATGTAGTAAGAGACATTTTTATTCATACACCTAAAATGTATCAATAAAGTGCAGCCGCGGTGGAGTAGCCGAGCGGTCTGAAGCGTCTCGCTGCGGAGCGCGCGGTTGCTCGCCGTGGAGGTTCGAGTCCTCCCTTGGGGCATGGGTGTGTGTGTTGTCCTTAGGTTAGTTTACCTAGGTTTAAGTAGTTTGTAAGCTACGGACTGATGACCACGCAGTTTGGTGCGATAGATTTACAAACATTTTTGAATAAAGTACACTGTGCACATTTTTTCTCTTCTCAAAAAGGTTGAAAGACGACGTCTGTCGTCTTCCATATATTTTTGTATATCTCTGTAAAGTTATAATTTATTTAATGTCACTACATTATAATTTTCTTAAAATTTGACCCCTCTCTTTTCAAGGCGTGAGGAATAGCATTTTTATTTCATGTGTTACAATATTAGTTAATATTGCTGGGTTTTTCTTATTTTGTTATGTTAATTATTTATTATTATATGATTTAATGTGGCATAAGTACGGCTTCTCCGATACGCCACTGGCCACTGTCCCTGTGAGGATATGCAGTTGTTGTACATTTAAGTGTGTGCGAGAATCTATGCCTGTTTGAATGTGGGGAATGATAGCGCGCTTTGCATCGTTCTCTCTGGGTCAGAGTCGATAGCTGCTGAGGCTACCAAATTGGTTTCCACACTCTTTGCTTACAGTCTAGTCAGCGAGCCTTTCCCTTCAGCGCGAGTATCGCTGTCCGTCCCCAGCACCGCTGTTTTCGTGGATTATCCGGCTTCCAGTGGCTTCCGTTTTCCCGCGCCCCGGTGGCCACTCGACTGATCATTCTACTCTGGTCGTCTGGTGAGGTAAGGTTGGTTCTGCTCTTGTTTCTGGAGATGGTAGCGTTTGATTGACTAGCACGTTTACCTTAGATTTGTGAACTTAGAATAATTTTTGGAATATTTTCTCCGATCGTGTGCGGAAATGTGTTCTCGTTTTTCAATACAGTGATCTCCAATAGATAAACGTGGTGTGTGTGAGATTCTAGTTGTAGTTTGATGTTAAAACATTTTGTGATCATGTGGCGGTGTATGAACTCTGTGTAAATACTTTCTAGCTTTGTGGGGCCCGATTTCTAATAGGTGATTTTTCATTTTATACAGTGCTTGTAAAAATTTGCTCATCATTTCCTTCCGTGAGTGATATGTGTTCCATGTGGTTGGTTCACGGAACAAAACCTTCATCTTCCACTCTTATTTGTTCTATGCCCATCAGGCAAGTAACTATGCGGATATCCTTCTGATTTCCACTAATATTTCGCGATCTTAACTCCCCACCTATTTTAATCGAGCTGTTTCTTCTCTGACTGTAAGTACACACTCTGTCTTTGTCAGTAATATTCTCTCTGGCCTTGTACAACCTCCTTCAATAGCTTCCTTGTGTAATTCTAAACATTTCTATGGGTTGCATGCCGTATTTCGTAATTTTATTTTTCCGACTGTGTAATTATTTCTTCTTTTTTTTTTTTTTTTTTTTTTTTCTTTTTTTTTAAGACTGGACTTCATCCGTCTCTTCTAAAGGCTCCCTAAAGCGTGTAGCTGTATTTCATTCGCTTCCTTATATAGGTTTAAGCATTTCTATGGGTTGCATGCTGTAGTTAATTTTCTTTACTTTTCGGAATCTGAATTTATTCAATTTTATCGGTTTTCGGAACCACGTGGGTCCGAGGTCCGACTTCCGGGGTTTGCAGCTAGACGCCTGAGTTCACGCCACTTCTCATATAAAACCAGTACCTAGATAGTTTTATAACAGACTGCAATTTAAGAATCCACCGTGATTTTGTATAATGAATCCGACTTTCAACCACTTCATCTTCAGTGGAGTGCGTTCATGTAACGTAGCCGTGCGTCGCCGTTAGCATGTTTGCTCGCGTTTTCTGTTCAGATGTAATTTAACTTGCTAGACAAACGCAACATTTAAAAACAGGCACCACAGAGCCAGCTTCAGAGTGTTTGTATATTATGTTTTGTGCTACCTCCGACTTGCTGAATGTCGCCTTCGATAGCGGCGCCTGCTTCCGCCTCGTTTCAGCACGCTGTTTTTGGTGAGTTTCGTTGTGGCATTGCGTGTGTGAGAGAGAATGAGTGTTTGTGAATCCTTCTCCCCAGTAGCGTTAAATCATGTATAATTTAGGCTGGGAACCGTCCGCATTAATCCATGTAAAATATGCATTTTTCTTGTATCAACAAAATTGGTTACCCAGTTTGCTTGTTTTCTATCTGAATAAACAAGTTTAAGTTCAGCATAATCCGTAAGTTGCTTATAAATGGTGGTTTTAGAGCACCTTCCCTCTTTTATTTAATATTGTTCTTCGCGAGTGCTGAGAACAAGTTCAGATACAATATTTTTTTATTATGTCTTCATTCCGTTGCGCCATAAACGTTTTCTTAGCCACCTTTCTAAGATAACTTTAATTGTGGTGGCTTGCTTATTAATGTCTGTGTGTAATAATGTGTGAGCTACTATGTATATTGACCACTGTAGAATTAACTTTCTGTTGCTGAAGTAATTTGAAACGAGTCAGTTCTCAGTTTGGGCCAGGGAACAATGCTTTGTAGCAGGGAGTAGCCGGTAGTTCAAGCGGACCTCATTGGCTAATTTTAATGGTAAAATAAAGCTCTTGTTACGTACAGTGGTGGAATTTTGAAGTATATGACGTAATGGATACATACTCCGTATGTCACACAATTCTTCTAATTACGGAATCGTATGGATAGCTGGACGGTACTCTTGTAGGCGGACAAAGGCGTGCATCGGCCGATTCTTCAGGGGGAGGCGAACCATCAGGTACCGGGGCTCACCCCAGCAACCGCTTAAGACCGGGTAAGAGTCTAGAAGACGAGGGCGAACCGCAGGAAATGGATAATTCCGTGCTTGGAGAGCTGAGGAGAAAGACAGGGAATGTCTTACTGGGCGCTATGGCGGATATTTATAAGGATGGACACTCTCTTGCTTTATAAATAAACAATAAATGTTAGTGCTATGTCCCCATATATTCTATAGGCATCTAAAATGTTAAAAAAGGCGCATCTTATGAACTAACAATATTTTTAGTATCTTGAAAACTACAAAGGTTAATGTACACAATAAATGAATATATAAAAATTTAACTTCAACTTGTCAACTTTTAAATGCGTCTTTCGATTTCCACAAACTGTGTCTTAGATGATAGCTTATTACCTGATGCTATCGTCCTGAAATCAAATCACACTTGTTATAACTATTTACTATGTAAATATAGTCATATCATTTTATCTTCAATAGTAATTCAACAACTGCAAGCAGCATGGTATACACCGCTCATTCTCAAGTTCGTGCAGTTATATTTGTCTATTTTGCCAAACACTTAATGTAAATATTGTAGAGTATGAGCGGTCAAGCTCCTTAAACGTAAATTTTCTATTTTTATACGTTATTTTTACTAGTGATGAACATTCCCAAGTGAATAAATATTTATAACACTTCTACTTAATATTGTCTAAATGTTAAGTTAAAATGGAATTGTAGTGTGATCTTGAAATGTATGCATTGTCTGAGGATCGTCGGTGATTACCTTTTTGGGGATTTTGCCACTATTCTGATAATGGAGTTTACGAATTTGTTCTGGTACGTTTATAGGGATTATTGAAATGGAATGTTGAAATGTTTGTAAATCTATGGAACATAATTGCTTGATTATTAGTTCCTAGCCTTACAAACTACTTAAACTAAGTTAAAGTTAGCTAAGGACAACACACACACATCCAAGCTCCAGGGAGGACTCTAACCTCCGACAGCGAGTAACCGCGCGCTCCACAGTGAGGCACCTTATACCGCTCGGCTATCAACCGCGGCTAAGGTTAATCCCTAATTTATTGTGTTTATTCGTGTAAGACCAATTTCTATAGATCAAAACACGTTTTTCAATCAACATTATTCAAATGAGTTATATGGCTTGTCTACATCATTCGAAATATAATAAAACCCCTTTTATTGATTAACCTATTATCTTTGTTTTATATTACATTGTTATTTCGGGAATTATAGCCTATGCAAACAGTGTTTTACGATAGGATCTCAGGTACAAGGTCCTATTTAATCGTATTGTAATTACTCGGCATGAAAGATGTGTACGGTTCCAATCTTGCGACTGCATTGAGCCATATTTCTTTAACAGAGTTATACATAAACGACACGTGTGTGTTGTTTTTGGACAATAAAGCTTAGTTTGGACAACACATGAAGAACACGTAAAGTGACAACTCTACCTTCTGAGCAGCTTTCTATTTCTTTTCTTATCTTTTCTTTTCTTTTCTTTTCTTTTCTTTTCTTTTCTTTTCTTTTCTTTTCTTTTCTTTTCTTTTCTTTTCTTTTCTTTTCTTTTCTTCTTCTTTTATTTATTTATTTGCTTTTTTTGTTTAAAGTTAGTCTATAACAGTGAGATGAACAACTGATGTTGAAATTTCTAATGCAGCTCGTCAACAGTGAAGCACCTGTTCTCATCTGGAAGTCCTACTGTCATGAATGACGACGTGACAGGTTATTATTTTAAGAGACACAGTTCATGTTTGGATGAAACTTGTTCGACTATTCGAGAATAAGTTTAATATTCTGGGTGATATAACTTTGTAATATCGCGAGTAGGTGATAATTCGCCAAAACAGGCGCTTTAGTACAGTACTGACGAGCTCCAGAAGAAATTTCGGGAAGCTTTAAGGCCGTCAGTATCACACTATTACCGACAAATTTGTCAGCCAGACGCCAGAATCCTTTGAGCCTGGGATCTAAATGCTTCTGACACACGACTTGATAAATGTTAATATTTTCGTTGTAACTGTCATATAAAGTGAAAATTGTGCACATTGTAGTTTGCACAATAATTTACGTCCTAAAATGAATTTTCTCTTACCAATCGGTTCTTACTTTAAAAATTGCCCTAGTTTATTAATGATATAGGTCTTTTGAGACTTCTGTGGCTGACACAGGGCGATGAGTAAAATTCAACGGCGAGGTTCAAAATTTGTACAGGACGGGGGCTCGGTCGAGGATACTACGCATCTCTCGAACGGTTGCCTTTTCGGCCACCCTGACACGTCTCCCGTCCGACTTAATTCCTCAACCTGTGGCACCTGCTAACGCAGTGTCTCTAGCCATTCTTCCGATTGCTCATAGCTCCGCCTAGATTCGGCCTCTGTGCATCGGCATAGCCTGGCATGGCATGTGCGTTATATGGATGTGGTGTGTTCGGTCGGACACGTACAACGGACTCCTTCTATATTATATGTATAAAGGAGCGACAGCCCACTCTTTATCGATACTGGTACATAATATACGCATGCACTATTCCCCATATCTCTCTGGAATTCACGCAGGCCATTGAATTTATATTCAGCGTATAATACCCCTTTTTCCGTAAAAATACATAATTACCTTATTAGTTACGTGTGGAAGGCAACAACGCCGTTTCCTTACAATTCCATACCTCTGAGCCCATATTTAGCACGGTGCTTAACAAAAATGCAGGTTCGATGCCATGGATTCGGGACAGGCTAACGCGTATTGTAACAGGGGAGTGTTAAGTACAGTTGGTTACTGTCTGAAACTGAGAACATAATATTTTAATGGCAAGTAACCATCAGTACGCAACACGCGCAGACCATACAAAACTGGCATAAACTACAGCTCATCATTTGCTCAAATGTTTGTAGAACCTATGAGACTTATCTAGGGGGTCATCAGTCCCTAAGCTTACAAACTACTTATGAACTACCTAAGACTAAGAACGGCACAAATATCCATGCCCGAGGGGGGATTCTAATCCCCGACCGTAGTGGCCGTGTAGACCATGACTGGAGTGCTTTAGTCCCCTCGGCCACCGCGGCCGGCCATCATTTGCTATTTCACTAAGTGTGTTTGCCTCTGTACCTTATAATAGGTGACCGAAAATTTTAATGCGGTAGGTCAACACAAGAAATGTTACACTTTCTGCGGAGCTATGAACGTAGTTTATTGTATCATTTTCGAAAGAGTTACAGCACAAAGATATTATTTTTAAAATGGAACAATAGTTTTTCTGTCGTGCATTGGATTCGTTGAAACCAGCTGCGTCCAAATCAATTTAAACTACATTCCTATCACTGTTAGCCGGGGAGCTACAACCCTTCAAAATTTAGGGGGCGGAGGCTACGACAGCGTAACTGACTGACCGATGGGCTATCCCCTGGGGCACGGCCCACTGTCTCATGACCACCAGCCAGTCATATACGCTGTCGTAGCCTCCGCCCCCTAAACTTTGAAGGGTTGTAGCTCCCAATCTAACAGTGATAGGAATGTAGTTTAAATTGATTTGCACGCAGCTCGTTTCAACGAATCCAATACACGATAGAAAAAAAAACTATTGTTCTATTTAAAAAATTATATCTTTGTGTTGTAACTCTTTGGAAAATGATACAATCAACTATGTTCATAGCTGCGCAGAAAGTGTAACATTTCTTGTGTTGACCTACCGCATTAAAATTTCCCGTCACCTGTTATTTTATAAGTTACAGAGGCAAACACACTTAGTGAAACACCCAGTATGTTCAACTTAGACAAAATGATACTTGCAGCAATCCAATATCTAATTCCAAGTAAAAAAACGATATATATAACCAGTTCAACTTAGATAAAATGATAGTAGCAGCAATCCAATATCTGATTCCAAGTAAAAACGACTGCTGGTAGATCTCAACAGCAACTGAGAACGACGGAGAGCGACTGAGAAAAAGGCTGTCGCCTCAGCAGCCAGCAGTCAGCAGCCCACTACACGTGAGCGCTCTGTTCAAATTCGCGGGCGCTCTCTGGAGGCCCGTATCGCGACCGCTCACGTCGACCACTGTTTGCGACCTTTCCAGAGATGTTACAAGCGGTAATTACAATTGAAGTCAGCAATAAAAAAGCAAACGTTAAGAACCTCTGGTAGCTAAGTATAGAACTCTTCGCCTGCTCCGGAATGAGGAATAACGTGAGTACAGATGGAGTCCTTTCAGTGGTGTGTGGCGAGGCCGCGTGACGCTATTACCGGTCGGCGCAGGCGTGACGGGTTCACGAGAACTTCTAAGTGATGGTGTGCAGCGGCCGGCGGCGACTGCAGTCAGGGCTACCGGATAGGCATCAGACCTGTCTGCCGGCGTGAGTCAGCTGTGGCGAGACGTGCCGGCGGCAGGGCAGCCTCTGATTGGGTTTCCCCGCCTCTTCTCAGGAAGACCTCGCCCAAGTACGGGGACCGGTGCGGAGCATCTCCGCCCGATGACATCTGGTGGCCGCTACAAAATGCATGGCACTCCTCCCAAGAGCAATGATTCAATGACAACCAAACATCGTTGTATATAATAGTGTTAGCGCCAGAAGCTCGTTTAAGTGAATCTTTTTCATCTATATAGGCTGTACAGGCCACACAGCAGTGTTTCTCAACCTGTCGGTATCGCGAGGGGTCGCCGTCGCAGGAATGCACCACAAAATATTTAGAAGTACAGTAATGCAAAAACGTATACCTATGTGAAATCTATTTAATGTTAAAAAAATGGCACTGTCGTGTTTTACGGCCCACTTTAGATTTGAAGTTTATACGTTTTTGCAAACATTTTGGACCAAAAAAATAATCAAAATAATAAAAAATTAATTAATAAGTGTCTGAAACCCTTTTAGGAAAAAAGATTTTAGGTAGTGGCGGGTTCCGATCCGAACCACTGACCTTTAGCGTCACAGCGCAACGCATTGCCCACTACGCTACAGCTAACAGTTAGGAGTTTTGTTCTTAAATCTCATACTATTGAAGACCGTTGTTAACTGGTGCTAATATGGCATTTGTAGACACTAGATTGTCATTTATCGCACGAAGAAAAACGTGTTTTTGTTAATTCTTCAGTGCGCCATTGCTTTGAAATGACGACGTGGAAGTTACAATAAGAAAATCATCAAATACGCAACACAGAGAGTTCTGGGCGAGGAATGTCACGTGGCATCTGCGAACGGCTGTTTTTCGTTAATTCAATGGAGGGTGTCAAACTCCGTTATTTTTGCAAATATCTCTCAAACGATACGATATGATAAAAACATAATAGAGCAAAGTTGCAGAGAATTTTCTCCACAACAAATTCGGTTATTGAATTTTCGTGTCAGATGAATGGTTAAGCCGTTATTTTCATTTAAATTTCGAGCTGTCAAAAGACGATCGCAAAGGCCCACTTTTAGCGTTACTACCGTAACCTAAAGTGGGCCAATTACGGAGTACCTAGTGTAAAATTCTTTATGAATTAAAAATCATGAATTGTTTTATAACTCAGTGAGTTAATAATGAGTAAGCACAAAGCTTGAACACTGTTTTCTGGAACCAATCGCTAGGTAAAAGATACAATAGGTAATTCTGAAACATTCGAAAAGAAAGATCTACTTATTCTTTACAATTTGTCTATACAGTGAGACCTTTCTTAATGACTATAAATCGCGTCTGAGTTTTGCCGTTAATGCGAAACACTGGTTAGGCAAAATATATTTTTCTGTTCGTAATCTTGTAAGAACAGAATTATAAGCTCCATTGCAAAAATAAATAAATAAATAAATAAAATAATATGAAAATAAAAAACACAACAAATAATCCAAAAATTTAAAAGAAATATGTAACAAAACAAATTAAATTATATTTGTTTTCTTTGAGATAACATAGTTTTGTTACGCTTCGTAAGGAGGGGAGATTGCCAGAATATTTTTTTCCTTGGAAGCAGGTCACACATTTGAAAAGGTTGAAAAACACTGTTATACAGAATCCGCAAGCTGCGTAAGGTACATTGTGGAGGTTACCTCTTACCACGAGCGTCACCGCTGAAGGGAGTCGACAGTGTCAAAATTCTCCCCCTCTCCAATATTTTTGGAAAAGCAATTCCAATTTTTCCAACCTCTTTAACAAAATATTTCACCGTGCAATCAATATAGCCATGTTTAACAATTTAACCTTTGTGTATTTATAATGCATGATTTTCAGTGATTACTAACGAGCCAGTACATCAAATCCATATGCCAATATTTAATTAATTACTTTTATATATGAGGATAGGAAATGAACGTTGACCAAATAAATTCTATGTTGAAAGCCTTCTTATAAGAGGAAAAGTCTGCACATAATTGGAGAAGTAAGTGAAGGGGGATGTGTACGAAGATAAAGAAGAGAGGTTGCGAGGAACCGCATAATGAGTTGTAACTTCTGTACGCACTCGCGCGTGTATGTGTGTGTGTGTGTGTGTGTGTGTGTGTGTGTGTGTGTGTGTGTGTGTATAAGCCGCCAGTATTGTACAGGTGATAGAAGCCGGTATGCTTGTCAAAAAAGTCTAATATCATGTTTGCGTAGTTCCTGCGGTTGTCCCACAAAAAGGATAATGTTTTTGGAAAAGTAGACACTTGGCAGTGTGCGTAGGTAAGCAATCGGATCCTGTTATTGCGCACTGCGCATATAGACATCCCGAGCGTGAATCGTAAAGACATGGGCAACTACGGCCTGATTGGCTGCGTCATTGTAGTACGCCTTGCGACGACAGTCGTCGAGTAACCTGTGCGTACGTTATTACAACTCTGTTAACTGTTAGGATGGAAGGGAGGTTTACTGTTGCTGAACTAAGCGATATTCATTTAATTTAAGGCAAAAGGTGTAGCAAGGGCAGCTGTAAGAATGGTATCCAACCTTCGTCTTGTATAACTAATTCTCTCTTTCACAATAGTATGGCTCGCGTTCTTCATAATCTTCCGTGCAGTGGCCGTCTTAATAAAATGTGTCACTCTGGCAATTTTAGGTATTATGCCATGGTCCGGACATCTCATACCATTTCAGGAGAACTGTTGCACCTACATATGAAGATTGCAGCACTTATTTCTCCTTCATCCTGGGACTGGGTTGCTGGAATTACTTCAGCCAAGTTTGATTTAGTACTTAAATTTCCCGGTAGATGTCAAAATTTGATCGCTTGGTGAAACAACAAGCTTCAACACAGGAAGTTACTGCACGACGTTCCGTTTTTAATTTCACAGAGATAAATTTGGACGATGCAACGCTGTCTGTTCTGGGCAAAGGACTCAATTTTGCACCTACACTAAGTGCAATACCTATTGTTAAGTTTCGTGACTGTGTTGAAGAAGCTGTACGACGCCTTCCTATGGACACTGCTGAAGAAATAAGAAGGGAAACTTGCCGTGTTCTCTTGAATCTCCTCCTCAACGCAGTAATATAACCTCTGAGGAAAGGGCTCTCCGAGAGGATCCGGACATAGTGGTGTTAAAGGCTGATAAAGGTAATTCAGCTGTTTGGTACCTCGTATGCTTTATTTGGAGAAGATGTATGGTCTGCGTAGTGATACTATGTACAGGAAGATTGAACATGACTCTACAGCACGTGTGCAACGGAAGACGTGTACACTTTTGAATTCTTCCTTGTTAACTCCAGAGACCATCAAGCGGTTACGATCACATGGCAGCATACCACCGAAACTATATGGTCTACCTAAAGAGCACAAAAAAATTCCTTTACGGCCTCTAGAGTGTCGTTTCTGGCAACACCTTTGAGAGGTAATAGTTAGGTTAAAACTCAAACTGAAAATATATGTGTTTCCAGCGTGTTTCGAACTTGTGATCTTTCGCTCTCCACCGAGAACTTCAGACCCAGATATCAAGTTTATTCAAGATTGTTGAATACTTACCCAACATAGTTAAAACATTTCATTTGTAATAGAAATAATATTGAGGTTCTTATTCGAGATAAAAACTATACTATCTCTCAAGTTAGACCAAATCACAAACACCGCGAAAAATTTAATTAAGGTTAGTTAAGTAATTTCGAAGCTCCTCGCGGACAAACATTGTGACACGTGAATTTTAAATAAATATATTCGTGGTGATGGAGCAGTGTGTGTAAAACGTAATCTGATGGATTTTGCAGTAAGATTGTAGAAAGGTTGACCACTAGGCAAGCCGGAAAAAAATCAAACGCCGCGCAACGATGACACAGAGTCCGGAGTTGGTATGGTAAAAATGTTACAAACAGAGCAGGGACAGTCCGGAATTGTTATTTAACAAGCTACAATCAGAATAGCGGCGTAGTCAATATGTTCTGGGAGAGGGTCTTCGTCTTCTGCTAAAGGGTACTTCAGTACTCTTCGGAGATGGTGAGGGGGGCGGTGAGTCATGTAGTGAGTTTATTCAGATCAGTGGGAAAAATATCCTCGCTCCTCCTTACCATTATCTACACCCTCGTCCAAGAGCAGTTGGTGTAACTATGACTGATGAAGTCGAATTGAATCAGTCGAACTGAGGAAATTAGATTAGGAAACAAGACAATAAAGTAATAAATGAGTTCTATTTTTGCGCAATAGAATAACTTAAGATCGACTGAATGGAGAGGCTATAAATTGCCGCTTTGGTAGAAAGAAGAAAAGCATTTCTGAAGAAGATAAATTTGTTAAAAGCTTTCGGAAGTCGTTTCAAAAGGCATCTTTGTGGGTATACTTCAAATGTTTGTAAAGTTTCTGGGACTTAACTGCGAGGTCATCAGTTCCTAAACTTACAAACTACTTATGAACTAATTTATACTAAAGACAACACAAACATCCATGCCCGAAGGAGGATTCGAAGCTCAGACGCGGGAGGCCGTTCGAGGGGTATTTAGTCTCGTAGGCCTGTGAGAGTGAAATTTGGGCGATATGCAAATTAGACAGATAGATGGTAGACGCTACAGAACAATGCTTAAGATTGAATGGGTATATCGCGTAACTAATGGGGATCTACAGAACAGAACTGGATATAAAAGAATTTTCTGGCATATCTCAGGTTAAAAGAAGGGACAAAGTCAGTTTCGTACTAGAGGGAAGTGTCAGGGCTAAAATCTGTAGAGGGAGACCAATACAGTAAGCAGGTTGAAATGGGTCTTTATTCGGAGATAAAGAGGCTTGCACAGGATAGAGTGGCGTGCAGAATTGCTTCGAATCAGTTCTGATTGAAGACCACAACAATAATTATTTAAAGAAATATCGATAAATGTAAAAGTTAATCTTACATAAATTTTGTATTTAATAATTGAAAAAAAATACAGCTTACTTTAAATCCAGACTTAAACAGTCATGGTTTAGAAAATGTAAATTTCGTCTTCTGAGGCAACCATAATTATCCAAAAGTGGTTTAGGTCTTAAATGTTTCAACATTTTTTTTTCACCTCCTTGTGACCTATAACCTACGTTTTGATTCTTCCCCCACTCCTCTCACCACCAATAATTTAATGATAGTGACGACTATGCCCTCAACCATTGATCGTTGTTTATACTCATTTCCTGTCCTACGCCACCCCCAAATAGAGCGAGGGATAAACGACCGTTTACAACCTTCTCTTACCTCAACTTCTGTGGTCGTTTGGTGTCAGTATGATCGTTCGACAGTCTGCTTTAAACACCGACCCACCAGATATCCTTAATCCTTTTCCTTGAAAACAACGGTGTCTTCCATTCAGGCACTTTAGTTTGGAAAGCATATCCGCAATAATCACTTGTTAATCTAACCTTCCAGTAACAAATTGAGCGGCCGGTGAATGAATTGCTGCCATGTCTGTATTTAAACACTGAAACAACAACGAAGAATAGGTTGCACTATTGTTCTACATACGGTTTCCTTTAGAAATGAACCACATCTTTCGGAAAATTTTCGCAATAAACGAAAATCAATCACCGGCTCTTCCCACAACTGCCTTTACATCTTCAATTCATGTTACATCTCTTTCCAACGTCATGGTATTTAACCGACGCGACTCTGGCATGCAGCTCTGTACTACTGTATTGAAAAATTATGACATTGATTTCCAACTCATATTCCTCGCCTAACATTTTTGTTCATTTAACACAACATCTAGGAAATTGCCAAAGTCAGCTCGTATTCTTTTACAGCCACTCAGCTACATCCATTCCCCTACACAACAGCATCACCAACAAACAGCCGCAGACTGGTACTCACTCTGTTCGTCAGAGACAGAATGTAGGTAAAAAATAATAGTGGTCATATCACAATTCCCGCCACGGCGGAGCGGCCGGGCGCATTGAGGAGCTATGCTGCGATGCGCGAGGCCGTTCCCCGTCGGGGCTTCGAATCACCCCTCGGGCATGAATGTTTGTGCTGTCTTTAGTATAAGGTAGTTCATTACCAGTTTGTAAGTTTAGGGACTGATGACCCAGCGGTTAAGTCACACAAGCTTAACAAACATTTGAAGATTTTGATCACACTTCCCTCGAAAACTCATATCGATTTCGTTTTCTGAATTGAACACTTACCGTCCTGAAAAACGTACCGGGTTCTATTACTTGTGTTAAAAAGACTTAGAGCCACCAGTATATCTGGGAACAAATCCCATATGGATAACTTTTCTAATAGTCACTGTGTCAAAAGCTGTTGCGGTATTCCAGAAACATTGAGTTTGCTTCTTGCCTTTATCCATAGCTGCAAAGATGTCATTTCACTATTGGATAATCGTTACGTAGGATGTATTATTTTCATGTCAACGTAAAAATACAGTGTAATGAAAACACTTGCAGGGTACGTAAATATCCAAGTTAACAGTTATCTTTCTCAAGAAAATTTACATAATATCTGTCAATTATTCTGTCATCACACATCAGTACTGGTAACTCGTAATTGAACGTAAATTGACTAGTTCAACATTTGCCAAGGATAAACATAATCATGTACTCCGGAAAACTCTGACGTCAATTACCGGCAGTTATTGCGGTTCCATTAGTTGACATGTGATTGCAATACAGAGTCAACTGTAAACTTCACTGTTATATTCTGCGTGTTACGCTAAACTTCCAAAAGAATTTTTACGTACGAAGAAGATAGTACTTTCAAGCGCAAATGTTGTCAACAAAGCTTTCACTAAAATTGGCTTACGGCATTAGCATACCTTCAAATATATTAGTTGCTTGCTGTATGTGCACCTCGCTACTGAAGTAAATGAAGTGCTTTCCTGAAATCCCGCTTAAAGTATTCACTTATTCAATTAGTATAAACAGAATACTTATAAAATTACTTAAGACATTCGGTATTGTTATCCCAGGACTGAAATATAAAAGAAACCCCTCCATAGAGGAATGAAAAGTGTTTAACATTTTAATACGTAAAGTGAAATTTATTGGGAGAGTTGAAAGTGGTATACATCCGAAAATATCACAGATTAAACAGAGATAGTCATTTTCTTCTTTGGGCGTGTCTGCATCCATTGCGCATCAGACGGAACATATTCCTCTACTTTAAATGTGCTTGCCAACAATACTTGGATGCGACTGAGATAAGGACGGAGCATATCACAGGAATATGTACATTCTTGAACTCAAAGAAGCGCTAGTACAGGGGCACGAATCACAACGCTAGTGCTCACTGCTCAGTCCGGTCATTGTGACACAACAGAAGAGTTGTTTGAGGTTATGTTGGTTACGTTTAAAGTAGGGTGTGAAATATATAGTAAGATCTTTGTCAAAATTATTATCAAGTTTATTACTTTTTCTTTGTTTTAACCTAGTAACATTGTCAGAAATAGACAGTGACGCTGGTGAAACAAGCAGTAAAAAGGGTAGACTTCACAAACAGAAACTTGCACGGGAGATGGAAAAGTTATCAAGGCATTGAGGTGAGGAGTTTGTCACTTCAGTACGCCTTGTTGTTTACCTTCATATAAAGATTGAATGATTTAACTCGCTTATTTTTGAAACATGTTTAACATATTCTACTTATTATTGCGATAAAGTATAGCACTTTTAAAAACAAAGAGTTGAAGAAACATATTTCTGAACATATTTATAGAATGAGATGATATATAAATAACGTAGTAAATTTTTTTGCTAAAAAAAGTTTCATCACGAAACAGTTTTTTTAGTAGTCTCTTCATATATTCCGGACTTGAATAATAATAAAGAAGTACCCTAGCTTAAATTTATATTGTTTATGATCATTCAGTCAAGTCAGAAGAGTAAACCAAACAACTGTCTCGAGTTTTTCGAGCTTGAATCACTAGATGAATCACTAGATGATATTACTCTCTGTTATTCTATAAAGGTTTCATATCGTTATATCCACGGAAATAGCCTTAGTTAAACAACAGCATCCATGGTTATGTGCGACTTATTGTTACAGTCTAATTATGCCTGGACGATCTATGTGAGAAGTCGTTTACGTTGTATTCAGAAAAAGGAATACATTACTTTGAAGGGCCTGCAGATGTGTTACAGGAATATGGGGAGCATAAACTAGTATAGGTCAATTATTAGGCTAAACTGAAGGAAGATTAGTGTGCAACGTCCCATCGACTACGCTTACTGGATTATTGGACACGGAGCATTAGCACGGAGCATTAGCTCGAATTGTGTCAAGAATAGAAAGGAGGTAGGTCTTAAAGGAACCATCTCGGCATATTCCTCGAAGCCCAGTGTTCTAACAATAGCTTCTCGTCACTCAATAGGGATTATGAGACTTTTCATACAAACCTAATAACAGAAATCTGCTGATTTGAAATCAACGTTCTTATGTGTGTTGCGTGTACATGTCGCCAGAGACATCATTAAAACATTACGTCATCGATTTCAGAATACGCGCAGTAACTTTATAATATATTATGCATTAGTTTTCAATAACTTTTCTGCAAAGTTCCTGCTGAAGTGGTCGTTTGCTGTCGTCAGTCGGTTTCGTAAATTTTGCCGCTCCTTTCGCAAGATTGGAATTCCTAGCTCCAACAGAGCGCAATATCGGATCGTGTCTTTTTCCAGAATCCTCATCCCAGCAAAGTCTCAAGCGTGAAGAACGCCGCACCTTGCGGACGGTCATCTTTTATTCATACTCCGGAAACAAATTCAGGGAAGAGGGCCCAGGTAAATTTATGGCGCGAGTTTCCTTTCCAGAATTACTGACAAGATGATGTCAGCAATCGTTCCTCAACCACGAGTCCAAATTAAACGAAACTCTGCATCATGCAGAAAATATTCTTCGGTGTGTAGTAAATATTACACTGCGAAGGCGAGTCAGCTTAATCTCTTGTCGATGAAGAACAGTCTAACAACAGACATAAGTTATCGACGTATGGGTCCCACGTAAATGTCCGCTGCAAGTATCTATAGTTTCTCGTGTATCTGAATCATCCGTAACACCTTTGTCACGTATAAAATGCAGCGTCGCGCGGAAATGTGTGGTTGTAGGCACCATGTAAGGGACCGCGAGGCCGCTCCTGGCGGAGGTTCGAGTCCTTCCACGAGCATCGGCGACTATGTTGTCCTTAGGTTTTTTTTAACTAGTTTGTAGGTCTAGGGACTGATGATAACAGAAGTTTGGTACCTCAGATATACAAATATTTGAATAAACTGAAGCAGAAATAATTAAAGATTCAATTCAGGTATTGGGCTCTGCAGATTTCTTGCGTTGTGTCTCTATGCTCTAAGCACTTCGTTGTAAAAAATCTTCTGAAGTATGACATAAGAATAGTGACGGATTTTGGGAAATACATTGTCCGTAATTTGTGTTTCCAATTTGTCTAAATAAATAAATAAACTGTTCCTCATGGCGACACCAAAAATATTACTTTCATATTAGGTGTGATAATTTTTTTTTTTTTTTCAAACGCTACTCATAATAATAACATAAGTATATTTGTATGGTTATATTTTTTTACTGTAATCAATCCAGGAGAGATGGCGCACATTTTCAAAATTATTCATAAAAAATCCCATAATTCAATTCAGTCAAAATAAATTCTTTTACAAGTAAACAAACAAGTTTTCCTTAAAATATTTTTTTTTATAATTTTACTTACACTCATTCGTCATGATATTTGAGCATTCAGAAAACCTTACAGTGAGGCATCTATCCCTTAGGCTAAGGGTGAGATGCCGCGCCCTTATGGGTGACATGCCACCTAATCGTATTTGTTGAAATTTTTTTAAAGAGAATATGTTAATATTTTAGTTTAAGATTATAACAATTGAGGTATAAAAATAAACACTGAAGAATTGCAAAACATATCCTTTATTTTAGTTATATCAAAACACTGAATTAAATTTTAAATTATTTTTAAAGCTTAAACTTAGGCCTATCAGAGTGTTTCAAAAGAAATCCTCTCCATTATTACCTTTTATTCCTAATTTACCTGCCACAGTCAACACAATAAATATCAACGGTTGCGGCATGTAGCCAAATATATGAGGGATAGACGTAGCACCCTATGACTCTGTGACCGTGGCAGCCAGTCGGCCGGACTAGACTCAAAAGGCAACTTTTGAGTTGCTGTTCGTGCAGCCACTCAGGTGTGTAAAAATATGTCACTATTTAGCACCATCTAATAACTAACTGTAACACTCAAAAGTTTTCCATGCAAGATATAGAGACTTGCCTCGTTTATTAACACTACCTCGGTTAAAAGTATCACTATTGAAACTAAAACAGTTGCCTCGCTGCCCAGTGTCTACTGCGCAAATGCAAAGCACATACACACGCACTGTGGCGACTTTTTCCAAAACTAGTCGCTGGGGGGGGGGGGGGGGGGGGATTGCGCAGTTTGTATCGCATGCGGCAACTTTGCCGAACTTACTATATGTTTTATAGAAGAATGTAAACTTCTCTTTGTGGAATTGTTTGAAATGTATTTGTTTGGCCATAAGAAGCTTTCTATAAATTAGGTAAATCAATACTTATGTAGACGTTTTGGCTTAGGTTTCTTGTGATTAATATATGAATACATGGTCGGCTCAACACATGTGGTTTACTGGCAATTAATGGGTGGCTTGTCATATACACTACTGACCATTAAAATTGCTACACCAAGAAGAAATGCATATGATAAACGGGTATTCATTGGACAAATATATTATTATAGAACTGACATGTAATTACATATACACGTAATTTGGATGCATGGATCCTGAAAAATCAGTACCCAGAACAACCACCTCAGGCCGTAATAACGGCCTCGATACGCATGGGCATTGAGTCAAACAGTGCTTGGATGGCGTGTACAGGTACAGATGCCCATGCAGCTTCAACACGATACCACAGTTCGTCAAGAGTAGTGACTGGCCAGTTGCTCGGCCACCATTGAACAGACGTTTTAAATTGCTGAGAGATGTGGAGAGCCGGCCGCGGTGGCCGAGGGGACTGCGGCGCTCCAGTCATGGTCTGCACGGCCACTACGGTCGGGGGTTCGAATCCCCCTCGGGCATGGATATTTGTGCCGTCCGTAGTTTTAGCTAGTTTGTAAGTAGTTTGTAAGTTTAGGAACTGATGACCCCGTAGTTAAGTGCCATAAGCTATACAAACATTTGAACATATAGAGATCTGGAGAATGTGCTGGCCCGTGCAGCAGTCGAACATTTTGAGTATCCAGAAAGGACCGTACACAGGACCTGCAAGATGCGGTCGTGCTTTATCCTGCTGAAATGTAGGGTTTCGCAGGGATCGAATGAAGGTTAGAGCCACGAGCCGTAACACATCTGAAATGTAACGGCCACTACTCATAGTGCCGTCGATGCGAACATGAGGTGACTGAGATGTGTAACCAATGGCACCCCATGCCATTACGCCGTCTGATACGCCGGTATGGCGATGATGAATACACGCTTCCAATATGCGTTCACCGCGATGTCGCCAAACACGGATGCAACCATCATGATGCTGTAAACAGAACCTGGATTCATCCGAAAACATGACGTTTTGCCATTCGTGCACCCAGGTTCGTCGTTGCGTACACCATCGCAGGCGCTTCTGTCTGTAATGCAGCGTCAAGGGTAACCGCAACCATTATCTCCGAGCTGATAGTCCATGCTGCTGCAAACGCCGGTAAGGTAACCCTTAAGGTAAGCCTTACATTATAATGAGGAATGAGCTTCATTTTGAAACATATTATTCGTTTGAAGCTGTTTATAGTGAATATGTAGTAATTAACTTCTTATGTGACTTAATTAATTATCGTGATGTAGGTAACTTAACTGTGAACTTTTTCTGTCATTTATTTATTATCTGTATTTTAATTGTTTATGTATATATTATTTGTACTTTGTAAGTTTTCTATATGACTGTGATTACTTATTATGTTTAATTTGTCAATGTAAAATATTTCTCTGTAAACGAGATCAAATATCGATCTGAATAGTTATCGATATGGCTCCTCATGTCAGAGACTTTATTGTACAGCAGCACTCGCCTGTGGGAGAGGGGTGATTCTATTTACACTTCGGTAAAATCAGACGTGACGTCATTATGACGTATCCACAATATCGAAGACGACTGGAGCCATGATAGACTTGTGTGGTCATTCTAGACGCAAAACTGCGGTTGCAATTGTAGCAGACGAATTAAAGGAGTATCTGATAATATTTTCAGTTGGTAATGGTATATTCATTACAGTTTCGGAAGCTATAACTTTGCTTTTTTTTTAAAGTTAGAAGCTATAAACTTTCCGAAAAAGGACCTACACTGTGAGCTCTGAAACGTTAGTCAGCCAAATCTGATGTTGTCATCGTGACCCATTTGTGAAGGTTGTGTTTAAAACTAATGGAAACTTTGTGAAGGTTGTGTTTAAAACTAATGGAAACTTTTTCTTTAAACGAAAAATGCTACAGAGTTGCATTGTAGTACGGAGTCTACGTTAAACTAAGAGGACAAAATACGGTTACCAGGCTATGAAGCGACAATGTGTACTAGGACATGTCAAAATATGCGACATACATAAACAACATATAGTCGCCGTAGGTATATGTATGTTTTCGCCGAAACTATAAATCAAATGAGCTGGATATTAATACAGTCCTTTGTTACAGAGGCTCTGCGAACATCAGGTAAAACATTTCGTAAAACTGGGTACTCATCTACCGCCAAGTTACTGTAACATGCTAGTTCTTTTCTTTGAAAATGTGTGAAGTTGTCGTTCTCTAAGGCTCGGGCTGCGTAATTTCTGACATAATTTTCAATATACATTTACTGAAATTTCCGTCAGTGCTTTCCAAAACATGATACCAATATTAAGTAAGACCTAGTTTTGTCACTAAACTACGAAGGAAAAAAGTATGCAGTTCAGAAAGAATGTCGAATTAAGCGTGTTGTTCCACCCGAAACCAGCGTCTCGAACGATGCAAAAGTCGATGCGCCGCTCTTCTGGACGTCGATAGTGAGGATACGTCATAATGACGTCACGTCTCATTTTACCGAAGTGTAAATAGAATCACCCGTGGGAGAGCAGGCAAGCAGCAGTATCTGCCGCCCCGTGAGGTAGACCAGACGTTCGTACGCGGTCCGCGGAGTGCTCAAACAATATAAGTAATAAAGTTAAAACAAAGTTATAATTTGTTATAAGTGCAACGATATGAAAATTTATGTGAAACCAGTGAACATAAGTGAAGTAAGAATTGATCTTAATGAAACATTTATTCGTTCGTTCTGCTGAGGCAGAAATTCGTTATGTGTTCGGTAATGGTCCCAGACGTCCAAAACGCGGTACCGGTAGCGTCATCGCGGATGCTAACGGTCGCGATTAATTTCGCGATTCACGAAGCATCACGGCGAACTGCTAGCAAGCTGCCAAAGGAAGAGCCACCATCAAAATGATTTCTGTATTATGTACAATTTATATGACTGCAGAGTACCACGTTGCTGGACTGATAAATAAGATAAATGCTATTGGTTGTAATTTACTGTGAATGTATGTTTAAGTTTTGTTTAAATACAAGAACATTAGACAGTACTTTTGCTATCTTATTCGAACAACTAATTAACCACTCATGATTAGTATGGCAATCCTCAATAATGCATGAATAATATTTCTACACAATTTTACAATGAAGTGAGTGTCATTAATTATTAGAGACTGTGATAATCATTCAGTTGAGACAATTTTGCTAAAATTGATTATAGAAGATAACAGACAGTTGCATGTCAGTGTTACGTTACCAAACCTAGAAATAGCAAAGAATCAGATTACTTAAAAAATCGAGAACAGTATTTGATTATCATCAATTTTGATTATTGCAGATTAATGAATAATTTTTCTATTTCGTTTTGCACTGCGTTCAACAATAATATCCACCGCCACATCTATCCTATAAAGAACCAAACTCGTACAATTGCCGTATGCATAGCATCAATTAAGACTGATTTGCTTAAGTTTCCTATCTGCTTGACAGAATTAATTTTATCAGATACTGACTTTAGTGGTTGGACTGCACCCACTCGCCAACCACATGGTGTTAAACATCCTACTATTCATAATTTTATAAATTATCATTACCATTGGCGTACTAATTGAGCCGTACCCGTTGCACAGACGGAGTAGTTTAATTTCTGCTATCTGTGTCTGCTCAGTCTCCGTAGGAGATTTTGTAAGGAAAGGAGAGGTGAGTGATCTTTTGAAAAGTTTGTCAGATAGAGCGATGATGATCCAGCACGGCGTTCCGTATTGCCCTCCTGAACCCACCGATTCCATATTCTGCTAACAGTCATTGGATTGCGACTAATAACACCGCGATACGATAAACCGCAATCACGATAGGCTACAATCCGACCTGTATCAAAGTCGGAAACGCGATGGTACACATTTGTCCTCCTTACACGATGCATCACACCAACATTTCACCAGGCAACGACGGTGAACTGATGTTTTTGTATGAGAAATCGGTTGGAAAATTTCCTCATGTCAGCATGTTGCAGGTGTCGCCACCGGCGCCAACCTTGTGTGAATGTTCTGAAAAGCTAATCATTCGTATATCACATCTTCTTCCTGTCGGTTAAATTTCGTGTCTGTAGCACGTTATCTTCCTGGTGTTGCAATTTTAATGGCTAGGAATGCATGTAAACTTGGGAATAAGAAGATTGAAGTTATACCAATTAACTTCAAGAGCCAGTAAGTGCCCGGTTTACATAAAGGAGAGGCACGTCGTTGCTTTTACACTACAGGAAAACTAAGATCTGTTAATTATTGTATTCATCGCCTGAAACGCATATTCTTGGTCTTTTTTTATTAAATACTTAAGCACTGAAACGAACTCATGTCGTTTCTTGTGGTTTTATCGTATCATTTTCCTTTGAAGGTTCCTTTCGTTGTTTAGTGTTCGCCAGACCTCAGCGTCACTGAGTACCACGCAGTATCACCTCGTTAAGTAAAAAATTCCTAGTATCGTGATGAAATATTCTAATTATCCCTGTTAATAATTATAATCAGTGATATCCTTTTTGAAGTCTGTGTATCTCTTAAAATATTGCTTGTGGAGTTTTAATGTGAATTAAATGTAAAATTGAACTTTAAACTCCAAATAAGACAAATAATTAGTAAAAGGTCAATGTACCAACATTAATTCTATAGATGTGAACTATTACACAACCACTGAAAGTAAAAAATTAGCTCACAATTTTAAAGTCTGCCGTTTACTTATTTTATAAAAGTATCATTACAGAACTGCAGCATACGAAAAGTAATTTCCGACTTAATACATTAATAATGTAAAATGTAATGGATTACAGTCAACTATAGTTTTTATTTGGTTTAAGTGAGAATATGCAACTGCTTCAATGATTACATAGCATAATAGTTTAAGGTATTACTCATATAAATACCAAGGATCTATAAAGAATATTTTTTCTTAAATTGTAGTACCTTTTACTAGATGGTATAAATTCTATCGGTATATTTCCGCAAACATAAATTGTCACAGATATTTGTAAGAGGATTATTAGTTATCTCTGTTAGGTAGTGGTATGCAGTTTCACTCATGTATGTTCTTTCTTACCATTGATGAGGCTTGTTAAAGTGAGGAAGTTTTTATTTTCAGATTTATCAAGTTTTATTTTCAATAAAATTTACATTCGTCTTCCTTACTTGCTTTGATAAATTCTTTCCTAGATCAAATTTCATTAATATGTGTTTTACAGATTTGTTTTCAAGACGTGAGTTCGCCATGATCACGCAAGCGAGTTTTAAGTATTGTAGGATTCAATGAACTTCCGTGTTTGATTTCAATTCGTGTTGTTAGCCGAGTACAATAACGTCCCTGAGATTTTGTGTCTAATTTATTGTTTCTGCCAACAGAATAAACTGAATTTCAGCAAGTCTGAATGCTTTCCCTTTATGTGCTATTTACCCCGAATAATTACTCTCATATGCTTGCGTGACAGACATAGATTTCGGTGATGCAGTATGTAGGTAAAACTTATAATTTCATAAATGATTCCTTTGACTGAGGGAAAAGTATCACATGCTGCGTTGCCAGATTGAGATATTACTTTGAGATTACGGAATGGTTTGCTATTCGTACATTTATTGGAAATTGTTACTCATCGTCTATCTTTCGCGATTCTAAATACTTCACATAATTTACCTTTTTAAATTTTACCGAAAATTCGACATTAACCAAAATTAATATGTCAATAATGCATAGGCCAAAGTAAATGATTATTCATAGCACATGTATTCGCACTTACCCATTCCGTCTTTTAACAAAGTTAATGGTCTTTACAGATGTTGAGACAATTATTTACTTCAAGTAAAATGGAATTACTGATTAAAGTTGATACAGTCTTAAAGTAACTACAGTCTGCCGTTGTATGCTTGTACATTGTTGAAAGAAATTTTTACCAGCACACGATTCTTGTCATTTAATGCACTCAGTTTCAATTAATAGTTATTGATCATTAAGGATTCAGAACAGAGTGCACTGATTTTATTCCCCACTTAGGCGCTATGCGTAAAAGTAATTTAAATATGTGTGATGAATGGTAGCTTTGGGTTGCTGTTGTAATCTATATACCGTATATAAAAGAAAGTCGTGTTAGTTACAATATTTATAACTAAAGAACGTGTGAACCGATTTGGCTCAAAATTGGTGGGGAGGTAGCTTGGAAGCAGGAGACGTACATATGATACTTTTTGTCCCGTTTGACCGTGTATTGTATCAGAATTTGAGAAAAACTGAAAGTACGCCTGCAGCTGGGATCATTTTCTCGACTCTCCAACAATCAGATTATCCATTCGGTACTCGCCAATGATCTCTATGTTATATTGTATTATAGAGATTACTGGTATTCACATAGCGACCAAATACGCTGTAACAGAACGAAGAAATACGCCAAGGAGGTCAGAATAAAGGGAGATGGCATTATGCACAAAGGATAAAACTGTCAGACAGATTTAACATGAAATGGTGTTTCTTTACAAGCCCCTCCATATTATTCTTACCTCCATGATGTTATCGCTGGTCATCATAAATTGCAAAGATAGAATTTATGTTATTTCGTGGTATTTTTGAGTGTTACAAACAAATTAAGTGGTTTATTTTTTTGAACATTGCCTCCATTGCGTCGCGTAATATCGGTCGACGTACGTGATATGCAATATTACTACGTGATCGTAGTCAATGAGACCGACGAAGATCGTACACAACGCTTGGAGGTAAATCGAAAAGAAATTCTCAAGCACGATCCGTTATGACTCTGAAACAAAGGGCACAATCGAGTTCAACTCCCTGAGTTGCAGTTTACACAGGACATAATTTGTGCCGTCGATAAAACAGACGGCCACGCGTGGTATTTATAATTGAACGCTTGGGGTACAGATATAATTCAGGAGTCGATTACGCAGCGGAAGCATCAGTTGGCTTCGGAACAAACTGACGCCATCTAAAATTTCATTGGCTATCTCAAGCTTTGCCACTATAGGTCGGCTTCATTCCCACGATCAAACAGCTGTTGCCAACATAGCTGTACCACGCATGTGTCGCGGATTGTAAAATTTTACCGGTATGTAGCGATGTTGTTAATCGTGTTTCAATTAAATCCCTAATAAGACAAGAAACGAACGCAACACAAAGACTTTTGAAACGTTGTATTGCCATCCCACTTATTTTATTTCAATTAATTGTTTTGTTTCCTGTGGAATTTCCATCAGTAAAGTATGATCACGCTACAATTCCAATTTAAAAAATCTTAAGTTGTTCTTTCCGAGGAGTGGAGCGGGCTGTTTGAGATCCGGCCCATAATGAGTCGCGGTTCTATTAAGCCAATTATCAGACAAGCTGATAGTGGAGAAATGAGGGGATCCCAATTGGGAATAAGTTGGAGGGGCTTACCAGTTCCGGCACACACCTTACAGCCAAGGAAAACCTCCCAAACACATTTGTCGGAACCGGGGTATTGGGGCTAATTTCATTCATCTCTGAAGAATATATACATGACTTATAAGAAACATTTCTGTACTGATCGCTCCGAGAAAAATATGTTACGCTGTGCTGTAAACATGAGCGGTTTTGATTTTTTTTTCTTCCCAGTCATTTTTAACAGAAAACAGGAAAGTTGTTTTTATGCCTACACTTATAATCGTACCTGTTCGTACAATGCAACCATTAAACGTGCGGCCATTGAAGCTACTAACCTCACAGATAGAGCAGCTCGAAACGTCTAGTAACCCGTTTCCAATTGATTTTCCTGTCCATTTTGACATTTTTACTTCCGACCCCCATCAAGTTCCCCATTGCAATAACAACAAATAAGAGCTGGGAAGGAGGAGACAGAGTATGGGGGAATGAAATTAATTTATAAAGGGGAGATGATATAGACGCAGAGAGGAAGGGGAGGAGATGGATATGGTGTGGGGTAAGAGGGAGTGGTGTGAAGGTAAAGGGAGGAGGAGATGGACAAAAGAAGGGGAAGGAAGGGATAGACATAGGGAGGAGCTACTGCGAAGCGTTGCCGGGTTTGCTAGTAGTGAATATATTAAACGTTTCCCAATAGTGGGTGAGCAGTAGTCTGCAGAGAGCAGATTTCACCCAAAATAAGTACTGACTAAAATTGTTGACCTACTTCAACGTTTAGTGAATGTCAATGAGAGTCTGTTACCTTCAAAAGGTGGCAAATAACGAGTATAGTAATACTACACTCCTAGAAATTGAAATAAGAACACCGTGAATTCATTGTCCCAGAAATGGGAAACTTTATTGATACATTCCTGGAGTCATATACAAAACATGATTACACAGTCAGAACCATAGGCGTATAGACACAGGCAACAGAGCATGCACAATGTCGGCACTAGTACCGTGTATATCCTCCTTTCGCAGCTATGCAGGCTGTAATTCTCCCATGGAGACGATCGTAGAGGTGCTGGATGTAGTCCTGTGGAACGGCATGTCATGCCATTTCCACCTGGCGCCTTGGCTGGACCATCGTTCGTACTGGACGCGAAGACCGCGTGAGACGACGTTTCATCCAGTCCAAAACATGCTCAATGGGGGACAGATCTGGAGATCTTGCTGGCCAGGGTAGTTGACTTACACCTTCTAGAGCACGTTGGGTGGCACGGGATACATTTGGACGTGCATTGTCCTGTTGGCACAGCATGTTCCCTTGCCGGCCTAAGAAT
Source organism: Locusta migratoria (assembly GCA_026315105.1). Lineage (NCBI taxonomy): Eukaryota > Metazoa > Arthropoda > Insecta > Orthoptera > Acrididae > Locusta > Locusta migratoria. The sequence continues at coordinate 225,171,036 of CM048747.1, read as the reverse complement.
GGTAGAACGTTGGGCTCGATGACGATTTGAATGTACCGTGCACTGTTCAGTGTCCCCTCGACACCAGACGTGTACGGCCAGTGTAGGAGATCGCTTCCCGCACCATGACGCATCATTGGCATCGAGGCAGAAGCGACTCTCATCACTGAAGACGACATGTCTCCATTCGTCTCTCCATACACGCCTGTCGCGACACCACTGGAGGCGGGCTGCACGATGTTGGGGCGTGAGCGGAATACGACCTAACGGTGCGCGGAACCGTAGCCCAGCTTCATGGAGACGGTTGCGAATAGTCCTCGCTGATACCCCAGGAGAAATAGTGTCCCTAATTTGCTGGGAAGTGGTGGTGCGGTCCCCTACGGCGCTGCGTAGGATGCGACGGTTTTGGCGTGAATCCGTGCGTTGCTGCTGTCCGGACCCAGGTCGACGGGCACGTGCACCTTCCGCTGACCACTGGCGACAACATCGATGTACTGTGGAGACCTCGCGCCCCACGTGTTGAGCAATTCGGCGGTACGTCCACCCGGCCTCCCGCATGCCCACTATTCGCTCTCGCTCAAAGTCCGTCAACTGCACATACGGTTCACGTACATGCTGTCGCGGCATGCTACCAGTGTTAAAGACTGAGATGGAGCTCCGTATGTCACGACAAACTGGCTGACACTGACTGCGGCGGTGCCCAGCCGCTGCGCAGCTAGCGCCATTTGACGGCCAACACCGCGGTGCCTGGTGTCCGCTGTGCCGTGCGTTTGATCATTGCTTGTACAGCCCTCTCGTAGTGTCCGGAGCAAGTACGGTGGATCTTAAACACCGGCGTCAATGTGTTCTTATTTCAATTTCCAGGAGTGTACTTTAAACACAACTTATACAAACTCCATAGGTCACACAATTATTAAAATAGCTTGAATTGTATGGCAGGCAGGACGACACAAGTGCAGGTCGGCCAAGGCGTGCAGCGGCAGATTCTGGAGAGCCAGGCCAGCGATTAGTCGAACCTGTGTTTGTCCCCGGCAACCATTTAGGACAGCGTGAGGCACTGGTGGACAAAGGCGAACCACCAAACCTGGGTAAATCCCGTGGCGAAGGGGTGCTGAGCAACGATAGCAGGCGCTAGGGAGATGTCACAAATGGACCCTTTGGTACATACTTAGAAATAAATTTCACAGTGTTATGGTCCCACCAATTCTGAAGTAGGCACGTCTTACGAAAAAAAGTTAATGTTCACAATATCTGAATATAGCAAAATTAAACTTAAAATTGCCAAATTTTTAATGCGTCAAGCGATTTCAAATAACTTCGTGTTAGATGATAACTTTTTACCTCAAGCAATCATCCTGAAAACAACACACTCGTATCTGTTTACAAGGTACTTCTCAAAAGTTCGGTGAATGGTCCCCTCAAGCAATCATCCTGAAAACAACACACTCGTATCTGTTTACAAGGTACTTCTCAAAAGTTCGGTGAATGGTCCCTTATTTTAAAAATCAAATGTTCAAATGTTTGTATAGCTTATGGGACTTAACTACGGGGTCATCAGTTCCTTAACTTACAAACTACTTATGAACTAAGTAATACTAAGGACGGCACAAATATCCATGGCCGAGGGGGGATTCGAACCCCCGACCGTAGTGGCAGTGCAGACCGTGACTGGAGCGCCTCAGTCCCCTCGGCCACCGCGGCCGGCCCCCATATTTTATGAACCGCGCTGTCTAGGATGAGGTATCCGCGCATACAATTTGCAGGATTTGTAGACAAGCGCAACCTATCGTGCAAAGCTGTTATGGAAAGCGATATCAATTGGAATGAGCATGTAAGGACAGTCGTGGGGAAAGATAATGGTCGACTTCGCTACATTGGGAGAATTTTGGGAAGGTGTGATTCGCCTGTAAAGGAGACCACATATAAAACGCTTGTACGACCCCGTCTTGAGTACTACTCTAGTGTTTGAGATACCCCCTAGATCGGTTTACAGGAGGACATAGATGCAGTTCAGAGGCGGGAGGCGAGGTTTGTAGATGGTAGATTTGATCAATGCGCGAGTGTGACCGAAATGCTTCGGAAGCTCAACTGGGAGTCGCTTTTGGAAAGGCGACTTTCTTTTCGAGATACACTGTTGAAGAAATTTAGAGGGCCGACATTTGAGGCGGACTGCAGAACGATTCTACTGGCGCCAACCTACATTTCGCTTAAAGACCACAGGATAAAGTTAGAGATGAGGGCAATTACGGATGCATACAAGTATTCATTTTTCTCTCGTGTATGGGAGCGGTACAGGAAAGAAAGGCCGGCCGCGGTGGCCCAGGGGACTGAGGCGCTCCAGTCACGGTCTGCACGGCCACTACGGTCGGGGGTTCGAATCCCCCCTTGGGCATGGATATTTGTGCCGTCCTAGTTCGTAAGTAGTTCATAAGTAGTTTGTAAGTTTAGGGACTGATGACCCCGTAGTTAAGTCCCATAAGCTTAACAAACATTTGAACATTTTTTTAGGAAAGAAAGTAACTACTAGTGGTACTGATTACCCTCCACCATGCACCTTTGGGTATATTCCGGAGTATGTATGTAGATGTAGATGTACACGCTACGACCCAGCTAACAGGTTCATTGTGAGTACTCGTGTCATTGCAACATGGAGCGCTAAACAGAGCAACGTGTTAACGTCAAGTTTTGTGCCAAAAGTGGCAAAACACCAACGAAGGCACATGGGATGTTAGTGCAAGTGTATGGTGTTGAATCAGTCGTTCAAACGTGTGTGTTTGAATGGTTTAAACGTTTTTGAAACGGAAAGGAAGGTGTGGAGGATGAGCCACGTTCGGGTAGACCGTCCCCAATCAGTCCCAGACAACATCGAATGAGTGCGACAAATTCTTGCGTTGATCGGCGGGTGTCTTTGAGAATGATGGCAGACGAGTTGAAGATCAGGCTTACTCTTCACAACGGTTGCAGAGATCCAACAATGCGTGACCCAAGTGCTTCTCGCGATTCCACAAGAAGCGTTTGCTGACAGTTTCCAAAAACCATACAGGCACTGTCTCAAGTGTTCTGTTGCCAATTCCGATTACTTTTAAGGCAAGTAAAGGTACTATGTTTGTAACTCTTGTTTCCTGTATTTCTTGAATCCTTTCAACGAACTTTCAGGCGCAACTTGTATTTAAGGCTTCATTACAGTTATATCTCTTTGTTATGGGAATGTAGTACCCCCACAGTAAATCAGGAATTGCAAGCAGAATGATATGCTCCTCTTGTCCTCATTATTAATTATGTAATGAATATTTGTCTATTTTGCCAGTATGTTTACGCAAAAATTGTGTGGTATGAACGGTCAAGTTCTTGAAGGCTGCCTTGTTGATTTATTTATTTCAAATAAATTTTTTGTAAAGCTATGGCACCTAACTGCACTTTTCATCGCTCCCTAAACTTACAAACTAGTTACAATAACTTATGCTAAGAACATCACACACACACACACACATACACATGCCCGAGGGAGAACTCGAACCTCCGGCGGGGAACGGCCGCGCATCTCGCAGCAAGGCACCTTAGAGAGCACGCTTATTCAGCTGTCGTGTTTGGCTTTCTTGGTGCAAGTCTCTCTAACTGACACCACTTTGGCGACTTGAGTGTCAGTGACGAAGAAATAATGATGACTCAACACCCAGTGTCTCTGCGGATAAAATCTACGCCCCGATCGCGAATCGAACCAGGGCCCCCTGCGTGCTAACCCCACCACGCTGTCAACTAAACTACGTAGGCGGACATTCTGACAATACATTCATGCATTTCCGGTGACTGCTGAAAAATTATGTCATTTTGAATGAAATATAATAATGACACACGTTACCAACGAAACACACAGACAAGGTGCTTATTAATGTATGAAGTAACAGAGAATCGCGATGTACAGAAGCGAAAGACAGATTAGTGTTATAATAATTGGAAGTTACACGGACGAATTTATTGAATTGTACATATCGATCTCCCGTTTTTTATGTCATATACAGCTACAATGAACGAAGAGAATAACTTTTTCTATTTCGTTATCACAAAGTATTCGCATTATGAATTTACTCGTCTTCCGTCATTCATGATGCTAATTCTGAACAAGGTTGGAGACCTCTGCCTTATTACCACAACTACGGATGATCTCGCTCTCAGAGGTAAAACTAATTGACATTTTCTATCAGGCCATCATGAACTTAATTTCATGTAGTATGCATGATTTATTTTCCAGCTATTTCTCATCCTTCGTGTTGCGTTAATTATGGGACTCTTAATTGATTATTGACACGTACGATGATCATGACGATTAATGAAAATACTTTTATTAGCAGCATAACAACTATGGACAACATCAACACGCAAATGAAGAAAACATCATGATGATCATGAAGTAATTGAAATGTTTATTTCTAACACAAGTCCCATTAATATCTCGTGGCATATTCATTCGTCCACTAGTCATAACCAATAGGTTCCACTAAGAATAAGGCAGGGATTTTAATTTCCTGAATCATTGATAACAATAAGATTTAATTTATGCCATTCTGCATAATTATATTTATGTTTACTAAGAATGAAAATCAACAGTTCGTGTTATTACAGGAGAGAAGAACCCACTTAATCTTCTGATCTTCGAAATGTCGTTGACGTTTTTTACGTGCAACTCATCAAAAATTTGAAATATTTACTCAATGCATAGCTTGCTACTGGCTCATCAATATGACGGGCACAAAGGGTTTATGTAAAGTAGAACAAAAAAATTGATAAAATGTAGAGCAAATTTCTACTTTATCCTTTTCTTTTTATTACGTAACTATATATTACGTAATGCATAATTTTATATTCATGGGATGGTAATATATGAATGAATGCTGACATATTTGCTGAATTCCTAAAAGGCAACTTCTTCGACAACAGCTTTACGTGCTTATTAACCAGCTAAATTTTAATTGCTATATCCATTACATGCAGGGGGTTAATAAATTCACCTTACTAATTATGACGTTATGAAGGCATTCTCTGCCTCCATAACATTGGAGTGCAACCACTCTCCTTCTGAAAATTTTTCGAAACTCTATTGGTATTGCCTATAATCGACGACAACGTTCAGTAACCACTAACAGATGACAGGTGGCTGCATTAGCTGTGGACGATATTTAAAATCCGTGGGGGCGGTGGGAATAACGTCACTTGAATTAAAACAGGTACTGAAGATGTAAAAACTGACAAACAAATGTGCGAGCACGCTGCAGTACCATGCTCAGGTACGAGAGCTACACATGGAGGGTTTGAGATCACTATACTATGCTTTGATCTCAGTGATCTCTATACTACCTGAATGTTGAACTTTTATCTGTCCGAACATGGTTGCCATAGATGTTCATATTTCATTTCTTCCCAAGTTATAACATTGCCGCTACATAATATTACTAGAACACGACAAGAAAATTTTGATTTCAGATCCTGTTGCAGTCTATCTGTGTTATGAAGTACAAAACAAAGTAGCAATTCTTTGTCAGGTACAAACTGATGGAAATTAGTTTGCCAGATTACAACTGGGCGGGCAAAGGAAATCATATAAATGTGGAGGCACGCTTCATTACGATGCTAAAACACCATAGTTGTAGATTCAGGTTGTATTTAGATCTCAGCGTGTAACACAGATTTAAAAGATTAGCTCTCTCTTGATTGTTCGTTTTGATCATTCGATTCTCTGTTATGGAAGTCGACTCAACTTACCGATGAGTGGAATTGTAATTGGAGGAGTGCAATGTATGAATTTGTTAAAATAGAGAACTGTGATCTTATTTCTTGTTTTAATTAAGCAGAGTAGAAAAACCCATATGAAATTATCTGCACATTTAACGGGGTATTGAGGCCAAGGCAAGTAGGGAGCAGTGGGAGAAAATAGTTCGACACCGTACGGGGGATATTGTCTGGTTCACTGACGCATCAAAATCAGACCAAGGTGTTGGGGCCGGGGTATATGGGGTGCAGCCAAGACTGGAGGGCGTCATCTCTCTAGGGAAACTGGCCTCAGCATTCCAGGCCAAAACCACTGCCATCAGGGCGTGTGTGGAGGAGAATTTGCGTAGGTGCTACAAAGATCGTAGCATCTATATCTATTCAGACAGCCAGGCAGCTCTGAGATCACTGGCAGCTCCTGCAACAAGATTTAAAATTGTTGCAGAATGTCACAGGGTTCTGGTGGAGCTAGGGGACAGCAATAGAGTAAACCTATTGTGGGTCCCTGGCCACTCGGGGATCAGTGGCAACGAACATGCCGACAGATTAGCCAGGATGGGGGCAGAGACTCCATTTATTGGACCGGAAGCTGTCCTGACAATCACCAAGGCAATGATCAAATTGAAGCTACGTAACTGGCTCAGAAGACAGCACGTAGAAATTGGACCAAAGTCCATCAACAAAAACATGGCAAGGTAATTATGCCAAAGCCATGTTTTAAAAGAAGCTCTGCAATCCTGGGTCTGGACAGGATAGAGATTAGACTCACGGTTGGGTTGCTGACAGGCCATGGGAATTTCAAAAAACACCTACGTACAATGGGAATAACAGAAGAGGACCCTAAATGTAGGATATGTGATGACGGTGATGAAACTGCATCACATCTAATCTTCGAATGCATTGCATTGGAGAGTAAAAGACACAGAACATTAGGGACAACCAGACCCGAAGAAATTGTGTCTAATAAAGAACTGGTAAGGGGACTCCTTGCACTGTTCAAGGGCATTGGGCCGGCCGCGGTGGCCGAGAAGACTGAGGGGCTTCAGTCACAGTCTGCACGGCCACTACGGTTGGGGGTTCGAATCCCCCCTCGGGCATGGATATTTGTGCCGTCCTAGTTCGTAGGTAGTTCATAAGTAGTTTGTAAGTTTAGGGACTGATGACGCCGTAGTTAAGTCCCATAAGCTTTACAAACATCTGAACATCTGAACATCAAGGGCATTGGTTGGCTTTACTAGATATACAGGGAGCGATACCGCACAATAAACTTAGTTTTGGTGCGGGCAGTGGCGGGTTGGACCAAGACTGTTTTGATTTCCCTGGAAAAATCAATCAATCAATCGAGGCAAAGGCAGTGACGTAGCTGTGTAGCAAATATTAGCTACCATTACGTGGTAAAAACATGTTTTGATAAATAATAATGAGGTATCTTGGCAGGAATCTGTTGCGTAAGTGCAGATTACCTTAGTTTCTTACGACGATAGATCAAAAAAGTAAGTTGCACTTCCACGTTATAGCCATTTCTTAAACCACCCATACAAAAGCAACACGGCTACGACAACATACAATCTAAGTTGACTTTTCCACACAGTCTGCAAAAGACTGTTAACATTTCTCGGAACGGTCAGCCAACTTTTCGATTCCGGATGAATAGAAATTTCCTCCAGCGTTTTGTAACCACACGGAGACAGCCGCTTGCACCAGCTCATCGTATCGAAATCGTTGTCCACCGGGATCCGTTTTGAGATTAGCGAAAATATGAAAGTTGCACTTCACAAGACCCGCTAAACGTGCGAACTGCTGCAGCGATTCAAGAGGGAGGAGTGGCAACATCCTCCATACAGTCCCGACTTAGCGTTATGCGACTTTCATCTTTCCGCTAAGCTCTAACCAGATCTCGGTGGACAAAGATTTCAAAACGATGAGGAGGAGAAAGCGTTTGTCTCCGTGTGGTTGCAAAACGCTGCAGGGGATTTCTATTCATCCGGAATCGTAAAGCTGTTTGACCGTTCCGAGAAATGTTTACATCTTTTGGAGACTGTGTGGATAAAAGAACTTACTCTGTATGTTGTCATAGCCGTGTTGCTTTTGTGTAGGGGGTTTAATAAACGGCTATAGCGTGGAAGTGCAACTTACTTAGTGATCTGGCCTCTCATATCAAGCCATTTTGCCGCGTCGGATTAGCCTTGTGCATTGGAGCGCCATGCTGCGGTGAGGGTGGTCATTCGCTGTCCCGGGGTTCGAGTCCCCTCCCCCCCCCCCCTCCCAAACTCAGGCATGGGTGTTTGTGTTGTCCTTAGTTTAGTTTACCTTAAAAATGTTCAAATGTTTGTAGAGCTTATGGGACTTACGGGGTCATCAGTCCCTACAAACTTACAAACTAGCTAATACTAAGGACGGCACAAATATCCATGGCCGGGGGGGGGGGGGATTCGAACCCCCGACTGTAGTGGCCGTGCAGACCGTGACTGGCGTGCCGCAGTACGCTCGGACACCGTTACCGGTTTAGTTTACCTTAGTTTAAGTAGTTTGCAGGCTAAGGATTAATAACCCAGCAGTTGAGTCCAGTACATTTACAAATGTTTAAACATTTTGCTCAAGCTTTTTCTATGATTACAGTTATAATTTTCCGGTGATTTCATTTTTTTTCCGAGTTGGTTCAGCTAGTTTGGAAATATTGTAGCATGCACTGAAGTTCATTTAATTGAAATCGATAAAGCAGTTTTAATTAAAACAATCTTTAAAACGATAAATATTTATATGAATGAAAGTTTCTCTCCACTGTGTACGCCTGACCTTGAACATCAGTTTTCTTTAATGAACCTTGATTTTTGGATGCTTGAATTGTTAGGATGTTTCGGGCGCAAGATAACTATGTCACTAGTGCCCTTACAAATGCAGTATGCGACGAGTGTTAACCGAATAAGAGGAAAGGAATAAGAAAAGGCCTCAGAAAGAAAAGTAGTAAAAAGAGTGAGTCAAACTGTTTGGGCAGCTAAACAAACGCACAAATACATCTTTGCATATCGGACATATAGGTTTGACTACTAAAGTAGACTTGTACAAGTACGTATCAGTAGAATCACTGAATTAAACAGGACGAACCAGTCACCTCCCACCACGCTAAAACCTCCAGCCTAAAAGCTTAGCCCTGAGTCCAGACAATTAACAAAACTTAAAAAGTTTGGTCTCAGTCGCCTCGTTATCAGCTAAAGCAGAGGGCTGAGCACAACCAGGATTCGTCGCTGCACTCTCAGCATGATATGAAGATAATACACTCAGTTAAAATATGGTACACAGTGATTTCCATGCCACTAGCATCACAAAACGGGGAAAGGGAGAGGGTCTTTTCGACTGAATTAAAAGCTGTGTCAAAGGCCAGTGCCCGATTCGGGGGCGAGTCAGGAACACTTAGAATCGCCTGAATGACTGGCAGGAGGTTCGCCACGGTCGGAATGTTGGTTTAAGCCACCGCAGCTTATTACCTGTCACTGCCAGCCATGTCTCCTCCCACAAGTGAAGGGACCTCCGCTTCAACACTGACAAGTCGTCCCGCAGGCCTCCTTAGTGTCCTCATAAGGCGCTTCGTTACTCTGAATCACCAGATGCCCGGGTACCAAAAGAAATGACGCCGCCTTACCGCGCCGTTGGAGGAAGTTCTACAGTGAATGTAGGGTACTAAGGGAATCCGAAATGAGAGTAAATCGTTTACCCAGAACATGCCGGAATTTTCCTAGTGCCTTGAGGATCACATACAGCTCTGCTGAAAAACAAGAGTAGGCAGTGGGTAAGCGAACCCTCTGCACACGTTCGGGAAACGCTACGGAACACGCGACGGATACCCATTGTTTCGATCTGTCAGTGTACACTACTGTACAACTGTGAGCCTATGTAAAATGTTGAAAAAATCAGGCTAAAACGTAAAGTCAGGGTATGACGTTACAACGGTACAACACCCATTTGGAGCGCAAAGCGGGCTACTTTGACAGCAGAGAGCGTCGGAAATTGCGACGAGAGAACAGGCAATAAGCCGCTGCAAGGATGTAAGACCACCACCACCACACCACCTACAGAGAAGGCCGCGGCGCCCTCGTGTGACGTCAGGCAGAGTAGGTTGCGCGCACATAGCTGACTGGGTCGCTACTTCGGCATAGTGGTAGTGATGGGAACAATCGAATGAAAACAATCGATTCATTCGGTTGTTGGGAAAAAATCGATCATTCGGTTGTAGATTCTCGTATCGGTTGAATTATTCATTCATTCTTCTGAGTGAAACCAGTCGGTGGGACCAACCGAATGAAACAACCGATTCAGTCGGTTGGACTATTCATTCGTTCTTTTGAGTGAAACCAGTCGGTGGGATCAACCGAATGAAAAAATCGACGCTGTCGGTTGGCCTACTCATTCCTTCTTTTGAGTGAAATCAGTCGGTCGGAGCAACCGAATAAAATCGACACAGTCGGTTGGATCGCTCATTCCTTTCCTTTTGAGTTAAATCAGTCGATGGGACCAACCGAATTGACACAGTACGTTGGCCTCTTAATTAATTCTTTTGAGTGAAACCAGTCAGTGGTAGAAACCGAATGAAACAGTCTGTCGTACTTTTACTATATTGGATTAATATTCGTTTATTTTCTTCGAATGAAAGTAGTCTGCGAAACTTTTGCAGTTTTGTACATTGAGTGAATTACTTGTACTTTCTTTTGAAGTGAAAACAGGCAGTAAGTTTTGTCATATCGCTGGAGCAGGCCTGCGATCACTTTAATTGCCCATCCCAGATTTCAAAAAAGGCCGATTATCTAGGCCCCATCAGATTACTTTCGTAGACGTCCACAATCTGTAGGAGATAAGTGTCCTATGCCCACGAAGAACTGCGGGGAGCGGGAACACGAGAAGGGATGCTGCCTCGCTTGCGTTTTCACTGCTGACAGCGCCAGCAGGCGCGCGCCAAATTCCACACAACAGTGTCTGGCGGGCGGGGCGTGCCATCGCCGATTGTTGTCGGTTTCTTACTGTCTCAATAAAGAAGCGTGGAAACTACAGGGTGTTTCAAAATGATCTCTACAAGTTTAATCAGGCATACTGTATCTCCGAAGTGGGAACAGGTAGAAACATGCGGTTTGCGGCTTCTTGTTCATACATATCTAAGGTTCTAGCAGGACAGAGTTAAGTATGTTAACTTTGAGCATATTTGCTAGATCCAAATTCGAAGATCACTAAAACATTAGTTTTGGTAAAAAAAGCCTTCATTAAAGTATTTTGAATAAAAATATTTCTTATAAAAATATTTCTGTTAATTCCATCTAATTTGAAGGAGTACGAGAAGACATACGACATTTATCAGTGCTGTAAATTTTCTTCAGCGTGTCTGTATTCGTCAACAGTATATGAAAACATTCATCTCAAGTTTCATAATTATTCACTCTTGTCACGCCCCGGTGGAATAGCCGAGCTGTCTAAGGCACCTCGCTGCGGAGCGCGCGGTTGCTCGCCGTCGGAGGTGACGGTGCATTGTGTGTGTGTGTGTGTGTGTGTGTGTGTGTGTGTGTGTGTGTGTGTTGTCCTTAGGTTACTTTACCTTAGTTTAAATAGTTTGTAAGCTACGGACTGGTGACCACGCAGTTTGGTCCGATAGATTTACAAACTATTGCACATTTGAACTCTTGTCTTCACAGATATTTCTGTGGTTATCGGTGAAACGGTGTGGTTTATTCCATCCCTCCGCCATGTACCATATAAAATCTTAGATGAAGAGTGAACTGCCACTTGTTTTGAAAGTCAAGTGTGCAAAATTTCATCAATATCGGAATAAAACTCTATATTGGCGTCAAAGTCTGGAATACCTTTCTGTCATACATCGAACTAAAGTAGTTGTAGACACCATTCTTTTTATTTGAAGGTGAAGAGCGAAATATATCATTAAAATTCGAATACAAACGGAATTTGTCGAAGTTAGTAGGTGAAGTACCCTCCTTCATGCACCAACGAAATTTATTGTACACAATTACCTTCGTCTTGTTTTAAAGGTCAAGTGTACAAAATTTCATCAAGATCGCAGCCAAATTGTGGTTTTGGTCGAAGTCAGTATGTAAAGTACCCTCCGCCATGCACGGAATGAAATTTGATGCAGACAGTGACTTTCCCCTTGCTTTGAAGGTCAAGTGTGCAAAATTTCACCAAGATTGGAACAAAAGTGTAGATTTGCATGCAATAGAAACACACACACACGGACACAGTGCTATATTTATAAGATTTGTCTCTAAGAAAGTTTCATGCTGAATCACGGTTCATTTATACCCGAAAAGACTGAAGGAGTATGCAAATAGTCACCAAAGGCGGTGAATTAATAAAAACATCCATATAAATATAGAAACCAGCCGGTTGTATCGCATCAAGTGAAACCACTCAGTGCCGAGAACATTCATATAAAGGACAGAGACTTGTTTCATTCGGTGGTCGCGCATCGACTGAAACCACTCAGACCCACCGAATGAGTGAAAACATTCATATAACGGCAGCAACAGACAGAACCGACAGAGACTGGTTTCATTCGATTGTTTCGCATCGACTGAAACCACTCAAACCCCGACAGTGAGTGAAAACATTCATACGGCCACAGAGACTATTTTCATTCGACTGAAAAAAACGACTGAACGAAAAAACAACCGATTGACCAATCGGTTGTTAAAAACAGTCGGTTGTCCCATCACTACATAGTGGGCTGTGCCCCAGCGGATACCCAGTCAGCTATGCGCGCGCAACCTACTCTGCCTGACGTCACGCGAGAGCGCCGCGGCCTTCTCTCTAGGTCAGGTCAGGGGCTCCGAACCTTGGGGTAATTACCCCCCCCCCCCCTCCCCCCCCGGGGAGGGTAGTGGCAACACGCATACGCGAACATGAACGCTACATTCGATTAGGCCAACAAAATAAATCTGCAGTAGCCGAACACCAGCAAGATTGCAGCAAAAAGATAAAATTTAACGATGCCAGAATACTCGCCAAGCAACCAGGAATGGTTAAACGCAAGATAAGGGAAGCCATCGAAATTGTAAAACACCCTAATAACATGAATAGAGAAGATGGACTCAGGCTTGCCCCCTCTTGGCTACCAGCCATCACAGCGAAATAGGCCGCACTGACAACACAACACGCGAGCGTCACTAGTAAGCAACTGCCGCCGCGCGGCCCATGGCCAGCAGGAGAGAAACGAAAGCCCTCACCCCATTCGCCGATCAACACCAATCATGTCTCGCTATGCAAGAAGCAACGGCTAACCCCCACTCCCTCCACCTCAGCATCCTATCAAAGTAAAATTCCATTCTTCCGCCAAAAATTCACCAATAACATCGCTTTTTTTTTTTTAATTATGACGTATGTCTAAATGAAAGTAATATAAAGTGTAGCAACCACCTCACATCAGTATACCCAGATGAAGGCCACAGTAACGTTGGCCGAAACGTCGGTTATTTAAGTAATAGCCTTCTTACATCAAGACGCGGTACAACACGCAGAAAACTTTTATGTCATCTGACTCTTGCCGCGGAAGCCTACTTAATTATATTAATGCTCTTTTGTTCCACACAAAGGTACGCTGGTTATCGAGAGGAAAGGTTTTAAACAGGGTTTATGAGTTACGTGATGAAATACGATTCTTTTTGAAAACCAGGGAACACAAAAAGAGAAAGAATTGTACTCAAAAATCAAAGAAAGACAGACGGCCGCGGTGGCCGAGGTGACTGAGGCGCTCCAGTCACGGTCAGCACGGCCGCTACGGTCGGGGGTTCGAATCCCCCCTCGGGCATGGATATTTGTGCCGTCCTAGTTCGTAAGTAGTGCATAAGTAGTTTGTAAGTTTAGGGACTGATGACCCCGTAGTTAAGTCCCATAAGCTTCACAAACATTTGAACATTTTTGAAAGAAAGACATTTGTCGAAATATTGGCGTATCTTGCTGACTTTTTCAGTGAAATTAATAGTCTGAGTATTTCACTACAAGGAAATACGACGAATATTTCGACAGCGCAGGATAAAATTGCAAGTTTCGTCCGTAAATTGGAACTTTACCAACGCAGGGTCCAAGTCGGGGATCTATCGATGTTTACACAACTGTGTGATCAGTTCGTAAATGAGGAAACTGAAAGAATCATGTGTGAAACTTCCATTGTTCAGCACTTGTGTGCAGTTATAAACTCAATGAAGCAATATTTCTCAGACATGGATAATCGTCAGCTCAACTACTCGATATTGAGACCGTTTTCTATTGAAGAGGAAATTTTCAAAGACGAAGGTGTTTCAGACAAAGTAGAATTTCTCAGACTGCGTGAAAATATCACATTCAGAATGGAATTTCAAAATTACGACCTTTGTACTTTTTTTGGCGAAAAGTAGGAGCTGAATATGCTATTACTGCTGACAGAGCTCTAAGGATGTTAACGCCATTCGGGACCACTTACAGATGTGAGAGTGGTTTCTCAACGTTGCTAACAATAAAAACTAAGGCCAGAAACCGTCTGAATGTGGAACATGACTTGAGATGCGCCTTAAGCAAAAGTGAACCAAACATCAAATAACTTACGTCTGCTGAACAGTACCAACCTTCAAAAAAAAAAAAAAAAAAAAAAAAAAATCGTGTATCTTATGCAGTTCATTATGATTAATAACCATTGTTTGTATTTTCATGTAATGTTTCTTTGATAATATTTTATATGGGTAAGGGGGGTAAAATGATTTTTCCTAATTGGTCTCAGGGGTAACAGGACTGAAAAGGTTGGGAAGCACTGCTCTAGGTGGTGGTGGTAAGACGCACAGCTTCGCATCGGTGACGGAGAGCACATGGAAAGTTCGCTGGCAAACATGGGGTCATGTCCAACGGCAATTTATCCGGGCTTCGAAAAACGGAATTATCTTTCATTTTTTTAGACTAAGCTGACACTGTTAGAATTACAGACTATTATGGAGACGCAAATGAAAGAGGTGAACAGCGCGATTCATATGATGTGTTGATATCATTTATATTAATTTTACATCAATTGTTATTCACTACGAAAAATCCAGGGGCTAAGTTAATTGAACTACAGTAACGAGAGAGGGATCAAATGAAAGGGCTCATAGAGACGTAAAGTTTCGTATAGCCATATCATCTCCAACTTTTATAATGATGAAGGAAATACAATAATGATTTGTTAACAACAATTAATACAAGACAGATATACAAACAGCGAGGCAGTGATAAGTTGTAGGTGTCGTTAACACACAATATTACCTGTTTAGAATATATATTTTTTGTTTATTTTAATTTGTTGTCTTTGTGTAAACTAAATTAGTTTGTTTATCGACCGTTATTTGCTTAAATTTAGGAGCACAGTTGTTCCGAACAGTGCACTGGAAAGAGGACTGGAAAATCTAAATGAAAAACACTGCCGGCCGCGGTTGCCGAGGGGACTGAGGCGCTCCAGTCACGGTCTGCACGGCCACTACGCTCGGGGGTTCGAATCCCCCCTCGGGCATGGATATTTGTGCCGTCCTTAGTATTAGCTAGTTTGTAAGTAGTTTGTAAGTTTAGGGACTGATGACCCCGTAGTTAAGTCCCATAAGGTATACAAACATTTCAATCTTTTTTTTTGTAAAACGCTTCACCTAAATAATTGTTTAAATATTCATTGTGCAACGACAGAAAGACTTAATTAACGGTCATGCTGAAATAGTTATTTGTTTAAACTTAACATTTTGGACTTATTATTAATGTTAGATATTAAAGTAAAGTATGTATTTGCATTATAATCTTAGCACGCATCTACCGATGTCGTCATATCAACATTTCAATTTTTAAATATTGTACACTATTCTGAGAATCACCAAAACTCGTTAGGTGACGTATTACTAAAATGACGTCACAAATTGTATAACAGTGGCTGCAAGAAGCGGCCGAGGATCAGTCGATGGCAGTTGCATCATGACGAAAGACGTTTATCGCGAGTGTAGTGAGATCCAGTGAGACGATGGGTGTTCAACATAGACGCAGAATTCGCCGCTCTGGACTCTGAAATATTTTCGGACGTATGTGAACTTTGATTTTTGAAATTTTTCATCGCATCCTGACTTGGTTTATTTATTTTTTGAATGGAACAATAAACTTCAAAAGAAATCTTTTAGGAACATTATCCAAATGATTAAATATTCATATAACTATTTTCTTAGCAATTTTGGAGACTCGAGCTAATCATATCAGACGGAGTCTAACGAGGTTATAGTTCTCACCACCTATAATCATGCAATGGGAAATAAACAATTTTAATAAAAACACAACCCCCATGTGGTATTCAGTTACTTAGTAAATCCCGCCCTAGTTAAAAATTCACTGACTTTAGTTTTACAAATAAATGGGTATGTTTAGCCACAGCAAAAAGCCTAAGGTAACAGGAATAAGTCATCCCCTAAGACAAAGTTAGACTAAGGCGTCTCGCTGCGGAGCGCGAGGCTGCTCGCCGTCGGATTTTCGAGTCCTCCCTGGGGCATGGTTGTATGTGTTGTCCTTAGGTTAGTTTACCTTAGTTGAAGTAGTTTGTAAGCTACGGACTGATGACCACACAGTTTGGTCCGATAGATTTACAAACATTTGAACATTTGAATTTGAACAAAGTTAGATGAATTAAGGGTCCGTACCGTTATAAGGGGTGCAATCTTTTTTTTTTTTTTCCTTAATTCGACAAAGTCTAAAAGAAGTTTGGGTCTCTGTAATAGCCAAGGTGGAAATATGCTCCAAACTCGAAGTAAAATATTAAAACCTGCCACGTCAGTATCTAAATAAACAATCCAGAGAGCGAATCCCAAAAGGCCTCGTTGTTCGTTGACGATTACGAGAAAACCTTTCCATAATTGATTTTCGGAGAACCGTGTCTCCCATGTGTGTGCTACCAAACCGATCCGCACCGTGGTAAAAAGATTAAAATAACAACTGTAAGCACTATTAATGATTACAACTGACCCCAATTTACTACTTTACCCTGGAGAGAGGAAATAGGTGTGGAGAGAGAAGAAAGGAGGGAGGGGTATGCGGAAAACTGTGTTGTCGTTGCGCATTGTTGAAACTGACCGATTATTTTACATCTAAAAGCTATGTTTCGCAGCCAAATCACTGTACGTGGCTGCGTCCAATTGGAACGTTATCGAATGTTCAAATGTTTGTTAAGCTTATGGGACTTAACTACGGGGTCATCAGTCCCTAAACTTCCAAACTACTTATGCACTACTTACGAACTAGGACGGCACAAATATCCATGCCCGAGGGGGGATTCGAACCCCCGACCGTAGTGGCCGTGCTGACCGTGACTGGAGCGCCTCAGTCACCTCGGCCTCCGCGGCCGGCGGAACGTTTTCGTGCAACGCTTCTCTGTTCCCACAAGTTCCCGTGAAGTCATGGTGACAGCTCTTCTTTGAATGCAGCGGCTCCATGCTTGTTGAGTTTCTCGAGCAACCAGAATAAACCAACACCGTCTGAAGAGACGGCCTGCGCGCTGCTGTGCCACGTCAAACAGAGTAGCTCAAGATCGCGTAGCTCAATGGCTGGCCGATGGGGCTCAGCCCACCGCCCCGCATCGGCCAGCCAGTGACTTACGCGATCGCGACGTACTCTACGTGACGTGGCACGCCAGTGCACAGTCCGTCTCTTCAGACGGTGTTGAATCAACGTGCGCGCTATGAGTACACTTTGCAGGCAAAGCGACGCGCTATAAAGGCAAAACGCCCAGGAACGTTGCCGGATGCAACAAGCGTTTTGGTTAGGAAACAATGTAAGATCTTTCGTATTGTGAACATCTTTCACCCAGTGATTTACATATCCTTGGAGATCTGAAAAATGACATGCTTAGGCACTGGTTTATGTCGGTCGAGGAGGTGCAAGGGTAGGTGACGATGTGGATCCATCAGCGGCCAATCGCGTTGTATGTAACAAAACTGAGCGCCTCGTCTCCCAGTGGGTTAAATTTATTAATGTGTGTGGTAATTAACTTTTAATGTAACCATTCGACTGTCGTTAAGCTACAGATATGACACTATAAGCATTTAATAGATAAAGCCGGAAAACAAAAATCTACTCTCTATTATTCATAGATTCTTGTACATACGAAAGTTACGTAAATTATACGTTACAATTTCAGATTACATGATTATCTCGGTTATCGAATAGTATAAATGAGAAAATAAAATACGAATTAAGGGTATAATCCCGAGTATTGGTGGTTTTTTAGAGGGGAGAAACTAAACTAGAATTAGATTAAGTAATTAATGACGTAGAATTTTGACATTTCATAAGAGTAACTATATTTCCCGTATAATATCTATCCCTTCTACATTTGGGCGGTGGAAAATCAAATGAAGCCCACGATAAAGTTTCTAGAATTGCCAAAATAACGACATTATGCGTATAATATACCTGAGATAAATGTAAGCTATATAGGTGACCTACATATTTTTACGAAATACAACGGATCAATTGAAGAGCGGAATACCACTCAAAGATTTCGACCAGTGATATCATTGTTCTATTGTCTTGTATAACCCAAAATATTCCTCGTTTTCCTTCCGTTACGAACCTGACATTACTTTTTACAATACAGACTGATGTATTTATTTTCACCCACCCACTAGCCTATAACAATGTTTTAATTGAAAAATACTAATCACTTGAAATGTTGATGATTCGTAACGCCTTATTCTTGACAGAAAACATTTACATTTTTCTTTCTTTTTTTTCCCCCGGCACACAATTATTTTAATCTGCCGGGAAGTTTCCTATCAGCGCACCCTCCGCTGCGGAGTGAAGTTTCATTCTGGAAACATCCCTTAGGCTGTGGCTAAGCCATGTCTCCACCATATCCTTTCTTCCAGGAGTGCTAGTCTTGGGTGTTTGCAGGAGACTTTCTGTGAAGTTTGGAAAGTAGGAGGCGAGGTACTGGCAGAAGTAAAGTTGTGAGGCGGCATCGTGAGTCGTGTCGGGATAGCACAGTCGGTAGAGCGCTTGCCCGCGAAAGGCAAAGGTCCCAGGTTCGAGTCCCGGTTCCGGCACACAATTTTAATCTGCCAGGAAGTTTCCTATCAGCGCACACTCCGCTGCAGAGTGAAAGTTTCATTCTGAAATGTTCAAATGTTTGTAGAGCTTATGGGACTTAACTACGGGGTTATCAGTCCCTAAACTTACAAACTACTTATGAACTAGCTTATACTAAAGACGGCACAAACATCCATGCCCGAAGAGGGATTCGAATCCCCGACCGTAGCGGCCGTGCAGACCGTGACTGAAAGGCCGCAGACCGCTCGGCCACCGCAGCCGACGAAAAATTGGCAATTGAACCCTTAATAGTGATATGTGTTAGGTCATCTAGACGGCCGCTAAAAGGTATCCAATAAACATCAGTTGCACGATAAGTCATACCTACAGGCCGTCAATTCTACTAAATACCTACGAGTAAAAATTACGTACAACTTATATTGGAAAGAACACATAGAAAATACTGTAGGGAAGTCGGACCAAAGTTACGTTTCATTGGCAGATCACTTAAAAGATGCAACAGTTCTACTACAGAAACTGCCTACACTACACTTGTGGGTCCTATTTTGGAATATTTGTTGTGCATTGTGGGATCTACACCATATGTAACTGACGGACGATTTACAGAAAATTCAGAGAAAGGCAGCTCGTTTTGTATTATCGTGATGTAGAGGAGAGGGTGTCACGGATATGACACACGAGTTGTGGTGGAAATCATCAAAAGAAAGGCGTTGTTTGTTGGGAAATTTGTTTCTCCAACTTTCTCTTCAGAATGCTAACAGACGTGAAATAATCTGTCCCAAGACAGTACAAGCCATTTTAATCATCCAGTGAATGTCACAATCGAATCCTGCGTTGCCGCCCGTGGAGAATACACCACGCATGTTTCAGGATGCATCGAAACCTGGTACCTTGATCTCTTCTGTAAACGTAGTCATTTTGTTTCATCTATATGCAATAATTTAACAATAAATCTTGAGTCAAATGGAAGATGTTAGACGCTATACTAATTTTCATTCCTGGCTATGTAGATTGCCACAGTTTTCAGAGATTGTATTTAATTTACGAGCTGCGAAGTTGCCCAGCAACGGCTGCGCTAAAGAGATCCGTTTGGAAGTTCGCTACTCGCATCGCTCTCAACTGTTTGGCGTACGTAGATAAATGGTAAAGCGTGCTTCGTTGGTGACGTGGTCCGCTACACGGATCCTTTGAGCCTTATAAGTTTGTAGAGATGCAGGTTTCAGCACTTCGCAACACAACAGATTACGTTCTGGGTGGATTACGGTTCACATTCTGCTGCGTGGCACGACATTCCTCACATCCAGGTTTAAGTGAACCGTCGCGAAGTTAGTCACTCCTGTTCATTAACAAACCATCGTATTTAATGAGATATATGTGAGGGAAAGAGACATTGATTCGGCGTTGTAGATAACAGCTGAAGATAGCATAAACGAACATCATATTGTGAGGTCATGTGGATATCGCTAAGACGCAGTGGAAACTCGAAGATCTCCTGAGAGCAGGTAAATGTTTTTCATTTCTTGTGTTTCGTAATTAAAGTTCACGTTTATTTCAATTTGTCATGGTATTAACCCTTTCAGGCCTGATTTTTTTCTCTGTCAAGGAAATTATTTTAAATGCTGTAATAGACTAAAGTTAAATTTTCAATGATTTTAGAAACAAGATTTATGCAATTATATGCAACCATCTTCATTCTACAACACTGCGTATACTGAAAAACAAGGCTTTTTTACGGACTAAATTAATTAATTTTGTAGTATCAACTGTTGTACTAATTAAACTGATCGTTCAATATCTACATCGCAAAATAACAACTTCTACTTTCAGTTATACGTGGAATACAAGTAACCGACAATTTCCGTGTTCTTTGAAGTTCGTAAACTGCTGCGCAGTGCAACACTCGCTTCTTAATAGTAAGTAGGTGGCAGTAATTGTGTAGGATGAAATAATTGAACACTCAGGTGTCGTATACATGTTCTTTCCATAGAGAAAAAACGTTTCTGAACCATCTTAGACACCGTAGAAGTTATGTACACATTTGTAGCCGGAGGGTCCGAAAGGGTTAAAGACATGGAGAATCAATTAGAATTGCGTATTGCATTTATTTCGTTACGTGAATTATTTTGTTAGTTCCTACCTATATATTACGATTTTCAAGCAAGAACCTTAAAGTACGAACCAAAGCACTACCGCAATGCAAATTTGTTTACGAAGTGAATGAAATGAAGTGCTACATTTTCGTTGGTTGTCTACACGTCAGTGATGATTGTTCGTCTTTTTCAGCATCATTCACTACAGCATAACTAATATCTAAACGGCAAGCAGAAATTGACGTCGCTGTAAATAAGTCTATCCAACGATTACCAGAGTGTTGCTTTTGTGTAGAGTGACAATTCACTGCCGCCACGGTAAGTACATTTAAACAGAAATTTTATTGAAATTACGGAAAAATTATTTTATGTCTTAAATTTACTATACACAATGCTAGACCTAGTAGTAATGTATAGTAATATGAATTCCTTTTATTATTGTTTCGATTTGTTTCATGGTAAGCTACTTTTTAAAGTTTTAGTATAGATGAAAAAATGAAATGTACTACTCTGTAGGAACAAATCAATGTAGCATTCCATTATTATAATTCTCTTCACTGAGTAAGCAGTGAAGTAAAACAAAGAAATTTTTTTAACGGAAATCAAGCACAAATACCACTTTTAATTTTACCGATGACGTTGCAATTATGAATGATACGGTAAAGCACGAGGAACTGATCTGAATTTATTATGTCTGCAAAACACGTTTTAATATGAGTGTCAACAAAAACAAGTATACTGGGTTGAAATTAGGCGAAGATGAATGATTTAAATTAGTAAATGACACACTAATTATAAGAGATGAGTTCGGATATTACCGCATATAACTACTGATGGCCGAAAGTACAGACGATATAAAATGAATTCGCGTAAATACAGATTTGTCCAAGAAGTTAAAATTTAAGATAAAAGATAAAATTAAAGTATTTGTTTGGACTGCAGCTTTGCTTGGAAGTCATGCATGGACAGTTAACAAAGCAGTCAAGGCAGAATAGGAGGTACTGAAATGTGGCGCAACAAAGGAATGCTACAGATTATATAAGATCGTTATTATATTCTAAAACGTCGCGTGCGAATATGCGATTCTTCTGGGATCCATACCTCGGTTTCTATTGATCACAGAAAGAAGGAGTAAAGTGACGAAGGATTCGTTGTAGCGAAAAATGTGTTGAATTTTCTGGCGTACAGGAGATCTTAAGTTGCGCATTCAGCCGCTTAACCACTGGGCCGCACATGTGCTAATTAATGTATCTTATTTTTATTAAAAATAATGTTTTCTTTGGAGAACATTGGGATAAACCATGACATCACTACGATTCAAGAAAGTAAGGAAGCCCAGGGTTTAACGTCCAGTTGGCATCTTAGTCACTGAAGACGATTCCACGATTGAGATACACCTATAGGCACTAAATGAAAATACTAATTATTCCTAGAGTAACCGATTCTGAACAAGGCTTTCTGTTACGCTCTTGCACTATAAATTAGCGTACCATCTGAGAAATGCATTTCTCCCTGTTAAACGGATTCAGCGCCAACTCTCATACGACATAATTAATTCAGTCGTCAAACAGAAACTTCCGTTCAACTTTAGATACCATCTAGCACACTCGCGAACGCACACAGCACAACGCTTCCACGGCCCCATGTGTCTTCCACCAACGTAATAGCCAACCAGCAGTCAAAGCCTCGCTCTGCCTCTCACGGAAAACTGTCGATATGAAAGACAATGATACCACACACGTCAGAAAATGAAGTTGTGCTATAAGCCCAAAAAATAAGGTATACTATTTGTTCTAATTCATCTATACTGAGAAGATCGTCTTGGATGTAGAATATGTCAGAAAAAAAAGAATACACGACAAATATTTACACAATGAAAAAAATATATGCTAGGTCTGCTTCAGACTCAAATTGAGTATATGATGCGCATCTTTGCCCCCACAGCAACTGTGTCTCAGTTTTGGTGTTTTCACACCCAGGTCAACGCTGCAAGCCTCAGATGACACTTACAAGAGTACATTTATGGTCTTAAGTTTCTGTTGCTACGATTCGAGATATGTATTAGCTTGTGTTCTCGCTCTGAAAAGCACTCCGTTTTCAGAAACAATATTGTACCATTAAATCAGAAGCTTAGCTTTAAATTTGACAAGCAATGAAGATTAATGCAACACGATGATAATTATGGCTTTCTAAAGTAATCTTTGATAAATACGCTATGATAATCATAGAAATCACTTTTGATATCCTTGGAACATATGAATTCATGTGCCCTTCCACTGTTGCCACCGATGTTTTGATTGCTTTTACCTATATGCCCTATAGCGTTGTGTGGCCTATAGTGTATATTTATTTCGTACAAGTGAACCTATTCTTTTTTATAAATGTTCAAGGGAACTCGTTTATGCTAGATGGTTTACACATTGTTACTCATTGCGTTAAATATTTTATCCTACAATTTTAGAAGTAGCTAAAATCATACGCTTCTCTTGGCCATTATTACCAATATATATTTTTAGTAGGAAAAAATTGAAACTAAACATTTGATTTGTATACCACTTAACTCATTCTACGTATATTCTTTCAAAATCATGCAGTGTTACCCTTTCGAGTGCAATGGTTGTTCCATACGCTAACATTCTTTCTTTGGTTTTCCGTGAAAGAAAAAAAAAATATATATAATTTAAATTTTCTTTACAATACTGGAATGTTTGTCCCCGTGCTTAATGCTAATAGTATTACTGTACGCTAATGTTACTTTAAGCTGGAACGTTTCAAACCTAATTCGTTAGTTGAAATTTGTGGAATTCGGGTTATGAGTTCTCGATGGCTTTCTCGTTTCAGGTTAATACATCGATTTCAGTGACGTTGTTTAGAAGATTTTATGAGACATCATACAACAAATATTAATCAAATTCAGAAATTGTGTTGCGAAGTTACCACTTCCGTCTTGGTACATACTTGCTTCTATCAATGCTTTCCAGCATTTATTTTCTTTCCATGATATCAAATAATTCTTGATTCTCTGTTGAGCTATATTCATTGACAAAACCATCCTTCATTTCCGAATTAAATCAGGCGGTACCGAGTAATTTATATTACGAAATTAAAAAAATAAAGGTAGAAGACTAGTTTCGATACTTGCCAGTAAAATAATTTCTGATGGACAGTGTGTAGAAGATATAAAATGCATAATGAAAATGGGAAGAAAACTATTTCCAAAGTAGGTCTAGAGAATTTTGATAACATCACATATCAATTTATGCCTTAGAAAGTCTTCTGAAAGAGTTTGTATGGAGTGTAGCCCTTTGTATGAGATTGAAAGGTGGAGTTCAGGCAGGAAAATAATAGAAGCTTTTAAAAATTTGAGGCTACAGAAGAATATTTGATGCTTCAGAAAAATGCTGAAGATCAGATAGGTGAATTGCGTAACTAATGACGAGGTACTGAACAGAATTAGGGAGAGAAAAAGTTTCTGTCATATCTTGACTAAAGGAAAGGTTGGATTGGTATTAAAATAATGAGACGTCAAGGTATCGTCAACTTAAAATGTTACCTATATAAAATTCCAATAACTTAATTTTACTGAGCCTTAAATTTAACGTTAACTTTCATTTTCTTCTGTATAGAATTATTTAGGTTCATATGAAAAACTAATTCTTGAAAAAATGCCAAATAATGAATTGGTATTGACATGTATTTGAAACTGAACTATCTATGGAACATTTGAATAGTAAAGCCTTCTACCGTTTACTTCTCGGCGCTAACCGTGTGCTGTCTTCCTCCATAGTTAGCGGATGCTGGTGTAATACATTTTGAGTACAGTGAAATTGCAAGTTACTCCTTAATTTTATTTTGTCGTTGTGATTTAGTTTATGCTCTCTCATAAGCTTCCTTACAATTTCAGCTCAGATATCTTCATTTTTATGTTTATTTTCATTGTAGGAATCGTGTGTTCTTGTGAAAAGTGAGACAGACAGCCAGATTGTAGAAAGGGAGAATGACCGCGTAGGAATGCTAGTTCATTGTCTTCCCTTTGGCCAACCGTCATAAGTCTCTGAGATTTTCGACCAGAACTCAAAAATTTGCAGGAATCTGTGTCAGATTTCTAGGCGGAATATCTGAGATTTCTGTGACATACACTACGTTTACATGCAACACATCTTCCGGAAGACGAAAACCGATTTTCGTAAACCGACTTTCGCTGCCGTGTTTACATGGCATAGCCTGAAACGAATTTCCTAGCGCACTTATATTGGCGGCTGAAAAGCAGCCGCTTCAGTTCCTGATTTACTCAGTACAATCACTATTTTTTTTCTTTATTTACATACATAGATTTATGCTCACTCTATTATTTATATTTTTATTTCACATTAGAAAATATCACTCTTTACATATGTGCCTAAAATTCTTAACAAGACAATGCTTTCTGACAAGCCAAGAACGCTTCAAAACCAGTTGCGTTTACATGGGCGCGAAAATCGATTGTGGAACTGGAAAACCACTTTAGAGAAGCGATTTTGGAGAATCGATTTTGGAGTGTTTACATGACCAACCAAAAGCGGATTTGGGAAATAGGTTTATGAATTCCGGTTTTGGAAGTCCATTTAACGGGGTGATAGAGTGTCAGCAATCACAGTGTCTCTTCACATTCATTCACGTAACACAACTTCATCTCAGTTTTATTTTTGAAGATAGGAGGGGATGTATATACTGGTTTTCCTTAACTTGCAGTCGAATTTCTTGCCTTGATCTTTTCTTTACTGGACAACTACTGGATTTCGTCAGAGGTTACCGTGCTCCCGGGTGCGGTTCCACGGGGAGACGCTTGTCCATTGTAATTTGGGGGAGCCGACCCCTGCGAGGTTACGTTCAATTTTTGGTTGTCCGGAGTGCAATCGTGCTCTTCCGGTAACCTTCCCTTTGACTGGTCACAATCCCCCGGTTCCAACCAAGGTTTTCAAGAGGCTGGTTGTAAGGAGTATGCCGGAACTGGTAAGCTCCTACTACTTATTCCCAATTGGGATTGTCCTTTACCTCATTATCAGCTTGACTGATAATTGGCTGAACAGAACTGCGACTCTTTATGAGCCGAATCTCAAACATCCCGCTCCATTCCTCCGACTGGAGAAGAGAAAGAATAAAGTTGGTTTTTTTTTTTTTTTTTTTTTTTTTTTTTCTTTTTTTCTGGTTTCGCCGGAAAAGGAGCAGCTGACCGGATGTGCGCCAGTGTAGGTCCAGTGTGTCTTGAACTAATGCATTCTACGAGACAGCGATCACCAGTTCTATGCCGTACCCTCAAACGACCAACACTTCCGTGTAGGCACAATCCGCTTTCATCGCTGAAAGCTATTCCATTTTCCAAGTGATTCTCTGACACCACCACTCATCGATGCTGTGACATGAGTGGAAGACGGGCTGTGTGAGTGCTTGTAGACCCACTGCCAGAAGCCGGTTTGCAACAGTTCCTGCTAATGCTCCTATTCAGACAAATCGTCTTATCTGCATTATGCCAGTTGTACGATCTCACACTGTTGCCCTGACAATAGCTGCCGTCAAACTGACAGTCCTAGCCGCGCGATTTACGACGAGCCACGCGGTTCCAAGTGCGCAAGAACGTCTGTGCGAACTCAGCGTCAGTTAAAGAGGCAGGTGTGCGTTTAAGCCGCCATTCAGATGCATCCCGTACTTACCTATCAACGCCTTAACACGTACACGTCTGGAGTTTGGCACTCTCAAGCGTCTTCTTGCATGCTCTGGAGTAGAGTACTTCTCAGGTGCCCACAGAACTGGACACTCTTCCACGTATTGTTGTTTTAATGCGACTGTGGAGAATTCTCGCTGCTGGACCAAATATTTTTGGCAGAATTTGTAAATATTTATAAAGGGTAACAGTGCTTATGGAAAGTCAGATCCAAAGAAAACATCAATAAGAACTAGAAGACATAAACTTATGATAAGTTGATAAATCTGAAGCATTGAATTAAAATTTGTGATGCGACCGGGAATCGAACCCGGACCTCCATGCGTACTTTTTTTTTTTTTTTTTTTTTTTTTTTTTTTTTTTTTTTTTTTTTTTTTTTTTTTAAAGGCGGCAGCTCTGCTTCAGCAGTAGTAGACACTCAGGGTTTTTTTTTTTTTTTTTTTTTTTTTTTTTTTTTTTTTTTTTTTTTTGGAAAAGGGTCTACTAAAGGAAAGGAAACTAAAGTGCCACCGCCACTTTGACCCTAATAAAAAAAAGAACCTCAACCTCTTCAGGCGTTGGCGCCTAACTAAAACTACCCCTGGAAACTAACTATATTAGGGAACAGAAAGAAAGAAAAGGAAGGGGAATGTGTAGCAGACAAAACAAAAAAATTCTTTTTATTCACATTACTATGTTTTTATTTCATTATTTTGATTTATTTATTTCTATTTAATAGCTCTTGATGTTCGTTGTATTCTTCAGAAGATCTCGGTTCCCTGCGGCTAGTAAGTTCAGTCACGGCTTCTCGTAGAATGTGCATTCCGTTGAACAGTTCAAGGAGGGTCAGCAGTTCAAACATTGAAATTTCTTCTCTATTGACTGAACACATTCCAGCTGCGGGGAGGGTCGTTGAAGGTACTCCCAAGGAAGTTGGAAAAGTATTGTCTGTATTTAGGATGTCGTACAACTCTGTAATGGCGATCCGTGAGATATGTCCAAAAATCAAGTTTAGATTTTGCATTGTGTCCAAAAAGATAGTGTATGGCATGTCCGCGAATCCAAGTCACTGCATTGGTCTTAGCCTTTGGAAAATACACTCGATCCGGAAATAAGAACGAATGAGGAGTAACACTCTCTGGAATAGTTCTCGTGAGGAAAGCTATAATACGGCGAATCAGTTGCCAAACGTCAGCAGCAGTACCGCAAACAAAACGATGTTCGTCCGTGTCAGCCACCCCACACCTGGGACAGAGAGGTGATTCGGCGAGATGTATGCGATGAAAGCGAAATCTGCAAATATGCTTACGATTGACAGTAAGGTACCAGACCGACTGTACATCAGAATCTAGAAAAGAAGCAGATACAGATCGCCAGATGGAGCGCCAGTCAAACTTGGGAAATTTTTGTTCAATCGGGTTTGATGGTAGACTTCTTTGTAGAACATCATAGACAGCTTTAGTTTTGCGTACGTACTGGTTGGACAAGTTGAGGTGGAGATAGCTAAGCTCGAGAATAAAATATCTGATATAATGGAAAGGAACTGGAATAACCGACAACATGACCGGAGCTGACAGCGAGACCGGCGTATAAGTCGACAATAGAAGACCAGTAAGGCTCGTCGGGCAACGTGTCCATATCGTCATGTGGGAGCTAATAAAGAGGGCACGAGCTCTATCTGGTACGTGATACAGACCGAGCCCACCACGGTCGCGGGGAAGGGTGAGCGATTCATAATTAACTTTGAACAACAAGCCATTGCTGACGAATGAGGCCATCGCTGCTAACATTCGATGGGCAATGGTAAGTGGAAAGGGGAAAACCTGAGCGACATGGGGAACGCGGGATGCGATGTAGACATTGACATATCGTACTCGCTGAACAATATCCAGGGATCTTAGCCGATGATCAATAAGACCAGCCCTCATTTGCTGACGTAGGCGTCGGCAGTTGGAAGCGGCCGAACGCCGGAGATCAGCCGAAAAGTCAATGCCTAAACAGCGGATGGTATCTTGGGTGACGAGGGGCGCAGTGCACCCAGCAGCGAAACCTGTGCCGATAAACATAGCGTGCGACTTACGGACATTGAGAAAGCTACCCGAAGCCTCGCCATATATCGCAACCCACGTTAAGGCTGCCTGGACTTCATCAACATCACGTATATAGATGACTAAATCGTCAGCATAGGCAGTACAACAGAATCGGTAGCCATCAATGGGTAACCCCATCAAACGTTGCCGAAGGCCACAGAGCAAGGGTTCCAAGGCGAAGGCATACATGAGCGCCGAAAGCGGGCAACCCTGTCGTTACGGTGGGGTTAGTCTGCCATTGTAAAGGACTCTGGATGAAGCACCCCTCAGTAGGCGCATCACCACAGTAATTATCTCCTCTGGGAAACCCATATGACGTAGGACAGTCGTAAGAAAGGAATGATCTACTCGATCAAAAGCCTGGCTGAAATCCAACGACGCAAGTGCACCGGAGAGGCGTTGTGCTCGTGCCACAGTGATCATATCCCTGTATCGACATAAAGCGGTACGGATATTATTGTCTCCTCCCAAGCATGTTTGAGGCGCGCGGCCAAAAGGCGAGTGAAGATCTTCATATCACTGTTAAGGAGTGTGATGGGGCGATAATCACTGATGCCGATACCGCCATGGGGCTTGTGGACAGGAACAATGATCCCTTCTGTAAAGGCATCTGGAATGCACACCTCCGGAGACATCAGCTCCTGACAAATGGAAGTGAAGGTGGGTATAAGAAGATTGCAGAACGTACGATAAAATTCAAGCGGAAGACCGTCAGGTCCTGGGGAGCGATTAACGGATCCTGCCCGTATCGAATTGAAGACTTCATCAGAAGTTACGTCCGCAACCAGTTCCATTGCCTCATCTCCTGGAACAGCACCGAAGGTGAGATGTGATACTTCCTCAATCAGCTCTGGCGAATGTGGAACTTCTGCATAGAGCTGTTGGTAGTGAGTATAAAGCGCATGTCCGATGGTAGACTGTGTATCGTATCGTCTCCCTTGCTCGTCCTTTAGGGCATAAATCAACTTCCTCCGTCGATATCGTCGGTCCTTGAGTATATGGTACATCGATGGGTGTTCGTGAGGCATACTATCAGTACTACGAGAACGTACTACTGCTCCGTCCAAATGCCTTCGCATGAGAATAGATATCTGGGCTTTAGCACGTTTCATCATAATCTGGCGCTCTGGGGAGATAGGCATCAATGAACAGTCCCGTAGGATCCTGTAGTAAAAGTCCATCGTACTTTTTCTCCAATTTGCAACATCTTTACCATATCGCATCAGAGTTTTGCGGATAGCGGGTTTTGCACACTGGACCCACCAGGATATGGTTGACGGATACATTTGTAGGCGACGTTGACATGTGGCCCATGTGTCTTCTATTGTCCGACGACATTCTGGCGAAGCAAGAAGTGCTACGTTCAGTTTCCATAATCCTCTTCCGTGCCACACAGCCTGCCGACTGAGAACTACATCACAAAAATAAGCCTCATGATCGGAGAAGGCAACAGGCCATATTTCTGCCTGTCGAGTTCCCCCTATTAGGGGTCGCGAGATGTAAATGCGATCCAGTCGGCTCGAGGAATGTGCGGTGTAATAGGTAAAACCCAGACGATCACCGTGGACATGGCGCCATGTGTCGATAAGTGATAGGCGATTGAGGATAGGTTCAAGAGCCGCGCACGGTGAGTGGTGTGGTAACTGGTCCTGAGGTCGCTGCGTAGAGTTGACGTCACCACCTAGTATCATATCATCATGTGGTCCTAAAAATAGTGGCGTAACCTCTTCTGCGAAGAAAGTATTTCGTTCCTGGCGGTGGCTGGAACCTGATGGTGCATATACGTTCACAATGCGTACACCAAAGAGCGTGAGAGACATACCTCTGGCGCTGGGGAGGTACATAACATCTTCAGCAGGGAGACCGTCTCGAAGTATGATAGCCACACCACTACCGTTGTCCGAGGCAGGTGAGATATATGTCGTGAACCCATATGGCGCGGAAAAATCGGCGACGTACACTTCCTGAAGGAGTGCGATGTCAATATCTGCACCATAAATCATGTCGCGGAGTAGCTCCAGTTTGTGTTGGGCACGAATGGTGGCGACGTTAATCGTGGCAATACGATAATGCTGACAAGGTGTTCTGGATGGCACAGGACGGGCTTCGCCTTCTGCAGACACGCGTCGCTGAACATCTGGGATTGCTGAAGCAGTGGCCATTACATGGAGTGTTCAGTGGCAGGCGCAGCCGACGGGGATGCCCCATCAACAGCACCATCCACTCCCATCGTCTCTATCTCTGTATCTTCTGCCCAGGATGCAGAGGCGGTGGAAAGACATTCGCCATATGCATCGGCCGGTCGATGACAGGGGTCTCTCATCGCCTCGGAGTGATTTACGTCGTCAGCCATCTGTGCTGGAGTCAGCGGTTGTACGGACGAGGGAGCGTACATGGAAGGCGCCTGGGACGCGCCATCTGCATCAGACACCTTTCCATCGGTCAGCTGCTCGATGTCTTGCTCGTCAGCATTTCTGGAATCCATTCTAAAAGGAGAATCATCAGAAGAAGTACGGCTGCGTTTCTTCCTTTTCCTTGGCGATCGTTGTTTACGAACGTGTTGTTCAGAATCCGACGGTGGGCGGCTGTCATCAGTCAGCGGACCAGTCTCTAGGAAGGCAGAGGTAGGCACAACTCTCGGATCTACTTGCATCGGAGCCACAGGAGCGTCCACTTTACTCGGAAGAGTCGACTGTGCAAGATCTGACATTGGCGGCGTTGAGGAAGGTGTCTCTTCGGAATCTGCCGTATCCCGTGTGTATGTCGGGGACAGATCAGAAATTACTTGAGAACTAGCACTCGCATCATGGACGACTTTGGCATAGGTGACAGGGAGTGGTGTGGTCACAGCTGGGGCTACTTCTTCTCCGATCGGCGTCTGTACAATGCGCCGTCGCATGCATTCTGATCTGACGTGGCCTTCCTGGCCGCAGCCTGAACAAGTTCGGGGTTGACCATCGTACGTAATTATGGCTCGCACTCCACCAATTATTAAGTACGACGGCACGTGTTCCTTTAATTCAATTTTTACCTGTCGCACACCATTGAGAACACGGTATGTGCTGAAGGTTTGCCATTTTTCCTCTAGGTAACCGATAACTTTACCGTATGGTTCGAAAGCCGAGACGACGACTTCCCGTGGAAGTTCAAAAGGAAGTTCAAATACTCGAATCGTACGAAGACCGTACTCTGCAAGTTCGAGTGACACCTCTCCTACTTGTCCATCAGAATATTTGAACTTAAGACCATTGGCATGTCTGCGAATAACGTCTTGACACACCTCGGCATTCGTCATTTTAATATAAACGACGCTGCTCATGATCGAAAAGTGGATACCAACAACATCAAGAGGATCTAAACGAATTTCTTCACGTATAAACGTTTCAACTTCATGAGCACGGGGTCGCACGTGATCGGCAAGAAAGGAAACTTTCAGGGTCGCTCGGCGATATGTATGCGCCATGTTGTTCGCGGAAGACGGACACAAGACTTAATACGCTACGGCGCGACGCGACGCGGAAGTAAACAAACACACGCTAGCGGAGCAACTCGGCAAGCCGAGCCGACCCGCTCACGATCACGGCTAAATGCCGACTGTGCGTACTAGGCAGAGGTCTTACCGCTAGACCACCGCATCACTAGCGAATAAGGTGCCTCGAAATAGTCTAAGCACGATTTCCTATACGTCACAAACTTTAATTTAGCTTTTGTGTTCCATGCCTAGTAAGCATGGAGGTCCGGACTCGATTCCCGGTCGCATCACAAATTTCAATTCAATGCTTCAGATTTATTATCATATTCGAGACGAAAATCCGTCTCAGCGATTGTTTATTTGTATTTACATTGATATTTATATCACCTTAAACAGGAATGTGTCAATATGTCCATTGCCGAGGTGCTATTCCACTGCATGGAGAGTCTTGGCAGTAGTGGCAATGTTCTATGGAACACAGAAGCTGAATTAAAGTTTGTGACGTGAAGGAAATCGTGCTTAGACTATTCCGAGGCGCCTTAATCACTAGTGATGCGGTGGTCTAGCAGAAATACCCAGAGAACAAAAAGAAGAGAGAGAGAGAGAGGAAAAACATCGGTAAGACGTCTGCCTAGTAAGCATGGGGGTCCGGGTTCGATTCCCGGTCGCATCACAAACTTTCATTCAATGCTTCAGATTTATCATCATATTCGAGACGATAATCCGTCTCAGGGATTGTTTATTTGCATTTACATTATGATAAAATGTTAGCATTTTGCAAATCAGTTTCCCCAAAAGAGATGAGCGAATTGGTTGAAAAGAAGAAAAACGTCCAAAGCTTACGAGTTTCCTTCAGAAAAGAGGTGAACGAAATTTCGTGACAGCAAGTGGATGTGCAATCTTTGTGGTGTTATGACTTGCTTTTATTTACTGTTGATCAAGAGCTGCGAAGCACGGGTTGTTCGAACTTGGATGTATGTGTGGGTGTGGACGTTATTGACTCTGACTGTGAAGATGATTAGAATGGACCTGACCATGAATACAGTGATGAAGTGTGGTGGTCAACACACTGAACAACAACGTGGAAAACGAGTAAACGCAAGATTTCGCAACTGACGAAACTCCACACGCCGCGCTTGCACGCGTGCCTGCGCGCTGATTCCGCCGTTTACACGCACACTCTGGCGCGTGGCATTCCTGAACGACGGCCTGCGCGAGGTCATCAACGCACCCTGAAACTTCGCTACACGCAGCTAAGTGCCACGCATCTGCGCGCGTTCAGGAGGCTACGCAGACGCACCGCGCTCAGTCATGCGGTTAAAACGGCGTGTGTGAGGGCCCCTATTACGAAGTTCTGCCTCTTGGAGGTCCATAAGAATCTTCACGTGACCATTGCACCAATCTCCACTGCAGAACTGACACAGCTCGTCCAACGTGGTTGGGAATTCTTCAAGGAGACCATCCGGCCACCCGGAAGGCCACAACTTCATACCTATCAAACTCGCTCAGTTGGTTGAAGGAAGCAGGGAGTGCGTCTCCGTCGCATAGCGCCCGTTTGCTTCACACGTTGACATTACGCTGAGCCTCTTAACTGTAAACATTCCCTATTAAATGATAAAAGCCGATGGTCGTATGGCAGCTTTGTCACCATTCTATTTGATGGTGAACAATGTTGAAACCATTATTGTTACATCTACACGCCATAAAACAATCATGGGATCAAGTGATGTATCATACACAATATACGTCGTATACACTCCAGATTTCAGCACTCCCCCACACGACGGCACACACGACTACGACCATCACTGGCTTTGAGGCATCAGCGACTCTCATCTCTACATCCACATACATACTCCGCAATCCACCGTAAGGTGCGTGGCGGAGGGAATCTCTGAAGACGACACGTCCATTCGTACTTCCGTAACCGCCTATTGCGTCACCACTGAAGCCAAGCTGAATGACGTTGAGGCGTGACTGGAAGAGGTCATGATAGCACTCAAGTTCATGTTACAAACTTTGGGGAGCCATATCCTACACTGACCGTTCTCCTCTGGTGATAGTCGAGGGATCATTGGACGGTGCATACTACAATGAAACCGTCATTCAACCCATATTTCTACCGTTGATGCATCAACAAGGTAATATGCTGTTCAAACAGGAAAATGCACGTCCGCATGTATCTCGTACTATTAAAGTGTTCTTCAATGTGTACGTCAACCACCCTGACCAGTACGATCCCCAAATCTGTCCTTCAATGTGCATGTTTAGCACCAGATGTAAGGTATCTTGCGCAGTCTGAACGATCGGCAGAAATCTAGCCCTACTGACACACTAAGCGGAAACTGCGTGCCAGGCCATTCCGCAAGACAAATTTCGCCACCTCCACGATCATCTCCATTGGAGAATTTCAGCTTGAATTGTTGCAAAGGAGGGTACACACTCCGTCTGTGTGATCTTGTGTTATTTACATCCTCAAGAATGTTTCAATAAAATTTTCCTCTGCTGGGTCGACGAATTCATGGTGTTCCTTTTTCATTTTCCAGGAGTGTAGTATTGGTGGCCTCTGTCGCTGATTTACACCGGTTTATACCAACATTGTACGTTTCCCTAAAACTTCATATCGCAGTGCCTGCGGGGCCTCACAGCGCTGTGGGCTTGGCCGGATACGCCATCGTGCGCTGTCCCTGGACAGTGCAGAGAGTAATGGCTGGAGGCGGCGGGTTGGCTTCCGGTGCGCGCGAAGCCCGGCAGTGTCCGCCGTCGAAGGCCTGGCACCGCCTCCGGCTGCCGGAGACACACAACCCCACCGATAAACGACGCCCTCCCCCTCCCCTCCTCACCACCCCAATCCCACGAGTTTAATGGCGATCGCTCCTCCTGTAGCCGCCGGGAAATCTGGCCTAAGGTCTGCACTAAATTCTCCCACAGCGAACAGTGGCGTATGATATTTCTGGCTTGCAGCCATCATATTCACCTTCCTGGGAGCAAGTCAGAACAGAACAAGATTGTGAGGTATTGAAAGATAAATCTATATCTATAAATGTGAATGTCTGTTCGGTGTACGTTTATCACGTCTGAACCACAAGAAATAAAGAGCTAAAAATTTGTACAGTTACTAATGTCTACCCGGGGAAGGCTTTAGGCACGGTTTTGTGGCGATCGGATAGCTATTTATCTATATATGTTTCAAATGTTTGTATAGTCTATGGGACTTAACTACGGGGTCATCAGTCCCTAAACTTACAAACTACTTATGAACTAACTAAGACTCTGGACGGCACAAATATCCATGCCCGAGGGGGGATTCGAACCCCCGACCGTAGTGGCCGTGCAGACCGTGACTGAAGCGCCTCAGTCTCCTCGGTCACCGCGGCCGGCTATCTATATATGTTAATGTTTGTTCGGTGTACGCTTATCACGTTCGAACGACAAGACGCAGAGACTTAAATATTTGTACAGTTCCTAATTTATACCTGAGGAAGGTTTTATACCGATCTGATATATATTTAGTAATTTGAAGAATATAACGCGATATGCGGAACAATAATTACTCTTTGAAAATTATATTTACTCTTTGCAATGGTTTTATTTGTTGCATTGTTACTTGGGGGTTGATAATTATAAAAGAGTGGAGTATATTGGGATGGAAAGTTATCGGTTTATATAAAATTCTACGTGTGTGTGTGTGTGTGTGTGTGTGTGTGTGTGTGTGTGTTAATATTTCTCTCTGCAGCGAAAACTACAGAATGCAAACGTATGGTCTACGTGTAATTGTTGTCCGAAGTCTCCCGTTGTACACCATAGCAGTTCCATGCCGATAGCTATAAGGGGGTGGAAGATATGGTGGTTGAAAGTCGTCAAATTATAAAAAGCTAGTGTTTAAATAAAATTAAATCCAAACTACGCCTGAGTGTGTGAGTGAGCTACTTGCGTCTGTGTCCTGTGAATGATACAGCTTGTACACTGGTGCAGCAATGTTGAAACTTATATGTTTACATAAATTAATTAAAATAAAATATTATTTTCTGGATCGGAAACCTGTGTGTGTGTGTGTGTGTGTGTGTGTGTGTGTGTGTGTGTGCGTGTGTGTGTGGACTTCTGTTTGTGTGGTGACGCAACAGTACGTATCTAGGCTGGTAAATGTTATAATTAAACAGCCTGGCATCGGCTGATTACAATGAGTATGGTCCTGTTAGTGCACTTAAATATCCAGAACATTAGTCTGGTTAAATAATGAGTGACCAGTCCGGTTGTAGCTCAAGGTCTGATTTGTTAATCACACAGACAAATAGTTTATTAATTAAATTAAATACTGACCAATGTTTGACACAAATTTGATGCCGAAAATAAAGGTGATCATAGATGGAGAACTGACAGTTTCTAACAGACTAACATGTGACACTATGGTATAATGAAAACGCTGAAGCTACAGTTAAGTATCCGTTAATTAATCAAATATCAAAGTTTAGTTTACTAATGTAATACAGTGTGAGCGTGATTTCTATTACAATCTTAATAGTAATTGTTATATGTAACGTTACGTACTGTGAACAAGCTCTACCTCATTAAAAACAAAATGTTGATGCAATGAAGGCTTTCACCACCGGATGCAGTATGGATTCTATTACGATAATAGCAATGATTGTTGTGTGTCCCGACACGTGCGGAGAAGAAGAGTTAATTTCATTAGCAAAATAATAATTGTGTTGTCGTCAAGTGGTATGATTAATTTTAGTGTATCAAGCGCTTTCCGCAAATTCGCAAGAAATACTGGCAGCTGCCTGACAAGATAACAGGTTTCGTTATAGTGGCAAAAAAAAAAAAAAAAAAAAAAAAAAAAAAAAAAAAAAAAAAAAAAAAAATGTTACTGGAAGCATTCAGACATTTATACAGCTCTAATATTATAAAATAGTGATCAAGTATTTGTGATTCTGCATAAGAGCAGAAGTTTTGACGTGAATGAATTGTTAATGATTTACTTCTATGCCTAAAAGTATAACTACCGTAAATGAACACTTGTTATTCGTAACATTATTCTCTCACTTTTGAGCGTCCTTTGCAAATGAGAGATTTCCGAATTACATTTTTGAGAGTTGCTTCAATTTATAGCGTCACAGAAGCTCCTAAATACGGCGTATTTTGAATTTGCTGCTTCACTCCAAATACACATCCCTTACGCAATCGTTTCGCGGTATGTTTTTATGACCCAGCCGCTTGGCAGCGCTGCAGTCGCGAAGTTGCAATAATTCACTGGGAGTTTCGCGACTTTTATGTTCGACTCTGATAACACCATCATACTAATTACTAAAAAAAAAAAATTCATCTGTAATATCAAGGCCCTTTAAGGCATTAAGATTCCTCGCTGTATCATCATACTTCTCAGTTGAACCACTTTTTCCCCATTCGAGGCTAAGAATTTCACTACTTGTATGCTCCGTTCGCCATCTGCACATACGTCCAAAAACAGGTTGACTGAGAAAATTACGACGACGGCGAATCAACCGACGACGACGCATCATATTCCAGCATGGCCTACATTCAAACGTGACAACAATGACGTGGAATCTCCTGAGGTCCAAATATTTAAATATCTTTGGAAGGTAAACCCACAAAACCGTTGAAAACCGCAAAGTATACGTTAAATAGAGAGTGCTTACAAATAAAAGTGGTTGACTAAACACGCAAGAATAAGGCATTACAATACAGTACTGAAGCTACAAAGTCGATATTCAAGAGTATGTCTACCGTTAAACTACAACTTGGATAAATTAGAAACGTAGACTAGAAGTACTAGTGGCTTTAAGTGCCAATTATACTTCGAAAGTTACTGCAGTATAAATGTGCCATTTCATTACCAATTTCCTGCTGAAAACGCTATGTCATCTTCCTGCTGCTTGGAGCTGAAATGTAATCTCGGTATATGTCCATGCTTGTAGGATTATGTACCTGTAAGTTGCCTTGTGAAGATATATAGGAATTTTTAAGAGTTGCTGACACCGAATAGTCGTAGGTAGTGGAATTATCGCGATTAAGACTACTCGTAAATAGTGACAACCGTGGTGTGGTGAAATGGAACAAAGCACTTAGTGAACTAGAAATAAGATAACACTTTGAAATGACTTATACTCTTCGCTGAGTTGCTGTATGATGTGCAAGATTTAAAAACAATATATCAAGCGTATTTGTATCGAAAATAAGTGTAAGTTTTCTTCAGTAGGTTTCTTGATTTTAGTATCATTAAATATCATACCTCGTTGTGTATCTCAAAGTTTCATGTGTAAGTGAACTTTTTAAAAATCTCCATACGCAAGATTTATTACAGAACTACAATATCTGTTTTGTGGTATATATCCATAGCCTATTTTTGGAAACTATTTTGCAATTTCATTTTACTAATTATAAGAAAAATTTCTGTCTCATATTTTAGAGTACTTTAGTACGTCAATCGGAATTTTCTTGACCTGTAAGTTGTCCTGTGCTATTTATTAATGTTTTCCTAAATAAATAAAAACATTGTTACGTCACTTTCCTCCTTTAGGAACGTACATTCTACAATTACTTCACAATGTGAATCATTAGCATTATATTACGCGCACAAAAAACTTGTAAGTTGTAAATTAACGACTAATGACGAAATTTCTGGAAGATATAAAACATTTCAAAGGTAATAAGAAAAACAGAAGACTTCTACTCCTTTGACAGCACATAAACTAATTCACTTCAGATTTTAAGGAACAGGAAGTGAACTACGGTATGAGTTAAAGAAAAGAAGTAAAAAAATGGAATTTAGAAGAATAATTATAAATGGTGAAGAAACAACTGGTATAAAGGATTTTAGCGGAAAGATATTGATTAGGAATGTATCTGAAGCTAAACGACTGAGAGAAACTGCTCTGACGAGGGGTCAAAATACAAGAAAGTAAAGATAATGAATAGCTGTTAGAATTAATGAACCGCCGGCCGAGATGCGTAATTGTACACGACCGGTTTCAACCTGGGTATTAGGTCATTTCCAAAGCATCTGAAACTGTCATTATGATACACAATTACACAGCGATTGTGTATTATCATGACACATACAGATAACTTGAAAATCACCTTATATCCTGGTTGAAACTGGTCGCGTGGCTTTCATAAAGTTCACATGTACTATCTGGCCAGCATTTCATTAACTGGACCACACTTGTGGAAGTAGCCCCTTCCAAACACGGAGAAGCTGACATGTGTAAGAATACTGGGAAAAAGAAGAGAGCAACGTGTGATGATGAAGAAAACAGTTTACTTTAAATGTGTTTATTTCCGTCAACAGTTGCTATAAAATTGTTTAATAACATGTTTCGATCACTTGGATCATCTTCAGATCTTAGAGTTGCGTCCGCAACTCGTCTGGCTGAGTACTAATTGGTACTCAGCCAGACGAGTTGCGGACGCAACTATAAGATCTGAAGATGATCCAAGTGATCGAAACATGTTATTAAACAATTTTATAGCAACTGTTGACGGAAATAAACACATTTAAAATAACATAGTGCAGTTGCGGAACTCTCTATAATCGACCATGTCGACTATAATGAAAACAGTTTACAACAGAGCAGTGGCGTAACTACGGGGGAGGGGGGGGATGAGGGGATAGAACCCCCACCCCAGAACCCGAAAAAAAAAAAAAGAGAGAGAGAGAGAGAGAGAGAGAGAAAGAAAAGAAAAAAGAAATCGTATAACAGCAATCTGGTAAAGGTAAAGATTGGAAACTCGGGGCGTTTTACCATAAGCTTTCACTGGATGGGAGTGAATTAGTTTCTTCAACGGGAGTGGTAGATGGTAGTCTGTTTGGAAACTGACTAAAATTTTGTTCGTCAAGCAGATCTATTCCCCCCCCCCCCCCCCCCAAAAGCAAAGTCCTAGTTACGCCACTGCAACAGAGTAATTCTCTCAACGGAAGATAGTCTCTAGACGTCATAATAGTTCCTGGCGTTCTCAAAAGAGTGTCTTTGCTTCTCATAACATACAAAAAGAATTTGGTGGATAACATTGGAAGTTCAATGCGGATTTTTTGGATGATTTTGTAGTATATCGAGAAGTTGGAACACTGGATATGTGTAACGAATTGTGGGACAATCTGCAGCGTATCGACGCATGGTGCAGGGAATGGTAATTTACCCGCAACATAAATAAATGTTAAAGTTGCGTTTACATAGATAACGTTTTAAAAGGTTTTAAAGCAAAAGTAATTCGTACTTGCATTTCACATGGAACCCATCTGTGAACTGTATATTATGCTGGTACGTTAACATTGTATCATTTTGTTTTGTACACGGCACCGTTCATTCATGTAGTGGCATACTACCCTGATGTATTTCATCTTGTTGAAGAGTACAGTTGCAATGAACACCTTAGCTGTCTGTTGTCTAATAGTTAAGATAATTTTTAGGACCAGTGTTAAACAGTTTTTACGTAATTAGATAACAGGGACTGTCCGTTCTGATTCTGATTTCATTTAAATTTTTTAATATACTTATAATACGTAAGAGGTTAGGTGTGTTACGATTTATGATTGCATATAATTTACCTACTTGTGCATAGACAGGTACTTAAAATATACTGTTTCATCGGACGGAACAGGAATCGTTACAGGCTACAGAGATTCTTACGAACAAAGAGATTCGTAATGTAAATAATCTGATAAAATTGTTTCTTTAACACTGAAAAGCAAGGCCATTGATTTTCTTTTCAAATATTATATTGGAAAGGTTACAACCCACTTGCCCTCCCGGCTACAAAGCTTTTTAACTTCCATTACGAGACCGAAACGTGGTAGGGGTAAAAATTGATTTTATAATGATTATGAATCTTTTGAATGTTGTTCTTTTATTCTCCAAAGGACTTTCCTCAAAAATGGCATTTAGGAAATTTTTTTGCTATGTTTATCGGTCATGTCAGGATTTACTCTATCGATTTATGAGTTATACCTTAGCCTCCAAATAATGAAAAGCCTACTCACTAGGAGCTTACCTCTGTTGAGCAGTGTCGCCTCTGTAGTTCAAACTTATTCCGCTGTTGGCGCCACAAGCCAACCTCATTCCGTGTAGATTCTTATGGAACCGAATTGGAAATAAGGCTTAAAAAATATGTCCATATAGCCACGGTTCATTTTGGTCACTGATGTTGAGAACAAATATTGAAGTTCATGTTACTGTCTTTAACAATGATAATAGGGATTGTTTCTTTATCCTGTACACTGATTCTTAGGCATAATTGATTGGAATTGTTTTGCGGCTTTTCCTAGAGAGCTTCTTTTCAAAATTTTCATTTCTTTTCGCAAAATATTCCCTACGTACCTGGTCTGTCATATTGTTCGTGAAATTAGTTAAGAAGGGCCGCAGAAATTTTTGCAGTATTAATCTGCTCAGTAGCTCTGCATGCGAATCCTTACCGCACTGCAACGCGGGGTTGCGACTAGTATGAGGCAGCGGCCGCGGTGACCGAGAGGACTGCGGCGCTTCAGTCAGGGTCTGCACGGCCACTACGGTCGGGGGTTCGAATCCCCCCTCGGGCATGGATATTTGTGCCGTCCTTAGTTAGTTCATAAGTAGTTTCTAAGTTTAGGGACTGATGACTCCGTACTTAAGTCCCATAAACTATACAAACATTTGAACATTTTTAGTGTGAGGCAGTAACATATATAAAAGTGTAAACAGTAGTTTTGGCTTGTATATGACTGATTCCAGTGCCTCGTTAGTCACACTTTCTAGTCTTGCCAGGAACATGACGAATGTAGGTTTGGGGTATCGAAGACCACCTCTGTCATTTCCTTTTATTAAGGCCATCATTGGTGACGGAGCCTGTACACTGCTGATCTTGTTGACACAATCCTCACATTGTATACTTTCTTCGACGACACGTACCGAATATCCGCCGATGTACGCAGCGGCAGCAATCGTCATTGAAACAGAGGGCAATTCTGTTGGTTCCTGCTCAAGATATTTCTCGGTTCTTTTATCTTAATTTGTTTGCTTGGCGGTTACATTTCGAAAACACTGGGAACTGCATCAGGATTTAATTTCTTTATCTTCAGGCCGGATTTATAGTCTGAGGTAAGAAAATGGATACTGCATACCACAGAATGCTCATTGGGCTGCTGTAACTTATACTTTGTATCACCTACATAAGAGATAAAAATGAAATATTTAGGCAACAATAAAATTATACCAGCACTGATCACTTAGAAATCCACATACCATGTCTGCTTATTGTTTTTATCCATAATTGTCTCGTGGATTCATTAATCGGAAATTCTTGAAAACAAATTCCAGGAGCTTTATTTCGGGAGCCCTGATTGCAAAATGGCACACAACAATATACCATTTTCCACAAACATTTACAGTTGTAGATTTTCACGTAAAAACAGTAAGTTACACTCTTTTGGGATGCACAATATGCATTACAACGCTATGTAGCAGAACGCACTTCAGTCAAGTTACGCGCGTGTGTGGTTGGTATGTGGCGCCTCTAGTGGCTGCTGTTTCAACGAGAGCGGCGACAAGGGTTTACTCCTAGTGAGTAGGCTTTGTATTATTTGGAGGCTAAGGTTATACACTGACAAGTTTCTTAGCTGTCAATCATGCAATAGCACCTATTTTTTATGACAGGAGGAGATACCAGTTTAGAGTGATACCCATTTTTCTCGGTGTAAATTTGCACTAATCTTTTCTCCGTTAGATGCAGTATTTGAACGGCGTTTCTCTGTCCAACTCACACTTTTTTAACCGTTACTTCCTGGATATAACACATTTGATTAGAAAGTCACGTTTCTTGGAGAAGTATTGAAGGTGATTCAGTGGAATTTAGTATTTAGCTAGATAACTTACATCGACAACTCTAGAACCCTAAATATGAAAATTTGTATCTTCTTATAAATAAAATTGTAAATTAAGAATACTGTCGCAAAATTTTGAATCCATTCGTTTTTATTTATTTATTTATCTGAAAAAAAGCAACTTAAAAAATATTGGTCCAGTACGTTGAATTACTACTATTATATATATGTGAAAATTAACGATTATGATAAGTTAATTTTAAATTCATATGTGATAACTTTTGTTTATAGTTCCAAGAATTTCAATGAGCAAAGCTACTTAAACACTCTTTTCGCAATAATTTCTCATCCCCTAATTTTACTTATGTCAATATGAACGTTAAATTTCATAAGTTAAATGTTTCTAAATTTAAATATTTTTTATTGCAATGAGAGTGATGGTTAAATATTATTACTGCTTTTATCGAGCTCGAGTCGAAGCGGCAGTTGAAGTTCGTTTTGGTGTGACAAAATTTGAACCATGTCGACACGCGGGTTCGAGGTCAATATCGATATCAGGACGCAACACTGTCTACCGGTAAAATGTGCTTTTGGCTTCCGTTATCACTATAAACCGAACGTAATAGATTCGTGTGACATGAGCAAACGAGCAGGACGTCTCGCAGATGTATGGGGAATTCCAGTTCAAATCGGGCAGCAGGAAATCTTGTACTTTTTGTGGGATTTATTTTTTCTGTGATAAAAGGTAAACGTTAAATTGATATTTTTGACAAACTCGCATCTATGATCAGAAAGCGCATCCGGTTGTTTTTTGGGAGTGAAAGTAAAGTAATTTCATGAAATCAGGAGATAATGGCACTCATAACTCAGGAATAATTAAAAATAAAATTTTCAAATAAATTACAAAATGAAGGCACCATCTATAGATTTGATTGGTATTTATTCAGTATTTTTATCATATAAATTTTATCATTATCATTTGTCTATAAAATGCATTCTTAAATGGAATAATATGTATGCCATATTGTTCAGCGTTTGATTAAAACGTATTGTATGCAATAAGTCAGTCCTTCAGCCTGTGTTGGCCGTCTCCAGCTGCAGCCCGTTGCAGTATAACTTGTAAGTGCATCGCATGTTTTCGTATTTATTACTTAATTATTTTTCTGACATTGCTGAGAAGAGTCTCCATAATACGTAAAGCTGAAATCAACTTGTAATAAAAATAATTTCAATCATATGTAAGTTTAATCCTTATGACACCTGCATTTACATTTAATGAATGAAAAA
This sequence comes from Locusta migratoria, assembly GCA_026315105.1. Classification (NCBI taxonomy): domain Eukaryota; kingdom Metazoa; phylum Arthropoda; class Insecta; order Orthoptera; family Acrididae; genus Locusta; species Locusta migratoria. The sequence continues at coordinate 225,126,794 of CM048747.1, read as the reverse complement.
ATTTTATAACCATAAATGAATTGTTCTCATGTTATCCTTCTATACCTTCATTAACTACAGATATTCATTTTAAAAATGAACCACAGTCCACTGAAGTCCTGTATGAGGTTCTAAGTTAACACATGACACAAAGTGTCGTGTTCGGCAAATAGCGCTATCTTCACCGAATTAGGCCTTGCTTCTGAGCGCGCGGTTACTCACCGTTGAAGGTTCGAGTCATAACTGGGGCATGGATTTGACTTTAGGGTTCGCGCATATGGGCTATTAACATTTCAAATAGGACGAAAAATGAGAAAAGTGACCTCGTATTTTTGAAATAATTCATAATTTTCACATGTGCCGATTAATGTAAAAGGAAACAATTGTCATGAAGTTATTTTTGAAAAGATTACTATTTTACGAGTTAAAATACTGATGATGATTGTGTCAAAAAATATTAAGATGTTTTTGAAGCTATTGGACGACTTATGAAGGCGCTGTAGAGCGCTCGGCCACTCCACCTTGGCAATGTCATGATTCAATTTTCTTCCTTCGGGACATCCACAACCGTCCATCTTCATCTTAAGCTAGTTCTCTTTGCTGATGATACAAGTATCGCTATCACACCCGAATCACAGGAATTAACTGATGAAATTGTCAATGAAGTATTTCAGAGAATTATTAGGTGGTTCTCTGTAAATGGACTCTCTTTAAATTTTGAAAAAAAAAAAAAAAAAAAAAAAAAAAAAAACAGTATATTCAGTTTCACACAATAAATGGCATCACACCATTAATTAATATTGACTTCAACCAGAAATCTATAGCTAAGGTAGGATATTCAAAATTTTTAAGTTTATGCATTGATGAGGGGTTGAATTGGAAGAAACACATTGAAGATCTGCTGAAACGTTTGAGCTCAGCTACTTATGCTATTAGGGTGATTGCAAACTTTGGTGATGTACAACTCAGTAAACTAGCATACTATGCCTATTTTCATTCTCTGCTTTCTTATGGCATCATATTCTGGGGCAATTCATCATTTAGTAAGAAAGTATTCATTGCCCAAAAGCGGTTCATCAGAATAAGTGCTGGAGCCCACCCAAGATCATCCTGCAGACATTTGTTTAAGGATCTAGGAATCTTCACAGTAGCTTCACAATATATATATATATATATATATATATATATATATATATATATATATATATATATATATATATTCACTTATGAAATTTGTTATTAACAATCCAACTGAATTCAAATGTAACAGCAGTGTGCATAGCTACAACACTAGGAGAAAGGGTGACATACACTATTCAAGATTAAATTTAGCTCTGTCACAGAAAAGGGTTAATTATTCTGCCACAAAAGTCTTCGGTCACTTACCAAGTAGTATCAAAATTCTGACAGATAGCCAACTAGCATTTAAAAATAAATTAAGAGAATTTCTGAATGGCAATTCCTTCTACACATTAGATGAATTTCTAGATAAAAGTTAGTACTTTAAGAAAAACTTAGAAAAAAAATTCAAATATTGAGTGTCATGTAATATTATGTATAGACACACTTCATTTAACTGACACGTTCCACATCATTACGAAGTGTCGTATTCATGATCTATGGAACAAGTATTAATCTAATCTAATCTAATAATTGGATCCGCGGACGGGCCCGGTGGTTTCGGGGTAAAGCGCTCGCTAGAGACCGAAAGGTCGCGGACTCGAAACCCGGTCAGCGTCGGACTTTTTTCAATATGCGTTTTAACCCAGCCTTCACCTCACAGCGACGTGAGGAGTCGCCAGAAACGAGACGTGGCTGGGATCCCACGTTAAGCTGAAGGCCCCCTCTTCCCGCTTGGATAACTGGGGTAGGCCAGGGACACGCAAGTCGAGGCAGTGGCGTCCAATTGAAAGACTTGCACCAGGCCACTGAGCGACATGAAATTATTATTGGCTTCGCGATAGTGGCTAATTTTAAACTTTATTATTTCTATGCACGATACGAGTTTCGAGACGTGTGTCTCAGCATCAGTTTCATCTGTAAATTGCAATCAAGTAAAACAGTGACGTCTATCGTGTAATAATAATAATAAAAAAAACCTTACATCTTTAATAAAATGTAGGGTAGCTATTTTATTACATGACAGACAAAACTATTTTATTTGATTGTCATTTGCAGATGTACCTGATGATGAAACATAGGTATCGAAACTGGGATACTGCATAGAAAAAAAAATTGAAAATTAACGACTGTTACGGATACAATTATTAAAGATTAAAAATGTGATGGTTGTTCCCAAACGCATCACCACCTGTGGCCTTTATAATTCTACAGTGTCCGTTATAACAATGTTTAACCGATTACTAGCCAATTTTTTTCAGCATTATTTCACATTAATATTATACGTTGGATGTCAAATGAAAGGAAAAGTTCTTTGAATAAATTTCAGTATACTAGAACAAAAATTATAGACCGTCTAATTTTTGAAACATTTTCGTCAATATGTCCTTCATCTGATATTTTATCTGCATTGCAAGGAATAAACACTAGTTTTAAGTCATTTACTTCATATTCTTTCACTTCCTTCTTATGCAGCTCCGCTAAAATTTCTTCAAATGTAAGTCCATGTGGTGTGTTTTCATCCTCGTGGAATCGTAAAATATGTATGAGGGAAAATCTCATACAGTATAAACAAATCAGATCTCAAGAATGCATACAGTAATTTTTGTATATATAACGTTTATAACATATTGGGACACACAAAATAAATCGACATTGCTTTTACTCCAGGCTAACTGAGATACTCATAAACACACCCAAACCACAAAATAAGAATCCATTTTTGTACAGCAGACAAACAGTATTGCTAAGAGAAAGCACTGCTGGGGCCGAGCGGTTGTACCCAGCTTTAGGTCAGGATGAGGCGTGGAACCTGGTGGGGCGCCAAGGGACGCTAGTGAAACAGAATTATAGTTGACACATTTTATTCCGTAACATACAGAAGTTTGATGAAGGCGCTAGCTCGACAGGAGCTAGAGCAGTAGGTGGCGTCGCCTTCGAGCTGCAACCTTGGTGTTTCGTATGATGGTAGTGTCCGCGCCGCGCCGCGATGTCGGGAAGCGATTCAAAGACTGTTATTGTGAAGTGCCCTATCCCTTCACCAGGCTATGCAGCGGCCAGTGAATCCACGCAGGGACCCCTCTGAAGTCGGATGACGTGCTGGTTCCCGACTCGGGACACCGGCTGGCCGGATTAGCACCAGAGTGCTAACTTGACGACAGGAACATTGGCCTTTGGTAACCAACCACTTCGCTGGCCTCAGACAGCCACCGTAGAGGTGTGAAGTCGTCAGCACAGCGGATCACCATCTTACCAGATGATGTTTAGTGTGAAGTATGGCCTTGACCAGACTCCATCTCTTAGCTGCCTCTAGCAGCTACCCGTATGTACTGCTATCTGTGACAAAGACTGACCACAGCGATTAGGGCAGTGAATTGACGACTACCTCCTGGGCATCGTCGATTCAGAATACCAAGTGACTGCTACTTCTAAATGTGGGAGTATTTATACATAAAATTGGCTGAAGCTATGACGTATGAAACGGTTTGAATGTGTTCCCTTTGAAAATGCAGTGTTCGCCCGATGTGTCTTTACCGCTGACGCATCCGCGGTCTTATTCACTCTTATGACAGAGTTACGTGTAGTTATGAAATGTTTACTACCTGCGTCTCGCCGGCCGCGGTGGCCGAGGGGACTGAGGCGCTCCAGTCACGGTCTGCACGGCCACTACGGTCGGGTGTTCGAATCCCCCCTCGGGCATGGATATTTGTGCCGTCCTTAGTATAAGGTAGTTCGTATGTAGTTTGTAAGTTTAGGGACTGATGACCCCGTAGTTAAGTCACATAAGCTTAACAAACCTTTGAACATTTTGAGCTGCGTCTCTGTCTGACAGCCATGTCACTCACACACAGGTCGCTGACGGTAGGCTTTCCAACTTGCCGACGCAGCGGCGCCGTCATCACACAAGGCGGGTGAGCATTTTCTGCTACCGGCTGCTGACCTTATTCCGCCTTGCTAAAGTGAGCAAACCAAGATCTCAACACATTTCCCTGTCACAATGTTTGCGGAGGTTTTTTTAGGTTAGAGGGCCTCGGAAATACACAAAATGGGTTTCAGTCTCAAAGGGGGCAGATCAGACACAGGAAGAAAGCAGATCTAGAAACCATTGGGATAACAATTGTAAATTGTCGTAGCTGTATTGGGAAAGTTCCAGAGCTCCAAGCGCTGATAGAAAGTACTGAGGCACATATCGTTATAGGTTCTGAAAGCTGGCTGACGCCTGAGATAAGTTCGGCCGAAATTTATTCAAAGGGCCAAATGGTCTTCAGAAAGGATAGAATAAATAAAAAAGAGCGTGGTGTGTTTATTGCTGTTACAAACGGTTTATCCTGCAGCGAAATTGAGACAGATACTTCCTTTGGGTTGGTCTGGGTAGAGGTTATACCTGACAACCGGAATAAATTTATAATTGGATCTTTTTATCGGCCCCTTGACTCAGACGATGCGGTTGCCGAAGTGTTCAAAGAAAGCTTGAATCACATTGCAAATAGGTATACGAAGCATACTGTTATAATCGGTGGCGACTTTAATTTACCCTCGATATGTTGGCATAATTACGTATTCAAAACCGGCGGCAGAAATAAAACATCGTCCGAACTAGTTCTGAATGTTTTTTCTGAAAACTACTTAGAACAGTTAGTTCATGAACCCACTAGAATAGTAAGTGGTTGCGAAAATACCCTTGATCTCCTAGCAACAAAGAAACGGGAGATAGTAAAGAGCATCAAAACAAATACAGGGATTAGCGAACATCGAGTTGTAGTACCGACACTAAATGTCGAAATTCCCAAATGCAGAAAAAATAAACGAAAAATATATCTATTCAATAAAGCAGATAAAAATTCGCTTCACGCTTTCCTGAGTGATAATCTCCAGTCTTTCAAAACTAAAAATGCGAGTGTAGATCAGTTGTAGCTTACTTTCAAAGACATAATATCAGTAGCAATCGAGAGATTTATACCAAATAAATTAATAAAAGAGGGGGCCGACCCCCCGTGGTACAATAAACAGGTCAGATCACTGTTGCAGAAACAAAGAAAAACGCATGCAAAATTTAAAAAGACACAGAATCCACAAGACTGGCAATCTTTTACTGAAACACGCAACCTAGCGTGGACATCGATGCGAGGAGCCTATAGTAGTTACCACAACGAAATCCTGTCTCGTAATCTTGCAGAAAATCCAAAGAAATTCTGGTCATATGTGAAGTACACTAGCGGCAAAACACATACAATACCTTCACTACGCGATAGCAATGGTAATAATACTGACGACAGTACTGCTAAGGCACAATTACTAAACACAGCTTTCCGAAATTCGTTCACCAAAGAACACAAAGTGCATACTCCAGTATTCAATCCAAGAACAGATGCCAGCATGCGAAACTTAGAAGTAGATGTTCCTGGAGTAGTAAAACAACTTAAGTCACTAAACAAAAACAAATCTTCCGGGCCAGATTGTATACCAACTAGATTCCTCTCAGAGTATGCTGATGCAGTTGCTCCGTACTTAGCTATAATTTACAACCGATCACTCAGCGAAAGATCTGTACCCAAAGACTGGAAAGCTGCCCAAGTTACTCCAATATTCAAGAAAGGCAATAGGAGTGATCCCCAAAATTACAGGCCTATCTCATTGACGTCGATTTGCAGTAGGATTTTGGAACATATACTTTGTTCGAAAATTATGAACTACCTCGAAGAGAACGACCTATTAACCAATAGTCAACACAGATTCAGAAAGTATCGCTCTTGTGAAACACAGCTTGCCCTTTATTCACATGAAGTGTTAAGTGCCATCGGCAAGGGATCTCCGGAAGGCTTTTGATATTGTACCCCACAAGCGGCTTCTAATGAAATTGCGTGCTTATGGAATATCTTCCCAATTGTGCGATTGGATTCACGATTTCCTATCAGAAAGGACACAGTTCGTTGTAATTGACGGTAAGTCATCGAGTAAAACAGAAGTGATATCTAGCGTTCCACAGGGAAGCGTTATAGGTCCCCTACTCTTCCTCGTGTTTATAAACGATTTAGGAGACAATCTGAATAGTTCCCATAGACTGTTCGCGGATGATGCTGTCGTTTATCGGTTAGTGAAGTCAACAGAAGATCAAAAGCAACTGCAAAGCGATTTAGACAAAATTTCTACTTGGTGCGAAAATTGGCAATTGACACTAAATAAAGAAAAGTGTTAAGTAATAATACACATGACCACTAAAAGAAATCCACTGAACTTCAATTACGCGATAAATCAGTCAAACCTTAAGGTCGTAAATTCTACCAAATACCTAGGAGTTACAATTACGAACAACTTTGACTGGAGAGAACACACAGAAAATATTCTGGGGAAGGCGAATCAAAGGTTACGTTTCATTGGCAGAACGCTTCGATGATGCACCAGCTCCACCAAAGAGACTGCCTACATCACACTTGTGCGTCCTCTGTTGGAGTACTGTTGCCCCTTGTGGGACCCTCACCAGGTGGGACTGACGGAAGATATTGAGAAGGTTCAAAGAAGGGCAGCTCGTTTTGTTTTATCACGTTACGGGGGGGAAAGCGTCGCGGAAATGTTGCACGAATTGAGGTGGAAATCATTAAAAGAAAGACGTTATTCATTGCGGCGTGATCTGTTTGCGAAGTTTCAATCACCGACTTTTACTTATGAATGTGAAAATATTTTTCTAGCACCCACCTACTTAGGGAGACATGACCATCCCAATAAAATAAGGGAAATCAGATCGAAAACGGAACGATTTAGGTGTTCTTTCTTCCCGCGTGCTATTAGAGAATGGAACGGTAGAGAAAAGTTATGAAAGTGGTTAATGAACCCTCTGCCAGGCACTTAAATGTGATTTGCAGAGTATCTATGTAGATGTAGATGTAGATAAATAGCACAGAAAACAGGCAAATTAAATCCTTTACTAAATTTAACTAATTTAAAAATATATATATTTATTTACTATTTCCAGGCATTATACAATTCAATTCATCCTTCAGGTACCACAATCAAAGCTAAAAGTTACTTTGCTCACGTGAAATTAAACAAAATCTTTGCGTCCCAAAAACGGGACAATGGCCATTAATAGGTTAAAAGTCAATGGGAGAAAGTTAGTGGGGTAGCCTTATTAGCCACTACTGACATCAGATATTAAACCCCTGCTTCTTCGTGCGCTTGTGGGGCCACAATAAGGGCTTAAACTATCACTGTGCGGCGAGCGCTGGTGATCTCCTGTGGCGTCGTAACGTCGGCGCGTCCATTCACCTGCTACCGCGCGGCGACGTTAAAACGATTGCCGCCGCAGCCTACCCCGGCCTGTTAACGTCGCCGCCCGGACAGCTGTGTGGCGAGGTAGCGCGCGTTTACGACGCGCTGACACAAATCCGGATAGCGCCGAATGAGCCCGTAAACAACTCACTGCGAACTCGCAGCGCGGTGGCACTCGACACCTGTGGTCTGCATCTGCCAGGTAAAACCGGTAGTGCCGGCACGCCAGAATACATATTGGTCGTTGGCAAATTTTAGAGTCTCGTAACCATAGTAGTGTGAAATATTTGTATTTACACAAGGACAGTGCCAATAATGGTAATACGATCATCTTCCAGAATGAAACTTTTTACTCTGCAGCGGAGTGGGCGCTGATATGAAACTTCCTGGCAGATTAAAATTGTGTGCCGAAACCGGGACTCGAACCTGGGACCTTTGCCTTTCGCGGGAAAGCGCTCTACCGACTAAGCTATCCCGACACGACTTACAATACCGCTTCACAACTTTACTTCCTCCAGTACCTCGCCTCCTACTTTCCAAACTTGACACAAGCTCTCCTGCGAACCTTGCAAGACTAGCACTCCTGGAAGAAAGTATATGGTGAAGACATGGCTTAGCCACAGCCTAAGGGATGTTTCCAGAATGAAAGTTTCACTCTGCAGCGGAGTGTGCGCTGATATGAAATTTGCAGTTTCCCTTCTGCTGTGGCTAAGCCATGTCCTTTCTTCCAGGAGTGCTAGTCTTGCAAGGTTCGCAGGAGAGCTTCTGTGAAGTTTGGAAAGTCGGAGGCGAGGTACTGGCGGAAATAACGTTGTGAGGCGGCATTGTGAGCCGTGTCGGGATAGCTCAGTCGGTAGATCGCTTGCCCACGGAAGGCAAAGGTCCCAGGTTCGAGTCCCGGTTCTGACACACAATTTTAATCTGCCAGGAAGTTTCATGATCATCTTGATGGTGAAGCCCTTTTTACCCTGTGTGTGCTTTCTAAATCTTTAGTGGCTTCTCCATAAGTCTGAACCTTTAACAAAACATTGGTTTTCCTTTTTATATACCCTAACATGTTTCGCTACACTTGTTGCATCTTCACTGGGTCCTTGTTATTGCTTTAAAATTGAACAATAGAAATCTTTTCTTTTTAGTTTCTACTGGTTATTACGAGTTCGTACTGTTAATCTATATATACATAAAAATGAATTGCTGTTCGTTAGTATCGCTAAAACCCGAGAACGGCTGAACCGATTTGCCTAATTTTAGTCTTGAAATATTCCTGAAAGTTCAGGGAAGGTTTAAACGGTGATAAAATACGGAAAAGTAGTACGGATAAAAGGAAAATCGGGAAAACCTGAAACAGTTTTTTCCAGTGAGATATCAATACCGTTCGTCCAGCTGTAATAAAATTTTCTACATTTCATTTTCAAAGCAAGGGGAGGGTTCGCGTCAAATAAAAATGTGGAAAAGTCGCCCGGAAAGTAGGAAAATTTAGAATAAACCGAAAGCGATTTTTTTCTATGAATAAAATGTTTCAATGTTTGTTAAGCTTCTGGGACTTAACTGTGGGGTCATCATCCATAAACTTACAAACTACTTATGAACTACCTGATACTAAAGACAACACACACATCCATGCCCGAGGGAGGATTCGAACTTTCGACGCGGGAGGCTCCGCGATCCGCAACGTGGCGCTCCAGACCTCTCGACTGCAAGTAAAAATCAATTGCTACATGGTTGTAAGAGAATCGCTTGAATACGGTTTGACTGTACAAGGTTTGTATGAAATAAATTTTATGGGAAATCTGAGAAAATTTGAGAAAAACTGAAAGTGCGTTTTTCAATGTGTTTTTGATTGAATTCAGTACTATAACTGACTATTCGCATGACGGAGACGTGTAATTTTATTTTTGTTTTGTTCATTATGGTCTTGGAAAAGTTTTGAGTAATAAGGGACAGTTAAAAAGGAACGTCGCAAAATTCGAACCAAGTTCCTTTTTCATTGTGTTTCTAAATGTACTTAACATTATAAGTTGATATCCATGCATCCGATTGCGATAAAATTTTGATCATTTGCCGTTCAACGAAAGACGAACGTTCTTATGAACTAAAATTTTGGGAAAGTTACCTGGAAATTTTGAAAATTCGCGAGAAACTGAAAGAGCTTTTTTCAACTGTATATCATTGGTCAGATTGCCATAAAAATTTGCGTCTTTGATGTTCAAAGCTAGAGTAATATTCTTCCGAAATAAAAATTTGAAAAGTATCCCGGAAAATTCAGAAAAAAATAGAAAGACATATTTCTTTGAAATATCAAAACCATTTATCTGATTGCGATAAAATTTTGCACATTCGACGTTCAAAGCGAGAGGGAGGTTAGAGTGAGGTAAAAGTTTGAAATAGTTGTCCAGAAAATAAGAAAATTTGTGGAAAACTAAAAGAGTTCTTTTCTTTGGGATATCAATATCATTCGTACGACTGCGATACAAGTTTGCACCTCTGACATTCAAAGCAAGAGTGCATACATATTAGCATTTGCGAAGTATTGCCGGGACGATTAGTTTGATATATATATACACCTCGTTCTACAAAAGATAACAGCTGTCACTTTACATTTGCCAAATATCTTATGCCCATGAAACACAGTGCAACACACTTAAACACAGATCTAAAAGTTCTCAAATGCAAGAATAGCCACCCCCCCACACCCCCAACAAAAATTAATAACTACAAAATACAGAAAACCGTGGTTGAAAAATAAATAAATACACATCTCTCTGCAATGGAACTCTATTCACTATCCTCAAAGAACTGGCAGACAACACCAGTCTATAAATCACACACACACACACACACACACACACACACACACACACACACACACACACACAATTAAGACATAATAAACGAAAAAAATGATCCTGGTATTTATAGTAACTTCAGGAAGCGGTAATGGACTTTCCATTGTTACTTGCCTGAAATTTTTGGTCATAATTATGAAAAATATTTGGATTTCTAGTGTCAATAACGTTTCTGCATTGTCTCAAATATTTAAATGTTTGAGAAGCGATGGGGAGAGCCGCCTTTGCGAAAGCTAAGTTGAGGTGCGTCAGCTGGTTATTTGGAAAAGTAAATTGCACAATGTAGTAATAGTTGTGGTACCCCTGTCATTTTGGGCACTAATCGCTACCCAAGTAAGTCAGTAATGAAGACGAGACATCCGCACCTCAACTTGGGGTGCAAAGTCTGCTTTACACCCCCCCTTCTGAACAGCCAAATATTTGTGACAAGTAAGTATGAAACATCTTTGTTTCTCAATTTCACTCCACCAAACTAAATTGCAATATTAGATTGATGCGTAACCAAACCGCTACGTTCGATAGTTCAAAAATGTTCAAATGCTTGTAAATCTATCGGACCAAACTGCGTGGTCATCAGTCCGTAGCTTAGAAACTACTTAAACCTAGGTAAACCTAAGGACAAACACACACACCCATGCCCCAAGGAGGACTCGAACCTCCACGGCGAGCACCCGCGCGCTCCGCAGCGAGACGCTTCAGACCGCTCGGCTACTCCACCGCGGTGCTCGGTAGTACCGATATATTTGGATTAAATGGCGAACTACTTGTGACGATTACGAATATTAACCTTTAGCCCGTGCACTGGTCTTTTGGACCGGGGCGACCCCCTTCTCCTCCCTCCCCTTCTCCCTGAGTGTGTGTCAGCACTTTGCCCTACACAGTAGCTTCAAGGCAGTTGAAGAGGAAGTCGAAGTAAGTTTTTTCTTCGTGGAACATCTATCCAAAATTCTGTAATTAACGAATTGCACTCTCCGCTCCCCGTCAAAAAAGGCCGGAATGTCTTTTATTTTCTCCGGTCGAATGTACCCCACTTACCCTCGAGTTGTGTGTTTTTCCTTTCACAGTCAACTGCAAGTCTCTATAATTGGAAAAAATCTAGATATCAAGTGTGTGAGAAAACTACTTGGGGGGCGGTGTATGCTGGGGAAGGGGAAGACCGAATGGTGCACTACATGCATTTTAAGACAATTAGATGCAAAAAAGGCCGAAATAAACTAAAAGAAACGGCACCGCGGTCTTAAAGATCAAGTGTACGCTTTGTGTGCCATAAGGGGGTGTACGGGCTGAAGGTTAACCATGAGTTCCTAACGATTTTTTTGGTTAACAGACCTACTACCCTTGGGACATTAGTGACCCCAAAAATTATTGGTATCTACATCTACTTTCATTCAATTTTTATGGCAATTGTTTTATACACATTCATTTCAACTTGTTTACAACTGCCTTAAAATATGAGGTATAAAAAGCCAGAAAATAATACAAAACATGTTTATTTTAATGTTTAAATTTCTCCAATTCCCAATGTAAATTTTAAAGTAATACATTTTTCATTTTAGTAACATGCCTACTTTTTTGTTTCATCTGCTGACTTGACTAAGGACCTAATTAATCTCTGAAAGGGGAAATTCTTGCACTTCCCTAGCAGATCTATTCAGTCCAGGTAAATGGACAATTATATTAGATTTTCTCGTTCTAGAACTATTGGGCAGGTTTCCCAACCATTTGGATCTGTTTTTCCTGTAGTATTAATTACTAGAATCATTTTCAGAGATTGCGTCTTCTGAGACATCCAACTCAGAGGTTCATGTGTCTGTATTTTGAGCACAGTGTCCACTTTCATAATCACTTATACCGGAATCGTTCTCCTGGCTTTGTTCTTCTCCAGCAGTCTTCTTTTATATGTTATCTACACAGTCCATAACATATCCGTCAATGCGAATCGATTCACTACTCATTGTTATCAACACACTCGCAACTCAGTAAACACAATGGAATTTAGAGAACGATGTGAACATAAGTACTCTCCTGGGGTTTTCAGATACTCTGTAAAAAAAAAAAAAAAAAAAAAAAAAAAAAAGAGTCACGACTTTCTCTAACACCTTTCCTTTAAAACGGTTGACGTCTAAGACAATACATAAAATCTTCGGCGCAAAAGCGACGGTATTCAGGAGATTAATAAGATAATGTTTATTCTAGGGTAAAAAAAATGACCACATGAGAGCAACTGACGGTTAACAATAGAAAATCCGATTGAAATGTCAGTGTGTCCTATTTAATTATTTCTTAATTTTATATTTGTTATTACTTTCTCCTTATTATTTTTATGATTTCAAATCTTCCCTCCCGCCCCAACACAGACCTCTACATCTCCGTTATTCTCTCCCTTCCCTTTTCTTCACTGCATTCAATGTTGCATCGCACATTCCCGCCTGTCAGAGCCTTTACAATCCGTCAAGCAACGCGAAACTTTGCATGCCCACCCTTAATAGGCATCCTTCCCCAGCCACATCCCTCATCATTCACTGTATGATGCCACAGTGGAATGGCCGTGCGCACTGAGGCGCCATGCTGCGGTGCGTGCATGGGTGTGTGTGTTGTCCTTAGTTTAGTTTAACTTAGTTTAAGTAGTATTTAAGCTTAGGGACTAATAACCAAGCAATTAAGTCCCCTCCCCCCCCCTGCGGTGGAGCAGCCGAGCGGTCTAAAGCGGTTGTTCGCCGTCGGAGGTTCGAGTCCTCACTGGGGTGTGTGTGTGTGTGTGTTGTCCTTAGGTTAGTTTACCTTAGTTTAAGTAGTTTGTAAGCTACGGACCGATGACCACGCAATTTGGTCCGATAGATTTACAAACATTTGAATTTTTGAGACAAGTCCCATAGATGTACAACTTTTTTTTACTGCAAGATGTTTGTAGCCCTGGAGTGGCCGGAGAAATGGTGGTCGTGTGTGCAAGTTATGTCTGAGTGATTGTCTGAATTTGTGTGTTTCTTTTTCTGATGAGCACCATGGATAAAAATTTTGTTGTGCGAATGTGATTGTCTATTTTACGTGGTCATCAGCAGCATAACGAGTGTTTACGATGAGTTGTTATCTATGATCGATTAAGAACATCAGTGTCACTCGTTGGGTCAAAATCTGTTACAAACGCGAAAATAAAAAGATAAAAGGGAATAATTGGCTTATAGCACGACATGAAACACCAAACACTATCTTCCATTCTAGATCACGCCTAACCGCTACAAAAATGTGTTTGTAAAGCACATGGGACATAACTGCAGGGACGTCAGTCCCTAAACTTACAAACTACTTATGAACTAGGTTATACAAAAGACGGCACAAACATTCATGCCAGATCGGGATTCGAACCTCCGATGGTGAACGGCTGCGCGTACCGCAGCACGGCGCTCCAGCACGCACGGCTAATCCGCCGCGGCATAACCGCAACGCCATGGCGAACAATGTTAAGGACATTCTTCAAAATTGCTTTAGAAACTCCTGACCGCTTTTTGCACCAATGCGTCAATTATTAACTTTTAACTGTAAGAAATCCTACAAAAGTTAACGTGTTTTTGTCAAATCCTTTTTGCGTAGAAAACAACGGTTATGAACAGTTATTTGAAAAAGAGCGTAATCTGTACCGTTGTAGTGTCGCTTGCGGTTGGATCGGTTGCATACCACCTAGCATGTGAGCATGCAATAAAGTGAGTCCATTGTCTATTTGTATATCAGATTCATATGTATTGGATCCATAAGGCAATGACGTCATGTTAGTCGCGCATGTACAGTAGCTCCTAAAAAGAGGCACTGACGAGGCGGTCTAAAGCGGTTGTTCGCCGTCGGAGGTTCGAGTCCTCACTGGGGTGTGTGTGTGTGTGTGTGTGTGTTGTCCTTAGGTTAGTTTACCTTAGTTTAAGTAGTTTGTAAGCTACTGCCCGATGACCACGCAATTTGGTCCGATAGATTTACAAACATTTGAATTTTTGAGACAAGTCCCATAGATGTACATTTTTTTTTTTTTTTTTTTTTTTTTTTTTTTGCTCCTGACTCTTACGCCAAGATTTACGATGTCAACAGGAGTAGAAGATGTAGCATATAGCGGCAGATTAAAGTGCGGTATATTTAACATTACCTACGTCACGTATAACATCAGTCAAACAAAAATAATAAACAAATGCGCAAGGTGCCAGATATAAGGCTGTTGACGCGTTCTTGTGATCTTCCACAGCGGTCGCCGCTGGAACCCGGAGAGTCCGGGTACACTCGCCTTATTATTGTTTCTATTCCCAAGTAATGGGCCTCCTGCAGGCGCCATTTGCTCGTAATTGAATCGGCCGTCTTTGATTTCATAATTCCACGAAATACTCCGCAGTTCACAGGAGTTGCGATGATTAAAAGGGTTCCACTGACCTCCGCCCGGGAATTCCCGGGAAGAAAGGGAGGAGGCGACACTAAAATCAAAGCGTATTAAATACGGGCGCATAAACAAAGTTTAAATAGCCCGTGACCTCAGAGCCGCTGCGTCGAGTTGGCAAGCTCTCCTCGGACACAAGAGAACGCGGAGACGCCTCCTACAGTAGATTGGGCGCACTAATCTTGCGACGAGACGTTTTGAAGTCGGATTGGCACATTTGTTGTGTGTCGCGGGGCTTGTGAGCAACATGAAAAGGCCGGAAATGAAACTGTCGGGAGTTTATTAGGGAAGCGCCATGCCGTTAATACACTGTCGAAAGAGTTGAAAGGCGCAAGCATAGCATCTCTGTTGTCTGTCTCCATTTTAGACTGGAACAGCACGTAGCTATTTAGTTACTGTAACCGTGACACAGCGGACTATACACCACCAGACGGAAAAAGTAGCTTCCGTTCCTATGATTTCGTTTATAGGGCTTAATACTAATCCTGAATAATAATTAAATACGGTACGAATGTAAGTTTGTTACATTTTCACTAAACCGCTGAACCGATTTCATATGAAACGTGATATGGTGTAAAACGTAGGGAAGACATAAGGTATATGGGAAAATTTATAGTGATATATATTTCTTTATTTGAGGAATATTATGCGATATATGGGGAAATATTTACTGTTTTGAAAAGGTATTTAATCTTTGATTTTTGATATATATTACATTTCTTACAAACTTTTAAGGGTTGATATGTTCGTCGTAATACAATTCAACAAAGTTAATGCAATGTCTGCAGAAGGCCTCAACGTATTCAGTCCGTATTTCCATATAATATCTAACAAAGAGTGTCGCGACACTAAGAACTGTGACAGTTTTTACCGTCTGACACATGGATAACTACTAGCGCTCCTAGCGGAGAAGAAGAATACTGATTTCTGTGATTATATTTCTACTTAATTAAATAAAAAGTGAAAGGCTTACATTTTTACGATCCAGGCATTGTTTGTAACGCAGCAAGGGTCTGAAGATGATAGCTTGGTCCATCGAAACTGGTTGCTAGTAAATAATAAAATGAAAATACGGGTGATGGTGTTATTATTTATTGCAATATAAACGAGTGAAGCACCAGCGTCATACATAAGATGGACAAAATCTACCTGAAAAACAGCAAAACCAGTAGCGTGCGTATACCAGTAGTATACAAGTAGTATACTACCAGTAGTATAGACCTATGTTTACAGCAGTTGTCACTGAGGACCCATTGCAGACAATAAAGGCCAAATGATTATGAACATTTCAGTTGCAATGGACAGACAAATGCGATAATTATCAATATAATATTACGCAACTGAGGAAGGCAGGACAAAATAATAACAATAATAAATGTTTGGGAGAAGTGTTTGTACAACAAAGATTGTTGCCCTTTTTCTATGTTTCAGGCTTTGCTTGTAGATGTTCCACATTGCAAGTTGAAACCGACATTCGTTAGCAAACTACTGTGTTCCAGTCGGGCCTATTTTCTTTACTTTTAACAGGTTGATGATTTTATCATTTTGATTATATCAACATGTAAGATAATTTATGTTGCCTTATAGCTTCCATAAATGTAAGAAAAGCTGTACAGCCATACTACTGATGAGATGAAATTCCATTAAATTCACATAGAGCATATGAAAGGAATCCATCGTTTGCAAAAACGTTTCCTGCCTTAGAAAGTGATTAAATTAATGATCAGAAATCCACAGCTCGGGTCGGTCAAGGACTCTGAAATAACAACGCTACACATGGCAGTGATATCACAAGGGACTTGACTGATTTAGTGGCCTCTAGAGTACACTTCCACTCTTGGTGTCTTACTCACACAGGAATATTTAATGAACCGGGATACTGTTTCGTAGTGTAATAAACGACGACGAACCAATTACTTGGTCCCAACAGACTTACTCTGTCTGTAACAGTATTGCTATATTGAGGGATTACGTCAGATAGACAAATGTGTATTGAACGGACTAATATGTACAGCACTTAAATTACGGGACGTACATTGAGTGGCACAGAACAAAAAAACGAGGGAAGCACTAAACCGTATTTTCCTACGATCCAACAACGTTTACTGATTAAACTTCCAATACTTCAGAATTTTACAGCTATGTTAACAGGTCATGGGAAACTGAAAGCCTACTATCAGTGGTTCAAAATAATTGAAGACGGAACGTGCACATGTAACAGTGCTGTCCAAACTATTGACCACGTGCTTTTTGACTGCTGCAATTTATTGAAAGAGAGGGACCATCTCAGGAAAAAAATAGCTGCGAAAGGAGGAGGATGGCCCGTCAGTAAATATGACTTAGTACATAAATTCACTACAGACTTTTACAATTTTTTTAATTCAATAAGATTTCCTGATGTATAAAATTGTTTGTTCCTTTGTAAACCCTGTCAACTTATATACTGTACTTGTGTTTGCAAAAGTATTTGATGTAACCACCTGAATCTAACCATGAAACATGTAATATTACTGTGTAATGGGGCATGTTAAATAATAAATAAATAAAAAATAAATTAAATACTCTAGGCTACACCTTAGCTTCAATCTTTTAGCCGAACAACAGATATAATTGCATTCGTTTACTTCCCGACTTTGAAAAATATTCGACACAATGGTTCGGATTCATATATTAATAGTTGCTTAAAATACTTAATTTTCAATTAAACGTTACAATATTTGCTGCATGTTAGTAGCAGTCACAATCAAACTGCAGTAACCAAT
Source organism: Locusta migratoria (assembly GCA_026315105.1). Taxonomy (NCBI): domain Eukaryota; kingdom Metazoa; phylum Arthropoda; class Insecta; order Orthoptera; family Acrididae; genus Locusta; species Locusta migratoria. The sequence goes on along the minus strand of CM048747.1, from coordinate 225,109,413 downwards.
TATAAACATTGTTGTAAGGTTCTGAAACATGTAATTAAGAAGGCAAAAACTATGTGGTAAGCATAAAGAATAACTAACTCTCAGTATAAAATTAAAACCATTTGGTCAGTTGTAAACGAAGAATCTGGTTAGCACCATAAAGTTAATGAAAATTATTCTGTTACTAAAAAGTCAGATATATACAGCACTTACTAATTACTTTCTGAATATAGCGTGTAACTTAAAACATTAGCTTCTGCAGGTAATCATGTAACTCTGTTAGAAAATAGCATTCGGAGACTTTTACTTAAAGTAGTCCTCTATGGTATTAACAAGGGTGAGACTGAGTCAATAATTACGTAACTGTAGACAAAGGACTGTTATGGATATGATAAGGTATCTAGCAGAGTACTTAAGTATTGTTCCGCCTCTGTTAGCCCCGTACTTAGCCATAGATGTAATTCTTCAATTCAGTATCATCAATTTCCGACAGATCAAAGAGCATAGTAATGAAACCACTTTACAAAATAGGAAAACTGGATAATGCCGACAGCTTAGCCTTTTTCTAAGGCATCAGTTTTTGATAAAAGTACTGAAAAGGCTGTATATTTCAGGTTTATTGATAAATTCATTTTCCATGATTTCGTTGCGAATTTACAGTTTGATTTCAGAAGTAGTTTAACAACTGATGTTGGTATAATCCGTTTTCTCTGTGAGGCAGTTGATAGATTAAAGAAAAAGCTGCGAACGCTATGCCCATTCTCTGATTTTAGAAAAGCGTTTGACTGTGATGATCACAAAATATTATTCATAAGTTGGGACTTTATGGAATAAGGGGAGTCTTAATACAGACAGCAGATGGTAATTCTCTGCAGTGCTGAAAATGACCGTGATATGCACTCTCAATGGGACACAGTTACATGGAAGTGCCCCAGGGTTCTGCTCTGGGGCCGCTGTCGTTTTCATTTACATAAATAATACGCCTTCTGATATAACAGGTAATTCTAAGATGTGTATGTTGGTGATAACACCAGCTTTGGTAGTGAAGGGTGTGATTGGCAATAATGAAGCAGTAGAAGATAAAGCAGTTAAAGAATTACGTTCATGGATTGTAGATAATAAACTGAGGCTTAATCACAATAAGACACTGTTTCCACAGTTTCTAACCACAGTTCAACGCATAACATCTCGATTACGCAGAAGTGGCACATGATAGGTGATACTGTTCAAATTTCTAGGCGATCAGGTAGATAGTAAGCTGTCGTAAGGATCAAGTTCAAAAACTAAATGCTGTGTTGATTACCATTACGACAGTATCTGAAATTAATGATAGTGATCTACTATGCTTATTTTCATCCGGATATGAGGTGTGGTGTAATTTTTGACGTAGTTCCTCTGATTCAAAAGGGATATTTTTTCCGTAGAAACTTCAGGTGGTGTAAACTCGTTAACCTCTTGTTGACTCCTGTTCAGTAGTCAGGGAATTCTGACACATTCTCAATAAATATTTTCTTAATATCATTTTTTGTTAATAATATTTGGTAATTACCAATGAGTTAGCAGTTTTCACTCTCTAGACGGAAATCGAATCTGGATTTGGGTAATATCTGGCCCATTGTGATGAAAGGTGTGCAGTATTCTGCCGCATCCACTTTTAATAAGCTGCCACAAGGATTCAAAAATCTTAGTAGTGATCCACGTACGTTTAAGGCTAAACTGAAGTTTCCTCATGGCTCACTCATTATATTTTGTAGAGAAATTCTCGGGAAAAAATAAATTCAAATATGCATATGTATGTGTTACATTTTGTTTCACTGATGTTAGACTTGTTGTGGCATGGGATTTCTATAGGATTCACTTTATCAATTACTACATTTTTGTTATAATTTCATGTACTGAGTCGTTCTATGACTATGGAGATTTGCCCCTCAATTAGGTCTTCAAACAATGTTCATATGTTTGTTAAGCTTATGGGACGTAACTGCGGGGGCATTAGACCCTAACCTTACAAACTGCCTTATGCTAAAGACGACAGAAACATCCGTACCCGAGGGGGATTCGAACCCCCGACGAAGAACGGCCTCAATACGCTCGGCCACTCCGTCGCAGCAATTTGGTCTTGCGGAACGGGATGAATATAAATAAATAAATAAAATGAATGTTATAAGAATGAAAATTTTAACTGAGGAGCTATGCGCATGAAGTTTATAAACTTTCTGACGCACTACCTGTGATAACGGGCTGAATTAGAATTAAGATTATTGCCCAAGTTAGACACTGCTTATACTGTCTGAGCTACACTGGTACGATCAAAAAAATCTCCGTTACAGTACTACTTCGATCTCTTTTCCAGTATCCATATTTCATAGAAAATTGCTTGCCTTCATTTCTGTAATCACTGTATTAATATGTTAGAAAAAAGACTGTGTGCCAAAATACTACAGGAGAATAACTCTAGGGTTCTATCGATTACGGACACAAGGAGTAATGTGTTGTGGATAGCTCTTGGGATAGTGATCGTTTGCATACCTACCAGAAGATGGAAATTCTGTAGCTATCCTACAGTACTGGTACAAAATTTAAGCACTTCCTGCCGACCGTCCAAATTCAGTAAATCGGTTGGATTTTGTAAGTTACGTGTGGTGTAGTGTCACTTAAAATAAAAAATTAAAAAAAAAAAAAAAACAACTGCCGTTCATGCGCATATTTGAGAAATCCACGAAAAACTATGACTTTTATGTACTACCACTGAATTGTGGGGATAGCCACTTCTATACATTTTATTAATTACAAATCGTAGAAATGTTTATATGTTCTTAAGATGATATTCTCAATCTACTTTCATATTTTTACCACATCTCTGATCTTTACCAAGACGCAAAGGTCCAAAGGTCCCGCACTGACGCACAAATTACAAAAATTGGTTTTTAGACATGTCATCACTGTGAACCGCAAATACCTGAATAACTAACTATAACAAATTGCTCAAAGTTTAACATCATATTATGCAGACATTGTGTGGACATTGGTCTAGAAAAGCAATTTTCGCGTTTTCGAAAATCTTTATTTGTTATTAAGGTACCCATGGAAAACCGCGAGCCGGCCACGGTGGCCGAGGAGACTGAGGCGCTCCAGTCACGGTCTGCACGGCCACTACGGTCGGGGGTTCGAATCCCCCCTCGGGCATGGATATTTGTGCCGTCCTAGTCCGTAAGTAGTTCATAAGTAGTTTGTAAGTTTAGGGACTGATAACCCCGTAGTTAAGTCCCATAGACATTACAAACATTTGAACATTTTTTTTTTTTTTGAAAACCGCGATGTACATCAGTACCATGATTCAAGGTGTGGGTTCCTGTAGTCATCTCCGAATAAATGAACCGTGGGAAAAATAGAAGTGGCCACGTACGTGGTCCTGACAGTCACGATACCAGTTACTTTGGAATACGGTTGAGCACTCGGACGTATTCTGAGACGGGGCCACCTCTGTGCTCAGACGGCAGAGACTACCGATTCCATCGGTTAGCCCCTCAACCGCCAGGGGTAAAACTCATTGGGACCCTGGGCAAGTAAAACTAGGAACCTCCTTCCCAGGAACTGCGATTTGATGCAGGCAAAAATCGGAGCAGGCCTTTGACGGTTACGGAATACTAACTAACTGACAGATCAGGCTCCCCTCAGGCACAAACGAAATTAGATGGGGAGATATTGACATCAACAGGGGCTACAATGGAAAGATGTTAGAGCTGGCAGGAGATGCAAGTAAGATGAAGTTGGACGTGTTATCTGTTAGTGATAGTCGTCTAAAAGGAGAGAGTGTGTTCAAGTTCAAGTGTTTGCCAAGCTTAAGGGACTCAACTACGGGGTCATCAGTCCCTAAACATACAAACTACTTATAAACTACCTACAACTAAGGACGGCACAAATATCCATGCCCGAGGGGGGACTCGAACCCCCGACCGCAGCGGCCATGCAGACCGTGACAAAAGGAGAGAAAGAAGGCGAAGTGGGAGAATACGAATACAAGGTCCACATGTGATGAGTCAAAGCCGAAAGAGCGAAGTCGGATGTCCGACATTATATCAGGTAAGATATACTGAACCCAGCATAATTTGCAATATGGTATGTAAACAAACTACTGATATGGGTAGATTCAGCAGCCTCTAAAAAGAAAGGTAAGCTTGTGACAGTTTATAAGCCATGTGAAAGGGCAGATCAAGATGAAATGGACAGATTCTATGACTAACGTAGTGATGTAGTAAAGGACAAAAACAGTTTTCCTCATGGGTGATTTGATTGCCAGAATAAGATATCGAACAGAATGGTAGAAAAGGGTAATCATTAGGTTTGGAGAGCATTTGGAGACCAACAGGAAAAAGGCTCTTCCGTTTCTGTCCAGTAAGGAGTTTGTAATCACAAACTTCTTCTTTACAGATAAGTACATTCACCGGTATTTTTGGGAAGGCAGAGAAACTATGTCTACTATTAACTACACAATAAGGAATTCAGGAAGGCAGTCAGGGGTACACGTGTATTTAGAAGATTCTTTGATGGCACTGATCATAATCTAAATCAAAATTTTTTTTCTTAAGCCAAAAGTGCAGGAGGTCAGGTCCATATGTAGGATGATAAAAATGAAGAAATTTCAGGACGAACAAATCAGACACAAATAATAACAAAGATCTCACGAAGGTACCGGTTAGTTGAATGTTGTCATTTACAGTAATTAGAAAAAGAATGGGCAACATCAGGAACACTCTCGTAGAAGCAGCCTGTAAAAGGAAAGAAAGGTATTTCGAAAACGGCTATTACTAGACCCCAGACAGACAGAGAATGTTTCATTACAGAAAGAAACAAAGCCAAACAGATAATTCCAACATCCAAAAAGAAACAGGTTGGAAACTTTAGGTCAAGCCACAGGAAAACCTTTCTGAAGTGTAATTAAAATTCTTCAAAATGGACCGACAAAGGAATTGATTAGTGTTTTTGATAGGTCAGGAAAGCTGCTAATGAGTACAGTGGATGCCTTGGACAGGTGAAGGGAATATTTTGAAGAATTGCTGAATTGAGGTGAAACGTTCAGTATTGTTTCAGATTTCGATGTACAATGGGATAGGAATAATGATGGAAACAACATCACATTAGAGGAAGTAGAGAGAATGGTCAATAGACCGCAGTGCAGTAAAGAGGCTGGAGAAGGTTAAATTAAACCAGAACTCAACAAGTAGGATGGAAAGACACGTCTCGAATGGTTAGACAGATTAGATCAAACGGCACGGGAATCTGGAAAGGTTCCGTCTGACTGAACGAAAGCAGTAATCACATCAAGTTTCAAGAATATAATCATAAAACATTGTAACAAATACAGAGCTATCTCTTAATATAGTGTTGTGGGAAAATCACCTCAGGTATTGTTGAAAGGAGTGTGCGAGTGTTAGTGGAAGGCATGCTGATTTCAAGTCAATGTGGACTTTGGCCTGTTGCAGGCTGACAGGCTTTAGCATACGGTAAATAATGAAGGAGTGCTATGAATGGAACAGGAAATTGTATTTATGTTTTATAGATGTAGCTAAGGCTTATGACCGATTCCCTAGGAGGAAGGTATTGTCAATTCTCTAAGACTACAGAATTGTAGGCAAACATCTGCATTCAGGTAAAGGTGTTTACGAAGATTGTGATACAGCAGACAGTTCACGGTTCAGGTCAGTCTCATGGGCAATATACTGCTGCAACCTGTCACTAATGTTGTTCATACTATTTATGGAACGTATGTTGAAAATAGACGGTAAAGGTTAGATTAAAACAGGAGATAACAACAGGTCGTGTGGGAATGGTCGCGTGGTCTAAGGCGTCATGATACGGACTGGGCGGTCGCACCTGCCGGAGGTTCGAGTCCTTCCTCAGGCAAGTGTGTGTGTGTGTGTGTGTTGTCCTTGGTGTAAGTTAGTTTAAGTAGTTTGTAAGTCTAAGGACTGATAACCATAGCAGTTTGGTTCATTAGGTTTACAAACATTTGAACAATTGAAAACAAAATAAGCTGTCTCGCATTTGTGGACCACTTAGTGGTCTAGTATCAACTGCGTGAAAGCTGCTAACTTTGGGAATAACTAAATATTATTAACAACAAAGGACATTAAAAATATGAATTGAGAACCAAATTTCAGAATTCCCAGACCACTCAAGAGGAGTCGACAAGACGTAAGCGAGCATAGCCCATATATTGCTCGGACCTTCCGTTTCTGCGCAATAAATAACTTTTTTGAATCAGAGGAGTTATCCCTAAAAATGATACCATACTTCATAAACAAATGAAAATAATCAAAGTACACTATTTTCTGTGATGAACTATCACTTATCTTGGGGACGGTTCTAATAGTAAACAACGCAACATTTAGTTTTTGTTTCACGTATTTTAAGTCGGTACACTTACTCTGAACACTCATACGTAAACAAAGTGAACACGAGGAAGAAAATAAAATTTATCAATTCCAGCAAACTGAGATTTTGGTATTCGTTAACCTCAGTTTGTTTGTTTGGGTCAAGTTAGAGCCCTTTGTTGGGCTTCGTGACATTTTTCAAATTCAAATGTTTGTAGAGCTTATGGGACTTAACTACGGGGTCATCAGTCCCTAAACTTACAAACTACTTATGAACTACTTAATACTAAAGATGGCACAAATATCCATGCCCGAGGGGGGATTCGAACCCCCGACCGCAGTGGCCGTGCAGACCGTGACTGGCGCGACTCAGTCAGGTCGGCTACCGCGGCCGGCGTGACGTTTTTAATGTCTTACGTTGGCAGCAGAATATTCTTTTCCGTTTTAAATTCCGAAGATGAAACTTTGTTCTGCGTCTCCTGCTGTTTTGTACAGCAACTAAAACCAACTGAAACGACAGACCGCGAAGAAGTCTTAACAAAACAGACAGACTACTTGTATGTGGAGTTTACGAGCGCGGAAAGGGTTTATGTGCGAAGTCCTCGCCGATGTTCTGCGTGTAAGTTCGTCTCATCTCTTGCACTCTTTGCATTCACTCAACGTCAGAGGAACGCAGAAAACTTTTCGCAGTGACTCGTCTCCCGGGATTTATGGATATTCGCGCGAATAACTCTGGCTTCATAGCTGCGTCGAGCGCGGTAAGAACGCGCCGTTGGTTCCACCAGCTCGTGCCTTTGTGATGAACGACCGGACCAAGTTGGAACGACTCTGTGTATTTCTTTCTGCGTCACTCGTGACCACCGGGCGTCGTAAATCTCTCCGTCAGTACTCTCTGCATTTACGACTTCTTAAAGCTCTCGTATGTATCAACAAAACCATGCTAATTACAATTTACTTAAATATATGTATTGCACAGGTTTTTGGGACGGAGAAATTCTAGCAGAGGGAGACCTCTCACGTTTGACCTATTTCCTAGCAGTATCTTTCCACGTGAGGTTCGTTTGCAGTTGTGATGGGAGGCTAGCAATTCCGTAGGAATCGATGCACTTATCGGACAATAGGAGAACGTCCTAATATGTGTCACTCCATCTGGAACCAATTTGAACTGTCACAACTAGGAATGAAAATTCAAGGTCAAAGTAGTTTTATTTCTCTCTAGGTTCTTTTGTCATTTTTAGCCATGGTGTCCTCATTTTGCCTCACCTAAACCACTCGCCATTAATTTGTCTATTTTCAGTAGGTTCTCTGTTTCATGAAGTAATCGTTTCTGTGTTTAAGTATTACATATTGGAAAGTGTTCGCTTGTATCAGAAATTACTTTGGTAGTCCAATATTACACTCATATATTGAATCAATCATCACACTTACTGAAACTTATTACACTCATATACTGAATCAATCATCACACTTACTGAAACTTGGATCTCTAAGTGAATGGACAAATTACTCTCTGGTCCCACTGCATTAGCGTTCTGAAATATGTAAAAGCAGGAAATTTTTCTTCAGTTTGTAACTCTACTACATCGGATCCTAGTGTTAATGTACGAGTTTGATTTCTGACTGCATTGAATTGCGAAATATCTGCTACAACGGAAAATGTTAGTTCAGTTATTCTGTTGCTAGTTAGAGAGAGACAACAACAGGGGTAGGAAGACAATGACTCTAGAGGTGGGTTCACGTAACTGGCAACGCGATGAAGCTCGGAATATTATTAAAAAACTAATTATGTAAGTGGGATGAAATAATGTGAGAACTACTTTGACACTGCTGAGGTTAAATAAATGTTACAATAATGTTCATAGGACGTATCAGAAGATAATTAGTCATTAAGATTTAGTAAGTTACAAACTCATACTGGGTCGTGCAGTAACAAAGTTATTTTACAACTTAGCAGTAAATAAATCTACAATTAAATAAATAAACACCAGAATGGGTTCAGGAAGGATGTAGTAGGTGTCACAAGTATCGCCCCTGCGGCTAATATCGCCTGTTCGTATTCTGAACGTGCTATGCATGTGACCTATGAGTTTCTGCTGTAAGATTGAGCTCATGTGGATTTGCCAAGCAAACACTAGTTGCAAGCTTCCTAAGAGTGGTGTCACTCGTTCTCTCTGTTTGCAGTGTATCGAGGGAATTACCGAGTATCTGTTTACTTAAAGTAATTTCGTTCATACCTAGTTAAAAACCACTTGCAAAGGCTAAATGAATATGTTATTCCATTTTTAAACAGATGTTCCTAATTTCGCTTTGTGGGTGAAAATACGAACAGAGGTAGGATGTATTAGGAACACACACTCCGAAAAATTCCTTTCAACACTTCGTCAGTTTTATAAAATAACTCAAAGTATCGTAGATGAAGAAGCAATTTGACTTGTGGAATCCAAAGAAGTATACTTTGTCGTAGTATTAATTAACTTTGAAGCTTGACTTCACAACGAGCAGGCTGATAAACATTAGTGCTACATAATGAAAGTAAAATGATAGAGATAATGGAACAGACATGCTTTCGCCGAGGTTGTTACAACAATAATAATTGTCCTTAAGATCGTTATCTTTTCTTAATTAATTACGCGACATCGTCTCCGTGAATAAAAGTGCGGTTATGAGTTATTACAATACCATATTAGAATCTGCAGAGCAACATTTCGCATGTTGCAGCTTATGAATGAGACAAAACACACATTGGAATATAGTAATCTTTCGGATGAAACAAAAGTCGCATTCAGGCATTGAATAATACGTCAACTAAGGCATATTATATATCATTATGATTACATTTCACACGTATGATTTTTGCAGCTGCTTGACAGCACAACTTTCAGACTTCTTCGCGACATCTTCATTTTGAAACAGAACCTACGAAAAATGAGCTCCTAAATCATTGCGTGCAAACTTTCACTTCTCTCAATTTATTACAGTGGAAGGAGTCGAACAACATATTTTTGCGTTCGGAGAAAAAAGCAGGACTTAAAAATATCGTAGAACGATCTTTTTGTTACAAGAAAGCCTTTAATGCTCACTATTCGAAAACACTTATCTACCGTAACATACTATCCCCTACTTCACAGTAGCACAGAACGAACCACCCCGTTTCAAACACCGTAGCTGCGTCCATCATTCCTCCCTGCTTCCTGGTTATGGTTAGCATGACTCCACCCTGGTGTAGCCAGTCTCTCTACACTACATGCTTGCTATAACCGATGAAAGCAGCCCTTGGTTCGCCTGCACAAAATATTTTTGCCGTTGGCAAAGCAAAACCTTTCGTCGGACTGACGTTTGACTCTGGACTTCATTATATCCAGCTGTTGCAGCTTTCTCGTAATATAAAGAAGAGTTTCAAGAAACGGCAAATTTTTCGCTTCACAGAGGCTATCCTATAAGAGTGTAAGAGGAGTCGATTTTCCAAAGTCGCTCGTTTAGATGATGGAACACGTAAGATGGGGGGAAAGGAACAAAAGTTTTCTTTTGCAGATCCCTGACGCTGAAGTATGTTCTCCGCTAATTCCTTGAAGCGGGACAGAATGATTCTGCCGTGTTTCAGGGCTTTCGTCAATGAGATAGCCGCAGCATCTTATGTTTCAATCTAAAGCGTATCAGTATTTAAAAAAAATAATTATTTAGAAGAATCATATTACATGGTAAATATTTTTCCACTATTTGGTATTTAGACGCTGTGACTAATGTTTCATGTAAATACGTCGCTTGGGCGAGCGGCATTGGCAGCTGGTCAACGCAAAATGGCGTCCACTCCACTGGTCAACCTGATATGGTGAAGGCACAGAATAAATGACGTTCCTTCGAAGCAGACTATGACCAGAGAAAATTTTTTTAGATTGTTGTAGGGTAAAAAGAGTTGAATATGATACAACCTTACGAGGTTTTTTTTTTTCGCTTGGAAGAATTCGTGTAATGCGCTAAAAATACTATATGTGAGCTATACGAGTAGATATCAGCCACATTCATATAATGGAAAGGAAGGCGCGATTCTATTGATTTCGGAGTGCGGGAATGTATAGCACATAGCTATACACAAGGTATTGATGGGTCTTAATTTTTTTGGTATAAGTTGGTTTCCAAGTAAATGGTAATTTTTTTCGAGTTTATTACTCGTACTTATGTGTTAATAGTGATCTTGTCATGAAGGGAAGAGTTTTTCTTACGAAAATGGAGAACTTGTAGTTTTCTGCTTAATTAGATTCAGCCTGATGGGAAAATTACACATAGTTGTTATTTTTTTGGTGGGATACTTAAAGTAAATATAGAATAATTGTACGTGGCAGGTAGTCGTAATTTTTAAGATGAGAGAGGAAGAGAGGTTTGTGGTGATAAAGGATATTGTCGGACTCTGCGGGAGATCTGAGAATTCCGGGAGTGTGACTGGGGGTCCACTTTTTATTGTGATTGGTGTTGGTATAGTATAGACTGGCCTGTGCTATGTACCTTTTAATTTTGAAGGTAGAGATGGTAAATATCCTACAGGTGTGGTAATTAACCCAGTGATCTTGAAAGAAAATAATTATTGCATTACCTTCATGGCCGGATTGCAATATCTTGTGCAGAAGGTTGCTTAATAAAATTATCGTGTGTTCGCTACTCTAAAAGAATTTCTTTGAAGGTGAAGTTGGTATGAAACAGTTGAGGTGGCTGTAAAAGAAAAAAAAAACTTCTTATGGGAGCTACTAAATTCAATTCTTAACCTAGGCTGTTCTCGTATTGGCAAGACCCTTAGTTAAAAGGGGCTTTAATAATATGTAGATAGATAGGTTAGCAGCTAACACCTGAGATGCGGCCTGACTTTATTTTTATATAAAATTATTCATAGAGGTGACAGCCAAGTGGTGGTAGCAACAGTAGATTTAATTTTATAATTTTTTAATTCAAGAGATAGTTTTTGGGGAGTATAATTTATCTGATAGGGCGAGTCTGCGATAAACCTTTTTGATGATTGAGATACTTATTGAGTATATAAATACATAGGACCCACGAGTCCTGGATAAAAAATAAAAAATAAAAAACTTTTTGACTATCCTTTTCATTCATATTTTGAGGTAACTTTTGAATCACGACCGCTCATGATATAGCAAATAACATTAGCGATCGTATAATCTAAAGGCTGAGAGACTTGAATTTGCGGCATTATCACGATCGATTACTTTCAATCGATAGTGATAGCTTCCGATATATTTCATATTTACTCTGAATTGGAGAAAGTAATTTACCAAAGATTATTTTTCATCACGAGTGGGAAAGTGTTATTGATACCTCAGACCTGCAGCGAAAGGTGTGCTCACATTTAATAACTTTTTGTTTTCAAATGCTTAGGCATATAGTAAACTGACAAATGCTGTGTTTATTCAAGCTGTGAGATCTTGGGCCCGCTACGACGCTTTACCCGAACAGGTACTTACTGATAGCAGACGCAGTCAGATTTTTTTCGCTAACGTTGTTGTGTCCAAGTGTCGTAGTAAATTATATCTCCACGGTTACTCATTCTGATTAAGGGAGTGGCGACCACAGGGCTACAAATTACAAATTACAGACTGGAGTATTACTGAGGCTACCAGACAAAGCCGCCAGTAAAAGTTATCGGGTGTATATATTATAGTAACAGTGATTTTATACATGGTAATAAAAACAATATAGTATATCATCTTCTCCCAACGAACAGAACAACTCAGAGATATTATAACAGTTTCCGACTGTTATCGCCAAGTATAGGTGTCGTAGGCTACCCATAATTAAAGTATAGTTAGTCACGATAGCTGTACTTCACGATAGTCTGACTGACTTGTTTCATCCTCTTTTTCATTTCCACTATCTCCTTCCCTTTTTACTCCTACTGCTGCTACCTCCATCCATTTAAGTATTTTAATACCTCTATCTTCCTTCCAACATGGTCATATGTTCAGCCTCTCCCAATAGCACTTTCTCTTCTCGCTTCAATCGTCCCTTCCTACTATTCTCTTTCAGCACAATAAATGCTCGAATGTTCGTTAAACCGAAGGCGCCACACCAGTTACAGGCGGACAGCCACAAACGCCCATTGTAAAATTTCCGCCGGCGCAGGTGAAGAGCGGAGCGCCGAATATAACACGGCCACTGATCAGACCAATCGCCAGCCTCCAGCCCTCCTTTGAAGAAAGCCGCAGACTCAAGGCTGACCGCTCGTTTCTCGCCCCCCGAGTAACGGTAACATGGAGTGCGCCGTTCCACTGGCAGCCTAGTTTCCCCAGCAAGCAAGGTAGCAGAATAAATGAAATGTAGGCTGCTCGGTAGCACAGTGGTAGAGTGACAGACTACAAATCCCCAGTTCGCGGGTTCGATCCCCGCCACTTCCTAGGATTTTTATCTGTCACTTTCCACTTCTTTCACCTCTAGAAGTGTTGCTGATGTGAAAAAAAACCGAGTAGCACCATGGTTCGGAACCCACGTTAAGCTGTAGGTGCCCCTATAAAAACAGCAATAAAATTAAATACTGATGGATATAATAATGCGCAATTAAGTATTAAACGTGATAGTAGAGAGAGGACAGACACAGGAAGTCGGAAAAATAACCAACACCTATGAACTACAATATTACGAATCACATACGTGAATTCTTTCTTTAGCTAATCTGACGATCGTCAGATAAAATAATTCGATTGAGTGAACCAACGCCAGGTTTATGAGCACTGTGACGATATCTTTTATTTTATTTTATTTATTTATTTATATTATTTTGTGTAGTAAATTTCATTAATATTGAAACTAGGTTTTGTTTTTGAAATCATTGACTTAATGAAAATCAAATTTATATTGTATTCCTCATTCATTCGTAAATAGTATGTTAAGTGGGAGAAATAAATTTCATATTTAGGAAATCGAAAATAATAAGAGAAAAATACGCAACATTATAAGTAAGGACGACATATAGGTTCGTTAAGAATAAAAGTGGTAAAATCACATGTTAGCGAGGCAATTTACACATGAAATGGTAATTCCTTCGATTTAGCGTCACTATCAGAACGATTCGTAGACATAAACATCACACAAGTCACCATAACAGTTGAAAACGACTAAGGCGCATCGGAATAATCTAAGTACGACTTCCTCGAAGTCACAAACTTAAATTCAGCTTCTGTGTCCCACATATAATTGCCACTGCTGCCAAGGCTCTTCATGCACCTCGGCAATACTGGAACATTTTTGCTAAGATGACAGAAATATCAATTTAAATATAAATTGAGAAATCTTGAGACGGTTTTTCGTCTCGAATATTTCCAAGACATTAAACATAAAGAAATGAATTACAATTTGTGACAATTGTCTATGGAACACATAAGCTGAATTAAAGTTTATGACGTGGAGGGAAGTCGTACATAGACTATTCCGGGCGTCTTATTCGTAAGGGGTTCGGTGGGCTAACGGAGCCGGGCGCCATGGCTCAGCGCGCCCGGTCAGAGGGCTGAACGCCCTCTGTAATAAAAAAGCTGAGCCAACCATTCAACGAACAATCACGAGCAAACGACCGCGAACCATAGATCTACCAGATGAAAAAATAAATAAATAAACGGTAGGACATCTGCCTAGTAAGCATGGAGGTCAGGGCTCGATTCCCGGCCGCATCACAAATTTTAATTCATTGCTTCACGTTTTGGTCGGATCAAGCTGGCTACTCTTGGCTTCACAACTGCGGCGTCAGAGCGCCTACGTTTATTCTTACCTCCATGGTTGAGACGACCACTGGCCCGAAGCGGGAAATTAGTGTTGGAATCCCGGTCCATCATTTCAGTAACATGTACATCGTTAATTGTTTCCACGGTCTGAGAAGACCTCCTATTGCCCCGTGGTGTGAGTAATGCGATATAACCTCACAACTGGCCTACCGTGCAGCTCAGAAATCGTGGGCCTGATTTTCGATATCAGGGACGCACGGATTTGTCCGGACACGCGCCTCGTGCTGTGACGTAAGCAGCAAGCAACGGCCGGCCACGCACGATCACCGTGTTCACACGGAACCGCCGGCAGCGGCGTGGCCTTGGAGGGAGGGTCCCGACTCCTCAAAACGAACGGCCCGCGGGTCAGAGTTCGCCGCTGGGTTGGGAGCGCTGATGCAACGCGGCCGCCGGCGTGGGGCGGCTGGGAGTCTCAGGAAGCGACCCGAGGCCACACTGCGGAACCGCAAAGGCCACAGACCCCGAGTGCAGTGCTCATACTGTACTGCTCCCGGAGCAAAAATCATAAACTACAGTCCTATATCATTAACAGTTCTCAGCAAAGAAGGGAAAGCTGAAAGATGGAAACAGTACATAGAGGAGCTCTACAAAGGAATTGAACTTAGAGACAATGTTGTATGAAGGGAAGAGGAAGTAGATCAAGATGAAATAGGAGATACTATACTGAGAGATGAATTTGACAGAGCCCTGCAAGACCTAGGTCGGAACAAGGCACCGGGAGTAGATGACATTCCCTCAGAGTTACTAAAGTCTCTGGGTGAGCCAGCCATGACAAAACTATTTCACCTGGTGTGTAAGATATATGAGACAGGCGAAATACCCTCAGACTTTAAGAAAAATGTAATAATCCCCATTCCAAAGAAATCAGGCGCAGACAGGTGTGAAAATTAGAGAACTATCAGTTTGATAAGTCATGGTTGCAAAATTTTAACACGAATTATCTACAGGAGAATGGAAAAGCTGGTAGAAGCTGACCGTGGGGAAGATCAGTTTGGATTCAGGAGGAACGTAGGAACACGGGAGGCAATACTCACTTCACGACTTATCTTATAAGATGGCAAACCTACATTTTTAGCTTTTATAGATTTGGAGAAAGCTTTTGACAATGTTGATTGGAAGACACTCTTTCAAATTCTGAAGTCAGCAGGGGTAAAATACAGGGAGAGTTATTTACAACTTGTACAAAAGCCAGACCGCTGTTATTAGACTCGAAGGGCATGAAAGGGAAGCATTGGTTGGAAAGGAAGTAAGAGAGGGTTGTAGCCTTTCTCCGTTGTTATTCAATTTGTACATCGAGCAAGCTGTGAAGGAAAGCTAGGAAAAATTTGGAATAGGAATTAAATTTCAGGGCGAAGAAATAAAAACATTGCGTTTTGCTGATGACATTGTAATTCTGTCAGAGGCAGCCAAGGACCTGGAAGAGCAGTTGAATGGAATGGACAGTGTGTTGAAGAGAGCGTATAAAATGAACATTAACAAGAGCAAAACAAAGGTAATGGAATGCAGTCTTAGAAAATCAGGCGATGCTGAAGAAATTAGATTAGGTAACGAAACAATGAAGGTGGTAGATGAGTTTTGTTACTTGGGTAGTAAAATAACAAATGACTGTCGCAGTTCAGAGGATATAAAATGCAGAATACCAATGGGAAGAAAAGCATTTTTAAACAAGAGAAATTTGCTAACATCGAATATTAATTTAAGAGTAAGGAAGTCTTTCCTGAAGGCATTTGTGTGGTGTGTTGCCTTATACGGAAGTTAAATATGGACGATAAACAGTACGAACAGGAAGAGAATAGAGGCTTTTGAAATGTGGTGCTACAGAAGAATGCTGAAGATTAGGTGGGTAGATCGCATAACTAATGAAGTGTACTGAACAGAATTGCTGAGAAAAGAAATTTCTGGCATACCTTGACTAAAAGAAGGGATCGCTTGGTAGGACATCAAGAAATCGTAAATTTAGCATTGGAGGGAGACCAAGAGACGCATATAGTAATCAGATTCAACTGGATGTGGGTTGCCGTTCTCATGAGGAGATGAAAAGGCTTGCTCAGGATAAAGTAGGGTGGAGAACTGCATCAAACCAGTCTCCGGACTGATGACCATAACAACAACATCATTAACATCAGTTTGCTGTAGAATTCTAGAACATATTCTCAGTTCTAATACAGTAAATTTCCTTCAGACGGAAAAGTTTATGTCCATGCATTAGCATGGCTTAAGGAAGCATCGATCGTGCGAAACTCAACTTGCCCTTTCTCTCATGACACCTTGCGAGCTACTGATGAAGGGCAACATGCAGACTTCGTATTCCTCTATTTTCGAAAGGCGTTTGACACGGTACCACACTACAGACTGCTAAGGAACTCACGAGCGTATGGAATGTTGTGCTCTTCAGCCCGCAGACTGGTTTGATGCAGCTCTCCACGCTACCCTGTCCTGCGCAAGTCTCTTCATCTCAGAATACGTTCGGCAACCTATATCCTTTTGAATCTGCTTACTATATTCGTCCGTCGGTCTCCCTCTACGATTTTTCCCCTACAAGCTACCTTCTAATGCTAAGTTGACAATACCTTGATGTCTCAGAATGTATCCAACCAATCTATCCCTTCTCTTAATCAGAATATGTTACATGATCTACCTATCTAATTTTCATCATTCGTCTGTAGCACCTCATTTCAAAACCTTCTATCATCTTTTTATCTGAACTCCTTATCGTCCACGTTTCACTGCCAAACAATGCTACACTCCAGACAAATGCTTTCAGAAAGGACTTCCTAACGTTTAAATTAATATTGGATGTTAACAAGTTTCTCTTCTTTAGAAACGCTTTTCTTCCCATAGCCATTCTGCATCTTATATCTTCTTTACTTTGGCCATCAGAAGTTATCATGCTACCCAAATAACAAAATTCATTTACTACTTTTATTGTCTCATTACCTAATCTAATTCCTTCAGCATCGCTTGATTATCTGATGGAATAGGTACTCAAATATGTCAGTGGTTCGAAGACCACTTACGTAATAGGACCCAGTACGGTATCCTCGTTGGCGAGTGTTAATCAGAGACTAGGGTATCTTAGGAGTGCCCCAGGGAAGTTTGATAGGGCTGTTATTATTTTCTGTCTATATAAATGATGTGACGGCAGAGTGAGTTATATTTTGCGGCTATAATAATAATAATTTCGTGTGGCTCATTAGCCTGGTGCAAGTCTTTCAATTGGACACCACTTCGGTGACTTGCGTGTCCCTAGCCTACCCCAGTTATCCAACCGGGGAGAGGGGACCTACAGCTTAACGTGGAATCCGAACCACGTGTCGTTTCTGGCGACTCCTCACATCGTTGAGAGGTGAAGAATGGCTTAAAGTGAAGACTGAAAAAATCCGAGGTCCGACCGGTTTTTGAACCAGTGACCCTCCGGTTTTCATTCGAGCACTTAACCGCAAGACCACTGGGCCCGACCATTTTGCGGCTGTTTGCTGCTGATGCTGTGGTGTACAGGAAGGTGTCGACTTTGAATGACTGTAGGATACGATATTCCTTAGACCAAATTTCTAGGTGCTGCGAGGAACGGCAACTAGCGCTAAATGTAGAAAAATGTAAGGCGATGAAGATGAGTAGAAGAAACAATCCTGTGATGTTCGAATACAGCATCAGTAGTGTGTTGCTTGACAGTTGCATCAATGAAATATCTAGGCTAACGCTGCACAGCCACATGAAATGAAACGAGCGTATAACGACATTCGTGGGGAAGGTGAATGGTCGAATTTGGTTTATTGGGAGAAATTTGGAAAGATGTGGTCATCTGTAAAGTAGACCGCATATAAAACGCTTATACGACCCCGTGTATTGCCCAAGTGTTTGGGGTCCTCACCAGATCGGTTTAAAGGTGGATATAGACGCAGTTCAGGGACGGACGGCTTGGTTTTTAACTGGTAGATTAGATCAATGCAGAAGTATTACTGTAATGCTTCGGGAACTCAAATGGGAGACGCTGGAGGGAGAAACACTGTTGAAGGAATTTAGAAGTCCGGAACTTGACGCGGACTGCTGAACGATTTTACTGCCGCCTGCCTACATTTCGCGTAAAGGCTACAAAGATAAGATCAGAGATTTTAGGGCTCGTACGGGTGCATACAAGCATTCATTTTTCGCTCTTTCTACATGGGAGTGGAACAGAAAAGCAAGTAACTACTATCAGTACTGAGTACCCTCTGCCACGCATCCTTAGGTGTATTACGGAGTATGTATGTAGATGTAGATGACGCCAAAATTACCGCACGGAGGAACACGTGAGAGGCGTTCATCAACAGCGAAAGCAAAGTACTGTGCACCGACTTGGTAGAAAATCCTAAGAAATTTTGGTCCTACGTGAAATTGGTAAACAGTCTGTGACAGTAAAGGCGATCAAACAGGGTGACGCACAAAAGGGCTAAATACTGAATCTCTTTTTCCAGAGCTGTTTCGCAAAGGAAGATTGAACTGTAGTTTTACCTCTAAACCGTCACACGAGCAAGAAAATGGGAAATGTTCAAATAAATGTCAGAGAGGTATATAGTCAACTGAAATCGCCAACAGAGGAAAGGCCGCTGGATCTGATGAGATACCAATTCGATTTTACAAGGAGTAGGAACCTTCCGACATCCTAGCAACAATATACCGAAGGTCCCTTAGAGGAGTGAATTGTTCCTAATGATTGGAGAAAGTGTTGGTTATTTCCGTCAAGAAAGTATGAGCAAAACTATATACCTATATCTCTGACATCGGTCAGTTGTAAAATTTTGCGTCACAGTTTGTTTTCGAGTATTATGATATCTCTGGATATAGAAAATCTTCTGTGTCCGAATCAACATGGTTTTCGAAAGTAACGATCACGTGAAATCCATCTCGCGCTAATCTTCCACGATACCAAGGGGGCAGTAGATACAGACTCAGGTAGAAAGCGTTCCTTGCCGTCGCATTGTGAACTAAGTTGGAGCACATGGAATGTTAGACCAGCTGTATGACTGGATTGAAAAATTTCTAGGTAACACAACACAGCATGTGATTCTTAAAGGAGAGAAAACTTGGCAGTGTAATGGGTTACATTATATGTCCTACATTCAACCAAAGATATCAAATTAATTTGTCTTGGGGGTTATCAGTTTATGGAGGCAATTATTGTTCCGAGAACTCTGTTAGTATAGGGTCTGTACTGCCCCAGCACTGTGGTTGACATGGAAAAGTATATATCAGCAAGCAGCACCAAGTCCAAGGAAGATATGTAATATCTGTGTAACAATGTCAATTTATCTACCTTTTTCTCTTGTATCAGACTTGATCATCCTTTCATCCAGTACAGAATGAGGGCTATAAGTCAGTTTTATTGAGAGTTTAAATACAATTCTTCCTTGCCATACAAATATGTTTAGATTATTTATAGAAATTTAAAGTATCCCTTTAAATGGAAGGCAATTCGGGAGTTGAAATTCGATTAAATATATGAACGATAACTTTGAACTCCTTATGAGCACAGCATAGCTCATACAGTAGGAGTTAAATTTAATAATTTACATCATATGAAGAATCTGCAAATCAACCAGAAACGAAACATGTGATGATGCAAGAATACTCTGAGGTACAAGGTTACATCGCAACTTCACAAGTGAAAAATATTTCAGACGTGACACAAGGACGGTTTCTTTTCACTATACGTATAAGCCGGCCGCGGTGGCCGAGGTGACTGAGGCGCTCCAGTCACGGTCTGCACGGCCACTACGGTCAGGGGGTTCGAATCCCCCCTCGGGCATGGATATTTGTGCCGTCCTAGTTCGTAAGTAGTTCATAAGTAGTTTGTAAGTTTAGGGACTGATGACCCCGTAGTTAAGTCCCATAAGCTTAACAAAAAAAAAAAAAAAACAAAAAAAAAAAAAAAAAAAAAAAAAAGTATAAATAACATTGTGGGTAAAATCGGACAATTTAATTGGGCGTTTCGTGGGCGATATATATCAGTAAGTCGCAACATTGGAAAACAGTAGTGAAGTGGCGTAGGATGTGCACCCTATGACAATTAACCCTCAACTTAAATAAATGTAAAATGCTGTGTTTATAAACAAAAAAGTCCTTTGTTATATACGAGGAGTGTACAAATCAAAAGGTACAAAACGCCTTAACAAACAAATCAATTGAAATTTCAATATGCCGCTTTCGAAAGCGAAGCGTGTGTCGTCACTTCTCCCTAAATAATTTAAGGCTGTGCCCTCAGCAGGCAAGGAGATGCGCACCATCTTTTTCGACGTCGGAGAACCGATACTTACCGAATTCCTCGAGCACGGAAAAACCATTAACAGTGACGTGTACGGCGATACACCCCGTAACCTACGAAGTCCATAGACTGCAAACGCCCTGAGCTGCCTAGGGGGAAAGTGATTTGCTCCATCATAACGCGCGTCCACACGTCTCCAGGCTCATACAAAGTGTGTTCAAGTGTTAGCAGCTTGAGTATCCGTCCAACAGTCTGGACATTTCGCCCTTCGACTTCCATCTGTTTGGTCGGCTAAAACAAAAATAAAAAATAATAATAAAAGGGAAGCGCTTCAACTCGACAAAAAACTGACGCACACTGTAGAGGACTGGCTCTTGTCACAGGCAGAGGAATTTTAGTAACAGGAAGTACTTCAGCTCGTTAAACAGTGGGATGTACGTCCTCTGTCCTCCGGTGATTATTTTTGAATAAAGACTTCACATATGCCGCGGTAGAATAGCCGTGCGCACTGGGGTACCGTGTTGCGGTGCGCGCGGCCGTTCACCGTTGGGGTTTCGAGTCCCCCTCAGGCATGCGTATATGTGTTGTCCTTAAGTTAGTTTAACTTAAACTAGTTTGTAAGCTAGGGACCAATAACCAAGCAGTTAAGTCCCTTAGATTTATACCACTGGAACATTTGGCAATCGTTTATCCGCGAATCACGCAGTTAGCTTACGAGGAGGAAGTGACAACGGTTCATGTAGCACCCTGCTCCACAGACGATGACGTGGGTTGCGGAGTATTGTTGTAGATATTGATGTCGAGATGGCGCCAACATTACTCATCCCGTACACGGGATTGATCGACCACCTACAAGCAGTCTGGTCAGCTGCTATAAAGGATGCTCTCTCAGACGAGGTGCACGTTGTTCTCTGCATTCACACCAATTATATTTCCAGATCTCTGTTTTAAAACAAGAGATAACAATTCCCTTACGTCATTATTTTCGTTCCCTCTTAGGTGTGCGCAGACTGCAGCTATACTCTTCATGCCGCGGTGGAGAAGCCAATCGGTCTAAAGCGTCTCGCTGCGGAGCGCGCGGTTGCTCGCCGTGGAGGTTCGAGTCCTCCCTGGGGCATGGGTGTGTGTGTTTGTCCTTAGGTTAGTTTACCTAGGTTTAAGTAGTTTGTAAGCTAGGGACTGTTGACCACGCAGTTTGATCCGATCGATTTACAAACATTTGAACATTTTATACTTTTTATCCAGAACTTTAAAACTCAACTGGAACAGGCCTTAGAAAGTTCACGGCACCGACCAACAGGTCCAGTGCGTAAGCATTGACGGCTACAGTCTGGAGAATTCTCTCCTCTCCAGGAAGATTTTTCAGTCTCCGTGACTATACAGAAGCCGGCCGCGGTGGTCAAGTGGTCTGAGGCGCGTTAGTCACGGTCTGCACGGCCACTAAGGTCGAGGCTTCGAATCCATTCTCGGATATGGATATTTATGCCGTCCTTAGTATTACCTAGTTCATAAGTAGTTTGTAAGTTTAGGAACTGATGACCCCGTAGTTAAGTCCCATAAGCTGTACAATCATTTGAACGTTTGACTATACAGAATCGCTACCATAGTTGCCGTCATGAAGGAAGGCGCTTCCGCGCCTGGAGATGGAGTAACCGAGGAAGCGTGAAGGGGTCGGAGGGGGGGGCAGGTACGAGAAATGGCAACAGTTGGGCCTGAGGTTGGTTGGTTGGTTGTTGGGTGTTTAAAGGGGACTAAACTGCGTGGTCATCAGTCCCCTGTTCCCAGCTAAGAGATCACAAGATTTCATGGATGATTAAAATAAGCACCCTGCAACTAGTACAGAAGACGTACAGGAAGACAGTGTTGGTCATATTTGCAACATAAAAAGTGAAAGGGAACCACTGTAGTGGTGGGACTAATAATCAACTAAAAATCACAGCAGATGTTGTTGGCTGGCTGATCACTATGATAATAATGGATGAGCCAGCCATTCTGCACATACTATACAACTGCCAGTCAGAAAATGGACTGACAAGACAAAAGCGACAACAGATTAAAACTATAAGCGGTGTATGGAGAAACACTGGAGGGAGAAACACTGCAAAACTCCTGGTCAGGCACGCGCTTCGAGCTTGAACATTATTGGCTGCCAGCGAGGCAATGGAGGGCAATGCGTAGAACTACTGAAAAGTGGTCCGCCCTCCAACGTGTTGCGGACTATAGTCAGAGCAGTAGATCTTCATTTGACCAAAAAGTGGCTGCCAACAGCGCATAGCAGGTTAGGACGATGACTCAAGCAAACGATAGCCAAAAACGATAGTACTTAACTACTAATATCAAAAAGGAACAACTTCCTGATGTTCTGCAAAACTTTTTTATTGGTCACAAACCGGCTTTCGGCTTCTTAGGCCATCATCAGTTGTCACCTGATGATGGCCTAAGAAGCCGAAAGCCGGTTTGTGACCAATAAAAAAGTTTTGCAGAACATCAGGAAGTTGTTTCTTTTTGATATTATTATCATGTTCTGTCAAGAACCGACGGAAAAATCAATTAATTGTACTTAACTACCCTGATCTGACTGGAATATTATAACCACTGTCTAAGTTGTAATGCCGTGGAATGTGTGGTTGCTGCCCATGTGAGTTTCGAGTCAGCACTCGGGCATGAGTGTGTGTGTGTAGACCTTAGTGTAAGTAGATTGTAAGCCTAGGGACTGATAACCTCAACAGTTAAGTCCCACAGATTTACAAACGTTTGAACATTTTTAAAAGTCGGTGTGTCAACGCCCTTGGCAGTCTTTTCCTCACTGTGTATAATTTCCAATGTATTGTTACAACAATTTCTTTACTACTTTTAAATCTGCATTTCCATTTTCGTCCTAAGATTGTCCTCGTGCTTTGCCTTCCTTCTTTCCCATTCCACTTCCTTTTTGTCTGTATGAGGATATGCCGAAAAGTACGCCCCAAAAGGTATGACTCGGATACCGTTTACCTTTTTCCAAGAGACATAATTCAGTGTCTCCTTATTTATTTCTCAACATGGTAACTCTGGAGAAGAGGATATTACTCCCAACGCGATTATTGTTAGTGTGGTCTTCAGCTGCAGACTGGTTTAATGCAGCTCTCCACGCTACCCTGCCCTGAGAATACATACGGCAACTTACATACTTTTGAATGTGCTTACCGATTCGTCCCTCGGTCTCCCTCTACGGTTTTCACTACACACACCTCCTTCTAATGCTAAGTTGACGATTCCTTGATGTCTCAGAATGTGTCCCACCAACCTATCCCTTCTCTTAGTAATTATATGCCAGAAACTTCTTTTCTTCACAATTGAGTTGAGCACCTCTTCATTGGTTACGTTATCTACCCATCTAATCTTCATTATTCGTCTGCAGCACCACATTTCAAACGCTCTTAGACTTCCTAACACTTAAATTAATATTGGATAATAACAAATTTCGCTTGTTTAAAAAATCTTTTTTTCCCGTAGCCATTTTGCATTTTATATCTGCTCTACTTCGGCCATCAGAAGTTATGTTGCTACCCAAATAACTAAATTCATCCACCACTTTTATTGTCTCCTTGCCTAATCTAATTCCTTCAGCATCGCCTGATTTGCTGACACTATATTCCATTACCCTCATTTTATTCTTGTTAATGTTCATCTTATACCTTCGTCGTAAGACACTGTCCACTCCGTGTAATTGCTCTTCCAGGTCGTTGCTGTCTCTGACGGAATGACTATGCCGTCAGCAAACCACAAGGTTTTTATCCCTCTCCCTGAACTTCAATTCCCTCTCCAAATTTCTCGTTACATTTGTTCACAGCTTGCTCAATGTACAGATTGAAGAACATTGGGGAAATGGTACAACTCTGTCTTACTCCCTTGCCAACCACTGTGACTCTTTCATGCCCTTCGACTCTGATAATTGCTGTCTGTTTTTTGTACAACTTGAATACAACTCTTCCGTCCCTTTATTCTACCCTTGCTATCTTAAGAATCTGCAGAAGTTTATTCCAGTAAATATTGTCAAAAGCTTCGTCCAGATCCACAAATGATAAAAAGGTAGATTTTCCTCTCGTTAACCTATTTTTTAAGATAAGTCGTAATGTGAGTGTTGCCTCGGCTGTTCCTACATTTCTCCTAATTCGGAATTAATGTTCTCGAAGGTCGAATTCCATCAGTTTTTCCAGTTGTCTGCAAATAATTCGTGTTAGTATCTTGAAACTATGAGTTATTAAACTAATAGTTCCGTAATTTTCACATTTGTCTGCACTGGCTTTTTTAAGTATTGGAATCAAACGGGATACCAAATTGTTAATGTAGACTGTTTAATCAGTTTGGAAAACATGGTTTCCTTATTTGGAACAAACAGCGAACTTAAACATTCTATAAAGGTAAAAATAACAGTCTAGTTCGCAAAATTTGACAATTTATTACTACAGGTAATCGGTTTCGATCTAAGATTAGATCATATTCAGACCTCTGTAAAATAAAAGACGTTATGCTATAGAGGGCAACATTAAAAGCTATGATAAATTTACGTAGAACAGTATACCTAGCTGTAGATGTTCAGGCGAGAGAACGCTGTGCGTTATAAAGGATAAGCCCCGCCCATCGCCTGAAGCATCAACACATCATAAACCAATGAAGAACGTCATACAGTAAAAGCTAAGACAATAAATGTATATTTATATATAAATTGAAGCATTAGACAATAAAAAGAAGTTGTCTGGCTGGCAACGTCTTTTTATTATCTAATGCTTCAATTATTCTTTATTCTAGACATGGCAACTATGTTTTGCAGTTAACGAAATGCCTTTCTGTACCCATTATGGGTTATTTAAATATAAATATACATATATTGTCTTAGATTTTACTGTATGACGTTCTTCATTGGTTTATGGTATGCTGATGCTTCAGGCGATGGGCGGGGCTTATCCTTTATAACGAACAGCATTTTCTCGCTGGTTAGCAGTCGCCGCACGCTCACCGCCTGAATATCTACAGCGAGATATACTGTACTACGTAATTTTCTAACCCTGTTTGTAAATTTATCATAGCTATTAATCGTGTACCTTTTGCCCTCTATAGCATATCGCCTTTTATTTTACAGAGGTCTGAAGATGATCTAATCTTATATCGAAACCGGTTACCTGTAGTAATAAATTGTCAAATTTTGCGAACTGGACTGTTATTTTTGCCTTTACAGAATGTTTAACTTTGTTGATAGAGCCACGATCTCATCTCTGTCTGCGTTGTTGGTGTAGTGAGAGTAAAGCCAGCTGTTGTTGGCGACGGCCGCAGCTGTTACCTCATATCGCCAGGACGAGCTACGCCAGCTTCCTAAATGGCCTGTCGGCGTATTCTTGCGCCATGTCGTGATGACAGGAAGCGCACGTGTCCACCTGCTTGCCCCCGTCTGTCTTGGATAGCCTCGTGTGTAAGATGTGTGCTGTTTAGAGTCCCACCGAAAGATGATTTGTGGCCGAAACCGAATCCGTAACCGAATTTTCGCCTCCTCTAGTTTCGGCCGAAACTGAAACCGTGACTGAACTTGCCTAATTAAGTTAAAATTTTGTATATTATTTACATTACACCAAAAATAACTAGTTTTCCCACATTTTTAAAGATCTCCTCCTTGTATTAAGCCTTCTTAAGTGTGTGTAAGTCTAACCAGGAGGCCGTAGAAGATGACGTGGGGAGCAAGCAGGTTTAGAGAAATCGACTGTACTTTTATTGAAGTACTTCCAATCTGGCTTCTTTCTGCTCGTTGTGATATTTCCTACCTAAAAAGGAAAATTAATGGAAGTTATACAATAATTAAACTGAAGGTGATATAATGGAGTCAGTTAAGAGTTTTCCATAAATACGAGCATCATAGAACAGCAACTGCGGGCACAATCAATTTTCAGAGAAAAAGGCACTGCACCATTATAACGCGAAATAAGTAGTGAAAAGACTTTAAAACCTTTAGGCTGCCAATGTAAACGTCTATATAAAAACCTTGTTTTAAGAAAAGGTAATATTTTTTTCATGTGTATTCTTTTCAAGGTCGATTTAATTCTTTTTCACAAGTAAATTTTGATAGTGCAAGGTACTCCCGGCCCCTTTCACCTAGAATTAACGAGACTGATATACAACTATCGCAAATTCCACAGTCGTGCATACCTTATTGTAGGAAGGTAGTCTTTAGGTACACAACAAACATGGCAAATAGCTATAACGAAATGGCAGAGCCTCAGCATGAATATCACGCACAAAGTAATCGTTTGTTTGCTTCCATAAGTGACCTTTCCGAGTTTGTTATTGAGAGCGCAAATTTTATGTTGCTATCTTCGTTTCCGTCTTTTGAAATCGACAAATAACTTTGCATATCTCTTTTTTGGCATTTATGAATACATTGCAACTTCAATCAGTGCTGCAGAAAGTATTTCGAAAAATAAAGTCACAGTTCTGACTAACAGTATGATTGTTCTTAGTATAAATCTATGCAATCTGAAGAGGAAAAGATGTGTACCACATGACCAATGTTTCCTAACCCCATATTAGTTATTTAAAAAAGCTCCCCGCTTTCAAGGAAACTCATTAATAAAACTTTAAAGCGTAACAGTATGATAACCCGTTCCATTGCGTGCAATCTAATATATAATGCAGAATGTCCGTATGTTAGTACGTGTTGCATACAAATCTACAGTTTTGTTCCAATCTTTATGAAATTTTGTACACGTAAGCTTCAATCCATGAGGACGGTCGCCATAAGTGTAAGAACCACATACGATATATAGTTCACGAGATATGACGTCACAAACAATGAGATGCGCGAAAAACTGCTGCTTTTTGCGACAATGCTGCCCATTTTCTCTTAAACCATTGGACCGATTTCAACCAAATTTAGTACACACATTCCTTGCAGTGAGGTAACAATTGCTGCATGGTTAAGAATCACATACGGCACTTGGTTCAAAAGACATTACTTCATAACCAATAGAAATCGCAAAAAATGCCATATAATGCGGCGAGACTTTCGAAATACACTGTATGAGAATGACAGTACTTAGCGACTTGCAAGAAATTTTAAACATAATTTTAAACCTTTATTAAACCATTTCTCGCTGACAACTGCGTTCGGCCGGTCCTTAGGCTGTGTTCACAGTGGCACCGACAGACCATAGTCAGACGCCGTCCATCGAGTTTGACTGGAAACATCGAACGACGGCGGGGTCACACTGCATCCGATATAGTTTGTCACTTGGTCCGGTTAAAGGAGAAAGTTAGGTTAGGTTTGAATGTCTTCTGTGTCTTAAAGTATATTACATTTTAATTCCCTGGGGTGCAATTGATTCCAACGATATTTTTATGCATCGAAATTAATGCTACAATTCGGCGTTTGTTGTTAATAAAGATTTCGAATGCATACGAATGAGCTACACCTGTCTGGAATGACGAAAGTGGTGAGGATTGTGTACTATCCTCACTTATCGCGACTCCCAGATAGTCTTTACGATTATGTGAGGTACCGGTAAAAGGAGGAATTTCTATTACATACTTGTGATATTTCGTTGTTTCGTTGACAAGCAATATTACAGTTTTACTGAATTTATTTGAAGTTGTGCAGACATACACCAGTTAACCTCCATGCTTTAAATAATGGAAATATACGCCAGTTAGGGAAGTTTATTGCTTATCACAAAGTATTTCGAGGATTTATTCGCATCTTCTAGTGCATTTGTTTACATAAGCACGGTACTTTTTCGGCATTTCAATGTGTGATTTCCTGACACAGTTGCACTGCAGTTGTCTCTTTTTAGGTTAGCTACTGAAGTTCGAAAATCGGACACAATAAATATTAGGTGTGTTTTTTCTCCTAATTTTGGAAATCATAACTTTCTCCGCCTGCTTAAAGATATTGTACCTCTTCCATTACTCAGAATATGCAACATAATAATCGTGACTTAGGCTACCTGTGTACAATAACCAGTGTAAATTAACACCATAGATTACTAATTATATCCAGATTGTGATATTTATCGTCTTCTGGGTGCCACAATCTCTTTTTTTCTTTCACTAAGCATATGTTTGTTTGTAAATCTATCGGACCAAACTGCGTGGTCATAAGTCAGTAGCTTACAAACTACTTAAACCTAGGTAAACTAACCTAAAGACAACACACGCATCCATGCCCCAGGGAGGACTCGAACCTCCACGGCGAGCAACCGCGCGCTCCGCAGCGAGACGCTTTAGACCGCTCGGCTACTCCACCACGGCCACTAAGCATATCAGTTTCTCACTTTCCATATCTAGCAATTAAGAACGTCCGTCGATTTGACCGAAGAAAACAAACCGATTTGAATTTCACAGACTGTCGACCGAAGTTTCTACGTTCGGGCGATGAGATCGGCAACACTGAGACCGTGCCCATAGTGGAGTACTGGTATGAAACGATCGGCCGTTTTCCGCCGATGTCTGTCGTCGGTAAAACGCACCGATATCGGAGCCACTGTGACCACAGCCTTAGTGCTGTAAATATGCAGCAAAGATCCACACCTACTGCCGCCTCCGTCTGCTACGCCGGCAGACAGGTGTGGTCCGGTGCGGCGGGCAGGCAGCGATGATGCGGGGCCGCTTGGCGGGGCAGCCGCCGCCGCTGCCGACCAGAGCGGACCGGTTGAACGACCTTGCCCGCCGGCCTTTGCCGGCTCGTCGTGGCGCCGCCTCTACCGGCACCGGGCCAGCCACCAGGCACGAGGCGCGGCCCAAACTGTACCCGGAACAGCCCGGGCAGTCAGCACGCGGGCACAGAGTATTGCCTGTGACGCGGGCCACAAAGAGGGAATGGAGGGAGGGAGACACGCCGCCATGGGGCAGACCCGAACTGGGCAACTTTTAGTGGCCATTACAAGGGTACTCTGGGAAGGACAGTTAACTCCACATTCGAACTGGGCAACTCTGCTCGCAGGTAGCAGGATGGTCCGACCCAATACGTTCCTGCTCAAATGTTCAAATGTTTACATAGCTTATGGGACTTAACTAAGTGGTCAAAAAAAAAAAAAAAAAAAAAAAAAAAAAGTCAACAATCTGAAGATTGTGTGCTTGTGTGCTTTACTGGGCATGGTCCTGTTTGGAGGTGGTATGCCATTGCCTTCCTCTGACCTTCGAACTGACTTACCCAGACAGTTATGGAGGGGGGGGACCTACAGTTTGGCGTGGGTTCCGAACCACAGTGCTACTCGGTATTTTTCACATGAGCAATACTGCCAGAGGTGAAAGAAGTGGAAAGTGACAGATAAAAATCCTAGGACCTGGCGGGTATTGAACCCGCGACCTTGGATTTGTAGTCTGGCACTGGTGGGGAGCGCCAAAGATGATCTCGGTCTGAGGAAGGCCGCCGTGTACCAGATTCCGTGTCAGTGTGGAAAGTCATATATTGGACAGACGATGCGTACCGTCGAGGATCGATGCGTTGAACACCAGAGGCACACACGATTGATGTATCCGAGCAAGTCGGCGGTCGCTGAACATTGTTTGTCCGAGAATCATGCGATGGAGTATGAACGCACTAGGATTCTGGCACAGATGTCGAGATACTGGGACTGCGTCGTTAGAGAGGCCATTGAAATTCGCACAAGTGACGACCTCATAAACCGTGACTGTGGCTATAATCTTAGCAATGTTTGTGAACCAGCGATTGGGTTAATTAAGAGTAAATCTAGCAAACGTAACGAAGTGACGACCACGGCGGACAGAGCCCTCAAATCGACTTCATCTCAGACGCCGTCGGAATCGGTTCCACTGCGCGACCGCGGCGCGGGGCGCGGACCGCGGAGGGGGTCGCTCCGCGGGCCGAGGGTATTTAAATCTCTCGCTACCGGGCTAGAACCCAGTTCCCTTCGAGCAGACGTAGCGTGCGGATCTCCATGCCGTCGTGTTTCCAGGAGCTCAGTCCGTCAGTTCACCTGATGATGGCGACATTTATGATCACCGAAATATTGTGCCCGTTGGACACTACAGACCGGCAGTACACCCGTGGATATTTTGATTAGCAAATACGCCGGGAGAAACTGAAGAATCACATCATACTTATAAACTGTAATGAAACTTTCACTCTGCAGCGGAGTGTGCGCTGATATGAAACTTCGTGGCAGATTAAAATTGTGTGCCGGAACCGGGACTCGAACCTGGGACCTTTGCCTTTCGCGGGCAAGCGCACTACCGACTGTGCTATGCCGACACGACTCACGATGCCGCCTCACAACTCTACTTCCGCTAGTACCTCGCCTCCTACTTTCCAAACTTCACAGAAGCTCTCCTGCGAACCATGCAAGACTAGCACTCCTGGAATCGAGGCGAAAGGCAAAGGTCCCAGGTTCGAGTCCGCCGGCCGCGGTGGCCGAGGAGACTGAGGCGCTTCAGTCACGGTCTGCATGGCCGCTGCGGTCGGGGGTTTGAATTCCCCCTCGGGCATATATATTTGTGCCGTCCTTGGTTGTAGGTAGTTCATAAGTAGTTTGTAAGTTTAGGGACTGATGACCCCGTAGTTAAGTCCCTTAAGCTTAACAATCATTTTTTTAGGTTCGAGTCCCGGTTCCGGCACACAATTTTAATCTGCCAGGAAGTTTCACACTTATGAACTAATTAATTAACTAAGGACGGCAGAAATATCCATGCCCGAGGGGGGATTCGAACCCCCGATCGTAGTGGCCGTGCAGACCGTGACTAGAGCTCCTCAGTCCCCTCGGCCACCGCGGCCGGCTGACGATTTGCAACCTGTTGTTAGTGATCGTGGCACTTGATCTGTGACGGCTATCATTTCAAACCTTACAGAAGAGTTGTAGCAACGAAAGAACTTGGATGGCGATGCTGCGGTAAACATTCGCGATGTGTTGTTATTTACAGTAGGCAGCGAATACACATTTTCGAGTTTGGAACAACCACAAGACGACAACATCACAAAATTTGCGGATTACATAACTGAAAACTACATAGATGAATAAGATGCAGTCTTTCCTCCAAACGTTTGGGCAGGAGATTGCGCTTCCTTGTGGAGGACGACTAACGCTTGCGAAAGCTATCATTCCCAGTTCAATGCTTCAAGTGTATCTCCTCATCTAAACATCTCTCATTTTGTGAAAAGTCTGAAGCATGAACAAACTGATAATTATATAAGAATCAACTCAGCAAAAAATATCACCATCCAAACGGGCTCAAAAACCAGGAAGAGGCACGTTTTTCTGCAACAGAAATTACAATTACTTAGGAATGGTGAAATTTGAAATTAGATTTTGTAAAGTGCATTTCATACCAAGCAGTCATGAGCATTAAATGACCCAAACTAAATGGATTAGTCTTCTGGAAATATTTTTGTATGTGAAATTTGTAATAAAATCTTTGTATTTGCATATATTTTTTTGTTTTTATATCTAGTTTCTTGGCACAGTATTGACATTATTCCTTAAGGACATAGGTTGCGTAAGTTTAGATTTGGAAGCATTTTACGTGATTGTGCAGTCGGTCTGCCAGAAGCAGGTAAAAGTTGCCCAGTTCGTGCGTGCCACTCAGGGGGCACTTTGGGGACAGTTGCCCAGATCGAGTCTTCCGTTTATCACCAACAGGTAGAAGTTGCCCACTTCTGACCAGCCTGCCGCCATGGACACTAGGGGGCGCTTGCGTCACACGGAACGCGACGATTTCCGACAGCACCTATCTCATGCCAGATCTTCTACATTAATAAAAATGAACTGCCGCAGGTATGAAAGAGCATAACTTGAGAATGGCTTCACCCATTTGGCTGATCTTTCCTTTATTCTGTTCGTAATCCTCAGGACAAGGTTTGTATGAAATAAAATTTTTGGAAAATCTCCCGGAAAATATCAGAGTTTGAGAATAACTGGAAGTACGCATCCAGTTCGGATCATTTTCTAGATTCTCCAACAATCAGCTTATTGTTTGAAACACAAGGTATTACTGTTACCAGTCACTTTGTTTTATGGTGCCCACAATGTGTTTCATAGGTTTAAACCCCGCCGTCCGCGGTAGCCGAGCGTTCTGCGGCACGCCAGTCACAGTCTGCACGGCCACTACGCTCGGGGGTTCGAATCCCCTCTCGGGCACGGATATTTGTGCCGTCCTTAGTATTACCTAGTTCATAAGTAGTTTGTAAGTTTAGGGACTGATGACCCCGTACTTAAGTCCCATAAGCTCTACAAACATTTGAACATTTCAACATTTGTTGAACTGCCATCATCCTATGGAATAACATTAAGTTGTGTACATGTAGGTTAGGCTCACCTGTTACATTGTCTCCAGTGATAACAGGTCCCTTTCACTGTGTTAATCTGACATATGTGTAATAAACCACAGCAACCTTCTTTGTTTACTTCCAACAGAAAACTCACTTATGTGTAATAAACCACAGCCACCATCTTTGTTTACTTCCAACGTCTATTGGAAGTCAACAAAGATGTTAGCTATGGTTTATTACACGTAAGTCAGGTTAAGACACTGTTGGAAGTAAACAAAGATGGTGGCTGTGGTTTATTACACATAAATGAGGTTTCTGTTGGAAGTAAACAAAGATGATGGCTGTGGTTTATTACACATAAGTGAGGTTAAGACAATGCAAGGGACCTCTGACCTCTGGAGAGAGTGCTACAGGTCAACTTAGACAGCTTAATATTATTCCACCTGATGATGGGGATTTAAACCTTCGAAACTCGTTGTGGGTACCATAAAACGAAGTGAATGGTAACAGTAATGCCTTATGTTTCAATCAATTTGAAACAACAATCACGGTAAAGCCTATACCAAAATGTTTTCATTAAAAAAAAATGTCAGCTTATTCATTCACTACTCGCCTAACGACCAATATCCTGCAAGGGAGCTAACAAATACGCCAAGGAGGTTAGAATACAAGGAGATGCCCTTATTTATGCTGAGAACAGGTATTGCTTCAAGCCAGGGAGGAATTAGAAAAGCTACCGGAAAATATATGAATTTGAGAAAAACTGAAAGTACGTTTTCAGACGGCTGGAATCACGACGTAAAAATGACCCTTTACCATTATAGTGCAAAATCATTCCTAAAACTAGCGACAAGCCTAAGAACACAAGGTTAAAGCAGCCAAATTTAACATGAAACGTTATTTCTTTAGAAGTCCCTTCGTATTATTCTTACCTCCATGGTGTTATCGATGGTGATCATATCTTTAGTTTATTTTTTTAATGCCTCCATTCCGGCGTCGTAATATCTGTCGGGGTACGCGCAGCGCAATTCTACTACATCATCGTAGAGTCAATGAGACTGACGAAGATCGTACACAGCCCTTGAAGGTAAATCGAAAAAGGAATTGTCTAACGCGATCCATTATGACTCTGGAACAACGGGTAGAGCCAAGTTCGACTCGCTCAGTTGCAGCTTACGCACGAAATAATTTGGGTCGTCGACAAAACAGACGGCCACGTGTGACGGTTATAAAAAGCATTCCTCCCGCTGCTAGAAAAACATGCTAAGCCGTGCTGTACCAATATGCGCTTTTGTTTCCTTTTCACAGTCAACACTAGCTGGAAAGTTGTTTTTATGCCTAAATTTATAATCATACCTTTTCGTACAACAAAACCATTAAAAGTACGGCCATTAAAACTAAATGTCTGTCAAATGTCTGTAAATCTATCGGACCAAACTGCGTGGTCATCAGTCCGTAGCTTACAAACTAGTTAAACTTAGGCAAACTAACCTACGGAGAAACACACACAACCATGCCCCACGGAGGACTCGAACCTCCACGGCGAGCAACCGCGCGCTCCGCAGCGAGGTGCTTTAGACCGCTCGGCTACTTCACCGCGGCCATTAAAACTAATAACCTCACAGATAGAGCAGCTCTAAAGATTCTGTAATAACCAGTTTCCAGTTGACTTACCAAATTGTTCGACGCGGGAGGCCGCGCATCCGTAACATAGCGCTTCAGACCGATTTTTTTTTTTTTTTTTTTTTTTTTTTTTTTTTTTTTTTTTTTTTTTGCGATAGTTGTTTCGGTTCGTTCTTGATCGTTCCGTGAATCTTTGGCTTAGCTTTTTTATTACAGAGGGCGTTTAGCTCACTGAACGCTGAGCCATTGCGCCCGGCGACCGCTCGGCTACTCCTGCGCGGAAGTTGATTTACCCATCCATTTCGACTTCCGTTTCCAATCAACACCCCAATTGCAATAACAACAAATAAAGAAGATCAGAGAGAGAGGGGGAGGGACGAGATAGAGAATGGGGGGAATTAAATGGTTTTAAAAACGGGGGATGATATAGCCGGAGAGAGGAGGGGGAGGAAATGGATATGGAGTGGGATAAGAGAAGTGGTGTGAAGCTAATGGAAAAACATAGGGGGAGCAGATGGACATAGGAAAAGTGACGAAGGCGATGGGGAAAAAGAGGAGGTAGGAAGGGATAGAAACAGGGAGAAGAAGAGAAGAGATTCTGATATATATCCCATGCACATAAGCTACTGCGAAGCGTTGCCGCCTTTTCGAATCTGATGTATAAAAATTAATGCTTGTTTGTCTTCTTTTTCGTATTTTATACACAGCCATACCGTACATCCGATTGCGATAAAATTTTGTCACTCATTGCTTGCACTCACGCGATGTTTATAGGCAAATAAAAATTAGCTTCGTATGATGCATTGGGGAGGGTGATTTATAATTAGTTAAATCGTTTCTCACGCCTTCGTGCTGAAATGGTGGGACTGATATGACTGAAATTTGGAACAGCGGCAGCTTATACCCTGTTTACTAGGTGGGCTACCTTCCGTAAGCCACCGTATGGTGCGTGGCGGAGGGTACCTTACACAGGGTTAATACGTTTGTTTCTCTTTACACTGAAACAGCTGGACTGATTTGAATGGAATTTGGAATGAAGACAATTTGTACAACGTTACGGCGGTAAGGCGGGGACTGAGGAGCGCACTACTTAGGCTATCGGGAGCTTTCCGGACCAACTCAGTGGAGGCAATGTGTGTGGTGCTGGGGATCTTCCCGATCGATGTAACCATTAAATATTGGGTTGCGATTTACTGGTTAGAGAAGGGCAGACTACACTTGGTGAATTTAGTAACTGGGTCGGCTCTGGAAAATTAAAAACAGCTGAGATGCTGGACAATTTACTCCTGGCAGCAAGGAATGAGACGCAACTAATGAGGGCGGAGGGTCCATTCATTCTTTCCCGAAATAGCGAAGAGACTCAAAATGAAACATGTAGATTCGAGCCGCGGAATGGTCCACTTCTTGACTTACACCAACTCAATCTCAGAGACACCATACTGCACATGTGGGGAGTGGGGATTTCCTGAACACGTTGTCCTGTTCCAGTGTTTTCCAACCTTATCGAATATGCGACCCCCTTCCAACCAAAAATATTCCGACGACCCCCCTGCACCCCGCTGCACCCTACCCCTCGTAACATAGGCTAACAAAACCATGTTTGTTATCTCAAAAATAACGAATGCAATGTTCTTTCTGTTGGTACAGATTTCTTATATATTGTAGGACGTTGTTTCCAATGTGACTGTTATAGAATTAATGACATCATTCTATTTTTACATGGTTTCCGGCATATATATATATATATATATATATATATATATATATTGCATAACGAGTGTTCCACACTTTAAGCAAGATTCAGAACTGAATTGACAAACTTGATGTCTGCAGGGCCCACAGCGTTAGTTCAAATGTTCAAATGTTTGTACAGCTTATGGGACTGAACTACGGGGTCATCAGTCCCTAAACTTACCAACTACTTATTAACTACTTACGAACTAGGACGGCACAAATATCCATGCCCGAGGGGGGATTCGAACCCCCGACCGTAGTGGCCGTGCAGACCGTGACTGAAGCGCCTCAGTCCCCTCGGCCACGTAACATCTACCTAAGAGCTTTCCTACTACCGAATGGGTCTCGAATTCAAATAGCTCGAAATGGGTTTCGTGTCACTCGGTCGGCTATCCTGGCGGATCTCGGTATACGTATACGTATTCTTAGTATGTCGAAACGAATATTGTGGAAGTAAATACCATGGCCTCCAATTCGAACGGTGGTGATGGCAGGCGCATACAGAGGAGTCAGGAGAAGGAGAAGTAGAGATGGGTGGAGGCAGAGAAGAAAAAATACAGAGAAGGAACCTGGACATATGGAGAGGGAAGGAAGGGATAGACAGTGAGAGTGAGGGACCGTTAAGATAGTCTGACAAAAGACTGTGACGTTAGAACAACGTACAACACCAATTTGGAGCGCAAAGCGCGCTGGTTTGACAGCGGAGAGCGTCGAAAGTTGCGACGAGTGAACATGAAATCAGCTGCTGCGAGGAGGCAAGACTCCCAGCTTCGCATCGGCGGGTGGAGAGCACATGGAGAACACGTTGGCGCACGTGACATCATGTTCAACTACCATTTTCCTGCCAAAATACGACATTGTCTTTAGACTCTAGGCTGAAACTATTAGAGTTACAGATTAGCACGGAAAAAGAAACGAAAAACGAGAACAGCGCGGTTCAGATGATGCGTTGACGCCATTTATAGTAATTTCATACCACAAGTTGTTGAGAAAACTAATATTGATTCACTAGGAAAAATCCAGACGCCAAACTAATTGAAGCACAGTAACGAGGGAGGACTTAAATGAAAGGTCTTATAAAGACACAAAGTTTGGTATAACATAACCAAATTATCTGCCACATTTATATTGCGTATAATAATGTGCTGTTAATGAAAAACAATAATGATTTGTTAATAACAATTAATACAAGACAGTACACAAACAGCCAGGCAGTGAGAAGTTGCAGGTGTCATAAACACACAGTGACGATCTGTTTAGAATATATTATTTTTGTTTATTTTAATATGTTGTCTTTGTGTAAACTAAATTTGTTTATCGACCATAAATTATTTAAATTTATTAGTACAGTAATTCGGAACAATACAATGGAAAGAGGATTGGAAAATCTACCTGAAAAACACTTCACCTAAATAATTACTTAAAAATTCATTGTGCGACCGCCGAAAGACGTATTTATGAGTCAGGCTGAAAATATTCATTTGTTTAAACTTAAGATTTTGGTGGGTATTATTAGTGTTCGAAATTGTATGGATTTGCCTTAGAATCTTAGCGCATCTAATAATGCCATCGTATCAAGATTTCAGTTATTATTTAAAAAGTTTTGTACACTACTGCGAGAATGACTAAATGTCGTTAGGTGATGTATTACTGGCATGAGGTTACAGATTGTATACAAGTGGCTGCAAGAAGCGGCCAAGGAGCAGTCGACGGCAGTTGAATCTCGACGACGGACGTCTGCAGTGGAATCCAGTGAGACGATAGGTGTTCAACATAGCCACCGAATCCGCCGCGTATCACTCTGATATATTTTCGGACGTATGTGGACTTAAGAGTTTTGAAATAGTTGTCTGAACTCAGACAGTTTCCATCGCATTCTGAATTTTTATTATTTTTTTTTTATTTTTTTATAGAAGAATAAACTTTAATAGCAATCATTTTATGAACATTATCCAATTGATTAAATATTCATATTACTATGTTGTGAGCAATATTGAGGGCTCGAGTTAATCATATCAGACGAAGTCTAACGAATTTAGTGTTTCTCGGCGGACACAATCACGCAGCGGGCAATAAACAATTTTAGTAAAAACTCAATTCATATGTTGCAGTCAGTTATTTAGTAGTTGCCGCCCCAGTTAAAAAGTCTACGACTTTGAAATTGAAAGTTTAGATTTATAAATAAATGTATACGTGTATGGACAGCAATGATCCAAAGGTGGAAAGAATAAGTCATCCCCTAGGACAAAGTTAAATGAATTACGGTTCCGTACTGTTACAAGATTTGAGTAAATAACAGGGTTTTTTGAACGAGTGTGAGAGAATTTTAACGTCTCTTAGAATACTAATGTCGAAATTAAATAGCAAGAAGGGAAGAAAGAGCGTTCATTTTCTCTGGTAGTAGCACTTTAAATGGTTGTTCGCACTGGTACATTTGAACGCTATTGCAGTTATTTGTCGTAGGTTGTAAGATAGTCACAGGAGCGAGCAAAAGTTGATCTCTGTCTCTCCCACAGTTAATCGAAAACCGAGGATGAAAGTGTTGAATATATACAATCATCGGGTATACAAAAAAAAAAAAAAAAAAAAAAAAAAAAAAAAAAAAAAAAAAAAAAAAAATTCAAATATTTGTAAATCTATCGGACCAAACTGCGTGGTCATCAGTCCGTAGCTTACAAACTACTTAAACCTATGTAAACTAACCTAAGGACAACACACACACCCATGCCCCAGGGAGGAATCGAACCTCCACGGCGAGCAACCGCTCGTTTCGCAGCGAGACGCTTTAGACCGCTCGGCTACTCCACCGCGGCTCGGGTATACCGTTCATCTTCCTAGAATAATGGTTTTGCGCACATAACCGGCAAATCAACTCGGCAATCTAAGATTTCTCCAATACCTAACCCGGTTCCTGCAATTTAGCGGTGGTATATTCCTTCTGAGTTCAAAGTAAATCACACATCGAAATAGTATGATGTGGGAATTCAGGATTGCTGTTGTGGTGTACATCTTAGTAGAGCCACTTATCAGTGTTTCCTAAGATGTTTTTGATACGTATATATGCGACATGTCTATGACTAATATGTATCAACAAGGGAGAGGTGTGATGAAAGCAAGGGAGGAGAAGAAATAGTTACCGATCCACAGTGTAAATAGATCCGTTGTCTCCACACCATTACTCACTGGAGAGTGAATTTGAATTTAATAAAGATTGTATTCCTACGTCTGGTCGCGATGAACATTAGCGCATCCACCGCCTTTTCCCTTTCTATTGAAGTATTAGTTAAAACCTCGTCCATAATCAACGAAAAGGAATGGCAGGCAGTCTATATATTCTTGGTAAACCATGCATTCCATTAAAAAGATACTTTAACGTGTCTACGCTTAAAATAGGATATCAAAACCGGCAGGAGATCTTATAAAGAATATCCCTTCACTCTGAATTTTAACATCACTTCTGAAACCGCATTTCCTTCGCTACACATTTTAGTACGAAGGTTAAATTGTATTCTTATGGTTTTCTCTTCTACTACATAGAGAACTTTGTAGTGTATCATCTCACGGTTAAGGACATTGTTATCGCAATATGATAGTATCTCAGCTCAAGATGATCAAGTAGAAATAAGGGGAAAATGAGTACATACTGTGTGTTTGTTTTGTTTGGTATTTTCAGTTCGAAACTGGAAGGATGTCAAGCACGGAATGAAGGACGACTGAAGTGCGAGTTGAGTTGTACTGGTGCTCGTGAAACATTTATTCTGGGACGGCGACAGTTGTCGTCCTCCTGTCCGCCTGACAGTAACAGGCCACTGACAGTGTCAACGCCTCGAGACGGTTGGGAAACGTTGTACCAGCTGATTGAGCTGTACTGCTCTCTCTCGTGTAACGTGCCACAGATGTTAGATAATCTGTTCTTGTTGTTGATTTATAATACGTGAACTGTTTAAGAAGTGTCTTATTATTCAATAGCTTGGATTAATATTACAAACCCACTGCATCTATTTGCAAATTGGGAGAAGGTTTCGAGCAAGACATTACTGTGATACAGATATTCCACAATATTAGTCACGCCAATAAGGTAACTAGGTAATGTGTTCTTGCTTTATTATTTTTTTTTCAAAATAATGACGTAGCGTAAAAGGCAAGATTCTTTGGACTATTCCCTGCCAAATTAAAGGCAGAGATCCATATAGTAAATCATCTTTCCCTAAGAGTGCACAGTGGTTTTATTTTCTAAAGAATATAAAACAACTTGCATCATTTCGTTTCTTCTCTGTGACAATCTGCTTTGAACGAAACACTGGTTTTTATTTGTTTTAATTGTATTTTTTATACTCATACACGTTTTGCTTCAGTTGTAGTATCTTCAATGTATTTTAGTTTGTAGACATTATTATAAGTCCGTAGTTAATTATAAAGTTATACGAGAATTATATATGTATATATAATGACTCAAAACACAGTCAGTTGTCTTGGTTTTACAATTCTCACACAGTGATAGTGAATAATGAAATAGCGCTATTTTCCTTCACCATTCCGCCACTGAAGATGCCAACACATGTAAGTTGAGCACAGTACATAAGCAAACGAATACACGCACATACAGAGGTGCCTTTCACGTAAAATTAAATAATGCTAGACCTTACCCAATAAATAAAATAAAAATTAGATGAAATATTTTGATATACAATAGTTTTGTACATAAGTGACTATAGTTTCAGATAATAAAGAAGAAGGACCAACATAGATAACGAAAGAAATGTGTAACTATTTCAGCGTGAAAAAACGAGTTATATATATATAAACTCGCTGAACTAGTTACAGATTTCCTTCGTTGTCTATGTTGGTCCTCCATCTTCATCGTCTGAAACTATAGTCATATATAAATTCGTTTTCTCACTCTGATATAATTACAGATTTTCTTCGTTATCTATGTTGATCCTCCTTCAAAATGTTCAAATGTTTGTAAATGTATCGGACCAAACTGCGTGGTCATCAGTCCTTAGCTTATAAACTACTTAAACCTAGGTAAACTAACCTAAGGTCAAACACACACACCCATGCCCCAGGGAGGACTCGAACCTCCACGGCGAGCAACCGCGCTCTCCTCAGCGAGACGCTTTAGACCGCTCGGCTACTCCACCGCGGCAGTCCTCCTTTATCATTTGAAACTATAGTCACTTATGAAAAAAACTATTGTGTATCAAAATATTTGATCTAATTTTTATTTTATTTATTTCGTAAGGTCTAGTACTATTTAATTTTACATGCATGGCATCTCTGTATTACTGGCATGCTTATGAAGTATGCTCAACTAACATGTGTTGGTCTCTTCAGTGGCGGAATGGCGAAGGAAAATAGCGCTATTTCATTATTCACTATCACTGTTTGAGAACTGAAAAAACAAGACAATGACTGTGTTTTGAGTGGGGGGTGGAGTTGACTTCGTTGGGGGTGAGAAATTCGAAGTTTGACACTGTGTTGTGTGTGTGTGTGTGTGTGTGTGTGTGTGTGTGTGTGTGTGTGTGTCTGTGTCAGTGAGTGTGTGCGTGCATGTATGCGTGTGTGTGAGTAGATAAAAGTGTATGTAAATTTAGTTGGCTTCTTGGTGTTGGTAATTTATTTGTTTATTTATACATTTAAAAATGCTGGAAATGAAAATAGCCACCAGTTGCAAGGATGCAGATTAATTTACAACTGGTTTCGAGCAATTATTGCCCTTCTTCAGCTATATGTACAGGAAACAGTTAAGAATAATATACAAATATTACATAAAATTCGTAGTAGAATCGCAGAATTACAGGGACAAGAAGTACACTGTATATAAAGCCTTTTCGAAAAGTGACAAAATGTGAAATATTAATACGCTTTTCAGCTGCATATTGTTAGACTAAGGAACTGTACGACGTACTAAGATCATTGATGTTCAGTATGATTATAAATGCTCTGTGTAAACCTACAGGGCACAATTAACGTACGAACTAAATGTGAACTTAATACGTTTTACATTTCCTTATTTTATCAATACGTTGTACAGTTTCTTATTTTATCAATATAGAACAGAATAGCGTATTAATACTTCACTTTTTGTCACTTTTTGAGAAAGTTTTTTACACTAATGACCATTAAAATCGCTACACCAAGAAGAAATGAAAATAATAAAGCGGTATTCATTGGACAAATATATTATACTAGAACTGACATGTGATTACATTTTCACGCAATTTGGGTGCATAGATCCTGAGAAATCAGTGCCCAGAACAAACACCTCTGGCCGTAATAACGGCCTTGATGCGCCAGGGCATTGAGTCAAACAGAGCCTGGATGGCGTGTACAGGTACAGATGCCCATGCAGCTTCAACACGATACCACAGTTCATCAACAGTAGTGACTGTCGTATTGTTACGAGCCAGTTGCTCGGCCACCATTGACCAGACGTTTTCATTTGGTGAGAGATCTGGAGAAAATGCTGACCAGGGCAGCAGTCGAACATTTTCCGTATCCAAAAAGCCCGTACAGGAGCTGAAACATGCGGTCGTGCATTATCCTGCTGAAATATAGCGTTTCGCAGGGATCGAATGGAGGGTTGCCACGGGTCGTAACACATCTGTAACGGCCACTGTTCAAAGTGCCGTCGATGCGAACAAGAGGTGACCGAGACGTTTAACCAATGGCACCCCATACCATCGCGCCGGGTGATACGCCAGTATGGCGATGATGAATACACGCTTCCAATGTGCGTTCACCTCGATGACACCAAACACGGATGCGCCCTTCATGATGCTGTAAACAGAACCTGGATTCATCCGAAAAAATGACGTTTTTCCATTCTTGCATCCAGGTTCTTCGTTGCGTACATTATGGCAGGCCCTCCTGTCTGTGATGCAGCGTCAAGGGTCACTACAGCCATGGTCTCCGAGCTGATAGTCCATGCTGCTGCAAACGTCGTCTAACTGTTCGTGCAGATGGTTGTTGTCTTGTGAACGTCCCCATCAGTTGACTCAGAGATCGAGTCGTGGCTGCTCGATCCGTTAAAAAATGACGTTTTTCCATTCTTGCATCCAGGTTCTTCGTTGCGTACATTATGGCAGGCCCTCCTGTCTGTGATGCAGCGTCAAGGGTCACTACAGCCATGGTCTCCGAGCTGATAGTCCATGCTGCTGCAAACGTCGTCTAACTGTTCGTGCAGATGGTTGTTGTCTTGTGAACGTCCCCATCAGTTGACTCAGAGATCGAGTCGTGGCTGCTCGATCCGTTAAACCCATGCGAATAAGATGCCTATCATCTCGTCTGCTTGTGATACGAGGCCGTTGGGATCCTGCATGGGGTTCCGTTTTGCACATCGATTCCATATTCTGCTAACAGTGATTGAATCTCGACCAATTCGAGCACTAATGTCACGATACGATAAACCGCAATCGCGATAGGCTACAATCCGACTTTTATCAAAGTTGGAAACGTGATGGGACGCATTGCTCCTCCTTACACGAGGCATCACAACAACGTTTCACCAGGCAACACGGGTCAACTGCTGTTTGTGTATGAGAAATCTGTTGGAAACTTTCCTCATGTCAGCACGTTGGGGCTGTCGTCACCGGCGCCAACCTTGTGTGCATGCTCTTAAAAGCTAATCATTTGCATATCACAGCATCTTCTTCCTGTCGGTTAAATTTCGCGTCTGTAGCACATCTTTGTTCTGTATCAATTTTAATGCCCTGGAATGTATACAGTGTACTTTTTGCCCCTTTAATTCTGTGATTCTACTGCGAATTTTATGCAATATTTTTATTTGTATATTATTCTTAACCGATTCTAGTACAGATATCTGAAGACGGGCAATAATTGCTCGAAACAGGTTGTAAATAAATTTCCAACTTGCAACTGGTGGCTGCTTTCATTTCCAACCTATAAAACACAGTAGCTGCAATCGAAAAAACATTTATATTTAAATTTTTATATGTACTTTGATGTTATTATTATTTTATTTTGTAACGCTGTTATTCTTAATTGTGTATCCGTATGTAAGTGTGATAGGTTTATGGGTGTTATTAAACTTCCTATCTTTATCTGACACCATTTCTGCAATCACAGCTCCGATGACGTTTTCTTAAGTTTTGTTTATTTCTCTTCCCTTTAGAGAAATGCAAAATATTGTTTGTCCGGAAACGGGTCATGCAGGAATTAACGTTCGCTCTAAGGCGCTTGCTACGGAGTCCGCGGTGCTTTCTGTCGGAGGTTGTAAATCAGTATACTGATGATCACTGCAGTTTGGAAATGTTGGAAAGTTTGTATAGCTTAAGGGACTTAACTACAGGGTCATCATTCCCTAAACGTACAAACTACTTATGGACTAGCTAATCCAAAGGACGGCACAAATATCCATGCCAGAGGAGGGATTCGAACCCCCGACCGTCGTGGTAGTGCAGACCGTGACTGGAGCGCCTCAGTCCCCTCGGCCACCGCGGCCGGCTGCAGTTTGGTTCAAATGTTCAAATGTTTGTAAATCTTATGGGACTTAACTACGGGGTCATCAGTCCCTAAACTTACTACTTATGAACTACTTACGAACTAGGACGGCACAAATATCCATGCCCGAGGGGGGATTCGAACCGCGGCCGGCTGCAGTTTGGTCCCATAGCTTTACAAACATCTGAACATTTTGGCCCACTCTAGGTTACGGTAGTAACACTAAAATGTTCAATGTTCAAATGTTTGTTAAGCTTAAGGGACGGGGTCATCAGTCCCTAAACTTACAAACTACTTATGAACTACCTACAACTAAGGACGGCACAAATATCCATGCCCGAGGGGGGATTCGAACCCCCGACCGTAGTGCCCGTGCAGACCGTGACTGAAGC
The DNA here is from genome assembly GCA_026315105.1 of Locusta migratoria. Classification (NCBI taxonomy): domain Eukaryota; kingdom Metazoa; phylum Arthropoda; class Insecta; order Orthoptera; family Acrididae; genus Locusta; species Locusta migratoria. The sequence goes on along the minus strand of CM048747.1, from coordinate 225,064,585 downwards.
GCCTCAGTCCCCTCGGCCACCGCGGCCGGCAGTAACACTAAAAGTGGGCCTTTGCGATCGTCTTTTGACAGCTAGAAATTTAAATGATAATAACGGCTTAACCATGCATCTGACACGAATAATGAATAACCGAATCTTTAGAGGAGAAAATTCTCTACAACATTGCTCTCTTATGTTTTTTTTTCATACCTCGTATCGTTTCAGAGATATTTGCAAAAATAACGGCGATTTTGGGATGTCTGTCTGTCTGTCTGTCTGTCTGCCCGTAACGTGTTCCCTGTTTTTACGACGAACCATTCAACCGATCAGCACCAAATTTTGCACACATAATTGTACGCCGCCAGAGACCAGAACCTCCCTTGTTCAAATTTTTCGGACAAAAAATACGGTAGTAATACCGAAAAACGCCGTTTGTAATATAATTGTAATTGCAAACGAACCGTTCATCTGACGCGAAAATTGAATAACAAGAAATACGTTAGTAATACCAAAAAAGCCGTTTGTAATGTAATTTTAATTGCAAATAAACCGTTCATCTGACGCGAAAATTGAATAAACGAATTTGTAGAGGAGAAAATCTCTACAAGTTTGTTTCCATATGTGTTTTTCATATCTCCTATCGGTTGAGAGATATTTGCAAAAATAACAGATTTTTTACACCTTTCATTGAATTAACGAAAACCAGCCGTTCGCAGATGTCACGTGACATTCCTCGCCCAGAACTCTCTGTGGCATACGCCATCTTGCGTTGCGTATTTGATGATTTTGTTATTGTAACTTACACGTTGTCGTGTCAAAGCAATGGCGCACTGAAGAATTAACAAAAACACGTCGTCCTTCGTACGATAAATGATAATCTAATGTCTACAAATGCCATATTAGCATCAGTTAACAACGACGATTAATAGTATAAAATTGGAGAACACAACTAACAAGTGGCAGCTATAGCGTAGTGGGCAATGCGTTGGATTGTGACGGTGGAGGTCAGTGGTTCGAAACCCGCTGCTCCCTGATTTTTTTTTTCACACACTCTTAGTAATTAATTTTTTATTATTTATATGATTATTTTGGTCCAAAATGTTTGCAAAAACTTATAAAACTACAAATCTAAAGTGGGCCGTAAAACACGTCAGTGCGATTTATTTTTCTTCACAAATGGTGTCTAAAAGGTACGAGGACAGTTCTCCTGTTTATCTTAAGCTCGACGGCAAAACACGAATTACAGTCACGTCGAGTGTGGCGGCTCTCCCGGTATTTATTTCATCACCTTTCACCGTGAGCGCACTCTCATCTAAACTTTGCCGGCCTCTCCGTCTCGGGAAGAGTTCAGAAGTAGCAGGCGGCGGGAAACTTGCTGCAATCTCTGGCGCTCCCGCCCGGCTTCACATATCAGGGGGGCCAACTCAACTCTTGCTCGCGGGGACGTGTTTGGCAGACGCCGCATCCCACCGGCCTGACGTGGTAATCAAATACTTGGGCTGCCTCTTAATGCCAGGCACACCGTGTCTGACGTAAGCGACAGTGGAAGCGGTATGAAATTTGGAATTGTTATTAAAGTTTTCTTTATGAAGGATACATCTACATCTATATACATACTCCGTAATTCACCTTAAGGTGCGTGGCGGAGGGTACACTGTACCACTACTAGGCATTTCCTTTCCTATTCAACTCCCAAATGGAACGAGGAAAAAAATAATTCCTATATGCCTCCGTACGAGCCCTAATTTCTCTTATCATGTCTTTCTGATCTTTACGCGAAATGTAAGTAGGCGGCAGCAAGATCGTACTACACTCAGCTTCAAATTCCGGCCCTCTAAATTTACTCAACAGAAATTCACGAAAAGAACTTCGCCTTTCTTCCAGCGATCCCCAATTCAGATGCCGGAGCATTTCCGTGACACTCGCGCACTGGTCGAACCTGTTGTTATGGTCTTCAGTCCGGAGACTGGTTTGATGCAGCTCTCCACCCTACTCTATCCTGAGCAAGCCTTTTCATCTCCTCATAAGAACGGCAACCCACATCTATTTGAATCTGCTTACTATACGCATATCTTGGTCTCCCTCTGCGATTTTTACCCCACACACTTCCCTCCAATGCTAAATTTACGATTCCCCGATGTCTAAGAATGTGTCCTACCAAGCGATCCCTTCTTTTAGTCAGGGTATGCCAAAAATTCCTTTTCTCACCAATTCTGTTCAGTACCTCTTCATTAGTTATGCGATCTACCCACCTAATCTTCAGCATTCTTCTGTAGCACCACATTTCAAAAGCCTCTATTCTCTTCCTGTCCGCACCGCTTATCGTCCATGTTTCACTCCCATACAAGGCAACACTCCACACAAATGCCTACAGAAAAGACTTCCTTACTCTTAAATTAATATTCGATGTTAGCAAATTTCTCTTTTTCAGAAATGTTTTTCTTCCCATTGCCATTCTGCATTTTGTATCCTCTGTACTACGACCATCGCATGTTATTTTACTACCCAAGTAACAAAACTCATCTACCACCTTCATTGTTTCGTTACCTAATCTAATTCCTTCAGCATCGCCTGATTTTCTAAGACCACATTCCATTATTTTTGTTTTGCTCTTGTTAATATTCATTTTATACGCTCTCTTCAACACACTGTCCATTCCATTCAACTGCTCTTCCAGGTCCTTTGCTGTCTCTGATAGAATTACAATGTCATCAGCAAAACGCAATGTTTTTATTTCTTCGCCCTGAATTTTAATCCCTATTCCAAATTTTTCCTTGCTTTCCCTCACCGCTTGCTCGATGTACAAATTGAATAACATCGGAGAAAGGCTACAACCCTGTCTTACTCCCTTCCCAACTGATGTTTCCCTTTCATGCCCTTCGAGTTTAATAACTGCGGTCTGGCTTTTGTACAAGTTGTAAATAACTCTCCTTTCCCTATATTTTACCCCTGCTGACTTCAGAATTTGAAAGAGTGTATTCCAGTCAACATTGTCAAAAGCTTTCTCCAAATCTACAAAAGCTAAAAATGTAGGTTTGCCTTTCCTTAATCTATCTTCTAAGATAAGACGTAAAGTGAGTATTGCCTCCCGGGTTCCTACGTTCCTCCTGAATCCAAACTGATCTTCCCCGAGATCAGTTTCTACCAGCTTTTCCATTCTCCTATAGATAATTCGTGTTAAAATTTTGCAACCATGACTTATCAAACTGATGGTTCTGCAATTTTCACACCTGTCTGCGCCTGATTTCTTTGGAATGGGGATTATTACATTTTTCTTAAAGTCTGAGGGTATTTCGCCTGTCTCATACATCCCACACCAGTTCAAATAGTCTTGTCATGGCTGGCTTTCCCAGAGACTTTAATAGCTCTGCGGGTATGTCATCTACTCCTGGGGCCTTGTTCCGACCTAGGTCTTTCAAGGCTCTGTCAAATTCATCTCTCAGTATACTATCTCCTATTTCATCTTCATCTACTTCCTCTTCCCTTCCTACAACATCGTCTCTAAGTTCATTTCCTTTGTAGAGCTGCTCTATGTACTCTTTCCACCTTTCAGCTTTCCCTTCTTTGCTGAGAACTGGTTTCCCATCCGAGTTCTTGATATTCGTAGAGCTGCCCTTCCTGTCCCTAAACGTCTCCTTTATTTTTCTGTAGGCGGTATCTACTTTTCCCCTTCTTATACATTCTTCTACGGATTTGCATTTGGCTTCTATCAACTCCTGCTTAGCCATTTTGCACTTCCTGTCAATCTCATTTTTTAGTCGTCTGTACTCCATTTTGCCTGTTTCATTTACTGCATTTTTATATTTTCTCCTTTCATCTATTAAATTTAGTATTTCCTGTGATATCCAAGGCTTTTTTGTTGGTCTTGCCTTCCTACCTATTTTGTCCTCTGCTGCCTTCACTATTTCGTCTCTCAATGCTACCCATTCCTCTTCTACTGTTTTATTTCCCCCTGTTTCTGTCAATTGTTGCCTAAATCTCCCTCTGAAATTCTCCAGAACTTCACTTTCCTTCAATTTATCTAAGTCCCATCTCCTTATTTTCCTACCTTTCTGCAGTTTTTTCAGTTTCAGCCTACAGTTCATGACTAACAAGTTATGGTCAGAGTCTATATCTGCCCCTGGGTAGGTCTTGCAGTTTAGGACCTGGTTCCGGAATCTATGTCTTACCATTATAAAATCTATCTGATACCTTCCTGTGTCTCCTGGTCTCTTCCACGTATACAACCTTCTTTTGTGATTCTTAAACCACGTGTTTGTTACGATTAAATCATGTTCCGTGCAAAATTCTACGAACCTACCGGTAACAAATCTAGCTGCTCGCCTCTGAAGCGCCTCTATGTCTCCTTTAAACTGATCTGCTGCGGGTCCCAAACAGTTGAGCAATACTCAAGACGTGGTCGTACAGGCGTTTTATACGCGGTATCCTTTACAGGTGAAGTACATCTTCCCAAATTTCTCCCAATAAACCGAAGTTGGCTGTCCGCCATACTCGCAACTGTCCTTAGATGTTCCTTTCATTTCATATCGTTCTGCAATGTTACGCCTACGACTCGACAGCATCAAGAAGCTCAATACTAATGCTGTATTCGAACATTATGGGATTGTTTTTCCTACTCATGCACATCACCTTACATTTTTCTACATTGAGCACCAACTAGAAATTTTGTCTAAGTCATCCTGTATGCTATTACAGTCAGTTAAAGACGACACCCTCCCATACAACACAGCATCGTCAGCAAACAGCCGCAAATTACAACTTACTCTGTCCATCAGATCATTTATATAGATAGAAAATAATAGCGGTCCTATCACACTCCCCTGGGGCACGACTAACGATACACTCGTCTCTCATGAACACTTGCCGTCGAGAACAACGTACTGAGTTCTATTACTTAGGAACTCGAGAAAAACAGATGTAGATGTAGATGAAGGATAAACACACTATGCTATTTAGTCAGTCAGCAGTCTTACATGTCGTTATTGCTATCTTTGCCTTAAACATTTTCTCCACCTTCTTATAAAACCGAGAAAAAAAGACTAGAATGATAAACACGTGATTTGCGTAATACTTGAGCAGCCACGGAGTTTGCAAACCGTACGCCGCGCCATAGAGACCTCTGCCTCGCCAGTGAAGTTCTATCACTGGAGGACACAACAATGTCAACTAATAAAACATCTATATTACTAAAACCAAACCCCAGTAAGTCCCAAGTGTCCGCTTTCCATCTTAGGAACAAACAAGGTGAACTGCAACTCCAAATGTTTAAATGTTTCAAATGTTTGTATAGTTTATGGGACTTAACTACGGGGTCATCAGTCCCTAAACTTACAAACTACTTATGAACTACTTACGAACTAGGACGGCACAAATATCCATGCCCGAGGGGGGATTCGAACCCCCGACCGTAGTAGCCGTGCAGACCGTGACTGGAGCGCCTTAGTCCCCTCGGCCACCGCGGCCGGCACTGGAACTCCACGTCACGTGGCACGGGGAAGAGCTGGAGTACACAGATAATCCGAAGTACCTTGGAGTGACGTTGGACAGAGGACTTACTTTCAAGCAGCACTGTCACAACACCAAGAAAAAGGCATGTGCCAGGAATAACATACTGCGGAAACTGACAGTTCGTCGTGGGGAGCTCAGCCATATGTTTTACGCACCACAAGACCAGCGCTCAGGATCTCAAGAAGGGAATATGCGACGCCAGTGTAGAGGAACTCGGCGCACACTAAACAAGTTTACTGTGAATGAAACAGTACGTATCGCCACAGGATGCCTCAAGCCAACTCCAAAAGCCAAAATTTATCCTATCATAGGCTTAGCACCATCCGCTTTACGAAGAAAGTTCTTCGCCGAGATAGAAATATCAAAATTACAGAACGATCCTCGATACCCGATGCATTTGCACCGCAAACAAGGGGTCCGGTTGAGGTGCCACAAGAGTTTCATTGACACAACTGAACTGCTCGTTACCAAGCCCAGTATAAGGCGTGTATCTTTGTGGAAACAAACGGTCCTATACTCCGTGATGGACCTTCGTGAGGAGGGTTCTGCAGAATTTGAACTTCCATTTCCAACTTGGAAGGCATTACACCAGATGCGCACAGGAGTAACTAGAAGCAAATCAGAACTATTGAAATGGAGATATAGTGATGATAACAGTTGTGAATGCGGGGCAGTACAGGATTTTAACCATCTATTGACTTTTCCAAACACGTCATTAACATGTACTATGAACGATATTCTTAGAGTATACGACAAAGCAACCTATTTTGCGGATTACTGGAAAGAGTGACTATAATCGGTGTAACCGAACACTATAGAAGAAGAAGACTAAATAGCAGATTCGATTAATAAAAATGTGCAATGTGTTGTTATTTGTTGTTAATTATGTGTTGTGGATAATGAAACCTTCACTTATCCAGTGAAAGCTATTTCAATTTGTATTTAGCATCGAATAATACGACCATTTATTGGTATTTAACGGAGTATCTGCTTAATGTGCAAACCACCGGAAGTAAAAGATAAGACAGACAGACAGAGGCAAAGTTGAGAAAAATATCAGCTAGCGTCCCGACTTATCTGCCAGCTGCAAAAACATTTTAATACAAAATTTTAACATATTTTGGAACATGTAAGTCAGCACGATTCATAATATAACGTCGTATAATACGACAATCACTGAAGTTCCATATAGTATGACATTTATGATATCGTGCAATCTGAAGCAATATGCTATTGAAATTGATGATGGACGCATCCTAGCCAGAGGAACTGTTCGCCAAAAATGGGACTTCACTGCTGTGGTTGTCAGTCCTTAGGCTTATAAACTACTTAAACTACCATAATGACAAAACACACACACACACACACACACACACACAAATATACACATACACATGCGCGCGCATGCGCCCGTAGTAGGACTCTAACATCCTACGATGAACAGCCGCGGACTCCACAGCAAGGAGTCTTAGAGCGCACGGCCATTCGACCGCGACTAGTTAGAATTCACATGTAAGGAACGCGAATGTGTCAAAACTTTTTATTAACATGATTTTGAAGTGCGACCTTAGTCTAGAACCGAGTTCTCCTGTTTTAATCTATGACTCTGTATATGACATAATCGTCATTTCTCATTTTGCTTCCTAACTATTATTCTACCATACTTGATTGTCTGTCGAATTCGACAGGGAAAACTTAAACAGTCGTCGTATTTACGATTATTTATGGTACTCGCTTACTTAAAAGTTTACTGCAATGAAAATATGAACAACGTAAGGACAACTAACCGATAAAATATTATAAACTTAAATGCACCTCAGCGACGGTTACAGGGTAACAAATTAATAATCAACCAACCAAGAGAGCAGATCGATGGCCGCGACAGTTGCAGCTCCCTTCAGTTGTGAAGTGAACGTTGTGATCAGATTTTTGCTGGAAAAACGATCATCAGAACTATCATTTAATTCCACCCATGTGCACGACGTTTGATTGGAAAGGGATTCGTCCTATGCATGATAACGATCCTAAATACAGTGCAAAACTTTGTAATGCATATTTGGCAACAGAAAAAAAAAATAAATGAAAAATACGATTTGACAGCCCAAATGCCGCGATTGTAAACCTATTGAACTGCTTTGTGACAATTTACATAGAGCAGTTAAATCAAGGCCCACGTTCATTACGTCTCCACCAGACTGCAAGAGGAATGGCGACATATCAACGAAGAATCCATGATGAAGCTGACAGCAAAAATGTCTCGCGTATATAGAGCGGTGATTACAGCCAAAGCAGGCTACTATGAGCAGAGAATAATTCGATTGCACGTATTTAGTTACAATACAAGATTATTCAAATTCGACTTACGGAAATCCCTACCAATTTTTATCACAATTTGTATTTTTTCCTCAGAATCACTTACGTTCGAAATCGTTTGAGAGGTATTGTAGCTACAATAAGTCGGATGTTGAAAAGTCCATACGACTCGACGTTGGTCCTTTCTGAATTACGAACCCTTTACTCCATTACTCAAGCTTCAGTAAGAACAGAGCAACAAAATACGCCCCAAAAAATCGCTACTCTGCTCTCAGCCTTTGTAACATATTGATATGTGTTACCACGGTGCAATGCCTATGTGTATGGTAGCTTCCTTAGGGACTCTGTAAATACATAGTCTACTCCCAGCTATCTACACCTGCAGTCCCCGTTTATTCTCCACGAGCTATCTTATAGTTTGTTGTCGAGGCTGCCTGAAATATCGTTAACATAATTTTTTTCCATACTCCATTCGCTTACGAGACGCTGGAGGAGATATTTCAGTAACCTTGTTCTGTTTTAATTCATCACATCTTTCGACAGGTTTCTTTTCTGTCTGCGTAATCTACACAAAATGATAGTTGTGAATTTTTCGCATCTTCTGTTTTTCCAAACAGTGCTGCTTACAGCGGCAGTTCGGCGGCCGCGGTGGCCGAGGGGACTGTGGCGCGCCAGGCACGGTCTGCACGGCCACTACGGTCGGGGGTTCGAATACCCCGTCGGGCATAAATATTTGTGCCGTCTTCAGTATTAGCTAGTTCATAAGTAGTTTGTAACTTTAGGGACTGATGACCACGTAGTGAAGTCCCATAAGCTCTACAAACATTTGAACAGCGGCAGGTCGATTATCATTGGATGCCTTATAGAACGTTCAATTAACATGTCTTTCATTCTGTAGGAGTTGTTCATCGATTCATTGCCGCGCTTTTTCTATTTCGTTCTCCTTCATTTTGTCCAATATCTGTACTTGAATGTTGTAAGATTCTTCGATATCTGTTAATCGGATGAATATAAAGGCGATCACGCCAGGAAAGTGATGGATTCTGTGCCTAATATCGGTGACGTAGGTATAATTAACAGACACTTAATAATTCGTGATGACAAGGATGTTCAGGGACAAAAAGAGGACGTTCACTGACATAATTTGTCACTCTTCATACAATAGATCACGCCTAAGCATATTATCCTCCTTCAAACACATTCACTACGAAGGAACTATAGCAGCTTGCCTATAATAGTTTTTCGCATGCCTGTATCCTCCAAAAGAATGAGCATTAAACATGACGCTCGTAAGTTGATATCGAATCCCGTAAATTTACTTCTGCCTAAAAGGAAACACACTAGAATTTACATTCTCCTGCTAATCTTTAGATAGGAAATAAGGAACCGCTTTATACCTACTCACATGAAAAACAGTGTTGGATTGGCACTATTCGAGGGCCTCATACTCCTTTACATAAAAAAGAAATCAGATATACAAAAACAACATTCCAGGTCTCTTAATTGCTCATGAAAACAAAAATTGACAATGTGATTCTTGATTTTCTCCCGGCGTATTTGATAATCAAAATATCCGGGTGTACTGCCGGCCTAGTGTCCAACGGGCACAATATTACGGCGATCATACATGTCGCCATCATCAGATGAACTGACGGACTGAGCTCCTGGAATCGCGCCGACACGGAGATCCACACGCTACGGCGGCTCGAATGGAACTGGGTTCTAGCCCGGTGGCGGGCGATTTAAATACCCTCCGCCCGCGGAGCGCCCCCTCCGTAGTCCGCGCCCCTCACCGCGGTCGCGCAGTGGAACCGATTGCGACGGCGTCTGAGATGAAGTCGATGTAAGGGCTCTGTCCGCCGTGGTCGTCACTACGTTACGTTTGCTAGTTTACTCTTAATTAACCAAATCGCTGGTTCCCAAGCTTTGCTAAGATTATAGCCACAGTCACGGTTATGAGGTCGTCACTAGTGCGAATTTCAATGGCCTCTCTAACGACGCAGTCCCAGTATCTCGACGTCTGTACCAGAATCGTAGTGCGTTCATACTCCATCGCGTGATTCTCCGACAAACAATGTTTCAGCTATCGCCGACTTGCTCGGATACATCAATCGTGCGTGCCTCTGGTGTTCAAGGCATCGATCCTCGGCGGTACGCATCGTCTGTCCACTATGACTTACCACACTGACAAGGAATCTGGTACACGCCGGCCTTCCTCAAACCGAGATTATCTTTGGCGCTCCCCATCAGTGCACTAATTTTATTCGGCGGATAAAAGACAGTTCCAACCTGGTGTTTCTTCAAAATGCGGGCGACCTTCCCCGAGAGTGCTCCGGTATATGGAATAAACGCAGTGCCTACCTCTTCCCTCGTGTTTTCATCCGTTTCCACAGGTTGTGCTGTAGTGGTTGGGCGGAGAGCCCGCTGAATCTGCCACACTGAGTACCCATTTCTTGGGAATACAGTTCTCAGGTGTTCCAATTCCTGGGGTAGACTCCCTGCGTCGGAGATTGTGCGCGCCCTATGCACTAGAGTTTTAACTACCCCATTCCTCTGTGAGGGTGGTGACAGCTGTCTGCGTGTAAATACAGATCAGTGAGCGTTGTCTTCCGATACACACCATGACCCAGGGTGCCATCAGTTCTCTTGACCAAGACGTCAAGGAACGGCAGTTTACCCTCCGTTTCAGTCTCCAAGTGAATTTGTGTTGGGTGTATGGATCTGTAAGGAAGTCAAGGAGTTTATCCATACTATGTGGCCAGACGACGAAAGTGTCGTCCACGTAACGGAGAAAGCAAGTAGGTTTCCATTCAGATGACGCCAGGGCTTCCTCCTCGAAATCCTCCATGTACAGATTTGTGACCACAGGGGAGAGTTGGCTAGCCATGGCGACTCCCTCCGTTTGTTGTTAGTATTCGCCATTGAAAAGAAAATACGTGGAGGTTAAGACATGCCTAAAAAGGTTCGGTGGTCTTCTCGTCAAACTTCTAACCAATCAAATCTAGTGACTCTCGAAGGGGTACCCTCATAAACAAAGAAACGACGTCAAAACTCACCATGATATTGGACTCATCCAGCCTGAAGCTGTCAAGGCGTTTAACAAAATCCACGGAGTTACGGATGTGATGAGGACATTTATCCAGATAAGGACTTAATATTCCCGTCAAGTATTTGGCCAAGAAATATGTAGGTGCTCTGATGTTACTGTCAATGGGGCGTAACGGCATCCCATCTTTGTGACCCTTAGGGAGTCCATAAAATCTTGGCGGTACCGGACCTTGAGGTAGCAGATTGTTGGCGACACCCTCCGGTAAATACGCGGCTTTGAGAAGCGCCCTCGTCTTGTTCTCCACCTTCTTTTTGGGGTCAACGCTAATCTTCCGGTAGGAATCGTCATTTAGCAGGCTCTGCATCTTTTCAGTGAAGTCCTTATGGGAGACAGTAACCATAGCATTGCCTTTGTAGCCGGTAAGACAACAATTTCAGGGCGCTCCTTCAGGTCACGAATGGCCGCCCTCTCTTAATTAGTGATGTTCGACTTCATGGGCTTGGCAAACGTAACGCAGTGACGACCACGGCGGAAGAGCCCTCACATCGACGTCATCTCAAAGTAGACTTCATTATTATACATGATCAGATCTTCTGAAGGCTTTTACAGTTGATGCGTCTTTAAACGATTGTTATAAGGTATTTTACCAACTACGACGTTTTTTTTAATATAAATCTTCAATGCGCCAAAAACAAATGTCAAGGACGGATGTTGCCTTGATGGAGGATTTGCCCATGCGCAAGGCGAGGTGCGCAGTAGCTACATTGTGTTGATTCGGGACTATTCGTACGTAACCACCAGTGCTCGAGAAGCCAAGAGGTGGTTTAAACAATGTTTCCCCTCACCTCTCCCTGCTGCGGGAGCGCCCATAAGCTGCCTCCAGGGGTTCAGACGGTAACTTGAACCTCAGCCGCGCATGCGCATCGCATCGCTGCGGCCACTGCCGCCTGTATTAAGCTGCTGTGCTACGACTCGTAGACGGGCCTTGTCCGCGGCGTGTAACGTTTGTCATGCGATAAAAATACTTTGAATGATTTGATAGAAGAACGAAAAGAAGAGTAATAGTTTAAAAACACTTTTTATTTCGCTTATTTGTTAACTATTTTTTCACGAAGAGTTTTTTTCTGTGGGTTCACTGAAGCAGTGAACACCTAGGACGCGTCCCACTGAATCCCGTTAAGCAACATCTCCTTATAGGGTAGTATAGACTAAGGCGGCTAACCGTCCCGGATTCTGCGGGACAGTCCCGCATTTGGACTGTTTGTCCCGCATTGGGATAATTACTGAAAGTGTCCCGCAAAATGACAAAAGCCTCCCACATTCCAGAAATTTTGAAACTGAAAGTTTCAGAATACTTCATCTATGCATAAATGGCACCCTTAATACATTAAATACAAAAGAAAGAAAGGAAAAAAAGATAGACATCATCTGACTATTTCAAAATTACAAATTTGCTAGGGGTGGAAGTTTTTAATGTATTTTATTTATTTTAAGTTGGTGCTGCATTTGGTTATAGGATGACTTATCAAAAAAATCTGTTTTTCTTATATTTTCTGTACTTTCTTAAATATGTTTCAACAAGTGTAATGGAATATTTCTCGGTGCTCAAGGTGGCAAACGTGATGTAATATTATAACAGTCTGTGTAAACGAATTTAAAATCTGACATTCAAATACAATAGCAGCATTCATCTTACTTCCTTCAGGAATAAAAAGATAGTGAAATTTGAAAAATGCAACAATGACAGTGAGTGAGCATTGCGTGTAATAAGGAACAATTTGCACTTTACCGAAAGAACTTCTATAATAAAGCAGTTAAAATGGTTTCGAAAAGCAGTTTTCATCAAATTTAATTCGGGTTTGTTGCGAAACACAATTATTTGGGCTGAGTAAGCTACTTATAAAAATATGTGGAGCACGATGCTCTAAGTGCTTGGACAAATAAAAGTAGTAAAGACAACGAAGGTGATTTGAAAAAATCGTAACGGAGAAAGAATATCTAAAAACTATCAGACTCTAAAATTCGAAATAGGACCATCAGAAAATATTTTTATGAACTGTAAATAAAGACTGAAAATTACGAATAAAATGTCACTCATGTTAGATATGTTACTTTAAAAGTAAATGAGTAGGCCTATTATGATTGGCTAAATTAATTTCCTAGTTTCAGAATAACTGGCACAATGAGACACATTATCATAGTCCTCCTTCAAATGCTCGAACTGTCCCGCATTGAGTTTTGAAAAAGTTGGCCGCCTTAGTATAGACATAGTGACAGACAGGGCGTCGAAGTGACAGGTGGAGGCCTGCTAAGGCCAGTGTAACCTCCTGAGCACTCCGCGTCCAGGACCTGAGTGGCTTCTCTTGTATACCCGGGCCGCTGAAACATTGCACTTGACGTTTCGCGTTACGGCGAGTTAAGTTGGCTACACTGCTTTAGCAACGTTGCAACACTTCCTCTATACACACAGCAGACGAAACGGTTTTCAGTTGCATCTCGTAAATGTAAGATATTGTAGAATAAAAGTGCATGTAATGATTCGTTCTTGAGCTGCTACCCCAAAGCAGCAATTAATTAACGGCATATTAATATAGACAAGAGCATACAACGCACACGCTTTCAGTAGCAGGCAAAGAAGTGTAGAAAATAAGCATTGGATCATGACAGATACGAAATAATATATATATAATGTGTTTTATAATCACACTAGCTGAAAACCCGGCGTTGCCCGGGTATTTATTTATTTATTTATTCTCGCCATTTTTCAGGTATCTATTCATTTGTAAAAGGGCTATATGTCTGCAAAATCTCTTGGCAATACAATTAGTAGTAAAGGAGTAATAGATTAAAACTTGGCGCGTGATGGGGCGGTTTTCCACGAACGTTACTGTTTATGTGCTCATATCTCATAAACTACCTGTCGGACTGTGATACAACATAGAAGGTACACTCAACTATATGCGTGTATACTGTCTGTAAAATTTTCTGCGGCTACAATTTGTAGTGTACAAATTATAAATTGTATCGTCGTACCGAATCCCGTAGTTTTACTCAATAAACAGTGGAAAAGTAGTAAGCGAGAAACTTTTTTCCTTTCATCATTTTGCTATGGTTGTCAGCGAGAGAAAGTTTAATAAAAGTTTGAAATTATGTATAAAGTTTGTTGCAAGTCGCTAAGTACTGTCATTCTCATACAGTGTATTTCGAAAGTCTCGCCGCATTATATGGCAATTTTTGCGATTTCTATTGGTTGTGACGTAATATCTTTTGAACCATGTATCGTATGTGATCTTAACCATGTAGCAATTGTTACCTCACGGTAAGGAATGTGTGTACCAAATTTGGTTGAAATTGGTTCAATGGTTTAGGAGAAAATGAGCAGCATTGTTGCAAAATGCACCAGTTTTTCTCGCATCTCATTGTTTATGACGTCATATCTCGTGAACTATATATCGTATGTGATTCTTAGACTTACGGCGACCATCCTCATGGATTGAAGCTTACGTGTACAAAATTTCATAAAGAGTGGAACAAAACTCTAGATTTTTATGCAACATGTACAAACATACGGACACTCTGCTTTATATTTTAGATTGCTTTTCACTCACCAATTTACGGCGAGAATGGTGCAATTTCATTCAGCTTCACATCTTCACTGTTGTCGTCATTGCCAAAATCGTCGTCAGCAACAAGACAAATCATTAACTGTTAATGATTACTGATGATCCCTTCGATTGTCTGCGCTGCCCGAATCAGTTTTTCAAAGTACTCGACCCTTTTTCCCCAAGATACAGCAATCACATTGGCAACAGCTTCACACTTTCCACCTCTGTTATTGTGAAAGACTTATTATTTATTGTTCCTCGTGTAATTCTTCACGTGACTCCATACTAGTTCAATAGCGTTGAAATGGCAGTGATATGGGGGCAGCCTTATTACATCCTGCTCCTTTGCGATTTGGTCTACTCCAAATGTGGGTGTAATAGGCTTAATTTGTTTCACGAGTGAACATAAAAGAAGTTTTGACATTGACATATCTGCAGGAATATTTCTTTCTTGTAGCCATTGCACCAAACTTTCTTTCCGATCGTTTGAAGCGAGAATGAACTTCCTGCTCAGAGCATAGGCTTCGAAGTTTTTATTCACACGAAATTGAGAATTTACTCAGAAAACGTTAGTAGACATTATCAAATTAGTTAACTTGGAAACTCAAGTTAAACCACTCGCAGTAAAACAAATCGCAGCGAAAAAATCGCACTGACGTGTTTCACGGCCCACTTTAGATTTTTAGTTTTATAAGTTTTTGCAAACATTTTGGACTAAAATAATAATCTAAACAATAAAAATTAATTAATAAGAGTGCCTGAAACCCTTTTACGGAAAAAAATTTGGTACTGGCGGGTTCAGAACCACCGATCTTAAGCGTCATAGTCGAACGCCTTGCCCACTACGCTTTTTTTTTTTTTAATTTTTTTTTTTTTTTTTTTTTTTATTGCAGAGGGCGTTTAGCCCCCTAACCGGGCGCGCTGAGCCACGGCGGCCGGCACGCTACAGCTATCAATTAAAAATTGGACCTCATACTATTGATGACCATTGTTAACTGATGCTAATATTGCATTTGGAGACACTAGATTATCATTTATCGTACGAAGAACGATGTGTTGTTGTTAATTCCTCAGTGCGCCATTGCTTTGAAATGAGAACGTTTAAGTTACAATAAGAAAATCATCAAATACGGAATGTCACGTGACATCTACAAACGGCTGGTTTTCGTTAATTCAATGGAGGATGTCAAATCTCCGTTATTTTTGCAAATATGTCTCAAACCAAACGAGATATGAAGAAAAACATAAGGGAGCTAAGTTTTAGAGAATTTTCTCCTCTACCAATTAGGTTATTCAATTTTCGTGTCAGATTAACGGTTCGTTTGCAGTTACAATTACAATTATATTACAAACGGTTTTTTTGTATTAGTACCGTCTTTTTTGTCCGAAAATTTGAAAAAGGGAGGTTCTGGTCTCTGGAGGCCAACAATCATGTCTGTAAAATTTGGTGCTGATCGGTTGAACGGTTCGTCTTAAAAAGAGGGAACACGTTACGGACAGAAAGACAGACAGACATCCCAAAATCGCCGTTATTTTTGCAAATATCTTTGAAACGCTACGAGGTATGAAAAAAAAAAACATACGAGACAAAGTTGTAGATAATTTTCTCCTCTACAAATTACGTTATTCAATTTTCGTGTCAGATGAATATTTAAGCCGTTATTTTCATTTAAATTTCGAGCTGTCGAAAGACGATCGCAAAGACCCACTTTTAGTGTTACTGCCGTAAAAATTCAGAATGGCAATTGGAAGAAGAGCATTATTGAAAAAGAGAAATTTGCTAACATCGAATATTAATTTAAGTGTAAGGAAGTCTTTTCTGAAGCTATTTGTGTGGAGTGTTGCCTTGTACGAGACTGAAACATGGACGATAAACAATGCGGACAAGAAGAGAATAGAGGCTTTTGATATGTGGTGCTACAGAAGAATGTTGAGGATTAGGTGGGTGGATCGCATAACTAATGAAGAGGTACTGAACAGAATTGGTGAGAAAAGGAATTTTTGGCATACCTTGAGTAAAAGAAGGGATCGCGTAGTAGGACACATGCTTAGACATCGGGGAATCGTAAATTTAGCATTGGAGGGAAGTGTGTGGGGTAAAACTCGCAGAGGGAGACCACGAGACGCATATAGTAAGCAGATTCAAATGGATGTGGGTTGCCGTTCTTATGAGGAGATGAAAAGGCTTGCTCAGGATAGAGTAGGGTGGAGAGCTGCATCAATCCAGTCTCCGGACTGAAGACCATAACACACAACACGCCGTAACCTAAAGTGGGCCAAAAAGCAGACACAACGTAGACACGCGGTAGACACGATACACGACCTTGTTTACGGTAGCACTGAAGCAGGAAACGCGCGAACTTTGACGTCACGGCACGTGACCACTAGAAGTGTTTAGTGCGCTGTGACTGGATCGTTTCTAGCGACTAGCGCACCGCGATTCTTGCTCTTCATTTGTTATTTGTAAACGTCAAGTGCAAAGTTTCAGCAGCCCGGGTATAGGTGCCGGGCCAGTCGGCCACCAAGGTACGTAGACTAGAAAGGTATGTCAGTTTGGGTTTCTTCAGTCATTGGTTAGCGCCCTATTACGTCACTCGGCAGCAAGCCGTTGTATTATAAGGCCGCCGTGAACTCATTTTCTCCGTCTTTTCTTTTGTCAGTCGACAAAAAACATTGCTTTTAAGCGGTGGAACACGCTTGTGATGAATATATATGTATACTAACATACAAGGACTGAAAAAGAAAAGCTTCAAACATTACTAACAACTAGCTAACCCGTCCCGACCCGCGACTTGGCACGGGTAATACTAAAACGTCTTTAACTCGAGAACCACTGAACGTATTGTGATGAGGTTTGTTTTTACTTTGCAGAGCTCATAAAGATCTAAAATAAAGTCCAAGAGAGCACATGTCTAACTTTTACAGATTTCCCAGATTAACTATTTATGTAGTCTGAAGCCATCCGGCGCCAGCGCCTTAGGAGAGAAAAATGGTACATATGCATCACTCGTAAAAGGTAGACATGTGCTCTCCTTGACTTTTTTTTAGACCATTGTGATATCTACAATTTTAAAGAGACCTCATCACGATACGTTCAGTAGTTCTCGAGTATTAGAAGGTTAAAGGGACAGACAGAGAGGAATGTGCTTCTGTTTTATATATCATCATTTAACCCCCTTAGAGTGCGAAATTCGAAATTTTACTTTGCCTATAACCGTGACGCTAGCACATTCAATAAGTTGACGAAGTTTTATCGCTATCGAGTGAATGTCATTGACAGGCATAGCATATGGACAAACAGAGGCCTTCATTTTTATATATTACAAAAACGTTCAAACGTTTGTAGAACTTATGGGACTTAACTACGGGGTCATCAGTCCCTAAGCTTACAAACTACTTATGAACTAGCTAAGACTAAGGACGCCACAAATATCCATGCCCGAGGGGGGATTCGAACCCCCGACCGTAGTGGCCGTGCAGACCGTGACTGGAGCGCCTCAGCCCCTCGGCCACCGCGGCCGGCTTTATATATTAGATAAAGAAAACTTTCGTTACAACGCAAACTTAGCAGCCGATTTTCGCATTAATGCTTTTGTTTTACTCATTGAATTACTACGAACATTGAACTGCTTACTTCTCTCATACATATAATTATATAAAAAAATAACGATGATCTGAATCCTTACAATTTATTCTGCAAGTCTGTTTTTGTAATCGGCTTGACAAAAATGTTCGGAACAAATTCTGGCATTTATGACATTTATCTCGTCTTGCCGTTTACAGCGAGAGATCCATGTGCGCTGAAGTTGCTCACCTTTTGGAAACCGATGGTACAAAATGCCTACCGTCTGGCGTCCACTGTTATTGCACTCCGCAACAGCGCAACAAGAAGTATTCCTCCTCATAATTACAGAAAGAATATATGGAAAAATTGTTGCCCAATACAAGAAAGCTACTTTCTGTCCGAACACTTAACAGGTCACGGATAGAGCGAGCGCAAAACGCAACTTCCTGCTCGCACGTTTCATAAGGACACTGTGAGATTACCACCCAATAGAAATATTGGTAATAAATAGCATTTGATAATTAAACAGTATGAAGTTCATTGCAAACAATGACCATGCCAATGCACTAAATGTTACACAATTTTAATCTTATTAATTATGGTAGCAATGTATGTACGCAGTTGGGTGACAACATTTATAGTTAGGCCATAGGTAGAAATTCTCCACGTTGAGATTTGCTTTTTGCTTCTTGTAGCTGACGGGAGGCCAGCGAGCAGGCCGACGTTGGTGGCTTGTTCCAGCTTAGGATTTTCCAGGTTCGTTTCCGGTGACGGGAGAAAGGGACAATGGCGAGTGCCAGGCACAGTGCAATACACAGCGTGAAATAAAATATTCTAATACTACTGGCATTTGAAGTAATACGATGCAGTCAGTAACCTTTAAGGCCTTCATTACAAAATAGCCTGTTGACAAATAAACAATACATTAGCTGATATAGTCACATCTGGTGTAATATGTTTAATTGACCATGAAAAGTAATAAATTACCAATGAATACAAGACAGTTACACAACTAGCATGGCAATGTTTGTTTATAAAAGTAATATATTAACTATTTCTCATTTTATTTTCAATTAATCTTGTGTATTTTATCTTGAAATATTCAGTTAAATCACTTATCTGTGGTATAAGAAATTGCACGATTGTAGTAAATAGTGCAAAGGATGTTTATACAAATATAAAAACATCATAAGAAATTTGTTTAATGTGTAGTGTAATTATTTTGATTTTAAGTAAAATTTTAGAAATGTACTGGCTGAGCGCTGTATGTTGGAAGTCGGTTAGAACAGCTCACATGGGGAAGTTGATGACGTAGAGAAAAATAAGGCAGTTGGGCTTTTGGCGCGCGTGCGCGAGGGCTGGAAGTGACGAGTCGGGAGCAAGTGGTGTAGCTGGCCGGGCGGCGTCGCGCTACGAGAGTCGGCATGTGAATCTCCAGGTGGAGACTATAGATTCTTGTGTCGCAATTGCCAATTGTGGTTGCTCGTCATAGACTGCACCAAGTTGTATCGAGTGCTACTGTGTGTTGTGAATATTTAGCCGGTGGAACAAGGTGTGCATCACACTAAAAGTGACTGTATTTTGTTAATGTAACACGCGTCGTCGCATAGGCATGAACATAAACGGTGTTTGAGACAGGCACATGGTGTGAAAACAATTTGCGACAAATATTCATTTTGTCTGGGGCTCACGAGCTATAATTTTTTTTTTATAAATGTGTCGACATTCAGACGTATCAGCCACAGGGTTCTAATATTGTGAAATAAACAACCTAAAGTGAACTTTCACGTGTTTTAAAAAATAGTAGTTAGTACACCATTTTCTCTCATGAACTTGACTTTTTTGTTAATCATATGCAGGGAAGGAAAGCTGCGAACTTGTGATATCATCCCCTAGAAAACGAGTCAAACAGCAGCAATCACAGTTCCAGTGTTTTTGCATGTTTAGGAATATGGTTCGCAGTTGGTGGTTGTGAGTTTTTAAAAATTAAACTTTCCCTATTTTAAAGTCTTACCCCGATCTTCACCCTCGCAAGGTTCGAGTCCTCCCTGGGGTATGGGTGTGTGTGTTTGTGCTTAGATTAGTCTACCTAGGTTTAAGTAGTTTGTAAGTTACGGACTGATGACCACGCAGTTTGGTCCGATAGATTTACATTTGAACATTTGAACAAAATGCCTACCATCTGGCGTCCACTGTTATTGCACTCCGCAGCAGCACAACACGAAGTATTCTTCCTCATAATTAGAGAAAGAATATATGGAAAAATTGTTCCCTAATACAAGAAAGCTATTTTCTGTCCGAACACTTAACAGGTCACAGAACGAGCGAGCGCAAAACGCAACTACCTGCTCGCACGTTTCATAAGGGCACTGCGGCAGCTGCTCGGCGATTGCTGCCAGGAGACGTCACAGAAGCAAAGCGCTCGAGTCAAATTTACACCCCCATGGTCGGCCACAGCCGGATGATTCCACGGCAGACGGGCAGGTCAACCCCTCCCCCTGCTCCATCCAGCCGGGCTGCGCCTTGGGTTCGCTTATGACGGGGCGCGCCCCCAGTGCCCCCAGACCAGACGTGCCCACCTCCAGAGGCGGCGCTTATTGCCGCAAATTGGTCAATTTGCATGGCGGCGGCACTGCGCTAACGGCCCAAGGCCGCACCTCCCGCCGACCAGCCATAGGCGCCGACGACTCCGGCGCTTTGTTGAGTGGCCCATTACGTTTACAGGTGTAAGTGATAAACGGCTCAATCATTAGCCGGCAATAACCAGCCGGCGTTCACTTAACTGTCGGTAATGGCCCGTTAGTGTTCAGCACGGCGGGTCGTTATGGCTGCTTTCTGCCTCTCTTTACTATGCTAATGTTTATGTCTTTCTCCGTCTTCAGAGTTTCCCATGTTGTTAGTGGAATGAACAATGCGGGAATCGTAACTGTTTTATGGCAAACGCGTGATAGTGCCTATACCATTTAATGTTTTCCTTATTCTACTTCAATTTACTCGCCTAAATCCGCAGGACAAAATTGGGTAGCTAACATCCACCGCCATGGAACAACTCATTAGGTATAATTAACATTATTAACGCTAGTAATAGGTAAAATACGAGGGTGTTTAAGTTAGAAGATAAAACAATGTCGCACAAGTGCCAAATCTTTTGTGTCCCAGCCTCGTCGCCGCTTTTTGTGTCTCGTTTCCGTCGTAGGTGTCGGTGGCCGAGTGGAATGAGACCGACACAGAAATAAAGATAGCACGCTGGTGCAGGTACGGAGGGGAGCAGCCAGAAACTAGAAACACTAGAGTAAATTAGAACGAGGTATGTATTGAACAGAATTTATACAATACTTAACTTTTACAGAGATCAGTACTGCAGAATGCTGATACATAGTTGTTAGAGATCTGCCTAGTGCCTGTACGATAGCCAAGTCTTCACTGGTGCCTATCTGATTACGAAGGTTCTAACTGGTTGCTATCTCAGTCCCAAGTGAACGATGTCGTTCAGCGGTGGCCACGAGCGGAGTTCCAGCAGAGGGCGCTCGTGGCTGACGTCGTAAGAACGCCGCGCCGTGCGTGCATGGCGGCGTGCGGCGAGAGTAGGTGGCGCGCACTTTGGACTTGTGCGACACCACACCCCTCCCCCCCCAAACCGCCGCGCCGTCGTGGCGTAGGGCTGAGGGCCACGGCGACGGCACTGGGAGGAGGGCCTGGGCGGGGGCGTTACTGGTGGGACGGGCGTCGTAGCAGAGGCTGGGATCGAGACGCCGTCCGCGCCCCGGCATCCGCCTTGCGATCCCTCGGAAAACCCGCCAAAACGAGGGGAAGGGCGCACCCCTCCGCCCAGATGGTGCAGGTCATCTTCTTCTGAGGTGCGTGGCCCAGGCGGCGGGGGCACGCACGGTCCCGGAGTCCCTCTCGTTGACGCTGGCAGCTGAGGCAGCGACGGAGGCGAAGGGGCCGACTGCATAGGAGGCGCGTCTACATCCATCGGGATCTCGTAGCCCGGGGACGAACGATGTGGCTGTGTTCCCTGGCGGTGAACTGGGTCTGGAATCAAGAAACCGGAGACAGGATCGCGCGGCCTGTGCAGACGCAATTGGTTTGCGTGGCGCCGCAGCTCCGACCCTGTGGAAGAACGTACAACAAACATATTGCGACCAAGCACTCGTTGAATGGTGCCCGGCAATCATGTCTTCGTGTTTCCAGCAAACACCCTGTACAGCACCGGCGTGGAAACCTGAAAACGCGTAGCGCCATACGAACCGACTCGGTGCGTGGGAGGCTGCAGCAGATGAAGGAGAGTGCGGTGACGGCGGCCGTGTAGCAGTTCGGCAGGAGACGGGCCGTCACGTGGCATGCACCGATACGTAGACAGGAAAATTTGAAGAGCTTGCTGCCTTGAGTGCTGACCTTTCATCTTTTCCATGTGAGACTTGAATGTTCGAACGAAACGTTCCGCTTCACCATTGGACTGAGGGTGAAAAGGTGCGGTGGTGATATCTGAATGCCATTCACACGACAAAACTGTTGAAATTCCGCACTAACAAACTGAGGACCATTGTCACTGACGATAGTTTCAGGCAAGCCTTCGATGCAAAACACTGATGTTAAGGCACTGATTGTACTAGACGCTGTCGTTGAGTTCATGGCAATCACGAAAGGAAACTTGCTGAAAGCGTCTACAACAAGTAACCAGCGCGTATTCCAGAAAGGTCCGGCAAAATCAATATGTAAACGTTGCCATGGTCCCTTGGGGCGTGGCCAGTCTGAGAAACGTTGCGGAGGAGCCGCCTGATGCTCCGCACAAACAGTACACTGTGACGTCATGTTCTCTATCTGAGCGTCCATACAACCCAGGTACCATGACGTCTGGCCAGTTGCTTTGTCCTAACAACACCCCAATGTCCTTGATGCAGGAGCCGTAACACTTCGCGTTGCAGGGAACGAGGAACAATCACTCGTGTTTGGTCGTTGTCCGTATGTAACAACAGAACACCCTGACTTAAAGATAATTCATGACGTTGTGCAAAATAACGTCGAACCAGAGGCCGATCAATGTCTTTGGCTCTGGCAGGCCACCCTGAGCGAACAAAACGTGCAACCACACTTAGGTCTGCATCCGCAGCTGTTTCCTGTGCAACCTGACGAGAGTTCAAAGGAAAGTCTGCGACAGCGGAAGCATCTCTGGAGTCTATCTGACAACATGCCATTTCTGAAGAATCAAACGACACATCCTGGCCAACCGGAAGTCGGGAAAGCGTGTCCGCGTTGGCATGTTTAGTGGTAGGTCGGTACAAAATCTCATACTGATAATTAGAAAATATCAAGGACCATCTCTGAAGCTTTTGTGCCGTACGTGGCGGAATTGGCTTTGTGGGTGAGAACAACGACGTGAGAGGCTTGTGGTCAGTCAACAAATAGAATTTCCTGCCATAGAGATAATGATGAAACTTTGTGACGCCGTAAATGATTGCTAAGGCCTCCTTTTCTATCTGACTGTAATTCTGTTGCGTCGGCGTCAGTAGCTTGGATGCAAAGGCAATAGGACGATCGTGACATCCAATACGATGTGACAAAACTGCACCCACACCGTATGACGAGGCATCAACTGCTAGCACTACAGGCTTCTGTGGGTCAAAGGGAATCAAACATGCATCACTGATTAGTGCAGACTTTAAGTTGTCAAAGGCAACCTGGCAATCTTTGGACCATACAAAAGGAACATTATTCCTACGTAAGTGATGCAGTGGAGCTGCAATCTGAGAGGCATTGGGAATAAACCTGAAATAATAGTTCAGCTTTCCCATTACTGCTTGCAATTCATGCACATTCTTAGGAGGAGGCAAGTCTTTGATTGCTCGAAGTTGTGACTGTAAGGGATGTATTCCTTGGGCATTAATCACATGGCCTAGGTACTCTATTTCAGTTTGAAAAAACGAACACTTTGCTTTATTGCAACGTAGACCTGCTGCAGTCAAAACTTTGAAAAGGCACTCCAGGTTTGCTAAATGTTCTTCAACTGTACGTCCGGATACCACAATACCATCTAAATAGTTCGAACAACACGGTACAGAAACTGTCAGCTGTTCCAAAAAACGCTGAAAAATAGCGGGGGCGGAAGAACTGCCAAAGGGTAGGCGTTGAAATTGAAAAAGGCCCATGTGAGTATTAATGACGAAAAACTTTTTTGACTCGTCATCAAGCGGAATCTGTAAGTATGCCTCTGCTAAATCAATCTTAGAAAAGAAACGAGACTGTCCTAATTTGTCCATTAGTTCGTCAGGTCTGGGCAGGGGATAAGTGTCTACAATTGTTTGACTGTTCACTGTTGATTTGAAGTCCGCACAGAGACGAAGTTTTCCTGACGGCTTGGGTATAATTACTATAGGCGAGGCCCACTGATTCGCAGAAACAGGAAAAATCACCCCACTATCTTGCCAACGTTTAAGTTCTTCGGCAACTGTATCACGCAAGGCGATAGGCACTGGTCTAGCTTTACGAAATTTTGGAGCTGCAGATTCTTTTAAAGTTACATGTGCCACGAAGTCTTTTGCACAACCTAGTTCCGGCGAAAAAAAGTCACACAATGCATTGATTTTATCCTGAGGCACTATTGACGAAATTTGAAGCACATCTCTTTGAATAAATAAACCAAACAAGTCAAAAGCATCTAGTCCAAAAATGTTCTGTGTCGATTTGGCCTGAAGAACTACAAAAGCAACTGTTTTTGTTACACCTTGAAAAGAGGCGGGCAGGCTACACGTTCCTAGCACGGGAATATTTTGACCTGTATAAGCTGTTAACACTTGCTGTGACGGCGACAATTTTGGCGAACCCAGAAGTTCATAAGTATCTTTATTTATTAATGTGACAGCGGAACCAGTATCAAGCTGAAATTGCACCGTCTTATTTTCTATGAAGAGAGTCACAAACAGTTTTTGCTTGAGGCGCTCGACAGGTGCGCGAATGTGGGCAACGTCTGCTACGGTTTGTTTACTGCGCTTGCGCGGGCCGCGTAGTGAAGTAAGCGGCGCAGACTCGGCACGCAGCGGATTAACAACACTGTCACTAGATGGCACTACCGCCGGATCGGCGTCCGCACAATGCGAGGCTACTACAGAGTCACTAACTACTGCACTACACTTTTGAGTAGCTACTTGATGTCTACTGTCACTAGCTACACAGTACTGGGCACTATTACAAGGAGCAGTTGCAGAAGGCACTATTTTCACTACAGGAATGCACTGTTCATAGTCATTTTGCTTGCCCCGAACCCTTTTCCGTTGCACTGTTTTACGCGCTCGTCGGCGCTTGCTACGTGGTACACTATATAGTTTTGCCATAGGCGCATAACTACTTTCATGCAATTGAGATCCAAGGACAGCACTGTTCAATTCCACAGCCCGTATAACATTTACAGAATGAACTGTTCTCACACTCTGCGAAGCACTGTTTCTAACGGTACCGTTCTTTGAGTTTTTAATTTGCATACACACAGACTGTACATGTCCTGATTTGCCACATTGATAACAGGTTGCGTTGCGCTAGGGCAATGAGCACGCTTGTGGCGAGACACACACTGGGGGCAAGATTTACGTACATTTTTCTGAAATGAGCGTTGGCGCCCGTTATTCAAATCACTGTTTCTAACACGACTGGGCGACCTTTGTGTCGCACTTTTACACTGGCTACTGTTCACTGTCTGTTCAGCACGGCCTGTACTATTGTAAGAATCACTAGTGCTACACTGAGAACTATGGCTAGGAAAGCGACCGTTGCGGCGCACTGAATTAACACTGTGGCTTTGCATTTCTACATCTGCTAAGTCAAAAGTATCATGCGCATCTATAAGCTGCAGTACACTGTCTAATGAGGGGTCAGACTGTTTCAGAATCTGCTCTAATTCTGGGGTCCTGAATATTCTGCGTAATCGCATCCCTCAACATCACGTCACTATACGAAAGTCCACAAGAGCAAGTAAATTTACATTTGCGGGTTAAGCCCTTCAATTCCGTAATCCACTCTTGGCGTGACAGCTGCGGTAATTTTTTAAGTCTGAAAAATCGGTACCGTGCCGCAGCTACAAGAACTTTTCTCTCATAATGAGCATATAGTGCCTCTACTATTTGTTCAAAGTCTACATCACGAGGAGATACGTCGGGGAAAAGTTTTTTCAGTAACACGAAGGTGTTGGTCCCCACCACAGATAATAGCAGATGCTTCACTTTCTGACCTGTAATTTGATGAGCCGCGACGAGTTCTTGAAACTGTGCGAAGTAGTCGCTCCATTCTTCCTCACGTTCGTTGTACTGGCGAAACGTAGGAAGCGTTGCGGCGGCAGGTGTGGGCTGCTGAAGCGGCGGCTGTTGTTGTTGGTTAGTTGCTTGCGCTGTGAGCTGGGCCACAGCCTGCAGGAGTTGTGTTATTTGCGCCGTCTGTAACTGAATAATTTCCATTAAGTCTGGGTTCGGGGTAGTGGCCATGCTGACCGATTAGGCGCCGCGCATACAAGTAAATTATAACAAAACACAAATGCAATATGAAAGAGGACGCGCTGTAACAAAAAAGTCCACAAAACACGTAACAAAATATCTTCCCCCAAAATTCTTATAATAAGGGTGGGTGGGGGGGAGCACTTTCTGTGTGCTCCGACTACTACTGCTGTCTGGCTGCTGCAAGCGGGCTGGTCCACGGATCGTCTATCACTCCTCGTCGCCACTTTTGTGTCCCAGCCTCGTCGCCACTTTTGTGTCTCGTTTCCGTCGTAGGTGTCGGTGGCCGAGTGGAATGAGACCGACACAGAAATAAAGATAGCACGCTGGTGCAGGTACGGAGGCGAGCAGCCAGAAACTAGAAACACTAGAGTAAATTAGAACGAGGTATGTATTGAACAGAATTTATACAATACTTAACTTTTACAGAGATCAGTACTGCAGAATGCTGATACATAGTTGTTAGAGGTCTGCCTAGTGCCTGTACGATAGCCAAGTCTTCACTGGTGCCTATCTGATTACGAAGGTCCTAACTGGTTGCTATCTCAGTCCCAAGTGAACGATGTCGTTCAGCGGTGGCCACGAGCGGAGTTCCAGCAGAGGGCGCTCGTGGCTGACGTCGTAAGAACGCCGCGCCGTGCGTGCATGGCGGCGCGCGGCGAAAGTAGGTGGCGCGCACTTTGGACTTGTGCGACACCACAAAATCGAAATTTATATTTCTGCAAAATATGAAAGGTATGTGCAAAATATCAGTCAAACCTTAAGGTCGTAAATTCTACCAAATACCTAGGAGTAACAATTACGAACAACTTAGACTGGAGAGAACACACAGAAAATATTGTGGGGAATGCGAACCAAACGTTAGCTTTCATTGGCAGAACGCTTCGAAGATGCACCAGCTCCACCAAAGAGACTGCCTACATCACACTTGTGCGTCCTCTGTAAATCTATCGGACCAAACTGCGTGCCCGGCCGCGGTAGCCGAGGGGACTAAGGCGCTCTAGTCACGGTCTGCACGACCACTACGGTCGGGGGTTCCAATACCCCCTCGGTCATTGATATTTGTGCCGTCCTAGTTCGTAAGTAGTTCATAAGTAGTTTGTATGTTTAGGGACTGATGACCCCGTAGTTAAGTCCCATAGACTATACAAACATTTGAATATTTTGAACAAACTGCGGTGGTCATCAGTCCGTAGCTTACAAACTACTTAAACCTAGGGAAACTAACCTATGGACAAACACCCATGCCCCAGGGAGGACTCGAACCTCCACGGCGAGCAACCGCGCGCTCCGTACCGAGGTGCTTTAGTCCGCTCGGCTACTCCACCGCGGCTGTGCGTCCTCTCCTGGAGTACTGTTGCCTCTTGTGGGACTCTCACCAAGTGGGACTGACGGAAGACATTGAGAAGCTTCAGAGAAGGGCAGCTCGTTTTGTTTTATCACGTTACGGGGGGGGGGGGGGGGGAAGCGTTACCGAAATGTTGCACGAATTGGGGTGGAAATCATTAAAAGAAAGACGTTAATCATTGCGGCGTGATCTGTTTGCGAAGTTTCAATCACCGACTTTTATTTCTGAATGTGAAAATATTTTGCTAGAACCCACCTACTTAGGGACACATGACCATCCCAATAAAATAAGAGAAATCAGATCGAAAACGGAACAATTTAGGTGTTCTTTCTTCCCGCGCGCTATTAGAGAATGGAACGGTAGAGAAAAGTTATGAAAGTGGTTAATGAACCCTCTGCCAGGCACTTAAATATGATTTGCAGAGTATCTATGTAGATGTGGTGTCGCACAAGTACAAAGTGCGCGCCACCTACTTTCGCCGCGCGCCGCCAGGCACGCACGGCGCGGCGTTCTTACGACGTCAGCCACGAGCGCCCTTTGCTACAATTCCGCTCGTGGCCACCACTGAACGACATCGTTCACTTGGGACTGAGATAGGAACCAGTTAACACTTCGGAATCAGATAGGTACCAATGAAGACTTTGCTATCGAATAGGCACTA
Organism: Locusta migratoria; assembly: GCA_026315105.1. Classification (NCBI taxonomy): domain Eukaryota; kingdom Metazoa; phylum Arthropoda; class Insecta; order Orthoptera; family Acrididae; genus Locusta; species Locusta migratoria. The sequence goes on along the minus strand of CM048747.1, from coordinate 225,036,077 downwards.
GGCAGACCTCTAGCTCAAACTATGTATCAGCCTTCTGCAGTACTGAACTACGTAAAAGTTAAGTATTGTATAAATTCTGTTCAATATATATCTCGTTCTAATTTACTCTAGTGTTTTAAGTTGCTGCTGTCCCACTGGCTGGTCATCTCCATTCCGCACAAGCGTGCATCCTTACTCCTGTGTCGGTCTAATTCTACTCGGCCACCGACACCTACGACGGAAACGAGACACCAAAAGCGGCGACGAGGCTGGGACACAAAAGTGGCGACGAGGATGGGATACAAAAGTAGATGTATGTAGATGTATAATATCGCTGGAGGAAATTTTTTAAATCACGCTATTAATGATGGTTTTAAAACTGAAATATGTTTATACTGAATTGATGTTAACAGTAATCTGCTAAATGAAATTTTATTATTGTTATCTTTTTAAAATTAGCTTACTCACGTATAAATCCAAACCTCCCATATCTGATATACACTACACTAAACGGCGACTATTGATTTTCTTATTTTCCGTTGCAGTATATTATATCAGAATGCGTCAGTTTTATGCATAATCCATACACTGAATTCAAATTCAAAATGAAAGTCATTGCAAGATATTAATCATTATACGTTTTATAAGTATTTCCCCGGACGATTTCTGATTTCTGTTTTTATTTTGTTCATGCAACTAAATCATCTCTCGCAGTCAGTTATGTGCCGGGAATCACTTAAGCGTTTCCTACGATTAAATTCGTGATTGGGAATTGTTCGCTATCTTCTTAAACAATGCTCATTCCAGGAACAGATTATTTAAATTCCTATGTCTGGAAGAATTAACTAATGCACATATTTACGTGATTTACTTATTGCTATTGTATATTTTCGTGTCGATTTTCAGTTTCACTGCGCCCAGGAAGCATTAGAAGGAAGTGTGTGGAGTAAAAATCGTAGGATGATACGGAGTGACGAATACAATAAGCAGATTCAAAAGAATGTAGGTTGCCGTTCGTATTCACAGATAAAGAGACTTGCGCAGGACAGAGTAGCATGAAGAGCTGCATCAAACCAGTCTGCCTACTGAAGACCACCACAACAACAACGTGTCTTAGAGATAGTCCCCTTTTCTTTCTGAAAACAAATTTTGATCTCACTTCTTACAGCCTTGTCCAAAATTCTTGAAAAAGTAATGTACCCTATTCTAGTTTCACACATAGGTAAAAATAAAGTTCTAACAAAATGTCAGTTTGGTTTCCAGAAAGGCTTTTCAACAGAAAATAGTATATATCCTTTCAACAATGAAATATTAAATGCTCTGATTAACCGGACATCAGCCGTTGTGATTTTTTGTGATCTCTCCAAGACTTTTGATTCTGTAAATCATGGAATTCTTCTAGATAAACTAAAGTATTGTGGTATGAATGGGACAGTGTACAAATGGTTATATCATACCTAACAGGAAGAGTGCAGAAAGTTGAAATTAGTATTTCTCATTATATGCCAAAATCGGCTGATTCCTCAAACTGGGGTACAATTAAAAATGCGGTGCCACAAGGTTCGGTCTTGGGTCCTTTGCTGTTCTTAATATATATTAATGACTTGCCATTCTATATTCATGAAGATGCAAAGCTGGTTCTTATTGCTGATGATACAAGTATAGTTATCACACCTGAAAGACAAGAACTAACTGATGAAATTCTAAACGATGTCTTTCAAAAAATCATTAAGTGTCTCAGCAAATGGACTACCATTAAATTTTGATAACACACAGTACATACAGTTCCATACAGTAAATGGAATGACACAATCAATAAATATAGACTTTGATCAGAAATCTGTAACAAAGGTAGAATATTCAAAATTTTTAGATGTAAGCATTGATGAGGGGTTGAACTGGAAAAAAACACATTGAAGATCTGTTGAAACGTTTGAGTTCAGCGACTCATGCTATTAGAGTAATTGCAAATTTTGGTGATATACTTCTCAGTAAATTAGCTTACTATGACTATTTTCATTCTTTGCTTTCGTATGGCATAATTTTCTGGGGTAATTCATCATTGAGTAAAAACGTATTCTCTGCACAAAAGCGTTTGATCAGAATAATTGCCGGAGTCCATCCAAGATCATCCTGCAGACACTTATTTAAAGAGCTAGGCATCTTCACAGTAGCTTCTCAGTATATATATATATATATATATATATATATATATATATATATATATACTTCTGAAATTTGTTATTACCAATCCCACCGAATTCAAAAGCAACAGCAGTGTACATTACCACAACACTAGGAGAAAGAATGATCTTCACTATTCAATGTTAAATCTAGCTTTGGCACAGAAAGGGGTGAATTATGCTGCCACAAAAGTCTTTAGTCACCTACCAAACAGCATCAGAAGCCTGACAGATAGCCAACAAGAATTTAAAAATAAATTAAAAGAATGTCTGCATGGCAACGCCTTCTACACTATAGATGAATTTTTAGATATAAATTAGTAAATTTGGAAAAAAAAATTGTCATGTAATACTTAGTACAAAGTAATAATTTGTGAAGAAACCTTTCATTAACATGACACGTTCCACATCATTACGACGGGTCGTATTCATTATCTATGGAACAAATACTAATCTAATCTAATCTTTATTCCTCTCTCCCTTTATAAAGATGTTTTTTAAGCTCATGGGACTTAACTATCGAATCATCAGTCCAAAAACGAACAAACTACTTATAAATTAACTTACACTAAATACAACATAAAACCCATGCCCGAAGGAGGACTCGAACCTCAGACAAGGAACGGCCTCCTGCATCGGAGCATAGCGCTTCAATGCGCTCGGCCACTCCACCACGGCACAAATTCATCGCTTTTTCAAATGTACAAACATACACGGCCTGCATTTGACAATAATAAGCGTTCCAAGGAGAACTAATCAGTAATTATGTCCACAAGTTGCGAGGGAAACAGTATATTACACAGCATACACTGAGGTGACCAACGCCATGGGACAGCTGCTAGTATCTAGTAGGAACTCGATGTGGTGTTATTCAGCAAGTCCTTGAAAGTCCTCTATAGGTATCTTCAATCGTGCAGCATTTACAGCCGTCCATAATCGAGGAAGTATTTGTGATTTTCTGGAGCAAAACTACTGAGATCATAAGCCCTAGTATCAGAACGTAATTAAACGTATGGACTTTTCAAAGGCAAAGGGAAGTGAAAGGAAAAAGCACATCGTAGTCAGTTAACGTTGTAAAAGGAACAGGAAAAAAACTAGGCCATCGCTACGTAGATTTCTTATTACTGTAGGAACATGACTGGATTCCCGGCTGGGGAATGTTAAATTTTCTTCAACATACTGCTATGGCGGATAAAAAATTAAACGCGATACGCAGACTGCGCATCATCTGCTAAGATATCAGGCAGATTCAGACGGGAAACACAGACTGTCACGTAGACAGTTAAAAATGGGCATTCAACCAGAATGTTTTGTACAGTCAGTTGTTGAGAACAGTGGACACGAATTGGGGCAGGGTCGCCATTTAGTTGTGTTGGCTGAAATGACATTGTCCTATACGTAACTGGGGAGAATGACCTCGCGACGAAAACGCCGAGAGAGAGTTAGCTAGAGGTATTTCATTCGCCGAGAGACGCTGACGCGAAGATCATCCGAGGGAACTGAACAGGCAGCAAACCGAGGGAGGAGAAATATATCCTTTGCAGCAATATACGCCATCTCATTCCCCGACACATCGACGTGGTCATAAACCCACAGGAGCTCCACATTGGTTAGACTATCAATGACGGAGTGAAGGCACGCCTGGAGTCTTTGTACAATGTGATGTGCCGCATACAACAACCGAAGGCTCTGGAGAGCACTCAGTGAATCTAAGCAGACAATGCTATCAGAGAGTTCGTGTCGCCGGATGTACTGGATGGCCTGATAGATGGCAAAGAGTTCCGCAGTAAAGATTAAGCACTGGTCAGGAACATGTAAGCAATAAACTGAATCTTCAGCGGACATCCAAGCATACGACACCAAGGTACATGTTTGTTTCAATTGTGTGACTATATTTTTCGTGATACATGGGAAACTGCTTATCAAATAGAGAGAGGAAAAGACATCGCTTCATTGGAGAGCTTAAATGCTAGTTTCAAGCACTGTTGCTCATCCAAGGATGAAACCTGAAACATACTTCAGAAAACCACGCGCAATTTTGATGTTGCTTCAGAGCATCATTGCCAAAAAAGGGTTATAATAAAGCTGCTGACACTGTCGAAAAACGATGTATACAAAGCGTTTAAGCACTATACTCGGTGGTAAAATTATTCTGGCTAAAACTGAAAGGCAGAAACAGTTATATTTTCCTGATCTTTTAACCTACTGTCGTGTACCACGCCCGTCTAGACTTCTGATAACATAGCGGACGGTTGTTCAGTTTGTTTCACTCTGGTCGCGGTGTTGCCTTTCTGTGGCAGTCCAACTCTTTGGTGGTCACATTATTTCGCCCATCCCCTGCACATACTGATGTCGGAAAATATTTGTTCAGCGAGTGTATACTTTTTTCTTTCTTTCCTTTTTTACTAATTCAGCTGCTGCAACTGTGAGTACGGAGCCCCCGCGTTGCCATCTAGAATTTCCGATGTGGAGAAGCCCGTAACGGGAGACGGCGCCTTCCACGTGTCAGAGTGGAGTGCCGTGGGAACCCCCGCAGCAGGTAGCGTGGCGGCGCGGCGCTGCAGTCGCTAGATTTACGCCGCCGTAACGACACCTTGTACAGCACGGGCCGCGGTGTTACCGAGGTGCCGACCGTCCATTACACGCGGCCAATCTGAAATTCAGATGCTGAATTACACGACACCGAGGAGAATGTTATTCCCCTTTTAGCAAGTCTCCGGCGGAACACTACAAGGAGACGTTTCTCCAAGCGAGAGTACCGTACCTAAAGAGTCGTGTAGGTGCGGCGAGGAACAACAGTTCCTGTCTTTGCGCCGACTCCGTACTGTGCTTGGCTTCAAGAAGAGCTGCTTTGACATTTCACAATCAATTCAGCGTGTAGACACGATCAACGTCTACATCTACATACGTCGAAAACAAGCGTAATGTGCACGGACGGGGTGTCTTGTACCAGTACTAGTCATTTTCTGTTTCACTTCAGATAGGAGCAGGTAGAAACGATTAGCTAGAGTTTCAGTAGTGAGCAGCCTCCACTACAAATTACGCGTTTCGAGAAGTTAACGTATCATCGGACTCTAACAATAATGAAAATATTACAGCTCAAGGGCGTGAACGTAGTGGGCAGCAGATCTAGTAACGTTAACCGTGAGTCAGTTTGAAAAAGTTGAAAATTGCTTAGTTTACAACTGAAGTTATATTGAAATGGGGCCTTGAAAGTCATGTGAAGCAGCGGAAAAAATCAGCTTTATCTGTCCATTAAAGTTACGTAAAGGATCGCTACAAAAAGGGGTAAATAACGGTGCTTTAAGTGAAACACCTGACGCTTCGAACAGGTGATTTATTAAAATATTTAAAAATGGTTACGTGAGGTAAAGCTCGCCATAATAAACGTAAAGGTCCTTGCCATGGTAGGTCCACACGTACATGTATCTGGCGGTTATTGTAGACTTCCCAGCGCTCTGCGACTGTTCAGAAGGAAGTATGGATGGAGTCACACCATCCATGAGTGAACGACGAGGCATGTTATGTTCCTGGATTAACGGGGTCGTAAAATGCGTGCCAAGAAATGAGAGGTGGAGGAATATGTTAGGAGGTTTGTACTATTACGAAATGATAAGGAAGAGGCGAAAATAAGGGGTGTAAAGGGTATTGTGGCAAAGCAAAGGGAAACTGTCGCGGTCGCAGAGAAAAGGTTGAGCCCTGGGGTGTTACGAGATTTGTTAAAGTGTTTTTCAGGGAGGGGGTGGGAGGGTTCATTTTGGAAAAAAGTAATATGAGTAGGATTCTACCCCCCGTGAACTACAAAGTTTGCCGAGGTGGGGTGGCTTGCATGCCTCAATGATACAGACAATTGTACCGTAGGTGCAACCATAGCGGAGGAGTATCTGTGGAGAGGCCAGACAAATGCTTGGTTCCTGAAGAGGGGCAGCAGCCTTTTCAGTAGTTTCAGGGGAAACAGTCTGGATGATAGACTAAGCAGGCCTTGTAACATCAGCTAATGTAGCTTTGCCATACAGTTACTGCAAACAGTTACTGAAAGCAAGGGGAAACTACATTCGTTACTTTTCCCGAGGACATGAAGCTCTACTTTTTGAATATACGATAATGGCGCCTCCTTGGGTATAAATATTTCGGAGGTAAAATAGTCTCCCATTCGGAACTCCGGACCGGGACTACTCAGGAGGATGTCATCAGGAAAAGCAACACTGGCGTTCTACAGATAGGAGCGTTGAATGTTAAATCCCTTAATCGGGTAGGGAAGTTCAAAAATTTAAAAAGGGAAATCTATACGCTGAAATTAAATACAGTGGGGATTAGTGAAATTCGCCATTCGACTTTCCTATCGGTACTCACCAATAAGAATTGGGCACTACATAACTCAGGGTAGTAAAAAGTTTGTGACTCGTTGTCTCTGTTCATAGCGGTGAGTTATGTATGTCAGGTTCTAGGCACTAAACAGCTACCCAAAACTGTTTAAATAAGATCAATAATTAATCTGCAGTGTAGCAAGTCTATCAATCTTCAGAAGGTGACGTGGAAAATATATTTAAATAAACATAAATCTCTGAATAAACAACAACATGAATTCTAAGATAACGTTTAGAAGAGATTCACTCATGGAGTAATCATTATATATTATAAAAAATTAGTGTACAATGTGTGTGCCACAAAATCACAAAAGCAATTGAAGGTACGATCAAGGGACTTACATCGGTAAACCGTGGTAATTTTGTGACAGGCTGTGATGTAACATGTTTTAGATCGCTTATTCCGGATAAGGAACAAGATATATGTTTTTATTTATTGGAGCGTTTATTTAAAAGGCTGGAAGAAATACTGTGGCAGAAATTTCTTTCCGCAGAAACACTTGACTTCAGCAAGTGTCTGGCCAAGTATAAGAATACACGCTTATTAAATGGAGTATTCTATGAAAAATGGTGTTCCTTTTTTTTAAGTTGTAACGTTGTTCATTATTCATTCTTCTTGATTGTAGAATGTGAAAGGTCAGACTTCCTACTTTTATTGTATTTTAAATACAATAAAATGTTCTACTTTTGAAGGTAAAAGGTGATGAATTATTTCAGGAAGTAGTTGAAGACTAATTTTAATAGAATTATATTACTGCTACGCGTTTATTGACGCAGTTTATCAAGAAAGTTAATTTAGTTGACGCTACGCAGGAACGGAATAGCCGGGCCTGCACTGAAGAAGGTCAATGTATACTTCATATCAATATACACATGATTTTTGTATCATTTGCAGGAGGAGGTCAACATCAGAAAGAACACACATAAAGGGGTACGCTTCAAGGCGGGAGATTTTGTTAAAAAAAAAAAGTTCAAATGTTTGTAAATCTATCGGACCAAACCGCGTGGTCATCAGTCTGTAGCTTACAAACTACCTAAACTAAGGTAAACTAAACTACGGACAACACACAACCCATGCCCCAGGGAGGACTCGAACCTTCGACGGCGAGCAACCGCGCGCTCCGCAGCGAGGCGCCTTAGACCGCTCGACTACTCCACCGTGGCGGGATATTTTGTGACACGTATGCTGTTGACGGTGTTTTTAAATCCCACGGGCATCCCATGGTATTTCTAACTTGAAGGCTGTGTGGTGTACCTGGACTATCATCTCCTTGAGCAACTTGAGCAATATTATCCATGCACATTAACCAAAATGAAGCATGATGACGCACTTGTTAACGTTATGGAGTCAGTGCGGAAAAATTATACACGACTAACAAAAGATGTGGTACAAAAATCCATAGTAAGATAAATGCCCCAAAGGAATCGCAGATTTGTGACTGGCTGGAAGACGGACGCAGTACGTTGTTTTCGACGGCGAGTGTTCATCAGAGACGAGTGTATCGTCAGGCGTGCCCCAGAGGAGTGTGATAAGACCGCTATTATTTTCGATCTATATAAATGATCTGATGGACAAAGTAACTTGTAATTTCCGGCTGTTTGCTGATGATGCTCTGGTGTGTGGGAGGTTATCGTCTTTAACTGACTGTAATAGCATACAAGATGACTTACGAAAAATTTCTAGTTGGTGCGAAGAATGGCAGCTAGCTCTCAATGAAGAAAAATGTAAGGTGATGCGCATGAGTAGGAAGAACAATCCCATAATGTTCGAATACAGTATTAGTAGTGAGCTTCTTGATGTTCTCGCGTCGTTCAAATATCTAGGCGTAACATTGCAGAGCGATATGAAATGGAACGAACATGTAAGGACAGTTGTGAGTAAGGCGGCTAGCCGACTTCGGTTTTAATGGGAGAATTTTGGTAACATGTATTTCATCTGTAAAGGAGACCGCGTATAAAACGCTTGTACGACCACGTCTTGAGTATTGCTCAAGTGTTTGGGACCCGCAGCAGATCAGTTTAAAGGAAGACATAGAAGCAGTTCAGAGGTGAGCAACTAGGTTTGTTACTGGTAGGTTCGACCAATGCGCGACTGTCACGGAAATGCTCCGGCAACTGAATTGAGGATCGTTGGAGGAAAGACGATGTTGTTTTCGTGAAATTCTGTTCAGGAAATTTAGAGGGCCGGAATCTGAAGTTGAGTGTAGCACGATCTTGCTACCGCCTACTTACATTTCGCGTAGTGATCACAAAGACAAGAGAAATTAGGGCATATGGGCATTCTTTTTTTCCTCGTTCTATTTGGGAGTGGAGTAGGAAAGGGAATACCTAGTACTGGTACAGTGTACCCTCTGCCACGCACCTTACGGTGGATTGCGGAGTATGTATGTATATGTTGAATGAGGCAAATGAAATAATTTCGATGTTCCTGATATGGCTAAATTTTCTTACAGTAGTAAGGAGCCGGCCGCGGTAGCCGAGGAGACTGAGGCGCTTCAGTCACGGTCTGCACGACTACTACGGTCGGGGGTTCGAATCCCCCCTCGGGCATGGATATTTGTGCCGTCCTAGTTCGTAAGTAGTTCATAAGTAGTTTGTAAGTTTAGGGACTGATGGCCACGTAGTTAAGTCCCATAAGATTTAAAAAAAAAAAAAAAAAAAAAAAAAAAAAAAAAAAAAAAAAAAAAAAAAAAAAAAGTAGTAAGGAACAAACTAGTTGAAATCTTAAACTGCGCAGGTTGTAGAAGCAAAGTCAGTCTTTTGTGACGACAGCAGTCGAACAGTCAGCAGGCTGTTGACTGTGACAGAAGACAAGAGAAGAGCGAGAGGGTACATTCCTTAGATTGTAAACATTTCATAAAGACACCTAATAGCCAGGTGATGAGTCATCGGTTAACAGGCTCATTTGACTGAACGTTGCACTCACAAGTGTCACACATTCAGTCCTTACGAACCGACCCATACGTCATAGCTCGATCCGATTTCTGTATATATACTCGCGCTTATGGAAATTGGGGTCGCTTGGTCTCTCAGATCGCCAATGCTCAGGAGATCAGTCGTCGATCCAATTTTCTAATAATCTGATGTCTGAGATAAATTAGTATAATTAGCCAGTAGTCGCAGCTAGGATATGGAGTCCGAGAAGTACTACACATCGACCTGGTCATCATCCAGGTAATATGGTGAATAGCGGCACTACCGTATTCACCACGCTGAGTAAAGTTGCTGCCTGAGGCCGGCTCAGTCTTCATTGGTTGGTTCCCTGAAGGCCAATTAACCTGTCGACCTCACTGCTAACCCTGCTAGCCAGTATCAAGAGTTCATCGGTCACCACAGCATCCGACTCTAGTGGTTCCATGTATAGACCCACAAGCAGCTACATAGACCGAAAATGGGAACTAGTACAGTTTCTTTTAGGGTCTCTTCTTCGACTCGCCGAAGCAACGGCGCGGGTACCAAAAATCAAATGTTTGTAGAGCTTATGGGACTTAACTACGGGGTCATCAGTCCATAAACTTACAAACTACTTATGAACTAGCTAAACCTAAGGACGGCACAAATATCCATGCCCGAGGGGGGATTCGAACCCCCGACCGTAGTGGCCGTGCAGACCGTGACTGGAGCGCCTCAGTCCCCGCGGCCACCGCGGCCGGCGGCGCGGGTACCTCTCGTCCGGACGCCGGCATATAGAAGACGCAGCGAGACGGCGAACTGACGCAACCGGAGGCGACGTCACCTGCTGATCTAGCTTCTGTAGAGCTAAAGCGCCTACACCGCGAAATCTCCTAACAACTCAATAAACGTAAACACTAATATTGTTTCACTAGCGGCCTATGTCACTCCACTAGGTATCTTCACATCATCCTGACATTAACTGGGAGCCCCCAGCAAGTGTGTAACTTATTTTTATTTAGAGTCTTACTACTGTAGGGTTGAATCAGAATGTTAACATTAATTTTTTAATAAATATTATTTATCGCACTATATTTCGACAGACTGTCTACTTTACATTATCTACAACTATACGTCTTAAAAGGACCACCTCAGGTACAACTTTGAAATAGCCCATAAATTTATGAGCTTATTAGTAGAAGTGCGACAGGCACGAAGTTTCACTGTGAATAGGAACAACTTTGTACGATATGTATGGTAGAATTCTGGCTCCACAAAAATAGCTGATGAAAGAACATTGCGTTTAATAAGTTAGGGATGAATATATAGTGAATGAACAGCTGTATTTAAAAATGTGCTCAGTTACATAATTTTCTACTTAAAGTACGTGAAAAGTGCCAAAACGTTGCAATGATTTCCGGTACAGAGATAAAGCAAATGACATTGTTGTTAACAAAAGTATAATCTACTCTCGGATTCCATCACAAATTATTCTGTGGCGGACACTTGTGGAACGATATCTACTCAGTATCGTCAGCCCAAATGCAAAGTGAGCCTCTAAAGTGACTCGCAGGTCATCGGAGTTGTCAACAAGCGTGGGAAAGCACTCCTACAATTACCTCTTAATTACAGCCGTTAACTGATCCGTGTAGCTATTGCGCCTGATTCACTGCGAAATGCATCAGCACCGAAGAAATATAAGTACAATTTTTATATACCGCAACTCAGTTCGTTAAAATTTTGTACAAAGGTGATTTCCGTAGGCCTACTTATGGAACTTTTAAATATTTTAGTCTCACATCGTGAAACGCCGACGTATTGCACATAAAAACCAATCAAATTGTAGATATGTCTTTTTCGACCACTGAAGATTTTTTTACGTTCTATAAAACGAAACCCTTCTGGTGAAATGATCTCATCTTCTTGTAGCTACATAGACGGACAAATAATACCCATCCAAACTGTAAAACAACTACGTACATCATGGCGGCACAAACGTAGAATTAGAACCAAACCGTTGTTTGCGCGTTACTTCGCGCAACTACGATTGATAATATTTGGTGGGGGAAAAATTAGACAAATAGGCTACAGCTGACAAAATGGGCCTAAACAGCGGGAAAGTATAAATAATGAAAATAAGCTAGTAATAATACGGCCGCAGAGCTGGCTCTAAAAGTTTAATGAGGCATTTTAATTATTCTCACTTTTAATTACTGACTGTTCACAAAACTGAATGGGCAGCAGCGGGACTAAAAGTACGCTGGTTAAGCACAATTGCAAAGGCACACTCATTAACGTTCATTGCTGTCAAATGAAACTGTGAGAATTGGATTTCGGTAAAAACAGGGTGACATAAACACCTGGAAATTATGTAGCTCACCGTAATACTTTCAGACTCTTGTTTTCAATTATCAACAATTGAGGACGATGATTAATTATATTAGCAAACTACCCACGTTCATATTTCATTACTGTATTTTGAGTCACTAAGCTTCTCTTACATAAATGCGCAATCAGAATGACACTAGCGACACGTATCTAGTGACTGAGTATTCACATTTCAATTTAGTAATTCATTTATCAGTAGACAAACGTTGTTATTACAGAGGACTCCCTGTTATTAGCAATGATTCATCAGTTATTACTCGATAATAGGAATAGTTTTTCAATGAGTCATATTCAATAACATCTTTGTAAAACACGTAACAAATTATTATCACTAAGGGCCTACAGTTAAATACTAATCTAGCAGGAGGGGGAATGTAGTTATTAAATTCTATTTAAAATAAGGAGTTTCAAACGTTACTGAAGCATCATTAACTTCTGTTACTAATTGTTAAGCAACACTTATAAGCTGGTGACAGGCAAGTATGAAAATCAACATCTTCCAAATTAACTAGCACATCAAAAAGCTTTGATCTCCAACTAAAATAGCTAACATGAATATGATCCTACTTCACCATTGTCAATAACTGTATTGATTGTACTTGTTATTGGAAAACGTTCACCCCGAATACTCTCGCTAACTGTATGTTGTAAAATGGAAAAATAGATGGATCTTACTTTGGAGAGTTCCTGCTGAAGTGGAATGAAGTTTAATAACTGAGTAACACAACTGATGGCAACGGCAAGTTCTGACCGAGGTTTCATTCGGAATAACTATGCCGCCACAGAACGCTTTCCGTGTTCCATTTTCATGTGATGCTGTCGTACTATGTTCATGTGTACGTTTAAATATTTCCTTCCCATATATCACTCTTCCTGTATGACGTTATTTCTGTAATATTTCACACCGTGCTTCCCGAGCGGTTCTTAGAAGCGACTTCTTAGCATTGCGTTTCCGCAGCAACTGACTGCGCGCCCTCGCGCTACCAGCGACAATGTCGTACTTTCCACAGATTCTCTATCCCTGGCCGCTTGGACAGAGTGTATACTACATACTTATTACGTAAATTAAGTACAGTACTTTTATCTCCATCTGAAAACATTTACAAAAAATATTTTCAGTGCAGAAAATACATCATAATTAAATAACGTACATTCATAATGAGAAAGAAATGGTATTCATTGTAATTAGAGGTCTACACTGCATTATTTCTCCCTTATACGCTGTTAGAACAATGTTATTTTCTTCAATATAGTTGTTTCGAAATTATGCCATGTTCAAGTAAGCGTCAGGAAATCATAACCAATAAAACTAAAATTTATTTGCTGCGGAATTTATAAAATGACGTGAGAAAACTGTAGCAACTTCTAAGTCTTTAAAATGGATGGAATTTAATAACAATATTCAGAGAATACACCACAACAATAGAAAACAACCCGTCACTTTACCAGCATCTCAAAAACAAAAAACACTTCCTCAGAATTATTAACAAAGCGCCAAAAATTTTACAGGAAATTCCTAAACGCACAGAAATGAACTTTCTGGAAGAACTCGAAATATATTCATACAAATGGACGCATAAGGTTATGAAAATCTCAAGGTCCACATACAAATTTGAAGAACAATAATAATTTTTAAGGTTTAATCGATCTAATAATGCTGGGCAACGTAAAAATTCAAAGACGCACTGTTGCATAATCAAACACAGAAGAGCGCAGGAAATTTCCCTAATTGGCCGAGGCTGTGCGACACATTACCCTTGCATTCAAAACCGTGTCCTCAAGGAGTTCACGAATAAAGCTACTGAATACCTCACACACATTACGAATGCCATCCTACAACAACACTTCCCTGCCTTTCGGAAAGCGGCCAAAGTCCTGTCGTTCAGGAAGACAGGGAACGATCACTATCTCTCATAAAATTACCGACCTATCAGCTTACTGAGTTCGCTTAGCAAGATTATTGAGTAGGTGATTTTTAAACGACCCATTAGGCACTGCATAAGCAACGACTACCTGAGGCCGGAGCAATTCGCCTTCAGGAATCACAACTCCACAATTCAACAACTCCGTCGCGTAGTTGAACATATTACACATGGATACAACACAGGCAAAGCCAATGGAGCTGTGTTCCTGGACATCAAAAAGGCTTTCGATCGTCTATGGCACAACGGTTTTATACGCAAACGTAAGGCTGTTGGGTTTCCCGACGGGCTGGTACGTCTCATAAACTCATACCTCACTGACAGATGTTTCAACACTGACATTCAGGGCAAACAGGCGACACGGTATACAAGCCGGAGTACCCCAAGGCAGTATCCTGGGGACCATCTTGTTTAACCTCTACATTAATGACTTTCCAACTACACGTAACACGACGGTCGTCATCTACGTTGGTGACACAGCCATCCTCACGCAAGACTCAGCATTAATTCGCGACTACAGACTTCATTTACTACAGCCGAGCCTTGGTTGGAACGATGACGAGTGAAAGAAAAGATCGACAAGTGCAAAGCAGTACTGTTCACTAGAAGGCCGAAACAACTGCGTAAACACCAAAACTGCAGACCAGTAACATTACACACACGACCAATACCCTTCTGTGCGAAAGTCAAATACCTCGATATCTGCCTGGACCGGAAACTCACTTGGTGGGGGGGGGAGGGGGAGGAAGACCACATATATGACCAATCGGGCAAACGCGAGGCTCAAACACCTCTACCCAATGCTCAACAGGCAAAGCAAACTGAATAGGCGGGTGTCGAGGAACATGTACACTACACTGGTGAGACCTCTGATAACGTACGGTGCTCCGTGTTGGGCTTACGCAGCACCGACACGGCTACATCGCTTGCAGCTCATATAGATCAAGGTGCTACGTATCATAAGCAATGCTCCAAGATACACGCGCACAGCGGACCTTCGCCGTGAATACCGCCCTGATACTCTGAAGAAAGTATTCAATAAACACGCCGCACGATTTTACAAAAACACTAGACACTCGAACAACGCTTTCATCCTTAATCTGGGCAACTACGATCATAACCATAGGTGGAAGCAAAACCGACCGACCTAAAACGCTATTTTTCAGGAATAGATAATAACCTATGTTAAGGTTAAATAACACAGACAAAATCATTGTTCGTCGAACCCCTGCACCTCAGCAAACTAACTGACTATGCCATATTAGCTAATGAATCCGAATAACTGGCGGCAGCAGGGAACACGAAGAAGTACGACACTCAAACAAATCCCACACGCAAACCACACACACACAAAGGTTGATACCACATTCGACCACTCATTCGTCAATCTTGTTTGTTGAAGTCAGCAGCCGATGATAGTGGCCTAGGAGACATTCCAGTGCCAGCTGCAGTGGGGTGACTCATCAAACCGGATTGACAAATTTATGACAAACACGCAATGAAAATGGTATCGAGCTTGTACGATACCCAGTAACTAACTTAACCAGACCCTTGCATGATCTGTCGCAGGTAGCAAGAAATCCGCTATTGCCCTTAAAACCGCCCTTGTTTAAAAAAGCTTTCGACCACTTACTCTCCTCCAATGGAAAGTATTAATGGGTAATTCTACCCAGACGTACGGCACACATCGCAGTTCCCGCTCCTGTGTCTCCTACATTAGAAGTACTAACACATGCAGAGGTGACAGTAGACCTATTGAGTTGGTCACCATACTGGTGTCAGCGTGGAGGGGCTCCACTCCTGTTAAAAAATAAATAAATAAGCCGGTTGCCTTCACAGCGGCAGCGGAGTGGCCTTCCTGTTTCGTTATGCATCTCTGCTCACAAATACGATAGATGCTGGAACTGAATATTAGGTCTAACCTGTACTAAGATGAAATTTAGTACCGAAAAGTCCTCCGCTAATGCTAATTTACTTTACAAAGACGACGGTAGGCGTTCATCTGCAAACAAATCCTGATCTTAAACTCTGTACAAATTGAACATGAACGTATAATTTTGCTAAGGGACTGAATATAGCACTAAAATTCACTGGATTTAGCAAACTTGAGTGAAGCTCTTAACTATCCCATACTTGACTCAGGCTCTCCTATTAGGATTTAACAAACAGGTTCATCTGTAATGTTAATCAGACTCTGCTAATCCACTACTCAGACAGAAATATATGTAACAAAACAGAAGAAGAAACAGAAGTCTGTCTACTGGGTACTATGCAATAGTAGAACATTTCTACTGCCATGCATAGCCAAGCAGGAGTGGTCGATGATAAAATGCCAACACAGAACTTGTCTGCATTTTCATAGGAGAACTGGGACCATCGTACGATTCTGAAATCACATTGCATTTTAAGTTTAGAAATGTAATTCATGTTTCTAGGAGCTCAAATCACATAAGAAAAACAATGTGCTCAAGTAGTTTACTTTTTTATATTAACATAGATAAATTTGTAATTTACCTGTTCATGAAGTTTATATAAAAACGTTAAATTCATTATGGATTAAGCTATTTAAGGGATGAATTTTTTAAATTACTTACCAACAATCTGTTGATGATAAGTCTATATAAGAAAGTATGAGTAATAAATGGAACAATAATCTTTCACTGTAACAAATGAGCCAGAACAGAACCTCACGTGGCCAGAATACGAACTAACAAATCTGTTCACATAGACGTTTTCTGCTATCTGTCGGAAAACAATAGTACTAATTCTATATTACTTCTGACAACAGACCGAACCTTTTTATTCTTTTTGAACTCGAGATAATACTCAGAGCTTAAGCAGCCCTAGATTACGGTATATTTGCTTCGGTCAATGTCTCTATATTTAGCCACTTATGCAATTGCCTTGAAATTTTGTATAAGCACCATTGTAGTAGCGATGAAATACCGTTAGCTGATGAGACCTCGTGGTGTTTCGAGGGCTCCCGCTCTGTGACAGCTGCCGTGCCAACTGCCGCCGCTGTGTTCAGCGGGTCCTCGCCGTTGGAACAGTTCCGCACCAGGCCTAAATACAACTCTGTCGCTCCCATCCGCCCCTACTATATGTGCTGGTTGGGGCCATGGCTCCCTTACCCCCCTCACGCTCAGCCAATGATTACACTAGGGATGGCGGTTATCGCTCAAACAACCGGTTTTCGGTTATACCGGTTCTTTTCATCTCTAGTTTAACCGCACCGTAAAAATTGCTCAAGATAACCGGTTTTTTAAATAACCGATTTTCGGTTTTTTATTGCTATTATTTCCAATAGTGTTCGACGGAAAAACCGTAATCGAATTTTCGGTTCTTCTAGTTTCGGCCGAAACCGAAACTTACGAAATTTAATTAAAATTTAGGTAAATTTACGTGACACGACAAATCACTAACCTTTCCATACTTTGCAAGATCCCCTACCAATACTACGCCTTCTCGAGCGTGTGTAAGCCTAGCCAGGAGTCCGTAGAAGACGATATACGAAGCATACAGATTTACTGGCCTAGTATTTCCATCAGGCAGTTACGAATATTGTTCAAATGTCTGTAAATCTATCAGACCAAACTGCGTGGTCATCAGTCCGTAGCTTACAATCTACTTAAACCTAGGTAAACTATCCTAAGGACAACACAACCATGGCCCATGGAGGACTCGAACCTCCACGGCGAGCAACCGCGCGCTCCGCGGCGAGGCGCTTTAGACCACTCGGCTACTTCACCGCGGCGTTGCGAATATTGAGCCAAACACTCGATAAATTGGACTTGTGAGACAGCGCATAAGAATATCTCATTATATACACAATATATGTGTAAGTTACAGTCAGTAAAATAACTTCAATCAGTGCTGCAGAAGTATTTCGAAAAATAAAATTACAGTTCCGACTAACAGTATGATTGTTGTCAGTGTAAATTTACCCAAATTGAACTATGAAACTCTGTACCACATGATCAGAGAATGTTCAAATGGGTGTGATCAATGTTACCTAAACCCATATTGGTTATTAAAAAAGCCCATCGCTTTCAAGGAATCACATTAATAAAACTTGTCAGCATAACAATGTGATAATACATTAAAAGTTATTATTCCAAGCTTACATAATAGGTATATGAATCGAATTTACCTTCATTCGAAGAAACATTTTGGATGTTCAAATGCTTGTATAGATTATGGGACTTAACTACGGGGTCATCAGTCCCTAAACTTACAAACTACTTATGAACTAACTAATACTAAGGACGGCACAAATATCCATGCCCGAGGGGGGATTCGAACCCCCGACGGCAGTGGCCGTGCAGATCGTGACTGGAGCGCCTCAGTCCCCTCGGCCACCTTTGCCGGCCATTTTGGATGTTTTCTCCTTAAATGTTTGTAGTACCTCCACCCGTTTTCAGCTTATTAAAGCGAATGGAACATTGTACCTCACTGCTCCCGTACTTCGTGAAGTACTTCCACACTCGGGATGGTGACACAACCGATGTCCGGCGACGACAGCAAGGAACTGCCGCTTGACCAGACAGAGGCAAGTCTCGTACACTGTCGGTGCACGCGCGTCGTCTAATAAGCCACGCCACAGGGCAACAGCTGCATCGATGCCTCAATAGCTGCACTAGTTCGTAAGTTCTTATGCCACGCGTTTCTGACTGCCGGGTTTGTTCTTAAATTATTACTGTCCGCTTTTCTTAATTTCTGCGATGACCTAATATTTCACATCAGTGGAAACTTTAGGAATAGCCCTAAATATTAGGATCTACTAGTATTAATTTTTTTGAATTATTTACAAAAAACACATTTTGAACCACTACTACAGGAAGTAGTCGTACCGGTTTTTATACCCGGTTCTTGGCAATAACTAAAAAAACCGGTTACAACCAACACCAAAAAATACCGAAAAAACCGGTTATTCAAAACTAAAATACCGATATCGGTATTAACCAGTCGGTTTTTCCCATCTTTAGATTACACCAAGCCAGCGGGCAAGGTAACTGGATGGGAAGAAGATAAGCCAGCTTCTGATCTAAACAACACCTAACTTATTTCATTTCTTTAAATTGTAAACCAAATAGGTTCCTTTCAGATTATAATGATACTATAGCCTCATACGGAGGCATCACCTACAACCGCTCACGCAGTGAAAGATCCGTACTAAAATTTTGGAAAGTTGCAACAGATCACTCCAATATTCAAGAAAGGCAATAGGAGTGATCCGCAAACCTACCGGCCTATTATCACTGACGTCGGTTTGCAGCAGGATTTTGGAACACATACCTTCCTCAAATATTATGAACTACATCGAAGAGAACGACCTATTAACCGATAGTCAAAACGGATTCAGAAAGTATCTTTCTTGTGAAACGGAGCTAGCTCTTTAATCGCATGACGTGATGAGTGCTATCGACAAGGAAGGTCAAATAGATTCCGTGTTTCTAGATTTCCAGAAGGCTTTCGACACTGTACCTCACAAGCGTCTTCTAATCAAATCGCTTGAATATCGAATATTGCCACAGTTGTGCGAGTGGATTCGTGATTTCCTGTCAGAAAAGACTCAGTACGTTATAACTGACACAAAGTCATCGAGTAGAACTGAAGTGACACCAGGCGTTCCCAAGGAAAGTATTGTAGGGCTCCTACTATTACGTACTTTTATAAACGATTTAGGAGACAATCTGAGTAGTTCTGTTAGATTGCCCGCGGATGATGCTGTTGTTTATTGGTTAGTAAAGTCACCAGAAGATCAAAAACAACTGCGAAATGATTTCGATAAGAGATCTGCATGGTGTAAAAATAGGCAATTGGTCTTAATAATAATAAGTGAAAAGTCATCCATATGACCACTAAAATAAATCCGTTAAACTTCTTTCACATAATAAATAAATCATAGCTACAGGCTGTCAATTCAATTAAATACTTAGGAGTAACAATTCCGAACAACATAAATTGGAAAGAACACACAGAAAATATAGTAGGGAAGGCGAACCAAAGGCTGAGTTTCATTGGCAGAACACTTAGAAGATGCAACAGTTCCACTACAGAAACTGCCTACACTACACATGTGCGTACTATTTTGGAGTATTGCTGCGCATTTTGGGATTCACATTTGGTAGGGCTGGTGGATGATTTAGAGAAAGTTCAGAGAAGGGCAGCCCGCTTTTTACCACGATTTAGGTAAGAGAGTGTCTAACGGGACGTTGACTTTAATTCGCCACCTGTTACGAAAATAAAAAAATAATAAAAAATCTGTAATTTCGCTCCAACTTATTACGGAGGTGTTAGTATAAAGTATTTTGTGTTAAAACAAAATGTATTGAATTAATGTCTGCTGTGTTGAAATATGTTTTAAAGCAACTGGCAGCAATGTAAACATTGAATTGGCTGTTCGACGGCAGACGGCCAGAGATCACATGAATGCCATTGATATTGCACAATATATTACGCGCAACGCTGTAACTGGCCATTACAAGAACTTAACCGTCGACTACGCAACAACAATTAACTATTGTAAAGGGGAAAAATTTAGTCTTTTGTTCACATTGTGGATCCTGACTGGCAAGAGCAGTGGTATAGAAATTTAGACCACCTGATCGTAAGTCTTGGAGAGAGAAAATTACGATCTTGAAAGGATATGAATTTGCATGACGTCGACTGCTTGTAAAGATAAAATAAATTAGCTGGCCTGTATTTGTACTAGTAAAAGTACCAATAATTTCTTTCAGGCATGAGTAGAAGTTTTATGTAACGAGTAGGCAGGTAACCAAACTAATTTCGCATACTATGCGTTGAAGAGCTAGTGACTATTGTGTGGTAGTATATTTAAGAAAGTTTTACGAAGGGTTTTATTGAATGCTTAAGTGAAATTTTACTCGATATGAGTGATGGAAGACAGTCCTAAAGGGAGCTGCTACACGGTGTTTTAGAACGTTATTTGGTCATATAAATAATCCTGCGGGAATCTTTAAAGGCAATGAAACTCTCGTGTGCTATAAATTAATTGACCGATATTGATTCAGCACCGAATAAAATTCACCATTGCATGACAAGTGACATAAATAAGCTTTAATTCACGAGGGTAGTAAATGATAAGTAAACCACTATTAGCATCAACGATCGAGATAAGTACTAAAACAGCAAGTTTTACGCCAAAATGAACCTTAAAGGTTAACAAAAGATAAATTTTAGTACCCTATAATTAGCTATCGTGTGATTTTAATTTTGAGTCGATTGCTCGTCATAACCTTTAAAGGTGATTTTTTCAAAAACTGCGAGGTGTTCATCCAAAATATTAGAGTCCATCAATTTTCGTTGAACATAAGCGACCTACCAAATTCAGCCAGATCGGTTGGCCGTTCTGAGGTCTTGCCCCTGTTACTATTACAGTTTTGTAGCGGTCGCCAGTGAGGTTCAGGATTTCAGTGGCCATACAGGATGAACAGATTAGACTCTGGCCCAGGAAACAGATCTCGAGAGCGCCGTATACTCCCAGAATCGCCAACGAAATTGCGTTTGGAAACTTATTTAGTTTCTGTAATTTTAGAGGAAAGTTTGTCTTCTAGGGGCGCTAGAGGGTTGAGCTGACTCGCAAACTCCCGCGCCATGTGGAATTCCAACACAGTAGCTCTCGGAAGTCCGTGAGGTCGTAAAGGCCCGCACAGAGCAACAAGTGCCACGGGGCGGCATTCCTCCCTCTGCACCCCCCCCCCCACCGCGCAGCTACCCTCTGACGTCAGAGGGGCAGTTGCTTAAGCGCCCTTACTGTATTCTAGCAGAAGTAAGCAAATGAACAGCCTGGTATTTGACGGAACTGCCGGCAAAGTCACGAAAGTGGTTTAACTGCGGGGAGAGGTGGGGCCGTTTACATGTGCTCCAAAAAAAAAAAAAAAATAAATAAATAAATAAAATAAAAATAAAAATAAAAAAAAATAAAAAATAAATAAATAAATAAAAAATCACTTAAACTGAGTTCCCTATTCCGCTTCTATATTTACGTACAAAATCGTACTACTAGCCATTTCCTTTTCAGTTACAGTCCCAAATAGAAGGAGGGAAAGAAGGGTGCCTGAGTGCTACTGTTCAAGCTTTAACACGTTCGCTGTCGTTCACGCTCTGGCGCGATGATGCTAGGTGCCACTTCACGCTCTGGCGCGTGATCGTATTTTGACAGTATCTTTTCATAGTTTTGAGCCACTGAATGTTTTGGTTTTAGTTTTCAGTTTTTATATGGTATTTTATTTGCATTTGTATTTTTGTGAAAACAGCAAATGAACAATATAAACAGTACATAAATCTAGCATGACATCATGAGAAGAGTGTGTGTGGCTCGTAGCCGGTAATGCAAACGCGGAAATCTGGAACCACGTACGTGTGCATATCACTTATACTCTTCCCTGAGTACCTACCAGAGTATACAGCTTTATTAGACGATGCCAGTTTACAACAACCCATAATAGGATGCTGGGTTGCAGCACGCGCCACAGCGTGAGCGGCACCTGACTCAAGTAACGTTTACACGCGCCAGAGCGTGAACGGCAGCGAACGTGTTAATTTTTCTTATCTTAGTGGTCTTTGTGTAATATGTAAGTTGCTGGCAGCAGAATCAGTCTGCAGTAAGTTTCAAATTCCGCCCAAATAAATTGCCTCATTGTGTATCTCGGAAACAGCGTCGCATTCCATCCAGCGATTCCCATTTGAATTCCTGAAGCGTCTCTGCAACGCTCGCGCATTGATCGAACCTACCAGTAATAAATCCAGCAGACCGCGTATGCCATGGGCGTAGCCAGAGGAAGATTTTTAGGGGTTCAACCCCTCCCGAAGTTTTGACAAAGGTGATAAAAAGAGACGTAAATGGTTTTAAGATATATGGCAATGTAATGTTTGACAAATTACCACGTTTTTAAACTGCAAGGAACAGCTAATGTGCGCAATGTGACTATCAGATTTCCCCCCCCCCCCCCCCTCATCGTCTTTTAATAATCCTTCCCGTTATTTTTATTTGCTACTGTTTTCTTTATACTCGGAGCTTTATTCTTTATTCAACAGTTCTTTCTTGATATAGAAGACCAGAGTCGGGTATGGATGGGCCTTGAATACCCTTTCAATGTAAATTCCATCATGATGATCATTACTTTAAGAAACAGAACTATTTCTTCACGTTTCGAGCAAGTTTGAGGAAAGCAGCAAAGAAATCACTTGACTTGTTTAGTTCGTAAGCAGGTTCGCAGTAGCTGCAAGAAGCAGGGGCCATCCGAATTTTATTGACGAGTTGCGAATACAATTAGCTACCATAACGATAAACAGAAATCGAAACAGGTATAGCAGTGGCAGTATGTACTGGTGATAACAATGAGATGATTTCGACAATATCATCGCATTAATTTGGCTCCCACCGAACAGGTTATCTTATTCCAGGTAGGACTTTATGGTTGAAAACGAATATGTTCTAGTATTGTTCTATAAATCGAACCGGATGGTACAGTGCAGACAGAGAAATGAAAACGAGACAGATGGGAAAAGTTGGTAAACTGTTATTTCGAAAATAAACATGTTAAGGTTAACAGATTTATCCCACGGGGTCAGTACCCGTATTGGAAACGGGTTTTCGATTTTAATACGTCTTAAAGCTGCACGATTTTTTTTTACGATTTTCAATTTCTGAAAACCCTTTCCGAAATGAAATCCTGGTTACGCCTATGGCCTCCCCTATGTCTTCCTTTAATCGGGCCACTTGGCCACGGAGGAGTAGCCTAGCGGTCTAAGGCGCCTTGCTTCGGAGCGAGCGGTTGCTCGCTATCGGAGGTTCGAGTCCCCCCTGGGGCATGGCTGTGTATGTTCGTCTTTAGGTTAGTTTACCTTAGTTTAAGTAGTTCGTAAGCTACGGACTTATGACCACGCAGTTTGGTCCCATAGATTTTCAAGCATTTGACCAAACACTTGAGCAATACACAAGACGGGGCGTACAAACGTTCTATACGCGGTCTCTTTTACAGACGGACCACTTTTTTTTTTTTTTTTTTTTTTTTTTTTTTTTTTTTTTTTTTTCAAAATTCACCCAGTAAACCGAAATCGACCATCCACATTCTCCACCACTGTCCACACCTGGTCAATGCATTTCACATCGCTCTGCAACGATACGCTTTGATATTTAATCGACGCGATGTGTCAACATGCACACTACTAATCATACAATCGAAAAATTATGTTTGTTTTTCCTACTCATCTACATCAGCTTGAATTTTTCTTCATTTAGAGCTGGCTGCAATTCATCCCACCAACTAGACGTTTTGTCTACGTTATCCTACTACAGTCATTCAATGATGATACTTTACATCACAGCATTATCATCAAATATTACTCACTTTTTCCGTCAGATCCTTTATGTAGATAGTGACTAGTAGACTAAACATTCGTCCTAAATGCAAGCTAAGTAAAGGGCAAACGCTGTGCTAGGGGATTGGATCCGGACTTGGTTTCCTCAGCTGCTTCTCTACACTTGGTATGTCTATTACTATGACCTCTATTAACATTTGGGAACTAATGCGATGATCAAATGACGGTGTGATTGTTTATTACTTCTCCATGAATATCAAATTTAAAATTTTAGGTATCTTCTGTCACCATCCCAGAACGATTAAACAATATTTGGAGGACCAGAAGTTTTTCGGTTTCTCGGCATCATCTTTTGTTAAGGCATGACAGCGGTAGTTCAAAAATGTTCAAATGTTTGTTACGCTTATGGGACTTAACTACGGGGTCATCAGTCCCTAAACTTACAAACTACTTATCAACTACCTTATACTAAGGACGGCACAAACATCCATGCCCGAGGGTGGATTCGAATCCCCGACCGTAGTGGCCGTGCAGACCGTGACTGAAGCGCCTCAGTCTCCTCGGCCACCGCGGCCGGCACAGCGGTAGTTTTTCTATGCTTCACGCATCGATGTTTTATTCAGTCCCGCGGATCTCTATTAACTTTTGTCTTGAGATGCTTCTTGTTCTTGAACTGAGAGTGCAGCAGCCTTTGCTTTCTCAGCATTTTCTAATATTATTACTAATCGAATTTACGGGCACATATTCCTCCAGCACTTTATTTACAGTGCATTCAAATTTTACATAAAATTCCTTTACGTCCACCGTGCCATAACTACATGACTAAATAGGGGTCTAATAATTGTTCATTAGCTCTTTCTAGCAAAAAAGCTCTCCAAGTCTTCTTGACTGATTTGTTTGCTTTGGTAACCATTGTTACTGTGACATCATTATCACTAACCCCTAACATTACAATATCATTACTGATAGGAGCAGGCATGTTTGTAGCTATGATGTATAAAACATTTCTATTGCGTGAACTGTCGATTTAATTGCTGGGGAGAGTTTTTGGAAAACGTGTTCAATAGTAATTCACAAGACTTTATGTCACCTGTAGTGAAATCATAAACGTTCCAAACTATATTCGGTAGTTTATGGTCTCCCTCAGCTGATAATGCACCGTCCTTTATGCTACTGAGCGTAGACTTTCTTTAAATCACTGAATCACTCTAGAACTGTGACGGTGGAACATGGTGGCCGGTAAAAACACCAAAGCATTAACTTGATTTCTCCTAGAAAAGCAATATTTTAGTTTACTGCAGTGAACAAGCTTCCTCCAATTCCGCCTGCTCTATCTTTCCTATGTACATTCCTCCCCTCGCCAAATATTTCAGAGGTTCCTAAGTCAGGATTCAGCCAGCTCTCGGACCCTACGATTTTCTGATCAGAACAAATTTCCTCCAATGCAGTAAATTCGGGAACTTTGTATTTAAAAAAAAAAATCGAAAATTGCTGCTAATATTTTAACAGTCGGAGTGTCTTTCGTCCAAAGGCGGTCTCATTTCACTGTCTGCGTTTGACCGCCGAGTGTTTATCAGATCAGCAACTACCGTCTATTCTGAAAGGACTCCATGCCTACTCCAAATGTACTCTGCTGCCTTAGTTGTTGCTTCGTTTGAGTAGTGCAGCCCTGACCGATCTAGGGCAGTCCCACAATGATTCACCCGATAACGTAGGTCCAGATCTGCATCCATGACCTTCACAGTATCGACAAAACATCTGGCTGAGATCCTCCACTCGTCTACGAACCATCTGATCACGATCAGCTCTGGGAACAACGATGCAAATGGAAAGCTTTGCTTGAAACCCGCACATAAGGCCTGCAGTCTTCACCAATTCCTGGAGCTACCCCTATGATCCATGGAATGCTTTAGGTTAATGTAAACACTCCAAAATACATTCTGTAAATTCGTATAAAGCGCTTTACGATTTGCACAATCGATTTTCATACCCATGTAAACGCGATCGTTTTTAAACGTACTTAGGTTGTCAGGTTGCGTCTTGTTAAGAACTTATGGATAATATTTACAACGTGACTTACTCTTCACTGATATAGAAATGCAAATATTAGACTGAGTTTAAATCAGCCTACAGACACACAGCGATTATGAAGCTTAAAACAAAAACTGAAACAGCTGTTTTCAAGACCCGATATTCGATTGGGCTACCAAATCCACCTCAGAATTTGTCGTGTTAACGCTATAGTGAAAACCGATTTACGAATTTCAGTGTTGGTCTTCTGGAAGATGAGTCGCGTATGAAAGTAGTGTGATACTCTGGCGTTGTACAGTCAGTCCCCCCCAGTGGTGTACTGCGGGAGGCCGGGTTGGCGGTCTGCAGGCGCGAGCCACTGATGGCGCACCAGCAGATAGCGTAGAGCCCCGATCAGGAATGCAGTTAACAGCCAGGGAGGCTGTACTGAGGTGTCTCTCCCAACCAGTCGGTTTTACAAAGACTATTCTGCGGCATTGGCCCCCTACTTAGCTTGCATTTATCGCGAATCTTTAATTCAGAGCAAAGTTCCTAGTGATTGGAAAAAAGCGCAGGTGACTCCCGTTTATAAGAAAGGAAAGAGAACTGACCCACACAATTACAGGCCAATATCGTTGACATCAGTTTCATGTAGAATTTTAGAGCATATTCTCAGTTCGAATATAGTAAATTTCCTTGAAACGGAAAAGCTTCTTTCCATGAATCAGCACGGGTTTAGGAAACATCGTTCATGTGAAACTCAGCTTGCCCTTTTCTCACATGACATCTTGCGAGCCATGGATGAAGGGCAACAGGCGGATTGTGTTTTTCTCGACTACAAAAAGGCATTCGACGCGGTGCCACACTGCAGACTGCTAACGAAGATACGAGTTTATGGAATATGTTCACAGATTTGTGACTGGCTGGAAGACTTCCTAAGTAATAGAACGCAGTACGTTGTTCTCGAAGGCGAGTGTTCATCAGAGACGAGTGTATCGTCAGGCGTGCCCCAGGGGAGTGTGATAGGACCACTAATATTTTCTATCTATATAAATGATCTGATGGACAGAGTAACTTGTAATTTGCGGCTGTTTTCTGATGATGCTGCGGTGTATGGGAGGGTGTCGTCTGTAACTGACTGTAATAGCGTACAGGATGACTTAGACAAAATTTCTAGTTGGTGCGAAGAATGGCAGCTAGCTCTCAATGTAGAAAAATGTAAGGTGATGCGCATGAGTAGAAAAAACAATCCTATAATGTTCGAATACAGCATTAATAGTGAGCTTCTTGATGCTGTCGCGTCGTTCAAATATCTAGGCGTAACATTGCAGAGCGATATGAAATGGAACGAACATGTAAGGACAGTTGTGAGTAAGGCGGACAGTCGACTTCGGTTTATTGGGAGAATTTTGGGAAGATGTACTTCACCTGTAAAGGAAATCGCGTATAAAACGCTTGTACGACGACGTCTTGAGTATTGCTCAAGTGTTTCGGACCCGCAGCAGATCGGTTTGAAGGAAGACATAGAGGCGGTTCAGAGACGAGCAGCTAGATTTGTTACCAATGCGCGAGTGTCACGGAAATGCTTCGACAACTCAATTGGGGATCGCTGGAATTTCTGTTAAGTAAATTTAGAGGGTCGGAATTTGAAGCTCAGTGTAGTACGATCTTGCTGCCGCCTACTTACATTTCGCGTAAAGATCACAAAGACAAGATAAGAGAAATTTGGGGCTCGTACGGAGGCATATAGGCATTCTTTTTTTCCTCGTTCTATTTGGGAGTGGAGTATAAAGGAAATGCCTAGTAGTGGTACACCTTACAGTGAATTGCGGAGTATGTATGTAGATGTAGAACAGAATGAGGCTCGTGGCTAGTAATCATTTGGCACGACCCCGTCACCAGACTACCCAACTCGACCACTTCTTCTATCGCATAAAAAGTTCTCGGCTTTCCGTTCGAGTCAACCTTAACAGAGACGGCAGCCTGCAGCTCAGCGCGGCGTGGTATCCAGCGATCGCGCAGTTAAAACGGGCGCATCGAACACCGACACAAAGCATGCCCATATATGGCGATGTTGCGGAGCACCAGTGACGTCACAGCCGTGTATAGAAGCCCGTACTTGCAGCCACTAGGCAGTCAATACCACTTGACAATGGCCAAGGAGTGCTTGGCCCTTAAGCTCGTGGAGTTTTAACCACCTGACGCGGACGGAAACCCGAGAACTTTTTATTCAAAGTTATCGCCGCGAGACAATGCATGCCTACACTTCTTCTATCAGTCACTAAAGTGACAGAATGACAGTAGCAGCTTGCAGGAGCAGAGTTCACAAGTACTGGGTGGATGGAGGCTCAGAGGTGATGTTTTGACAAAGCGAGTAGAACATCATGTTCCACCTAACTAATTTATTCTGAAACTAGCGAGAGTCAGATTCTATCGGAACCAGTGACGTGGCTAGAAGGACCAGATATTGTAGCTGAATCTTGCGAAATGGTAGACTATTATTGAACTATATCAAGCACAAGGTAAGTTTCAAACTACAGCGTGCATGCACTGCTTTCAACATCTTAACTTCGCTACAGAGATTAAGATTTAGATCATGCCTGCTTTCCGAGGCGCTGATGTGACGCTGATGTTGATGTGATCAACGTAAGTTGAAAATACTCAGTAATTCTTTGTATCCTGCTGAGTGACATGGCCTGCAAGCTCTGCCACTGATAATTTCCGGCTATTAGATAAAAAAAACCAGGGAGACGCAGCAGCGGTGTATTTTCTACATTCACATCTAAAACTTGCAACTCAAATCATTCCTTGTCATCTTGAACAAACAGTACAATGAAGGATAACCAAACTATTTAACAGAAACAGAATGAAGAAATACTCAAACCGTTTTACAAAATAAAATAAAATCGCACAGAAATAATGTAATCACATTTTCAGAATTTTAAAAGGCATGTAACAGTATAGACCGAGAATCCCTTTTCGAAGTATTTGCAGAATTTGGACTGGATCATAAAACGACAATTATCATCAAACAAACAAACCTGGCGACCAAATCCGAAATTAAAGTTAATGGGTTACCTGAACCCAGACTTTGGAATAGACACAGGAGAAAAGGGGTTCGATAACTCCATTACTCTTCAATTTAGCGCTTGACAAAGGGGTCAGAAAAAGTAGAAAAGCAGGTGCACCAACCCACAGACTGGGACTAAAACTTAACATTACAAAAATTTAGACTACTTAGAATTTACCATTTACTGATGGGATTGCACTAATTTACGAACACATCAATCATGCACAAAAATAACTAGAGCTACTACAAGAGCATATAGAAAAAAATGGGATTAAAAATTTCATTTGAAAAAACAGAATTTATGGGGTGCATCAAAGATGCACATTATGGTTTAAAATTTGTAATAACCACATATGTAGAATGAAATAATTTAAATTTGTAGGCGACCGGTTTATAGAAACTTGTAATGAAAAGAAGTATATCGAAAAGAAACACCAGGAAATGGAGGAGGCTTTACACTTAACAAAGTGTACTTAAACAAAAAACGTCTTCCCTGGAACTGCAAAATCATACACTTCAGAACAGTAATTTAACCAGATGCTCTGTAACAATGTGAGACACTCAGCCTTCAATGCAGAACACTTTACAGGAAATTAGAGGTAAAATAAAGCAAATACCGAGGAAAATCCAACGACTAAGAAATAAACAGTGTGTACGTTATCCAAAACCAAATACAGAAACATAAAATAGTCTCAAAAATCAAAGAGACAGTGAGTATACGAAGAATCCAATTTATACAGCTTTTAAAAAGAATAGACTCAAACAGTTTAGGTATAAATTTACACACTCTTGAAAAAAATCATTTAGCATCACCAGATTTTTTTTTAGAGTATGTCCCATTACCCTTGGTTTGCTCACGTTATTTTTCATCTTATACGCTCCATTCCGCTCAAAAGCTCTTCCAGGTCCTTTGACGAGTCTCGCCGAATCACAAAGTCATCGGGAAACCGTAAAGTTTTTATTTGTTCGCCATGGACTGTATTCCTCATCTAGATATTTCCTTGCTTCCTTCAAAGATTGCCCGATGTAAACAATGAATGATATTGGTCAAAGGCTGCTACCTTACCTTACTTCCATCCACAAAAATGCTTCCCTTTCATGCCTTTTACACCGACTGCCTGGTTTCTTTACAAACGACTAGCAGCAGTGAGACTACTTCAAACACACCTCTAGTACGCCTTTCTGTTACAACACAGAATCGACGTGCACGGCTCGACCGGTGGCGTTAGAGGATTACTTGGAATGGCCGCTAAGGGTCTTCTGCGATGAAAGCAGATCCCGCCGACACGCAAGTGATGGTAGTTTCCACCTAAGACGTAGAGCTGGCGAGCGATGTCTCGTAGAGTGCATTCGTCCAAGACACACTGGCCGCATCCCAGGGCTAATGGTCTCTGTTGTGATAGGTTACAACTCTCGTTCACCTTTTATGTTCGCGAATTTAACGTTCACGTGCGCTTGGTATTTGCAGAAATTTGTACTACCCATTCTTTTGCAAATCTTGCACCAGGAAGTTGGTGCGTTGTTCCAAGAAGATAATGATGTCACACACATACACACACTGCACTGGAAACTCAACGTGCTCTGTAAGCTGTGCAACAAATTTTCTGGCCAGCACAATCGCCAGACTTGTTTCCATTAGAGTACAGCAATTTAAAGTAAAGAACATGTCTGGGCTGGACCAGTATTACCTTATGTTTCTAAATGAAGACATGTTTGTTCTGTTGACTGGATATTTGTTTTCTCTCATGACTGGACAGTCAAGTTCAACATTGCAAAATTGGTGGAACCGTTTTGCAAGGTTGGATTTGACTGCCCAGTCTTGAGAACAATAAATGTCTGTCAAAAAAGCAAAAAAATGTTCATTTTAAACAAAAGATAATAGTTGTCCAATCCAGACCTGTGTTTTTACTATCAGAATTGATGTAACAACCTTTAGCGTCTAAACAGTGGCGTAAATAGGACTAGGACATTTTTTTGGGGGGGGGGGGATACATCTGCTTGACGATCAAAATTTTAGGCACATTAAAACAAACTTTTTAATACATTTGTTTCAGAAAATTATGTTACTCGAAAGCATATTGACAGTTTTTAGAATAAAACAAACGTAGTAGATTAGTAGACCCTGTCCTTCTAATAATTAAGGTAAAATAATGAACAATAATAATACTAAAAATTTTGCTTTATAACATGAATGTATTTTAGAAAGTTACAAGACTTCTATTTGTTTGTATGAAAATGAAGACGATGTACCATAGCAAGTTACAGGACAAACTGTAGTTTTCTTGTTTTTTTTTTTTGGCCATGTTAGGGTTCTGGGAGGGAGGGGGGTTCTATCCACCTTATCCCCCCTCCCCTCCCCATAGATACGCCTCTGCATATCAATATGAAACGTTTTGTAGTTACGTTGATAGTACAGACTCAATATTTAATTTAATTTTTCTGCAGATGTAGAAATAAATTGTTTTTAGAGGAATAATTTTTTAGTTCGTAAATAAGTACTTGAAAATGGTGATAGAGTTATACTGAAACTAGTTGTACATAATAACTGTCAAGAGTAAAATAGCGACTGTGGCATATAAAAGCATTGTTTAAATGTCTCCATTAAAAGAAATTCTAGAATTTGAACTCCTTACAGACATTATGTCTGATTTTACAAGTTTGACATTGTCGGAATAGAGTGTTCCAACTCTCCTAGTACATATCGGAGCCGTCCGCGGTGGCCGAGGGGACTGAGGCGCTCCAGTCACGGTCTGCACGGCCACTACGGTCGGGTGTTCGAATCCCCGCCGGCCGCGGTGGCCGAGGGGACTGAGGCGCTTCAGTCACGGTCTGCACGGCCACTACGGGGGATCGAATTCCCCCTCGGGCATGGATATTCGTGCTGTCCTTAGTCTCAGCTAGTTCATAAGTAGTTTGTAAGCTTAGGGACTGATGACCCCGTAGTTAAGTCCCATAAGTTCTACAAACATTTGAATTTTTTTTTGTTCGAATCCCCCCTCGGGCATGGATATTTGTGCCGTCCTTAGTATTAGCTAGGTTGTAAGTAGTTTGTAAGTTTAGGGACTGATGACCCCGTTGTTAAGTCCCATAACCTATACAAACATTTGAACATATCGGAGTGATGGACAAAAGCAGCAGCGTCGGTGAGCTGCGAGAAACAAAAGAAACTATTGTCCATCGGCGACTGTGAGTGTGTGTGTGTGTGTGTGTGTGTGTGTTTGGAGAATCCACACCCGCGCTAAGCGATCGCTGAATTAAAGCTCGGCCGGACCACAGACATAGCCCCCGGGATTAATGGGCGAGTGTGTGGACAATGGGACAGGCGCGGCCATGTGTCTGTGGGCGCTTCCAGGAGCGTGCGCTACCCAGAACCCCATCTGGCAGGGCCTCCACACACCTGTGTTTCGTTTTTCCCGGATTACTCTATTGAATCGCTGCTTATAAAGTCGCGCCGTTTATCTTGCGTTTAGCGTCAGCGGCGCAGCCAGCTGCTGTGTGCATGGTATAAAGACGGTCGGCTGCAGTGTCTTAATGGTGCAGAAGACAGGACAGTGGAACATTTCTTGAATTACGGAGACTAATACTACATCCGTAAGGCAAAAATATCTTTATTTAATCAAAATATATTCAGATGTTTGTGAATCTAAGGGACGTAACTACTTTGGTCTTCAGTCCCTAGGCTTACAAACTACTTAAACTAACTTACGTAACATACGGAAAGCATCAACTAAAACAGAGGTGATATCGGGCGTTCCACGGGGTAGCGTTATTGGTCCTCTGCCATTCCTTATTTACATAAACGATTTGGGAGAAAATCTAAGTAGCTCTCTTAGGTTGTTTGCAGATGACGCCGTCATTTACCGTCTAGTAAAATCATCTGAAGATTAAAACCAACTACAGAACGATATAAAAAAGGAATCACTATGGTGTAAAAATTGGCAATTGACTCTAAAGAATGAGAAGTATGTAGTCGTCCACATGAGTTCGAAAAGAAATCCGTTAAACTTTGTTTACAACATAAATCAATCAAAAGTGAATGCCGTAAACTCCACAAAATTCCTAGAAGTTACTAATACTTCAGACTTAAACTGGAAAGAACACGTAGATAATATCGAGGGAAAGACAAACCAGAGACTGCGTTTCATTGGTAGAACTACTAGAGAAACTGCATACACTACGCTTGTCCGTCCTTTTTCGGAGTATTGCTGCCCAGTGTGGGATCCTTATCAGGTGGGTTTGACGGAGGACATCGAAAGAGTCCAGAGAAGGACAGCTCGTTTCGTATTGTCACAATACAGGGGAGACAGCGTTACGGAAATGATACAGGATCTGGAATGGGAATCATTACAACAACGGCGCTTATCGCTGCGGCGTGGGCTACTTGCGAAACTCCAATCGCCAACATTCTCCTCCGAATGCGAAAATATATTGTTGACTCCCGCTTACATAGGTAGAAATGATCATTAGAATAAAATACGAGAAATAAGAGCTCGAACGGAGAGATTCAGGTGTCCTTTCTTCACGCGCGCTGTTCGAGAATGGAATGGGAGATAAATAGTATAACGGTGGTTCGATGAACCCTCTGCCAGGCACTTAAATGTGATTTGCAGAGTATCCAATGTAGATGTAGATGTGGGCACAGGCACTTAAATGCGATTTGCAGAGTATCCAATGTAGATGTAGATGTGGATGTAGATGTAGACAACACATACACACACACCCATGCCCGAGGCAGGACTCGAACCTCCGACAGCAAACAGTGGCACTCTTGGCAGCAAGCCGCCTTAGAGCGCTTGGTCTCTCCACCTCGCCCTTGTTTAATCATTGTGCCGTGCGAAAATGGACGAGCGCTCTAAAGCGCCTTGCTGTGAAGTGCGCGGCTGTTCCCGCCAGAGGTTCGAGTCCTCCCTCAGGCATTTGTGTGTGTCGTCCTTAGCATCAGTTAGTTTATCTAATTTGTAAGTCTAGGGATTGAAGACCACTTCGATTTAGTTCCATAGCTTTAGATACATTTCATTTGAAGCACTGTAAATGTAAAGCACGGGAGGTATGAAACCGCCTTCTGTCACAAATTTATTCGTGCTTTATTGAAAATACACGATGCTTTTTCGGGCCCTGTGTGTCCAGCACCAGAAAAAACACATTAGTACATCATTTGCTGATGCCTTTCAATGACAGCGTATATTCTTGTTGTGAAGGTTAGAGGTTAGGTATAAATTTTGAGCATCAACATCAGAAAACATGACTAAAATATTTGGAGAAAAGAATGAAAAGCCGTGAAGACCTTACTGAATAATCCATAAACAACATCTTTAGCTTTTTCTCCTCAGTTTTTCCTTTTTTTTTTTTTTTTTTTTTTTTTTTTTTTTAAATATCACACTTAACTTCACTTAAGGCCACATTAAAAACACATCACAGGTACAAAGATGAAACTTCAAAATATAGCGTCATAGGTAAGAGCATGTAATGAATAAATTCAAAATAAGTGCTTAAAAAGTCAACAATCCGAAGATTGGTTTGAACACCGCAGTGCTTTACTAGGCATGGTCCTGTTTGGAGGTGGTATGCCGTTGCCTTCCTCCGACCTTCGAACTGACTTACCCAGCCAGTTATAGTGGGACCTACAGTTTAACGTGGGTTCCGAACCACGGTGCTACTCGGTATTTTTCACATGAGCAATACTGCCAGAGGTGAAAGAAGTGGAAAGTGTCAGATAAAAATCCTAGGACCTGGCGGGGATCGAACCCGCGACCTTTGGATTTGTAGTCTGGCACTCTACCACTGTGCAACCGAGGCGCACTAATAAGTGCTTAAGATCGTTAAAATAACGATGTATATCGAAGACGTAATAAAATAATCGACAAGCTGCTGCAATTAGTTCATTCTATCTAATTAATTTTTAAATGCCTTTCAGAATTTTGGTATTTATAGACTCTCTCTAACGTTTTGGGTAAAAAAGAAACAGGTTGTAGTGCATTCATGCCCGATTTCTATACAGAACCAATGTTCGGAATTGTGTATTTATTGTTTTTGAACATACACATCGTACACAATAAAACGGAAACGTAGCTTATGGTCTCAATTGCTAATAGATGACGTTATCATACAATAGGGTCATATTAATATTGTGCCGTGATCGGGATTCGAACCCCTGACCTGCTTCTCACAAGGTAGTTGCAACAGCGCGTAAACATTTTCACACCATTAGGCGAGGTACTGGAAATCCACGCAGCACAGACGTCCGCGAAGATACACGTATATTAAAGAACGGCACTGGCAGATCCTAGAGATAACGCAGCACAGGTAAAAAGTTTCTGAGCCCACAAGTGTCAACTATAATAATAAAACCTCGTCATGTTTGCAATAATTTGTTTAGATCAACGTGTTTCGCCTTTAAAAAAAAGTAAGTTCAGTGCCTTCCATGTATTTCAAAAACCACTGTAACCACTAACATGAAACTTTGATAGGGTATTACACACTTAAAAGTTTATCTATTTCGTGAACTTTATATGAAATAATTTTAATTGTACTTAACATTATATTTTTATTAAAGACAGTAGACTCAGGATATGTGTGCTATCAATCCCTGAAAATCTGCATTACTCTAAGTGGTTGCTGGGATTTCTCGACAAATGATACAGAAAATGTAACTTTTTAAAAGACTTTAACTGATGCTCTATTTTTTATTTTTTCTCACCCACACCCATACATGCAGATGTCAGTCAGTCAGCCCCATAGCAAACGTATATAGATAGCGTATCAACCAAAACTCAGATATATTTCGAACTGTGTGCTGTCGTCCAGGATAACGTGCAAAAACAATAATAACAAATAACATCTGACCTACGGAGTAGAGGGAAAGTAGAGCTTGTCAGTTCGAGCTCCTAGGGCAAGTTTATAGGGCGTTTGTTTGTGTTCAAGCCCTGCTAATAGCACTTTAATTATTGCAGCACGTTGTCAATTCTTATACGGGACAACGTTTTACATAGAGCTGTCTGTTGCAGCAGTAACAGTAGCAGCAGTGCGCGGACTAGTCAGCAACGTCAGCCAGACTTTTTGGTGCGGGAAAAGACACTACACCTGCAATGGGACGGATTTGTGAGCCTCTACTCTCCTATATTACCTTTGTTTTGCAGGAGATGTAAAAATAAATAAATAAACTAAAAAATAAAAAAATAAATAAAAACACACACCTACACACACAAACTATGTATTAACGAACACGATTTATTAAATTTAACTGTTATGATTTTGTTTATGATGTGATACTTAAAAAGTGTTTTGTGTATGTTCTGTTTCATGGTTGATCGAGGTGCTGCAATGAACAGGAACTGCGCGGGAGTAGCCGAGCGGTCTGGAGCGCCACTTTGCGGATCGCGGGGCCTCCCGAATTTCGAATGCTCCTTCGACATGGATGTTTGTGCTGTCTGTAGTATAAGTTATTTTATAAGTAGTTTGTAAGTTTAGGGACTGATGACCCCGCAGTTAAGTCCCATAAGCTTTACAAACCTTTATTTATTTTTATTTTATTTTATTTTTTATTTAATGGTTAAGAGCAGCGTCGACGCAGCACCGACTAGCATCAGAGAACTGGCCATCATATGATGTTAGGCGACAGTCACGGGGCAGCGGACGTCTGTGCGCCTTCTTTATTGCAACACATCATTCATCCCCTAAGAAATAGAATATTAAAAAAAAAAAAAATGCCGGCCGCGGTGGCCGAGGGGACTGAGGCGCTGCAGTCACGGTCTGCACGGCCACTACGGTCGGGGGTTCGAATCCCCCCTCGGGCATGGATATTTGTGCCGTCCTTAGTGTTAGCTACTTCATAAGTAGTTTGTAAGCTTAGGGACTGATGACCCCTTAGTTAAGTCCCATAAGTGCTACAAACATTTGAATATTAAAAAAATAAAAATAAATGTTATGGTATCACGTTAGTTCAGTCTTATATCGATGTTTGATTGGATCACTGGCAAATGGTAACGCTTGTTATGTAATTTGATCCAATAAATGTGAATTATCTTACATACAAGATGTCAAACTTTATATTATCAAGAATTATCAGTTTAATTTATAACTGGAAGTGAGAAATAAGTATTTTATGATGTTATACGTTTTTCCACAACCCAGATAGCAGTGATGATTTGAAAAGTTTATTGCAAGTTATCAAGTTTCGAGAGGCATTTTAATTAGTGAAGTTCTGTTCGTGAAATTTTAATCTATAAATCTGTGCATTTCAAACGAACATCCAGGTCAGGCTACGTAACTTTGAAAGTGATTTCATATGTTTGATTTATTTTTCTCCGACTGTTACAAGGACCTGTTAATTCAACTAAATTGACTTAAAGAGGCATATATATATTGTGTGGTGGAACATAGACTTCGGAAAGAAGTTCAACGGCACGGTTTATGTCATGAATTGAGTTTCTAGCCGGTCGCGGTGGCCGAGGGGACTGAGGCGCTCCAGTCACGGTCTGCACGGCCACTACGGTCGGGGGTTCTAATCCCCCCTCGGGCATGGATATTTGTGCCGTCCTTAGTATTAGTTAGTTCATAAGTAGTTTGTAAGTTTAGGGACTGATGACCCCGTAGTTAGGTTCCATAAGCTATACAAACATTTGAACTTTTTTTTTATTTCTAGGTGACATTTAAGTTGTAAATAGTTACTTAGCAACTGACTACAGGATGTATACACAAGATTTTTTTTTTTTTTTTTTTTTTTTCTTTTTTTAAATAAGACTGAGATAGATGTATGACGAGTTCATGATGTGGGGAGGTTATAAAAAAAACTTAACGTCCTTCACCACCCTTTACCTTTGTCCCACCGCACACCCCAGCCACAACACAGCAGTGCTGCAAGTCTAGCAGTAATTTATTATTATATTTATCATTAATGTTAAAGTTATTATTATTTAGACCAGTACACTGTAATGTTTTTTTTTTAATTTATTTATTCACTAGATATGTGTTTCGGCAATACTGCTGTCGTCAGACGCATGACGACGGCAGTATTGCCGAAACATATATCTAGTGAATAAATAAATAAATAAATAAAAAGAACATTACAGTATTCTGGTCCAACCAAGTATAGTAATGTTAATCTCCGACATATGTAACACTGTGACCCCAAGATATTACAAGTTATTATCAGCATTATTATTATTATTATTACTATTATAATCATTATTATTACTGATAATACATCCGCATGTGGCGTGCAATCGCTACCCTATTCATGTGTTCCGATTGCTTCTGTTTTTTTTTTTTTTCCTTGAAAAAACTAACACACTCTGCAGATTTCATAATTTCAGATAAACGAAGCAAAAGACAAAACCGTCGATAACACAGTGCTATACAATAGGAACAGTCCTTTTACAAGTCAGGAACATGTCTCTTGTTATTCGGTTTAGAGTGTATGTAGATGTAGGGCAATTACTAATTTAATATAGAAAAGAAAGTTAGCATCACCAGAGCTTGACCACATGACCCTTGGAACGAAAAACGTACGCTCTATCTGCTTCCCAACGGGAACTCAACATGACGCACTCTTACAGATATGCTTTCCACGTACTCATGTACTTGCGACATTTCTTTA
This sequence comes from Locusta migratoria, assembly GCA_026315105.1. Taxonomy (NCBI): domain Eukaryota; kingdom Metazoa; phylum Arthropoda; class Insecta; order Orthoptera; family Acrididae; genus Locusta; species Locusta migratoria. The sequence goes on along the minus strand of CM048747.1, from coordinate 224,997,324 downwards.
TAACGTTCTCTCCCGAATGCGAACATATATTGCTATCACCCATCTACAAATGGAGAAGTGTTCATCAGCATAAAATAAGAGAAATTAGAGAATGGAGCAGTAGAGAAATATCATAAAAGCGGTTCGCCGTGCACTTGAATGTGACTTGTAGAGTATTTACGTAGATGAAGATGTAGTACGACAGGTGTAACTTATTACTTTGCGTTTACGCACGTTCTCCTTGACGGCAGCACATAGCACGATTTACAGACAAACCTCCATATATCAAATTTCTCGGGACGACAATAATATTTCTATATGTCGAGGGTTCGATATAATGAGGTCTTCAGGAAAAAAGTTAAGATTTTTTTTTATTACTGTACTGAAGGTTAATTTTTTCTCGTTTCTGTATGATTTATGCCTATGTTTAGTTTCAGTAATGTAACATACAAGTCAAGATAAATTGTTGCGCATAGTTTCCAAAATAAGTCCACCAATGTTCACATATTATTCCTCTGTTGCCGGAACCACTGTGCTAAACACTGTTCTAAATCAGGAAAATCAGACTTTTTTTATATTTCGCAATCTATCCCTTCATCTGCGATCTTCATTCTTCATTATTATTGGATGTTTTCTTACCGGAATCCCAAAACCAGCTGCTATGACTTTCTTTTAGTTTACTCCTGCTCTTAGTTCGTCAATTAACTTTGTTTTTCCAGCAACTGAGAGACATTTCCGCGTAGACCGCATTACTGCCTCTAGCAGCTGACACCGAATAAAAACAAACACTGCCAAAAATCACATCTTCACAGGAGTCGTGGAAACTGCAGAGCGATCCAGATCTCAGCGATGCATAGAGGCAGGGAGGGAAGGAAATGGAACTTAGCCATTTTCGCTCACATCGATATACACAGGAAGAAGAAAAAAAAGTTTTATATAGAGAGTTTTTCCCCACTGAACTTCGATACACAGTGGTAAAATCGGCCCTTCTCAAGCCCTCCACAAATTTCGATATATTGGAAGGTTTTATTCGAAATATCAAGCTTTTGGGTTTCCAAAGCAAGGGAATGAATAAAACATTCGATATAGACAGTTCTTATGTATATCGAGATTTTGAGATATCGAGGTTTGTATATAGAAGTTTGGTTGACACTGTATCGATATGCATTGTTTGGTAACGAACTTAATATCTGAGATCTGAAAGTCTCGGTGTCAGAAGCACCATGCACCGTACTGTATATCATCCTCTTGATCGTTTCAAAACGTCCTCATTCTTTCCTTCTTTCTGTTCTCCAAACTCTGCTCTAGCATTGCACACCTTGTCCATCCGTTGAAGTCCTCTGATGCCGTTTCCTCCAGGACGAATTTCCGTGTCATGTACAGCTTTCACCCTACCGATGTTGCCATATTAAAAGCAATAACAGCATCACCAACCCTCAATTTAGTGTCTTCACTCTAACGAATACATTTACCCCATAAACGAGTTGAAATAAGGTTCAACACAATACCATTCCAAATCGAAATACCGGGTACTGGAACATTATGACGATGCGCAGGAAAACAGTTCTGCAGTTCTGCAGTCTTTCCCCCTCCCTCAAAGTGTCTCAACACTCTAATCCTACCATCGTGGTGGTGCTGGCCTAATCGGGATTCCTCGCCAAAAACAATGTGGTTGCATTCTGTTGTTCATGTCCGTCGATCATCGCACCACTGCTGGTCCTAAGTTCCAAACCGTGTATTTCGTAATCGGTCTATTACAGACCATCTTCAGATGGATCAGTAGGTCAGCTTAAAGGAAGACATAGAGGCAGTTCAGAGGCGTGCAGCTAGGTTTGTTACTGGTAGGTTCGACCAATGCGCGAGTGTCACGGAAATGCTCCGGCAACTCAATTGGGGTTCGCTGGAGGAAAGACGACGTTCTTTTCCTAAATTTCTGTTGAGGAAATTTAGAGGACCGAAATTTGAAGCTGAGTGCAGTACGATCTTGCTGCCGCAAGAGAAATTAGAGCTCATACGGAGGCATATAGGCATTCTTTTTATCCTCGTTCTATTTGGGAGTGGAATAGGAAAGGAAGTGCCTAGTAGTGGTACAGTGTGCCCTCCGCCACGAACCTTACGGTGAATTGCGGAGTATGTATGTAGATGGAGATGGATTCCACCATGATGGCAGATGGTGGCGGTGTCACAGCAGGCCGCACAGACGTGAACTGCTCAACTGAGCAGTCTGCTGAGCCACCGCCTGCCATCATGGTGGCATCCATATGAAGATGGTCTGCAATAGACCGAAACCAATTATGAAATAGAAACAACAATTTTGTAATCTGGAGTGTTTTTAATTTTAATTTTGACCAAAGTAATGCTCTCTTTTACATATATAATGCGAAAAGACCAAAAGAATAAAATTAGATTTTAACCCACACAGAGGCATATGTTTTGTTGTCCGCGAACCATACTTGACTACGAGGAAGAAGTGACAATGGTTCACGAAGTAAATATGTTCAAATGTTCGTAAATTCATAGGGCTTAACTGCTGAGGTTACAGTCCGCCTCTGTAGCTCAGTGCCAGCGCCTCTGACTGCCGATGCAAGGGGCCCTGGTTCGATTCCTGGCAGGGGATTGGGTGTTGTGTGTTTTCCTATAGTCGAGCCGAAATACGATGATCCATGGTGGTTGCGCCAATCGACTTTGAGCGCCGGCTGCGGTAGCAGATCATTGCAGTAACTCTAACGCGAACATTGCTCTGCGCATGCGCGCGTCTGACTGCTCTGTGCGCTTTTGCCAGTTCTGTCAGACAGCAGCGACCGTTAGCTATTACTGCCCGGCAGCGAACTAACTATTTGGCAACATGGTTGCATTACGTTTCTCCGAGTGGGGCGGTCTCCTAGCCCAGTAGGCGGAGCCAGGGATCATCATGTTCCGGCCCAACTATACTCGTCATCATCTCATTATCATTGGCACGCAAGTCGCCCAAACTCGAAAGACTTGCGCTACGGCGGCCGAACAATCCCGTATGGGATCTACCAGCTAACAATGCCATTCCATCATTTAATTTCACTGAGGTTACAAACTAACCTAAGGACAAAACACACACACATATATACGGGGGGTTTGACTATGTTTGCCTCTGTAAGTTATAAAATAATAGGTGACGGGAAATTTTAATGCGGTAGGTCAACACAAGAAATGTTACACTTTGCGCGGAGCTATGAACATAGTTTATTGTATCATTTTCCAAAGAGTTACAGCACAAATATATAATTTTTTAAATGGAATAATAATTTCTTTCTATCGTGCATTGGATTCGTCGAAACCAGCTGCGTCCAAATCAATTTGAACTACATTCCTATCACTGTTAGTTTGGAAGCTACAACCCTTCAAAGTTTCAGGAGCAGATACAAATGTTCAAATGTTTGTACAGTCTGTGGGACTTAACTACGGGGTCATCTGTCCCTAAACTTGCAAACTACTTATGAACTACTTACGAACTAGGACGGCACAAATATCCATGCCCGATGGGGCATTCGAACCCCCGACCGTAGTGGCCGTGCAGACCGTGACTGGAGCGCCTCAGTACCCTCGGCCAGCGCGGCCGGCGGAGCACATACCACATGCTGTACATAATATATGACTGTCTGGTGGGGCTGGGGCGCCATGGTCCTAATTCATGGCCCTCAAGTTCGCCCGATTTAACACTAGTAGATTTATTTTTGTGGGGATATCTAAAGGATAGTGTTTATGTCACCGAGCCCACATTCGCAGATGATCTAAAACGGCGCATCGAGGTTTTATGTCGCTCCGTCACACCGGCGATGTTACATCTCGTCCGCAGATCCTTTCGACGGCCCATTGCATTATGCAGTGAGGAACATGGACACACATTTGAACATCTCATGTAAATCAACTTCCCACCGCCATAACATCCATCACCCACCACACAGCCATGTATTATGTACAGCATGTGGTATCTGCCCCTGAAACTTTGAAGGGTTGTAGCTCCCAAACTAAGAGTGATAGGAATGTAGTTTAAATTGATTTGGACGCAGCTGGTTTCAACGAATCCAATGCACGATAGAAAAAACTATTATTCCATTTAAAAAATTATATATTTGTGCTGTAACTCTTTGGAAAATGATACAATTAACTATGTTCATAGCTCCGCGCAAAGAGTAACATTTCTTGTGTTGACCTACCGCATTAAAATTTCCCGTCATCTATTATTTTATAAGTTACAGAGGCAAACACACTTAGCGAAACACCCTGCATATATATATATATATATATATATATATATATATATATATATATATATATATATATATGATGGTCGGCCGCGGTGGCCGAGGGAACTGAAGCGCTTAGTTTGGGAGCTACAACCCTTCAAAGTTTCAGGGGCAGATACCACATATATATATATATATATATATATATATATATATATATATATATATATATATGCCCTAAGGAGGACTCGAACCTCCGACGGGAAGAAACCGCGCGCTCCGTAGCAAGGCGCCTTTCAGCGGTCGGCCATTCCACAGCTGTGTTCGTGAAGTACTCTTCGCCACACACCGTTAGTTGGCCTGCAGAGTAGGAATGTAGACGCAGAACGGCTGCGTGACAGCGGCTACAATCTCTCTCCCATTATCCTCAGGACTGCGTCGCCAAGTATTTGCTTCGCTGCTCCGCTCTGTCCCGCCCTTGGTCGGCTGCGTCCCATTGTGGGCCTGGCCTAAGTGCTGAGGGGGTCCGGAAGCGCGGCAGGTTGCCGAGCAACTGGTGAGCGGTGAGTGGTGAGTGGCGAGGAGGCGACCGGAAGCGGCCAGAGTGGTGGGCGGGCGCCGGGCGCCGCACGGGCCTCCATGCGTCTCCGTTGCCGCCTGTCGCGACCTCTCTTAACGCGAGGAGTAAGCGCTGCCACCGAGTCTCCTGTATTTTACGAGTTGTACCCAGGGCCAGGCCAGGCAATTCAAACTCGCGTCCTGAGGCTGAACTAGTTCCCTCTGCGCTCCAACGGATTATTGAAAGTAAAATAGAAAGACTTAAACACCCTCACACTGAAGAAACTAAAAAAATAAATAAATAAATAAAGAACAATATACTCCAATTTTAGTAAAACTACTAATAAGTGTTTACGCTTAGAAGGGAAAAATGAAAACCAGAAAGACAAATTAATAAAGAAGTACACAATCTATAAATAAAAACATTGGTCTTGAAAACCAAAATTATGAAAAACACTTTTAAAACTTCAAAACTTCTAAAACTTCTTTCCGTCATTACCCCTAAAATAAATATTTAACCCTTTAATGCTTGACTTTGTACTCAAATGTTTATAAATCTATCGGACGAAACTGCGTGGTCATCAGTCCGTAGCTTACAAACGACTTAAACTAAGGTAAACTAACTTAAGGACAAACACACACACCCATGCCCCAGGGAGGACTCAAACCTCTGACAGCGAACAACCGCGCGATCCGCAACTAGGCGCCTTAGACCGCTGGGCCTTGACTTTTTATTTGAAGCTAAAAAAATACCACGATTAATGTATAGTGCGTAAATACTGAGACAAATATTGAAAAACAAATTCTTAAAATTATTATGCACTACTAGCAACATAAAGTTCATAGATTGTCAGCTAAATAGTGCTTCCATGATGTACCTGATGTAATAAATGTCACTATTATGCGTCCCATATTTCTAGAACGTAACTCACAATGCAACAGTAGTATGACTACTTTAAGCCACGGTGGAGTGACCGAGCGATCTAAGACGCCTCGCTGCGGAGCGAGTGGTTGCTCGCGTCGGAGGTTCGAGTCCTCCCTTGGGCATAGGTGTGTGTCTGTCTGTGTGTTTGTGTGTATGTGTGTGTGTTGGTGTGTGTGTGTGTGTTGTCCTTAGGTTAGTTTACCTTAGTTTAAGTAGTTTGTAAGCTACGGACGGATGACCACGCAGTTTGGTCCGACAGATTTACAAACATTTCGACTACTTTAAATGGCAAAGGAGGAATACTGAAGTAAACAAACGCACATGTTAGGAGTAACTCAATGCAGCTAACTCTCTAAATAATGCAGCAGCACTTTGCAATTTATAATTTCTAAGACGAGCTACTAGCATATGTAACACTATGTAAACAAGCAGCTACAAATGAATTTGTGGTAAAATGTTGATCAGTTTGAGAGACAATGGGAAAAATAACGTATGTAGGTGATTAGCTACAATATGCATTAAAGCAGGCATGGCCAACATTTCCGCCCGGCGGGCGCGCCCGCCCGCCGCGACCGTACGTCGCTAGTGCCCCACTATATACGCCGCTGCGCACAGTGCGCGGGGCAGGGGCGCGGCAAAGGCCGCCCGTGGGCGCCGGTGTTTGGCCATGCCTGCATTAAAGGGTTAATAAACGACCCGTTCACACCAAAAAAATAATTATTATAAGATCATCAAACCTACTGAATATCAATTTTATTAAAATAAATCACTCTACATCGAGCATTTTTATTAAAACTTTATTTATTATTATAACAACAGGAATACTGATAATCAAAATTTCTTGGTGGTATAACAAATATATTTATTTACAGTACAAAACATTCCATCAAATGAGTTAAAATAAAATCAATTAATATTAGTTACAGTTTAAAATTAAGAATTATTTGAGCAAATTTTTCCTTTCTGTACACCAGCCGCAGAGGGATTCTGCCACAGATGTCACGGTATCTGACAGGGACGTTCTCTTCAAAAACCACTATTGAAGAAATTTATAGGGCCGGAATTGGAAGCGGTCTGCTGAGTAAAAAGCTATCGATGTGTACACAGTAGGAGAAATACTTTGTAAGCGTTATGTGGGATGAAAAAAAACATGGTCATTCAAATGCATATAGATGTATATAGATATAGAGCACATTTTACTCGGGTAAAAAGCTATCAATGTATACACAGTAGGAAAAAATACTGTGTAAGCATTATGTTGGATGATAAAAACATGGTCATTCGAATATAAACACAGTGTTCATTTCTAGGATCCGTACTCAGTCCTTAATAATGGAAGCCTTAAAAATTACTTTGTTATCCGTCTCACTTTCCCATCGTTAAGACCACAGCGGTTTAAAGTAGCAAATTCAAATTTAATTCACGTACTACTGTCGACGCATCTTTCATGACGTAAAGTCTTGGAAGCCTCTAAGTCTACGATCATCATCATTATGATCATCATATTTTAAGACATTATAAACGTCAACGTTCAGTCTGAAGCATAGTCCCCGTTCAATACCACTCCGCGATTCAATATTTCAGGCTAAAATTTATGTCTTGTCTGTTGTTAAGCCTATCAGTTTTTAACTGCTTGTCTGCAAAAGTTAGTCATTCAGAAAGAATATTTGTCTACATTCTCCTGAAATATGTAGTGTTAACTGATCGTTAACTGATCGGGATGCAAGGTTGAAAGGAATCTACATATATTCTGCCTTGGGCACATTTTTATTGAATTTTACTGGACATTATGCTTTAATCACATTTTATTGGAATTTACGCCGTAATTTCGCATTTTGTTAATCTATGTAATATTCTGACGTTGTTAATTTCAGTCATGTGCCAAAGAGTATGAGTGTGAGTGTTGCGCTACTAGTAGTACCGAGCAGGCAGGTTGTAGACACACTGAGTGAGAGGAGCTTGTGTGAAGCAGACGTATCTGCCAACAATCTGTGATTGCTAGCTTAGGCAGCCACACTGTACATTATATTTCTGTTTGATTATATTGGATGGAATAAAATTTGTTCTGTGGTGGAGATAATTATATCACTAGTTCAGAATGCGTCTTTGGAGAAAGGCATATTTTGTACATTTATTATTTGTCACTATAGTTTTGTATGATCATTGTTGTAGTAGGTGCTTGGCGTTTTCTTATTAATGAAGTTAGTTATCAAAAGTTCCAAGTTTTACTTGATCTGAACTCACTTACCAGTTCCCCATTTTTTTCATTATTTTGAATATTAAATTTTGAATTAGATCAATTTATTTTGTGTTAAGTGTAAATGCGTCTGGCAAACCAAGTCACTGACTTAAAAGTTGAGAAGAATAGCAGTGAAAATATAATTTTGATGATATCAGGTCGCAAAACTAAAAGTAGGTCACACGCTGGTAGCCAAAGTGAATTCATAGAGTTCGACTGCACTGATGAAACACATTGTTAGGTTAATAAGCTTTATAGTTACAAACTCACTTTTCTTGTTAAAAATGATATATTTGTATTCAGTTCTTTTCCTCTCTTTTTTTATCTAATCACATTTAAGAAATTACATAGGTACAATTGAGACATGTAGTGATAGTTGTGCAATGAACGTTATCAATTTCAGTGACTTTGATGATTAACTTAATTGGAGTAATTTGAGATATAAATTCACCTAAACTGATAAAAAATATTACAATAGCAAACAGATATTTATTTTTCTACGCTCTCGCAGTAATCAGACATACCTAACTATACAGGGTTTAATGTCAAATTTGGTTGAAAGCAGTGCAGTTATTTAGTCGGAGATGAGCAATGTTATCAAGCGAAGCTCGAGTTTTTCCCGTATTTCATTGTTTATGACGTCATACATCCTGAACTCTGTTTTGTCCGTCATCCTTACATCCATAGCAATCTTCGTTTTCGTTGGAACAATACTGAATTATGTGGTTTCCAGACGCATAGCGACGAATTTCCTGACGGTAAAGAATGTTTGTACCAAATTTGGTTGAAATATGTCTAATATATAAAGCAGTGTGTCCGTATGCTTGTACATGTTGCATATAAATCTACAGTTTTGTTCCAATCTTTATGAAATTTTGTACACGTAAGCTCCAATCCATGATGACGGTCGCCGTAAGTGTAAGAATCACATACGATATACAGTTCACGAGATATGACGCCATAAACAATGAGATGCGTGAAAAACTGCTGCATTTTGCGACATTGCTGCTCATTTTCTCCTAAACAATTTTACCGATTTCAACCAAATTTGGTACACACATTTCTTACCGAGAGGTAACAATTGCTGCATGGTTAAGAATCATATGCGGCCCATGGTTCAAAAGATATTACGTCAAAACCAATAGAAAACGCAAAAAACGCCATATAATGCGGCGAGACTTTCGAAATACACTGTATGAGAATGACAGTACTTAGCGACTTGCAACAAACTTTAAACATAATTTCAAACCTTTATTAAACTTTTTCTCGCGGACAACCATAGTAAAATGATGAAAGGAAAAACGTTTCTCGCTTACTACTTTTCCACAGTTTATGGAGTAAAACTACGGCTCTCGGTATGACGTTACAATTTTTAATTTCTACACTACACATTGTAGCCACAATAAATTTTACAGACAGTATACATTCATATAGGTGAGTGTACCTGCTAAATGGTATCATAGTACGACATGTAGTTTATGTGATATGAGCACATAAACAGTAACGTTCATGGAAAACCGCCTCATCACGCACCAAGTTTTAATTTATTACTTCATTACTCCTAATTGTATTCCCAAGAGATTTTACAGACATACAGTCCTTATACAAATGAAGATATACCTGAAAAATGAGAGGAATAATTAAATAAATACCCGGGTAACGACGGGTATTCAGTTAGTTAATTATAAAGATGTCGAACATTGTCACAAGATGCGGCATTTTTTCGTGAACTTCATCTCCTAAACAATGTTCCAAAGGTCGTTCTTACCTCCAGCAGCGATTGATGACTGATGGTAAGTAATATGTGTACGACCTTTGGTTGAATGTGTTCCGTCACAGAAGTCTTTGTAATACTTCCGCGTTGTGTCTTTCAAAATCTGAATATCTAGATAACGTGTCGGAAGGATGTAATAGTGAAGTTCCGTGCCCGAGTGCACATTCGCTGGGAGAAAATCGCACACCTTAGCCACATTACAGCTAGGCAGTAAAGACGACCTTCACGCTGCTATCACGGCCGCGTCTGTTTTATTCTGACGGCAGAAATAACCGCGGGCGCGATCCTCTATGGGGTACTCTGCGATTCTCTCTGAAACGCGTGGCCACACCACGACTCCCTCCACGCCGCCCTCCACTTTGCGCAATGATCGGACAACGCCCGCAGCTGCAAATAAACAGTTTCTACTCTGCCCTGCATGTGTCCGCATGTGAACGAGCCGTGCTTCATCTCGAGCCTAGAAACCACGGGTAAGACACACTCCATTCAAATCTTGGTACATCTATTTCACTTGGACTGCAGTCCGTCTCAATATTCCAGTGGACATCGTGGTGACTTGCCACGCAGGGGGCCCGAGTTTGATTCCCTGTCCGGTCGGGGATTTTCTATACTCGGGGACTGGGTGTTGTACTGCCCTTATCATCATTTCATTATCATCGAACCGCAAGTCGCCCAAGTGACGTCACCTAAGGATCTGCACCAGGTAGACAGGCAAAAAAATGCCACACGGAATCATCACATGAACTGGTCACCTGGGGGGGGGGGGACAAGCGAGCCCAATATAAGTCAGATATCTGGTATACGCATTTCAGAGAAATATCCGATTTACACACCTTGTCAACTTACGATCAGGCTACGTTATGCATACTAATGCAGTGCCTTCAATAAGGTTTCTACTGAAGTTGAAGCACTTGCAATGTACAGGGTGTGGGGCCACTGCGGATTAACCGCGTGTACTGGAGCGCCGTGCTGCGGTGCGCCCGGCCGTGCCCCGTCGGTGGTTCGATTCCTCCTTGTGGCATGGGTGTTTGTGTTTTCCGTAGTTTAGTTTACCTTAGGTTAAGTACATAGGTACTAATAATAGATTTAAAAACATTTCATTTTTTGAACAGGGTGAGACAGAAGGACGGACGTTTTTAGATCAACGAGTATTAACCCTTTCGCTACAGTGAACTTCTGCAGAAGTCGGGAGCGAATGTGCGCCACAGCCGGTGGAGCAGTCGAGTGCTGCCTGTGCCGCCCAGCCGGTGGATTGCTGTAGCAGTTGCGCCTTGCGTCATACTTCTCCGCTTAACTACGTTCGACTTCTGTAGAAGTTTGACTTATGCATCATCTAGCGGCTTTGTTGATAATCTGTAGTTAACTAGATGGCAGTTGCATTGTTTAAAACCTTAGTTTCGCTTGAGTTGTACTGCTCGTTTCCTTCCTTGTTTATACCTGACGTGTTGTTAACCTCAGTTTCTGCTATAAGTGATATGGCAGAGAAGAGATATACTGTGGAGGAAGCTCTTTCCCTAATACTGGGTAGTGACTTTGAGGATAAAAGTGAATCATCGTCCGAATCTGACGATGAACATAAAACGCCTATTGTAGCTGCTTCTACATCACGTACATGTGCTATTCTGCTGTTCCGTTGACATCCACAGAGTTGGATTTGTGCACAGAAGACGAGTCTACAGATAATGAGGTAGACGAAGAGGCAGCAGAGCCACTGAACAAGGAAAAAATAAAGTGAAAAAAATGACAACTTGAATCCAAAGAAACACGCGTTTGACGCAGCTACCTCTGGACTGAAAGGTATCGTAGAAAGTGACAGCATGCTAAGATTCTTTCAGTTGTTCTTTAAAATAGATTTCATAAACATTTTGTGTGAGGAAACTAACAGATACTTCTCCCAAATGGTGGCTGGTGGTCGCGTTCCAGAAAGGATTCAAAGAGCATGGAGTGACGTGAATGATATTTACATCTTTTTTGCCACTATGTTTATCATGTCAAGAGTAAAAAAAACTAAGCCTGTCTGAATATTGCTCTGAGAATCCAGTTATTCATACACCAATATTTTCTAAATTGCTTCCTAGAGACCGATTTCAACATATTTTGCGGTTTCATTTACTTCATTTAAAACTTCCGGGCTCATAAGCCGTCGTCGATTTATAAAACTTTCCCCTAACGTTTCATCTTCGGCTGCGGAAGACATCTTCAGCGGTAGAGTGGCAAACTGCGGTTTTTACATTTCACCAATAACGAAGAGCCTCACGACAGTGACAATTTGTATAATCTAAGGCCAGAAATTGACCACTTCAGAAAACAATATAAGGAAAATTTCTATCCTTATGAAAAATTATGCATAGATGAAAGTCTTTTTTTTATTCAAAGGCAGGCTAAAAATCAAAAGGTATATACCTGCTGAACGTAGCTTGTTTGGAGTAAATATATTCATTATTTGTGACGTTCAAACAAATTATATTTTAGATTTTATTGTCTCCTGTGGCTCACATACAGATATTGAGAACTTTGATCTCGGTATCTCAGGAAATGTTGTACCGACATTGGTAGAACCATATTTACAGAAGGGACACACACTGTACTGTGACAATTGGTACACAAGTCCTGCCCTGTTTTGTTGGTTGTATGACCGGGGAACAAATGCTTGTGGTACAGTCAGGCACACAAGAAAAGATATGCCTAACATTCCTGAGAAACTGAAGAAAGGAGAACTTACTTTCCGTTCTGCATCGGAATCTCTGTTGGCACTGAAATGGCGTGACAAAAAAGATGTATATATGCTTTCAACAGTCCACTCTGCAGAAATCGAAGATGGATCGTCAGACAGGCGCGAAGCAATTGAAACCTTCAGTAGTATTAGACTACAATAAATCAATGGGCTCTGTCGATAAAAGTGACATGGTAATAAAGACCGTGGAAAACATAATAAAATCCACTAAATGGTATCGCAAGATGTTCATTCACATCGTGGACACGTCGCTCTTCAACGCATACTGCCTGTATAAGAAATTTGTACGAAACATTAGCTATGCCAACTTTCAAGTGGGAGTCATACAGGAAATTCTGGAAAAATATAAAGTGGTAAAAAGAAGATCGAGCGGAGGAAAAAGATCAGAATGTTCGTCGAGACTGACAGCAAGGCCTCACCTACCTGATGAGTGGAGGAGCTACAGAACTTGCGTTGTCTGTAGAGCGCAGAAGAAGCCGAAGCAGACTAAAACGTGTTGCAGGGAATGTAATACGACACTTTTGAAATGTAACACTGTGAAATGATATTCTCGTAATGTAATGCTACTGAAATGTAATGTAAAGCAATTGTAAATAAATATTATTTAACAAGCGAAATATGAGTTTATAATAATAAAGTCCACACCCACCAGAGCTGAATCCAAAACTTGGATCTTTTAGAATTTACGAAAAAATTACGCGAATTATCTGAAAGAAGGAAGAAAACTGTTTCTATTCCAAATGAATTTTCCCTAATAGATATATAGTATAAAGTCCAATAATTGCGATAACGCTGAGAGTGTGAAAGCAGGACAGAGTAGCGCCGTGGGGAGTGCAGAAAATGCGCCGTACAGCGGGCACGGCCGGGCGCGACTGGCGCTCGTCCACAGCGCACGTCGCAACAATCACGGCGCCAGAGTGAAAGGGTTAAGGCTCGGGCGGTTGGAGTGGGGGAAGTGATGTAACATGATCGGTAACTCCTGCCGTTTTGTTTAGTCAAGGTCATGGCGCCGTGGACTGTGCAATATCGCGTGTTTAGTTAAGGTAGTTTTGTGCACAATAGTGAGTCTATCGTTGAAGTGCAGCGTGAGTTTCGTCGCTATTTCAATCTGGCTAGACATCGTAACACCATTTTACGTTGGATACAACTAATTTCTTATTAATACAGAGCAAATCAAGTGCTGAAAACATAGTGTATATCCTGAACAACACTTGTGAACCATTTTCATTGAATTGGAAGGATTCCGATAGCTAAGTAATTTTTTATTATTAACATTTTAGTAACTGCCAAACTTATCAAGATTACTGTTACGGTTAATTGTTTTATCGTCATAACATTAGGTCTGCTGCTGTAAGTCCTTTGATATGTTGGTGGTATGCCAACTCCAAACTTAGAATTCTTTTAACCGTGACGAAGGTGGAGAACCTGTGCTAGTAGGGGGGGGGGGGTGAGGGGTTGGAAGGAGGCTATATAGGAAAGCCGTGTGCGGAAGTTTTGCACAGGACTTCGCGCAAGCTACGGTCGGCAATGTCCTGCCAACTGGGGGACTTTGAAAGGCGTCAAATTCTCGTCTTACGAGTGGCTTTATGGTCCGCTCGGAGAATTCTCATATAAATATGACGTGCTGCGTTATTTGTGCAACGGTGCAGGTTGCACTGATCATCTAAACGTTTTCACACCTGCAGATGAGGTTCCGGAAGTCACCGCAGCAAAAAAAAAAAAAAAAAAAAAAAAAAAAAAAAAAAAAAAAAAAAAAAAAAGAAAGAAAAAAAAGTTCAAATGTTTGTAAAGCTTATGGGACTTAACTACGGGGTCATCAGTCCCTAAACTTACAAACTACTTATGAAATAGCTAACACTAAGGACGGCAGAAATATCCATGCCCGAGGGGGGATTCGAACCCCCGACCGTAGTGGCCGTGCAGACCGTGACTGAAGCGCCTCAGTCTCCTAGGCCACCGCGTCACCGCAGCAGTCTGAGATCATACAGCTACCACAGCACAGCTAAGAAAGCAGAAGTGTCAACACGAACTCGATTACTTGCAGTGTCACGCATACATGTAGCCCGTTCTCCACTGTGGCCACGGCAACGACTTGCACATCTCGACTGGAGCTGTCAAAGGATAACTTAAGAGATGGAATAGTAATGAATGCAGTGATTGTCACTTGCGCTTCCGACGTAGATACGCTGAGCGCTGTCTCGTTGAGTGCATTAGTCCGGGGCGCTATAACTCCACTGGCGTTCGGTAAGCTACAACTTTCGTTCACCGTTGGTGTTTGTGAAGGGAACTTTGCCCAGGGCTGGGTATGTATAGAATCTCTGGACTTGTCTGCCATCGAGCACGTGTCGGATGTGACAGCTGACATATGCCAATCGTCAACCCAAAACTTTTGCTGAACTACGTGAACAGGTCCTGCAGGCGTGACATATTATATACCTAGACGCCTCGACAGTATTCTTTATCTTTATGATCGAATGGACTGTACAGGGGTTCATAGGAATGAGGAATAGAGGTTTTTTTTTTTTTTTTTTTTTTTTTTTTTTTTTTTTTTTTTTTTTTTTTTTTTTTTTAAATTTTTATTCCATGAGTTATCTTGCTGTCCGGGATGCCACCAAGCCGTGCCGCGGGCCTGTGCTCAGAAAGTTCCACATGCTTGCTCTGGACACGTGTCTGTTGGATTGTCGCTTTCTTGGTGCCTTGCTTTTAAGTGCGAACCTGGGAGAATCGGTACAACCCAGACACCAATCACGAGCCAGACTGGTGGGGTAAGCTGTGCCAAGACCTGAACGATAGACCGCTTAGACCGCTTTCTTGCGCCTCGACAGATGCGCTAAGTTTTGAAGTCATTGGTAGTTACATATAGTTGCAAAACTTCAAAGTCGATATTCTCCATAATTTCTGAGTTGCGTCGAATGGGTTTGGCTGATTGTTAATATGTTCTGAACTTCAAAATCAAATGTTCAAATGTTTGTATAGCTTATGGGACCTAACTACGGGGTCATCAGTCCCTAAACTTACAAACTACTTATGAACTAGCTAACACTAAGGACGGCAGAAATATCCATGCCCGAGGGGGGATTCGAACCCCGACCGTAGTGGCCGTGCAGACTGTGACTGGCGCGCTGCAGTCCCCTCGGCTACCGCGGCCGGCGTTCTGAACATCACGTACCGTAAGTATGAAGAACTTCTAAAATCCGATACCCGTGTGGTCTTCTTGTCAGTGACACTGGTTTGAGACGACTGACGACAGTCGACGTCTCGCGTGTTTGGCACTCTTGAGTTGTGTGTATATGGCGGAGGTGACGCCGATGGCGCAGTGGAGTCTGTCTCGGCTGGGTGGAGCTAGTAGCGTTGCTAGCGCTGGCGGCGTTTCGTCTCCGCACCCATCCTCAGATGTCTCCCCCGCCGCCCTGGCCGGCGATGCGTCCGCGACTGCCCGCTCCTTTTCGCCGCCTCCCCCTCCCCTTGCCGGCGCACGTTTAATTAACGCGGCGCCAGGTGGCTGTCAGCCGTCGCACAATGGCCGCATTAAAACTCCATCCCGAGTGCGCCACGGCTGCCTCGCTGCAGACCCTCACACTCGGCGAATACAAACGGCGGCCGGCGCGAACCAATTTCACCCCCAGCACCGTGTCACCAGCCGGGCTTCCACACAGGAGAGGCGACAAGTGGAGCGGGGCTGGCGTCTTTACACTTTGCTTCTCGTTTTCTGTGACAACTCTCCAGTTAACCGTTAAACAGCCATCTGATTCAACTGCATTGCAGGAACAAATATGGTGCACCAGTATAGAGTGTGCTAATGAAAAGTGTCAAATGAATTACTAGAGAATGTGAGGATATAATATTTAATAATAAAATAACTACGGGAATTGTACTTAAACGAACAGGTGAAGTTTAATAGCAGACAGACAGTGGGTTAGCAGCAGCAGCGGTTACGAAAATCCGTTGTAAACAGTGGTGGCTGACTCTTGCAACAACACAGACTACATGTAGAGCGTGACTTTGTCATCTTACTAAAGTGTCTTACGCTAACGCAAGCAGGTCACCGGAGCGACCAGAACGTTCTAGTAGCAACTTTTCGACTATACATGGACCTCTATAAGCACAGGTCGGCAGAATCATCAGAAGACGGACAAGAGTTTGGACGAACCTACGTCAGCCGTCATCGGAGGGTCGTGTCTTCGACACCAGAACACCAGGGGCCGACAGGAGCTAGTCAGCTCCCATGCAACGCCGGACTTAGCGAAGTGGAGGATGTAAGCGTAGCAGCGTCGACAATGGCAACTTACCTGCGACACAGCCGGTGAGCGCTATCTTCATCTCCTGGGTGGGACACAGACCCCTGTCATCGGCCGACGGAGAACGCGAGTTCGCCGCCCGTAACCGTCACACGCCATCCCGGGCAGAGCGACACGGTCCTGCCTCCACAGGTCCCTGAGGCCTACTGTCTGCACAGCGCACGGCGAGCAGCACTGGGCCCCTTCCTCGCTGTCAGCCGACGCCGGCTTTCGCTGTTCCAGCATTTTCACTAAGCGCTTCCTGCAGTACGAGTCTCACACCACAACGGTGTCCAAAAGTAGGTCATTCATTCTCTCAACGTGAATGTTCTTTCGAGGCAGCCAGACCGTTCCGTTCAAGTACAGAGTTCAGTTATGTCACTTGTGTAACGGCAAGAATAAGTGGTTTCAAGTCTACGGAATTGCTGTAAAACGTATGTTCAATAAATGTCTAAACTTGGAGTCTTGTGTAATTCCGCATCTTTCTCCCTATGAGTCGAATGAGCTCATGTTCCACAAGAGAATGCCATCTTTGACAATTGAGGTGGATGGTATGCCACCTGAGGTATCAGTCTCATTTTAGTAAAACACGCTACACCAGGGAATACAACGTAGATTCTCATCCGAGACGGCAGGTGGCATCTCTGGGAAAGCAGATGCACCGACGATGAATTCTAAATATTCAAACATCTCAACCCCTTCGGGGCATCAAATTCAACAGTGACGTTGAAAATTTGTGCTGGACTATAATTCGAACTCAAATTTCCTGCTTCAAGACAGCGATTGCCTTAACCAATTCGGCTATATAGGCACGCTTCCCGTCCTCCCTATTTTATCCACATATAGCCCCTTACTTCCTCTTGTTCGCATCCTCCACTGTATTCCCGCAAGATAAATTGCCTGTAGGGGGCATACTTAGAATTGTTGGTATCATTAAGAATATGATTATATGCTCGTCACTTTAAAAAGATCTAACAACACTTTTTCTCACTTGTTCACACTGTTGCTTCTACAAACAGTGTCAACAAATGAGAAAAATGTGATGTCCGATTTCTTTAAAGTAACGAGTTACAGCATATAATTATACATCTAATTTACACGTACTTAACATTTAAAATAGGATGGTTGGAACTTAAACAGTGGTAAATATTTATTCACAACCAATACAAAAGCATTACATGTTTGCACCTGTTACTGTCCTTCAAATTAGTCACCAGCGTTGAGTACAACCCGATGCTAGCGTTGTGGAAAGCTTAGTATACCATTAGAAGCGCCTGTTATGTCGATGGTTCCAATGGAGCTGTCTACTGCCTGTTAAATCTCTGGAAAAGTTCTGAAACGAATGCCTTAAAGTTGTTCCTTCATCTTCGGAATCAAATCGAAGTTAAAATGACTTGTATCCTGGAACTATGGTGGATGAAACTACTTCCCAGCATAGGCGGATCCAAGGGGACAAAGAGTCGTCCCCCCCCCCCCCCCCAATCTGCTCCAATTTAATTTTTTTTATTTTTTTATTTTATAGAATGCAAAGCTAACGCGCTATCAATGCACTGAGTCTTCAAAACTGTGAGAATTTTTATTTAATTGGGCGTGGCGTAAAAAGGGGTGGCTGGGTTATTAGAGTCTTTCTGAGCCAGAGCACAGAGTAACATATACAGAGAAGCCTAGTACCGGTAAACCATACTAGAGGCGCTTCTGAGGGTAGCGTGGAGGGGAGGCTGAGGGGAGAGCTCGTGCCGCCTGCCCTGAGGCCACGGCTGTGTCCGGTGTGCCGGCGTTTGAGGGGAAGTGGTGGTGGGGACAGCCGCTACCTGCCACCTGCCCTGGCCAGTTTAAAGGGCTGCTTCTGACTGCAACGCCATCATGGGACATCTTACGGAACTGCTGGTAACCCTCCCTCCCTGCACCCCTGAGTGTAGGACCGGGGCCCTTACGGAGGTTTCCCGTCTGTATATATATTTGTCTGTGGCCAGAGTCACAGACAAATATATACAGACTGGAAACCTCCGGAAGGGCCCGGTCCTACGCTCAGGAGTGCAGGGAGGGAAAGTTTCCAGTAGTTCCATAAGATGTCCCATGATGGCGCTGAGGTCAGAAAAACTGGCCAGAGCAGGTGGCAGGTAGCGGCTGCCCCCACCACCACCTTCCCTCAAACGCCAGCAAGCCGGACACAGCCGTGGCCTCGTGGCAGGCGGCACGAGCTCTCCCCTCACCCTCCCCTCCACGCTACCCTCTGACGTGCGAGAGGCACCCTAAGCCAGGGAACGGCCTGACACCTGCTAGCATCTTACGGAACTACGAGGGGAGTGGAGGACAGTGGTTACTCTGTGCCAGTGTTTAGCTGATAAGACCGGAGGCCCGGGAAGGTCCGCGCCCTCCCACCCCCCGCCCTAGTCCACACTGCTCAGGAGGCCGTCCTGGATCCGCCCCTGCTACCCAGTCTCATCGACCGAACAGAGCAGCCATGGCTTGCCCAGTATGCGCCCGCGCAGTCTCATGCAAAATGATCGTCTGGTGTAGATCACTGTACATAACGCGACAACAATGTGCACTTCTTCTAGAGAGTCGCTAGAACGACCTGCCCGATGCAGGTTTGCCACAGATTGTCGACCTTAGTTGAAAGCTTTTACGGAACGCGCTACTCTCATGTACGGCAATGCCGATTCCCCGCATGCTTCTTGAAGACCTTGATGACACTGTCGTGCTGTATGACCTCATGAACATTCCGTCTTGATCCAACACCGTTGTTACTGTTTCTAAAACATAGGACACCGTTACATTAGACCGCTCGCTCAAAAGTGACAGTATTTTCTTCGATTGTTCGCACGCCAGTGATGTGGGACGGGCGAGTACATCATGCTCTGAGGTAAGGTAGATAAGCTATGTCAACAACGTGTGCTACCAGCAAGTGTTGCCCCTATTTACGTACCAACCCTCCCATGTAGGTGACATATATAAATTAGACATCAAGAACTATGTCACATGAGGTGCTATTTTCTTTTTTTTAATTAAAGGATCTCAAGATGACAAGATTGCCGAAACAGGTCATGTATAATAAAACAAATTATTCAACAAGCGATATTGGGATGGGTGCTATCGACAAAGGTTCGCAAATCGATTCCGTATTTCTTTATTTCCAGAAAGCTTTTGACACCGTACCTCACAAACGGCTTTTAATCAAATTGCGTAGTTATGGTATATCACCCCAAACTTGCGTTTGGATAGTGGGATTTCTTGTCAGAGAGGACACAGTTTGTAGTAATCGATAGTAAGGCATCGACTAAAACAGAGGTGATATCGGGCGTTCCACAGGGTAGTGTTATTGGTTCTCTGCTGTTCCTTATTTACATAAACGATTTAGGGGAAAATCTAAGTAACTCTCTTAGGTTGTTTGCAGATGACGCCAGCATTTACCGTCTAGTAAAATCATCTGAAGATCAAAACCAACTGCAGAACGATCTAAATAAGATATCAATATGGTGTAAAAATTGGCAATTGGCTCTAAATAATGAGAATTGTGAAGTCGTCCACATGAGTACGAAAAGAAATCCATTAAACTTTATTTACAAGATAAATCAATAAAAAAGTGAAGGCCGTAAACTCCACAAAATACCTAGGAATTACTATTACTTCAGACTTAAATTGGAAAGAACACGTAGATAATGTCGTGGGAAAGGCGAACCAGAGACTGCATTTTATTGGCAGAACCCTTAAAACATGAAACAGAACTACAAAAGAAACTGCATACACTACGCTTGTCCGTCCATTTTTGCAGTATTGCAACTCAGTGTGGGATCCTTATCAGGTGGGTTTGACGGAGGACATCGAAAGAGTCCAAAGAAGGGCAGCTCGTTTCGTATTGTCACGATACAGGGAAGACAGCGTTACGGAAATGGTACAGGATCTGGGATGGGAATCATTACAACAACGGCGCTTATCGCTGCGGCGTGGGGTACTTGCGAAACTCCAATCGCCAACATTCTCCTCCGAATGCGAAAATATATTGTTGACTCCCATTTGCATAGGTAGAAAAGATCATCAGAATAAAATACGAGAAATCAGAGCTCGAACAGAGAGATTCATGTGTTCTTTCTTCCCGCGCGCTATTCGATAATGGAATGGGAGATAAATAGTATAATTGTGGTTCGATGAACCCTCTGCCAGGCACTTAAATGTGTTTTGCAGAGTATCCCATGTAGATGTAGATACTTATTGTTACCAAATAATTGAAATCTACTCCTCGCTTGAAAAATGCCAAGAATATACAATATTCGAATCGTATCTGTTCTTTCGCACATAGCAGTGACATTTCTTCCCGAGCACCATATGAATGTACCCTTTCATACGTAAACCTGACAGCAATAAGGCAAAGTGTGTACCAAACATGGACAACACCAGAAAGATCACTCATGCTTCCTACAGCCAAGGGGAAATTTTGGATTTCCGAGTGGAAAGGTGATCCTTTCGAAGATTTGGCACACAAGTTGGACGTGCTGCGTCAGTTTTGCAACGGTGCTGGTTGCAATGGTAACGTGATAGAGGCTACCCCCCATCCGCCAAACTTTCTAAGAAGTGGCTCCACCCCCTTGTCCACCTCCTCTTTCTATAACACTCTAGGATCAATTACTACAACGCAGAGGGCCCGGGTTTGATTCCCGGGCAGAGGACTGGGTGTTGTTTTCCTCATCATCATTTTCATCATCGTCGACAAGCAAGTCACCGAAGTAGCGTCAACTAAAAAGATTTGCACTAGGCGGCCGAACAATCCCATGCGGGATCTCCCGGCCGAAAATGTCTTACGACCTTTTTTTTTCTCGTTTCTTTTTCATGCAAACGCAATGTATCAAATGTAGTACCTTACACAATGATTTTACACCTCCAGTAATATTTTGAAGTCCGCGTTTTTCTCACGTGAACATCTTCACGACATCCACGCATCACAAAGGTTCGTCGAGATCATTATAAGGGGACCAATGGACGATCGTACGGTTTGTGAGGCAAGATATGTCAACACAAACTGTTGCTAACCGGTTTATACAAGTGGGCCTATGGACAAGAACACCGACAGGCCGTCTTCACCTCTCGCCACAACATTGACATGCTCGACTTGACGGGTGTCGTCAGAGGATCACTTGGAGTATGGAATAGCGAGCAGACATCTTCAGCGATTTCAGCGATGAAAGCACATTCTGAACATTGTTTGCGCTTACCACGTACACTAAATATTTTTTTTTATCGATAAGAGTGAACGTTGTGAAATTATGGCGTAAATTGTTAACCCACTAATATAAATGTGAGGGGACTGAGGCGCTCCAGTCACGGTCTGCATGGCCCCTACGGTCGGGGGTTCGAATCCCCCCTCTGGCATGGATATTTGTGCCGTCCTTAGTGTTAGCTAGTTCATAAGCACTTCACAAAATTTTACTTTTTTATTTGAATGTTGATTAAAAATGTTTGTTTCTAAAGAAGGTGTTGTATTCCGTTTCATCCTTCAAAACCAATCTGATAGCACACTACTGAAAGATAACTTATCTATCATAATTAACCAACACGCGAGCGGAGCCACGGGTTTAAGCTAGTAGTCTTATATATTTATATTACAAGAAGTGCATCAAATGAAATATTTCAACATAAATCAGTTAACGTTATTTTTATCTTAAATTTATTTACAATAATAACAATAACATTAAATAATACAGATAATAATAATTTCGTGTGGCTCATTGGCATGGTGCAAGGCCGGCCGCGGTGGCCGAGGGGACTGAGGCGCTCCAGTCACGGTCTGCACGGCCACTACGGTCGGGGGTTCGAATCCCCCCTCGGGCATGGATATTTGTGCCGTCCTTTGTATTAAGTAGTTTGTAAGTTTAGGGACTGATGACCCCGTCGTTAAGTCCCATAAGCTCTACAAACATTTGAACATATAAATGTGAGTAAAAAGTGTCGACATCTATATAATTTCGCTGCAATTCACATTTAAGTGCATGGCAGAGAGTTCATCGTACCGCTTTCATATTTCTCTACAGTTCCAATCTTTAATAGCGCGAGGGAAAGAGGAATACCTGCATCTTTTCGTTTTCGATCTGATTTCTCGTATTTTATTATGTCTCCCTATTATTTGCAAAATATGTTCGCATTCGCAGGAGGAAATCTGTGAATGAAATTTCGCAAATAGATCACACCGCAACTAACTACACCTTTCTTTTAATGATGTCTACCTCAATTCGTGCATCTTTTCTGGTATGCTGGCTGAATTAATTTTGTTTCCAAGCAATTCTTTGCTTTTAAGGAGTCAAGATAATTTATGGGAAAAAGAGTGTAGCAGCAGTCCCCACGTTCCGTTCCCATTGTGGTTACAACTACTAGAACTCTTTCCTGTTTACTCATCTTCAACTTATGTCTAAATTTAAAAAGACAATTCAGAATAACTGATAGTTGCTTCGCCACCGACGACTGAATTACATTTCTTCTTGATGGGCTCCACTTCCTGTTCAATATTATGCTCATTTTGCCACTGCCTCTTCTATTATCACCTAGCAGTTCCTTTGCGTGCCATGCGATTTATAGATTTTCTGTCTTATTTCTACATGTGTTCTATTTAGGTAACATAATAATTTCTGAATTTTATATCTGATGTGTTCACCCGCGACAAAACTACAAAACTATTTCATCTGGTGTGCAAGATGAATGAGACAGGCGGAAATACTCTACGACTTATAGAAGAATAATATAGAAGAAAGCAGGAGCATACAGGTGTGAAAATTACAGACGTATCAATGTAATAAGCCATGGTTGCAAAATTACTTATAGCAGAATGGAAAAAAATGGTAGTTTGCGGTCTCGGGAAATGTCCGTTGAAATTTAGGAGAAATGAATGAACACGGGAGGCAATGCGCACTCTTCGGCTTATCTTTCT
This sequence comes from Locusta migratoria, assembly GCA_026315105.1. NCBI lineage: Eukaryota > Metazoa > Arthropoda > Insecta > Orthoptera > Acrididae > Locusta > Locusta migratoria. The sequence goes on along the minus strand of CM048747.1, from coordinate 224,973,702 downwards.
TCTAAGAAAAAGACTAGACTAAGTTTATAGTTTGCAGATTTGAAGAAAGGATTGACTGGAATACACTGTTCCAAATAGACTGAAACATAGGGGAAATAATGCTATATACAATATGAACAAAAGAGCAGTTATAAGAATAGAAGGGGACGTAATGGTTGGGAAGACAGGGTTCTGCCCTTTCCCTAATGCCCTAATGTTATTCAAGTGTACACTGAGCACTCTGTGAAGAAATAAAGAAAAATATTGTAAGAGGATTGAAGTTCAGATAAAAGAAATTAAAGTTTGTGGCTTGGCGATGACTTTATTTTCCTATCAGAGAGAACAAAGGACGTGAAAGAGCAATTGAATGGAATAGATAGAGTGTTTAATTCCATTGTGAACGGTCCCCGATACAGACTCGGGCAGTGGTAGTAAGGGACGGGGCCCGAGTAAGCCATTGTCAACGCATAAAAATTCGTAGCTGCCACTGCGCTACCTCCCCTTGTTAGTAACCAGAAAAAAAAATTTCAGGTAGTTAAAGGATTTTTGGACGAGCTAGAATCACTTCACAAAGACATTTCTTTTTACTGTGCCGCATGATGGTTAAGTTGCTAAAAATTATTGTAAATCTTGTTCGATTTTAGAAAAGAAATAGCTCTGTAGATTGATATTATGAGGGGGAGTTGAAAAATAAGTTTCCCCTGTCGACTGTGGTCAGAATTGCGTATGAAAGGAAAACAGAATGAGACATTAAAGGTAAGACATATCTTTATTTTTCCACATGATTTCCAAGTACATTGAGAGATTTGTCATACCGCTTTATTAGCTTCAAAAAGCCTTCCAGAAATAAATCAGGGGGTTACATTCGGAAGAAGCATTGCGTCCCAGAAAACGATGAATAGCACTTTAGCTGCAGACAGAGTGCTTTGAACTCCTTTCGGACAGGTGATGATGGATGTTCCCACTCCATGGATGCGCCCTTCGATTCAGGCGTGTAATGGTGGACCCACGTATCTTTCCCCGTCACAATCCGAAACAGAAAGTCATTGCCATAATCACGGTAGACCTCTACCCAGTGGTGTATCGGTGTGTTGCAGGTGCGCTTTGAAATGCCGTGTCGTTTTTCGCCCACAAACGTTCAACGTTTCTTCCGTCTGCTACGGCATGGAATTTTCCTGGACGGCGTTTTGAAGCTTATAAAGCGGTTTGACAAATCTCTGAATGTACCTGGAAATTATGTAGTCAAATAAAGGTATGTCTTATCTTAAATGTCTCATTCGATTTTTTCCCCTTTCGTACGAACTCTGCCCACAGTCGACTTGGGAAACTTATGTTCCAACTCCACCTCGCATTTTCAATCAACAAAAACTCTTTGCATTCGCCGCTACCTGTTGAGCGAAATACAGCTTTCGTCTGCTATCTCAGTATTTGTTCTTCGAGTGCTCTCAATATGCGGCTTCTGGACATGGCGAATTTATATGAGAGTTATGTTTTCTAATATTCTTTATGTTTAGGTATTTAATTATTCGTTACAGAAAGTGAGCTCAAAGGTCGCACAAAGGCAACTGCATAACAGATCATGCCTAGTATTGCCCTGTGGTGTACAAACCGATCATCGTATTGATGACGTCTTTACCTTTTATAGGCGTAGGATCGTTTAATGCAAAAAATCAATAAAATGTGGTTACTTACAACAACTGACACGGGCATCTACAATAATTAATAGTTTTTTTTTAATTTTCAATAGAACAATGTGAATTTAACATTTGCATATCAAACTTGATGAAAGCTCCGCAAGATGACAATGTTACTTTGGAAAGAAAATGAGAAAGTCAATAGCATGACAACATTAGGTCTAAAAATTTACGTAACCAGGGAACCAAATAGCTGAGATCATTGGTCCCTATAATTACACACTACTTGAAGTGACTTATGCTAAGGACAACACACACACACCAATGCCCGAGTTGGCCGCATAAACTGTGACACTGCGCCTCAAAATTAATGTTCAAATGTCTGTAGAACTTATGGGACTTAACTACGGGGTCATCAGTCCCTAAGCTTACAAACTACTTATGAACTACCTATGACTAAGGCCTGCACAAATATCCATGCCCGAGGGGGGATTCGAACCCCCGACCGTAGTGGCCGTGCAGACCGCGACTGGAGCGCCTCAGTCCCCTCGGCCACCGCGGCCGGCGCACTGCGCCTCACACCACGCGGCTATCCCCGTACGTGCTACTGCGGTCAACACTGACGACGAAGTAATTACTTAATACAATCAGAACAAATTCAGATTGTTTTCGTCAAGCTGTGTCTCTTGAGTGCTGCATAAAAGTTAAAGTTTTCAGCAACTATAAGAAAAGTACTGCTACCATATGCAAAGAAATTGTAAGATGTAAAACCTAATCAGATGCACACACATATTTTAAGTATCTAACTTCAGGTAAATCTTATGCACATGTAGAAGACAATATTATATGTATAAAAAGAGGTAAATAGAATGTTGGCCTGAAGAAGAAGAAAAATCTTATGAATTGAAAACTTTATTATTTTTAGCCCTCTAAAGCGTTGTACCATATAGATCGAAATATACACAAACGTGTGGAGTCACATGTGGGACCTACAGCAGATAAAGCCGGCAGAATAAGAAGGAAGCAACTTGTTCTTTGTAAGAGGAATAAATAGTTTTCGCCAGATGGTGTCCCCAGAAATTTTATCTCCGTTTCTGAGAACACAGACTGATAGAAAATTTCATTCTACAAATTTATCGAGCCTGAGTGCCCCACAGAACAATGAAATATTTTTTACTGTGTGTACGTCTATGATTAATACCACTAAGTACATAAATTTCATATTTTGGGGCACAACATCAGAGATCAAAATCACTTTATCATTATGTAACGAAGCAACAACTTACTGTATCTTGGATAGCCAGGAAAGAAGAAAGCGAAAGCGCATAGCGATAATAAAGGTAATAATAAGTAACAGAAACTTAAAAAAAGTGTTGCATCACCACGATTCTAGGGAATCGTGACCCTTTATATAAAAATGGATTACAGTTCACAGAAACAACATTTTAGTTCTCTTTACTGCTCATGAAAATAGAAATTGACAAGTTGTACGACAGTAAACTAGACACTCTCAATTTGTGTTCTAGATAGCAGCATACACCAGTACCCCTCATACTCGTTAACACGTCCTCCTGAACTGAAGCCTACCTGTATTCGTCGTGGCATACTGTCCACTAGAACATCAAGGGACTATCGGTCCAGATTGTCACATTCCTCAAAGGCGATTCAGTGTAGATCTCTATGGTTGGTAGATCGCTTCGTTTCAATGCTTCCCAGGCAGGTTCAGCAGGGTTCATATCTAGAGAACAAGGTATCCATTAATCTTGCGATGTTGTTATCATGCAGAATACGTTCTCGAGATGTGCATGATGAGTGGGAGAATTATCGTATATTGAGACGAATCCCTCATCTAAATACTGGCCATATGGTCGCACTGTAAGTCGGACGATTCCATGCCTGTATCGTATATTCTTTTGCTTGCCTTCTACGACCGCCCCTCATAATGCGACCCCAAATAAGCAAGGTGTCACTACTTTATTGCACTTCCTGGACGGTGTGTCTAACAAGGGAAGTACATGGGCTCGAACAAACATATCTGTATGAACATTTTGTTACAGGATATCTACGTACACCTCAATGTGCTGGTGGGTGTCGTTTTTAAGCAAAGCTCTGCAACCATGCTCTAGATAGCACTGTAGATGTAAATGTACACGCCATACGTAATGCAGATATCTGAACTATAACTTATGTAATAATCATCGTACATTTTCTCTAGCGAATTGTCATCATAAGCCGTGATGAAAGTTGCAACTTAAACATTCTTCCCCAAAGACTGTTGGTATTCACTGCCACTGCTTCCATCGCCTCTTCCCGCACTTACCGTAGCACTACCGCTTGCAATGAGTTGTTCGTCATTATCATCCCTATTATCATTATTATGAGTTTGTAACAACAGTATGTAACTTATGCTCATATTTCTGTACTATAACAGATACGAGAAAGCATGCAAATGATTCATCTTCTACACTAATACAATCTTCACGAAGAAAGGTTCTTCGTAACTTCATCTCAACTAATCTCGATACATTAGCAGTATTGATTAGCAATCGCCGCCCCATCTGACGCTTCACCACACAAATAACATCACAAAACGCAACTTCGGAGGCACACTGCACCGTCACTACTGGCGAACCGACGGCGTCATGGCACACGCAGAGTCCTCTAACGGACGACTGCAGAGTTTTGCAGATGTGGGTGTATCACTAGTCCATTAAGGGATCTTTACATTATGTCTCATACGATTTTGGCGTATATGTGTTTGTTCGAGCCCAAGTACTTTCCTTGTAAGACGCTCAGGCTGACGAGGCTGCCTCCAAACTGATCTGCGACGCCGGCCGCGGTGGCCGCGGGGACTGAGGCGCTACAGTCACGGTCTGCACGGTCACTACGGTCGGGGGTTCGAATCCCCCCTCGGGCATGGATATTTGTGCCGTCCTTAGTATAAGGTAGTTCGTAAGTAGTTTGTAAGTTTAGGGACTGATGACCCCGTAGTTAAGTCCCCTAAGCTTAACAAACATTTGAACATTTTGATCTGCGACGAATGTCTCGTGGAAGGCCGATGCAAGTCGCATCTGTGACTAGGACTTGATGCCAGTTCTGAAAAGTCTATTCAGCGTGTTGTTAGGCCCATCTATACCGCGCCCTGTGGTATTTAGGTGTCAAACTGGACCTCCCCATGGACGTCGGGAGATAAGTTGCATGCCACGCAGCCTTAAGTCGAACTCGACGTCCTGTGGCATTACGAAAATCATTATTTAGCGTGGTTGCGTTTCTCTCAGGGGCCTTACGAGCTGAAATTTGAATATAGAGGTAATCGAATTTTATGTTATCCTTCGGCCGGCGAGAACAAGGCAAGTTTCTGTACCTCCTCCACGACCGTACAACATCGCTTTGGTTCACTCCGAGACATCTGGAAACTCACCTTCATGAGGATCTCTGTTGTTACCAAACAACAATGCGGATACGATCAAACTTCGGAATCGGCCTTCTAGTCATGGGAGAACTACAGTCAGTACAAGCAATGTCCTTCGTGGTTTTATGAGTGAAACTAACCGCCGTTCTTATCCAGTCCATGACACTGATCATGCGTGGTACTCGTAGTTTACATTTTCATGCGATATACTCAATCTACGTTAGCGTCCAAGAGATCTTGGGACCAAGATAATGCAATTCTTTATGAGAGTATGTGGGGAGACGTTCAGCGAAGAGAAAAAAGACACCACTGTTAAACAAGGCAGAGACGTAATGTAGGCAAAAACTTGGAAAGCCAGGAAAGGAGGAAGAGAAAGATCTTAGCGGTGATTAAGGTAAGGATAAGTAATGTTGTGGCTATGGGGAGGATAAGGAGACAATGATTTTATTATTGCTACAGAAGTAATTAATATAAAGATTAATTAATAACAATATGTTGTTGTATTCCTGACATCTTTACCCAGCGCATCTTTCTTGCATAGTCTTTATTTCATTTGTGTGCTCAGTTAAAAGCATCGCCGTATTCCGCGATTACGGCTGCCTGGTGGTTTCCATTCATAGATTTTGTTTAGGCACTGACGATCTGACAATCTCAACATACGCCCGTATAATTTTATTTATTTCCTTTTAATTCTATCACTCATCTGCCATCGTTCTAGCTCTTACTTCATCACTATGGTTATCCTTTTCGATTCCAGATATTATGGCACCCATACGCAAATAATCCATTTCCAGAGCTAGTAGTCTTCTTTTAAGACCAGAGTTTAAGATCCATAGTTCTGATCGATAGGGTGCCGCTAATTCCACCATTATCTTACACACTCTTTTATTATTGCTGTTAGAGATGTTCTTATCCCACTAAAAAGATTCCATACATCATACTACTTTTCTACCTTGTTGTAATCTGTATTTGACTTGTGGGTGGCACAACCAATTTTTATCTATATGTGCACCGAGATATTTAAATTTTTCTATCTCATAACTGATTTGCCAATGATCATGATGTGAAAATGAACAAGAAAAAGAATAAAAAGTATGAGAAGGAGAAAGGGAAGGTGTTATTCTTTTAAAGATAATAGTAGAGAGTTTACATGTGGTAAAATAATCATGATATGGAAGAATCGTAGTATATATAGAAAGAGGTATCCACCACCAGAAGGAGAACAAGCAAAGTGAAGAAAAGGGTTGATGGTATGTACTGACCAAACAGATTCCTCTGTCGTTCGTGACTTTCACTCTTGAGCGACCTCGTCTGACAGCACAATCGAGAAGTAATTCTGGAATCCCGAGCACGCGTGTAACGAGGAGAACTTTCTATATGTGGCGACCGCGTCGCACGCGACTAGCTGCTCATATAAGCCGTATGAGAGATGATATACGGCGGTGATGGCGACGTAGCGTATTGGAGAGTGTGGTACAGCGCGGGCCCACACACAGCTGTCGACAGCAGCCGAACGTCTGAAACTCGCCGTGATCAGACTGCAAACACGCTGGCCTCTGCTTGAGAGCGGAGGCGATGTCCTGGAAATTCCTTCCACAGAGCCCAGTTATCCCTGGTTTACAATTACGTATCTCTCTTACTGTCTTGGACTGGACTATTCAAAATGCCATGAGGTAACGACATGAATAGATAATGATGGAAGTAGTAAGAAATCATTTTTGTTTTCTTAATTGCTCGTGAAAATAGAAATTGAGGAATTGTGCGACAGTAACATAATGTTCAGAATTTGTGGTACAGATTACAAAGTACACCATTACCAGGTAACACGTCCTATAGCACTGAAGCATGCCGTTATAGCCGCAGCGGAATAGCCGTGTACAGTTAGGCGCCGTGCAGATTCGAGTCCTCCCTCTGGGTGTGTGTGTGTGTGTGTGTGTGTGTGTGTGTGTGTGTGTGTGTGTGTTTTGTCCTTAGGTTAGTTTAACTTAGTTTAAGTAGTTTGTAAGCCTGGGGACTAATAACCAAGCAGTTAACTCACATAGATTTACAAACATTTGAACATGTCTTTATTCGTTGTGACATTCCCACTCCACAGCGGCAATGTGACATATCTCTCAGATAAGTTTGTGGCCCGTCTTGTCCAAAAACAGGACTTTTCAATATAAGACAGATATGTTCTACAGGGTTCAGGTCTAGAAAACATGCCAATGAGAGATATTCGTAATTAAAAAACTGAGAAGTGCCTCTGTGGGTAACATTGCTGGAAAGATTTTACCGACCGTTGCGTTATATTCTAATATTATGAAGTCGATGTTGGTTACATTTATTAAAGTAAACAACCGTCTGTCAATAATAGTAATAATTACTATTCAAATTTCCATAATTGGTTTAATGAACGAGCATTGATAGAAAGATTTTGGTTGTCATACATTATATTCTTAACATTTTTGGTAGTATAATAGTCTTATACATTCATATTACAAGAAGTGCATCAAATGAAATATTTAAACATAAATCAGTTATCGTTATTTCTATCTTAAACTGAGTTAGAATAATAAGAATAACATGAAACTATACAGATAATAATAATTTCGTGTGGCTCATTGGCATGGTGCAAGTCTTGGACGCCAGTTCGGCGACTTGCGTGTCCCTAGTGTACCCCAGTTATCCAACCGGGCAAAGGGGACCTACAGCTTAACGTGGAATCCAAACCACGTGTCGTCTCTGGCGACTCCTCACATCGCTGAGAGGTGAAGGATGGGTTAAAACGCAGACTTAGAAAATCCTAGGTCCGACCGGGTTTCAAACCCACTACGTTTAGGTTTCCGGTCGAACTCTTTACCCCGAGACGACGAGGACCGACAACAATACACCGAAAATAAGACTTACAGAAATTATCAGAAATACATAACTTATAAATGTAAAATATTCAATAATTTATCAAGAAATAATAATATCGTTCATGAAATTATATAATAGTGCAACACTTATCATCACAATAATAATAAAAATTTATCTAATTTATTGCATTATTAGCAATATTACAACTATTAGTATAAATTCAGGACCCATTCGTAAAATAAAATAATTGAAGTGATGAATACACGTTTACTATTCGAAAACCCAATAATCAAAATAATTAACAATTCATTAATTATCGAAATATCCACGGGTGTACTGCCGGTCTATAGTGCCCGTTGGACACTATGGACCGGCAGTACACTCGTGGATATTTTGATTGTCAAATACCGGGAGAAACTCAAGCACCAGTTCATTAACTGATTTACCAGAACCAATATATATTTCACTTACAATGAAATCTTGGATCACTATTACCATTATATTTAATAATTCAAATCCTAACACGATTATTCTTAAGTGTACATTACACATCAAATAGTGAAATAGCTTTTAGAAGAGTAATTCACATTTGTCGAGTTGTAAAGAATGGTGGAATAATGGGAACATTCCATGTAAATGGGCCTATGGTTGTGCCATATAATGCCATCCCAAAACACCAGGGAACCACCACCTTGCTGCACTCGATGGACAGTGAGACGAAGACTTTCAGATTGTTCACGCTGCTTCCAAAATCGTCATTTTATCTATTCCTTTTTTATGTAAATTCAGCACTTGTGAGGCAATTGAGCAGTATCTGGACGGGGAAGTAGTGGTTGCGGTCGCGCATACTACCACATTGACAACGTGACCTTCCCTACAGTGCCGGATGACTCCCTTGGGCTGAGGATGACTACGGAGGCTCGTCGGTACCGTATTTTGGTATAGAATTGAATGTGTGGTTGACGCCCATTTTAGACAAGAAGCGAACGTAAGCTTTTTAAAATGTAGTAATATAGGAAGTAGTTCACTAGATACTATTCAATATTGCTTGTCGGTGTGGAATCGGTATCAGACACAAGTGTCAGACGAGATCGAAATAAGAAAAAAATGTTTGTGTAGCTTATGGGACTTAACTAAGGGGTCATCAGTCCCTAAACTTACCAACTACTTATGAACTACTTACGAACTAGGACGGCACAAATATCCATGCCCGAGGGGGGATTCGAACCCCCGACCGCAGTGGCCGTGCAGACCGTGACTGGAGCGCCTCAGTCCCCTCGGCCACCGCGGCCGGCTCGAAATAAGAGCACCAGACTTCCATACAGATTATTTTAGTAACGGCGAAAGCATGTATTACTTATGGCATACAATTATTACAAATTTAAAGCTAACCACAGTTAGTGACAACTTTTTATTACTGACGTTATTGTGTCAAACGTTGTGTAATATTAAAGGAAAGCTGAACCCTCTTAGCACTTTATTTTGGTTGTATTCTTTTAGTCAATATTCCCAAGCTTCATACTTTTTTGGGTTGTGGTACATGAGCAGCAGTATTTGAAAGTAATTGTGAGGACAATACAATAGTCTTTTAGGAATTGAGCGTCGAGTCTCTTCTTCACTTACAGGAATTTGCTTCACCGTGAAGCAACAAAGGAGTATTTGTCAAGGTTGCGGCTACTTTTCCCAGAACAGTGCATAAATGCGATCGTAAAGTAGAAAATTGCATAGAATACGGAACGGAAACAACAAAATGTGCGTAAGTCTACACAACAATGCTTTCTTCGTTTTTTTTTGTCAACTTAGCGAATTTGTTGTCATATTCCGACAACTGGTTTTTGCACTCGATATGGGGAATGTACACATGATGTTGTTGAATATTTAAATGGATCGCAGGTGTCGGACGGCAGGACAGTTATCACACGGAACAGCAATTTATCTGAGATCGAAGATAACAAATATGTACCTTCCTCTATTTACCGAACTAAAATCCCTCTTCTCGATCGAACAGATAGTCTGGTAACTGCAATCTTACAGTTTCCTTGAGCAATTATTTCCAATAGGATAGGGTTGTGTGCATTAGTGCTCAGTAGTTTGAAACTTAGCCCTGTCATTTTTTACACTTCACCTACAGTCATTTCCAATGAAACACGATCACTTCCTGGTATCTTTCATTCCCTCAAATTCCGTATAGCTTTTTGTGCTTTATTTACTTTTCAGCATCAACAATTTGTGTTCATAGCCCGACTTTAACTGCATCGAATTTTAAATAATTTAATCAATCATTGAACAGCATTCTTGTTACAAGCGAAATATAAAGCTTCCTGGCGGATTAAAATTGTGTGCCGGAACCGGGACTCGAACCTGGGACCTTTTCCTTTCCCGGGCAAGCGCTCTACCGACTGAACTGAAGATGCTGCCTCACAACTTCACTTCCGCCAGTACCTCGTCTCCTACTTTCCAAACTTCGCAGAAGCTCTCCTGTGAACCTTGCAAGACTAGCATTCCTGGAAGAAAGGATGTGGTGGAGACATGGCTTAGCCACAGCCTAAGGGATGTTTCCAGAATGAAACTTTCACTCCGCAGCCGAGTGTGAGCTGATATGAAACATCCTGGCAGATTAAAATTATGTGCCGGAACCGGGACTCGAACCTGGGACCTTTGCCTTTCGTTTGCCCGGTTCGGGCACACAATTTTAATCTACCAGAAACTTTTATATCAGCGCACACTCAGCTGCAGAGTGAAAGTTTCATTCAAGCGAAATATATTTCAGCATGTGCATATGAACCCGAACTGATGACAAGTACATTTAGTGATAAGAAAAATGCAGCTATCGAGACTAAAGGCTTATTTTCGAACGGTAATGCTTATACTTTGTAAGAAATAGAATATATTTTATTATATACTACTGAATACCACTGGGTTTTTACGCCCTCGCTGTCACGGGGAACTAGTGATCGTCGCGGGGGAGTGGCCGAGTGCATTGAGGCGCTATGCTCCGCCGCGAGAGGCCGTTCCCCGTCGCGGTTTCGAATCCCCCCACAGTCATGGATGTTTGTGTTGTCTTTAGTATAAGGTAGTTTATAAGTAGTATGTAAGCTTAGGGACTAATGACACCGCAGTTACGTCCCATGAGATTAAAAACATTTAAACATTTTTGAACTAGTGATCAACAAATAAAATGACTCATTTCTATGACGCATCATAGTCACTCGGATTCCCTTTGTCAAACATTGGAAAAGCAACAGTGCATACAAACAGTAGCAAGCAGATATGTTTCCTGGAGACGCGAGACGGATGTACAATACCTACAATCGTGAAATAGAATGACAGGATGTTTGGTATTTATATTACGGTCGCACACATTTCGTCTCGTCCTCGTTTCCTTTCTTCTTTATTATTTGCAGAGAGGACGCCCGGAACGCCACTTTTTCAGTATATACTGTGGAAGAGTGATAAATTACAGCACTATTCGGAACGGGTCGATGGATACAGATAACGGATAAAGATGGAAGCACGGCCACAGGTTGACAAGGGCAGCGCTCGTAAAACGCTACGCACATAAAATGCTGCGCAAAAGCTTTCCAAATCTGCGGAAATGAAACACAACGTTGGCGTGACTTATGAGTGTGTTCCACTTCACAGGACAATCTCGTTTCCACATCGAGTGAGTAGTCTAACAACTGAAAACTGAAATTCAGTATTACAGTGCAGCGTTTCATTGCAAGGGCTTTACTTGTCTAGAGACCATTCATACGGTTTTCGACACCCTGCGCAGGAACTTATAGCGGCTTAATACGTCCATTAACTTACTCAGATTTGGGAAACTACAGGTTCTTACTATTTTCCAGATACCAATCAACATCTGGCTACACTCCTTTAATTACAAAATATGATCAAGGATGATTTAAAGAATGAAGAGTGTGCATTTGTAGAGATATTAACGAACATTAATAATCAAAACTTCTTACAGAATAATGAAACATACTACATCTCATGAAGGCTATTTTTTGTTTGTCTGTGTAACTGCAATCAGACGCGATGCTTTTCACTTTTACGCGTTTCGAGTGTTATTAAACATGAAACGTCTTCATTGGATGAAATTTCAATTTTTGCTTCACGCCATGAAATGCCAATGTGTTGTACATTTCGTGGCAATTTTTTCTTATTGCACCAATGTTGTACGTTCTACCTTGCACTTCTACTTTTAACACTTCTTAAAGACCAGTGCAGCACTATTAGAGGTATTTATATACTTTAGCATGTAACACCATGCCATAAAATGTGCAACACGCTGCCATTCATGATGTGAGGCAAACATCAATCGCTGAAGATGTTTTATATTCAATAAAACGACAAAAGTGTCCTACGTTTTTGTAGTTGAACCATAATTTTCTTTCCTTAATTGTAGTTTAATAGACGGCAAAAAATTCCCTTCTTAATTTATAGCATCTACAGATATCATGGCCATATAAATGAAGGCTTTTTAGTTCAAAATGTTAAAATGTTTGTTAAGCTTATGGGACTTAACTACGGGGTCATCAGTCCCTAAACTTATGAACTAGCTAACACTAAGGACGGCACAAATATCCATGCCCGAGGGGGGATTCGAACCCCCGACCGTAGTGGCCGTGCAGACCGTGACTGGAGCGCCTGAGTCCCCTCGGCCACCGCGACCGGCCGACTATTTAGTACAATTTAGTTTTAAAAAACCTATACCGAAAATGCGTGACGGGAAATACATGAAATCATTTTCATTTTGCCGAGATCAACACGTAACTCTTCATGAATGGGCATGAAGACAGATTGACCACGTTGCTTCCAAAACCGTCTACGATTGTCTTCTTTGGATGTAGATGCTAATTTCATCTGTGAATAAAAACTTATGTAAATTCTGACGAGTCTGTTCAGCATACTGTTGGGCGCTGCATGGTGTCTAGGTGTAAAAACTGCATCTCGCCAGGAACGTCAGGCTTAAATTGCGTGTCATGCAGTCTATTAAGAACAAATTCAATCGAAAATTTTTAATCAGCATGGTGCCGTTCCTCTCACTGTTTCACCGAGCAGAAATACGGAAGCAGCGGTCCTCCAGTTGCTACTTGAGGGGCCAGAGCGAGGCAAGTATCTCCTTCGCGTTCTAACAACATGACTTTGCATCACTCCGAGACGTCTGGTAACTTGATGAGTGTCTCCACTGACACACAAGAATAATGTAGATATGATCGAATGTGATCCCCTGACCATGGAAGAACTACAGTGAACTCGCGGTATACTTCCTTCCTAGCGTGATAAGCGGAAATGTTAGGCCGTCTTGCATGCCCAGTCACATTGTCACTGCTCATGTTCGGCTGTTGATATCTTCGTACGGGTTGAGAGACATCTATCCACAATCTAGGGAACTGTCTTATTTGTGTAGCGTGGTTGTAAAGTTTTAAAAGCATGTCTTACATTAGTAGATGACTTAAAAATTAAATGATGGTCAATCTAAGAGTAAACATCATTAACTTCTCCAGACATTTTCATGTAAGTTATAGAAGGAAATTGTATTGTACTAGATATTCTTCTCAAGCAGATTGTCCGTATGTTCCTGTGTTTGTTTGTGTATACGTATTGCATACAAATTTAGAGTTTTGTTTTAATCTTTTTCAAATTTTGTACACATAAGCTTCAATCCATGATGACGGTCACCGTAAATGTAAGAATTAATTACAACACATAGTTCACGAGATATGACGTTATAGATGATAACATGCGCGTAAAACTCCTGCATTAAGCAACAATGCTGTTCATTTTCTCCTAAACCACTGGACCGATTTCAACCAAATTTGGTATACATATTCCTTACGTGAGATAACAATTTCACTAAAAGTACAAACCATGGTTCAGGAGATACAACGCCATAAACGATAGTAATTGCAAGAAACTGCCACATAATGTGACGAGACTTTCTGAGAGCATTTTTCTGGAGTGTAGCATTGTATGGCAGTGAAACGTAGGCGATCAGGAGTTCAGTCAAAAATATGATAGAAGCGTTTGAAATGTGGTGTTACAGACGAATGATGAAAATTAGATGGGTAGATGACGTAACTAATGAAGAGGTGCTTAACCGAATTGGGGAGAAAAGGAGTTTCTGGCATATCCTAATACAAGGGATAGATTGGTGGGACACTTTTTGAGACATCAAAGAATCGTCAACTTCGCATTAGAGAGAAGTGTGTGGGGTAAAAATCATAGAGGGAGACCGAGGGACGAAAACAGTAAGCAGATTCAAAAGGATGTAGGTTGCCGAACTTATTCTCCGATAAAGAGACTTGCATAAGACAGGGTAGCCGTGGAGAGCTGCATCAAGCCAGTCTGAGGACTGAAGACCACAACAACAACATTAGAAAAAAGAAATGGACAGAGAGAGAAGGGATAGGAGAAGTACAAACTTAAGACTTGAACAAATAACTACCCGGGCAACGTCCAGTTTTAAGGTAGTGGTTTTTTTTTAATAATATTAGCTATTTTATACGTAATCGGTACTGAAATTTTGATAACCATATTTACAGATGCGGCTCCGTAGCACAGTGGTAGAGTTCAAATGTTCAAATGTCTGTAAATCTATAGGACCAAACTGCGTGTTCATCAGTCCGTAGCTTACAAACTACTTAAACCTAGGTAAACTAACCTACGGACAAACGCACACACCCATGCCCTAGGGAGGACTCGAACCTCCACTGCGAGCAACCGCGCGCTCCGCAGCGAGGTGCTTTAGACCGCTCGGCTACTCCGCCGCGGCGCAGTGTTAGAATGCCAGACTACAGATCCAAAGATCGCGGGTTCGATCGCCGCCTGGTTCTAGGACTTTTATCTTTCACTTTCAACTTCTTTCACCTCTGGCAGTGTTGTTGACGTGAAAAATACCGAGTAGCACCATAGTTCGGAACCCACGTTAAACGGTAGGTCCACCTGTAACTGGCTGGGTAAGTCATTTGGAAGGTTGGAGGAAGGGAACGGCATACCACCTCCAAACAGGAACATGCCTAATTACTTGACTAAATTAAACTTACGCTAAGGACAACACAAACTCCCATGCCCGAGGGAGGATTCGAACCTCCGACCGTAGCGGCCGTGCAGACTACGACTGGCGCACCGCAGACCGCTCGGCCACTTCAGCCGGCGTAGTATGTTCATTTAGCGTTCTTGGACCATATTGGTTTATGAAGGACCAGTGAAAGGAATAGTTTGTAAGTTTAGGTACTGATGAATAATGAAGGTTTGTACAATTGCTTTACAAACATTTGAATATTTTTGAAATCGTGTTCTGTGACATGTATTTTCGAAATGTCATGATGTTAACGAAATAAAAAAGGACTTCTTGTTGAATACTTTGTATAAAAGAAATGCTACAACAATTGTTAATAAATGGGGACGACACTATAGGTGAAGGCCACGATCTAGACAAACTGAAATATGATGCTTATCTATTCAATAAAATTGAATGTTCTGATGAGGTCAATTTTAAGTGAAGCACAAAAGGTTAACAGACATAACTCTTTTTGTTACAACAGCAACTAAATCAACGTCTGTGTTGGGGTGCGGCTCGATAGCACAGTGGTAGAGTGCCAGACTATAAATCCAAGGTTCGCGGGTTCGATCCCCTCGAGGTCCTGGGATTTGTACCTGTCACTTTCCAATTCTTTCACCTCTGGCAGTGTTGACGATGTGGAAAATATCGAGTAGCACCGTGGTTTGCAACCCATGTTAAACTGTAGGTCCACCTATAACTGGTTGGGTAAGTCAGTTCAAACGTCGGAGGAAGGCAACGGCATACCACCTCCAAACAGGACCATGCCTAGTAAAGCACTGTGGTGTTCAAATCAATCTTCGGATTGTTGACTGCTTTACCTTATTTACAAATATGGTGCTTGTTCTTTCAGACATGGAAAGTTATCATATTTCGCCATTTTCACACTCTGATAGATCTACTTACTATGGACATAGAAAACGATAATTACGTGTTCGAATCTATCCAGCTCGTAAAATTTCCAGGAAACGACGGCTGTCAGGATATAAATAATTGTCATCCTGTTGAGTAGAGGAACACTGGGTGATACATTTTCGCGGCTCGTATAGCTGTCAGATATGGCTCCACCAGCGGTCTCAGTTAGAATACCGCAACAACGCCCCACAAAGAAATGAGTCAAATGGGAAAGATGAATGGGCAGCGGAGGCAGTGGGCTCAGAATAGCCAGCGCAGCGGCTGGCCGTGGGACAGACCCACGCGCCGTGGCGACCAAAGCGACCGCCGGCGCTCGTTAGCCGCACAATCGCCGCACAATTCACGCACGCGCCGTCTAATTACCTGTTATAATCACCAGCTGTGATTCAGACACGGATCTTCAGCCAAAAGTTGCCGAACGATTTCCGAACGTATCAGTCTCGTTAATGAATGCCTGCGAGAATGTTTCACGTTCTGCCTCGTTTTGACGATGAAGAATTGCTGCTGTTTTGAGTGTCCGACTGGATTAGTCAGGGTAATTTAATTTTTATGTAAGGAACTCATTGTTCGTTGGGGAGATCTGGAATTGTTTAATAACAGGTTTGCAGCCAAGATCGCTTCCTTCATTTAATTACATTACCAGTTTCGGCGTGCTTGACGCCATCTTCATGCCTAAACACAAAGCTTGTTAGAACGAGATGCTGGAAAGGTAACTTTAGTGAAGCAGTCGCGGCGAGAGGTCTTAATGAAGGAGACTGGAACGACCCTAATCGATGGAAATCGCCATGCGAAAGGCGGCGGCAGCCGAATAAGCCTCGTTGATATATAAACCCCAGTGGATAGGGAGATGCCATTAGTTGCCACAATCTTACAGAAATTTTAATCAGCACTTAAATAACAGCATTCATAGGAAGCACATTACTGTAAGAAATCTCAAATGGTGAAAGGCATTTCTGTGCACCTAAAAATTAAATAACAGGTTTGCAGCCAAGATCGCTTTCTTCATTTAATTACATTACTGGTTTCGGCGTGCTAGACGCCATCTTCAGACCTAATGCACAAAGTTTTTTTACAAAATGAACTGCATACATAATAGCAAAAACAACTTATCTATCTACAAATATACGGTTACATACCTGTAGTAATCTTACATGAATTCACTGCTATTACAACTATTTTTTACATAGTAAAACTATGTACATCCACACTGATGTGTCATACACATAAATTTTATAAGTCAAAAATAAAACGTCTGAACACCTCTTTCTTATGGTCTTAACCAGAGGCACTTCAGAATCCATGTTCAGTACTGACTGAAGCCAAGTTCACTGCTAACTGTTAGGCGGGAATCCATAGACAAAGATGTTACATGTACAGTAGACAGTAGAATATATTACATATCGGTCTTTGCCCTTAATACATGAAGTATTATTTTTCATACATTGAATGTATGTATATGTCCTTAATACATGAAGTACTATTTTTCATACATTGAATGTATGTATATATACAATTTCTATGAAGTACTATGCTAAGTACCATAGAGTATGAGGTGCTATGTCAGGTACCAAACACAGACGTAAGTACTATGTCAAGTGATCTACAAGAAATTTAAATACTTTTTTTAAAATATATGAAAGCCTTAAAAACAGTATACCCTGGAAAATAGTTTCAATGTGAAATGAAACACACTGGATATAATATGTTAACCACATTCTACCCTTTGTGTGGCAGACAATGACTAAATAAGATTATATGTATAAATTATTGGTAAGTGGGTGTATAAGGCTATTGCTCCAACTGCTCAGGTTCAATTCACCATCATTTTAATATACCTTTATATCACCAGTCCTTTGCAACCTATGCTGTTTGCCTTTATGACACGAACCTACACATTAGTATATCTTTTGGCATGTATATGTTTCCATATAAGGCAATTTAAAAATTATGATACTACTTTCAAACTTCTACATATGCTTTAGATAAAATAGAGAACATCTCAATAATAAATGGATATTGATATGTAATATCCATTATAACGAACTAGACACAGCAAGCCTGCTATCAGTTCTCGTAGAATGATTGGTAACACAATCTTGAATTTTTGGATAGATGAGTATGCCCAGTATTTTTTATAAATATAACATAATGTCTGTAAAATGTTTCTAAAGCCTTTGAGGTATATATATAAGCAAAGTATCCTACAAAGTGCAATACTTTGTGTCATCTATGTCGCATGTATAAGAAGTAGGGCATGGTCTGTTAGCTTCTTGGGCCAAGTATAGACACCACACTAAATGCTTATGTGCCATATATTATATATTATTGACATCAAAAGTATAATACATAAGACATACCACACACACACACACACACACACACACACACACACACACACACACACACACACAACACACACACACACACACACACACACACACACACACACACACACACACACACATATATATATATATATATATATATATATATATGTCTTATGTATTATACTTTTGATGTCAATAATATATAATATATGGCACATAAGCATTTATTGTGGTGTCTATACTTGGCCCAAGAAGCTAACAGACCATGCCCTACTTCTTATACATGCGACATAGATGACACAAAGTATTGCACTTTGTAGGGTACTTTGCTTCATATAGAATCCATCTGGAATAGTAGCCTATACACCCAGTTACCAATAATTCATACATATAATCTTTTTTTATCATTGTCTGCCACACAAGGGGTAGAATGTAGTTAACACATTATATCCAGTCTGTTTCATTTCACATGGAAACTAATTTCCAGGGTATACTGGTTTATATGTAATCTAATTTTAAGGCTTCTAAACATTTTTAAAAAAATATTTACATTTCTTGTAGATCACTTCACGTAGTAATTACTTCTATGTTTGTTACCTGACACAGTACCTCATAGTACTTCATACAAATTGTATATATATATGACATTCAAAGTATGAAAAATAGTGATATAAATTTTATGTGAATGACACATCAGTGTGGATTTACACTGTTTTACTAAGTAAAATATTGTTGTAATAGCAGTGAATTCATGTAAGATTACTGCAGATATGTAACCGTATATTTGTAGATAGATAAGTTGTTTTGCTATTATGTATGCAGTTCATTTTGTAGAAAAACTTTGTGTTAGGTCTGAAGATGGCGTCTAGCACGCCGAAACCGGCAATGTAATTAAATGAAGAAAGCGATCTTTGCTGCAAACCTATTATTTAATTTTTAGGTGCACAGAAATGCCTTTCACCATTTGAGATTTCTTTACGGTAATGTGCTTCCTATGTATGCGGTTCTTAAAGTGCTGAATACAATTTCTGTAAGAATATGGCAACTAATGACATGTCCGTATCCACTGGGGCTTATACATTAGTGAGGTTTTTACGGCTGCCGCCGCCTCTCGCATGCCGATTTCCATCGATTACAGTCGTTCCAGTCTCTCTCCGCCACTGCTTCGCTGAAGTTATCTTTCCAGCATCTCTCAGGTCTACCAGGCCTTCTTCTGTGATGAGGAGTACATTGCCATATTCGTTTTGGCCATCTTGTATCTGGCATACATTGCAAATGGCCATACCGGAGCAGGCGCTTTCTCTCTTCTGCTGTTTACGATCGTAATTTCCACTTTCATGATCTCTCTCATCCAGTTATTTCTAACATGATTATATCTGGAATATCTATAACTCTGTCTTCAGGCTAGATCGTGTTAGAGACGACAGGATCATAGAGATCATAAAAGTGGAAAGCACGATCCTTAATACAAGTTTATAGGAAATAATCCAGGGTATTCATGGCAGGCCATGGAATAGCAGCTCGCCTTCCAGCGCAGCTAACAGGAAATTAGCACTAAGATGGTTGCGGACATCCACTTTGAAGTGAGGCCGTGCTCCATTGGATTGTACCCACATACTCTCACGAACAGCCAAGAGTACGTTTTCTAACAACTCAGATGCTACTCTTTACTCTGCGCGGGAGTAGTCGAGCGGTCTGGGGCGCCACGCTGCGGATTGCGGGGCCTCCCGCTTCGGAGGTTCGAATCCTCCCTCGGGCAGGAATTTTTGTGCTGTCTTTAGTATAAGTTAATTCATAAGTATAATTACGTAGGCTTCCGCGGCCAGAGTCAGATGACATAAAAGTTTTCTGGGTATGGTACCGCGTCATGATGTAAGGCTATTACTTAAATAACCAACGTTTCGGCCAGCGTTACAGTGGCCTTCATCTGGGTAACGTTGGCCGAAACGTTGGTTATTTACGTAATAGCCTTACATCATGTCGCGTTACCATACCCAGAAAACTTTTATGTCATATAATTCATAAGTAGTTTGTAAATTTAGGGACTGATGACCTCGCACTTCAGTCCCATAAGCTTTACAAAATTTGATTTGGTACTCTTTGTATGAATGTCCTATACAGGTGGTAACAAAACCTGCATCGAAAGTTTCTATTAATCAGTTTTGTCATCCTTCTTTCCTAACAGGAAATAAAGAATGTACATAAAAGAAACAGCTCAATACGAGTAAACTTACGCACATGATAGTTGTAAATAAGCTGGAAAACATTTATCCGATTCAAAGCGGTAGACAAGTTTTATATATCTTTCAGCCGATATCTCTGACCTCAGTATCCACACTTCAAATTGTTCGGTGGAGCATTCTCTATGCCTCGTTAAATTTTTGCAGGCAGTATAAAGTGCTAAGGCGTTTGTTCTTTCACATAAGTCAGAAAGGCACACACACACACACACACAACACCAATCAGTATATCTATTTGTTCGTGACGAAAGCGTATGTTTCATTACTTCACCGCAGATGCGGCAATAACATTCGACCTTGTGTTGGAATCCTGAAGGGGACATGATCGATAGGGGCGCTACATTTCTAGTTTGCGACTTGCTGGAATTTGAGGTGGAAGGAAAGCAAGCACGGCGACCGGTGGCCTGCAGGGAGAGACTCGAGTTTGAATCACAGACGGCTCGAAGTTTCACTTGTCGCCATTAAGTTATTTTATTGCCGTAGTGCAGTTAAGGTCATTCTTCCCTTCTTCTTCCTTCTTCCTTCCACTTTGTTCTTCTCATTAATATATTCAACAGCTGGCTATGATTTACTGCAGTCATTACGTCTGTTAAAGTAAAACTTAAAATTATAAAAAAAAGGGAACAACGATTAGTGCCGAGCAGTCTATTACAAATCACCTTCGTAAAATTACTTCCACTGCAACAGGCCGTCTGGTACAGCAACCAATAAAATATAACTTGCAATAAAACATAGTCTTGGTTGCAATGATTTATTTTCTGCAATGCGTTTCGCCTTTTGGGGCATCATAAGAATCTGGAAAATAAGTTTATGGAAACTTACAGGCTTATGCTTATCACGAACAGTAATAATAAGAAATAGATTCCTACTGGCCTTATAATAATGTTTTACATTATGTACCCGGACATCCACGTCACAAACTTTAATTCATAAATCGCTAGTGAATGAATAGCAGCCTCAAAAAGATCTATATGCCTCTTCAGGTATTTACAAAGTAGAAAGTAAGGATTCCCGAAAGTTCTATATTGGTCAGACGGGCAGGATGTCTAAAACGAGGTTCATAGAGCATTTGCTTAAAAAAGGGACAAATAAAGCAACATACCAACTTCGCCAAGCATTTAAAGGCCATAGGACATTACATTGTGCCCGGAAAGGTAAAAAACTTGATTTGTAGGAGGAACTTGAAATTGATAAATATACGTACACTTCTAAAAAACGGGTGCTCAACGATCAGCTTATTAACTGGAACCAATGGTACTACGACACCATGACACCAGTTTTTAAAATGTTCGTTTGACTTTAAGATTGTTATGTGAGAGTTGCAATCTTTGACAATCCATTGTTAAAATAACTTTAGTATATTTAGCAACTGATTAATAAGAGATTTAATTGCCATATGCATTTCGCCTTACTATAATTAAATAACGCACCATAACTGTTTATAACCTAAAAGACTAAGAAACGTAAATGCGAAATATTGTAAAACATAAATATGTATGTATTACAAACCACTGATGATGCCTTCCAAATAAAGGCGAAATACATACGGCAATAAAATAACTTCAGTATGTTTATGTTAGATGTTCAGCGTTGTTTTCAGCCTGGATGTGTATGTACCAAAATTTTTCTGTTTATACTGAGGTATAACAAGGCCATGCTAGTTTTAGGATATGTTATCTATTGTAATGCTATGAAGTATGAGAGATAATATTTTTATTTTTTATGTAATAACGGAAAGAACGCGAAGAAAGCTCTATTTCAACGCCAGTAGAACTCTATGATTTTATAATTTAAGTGTAACCCTTGTCCCCTGTTCGTAGACTATGCTTCCTGATTTCAAGCGACACTAGTGGGCTCTTACCGCATTACCTACGTAAGAGACCAATCGCATCACGTGCCATCTGCCGGTTTGAAATGCAGATTTGCAATGGCGGCGACAATGTATTCCTACGTTTCCTGTTGCGTCCAAATTTATTAAAGTGTGCCAATCTCTGTACTATCGTGCCTGTTACTGCAACCTTTTTTCGGGTAAATTTACCCATTGTATACGTTCATTTCCACAGCTTCATGCTCCGGTTCCTTTTTTGTTTTTTATTAATGTTTCATGACGCGTATCTGGTTTCGGCAATGATCTAATAATGAAACGCTCTCGAGGGAGAGTTATAAATCTGTTAAACTTTTCCTGTCTCGATCGGTGAGTATAGTACAGCACTTTAAGTTCACTTGTATTTTGCTGTATACATAGATTTTGACTGGTGCCCTACATCTAGTGTTGCCTTTAAATGCTGACACTGCCAGGCTTTGGCACAAAATTCTTTCACAGCTGACCGATAAAAAACATTATTATGAGGTCAGCAGCAATCTACCTGGTGATCAAAAAGTCAGAGTAAACTAAAAAACTTAATAAATCACGGAATAATTTAGATAGAAAGGTACAAATTGACACACATGCATGGAATTATTAGAACAAAATAAATAAATAAAATAAAATAAAAACAAAACAAAAAGTATTGCTAGACGCGTGAAAGAACTCTTGCGCGCGTCGTTTGGTTATGATCGTGTGATCGTCCGTGCGATTATTGGCTTTGGGGTTACCTGAAGTCGCAGGTGTGTCGTAATCGACCGACATCTCTAGGGATGCTGAAAGACATATCTGACGCCAATGCCTCACCATAACTCCAGACATGCTTTACAGTGCTGTTCACAACATGATTCCATAACTACAGCTAGTGTTGAGGAATGATAGTGAACATAATGAGCATTTCCTGTAAAGAACATCATCTCTGCTTTCTCTTAATTTGTTATGCTAATTATTGATTTTCAGATCAGATGAAGTGCCGTCTGTTGGACATACTTTGAATATTTTTATCGTAATAAAACCCCATTTCATTCCAAACATGTGTGTCAATTTTTATCTCTCTTTCTACGTTTTTCCATGATTTATTAAGACTTCAAATTTATATTGACTTTTTGATCACCCGGTATTTCTCATTATCGCTGTGCATGATATGACTAGGCCTGTAAGTTTCCCCAACTTTATTTTCCAGATACTGCCCCCAAAAAACGAAAAGCGTTAAAAAATCGTTGCAACCAAGACTGTGTTTCACTAAAATTCGGCCGGCCGCGGTGGCCGAGGGGACTGAGGCCCTACAGTCACGGTCCGCACGGCCGACTTACGTACTGTCGTTGGCATTTCTGCAGCCGAAATCGATTAGTTACAAATCAAAATGCTCGGCAATAACTGCTGTTTTCTTGTCGTCACAACGATCCAAGCGGACGTAAACATAGACAGAACATAAAGTTTTTTTTTCTAATATCGGCCGTTGGTGTAGGGCAACATCACACTAAGGCAGTGTCTTTCAACCCGTGGGTCGTGATCCTCAGAGTTGGGAGGGGGTGGGGGGGGGGGGGGAGAGGGGCGGTCGCAAAGTCTTGCTCTGGTGCTCGCCGCCATAGGAGGAAGTACTTGTACCAAAAAGTAAATAAGGGTTCAGTAATACAAAAACACATGCCTAAGTGAAATATGGTCAAATGTTCAAATGTTTGTAGAGCTTATGGGACTTAACTACGGGGTCATCAGTCCCTAAACTTACAAACTACTTATGTACTAGCTAATCCTAAAGACGGCACAAATATCCATGCCCGAGGGGGGATTCGAACCCCCGACCCCGTGGCCGTGCAGACCGTGACTGTAGCACCTCAGGCCCCTCGGCCACCGCGGCCGGCAGTGAAATATATAATATCAAATTACGGAGTCCTTGGTGAGCATTCATTATGAATTAAATAGATCGTAGACTGTTTTATAATACAGTGTGTTAATGATGAATAAGCTCAAAGTGTGAAACCTGTTTTCAGGAACTTGATACAGTAAGTAATTCTGAAAAAATTGGAAAGGAAGATATGCTTTTTTACAAACTGTCAACACAGTGAGACCTTTCTTGAAGTGAATAGTTCGATTCTGAGCGTTTACTGAAAAGCAAAACAGTCGTGAACGAAAATATATTTTTTCTGTCGGAAATCGTGTAAAAATAATACGATAATGTGTTTCCTTCCGAAAAAGACACGAAAAACCTTCGTCCAACAATTTAAAATAATGCTGAAGCAAAAGGAAGAAGATTAATACATTTGTTTCCTTTGAGATAACATAGTTGTATTACGCTTCGTGAGATGAGGGGTGGGAGGATCGGCAGAATATTTTTATTTTGAAGGTGGCCGCATATTCGGTAAGGCTGAAATACGCTGCACTAAGGAATATAAATCTCCGCTGCAAAGACATCATATTCACCACGTAATCCAAAGGTTATGAAGAAAATGATGATAACCTTCTCAAGATAAACATCCTGGCTCGAAATTCACTGCCAGAAATGAAAATCAATAGACCTATTCAGAGTTTTCTAATTCACTCGAGAATTATTGTTGAAACATTGCATGTGGAGTACATGAAATAATTACAATATCAGATCAATAATTTAAGCGGTACCGAGGTACCACGTTTCGCTTCAGTTTGACGCAGCCATTTTAGTATGCAGGTCGCAGTGTACGAGCTGATTCTGTCGTCCGTTAGATCATGCAATTGGCGAATACTGTTTGGGAAACATTACTTCATGCCTGTCCGACCTGTATACGTAGTTAAGACAGAGTGTTGGTTGACGAGTAACACATGTCAATTGGCATGCCATAATATCCCACCGTTTCTGCGCGTACCGAGGCTTGGCCTGCGTTACCTCCAGAAGTACAAAAAATAAGCGAGTGCTGTAGCTTATGACACCTCAGTCCATAAGGCCTGTGTGTCTTGGATGAACGCACTGTACAAGACAGCGCTCACTGGGTCGACCTGAGAGACATGATCAGTTAAATCTTTCCTTGCGTATCGTACTCCGTTCCGTTTATCTAATATATAAAAGCAGAGTGTCCGTATGTTTATACGTGTTGAATAAATATCTACAGTTTTCTTCCAATCTTTAACAAATTTTGTACACGTAAACTGCAATCCATGAGGACGGTCGCCGTAAGTGTAAGAATCACGTACGATACATAGTTCACGAGATATGACGTCATAAACAATGAGATGCGCGAGAAACTGCTGCATATAGCGACAATGCTGCTCATTTTCGCCTAAAACAAGGGACCGATTTCAACTGAATTTGGTACACACATTCCTTACCGTGAGGTAACAATTGCTGCACGGTTAAGAATCACAGACCACACATGGTTCAAAAGATATGACGTCATAAACAATAGGAATCGCGAAAAACTGCCATATAATGCGGCGAGACTTTAAAAATACGCTATATGAGAATGAGAGTACTTAGGGACTTGCAACAGACTTTAAACATAATTTCAAACCTTTATTAAACTCTTCCCCGCTGACAACCACAACAAAATACTGAAAGGAGAAAAGTTTCTCGCTTACTACTTTTACGATGTTCATGGAGCAAAACTATGGCATTCACAATTACGTTGCAGTTTATAATTTCTACACTACAAATTGTAGCCGCAGGAAATTTTACAGACATTGTACTCGCATACAGTCGAGTGTAGATTCTAAATTGTATCACAGTACGACACGTAGTTCATGAGATATGAGCACATAAGCAGTAACATTCTTGGAAAACCGCCCCTTCCCGCATCAAGTTTTCATCTGTTACTTTTTTACTCTTAACTATACTCTCAAGATATTTTACAGACATATAGCTCTTATACAAATGAATATATACTTAAAAATGACAGGAATAAATAAATAAATACCCGGGCAAAATCGGGTTTTCACCTAGTTTTAATATAAAGGTGATTTCTCCGAATGTAGACAGGAGAAAATTGGTGCCTGAAATGTAAAAAGAATTTCCGCAATTAAAGATGTATGTTTGTTAATGGTTACTGTCTGTGAAATGTTTGTAAATCTAAGGTACTTCTGTGTTTAATAGCCCCCAGGCTTACAAGCTACTTAAACTAACCTAAGGGCAACACACACACACACACACATATATATCTATGCACGAAGGAGGACTCGAACCTCCGACGGGAAGCAACCACGCGCACCGCGAAACTAGTTGTCCTGATTTATAAATGTTCACTTTTACGTACTGTATGGCCATGTATACCCCGGTGAAAGTTCTCGCTTAAGAGAGAGACCGGTTGAGAAGAAGAAGGTGTGAAATAAACGTAAAGATAACGGATGAGGTGGCCCTCAACTACCGTTGATTGACGGTAACTCAAGAAATTGTGTTTACAGCTTTCAGTCAAAAGCTTCACGACGAAATGGGACCTGTGACATCAGCTTCACTCCATCCATCTGTGTCAATTTAGATGACTGACCAGAAACGACGGATGACATCACGGATGCGGCCTCTGGCTAACAAATTTTATGGCGAGTGGCGATAAGTGACCGTGTCATTCCGCTAATTCCTTGCAACGAGATCTTTGCCATTCCGCTATAGAAGTATTCCAACTAGTTGTATTCGTGTTTATTATACGTTCGTTGACTGAAATAAAAAATGTGAATTAATATCAAAAAGGAACAACTTTCTGATGTTCTGCAAAATTTATTTATTCGTCACAAACCGGCTTTCGGCTTCTTAGGCCATCATCAGTTGACAGATGACTGTAGTATACATGTTTTCAAAGATGTTACAAACATGTTACGATTTACAAAGATGTTCTCACAGAAAATCGATACTTCACAGGAAGTTCATTATAAATACATATTTATGAAAGTTATTAACATTTATGTAAAAATATAATAAGTATGTGTAAAGAATCAAAACTGACATGATTATTATTATTTTCTTGAAAGGAAATTTGGAAAATAAAACTTATTTCAGTGGTGGTGTAAAGGGGAACTGCATCTGATAGTTTAATACTAAACTGGGATCATTAGCCAAATGTTTATAGATTTCCAATATTTCCAGTAGTGTCATCTTTCTGCTTTTCTTCAGGGGATGTAGGATTTCACAGTATAACTTTCATAAATATGTATTTGTAATGAACTTTCCTGTGAAGTATCGATTTTCTGTCATAACATCTTTGTAAATCGTAACATGTTTGTAACATCTTTGAGAACATGTATACTACAGTCAGTTGTCACCAGAGAATGTCCTAAGAAACCGAAAGCCGGTTTGTGACGAATAAATAAATTTTGAAGAACATCAGGAAGTTGTTCCATTTTTATATTAAAACTTAAATTTAGTTATGTCCCAGGGAGGACTCGAATCCCCGACCAAACGATACTGCAGCGATCACTGTCTCGCTGTAGTGTTCACAGACACAGGTAACGTATTACGGTAATAACAATTATGACTGAATGGCCAATTCAGTTGGCAGAAGCTGAGAGGAGTAATTAATGCACAACATAAGTTATCTATCATCCATCGTGAAAAACGAACAACCGACGTGAACAGATATATTGGACGCACCTGGTCTCTTGGTACTCCCCATGGACTTTACGTTGATATGATGCTGGAAAAGAGAGAAATTAAAATTATATCTAGCATTCCAGTTTTTTTGGTAATCGAAAGAGGCATAATCCTGGTAAGCTGCTAAAAGGAAATGCCTTGCAGGTCTCTTTGCTTAAATTTTTATGCATAATTTCGGACACCTGAAGCAGTTACTTTCCTTCATATAATTATTTCAATTTACAAGAATATCCTGTAAATGAATAAGAAACTATCATCGATGTTGGCAACAATAATATTTCATTCTAGCCAAAATCAACATAAAGCTGCTTTCTTCGAGTCATATGATGCATGTACAGGAACGAACTACTGGCTAAATAATAGACTTAAAACATTCCACATTAATTCCGTAGTTGAACAATTCCAAATCAGGTCAAACACCAACCATTACCATTACAAGCTACGAAGGAAACACCAATATTTGTCACTTAAACTTATACTTTAAACTTGTAAATCTCTTCAGATCGCATATTAATGAAACCAGACATCAGAAGTCCAGGAAATAAAGAATCCTTTATTATTATTATTATTATTTTAGATTGTGTTTAGGATGAATAGGCAGAAATTTTGCGAAGCTTTACAAAGAAGATATCGATCAATGCACTTTGACGCAAAAACTTAAACAAGTCCAGCTCAGTGTCAAAAATCGCTCAGAATGATCACAGTGTTGGTAATGTCAGTGACAATATTTCTGTGCTATACAGGGTGGTGCCAAAGTTAGTTTACTGTTGGTTGACAGACAACAGAAATAATTGTGAAACGCAATAGAGTAGTAAAGTATAAACCGTTAGGTTATTACCAAATTGTGATTATTACGCCTTTCCAAGTTAGTATACCAACTAAAGAATCACAATAATCAAAAGTAATGAATGTTAGTAAGCGCGATCCACGAGGGAGTGACGGTGCTCTCTTAGGGGCCTTTCTGCGGAGTGCGCGTCTGCCCCCGTCGGAGGTTAGGGTCCTCCGTCGGGCATATATATATATATATATATATATATATATATATATATATATATATATGTGTGTGTGTGTGTGTGTGTGTGTGTGTGTGTGTGTGTGTGTGTGTGTGTGTAAGGAGAACACACTTACACACACACACACACACACATATATATATATATATATATATATATATATATATATATATATATATATATATATATATATGTATGTGTGTGTGTGTGTGTGTGTGTGTGTGTAAGTGTGTTCTCCTTATCACAAATTAGTTTCAGTAGATTGTAAGTCTACGTACTGATGAATACTGAAGGTTGGTACAATTGCTTTACAAACATTTGAATATTTTCTGAAATCGTGTTCTGTGACACGTATTTTCTAAATGTAACGTTGTTAACGAAATAAAAAAGGACTTCTTCTTGGATACTTCGTATAAAATAGTGCTACAACAATTGTTAATAAATGGGGAAGACACAATAGGTGAAGGCCACGATCTAGACAAACAGAAATATGATGCTAATTTATTCAATAAAATTGTATGTTCTGATGATGTCAATTTCAAGTGAAGCACAAAAGGATAACAGACATAACTCTATATTTTCTGTTACAACAGCAACTATATCTACCTAGGTTGAGGCGCTCCAGTCACGGTCTGCACGGCCACTACGGTCGGGGGTTTGAATGCCCACTCGGGAATGGATATTTGTGCCGTCCTTAGAATTAGTTAGTTCATAAGTAGTTTGTAAGTTTAGGGACTGATAACCCCGTAGTTAAGTCTCATAAGCTATACAAACATTTGAACATTTTTTTATCTACCTAGTGTAAGTGTTTGGGAGGTAGTATCTTGCTTATGAAGGACCCGTGAAAGGAGATAACTATTCGGATGAGCTTCCGAATTACGTGGTACCAGGACTGTACGTGTGCTGAAATATTTCAAGAAATTTACTTTTTACATGATGGTGCTCAACCACATTATGCAACTGTATTACACGATTACTTAACCGAAACTTTCCAAAGAAAAGTTACTGGTTAAATGGCAGATATTCTCGTCACTCCAAGTTCGCCATATATCACGCCCATGGTTTTTTGCCCTGTGGGGTGTCGTCAGCAACTCTGTTTATTCTCAAAAGCGTCAGATCATTGCTCAACTGAGTACGTACATGACGAAATTCATGATTTGGCCAGTGATACAAAACTATGTCAGAGAGTATGTAACAACATTACAAAAATACTGTAAAAATATATTAATGAAGACAGAAAACAGTTTCAATGTTAAAAAATAATTCTAAGTACTTATTGGTATTCGTAAAGACACATAAATCCAATCTTTTGTTTACATTGGTGCCCAATGTCCCTGACTTTTGCACCTGCCTCTATATTGCTGACAAAGGGTAACAAATGAATCTCGTTGAACAATTAGGGATTTACATCCACAACTTAAAATCATCTCAAAAATTCTTCATGAAGAAATTCAACCAATACTGAAGTTATTCTTCTAGAATTTCCGAAACATCTTAGATCCAAAATTCCAAAACAGAGAATACTAATATTCAGGGTCGTGATAAAAACTATGAAAAATTTCCATGGATGTTGGGGGTACGTTGGGATGATAATTAATTGATAAGAAAAAATCCTAAATTGATGCCCCTTCTAAATTAATTACCAATGAAGTCGTCTAGTCGCGACCCCAAACTGAAGTATCCTGCTATAGGCGCAGTTTGCTAAACGTGTTCTTCCGTCGGTTAACTGAAACCGAACAAATGATGAACTGGTAGTGAAGAAATCCGCTGAGCCGTTGTCTCGGTCAGAAACCTTTCTACCGTCCAATGTCCAGTACATCCACCACTATCATCTTCGCTTTAGAGGAAACCAAATAAAGAATTGCCAGTGTCAGATTGCTTGAATTAGGTCGGTCAACAACCTGACTAGCGAACTTCATCTGTGACTCCATTCCAACAAAACCGATCCTGCAGCTTTACAGACTTTTCACACCGTTGCTGACCATCCTGGACATTTATCATCCGGGACTTAATTTATTCTGTTAGTCACGTAACAACTCAGGATTATGTCTGTCCACTCCAAACAATTTTTCTCAATATATTTTACTCTATTAAGATACTCGCATTAAGAAAAGCTAGATCGCTTATGGAAGTAACTCTTTTAATTACACTACTTGTTTATCTTCTGTTGAAATAATCTGTATACATTTACGTTGGTAATACAAGACAACTTATAATGTTAACAAGGTCAATTACAGATTATGTCTTTACTTCCTATTTATACACTAATACAATGCATGTCAGGCCAGAGACCATAATGTAGGACTGTATGAAATTTATTATACTTGTTTTCATTCTGTTGTTGTTATGGTCTTCAGTCCGGAGACTGGTTTGATGCAGCTCTCCACCCTACTCTATCCTGAGCAAGCCTTTTCATCTCCTCATAAGAACGGCAACCCACATCCACTTGAATCTGCTTACTATAGCGTCTCTTGGTCTCCCTCTGCGATTTTTACCCCACACATTTCCCTCCAATGCTAAATTTACGATTCCCCGATGTTTAAGAATGTGTCCTACCAAGCGATCCCTTCTTATAGTCAGGGTATGCCAAAAGTTCCTTTTCTCACCAATTCTGTTCAGTGTTTTCATTCTAACTGAATTAATTGCTTGCCTTCTGTTTAAAGCTGAGTGCAGCTATAAACTATGTTTTTTCTGTGTGTTACCCGAGTAAGAGGCAGACGCATGAAAGTACGTGGAACATAACGACACTGACTGCAAAAAAATTTCCCTTACTTGTGTCAGTTTACACTGGTCACCGAGTGAGGTGGCGCAGTGGTAACGCTTTGGACTCGCATTCGGGAGGACGGTGGTTCAAATCCACCTCCGGCCATCCAGATTTAGGTTTACCGTGATTTCCCTAAATCACTCCAAGCAAATGCCGGGGTGGTTCCTTGGAAAGGAACGCTTTCCTTCCCCATCCTTACACAAAACTCCGAGTGTTAGCTCAGTCTCTAATGGCAAAGCTGTCGACGGGACGTTAAAGTCTAAGCTTCCTTCCTCATTCCTGTATCACCTCCGTGTTATAATGACCCTGTAGTGGCTCTAAAAATGGATAATGAAGACAATAACATATTTATACCTAAATAACTATTTTTCTGAACAATCCAAATGTAATATGCTGCATTGGTCGTTAATACTTTATTGTTATAGCAGCAGATCTATTTCGATCACATAGTGATCATTTTCAATGCATCTTCAAGCTGTTGTTGTTGTTATGGTCTTCAGTCCGGAGACTGGTTTGATGCAGCTCTCCACCCTACTCTATCCTGAGCAAGCCTTTTCATCTCCTCATAAGAACGACAACCCACATCTATTTGAATCTGCTTACTATACGCGTCTCTTGGCCTCCCTCTGCGATTTTTACCCCACACACTTCCCTCCAATGCTAAATTTACGATTCCTCGATGTCTAAGAATGTGTCCTACCAAGCGATCCCTTCTTTTAGTCAGGGTATGCCAAAAACTCCTTTTCTCGCCAATTCTGTTCAGTACCTCTTCATTAGTTATGTGATCTACCCACCTAATCTTCAGCATTCTTCTGTAGCACCACATTTCAAAAGCCTCTATTCTCTTCCTGTCCGCACTGCTTATCGTCCATGTTTCACTCCCGTACAAGGCAACACTCCACACAAATACCTTCAGAAAAGACTTCCTTACACTTAAATTAATATTCGATGTTAGCAAATTTCTCTTTTTCAAAAATGTTTTTCTTCCCATTGCCATTCTGCATTTTATATCCTCTGTACTGCGACCATCGCATGTTATTTTACTACCCAAGTAACAAAACTCATCTAGCACCTTCATTGTTTCGTTACCTAATCTAATTCCTTCACCATCGCCTGATTTTCTAAGACCGCATTCCATTATTTTTGTTTTGCTCTTGTTAATGTTCATTTTGTACGCTCTCTTCAACACACTGTCCATTCCATTCAACTGCTCTTCCAGGTCGTTCGCTGTCTCTGACAGAATTACAATGTCATCAGCAAAACGCAATGTTTTTATTTCTTCCCCCTGAACTTTAATCCCTGTTCCAAATTTTTCCTTGCTTTCCTTCATCGCCTGCTCAATGTACAAATTGAATAACATCGGAGAAAGGTTACAACCCTGTCTTACTCCCTTCCCAACTGATGCTTCCCTTTCATGCCCTTCGAGTCTAATAACTGCGGTCTGGCTTTTGTACAAGTTGTAGATAACTCTCCTTTCCCTGTATTTTACCCCTGCTGACTTCAGAATTTGAAAGAGTGTAGTCCAGTCAACATTGTCAAACGCTTTCTCCAAATCTACAAAGGCTAAAAATGTAGATTTGCCTTTCCTTAATCTATCTTCTAAGATAAGCCGTAAAGTGAGTATTGCCTCCCGTGTTCCTACGTTCCTCCTGAATCCAAACTGATCTTCCCCTAGGTCAGCTTCTACCAGCTTTTCCATTCTCCTGTAGATAATTCGTGTTAAAATTTTGCAACCATGACTTATCAAACTGATGGTTCTGTAATTTTCACACCTGTCTGCACCTGATTTCTTTGGAATGGGGATTATTACATTTTTCTTAAAGTCTGAGGGTATTTCGCCTGTCTCGTACATCCTACACACCAGTTCAAATAGTTTTGTCATGGCTGGCTCTCCCAGAGACTTTAGTAGCTCTGAGGGTATGTCATCTACTCCTGGGGCCTTGTTCCGACCTAGGTCTTTCAGGGCTCTGTCAAATTCATCTCTCAGTATAATATCTCCTATTTCATCTTGATCTACTTCCTCTTCCCTTCCTACAACATCGTCTCTCAGTTCATTTCCTTTGTAGAGCTGCTCTATGTACTCTTTCCACCTTTCAGCCTTCCCTTCTTTGCTGAGAACTGGTTTCCCATCTGAGTTCTTGATATTTGTAGAATTGCTTTTCTTGTCCCCAAATGTCTCTCTGATTTTCCTGTAGGCGGTATCTACTTTTCCCCTTCTTATACATTCTTCTACAGATTTGCATTTGGCTTCTAGCCACTCCTGCTTAGCCATTTTGCACTTCCTATCAATCTCATTTTTTAGTCGTCTGTACTCCATTTTGCCTGTTTCATTTACAGCATTTTTATATTTTCTCCTTTCATCAATTAAATTTAGTATTTCCTGTGTTATCCAAGGATTTTTTGCAGGTCTTGCCTTTCTACCTATTTTGTCCTCTGCTGCCTTCACTATTTCATCTCTCAATGCTACCCATTCCTCTTCTACTGTTTTATTTCCCCCTGTTTCTGTCAATTGTTGTCTAAGTCTCCCTCTGAAATTCTCCAGAACTTCACTTTCCTTCAATTTATCTAGGTCCCATCTCCTTATTTTCCTACCTTTCTGCAGTTTTTTCAGTTTCAGCCTACAGTTCATGACTAACAAGTTATGGTCAGAGTCTATATCTGCCCCTGGGTATGTCTTGCAGTTAATAACCTGATTCCGGAATCTATGTTTTACCATTATAAAATCTATCTGATACCTTCCAGTGTCTCCTGGTCTCTTCCACGTATACAACCTTCTTTTGTGATTCTTAAACCACGTGTTTGTTATGATTAAATTATGTTCCGTGCAAAATTCTACCAGGCGACTTCCTCTTTCATTCCTTCTGCCCAGTCCATATTCACCTACTATTTTTCCTTCTCTTCCTTTTCCTACTACCGAATTCCAGTCTCCCATCACAATTAAGTTTTCCTCTCCCTTAACTGTCTGAATAATTTCCTTTAGCTCCTCATATATTTCTTCTATATCCTCATCATCGGCAGAGGTAGTTGGCATATAAACCTGTACTACTGTTGTCGGTGTTGGCTTCGTATCTATCTTGACAATGATAATGCGATCACTGCGCTGCTCATAGTAGTTTACCCGCATTCCTATTTTCTTATTCATTATCAGTCCTACTCCTGTGATACCCCCAACTGATTTTGTATTTATAATCCTAAACTCACCTGACCAGAAATCCTGTTCATCCTGCCACCGAACTTCACTAATCCCCACTATATCTAACTTCAACCTATCCATTTCCCTTTTTAAATTTTCTAATTTTCCTACCCGATTAAGGGATCTAACATTCCACGCTCCGATCCGTAGAATGCCAGTATTGTCTTTCCTGATGATAACATCCTCCTGAGTCGTCCCCGCCCGGAGATCCGAATGGGGGACTATTTTACCTCCGGAATATTTTACCCTAGAGGATGCCATCATCATATTTTCATACAGTAGAGCTGCATGTCCTCGGGAAAAGTAACGGCTGTAGTTTCCCCTTGCTTTCAGCCGTTCGCAGTAACCGTGTGGCAAAGCCACATTAGCTGATGTTACAAGGCCAGCTCAGTCAATCATCCAGACTGTTGCCCCTGTAACTACTGAAAAGGCTGCTGCCCCTCTTCAGGAACCACACGTTTGTCTGGCCTCTCCACAGATACCCCTCCGCTGTGGTTGCACCTACGGTACGGCTATCTGCATCGTTGAGGCACGCAAGCCACCCCACCTCGGCAATGTCTGTGGTTCATGGGGGTGGTCTTCAAGCTATATAGCTATATAGAAGCTATATAGCTATATAGAAGAAATCACAAAATCAGTCAAGAGTTAAAATAAAATACAATTGTACTATAACCATGTCAACCCTCTGTAACGTGCATGAAGCACGAAAAACGAGATGTCGCTGCATTTAACATTCGTTACTACACCCTCAAAGTGGAAAACTTTATCTGCTTGTTCTTTTTTAAGACACTGCAGCAAAGCTATGTTAAATTCTTAAATGGTACTGCCCTTCTTGGTACTTTTCATTTAAATGGTTCTTTTTTCAAAGAACTTACTACGTTAGTAGTATGTATAGCTGACTTAAGGCGCCTAGCGTCATATTCTTCTTTTTCCTGATGTTTCTGTAGTCTGACTTTCCATTTTATATGTTGTCCACTTTGTACACCTTGTATGTAAAAATACGTTTTATATTTAATCTTTGTATATTTGATAATGTATAAAAATTAGTGTTAGTGGAGTATCTAAGTACTAGAGGGTGTTAGTAGCACCTATCCCTACAGCGCGACTGTATGTCTTTTATAAGCAGCTCGCTCAATCCATCCTAATCTCTAGCACTGAAATGTTACGTTCAGACATTTATTTCCAACACAGTTGCAGATAGTATTTCAATTTGAACTTATTTCATTCACAATGCCTTGTATGTATCCTTACTGTAGACTGCATTAGGGACTGTAATGAAATTTATATTGTGTTTTATTTTAGCTCTGTACTGATTTTGTGATTTCTTCTACATAGCTTGAAGGTGCATTGAAAATGATCATTACGTGATCGAAATCGATCTGCTGCTATAGGGTAAGGTGGTACAAATTCGTTATAGGTACAATTCTGATCAACATAAATTTTCGCGCCATTTGTCTGTCTCGTAGTGTCTCGTTGTGTGGCATTGTAGCGTAGCAGGTTTGTTACAGATCCTCCTGTCTTTTCCAAGAATACACCACTTTGTGCTAAGGAGAAAAAATCTTTTTCACGTTAGGAGGTAAGTGAAGCTATTTAGTCTAACGAGCTCTTAAAAATTTTCTATTTAAGGGTGACTAGATTCTCTACCCAAAATGCAATGTTTGGTGCAACGAATAATGCGTTGGTGCCTAACGGAAAAAGTGCTTTTTATGTGGAACATGCCCTTAGTCAAAATTCTACTAGGAAGTGATTACAATTGTACCTAGTGTGGTACATTTTCGATCGATTTTTCTCAATTCTGTAACTTTTTTTTGTGTGTGTCTATACCGACATTTGTAACTGTCTAATATTTGTGTTATATATTAGTTAAACATCCAAGAACAAGTGCTATAATTAAAATTAAATCTTTTCTCAATATATTTCCAGTTACAATAACATTTGTCCGAAATGATCGAAATTGTACCACCTTACCCTAACAATAATAACGATCAATGCTGCATATTACACTTGATCTGTTCATCATTGTGTGGGCGGTGAGCGAAAACATCCTATAATGGAATGAAATCTTAAGTATTTTTTCCCCCGTGGTTCGCGATGTATTACTTATTATGTTTCATATGAAAATGTTGTCCTTGGGCGTATTATAAGTTAGTCGTGTAGCACATGCGAGTGTGTAATTTTTACTCAGGTTAGACTGCAACATCACTGAATGGATGGCACCGTGTGGGAAACTACTTCCTGATCGTCTGGTCAAGAAGTAAGCTGACACGATCTGGAGCGACACCGCAGCACAGAGTGGGACGCTGGGGCACAACCTAATGTCAACCAATAAGCTACTCTGTGTGAAATGAAATGACAGCGCTTGAAGTCGGAAGATGAAAAATCGACTTGGAGAACTAGTAGGGGAAAGTCGGGTAAGATGACGTCATTAAGGCATTTTAATATTTTTCTGGACCTTATATTGAAATCAAATACTTTATTTACGGCAAAGTAAATTCGAGCCCTTGGACATTTCCTATATTTGAAGTTTTTCTAGATAGACCTGTTTTTGTTAGTAATAGTACCATTCGTCAACTTACCCTACAAGGAGGGGAAGATGGCTTTGGGGTGTGGCTACGATGACGAAATAAACATTTTATTCAGAAAACAAAGACATTTTATTGCAAGTTATCTATTTATCACAAAAGTTGCAAACATAGCAGTTCTCCTTTACGCCCGCACACTGAGCATGAGCCGACTCTTGGCATCAAGAACACTGATACCACAATTCAGTCTTTCCAACTTCACCACAAAGGATAGAGTCTCTTTCATCGACATATTCGGAAACACTGTCGGCGTAGTTATCAATGGATGAGTTCGAAGATGACTCGCAGAAGTCCATTCTAGGATCGTTTATTTGTTTCGTTTCAGAACATTCGCCGAACGCAAGTTTACGTTTAGGACCTTTGTTCACTTTATTTCCTTCTACATTCTCATTCTCTTTTAATATCGTATCTTTATTCATTTTCCTGTCTTGTTTCATCTTCTCTTTGTCCTCTTGTCTTTTGTCTCTCTTCTTCAAGAGCTTTTTTCACATGCGTGCTTGTTATGTGTAAGGATGGCAATTTACTTTTTCGTTTTCTTGGACCTCTTTTAGGTACAGCTTGAGGTAACGGATGTAAAGCAGAGGTAGATCTGGAATTAGAGGTGGATGAGGACACTGATAAAGAACCAAGTTCTGCATGGGATAATGAAGCTAAAACAGAAGGAGATGTAGGGTTAGATGAAAGTTAAATTTGGGGTAATGGAGGTAAAATAGAGGAAATTTCAAAGTTAGATGCAAGCCCCGGTAGTGCATCAAATTCTGCAGGTGGGTTTGCTGATATCTCAGGTAGAGCATCTGTTTTGGGTGGAATTTCATTGATGTCGTTGTGTATTGTTAGTGATGGCGCGAAGTCTTCATCACTAAAAAACTGTAAATTTAATGGCTCGATTCCTGTGTCCATAAAACCCTTGACAAACTCGACATCTTAGCCCCTGCATAATTCGTCAGCTTGACCGAAGTCGACACTTTAAACACAAACTTTAATATGGACAAAGTCTCACAGAATAAATTCATTAAACCATTATAAAAGCATGGCTTAAGACGAATCAACTATAATGAAAGTATTACTTACATGAAACTAATTTAAACTGAAGGAAATATTGTTAAGAAAACAGCGTCCACTTCCAGATCTCTGTTGTCAACAGAACAAAATGACGAAGCGGTTCTAGTTTAACAGGCATGCATGCAGAGCGCGCTAAGGAAGCAATACCATAGTGCACGTAGCGCCAGCTGTTGAGTTAACGGAGAAGTTCAAAATTCGTCATCTTATACTCCTCGTCAACGTACCTGACTCTCCCCTACTTGTGTCTCCACTTTGAGTAGATGCGGAGAAGTGCAATTTCAACCTGTGTCCAACAGCACATATCTTAAAAGAACTGATAACATCTACCTACCAAGCCTCTCAAACGGGCTAATACTTTTTACTTAGCATTTACTTTTCGTCTTATTACGTGACATCTATTCGTAGAAAAATGGTAATGCTTACAGTGCGAGTTTAAAATTATCCCCGTATTGTTTCGCTTATGTGGCGTATGTTTCCCGACACGGTTAAATAACTGTACTGACAATGAGAGTAATACTAATAAACACTGAAAGATAATTTCTTCGGTGATAAATTTCAAAAATATTGCCTCGATGCTAGATGTCCTCATTCATCAATTTAGTGGCGAAGCAGTATACTGGAAAAACATTTGCTGTCGTTAATCATTTCAAAGTTTTTTAATTATTTTTTCATACGGTGTGTGGGTGCAATAGGTGTCGCCTGTAGGGTAATTCAATTACTTATACGCCGCATGTAGCGCGGTATTCAAAAATTACAGAGGTAAATACCGTTGCTAATTATTTATGAACTGGTTTTACGTTGCGTTGGAGTTAATTACAGAATATTATTACTGCGTATAAATCGCACAGTTATCTCGAGGAAAGGAAGGCAAATTAGTGTGCATAATGAACGACTGTGTGATTAATAGCTTCAGGAAATCTGCTGTTAAATATCTGGGCTGTAAGTACAGAAACATTTGATATAGTGCAAGGTGGCCACAAATATGTTGAAAACATGCCAACGACGCTGATATGCTGATGTACAAAACTTACGGACGGACGTATCTTCCACATTAGGCATCAGTGTCATATTACACAGATCGTAGGACATGTATCATTCGAAAAAAAAGTCCTGCTACAGTATATAACTGAGGGTAACAGAAGGAAAGGGTTAATGGTTACCATCGACGACAGTGATACTGGGCAACATTCTCCGCCTCGATGGAGTAGCCGAGCGGTCCGCCGGGCGCCGTGGCTCAGCGCGCCCGGTCAGAGGGCTCAACGCCCTCTGTGATAAAAAAGCTGAGCCAACAACACACCGAACAACAACGAACACAAACGATCAGCGTCCGCAACGAAGAGAACTACCAATAGAACAAAAAAAAAAAAAAAAAAAAAAAAAAAACGCGAACCATAGATCTACCAGATGAACAAAAAAAAAAAAAAAAAAAAAAAAAAACAAAAAAAAAAAAAAAAAAAAAAGCAGTCTAAAGCGTCTCGCTGCGGAGCGCGCGGTTGCTCGCCGTGGAGGTTCGAGTCCTCCCTGAGGCATGGGTGTTTGTGTTTGTTCTTAGGTTATTTACCTAGGTTTAGGTAGTTTGTAAGCTACGGACTGATGACCACGCAGTTTGGTCCGATAGATTTACAAACATCTGAACATTTTTGCAACGTTCTCCTATGGTGGGCAGAACACTATATTTTCGCTATAGCCGACGTAATCGAGGGAGTTAGCAGCTATTCTATAACATATGAAGCAATGTATCATTATTTATTGTTCAGTAACAGTTGTGAATGATTTTCGTTCCATTAGATGTATCGATCAGTTTGTTTACTTTCAGGTCTAAAACCAAATAAAAACGTAATAAGTACTACCTGACCTTTTTTTTACAATAATTTCCC
The DNA here is from genome assembly GCA_026315105.1 of Locusta migratoria. Taxonomy (NCBI): domain Eukaryota; kingdom Metazoa; phylum Arthropoda; class Insecta; order Orthoptera; family Acrididae; genus Locusta; species Locusta migratoria. The sequence goes on along the minus strand of CM048747.1, from coordinate 224,933,385 downwards.
TTACAGTGATTAAAATTTACAATTCAAAAAATGCACATAAGTTAAGAGGCTTACCTCGTAGTTGTGTCAGAAACATGCCAAACTTATGACACACCCTGCGTTTTAGATGTGAGTTCAAAGAATTTTTATTGGTTGGCTTCAGGTGGAGCCTGAGGGGAGGGGGAGGGGGAAGTGAGAATTGTGGGGGAGAGGGGAAGGAGACTGCTACGGAAGTGATCGGAAGAGAGGACTGAAGCAGGGTGGCGGGAGAGTGGTGGAGATGTCGTGCGTTATAGGAAAACTCGGCGTTTCCATTGGAGTATTAAAACTGCTGTTCAATGAAATGGTCAGACCGTAAAGACCATAAAATAGCAAGAGATAAATTCACGGTAGCAGGTGTGTAGAAACTACAATTTTGAGACTGTCCAAAAATGTGCGAGGGTCACATAGGTAGAATGTTTAAAATGTGTTTCAAAGAGCACGCATCAGATCACAATAAAAAAGCAGCATTTGGAGAATTTCTTTTAACATAAAAGTCGGCTGTAGGAACAATTGTTAGGCATTTCGAAGTGTTGCAGTGGGAACTTAAAGAGCGCTTCCAGAAAAATCTGATATCTTCACACGCCGATTGCAAGAATCTGGTAGCACGATTTTATTAACTGTGCATTTCTTAGAAACATAAAAAAATTTGATACAGCTACTGTTCTACTTTCTGTCTTAATACCAGTCTAGCTTTCCAATATATTACACCTGCTTTGTATCTTTCTTTGTTAGTACTAATAATCCAATTTTTTCTGCACTCTGTCCTTACGATAATTATTTATTTAATTGTGATCAGAATAATTGAATATGTTTATTTTCACCATTTTTCAGTTCGAGTGCATACCTCCGATTTGTTAAATTTCACAATTCTCCAATGCACCCCACCTATACCATCCTATCCCAGCCATTTTTGTCTATTTGTTTATTTAGTTATAATAGTGTCCCAGGTTCCTAATATTTGTTTTATATTTATTAGGTTTTGTCATCTTGTGTTTTGAACAACCCTTCAAACTTGAGATTCTTGTTTAATTTTATTTTCGTCACTGTAGTCATTCTTGTCAAGAATTTGTTACGTTTGCACTGTTTCTAGGTGTATAGTACTATGCTCCGGTTTACAGTACTATTAATTTACAGAACATTTAAATAATTATTTACACTGTAACTGCTCCATCAAAGAAGATATTTTATTTCTCTGCATGTAACATCTCTTCTGATTTGTTGACAACGCCATGTTCTTTGAATAAACTACAGTAAATGTCTGTCCTAAAAAGCCGAAAATCGATTAACAAAATAAACAAACCTGTAGAAAAAATACAAAACAGTGTAATTTAATTTTCATAACTTTGAAAGCGTCTTCCAATCGTCCAAAGCGTCTTCCAATCGTCCAACTGGACGCAGATCGCCTACGAACATTGAAAAAGTCTTCATATATAATAGTAATAGCCGAGCGGTAGTCTAGTTAAACAAAACAAAAAAAATGACTTAGCCGATTTATTATTGTTATTTGTTCGCTGTAACACACGGATGGTGCAGAAAAAAAATAAAGGTGAACACCCAGAGGAACAGGAAAAACTTGAAAAAAATCTAAAATCAAACGCCTATAAACCTCTAAAGACACCGAGCGAGATGGCGCAGTGGTAAGACACTGGACCAGCATTCGGGAGGACGGTGGTTCAAATCCACCTCTGGCCATCCAGATTTAGGTTTTCCGTGATTTCCCTAAATCACTCCAGGCAAATGCGGGGATGATTCCTTTCAAAAGGCACAGCCGATTTCCTGCCACATCCTTACCAAAAAATAGGAGCGTGAGCTCCGCCTCTAATGTTGCTCAGTGACTGCCGGCGAATACACACGTAGTTCTCCACTGCAAGTTAACCGGCTTCTTCTAGAAGCGACTTATTTTCATTTCGTGCGTGCTTTCTGTCACAGTTCATCAAACTATGGTGTGCACGCGTGTTTATTTATTCAGAATCGCGTTTAGTTGATAGATCAGCGTTGATATTTTGATTTATTAGCACGCGTATGTATTTTTCAGATTCTCCGTTAATAAACAGTTTAGTGTTAGGTACATATTTTTCGAAGCTCACTGTTTATCAAACTTATGTGTCCTCGATCGTATATTTAGTCAGCTTCGCATCAGAGAAACAGTTTAGTGTCCTCGTCGCATACTCAGATTCGCATCAAAGTTACAGTTTAGTGTATTCTCCCACAGTTTAAATCACAACAGTTGTACTTATTTGAAACAGACATAGGTTTTTAGAATGGCTAGGAACTGTAACAGCTGTGAACGGGTGAAGGACGAGTTGGTGTTTCTTCGCTCGCAGCTTCAGGCGGCGTTGGCTTCGCTGTCAACGCTTGAGACTCCAGTGGGTGGGAGCTCCATACTTAGCTATCATATACAACCGATCACCCAGCGAAAGATCCGTACCAAACGACTAGAAAGTTGTCCAGGTCACTCCAATATCAAGAAATGCAATCGGAGTGATCCCCAAAATTACAGGCCCATCTCATTGACGTCGGTTTGCATTAGGAATTTGGAAAATATACTTTGTTCGAACATTATGAAGTACTTCAAAGAGAACGACCTATTAACCAATAGTCAACACAGATTCAGAAAGTACCGCTCTTGCGAAACACAGCTTGCCCTTTATTCGCATGTGGTGATAAATGCACCCGATAAGGGATCTCAAATCGATTACATATTTCTGGATTTCCGGAAGGCTTTTGACACTGTACCTCACAAGCGTCTTCTTATGAAATATGGAATATCGCCCCAATTGTGCGATTGGATTCAAGATGCCGCGGCAGATTAGCCGCGCGTGCTGGAGCGCCATGTTGCGGAGCGCGCGGCAGTCCGCCGTCGGGGGTTCGAATCCCCCCTCGGGCATGGATGTTTGTGTCGTCTTTAGTATATGGTAGTACAGAAGACGTTTGTAAGTTTAGGGACTGATGACCCCGCAGTTAAGTCCCTTAAGCCTTACAAACATTTGAACATTTGGATTCACGATTTCCTATCAGAAAGGACACAGTTCGTAGTAATTGACGGTAAGTCATCGAGTAAAACAGAAGTGATATCTGCCGTTCCCCAAGGAAGCGTTACAGGTCCCCTACTCTTCCTTGTGTTTATAAACGATTTAGGAGGCAATCTGAATAGCTCACTTAGACTGTTCGCGGATGACTCTGTCGTTTATCGGTTAGTGAAGCCAACAGAGTATCAAAAGCAACTGCAAAGTGATTTAGACAAAATGTCTACATGGTTCAAAAATTTGCAATTAACACTCAATAACGAAATGTATGAAGTAATACACAGGACCACTAAAAGAAATCCACTGAACTTCAATTACACGATAAATCAGTCAAACCTTAAGGTCGTAAATTCTACCAAATACCTAGGAGCTACAATTAGACTGGAGAGAACACATAGAAAATATTGTGAGGGAGGCGAACCAAAGTTTACGTTTCATTGGCAGATCGCTTCGAAGATGCAACAGGTCCGCCAAACAGACTGCCTACATCACACCTGTGCGTCCTTTCCTGGAGTACTGTTACCCAGTATGGGACCCTCACCAGAAGGGACTGACGGAAGACATTGAGAAGTTTCAGTGAAGGGCAGCTCGTTTTGTTTTATCACGTTATAGGAGGGAAAGCGTCACGGAATATTTTCACGATTTGGGGTGGAAATCATTAAAAGAAAGACGTTATTCGTTGCGGCGAGATCCATTTGCGAAATTTCAATCACTTCTGAATGTGAAAATATTTTGTTAGAAACCACCTACATAGGGAGACATGACAGTCTCAATAAAATAAGAGAAATCAGATCAAAAACGGAACGATTTAGATGTTCTTTCTTCCCGCGCGGTATTAGAGAATGGAACGGTAGAGAAATGTTATGAAAGTGGTTAATGAATCTTCTAAAAGGCACCTAAATGTGATTTGCAGAGTATCTATGTAAATGTAATGACCACGCAGTTGACGGCATATTGAACCCAAGTTTCATTCCTTCCTACCTTCCTATCCTTCGTAAGGCACCCCGTCATACACTGACGGTAATCTACAGCCGGATTAGGAAAAGGGGGCACACTGAAAAAGGAAAAAAAAAATGTTCAAATGTTTGTAGAGTCTATGGGACTTAACTGCGGGGTCATCAGTCCCTAAACTTACAAACTACTTATGAACTAGTTACGAACAAGGACGGCACAAATATCCATGCCCGAGGGGGGATTCGAACCCCCGACCGTAGTAGCCGTGCATACCGTGACTGGAGCGCCTAATCCCCTTTTTTTTTTTTTTTTTTTTTTTTTTTATTTTTTTTTTTTTTATTTTTTTTTTTTTTTTTTTTTTTTTTTTTTTACGGGCCTCCTCTCCACCCCTTCGGCCCGGCCTTGCGCTCACCAGTGTTCGCCTTCTTCGGCGTCGGCTTCAAATGCCATAAAACAAAACATTCCTCTGCTGTAGGTACCAGTGTTATATTGCAGAACAAATCAATTGCGTCTTCCCTTCAAATCATAATACGAAACTAAAATGATGCTCTATGGAATGAGTAAGAACTGCCCACTCTTCGTGTAGCAAGAAGAAAGAAATAAGCTTGTAATTCAAACAAATGAAATGATATTCAGTACGTAAGTGAAACCTTTAAAAAGTTTTGGAACAAAGTCCTGTATTTGGAACGCTTTTGTAGAACGTAATGCTGGTCGTGAACATAGAGTATGAAATCTTGTAAAGCAGGAGCTTTCCGATTAATCGCATAGTAAATAAACTGTCCAAGAAGCCATGTGTAACTATTATGTTTGGCGTCAGGGTAATATTTCCAATCAGGGCGCAGTATGTCATGTACAGTAATGTTCAGTGCGGTAGTGCGGGTCATAAGAGCTAGTCTTCTTCTAGTCCACGTCCAGATTTCAGTCTGATCTCGACAGACAAATGCGTGCGCTAACGTGTCCAGCAGCTGGCACCGAGTGCAGTACGGCGTGGCTTTTAATTTGATATTGTACATCTTTTCGCCAGTAGGGATGACATCATTTACAACGTCATACCAGGTGGATCTAACTTTCGTACTAAGTACTGAATTATGTATGTTTTTCCATATAGCAGTCCAGTTACAAAGTGGATATTTCAGCTCGATTGTATTCTGTGGCACTATGTCAGTGAATGTGCGATAGAGTGATGCAGTATCGTAAGTCCGTTGAGTTGCCCGTATATAGCCTACTTCGAGGTAAAATTTTCTGACGTGGTCCAGTTCCGGGTTGATACGGGCGAGGTTTACTGGCACAGCATTGTCCGCAGGTTCTAAGCGGACAAACAAATTTTTGGTTATCGAATTGTAATCGGCCTGCAAAATTTTGATGGTTCTGCTAACAAATAGTGCCGTACACTGCGCTTCCAAATTTTTGAGCCCGAGGCCTCCCTTACTGTAGCTAAGTGACCCTGTACGAAAAGCAACTTTAAAGATGTTGCGTCTCCACAAGTACCAACTTGCACTGGCTGTCATTTTCTGAGCTGTAGTGTTGGGGATAGGTAAAGTTGCAGCTACGTGGTAAATTTTACTGTAGACGTAGCCATTGATGAATAAGGCTTTTTGAATGCGGTCTAAGCTTCTTGTAGAATTATCCCGTAGAGTCGCACGTATGATGTTAAGTTTTTCTTGCCAGTTGAGCTGTACCATGATACGGGGATTAGCCGTGAGAATCAGTCCCAACTGTTTCCTGGTCTCGGTTATAGGGAGCCACGTAGATGCAATATAGTCTTTATGCGGTCCTAACAATAGCAACCGAGACTTCCGCTCGTTCACCTTGGCACCACAAGCATGAGTATACTCTTGAACTATCCTCTTGGTGGTATCGAGTTCTTCGCTGGAGCTGACAAGGACGCTGACGTCGTCGGCGTAGGCTTGGCATACTGTTCTTGTATTGAAAATCTGTAACCCTTGCAAGTTGATGTATAACGTTCGGAGGAGTGGTTCCACAGCTATCGCATACAGAGTCGTAGACAGTGGACATCCTTGTCGGATACCCCGCTGCTGTGTAATAGATGGAGTGAGTTGACCATTAATTTTGCATCTGAATGTCGTATGGCAGATGCAATGCCTGATGATTGAAATAAATCGATCGCTGAAGCCCATAGTCCTCATAACTTGAAATAAGAAATTGTGGTCGACTCTGTCAAATGCTTTATCGAAGTCGAGGAATGCCAGTGCCATTTTGCTTCGACATATCCAGGTGAGGTAAATTAAGTCTCTGTATTCGGCGAGTATGGTCAACATTGAACGCCCAGTAACCGCACTTTTCTGGTAATGACCAATAATCTTGCGAAGGAACGGTTTCATTCTCTTGTTCAAGAGACGAGTCAATATCTTAAAATCCGTATTCAGAAGCGTGATTGGTCTAAAATTCTGCAGGCCGCCAGCATGCGGCGTTTTCGGGATGAGAACGAGGATGCCTTCAGTGAAGTTCGAAGGAAAGTCATTGCCGGACATTAACTCGTTATACACTTCGGTGAGTTGAGGCCCGATTAAATACCAAAACCGGTCGTAGAATTCTATAGGCAGACCGTCTGAACCAGCAGCTTTATTTCGCGCCGTTTCTGCGATAACATCTGCAATTTCTGCACAAGTTATATTTTCCAGCAACTCTGCGTTATCCTCGTCCGCTATTCCTTGCGTGGTATTTGATAAAAACGTCCGCATTACGTTTAAGTCCGTCGCCGATGCAGCGAAGAGGTTCGTAAAATATCTTGCAACGTATGCCTTGATTTCACCTTGATGTGTATACTGCTGTCCCTGCTCATCCGTGAGCTTGTGTAACATTTGTCGCCTGGCTCTCTTCGTTTCCTTTATTACGTGGAAGATGGAAACATTTTCGTGTTCTATGTCGTTGACATTTCTGGCTCGTATTCTGATGCCCTCCAAGGATTGTCTCGTAAGCGCCACTATTTTTGCTTTAGTCTTTTTGATTTTGATGACGTCCGCAGCCGTGGATGTCGGTTTGTTATACAAATCACGAAGGAGCGCAAAGAAGTATTCCAGTGATCGTTTCTTCCAATGCGCTCTATCCTTAGCGAATTGAATAATACATTTTCGTAGTTGTGGTTTGGCGCACTCCAGCCACCATTCAATACGTCTGGCGTAACGCGGTATTCGCTGAAGACATCGTTGCCAGGTGTTCTCGATCGCTTGTTGGAGAGAGTCGTCATTAATGAGGGAGACATTAAGTTGCCACAGTCCGCGTCCCAAAAAGGTCTTCTGTGGTGTGTGTCTCAGGACTACTTGAAAGGCACTGTGATCACTAAAACTTATCGGCCACATCTCGCAGGCCATAACACTGGTTTTAAAATCATCGCTGACATAAATTCTGTCGATTCGACTTTGAGACACACTGCTGATGTATGTGTACGCAACGGCGTGTGGCCGAAGATGAATCCAAGTGTCCGTGACTTGAAGGCCACTAACAAGCTGTTGCAGCTCCTCGCAAAAGTTAAAATTTGGAGCTTGATCTTGCTTACGTAAAACACAATTGAAATCTCCAGCTAAAATTAGTTTGCATCGTTGTCTCGTGAAGAGTGTGACTATTTCGTCTCGAAAAAATTCACATCTCTGTCGCCTATTGTTGCTTCCTGATGGCGCGTAAATATTGACAAGTAACAAATCTTGTATACTGATGGAGATTCCTCTACCCGAGCTTAAGAGGGCTTCTGTAGTAAACTGGATGCCTTCCTTACATAAAATCGCGGTACCAGCTTCGGGTCCAATATTAATTATGGAGGTGTAACCAAATATCTGTCCTATTTTGGTGGAGACCACTTCCTGTACTAACGCGATATCTATTTCTGCAGCTTGTAGGTAGTCCTTAAAGCATTGGAATTTGACGTCGGACTCTATTCTATTGATGTTTAAAGTGGCTAACTTAAAGTCTTGCATGATTGTAGAGGTTGCAATTAATCACCGACTTCGTCCGCCCAATTGATCTTTGGGAGGGACGGTACAGTGTCCATAAGCGCGGAATCTTGCACATCGACGTTCATCAGAGTTTCCTCCGTCTCCGGGTACAAAGGTTGTGAACGGTCTTGCTCGTGAGATGGCTCATCATACCCATCCTTTTTGAGTATTTTCCTAACGCGCTGTAGTTTCGTGTCCAGTTCCTGCGTTTCGCCCTGACTTTGTGTCCTCAGTGGTCGTTTGGTTTTAGACGACTTCTGTTTTTGGTTTCCTACTTCGCTGACTGGGTTCTGCGGACTTTCCAAACGTCTGTCATCACCACCAGGGCACCCTGTTGGCACTGAGACAGATTCTAACGGCTGCAAAGTGGGTGGATCTTCAGACTGTTGCAATACTTCCGTCTCCATGGTGTCGTTGGAGTGTAGTGGTACATTCCCCGACTCCGTGGCGGAGGAGTGTTTCGGCACGGAGGTGTTGGGTGCGGGATCGTTTGATGCAGCAGCGGAGGGAACAATATGAGTCTCGGCCGACACGACTTCCTGTTCATATGTCTGCTTCTGGTGTTCGTCGCCGTGTTCGGAAAGATCAGCACTGTCCGTGTCTGAAGCCAGAGTAACTCGTGCGTACGTTCTAGTGCCCGTAGGCGGCGCTCGGTCAGTGGTAACTACCTCGCGAGGCAATTGTCGCGGTCTCGCTTGTGGACATGCTGCTTTCATATGGTCTGACGATCCACAATGAGCGCATGTACGAGGTTGTCCGTCGTATGTGACAAGACCTTTGAACCCCTGTACTATGATATAGGAAGGTATATGTTTATTCAAATCAATCTTCACGATTTTTACACCGTTGTCAACGTTAAAGTGCCTGAGACCTGTCCACTTTTCTCTTTGAATTTGAAGCACCGACCCGTAAGGGGAGAGGGCCTCTCGTATACGATCTAAGTTGACTTCAAACGGTAGGTTGTAAATACGAACCAACTTGAGGCCAAGTCCGGAGCAAGTTATTGTAACCTCACTAATTGCGCCATTTGAGTGAGCGAACGTTGCCTTTCCGTCAGTTCGAGTCATAGTTCGCAGGCAGATATCGTCATTACGAACTTGTACATATACAGCATTGGCTACGAAATCATAAGCAAAGCCTACAACGTCGTCGTCTTCTAGGTGAATCGTGTCATGTAACCAATCGTCGAGTTCCAGAATTGTCGGTCGCACGTATCCGTATTTAAAAGCGAACTTCAGGGTGCGTGTTCGAACTAGAGTTTCCATACTGCAGTCGCAGAGCAATACTCACAATAACCGTCAACAGGCTGCGGCTCCGCCGGCGCGCCCGCTGGTGTAAACAACCCAGCGGTGTGCACTCGACCGCTTCCGCGGCGACACTATCCCCTCGGCCACCGCGGCCGGCGCGCACACTGCTACTCCTTTGATGCATCGTAATATTAAGTGAACAAGAATATTTTAAATACTGATTTTTAATTTTATCATCCTTATACATGGTGAAAAGTGTCTCTTTGTGTGTTTGTTTGCCGTTAATACAAATCTACAGTTCAATGCGATCTGGATGAAATTTTACACTTTGACCAAAAACACGAGAGGAAGGTCATTGTATCCATAAAATTATGTATTGTGGATGGCGGAGGGTACTTATGTTACAAACCTCGACTCATGTCTACATTTTATCCCTATCTTGAATAAATTTTGCAAACTTCGCCAATAATACAAGTGGTTACCTAACAACAAACTTTTACACCGTTTACTTATGATGAGAAACTTCGCACATGTATGAATGAGTTTATGAAGAAGGTTTTTGAGTCTGCAAGTCAACTTACAGTGCATGGCAAAGGATACCTAGAAATAACCTTTGACAGTGTTTCACTGATCACCACGAAAGTCGACAGATATATGTGAGTGTTCATAGATATGGGGAAGAGTCAATGAACTGAAGAGGCAGAAAACAGGAGGACGAGAAGATGGAAGGACGGAATAGATGGACAGAGAAAGGAAATGGCTGAATTAGCTGGGAGACGTGAGAGAAAGACATGGTCAGAGAGATTGTTAAAGGGGACTTGGATTGAGAGAGTATGGAATAAATGTAGACCCAGTATTTTCAGCTAATAAATGATGATAAATTCTTTTGAATGGTGAAGAGTTTTCATGCTTGGGTGTTTAACTACTAGACGAACGTTAGGATACGTCGACGTACTGCAATACGTGTCTGCAAGACTTTCCATCCGTGGTGGACAGGGCTAACGTGTGAAGAACTGGCAGGGTAATCCATTCCGCAGAATATACACTTTTCTGAGAACCAACCCTGAATTATCAGGTACAAAAGTCATCTCAGGGCCAAATGCATTCCTGAAAGGAGGAACATGAGGAAGGATTACAGGCGATTCACAGACAGTTACCTCTGCAGTTTGAGAAATTATTTTTTCCTACTGAAGAAATAAATATTGTTAATTTTTCTATCTTCAACGTGAAATCTAGAGAGCCCTATCACCTTAGCAGCCGAATTCAGTGTCAGTGGGGTATTCGTAAAATAAGTCTACGGTGCTTAAATCTGTCACTGACGTTAACTTCCATGAATATTACTGTCACTGATTTTTAGCTAAATGTTCTATTGAATTTAATCCATCTTTTAAAGAACTTGACTGTATTTAATGCACAAGGGATAAGAGTAATAACGCCTTCAGTAACAATTTTTTTTCTTTATTAATACGATGCATTATGGACCCTGTGGGTCCACCAGCAAGTGCCAAGCTCAGTCCATAATTTTCTAGTGCCCTTTTGTGAGGATCATACACATCACCTCGCTGGGGGGCACTAGTGAACGATGTACCAAGATTTGGACCTGATGATGGATACGGGCTATTCCATTTCGAATCGAACAAAAATTAAACAATGGACTTCGTATTTTTTAAATAATTTCTGCATGTGTAAATTGATATAAAAGAAAATAATTGTCATGAAATTATCGCTTTAATTATTACTATTTTTGGAGTTAAAATTAAGTGAAGTTAGCGTTATTTTCCGAAAGCAAAAGTTCGTGTGTTGTGTAACTCAATAACCTCATACCGTAAGGCTGAATATCTGAAGATGATGTAGGTATGTAACAGTAACATGACAATAATTAATTTATTCTTGTAATTTTTTTTTCATTTACTAAAATAAGTGCAGTTGTCACAAGATTTAAAGTTACACAGTCTTGAACTTCGTTTTATCAGACGTTAGTTTCCGTTTTGAGTATTATGGAATCTGTTATGTGCAACGCGTAAAAAATCGTAATATATATAGAAATTGAGGTGTTTGTGATTATATTTCATTCTGCAGGCAAAAATACATATCGGAAACGAATAGTGTTTGTATCAGTCTCCCATTGTGCACTATGGTGGTAGACGGTTGATAACGATAAGGGGGTGGAAGATATGGAAGTTGAAAGTGACTGACTTATATAAAATTCTACTTGTGGGTGTCAATATTTTTCTGTTCAGAAACTCTGTTTGTAAAATTTCACTAATGTCAGAATGAAAATGTAGATTTTGTAGAAGTCGGCAAAAGTTACAACCACCATGCCCCATACGAAAGTTTATGTAAACAGTGGCCTTCCTCTTGATTTCAAGTGTGGAAAATTTTATCTAAATTGGATGAAAGCTGTAGATTTTTATGTAATACAAACAAAAAAGAAATACCCGAGCAGTCTTCTTCATACAGAAGATGCATATTTCCGCAGAGTTGAAATAGCCGGCCGCGGTGGCTGAGGGGACTGAGACGCTGCAGTCACGGTCTGCACGGCCACTACGGTCGGGGGTTCGAATCCCCCCCTGGGGCATGGATATTTGTGCCGTCCTTAGTTCAAAATGTTCAAATGTTTGTAGAGTCTATGGGACTTAACTACGGGGTCATCAGTCCCTAAACTTACAAACTACTTATGAACTAGCTACAACTAAGGACGGCACAAATATTCGTGCCCGAGGGGGGATTCGAACCCCCGACCGTAGTGGCCGTGCAGACCGTGCCTGAAGCGCCTCAGTCCCCTCGGCCACCGCGGCTGGCGTCCTTAGTTCATAAGTAGTTTGTAAGTTTACGGACTGATGACCCCGTAGTTAAGTCCCATAAGCTATACAAAAAGAAAAAAAAAGAAAAAATAAATAAAAAAAGAAAAAATAAAAAAATAAAAAATAAAATAAAATAGGAGTTGAAATATTAATAATGAAAATCAACAGTTACAGTAAAATAGCAAATTTTGTACGATATGAAATGTCTGTCCTTCCTTTCACTTTTTCATGCTCCTCAGAAAACTCCTTTGCACCACGTGCACATTCATCGCGAAAACTTTGATGCAGTACGTGAAGTTTGCGTGTGCTCGTGACAGGTTTATGGGCGTCTGCTCCGATTCATCACGGTCCCCGCTTGTTGTTTTCGGCCCGCATGCCAGAGGATGCCCCCACAAAGGCAGCGGCAGCCGCAGAGATGTACCCCCGATATCTGCGCCGGTAGCCGCGCGGCCATTAACGATGAGTTACGGCGGCGGCGGCCGCGCTGCGCCACCAGCCACTGTTATCTCGTACGGAGTCGTTTTATTAAATGGTCCTCTCGCGCTGAAAAGGTGTACACTCTAATTTAAAACAAAGGGTTCCAGGAAATTACCAGATACCGTCGCTAGGCGAGCCGGCTAATTCGTTTGGTGCGCTTATAGGGCGGGAAAATGGAAAAAGGAAGTTACTCGTTATCCTCGGGAAAACAGGATTCACACTTCAGAGGAACGAACGGTGGCATCGTTATCTGTTTGTTTGTCTGGTCCAACGCTGTTTGTAATCTACTGATACTGCATAGTACTTCTTGTGTTCCAACAGAGGATTTAATTAACCCTTTCAGATCCAAAGTTGTAGGTGATGTGACATTAATACAGAGAGAGGGACATTTAAGGTACAAAATATATACAGTAATTCATTACAAAAAATGAAATTAATTTATTTTCAAAAAACTTTCATACACAATTGTCTGTTTTGGACCTTGACATCAAATTTTTATGATCTGCACCATCTTACAGTAACGTGCTTTTGAAAGAAATGGCACAATAACATCGCAGGATCATATAAAATCAACATGTCAAAACAAGGATATCGACACCTCGTCAACAAGTACTTCTTGCCGCCATTGTCAGTGTACTGACAGTTTGCCGACTTTGACGACTGCTGGTGTCACCCAGGGTAGGAACATGGAAGCAAAACACGTTGCACACGTTACCACAGTCCATCCACGATTGTGAGATGCATGCCAGAACATCCTAGCGTGAATCGCAACGAACTAAAGTGAGTAACAGAACCGCAAAACTGTGCGTGCAGAACCTGAAAGGGTTAAGGTAAAAGAGGTTTCAGAATTTACTGCATTAAGTCGCCTTTTATGGTGGATGTACTTATTAAACCGTCATCTCTTGGTACATATGATACATTCAGTGCATTTTGATTGTGTCTTTGTGATGGTTGCTGTGTACCTTTGGTAAACAGAACACGAGACCAAGTGAGTACTACATGTATGGTACATCACACAGAATACTTACAAGAGTATCTTCTAAGTGCAATAACACTTCCAAGAAGATGTTATTAAAAAAATGTTGAAATGTTTGTTAAGCTTAAGGGACTTAACGGCGGGGTCATCAGCCCCTAAACTTACAAACTACTTATGAACTACCTTATAATAAAGACAGCACAAACATGCATACCTGAGGGGGGATTCGAACCCCCGACGGGGAACGATCTCGCACATCGGAGCATAACGCCTCAATGCGCTTGGCTACTCCGCCGCGGCAAAGATTTTGTAAGTATTTTGTGGAACACACCACAGATACTGCTTATTTGGTTACCTTACAAAGTCACGACCAATATACAGTGAATTTGTCGCACGTGCCATTTGATGAGCTGCCATGCATTTACAAACCGGTTATGGTTTAATTAATACCTCCATTAATAGTTTAAATAATTTGTGATACGTCTTTCACGTTACAGTCTTAGGTTCCAAAACCATAACGGATAAATGTTTATAAGTGAGGTAAGTCCGACAGCGGTAAGCAGTGAAGTAGACGGACCAAGTCCGGTGACTTTCTATTTTCTTCCAATGATCTACACTATAAGTGTAACATAGGGTATACTTTTAATTTTACGGGTTTCATACAGTTCCATTCAGGAATCGAAAATACCGCTAATGGCTGTTGTTAGTATGCTGCAGTGCGCCGTGTAATTTGCCAAATTTAATTTTTAGTGTCCCATGCATAGAAAGCTGTGCAATATTGGTAATTTCAACCATTAGCACATTTCAGAGAATTTATCAAGGCACTCAAGAGACGCATAGTTTGTCGAATACCCAACTGTTACTTTTATCCTACATTTCCTGGAGTATAGCATGACATTGATTCTATTCACTTACAAAACATCTGAAGTTCCATTTCTCTGTTATCTATGCATTACATTTTGTAGACAGGCGGTAGTTACCTAGTACACTGGACTCGAACTTTGTTTGCTATAACTATTGCTGAAATCTTCTCTACACAATGCAATATCTATGTAGGATTTGAAGCAAATTATTCCACATTTTGAATGTTAGATGTATATGCAGAAACAAGGAAAAGATTCCCATACACATGCCCTCTAAGATACATAAGATCTATGATGGGGCCTTGGTAGCTTCGTGGTAGTCATACTATGTTTAAAGCCAGTGACGGTTTCGAGCTTTTAACTGCCACTTATTACTTCCTTCAGTTCGGGCAAGATTGTTGATGTGAAAACACTCTATTTACACCATGATTCCGAATCTAGGTTAGATTGGAGGTCGCCCTGTTAACTGCCTGGATAAGACGGTTCAAACTTCGGAGGAAGGCAACAGCATACCTCCTTTAAACAGAACCGTGCATAATAGAGCACCGCTGTGTTCCAACCAATTTTGATTGACGCTTATTTTGCCTTTAACATCAATCAGCGTTTGCATATATTCCCTAGTACAACCTTTTCGCTCACAGACTGATATACGGAAATGAAGATAGATTCATCCGATATTGCCCGTGGATACACCAAGGAATGTCTGTTAGCTTTGTAATGGCAACCGTATTCACAATTCGTAATTGCAGAGCACACATTAACTGTAATGCATCTAATTTGAGTCCAGTATATGAAATGCTTTCCTGTGTCAGCCTTATCTTTGTATTTACCAGCATAATGGAGGCCTATTACTCCATAAAGGTAATTTTCAGTAAAAGTCTGACAAATGGAAGCAACCAACGAGGTTATCTCGAGCATGCTGGGAGTGCTTCCATTATACTGATAAATGCAAAGATAAATCTGCGATGTGAAATCTTTTCATAGTCCTATCGAGAAAACAGACTGGTTCCTTTCTATGTAATGTCCTGCCCCTACCAATAACTGTGAATACGTGTAACTGAAACAATGTTAACAATGCTTACTGCACACTGTACTCGTGGAAACGGAAATCTGTCATTTGCTTTGCTACATACTGTCGAGCGTTCGTGTTAGCAAAGGGCTTACAGGTCTTCAGTCATGCATTTTAGAGCCAAAGTTTGCAAAATATTTTTCTTGTTTTGACGAATACTGCTGTAATACTCGGTATTATAACAGGAGATAACTGACTTTAGTTATGTCTCGATAATTATACAGTCGCGGAAACACGTTACAAAAACAATCGCAAGGAATTCAGTGTTTCAGGACTGATAACGCTGATTCTACCACTCTAAGAGATAATAGGACAGATTTTATGGATAGTCCTTGTGCTAACGAAATTTTGAATACCTACTGGAAGAAAGGACAAACTGTTACCACATTACGGTATTGGATGAAAACTTAATCATAACACACTTCCTCCTACGTACATAAGTTGGCGAAATTAGTTAGTTCTTCGTTTCCTAAAAAAGCCCAAAGAATCATGATTATTTGTACCAAAACAGACAATTTTAGAGATGGCCACTTACATAATTTCAATTTATGGCAAACTGTCGAAATTTTTACCATAAGGTCTTAAGAGAATGTTTTCAGGTTCGGTTCATCGAACCCCCTAATTTCGGAGTTGATAAACTTGCAGTATTTCTTCAACAAGAAGCTAAAGCCTGATTTTAGCTGCTTTTTCACCGTGAGACGATAGTATCTAATTTCTTAGTAAATAACTAATATTTTAACGGTAATTTCTCTAGCTATCTGTCTAGATATGAATTTTTTCGTTTTCGAAAATATTTAATCATTATAGATACATTGAAAGAACCTTGATGTTTGGGTACCAAAAGTAGCAACTGTGTAGATTGCAAGAAAGTACCTGCAGCTGTGTTTAGATTTTTTAAATTAATTAATCTATATTGGCAAACAAAAATTATATTATGAAGTCAATATATAAAAAATTGTCAAGTAATAAACATGGCATATAAAAATAACTTTATTATACATTTATTGTTTCACAATATTGTAACTGTTGTCTTTTTGGGTTAGGGAGCCTGAATATGGTGCGAATATAGCACCGAAACCGGTCGCGTAATTAATTACGAATCTAATTACTGCTGTTGGTACTTTCAATTTACACAATTGTCTCAGCTCTAGTCCCATTCGATTGATTATGGAAACAATTAAAAACAGCAACTGTGAGAATGGTCACTTCTGTACATCTTAGCAAAGGCAAATCGTTGTCATTTTTCTGTGTGCTCTTAAGATACTGTTCTCGTGAGACTTTGAAATTTTCTAAGGTCACACTATCTATTGCCCAGATCCAGAGGTTCAAAGATACTGTACTTACTACACCTAAAATATGTACACTAAGTGTAAGAAAAAGTTATTCACCCAAAAAGTGTGGTTGGCAGCGAATGAAACTACTTAAGATGAAATTCCGTGTGACTTCATTCAACCGATTACAGTGTGGGATGAAGGGACAAGGCCGTTGGTAATTACAGGTGAAATGTTAGTGCTAGTTCAGGTTGATGTCGCACCACATCTGGTCACAATGCAGGCTCTAATGAAGTGCGGATTGGTGTCAAAGATCGTTTGGATGCTACTTTGAGGTAAGAGTGGTCCACAACTGTTGCAGCTGTCCCTCCATCTCACGTGGTACTGGGAGAGATGATTCTAACAATGTCATCCCACAAGTGCTCAATGATCGAGAGTTCTGGACCGCTGGTGTGGGCGTTGTGGATAGGCGTGTATTCTCTTGTTGGACCTCTGACTCAGTGTGCTGTGCCATCAAATGTAGGACGTGCGACGCAGAAAGTATCTGAAATGTCGCTGTGCGGTCTATGTCTGTCGAAGCACTACTGAAGATTACCTGAACACATATCTTATTTCTCCTCGAACTTTGATGACTCTGATGAATAATATTGCGATTTGACGACTGCTCCTGAAGCCGCCTAATCCACCACGATGGACATCGGTAATTATGAAGAAGTTTATCTTTTCAGTGAAAATGACAGCACGCCATTCGTCATCTATCAAGGCCTTCCTGATACAATAACAATATAAACACCGTACTCTTGGGGTGAAGCGGTGGATGCAGCAGATGCGTGTCGTTCATAACTCGATGTTGTAAGGCCTCTAGTATATAGGTGAGACAGGAGGAAAGATACATGCTTTGAAGTATGATACTAGTGGGGATTATGAACAGAAAAATTCTACTAAACGTATGCACTTTTCTTAACCGTTTACAGGTAAACCAATAAAAACAACTATGAATCGGAAAAGTTCAATAAATTAAGATACTGTTATGGTATGCTGTGCTTGATTATGTAAGTTTCCTCAAAGGAGATACTCAAACAGTCCACTGCCAAGTTCAGTGGATTTTTCTATTTTTGTAGTCAGATATTGTATTGCCGATCGGAGCTCAGTTCTGCATTCCTTTACTTGAGCAGAAGCATGTCAAAGAAGAGCCACAAGTTCCTTTCTCGTGTCCGCTCTGCGCTTGCACACATCGATTTTCAGCCACCCACGGGAACAGTAATCCAAAGATTGGGTGACCTCGCTGGCTAAACAAAGACTCCACAGCGAGCTATCCAACGACCCAGATACGTTCAGATACTTTGTCAATGGTCAACGAAAGGAGTAGGAACTCCGTCATGCAGAAAGCTCGTGTTAACAAAGGGATATCCACGACGTATTATGGTATAACACAATTTGAGAAAAAAAAAGATAGGATACCGAGGATCAGAAGACGGTTATTTAAAACAGGATCGATGAGTTAGTCAGCACCACGGTGAATGAAAAGCGTCTTTCAAAATTCTTTTCCACAGTCTCGCAGACATCCCACACATGAGAGTTGCGCTTGTTGTTTATTACGTTACGGGTAAACACTGACTCATCAGCGAACACAATACGTGATATTAATCGATCAGTGGCAATTATCGATTGACAGAATTCTTTTCGGGTGGCAACGTCTACTTCATGCAGATGTAATACACTCTACCGAAGAAATGGAAACAGAACATTTTCGTGTACTGTGCGTATCATTCGAGTTTATGAAATACCAAGTTTAATAGAAATTCTTCTGGAGCTAGTAGTTGGCCTGTGTTCCATTACTTAATCAGAGACAATATTGTCGCCGGCAAGTGTACCACGCTCACACAATCCGTGAAACACCCCACTAAACAACCTACCATCTAACATTCTGCGATTCAGAAATCTTTGTTGGTATTCTCACATAGCAGCTCTGAAAATCCCATTGGACAAACATAGACAAACATCATGTTAGCATACTATGCATTTTTGAAGCCGCACACACTAAACTGTAGCCGGCCGTGGTGGCCGACCAATCTGCGGCGCGACAGTCACGGATTGCACGGCCACTACGGTCGGGGATTCGAATCCCCCCTCGGGCATGGATATTTGTGCCGTCGTTAGTATTAGCTAGTTCATAGTGGTTTGTAAGTTTAGGGACTAATGACCACATAGTTAAGTCCCACAAGCTCTACAAACATTTGAACATTTGAACTAAACTGTATTCTTAGTACACGTAAGAACACTGTAGTACCGCTCTCTACGACAAGTATGTCGGACTGAGACTTTAGGTAAACAACTGCAACATACGTCAGTAAACTGCGTACTGAGCCGCGGTGGAGTAGCCGAGCGGGCTAAAGCACCTCGCTGCGGAGCGCGCTGTTCCTCGCCGTGGAGGTTCGAGTCCTCCCTGGGGCATGGGTGTGTGTGCTTGTCCGTGGGTTAGTATACCTAGGTTTAAGTAGTTTGTAAGCTACGGACTGATGACCACGAAATTTGGTCCGATATATTTACAGACATTTGAACATTTGCGTACTGAAACGCCGAGTAAAGACGACGCTACACTTTTCCCGGTCCTAGTTCTTTTCATAGGTTTACACGGAAACGTTTAAGAAAAGGGCAAATGTTTAGGAAAACAAGTGCTTAAGAAAGGGATATATATATATATATATATATATATATATATATATATATATATATATATAACCGTTAGTACCACCCCACAAAGGATGTAGAATGGGGGACGAAAAGATTATCCCGCCCGAATAATTTGAAGTACAAAAACAGAGCATTGCGCATGCCCTGTATCCAAAGTGTGAGCTTCAGATTGGTGTTTACATCATCAAGTAGAAGCAAAGAACTCCACGTGGGTAGATTTACTACAACGAACCACTTCTTACGCTTGTTTCGTTGGGCAAGTGGACAGACTGACGGTTTACGAACAAAAGAGGCGCGACCTCGAGCAGCACTGCAGTAAGCCTTTTTTTTTTTTAAAAAAACCTTGTGGGGGTAAAATTCTTAACATTAATTTGCTATGAATTGTGCTACTATGGGCTTTTCTAGATTCCATTTTCTAATAGCTTAATCTTTAAACAACGAAACAAATTATAAACATAGTAAAATGTTGAAAATGGTATTTAGTGTTAAGCTAAGATAAATGTATCTGCAGATAGGCATAATTTTCTAAGTCCTTGCGCGCGATTAACATGCGTGAGTGGCTGTGCCTTTCATTTTCTGTTGTTTTCAGTTTAATATTCGTTCTTCAACTCTGGTTGGACTATTTGATCGTTAAACTAACGAGAAAGGTCAGTATTCTCTTTAGTATCTATGATAGCTAAAAATGTTCCTTGGAAGGTATAATTAGTTGACCACCCTTAATAGAACATAAACATTCTTGGAAGTTGTTTTACATCTGACCTCCAAAAATACATCCATTTCCAATATTGTGTCTGTCTGATTGAAGATGGTATTATTATAAAATAGAATCTTCTAGAATATCATAACAGCCTACAACTGCACAAGCTGGAGCGACAAGAGGTCTAAAAAATTAAATATTTATTGTCTCCAGTGGGATTCGAACGCTCGCCTGTTGCATTCAGAAACAGTCAGCCGCGTTAGAAGCGTTTCGTTGTAGTAAATGAATCGACGTGGAATTGCTATACCTCAAGCGTTTCTACGAGATCAAATAGTGTTTTCCAAAATAAATGAGAGGTGAGTTAAAGTGCAATTAATCTCGACATGTACTGTACAAATAAATTTCAGCTAAAAAACGTTACTTACAGGATGCAAAATCAGCCACAAAAATTTCAAGTTACAAGCTTTTAAAGCCTTTTCAACGATGGGACGAGTATTTAAATTTACAGGTGAAGTCAGCTGAAAAAGTAAAGCAATTTCCAGGCTTGTATACGCAGTACTTTCGTGTCTAGCTCAGTTTGTTACTTATTTACTTACTCAGCTTCGTACAAAACACACTACTGTGCATGTCATGTGAATATGCAGCTCTCTTAGGTTGTTTGTAGGCGACGTCGACATTTATCGTATAGTAAAGTCATCTTGAAGATCATAACGAACTAGAGAACGATCTACATAAGATATCAGTATGGTGTAAAAATTGGTAGTTGACTGTAAATAATGAGAGTGTGATGTCGTCCAGAACAGTACGAATAGAAATCCGTTAAACTTTCTTTACAAGATAAATCTGTCAAACGTGAAGACTGTAAGCTCCACTAAATACCTAGGAATTACCATTACATCAGACTTAAACTTGGAAGAACACGTAGATAAGTCCTAGGAAACCAGAGACTGAGTTTTATTGGCAGAACACTTAAAAGATGTAACAGAACAAGCAAAGAGACTGCATACACCAAGCTTGGAGTACTCATTTGGAGTATTGCTGCCCAGTGCGGAGTCCTTATCAAGCTGGTTTCACGGAGGCCATCGATAGAGTCTAAAGAAGGGAAGCCCGTTCTGTATTGCCACGAAACAGGGGAGACAGCGTCAAGGAAATGATACAGGATCTGGGATGGAAATCACTAAAACAACGGCGTTTATCGCTGCGGCGTGGTCTACTTGCGAAACTACAATCGCCAACTTTTTCCTCCGAATTTGAGAATATATTGTTGACTGCCACCTACATAGGTAGAAATGATCATTATCATCATTAGAGGCTGATTGTGCCTTTCAGCGTTCAGTCTGGAGCCTAGTACCTCTAATAAAATTCCACCATGATACCCTATCCAATGCTAACATTGATGCCTCGTCTGATGTTATACCTTTTACTTCAAAATCATTGTGAACCGAATCTAAGTACTTTCTTCTTGGTCTCCTCGACTTCTCTTACCCTCTGCTCCCGAGTTCATGAGTTTCTTAGGTAACCTTGCTTCCCCCATGCGTGTAACATGATGCCACCATCTCAGTCTGTTTGCTCTAACTGCTTCATTTTTGGTGTTCATTCCCAGTTTATCTTTGATTTCCTCATTAGGGACACCCTCCCGCCATTGTTCCCATCTATTAGTACCTGCAATCATTCTTGCTACTTTCATATCTGTAACCTCTACGTTATGAATAAGGTAACCTGTATCCACCCAACTTACATACCCATCAACAAAGTTGGTCGAAAGATAGAGCGGTGCCCTGCTAACTTAGTCTTGGTACTTACTTACTTCTTGCATAAGAGAGTAGATCTTAGCTGAGCACTCACTGCATTAGCTTTGCTGCACCTCGGTTCCAGTTCTTTCACTATGTTGCCATCCTGTGAGAAAATACATCCCAGGTACTTGAAACTGTCTACCTGTTCTTTGTTCCTCCTATTTGCACTCAATTTGTTTAAATATCTTTCCCACAGACATTACTTTCGGTTTAGAGATGCTGATCTTCATATCATAATCCTTGCACCTCTGATCGAGCTCTGAAATATTAGTTTGCAACCTTTCAATCGAATCTGCCATTACAACTAACTTATCCGCATATGCGAGACTGCTTATTTTGTTTTCACTTATTTTAATCCCGCCCTGCCAGTCTGCTGTTTTCAACACATGATCCATGAATAGTATGAACAACAGTGGTGACAGGTTACAGCCTTGTCTTGCCCCTGAAACTACCCTGAACCATGAGCTTAACTTGCCATCTACTCTAACTGCTGCCTGACAGTCTACATAAAGCCCTTTAATTGCCAGCAGAAGTTTGCCTCCTATACCATAATCCTGTAGAACTGACAGTAGCTTCCTCCCAGGAACACGGTCATAAGCCTTTTCTAGGTCTATGAAACATAGATACAATTCTCTGTTCAACGCACAGCACTTTTCCTTTACCTGCCGTAAGCTAAGGATCTGGTCCTGACAGTCTCTAAGAGGCCTAAACCCTCACTGAATGATCATCAGAATAAAATACGAGAAATCAGTGCTCGAACGGAGAGATGTTCTTTCTTCCCACGAGCTATTTGAGAATGGAATGGTAGATATAGAATAGCATAAAGGTTGCCCATGAACCCTCTGCCAGGCACTTAAATGTGAATTGCAGAGTATCTCATATAGAATATGAACTTAATATTTCGAGGTTTTCTTCCTGAACATCAGTGTATAATATACAATGTCGTTCGAGCGTTGTTTCTGAAGACGACAGGAAATAAGGGAGAGGGTGAAACACAGTACCGGGACACAAGCTAGACCTCCGGAGGGAGAGTGTGGTCTAACGCACTGTGACCTGCCACCACTCAGGTTGGAGGGTCCCTTTGCCGTTCAGCGCTCACGAGAGCCACGCACTCCAATCAGGGTGCTAAGCGAGGCGAGGCGACAGTAGCTTCAAGGCAGCGCTCACCAAGGCGCCGCCGGTAGCTGATCGTGACCGCTGATGACATAAATTAGATTCGAAGAATGCTGCAGGGGCTTATGCGTAGGATGTAGTAGCATGTGAGGCTGAAAACGAATATTATTAGTATTGCTCACAATTGGGCAAACGCACCTCGCGAGGCGCATGCGGTTCTTTGGCCACTCCAGCGTGGCTCTTCGACGAATCGGCTTCCAATACAGCTTTTGCCATACTTTCCTGCCACGAGGAAGTCATAAAGACACGTATGCCTCTTCATGCACATAAATGCTCTATGAATCACATTTAGGTGCGTGGCAGAGGCTCTATGGAAACCGCCGCGGTGGAGTGGCCGAGCGTTCTAAGGCACCTCATTACGGAGCGCGCGGTTGGTCGCCGACAAAGGTCTGAGTCCTCCATGGAGCACGTTTGTGTGTGTTGTCCTTAGTGTAACTTAGTTTAAGTAGTTTGTAAGTCTAGAGACATGACCATATCAGTTTCGTCCACTAGGTTTTGAGACGTTTTTAAACCTTTAATGAAACCAATTTTATGATATATATCTCTACCGTCCTATTCTCTAATAGCGCGCGGGGAAAAGTAGTAAATCTTTCGATTTTAGATCTTATTTCTCCTATTTATTATAATGATCATGTCTACCTGTGTAGGTGAGTACTAACAAAATATATTCCCATTCGGAGGAGAATGTTGGTGAAAGAAATTTCGGAAATAGATCTCTCCGCAACTCTCACTTTGCATCGGAGTGTGCGCTGATATGAAACTTCCTGGCAGATCAAAATTGTGTGCCGGAACCGTGATTCGAACCTCGAAACATCCCTTAGGCTCCAACTAAGCCATTTCTCCACCATACCCTTTCTTCCAGGAGTGCTAATCTTGCACGTTTCAAAAAAAAATGTTCAAATGTTTGTACAACTTATGGGACTTAACTACTGGGTCATCAGTCCTAAGCTTACAAACTACTTATGAACTAGCTAAGACTAAAGACGGCACAAATATCCATGCGCGAGGGGGGATTCGAACCCCCGACCGTAGTGGCCGTGCTGACCGTGACTGGAGCGCCTCAGTTACCTCGGCCACCGCTGCAGGCTTGCACGTTTCGCAGGAGAACTTCTGTGAAGTTTGGAAAGTAGGAGACGAGGTACTGAGAGTATTGAAGTTGTGAGGACGGATCGTGAGTCGTACCGGGATAGGTCAGTGGTAGAGCGCTTGCCCGCGAAAGGCAAAAGTCTCAGGTTCGAGTCCCGGTTCCGGCACAAAATTTTACTCTGCTAGGATGTTTAAATAAAGCTTGTTTTTAATTATTTCCACCCCAGCTCGTGCATAATTTCCGTGACACTCTCACCATTATCGCGCTAATACAAAACGAGCTGCCCTTCCGTGAATTCTCTGTAAATCCTCTTTCAGTCCCACTTGGTGGGGATACCACAATGCGCAGTAATACTGCAAAATAGAACGGACAATTGCAGAGTAGGCAGTATATTTAATAGTACCGCTGCTTCTTCCAACTTTTGCCAGTGAAACGTACTCTTCGCTTCTCTTTCCCTATAATGTTGTCAATGAGTTAATTCCAGTTAAGGTTCTTCGAAGTTCTCCTATTTTGGAGTATTGCCGTGTATTGTGGGAGCCTCAGCACGTGGGACTGACAGAGCACTAGGAAAAGTTTAGAGAAGGGCAACTCGTTTCGTATTACTGAGATAAAGGGGAAAATGTGTCACGGAAATGATACGTAAGATGGGATGTAATTTTTTAAAAGACATTTTGAGACGAGATGTATTTGGGAAATTTGTTTAACCAAATTTCTCCTCCGAGTGTGAATACATTTCGTTAGCACCCACTTACATAGGTAGTCATAATTACATTAAAAATATGCGATATCAGATGTAAAACGGAGAGATTTCAGTATTCCTTTTTCCAGTCGTGCTATTAGGTAATGGATAGGTAAAGAGATATTATGACACCGATTCGATTATCTCTCTATCAAGCATTAAACGTGATTTGCATAGTAAATTTGTAGATGTAAAAGTAGATGTAAAGATACAACGTCATGAAAACTGATGTTTGAGAAAGTGGCGCATCCTGCGTTGTTATATTGCTCCTTTGTTATTAAAGCTATTCGATACACATTTCCCACATATTATCCGCATAATATACCGTTGATATACCTACGAAATTTACATTAATAACCCCCATCCCCCCTCTTGGTTCAAAAGATATGATGTCATGAACTATGAGATTTCTAAATGAAATAAGATGTAATAGTGTAATTCTCCATTGCCACCCATTCTATTCGAAAATATTTCCCAGAAAATATTAGTTTAATGCACCTGCAAAACTATAACGAAATTTATATTATTGATCTAAATATAGTTCATGAGAATTAACGTCACTAAGATGAAATCATTGTTCTAGATTGGTTATCAAGCTACACGACTCAATTGCACCAATTCACTTTACATGATCTCTGGAATCGTACGGTGTAAACAAGCTGAGAATCAAACATTTGTGTGCAGTGCATGTCGCAAACAGGTATATTCATCTGCTTCTGACCCGTCAACGGATTTCTACCAAATTTGGTACAAATTGTGTAAACATGGGTTACGATAGGGTAATGAAGTCGACTGAGAAGGTAGACTTCTACCACAGATAACTACCGTCGTAACGGGTACAGTATTATATACGACGGCCTTCTACAATGTACCACATCTTCACATTTCAATATAATGGTCCACGGAAACGCGTAGCAAAACGTAACGCAAAGAAGTTTTTTTCCAAAATAATAATAATAAAAAAAAAAGCATATAATTTTCCTACAAACTAAATGTGGATGAGAAGTAAAACAAAATGAAAATTGTGTGGAGGGCACTGGTACCTCATGCTAAAATACTAACACTAAAGAAATATCACGTAAGAAACTTTGCAATGTTATTGGTCCTTTTGTACTTCGTCTTTACTAATCACTACGTGTTTTAGGGTTTGAATCCCTTGCATACGGAATGTTGATAGTGTTTGATAACAGCAAACATAAATCATCGCTTGACTGGCTAGTTTCATTGTTAAATATAGTAACCAATAGTTTTTAGGAAACTGAATGTTTACTGAAGCAACCTAAGTCAAAAGATGACACAATAAAAAAAGTGCATTAAAATGTTATGGCCGACAGAGGGAGTGCGATTGGAAAAAATCAGTTGGAACTGAGTTCGCGTAAATGAAGAGGGCTTCCTTCTGAATGGAGGCGTGACCTGAATTACTTTCTCATTGTGACTGGGAATCTAAAACTTCTTTCCTCGGTTCCAGCGAAATTACTTCTGAGAGAACAGAAAAATTCTTCTCAGAATCTGAGGTCTTACAACGTGTCTTCCATTGTCTTCATTGCCTAATCAATTTTAATAGCTCCATCAAAAAGAGTTAATTCTAAAATCACTCAGGAAGAGATTACTTCTCTGCCCTTGTGCTCGTCCTTGTCTCAGGGTTTTATATATCTATTTCCCTGTCTTAATACGTCATTCACACATTTGCTTTTAGGTAAGCGTAAATACTATATGCGTAGAATCACGGATTAGCCGCATTGAATATCTTTGACTGAGTATATTCCTACGACAGACTAACGTAGCACAAATGAAACGGACACTATGTTCGGCACCGCTCAAGCTCGTATTGGCTGAACATGTTTTTATACTTGCAACTTTCATTAAAGCTTCATGAGTGCAGCATATCTGACAGATGAGTTGATAAGCACTCGAATGCTCTGTTTATCTCTACTCTTATAAGACGCATTTGTTGTCTGTCTGTCTGTTCTCTTATAACTCAAAATCCAGGCAACTAAATAACGTGAAATTTGGTACACGTACACAGAATTACATGGGGAAGTTTCTCAAACACGTTTCGTTCAAGTTTTTGGAAAACCAACAGGAAAATTTGAGAAAAAGTGTAAGTTCGTTTTCAATGTGTCCGTGTAAATCTATATCTTCGTACCGATCTTGATGAAATTTTGCACAATTTACCTTCAAACCAATAGGAAGGGCACTGTCTACATAAAATTTCGTTCAGTGCATGGTGGAGGGTACTGACGGATTTCGTCAATATCCACAATTTTGCTCCGATCTTGATGAAATTTTGTACACTTGACCTTGAAAACAAGATGAAGGTTACTATCTGCATGGGGAAGAGTACTTTGCTTAAAGACTTCGATTGCAGTCTCTATACATATGAGACGCATTTGTTGGAAAACCCTATTTTAAACCCAGGCAAAGCCGGGTACTTGCAGCTAGTTTTAATATATTTCTCTAATAGAGCACAAATACCTCACATGTTTCTCGTGTGCTTTCCTCTACTTCTAATCTCTAAAAATGAAGAAAATCTTAACAGATACCTCTTTTTATCTCTCTCAAAGTGTTTAAATGTTTGTCAATCTTTTGGAGCAAAATGCTATAGTCATCACTCCCTAGACTAATAAATAAATTAAACGAACTTACACCTGGGACAACACACACAAGGAGGACTCGAACCACAGGCTGGAACAGCCGCCAGTCCGTAGCAAGACGCCTTAGACCACAAGAGTGTTCCTTCCATTCTCTTTCTGTCGTGTGTGTGTGTGTGTGTGTGTGTGTGTGTGTGAGATAGAGAGAGAGAGAGAGAGAGAGAGAGAGAGAGAGCGTGTATGGATGAATGAGCGATACCGACATTCTGTCACTACTTTGTAACACAAAATTCAGAGAACGGTCAGAATCATATTCAGAACTAATGAACGGTAAAAGAAAGAAGAAAAGAAACCAAATATCGTACCAGGATAATAGCAGAAACTTCGTAGCATTTACATGTGTTTCTCAGGCGACACCACCATTAGCGCCATCAGTGGGTTCGAATTGTAGGCTATACTTGCCTTGACATCTGTGATTCCGCATTTCGTTTCGCTGCGTACCAAAATTGCTTTGCAAGGTTTACATTTGTTACACCATTTAAGATATTATGTTAGATGAGAATTATTTTCAAGTGTCGGGGAAAAGAAACTAAAGAAATCGTCTCTGCCATGAGCAGTGCAACACTTCGGCGCTTCATAATGTCAGGCGAAAATCTAAGTAAAAAGTTCCGTAAGCCAAAAAATTAAGATTTTATAATTTTTAACGAACTATGAAATCAAATCAAATTGTAGATAGCTTTCATTTCAAACCACTGAAGATGTTTTTCATTCAGTGAAACGAAACGCGTCTGGTGGAAAACGATCGTGCTTATTGTATTTCCGTAGACGGACAAATAATACCCTTCATAATGTATACAGTTCATTTGCGTAGAATTCGAGCTGAAAATAACACTATACATGACATAAGTTTCAACGATATACGTGAACGCAGTTTTCATGAGGAGTAAGGGAACATTATGGAACGTAGTGCGTCAGGTTAAGTACTGTAAATGACTACAAAAATGCAAGACATTATTTTAAATTTCCGTTTAGCCTCGTGTTTCATAAAATATAAATTTTGCTTAAATATAAATAGCTGACAGTGAAGGAGTTGTGCTGATGTTTCGAAAGCCTCGTCCACGCTTTAAATGAAGGGATTCAAATAAAAATTGCTGTTATACATTTGTTATTATAATATATGCAATGAACAAATTACATTTACCCTTGGCTTTACAAAAACTTATTTGTGAAATCCTTTTCCACGAAGTTGTTTGGACATAATACATAGGTTTTATTCAAATGCTCTGGGTCATTCTCCCTCAAAATTTATCAAACTCAGCTCTTCGCTTACGAATAACCCACTATCTACATAAATACTCTGTAAGTCACATTGAATAACATGGCAGAAGTATCATCGAACATCTTTTATGATGTTTCTCTACAGTTCCATTCTCTAATAGCTCGCGGGGAAAAAGGAACACCTTTCCGTTTTTGATTTGATTTCTCTCAGTTTATTTTGATGATCATGTCTTCCCACGTAGGTGGGAGCTAATAAAACAAGTTTGCATTCTGAAGAAAAAGTTGGTGAAAGAAATTTCGAAAAAAGGTCTCGTAGCAACGAGTGACGCGTTTCTTTTAATGATTTCAACTCCAACTCGTGCATCATTCCGCGATACTACAAAACGATCTGCGCTCCTCTGAATTTTCTCTCGTCCGTCAGTCTGGTGTGAAACCCCCAGTGCCCAGCAATATTCCAAAATAGGACGCACGAGTTTGGTGCAGGCAGTTTCTTTAGTAGAAGTGTTGCATCTTCTAAGCGTTCTACCAATGAAACCCAGTCTTCGGTTCACCTTCTCTACAATAATTTCTATGTCTTCTTTCCAATTTAGGTTGTTCGTAATTGAGGGTCTAGTAATAGAGGGGGCTATATGCCACATTACATAATATATAATGAGCTTTGTTCATTTTCAATATGCTTGTGCCATCTTGCGGGTGTCCTGTTAACTGGAATCACGTGTCGTGGCTCGCTCTTTCTGGAGAAGTTGTTCTTGAATGTGCCCTTGCGATCATTTTGAGTGAGAGGAGGAACTATGCCACTTACTTGTAGACTTCCACAAGATTAGTTAACCAGCGGGTATTTGGGGCAGCGATGGTTGCCTATCCTCAGGAGTTAATTACCAGACTATTTATAATTCGGGCATGAAAGGATTAAATTGCGGTGCTTACAGCGCCATCTATTACTACACGTTTTCGCCCTTCGCCAATAATAATCTGACAGCATTCTGCCTAGTGGTGGTATTTTCACAGCGTTTTGAAATAAGAAGGGACTATAATCAATAAGCGTACAAGGTCATAGTCAGTGCTGTATACATGAAAATTGATATTTTTCCTTATGCATAAGTTCGATAATAATAAGTTAAGACAAAAAGTGATCACTTTATTGTATAAATAATGCCTTTATAAAACTCAATTTACCTCAATTTCTCCTCAGAATGGCATAATTCCCTCTCTCACTACACCCCTCAATTCTTACTCCTAGGTGTCTAGAAGAATAGATGGCCTGTAGGTTTGACTGATTTATCGTGAAACTGAAGTTTAACGGATTTATTTTAGTGGTCGTGTGGATGAGTTCACACTTATGAATATTAAGGGATTAAGGGTATATTGCCAAATTCTGCACTATGCGGATACCATATCTAAATCATTTGGCAGTTGCTTTGGATCTTCTGGTGACTTGACTAAACATTAAGTGAGAGCGTCATCCGCGAACAGTCTAAGAGAGCAACTCAGATTGACTCCTAAATCGGTTGTAAGAATAAGGAACAGTCGGGGCCCTATAACACTTCCCTGCGGAACGACAGTTCTACTCGATGACCTTTCCTCATTTACAACGTACTGTGTCTTTTGTCAGCAATCACGAATGCTGTCGCACAACTGTGCCGATATTCCATAAGCACGCAGTTTGATAAGCACGCAGTTTGATAAGCACGCAGTATCTACACTCCTGGCCATTGCTACACAACGAAGATGACGTGCTACAGACGCGAAATTTAACCGACAGGAAGAAGATGGTGTGATATGCAAATGATTATCTTTTCAGAGCAATGACACAAGATTGGCGCCGGTGGCGACACTTACAACGTGCTACACGAGGAAAGTTTCCAACCGATTTCTCATACAAAAATAGCAGTTGGCCGGCGTTGGCTGGTGAAACGTTGTTGTGATGCCTCGTGTAAAGAGGAGAAGGTGCGTACCGTCACGTTCCCGACTTTGATAAAGGTCGGATTGTAGCCTATCGCGATTGCGGTTTATCGTATCGCTTCATTGCTGCTCGCGTTGGCCGCGATCCAATGACTGTTAGCAGAATATGGAATCGGTAGGTTCAGGCGGGCAACACGGAACGCCGTGCTGGATCCCAATGGCCTCGATCACTAGCAGTCGAGATGACAGGCATCTTATCCGCATGGCTGTAACGGATCGTGCAGCCACGTCTCGATCCTTGAGTCAACATATTGGGTCGTTTGCAAGACAACAACCATTTGCACGAACAGTTCCACGACGTTTGCTGCAGCATGGACTATCAGCTAGGAGACCATGGCTGCGGTTACCCTTGACGCTGCAACACAGAGAGCAGCGCCTGCTATAATGTACGAACGACGAAGCTGGGTCCACGAATGGCATACGTCATATTTTCGGATAAATCGAGGTTCTGTTTACATCATCATGATGGTGGATTAGTGTTTAGCGACATCTCGGTGAACGCACATTGGAAGCGTGTATTTGTCATCGCCAAACTAGCATATCATCCGGCTTGATGGTATGGGGTGCCATTGGTTACACGCCTCGGTCTCCTCTTGTTCGCATCGACGGCGATTTGAACAGTGGCCGTTACATTTCAAATATGTTACGACCTATGGCTCTACCCTTCAGTCGATCCCTGCGAAACCCTGCATTTCAGCAGGATAATGCACGACCGAATGTTGCAGGTCCTGTACGTGCCTTTCTGAATACGGAAAATGTTCGACTGCGGCCCTGGACAGCACATTCTCCAGATCTCTCACCAACTGAAAACGTCTGGTCAATGGTGGGCGAGCAACTTGCTCGTCACAATACGCCAGTCACTACTCTCGATGAACTGTGGTATCGTGTTGAAGCTGCATGGGCATCTGTACCTGTCCACACCATTCAAACTCTGTTTGACTCATTGCCCAGGCGTATCAAGGCCATTATTACGGTCAGAGGTGGTTGTTCTGGGTACTGATTTCTCAGGACCTATGCACACAAATGCACTTAAATAAACCTGCTAAAAACTATAACCCGAAAGACTGCAGTAGAAGACATGAAATATTCTCTTAAGATGCTTAAACGTCATACCCCACACATGCTCGATTGGAGACAAATCTGGTGATCGTTCTGTCCAGGAAGGTTGCTGCACGTCTTGCTCAGCGCGTCGAGTTTCAAGTGCAGTGTCTGAGCAAGCAGTGGCCTACTGGTACAAAACGTCACCTTACTGCCGCAAGACCGGAAAAAATAACGGGCCTTACAACACTCTTCCGTATGGACTACTGGTCAGCATTCCCTCCACAAACACGAAAGGTAGGCAGGAGTTGTAGCTTATCGCAAGCCTTTGGTGGCTTCAGCGTGTCTTCAGTGTGTCAACAAGACAGCGCCCACCAGGTGTGTGTATTCACAAACAAGGATCAATACGTGCAGGCAGAATCTGCTTTCACCGCAGAAGTCCCCACTCCTGCATTACATCTTCCAAATGATCGTCTGACGGCTCCAGACGAGCCGCGCGGGTTGAGTGGAATACGGGCGAAAGGTGTGCGTAGCCGTAGTAACTGTTACTAACAGCTAGTGTTGTCACGTCTGGGCACGGGTCGATGCTGTGGAGTGAGCGGAAGACGGGCAAAAGATGTGGTGACTGTAGTGAGTGTTGTCACGTCTGGGCACGGGTCGATGCTGTGGCGCGAGTGGAAGTCGGGCAAAAGGTGAGTGTGAACGCAGTGAGTGTTGTCACGTCTCGGCACGGGTCTGTGCTATGGCGTGAGTGGAAGACGGGCAAAAGGTGTGCGTGAGTAACTGTTACTAACAGTTAGTTTTGTCACTCCTGGGCTCACATTCTCACTTTTTCTGTATCTGTACGATCTGCCACTTCTGTCTTCACAAAACATTGATCTTTCCAGATTGAAATTTCCACTCTGCAGCGGTTTGTGTGCTGATATGAAACTTCCTGGAAGATTAAACTAGTGTGCAGGAACCGGGATTCGAACCTAGGACTTTTGCCTTTCGCAGGCAAGCTCTCTATCGACTGAGCTATAGAAGCACGCTTCACGGTCCGTCCTCACAACTTTACTTCTGCCAGTACCTCGCCTCCTACTTTCCAACCTTCAATGAAGTTCTCCTCCGAACCTTGCCGAACTAGCACTTCTGGAAAGTCAAATACCGTTGCGGCAACAATTTTAATCTGTCAGGAAGTTTCATATCAGCACACACTCCGTTGCAGAGTGAAATTTTCATTCTGTGGCTATGCCATGTCCCCACCAAAGCCTTTCTTGCAGCAGTGCTAGTTCAGCGAGTTTAGCAGGAGAACTTCTGTGTAAGTGTCGAGGTACAGGCAGAAGTAAAGTTGTGAGGATGGACCGTGAAGGTCCCAGGCTCGGATTTCAGTTCCGACTCACAATTTAAATCTGTCAGAAAGTTTTACATTGATCTTGTCGGTCGTCTTGTGTTCTGTGTGGACGTGTAGAACTTCCACAGGTGTGTGCGTATGTCACCAGACCATTGTAACATGTATCGTTGTGAAAAAGACGCAGCACATCCGACGTATGTGGCAATTCTCCAAACGGGCTATCCCATCTCTGAGAAGGGAACAGTTTGATCACTTTCAAACTCGACAAGTTGGGTGTAGGAAGCACGAGTTCGTTTTAACATCATTCAGCCCCCCTTTTTTTATTATTTATTTTAATTTATTTTATTTTTTTAAATCACTCAGGAACATCACACAGTCTTATGGCTGTAAGCTTTCACTATTCTTTTAATAGCGTTTTACATTTTTTTTTTCTCTTAAGACCCGCTCGGTTATCCGTGTGACCTAAAGCACCGCTTTCCGCGACGGGGAAGTGTACCGGTCCCGGTTCGAATCCGCCCTGCAGATTAACGAATGGGTCGGAGTGCCGGCCAGCCTGGATGTGGTTTTTACGCGGTTTTCCAAATACCCCTTGGTGAATACCTGGCTGGTCCCCAAGTCGCGCCTAGGTTACACGATTCGCAAACATTTCGCAACAGTTTACACTTTCACCCATATAACACTTTACACAGACATTTGGGGTACACATTTCCTCCCAGGGGGCTTATGGTGGCGACAGGAGTGACATTCGGCCACAAGCCAAATACGGATTTAACAAAGAGGCGACCCTGCATGTGCGGGGACATGGCCGAAAGAGAAAGAGAGGAAGATTTTCACCCTCTCCTCTCCTATCACGTACTATTAGAAGGGAAATAAAACATCCTTCTGCAAATAATAATGCGTTCATCACCATAACATAAAAGTAAGGTGTTCTGACATAGAGAAACAGAGAAGCAAGGAATGTCTTCTTAGTGAACAAAGAAAATTACTGCAGTTCCCCGAACTGAAAGGTGTGCTTGCACCTGTAGGAATAAAACTTCATATGCATAAAATGCCAATAAAAGCAGTACTGGAATGAAAGTACCTGGCGAATTAAAATTCTGTGCCGGAACCGGGACTCGAACCTAGGACCCGAATGAGCTATGCCTCCTACTTTCCAAACTTCACAGAAGCTCTACTGCGAAACTTGCAAGACTAGCACTCATGGAAGAAAGGATATGGCGGAGACATGGCTTAGCCACTGCCTAAGGGATGTTTCCAGAATGAAACTTTCACTCTCCGAGGCGTGAGGCGTGAGTACAGTTGTGAGGAGGTATCGTGAGTCGCGTCGGGATAGCTCAGTCAGTAGAGCGCTTGCCCGCGAAAGGAAAAGGCCCCAGGTTCAAGTCCCGGTTCCGGCACAATTTTAATCTGCCAGGAAATTTCATATCAGCGCACACTCCGCTGCAGAGTGAAAGTTTCATTCTAGAACTGGAATGATCACGCAGATACGCTGATAACTAATACATAAAAGGAAATAAGAATTTCTGGTGGTATCCTTCCATACAGCGAGTTAGACAGAAACATGCCACAAGCGATAAACACAAAAACTTCCCTGAGCCAATCACTGTACATGCAGGCGAAACCGAAAAGACATATTTTGTCTCCCGTGAACATGGACTCCTTGCCGCTAAGTGAGGGGCTACAGGTACTAAAATGAAACCACATTAAGACTCCAATTGTATCCACAGCGTCGTTTCGTACCTTTTCATCTGAACACCCCAGGTACTTCTCCAACGGCCAAAGTTGAGTACACATTTCTTTACAACAAATTTCATATTTATTAAGGGTGTGGAATCCTTAGTTTCTACGTACGTGCACCTTGTGTACAATATTACCGCAAACTATATAACACAATTAGTCAAGAAAACAAATTAAATTATTACCAATACCATTATCAGATAACGAAACAATGGTGCGCTTCAAATCGAAACACCTTGAATTATGAAGATGCTTTGTTCTCGAACAGAGTGAGTAATTTCTAGACTGACTTCAATAACGAGCAATTATAATAACGAAAAATTTTTTCCCATATTTTCCTATGGCACTAAGGCCTACATTAAAACTGGGGATATTGTGGGATACACTAGAATACTGATCTGGAAGAACATAACATTTACGAAGTGCGCAGAAAACAAGAGAGTGCCAAATGATAGGAAAATACGGGACAATCGAATCAGCAAACAAGAGAAAAATCTGATAATGTCAACACTAGAGACAGAAATGTAAGCTCTGTACAAGCTCCTAAGAGCAAATCAATTACGTATTTGTTGAACAAAGCTAATCATACTGGACAAAAAGGTCTGTAATTAGTACATTGTTTATTCTGTGGTACATATTTGCATAGGAGCACCACATTGCCCCGGTTATTTACTGTCACTGAGATAATATTTACAACACATTGAGTCAAGTATAATTTTCTCCCCAGTTGTAATAATGTTGTTTACATGTCTACTGACGGGGACTGTCTTAATCGTGTGTAGCACGTATATGAAGAGAATGGTTTAATAATATTATTTACTGTAGTCTAACTGT
This sequence comes from Locusta migratoria, assembly GCA_026315105.1. Lineage (NCBI taxonomy): Eukaryota > Metazoa > Arthropoda > Insecta > Orthoptera > Acrididae > Locusta > Locusta migratoria. Next base: position 224,897,771 of record CM048747.1, on the reverse strand, counting down.
GTAGCACGTGAATAATTACTTTATACAGTTATGAACAGTGAGCGGCTTTTCTACTTAGCTTGTCTGTGACTAATACTATCGAATAGCTTGGAATACTTTTCACTTAGAACGTCAGGTGACATATGTTTAATTTTAATAATGTCATACAAAGAGCTGTTGAAATCTTTCATTGAGATCACACATTATAAGCCAGTACTTAAAAACAAAATCGCACTTGTACCTTAATTCTGGATCTTCAATAGTCACATCGTGTGCCTCATATTGGAATTGTTTTCCTTCGGTTACGTATATGCATTGTACCACTTAAGACAGAGTTTTATATACATAGTAGATGATCTCGGCATTTGCAGTCCTTTCTGCAGTTTGTAAAATGCTCTTTATCTTTTCGAATAAGTCCACAGCTTTCGATACACCTTTCAAAATGTTTGCTGACAACACTAATATGGAGTAATACGTCGTGCCATAGTAGAACTGAAAAAAGGAACGTAAATCATGAGTAAGATTGCGAAACAACTATCTTCATGTGCAATGATTCTATCTGTATTTTCGTCTTCGCTTATTGCAACTAAGGCTTTATACACGTTCCCTATGTTATATCTCAGAGGATCGATTGCGTCAATCCTACTTCCCCCGTCTTGCCTAATGGCTTCATCGTCAGATAAAAGATCTGATCATTCGATTAGATACATGATCATCCATAAATGCCCAGCATCACGTAGACGCAGATAAGAAATTATTAATTTTCGTTACCAAACATGAACTTGCGTATTTTTATGCTTTTGCAGCATCACTCACAACCAGTTTTAAGGAATGACTTTCGCCGGGATGTACAAGGTGGGTCAGAAGGAAAAGTGCAAGCATTGAGGAGTGATACTATACCAGTGACTCTTGAAAAAATCTTCCAGTAAAAATATGCCCTTTTCTTAACCGTTTCCGGGTAGACCAATGAAAACAGCTAGGAATGGGGAAAGTGAAGGTGACAGTAAATTAAGAATCTGTTATGATATGGTTTGTTGAATTGTCTAAGTTTCCTCATTGAAAACAGTTCATCGTTAACTTCAGTGCATTTTGCTGCTCTTGTAGACACCTGCGGAGTCCAGTTCTGCATTCGTTTACTTGAGCAGAAGCATGTAAAGTACGAACGAGAAGATGTCTTATGTCCCCTCTGCGCCTGTATGTATCCAGTGGGATTACATTGGGTGACCTCGGTGGCAAAGCAGTGACTCCACGGCAACCGATCCAACGACCATGATACGTTACGTTGAGATACTGTGTTACTGGCCGTACGGAATGTGTAGAAGCTCCGTCATACAGAATGTCCACACGTATGTCAAAGGGATATCCTCCACGTATTGCGAGAACATATTTTGAACCTGCACTTTTCCCGTTCCTAGTTGTTTTCATTGGTTTACCCGGAAACGATTGCGATAAGGCCATATATATATATATATATATATATATATATATATATATATATATATATATATTGTGCTATCATCCCTCGAAACATGTATCTTACCTCTTAACTCACCATGTATACCTAAAATCCTTATTGTCATTCCTATTTCCTTTCATGTTAGAACCGTTATCGTAGAACTGTCCCCTCATGTACTCCAAAAGTTATTTCTTCTAACTCTAAGATCACTCGTAAGCCCCAAACCAGACGTATCCCGCACAGGTACAAATCCAAGAAAATGTTCACTAATATTTACATCGCACGTATCAAGGTCAGTAGAAGTCACGTTATAAAGAGGAACTGTCATTGTCATTTGCTCAGTATCAGAAATATCTGGCGTACAGTGCAACATTAACGATAATGTTTAGCAGATGTCAACAAAGACAATACTTTTTTTTTTAATTTTTCGATGGAGAATGTGAGTTATTTTATTTTATATGTTTTCATGCAGATAATGATGAGAGTTATTTTCACCATGTCTTATTAACCTTATATTTCAACGAGGACTCAACCAATTTTAAGCTAAAGGGAATTAACAGCAGGGTCATCAGTCCCTAAAGTTACAAACTACTTATGAACTACCTTATACTAAAGGCAACACAAACATCCACGCCCGAGGGGGAATTCGAAACCATGATGGAGAACGGCCTCGCGCATCCGACCATAGCGCCTCAATGCGCTCTGCCTCTCCGCGCAGCACGGTGACACCGTTCCCGCCGGTGGTTCGAATCCTTCCTCGGGAATAGGTATATATGTTGGCCTCAGTGTAAGTAGTTTGTGAGTCTATGGAATGATAAACATAGTCGTCTGATCCAATAGGTATACAAAAATTTAACATCTACTGGTGCCAAGTCGCTTGCTACTCGCTGAAGACATTACTGCAGGCGATGCAGTGTATTTAAGATTTGTGCATGTTTTGAATTTTAATAAGTCAGTGTAACGAGAGGAATCCATAATATTGCAATAGATGTAGACAAGGGTCGTTTAATCATTAGTCATACGAGGAAGAGAGAGCGAAAGGGCGAAAGACTGTAGTTACAAAAGAGCTATTTTCGTTAAGAGTGGCTATAGTAGTTTTATAAAAGATAATTGCTACACACTATGCTCCAATAAAATTTTCTTCGCTTTCATTGGCAACAATACAGAATGACACTACGTATAGTGAAATGTGTGTTCCATCAGAAGTGACAAAAGTGAGTGTTAACTGCAACTATTTGGTTGAAAATATTTGTGAAATGCACATTGACTGTATATACGTATTTTTACGATTTTGCGTCATATAAAACCCACAATTCTTAAACTGTTACATGCATTATAATGAGTATTGGCTATACTATATTTGAATAAGTGTGCGCCGGCATCGACGTCTTACTGCTTTGTTTACATCTGGTGGCGAGTGGTTCCAGCCGTAGCGGTCTCCGAAAGCTAAGTTCTAATAAGTTTTGTGTATTGTAGTTAAATTATTAAAGTTTTAGATTTCAGGAGGTGTTATCGCGCTAGTTGTTTATTAACTTTAGTACTTTTCAACAGGTGACTTGCTGTTTTTAACGTAGTTGAGGTTGGGAAACTTTAAGTTACGGTATTTGATAACTCTTGTACTCTCACAGTGTTTAGTTGTTTTATTAGTGACGCTTGAATTTGAACTTGTTTATACAAGCAACAGTGTAAAGTTTCTGTGGTAGTGTTATTTGCTCTTTTCTGATACTATTAGTTGTTGTTACTTGATTTGTAGAGACTGAGGTTTGTTGATTGCTGTAGTTAAGAGGTACTTCCTACTTATTTTGTAGAAACTTAACTTCATAACGTAGACGTCTAGTTTTTCTTAACAAATTATTGTAAAATTTTACCATGAGTGAAAAGTGTGGGCTCTGTCGTAGGGTCGTGCGTAGTGGGCTGCAGTGTGGGATTTGTAGTAAGTATTTTCATGGGGGGGGGGGGAGTGCAGTGGGGAAGACAGTGGGCATTGTGGTGAGGTTCTCTCCTGGAACTGTAGGATTTGCAGCAGGAATAAGTTGATAGAGGAGCAGGAGCGTTTGATCTGCGCCCTTCAGGTGCAGTTGAAAAACGCTGAAGAGGAACTAGGTAGGTTGAGGAGGGGAAGGGGGGCTGGGGAATGGGAACTGGCAGTTGGCAAGAAGGTAGCTAGTAGAAGGTATTCAGATAGCTTTACATTGCAAGTTGCAAATAGGTTTGACCAACTGTCAGAGTTGAGTGGAGATGAACCTCCTGTAGCTGTAGGTGTAGGAAGTACGCAGCAGAACTCAGCTTTTGGTAAGCCGAAATCTGTAGAGAGGTCTCTTAGGAAGAAGAAGGTTCTGCTGCTAGGTAGTTCTCATGGCAGAGGTGTTGGCCAACAGTTGCAGGAAGTACTTGGGAGTGAGTACCAGGTCACCAGCATAGTGAAGCCTAGTGCAGGGTTAGATCAGGTCACTTGTAACATAGGGGACTTATGTAGGAATTTTTCAAAAGAGGATCAGGTAGTTATAGTGGGTGGGGCCGGGAACAGTATTGATAGGGACGGGGAATATGATATAGGTGGTGATCTGGAAAGGATAGCAACTGAAACTGGTGGCACGAATGTGCATTTCGTGCGGCTGTTTCAGCGTCATGATACGCCTTGTCTTAATACGGCTGTCAGCCGTCTTAACATGGGGCTTGAGAAGGCGCTGATGACGGAGGGCATGGATCACATTGCAGTGGTGCCAGTTGAAACTATCCAAAGGTCGGATTTTACTAGGCACGGTCTGCACCTCAATAGGTATGGGAAGGGGAGGTTGGCAAAGCTCATAGGTGACAGTGTAGTAGGGGGTGGGGGTTTCACTCATGGAAAAATTCCTGTAGTAGTTGCTGTTAGGGCTGCACCTTTTTTAGACTGAAGACAGCTGATAGATATTCCTGCTTAAAGGAAGGCCCTCTAAGAAATGAACCACCTTTGACAAAGTCTAAGAATATAAGTAATAAGGGAATTACTGTTTTTCATCAAAATATACAGGGTATCAGAGATAAAGTTAATGAAATGCTTATTGATACTGATTCTGACATTATTGGAATTTCAGAGCACTTTTTAAGTGGTGTGACAATTAAGAGACTTCCTATGCCAGGATACAGGTTAGCTGCCTTCTACTCTAGGAGTTCTTTGCAGTGTGGGGGAGTGGCCATGTATGTAAAAAACGATTTTTCATCGGAGTCAATCGATTTTTCTAAACACTGCACAGAACAGATATTTGAATGTTGTGCAGGAGTTGTTAATGTTAATGGAACTAAACTAGTAATAGTTGTTATTTATAGATCCCCTGACTCAGATTTTAAAATGTTTCTGCCCAAGCTGGAATTGGTTCTGGGTTCACTGTATAGGAAGTATAAAAATTTAATTGTGTGTGGAGATTTCAACATTAATTGTGTAGGTGATAGCTCAAGGAAAAGTCAGCTGTTAGATCTATTTAATTCCTATAACATGATGCAAACAGTATTTTTTCCAACGAGAGTGCAAGGAAATAGCAGTTCTAACATTGACAATATTTTTGTTCATTCTTCATTATTAGAGGGGCACTCTGTCAGCAGAATAGTAAATGGCCTATCAGACCACGATGCCCAACTTTTAATTCTAAAAAGTATTTGTTCTCAAACAAATGTTAAACATAAATATCAACTACTCAGAAAAGTTAATCCAGTTGCAATTGAGACCTTTTTAAGCCTAATTAAGGAACAAGAATGGCAGGATGTTTATGGTGCTGATAATGCAGATGATAAATATAATGCTTTTCTGAACGCATTTATTATGCTGTTTGAAAGTTGCTTTCCGCTAGAACGCTCAAAACAGGGTACTTTCAGTAACAGACAGCCAGGGTGGATGACAAAGGGGATAAGAGTATCATGTAGAACTAAGCGGGAGTTGTATCAAAATGTTAGAAGCAGTCAGAATGAAGATGCAGTAGCTCATTACAAACAGTACTGTAAGGTTCTGAAAAATGTCATTAAGAATGCAAAAAGTATGTGGTACGCAAAAAGAATAGCAAACTCTCGGGATAAAATTAAAACTATCTGGTCAGTCGTGAAGGAAGTGTCTGGTCAGGAGCAGCAGGTAGAAGATATAACGTCAGTGCGTAGTAGGAATGTTTCTGTTACTGACAAGTTAGATATATGTGCAATATTCAATAATCACTTTCTGAATATAGTAGAGGAACTAAACAAAACTCTAGTTTCTACAGGTAATCATATAACGTTTTTAGAAAATGCGTTTCCAAGGCTGTTGCCTGAAATGATCCTTCATGATACTTCCATAGGTGAGATTGAGTCAATAATTAAATCACTAAAGACTAAGGACTCTTGTGGATATGATGGGGTATCTAGCAGAATTCTAAAGTACTGTTCTCCATATGTTAGCCCAGTACTAAGCCATATTTGTAATTTTTCCTTTCAGAATGGTCAGTTTCCTAACAGATTAAAGTACTCAGTAGTGAAACCGCTTTATAAAAAAGGAGAAAGGGATAATGTAGACAACTATAGACCTATTTCTATGCCATCGGTTTTTTCCAAAGTTATTGAAAAGGCTGTATATTCAAGATTAATTGATCATTTCAGTTCACATAATTTCCTGTCAAACGTACAGTTTGGTTTTAGAAGTGGTTTAACGACCGAAAACGCTATATTTTCGTTTCTCTGAGAGGCACTTGATGGGTTAAATAAGAGGCTACGGACATTAGGCATCTTCTTTGATTTAACAAAAGCGTTTGATTGTGTTGATCACAAAATATTGTTGCAGAAGTTGGAACATTATGGAATACGGGGAGTAGCCCACAACTGGTTCACCTCTTACTTTAATAATAGACAACAGAAGGTAATTCTCCGCAATGTAGAAAATGGCTATGACGTGCAATCCCAATGGGGCACAATTAAGTATGGGGTGCCCCAGGGGTCTGTTTTGGGACCGTTGCTGTTTCTTATTTATATAAATGATATGCCTTCGAGTATAACAGGTGATTGTAAAATATTTTTGTTTGCTGATGATACCAGCTTGGTAGTGAAGGATGTTGCTCGTAATATTGACACAGTATCAAATAATGCAGTTCAAGAGATAAGTTCATGGCTAATAGAAAACAAGTTGATGTTAAATCACAGTAAAACTCAGTTTTTACAATTTCTAACACATAATTTGACGAAATCTGACATTATGATTACACATAATGGGCATGTGATAAGTGAGACTGAACAGTTCAAATTTCTAGGTGTTCATATAGACAGTAAGCTGTCATGGAAAGCCCATGTTCAGAATCTTGTTCCAAAACTAAATTCTGCTATATTTACCATTAGAACAATATCTGAGATAAGTGATTTTTCAACACGAAAAGTAGTCTATTTCGCTTACTTTCACTCACTTATGACGTACGGCATTGTTTTTTGGGGTAACTCGCCTGATGCAAAAAGGATATTTCTGGCTCAAAAACGGGCGGTTCGAGCAATATCTGGTGTAAGTTCGCGAACGTCATGTCGACCCCTTTTCAGTAGTCTGGGAATTTTGACTCTGGCGTCACAATACGTTTTTTCTTTAATGTCGTTTGTTGTTAATAATATCAGCTTATTCCCACGAGTTAGTAGCTTTCACTCGGTGAATACTAGACAGATGTCTAATCTACATTTGCACCACACCACCTTAACACTTGTGCAGAAAGGGGTGCAGTATTCTGCGGCATCAATTTTCAATAAGCTGCCACAAGAACTTAAGAATCTTAGCACTAATCCACATGCTTTCAAATCTAAATTGAAGAGTTACCTCGTGGCTCACTCCTTTTATTCTGTCGAGGAACTCCTAGAAAAGTTAAACAATTAAGCTAATTTATTTTTTTCTTTATTGATTCTTTTCACTTTGTCTTAAGATTGTCGTGTGCAAAGGACTACTTAAAATTTTTTTATTACCATTATTGTATAACAATTAATGTATTGACTTGTTCCATGACCATGGAGTCTTACTCCTGAAGTGGGTCCTATGGAACAGAAAAAACAAATAAAATAAATAAATAAATAAATAAATAATATAAAAAAGGGGCCCTTCATAGTCGGTAGAAAATTAATAGGTAACAAAAGTATGAAAATATACAAAAGTTGTAAGACTTTTGAACATTTATTAAATAACAAATTAACCATTATGTTCCTAGTGGATGAATTTTGTATTGGATATGAAGAGTGGACAGCATCACTTATCTAGACATCACTTCTTTTCTGGCTCATATTTGTGGTAGTATGCACTGCATCACTTAAAATTGCTATTATACCGTGTACAGTATTACACGTTAGAGGCCATCTGTTCCTAACTGTCATGTCAATACTGCACAACAACAGTAAGATCGTGCAGCCTACTACGGTTCCACATCACAGGAAGCGTGTTCATGAGTGGAAAACAACTGCAGCTCCACCATTCTGATAATCTTCACACTCGCAGTCTCCAGCAGGACGGAGCGAAGTATAGCACCAAAATGTCATTATCTCCGTGTATACTATATGTTAGTTCTATTTCTAACCTATAACATGTTCCAATGGCTGCACCAATGTTCTCATCAAATAAGTGACCTTGGTCGTGGCTATTATTTGTTGCATGCCCACCCTCGTATACCACACTGTTGAAACTTTTTGTTTATCAAATAATCAGATATTAATTATCAATTTACGAAAACGTACGAATTTACTTGATCTCCTTAAGATTATCAGTTTTGCAACACGTGAAAAGTTGTTCCGAACTGCGAGTCGGATCCATATCTCTCACTTTTCGCAGAAAAGTAATATACCCCCTTACGAAGAGTAGCTGATGTATTAAGTTTTCGCAAATTGCGAATTAAGATCAGCTACGGACCATCATAAATGTCTGTTTCTCTTTTCCTACAGTCCCCGTGATTGCGTCAATCTCTTGGACTGAATCTGAAACTTGTGCACCGTCTCTCATGAAATCAAGAGACTTGGCGTTGTTGATGTTGATCCGTCTGCCGGTCGGGGACGTTGAACTCGGCGCAATGTGCTGTTTAAACGGGGTAGATTAATCCCGAAATCGGATTTCCTCTGCTCCCTTCCCTCATAATCTCAAACAAGATTACGATACAACACTATTCACACTGCGTTAGATTTAGCTACGCATACCATCAGGCGCGGCTCGTAGTTAAAGGCTCTGAGTTTAGCCACCCCAAAATACAAACTAAAACAAATTTGTGAATAACTACATAATTTAAATCATCAGGATGTATTTAGAATATTTTACATAATACGGAGCAATGTTCTTGGAGCTGTTGGAATCGACTTATGTTTTTCGAACAGGTGATAGTTAAGAGTGTCGGTTGAGTTCTATGCAGCGTAGATTTGGGGGTATGGATTGTACACAGTACGGCTCTGATGGGCCATCCAAAGGCACAGTAGTCACGACTGCGTCACAAGCATACAGTCGTAACAATGAGTGACAATGAAGCCCAAAGATAGGAATGTCATGATAATTTCAGTGGTGGCATAATGGAAGCAGCTACGGATTGAAGGGAAACAATGGAAGGTTCTCGGATTTAAGTCCTTTCACATGCAATTATTGTAAAACATCAACTGATTTTTTTGTTTGATCCAGGAAGCAATTTATTAATTTAATGGAAATAATTTCCGTAATATTATAAGTATAATAAGTATAAGAGAGCTGTCTTTCTGCATAATATCTGTTCAATCGCGTGAATAAATCATGAAACTAAAAATATGGGCCAATTAAGACATTCGGTGTCGTTGTTTTATTAGATAGTAATTAACTGATTCCAACGTTCATAGGACAACGTCCTGTATGTCCAGAAACTGCATACAGCATTGAATGAGTGCTCTAAAAAGCGTGTTTTTTTTTTTAAGTTTTTCAGTTCAATTTGTTGTGGTAAAGCATCAGAAGATGTGGTGTGAATGATGTATAAATGTCGCTGTCTGTTTCACTAAAGAAAGATCTGCGCGTGCTTAAGAGATACGCTCTCATTTACACTTCTTAGACTTCACGAAAGAAGGTTGTCTGTTGACGCGAAGGACAGAGAAAGCGTTTTCCATTAGTTGGATGAAACTGTCGCTTGGAGTGTCCTACCCATTCAAGCTGCGAGGCGCCTCGTCTCGGAAGAGAAGAATTTTATATTGTTTCGTCACCCTGGCGCTCATCAGACAAGACCTCCGCAAAGTTATAGTGTACTTCATGTAACTACGAAGTGAGAGTTCAGATTTATCATAGTTAAGGCATTCATTCTGTAGCACATAACTGGCAGCGTTCTTAATTAATTGCTAATTAATAGTTAAAACTTTGTTATGGAAGCTCTCTCCCAAAATAGTGTTGACAATGTTGTTCTTTTCTTATTTGTGGAACTTCTCTGGTGGAACTCTATAGAGCGCCTCATGCTGTTTCAGTTTTCTTTGAATCCTAGGTAGCGGACCATACAAATCGAAACAAATATTTCGTCGCCGCACTACGCCCCAGGTGCATCTCAAACATACAAATATCACCAACCGGACACCTGCGCTTGTAAATTTTTTATAATTCAACAAAACTAAATATTTCTTATGAAAAGTTCTTTACTTTTCACTTCATTTGTATATTTACTGGTCCACTGAAGACAAGCAGCCCTCTATCGTTTGTTCTTTACGGAGCACTTTATATTTCTTGTTTTTAATCGCATTTAAAACATTTTGTGAAAATTAATTAAAGCTACATTGTGTTTCTGCCAAACTTTAGTTTTAAAACTTTCTTTAGTTTCGTAATTTTTGTTTTTGTTTAAATTTTCCTCCTGACTTACACTATTGTATTTGGGTCAGTAGATGTTCCACCGCCATAGTGACATTTCAATTTTTGTATCTGTATACTAACAGCACTCGACGTATGTACATTGATAAAACAGTACACTAATGTTACTAATGCATTACAGATGATCTTTATTAAATGGCCATTACATGTTTTCCCAGTTTGTTTAGTTTCTTTCGCGGTATATACGATTTTTATAAAATTGTCATATTTTGTTTTCATGTTGTTAAATTGTTTGTACTGCAATTTGTGTTCAATATGTTGTATCACTCTTTATTAGATGATCTGAAGATGAGCTTTGCCTGAAACGCGTTAGCACAAGTACAATAAAGAATTTTCCATCATCTGGAGGTAGCTCTTCCCAGGCGTGTGCCAGCTTTTTTTAAATTCATTTTAATTACATTGATAATCATGGCCGCATACCTCCCTCAACACTTCAAGTCTGACTTGACGTTTACTCAAACATTAAAACCTAGCGAGCATACAAATTCCACCTGACTACATTAGTCAATGAATAGTCTTGTCTTACAAAAGTCAGTATTCCTCGCAAATTTTATAATTTTGGTAACCAGTTTCGGCTACTTAAATGTTCATCTTCAGACCTCAACATCCATAAAGTTGGCCACTGGGTGTGTTCAGTTGGAACTATCTGGAAGATTGAAAGTCGACTACTCGGTCATACAGACAACACCAAATGAACACAACAGGTTGTTGACGTCTGAAGATGGCCATTATAAAAAATAATAAAATAAAATTCAAAAGATAAAGAAAAAAAATAGAAAATAGTTGCCAAATGGATAAAATTGGCGATCTAGACTGACTTTTGTAAGTAATTAATCATAAAGATCTCTGCTAGTGCATGGTCTAATACTCTTGTACCTTTACAAAGGTATACGACACCATCGACTTTTTTTTAAAATATAGGGAAAGGAGAGTTATTAACAACTTGTATAAAAGCCTGACCGCAGTTATTAGACTCGAAGGGCATGAAAGGTAAGCATCAGTTGGGAAGGGAGTAAGACAGGGTTGTAACCTTTCTCCGATGTTATTCAATTTGTACATTGAGCAGGCGGTGAAGGGAAGCAAGGAAAAATTTCGAATAGGGATTATAGTTCATGGGGAAGAAATAAAAACATTGCGTTTTTCTGATGACATTGTAATTCTGTCAGAGACAGCAAAGGACCTGGAAGAGTAGTTGAATGGAATGGACAGTGTGTTGAAGAGAGCGTATAAAATGAACATTAACAAGAGCGAAACAAAAATAATGGAATGCAGTCTTAGAAAATCAGGCGATGCTGAAGGAATTAGATTAGGTAACGAAACAATGAAGGTGGTAGATGAGTTTTGTTACTTGGGTAGTAAAATAACATGCGATGGTCGCAGGACATAGTATATAAAATGCAGAATGGCAATGGGAAGAAAAGCATTTTTGAAAAAGAGATATTTGCTAACATCGAATATTAATTTAAGTGTAAGGAAGTCTTTTCTGAAGGCATTTGTGTGGAGTGTTGCCTTGTACGGGAGTGAAACATGGACGATAAGCAGTGCGGACAGGAAGAGAATAGAGATTTTTGAAATGTGGTGCTACAGAAGAATGCTCAAGATTAGGTGGGTAGATCGCATAACTAATGAAGAGGTACTGAACAGAATTGGTGAGAAAAGGAATTTTTGGCATACCCTGACTAAAAGAAGAGATCGCTTGGTAGGACACATTCTTAGACATCGAGTAATCGTAAATTTATCATTTGGAGGGAAGTGTGTGGGGTAAAAATCGCTGAGGGAGACCAAGAGACGCGTATAGTAAGCAGATTCAGGTGGATGTGGGTTTCCGTTTTTATGAAGAGATGAAAAGGTTTGCTAAGGATAGAGTAGGGTGGAGAGCTGCATCAAACCAGTCTCCGGACTGAAGACCATAACAACAACAACAATTTAATCATTTATTGTTACTATTTACCTTGATTAACCTAAGCCCCAAATGGTACCAGTGAGGTATGTAGACTGCTTCAATTCAATCACTATGCTCATTTACAGAAGCGACCAACATTTCTCCAGCTTAGCTGTCAAGCAGGGCAAGCTGTGGCAGCAGGTACTCACACATGGTCTCCCCGAGGACCCAGACCTCTGGGCGCGAGTGGACCTCGACAAGGACGGTGGGCGTGCAGACGAGCAGCACCAGCAGGTCGGCGACGCTGAGGTTGACCAGGAAGATGTTGGTGGAGTTGCGCATGTCGCGGCTGCGCAGGATCACCGCCGGCACCATGGCGTTGCCCGCGACGCCGATGCTCATGATGATGACGCACACGACAGTGGAGGCGGTGCGGATGTAGGCGGGGATGATGGGCACCTCGCTGGAGGCGTTGGCCGCGGGCGGCGCCGCCGAGGACAGGCTGAGGTTGAGGTTGAGGTTGAGGCCGCCGAAGACGCCGGCCGGCAGGAGGTCGCTGCCGTTGGCCAGCGCTGAGTCCATGTGGGAGCCAGTGCCTGGGCGGCCAGGCCGGCGCATCACATCACATCACATCACATCACCCGCCGGACACTCCGGCTCTCACACAATGGCACTGTCGCAGCATCACACCCGATCACATCTTTCCAGGCTACGACGGCACCGAACCACTGCCTACTTCCAATTATCCGTTTGGGGAATCTCAGGGACCACTGTGGCTACCAGAGCGGCAGGTGCATCCCGTTGGTGGACGGGGGACTTCACTTTGGACATCGCTGTCTCTAGTGGCTGCCGATTCTGGGACTGAAATATAAAGCAGAAGGGGCACTTCATTGTCTGTTACTGGGGACTTTAAACATCTGTGGGGATCGTTACATGGTTGACGGTGGCGTAGTGGGGGACGGGGGAGTGAGGGAGAGATAAGGGGGACATCTACCGACTGACCACTACAAGTTTATCTGGACTGAACTTGTAGGTCCCAATATTCGCTAAGTTGCAGGATAATTTTAATAAACTTGGGAGGCGATCTGTTTAATTAACATCTCAATAAAGATAACAAGCAAACTTGGCTATTTTACGTAATAAATTAATAACATATCTCTAGCTCGTACTTATGGGATTACTAACTCATTTTAAGCCGTGTCAAGTGAATAACAGCCCACGAGCATCCGGCCGATATATCGTCTGCCCTTATCGAGTTAACTGTAGTTCGGATATTGCTGCCGGGTTTATATAGCCACGTAATTGGTAGTGACGACTCTGGTGCTCAGTCCTGTGCCGAATACGGTAAACTAGTGGAGAGCTGCCGCTAAGCCGTGGTGGAGTAGCCGAGCGGTCTAAGGCACCTCGCTGCGGAGCGCACAGTTTGTCGCCGTCGGAAGTTCGATTCCTCCCTGGTGCATGTGTGTGTGTGTGTGTGTGTGTGTGTGTGTTGTCCATAGGTTAGTTTACCTCGGTTTAAGTAGTTTGCAAGCTACGGACTGATGACACGCAGTTTGGTCCGACAGTTTTGTAAACATTTTTGTACATTTGATTTGGCTGCCGCTAACAAAACGTGTGTGCTTACATTGGTCGCTCTAGTGGACAACCATTTCTACTGGCGGTGCTGTCACCTTGTTAGCATTTGATCAATTCCCATATGTGTTATGCTTCTACATCTTTCTCACATAGCGGCTCTGTGAAGGTAGAATAGCCGGGAGTTCAAACGTTCAAACGTTTGTAGAACTTATGGGACTTAACTACGGGGTCATCAGTCCCCAAGCTTACAAACTACTTATGAACTAGCTAAGACTAAGGACGGCACAAATATCCATGCCCTAGGGGGGATTCGAACCCCCGACCGTAGTGTCCGTGCATACCGTGACTGGAGCGCCTAAGTCCCCGTCAGTACCACATGAGGTGACCGGTCGGTACCTGTTGAGCTTTTCAAGGGATCTATAGAAATCTAATTCGAAAGTCATAAAAGACTGATTGTCTTAAAAATTATTTTGGCACGACCTACAATTTTCCCATTATGTAAAACAGCCAAGACCGCTTATTACCTTAATTCAGTTGACCAGTTTTTTGCAGATTACACTGCCATTATCGGGTCTGATGATGACAGTTTAATCTGTCAAAACTGGCCTTCGTAATAAGTTATCAGACAGATCTGACAGGGAATTTACGTCCTCAATGTGGAATAGGAAGGGTATGAAAGAGCAAATCCAACAGTGGAGTACAAAGAGACGAAAGCAGTTGGACCATCGCCAGTGTTTCAAAGGAACCCATATGGAAAGCTTTGAATTAAGTGCAAGCAAATCAGTTTTTCGCCCATTTTAAAGCAATGACAGTGGGAACCCCACGGCCCACACTGGCAGGATTGAATGATGGCGATCCGGATAAAAGCCTCGAATTTCGTGAATGGGTTTGCCATAGTGAACATTTGACTGATTTTCTTTGGTATGATCAGTTGACGTTTAAATTGAATGGAACCATCCGTCTCCAAACCAGTGTGTACTAAGTGCGAGATGTTCCCCCTGCTGTAGAGAAACGAGCTGCTGTCCCTCCTGGGTTATCAATGTGGTAAGTCTGACAATGAACTTGCAGAACCATTCTTGTTTGGAGAACTGTGATAGCTGTAAGGTATCCTACCAAAGAACAGTAACGAATTGTACGGTATTCACCAGCTGAATCGAGATTAAGACTCTGTCTTTTAAAACGAGCAACATGGCTCATTGATTACAGACTGGACTCTCTTTGGAGAGGAAGGTGGTTCCAGATCGCCGCTGGCCAGCCAGGTATAGGTTTTCCATGAGTTCACTAAAGCACTCCAGGCGAATGCCAGTATGGTTCCCTTTAAGGGAATCCATGCCCGAGGGGGGATTCGAATCCCCGACCGTAGTGGCCGTAGGGCACGGGTGATTTCCTTCCACATTCTTAAGCAAACAGTCCGATCTACTTCTCCGTCTCTTATGACCACCCGGTTGTGGGGAAGTGAAACACTAGTCCACATTGTTCCTTTTGATTCTTCAAATAAGACAGTGAAGATAGTAAACTTCCGCAACCATAATGATGTGCGGCTATTACTGGATAAAACTTTTACTGAGAGGTGAATAGGGCGATGAAGTAGTGTTACGTATCCAGACATGTCTCCAGATATAACAGCGTTAGACTTCATTCTATGGGGAACTTTTAATGGCGCCGCCTACGATGACTAAGTCTGAATCCATCCGAAAGGCAAGGCATACTTTGCAGACGCTCAGTTGCTACCGATTTTGAATAGTAAAATATCTTCTCCGGTGTTGTTAACGTTTCTTTAATCTCAATATTAATAGTATTTTCTCGGTCTTGTTCGAGTTATTAATGTTCAAAGAGTGCAAACCTCTTTCTGGGACATCCTGTATTTAAACATTCCGTATATTTTGAGGTGATCTGTCTCTGCTGCCTCACTATGTAGAGCAGCTTGGTTAAATATCTTTCAGTTTAAAACTGTATGGATCTCTATCTTGAACAGGACGGATTCGTAAGATGGCAGAGGATGGGGGACATCACAGAATTTTAGGGAGGACAGATATGTATTGACTGTCTCTGTTATAAAGACTTATGTCACAAAAGCTGAAGCGTTTCAGAGACAAACAAATATGCGATAGCACTCTGCACGAAGGAAAAAGTGTCCTTTTTGGAATTCTATAACGATACGACTGATGAAGCCTTGACGCAAACTTAACGTCAATCCTTTCTTCATCGGACTCTGAGACAGGTAGCTATATCACAGGAGGTCCACATTCTTTCAAACAGTGGGTGTTACCAACAGGGGGACGGAGTGGGGAGGAGGTGCTTACAGTGGGGTGTGATTTATCATATTTTCTGCTTTTGAAAGCAGAAGATTACACGTATTTCTTCATAGTAATATCTGACGCTATTAAGTAAATAAAATTGCTTGTTGCGAATAATAATTTCCAACTTATAATAAGAAATATTTCTGCCTTATTTGTATTTTGGTTCCGCTTGAAAAATTTTAGATCATCTGGACAAGAAAATAAAATTTCTAAATTTGGTAATGAAATTAAAGTTCATGGAAAAGAAGATAAACTTTGAAATTTCCTGATAAATTTCTAATTAAGTCATAAAAAGGGAAGGAATTGAAAGAGCAGATGAAAGGAATGGACACTGTTTCGAAAGGAAGATGTAACATGAGCATCAACAAAAGGAGACCGGAGTACCGTACTGTACTGTAATGAAATTTAATCCGCGATGATGAGGTAAATGACACTCCTACTATTTCAGTACTAACACTAATTTGTGACTTATAATGTAGAATGGCAATAAACAGTTCGTACAAGAAGAGAGTTGGACGTTTCTAAATGTGCAGCAGAAAAATGTTCAACGTTAGATGAACAGACCATGTAACCAATTAGGAGGGGGGGGGGGGGGGGTTGAAGAGAAGTGGGAGCAAAGAAATTGGACTAAACGAAGGTATCGGTCTATGGGAATCACACTACGATATCAAAGGCTTACCAATTTATTGTTGGAAGAAAGTTTGGGGGGAGAGGGTAAACGGAGACTACGAAATGAATACAGAAGCTGTAGAATGCGGCTGTTTCTTAGAAATGAAACACACTGCGCTGCTTCAAACCAGTCTTAGGACTGCAGACAACAATAACAAAAGAAACATTTGTCTATACACTTACCAAGAGTGTGTGAATAAAATTGGTATTTGCGTATTGGAGGTGTAAACTAATTCTCGCTGTTGACAAAGAGAAGCCAGTAATTGCACTAATAAAGCATAACGAAAGGAGATGCGAGAGATTTTAATACCAGAAACATTCAAGTATTGTCGATATAAGATACCTGGGAATTATGGTAGGGTGCAGTGAATGATCTTCTACCTATTATAGAGCTGAAGACGTCTTCGGAGTCACTGCAGACACTGGTTCACATCGATGTGAGCCATGGTGATTATGTGTATCCACTTATAGTTGGATCGTAACGTCATAAGACTGGAAGCTATGATCGAGGAGACACGTCGATGTATGTCACGGAGCTTGTGGTTCTACGTATTTATCACGAAGATCCACAATTGCCTAATTTAAGTCCTTCTACTTTTTAATGGTTTTTCTACTCTAGAATATTTTATATAATATTAAAATCGATATAAAGTTCAATGTGAAGAAAAAAGGTAAAATTTTACTTTTGGATGTACGGGTAATTAGAAGACATAAGTGGAACATTAGGGCATGATGTGCGCAGAAAGGCCACTTACACAAACAGATATTTTCTTAAAAATTCGACTCATCACCCCAAGTAGAGAGAGGCGTTACAGAAATATTGGCGGAACGAGCCAAAGAATCTGTAAAACACAGTACATGGAGATACGATCTCGATCATTTCAAAACAGCCTTCTCCATAAATGGTTACGTAAAGGTAGGAAAAACTGAGAACCAAATTCTAGAAGTTGTAAATTTACCAAAGACAAAAATCTGCTAAACGACAATACCTTGCACTTGTAACATAGTAACCACATAAAACACCCGCCTAAAGCAACACAAACGTAGTTGTTGCCTAGGCTATAAGGATGAATCAGTGGTAGCAGAACAAGAACTACGACCAGTTAAGCATCACCACTGACACCGCTGTTCTAGCAAGGCCAAATAATTGCTACGCTAAGATGTTCAAGAAGCATTCGACATTCTTAAGAACGAGAAAAATTTCAGCAGAAATCAATTGTATAATACCCGAAGCTCCACAGTCGACGCGACGTCCCGGTCGTAAGGAGCGTTCTCATGACTTCACTAGCTGACTGTTGCGTGGATACGCCTAAACAGTATGGCTTGCTGAGACGACATCACTGTGAACCAGTATCTGCAAAGCCTCCGAAGATATCTTCAGCAGCAGAGGACGAAATGTCAAGCACACGATCGTGTCCTGGACCACGCCCTTATACCTAGGTATCTAATATCGGCAATATTTAAACTACCGATCTTGAAAGCCTACATCAGTGATTAGAGTTAGTGGTCTGTGGCGTGCGGAAATGACCGTGGGGTCTGGAGGGTCTCATTACGAATCGCGCTTCCGATCGCGAGTTCGAGTCATTTGTTGGATATGGACGTCTATGTTGTCTAAGGTATACGTTATTTTAGTTATGGTTATGAATCCCTTTATGAGAGCTTTATTTGCCATAGAACGCTTATTGATTTTACATTGATCACTAGTTTCGACTTGTTAAAGAGTCATTATCAAATTTTAATTGTCCAAGCATGATAAGAAATATGTTTCAGATGAACCAACATCATAGTGGCAAGTTATAAATGGTATGCACATCATCAATCAAATATGCCTTTGGGTCATGTTGTTCGAGACCCTTTGCTGTACTGTTCCACAGCCAGAACTGTAGTGTATCTACAGTATAGCACAGGGTCTCGAACAACATGGCCCAAAGGCATATTTGATTGATAATGTGCATACCATTTTTAACTTGCCACTATGATGTTGGTTCATCCGAAACATATTTCTATTCAATGTAAAATCAATAACCGATCTATAGCAAATAAAGATCTCATAAAGGGATTCATAATCATTACATTAAAAATCGCCTGCTATAAAATAACCGGAATAACATGTGAGGTAATTATATTATTTTAGTTAGTTGAAGTAATTTGCAATCTAGGAACTGTTGATCATAGTAGCGTGGTCCCTTAGAATTACAAACATTTGAACAACGTCTATGCACGACTTCTGGGTGGAGTGAAAAGAACGAACCTGCGTATCGCATTGAATCTGTCGGTTTTCTCCCTACCAGAAAGTATTTGCGACAAGCGCGATTATTCTCATTCCTTCTCAAGGAATCTCCTGCGGAAAAATCATAGTTAGCTATTGGAAAACATGCATATAAACATGCTCCGTGGGAAACAACCTAGAGAGATTGGTGCTTTCGATTCAGATACACCGACTTTGAGACGAGTGAAGAAATGCATTCTTGTCCGCGAGAGCCATAGGATTTTGTGTGTCTGCAGCGACTGTCACATCTGGTTCAGTGGCACTCCTGAACATTACATCTACATATCTACTCGGCAATCCAACGTAAAGTTCGTGGTGGAGGGTACACTGTACCACTGCTAGTCAGTTACTTTAATATTCCACTCTCAAAAAGAATAAGGGAAAAAATAACGTTTATATGTCTCTGTACGAGCCCTAATTTCTCTTATCTTCTCTTTGTGATCTTTACGCGAAATGTAAGTAGATAGCAGCAAGATCGTTCTCCAGTCAGCTTCAAATTGCGACCGTCTAAATTTCCTCAACAGAGTTTCTCGAAAAGAACGTCGTCTCTCCTCCAGCGTTTCACATTTCAGTTCCCAGAACATTTCTGTGACACTCGCGCATTGGTGGAACCTACCAGTAATGAACCTAGGTGCCCGCCCCTGAACTGCTTCCATGTCTTCCTTTAAACTGATCTGCTGCGAGTCCCAAACACTTGAGCACGTGGACGTACAAGTGTTTTATACGCGGTCCCCTTTACAGTGAAGTACATCTTCCCAAAATTCTTTTAATAAACAGAAGTCGCCAGTTCGCCTTACAACTGTCCTTACACGTACGTTCCATTTCATATCGCTCTGAAGCCTAGATATTTGTGCGACGCGACTGTATCAAGAAGCTCACTACTGATGTAATATTCTAACATTATGGGATTGTTTTTCCTAGTCATGTACCTCACATTACATTTTTCTACATTTAAAGCTAGCTGCATCGTTCACACCAACTAGAAATTTTGCCCAAGTCATCCTGTATGCTATTAGTACATTACAGCATCATCAGCAAATAGCCGCAAATTACAAGTTACTGTGCCCATCAGATCATTTATTTGGATCGAAAATAATATCGGTCCTATCACACTCCCCCGGGGCACGCTTGACGATACACTCGTCTCTGATGAACATTCGCCGTCGAGAACAACATACTGTACTGCCTTCTATTACTTAGGAAGTCTTCCAGGCAGTCACAGATCTGTGCCACTATTCCATATGCTCGCATCTTCGTTAGTAGTCAGCAGTACCGCGCCACGTCAAATTACGTTTTGAAATCGAGAAGCACTTTTACCTAATTCGAAACCACGTAATTGTAATCTAACGGCAGAAACGAGTTCAGGGACATGATGAGTTCGTTTTCCTTCCAGACAATCACTTGAACGGACCTGGGTGAGACGTCTTACCACACCAGCCATATTCATCATACATTGTCTCTTCCTGTTACTATATGTTTCGTTCTGTGCCATACGGTCGTACTGAACAACAGTTTAAATGTGTATTATGGTCTCAAAACTTGGCTTCATCGGTGGATAACTTCAAAGCAAACTTTTTTAAATTCCAGAACGTAATTGCTAACTAAACGTGGTAAAAGGCTGTTGCTACCGAAGGATACTACGTTAAGTTTTTTAAATTCCAGCACTAATATATATATATAACAACTTAAGTTATACAGATAACGAACAGCGAGTAGTAATTAAGTAATCAATAATTAATTGTGCATTTCATTTATTGGTTGTTTGTTTATTAATTTACAATAGGTTCTTTGAGCTTACAATACATTTTATTCTTCTTTTTGCTCAGTCTTCGCGTGTGTTAATCGAACCCCCAGTAACTAGCAGTAGAACAGGAACAGCTTTCTGCTCAAGTCTTGAATGGTAAACAGGATGAGGTAAACGGCTTCTAAAAACACCCAAGCGCTATTACAGTCTTGTTTGAATTCCCTACAAGCATTCAGGCATAAAACTTTGTTGGTTCTTGCTACCAACAGTGTCATCCAGCGTTAGACGTTGGATCAAAGTTTGACGAACTTCTGACGGAGCCCAAATTGCGCGTAAACACGGAAGTGGGAGCGAAGTTCTGCAGAGTTCGCACATACGCTTGCTGTGATAGGAAGTCGATAGAACAGTGAAAACCCCTATGGCCGAAGATTCTCATATCATTACTAGGAGGAATTTATCACTTAAGTGCATCAAAGAACTCCTAACTGCTCTGTTGCCAATTACTGTCAATTGTTGATCCTTTCATATATGACGTTTCTAAGCTATAGGGACTATCTACGAACTGTCGGTTGTGAGATATCTGTTTCTTATTTATATACGCCCAATTATTACGAAACAGTGTGTTTACAGAACACTTCTATGGCACACATTGTAACGCAGTTCTCACGTCTGACGTCCACAACTGAACTAGCACAGAACATAGTAGATGCTGAATTTGTTTAAAGCGTGAGATTCAGGGAGTTTTCTGGAAAGGTACTAGCTTAGTAGGATAGGGAGGAATTTTAGAGAATTGTGATTCACCTGCATACGAGACGCCTGTAGAATAATCGTGCGACGTTTTCTTGAGTACTTCTCATGTATTTGGCGTCCCCACCAGCATCATTTAGGATTGGAAAAAGACATGGAAGTAATTTAGATTACATGCTGTTAGATTTTTTTCCAGCAGGTGAGATCAACATGTGAAAATTATGGAGATGTTTCGGGAACTCAAACGTAAATCGCATATGAGAGACGACGTGAGTTTACTGTAATAGTTACGAAAATAACTGACTTTTGATGAGTTACCATAATCACACAGACATTACTGATGAATCAATGTTCTTTATTGTGGTAGTTACACTGGTGACGTTGTGTTACCTTAGCCTCATAGCTATAAAATATACTGGGTTTCCAATGTCAGAAAAGTCGTGGAAAGTAGATAGTGTAGCGTCCGTTTCAACTGTCTAAGGCATTCGCAAAGGGCAGTGCGCGGAATAGCTCACTTTCATTTCTAGTGTGTGGCGGAGGGTATTTCGTTTTCCTGTCACGTGGAAATTGTGACGATTGATTTTAAACTAATTTTCCGTGATCTACAAGCTGGAAATACTGCACATGGATCGAAGCTACGTCTTAGTGCAAGATTTACTCCCACTGTTGTATGGAAGACGCCGCTTTTTACACCTCTATTGTTTCATCTTTTTAGTATTCAGGAAATGAATGTTTCGTGATAAAAACGATTGGTGATAATCCTTTGCGTGAGCTGAAATCTCTCTGATTTTTAAGTCCACGGCCTTTGTGAGAGATATACATCAGAGAAAGCATATAAAGATTGACTCACGTGTAGAAAAACTAAAATTAGCACTAAATTTATTATACTTCTCCGCTGTAATCACATCAACATGACTAACATGAACTGAAAGTTCACACTCACAAGACTTACAAACAAAATTTAATTATTGTTATAGTCCGACATAATCGACTTGTGAGAGTCAACAACTGCACTAATATTTTAACTATTTATTCTCTAATTATCTTTTTATTTATTTATTTTATTGGCATTTACAGGTTTCCATCATTAGGATCATCTTCAGAATCTTAAACTAGGTAGAAAAAAAATGTACTAACAGAAAACTTTTTACAATAATTTGTAAAACAGTTATGTACAACTATGTTAAACGTTGTTATCAGTTATCTTACAATCAAGTTATTGTAAAACGTTTTCAGTAAGTAGTTATTTTCTTTTCTATCTTGTTTAAGATTCTGAAGATAATCATGATTGATCGAAACATGTAAATGCAAGAAAAGTACTTGCAACTGCAGACTGATAATTAGACAATAAATCATTTCAGAATTTAATTATTGCCTTGAAGCTTAGTAAGATAACACTTTCTACAAACGAAGTAAAAATATGAAATAAGTATTGCTAGCCCCACACGGGCACCTAATGCGATACAGATTCCACTGGAAAATGTACATGTGAATTTTAAATAGATATGATAATACCTACAAAATATAAAAAGAAAACTGAAGGGCGCAAGAAATTCAGAATGGTAATGACAGAGAGAGAGAGAGAGAGTGAGAGGGAGGGAGGGAGGGAGAGTATTTATCTGTACCGCTGAGAAAAATCAATTAACTAAGCATCAATTTCTGTTGCATACGCCAAGTGATGTGAGGCGGGAATATTCCCAGTGGGAAGGAACTTATAAAATAAGAATATTGCCGGGAATATTTCTTTGGCCCGGGAAGATTGCAAAAAAAGGGGAATTTATGAAAATGTTTAAATTTTGAAATTTTTAACACTTATTAACAGTTAAAGAACCTTATAAATAGGTTAACTAAGTAAATTCAAACATATTAATCCAAGATTTGTCATTTTCTGGATTAATTTTCTTGCTAATTCCATGAAGAACATCATTTACTTTAAGTCTGGTGGAAATAATAATTTAAAATATTCGCTAGGGCTACAATTTTTTGGGTAAGCTGAAATCCAACATTTCTCTCAATGAAATCTAAACTTGCAAAATATTTCTACGGAGGCGTAATTCTCAACCAGCCGTCATCTGTAGTATTTTTATTATTATTATTTATTTTTTTTTTAATTTTCCGAAATGATGACTAGAGTTGTTTCACTTTCAGAATTCAAAGAATCCTCAATTCCTGCGTTGAATTATGATTTATAAAAATTTATTATGTAAAATATGACTATCAATTTCAGCTTTAGAATCTTTAATTAATGTTTTATAGCGTTCTATGTTAATAAAGTCACTTGTATTTCAAGTAAATCATAAATCTCGGCCAGTTTATTTGCATAATTTCCCCACGAAATGTCATTTTCAGTGACTAATGTTCACAAATTTCGCACCAGTTTATTTTTAACTTTATAGACTAAAATATCAGTAACATCCTCAGAAACTTAACAAACTGAATAAACAAACTTCGCTGTGTATTTTAGTATTTAGTAACTACTCACTAGATGGCATATTAATGTTATAAATTCGGTTTTTCTAAAGGTTAATTATTTCGAGGTTGAAACTTCTAGGAAACGTAAGAATCGTAAATTTCGATGCTTGGTAGTTCGAGGGCAAATTCTTTGATATTTAAAATATTGAAAACGGAAAAATGTATTTATTTCAAATAAGAAGACCCATTTAAACCCAAACTTATACAGAGAGTGTTCATGTTTATTTTAATGACACAGCTACCACATTGACCTATTAATTTGAGCGATTTTGTTTTTAACGTTATAAATTCCAAAGAAATTTATTGAATTATAATTTTTTTCTTAAATTACTGCATAATTACTGCCTTAAGTTTTATTGAGCTATCTGGTAATCATAAATTCCTGGGAATTTATGAATTTTGGGAATACTGCCGGTAATATTTCCGGGGAATATTTCCTCAATTTTAAATTTCCGGGAATTTCACAACTGTACATACGTCCCACGTATTTCGGTTTCAATTCTACAGGTATTGTCATACCTATTGAAAAATGACATGTATAAAGTTGCAGGACAGTATGTGGTTAGGTATCTGCATGGGGCAAGGGTTCTCTTTAAAGAGTGTTATTTTAAAAAGTTTGTTCTTATTTGAAGCTTTATCACTAAGCCAGACTCCAAACTTCATGCACTGACGGGGTGATGTCGTTTGACATCAATGTCGCATAGGGGTCCACTACATCAGCGTGATTCCGTCGCTGTTTGGACAGTTGCCTTCGCAGCGAAAACTCGTGGATACTGTTGAAAGCTCGAAATTTCACAGTGAATAACGCGACAAGTGGACCGGGAACAGCGCACACAAATAAACGGATTCCCCGAATGCTGATAAAAGTCAACAGACCAGACCCACAGCTGCTTGCCATTTATTTGCACGGCGTTTTACTGCCAAAGACTTTGACGTGTTTACGGAAGTCTGCGCTGGACCGTCGTTTCCTTGCATTCTGAAGACGGTGCAGACTGCAGCTGACTTCACTGCCACTGCATAGCGCTGTCCGAGTTGCTTGGACCATCTTCTCGAGGCTGGACACTCGTCCACTCCTCAGTCCGTCGAGGCAAAAGCTTTTCCCGTCTCCTTGTGTATGCTGTGGGTCCCTGTGCCAACTTCTCAGACAGAAATTCTCGGCCAGCGGCAAACACTGCATGAAGGTGGAAACGAGAGGTGCTTGCTTGCTCAGTGTGTTTACCTGCGTCAGCCCACAACGTGCGCGCGTGTTGATCCTGTGCCGCACAAACTTTGCCAGTTGGCGGTTTCACGGCATCTTCATTTGTTAAGCACTTTAGCACTCTCCAGATCTGTAATTGCCGTTTAGTTTACCGTCGCGAAGCTTAAGAGATCTTCAGTTTGCTTACCGACAGTTTAACTCGTTTTCTTGGCAAACACCAACGTTTAGCGGTGAATCACCTGATGGTTTGTTACTTTCTATGCCATCTGAATGTTTCTGAAAATGTCTTGAAGTAAAAACTACCTGAGGTATTTAAATGTTTGCAGCCATAACCCTGTTAATGTCCTCAGTGCCGACCGCGGTGGCCGAGTGGACGGTTTGCACGGCCACTACGGTCGGGGGTTCGAATCCCCCCTCGGGCATGAATATTTGTGCCGTCCTTAGTGTTAGCTAGTTCATAAGAAGTTCGTAAGTTTAGGGACTGATGACCCTGTAGTTAAGTCCCATAAGCTATACAAACATTTCATTCCATTCCATGATGGTGGTGTTGTAGCTATACCTATACAAACATTTGATCATTTGAAGTCTTCAGTAGGACCTTTTCGAGTAATGCTGGAAACTGCACAAACTGGGAAAGCCAAAGCTGCAGCACATTGGATAATACGTACAGTCACATAGATTTCACATGACGAAATAAATTTAACTGTATTGTGTTGGTAATATTTGCATTAAAATTTTATTTACTTCCTATCACTTGTTTTCTTGCATATCTGAAGTAATAAATTTCTTAAATAAATCAACTTGTATTATACTATAGTGCTGCTACAGGAATTTTCCCATATCTCCAATTTCTAGTACATATTTATAATATGGTTTGATGGGCACATATTCGGAACACTCCGATGTCTATATTTCTCCTTAGAAGCTGACGCAGGTGTTCCACTGATACTGCGGTGTTCGAAGGTGTCAACTTTTTTTATTCTTATGCGTGATGATATTAAAAATTTTTGGAATTACTGGGACTCTGAAGATGTAGTCGGTAAGCCAATGTAGACAGTGCAACAACGCACATAAAAACATCACGATAGCCACAACTCGCTTTGTTGGCATGATGTCGAGAGCAATTACCGACGTTGTCTTCCAATACTGATCAGCTTTCCACTTATTCTCCATAGCATTACTTTCTGCGAACAGTGTTTTTATCGTTAATATTGTTGTTGCTGTGGTCTTCAGTCCGGAGAGTGGTTTGATGCAGCTCTCCACCCTACTCTAATCTGAGCAAGCCTTATCATCTCCTCATAAGACTTGCAACCTACGTCCATTTGAATCTGCTTATTGTATTCACCTCTTGGTCTCCCTATGTGAATTTTACCCCACGCACTTCCCTCCAATGCTACATTCAGAATTTCTTGATGTCTAAGAATGTGTCATACCGATCGATCCCTCCTTTTGGTCGAGGTATGCCAGAAATTCCTTTTCTTGCCAATTCTGACCAGTACCTCGTCATTAGTTACGCGACCCACCCACCTAATCTTCAGCATTCTTCTTTAGCACATTTCAAATACCTCTATCCTCTTCCTGTCCGCACTGTTTATCGTCCATGTTTCACTACCGTACAAGCCAACACTCCACACCAATGCCTTCAGAAAGGACTTCGTTAAATTAATATTTGATGTTAAAAATATTATGTATTATTATGTAATAATAAAATAATAGTTGCTGTCCCCATGACCCACAGGCAACGTCGAGGTGGGGTAGCTTCAGTGCCTCAACGATACAGACAATCGTTCCTTGGCCGCATCCACGGTGGAGGGGTATAGGTGAAAAGGCCAGACAAACGTATGGTTCCTGACGGGGGCCAGCAGCCTTTTCAGTAGCTGCAGGGGCCACTCTCTGGATGATTGACTGAGTTGGCCTCGCAACATCAGCTAATGTGACTAAAAGAAGGGAGCCATTGGTAGAACACATTCTCAAACATCATGGAAGTGTGATTTTAGCACTGAAGGGAAATGTGTGGGTAAAAATCGTCGAGGAAGCCAAAGAGATGAATACAGTAAACAGATTATAATGTATGTGGGTTGCCGTTCTTATGAGGAGATGAAGAGACTTGTTCAGGATAGAGTAGGGTTGACTGAAGACCACAACAAATACATTATTTGTTGCAAACGAGGTAAGTGGTAAGACAAATAGGTTTTCGGAAAACAATTTTGCTCTTTGAAGCAATGCCATTTCCTACCCTTACATTTGTTCCACTTTATTGCTCCTGCCACTTCAGTGTTTGTGAACATTATCTCATGTCAATCAAAGGGACTTTCTCCGACAGCCGTGTGGGAATAGTCTTGTGCTGTGGGGGTCACGTCGTGGATTGCATGACCGCTCACACCGGAAAATCGAGCCTTCTCTCGGGCATGGATTTGTGTTGTACCTAGCATATGTTAAAGTAGATAGTAAATCTAGGGACCGAACATCTTGCAAAGATCACTTCAATATTCAAGAAAGGCATTAGGAATGATCTGCAAAGTTATAGGCCTATATCATTGACGTCGATTTGCAGCAGGAATTTAGAGCATATACTTTCCTCAGATATTATGAACTACCACGAAGAGAACGATATATTGTCCCATAGTCAACACGGATTCACATTCTTGGGAAACACAGCTATTTCTTTACTCACATAATGTGAGGAGTGCTGTAGATGTCAAATAGATTCCGTAAATCTAGATTTTCGGAAGGCTTTCGGCATTGTACCTCATTAACGACGTCTAATCAAACTGCGTGCTTGTGGAATACCGTTACAATTGTACGATAGCATACGTGATTTTCTGTCAGACAGGACACAGTACGTTGTAATTGGCAGAAAGTCAACGAGTACAACAGAAATGACATTTGGCGTTCCCCAGTGAAGTGTTATAGGGTCTCTACTGTTCCTTCTTTTTATAAACGATTTAGGAGACAATGTGAGTAGCTCTCTTAGACTATCACTTATCAAAAAATGTTAAAATATTTGTGGAGCTTATGGGACGTAACTACGGGGTCATCAGTCCCTAAATTTACAAACTACTTATGAACTAGCTAATACTAAGGACAGCACAAATATCCAGAGGAGGAATTCGAACCCCCGACCGTACTGGCCGTGACTGGCGCGCCGCAGACCGCACCGTTAGTAAAGTCACCAGAAGATCAAAAGCAACTGCAAAATTATTTAGATAAGATATGTACTTGGTGGAAAAAATGGCAATTGACCCTTAATAATGAGAAGTGTGAAGTCATCCACATGACCACTAAAAGATGCCCGTTAATCTTCATTTACACCATAAATCAGTCAAAACCACAGGCCGTAAATACGACTAAATACCTAGTAGTAACAATTACAAACAACTTAAATTGGAAAGAGCATATAGGAAATATTGTAGGGAAAGCAAACCAAAGACTACGTAACGTTGGCAGAACACATAGAAGATGCAATAGTTCTACTAAAGAAACTGCCTACATTATACTTGTGCGTCCTGTTGTGGAATATTGCTGCGCATTGTTCAGAGAAGAGCAGCTCGTTTTGTACTATCGCGATATAGGATAGAGAGTGTCACAGAAATGATGTACGAGGTGGGATGGAAATCGATTAAAGAAAGACTTCATTTGTTGCCACGAGATCTATCGGGTGATGAAAAATTCAGTAGAAATTTGAAAACTTAATAAATCACGGAATAATGTAGATACAGAGGTAAAAATTGACACACAGGCATGGAATGACATGTGGTTTTATTAGAACAAAACAAAACAAAATCAAAAAAATATCCGTCAGGTGGCGATTCATCTGATCAGAAAAGCAATAATTAGCATAACAATAAGACAAAGCAAAGATGATGCTCTTTACAGGAAATTCTCAATATGTTCACCATCATTCCTCAACAATAGCTGTAGTCGAGGAATAATATTGTGAACAGCACTGTAAAGCATGGCCGGCCGCGGTGGCCGAGGGCACTGAGCAGCGTCAGTCACGGTCTGCATGGCCACTGCGGTCGGGGATTCGAATCCCCCTGGGACATGGATATTTGTGACGTCCTTAGTATTAGGTAGTTCATAAGTAGTTTGTAAATTTAGGGACTGATGACCCCGTAGTTAAGTTCCATAAGCTCCACAAACATTTGTAAAGCATGTCCGGAGTTACGGTGAGGCATTGGCGTCGAATGTTGTCTTTCAGCATCCCTAGAGATGTCGGTCGATCACGATACACTTGCGACTTCAGGTAACCCCAAAGCCAATAATCGAACAGACTGAGGTCTGGGGACCTGGGAGGCCAAGCATGACAAAAGTGGCGGCTGAGCACACGATCATCACCAAACGACGCGCGCAAGAGGTCTTTCACGCGTCTAGCAATACTTATTTTTTCTTTTGTTCTAATAAAACTCCATGTCATTCCAAGCATGTGTGTCAATTTTTACCTTTCCATCTACATTATTCCGTGATTAATTAGGTTTTCAAATTTATACTGACTTTTTCATCACCCGGTATTTGCGAAATTTCTTTCACCAACTTTCTCTTCCGAATGCGAACATATTTTTTTAGCACCCACCTATATAGGAAGAAATTATCATGAAAATGAAATAAGAGAAATCAGATCGAAAACGGAAATGTTTAGGTGATCCTTTTTCCCGCGAGCTATTAGAGAGCCCTGTGCCATGCACTTCAGTGTGACTTGCAGACTATTTAAATAGAGAAAAATGTTGAAATGTTTGTATAGCTTATGGGACTTAATTACGGGGTCATGAGTCCCTAAACTTACAAACTACTTACGAACTAGCTAATCCTAAGGACGGCACAAATATCCATGCCCGAGGGGGGATTCGAACCTGTGGTGTCGCACAAGTCGAAAGTGCGCGCCACCTACTTTCGCCGCGCGCCGCCATGCACGCACGGCGCGGCGTTCTTACGACGTCAGCCACGAGCGCCCTCTGCTACAACTCCGCTCGTGGCCACCACTGAACGACATCGTTCACTTGGAACTGAGAAAGGAACCAGTTAAGACCTTCGGAATCAGATAGGCACCAGTGAAGACTTGGTTATCGGACAGGCACTAGGCAGGGCTCTAGGTCAACTATGTATCAGCATTCTGCAGTACTGATCTATGTAAAAGTTAAGTATTGTATCAATTCTGTGCAATATATATCTCATTCTAATTTACTCTAGTGTTTCTAGTTTCTGGCTGCTCCCCTCCGTACCTGCACCAGCGTGCTATCTTTATTCCTGTGTCGGTCTCATTCCACTCGGCCACCGACACCTACGACGGACACGAGACACAAAAGCGGCGACGAGGCTGGGACACAAAAGAACCCCCGACCGTAGTGGCCGTGCAGACCGTGACTGGAGCGCCTCTGCCCCCTCGGCCACCGCGGCCAGCTACGTAAGTAGATGTAGACGTAAATCTACATGGCCAGAAGATGAAGTAAAGACGGCTACTCTGGGATTTGATTCGAGTGCCCGGTCACTCTCGCTGGGTTTATATCTTCAGAGTGCTATTGTCCGGTTACAGTTGCACCCCCTCGGAACGAGTCCACCGCTCTTCCGCTGCGACGCCCCCGTCGTGAGAAACAGGATACGAGGTGTCGCGAGTGCCACGCCGTACGGATCGGGTGACGCCTGATTTTCCCCGATCTGATTTCACTTTTCCCCAGACGCGCATAAATTTTCCCTCCGACCGCGCCCGGTGAGGAAACGTGACTATCAAGTGGTACATTTCTGGGGAGCACCTCCTTCGTGTGAAGGGCGGGTATCCCCTTGGAGATGGCCGGTCAGACGGCACTGTGCGTGTGTTCTCGCTGCCCGTGTCGACACACCTGCCGCCCGCCGTTCCAGCGGCTGCCCCCGTGATTTACGCCGTGTCCCACTTGTGGATGTGCTAACTAGAACCGCGCCTGGCACCCATCGCGTTTCTGTTCCGCCAAGGTTCTCTTGACAAACGAGTGCATATATCAGCTTTTCACAACTTCATAAAGCAGGAGCTCCCACAAGGGGGAGTACGCGGAAATTTTTTTTGACCGCCCTCTGTTTGCTAGCATTTGCCACGCGCTAGGAACAGAGACTCCGTACTGTAATATTAATGGGCAGAGTTTTATTAAGTGGGTACAGAAGGATATAGCGGTGAACCACCTTATTTTTGTCTTTCCTGTTGGGTTCAACGAAATGTTGAAATGAAGGTGAAGAATAACAGTAGGACTCAAGCTGCGAGGATCCCGTTCAAACTTTTATGTGCCAACCACGGACAAACTTTGCTGTCGCTCAGAAGGAGGTCTCAAATGTAGGTCGCGGATTTCCATCAAATTTTGTATGGACGTGGACGTTCTGTATTGCATATAAGAAAACACGTGTTTCTGTTATTTACTAGACACTCACACCTTATGTACAGAAAAATAAATTTTGTTCTTGATTCTGTATTCATGGGGTGGCAAAACCGACTTGATGTACTACGACACGACTTTCATCGATGACGACGTTCAACCGACCTGCACTGTTGAAATTATACCACCGAAATGAACTTTTCCGTATCAGTCTTGTCACGTTTACTTTTTTCGACAGGTCAAGATATTGATCGCAAGACTTTCAAATCATGCCACATTACACGAGAGCAGAGCAGTTCATGATAGACGATATGTAACTTAAATGCATGCTTTGGTCCATTATGAGTTGTCTACGTTTGTCTTCCAAGATAAGCTTTTGTACTCTAGGTTCGCAACGAAATTAATATCTGTCTGTGGCAATATAAATCGGGGATGTTTTTTAGGAACGATATCTCGGATAACATTTGAATGTCGCAATAAGTCGTTCATGTGTTGAGAGTGGTGTGAGAAGTATTTGTGTTTTGGTTGTTTTTATGATACGTTTCACCCTACTGGCTGTGAGAACGCTGACAAATAGTAATTGGAATTACGTAACGATATACTTTAGAAGTATTTTTTTTATTTTACTGTGTATTATATATCTCTTATTTTTGTTTTTAGACAGTGTATCGAAAATAAAACAGCCGTAAAGAGTTAATACACTTAATTGGCTATTAATCACTCTTCCCGATGCTGTACTTCAAAATAAGGCAAGAAAAGGTATTGAAAGTATCAGAATATCAAAACACACCGAAAAATGTAACAAAAATTGTCATGATGGAGGTTCGATCCGGGATCCACGGTTTGACATTCCAAGCTCTAGACCGACTCTTTCATTTCCCAGGTTCTTGCGTCAGTTGCGGACGTGTATTGGTTGTTAATCGTTGTTCTTAGTTCAATTCTTGGCTTAATTTTTTGGGTGGAGAGAGCATCCAGGTCTCTCACCAAACGTACCCGGCTGACCGGCGACGGCGTTCGCAAAGTCTCTCATGTTTACAAGCACCCAAGCTACAGCTTGAAAACATAAAACCGTTAATTAGTCGAACGTCATCAACTTTTGATCTTTTGATATACTGGTAAAAATGCTCATCTTCAGACGACCTTCCGATGTAAAGCCTTCAAAACGCGTTTTTTCATCATTAACTTTGACCTAGATTTTTCAGAACTTGCTGTCTAGCTAAAATCCGAAACATGTGTCTCTTTATATTCAATATTGAACGAACATGCAAAATTATGTGGAAATTGGTGACCCTCGTGTTAGACGCTCTCCTAGTCAGTAACATTAAATGAATGGAACAGCAAATGTAAGAATTCTTGCGAATACAGACTAGCCCAAGAAATTTATCAACAAAATAAAATAATATATTTTCTGCACTGCATTCCCGTGGCTTTAGGGTACAAAAGGAAAATCACAGAAAGGTGATTTTTCAGATAACCCAGCAATGCTAGTTGATGTATTGACTTTTTTGTCCTTTTCTTCTGCAAAAACCACACAGATCAGAAGGCTTTCCGACTACGGAGCATGCGACGTATATTTTCCCTTGAGAAAAGCTATCATTTTAAACAATCTGTCCTTCTATTCTCGATCGCACTCTTTTTGCATCTCCTCGTTCCCCTCTATCCCCTTCCCTTCATTTTCCTCCTCCTGCATCAACTCTTCCTCTTACCCTCTACGTTGATATTCCAAAAACCAGGAAATTAACAATTCGTAACTTAAAATTCTGTAGTAACGACGGAGAATCATCACGAACCTACTCTATCAGATAATTAAACAAAACAAACAGTAAACAACGTTAATTACAGACTTCGTAACTACGATGTTTCAATATGCACTTCCAAACCATCGGCAGTTTAAGTGCAGTTTATGCGCACGCGACTGGCGCCTGACCTGTAGACATTGCGATGCGATGAATGACGGGAGGAGAAGCAGCCAATGAGGAGTTGCGCTGGGCGGCCAATACGATTGCTTGTTTGATGTCTAGTAAATCTGGCGACAGTTTCAAAAAATTTTCTGGCGTTTGTGTGCAGCGTTTTTGCCAATGTAAACAAATTGGCGTGGTGATTGTAAACGTTGGCATTAGCTGACATCGCAGGGAGGAGACGATCTACGATGATTAATTATCTCCAAAAGGAAAAGAAACCAAGATCACTGTTTGATTTAGTTATTGGCTGATGAACTGCTTCGATGTACTATGCCGTTATCTTCTGGTTGCACTTCTGTTTAACCTACATCTTTTTAAAAAAACATGACACATTGTAAAAATATATTCGACCATAAGATGATGGCATAGCACATCGGAAACAGTCATCAATCATTATTTAAATAAAACTGCGATCTTAGTATTTTATTTGTTTTGGAGCTAATTAAGAATGTAAAGGTTTTAAATAAACATATTGCACTTTTTTAATTGACAAGGAATAAAATCTGTTAGTGAATAAATGCTGTCAATTTACAAAACGTAAACAAATTGTTACACACATTTAGTTAATGGTTCTCGATGTACTTTTCCGATTCGCAGTTTGCTAGCAATTTGTATTCGCAAAGAAATGCTACCAGATTGCGAATCGGAAAAGCACATCGTTTACCATTAACTACATGTGTGTATCAGTTTGTTTACGTATTGTAAATTGATCGCATTTATTCACTAAAGGATTTTATTTCATTTCAATTAAGAAATTGCAATATGTTGATAGCGAATCGGTAACGTTCATAGATATTCATTAATTACAAAAAACAGATTGTTTTATGCATTCTAAATTGACCTAGTCACTATTACTTTTTATTCCTTGACAATTAAAACACTGCAATATGTTGATCTAAAATCAGTTACACCCCACCACGTCGTTTTTTTTTTTTTGTTTTTTTTTTTTTTTTTTTTTTTTTTTTTTGCAAATCATAAAACAAAGTTAGTTCTTATTGTCCGCCCGATCGCGACTGCTAATTGCCTGTCTTCATCTCCTGTCATACACATCTCAGTCGCGAACGTCTACGTGTCGATTGCCAGTCGCGTACGAATAAACTCCACTTTAAGCACATCATGTACCTAGCAGCTGTGCCATGGTATCTATCTCGTATGTGTGTTCTACTGCAAAACAACATATTAATCATCAACGTAGGTGCGATTTCACGAAACTTTGTTAGCCTCGCGTGTCATATCTACCATAGCACCTGATCGGTTAGCGGAGCAGAAGTTAGCAGCTCTTCAGTTTTCGATGTTCACTTTTTACGACGGAGTTTTTAATGCGTGATAGAGAGTGAACTCTGGTGAGAGAAGGTAAGAACAGGCTTACAGCATTGTACGTACGGAAATATATACCTTCGTTTGCCACCATTAAACGTTACATGCTAATTGGCGTGGTTTCATAAGTAACATTAAAATGTGTACTTCAATTTTCGCGCTGTGTTGGGGTTGTGTGGCCAACTTCCGCAGTGTAATGGGACAAACAGTGATGTACCCCGCTTCCCTACATCAGTCCTATTTTGCAGCGTATGAATAGTAAGACTACTTCATTGTTTTATGTAAATACTATGAATTTGTATATGTTTATTTGTGTATAAATGTTGTAATGTCGTGATGTGATACTTAAAATGTTTTCCGTTTGTTTTCTTTCTCTTTCAAGTACGATCGAGGCGCCGCAATGAACAAAGGCAGCGTCGCCGCCGCTACAACTAATATTGCTGTATGTGGTCACTATCGATAAACAACCGTCGGCTAAGGGGCTACGAATCCGGCTGCGCCTTCTCTATTGCCACGCGTCGATCGTTTGAAAATAAGAAATAAAATATCACTTAAGTCTTATCTGCCGTTGAGAGCTAACGTTTTATATGAGCATTGCTTTAGTTTACTTGTATCATATCAGACGGCAATAAATGTAATTGTCGTATTTTGAAAGTTATTTCGAATTTATTAAAAAGTTTATTTATTATTACTGGAAGAAGATGATTTTGATTTATTGAAAGTATTGAACTACGTCGAGAAGACAATTGAAAGGATTATTGAATTTTAACATTTACTTAACTTCAGATGTGGAAAGCTCAAGTACGTTACCTATTAATACTAAACTTCAAGTTTAGCTGGCAGTGAATTTCGATATTAGAGTTTAAAAAGATCTATAGCAGTTTAGGTTGCCTATGATTGATTTTTGAGAGTGAACCAATTAAAATTTAATTCTCCTGCTCCGCTCGTAGAAGGACCTTATATATTATTTTATTTTGTTGAAGAGAATATTATTATCATTATTATTATTATTATTTATTTAATCGTGCTGGTGGTGCGGGAACTTCGTATCGAAGTTAATAACTTTCACGGCCAAGTTGACAGTTAATGTTGCTAGGTAACAGAAAACTTCATTTCAATAGCTACCTGATAACCAAGTGAAACTTAGTGCAAACATTTTTATTTTGAAATGGTGTTCAGTTATAACTTTTATTAAACTATTATGGACTTGAATGACAGTTTCATCATCGCTCGTACCCCGGCCCACCGCAGCAGCAGTTTATAAAATCAGTATAAGAGGTTTTCCGTTTTATGCTGACTGCAGTTAAGGCAATTTTCTCACACCAGACGCGTTTCACTTTTTATTGGTAAATAAACTCATGTGGTTGCTGTTATTACCTTTTCGTTATATCTTAATGCTGGTTTTTCGTCTTTTTCTCTTCTTTCTCGTTCTCCTCTGCATTATGCATCCACTATCAGAAAATGTTTAAATGTTTGTAAAGCTACGGGAACGAACTGCTAAGGTCATAGGTCAATAGATATGTAAAATACTTAACTTATGCTAAGAACAGCACACACACACACACACACACACACACACACACACACACACATATCCCGAAGGAGGATGCGAACCTCCGACAGGGAGCGGCCGCGCATTCCGTTGCGAGGTGACAGATCACGCGCACGCGCAGAGGCCCCCCGGTCCCTCCACGATTCACCCCCAATACCTCCGTCATTACTTCTATCACTGCGCCAATCTCCTCCTGTCCTCTCACACTATCATCTTTTCATCTTCTCCATCACCTGATAGTTAAAAATTACAAATACCTGTCAAATTTCATGAAGACAGTCACTCGGAGTCTGGAATTGGGTACTCTCCGCTACGCGCCTTAAAAATCTTCTGCAGAGAATAATGTATCTCTTGGTTTGAAGGTCAACCAAGTACGATTTTATCGCAGTTGCATAAACGGTGTGGCACCGCAAAAATTACTACTATAATCCCAAGTTTAATTCTCTCCATAATGGAAGGATTGGGACACAGCTGATAAATTTGAATGTGGAACAAAGTACCAGCAGCTGTATAGAAAATATTAATTCAGTTTCGTGCAACCGGTTTCGGTGTTACAATCACACCATCTTCAGGCCCCCGTAGTGCAATTGTCAATAACACCGGTAGCCGTAATTTTCATAGTCTGTTAATGCCAATACTCGTCGAGTACTACTCATGCTCGTTGGCTCGGCCATCCTAAATTCCCATACATCCTCTTACTTTGGCCACTTTACTCCATGGCTCGCGGGACACCCTGTAATCCTGCCAAAAGTCCGGTCCTACTGTGCACCTACACCTCAATATACATCAGTTCTCGTTAAGGTGGATTACAATTAAGATTCCGGACATGTCGGAAAAAAACAGACGCCGCAATTCTTAACTTTAATCCATCATGTCGTGGACTGTCGCTCAGTAGGACCGGACTTCTTGCGAGTTGTGCAGCGCAATGGTCAAAGTAGGAGGAAATATGGGG
The DNA here is from genome assembly GCA_026315105.1 of Locusta migratoria. NCBI lineage: Eukaryota > Metazoa > Arthropoda > Insecta > Orthoptera > Acrididae > Locusta > Locusta migratoria. Next base: position 224,860,554 of record CM048747.1, on the reverse strand, counting down.
ATTTTGGTCGGACGAGGTACCTGTTTCAGTAACCCGTCCCCGTGTGTGACGTACGCGTGCCTGGGTGGTGCAAAGGTTAGTAAAACATCCATGTTAGCAAGAGACTCAGTTAAGAGTACGGGCCCCGACAAAAATGTTAATATATCCATGTTGTTCGATTACATCTACTAGCACTTGGGACAAAAAAACTTCACCTAAATCAGAATTTATAATAGTCGAAGCGTTATATAGCGACTTCTGTTCTACCAGGCAGACGCCGTAATTATTAACCCAAATATTCCACGTGAACTACTGAAAACTACCGGAAAACTCTACAATACCCCCTGAGAACAGACACGAATTACAAATGTAATGTCACTTCGTAACGTGAAAAAATATTTCCTACGTAATAAAATTTCAAAAAAACTTCCCATTTTCCTTTTACTTTGGAACCTATCGACAAAATATAAACAGTATAAGCTGCCAAAGAAAAAGAAAAAAAAAAAAAAAGAAAGAAAAGTAATTGGATCAAAGCGTCTAGTAACATGTTTCCTACCGTTGTCCTACTAAAACTGACCAAATGAAGATAATTTTTTTCCTTAAAAAAATAAATAAATAAAAATAAAATAAAAAACCTGGTACTGGACACTGCGAGCGTCACACGAGAATACCCAGAAAACTGCAGCCTGACTGGCTGAGTCATTGCAATACGTCGATCGACAACAGTCAAAGAGTTAACTTTGCAGGCGTCAGAGAGACTCTGTGAAGCGTTATAGTGTCCGATGTTTCATCCATTACCGTCCTCTGACAGTCACAAAAACGTAGGTAACACAAAGCAAATTCGTGTACTGTGAGTTGACAATGAAAAAGAACACGTCTACTAGAAAACCTACAAATACTGCATTTTAGGAATACAAAAAGGAGATACATCTACACTCCTGGCCATTAAAATTGCTGCACCACGAAGATGAAGTGCTACAGTCGCGACATTTAACTGACAGGAAGAGGATTCTGTAATATGCAAATAATTAGCTTTTCAGAGCATTCACACAAGGTTGGCACCGGTGGCGACACCTAGCACGTGCAGATATAAAGAAAGTTTTCAACCTATTTCTCATACACAAGCAGCAGTTGACCGGCGTTGCCTGGTGAAACGTTGTTGTGATGCCTCGTGTAAGGAGGAGAAATGCGTACCATCACGTTTCCGACTTTGATAAAAGTCGGATTGCAGCCTATCGCGATTGCGGTTTATCGTATCACGACATTGCTACTCGCGTTGGCCGTGATCCAATGACTGTTAGCAGAATATGGAATCGGTGGGTTCAGGAGGGCAATACGGAACGCCGTGCTGGATCCCAACGGCCTCGTGTCACTAGCAATCGAGATGACAGGCATCTTATCCTCAAGACTGTAAAGGATCGTGCAGCCACGTCTCGGTCCCTGAGTCAACAGATTGGGACGTTTGCAAGACAACAACCATCTGCACAAACAGTTCGACGACGTTTGCACCAGCATTAACTATCTCGGAGACCATAGCTGCGGTAACCCTTGACGCTGCAGCACAGACAGGAGCGCCTGCGATGGTGTACGCAACGACGAACCTGGGTGCACGAATGGCAAAAGTCATTTTTTCGGATGAATCCAGGTTCTGTTTACAGCATCATGATGATCGCATTCCTGTTTGGCGACATCGCGGTGAACGCACATTGGAAGCGTGTATTCGCCATTGCCATACTGGCGTATCACCCGGCGTGATGATATGGGGTGCCATTGCTTACACGTCTCGGTCACCTCTTGTTCGCATCGACGGCAATCTGAACCGTGGCCGTTACATTTCACTTGTGTTACGACCCGTGGTTCTACCCTTCATTAGATCCCTGCGAAACCCTACATATCAGCAACATAATGCACGACCGCATGTTGCAGGTCCTGTACTGGCCTTTCTGGATACGGAAAATATTCGACTGCTGCCCTGGCCAGCACATTCTCCAGATCTCTCACCAATTCAAAATGTCTGGTCAATGATGGTCGAGCAACTGGCTCGTCACAATACGCCAATCACTACTCTTGATGAACTGTGGAATAGTGTTGAAGCTGCATGGGCATCTGTACCTGTACACGCCATCCAAGCTCTGTTTGACTTAATGCCCAGGCGTATCATGGCGCTTATTACGTTCAGAGTTGGTTGTTCTGGGTACTGATTTCTCAGAATCTATGCACCCTAATTGCGTGAAAATGTAATCACATGTCAGTTCTAGTATAATATATTTGTCCAATGAATACCCGTTTATCATCTGCATTTCCTCTTGGTGTAGCAATTTAATGGCCAGAAGTGTAATTCCATTTGACTTTTTCCTCAATCATACCTAGATGTATCGTCTTTAAATTTATGGCATCATACACTGTTTGCATCCTTCATCAAATTTTGGCCAAAAGGGGCCAGTGATCGTTTGCTGAGTGAGGATGCACACCACGGTCGAACTCACGGGAATCAGCAAAATGCTGCGAGGGTTTGGAAAAATGGGTAGCGGAGGCGTTCTTTTATAGTAAGTAGTCGTGAGACGCAAGGTGCCCACTAGTTCTACATTCCAGTTTGTGTAGTGGACAATACAGTTGTCTAGTAAGTAGAAGACGCTAACTCGAATCACGGCCTGGCAGAAATTTTCGGCTTTCCCATTGATTTAATTCAATACCCATTGACATCTAACGTCGTAAATATCTTTGTGATTTGATGACTGCGATTATAAAGAAATTGGTCAAATCTTTCTACTGCATTTACTAAGTAAGTCGAATATTATAGCCGGCCGCGGTGGCCGAGGTGACTGAGGCGCTCCAGTCACGCTCAGCACGGCCTCTACGGTCGGGGGTTCGAATCCCCTCTCGGGCATGGATATTTGTGCCGTCCTAGTTCGTAAGTAGTTTGTAAGTTTAGGGACTGATGACCCCGTAGTTAAGTCCCATAAGCTTCACAAACATTTGAACATTTTTTCGAATATCCAGGAGGACCGAATAACTTAATATGTGACAGTTTCGAATTCATATCCCAACCCGTCGTTGAGACAAAGGCTCTAAATTCGTATCTACATATAGACTGAAAGACGGACAACGAAGTGATGATATGAAGGATTTGTTTCCACCGAATGAATTGCAGTCTAACAAGTGACACACTCGTTGAGGGGGAGAGTGTTGGTGCAAACTAGACGGAAGTATCCTATAGGTATGCTGCTGGAAGTTAATACATATTTATGTGTAGCTTGGTTACATCTAAAGAATAATGTGTAGCATTCTGCAATGTAGAAAGCTATGCATCACAGATTTCTGGGCGATCAATCAGCAGTGCTTTCGAGGACATTAACCGAGCAAGAAAACAAAAACTGTGCATTGTGCTGAACGGGACTCCATATTTTCTACAGATCAGTACAGTAAGTCACTGGAACGTTTTTGGACGATGCATATGTCGGAGAGATAATGCTGCACGGCTGTTCCCTTTAGACAGATCTGAGTCCGTTGTATCTATTTTTGTGGCTGCAAATTTTCAAGACGTCGCCGGAGTGTGTGATCAATACGTGTGCGCAGTACCATCGGAACCATATGTATTTGTAAGAGCAAAATATCTTAGGAATAGCAGTTGATTCAAGTAATTAAGGACTAACATATATTGCTCGATGCATGCCAATCATGTGAAGCACTGTTTATAATATCTACTTTACGTAACAGAGAGATGGGAATAGCCGCGGTGGAGTAGCCGAGCGGTCTAAAGCGTCTCGCTGCGGAGCGCGCGGTTTCTCGCCGTGGATGTTCGAGTCCTCCCTGGGGCATAGGTGTGTGTGTTGTCCTTAGGTTAGTTTACCTAGGTTTAAGTAGTTTGTAAGCTACGAACTGATGACCACTCAGATTGGTCCGATATATTTTGAACATTTTAGATGGGAACAAAAGGAAACACTTGTACGTAACCATACAGTTGGTGGTTTCTGGTTGTATCATTGTGTGAACATTTCTTTTGTTTCTGGCTAATACTAATTCCTCTATCGAGGGCGGTTCTTTTATTATTACTTATTTATATTAAAATTTCAGTTATAGTCTTTAAGCCAAGGTACTGCAGATGACCGATGGTACATTATTCCAGTACATTCGATTTCATCGTCTATTCCATTCGCCAGATGAAAGCAGAAAACTCTTGTTTGTCTCTGAACGGACCTCTCGCCATTTCATGTGATCCTAGTGGGATGTACATGCTGGTATTGGCTTAATGGTCGCACAGCCCTCTTCGACTCTTTAACCAAGACCTTTAGCCGCCACGAAACACTTCGAATTGTATTCTGTATGTCTTACTTACGTCCTCGACGGTTCTAAATCAACATGGGATACTCTGCAAATTACATAATTACATTTAAGTGCCTGGCAGAGGGTTCATCGAACTACCTTTATACTACTTATCTTCCAATCTATTCTCGAATAGCGCGCGGGAAGAAAGAACGGCTGAAACTCTCCATTCGAGCTCTGATTTCTCGTATTTTATGCTGATGATCTTTTCTATGTAAGTGAGAGTCAACAAAATATTTTCGCATTCGGAGGAGAATGTTGGAGATTGGAGTTTCGTAAGTAGCCCACCCCGTAGCGATAAGCGCCGTTGTCGTAATGATTCTCATCCCAGATCCTGTATCATTTCCGTAACACTGTCTCCCCTCTATCGTGACAATACAAAACGAGCTGCCCTTCTTTGAACTCTTTCGATGTCCTCCGTCAAACCTACCTGATAAGGATCCCACACTGAGCAGCAACACTCCAAGAAAGGACGGACAAGCGTAGTGTATGCAGGCTCTTTAGTAGTTGTGTTACATCTTTTAAGGGTTCTGCCAATAAAACGCAGTCTCTGATTCGCCTTTCCCACGACATTATCTACGTGTTCTTTCCGGTTTAGGTCTGAAGTAATAGTAATTCCTTATTTATACACCTACGAAAGTTTCACGTAGGAGTTAAAAATATCCGCTCCAATGTGGACTTTTCTTTTTGCTGTAACTCACTGCATTCTTCACCACTGATGTGGCAACAAAATTTCCAAGTTGTTAGACATGCGTAAACGATGAATGTTCACAACGTTCTCATTAATGTAACGGAAATCGAGACGAAGAATTGTTGTTGTTGTTCTTGTTTAGAGGGGACTAGACTGCTCGGTCATCAGTCCCCTGACGAAGAATTCCGTGTAGGACACGTCTGATCCGTTGAGGTAGGGAAACTACCTCAAAACTACCTAGAAAACCACCTAAGATATCGCGCTTACACGTTGCGCGAGAGATTCAATATACTCTCACTCTCTTGGTAGAAATTATTAAACTTTAAAAAGTAATAGGACTTTTTTTCAAAAAAATATAATGTAGCCTCTACGTTATTTTTTCCCAGAGATACCTATCTTTCGCGTTAGTCAGGATTTATGCACTTCGTGGAATTACCTACCACTGTAATATAATTTCTAACCATAAGATGTATTTCACATATTCAAGATTGTCATCTTCATTGTCTGAATCAATACATCTTCTGCATTGTCGAGCGCTTACAAATTGATAAAGTATCATTCGAATTTTGCCATAATGAAATTAACATTAAAATTATTGCATTCCTTACGCCTTCCTACTATTATGCTTGTAAGGAATAAATTTAAAGCGTGTTAGAGAACTGGTTCCTAAAACTAGACGCCTCTAACAATTTTTCGAATAAACGTGTCTTTCTCTTGTGGCCAGTTCTAGGTAGCGTCATTATTTCTGTTTCCAACTTGCTATCAGATCCAGTCATTTCCACCTGGGTGCTCTACATAGCAAGACAAGTCCGATTTCTTTACACCAAATTGCAGTTCGGTCCTTGCACATCTTTTCCACTTGCCGAATATAGCGGAAGAGGGCGTTGCTGAATTTTACTCCGTTTCTAAATAAGATAGCGTCTTAACATCTGTTTAAACAGTTGCAAAATATTGTTTCACGGACGTTGAACAATGACTGATAGTAACTATGTTATGAAGCCTAAAGGACATAGTAAAAATAAGTACATTGAATTATTGGGGGCAGATAAAGGTTTATGTCCTCTCAATTTTTAATGAATTATTATAGATGCAAAAACCGTCTCTCAAACTGCAAACATTTATACTGATAACAGTGAAAACACTAACATTAGTTGGATACTTTGTGTCATACTTTGGGCCTTGGTTGGGAAAGGCACAGTTCCAGAAACGAAATCTACTCAGAAGATATTATTTCACTTAATCTCCCAAAGCTGATTCACCACCTGGATTATTGCGTGTTGAGCTCAGGAACTTCTTGTCTCTTACCCAGGACCATTAGCATCATATATAGATCAAATAGTATGAGTGTTCACTGTAGGAACTGTGTACAAAGAAAATCGACGGTCAGAAGAAAATCTTTTAATTGACCGATATCAATAATGATGGGGATGAAGTTGTCAATTACAAAGAATGTTTAGCTTTAAATAAAAATGATATTTTGACTGCTCCATTTCAAATCAATATCATAACATTTTGCAATGAACACCAATTAGAGATCGAATAATACGAGAAGAATATTAACTTATGTCATTCAACACAAATTAAGTTTTTAAAAATTGTATTTTTTGGACTTGTGTGGCTCTTGCATTCTGCATACCGTTACGAAATTCTTTTTCTTTTCTTTACTTTGACGAAAAATTTATATTAATAAATGTTGACGAAATGGCTGACAATTCCAATGGCATAATATCCCAGTTTAAAATAGTACCATCTATCGTTAAAGTATTACAGTACAAAACTAATCTGCATTGAAAGTGCGAACAGGGAAGATAATAAATCTTTTATTTATTCCTTAAAAGAAATAGTCTTCGGAAAAGAGCGGAAGAATACTGAAAATATTATACGACATGCAACCATTAAAGATTATGTGGCACACTTTAGTTTAGGCTGATTTTTGGCTGTTTTCAAATTCGATAGGTATCAAGTGTCGAAAATCAAATTCTTCGTCTCCACTTCCTGTGTACGGTTGTCGTAAGTTGAGAACAGTTATCGATACATCCTGTATTACTACCACGTTTTCAAAAACGAATAATGCCTCTATGATTGTTTTACGGGCAAATCTTTTCAAGGCAGGCAATATTTACAGAAAAAAGAACTAACTTCATTATTTCTTCACGTGATATTATGTGACTTTGTGGAGGAAAACCAATTCATTAAATCGATTGTAGGAACTTTTGCGTAGTTCTGCACACAAATCCCGGAGACCCGAGACTTAGGTGACACTGATTGCCGGCCGCGGTGGCCGAGGGGACTAAGGCGCTCCAGTCGCGGTCTGCACGGCCACTACGGTCGGGGGTTCGAATCCCTCCTCGGGCATGGATATTTGTGCCGTCCTAGTTCGTAAGTAGTTCATAAGTAGTTTGTAAGTTTGGGGACTGATGACCCCGTAGTTAAGTCCCATAGACTTTACCAACATTTGAACTTTTTTTTTGACACTGATTGATACAGAAATTATTGCTATAGACTTTCACCCCGCGAACATTTTCGAATGGAACAGGAAGAGAGAGACATAATACTTCTTCGATAAACACCGGCCGCACGTCTACTTGCACAGTGCAGGATCTCAAATGTGTGTGAAGAGTGATTCTTTATTACGATGGAGACGTAGGTAAATATTTTATTTCTCGTGTTAGGCACTGTGCTATTTCGTAGTCGACAGTGTTAATGAAAGAGGAGGAGAATTAAGGGATAAAATGTGTACACTCTATTATGGTAGCTCATGTTATTACCGAAACATTAACAGCGTCAACGTGACTACTTGAGCTGTCTATTGAGGTACGGCACCACTTAAACCCCCTATGCTGTGTAAATGCAACAGAAAGGCGTTAAAGCAGAGATAATCCTCCGAGTTCCCAACACAATGAAAGTACTTCTTCTCCTGAATAACTTGTAGTGATTTGAAATGTATTTATTGTTATTGTCGTCATGAGACTTACTACTAGTTTGCAGCTGTTTTCCAGTAATTCCTCTGTTGTGCCAGCCAACATATTCTTTTTCATTCCTGAGTCATATATCTGCCAGTATCTGACTGTAATTGTCTACGAAAACACTAGGTACTCTTTAAAAAGCTTTTGTTTTAGTGGAGCGACAGTAAATTATATAGAGAGAAGAAGTGCCGCCAGTCTCAGCCAGTGCTCCTTTTTCGTATCTAAAATATCTGAATGCATAAACATTCGAAACCAAACGCATTATCTAGACATTCACAGTTCCTATTTCCTGTGGACTGTCACAAATTCGAAGGAAGTGCTCTGAAATATCTGTTAATTAGGATGCTAGAATTAATAAGTGGGTATAAGAAAGAAATAACTGAAGACCAGAGCGAAACAATATTAATTCTGTATTAAACATAATAAAAATGATAGCGCTATGAAATTTGTTCCATTCCTGAGTCACAATAGGAATCTACTAATATTTCTAAAACTGCAGGTAGTTGAATGTTCATTTTAGAATGGGAAAACATTTTTGATCATCAGTATCTATTATTATAATGAATATGTACGGACTAATTCTGTGTGTTACACTGTAAATTACTGCATTTCTTAAAGGTCTGTAAATTCCACATTTCAGCGAATTGCTGTGATGAGTGTTGGAGAGAGTAACAGAAGTAGGGTGTTGAAAGTTTATTATTTTATTAAAATTGGTAAGTGACAGAGTGTGAATAGAGTGGTAAGGAAATGGATTAATAGGTACGATGAAGGAACAGATGACATCTAGAAGCTTTTTTTGGCAACTACGATAAAGTAAATCGTGTAGAAAAAGTGCACTTTCGTTAGCGATTAATTAACATCTGACAGGTGAGTTTGATAGTTTTTCGACAGGAAGTTACGTGTATTAGTACTTATGAAATACTAACTAGTAGAAAAATTTTAGTATATACCCCTCGAGGAAGTTATGAGACTTTTAGACCATTATTCACGCCTGGGCATGGCAGTCTACAAAGAGGGATATTTTAACATAATATTACCGATAAAGGTAACTGTGTGAGAGAGGTGTTTATAGTTTTCTGAAAGCAGTCTAAAATATTACATTTATAAAATATAGCGATGAGAGCCTTTCTGTGGTACACAGCTCTCCTAGTTCAATTTGAGTAAACTTACACTGACAACTGAACTGTGACTTTATTTCTCGAAATACTTCTGCAGCACTGATTGAAGTTCATTTACTGACTGTAACTTATATATAACGAGATATTCGTATGCGCTGGCACAGAAGTCCAACTTACGAAGTGGTTGGCTCAATATTCGCAACTGACGGATGGAAATACTAGGCCAGTAAATCTGTATGCTTCGTATATCGTCTTCTACTAGGCTTATACACACTCAAGAAGGCGTAGTATTGGGAAGGGATCTTGCAAAATATGGAATGACTAGCGATTTGTCGTATAACGTAAATTTACATTAATTTTAACTAAATTTCGTAAGTTTCGGTTTCAGCCGAAACTAGCAGAAACGCAGATATCATCGTAATTTGGCTTTTGTAGGTACACTGATTTGTACATTAAACTTGGGGAATAGTTGTGAAAATTCCAAATCCTGATTGAGGTTTCAAGCACGTATTTTACGAACATCCGCGGACTGAGCGAAATCATCGTCTCTCTGGAAGAAACGTGATCGAACTTGTTTACAGGTTGGAGTTGGAGCTGTAGCACGATCGAAAAACCTTATATAAATACGAGATGCATCCAGATTCCCTATTTTTGAAGACAAAGAAAACTTAATTACATGAAAAACTTCGTAAACTTTATTGGAAACAGGTGCAGCAATTTTCGCGATATTATTCAATATATCGTGGAATCGAAGTTTGTATTCCTGTGTCGTTAAACTCTAACTGTTGTGAATGGAACAAGCGTGTGACAATAGTGTTTGGCTCTTAACCGTCAAAACGCTGCCCGGAGTACAGAAATTTATTGAGGTGAAAGGAAATATGTAGATCTCTGAGAGCAAGATCAGGGTTGTATGCGGAATTCAAACTGCTTGCAGCCTAGCTTTTGCACGCAGTTGCTGCGCGTCCAGCTTTAGGAGGTAGGAGGGACGAGAATTTTCATAAAGCAGCACGGCACCTGCAATATGCATTCCATCTTTTCATGTACCTGCAGAAATTCTTGTCCCCTGGCAAGCTAGATTCTTTTGGTGACTACATCGAAAAATAGCTTGAACATGGCTGTTGCCAACGAATGGTTCCATGTAACCATCTTTTCTTTCTTTAAACAAATGGGGAAAGTTTTAAAATTTTGGGGACGATTTGACTAACATAAATAATGTATAAAACAACATCCAAGCTACCTAATTCTTATTGTACTTAGATGACCGGTATCGTCATGTTATATTTTTATAATCTGATCTGCCTTTTACATAATCCACATAACATAGGAAAATCAGAAAAGTAAAGGTTTTGACAACATTATTAGTGGTATCCCATTATACAAGTAAAGTATTTCCTACATCTTTTCATACATAACATGACAATAACTTCTTGCTTTATTATTAAGTTTCCTATGTGATGTGCCGTTTGTTAAAAACAAGGGAGTATAACGTCACGAAACTTGTTAGGCAAATAAATAAGAAATACAGATCTTGTCTGTTGTTTTATACAATCATAGGCAGATTGTAGTTTCTGCACGGGACAGTGCCCAACTGCATGAAGCACTGTGACACTCTCGTATTCTGTACACTTAATACATGGACGGTAGGACCTATTTGGGAACAAAATGTGGTATCTGGAGGAAGCAGCTACGAGGACCAACTACTGGAGTATTGGAACGACAAGGGTGTGATGTATTAGTTAACATCACGTAATTTTTATTGTGACTTCTGGGACACACGTGGTCACTGGAACCTAAATGTGATGCTCTTACAAGGGAAACACGCCATCGCCACCGTCTCTTTCAGATTTAACGGTACGATGAGGCAGTGGATGGCACCTCAACAACTGAACACAGATCAGTCTTACAAACAGGAAGAAGGTATACAGAACTGTGATAAAAAAATAAAGTAAAATAGAAGCAGTGAGCAGCACAACATTCAGTAATAGAGCATAGTTCTTGTCTTGTGTATATGCAGTCACTCTGTTGGACGCCGGCGTGAGAGTTTTGTCTTCAAATTTTTCTGGTCCCCAACATTTTACATTTTTCATCTTGATGTTGAAGCCCGTTTTTTGGTGCGTGTTTGTTTTATTAATAATGGATATTATCTACTTAATCAAAAATATTAATATTTGAATAAGGACCTGCCTTAAGCAAATCAATGTTTATTTAATTTTTTTTTCTACGCCCATAAATGTTTTACTACTGTTGTTGCATCTTCAGAGGGTCCTTTTTATTGCTTTAAAGTGAAGAACAGAAAATATTTTTAGTTTGTAGTAACTGTAGAAATTAACAATATTTTCCGTTCTTCACATTAAAACGATAAAAACGAACCACTAAAGATGCAATAACTGTAGAGAAACACGTATGGGCACTAAAAAAAAAAAAAAAAAAAAAAAAAAAAAAAAAAAAAAAAAAAAAAAAAAAAAAAAAAGTTTTTGCCGAAAGCAGATCCTTATCCAAAAGTAACTAACTTAAATATTTTACTATAGTTTTTTTTTTTCACTTAATTATGAATCGTTCGCTGTATTCGATTTTTGCGTCTGTGTCTATTTTTCAACAGTAAGACTTACGGAACGGATGTATAATTTCTTTACCAGTACCAAATATTACGAGTCTTTCGTTCGGTTTTGAGTTCCTTTGTGTAACGCAGTTCATTCGCCTTTATTTGTTGCTTTCATTTCTGTGAGGTCCATACGGCATCTCACCTGGACTCACTATTCCTCACATTTACTTACGACGGTGATATATTCCTGTCATATTTCAAATATTTCTTATTTAGTACACACTTATGTATTTACCAAGGCTAGAAAATGAGAATTGAGACTTCACTAACCGGGTAGACATTCCCAATTTTGTGAACGACAAAAAATAAAAATATAGTTACCTTACATGTTACGCCAGTGAAGAGAGATCTGTTTAAATGTTAATAAAAACACACATTCTTTACGTTGTTAAGCCACGATCGCTTATAAAATATATTTATTACTCTTTACCAGATTCAATTATTTGAATCATCTTCAGAAGGGTTTACAAAGTCTTCACTTAGGAGAACTTGTCAAAAAGTATCTCATGAAAATTCATCGTAAGGATGGTTCAGGATCCGCAACTGTAAAAACTTTTTGTGAAATTATTTATTTTTATTTTCTCGCCACAGTTGCACAATTTTGAATTCAGTTACTAGTTTCGGACGAGACGGTCCATTTTAAAACCATTTGCCTTGGTTTCAAACCGTAATAAATCCAGATGCATGTTAAAAATGGCCGCTAAAATAGTTGTACATTATAAAACTCTCTCTCTCTCTCTCTCTCTCTCTCTCTCTCTCTCTATATATATATATATATATATATATATATATATATATATATATATAATGGGCGTTAAAACTGGCGTATTCCACGGGCCATAAGTACACGCTAGAGGCCTTTGGAAGTAACACTAGTTTTAACTGCTATTTTAAATTTTAAATGTAAACTAGTTATATGTCTACAGAGTTTTATAATGTACAACAATTTTAGCAGCCATTTTCAACATGCATATGGATTTATTACGGTTTAAAACCAGAACTAATGGTTTCAATTTTATTCTGTCTCGTCCGAAACTAGCAATGAACTCAAAATTGTGCAACTGCGAAGAGAAAATAATAAATAATTTCACAGAAAGAATATCTCGTCGAAATGTAAAATGAATAAAAATGAATGGTCAACATATTAGATTAAAAGATAAAAATATGACTGTTTCTCAAGTACGTCTAATACCATGCATTATTATTCATTTTAGATTTCGACGAGAAACTCTTTATTTGACATGTCCTACAAAGTGAAGTACTTCTAAACCTTTCTGAAGATGATGATTTAAATCATAAACCGGTAAAGAGTAGTAAACAAATTTTATCAGCGATCTTGGCTGAACAGTCTAAATAAGGTGAATTTTTATTAAAAAAAGAAACTAACTCAATTCACACGGCTGCGCACGCCTAGACTGGATGGTCAGCATTCCATGGTACGTTTAACTCCAAGCTTCCTTTCTTCCTCCTTCTACTTCTTAATACAAATTTTAATAGATTTATCTTTAAAAATGCCTTCCTAATCTAGTATTTTGATAAACCTAGCCACCCCGTATTGTACCATGGTTGGCAGAATTCAAAACATCCAGAAACACTAAAAAAAATCCAACCATGGTTCGAAACCCAAATTTTCGTATTTCTATCATCAAAATAGTATTAGTAGCACCCTTGAAAGATTTTACCTCATTTCAGCCGCTTAATAGTTGAATTTCCAAAAAATATCGAAACACGTATTTTAAAAAGTCCAATCAAAAATCTAAATCCGAAGTTTTGTATTTCTTGCTTCAAAATTGCCTGAATAGCAACGTATTCTGAAAACAACATTTCATCCCCTTTTTAACCCCCTAATGGACGGGAATAACGTAAAATCGCTGATACCTACAGGGTAAGATAAACAACTCTACAAATTTAAAGTTTCTATCGTCTGAATATTCACTTTTGAGCACCGTTTTCTGTCGCTTATAAACGGATCGAAAACGCGAAATTTATTTCTTATACATTGTCATCTTTCTTGGTAGTTTTAGTTTCCAGGCTGCAATATGCACTTAATGTTCTTTAGTCGTACGCTTGTTGCAGACAAACAACTGAAGAATAAGCATAACATGTGGCTGTATACAACCCCTTTGCTATTATAGTGTCAAAAGTCATCGCTGGTTTTGAGTCCGAATTTTTTATAAGCTGACTATATTTTCCACCCTCTTATAGATATAGACGCGGAACTGCTAAGGTGTACAACGGGAGACTGCGTACTACAACAACAGAGTGAATGTGAATAGCGTTTTGTTGTGTATAACCTCTTTACTATTATAGTGTCAAAAGTCATCGCTGGTCTTCATTCCGAATTTTATATAATCTTACGACTTTCAACCACTACATCTTCCACCCTCTCATAGCTATCGACACAGAACTGCTATGGTGTATAACGGGAGAATTTCTACTACAACACAGAGTGATCATTCGTCTCCATTGTGAAGTTTTTGCTGAAGACCAAAATATTGACAGCCACGTGTAGAATTGTATATAAGTCGGTAACTTGCAGCTCCCATATTTTCCACCTACTTATAGTTATCAACCCTCTACCACCATAGTGCACAATGGGAGACTGATGTCTACTACCACACACAAACACTATTTGTTTGCGAATTTTAGTTTTGCCTGCAGACTGAAATATAGGCAGAAACACCTCAATTTATATATATATATATATATATATATATATATATATATATATATATATATATATATATATATATATCATTCTGTCAGCACCACTTCCATAGTATCTAGGTAGATTTAGTACGACCACAATATTCCTATATCATGTCCACTGACGTTGAGCCTAGAGTGACTAGTTTGAAAAGCACCCCCAAAATCAACCCCTTGCATTTTTGAACCACAAAACTGCTATGGTGAATAACGGGAGAATTTCTACTACAACAACACAGAGTGATCGTTTGTCTCCGATGTGTAGTTTTTTCTGAATAGCAAAATATTAACACCCACATGTAGAATTTTTTATTAGTCGGTAACTTTCAACTCCCATATCTTCCACCTCCTTATCGTTATCAACTCTCTACCACCGTAGTGAACAATGGGAGACTGATACCTACTACCACATACAGACAGAATTCGATTGAAATATAGGCAGAAACACCTCAATTTTTACACATACTAAGATATGATATAGAGCACCAGGGCTAATGGAACACGAACTTCTGGTGTCGCCGGCCAACACTATGCTGACATATCCACAATGCCATCACTATCGAATGCTGCCTAACTCTGTACAACTTGCGCTTCGACTGTTTATTGCTCCTGTTATATTTATTTATTTTTTCGCAGTTTTGTTCACCTTCTCCTGTTGCTCGATCTGTGATCCGTTGTCGAAGGTCTGTGCGCTGCGTCACCTCACCACTAAATCTCAGGGGGTCCGATGTGGAGTTTCCCTCGTTAGAGGGGGAACGACAGGTGCGAGAGTAAATAGCGACGTACGGGGACATGGCAGTGGAGACACCTGCGGCGACAACACTCCCCGGCGATCACTGAGCACGGCACACGCAATCACTGCCGGCCGGCGGCGGTCCGGCACTCCGTCTCGTCACGTCACGTCACGTCGCGTCGCGTCACGTCAGGTCGCGGCGCGCACAGAGAACAGGCGGCACCGGCCCGGCCGCGCTCGCAGCTCCGCGTGGCGCGCGGTCCGCCGAGCGACTGGCGCGGCCGCCTGCGGGCTCAGCCGCCTCCACCAGGACCGGCTCCGCCGCCGCCGCCGCCTCCGCCTCCCCCATTCACGAATACTCCCGCTCCCCGCCGTGACGTCACGGGACCCGCCGCGCCACGCGGGACTCGGTTCCGCGCCGCTGCGCGCCTGACGTATTGTCGGAGCACGCCCCCCGGCGGCCTTCGTTACCGGCCCAATATCCGCTGCAGAATATAAACACAAAAAACTTATGTAAACACACACGTTACTGTATGTCAACACGCATATTTACATAACTGATTACATTCACAGCCGCGGTGGAGTAGCCGAGCGGTCTAAAGCGTCTCGCTGCGGAGCGCGCGGTTGCTCGCCGTGGAGGTTCGAGTCCTCCCTGGGGCATGGGTGTGTGTGCTTGTTCTTAGGTTAGTTTACATAGGTTTAAGTAGTTTGTAAGCTACGGACTGATGGCCACGAAGTTTGAACATTTTTTACATTCAGACAGCAGACTTCTGTGATCCAGGAACACAAATTCTAAGCCCGCGCAGAGGTGGAATAGCCGAGTACTCGAGGCGCCTTGCTCCGGAGCGCACGGTTGCTCCCCGTAAGAGGTTCGAGTCCTTCTGTATGTATGTGTGTGTATACAGTGACTCCACAAAGTATTCATCCGACCGTGGCGCATAGACTATAATGCGCGCAGTCATACAAACATAGCTGCGAAATGAACAATAACTATTTCCTTAAACCGGTTGATTTCTCCACTTGGAATAAAACGCTTTTCATGGTTCATATGTCGCTGAATTTGTTAACAAATACACACTATTTAAAATCACGCCTCAATGGAAGTATTCGTCTAGTAAGCAATATCTGTGGTACTGGGCCACTCTGATAGACGCCCCTCTCGCGTTCGTTATGGAGTTGTGTTCCATCCAGCACAGTGAATAGCTCTCTCTCCGGTCTGAAAGCCGTTGAGTGATATTTACGTAATATGGGTAGAAAACGTTGCGAAAATACAAAGGAAGAGAGAGAAATCTGCGTCAGGTTGTTCCGACAAGGAAAATGTTTTCAAGAAATCGGAGAAACAGTCAGTAGACCTACCAGTACAGTGAAGAGCATTATATACAGGTTTAATCAGAGCAAAAAGTACGAAAAGAAATCACGAAGCGGTCGTCCTGCAGTTCTGTCCAAGATGGAGAAACGAGAGCTTCTTCGAGAAGTCATCAAAAATCCAAAACTGAGCGCTCCACAACTTGCTGTTGCTTTTCATGTGCGTACAGGAAGGTCTGTTTCAGCACAGACTGTAAGAAACACGCTTCATGAAGCTGGGCATGGAGGCCGAACAGCCCGTAGAAAACTAGACGTCAGTAAAATCAACAGTAGAAAGTCACTTGCATTTGCAAGAGAACATAAATCAGATGGGTTTGATTTCTGGAAAAAGGTTGTATTTACGGACGAGAGCCGATTTGAGCTGTTTAAGTCTAATGGACGAGTAACAGTGTGGAGAAAAAGAATTGTGAACTTGAAGAGAGAAATATGACATCCTCAGTTAAACATGGATGAGGTTCAGTACTTGTGTGGGGGTGCATGAGTGCAAATGGTGTGGGGGATTGGTGTTTTATTGATGACATTATGGAACGCAAGATCTACATAAATATCCTACTATCCAGTAGTGTGAATCATATGGATCTTAATGGGGATTATATTTTCACACAAGATAATGATCCAAAACATACTGCTCTAGACACAAAGCTGTGGCTGTTGTATAACACGCCCCACTGGATGCAGAGACCACCGCATTAACCCTATAGAGAATTTGTGGCATTTACTCGACAAAAACATCAGGAATCGTCATATATCCAGTAGAAATGATCTACAGAACGCTCTACAAGAGGAATTGCGAAAAATTACATGCAAACAAAAGAATCTCTGGTGAAATCCATGTCAAGAAGAATGCAAGAGATTATAAAGAGGAAATGAGGCCCTACTAAGTACTAACAGTAACATTCTATGTTCAAAGTGTGATTTTCAGTTCTGTAGAGGAATACTTATTTTGTGTCTTATATTGCCTATATGTACTTCCGAATGCTTAACCATGTTTATTTAAATATCAATCTGTGTTTCTTTATTGTATTCTCATTTTCACTGATCAATAAAGACGTCCTTGTCCCTGCTTCATTTCAATCTGCCAGTTTTCCACTCTTTATACACTCTTAAACATACAATCATCTATTAGACGAAAACTTTTTGGAGTAACTGTATCTGTGTGTTTGAGTGTTTTGTCCTTAGTTTAGTATAAGTTAGTATAAGTACATTTTAAGTCTAGTGACTTTTATTTATTTCTTTACTGTATGGCAACAACAGCAGCATTGAGAATTACAAACGGGACAGTTATTTAGTTTTACATTAGTGCAAATACTAAAATTTACTAATGTGATAAATAAACTTATTTAATACCTGTTCAATCAACTTACGGGTATGCTGCCCGATGACATCATCGACAACCGCCGATATTTCGACAGGACACCCTGCCATTGTCAAGCCACAATTTTTTTTTATCCTGCTGTGAAGGCGGGCCCTTTTTCGACATTTATGGGTTCGTTTGGGCCAGGGATTCAGGGATTGTTGGATCAATTGAGTTTTAATATCTTTATTGTTATCAATTTTATAAAAACAAATCTTAAAATTTATTTTGAAAGATTATTTCTTCTAATAGTTGAATTTCATTTGTGTCTCTGGGAGGTAATATAATAAAAATATAAGTATATGTAACTGAGGGGAAAAAAATCTCTCTAACAAAAAACCTCAGCATTAAAGGAAATTTAAAAGACTAATCTTCAATGATTTTAAGATGTTGAAGAATGTCTTCTTCATCCAGGATAAATTTTCTCGATTGCTCTTGCTATAGTGCTCGGTGTATATGGATATTTATATCTAGGATATCACGTTCCAATCGGTGGTTGATGAAAATCTGTTGTTTTCATAACTGTGGTAAGCCTTGATATACCGAAATTTGCTGTAACGGCTCAATAGGTGCTGCACTCAAGGAAGCAATGCACAAGCGTATTTCATACCTCGATTTCCAAAGAGTAAACAAGGAAGATAGCACACACAGTATTAATCAACAGATGAGGCAGCTTTTACTCTATCCCTCTGATTTTTGACGAGAGACAGTGTCAGATTCTAAGCAGAATTAAAACTAAAACCGCCATCTCTGTTTATAAGGTCGCTTGCTAGTTTAATTTTAACAGCTCCCTTAATAACACTATCCAAATACGAAGAAATATGTATGAAAGGCAACCACAGCTAAAGACACTTTCAAACAGGCCAAACATTGCTTACCAAACTGTTTGCCGACTTTTCGGTACTTTTACCTAAAATGGCACGAACCGCACGATAGGCTGTTTTTATGTTTGTAAGAAAAGAGGGAAGGTACTTGCGGTGGGCCCTCACAATTAATCCACCACAAAAACTGATATGTAAAACTTCTAAAAAGCACCTGAAGATGCAACTTTAAGTTGTGATACCTGTAGTGCGGGTCTCCACGACTCCAATAAAAAAACAGCTTAAGTGGACGAAGGACTTTCATTAACACAATTACAATTTTAACACCTAATTTTAACTATCTGAAAGTGTCTTAATTCTGTATTCTATCCCAATAGGTGGAAGTTCATGCCAGAATCTCCATGTTGTTGTATTCCATAGGATGACCGGTGCCAATACAGTGTTCTGAAACAGCGGATTTGTTTAGCTCTTGTAAGTTTGTGTCAGTACACTGGTCTTCCACAGTCCTGATTCTATTACCAATATATAACATGTCACAACTGCAAGGCATACGATATAAACCTGCCTTACGCAAACCAAGATCATCCTTAACGGACCCAAACAGGGCCTTTATCTTAGAAGGTGGTCGAAAAACCCATTTCACGTCATATTTCAGCAAAATGCGACCCATATTGTTGGAAGCGCTTCCTGCGTAAGGCGAAAAGGCCATAGATTTAGGTGCCACTTCGTTACTATCGTCACTCACCCTCTGTACAGTAGACTGACAGCGCAACGCACGTTTCATCTGACTCTCACTATAACAATTCTGACTAAAGGTGACCTCGAGATGGCACAACTCAGCTGACAAACTTTTAGGGTCTGCCGGCCGCGGTGGCCGAGGGGACTGAGGCGCTTCAGTCAAGGTCTGCACGGCCACTACGGTCGGGGGTTCGAATCACCCCTCGGGCATGGATATTTGTGCCGTCCTGGTTCGTAAGTAGCTCATAAGTAATTTGTAAGTTTAGGGACTGATGACCCCGTAGTTAAGTCCCATAAGCTTTACAAATATTTTGATTTTTAGGGTCTGAAATGACATGGGCCATGTGAACCAAGGTACGAAATACTCCTTCACGCTGAGCTGGATGGTGTCAACTATCATCTCGCAGATACAAATCAGTGTGAGTAGGTTTCGTATAAACAGAATGTCCCAATGTACCATCAACCTTCCTTCTGACCAACACATAAGGGAAAGAAGACAGCGATTTTTTTCCACCTCCAAGGTTTCTAATTAAATACTTGTTTGAATTCTGGAGCCTACTGGTAAGTTTACGAGATGCCATTACAACTTAATAAATACATATATACACATAATCATATATCAACATCGAGTGACTCAATCCAAAGAATTGCAAAGAAATTCTGGTCATATGTGAAATACACTAGCGGCAAAACACAAACAATACCTTCACTACGCGATAGCAATGGTAATACTACCGATGAGAGTACTGCTAAGGCAGAATTACTAAACACAGCTTTCCGAAATTCTTTCACCAAAGAAGACGAAGTGAACACTCCAGTATTCAATCCAAGAACAGCTGCCAGCATGCGAAACTTAGAAGTAGATGTTCCTGGAGTAGTAAAATAACTTAAGTCACTAAACAAAAATAAATCTTCCGGGCCTGATTGTATACCAACTAGATTCCTCTCAGAGTATGCTGATGCAATAGCTCCGTACTTAGCTGTAATTTACAACCGATCACTCAGCGAAAGATCCCTACCCAAAGACTGGAAAGCTGCCCAAGTTACTCCAATATTCAAGAAAGGCAATAGGAGTGATCCCCAAAATTACAGGCCTATCTCATTGACGTCGACTTGCAGTAGGATTCTGGAACATATACTTTGTTTGAATATTATGAACTACCTCGAAGAGAACGAACTATTAACCAGTAGTCAACACGGATTCCGAAAGTATCACTCTTACGAAACACAGCTTGCCCTTTATTCACATGAAGTGTTCAGTGCCATCGACAAGGGATCTCGAATCGATTCCATATTTCTGGATTCAGGAAGGCTTTTGACACTGTACCCCACAAGCGGCTTCTTATGAAATTGCATGCTTATGGAATATCTCTCCAATTGTGCGGTTGGATTCACGATTTCCTATCAGAAAGAACACAGTTCGTTGTAATTGACGGTAAGTCATCGAGTAAAACAGAAGTGATATTTGGCGTTCCACAGGGAAGCGTTATAGGTCCCCTACTCTTCCTCGTGTTTATAAACGATTTAGGAGACAATCTGAATAGTTCCCTTAGATTGTTCGCGGATGATGCTGTCGTTTATCGGTTAGTGAAGTCAACAGAGGATCAAAAGCAACTGCAAAGCGATTTAGACAAAATTTCTGCATGGTGCGAAAATTGGCAATTGACACTAAATAAAGAGAAGTGTGAAGTAATACACATGACCACTAAAAGAAATCCGCTGAACTTCAATTACGCGATAAATCAGTCTACCTTAAGGTCGTAGATTCTACCAAATACCTAGGATTACAATTACGAACAACTTTGACTGGAGAGAACACATAGAAAATATTGTGGGGAAGGCGAACCATAGGTTACGTTTCATTGGCAGAACGTTTCTAAGATGCACCAGTTCCACCAAAGAGACTGCCTACATCACACTTGTGCGTCCTCTTCTGGAGTACTGTTGCCCCTTGTGGGACCCTCACCAGGTGGGATTGACGGAAGACATTGAGAAGGTTCAGAGAAGGGCAGCTCGTTTTGTTTTATCACGTTACGGGGGGGAAAGCGTCACGGAAATGTTGCACGAATTGGGGTGGAAATCATTAAAAGAAAGACGTTATTAATTGCGGCGTGATCTGTTTGCGAAGTTTCAATCGCCGACTTTTAGTTCTGAATGTGAAAATATTTTGCTAGCACCCACCTACTTAGGGAGACATGACCATCCCAATAAAATAAGAGAAATCAGATCGAAAACGGAACGATTTAGGTGTTCTTTCTTCCCGCGCGCTAATAGAGAATAGAACGGCAGAGAAAAGTTATGAAAGTGGTTAATAAAACCTCAGCCAGGCACTTGAATGTGATTTGCAATCTAAGTAGATGTAGATGTAGAATCCAACTAGTTGCGGAAGGATTAGCATTAATAAAGTCTCTGAACGCTCCAGGATATTTACTCAGAGGATAGACGATATGTTGAACCGTTTGTTTTTGGTTACACAGTCAAGGCTGGATTATCTCGGAGTCCCCACTTCTGCAGCACAGTATTGTACCTGGCAGGGCCAGTTCTTATTATGTTTAATTTTGTACACACACTTCTCTGCAGATGGAAACTGTAGGCTGGCAGTTGGGTCTTAGACACCAGGATGTGCTGTTGCATCTGCATTCCACCTCTTACGCCACTCATCTTTAATGTAGAAGTTGTTCCTTCCTTTTTGCCACAGCGGAGTGCGGGACTTCGGGAGATCTGGAGGATGACTAAGGTCTTGCGAATTGGAAGATCTTGTGGGCAGTTGTGGTAGTGACGTTTCCTCCATTCTCGATTCATTGTTTCCTGGCGTCGCAGTTCGCGTTGTGGGATGTTACTAATGGTGATAGCAGTGGCTTTTAGTGTACCCACATTGACTCGTTCAGCTGTACTTCTGAGTTCCTCGTATGGGTGCTATGTTACCACTCTGGAGCACAGTATTCAGCTACAGGGTATACTAACGTCAATGCTATAGTGCGTAGTGTCGATGCATCAGCACCTCAGGTTGTACCAGCCAGTTTCCTAATGATGTTATTTCGGGTATTTAGCTTTTGGCTGTGGTTTATACGTTAAAGACTGGTACAGTGTGATACCCAGGTATTTAGGCTGGAAGTTGTGTCTAATCCTTCGTTGGCAGAAGTTAACATTCACTTGTTGGTTTGCAGTTCTGTTGTTCATTTGGAACGCACAAACTTCTCTCTTTGCTATATTCGGCTGGAATCTGCATGCTTTATAATATCTGTTGACAGTTTCTAAGTTGCCTATGGACTGATAACCACAATAGTCAAGTCCCTTAAAGCTGCGGTGGAGTGGCCGAGTGCTCTAAGGCGCTTTGCTGAGGAACGCGTGGCTGCTCGCCGTCGGAGGTTTGAATCCTCCCTGGGGCATGGCCGTTTGTGTGTTGTCGTTTGGTTAGTTTAAGTAGTTTGTAAGTCTAAGGACTGATGACCATAGCAGTCTGGAGCAATAGGTTTACAAACACTTGAACATTTAAGTCCCATTAATTAACATACAATTGAACATTTTTGAACTAATCCCACGATATGTCGAAGAAAAGTTCAAATATTACCTAAACGTATCTTGAATTAACGTTTTTGTTAATCTTTTCCCATAACAGGTTTCGATATGCCAAGTGTACCATCATCAGTTTAATAAGTCAGTTTAATTAGTCATAGTTGCAAATTGCTAACACGAGCCAATTGTAGACTAATGGAAAAACTCTTGTAATGCGACCTTGTTGATGATCAGTTTGGATTTACGAGAAATATAGGAACACGCGAGGCAGAAATAGGTTAATCAAAGACAAACCTACGTTTTCAGCTTTTGTAGATATGGAAAAAGCTTTTAACGATGTTTCAAATTGTAAAGGTAGCAGGGGTAAAATATAGGGAGCGAAGAGTTATATTCAACTTGAACAAAAACTAGAGAGCATGAAAAGAAGCAGTGTTTGGGAAGGGAGTAAAGGAGGACTGTAGTTTTTCCCCAATGTTGTTCAATCTGTACATCGAGCAAGATGTGAACGAATGCAAGCAGAAATGTGGAGAACCAATTATAACTTCAGGGGGAAGAAATAAAATCTTTGCGGTTTGCCGATGACGTAGTAATTCTTTCAGAGACAGCAAACGACCAGCAAGAGCAATTAAATGGAATGGACAGTGTCTTGAAAGGAGGGTATAACATGAATAAAACATGGTATTAGATTAGGTACTGAGACAATAAAAGTAGTACATGAGTTCTGTTATTTGCGTAGAAAAATAACTTCTGATATTCGAAGTAGATAAGTAAATATAGAATGGCTGTAGGATGAAAGCGTTTCTTAAGAAGCGAAATTTGTTAACATCCGATATTAATTTAAATGTTAGGATGTCCTTTCAGAAAGCATTTGTCTGAAGTGTAGCGCTTTATGGGAGTGAAACGTGGGAGATATGGAGATCACTAGATAATAAGCTTTTGAAATATGGTGCTACAGAGGAATGATGAAGATTATATGGGTAGTTCACATCAATGATGAACGACATTGAGGAGAAACAGTGTTTCTGGCATATCCTATGACAAGGGACGAGTTGGGGGCCACGTTATGAGACATCAAGGAAACGTCACCTTAGAATTAGAAGGAAGTGATTGGAGTAAAAATCGTAGAGGAAGTCCGAGAGACGAATACAGAAAGCAGGTTGAAAAGCATGTAGGTTGTGTCCTTATTCGGAGTTGAAGAGATTTGCACAGGACACGGTAGTGTGGAGAGCTGCATCAAACCAGTCTGCGGGTTGAAGACCACAACATCATATGGAGATGCAGCATAACAACATGCACAAAACTTTGATCCATATGTAAGGGCTGAACATCTGGCTCTTCAGACCACAATTCTATTATCTGCTGACTCGATGGAGCTCTTGCTGATGTCCGAAGCAGCTGTCTCTGTCGACTCTGAATCTGCCTCGTCAGATACGTTCTCAGTACCACAAGACGAAATTTCACTGTCACTGTCTGGTTAAAGCTGAATAATTACACTCTCAATAGTTACGTCCATCACCGCATCTCTGTGTCAGTATTCGTCCCTAATAGTCTTCAATTTCTTCATACGCCTTTTTCCAGTCATCTTTCGTAATGGTCTGTATTGCAGCCGAAGTCGTTTACTGAAGTTGTACGATGCAACTTTGTTTCATTAAATTCCAGATAAGTTCGATGGGGTTCAGATCACAGTGATACGGTGGAAGACGTAACATGTCAGTTCTTTACCGGATTATTTCAGTACACTATCTACTGCATATTCTACCTGGGGCTTGAAACGTATTACAATTTCCAAGAGCTCGTTGCGTGTTAAATCTGTACCGAACGGAGTTTTATGTTTAGTCAGGCATGATTTATATATAATTTACGTTAAGATGTGTAAGGCAATTTATTTACCTGAACACAATGATATGGAGCATTGTCTAGTACCACATAACTTCCACTTGGAATGTTTGGTATTAGGCGCTCTTGCAACCATTTTATATAAGTTTTACTGTTTACATCGTTGTGAAAATCTTCCGACTTTGATCTGAAATCATAGGTGATATCTGCAGCCTCAATGAACCCCATTTTTCCTCCCACATGAACTACTGTCGCTCTTTGTCAAAAACTTCCATTTTTTTTTCTCATATCTGGTTCGTCACTATGTTGCCAACACTTACTGACAGTATAATGTGTATGTACCCAAGATTCGTTGGGATAAACGATTGGTTTTTTCGCACCTATTTCATTTTACCTCAGTGTTCTAAGAAAACGTGCACGACAATATCCTCCCTCTCAACCAGAAACGTTCATTTTTTTAAAACTAAACCCCATATCATTCAAAATTCTCAAGAAAATCGTTCGTTTTCCCGTGAAATTAATATCTGTTTCCTCCTTCACCCAATTATAAAGTTTTCGAATTGTGGGTATCTCTCTCTTAATGTCGTAATACTCTAAAAATTTTATTTTGATGAAGCACTTACCAAAATCGCCAATACAATTGGTTTTCTTTCTCAGTCTCTTCTTCCTCGGTGTTACAATTTTCTGACCCCTCTGACTGGCCTTCTCACCATCGTTCACAATATTATGCACTGTTCTCACACTTTTTCCTACCGCTGCTGCTGCTCTCTCCATAGTTCTTCCCAATGGTATGAGCAAGCATTTTCGTTTACAGAAATAAACAACATTATTTATTAGCATCCGCGGTGGAGTTGCCGAGCGGTCTAAAGCGCCTCGCTGCGGAGCGCGCGGTTATTCGCCGTGGAGGTTCGAGTGGGCATGGGTGTGTGTGTTGTCCTTAGGTTAGTTTACCTAGATTTAAGTAGTTTATAAGGTACGGACTGATGACCACGCAGTTTGGTCCGATAGATTAACAGACAATTGATTTATTAGCACTTTTCCATAGGAACGTATTATTTTATTGCGTGTATTTTCGCGAAGCCTGTCCATTTCACCAGCCGCTAAGAATACTGTCGCACTACGACAATAATGTGACTGCACAATGCGCCCAAAGCGTGCGTCGATCGTATACTGTCGAGTATTAGGGCCGCCTTCGGTCCCATCTGAGCGTAAACAAAGCTGAGTTCCGCGATCTGCCATCTGCAATTGAAAATTAATGGGTAATACATTTATTTATTCCGTCGTTGTTGTTGAAGTAATGAAACAGGGTGATATTTTATATATACTTTGGTGATTATTTTATTTTTAAAATGAGTTAACACAGGCATTCAACTTTTGGGAATATGATATGAAGGGTTCAAGAAGAGGAGTCTGTGTGGAAATATACAGAAAACGGGAGGGGAGGCTAGAGAGTTATAACGTTATAAAGGTGACTGTCCCTTCTCACCCTTCCCCTTTGTTCTTTTGTGTGTGTGTGTGTGTGTGTGTGTATGTGTGTGTGTGTGTGTGTGTGTGTGTGGGTGTCTTTTTGTCTCTCAGTATGTGAAAAAAATGACGAAAGCATTCTACATATAAGGCGACTGGATGATGTTTAATTGTTTATTCAAGATACATTATTTACCACAGTCGCAGTGTTCCTCATTCATACTCCTCTACCTTATACCAATAAAGTTTTTCACGTAATTATATTGTCCATTTTTTTTTTTATTTTTTTTTATTTTTTTTTTATTTATTTATTTATTTATTTATTTATTTTTTTATTTATTTATTTATTTTTTTTTTTTTTTTTTTTTTTTTTTTGGGAAAATTACGATATGGACGCCCCTCGTACTTATTTAAGAAATTTCAATCGTGTTAGAGGCGTTAAATCCAACCAGGCCATTGAAAGTTCGGTCACGTTTCTTCCGAAGATTCTTTGAGCGAGGCGATGGACAGTATCTTCGAATAGCAAGAAAATACGAGGTAGAAATTCCAGCGAGGATGTGGAATTCGCACACTCTTCCATTTTAGGATTCAACGTATCGATATACATATAGAGAGTTTCTCAGGATAAGTAGTAAAAGCTGCAGGAGATGGTAGTAAAATGAATTGCAATAAATAATGCCACATAAGAGGTGATGGTTATTGATACATCATACACAATAAACAGATATCAACTTATTTTATATAGATATTGATTACAATTGTAAATATACGTGTTACTGTATGATACTTTGCTATCTAAACTCTTTACTTGAGGTTAACATAGAGGGAGGAGAGCCGGTCGCAGTGCCCGAGCGGTCTGCGGCGTGCTAGTCACGGTCTGCCCGTTCGCTGCGGTCGGGGGTTCGAATCCCTCCTCGTGCATGGATGTTTGTGCCGTTTTTAGTATAATCTAATTCATAAGTAGTTTGTAAGTTTAGGGACTGATGACCCCGTAGTTAAGTCCCATAAGGCGCCAGGGAGTTACCATAATAGTGAAATAGTCATTCTCCATACGGTATGTGATCACCTCGGACGGCCACTTGTACATCTCAGTGGCAAGGACAGATGAGTTTAGCTATTAGCTCTTGGCGGATATTTGGCCATTCATCCGAGTGCAATTTTCAGTTCTGCAAGCGTCGTGGGAGATGCTGGTATGGCAGCAATGCGTCGACCAACTGCATCCCAGACATGCTCTATCGGGTTTAAATCCGGTGAACAAGCAGTCCACTCCATTCGTTCAATTACCTCAGCCTCAAGCATGTGATCCACCAGTGCAGCTCTGTACAGACGAGCGTTGTCATCCATAAAAAAGAACCCATCTCCAATGGCATCGGCGTAGGACACAACAAAAGGTCGAAGGGTGTAGTCTCTATACCTCTGAGCAGTCAGCCATTCTTAATGACAAAGAGGTCCGCACGTCCGTCAATACTGACTCCTGCTCACACCATTAGTTCACCACCATGATATGTTTCCTGCAAATAAGCAGGATTTTTCTGAGTTCCACGTCGTTTCCAGATGTGGAGACAACGTTTGTCCGTCTGAGAAAAAAATCTTGACTCATCTGCGAACGGAACCCGGCACCGTTCGTTACAATCCAATCCTGATGTTCCTCCGCCCGCTTTCTGTGGACTACACGGTTTCGTGGTTTCAATGGGACACAAACCATAGGTCTCCATACGTAGAAGCCACACTCCCGAAGGTGACTTCGGGCAGTTATTTTGTGTTACTATTGCGCGTTCTGTTGCTACCTGGAAGGTGCGTTGCAGCTGAGTTGCATTCAATCTCATGTCTCAACTGGCTGTTAACCGAAGATAACGGTCATCTCTTGCTGATGTTGCTCTCGAACTAACTTAGCCTTGCCTTCTTTTAACGGTTCCTGTTTAATAAAACCGCATATGGGTCCTGGAAATAACACTTTGGGACACTCAAATGGCTGCAGTCACCTCCATCTGTATGCGTCCCGCTTCGAACCTTCCTATGGCTCTCAATGCCGTAATTTAAGTCACGTTATTGTTGCTGTTCACTTCCTGCTTACTTTACTATGTGTAATGCTTGTGTAATTCGTTTGGTAGAGTAAACAAGTCTACACCAACCGTCTCTGCAGCAACTTTCTGTAATTACCACTGTCTCGGTAGCCTTACTGTCCTTGTCCCCACTCCGTAGAACTGACAGAAAGACGTCTCTGCATATGCTGCATATTACATTGGGTTTGTTAATATACCAATCATTACTAAGATCGCAATAGAAGTCATTCTCAGTCTGTGTCACATTAGTAATCTAAACTTTGATCTTTAATTAATTAACGTATACATAATTGTCAATTTTAGCGTTTACGCTGCGTCATAGCCTTACATGTCATTCTGCTGTTATCACTCGCTGATAGAAATTGTCTTTTACTCCACATGATCACATTTATTTTCGGGATCATATTCGTGTTAAATATTGGTCTCTATTTTGTTTAATTGTTCAAATGTTTGTAAAACTATCGGACCAAACTGCATGGTCATCAGTCCGTAGCTTACAAACTACTTAAACCTAGGTAAACTAACCTAAGGACAAACACACACACCCATGCCCAAGGGAGGACTCTAACCTTCACGGCGAGCAACCGCGCGCTCCGCAGGGAGACGCTTTGTTTAATTAATGAACTATCCGTCTGTCGAATTAACGAATTCCACTTTGAGCTACAACCGAACTTGTCATTCAGTAATTAACCAGACTCGTGTTCTGGATAATTAAGCGCACTAACAGGGTCATACATATTGCAATCAGTCGTTATCAGGCTGAATAATTATAATATTTACTCTTACTTTAATTATTGACATTAAGATCACTTTTCATATTCACAGTGCTGTATCAGTCTAGATCGTCACCGTTTCATGTACAAACTAACAGAAGTCCATCAATCCACCCTCAATAGTTTCACAACACAATCTAATTATTTTTTTAAAATTTTATTTAAACTTACTTGTTTCAAAGGTAGCAGCTTCGTCGTTTCGGCCACTGGGTTGGAAAGTAAAGCTAAATTGAGGCACTAACAGAAGTCCATCAATCCACACTCAATAGTTTCACAACACAATCTAATTTTTTTTTTTAAATTTTATTTAAACTTACTTGTTTCAAAGGTAGCAGCTTCGTCGTTTCGGCCACTGGGTTGGAAAGTAAAGCTAAATTGAGGCTATTGTAATAAATTTCCTTGGACGTTAAAATGCCCACGGGCCAGCCTTCCGTCTGTGTAACGGTCCACAGTTTTTGTGTTTTGGCCTGGAACACGCCTGTGCTCGCGACGAAGCCCATCACGACCTATCTGCCGGCAGTATGTCACGCGACCGCCGGGTCGGAACCGAGTCTGTTCGGAATTCTAATCACGCTTTACATCGAGTACGGTACGGTACGCTGCAAAATTAGCTACTTACTCGGTTCACATTAATCGAGAACTGTCCCGCGTAACTGGAAAATAACGCACACCATTACTGGTCATGAAAAGGGAACGAGAGCGGAGGCAGACAATTACGGGCAACTTAACCGATACCACGAGCGCAGGTATTTTGTTCCAACTGCATTAGATAGCCGTAACGATAAATGTTAATAAAAATCAATAAATATCTCTCTCTATTGCTTAAGCCAGTGCCTCCAAATCCTTTACTTTCATTTACTTTTAACAAGGAATCACAAGTTCCTGGAACTGTGTCCATCTAAAAATGAACTTTAATCAAAATTTTTAATATATTCGTTAAACTCAAAACAAACATGTTGTGACAGTGCTGTTATTATAAGAACTTTTTGAAGAATACTAAATTCGGTTTGCAGCCATAACATTTTAGAACTTTAATCTTATTTTCACGTTCTGTAATCCTGGGTCTAATAATGTTGCTCAATGCTACACGCGTGTCACCTCTTACATTGAAGCGATTCCTGGATATGTTTTTAACCCTGAAATAATTTTTCACCTAAATGAGTCCTAGAGTAAATCGTAAGATTGCAGAAGACGATTTCCGGAATGTTATCGTATTGTTTTGGATATTTCTTCCAACAAAACTGCCGCAGACGATTGATTTAAATCCGTTCTTACAGTTTCTACGATTTTGAAATTCAATAACCGTTCAATACACTTTTATCATCACCAGTGAAGTCGTTTTATCGTGGGCACACAGTGTGATTGATTGACCGCGAGACAAAAAAATCAGTAACCTAAAACTAATAAATTTTATTACTTTCGCGGATCATATTTAAGTTCTGTTGGACCTCTTGAGTACCACAGACGACATTTTTGGAACCACTGGGTTAAACATGGTGACAACCTGTCTTACTCGCTTTCCGGGACTGCAGTAATAGATGTCAGATTATTGCTTGCACTCGCGCGAATGTTATAAGGCATACTAAAATTAATTCGTTTCTTACGTCATCACTGTGAAATGGCTGGACGGATGTGAATGAAATTTGAAACAGAGGTAACTAATACCATGATTAATACATGGGCAACGTTTCTTAAGTCACCGTATGGTGAATGGTGCAGGGTACCTTACAATACGTTAATCTGTTTGCTATTTTTTCATACGGAAAGGGACACATCTGAATGAAATTTGGAATTAACATGTGGGCTGACTTTCGTAAGCCACGGTACGGGTGATTCGTTTGCTTCTCTTCACGCTGAAGCAGCTAGACTGATTTGAATGAAATTTGGAATGCAGATAGCTTATACTCCGAATTAACGCATGAGCTACCTTCAGGAAGCCACCGTTTGGAGCATGACGATCGGTTAACACGTTTGCTACTCATCACATTGAAACGGCTTGGCGGAATTGAATGGAGATGAAGATATAGAATGAAGATATCGTAAACCCAGAATTAATACATGGATTACCTTTCGTAAGCCTCTGTATGTGCCTGGTGGAGGGTACGTTACAACAAATATCCAAACTGTTTGACTGGTCACCATGAAAGTCAGCACATAAATGTATGTTTTCATGAAGTAGATTTTTATAATCTGCAAGACTGTGAATTTGGCATGGCGGAGGGTACCTTGCGACTTGGACACCGTTTGACCAGTCACGATGAAACGTGGCGCGTGTATGTATGTTTTCATTTATAGGAGGGAGAGGTGTTGGTGGAGGAAAAGACGGGCAGAAAGTGAGGAGACGGAGAGAGAGGGTAGAGGATTGTAATTCTTTCAGAGACAGTAAATGGCCTAGAAGGGCAATTGAACGGAATGGACAGTGTGTTGCAACGAGCGTATAAGATGAGCATTAACACGAGCACACTACGGTCGGGGGTTCGAATCCGCCCTCGGGCATGGATATTTGTGCCGTCCTTAGTCTTAGTTAGTTCATAAGTAGTTTGTAAGTTTAGGGACTGATGACCCCGTAGTTAAGTCCCATAAGTTCTACAAACATTTGAACATTTGTAACACGAGCAAAACAAAGACCACTGAATGCAGTCTAAGAAAATCAGGCGATGCTGTAGGACTTAGATTAGGCAAAGAAATAATCAAGGTCGTAGATGAGCTTACTTACTCGAGCAGTAAAATAACATATGATGATCGTAGTATAGAGGATATATAATATGCCAAATGGCAATGGCAAGAAAAACGTTTTAGAGAAAGAAAAATTTGTGAAAATCGTATACTAATTTAAGCGCAAAGAAGTCTTTTCAGGGGTATTTGTGTGGGGTGTTGCCTTGTACGGGAGTGAGACATGAATGATAAATAGTTCACACAGGAGGGGCATAGAGGCTTTTGAAATTTGGTGCTGCAGAAGAATACTGAAGGTAAGATGGATAGATCGCGTAACGGATGAGGAGGAGAAAATGATTTTTGGTATAAGTTGACTAAGAGAAGGGATCGATTGGTAAGACTACTTTTTGGACATAAAGGAATTCTGAATTTAATATAGGAGGGAAGTGTGTGGGGTAAAATTCGCCCACTTCAAGGCGCACTGTTGTGGAGAACAGGGTTGCTCCCCGTCGAACCTTCGAGTGCTCCTTAGGTTAGTATAACTTAGTTTAAGTAGTTTGAAAGCCTAAAGACTAATAACCAAAGAAGTTAAGTCCCATAGATTACTAACATTTGATAATTTCCTTTTTGTGTTAACTGCAAGGGAGACC
Source organism: Locusta migratoria (assembly GCA_026315105.1). Taxonomy (NCBI): domain Eukaryota; kingdom Metazoa; phylum Arthropoda; class Insecta; order Orthoptera; family Acrididae; genus Locusta; species Locusta migratoria. The sequence continues at coordinate 224,828,201 of CM048747.1, read as the reverse complement.
AAGAGACGTATAACTAAACAGATCCAAATGGATATGGGTTACCTTTCTTATGAGGGGATAATGAGACTTGCTCGGAATAGAGCTGCATCAAACCAGTCTACTTACTAAAAACAACAACAAGAACCGTAATATAGACAGCCTTCACCGGTAGCCGCCAGATATTGTGTAATTCAAGAGCTAGAAGGCTACCATCTTCTATGCCCCAAGTTAACTGTGACAGGAGATTTTTCTGTCACCTGAAATCGCTCATTCACCGAACAATACATTTCATAACACACTGCTCAAGGCAATTAGGGGATCAGGCGTGATATCGTACACAATATGCATATGGTAACGTATTTTAGTCAAATATTAGTTACAATTTGTATATGATACAGTAAGATATTACCCTGTCTCTTTACTTCAGCTTTAAGTGGCGTTTACTTAGAGCGAGGCACCATGGGGCTACCATAATTTTGAAAAAGTCATTCTCGTTGCCCTCTAAGACGGTGTGATCGCCTGGACGGCTAGTACAGCAGCACACCGTGGCAACGAGAGTATGATGTTATCAAACAGGTCATGAGGGGTATTTGGCCATTCTTCCATGAGTACAGTGTCTGACTCTGGAATCGTGGAAAGAGCTGGCGTGGCTGAAATGCGTCTGCCAAGTGCAGCTCTGTTGGGACGTGCTTTATCGTCCACCAGTAATAACCCATCTCCTATGGCATCAGCGTAGTTCGCAGGAAAGGTCGAAGGACATCGCCTCTATACCTCTGACTAATCAAAGCGCCATTCTGAACGACACAGAGGTCGGTACGTCCGCCAATACTGAGTCCAGCGCACACCATTCGCCATCACCATGATATAGTAATAGGATTGTTCCGAATTCCACGTTCAACGACGATTGTCCGGCCTATATCTAGCCTCATCTGTGAGCAGAACCCGGCACCATTCGGTAGGACTCCAAACATGTGTTCCTCCATCCAAAATCTGCGGGCTATACACGCATTAGGCCTTGATACATGGAGGTCACATTCCCAAGGGCAACTGTATTGATATTGCACGTCCTGTTGCTGTCTGGATAGTGTGTTGCAGCTGAGTTCTAATCGGCCTCCCGTGTCTAAGGGCTGTTATCCAGAGATAACGGTTATCTTTTGCTAATGTTGCCCATGGACGACCTTGCCTTGCCCTATATTAACGTTGCCTGTTGTCTGAAATCGCGTCCAGGTCCTGGAAATTACAGTTTGGGGCACTCGAATAGCTGCAGCCACCTCCCTCTGTGTCTGTCCCTCTTACAACCCTTCTGTGACTTTCCATACCATAGCTTCGGGTGAGGCAGGTTGTTCTAACATTGCACTACCTGCTCACCACACAATCTGAATCCAACTGCTTGTGTAACGTGTTTGGTACAGTAAACACAAGTCACCACCAAAACCCTCTGTAGCAACTATCAGTTATTACCACTACCTGAGTTGTAATATTGTTGTCTCCACACCGTAGAACCGACAGAAAGTTTTATTCTGCTGATAACGATACTTCAGAACACAGATACCTCAACTGATATCCTAAAGCCGAGCGGTCTGGAGCGCCACGTTGCGGATCGCGCGGTTTCCCGTATCCGAGGTTCGAATCCTCCCTCGGGCATGGATGTTTGTGTTGTCTTTAGTATAAGTTAGATGTTAGATCATAAGTAGTTTGTAAGCTTAGGGACTGATGACCCCGCAGATAAGTCCCTTAAGCTTTACAAACATTTGAACATTTGATAGCGTAATTGTTTGGACCGATATAATTACAGTTAACGTACGTTGCAAGTTTCTTAATTACGTTAAAGTTCCAAAGGAAAAAACATCACCTGGAAAAACTAGATATTGCATATCGCAGGACATATACATTACTACGTTCCGCAGTTATAGTTAGCATTTGAAACACGTCGGCCCACGTGTTCAAGCTCATCAACGATGTCGTGGTGAAAAACCACCTATCGGTTAATAGGTACATGCCGCTCCCATTGTCGCGTTAAACAGAGTGTACTGAATCATCTTGAGGGAACACTAATGGCAGGAGAGATTGAGCTGTTCGTGTGGGACGACGTATTTTGGCAATGCAACGTCTATGTGGAAAATGGTTCACGAGAAGGTTGAAGAACTCACCACCCAGACTTTCCCCTCATAAAATCGAAACTTCACCCCAGGACAGGTCAGCGTCCTCACTGGTTCTACCGTAAAAGAGATAACTGCGACATATGGTTACTATCAGGGCTGACACGTCGTCGCAGGTTCTTGGGCTATGGCTTATGTGTTCGTTCCTGTCGGCATACATTTCACTAATGTGTAGACACATGATAGACGGCAATTGTGTATGGAACAACGTCACACATCATAAGAACGCATCACAAAGTGTGTTCGGACATGTGAAGGTTTTGTTTGCTTCAAAATAATGGTGACATTTTTGTTCGCCGCAGGCAGGAGGAGCGGCGTCTTCGTGATGTCACTCGCACACGACACGCAGCGCCATCTCAAGGCCTTCAAGTGTGGGGTGCTGTTGTGTAGAAGGACGAATGACAGTTAGAGCGTGTTCAAGGTCCCAGTGAGCTGGTCTATGTGGATGACATCCTGCGACCCGTAGACATACTCTTCACGACACCCCAGACGCCTTCTTTGTATCTCAGGATGCCAACACTTTTCAATGTCCCGCCAAATCACCAGAATTGTTTGCAATCAAAATATGTGGGGTAACGTACGACAGAGTGGGGCACATTGAACCACGGGGCGCAATGAATAAGATGGTATAATTTTAGTAAAAGGTGGAAAATTATGTTTTTATCTGTGCATATGTTCGTTTTCTGCTGTTGTTATGTTCGCTACAGTCAAGTAGTTTCAGGAGAATTAGGTAGAATAATATTTCGTGACAATGGATTGCATGAAGTTAACAGAAATTATGTCATTTTCTCATATATTAAAACAATCTGTGAAAACTAGAGTCAGTCGGCCAGACCAAACCACCGGGCCGATATTCTATACACAAATGCGATTTCCTTCCGTATATTTCTTAAGTCAGTCGGTCAGACCGTTCTATCCGACCGATGTCCTTAATTTTTGCTTCAAACGAAAGGTATTCATTGGCAGATTTGTCATCAAGCATGAGAATCCTTTATTTTTATTCAAACGCGGTATCTTTCTGTCCTTGCATTGAATATTTTAATCGGTTTGTTTAACGATATCTTCGATTTTAATTAAGATACGCAGTTCTTTTTTACCTGACAACACTTTGCGGATCAAGCTCTTTCATTTGCGCTGTTAAACACTTGCATTGATTGATTCTGAAGAAACCTATGCTTGAACATATTCGATATCTCTTATATATACTGTATATCGATACAAAATATCTCTGGACATTGCTATATTGTTTGATAAAAAAGTGTTTGGACAACTGAGAGATGCAAATGTATATAAAGCAAAAATTCGCTCATAGATTACTGAAGAACACATGCTTACACAAAAAGAATTCATTATCGTGTACTCTGCATGTTATGGAAATAATTCGTAAAAGGCGAATTGTTTTTGACATCATTTTTTATTTGTTATTGATGAAATCACTTCGTGTATGTCGAAAAAGGAACAGGTGCAAAGACAGTATTGGTCTAGTTGTAAAATATCTGTTTTACGTGTAACAATTGGTGCTGTTCCTTACAGCAATAATTACAGTCTAAAACATTCAGGGATTTTTATTTTGTCTGTTTTTTTCGGTTCGATACAGTTGTTAACGCACTCTGCAGCTTCATGGGTGTCCGCTACCAGTAATTCAGCTGCATATTCTTGCAGGACTTCCATACAGAACTTCGGGCAAGCGTGGTGTCACAATGGTTAGTACAAGTCCACTGTACTTACACTATGAGGATGACGATTCACACTTTCTCCAGCCATCCAGATTTGGGTTTTCTGTAATTCCCGTACCTCCTTCTAGTCAAATGCCAGGATGGTTCCTTTCAAAGGGCATGGCCGATTATTTCCCTGTCATTAACAAAAATAATCCCAGATTGTGCCGTATTTGTAACGACAACATTATTGTTGGGATAGGATGTTAAATACTAATCTTACTATTTTTTAAATAAGAAAGTTTGTTATTTATTAAATAAAGTTTTAAAAATAAGTGCTGACTAAAACTTACTATTCCATTGGATTCTAATTCAATAATCGCTTGTCCTGTTATTAAATACAAAATTTTCACTCTACCTAATTTGCATATAATGTAACCAATCTTTCATAGCTGATCCAGATGGGAATGTATTGCAGTAAACATGACACAGTACCAAAATTATAGCCAGGACTCATAGCATGATCATTCTCCATTGATATATACTGTTTCGTAGGTGTAGCCATTTTTCTCCTTACAAAGCACGTAAAGCAGCATGTCACTCTTACCTTCACATCTGGGAAAAACTTTATTTATTATTTAATTTTATATATATATATATATATATATATATATATATATATATATATATATATATATATATATATATATATATATATCGTTCTACTTCAGTGGCCTCCCTTTCATGTTACGTTTTTGGAAAACATGAAACTTCTGTTCATTTGGAAACAATTTCTTTAATGGGGAATAGCTTATTCTGTACTATACATTTACTCTCTTTCTTAGATGTTGTGGAATAACACTGTTGTCAGTATCATTCCTAATTTTGTGATATGACGTAATTATGGAGAACAATGTGCTGGATTGAGATGAATATTTTTTTCCTGTTTTAATAAATCGTCGCTGTATAACAAATTGTCTGTTTATGAGTATGTGAATTTAATAACTTACTTGTAAATTATTACAACTGTTAGCAGAGTCAACGTAATTCACAAGATTTTATTGTTCTTATGTGGCCGGACCTTCAATCCGCAAATCAGTCAATTTTGGGTATTCTTATTATCTTAGCACACAATCTACAAAACACTGATAAAAAAAGAAGAACACAACAGCTGCTCAGTAATCTGTTCATTACCTGGTACCACATTGTGGCTATAAGGAGAGAGTAATTTGGAGAACATTTCAAATACTGTTTGTTAGCATTTAAAATAAAATGTCTTTCACCGAATCAAACACACAATTCATTCTCTAGTTGTATATTGCAATCTCCAGTCTGTTGATACCATATTGTTTTGTTAAAATGGTCATAAAAGTCTTTTGTAGTCATATAATTATCTGGACATGTTGAGAACATGGTTAGTACCAATAACTTTACTGACACCTGGGTCCTTGATTTGACTTTTAAAATTACTAGCTACAGTACCTAGATACCTTTCACTGCTTGATATAAGATTTTGTTCAAATAGGAATTAGAGAATAAACATTACAATATTACTGCAATACTTCTCCATAATCAACAATTTTCAATATCAGCTCTTGTATTCTATGTTAGTTGCAGTATCTGTACGCTTCGCCAAAGATATAAGTGTGGCCAGAGACATGATTTTTTAAGCATACATTTATATGTCATCTGCTCCTGTTGATACTTAAATTGTTTACGGAGGTACGTCCTGTACGCCCTTTAGGTAAAAACAAAACTAGTGTTAATCGAGAAGCGATGAAGGGCTATCACCTCATGTAAGTCCTTTGATCGTACCTTAATGGATTTTTTTTCTTTTGTAGCACGCACGCTGTACAGCTATCCTTGTAATCTATACTAATAATAAATCTGTAAATGTAGGCCTTTCGCTGTTCCCTTCAATCTTCAAAACTACTGGAGGAATCTTCATGCGGTTTTCACAGGAAACATGGGAAAAGTTTGGGTCAACATATAGGCATAATTTTATCAAAATCAGATTAAGGAAAACAAAGATATCGTAAATTTAAGTGTTTTCAGTAACCGCCATGTCTGTTTGTTGAACTATTAAAAACCTCTTATCTCGAAACCTACTTCACAAATTTGCATCGCGTTTTCACAGGTAACTTGAGCGTAACTCGGGGTAAGATATAAACTTCGTTTCATAAAAATCGGATCACAGAAAAAAATAATATCGTAATTTGAAATTATTTATCTACAACTGTCATGTCTGTCTATCTCTTTGAACACGCTTATCTTCTAAACTACTTGACGAATTTTCATGGGGTTTTCACAGGTAACTTGTGCATATCGTGCGGTTATATAAAGGCTTCAATAATTAAAATCGGATCAGAGGAAATGAAGATATCATAATTCAACCATTTGTTTAAAAGCCTTCGTGTATGTCTATTTGTTTAAGGTACTCTCCAAAAGTACAACACGAACTTTCATGGGTTTCCACAGGTAAATTTGGAATAGTTTGGAGAGTAACATAGACTACATTTAATCAAAATCGGCTCAGAGGAAGGAAAGATATCGTAATTTGAAGTTTTATGTGTATACAATGCTTATAAGTATGTTGTAGTTTAGCAAATGTCAAAGAATACTATACGAACTGTCGTGGTGTTTCATAGGTCAACTGAGAGTAACTTGGGGCTACATATAAGCTTCATTTCATCAAAATCCTTTTTGAAAAATCACTCACGTACAATGAGGGGAATAATTCTTTGTGTTGGTGATGAAATAAATAAATAATGTTGTTCCGATCAGTAAATTAATGATCCCCCTAAAGCGAATATTTAGTTACCAACGTTAACATACTAAACCACTGCCACTGCAAGTAAAATTTAACCCAGGTACGACACAAAAACATCATTTTTTACTAGCAGTATCCCGCATGCCTTGCAATGCCATGGAAAGAAAAAAGTGCTTCTTTCCGGGGGTACCATTTTCATTTAAAACATAACGACTTTCCTTCGCGTCTATCGATGTTTCCAGTTACTAACAATTCTTTGCGAGGAAACACGAATTTATGTAGTATCCTTTATGATTTCGGTGCGTACTTATTACATCTTGAGTCCTTTCTGTTTACTAATGCCTAGAACACTGGATAGTACAGTACAGAACAAACAGAGGCCCTGTTAGTTACGTAGTGCACCAAAGAACTAATAGTTGGCACTGCTGAATTTTTCAATTTTTTTTTTTTTCGATTATTATGCCATAGAAAAGCAACGAACCACTAAAGGTGCTTTTGATTTCGTAGTGCCGCAAAGAAACAATACATGATCATGTAGTGCGTATTCCCTTAGTGACAGAAGTATTTTGAATTAAGAGCCGCAACATTGAACAGCGAGTTGCTGATAACACTTTGTATATTCACAGCTTAACGACGTATCTTTGCTTCTTTTGACAGCGAACATTTGAATTAAAAACAGAACGACATTCCTTCGCGTCTATCGATACTGTAATTTACTTAACAATTCTTTGCAAAAAAAATCGAATTTATGTAGTCCCCCTTTTGATTTCGGTGTGTCCTCATTACATTTTGAGTGCGTTCTCTTCATGAATGCCTCAAAAACGCCTGTACAGGAAAGGACGTGAAGCGACGTTAATTACATAGTACACCAAAGAACTAATTATGTCATTGCTGCGTTTTTCTTTTTCATTCTCATAACTATATTGTAATAAACTACAAGAAGGGGTACAATTTTACTTATGGCGGCGGCGGCGTTGTGTGCTGATGTTGGCAAGAGCCGTTGAATAGTACACCAAAGAACTAATTATGTCGTTGATGCGTTTTTCTTTTTCATTCTCATAACTATGGTGTAATACACTACAAGAAGGGGTATAATTTTACTTATGGCGATGGCCTTGTGTGCTGATGTTGGCAAGAGCCGTTGAATGCTTTTTAAATGTCAGTCACGTACAATGAAGTGAATAATTCTTTTTGTTCTCGATGAAATAAATAATTTATGATGTCCTGACCAGTAAATTAATCATCCTCCGAAAGCGATAGCGATACCAAACTAAATCGCTGCCACTGCAAGTAAAATTTAACCCGGGTAAGGTACAATTTAACTGTATCCCATATGCTTTTCAATGTCACGGAGAGAAAAGAAGTGCATCTTTCGACGGGTATAACCACTAAATTGTGCATGGAGGAAATATCTAAGGAATGAGCATTGCGTTCTGCTCATCTTCTCAACATTAAGTTGGAATTACCACGTGATATTGAGACAAATTCACTCTTTCCACGAATTTATTTGCTCTTACGATTTGTTTGTACTGCATTGGCTGCAAAGAAACCGCCGCCCCTCCCCCCCCCCCCCAACCCTCCATTTCGCAGAGCAACCACGTAACATGAATTAATACCTTAATATATGTGTCACAGAAGCAACAAGGAAATTGAGGAAGCGTCGCTAAAAGAGACATTTACACATAGTCATCTCTTAACCGAACAAAAAAGGACCCAGATAAAGTCAGCGATTAATATATTTTTACCAATATTACGTGACATTTTCACCTTAATGTTCAGGACACGAAAACGGTTCTGTGCATTTGAATGCTCACTCCAGAGATATATCTGCTCTGTGCCTGCCACTAGAGATAATATACACACGCGAGCAACAAACTCATCAGAAACCTCTCTGCTTTCATAATTGTTCCGTACAATATTGAGATTAACATTTGAAATTATTTACTTTTGGTGCGGACTACATTAAGATAAGTACAGACGTCTTCTTTTGCAGAGAAAATTGTACTTAGTGTTCTGAAATATAGTTCTATTACAGAAGGTCGATATCAATTTCGTGCTTTACGAAGTAATCACTGCAGGACTTGGGGACATGTATTCTGTGAAAGAGTGGCCGATTCTGCTAACACGTCGAGACAATTCACTGGAAATACTATATTTAATGGAAAATTCTAGACAGATGATCAGCTGACGGCATTCCTTCAACGATTACCCAAACTTACTTTATCGCACATTGACACCACAATGACGTCTTGTTTATACAGACATGAACTGCTGTGTTGATTTAATTACCAAACTTTCAGCATTCGTCGAGTTTTCGATAATAGGGAGCACTGCATACAGAATAACCACATTGTCCACAGTGCAACATACTAATACTTCAGCATTCACTTACAATTTAGTACTATACCATAGAACCAATATATGGCGCTGTTATTATTATTACTATTTTTCATCTCAACGATAGACGTGTTTTCAGAAGTTTACGCCAAACAGACAATTTCACACCGCAGTCTTAACTTTATGAACACAAACTAACGTTAAATTTACATAGTTCTGTAGTACGGACTTAAATTAATTTCACTCTTTGCATGAAAAACTTTATGAACATTCAGCGTTTTCGACAATGACATCTACTTAAATTTGACATCTTGGCTAGGAAAACTGAGTTTATTGACAGAGCGATCCAACAAGGATTCTGTTTTTGCTGACCTAGGTCCGAAACCCTAGAAACCATGATATACACAGGTTCTCTTTAACAACCGTTGCGAAGCACGGGCTTATAAGCTAGTATATAATAATAACGATTACATGTAATAAATTGATGGAAATCGAAATAAAAGCATCAACACCAATTTCCTTGGCACTGTTAAAAGTCACTTTTCACTTGCCCTGGCGGTTTCATTCCATAAAGAAGTCATAGCAAATAGTCATACAGCATCTCTATTTCGTTAATAATGCCAAAAAAATCTTGCATCATATAAAAAAGAAAAAAGATAATACTCATCTACCTGCACAAAGCACTTCAGTGAAATGATGTGAAAGTCTATTGAAAGGTACCCTCCAGCAAGCACTATACGCCAGCTTGCGGACTATTAATATCATCTCCGAGCAAACTTACGTTCATATCACTACTTTTATGGTCATAGGTCAAATGGTGCATAATCCTCTCTACCGTCATTTTCACAGTGGTTTACGGAATGTAGCCTGAATTTTAATTCGCGTATAGGCTATCTTCAGCGTAAATTTCATTCATATATATGTAGCCGTTTTTGCTTAAAGGAGTCACAAACATATTATTAAACACAATCACAAACATTCGCATTTGTTATATTTTATGAGGATAACTTTTAAATTTGTGGATGGAGTAGTAAAAGTCACGAACTCCTCGTGAATGAATTACCTTCCATATCGGAGAAAAATGAAACATTTTGCTATAAACGTAGAAATAAAATTCCAAGTAATCAGTCGAAGGGAGAATCTATCGCACACTGGGCAAATAATGTAGTTTCTCATCGGCGACAGTTCTGAGAGGCTCTTCAAGGTGCAATTCCAGATTTAGAACTGCGGTTAATAGGAACAGCATGCAGATTGTCACTCATTCACGTGATCTGCCATGACAACATCCTAACAATTGTGCATATAAGATGCTTAAGTAGCTTTTACAGTTAAATCAGCAATTATGTCTATGAAAGAGAAAGGATTTAGTGATAAAATAATTAAAGCAAAATGAGGAATGCTGTTTTCTGTTTTTCATGTGGTGTATAGGGAATGTAGATACGGGTAATATCCAGGGCAAAATATTTGTCATGTATGAAGATTTAACCCAAGAGCCGATATGATACAGTTTATAAAGAAGACTCGGCTCAAGGGTGTCGATAGTCGAAGACTTCACAGCCTGTCAGATGCGAAAGTTGGAATTTATTCGGATATAGAGGACGTTGGAAGTAAGTGACGGATGGCAGCTGTATGATTCGCATGTGATTGGCGATGACGCATGGGTAGATAATGTACAATGAACATCAGTTTATTTACGCAAAATAAACTACAGAAAAACGCAATAATACTGATGGCTTACGCTGCATTGGATGAAGTATTTCAAGTCGGATACGAAAGTAAAAGTGAAATTATGAAGTTTAACTACCCACTTAGAGCACAAATTTTGTCATAATTGTTTCTGAAAACTGGAGAACAGATAGACTTGTTTTACATGAAGTACATGCGAAGTAAATTCCCATTGAGCAGATTAAAGTCTAAAAATGAAAGGTCTTACACATTAGTCTCGTATACAATATGGAAGTCAGGTGTACATTTCGAAATAGCTCGTGATGTAATAATGACGCGTACTTGTCTCTTGGTAGGGAGGTAACTGAATGTACCGCATACCGTTTAAATTGGTATAAAGTTATTTACAAAACAATGTTTTAGAAATAATTACGCTAGATGAACAATGCGGCTAGGGACCATATATTTTCAGATTTTTTTTTTTTTTTTTTTTTTTTTTAATTTAGTGAATATATTCAAATCGATATTTGTTTGAGATGACGCCTGTTATTCGTGACATTTTTTACGAGGCTGGACGACTTGATTATGTTATAGTAAAACAGATGTTTCTTACCGACGTCAGAATCACTGTTCAATTTTTACAGCTATTAGATAACGCGGGATTTGTCCGCATTATTTCGCTATTCAACTATCAATGATACTTAATCGATGAGCGACTGTGAAAATTGAAAGGAAAATTTTTTTCCGACAAAGTAAGGCAATGAGATTACCGAACAAATATACTAGCAAGTTGTGAATCCAACATATTGATGGAGAATGATTCAGCAGAGTTGGACAGAAGGCTGTGAGAGAAGAAGGTTCTTTGTGTAACGAATGGAAATAAATGGTAAGTTGAAGCAGCGCGCTGCGGGATATTACGAAGGCGGCAGTGGTGTTTGGCAATCAAGATATCTCAGGCGGCGTCTTCAGCACTAGGAATTTCGAAGGCAATGCAGAAAGCGAGAGTAATTCCAAACATATTGCTTGTGGTTTCATCTGATTTTCGCCGGAGTGCACAGATGTAGAGAATTTTTTTAATAAGACAAGGAATATCTAATATACTGCCTGTTTCACATGACGTACACCATATGTATCTATTTTATCGTAATTCTTCCAAGGATTATCAGAATGAGTAAAAACCAAAACGGTATACATGCAATTTTTTAGAGACCTGGGTTAAGTGGACTTTCGACCCTGAAAGAAGGGGGAATTGTTGGTGACGGATAGATCCAAGTGCCTTTCATATAGCGTGATGTGGTATAACTACATTTATGGAAACACGAAATATGTGCAATACCAATACGGTTCAATAAAAAACATGGAAGACGCTCAAGAGAATCACGATTAAGGTTCTCAATTGCTAACTGTATTTTTATCAAAAATTAGCAGTTGTCTTCCAACGTATTCAGCATTGTTCAGAAACAATAGCTGAAGATATCTCAGGTGAGTCAGTAGCAGATGAATATTATGTTCCTGATTCAGGTAACTAAATTTGAAGAATTTTGAATAAGATATTAAGAATTACGTACGGTTATGAAACTTCCTGGCAGATTAAAATTGTGTGCCGGAACCGGGACTCGAACCTTGGACCTTCGCCTTTTGCGAACAAGCGCTCTACCACTGAGCTATCCCGACACTATCCCTCCTCACAACTTTAATTCTGCCAGTACATCGGCTTCTACTTTCCAAACTTCACAGAATTTCTCCAGCGACCCTTGTAGAACTAGCACTTCTGGAAGAAAGGACATGGTTCACAGGCGAGCTTCTGTGAAGTTTATGAGGCAAGGTACTGACAGAACTAAAGTTATGAGGACCGTGAAGGATGCCGGGAGAGCTGAAACAATAGAGCGCAAGCCTTCGAAATGCAAAGGTCCCAGGTTCGAATCTCGGTTTCGGAAAAATTATAATCTGCCAGGAAGTTTCATATTATCGCACAGTTCGTTGCAGAGTGATACTTTCATTCCGGAAACATCCCTTAAGCTGTGGCTAAGCCATGCCTTCACCATATCCTTTCTTCCAGGAGTGCTAGTTTCGCAAGTTTTGCAGGAGAACTTTCGTGAAGTTTGGAAGGTAGGAGGCGAGGTACTGGCAGAGTTAAGGTTCGAGACTGGACCATGAAGCATGCTAGGATAGCATGAGAGCATCTAGGTGCAGATTGAATATATGTGAAACGTGCTAAACGTTAATGTCCCACAATTATTATTATTATTATTATTATTATTATTATTTATTTATTTTTTTTTTTTTTTTTTTTTTTTTTTTTTTTTTTTTTTTTTGACACTTGGCTATTTTACCTTTTGGAAGTGTTACTTTCTTGTATTATAGCAGACAAGAGGCGAGATTACGAAGTGTAGTTGAAATTGGCTATTTATTGTGGTTCAAAAATGCAAGGAGTTGATTTTGGGGGTTCTTTTCAAACTAATCACTCTAGGCTCAACGTCAGTGGAGATGATACAGGAATATTGTGGTAGTACTAAATCTAGCTAGATACTATGGAAGTGGTGCTGACAGAATGACTTATCTTTACTAATCTTTATATATATATATATATATATATATATATATATATATATATATATATATATATATATATATATTGAGGTGTTTGTGCCTATATTTCAGTCTGCAGGCAAAACTAAACTTCGCAAACGAATAGTGTTTGTATGTGGTAGTAGACATCTGTCTCCCATTTTGCAATTTGGTTGTAGAGGGTTGATAACGATAAGGAGATGGAAAATATGGGAGCTGCAAGTTACCGACTTATATAAAAATCTACACGTCGATGTCAATATTTTGGTCTTCAGAAAAAACTACACATGGGAGACGAACGATCACTCTGTGTTGTTGTAGAAACTCTCCCGTTATACACCATAGCAGTTCTGTGTCGATAGCTATGAGAGGGTGGAAGATGTAGTGGTTGAAAGACGTCAGATTATATAATATTCGGACTTAAGACCAGCGATGTCTTTTGACACTATAATAGTAAAGAGGTTATATACAACAAAACGTTCACATTCTTAAATTGTTTAACTGCAACAAGCGTACGAATAAAGAAACATAAGTGCATACTGCACTTTGAAAAGTAAAACTACCAAGAAAGGTTCCAAAGCGTAAGAAAGAAATTTCGCGTTCTCGATCCGTTTCTAAAAGTCAGAAAACAGCACTGAAAAGTGAATCTAAAGACGATAGAAACTTGAAATTTGTATACATTGTTTATCTTACACCGTAGGCATCAGCGATTTTTCGATATTCCCATCCCTAAGGGGGTTAAACAGGGGATGAACGCTTTTTTGAAAATACGTTGCTATTCTGGCAATTTTGAAGCAAGAAATATAAAACTTCGGATTTAGATTTTTGATTGGAATTTTAAAAACACGTATTTCGAAATTTTTGGAAATTCAACAGGTAAGCCGGTGAAATATGGTAAAATCTCTTAAGGGTGCTACTAAGATGTTTTGATGCTAGAAATGCGAAAATTTGGATTTGGAACCATAGTTGGAATTGAAAAAAAAATTATATGTTTAGGGATGGTTTGAATTCTGCCATCAATTGTGCAATACGCGGTGGCAAGTTGTATCAAAATAGTAGATTAGGAAATAGTTTTTAAAGCTAAATCTAGGAAAATTTATATTTAGAAGTAGGCTACGCGTACGAAGCAGCGGGAATTAAACTACGTTCAGTCAGTTTTTTGGAACGACACCATCCAGCTAGACTTGGTATAAGAAACTATGATCTAATATATAAAGCAGAGTGTCCGTATGTGTGTAAGTATTGCATACAAATCTACAGTTTTGTTCCAATCCTTATGAAATGTTATACACGTCAGCTTCAATCCATGAGGACGGTCGCCGTAAGTGTAAGAATCACGTACGATACATAGCTCACGAGATATGACGTTATAAACAAACAGATGTGCCGAAAACTGATGCATTTAGCGACAATGCTGCTAAATTTCTCCTAAACCACCGTACCGATTGGAACTAAATGTGGTACACATATTCCTTACGTGAGATAACAATTGCTGTACGAGTACGAACCACATACAACACATGGTTCAGGAAATAAAAAGTCATAAACAATAGGAATTGTCAGATAATGCGGCGAGACTTTATAAATACACTACATGAGATACATAGTACTTAGCGACTTGAAACAAACTTTAAAAATAATTTCAAACCGTTACTAACCTTTTTCTCGCTGACACCCATAGCAAAATGATGAAAGGAAAGAAGGTTCTCGGTTACTACTTTCCCGCTGTTCACGGAGTAAAACTACGGTATTTAGTATGACGTTACAATTTATAATTTCTACGCCACAAATTGTAGCCGCAGGAAATTTTACAGACAGTATACAGGCATATAGTTGAGTGTACCTTCTAAATTGTATGACAGTACGAGACATAAAAAATGTTCAAATGTTTGTTAAGCTTAAGGGACTTAACTACGGGGTCATCAGTCTCTAAACTTACAAACTACTTATGAACTAGCTACAACTAAGGACGGCACAAATATCCATGCCCGAGGGGGGATTCGAATCCCCGACCGTAGTGGCCGTGACTGAAGGCCTCAGTCTCCTCGGCCACCGCGGCCGGCTACGAGACATAGTTCGTAAATTGTATGACCACATAAATAATAACGTTCATGGAAAACCGCCCCATCACGCACCAAGTTTTAACGTATTACTTCTTTACTACTAATTGTACTCCCAAGAGTTTTACATACAAACCTTACACAAATGAATATATACCTGAAAAGTGGCAGGAATAAATAAATAAATACCCGGGCAACGCCGGGTTTTCAGCTAGTGTTCGTATAATATCCCCACTGATGTGTCTTCAGCAGCTTGAAAAATAGGAACGGAAGAATAAAGAAGGTCATAAAAATAACTGGTTGCATTTTTACTCCATAATAAATTACCAAACTTTAAATCAGTAGGTTCCTACAATATTTGTAATTGCTAGTTTGGCCCAGATATGACTGCCTAGTTACACATGTCGTTCAACTGACCGATGGTAAAACACGCTGGTGGCAATCTACACACAAGAGGTTGTTACCCATTTCTATTAATAGAGGTCTTTAGTCTATGAGTCCGCCGCCAGGGTGCAGGGATGTTCCGTCAGCCCTTCCGCCTGCAGCACCGACCCAGCTTCACAGGTTCGGGGCCTTGGGACTCTGACAGCTTGACGTAAGACCAGTAGACGCCTGAGAAGCTGGTCCCTCCTACCATTCGGTTACTTCTTGTGCAGCTTCCGCCGCCGCGCAGCCTGAAGGGTAGCACCCTGATAAAGACGTGCATTAATCTTCCGCTGCAGCACCTGCAAGAAGCCACTGCAGTCGCCGTCTGCAATGCGTACAATCCGAGAACAGTAAATAACAAGAACCTTTCACAAAGGGCGATTTATTCTCTCATTCCTTAACACGCTACCTTTATACTTCCCTTTGGGTGGCAAACTGTATATTTGTATTATGCTGTCAATAAGAGGTTCGAATAATATCAACGCAAACACTTCAATTAATAGAAAACCGTAACAGGATTGTTCCACCATGTCCATTGCTGAGGTGCTATTCCGCTGCATGGAGAGCCTTGGCATTAGTGGCAATTATCTATGGAGCAAAGAAGCTGAATTAAAGTTTGTGTTGTGGAGGGAAATCGTACATAGACTATTCCGAGGCGCTTTAATCGTTAGTGGTGTGGTAGTCTAACGGTTCGCCGGGCGCCGTGGCTCAGCGCGCCCGGTCAGAGGGCTCAACGCCCTCTGTAATAAAAAAAGCTGAGCCAAGAACTCATCGAACAAAAACGAACATACACGATCAGCGTCCGCAATGAATAGAACCAACCATAGAAAAAAAAAAAAAAAAAAAAAAAAAAAAAAAAAAAAAAAACGGTTAAGACGTCTGCCTAGTAAGCATGGAGGTCCGGGTTCGATTCCCGGCCGCACCACAAATTTTAATTCAATGCTTCAGATCTATCAAGAATGGCAAACACTTCAGTTCGATGTTGATAGGATTACGAAATTTTGTGACCTCTGAGGTACAGTTTTCACCATTACTGAAAGTATTCTCTTTGTGAGTTTCTAATTTAATTTTAATACGAGGTATATACAACCTTCACCTCTTCTTAGCTGTCAAAACTCTGCCCGGAGGACAGTAATTTCTTATGGTAGTAGAAAAAATGAAAATCGTCGAATGTAAGACCAGGACTGTACACTTATTTATTTATTTTATTTATTGTTGGTAAAGTTATGATTTGGGACCTAACTGCAGAGCTTATCGGTGCCTAAACTTACAAAAACGTAAACTAAATTATCCTAAGAACAACACACACACTAGTGCCCAAGGGAGGTCTCGAAACTCCATGGCGAAAGGCCGCGAGCACTTCAGAATGGGGCCTTAGTGCGCACGGGTATTCCGCTGCGGCGACCGTACACTAAGCGATCAAACAGCTTCTAGCTGAACTTTTGGAAAATAATTGCTGTGCCCCGTTCAGTATGAGGATGAGCATTTTCATGGAGCAGCAGAAAACCTGGCGTAAGCGTTCCACCTTTTCTTGCACTCCAACAAATTTCTGTCCTGACGCTAGCATTCTTACAACGATGAAGGGCTGAATACTACTATGAGATTTACAGGCGGCAAACTTATACAACAAAAGAATACAGACGTTGATCACATGATTTTACAACTGTGCCAATTCTTTTGGTGACAATGTCAGAAAATAGCTCAAACATCGCTGTGCCTCTTGCCAATAATTTTTTTCATGCATGTCATAATTTTTGCTTTATTATAAAAAATAAAACAAAAACTTTCTTGGTGTGCTTCGTAACAACCAACCTCCCAGCTGGAAAATAATTTTATTTTCTCTCACAGCCTTTGGTGACATTGACTACGGATGATATAACCTCAAAACCGAAATTATTATTTGTAATACCACGGTGGAGTTGATCGAAGGCTCCAAGGCGCTTAACTGCGGAGCGCGCGGTTGCTTGCCGTCGGAATTTGAAGTCCTCCCTCGGATATGGGTGTGTGAGTGTGTGTGTGTGTTGGCCTTGCATTAGTTTAGGTTAGTTTAAGTAGTCTGTAAGCCTAGCGACCGATGACCACAGACGTTAAGTCCCTTAGATTTACAAAAATTTGACATTTGAACATTTGATTATCTGAAAACCCTTAACGTGTTTGCTCACAGATCTCAGGTAGTAAATATCATTCTAAAAAGCGTATCTCAACACTGAAATCCTACTACGATTTCGAACAAATTATCTATTAGTAGTACTGTGACGATATGCTATTCATATTAAAAAAATTGCTGATCGCCATATTGTAAATTCAACCCCGAAATTCTAAGTTGGAAAACGTGTACATTACATTAACCCCTGAAATTTGAATTGCTATGATGACCGTATCTCTCCATTCTTTGATTACAGCGGTTGCAAAAGCTATCAGTCAGTCGTGTTCAGAAATGTTCAAATGTTTTTAACCTTAAGGGACTTAACTGCGGGATCATCAGTCCCTAAACTTACAAACTACTTATGAACTACCTACTAAAGACGACACAAACATCCATGCCCGAGAGGGTATTCGAACCCCCGACGGGAAACGGCGTCGCGCATCGGAGCATAGCGCCTCAATGCGCTCGGCCACTCCGCCGCGGCAGTCAGTCGTGCAAGGCCTGCAGGTCTACGACAATAATAAAGGAAGTCAGCACAAACCTGTGAAGGAAATGTTGCCACAATCATAAAATCTTTCTTGTGACTGTCTCTTAGCTTACTCGTCGATGAACTTTTATTATTCCAGTCCGCTTTCATGAGAGCATAACAAGTATGATCCTCCGTCATATTTGTTCGGTAGCATTTTCATATGAAGGGAGTACTGAAATTATTAGCCACATGTACGACAATTGACTCAACTGGTACCGGTAAGTGATACTGTTACAAAGCTTTGACAAGAATACATGACCAGTGATGAAATAACTTTTTTACATACACTGGTCTCTTTATATTCCAAATGTTCAATTGTTTGTAAATCTATGAGATTTATTAAGTATTGAAGTTCTCAGTCCCTAGGCTGATCAACACACACACACACACACACACACACACACACACCGATGCTCGAGAGAGGACTCGAAACTCCGGCGGGGAGCAACCACGCGCTCCGTAGCAAGGTGCCTTAGAACGCTCTGCCATTCCAACGCGGCGTTTTTATTCTCTCTCTGGGGTTGAAATGAATATGCTTTGGTAGAAGGGGTAAGTCATTATATCAGAGTATTTATTTGCTTTTTAAATAAAGCAGTTTAAGACACAGAATCTGACGGCATTCGTATTTCGTTGCACATTGGGGTGCTATGTGTAACGGAGCGGTAAAAGATAACAGTTGCGCGTCTCCGTGAAAAGCCGATAGAAAAAGCTGAGACGAAAAAGAAACGAAGAAATGAAAACAAACGACAGACTCTGATGAAGAACAAGAACGGAGAAGCTGTACGTGGGTGCTTTACCGAGCGGCCAAAGAAGGAAAAAAAGGAAACCAGACGGAAAAAGGAACCACCAGAGGCAAAGGCATTATGGGTATATTTCCAGAGTTTGTGATGATCGTAGCGACAATTACGAGAGCCGTTTTTACTCGTACATTGAGATCGTTAAGCAGTCACGGTAAAGAATGAACTATGCTGTGGAGAACTAGGAAGAAACGTGATTCAGAAACGTTAGTGCTCCGCTCGGAATAGCGTTATACGTACTACGACAAAACCAAGTCTATGTTTCTGATGACCGACTACTGCTTATTCCAGGAAAGAACATTCGAAATAATGTATGTAGTTATTTTCATTCATGTTTATCCCATAAAACGTTCGCTATTCAAGGGCTCAACAGTATATGTAATGATAGTTATTAGTCCACGAGGCAGTCTGCTCTTTGCGATATTTGCATTAAGACTTCATTGTAACGTTTCTCATTTTTTTAAATTTAGAAAAATGCGTGTCGGATGTTTATAGTAAATCTGAATCAACTTCCAGTTTATGTATTCTGTCATAAAAAGAGGATGACTATTATGGATCAAAGACAATATCTGATGAATACAAATATACTGCAAAACAACAATTTATTAGGAACTGTGCTTACGAGGAATGTACCACTTGTATTACGAAGGAGAAGAACACTCATATGGCATACAATTTATTAGGAACTGTGCTTACGAGGAATGTACCACTGATCATCTAAACGCATAATACATTATTCTACTGTATGCAGACTAACGTAACACCTGTATTACGAAGGAGAAGAACACTCATATGGCATACAGGATGACTCCAAGCATAATGACAAGAGATCAATGACCCACAGAAGAAACAAAGTAGAATACAAAGGTATATGTATGATTGTCACATCGGCTGCAACGTGCGCGGTATGAACAGAAATGTTCATATTACTTTATAAAGATAACACAGGCTACATTTATAACCATCCTTGAGCAAGTGTCATGGAGGACCGTACCACTGACGAAAAAATAAGAAAAAAGTATAAATAAGACTATATCATTTGAACGCAGAAAGAATTTCGTCGAGTTATCTCTCACAAGTGCAAATAATATATATAATTTGGATATGGTTCGTCGAGTTATCAACACATGACAGAATACAATGAAATATATTCGTAAATGCACGTTATAGGACGTAACGCTAAAATTACGAAATAACTTATAATTCTTGGTGAAGATCTCGAAACCGTGAGTAAACTTGTGTAGCGAGATGGAGTAAAAATAGGGATACACACACACGCACACACACACACACACACACACGCACAGACACACACACACACACACACACACACACACACACACACACACACACATATATATATATATATATATATATATATATATATATATATATATATATATATATATATATATATCGGAATTCCAGCATGCGTCCGACCCTTAAAATTGGAAATTATATTGGTATGAATATATTGGAAGATGGAGGAAGGCGGAAGGAAGAGGAAGCGGTGATAAAGGCATCATGGGAGCACAATGTAAAGTACTAGTAATAGTTGTAACAACGCATTATTTTAGTTTAAATACATTTATAAAGGTTACTGCATTTTACTTTAATACGTACCTTGTAAATTGTTACACATAAAGCCACATAATCAAATAGCAATGTATGTAAATCCCTTTACCTTTTGTTTTAAATAAGGTATCTTCCCAAAATGATGACTTGTGCCTTAGACTGTACTCTCATGATTTCTGTCATAGATCCCTTCTTACCCATGCCAACAATCTTTTCCCCCCAACGTAACCCTGCCTTCCCCGAGCTTCAATTGCCCTTATGTCAACATTGGTTCCAATTTCATGTTTTGGTTGTGTATTGAAATTTCGATACAGCTATGTCTTGGTACCGTCTCGGCCTGTAGATGTTAGCTCATATTATAACGACCTTTTGCTAGATTAATGCGTTACTGCGTAACTCTAGCGTTACTTTCTATATTGCATCATTGTAAATTGTATTCCATTATACTGTAGGAAATATTAATCACTCGACAGAGCTTTTGCTCTATTCAAATTAAGTAAACTATATACACCTATATACACAGCAGTTATTGTTGTCACTATCCCTTTCCCCCTTTTCTCCACTAAACATCATCAAACAGGCCTACAAAGAGAATCTGTGTTATATCTATAAGACGCAATTACATTAATGTAATGCAATGAAATAATAATTTCCGATTCCTACTATTTCCTAACTTTTCCGAAATTTATGTTTACATTTTCAGGGTACAACTTATTTACGGTGTCGTATCAGGTACTTTTTTTTAAATTTTAGTTGGGGTTAAAATCATGACATACAATTTCTGAATGAGTGTGCCTTATTGTGACTAGATATTTCTCTTACTACGCAGTACTTATAATACTTATTTTGTCAGCCTTCTCTTTTATCGATACTGCGGTAAGATGAAGTCTCAGCATTTAGTGGGAAACTACCGGAACGGAACTTCGTAATCTGAATTACACTTAACTTTGAAATGAAACAAGTTGTGTTCCGTAGAAACTCAATAGAAAATGAAGCCCGCAGGAGTAGCTAATAAAAGATCTTGAATTGCACAGTTCTTAGGGACAGCAGATGCAATTCCCAGGAATACCAGTAACTGACAGAAAATCGCCTTGTAGAAGGCTTCGAGAATTAAGATACTACAGCTCATATCAGGAGCAGAGCAGGAGCAACAACAATTCGCTTTTCAAAGTTTGCAGTAGGTATGTGCTGCAATTTAAATTTCAAAAAGCTGTCATAATTAACTGATTAAGAGGCATGATCTTACGTTAAACGTTTAATACAGTGGGTTAAGTTCCAGATTAGAAAGCGCGTGTTTTCCGTTTGGCTGTATGACTATGATCAGCGCTGGTGCAGGCCTAACTGCCGCCCAGTGCGAGTTGCAAAATTATCGTCCCCTCATTAAAAAAAATGAAAAAGAAAGACAAAAGAACTTTATGTAATGTTGAAATCAGTCACTTTTTACTATGGTTTTCAATTATTTA
The DNA here is from genome assembly GCA_026315105.1 of Locusta migratoria. Classification (NCBI taxonomy): domain Eukaryota; kingdom Metazoa; phylum Arthropoda; class Insecta; order Orthoptera; family Acrididae; genus Locusta; species Locusta migratoria. Next base: position 224,806,072 of record CM048747.1, on the reverse strand, counting down.
TTATTTATAGGTGTTCTATTGTCATGTTTTCATAACAAAAAAAGAAAAAGACGTAAAAGTATATATGTAGAAACTAATATATAAAGGGTAAACTTTTTACAGAAAAGTTCTTGAAATATTTATTACAAATTTTTATGTTAGTCACTGATGAACATTACGAAGGGCGCGGTCTGTATGTATTTTACATGTAAAAGGGTAACTGAAATTCATATTAGAAATTTCGAGGATTCGTACAGGAAAGAGAGTACGTATTTCGACAAGGACCTTACGTACAGAAATGTCATTCGGTTATACTGAAAAATTGGAAAATACTCTCTTGTACTGGTTAGTATGGCACAATCTATAATTTATAACACAACCAGTGTTTTTTTTTTTTTTTTTTTTTTTTTTTTTTTTTTTTTTTTTTTTTTTTTTTTTTTTTTTTGCGGAAAATGACAAACCTATACATGCCGTCAATATTTTATACATAGATCAAGGAAATCAATGGCTTCTTCGTTTTCCAGCTCAAAAGTGAATTTAATCTTGCTACGCTAGCTGTTCAATTTGGAAACTATTTCGTTGATATCCTTACCGTCAACCAATAAAAGTGCATCGTCAACATGTCTTTTGTAGTGCACTATTTACTTTACTAGCATTCCATTGTCACCGAATAAAAATGTTTCAAGTTCACTGATAAAAACATTAGGCGAAAAACCAGGAATACCACTATCCATGGCTAGACAACTGTTTTAAAATTCAGGTCTACGTGTCATTACAAAACTTAAAATATTTGTACGTACGTCTTGGCGTTAAGAGTGCAATAAGTTCACAGATTTCGTTCACAGATTTTCTTTTGAGTTAAAAGATTTTTTAGTTTATTTTTTTATTTTATTTATTTATTTTTCCATTAGCCGAAGTTTTTATGAGGCAACGCTTATATCACCGACTAGAGATAACTCTTAAAACTTACAGTAACGGCAGTTTGGGTAAAACACCTGCTGACGTAGGACATGTTTACAATGTTAGTAATGTTGTTGTCGGCCGCGGTGGCCGAGGGGACTGAAGCGCTCCAGTCACGGTCTGCACGGCCACTACGGTCGGGGGTTCGAATCCCCCCTCGGGCATGGATATTTGTGCCGTCCTTAGGATTAGCTAGTTCATATGTAGTTTGTAAGTTTAGGGACTGATGACCCCGTAGTTAAGTCCCATAAGGTATACATACATTTGAGTATTTGAAGTAATGTTGTTATGTAGCCGTGGATGTTATATACCGTTACGTTAGGCACTGTTTTATATGGCCTATTTCTTCTTATTGTAGATACGCTGATGATGGCTTGGAATCTAGCCGAAATCGATCTGTAATAAACAGTGTTTGCGATTGATGGCTGTGTTCCTCGCAGAAGTCGCTGTGCACATTCGTATAGTTAGGTGGTCAAACACAATTAAAACGAAATGAGTAGTCACAAACATTCTGATAATGTGGTGCCCCGTGCGGCTGCACGTTTCGCACGTGCCTTGCGCCGGCCCTGCTGATGGTACGCGAATACACGGAATTTCACCCGGTAGCCTGTTTTATACTACTTGGTGTTGTAATATGTTGTTATTGAAAACTTAACAAGTGAAAGTTGCCGTTGCCGTTCTGGGACATGTGTCGGCCAAGAACTTTAAAACAGTTCATTAATCAACTTAACTGACGACCTGAAATATAACGGGTAACTGCGACGTCGCGATGTTGACGCTATTATACGTCAACGAAACTTTTGATATTGTCAACTTTGAGCGACTACTCAGTAAAAAGCGACTGTTGGATTTGTCAGACAGTTCGCTGAAGTGATTTAAAACCTATTTGAAACCCTGTCAGCAAGATGGTCCCCGTGAGAGGGAAACGACGTTTTCGGAACATAATTTTCAATTTTTTTTTTTTTTTTTTTTTAGGTGTGAGCATTGATAAGAGGAACCAACGCATTGATAATCAGCTGAAACGTCTGAGTTACCTCTGACTCCCGCACAGAAAGGGGTGAATTATGCTGCTACAAAAGTCTTTGGTCATCTACTAAACAGCATCAAAATTCTGACAGCTAGTCAACTAGCATTAAAATATAAATTAAAAGAATTTCTGAATGACAACTCCTATTCATTGGATGAAGTTTCAGATACAAATTAGTAAATCTAAAAAAAAGGAAAAAAGAAAATAAAAAATTATAAAAAAATATTTTTGTCATATAATATTTTCTGTAATGAAATATCTTGTACAGACACCTTTTATTAACCTGACCAGGTTCATCATTACAACGTGTCGTATTCATGATCTATGGAACAAGTATTAATCTAATCTAATCTAATGTGTTAGAATTCCCCAAGAATAAGTCTTGGATCTACTCTTATTTGTCCTTGAGTGTCTTTAATATTTCATTTATTTTGCCTCCTGTAGATATCTGTTTTATGCCTAAGACATCTATCTCTGTCTAATTAAAAGAACTGAAAAAATAAATTCTGCGACTGCCCACATAAATCATGATTCGCCTTTAGTGGTAAAGTAGGTTAAAAGATGTGTTTAGTTTGATGTTGAACCTATCGTTAAATCAGACAACAAATTGTTCATTAACACAGCAATTTGGTTTAATTATGGTCCTGATATTGATGTATATACTGTTAAAAAAGAAACAGTGCATTAAACTGATTATGTGCGCAACGGATCTTTTAACAAAACAACTGTGGCAAGTCACCATATGAAACAGACACTGACTATACTCAAAAAATTTGACTGCGAGAAAGATAATAAAAAACCACAAACCATTTTCTTAATGTTTGACTACGAGAATTTTATGCAGATCAGTACCTGATTATCAAAATTCAGTATCCTAATCAATTAACTGCAGTGTTGCATAACTATAGCACAAATAACGAAATCTGTTTAACAATATTACCAAAATCAATACTGCACTTTAAATCAACTAATAACTAATTATCAAATGAAGGAAGTAGGTTAATCTTCTAACTACGTAAATGAAACAGGAAAGAAAGGTCAACTTTGTTACTTATTATTAATAATCACCATTACATTACCTACATAATACAACTTTTTCCTAATGACATCAAATGCAATTACCTTCATTCCAGCGGTGGTACAACGTTTTGGTAGTAATAAAAAATACAATATATATTCCAAATACAATCAAATCAACTTGCTGGCACAGCAGCCTCTGCTCTACATCGGAGCCATACAAACAACTCAATCGCTCTCTAAGCGAGCTAAACCACAAGTCCCACTCTCTCTCTGCGCGAGCTACAATGCTATGCGATGCATAATCTTTGCCAAAGATGAAACTTCACAGACTTAAGCACACATATCGATACACACAGTAGAAGCAATATTATACATTTTCTTGCAAGCAGGTTACTCAACACAAAACAGGAGGCACAATATTAGACATTTTCTTACAATTTTTTTATGGACACGTTTCTAGGTTAAAAAAACATGGGGCTAAAATTAGAAGGAAAAATCTGATGTAAAGTTGTTATAACGTCAGAAATATTTTAACTCATTTGTGGAGTGATCGAGCGGCTGAAGCTTATTTTAAGCATGGCAGTTCATTGATTTATTTATTTACTAGTAATGTCTAGGAAGAAGATTGAAGATTGAAGATTTGCATACCAGCAGAGAAAAGAGAAGTTGTAACTTCGATGGTTGTTACAAACGATATGGACACTTTGGAAGCGATATTCGAATTTTAGATTTAAAACATTAACTACTTATTTCTACTAACTGCGGTAACTACATTCAAGAACAAAAGAAAAAAGGTAAATGTGTGAAACGAAAAAAACTACTCAGTCGGAGTTGCATTATACTGGATCGTTCAGAAGCCGTAGTACAAAGTTTATTTTATTTATTTACTAGCTTAAACCCGCGGCTCCGCTCGCGTGTTGGTTGATTATGCTAGATAAGCTATCTTTCAGTAGTGTGCTATGAGACTGGTTTTGAAGGATGAAATGAAATCCAATACTTTTTTTTTCAAAGAGATGTATTAAAAGAAATTTCCTTTTTACTGTTTTATTTATTTATTCTTATATTTCCTTATTCGTATGCTTATCCTTACAGAGAAAGAGCTGAAGACATTTTAGCACGCAGAGACCAAAGATATGGTCTGTGCCATCACGTTTCGCTGTATGTAACTTCCTTGCTATAGAGTCGCAAACGTCGTCGCTGACCTTAAGTCCGAATTTTTTCTGATTTGACGACTTTCAACCACCATATCTTCCACCCCCTTATAGCTATCGACATGGAACTGCTGTGATGTACAACGGGAGACTTCTTATTTTAGAGAAAAATTTACCTGAATAATGAAAACGGTAGTTCTGAGAAAATGCAAAGTGAGACATGCTTATTCGTTGCCATTCCCACCTTCAAAAGCTTCCAGATCTGTAATGAATGTCCTCATTTCTTTCAACACTTCTGGCTTCTGCTTTTCTGTCCTGTTTGCTCTACAAGGTCTTCAATGGATTTTTTGGCTTCAAGTATACGTTGAGTGTCAGTCCCCATCAAGATGTCGCGACTAAAATCACCGAGCTTGAAGCCCATTCTCTACAAGACTATTAACCTCTCTGAGCTGCCACCATTGAAGACGATAACTGCATCATGAACTGCAATATTAACTAACTTGGAGGAAAATAATGTAGTTTTGGGGAAACGTTTTTCCGATGAGGGCCTTCAGAAACTAATTAGGATTCTGTGTTTTGCTATGAACACATTTCTTGGGAGGGCTGTTTTTCCACATCCTCCTTGATGTCGCCTACAGAGACTCCCTGCTTTCTGATTGCACAACATTGAAAAGAAAACGCCACATAAGCAGATAATACGAGAGAATTTAGAACAAGGAAGAAGGCTGGACCCTGTGCAAGCTATTACAATTTTTTTTCGCATTTAGAAGCGGAATTGGGACGTAAAATTTGGTAATTGAAATTTCAGCACCATGTAGTAAATGAAGAGAGATTTTAAAAAATTCAGTTTTTGCAATTTTCGTGTACGCCCCCCTTAACAAGGTATCTTGTGCTAAGGAGGGATCTTCTTACTTTTGAACCATACAACTTCGTCGCTTTCGTTTGCAGGAATTACCTTATTATTTCAATTTAAAATTGTGAAGTTGCACAGCCAGTCTCCATAATTTTTTTTTTTTTTCTTGCCCTGAATAATGGCAGCAGTCTAACCTCTGAACACTGTGATTCGTGCTGTCAGGCAGAGGATTGCTTCGAGGTACCTGCCTGATATTTTCGGTACTTGGGTGAACCTGGCGACCCCTGGCCTGCGTGTTCCGCCGCTGTTTGCTAACCTGGGCGCCGCCACGCCCCCTCGCCACAGTATGTCCAGCCCAGCGCCAATCTCACGGCAACCCAATACCTGCCGAGTGCTCGTTCCGTGTCACCGACCTCACCGAAAAGTCACCGAACTCAAGTCTGGCGTTCTTACTCCCGTTTTTCCATAGTTTCTCTGAGTTTCTCCATATTTTAAATATACACTATACCGTAACCTCAGACGTACATTTTCTTAACCTCAAAGTGCCCATAACACTAGTGTGTATGTTATCGACTCCTTTACCTCAACTTCTACAAAATTTCCAATTATGTGATATTAGATCCATCATCCTATATCTCTTTTCACCATTTTAATTATTTGATTATTCTCTTCGCACATTCCGACTTATCTTTTAGAAATGCCATGTTTTTCATATAACGAATTTTGACCTTATGTGCATCTGCATTATCCATATTAGTATCTGTCATACCTGGTAGCTAGATAACGCATCTGCTCTGCGATCTTATAATCAAATTCTTGTTAGGCTACATAACAAAACATTAAGCGAGATTAAATACAATTTCATAGGAAGCCTAATGTTCTGTGATCAGTGTGCAAAAATATTTTCTTCCAGTAATGCCTAAATTTATATGAAGCCTATAAGAAGGCCAGTGCCTCTTTTTATGTCATTGAATAATTTCTTTCCAAATATTGAGAACTCTGCTGGCATAATTATTATGTCTCCACTTAGCTCCTACTATTTGGAATATAACCGTTACTATTCCATAAGCAGAGCCATCAGCCCCAATACGAAAGTTTAATGATAACTAGAAGTGTGATCGTCTGATGTTTCTTCTTAGTTGCTCCTTAATAGCTTGAAATTTGGTCAAGTTAGGTTCATTCTAGTTAGCTCTAATCGTTCTTTTTCATCTGATACTTGATTAGTTCACAATTTCTGATAAAATCCGTACAATCCGAAAAGTCGTTTTAATTGTTTTGTTCCTAGGCTCGGGGAATTCCCTAATATCGTCCATTTTCTCTAGACCCAGTTTAATTCCTGCTTCTGAAATAACGTGTCCGAAGAATTTGACCTCTTTCTTGCTAAATTCTGATTTCGCAACGTTCACAGTTTTGATTTTGTAATACATCTTGGTTTCCTCCACCCAGGTTTCAGTTAAAATTAGAATGCTGTCCCATATACTGTGATTTTAGCCAATACTTCTTCCACCAAAGCTATGGCTAGCATGGATGTGAAAGCTGCAGTTGGTATTTTAAGGCCAATGGAAAAACCTTTAAATTGTATCCCCCCATTAGATATCTGAAAGCACTGTACTTGCTACATTCTTTATGTAATGCGATCTGCCAAAAGCTGGCGGAAAGCACTTTCATCTCATTGAAAGTTTCCACTAGCTCCCCTGGCAATTCTGGTCGATCTACTTCTCGTAAACTGATTTTATTAATGGCTATGGCATCTAGTGTGATCCTCACTATACTATATTTTTTTGGAACAATAACGAGGGGACTCACATTGCTACTTAGTGGTATCTCAATCGTCCCCCCGTCACATCCTAATCCAGCATTTCCAGATATGCAAAATGATGGGCTGTGACATGTTCTAAATGGCGTACGAGGCACTACTTCAAAGTGATACCCATAACTGGTCATCAAACCTAGCCCTAGGGATGAACACTACGACATAATTACATAACCATTTTGTTAGCTCCTTTGCCTCGTAATCAATGGACACTTCTGTGTCTCTCAGCCATGAGTATTTTCGTTCTACGTTCTCACATTATTACTCCATTAACTGTTGATTCACAAATGTCCCTCCTGATTGTATGTCTGCAGTATTCCACAACACTATTTTTTCATTACTTTAATTTTAACCCCCTTTCCTATCATTGTGAATCTCGTTTCTTTTTACAGCTTTTTCTAATCCTTACCCCTTTATTTTAATGATAACAGGTGCAAAAATCAATCCTGGACTTGTTATTCACTAGCTGGTTCATGCCTAGTAAGACTGCCTCATTGAGATTAGGCACCATTATAGCAGTAACAATGTATTATATTCACTCTATTTTTAAATCCAAAAAAATTTGTTTAGTTTTGAGCTTACTTTTAGCTGTCTTTCTGCGTACCTCATGTAATGGTAATTCTAGAATTATATTTTCCTTTAAATGATAGCAAAACAGCCCCCAGTCGCTGAGATAAAATGTATTGACCAGCTTTCGGCAACTTCTAGCAGTGCCTTCATGAGAGTAATAAAAAATGCATATCACATGATAAAATAAGGTATAAGTGGTAAATTATTATTTTGCTGTGTCTGTTCTATCGGACATGTCCGAAAGAACAGACACCACACCTGCTCCGCAGCCATACTGCACTTGCAAATTAATGATAAAGGAGAGGAAGTTAGAAGGATTAAGAAGGAGAGGATTGACAGTGGCTGCTTTAGGGCATTGAAATGAAACAATAGTGACAAGTGAAAATGTGAGCCGGATCGGGAATGAAACCCGGGTCTTCCGCTTTAGGCCAGCGGTCGCCTTAACCACTTGGCCACCCGTGTTCGCCTCCCATCCGTCTCAAATTCGCACAAGTCGCACACTGTGGCTGTAGTGCTCCTATCGTTCATGCCCTCTTACACTTGCCATTACGGTTTCCCGTGCGAGGTCGAACGTTTGACCGAATCTGCGGTGAAGTAATTGAAGCTGACGCCGTCTTCACGTCTAAATACTTATTATTTTGGTGTGGCACTAAGGGTTGCTTACATGATGGAAGGAGGCAGAGGACTCAATTTTTGATACTTAAACTGTGGCTTAGGCTTATTCGCTTATGTCTTGTTTTAGTTTCTTGATCTGAATACTAATAGCGGTTTAAAATGCTTATCTTACAACATTCTGTTTTTCCTACATTAATGATTCATTAATACTATGCATGGTGTCGTATCCTAAAAGGTTTATTGACAGACCTTTTTCACTTATAATTCGTCATTTGACATCATCCCAACATCTGTTCTTTTTCCCTCGTGACTATTTCCATTACCTTCTGAATGTCCGTTATGTGGTGTTCTTAAAAATCTACCATTAAATTCACTTCTTCCACTGCTCTGAGAGAATATATTGTAATTATTGTATTCAAACTTACCCTGATGTGATTACGTATCTTTATCCTACCTCCTCTGTGTCGGGCCCGGTGGTACTGAGGTAAAGCGATCGACTGAAAACCGAAGGGTCGCGCGCTCGTAACCCGGTCGGACTCGATATTTTTTCAGTCTGGTTTTAACCCATCTTTCACCTCTTAACGATGTGAGGTGTCACCAGAAACGACACGTGGTTCAGATTGCACGTTAAGCTGTGGATCCTCTTTTCCCAGTTGGATAACTGGAGTAGGTTAGGGACACGAAAGTCTTCGAAGTGGGGTCCAATTAAAAGACTTGCACCAGGCCAATAAGACCACACGAAATTATTATTACCTACACTGTGTTTGTTCCTATATCGCAATATCTCTTTGTGATGGCCTTGGCTGATTAAAAAAAAACTTTTTTTTTTTTACTTGATGATTTATCTACTTATCTCTTCACCATCCTTCCAAGTTTATGTTGTTACCTGTTACATGCGCTAATTGATCCAGTGCCGCCACAAATACATTAACACCTGCCTTCGCAATTCCTGTTAATTTTTCCTACACCAAAACAAGCAACTTCATCACAGTGATGGATAATAAATTTGATTCTCTAAGCGCCTCCAGTAAATTTAAATTCTTAGAAACATCATAAAAGCTGTTCGATGAACCTTCTGCATGCACTTCAATGTGACTTGTTGAATATTTACGTAGCTGTATATGTCATGTAGCAATGGAACGCAGCATTGCAGACCTGACAAAAATGTTCAAATGTTCGTAGTCTATGGGACTTAACTACGGGGTCATCAGTCCCTAAACTTACAAACTACTTATGAACTACTTACAACTAAGAACGGCACAAATATCCATGCCCGAGGGGGGATTCGAACCCCCGACCGTAGTGGCCGTGCGGATCGTGACTGGAGCGCCTCAGTCCCCTCTGCCACCGCGGCCGGCGCAGACCTGACACTTCCTTAAAAAATTGTATACATAATTTTCAATCTATTACCCGTTTATACCAGTCAGAATTGATAACAAATAGTCCAGCAAATATTGAAAGGTATTCTAAACAAGGGAATTCAACTTAAGTAGTACATGAATTATTGTAAAACGTACAATGCACGAATGTAAATAAACTCCCTGCAATTATAATTAAAAAAAAACAAGTATTGAAAAGGAAATTAAATGAACTAAATGTGACGTGTTTTTCGCTACCAAAAATGCAAGGGAGGAGACCCAGGGCACAGTCGCAGTTGCTCATGAGATTATAATTCAGTACTTTGCAATGGAAAGCTTTTAACGTACTTTTTGAGAATGGGACTAGCTGACCAAGTAGGTTACTAAAATTAATATGCAATCTATAATAACATTTTAACCGTAATATGACCATCGTAATATTCAGATATCCAATATGTTATACTTAAATTTTATTTGAACTTCGACACCCTTAATATGAATCGGTGGTTTAGACCATGTAAAAATTTTTCAATTCTAATAAAATTTTATTTGAAATAGTTGACAGTTATCCCATTATATATGTCGTCTCATAAGAATTTTATATTGTAAGAATAGATACATGAGAAAAACCTACTTCATTAGTCTGATTTGTGTGTCAAAATCGCTAGTCGCTTTCTAAGTGAGGCTCAATTAAAATATTTTTGCATGAGTTAATGATCTTAATTTTCAGAGTTATGATGATCACGCATCGGCGGGAAGAGAGAAGATTGGTGTGGCTGAAGTCGATAATGTTCATTAATTAATTTCGTGTGTCTCTCAACTGAACGCCACTTCGGCGACTAGTGTGTCCCTAGCCTACCCCATTTGCCCAACCGGGGAAAGGGGACCTACATTTTAACGTGGAATCCGAACTATATGCTGTTTCTGGCTTCTCCTCATAAGGAGATGAAGACAGACGGAATGTTGCTGTCTAATAAGAACTAATTTAGCTGGAGATGTTTATCAACTGCATATAGAATGATATACAAATATCCCAGCACACTTATGAGCAAGTTAAGCAGAATAAAAATACTTTACGTAACGGTATTTTAGGTGCATATTAAGTGGAATATGTTCCACTCGGAACAATAGAAAACAAATATATTCCTGTTTGAAAGATAGTAAAATGAGGGACCAGCTGCTTCAGTGCTCATTTCGCCTTCCTCACCAAAAATTCTGACATGTAAACACATTCGCACTCTTTTAACAGAGAATATGTCACATCCCTCTTATCAATCTCTCTCTCTACTGGTTTTCATACACAGTATCCCTTTAAAAACGCCTTTCTCTCTCTCTCTCTCTCTCTCTCAATATCTCGTTTTTCACTCACTGGAACTTTTATTTTTCTCCCACTATCACTGTTCCGATCAAATTCTCTTGATCTTCCTGACCACATTCCCAGATTCACTTTTTCTCTGACATTCGTACCCTCTCACATTGCTACTGTTTCTTCCTTTCTCAAACTTTGCTGTCTGTCTTAAATCATAATTGTCTCCTCTCTACACATGCCTTTGCGGACGATTTGTTCTGACTTGCAACTTCTACACTACGATTCTTTAAGATGCAAATGATGGGAAAGGGGGAATTAAGGACAAATTTTATGTTGTTAAAATACACAAGTGTGAGTGTACTCGCCCACTAAAGATTACGTATGTTATCCACTAGTCTTCCTTTTTTATTTCAATTGTCTCCTTTTTCATTTGCTCCCACTGCTATCGTCTCAACCCATTTATATTTCTTGCTGCCATTATCTCTTCCGCTATGACTGTCTACACACATTGTTTCTTTCCCACTGGCTCTTTCTCCTTCCTCTTCCACAGACACTTTCAGGTTTTCTGTTTGATCCCAAGAAGAGGCGAATGTGTTGGCATGCCAAAATTTAGGCAGCTGATACCCCATTTTTTACAGACATAAATGGATTTACCAGTTTTGTGTTCTAACAGGAGCATTTATTATCTAGTTCACTTCTTATCCTTGTTACAGAAGGGTGTGCTGCTAATATAACATACTAGAACAGTGATTATTAGACAGTTTCCTTATATGCATGGACCCATTTATTTACAGAGTATTACGAGAAATCAAAAGAAATTTGTAACAGAATTGTTTTCTTAAAGTGAAATGATAAATATTTGTAAGGGAAAATTTCATAACGTCCGAAAAGTCCTCTTGTACACCGTGTATTTCCGTCGTCGGATATTGCACCATATTCGAGAACGTAGAAACAAGTTTTCTGCCTTGATTTAAATAATATTCCGAGATCTCCTCCGAATTTCACACGCTACGCGTTAATCTCTATCTTACGCAATGTCTACGGAAATTATTATTATTATTATTATTACCTCCGCAGACTCTTTAAACTTGGGCGCGATCTGATTGATTATTACAATAATAAAAATAAAATAATTAGTGATCTTCGCCATATTTTAATATTTCAATTTTTAAAACACTTTGTATTACTTAATTTGATGCAGCGCAGCACGTGTAACGAATAACTAAAATAAAATTAAACCCTCATAGTGCGAAAATATCAAACTGTAAATGCACAAAAAGAGATTTTTTTTCGCTGAGTAGATATTTTAAATTCAGCTGTTAAGTTTTATGGCAGATGAAACGTCGTCTCACAGCACAAATGACATCTTTTTCCGGATATAGTTTGATAACAGATAAAATTTTCGAAAACGAGAAAATAGTATCTCGAGATAAATGTCTGAATCATATACAGTTAAATTTGAACCATTTTCTGTGGTTCCGTGTTTAGATATCTTTCGGATATGGCGCAAAAACTGATTTTTTTTTTAATTTTTTAATTTTGTGTTTAAGTATGGCAACTCCAAAAATTGTAGAATGGATAAAGATGTCGAGAAAAATTTAAGTATTTATTTGAGAATACAATCTTTAAAACATTTTTAAAAGTCAACTGTTTGTAATTATTAAAAAGTACAGAAGTAACCATTCTTGCAGTTTGTAGTTTTGGTGCTCTCAGCAACCGCCATGGAGAAATGGAATTTTTATAAGTAGTATAACGACCTCCATTGAACACATAGAATGTACAAAAATCAAGATTTGCTCAATTTGACTGGGCTTCTTCGTAGTGTGAAATGTTTCAAAAAAATCAAATCGAATGTTTGTTAAGGTTAAGGGACTTAACTGCGGGATCATCTGTCCCTAAACTTACAAACTACTTATGAACTACCTTATACTAAAGACGACACAAACATCCATGCCCGAGGGGGGATTCGAACCCCCGACCGTAGCGGCCGTTTAGACTTGACTGGTGCGCCGCAGACCGCTCGGCCACTACGGCCGGCGTGTAGTGTTTAAATGCAGTTCCTGTACTGTAGGATAGCTACAATTTGCTCGTTACTCTGACAGTTATACAAGTGATAACTGTGCCAAAGACTATCCAGAACAACCAACTCATCGATGAATATAATAGGAGTTATGGATCACTAAATCAAATCCCACACTCCGCATTTTCGAACGTATAAACGCCGTCTCAATATTTGATGTAGGCACAGGTGACTGTTTTGACGAGTCTTTGGGAACATTGAAGGAATAGTACATTACAACAAAAAATGGGCTTTGACACAACAGATAAACTCACTAGCACTTATTTCTGCAAAAGGTGTACCAAACGATGGCATGTTTGATATTTCTATAACGTGCTAGACACTACTGCCCGAGAGCTCATCGGGTCGGCCGTCGTGTCATCCTACGCCCGAAGGCGACACCGGATGAGGTATGGAGGAGGAGGACGTGGTCAGCGATCCAGACTCCAAACCGCAGTCGCTACTTGTCAAGTAGCTCCTCAATTGGCCTCACCGGGGTTGAGTGCATCCCTCTTGCTAACAGCGCTTGGCAGACCCGAACTGGCCAAACATGACAGTGCTGAACGTCGATGATCTAACGGGGATCTGTGTATCCACTGCGGCACTACCGTTAGCGATGTACAGTAGTAACCACGAAAATTACGTTTTACTACTTATTTTATTTCATAATATTTGTGCTCTGTTGGTTAATAAGCGAGTTTTCATTTAAGATTTGCTGTTTGTGTTCAGTCTGACGTGACCGGAAGAACAGACGTTGCTTTGTGTGATGCTACAGCTTACTTGCTTACTTCTTTTTTAAATTGTTATCGATATTTGTTACATATGTCACGAGGCGAGGTCAAGGTAGTGCAGAAGGCAAAAAAATGCATCGTCAATGATCAACCATAGTGCAAATGGAAAATTCGATTTTTAGTTTTATCATTTGGCGATCATTTTTGTTTCCTTTAAGCAGAAAGTATTATGTGTAATGCTTATTATTCAGAATAAAGATGTATAGTGAGTTAGTGAAGCGCAGTTGTAGTTTTTGTACAAAATGAGTCCACATTTAACCCTTTAATGTAGGACTTTATTTGAAGCTATAAAACGTACCACGATTTATGTATAGTGCGTATATACTGAGAAAATATTGAAAAAGTATTCCTTAAAATTACTAGGCACTACTAGCAACAAAAGTTCATAGCTGGTCAGCTATACAGTGCTTCTATGAGGTACCCGATGTAGTAAATGTCACTATTATGCCTCTCTTATTTCCAGAAAGTAACTCATAATGCAAGAGTTGTATGCGATTGACTACTTTTACAGGAAGGAGGAATACTAATGTAAACGAAGGGACATGTTAGGACTAACTTAATGCAGATAATTTTCGAAATGATTCAGTAGCACTCTTCATTTTTTTTTCACTTCTAGGACGAGGTACTAGCGTATGTAACACTAGGTATACAAGCAGCTACAAAAGAATTTTTGGTACAATTTTGGTCAGTTTGAGAGATAATTGGAAAAATAAGATATGTAGCTGATCAGCTGCACTAGGCACTAAAGGGTTAGGATCAATCCAAGAAATAAAGAGACAAATTCAAGATAACATTTTCAATTAGGTAGCCCGAATATCTAACATACGCTACCAGATCTGTAAGCACCATATAATTCCATCGCTGTATACACATAACTATCACTTAATTGCGCTCGATCACATGTATAGAATATCTCATGTAGCACAGTTATCAGCTCCTATTGCGTAAAGTACAATGAAATGCGAGATATAATCACAAGATTATAGCGTTACACGGGACTGATAGAAATAAAATACGCTCTTCGGAATGCACCAAAATTCGTCTAAATCTCTTTACTGGAAGCTAAACCATGAATACGAGTGCTGTCCAAAATTTACTGCTTCTGTAACGGAATCGCTGCACATGAAATCCGGACCATCAAGTCTATCTCGCCAGTCGGTGGCCACCGGCATTCAGAAAAGTAAACATCATCTGCACGCAGTCCATTTAGCAACAAGATTTGTAGATATCGGCTGCCTGCAATTCAGAGATAATTAAGGGCAGCAGGCAGCGATATATCACGGGCAATTTGACGGCTCGCAGTCGTGGTCGTTTGGTGAAAAGGGGGAGGAGGGGGGGGGCGCACGGCCGCTGATTGGACCTGACAGCTCTCTGGCGCGCTGCCACTGCCATCTAGCGGCGCCACAAACAACCTCACACGCGCTCAGTCGCGCCACGCGGCCTTAGGATGCAGACGCGTTATGTGTTTGATTAATTCTTCTGCAATTTATTGGCCATAGGGAAGACTCAGTGGACGGGGCAGGGGACGATGAGCCATCACTTTGTCATCAAGGTTTAGAGGATGAAAAATTTTTCATATTAATATCAGAATGAATTAAAAAGACAGTGAAATTCTTTCAGAAAAGAAGAACTATTCGATTTAATACAAGGCTGGATTGGGGGGAGAGAACTGTAGGAAAGTCCAGTGGCGGCTGGTGATAATGTGCTGCAGCACACTGTAAATGCCGGCCGCGGTGGCCGAGGGGACTGAGGCGCTTCAGTCACGGTTCGCACGGCCACTAAGGTCGGGGGTTCGAATCCCCCCTCGGGCATGGATATTTGTGCCGTCCTAGTTTGTAAGTAGTTCATAACTAGTTTGTAAGTTTAGGGACTGATGACCCTGTCCCATAAGCTTTACAAACATTTTGAACACCGTAAATATATTACTAAAATTACGCCATTTCTCTTCGAATGCAGGCGAGAAATCGCTATAAAATTACATCCTTTCTCTTGGAATACGAGCCAGATATCACAATAAAATTATGCCAATTCCCTTCCAATGCGTATTAAAATGCTAGTAATAAGGATGAAAACGCATTTTGGAGCGCTCTCGCCGCGATAGCTGGAAACCAGCTTCGTGTGCTGAAGTGGGATTCAGGCGCCCTGGTACGTGCGCAGAGGCTACTGTTCGCTACTGCGCATGCGCAAACGTGACGTCACGCCTGACGGCTCATGTGTGCTGAGACCGACTGAGGCACTATATCAATATTTCTCTTCGCGCTGCGAAGTAATGACGAATTTTGCGGCATACAGAGTCAAATAGCGCGCTGGCTCAGGCGTCCTGCTGGTTGTCTCGCAAATCTACCTGTGTGAGACTCGTATTCAAATACCTCTGAGTCTAAATTTTTAATTTCGGTAAATAAAATTAATATTTTTTGAACGTTATATTTACTACCTGCAGTGAATACATTTAGTTGGCAGCGCTTTTATAGATTCCCCTGAAGGTCTTACAGTCAATACAGTATTAATTGATATTTAATTAAAGAAAATCATACAAAGGTTGACTTTTTTATTTTAGTATATTTTGTTTCCTGTTTATTTTTGTAATATTGTGGCACACTGGTCAAATTTTGTACGAGCCGCCACTGGAAAAGTCCCAAATAAATAGCCGAAAAATCGAAAAGAAATATAAAATACGACCCCTATTATCCACTCCAAAGGCCACCCACCACATACAATTGTTTGGGAGGTACAGCTGTAGGAGGAAGAAGATTCACACCGATAGTACTTCGACGCATCAATACGAAAATTGATGTACAGATTCTTAATCTTATCTTTCTTAGGTTAAAAAAGAAAAAAATTGCAGTGTTGCAGATTTCTTCACGGCGGATTTCGAGCAATTATTGCTTTTTTCAGGTATCTGTACAGGAAACAGTTATGAATAGTATACGAATACAAATATTACAAAAACTTCTCAGTAGAATCATTAATTAAAGGGGCTAAAAGAACACTGTATATAAAGCTTTCTAGAAAAGACAAAATGTGAAATACTAATACGCTATTCCGCTGCATATTGATAAAATTATACAAAATAACCATGAACTTAATACTATGGGCGTATTTAGCCAAAGTCAGCAGTATTGATATTATAGTTGTGAAGTCGTTCTTTGGTTTATAGTGAAGTTTTTATACTGACTTGTTAGCCAAATATACTGTATCGTAGCATGTACACTTGGTGGATGTATTTACACATGTTTATTGTGCCTATATTTGTGTATGGGTTTTGTAACGGGAACACTGCTGCTGCTAACGGATAGTACGACATTATCTTTTCCTAATCGCAGACTACCCGATTCTAGCGTGTGGGGATACTAAGTGCGTCCAAAGTGTTTAAACAACACACAACAATCCGCCTCCCTACTCGGAATACCAATCATAAATAACATTTATTTCACTCGCCTTTCTCGGTTGACAGCAGCCGTGCCTCATGCAGTAAATTAACGATGAAATATACTCAGTAAAGTTGAAACTTGTATATACCCTACCGCTACTGCTAAAGTTCACAGCCTGAGATTGCTGACTAACAATGTTGGAAAAATTAATTACGCAGTTCATGAATTTAATAAAAATAATTATAAAATCTATGACAATGCTGAATGTGTAAAAAATCCTTTTACTGACACTATCATTTATCTAAATGCAACAATTACAGAAACTACCATTTTTCTGTTAAAGAAAACGAAATGACTGAATTGAAAAGCAGTATCTGTTGCAAATTGTAATATTTATTACTTCTAATGCGTTTCTTGCTTTTGTAACACCATCAGAAAACTGTAACAGTGGAAATATACAAAATATATCAGTTTCATGCCGCGGACCTATCCACTACAATAATAACAGGAAACATTGAACTGGGGACGTGAACATACTTCAAAATCACCTGGATGGCATTAGTTGGTATTAAAACACAGGATGATCAGCATTTTATACCAGATAAAATCCGAGGATAATGAATCCAAAAGCATCGTCAAATGTTAAAAGAGGTGAGGCGAAAAGTAACTAAAACAAAAGCTAAAAAATTAAAAACAATCGCGCCGAAAGCGTGAAACTCGTTAGAAGTAATAAATATTATAATTCTCAACAGAGACTGCTTTTCAATTCAGATATGGATTCACTGTCGCTACATCAGGCCAACGTACTTTGGAGTAACGTATACAAAAGGAAACGAGGCTGTCGTCTGAACTCGTGATAAAAATAACTTATCTTTGTTGCTTTAATTAAACTGAAACAAAAAATGTAAATTAACTTTGCTTATTGTTATTTAAACTGATCCACTCTCAATCGGTATTACAATGAAAACTAAAAGACCGAGACAGCAAAGGACCTGGAACAGCAGTTGAACGGAATGAACAGTGTGTTGAAAGGTGCATATAAGATGAACATTAGCAAGAGCGAAAAAAGGGTAATGGAGTTCCGTCTAAGAAAATCAGGTGATACTGAGGGAATTACATTAGGTAACGGAACAATAAAGGAGGTAGATGAGTTTTGTTACTTGGGCAGTAAAATAACAAATCATGGTCGCAGTACAGTGGATATAAAATGCAGAATGGCAATGGGTAGAAAAGCGTTCTTGAAAAAGAGAAATTTGTTAACATCGAATATTGATTGAAGCCTAAGGAAGTCCTTTCAGAAGGCATTTGTGTGGAGAGTTGCCTTGTATGGCAGTGAAACATGGACGATAAACAGTGCGGACAGGAAGAGGATAGAGGCTTTTGAAATGTGGTGCTACAGAAGAATGCTGAAGATTAGGTGGGTGGATCGCGTAACTAATGAGGAGGTACTGAACAGAATTGGGGAGAAAAGGAATTTCTGGCATATCTTGACTAAAAGAAGGGATCGGTTCGTAAGACACATTTTTAGACATCAAGGAATCGTGAATTTAGCATTGGTGGGAAGTGTTTGGGGTAACAGCCGCAAAGGAAGACCAAGAGATAGATACAGTAAGCAGATTCAGACAGATGTAGGATGCCGTTCTTATGTGGAGTGGAAGAGTCTTGCTCAGGATAGGGTATTGTGGAGAGCTGCATCAAACCAGTCTCCGGACTGAAGACCACAACATCAACATTTCCTTAGATCTACATCTACGTAGATATTCTGCAAATCACATTTAAGTGGCTGGCAGTGGGTTCATTATCCACTTACATATCCTTTCTCTACAGTTCCATTCTCTAACAGCGCGCGGGAAGAAAGGACACATAAATCGTTCCGTCTTCGATCTGATTTTTCTTATTTTCTTGGGATGGTCATGTCTCCCTTTGTAAGTGGGTGCTAGCAAAATATTTTCACATTTAGAAGTAAAAGTCGCTGATTGAAATTTCGCAAATAGATTTCGCCGCAACAAAACGTTCAAATGTTTGTAGAGCTTAAGGCAATTAATTGCGGGGTCGTCAGTCCCTAAACTTACAAACTGCTTATGAACTAGCTTATAGTAAAGACGGCACGAACATCCATGCCCGAGGGGGGATTCGAATCCCCGACGGGGAACGGCCTCGCGCATCGTAGCATAGCGCCTCTATGCGCTCGGCCGCTTCGCCGCGGCTCGCCGCATCGAATAACGTCTTTCTTTTAATGACTTCCACCTCAAATCGTGCAACATTTCCGTGGCGCTCCCCCCCCCCCTCCCCCGTAACGTGATAAAATTTCATTCCCACTTGGTGAGGGTCCCACACTGAGCAACAGTACTCCAGCAGAGGACGCACAAGTGTGATGTAGGCAGTCTATTTGGTGGAGCTGTTGTATCTTCGAAGCGTTCTGCCAATGAGACGTAATCTTTGGTTCTCCTTCCCCACAATATTTACTATGTGTTCTCTCCAGTCAAAGTTTTTCGTAATTGTTACTCCTAGGTACTTGGTAGAATTTACGACCTTAAAGTTTGACTGATTTCTCTTAAGTTCAACGGATTTCTTTTAGTGGTCATGTGTATTACTTCACACTTGCATTTGATCCTCTGTTGACTTAACTAAACGATAAAAGACAGCATCATCCGCGAGCAGTCTAAGAGAGCTACTCAGATTGTCTCGTAAATTGTTTATAAACACATGGAAGAGTAGGGGACCAATAACGCTTCCCTGAGGAACGCCACATAACACTCCACTTGTTGACTTCATATTTTTTTTTTTTTTTTTTTTTATTATTGCGGCTAAGAGAAGAGCAAGAACCACAACCAACACATTTAACAGATTCCACTCTCAGTAGTTTGGTACTGAACGTGTCTTCGAGATTACGCCGTAACATTTATTTTTTGCGAGGAAGTAGTTTATTGCGTCGTCAACACCTGAAGGACGTCGGTAAAATTCATATCATATCTCACGGTGGAGCAGGTCATAGACTATCAAAACAAAGTGAATATTGGCTAATGCAAATGAGCGTCAAGTAGGTGGGCTCCTTTGTGGAAACGAATTCAGTGTTATGAAAGCTTTCTTATCGAGGCCAACGTGTATCACTCTTAGGGTACTGCGCGAACGCCATCGTCTGGCGATTTTGCGGGTACTATAAACGGCACAGTTTGCATTTGGTACACCGAAATTTCTCATTTATCTTGCTTTATGTAAGCAGTATCGTTGGGCTGTCAGCTACTGTGGATGTTGTAAGCAACGATGTTAGTATTACTTAGACAGCCAGGAAAACTGATAATCAAAACTTTGGAAAATAATAAGGGTCTTGATGCTGCAGCAGAGATAACCAACATGAGTTGTCTTTGGAGTACATAAAAATTACACAATTGATATCTGATTTAATGGGAATTTCTTATCCAAAATATTCATTAAGATAAATATTATGGGGCTTACTGATTACCGAAAGGAATGGAGATGTGATATGCAAGACCAAGTATATCTGTTTTGATTTCACGTAGGAAATAAATATGCTTTACGCCTGGATAGGTTTGGAGATAAATACATAATTAAGTGAAGATATCCGGTCGCTGATATCTCCTCCACGCAATGAGTTCACAGTGTCGTTGTTTTGTGAACTAATGACAATAGAAAAAAGTGTTCAAAGTTCCGATAATCTATGACCTGGGCAGTGAAACATGCTTCATCTTATGGCATGGGACACTGTACTTTCAGGGTGACGAAAAGGAAACGTAACTAGTGGTTTTTGTGACTCTTCCAGAGGTAGACAATTATTATGAAATGTTGAAAAATTTGATATTTTAATCAATAAAAAAATTATAAATTTGAGAACGAAATTTGTCCAATATTCGTTACTGAGACTTATTGCATGTGAAATTACATTTTCGTTTTTTCATACTCAAATTTCATACTCAAATTTCAAGTTCTCGTATAAATATAAAATTACTGTCAGTTTCTTATGTAACGTAGTAGGATATGTTGTTAAAACGGAAAGAAACTAGCAGAAAGACAGTATTTGGCAACACACACAAAAAATTGGAAATGAATACATCAATATTGGCAATAAAGAGCGAAGTGCAGAATAGGCTAAACATAATTTGGTATAAAATCTGTAAATACGGTATCTTAAAATAGACAATTTGAAGAAAGATAGACAAAATTTGTCTGAAGAAGTAAGGAAGAATCAACCCATTGAAGGCAAAACGTAAGATAAAGGAAATACCATTCCGGTAAAAAACACCGAATTTGGCAATAGACATAGAAATTGTAAAAATATATACGTGTTGTGTCTATTCCGAAAGAACAGGCGTCACGTATGATCCTGCAGTTGTTATTCTTCCATAGTCACAGAATATATGACGTCAACTGCGAATGGGCAAAACTGAAAATGTGTATCCAACCGGGATTCGAACCCGGGTCTCCCGCTTTCTAGGCAATTGCGCTGACCACTACACCACTGAGAATACAGTGCGCACCACACATGCAAGGACTACCTAAGCATGCCTCTTGTCAGACATCAGTTTCCAGCTATTACCCTGCCCACAATACTCAAACTCGTAGTCGCTTTGTAATAATTCCCGTTAGAGTAAGGGCTCCAAACTTGCCACTCGTCCCCACTAACGAAAGGATCATGGCGTGCTTAGATATTCCTTGCAGGTGCGGTGATCACTGTTTTTACAGTGCTGTAGTGGTCAGCGCAACTGCCTACGAAGTGGGAGACGCGGGTTCGAATCCCGGCTGGGTACATATTTTCAGCTTTGCTCATTCGCATTTGACGTCATGTATACTCTGACTATGGAAAAATTATAAAAACTCTATAAAATGACAAAATTGTCGATATGTAAAGTAAATAAATAACACTGGAAACAGTAATTGCAACATGAATACTAAGATAAAATATCATGAAAATCGGCCAAAGACATTGCCTTTGGCTAGAAATTGTATCATGGATGTAAAACTTAACTAACCAAATTTGTTAAAATAAGTAAATAAAGTTCTTCCGACCATCAAATAAGATGATTTTTTCTCCTGTCTCAGCATAGGAGAGGACATGATTATCCTCGCAGGGTAAGTCCAATGAAACGCCTATGCATTTAGATATAAAATCTATCTGCTCTCAATGGAACTAATCAATTTGCACATTAATTGGCACCATTTCAAGCTTCTTCCTTAAAAATGTATTGAATTTACAATACTAAAATGTGTGTCCTGGTTCTGTTTGGAAACGTAATTGGAGTCTTTATAATTTTCAGCTATAAGTACTTGAGGAAACAAACTGCAAACATTTTACATGTGAAACTTGTGTTCTGTTATTTATCAATCTGCTAGGTTTACGTTTCCATAGCATATATCTAACAGTATTGCTGTATCATTATGAAAGAAATTCATTTTACTTCAGTTTCAAGGTTAACAGTTACAAATAATAAAATAATCATACAAAAAGATACACGAATCAACATTACTTGTGAAATGTTGTTTTCAGAATGTAAAGTGCATCTAAACTTCCTTCAAACACAGAAATTTTTCCAATAAGTGAATGCTATATTAAGGCTGCTTTTCGAATAATATTCAAATTCTTTATCATTATCTGCATTAATAGAAAAACCAGATTATGAAAAGGTAATTTTTGGGGACACTCACGGAGTAATTTGAAATAAATTGTTTTGTTGTAATTATGACTTTAATAAACCTATAATTTCAACGATAAGATTCGTATTTCTCTTCTTCTCGAAGTATTAGAGTACTTATCAAGAATATTGCAACGTAATCTTAGACGTAGGTGTAACATCGTGTATTTCTGTGTCGTCTCCATTTTTGAATTGTTATGTTATATAATATATCCGCAAACGCTAAATCCTCGGCCCCGATGTCATTTGCATATTCAGCACGTCGCAGCTTGGTCTCTAATATCCAGGACCATAAGCTTAGGATTAAGTCACTGGACTGTACAAAGCGTACACAGTAATTCTCTCGCAAACACTAGAAGAGACAATGACGTGCTGCAGCTATATCACTCGCGCAACTGGAGCACTGCTTAGTGGAGCTACACTGTGATACCATCTAGTGGCGCTAGCAAGCAAGTACGGCGTTTTGAATGGAAATGACTCACACCAGTGTTTTGCTTATGATTGCCACTTATTTTAAGTATGGTTTCGTGCAGGTAGTGGTGTTAGAGGTCAAAGGTGTTCCTTGTGGGCGGCAGGATGGTCCTTTCGGAGAACTGATTAGGTGGACGTGCTTCATTGCAAGGGTCACGTGAAAATTGTACATCAAAGTTGTGGGCACCCACAAAGCACAGATCACCATATTGTAAGGGAAGCAGCAGGTCGTATTGCTACCACAACACAGATAGTCCGAAAGTGTCAATAGGAACTGCTGCGAACCGATTACTACCAGTGGGAGTGCGGACATACGCACCTCTATCGTAGCTTCCACTCACGCCGCAGCATCGACATGCATGGCTCAAATGGTGCCGTCAGGGGGTCACTAGAAAGATGGAAAGGCGTGTCGACCGCACTAGTCGGCTGCCTAAGACGGAATCCCTTCTGCGACGCTGCTCCGCACTCTGCCCGCAAAACACGAGGCTACCTCCCTCACTAGAAAGCAAGAAGCAATCGCTCTCTATGCGCCAATTTTCCTTCAATGCGCGGGCACGGAGCCAAGATAGCTTCGAAAAACTGTCCTCCCATTCAGTGCAGTCCAATGACGACCGTTCGCGCTCAACATGCTCACATAGCCGTTTGCGCGGAAAGTATTTCTCCACGCGTCGGTCACTGACCTGAACCTAACGGTACGTCTTGGCGCGGCTCTGCCATTACCAGGGCGATCACGACGCAAATTTCGACGCACCACTGGTGTGCGTCACGCCAGCGACGTGCTCCAAGGGCCAAGACCCTTACTCAGCTACCAACGGAACGGGGTCCGCTGACCGCCACCGAGCGGCCCTCTGACTTCTGTAATATGTGGCTGCCTTACCCGAAGCCTCAATCTCCATCTCACATGGACTTGGCAGCTCTCTCTCCCTTTAGTGCCACCCAGAAGCGCTTTAGGATCAGATTCACTGTCTTGGCCTCCCCATGGAACTGAAATGAATGAAAATATCAGTAACCTGCAAAAATTAAAGTTGGAGGGCAGTTTTCAACGCCTTTCAGGCCTTCAACAGTTGTTCAACTTTAGTGTTTGTGGGGGAAACTTTGACTAACACTCGGTCCGTTGTCACCCCATGTGTTGTTCCTAATGGATAATGCTTGTGAAACTAAAGATGCTCTGCAAGATGTTCAGCAAGTTCCCAGATTAGATCTCCTGACTTGTCTCCAGTAGAGCACGTTTTGGATATAATAGGAGAACAACTGACCGTTGTGTCTCCCACATCTCAGTAGTAACTGCATAAGTCTAGCAGGCGTAGAATAATGTATTCAGAGACAATATTCGCCATCTGTATGATCGAATGGACGCCACATCAGAGCCTGTATTCAAAAATGTTCAAATGTTTGTAGAGCTTATGGGATTTAACTACGGGGTCATCAGTCCCTAAAGTTACAAACTACTTATGAACTAACTAATACTAAAGACGGGACAAATATCCATGCCCGAGGGGGGATTCGAACCCCGGACCGTAGCGGCCGTGCAGACTGTGCCACTGCGGCCGGATCAGAGCATGTATTGCCACCCATGTAGGCTACATATCTCACATGTTTCGCCATGGTGGATCAATACCGCTTGAGCTACTGATCTTCAAAATATGTATTCATTCCATGTACTCCATATGCAGTGTTTCAGTAATAAATATGCAGTGAATTAGAAAACTAAAAGTGAGACCTAATCATTATATCTAGCAAAGTAATTGAAAATTGAAGATATAAGCTGTCTGCAAATGTGACGTTAAGGATACATACTGTATATGATATTTTATAATTTTTATAATTTTATAATTCTGGAATGGTATGAAGACTGCTCCCGTTTAGGGGAAGGAAGGCGGAAAGGTGAGCGATCAGATGGTCTGATTCACACCAGCTGGGTTAAAGCCTGGTGGATAAATGCGAACCGCTTGAAATTGGTAAACCCATGCAAGGGGAACTGAGGCGAAAGAATGTATCAATGTACGCTCCTGCAGATTCTTAAAATAGGGACATTTTCTGACCTTATAAAGAAGTAACATGTCATAGTGTTATATTTCGCTCAATTCTGAAGCAGCAACGATGTCAGAAAAATTAACCGCATGTCATGAAGTAACAATTTTTTTAATTCTTAAAAATACAAAGTTTAATGTAAAATTACCAACCACTGAACGGGCCATGCCATCTTTTAGATGATAGTTTACCACCTCAAGCTATCTTCATGAAAATAACACACTTGTATAAGTTTAAGAATTTATTACACTTATTATATCAGTTATAATGGAAATTTATCATCTTATCCTCCACACTAACTCGGAAATAGCAAGCAGCATGATATTCCCCACATCAATTTCGTGTAACTGTTTAATTAATATCTGCTTATTTTGCCAGTAAAGTTACCTAAATATTGTGTGGTATAAGCGGTCAAGCTCATGAAGGGTGCCTTGTTAGAAGAGGTACTACACTTGGCACTTCCGTCACCGAGCTCGAGCAAACGAATTTTTTTCCACTTCTTTTCTGGGGCCCATCTCCTATCAGATTCAACGGCTTCTTCGTAACAAATACAACTGCAACGTCGCCTTTCCTACCAATGACAATTTGAAAAGAAATTTTACTCACAATTTAAAATCAACCTGTTCTCCTTCGAAAATTTTGGTGTATATAAAATTATTTGTTATACTTGCTCTTTATACTATGTAGGACACACAGGATGTGCACTTAAAGTCAGATACAAAGAAAATCTTTCGAGAAAAAATTAGCACTAGCACCCAGAATTCATCTTTTCCTGAGCACCTTCTAATTACAAGTCATATACCCAAAGCAATTTACGCGTTCACCCTGAGTAGGAAGGCCACAGATTACATGTTCTCGAAGAATTGCAAGGAATTAAAATATTTTTTTCGTAATGGTTACGTTAACGGTATTAAGCCATTAATCGGTCTTTGATTTTATTTTTCTCCTGTAGTGTCCGACGTATTCCTTCTGTATCGAATCAAAAAGCTTTCCAAAAGGCCATGTTAAATGCATTTTAAAATTATAACGCATATTTGCTAAATGTTTCACTAAGAAATTTTTTGAACCTTTAAAATGACGCAACAGCCATATGTCTGAGGTAAAATACTATTCTATGTAACATTTATCTTTCAAAACTTCAGTCATAAAGTAGCCTGTTTATAAGTGCGGCTCCACTGATGGATTGTTCACTTGTCCGCACCTTTACCACGGGCACGTTCAGTGTGATGCCTCCTTCAGTAATGTAAGCAGCCCTTAGAGGCTAGCCAGGCCGTTTTCCATTTTTACACAGAAGCTATATCGCTTATACCTTATCATGTGACATGTTAGTACTGCTTCTGTTGTGTACCTCAAAGTAGTACTAAGATTTTATTTAAAAACCTGTATCTCTTTTGCAAATTTTGTAATTTATATTATAGGCATTTTTTATTATTCTGATGAAAGCACTCCTAGCAGTTGCGGAAACCTGATCAATAGTTTTATCTCTGCTATCATTTAAAGTTATTTATTTATGTCATATATTATTTCTACTACTCAAAAAATAGTCAAAATGTTAAGTTAGTGTTGACGTGGATAAAGTTAAGTCAAAACAAATTTTACACGTTAAGAACTGTGCTGCTTTTGAAAGGGATGACGAACGGTCAATGAGAAAATGGCTCGAGCATGAAACTGGTATGATCAAGTAAAATACTTGGACTGTACGTGAGGAGAGATCCCTGTTGCTATAGGGATACTTGTCTTGGGAGGAGGAGAGCCTACCAGGATAAATGAAGTGCTTCGTTTACGACAATGTTAAATTTTGTGCAGCAAATGGCCTCTCTGTGGGGGACTTTAACCTTTTTCCGATGCCATTTCGTAATTGTAACTGAACAGTGTGTTTCTACTCGACAATTTATGACTGCTGATATGATATTTTGAGCAGACGATTATTTCATGTTTTGTGATCGCGAAATAGACTTAGTGTCTGAACATCGTAAGGAAATTCCTTAGTTCGGAATTTTGGTACCATTCTCGTAACACACTTGACGCATATGTTGCGATAATTTTAAAATATTTCCAATTTATTGCTTTTGTTTTTGTAAGGTCACTTTCAACAGATCAATATATATAGTTGAATGAATTTTATCTGTCGTTGGCTATATCACTTACAAATGAAATCTCTTTTATTATTTAATAATTTATCTTTATTTTACATTCCATTATTATTTAGCAAATGTTAGCCAGTGCATAGTGTGTTAGATCAGCTGCGTGGAATGGCCGCGTGCTTTAGTGGGTCATTCTACGGACTGGGCCGCCGTTACCGCCGGAGGTTCGAGTCCTCCCTCGGGGATAAGTATGTGTGTTGTTTTTAGTGTAAGTTAGTAAGTATTTTGTAATTAAAATGTTTTTAGAGTCTATGGGACTTAGCTACGGGGTCATCAGTCCCTAAACTTACAAACTACTTATGAACTAGCTTATACTAAAGACGGCACAAACATCAATGCCCGAGGGGGGATTCGAACCCCGGACCGCAGCGGCCGTGCAGACCAAGAATGGGACACCGCAGACCACTCGGCCATCGCGGCCGGCAAGTATTTTGTAAACCCAGGGGCTGATGACCATAGCAGTTTAGTCCAATAAGTTTACAAACCTTAATATAGAGCGTTAGATTGTACGATCACAGGTACAAATTCAAATGTTCAAATGCTTGTACAGCTTATGGGACTTAACTGCGGGTTCATCAGTCCGTAAACTTACAAACTACTTACGAACTACCTTATACTAAGGACGGCACAAATACCCATGCCCTGGGGGGGGATTCGAACCCCCGACCGTAGTGGCCGTGCAGACCGTGACTGAAGCGCCTCAGTCCCCTCGGCCACCGCGGCCGGCGATCACAGGTACAATGGGCTATCTGCAGACGTGTACGGTTAGACCCCATTCCTTTAACAGAGAGCCACAGAGCCCATTATATTTCTGTTGTGTTTGGCCAATAGTTTAGTCAACACTTGGAAGTCGCGTAAATACGCACATGACATTTCTTTTTTAAATCCGACTAGCCGTGAAGTGGTAACAAAGAGGCAATTAATTAGTCGCATTTCCAAATAAGGTATAGGATAGCTCAAGAATTAAAATTTCTTCGTTTCTTATCCTTCCTAGTGTTGTAATTTTAGTGGAGAGCAGTGGACATGAAAGCAGATTGAACGTTAGTCATTCTTCTTGAACCTACCCGTACCTTCGTAGATTCATTTATATGACGCAACATCATAAATAAAAGAGTATGTAGTATTTGAATGAATGAAGCCGTAAATACTAGAGCAGCGAGCGCCGGTGTTTCTTGGTTGTGCTTTCTCATTTAAGCTGCACTGTGTTCGGCGAACTACCGCCTCTGCCGATTGTGAGCCCATATATCGCGGCGGAATGCGAGGACGCAGTATGGCTAGCCGGAATAACTCCGCCAGCTCCCGCACACCTTAAACGTTCTCTTGCCCATTCAGTGCCTTACGGAAAGGCGGAACTTTTATTTCTCTCGCAGGAAGAAAGGAGGAGGATCAGACTTTAATCCGCGGTCGACGGCGTAGATTTTATGACAAAGAGTACAATGCACACCTATTTCATTGGTTTGAGGTAAGTGTCTAGTATGTGTCGTTGTAAGGTTCTCGGTACTTGCTTGAAATGATGTAGGGAAATTATGGACACTCTATCTCAGGGTAGCCCGAGCCAGGGGGCTGCAGTAACACAGTCTAACACAGTAACCACTGCGCAGAAGCAAACACGCATGACATCACGAAGGAACACTTCCTGCGCGCCCAGACCTGTCTGTTCGATGCTTTGTGATTTGTTGTTTGATGAGTACTATCTATTTCACTAATTTACTATTGTTTAGTGACTGATTTGCCTGTGAAAGTGCTTTAATGTTGCTATTGGGGGAAATTCTCACAGTATAAAGAAAAAAAAGAAAAAAAAAGTTGAAATATTTCTAATTCTAATGGACGAAACTACTGAGGTCATCGGTCTTCAGACTTACAAACTACTTGAAAAACTTACCTACATAGAAAAGGAATTGAAGTAGTGCTTCACTGTTTCCCGCGTGATGCAAGTCTGCAAAAAAACAAAATATATATATGGGCTTTCCAAGTGATATAGGAAAAACCATGTAGAAGTTGAAAATGACAAGATATCCTCTACTCCCACTCCCATGAACCACAGACATTGCCGTGGTGGGGTGGCTTGCGTGCCTCAACGATACAGATAGGTGCATCCACAGCGGAGGGGTATATGTGGAGAGGCCAGCCAAACGTGTGGTTCCTGAAGAGGGGCAGCAGCCTTTTCTGTAGTTACAGGGGCAACAGTCTGGATGATTGACTGAGCTGGCCACACAGTTACTGCGAACGGCTGAAAGCGAGGGGTAACTACAGCCGTTCTCGAGGACGTGCAGCTCTACTGTATGAACATATGATGATGGCATCCTCTCGGGTAAAACATTCCCATTTTATCTCCGGGCGGGAACTACTCAGGAGGATGTGACCATCAGGAAAGACAACACTGGCATTCTACGGATCGGAGCGTGAAATGTTAGATCCCTTAATCGGGTAGGGAAGCTAGAAAATTTAAAAAGAGAAATGGATAGGTTGAAGTTAGATATAGTGGGGATTAGTGAAGTTCGGTGGAAAGACGAACAGGATTTCTAGTTAAGTGAGTACAGGATTATAAATACAAAATCAATTGGGGTTATCACAGGAGTAGGATTGATAATGAATAAGAAAATAGGAATGCGGGTAAACTACTATGACCAGCACAGTGATCGCATTATCATTGTCAAGATAGATACGAAGCCAACACCGACAACAGTAGTACAGGTTTATATGCCAACTAGGTCTGCCGATGATGAGGAAATCGAAGAAATATATGAGGAGCTAAAAGAAATTATTCAGACAATTAAGGGAGAGGAAAACTTAATTGTTATGGGAGACTGGAATTCGGTGGTAGGACAAGGGAGAGAAGGGAAGATAGGTGAATATGGTCTGGGCAAAAGGAATGAAAGAGGAAGCCGCCTGGTAGAATGTTGCACGGAACATAATTTAGTTATAACAAACACCTGGTTTAAGAACCACAAAAGAAGGTTGTATACGTGGAAGAGATCAAGAGACACTGGGAGATACCAGATAGATTTTATAATGTTAAGACATAGATTTCGGAATCAGGTTTTAAACTGTAAGACATACCCAGGGGCAGATACAGACTCTGACCATAACTTGTTGGCTATGAACTGTAGGCTGAAACTGAAGAAACTACAAAAAGGTAGGAAAATAAGGAGATGGGACCTGGATAAATTGAAGGAACCTGAAGTTCTTAAGAATTTCAGAGGGAACATTAGGCAACAATTGACAGAAACGGGGTAAAATAAAACCGTAGAGGCGGAATGGGTAGCATTGATAGATGAAATAGTGACGGCAGCAGAGGACAAAATAGGTAGGAAGGCAAGACCTACAAAAAATCCTTGGATATCACAGGAGAAACTAAATTTAATTGATGAAAGGATAAAATATAAAAATGCAGTAAATGAAACAGGCAAAATGGAGTACAGACGACGAAGAAATGATATTGACAGGTATTGCAAAATTGCTAAGCAGGAGTGGCTAGAAGGCGAATGCAAGGATGTAGAAGAATGTATAAATAGGGGAAAACATAATATACCCTACAGGAAAATAAAGAAACATTTGGAGATAAGAAAAACAGCTCTATGAATATCAGGGACACTGATGGAAAACCAGTTCTCAGCAAAGAAGGGAAAGCTGAAAGGTGGAAAGAGTATATAGAGAGGCTCTATGAAGGAAATGAACTTAGCGGCAATATTGTAGAAAGGGGAGAAGAAGTAGATAAGGATGAAACAGGAGATACTATACTGAGAGATGAATTTGACAGAGCACTGTAAGACCTAAGTCAAGGCCCCTGGAGTATATGATATTCCATCAGAGCTACTGAAATCTCTGGGAGAACCAGCCATGACAAAATTGTTTCACCTGGTGTGTAAGATGGATGAGACAGGTGAAGTACCCTCAGACTTTAAGAAACATGTTATAATCCCCATTCCAAAGAAAGCAGGTGCAGACAGGTGTGAGAACTACAGAACCATCAGTTTAATAAGTCATGGTTGCAAAATATTGACACGAAATATTTACAGAAGGATGGAAAAGCTGGTAGAAGCCGATCTCGGAGAAGATCAGCTTGAGTTCAGAAGAGATGTAGGAACACGGGAGGCAATACTCATTTTACAGCTTATCCTAGAAGATAGATTAAGAAAAAGCAAACCTACATTTCTAGCTTTTGTAGATTTGGAGAAGGCTTTTGACAATGTTGATTGGAATAAACTCTTTAAAGTTCTGAAACAAGTAGGAGTAAAATATAGGGAGCGTAAGGTTATTTACAACTTGTACAAAAACCAGACAGCGGTTGTCAGAGTTGAAGGACATGAAAGGGATGCAGTGGTTGGAAAGGGAGTAAGACAGCCTTTCTGCAATGTTGTTCAATTTGTACATTGAGCAAACCAGAAAGGAAAGCAAGGAGAAAATTCGAGAAGGAATTAAAGTTCAGGGGGAAGAATTAAAAACATTGCGTTTTGCCGACGACGTATTAATTCTGTCAGATACAGGAAAGGACCTGGAAGAGCAGTTGAACGGAATGGACAGTGTGTTGAAAAATGCTTATAAGATGAAGATTAACAAGAGCAAACTAGGGTAATGGAGTGCAGTCTAAGAAAATCAGGTGATGCTGCAGGAATTAGATTAGGTAACGAAGCAATAAAGGAGGTAGATGAGTTTTGTTACTTGGGCAGTAAAATAACAAATGATGGTCGTAGTACACAGGATATAAAATTCAGAATGGCAATGGGTAGAAAAGCGTTCTTGAAAAAGAGAAATTTGTTAAATTCGAATATTGATTTAAGCCTAAGGAAGTCCTTTCTGAAGGCATTTGTATGGAGTGTTGCCTTGTATGGAAGTGAAACATGGACGATAAACAGAGCGGACAGGAAGAGGATTGAGACTTTTGAAATCTGGTTCTACAGAAGAAAACTGCAGATTAGGTGGGTGGATCGCGTAACTAATGAGGAGGTACTGAACAGAATTGCGGAGAAAAGAAATTTCTGGCATACCTTGACTAAAAGAAGGGATTGGTAGGACACATTCTTAGACATCAAGGAATTGTGAATTTAGCGTTGGAGGGAAGTGTGTGGGGTAAAAACCGCAGAGGAAGACCAAGAGATGGATATAGTAAACAGATTCAGACAGATGTAGGTTGCCGTTCTTATGTGGAGATGAAGAGGCTTGCTCAGGATAGGGTATTGTGGAGAGCTGCATCAAACCAGTCTCCGGACTGAAGACCACAACAATAACAACATCCTCCAGTCGCCTTCTAGGTACATATTATATCAAGGATTCGCGTGCGGAACAGCGAAATTCACCGTCAAAACGGGTGCCTAAGATAGTTGCATATCCATCCTGTAATTTCTCTTTGCCGTGCGATAGACTGCCAGTGATAGCACCTTGAGTGTAACTGAAGGTACGAAAGAACGTTTCAGAGAAAGTGAAATCCGGAGAAGAATGTTGACGAATGTACTTTTTCGGATGATGTTTGTAATGATTCAGATGAAGTCCCTTTACAGAATTCGATAGCGTCACTGCAGAGGAGATATTCTCATCTTAAAACATGTGCATAAAATTACGAGCACGTATAAATTTTTTAAAGTCAGTTACCATCAACGAAACGACGTCTGCACGAAGAGGAAACTAACAAAAGAGTTTTGGATCGTGAAATTAATCGTATACTAGTCAAAATCTTTTTACCGAATCAAATCAGTAGTACTTTACACGTTTCTAACCAAGTTCTATGGAGAAAGGAGTATATTTGCAAATTCGACCACCTTTCGTGCCGTTTCGTAGAAAATCTATGATTTTCTGAAGTAAAAAATCGAATAACCTTTACCTGCAGAGTTAGTCTTGCTATCTTGGATAAATCTCAGTTTCTGTTACAACTCAGGTATTTTAAATGAGGTTTTAGTGATGATGAAAACGCAGGCTTAAATACTGAGAGTGGATGAATTACTTGAGTGAAAACGACAGTGTCCGTAGATCTTGTACAGTAGTTAACTTCTTCTCAATGCCAAGTCAGCAAACGAAATGCTCTTTTATAACATTAATTTTGGCAGGCAACTGCAAAAGCAGACTACACTTTGCTTTTGTTTTTGTATGTTTAGATTCGATAGATGCTTGAACTTTCGAAGTCAGAAGTGTCTGTCTGCAGGCCAGATAAGCTACAGAATTTAGCAGTAGCATTCGAGCAATAGCAGAACAGCAAATCTTCATATCATCGTTTCAGTAGAAAGTGAAATACACCACGAACGCGGGCCGCATACTGTAGCGCCTTTACAGAAGCAACCGCTATTCCTGCGTGACGTCACAGCTTCAGTCAATAGTAGCACAGAACGCTTACTGCTCAACCTTACTTGTTTTACGGACCTTGGCCTGAGCCATGGTGTAGGAGTTTGTGCTCATCATCAGCATAGTGCATTTGAAATCGTGACTCGTTAGAAGGTATCATCGCGGCCATCGTCTTTAACATATACAGTCGGCAACATGTGTAAACTCAGCTGCCATATTTTTGTTGCTCAGTTCACTTGAGAGCAGTCTGTCTATCGCATGTTGTTGTTGAGCATGAAATGTCGAATTTAGTATATATTGTATTTAGTGCCTATTGCCTCTACAATTTTTGCTGCTGAAATATGTCTAAAGCGTGTTCAGCATTTAAATGCATCAATCGAAGCGATAAAACAATTACTTCGTGCAATAACACCAAACATTTTGCTTTGTTTGATCTCAATCTGTCTATACTCAAACAAAATTTCTGACTAATGGCACTTAGGTGCTCCAAGAGTGAAGCTTCAGATGACCTATCTTGCAATTCCCTTGAAGTATACACCAAAAGAAATACTTAGTACTCTACCTAGTGTTGGTATGTTTATGAGATATTTCTTCTTCTGTCGCTCCTGTGGTTGATAAAACCACACTTTTGAGCGTCTACAATTTCTTTAAAAATATTTTCATTTGTTGTTGACAATACTTTAACGAGCATGGATGACATGCAAACAATGAAAAGCGTCTACGCAATAGTTACAGCCAGAATATTTTCACTAATATGTGTCTGTGCTCTTTGCAATAAATATGTACTGACAGCTGACCCCGGCGCATTTTTATTGTAATATTCTGTTGTCACTTTGGTCTATGTACTCAAATTTCAAGTACCGATCGTTGCTTGTTTCAATATGGAAACAAGTAAAGCTATTAACAACACCTTATTTCGACGTGGAATGCTTTTGTGGCAGATGACATAGGTGCATTTTAACTGCAGTATTTTGTTGTCACTTTCGTCTTTGTAATAAAATTTGCTCCAGCAAAGCTTACAACCAAACCATTTAACAGCAATTTCACAAGTTTGTGGACTTAATAGGTTTGTAAACAGAAGATAAGTGGATACTAGACTTTATGAAACCAGTTTTTACAACACATTAACAGCAGATGCAAATCCATGATCACGATTGTTTGTCATAACAATTACCATTTATTATACGTTTCGCAGCTCGTTTAGACTTTGTACTTGCATTAAACTCAACAGAAATATTTCGAAGCGACACTGTCTTTGTTATTGCACACCTCAGCTAACTGTTATATTTCGAACTCTCACCGTAATACCCACAGGTTCGTGAGATTTCATTACCGCATTTTTAAGAAATATACTACCACGCTCCTCAATTCGCAGCTTCGGAAAAGTCTCACGGAACCTGATACACTCGAATTCAATAGTCAATCATCATTTAAAACGTAGAACTGTGAATAGGTAAACTTCTCTAGTGGGTATGGCATACCTACTGGCAGCCGATACTCCAAATAACACGGCGGAAACCAATTCAATTTGCCTCAAGCATGGCGGACGTATCGCCACTCTATGAAATTTAAGCTCATTGTTATTCTCCGATATTAGTTATAACGATTATCGTTATTTTTTCTATTAGTAAATTTTAACGATTATGATTAATTGCCCGTTATTTCTTCAACTAACTCCCATATGGCGTTGCTACAACATACTGATACATTAGTTATAACGGTTATCGTTATTTTTTCCTATCGGTTAATTTTAACGGTTGTCAATAACTGCCTATTATTTTTCCAACTAACTTCCAGATGGTGTTGCTACAACATACTGATACTAGGTAGCAATAACTGGAGGTTATCGTTATTTGTAGTAGGTAGCGACACTGAAGTTATCTGGCAGTTATCGTTACTATTACATAGTACTAATAACAAGCAGTTATTCGTACTCAGTACTAATAACGGTCAGTTACTGATACAACGTAGAAACACTATGTAGTACAATTAACGGGCAATCGTCGTTATTTCTACTCAGTGCTAACAACGATGTTAGTGGAAGCTATCAGTATAGTGTATCATGTGTAATTAAAACTGCGGACAATGTGTAATGCCAAGAGTATCGACTGAATCATACAATAAACATAGAAAACGAATTATCAAGTATATTTCAGCTGATATCCGAAGGGTTATTGGTGTCTAGTAGAATATTGCATGTATTGTATACATGTTACCAGTTGCTACCGGAAATATAGGCCTAATTCTTACGAAGTTCCAATAAAAAGTATACGGAAATAAGTGTGGATTATTAAAGACGTGTTTAAATAACGTGTAAACAGAATATTCTACTTACAATTGTTAACGGTGCTTTGATAAATGTAGGTCCTTGATATTCAACATAGAAGTAGACGTAATGCTAGGCCTACAGTTGCGCTTATTCCTCTACAAGATATTCTTTTTAAGGGAACTGAAAGTTGCTTTTGAAAAAGGCTTGATTTCTGCAAAATTTTCTTCAGTTAATGACAGCAACATTTTTAAGTGTGAGTGTGAGTAACTGTAATTCTCCAAGCCCCCCACTGTTGTTACGTTCAGCATTTCGATATGCAGAAAGCTAGTGAAAGAATAATTGATGTGTACGCTTCACACGAGTAAAAGTTTTAAATGTACCAAACGTAACTACATTTTAGAGTCAACTGATGCATGCGAAACCTCCTGTTGGCTTTGATCCCTGACGACAGTGTGTTGTAGTTTGACTTGAAATTTGATCATTTCCTTTGTTGCTAATGTGACATTACTTTTTACAATAACAACTAAACGATTTACATTTACCCATCCTCCTGCCCAATCCCCACGTTTTAATAACAAGAGAGAAAAAAAAAACACAAAATGAAACATCTATAATTTGAAATGCCAACTGCTTGTCAGGGAAACGAAAAGTTATTGTTATTATTATTATTTTGTGCGTACTATAAAGTTTTATTTTATGAGTATTGTTTTGTGTTTTGGAATGTTGCTTCCCGCATTTTTTCCCATTGGTTTGCCCGCATAATTTACGTCATAGGTGAAAGCAGGCAGTTGGTATCCGGTCCTTCAGCATTGCCCATATTTTGCTAAATTCTGCAGCTATTAGTATGGCAGTCAAATTGTGTCGAAAAATAAGAAATTTTATAAACTTTGTTGTGGTAATGGGCTGATCAGGAGCGAAGAACAAAATAGAGGCTACGTCGGGAGGTAACAGTTTGCTTGTAAGCTTATGAAGCCAAGTAATGAGAGACCATGGAACCTAATTGTGGTTCAGCACATTATGTCAAAATCCTGTAATTTAAAGCGAAGTATTAGCAACATAAATCAACTGTTCCACCTTAGATTCACATCACCACTCTTTCACTCCGATAATATTCTCTGCAAAATCATATACTCAACATACAAATATAACTCATACAGAGGAGACGAATTCTGTATTTAGTTTTTTCCCACTAAATTTCTGAAGACTAACAACAATAAAATACTCTGATGAGATACTCACCTTGCCCACTTTGACCTTTTTTATTACAGAATCCTGACTTATCTGTAAATATATGAAGTCCTAAACCTAAACCTTATAATTGTGCATTTGCCAGGAAGTGAGCTCTTTAAAAAGAATAAGCTATAAAAACATGCCTTGTAGTATGCACGTGTACTACCTACAACGGCAACTCTGTCTTGCTACTAATTAAAGTACATGACTTCATTGAGGTAAATATTGATCTCGTCACTCAAAATATGACTCCATGACATGTTAAATTTAGCCATACACAGCCTATGTCCTAAGTGTAAATATTCCATTGTACAGTTTTTGTGTGTTACAGTGACGTGCTCTATACAGTAGAAAATGTTAAGTCTATGATCAAAAAGTAATTACCACCTGTAACTGATGTACACTATTTGAAAAGGCGCCGTTACTGTTTTTCTCACAGTAATCTCACAGGATAAAGTATCACTTATCAGTCACATAAGTGTGTTGTACACTGGAGTTATGAATAAAATGTAGTGGTATTTTAAGTTGATTAGTGTTATACTACACTGACATGTTTCCTCATAACGATCCCTTTCAACAGCAGGCATATGGTGTGCTTTGAGATCTTTGAGGACTGCTTACAACTTTAGGTCACATTCACATACATTTTAGGTATGTTAAGTCCCTAAAATAAATTTAACAAAATACATACCAGTATTCCTGACAGTACCTCATAGTTGTGTAGGCCTACTACATAGGAATGATACACTTTATGATATTCCTCACAGTTATATTAAGATAGCAAACACATTTTTTTTAAATTGAGATGTAACATGTTGCCTCTTTCCCCTACCATCCAAAAATGACTAACACATAATATTCTGACAAAAATATTGCAGAGCTGTACAATATCTCTTTGTTTAATCTAAAAAAAAGTCATTCTTCCTCCTATGTTAATAAAGACCATTCAAAATAAGAGGGAGATGCAGTGCATGGCAACGTACTCTGCTACTTGGTGGTTTCAAAAAATTGCTTAACGGAATGAAGTAAAAAAGGAAGTAAAGTGCCCACTTCAAATAAATGATACAATTTAAAAAAGTATAGGTTCAATTTCTTTTTGTAGCTTTACTGTACTACACAATAAAACAGAGACTTTCTTAACACATCGCAGAAAGGAATAAACACAGAAAGCAATAAATGGGATAACATTTCAACACAGTCTGTGCACAAATTCTTATCGGACAAGAACGGAGAAACAGTATCTATTAAAGGGATTTGCTATCATTTTTTTAATCTATCTGACTCAACTGCTTGGTCATTAGTCCTTAGCTTACATGCTACTTAAACTAAGGTAAGCTAATCTAAGGACAACAAAAACACCCTTACCCTAGGTGTGGGGGGGGGGGGGGGCACTTGAACCCCGACGGCGAACAGCCGCGTGCACCGCACCAGTGCGCCCCAGTGCACACGGCTAATCCGCCGTGGCTTGGCTATCATTAAATAATAATAATAACAGCAGGAGGTATCTGCTTCAGTGCTCACTAATACAATCATAACCACCAACTGAAGACATCTATAGCATTGCATATTGCCGGAACTGTTTTGAAAACGGATTGTATAATGCTAAAATTGGCTACACATTGTAAGATACTTCACTGGTAAGAACTGTAAACTTCCGTACACTGAAACTGAAGCAATGACAAACTACTATGAAACCAAATCTATTCTGCAAGGACGTTCATTTCCTTTGAAATATCAAACACATAGAATGAGGGTGAATAAGTATTAGTGCTGTACCTCCTCCATCAATAACGGGTTCTTGCATACATTATTGTCTGAGCATAAACTACTTATCACCGTACAGGGAACACTTTGTTCCAAGCGTTACTACATTATCAAATGTTTGTAAATCTATCGGACCGAACTGCGTGGTCATCAGTCCATAGCTTACAAACTACTTAGATTAAGGTAAACTAACCTGAGGACAACACACACACACACACCTTGTCCCAGGGACGACTCGAACCCTCGACGGCGAGCAACCGCGCGCTCCGCAGCGAGGCGCCTTAGACCGCTCGGCTACTCCACCGCGGCGCCACACTACCCATCCGAAGCCGCAAGTAAATTTTAGCCCTTCTGACAGGTGAATATTTTTATCGTTGTTGACATCTACAGTACACGCTACAATGTGTTCAGTTTCTTTCTCATAGCACACATCTATCAGTTAATAAAGAGACAGTAGATTTATTTATTTACGATCGTGAACATTAAATATGTTGAGCAAATGAGATGAAAATGTGCGAATAAGACTCACAAGCCGGCCGTGGTGGCCGAGGGGACTGGGGCGCTCCAGTCACGGTCTGCATGGCCACTACGGTCGGGGGTTCGAATCCCCCCTCGGGCATGGATATTTGTGCCGTCCTTAGTAATAGCTAGTTCGTAAGTAGTTTGTAAGTTTAGGGACTGATGACCCCGTAGTCAAGTCCCATAAGCTATAAAAAAAAAAGCAAACAACTTCTAACATTAAGACTTATTTGCTGTCAACACAAATAATGTACAAAAGATTTGAAATTGCTTACGAAAACATATTTATCATGTCATTTACTCATTTTGTGGGGTACTACACTTGTATATTCAAAACCACTATCTTTCTATACCGAAGCCAAATGTGTCATATTACTGGATGAAATACGCGTTCGAGGCCAGAAAAAATGTAATTAACTGCCATGTTTACTCTATTTTAGGACGGTAACATAAACAATGTAACATGTAGTATTTAAAAGTAGCTGTTGCACGAAAACGATAAATTAAGAACGAGTAGCATTAGCAAATGTCAGTCTATTAAGTGTTTCGAGAGATTTACTCCAGTAGGCTATGATTGTCTGTTTGATCAAATTTCCAACTCCTAATAATTATAGTGTAGATTAACTGCAAAGGTTAATTCTCTTCAATAATCAGTACAGTATTGAGTAAAGAGTATGGCAGTTATCATTATACTAGCCACAGATGTTTTAGTGCTGTTTTTAGTGCTGAAATCTCAATTTTACAGCGTATACGCTTTTCATAGCATCACGAATTCCGAATAGTCACTCTTTGTAGTCAGATATCAGTTTTCCGCGAGAAAGTAGTACACACTTCCACCAACAGTCGGATAATCGGTTAAACATTTGCTTCCCATGATTCTTATGCGGTTAATTCCATGGAATGTAGAACTGCCAAGTATTTGGACAGGACCTCTGGTCGATACTGTGGTCGAGTGTTATGAAAGTGGTTAATTAACCCTCTGCCAGGCACTGAAATGTGATTTGCAGAGTATCTATGTAGATGTAGATGTAGAATCACTGATTAGTGCCAGACTGTGTTAGTACCCACTTTTGTGAACAGATGGCGCTACGCAATTATGTCGATACTAGCCAGTATTTGATGATCGGTTATTGCAATAACATCTCCTTATGACTAACCGGTTATTTTATCAGTTATCGTTATTTTTGCCCAGCTATACTGCTGTATAAGTTATCAACTGACAGCTGCAACTACACTGGCGCTCCTAGTGGTGGGCAAGCCGCCGATTGAGTGATGTTTGTTTATAATTATTTGTGTACGTAATTAACGAAATAGTTAGTATAATTTTTGCGTTACAGGAATTAATAACATATCAAGAGACATACATTTCCTTATACGGAAAGTAATGTAAAAATAGCCGAAATTAACTGATTCAGTGGTGTAACAAAGAACTTCGTCATGAAGGAAAACTTACGAATATGTGTATATTTGCAACTTATTCAGCAGGAAGTAAGTAGAATATAAAGTAATTTGGTAGAACGGTTGGGAATCGAATATGGAACGATATATATCGATCGAGCTGCCAGATCGATCTCACAGCTCGAGCGGCAGCCATGTTTCATTGTGAATTACAGTTAATTTATTGAGAGGACAAGGGTACATGGGGAACCTGTCAGCCATAGAGCATGAACAGCATTAATTATTTAGTTATAGTCGGCACGAAAAAATTTATCCCGTAAAATTGCGTGTCGCGGCGTAGTGTCGAGTGTTCAGATGTTGAAAACGGAATCGTAAGCAATGACGGGATTAATTTTTATCAAGTAAATAATTAACGCTGTTCCTGCTCGGCGCTGTTTTTTTTTTTCAGTTAACGACAGCAACATTTGTAAGTGTGAGTGTGAGTCACTGTCATTCTCCAAGCCCCCCACTGTTGTTACGTTCAGCATTTCGATATGCAGAAAGCCAGTGAATGAATAATTGATGTGTAAGATTCACACGAGCAAAAGTTTTAAATGTACCAAACGTAACTACATTTTAGAGTCAACTGATGCATGCGAAACCTCCTGTTGGCTTTGATGACTGACGACAGTGTGTTGTAGTTTGACTTGAAATTTGATCATTTCCTTTGTTGCTAATGTGACATTACTTTTTACAATAACAACTAAACGATTTACATTTACCGATCCTCCTACCCAATCCCCACGTTTTAATAACAAGAGAGAAAAAAAAAACACAAAATGAAACATCTATAATTTGAAATGCCAACTGCTTGTCAGGGAAACGAAAAGTTATTATTATTATTATTATTTTGTGCGTACTATAAAGTTTTATTTTATGAGAATTGTTTTGTGTTTTGGAATGTTGCTTCCCGCATTTTTTCCCGCTGGTTTGCCCGCATAATTTACGTCATAGGTGAAAGCAGGCAGTTGGTATCCGGTCCTTCAGCATTGCCCGTATTTTGCTAAATTCTGCAGCTATTAGTATGGCAGTCAAATGGTGTCGAAAAATAAGAAATTTTATAAACTTAGTTGTGGTAATGGAACGGTCAGGAGCGAAGAACAACCTAATTGTGGTTCAGCACATTATGTCAAAATCCTATAATTTAACGTGAAGTATTAGCAACATAAATCAACTGTTCCATCTTAGATTCACATCACCACTCTTTCACTCCGGTAATATTCTCTGCAAAATCAGATTGCCATATACTCAACATACAAATATAAGCCATACATCGCGACACTGTCTGCTGTGTTGTTAGCATCTGCCAGTTGAACGACACCAGCACTGCTATCGGTGGGCAGCCGTCGCGAGTGTATCACTGTAATATGTGTTTATAATTATTTTTCCACGTAATTAGTGAAAAGTTACTGTATTTTTTGTGTTATAAGCTCTAGTAAAATATGAAGATAAGTAATCGGGAAATAAATGGAAAAAGACGAATTTCACTAGTTCATTGACGCAATTTATTCACGAAGACATACTTAAGAATGTGTATATTTGCAGCTTACTTGCCTGAGAGCAAGAAAATATAAACGTAACAGAAACGTAAATTCCTATTAAGGTCTGTTCTTACTATGATATGCACTCCCTTTGACGCATAACAATTCGGAATTGAGTCCAATGATTTGCACACTTTTAAATCACTTGCGTTTCTTATGCAATCACATTCCGAGTGGAATTACTTTTGCTTATAAAGCGACTGTCTTGAATATTCTTGCCGTTTGTGATTCAGATGAAGCAACAAGTGTGGAATTTGTTTGTTCTTTGTTGGGAAACTGATTTATTGCTTTTGACATTTACTGCCACGTCTCTAAGGCTTTTACTTCACCTACGGTTGATTTGATACATTAAATAGTTCACATACTGCATTCTATATGTTTGCTACGTTCCAAACCCCCTGATTTGAATGGAATTGTAGTGAAGAAACCTTAACGTTCCTCAGTAAAAATGCGACATCTTTCTGCGAAAGGTCATATCTTCTGGTGGTTCCTGGCAATATTTGTTCTTAACAGAGAATTAAATTCTTCAGTAAAAAACTGATAATTGCAAGCGAATAGCCAATAAACGGTCCTGTACTGTACCGTTTCATAGATTTCCAGGGTCTTAGGCAAGGTTACAACGAGAAATGTGCGATTATTTTTTAATTATTACCAATTCTACAGCACTACATAGGACATGTAAAAACTATGTCAAAATGAATACAAACGACTCTATTCACACTCGTCCGATATCACTTTCAGAAACGTAACTTTTCGCCTGCTTGGAGCGCTGCTGTAGTGTTTTATACCAACATTCAGGCAGTGTCGTGACTGTATGTATTAGACTGAGATACCACGTTTTTCAAAAATGTTCAAATGTTTGTTAAGCTTATGGGACTTAACTACGGGGTCATCAGTCCCTAAACTTACAAACTTCTTATCAACTACCTTATACTAAGGACGGCACAAATATCCATGCCCGAGGGGGGGATTCGAACCCCAGACCGTAGTGGCCGTGCAGACTGTGACTGGAGCGCCTCAATCCCCTCGGCCACCGCGGCCGGCCCACGTTTTTTCGTCGTACCCGTGTCCGTCCCTCGTGACTGGCGACAAATACGAGCATTATGCTGGATGACGTGTTAGCAGTGGCGCCCATA
Organism: Locusta migratoria; assembly: GCA_026315105.1. Classification (NCBI taxonomy): domain Eukaryota; kingdom Metazoa; phylum Arthropoda; class Insecta; order Orthoptera; family Acrididae; genus Locusta; species Locusta migratoria. Next base: position 224,762,733 of record CM048747.1, on the reverse strand, counting down.
TATGTCGCTAGGCTGCCATACTCTATGGACTTATCTTCCAAAGGATTGTAAAGTGGGAGACGTGTCTTGCACGTGTCGTGGGTGTAAAAAATACCCTTATTTGTTGCACTGTTGCTCTTCCGTAACTGTCAATAACGTGGATCAGATGTCGCCGGTCACGGAATGTGGTTCATAAGCAGATAGTTCGTCTATTGTGGACTGTGCCTCCCACATTCAAGCATTCACGATACAGCCTATACAACGTTGAACGCGTGAAGTCGAATTGCTGCAAAACTGTTGAAATCGAAAATGGCACTAGTTGTTTTGCCCACGTCCGAACTAAGTAAGCCCACAATGGCACTCCATATTCAACAAATCACTTCCACAGCTACGTATCAGAAGGGCTCCCAAGGTTATTAAAAGAAAGTTTGGGCCCGAAACGAGGAGTGCTGCGATTGGATGGCACTGTGATGTCAGAGTAGGAGCAAAATGAGACTGCGGCAAGCGAGCAACCCACTTGAAAACACAAATAACTACTTGTATCTGCTACAACTTATCATTTTGTTAGATGCACCGAATGAAGAGTGCACATCCGTGATTTCCGCTTTTGTGCTGCCGCTGCTTCTTGCATTTTTAGTTTGTTATTGAGAATCCTCTTGCGAATTAGTATAGTTCTGACATAAATTTTTATAGTGTCCAGGGAAAAGTCTGGATATTTAGATTTGATAGACACACAGATTGTTTTTACAATATTTGTTTCCTTAAAAATAGTGTCCAAACCGTTCAATTCATTGAAAATCAGTTCAAACTGAGACCCTTTGTGAAGCCACTCATCTGTCGGTACTGTAAGAGAAGCGCGAGACAGAACTTCAGTCCAACTAAGACGTCCACGATCTGTTAGAGGATTAACAATGTCACTAGAAGGCGTTCCCAGAGTGCTGTCCATATTCTTTGCACGATATGTGAGGTAGCCAGCCAGATACGGAAATCATTCTGTAGAGCAGTCAGATCCCTCTTTGGCAGCAGATTGTTGTGGTACAGTTTGAACTGGAAAGTTAATACTTTGCAGCTCTCTTTCACCATCAGTAATTTCTAGTGCCTCATTCATATCAGGAAAAATTCCTTTGAACAGACGTGACGTCAAAAATCCGTCACTGTTATCTGCCTCCACTGAAGTTTCATTTGACAGAGGAATATTGTTTGAATTGTACCCAAAAGTAGCAACCGCAATCGCTGTTTTACCTCCGTACTGCCTACACGAATTTTTCCCACGCACGAGTACAGATTCCTTAAAATTCTTTGTTTTTCATCCTTGTGCTGCCCATAACCACACGATAATGCGTTCTTGTTGTTTATTCTGGCGTTCAGAATGTCAAATGCATCATTTACAAGTTGAAAAAAGTTTGCTGCTTTCGCTTCCTGGGGCATTAAATACCTAATGGCTTTAGCAGTTGTATTTGAAAAAAGCTGCATAGCTTTTTATTATTATTATTGGCCTTTGAGAAACACTATCACGGCTCATTACAGATGTCCAGATTTGTCTTAGCAACAAAAAGTATCTAACAGCAGTTTAAACGGGTACTGAAAATCCATATGACGATGTTGACCTATGGTTACTGGGCAGAAAGATGGAGAAACACGATATCCCTAGTAAATTAACTGGCAACCTTATTTCTCTACTCAAGGACAGAGAACTTTGTATGAAAGTTGGCAACAACAGTGTGGGACCGAGGAGGACGAGCAAGGGCATCCCATAAGAATCAGCACTCTCACGACTCTGTTTGATATTTACACCGCAGACATGCACATCATTTTCGACAGTAATATCACCATATTACAATACGCTAATGGTTTGTGTGTATACACAACAAGCGACAGTCTAGGTGAAGGACAACGCAAAATGGATGCAGCAATGACAGCTCTCGGCTACTGGCTAGAGGAAAATGGCCTGTCCATTTCAGAGACCAAGTCTGCGGTGAGCATCTACACCAGACATCGGATGCAAGAAATCTCATTCCTAACGTTAGGAGCATACGTTCTTCTCGTAAAACCAGTGGTCAAATATTTTGGCCTACACATTGACAGTAAACTACGATGGACAACACATATACATCAAATAGTAGCGAAAAGTGAGAGAAACATTAACGTTTTACAAGCAGTGGCAGGCGTAACGTGGAGTGCGAACTGCTACACATGTATGAACGTGTGTCGTGCCATAGTGCGGTCGCGGTTGGACTACGGAAGTATATTCTACGAAGCGGCAACAGACACCCTCCTACAAAATCTTAATACCGTACAATACAAAGCGCTTAGAGCGTGTCTTGATGCCATGAAGCCAACCCCAACTAATGCTTTACTTGTGGAAAGTAATGAACCACCACTACACTTACGACGCAAATATTTAAGCATAAAATTTCTAATGAGGGCACAATTTTTAGAAGACGTCTTACTATCTCGCATACAGGAACTTTCTGTCATATGTTGCACTACTCATTATTGCCTGTGTAAGAACCTGCCTCCACTTGCAAGGGAATATCTAGAGATAGCCTTCTCAAATCGGTGATTGCTCATGTTGAACGAAGCTACTGTCATTGCTCCTGACGTGACATGTGATCTCCCAGCTGCATAGGTAAATAAACCCGTTGACGTTCTCTGCCCTTGTCATTGAGGTGAATGTGTGCCAATTTATGACATAATTTCATCTCACTGCTATCTAATGCGAGCAGTCTTTCAATAATGGATTAATCAACAAAATAGCTTATATGCCCGTGCTTCGCAACGGTTGTTAGAGAGGGACCTGTGTATATCATGTTTTTTAGGGTTCCGGACCTAGGTCTGCAGAAACATAAACCTTGTTAGATCGCTTTGTCAATAAACTCAGTTCTCCTAGGCAAGATGTCAAATTTAGGTAGAAGTCATTGTCGAAAATAATGAATGTTCATAAAGTTTTTCATACAAAATGTGAAATTAATTCAAGTCCGTACTTCGGAAAGGTGTAAATTGTTTGTTTGTGTTCATAAAGTTAAGATTGAGGTATGTAATTGTGTGTCTGACATAAACTTCTGAAAACACTTCTATCGTTGAAATGAGAAATAGTAATAATAATAACAGCGCCATGTACTGGTTTTATGGCGTAGTACTAAACTATTCATCTCTCACAGTAAGTGTATGCTGAAGTATTAGAATGTTGCAGTTTTGCACTGGGGACAATGTAGTTATTCTGTATGCAGTGCTCCATATTATCGAAAAGTCGACGAATATTGAAAGTCTGGTAATTCAATCAACAGAGCGGTTCATGCTGTTTAAATAAGACGTCATGGTGGTGTCAATGTGCGATAAAGTAAGTCTGGGGAATTGTTGAAGGAATGGCGTCAGCTGATCGTCTGTATAGTAGAAGTTTCATTAAATACAGTACTATTTCCAGAGAATGGTCTTGACTGTGTTAGCAGCATCTGCCACTCTTTCAGCTAATACATATCCTCATGTCCTGCAGTGATTACTTCGTAAAGAACGAAGTTGAAATCGACCTTGTGAAATAGAACTATAATTCAGAAGTCGGATTATAGCTCTAAGTACAATTGTCTCTGCAAAAGAAGACGTCTTTCTCAATCGTAATGTAGTCTGCACCAAATGTAATTACAAATTTTAATCACAATATTCAACTGAATGTAGAAAAATGTCGATTTCGAATTAAACTTAGGCAATCGCGAAGCGAATCGTTATAATGACCAGTTGTGTTTTTACGATTGAACGGTGCTTGCTGAAAACTATGAGTAAAAATTAATGGGAATAAGAAAGGGAATTTTGAATTTAAAAAAAAAATGTTTGAAATCAAACTGCGGGGTTTATTACAATAGAATTAAATGGTGCTCACACTTACGTGTCCTTTGCAGAGAGAAGAGGTGACGTCCGTTCTCTCTCCAAGCCGAATAAAAAAGTTTACCACCGGAATAAAAGTAGTCAGAGGTATATACTGAAGTGAGAACGGATTGCAGTCTGAAGCACCACATTAAGCATCACACTGCCTCCCGCGTCAGGGGTTCGAATCCTCTCTCGAGCATGGATGTTTATGTAGTCTTTAGTAAGTTGGTTTATAGGTAGTTTGTAAGATTAGGGACTGATGGTCCAGCAATTATGTCCACAAACATGTGAACAATTGATTGTTTATCGAAAATAACACTTTTTACAATAGCCATACTACTGAAAGAAAATTCGAAGTTAATGAAGTAACAGATTAATAATAACAACAAATCCATGCAACTCATTGCGGTATGTGTCAAAGCTTACTCCAGCTGAAAACATTACAGCGATGTACAAGACACTAATTTATGTCTGTTCATCCGTAAATTTACGACTGTTTTCTGTAATAACAAACAAGACTGCTTACACGTTTATAGTATAGAAATATAGCCGCGAGACTACAGTGATACTGTCTACGGCTTTGCCAGTCTAGTAATATATGTCTGTGAAACGGATACGGAAGCAACAAGCGTCGCAGATATAATTTCAGTAAAAATATTTAATGTAATGTTACAAGTAAAGTACAATGTCAAATTACAACAGATAGTCTGCTCCTGGCAATGGGGCGCGCGGACGTAGTCATACAATTTCAGTAATAGAAAAATATGACGACGGATACATGACGTAAGTAAAAAAAAAAAAAAAAAAAAAAAAAAAAAAACACTATATTGTTGGCAGTGTTTGATTATCATTACTTGTTTCATTTAAAAATAATAATAATTTTTAAGTAAAATTTGTATTCAATTTATTTATGTATTTGTTTTAAATTTGAGGTATTTTGATTAGAAACGGCAACCTTTGTAAATAGTTTTCAAAAAATTTCAGTAACACCGAGTTCGCAACACTGATAACAGCGGCTTTTAGAAAAGCTAGGCGGCCCACAGTAAATGTAAGAGAGGCTACACATTCCCGCGTTGTGCCGGGCGGGAGTAGCCGAGCGGTCTGGAGCGCCACGCATCGCACGGTCTCCCGCTTCGGAGGTTCGAATCTTCCCTTGGGCATGAGTGTTTGTGTTGTCTTTAGTATAAGTCACTTCATAAGTAGTTTTTAAGTTTAGGGATTGATGACCACGCAGTTACGTCCCATAAGCTTTACAAACATTTCAACATTCTCGCGTTGCAGTCGGCACCAGAAGGACCGTCTGACGCCATTTGGGTCCCGTGAGCTGGACATAGGTGCCGAGGCGTCCAACCGTCTTTGCAGTCGCCAGAACTACGGACAGGAAATGTCACATACTGCACTGTCTGGAATACGCCTCTAGTAATTCAGCATCACTCGCTGTTAGTTCCGAAAGACTGGAAAACACGGCAACTTCAAAGTCTACCACCAGAAAGGCGGAAGGGTCCATGTCTTTAGCGGACAAGCGATACACTCAATTATATTTCATCATCATCATCATCATTTGATTATGCCTTTCAGCTTTTAGTCTGGAGCATAGTACCTCTAACAAAATTCCTCCGTGATCCCCTATTCAATGCTAACATTGTTGCCTCGTCTGATGTTAAGCCTTTTACTTCAAAATCATTCTTCACCGAATCTAAGTACTTTGTTCTTTACCTCGGCTCCTCTTACTCTCCGCTTCCGAGCTCATGAGTCTTTTAGGGTAACCTTGCTTCTCCCATGTGTGTAACATGACCCTACCATCTCAGCCTGTTAGCACTAATAGCTTCATTTATGGTGTTCATTCCGAGTTTTTCTTTGAATATCTCATTATGGACACCCTCCTGCCACTGGTCTCATGTTCTGAAAATGGGAGAGTTTTCTTGTTCAGGAAGCAAACTGTTAAAATTCGAAAATTACTAATTCAACAAACTTTTTCGGCCGGCTGGGAAGAGTCACGCTTTCTGAGATGCATGTGCATGAGTTTTAGTCAATTGTAGATCGTCGCTACATGTCCATGGCATACACACAGCAAAGAAAGACGTACACCAGGGGGAAAAATACAGGTATACAAAAACTGGAGGAGCGTGTTGCAGTGCGCGCGGCCGTCCGCCGTCGGAGGTTCGATTCCCCCCTCTCGCATGGGTGTTTGTGTTGTCCTTAGTTTAGATTACCTTAGGTTAAGTAGTTTGTAAGCTAGGGACTAATAACCAAGCTTTTGAGTCCGATAGATTTACAAACATTTTAACAACAAAAACTGGTCCATCATATTTTGGGCTTGAAGCCGGGTCATGTTGAAGTCTTGCAACGACATTTCGGCTGACAAACATGCAGCCATCTTCAGGTGAGTACGAGACTGAAGATTACTGGTGCACGTCTTTCTATATATACCGGTGATTGGTGCGGCGGTGCCTGCGCAGTGCTGATAGTATTAGGATGTCCCCTATCGAATTTGGCACGCTCTGCGGTAGTAGCGGGCCGCGTCTGCGCAATGGTGTACTTACATTCGCGCTGTCTGTCTAAATGCGCCTTCGCGCATCTTAAGCGCGGTGTTCGAAAGTCATCACTTTTTGTCAGAGGTCGCAGATGCAGACCTCTCTGTGAAGCGAAGGGTCTCATGTTTTATCCGTTTGAAAGCCGCCAACCCGATTAATCGGGTCTTCTGTCAACCGTATTTCAACGGACTCCTTAATAATCAAATCCCAAAAGGATGTGGTCGTTGCCAAAATTTTTGTTGCAGAATAATCCATGGAATGTCCCGTAGAAGTACAATGTTCTGCTATGGCTGATTTGTTGGGCTGCAGTATATTTGTGTGGCGCTCTTGCTCCACGTATGTTTGTCGTACTGTGCGACTCGTTTGGCCAATGTAGGATTGGCCACATTGACAAGGGATGTTGTAAATTCCCGTCTTCCTCAGTCTCATATCACACTTCGCAGAGCCAAACAAAAAGAGGAAGATAAAGAGGTAATCAGGTCCAGGGCGTTCTTTCCGCATATGATCAATCACTCCTCTAAAAGAGGAAGAATTCTATAGAAGCATTTTGTAAAAGTGATATTCCGACCGCCTGCGAAGATCTCGGATATGATGGACCAAACAATACGCCGGGAAAACTTCAAGACAAACACACACAAAAATTTTCTAACTTGGTTTATGGAAGCCAAAGATCGCTTTGATTTTGGAGGCCCCCGGTGTACTGTCCTATGGTATGTAACGCCACTAGTTTTGAGGCTTTATTTGGTGGCGTGGATGCCCGGGAAAATGGTGCGATTCCTACCAGTGCGTTACTCCACAAGACGAAGCGGCCCGCGAGCTTACGTAAGTATGAGAATCCGGGTTGCGAAAGGTTGCCCAGGCATGAGCTAAGCTCATATAGTACCATTATGGCAATGCAATAAATTCCAAGCGAAGATGCTCTCGGTGATTTAAAATTAAAAAAAAAAAAAAATAAATAAAATAAAAATAATAATAAAAAAAAAAAGAACGAGAAATTTCCCCAAATAGCGAGCGTCATAATATTTATAAAGGGAACGACTGCACGTGCAATTTACTACTGGTTAGTAAAAACTGTGAGAGAGATCTTTATGCTGCAATACACACACCTAATATGGCATGAAGTGTTGTCAAGCTCTGAGCGTCTGATTGTTTATTAGATGGGAGACTAAAAAGAAGCGAACGGCAGAAAGGTAAATTCTACGCCTAGTCAGCAGAAGCACCCTGTCTTCCCTTCAGTCACGTACAGTCGGCATTTCTAACAGGCCTCTGCCAGCTGTTGGCACTACATCACCCAACAACTGCGATGCGTGTCAACCGACAGACGAATGCTGAATGTAGCCAGCTCCAGCATCACGTTTTACACCTTCCGACAGTGTGGCAAACAAAAATACAGGGAGAGAGACGTCACATCTAATAACGGCGGGTTGAGCAGACTCGCCATTTGTTCCTATAAAAAAGGAAACACAGTGATAAGGGTGAATTTGTAACACCCTAAGCTTTATACATTTGCTGGTCAAGTGCACATTTTCGAACCTGCTTGTTGTTGTTACGTCTTTCGCATTTACAGATGTAGCACAACATCACAAAATTGTTAGACATGAATATTGCTACTTATTAATTGTAATATGACAAGTTCATGAAACTATGATGAATTTTATAAAAGGAAATAAAACTTTTATACAGAACAACAATTGTTGACTCATAGTTGGTGTGCCCTTTACTAATAATAAAAACAAAAAATGGCGCAACATAAACAGCGGGAACACGTTACTGGCAGACCCAGACTGGAGACGAGGCCTCACGACAGTCCTTCTTACCTCCACCACGACGCGGCGACTGCTAGCGCACCAGCTGTGCCCCACCGGCCTGTCAGTGTGACATGACACGGACAATTGTCTCAGGTAGTGTTGCACAGTGTCAAATAACCATTATCTCTGCAAATATCTCAGAAACGGGGCGAAATAAGGAAAAATGAAAGTTTTGCAGAATTTTATCCTCTACAAATCAGTTACTTCTCGTCTCAGGTGGACGGCGTTATTTTTAATTACACTTCGAGCTTTGAGTGCGTGTGTATGTGTGTCTGCTTGCGCGTGGACACACACACACACACAAACGCGGGCGCGCGCGTACGCACATGATCATGATAAAATCGAATTTTAATAAATGAATGGAGGCACGAATTTTTACTAGGAACTCATATCAGTTGACCGCAATTTGACTGAAGTTTTTATTTTTTATTTTTATTTTTTAAATTTTTTTATTATTATAATAAAACAATAAAAATATTGGGGATTGAGTCCATGTCGAAAGTATAAAATGTGTAACACATTTGTCCCCGCAACTTAATTTAAAATAATAAGACAGGTATATGTTTACCGTAAGATCACAAAGGCAACTTGTGAGTCCGACATGGACTCAACTCCAAGTATTTTTATTGTATTATTATGGCCACGACAAAAGGAAACCTGTCTCACAACTTTCATCACAACACTTGAAAATGGTCTAAGGCCGAAAACAGGTTGTGAAGAAAAAAAAAAAAAAAAAAAAAAAAAAAAAAAAAAAAAAAAAAAACCTTACAGTCAACTGGCGGTCAACTTATATCAGAAATTTTATGTCTGAGGCTCCAGACGCATGCAAAATCATGACCTCAGTTTGCTGTACCACCGCGTAACTGCTTAGTCTGTGCTTTCGGATAGGCTCTTACTCTTACGAGAGTTTACAGAAATTACACGTTTGAGTTCTAATGGACAGGGTAAATTGAGAATTGGTATCTGACGGGAGGCGTAAAAAATGTTCAAATGTTTGTAGAGCTTATGGGACTTAACTACGGGGTCATCAGTCCCTAAACTTACAAGCTACTTATGAACTAGCTAATACTAAGGACGGAACAAATATCCATGCCCGAGGGGGAGATTTGAACCCCCGATCGTAGTGGCCGTGCAGACCGTGACTGGAGCGCGCGAGGCGTACTTGAGTACTTCCGTGCAGGCGTGGTGATCGTTGTGTCCCAAGTGTTGTATGGGTCAGCGCAACTGTCTAAAAACAGGGTTTGAATCCCGACTGGGTACATATTTTCAACTTTATCCATTCGCACTTAACGTCATATATGCCGTGAGTATGAATTATCCAATAGTTCAGAATTCACCCGCAAACTTTAAAAGTGTGCCTGTAGCTCTGAATAGATTCTAGGTTTCCACCAACTAGATAACACGAAATGACCCAACATTAAATAAGTGTTTGGTAGTGCAAATCTAAGTTCTACTCCACTTTCCGATGCGAAATATTACTAACTCCCAAAAGTGCAAGATAATCACAAGTATTTGGGAATCGATACTCCAGAAATTTTCCAAGGCATATACGCAGCCGCGAAATCACAAGAAATCGGCGACAATTTCGTCGTCCTAGAAACAGATTCTGTCTCCTTCAAGTCCAAGATACTTCTATGGTAGTCAAGATGGCTGCAGCCTTTAAAGCCGCCTCATAAGAGCTTTGCAGTTAAATCCAGCGTATCACTACTGAAAATACAGAGATGCTTCATTGAATTTGTCAAAGCGCTTTTTTCAGTTTTCATCATATGAAAATATTCCGTTCATTCTGATCCTGCATGTAGTTTTTGCTTACGTATCGTACGTTTTCCTGTTTCTAGTTCTGTATTACTCACCGTAAAATGTTTTGAGCAAATTATTTAAACCTCTGTAGCCTTCCTTCTTACTCCCATATACTGCTACTACTTGAATATTTATAATTTTTGTTAATAATATGCGCCGGTCGCGGTGGTCGAGGGGCTGCGGCGCGTCAGTCACGGTCTGCAGGGCCACTACGGTTGGGGGTTCGAATCCCCCCTCGGGCATGGATATTTGTGCCGTCCTTAGTGTTAGCTAGTTCATAAGTAGTTTGTAAGTTTAGGGACAGATGACCCCGTAGTTAAGTCCCATAAGCTGTACAAACGTTTGAACATTTAATAATATGTAGATAGGGAACAACTCACCGTAAAGACGAACGTTGAGCCGCCAAAATAAATGACACACAAACACGCACACACAATTCTAAATTTTCGGCCGAGGTCTTCCTCAGACAGAGAACACTCATCGACACAATCACTCAGGCACACTCATCCACGCACGTCAGCAAACTCTGGCCACCCAACACTTTTTCGGGACGGGATGTGTATATTCAAAGTTACATAGTATTTCTAGGAATTCACGAAATTAGGCGTTATCAGTCTTAATGATGATACAAAAATAGTTTAATAAAACTCACTGTGATTTTATTTGCTGAAACTTAATTTTTGACAAGTCTTCACGTGCGCAGATGCCTATTTTTACAATTTAAAATGTTCCTACAAGCTCCTCTGTGAGATTTTGAAGAAAAGCATGTTTGTGCCAATAGTCTTAGAGCTGCTGGCAGAAAGATGACTTTTGAAAGATACGTAGCGGCTGTAGTGCATCGTTTAAAAGATTTTGTCCTCTGTAAAATGCCTAGTTGAGTTTTTATTAATATTTACCCGAGTATGCACCGTGCTGCAGGCCGCTACTGAGACGTAGCTAAACGACCAGTTACCGATACTTACAGGCAAAACTGACAGGCCACACAATATTCCAATACTCTTCTACAAAGAATTATTCACATGAATGGTAGATCACAAGATAGTAATGAGAATTCAATATTACTTTATTATATTCCTGGTTTTTGGCACGCCCTGAATAACACAGAACTTTATAATTTAGTCATTCCTCCCGAGCATTATTTTGTAAAAAAATAAGTAAATAAATAAAATAAAAAAATTAATGTATGAACAGGATCTCTAACGGAAACTAACATAGTATTAACAAAGTTCAGTTACATTAACTTCAGCGCTTGCAGTAATTGAATTGTCTGAACCTGTTCACCGGGATTTTTTTTTTTTTTTTTAGTTTGATTTATCAGAATATCTATAAAATCAAGGTACTCATGAATAATATCAAACTGATTTGTGTGTTTTCACTTATTGTCGAAGTGTATAACTGAAATACGTTAGTTGGATGGAATAAATCGTTCAAAGGCTGAAATAATAAGTTAACATCATTGTGAGATTCATGTTTTTCCGTTATGTTTACAACCAAAATACTAATATTTCACACTAGCAGAGACAACTTCACTTTTTAAAAAGTCACTAAATGTCTCAAAAATTTTACTAACTAGTTCACCAACATGACCAAAAGTAATTATGTTCATCCTATTATTCAGCTCTGTTACTTTTGAAACCGGCAGATGAAAATATGGATAATTAGACCCTTACAATTTCAATTCAGCACCTGAAATTAATTTACAATAAAAATGTTGCTTGTAATTTTACCAAGTTGAAAGACGGCCGTGCAGCCAGTAAACGTCAATAGTGGTTTACAAGTGTGAAGAGACATGCAGTCTTAGGATTCCATCCCGTGAACGTGCTGAACAGTTCGTTTAGCAGCAATCCAGGAGGTAAATTTGGAAGTCACCCTTTCATTGTCCTGTCTCAATAAGAGTTTGCGGAGCATTAAAATTAGCAGATATATTTGTCCTGTTGACGCATCTTTCCCGTAATACATACAATTATGTGAAAAATTCCAAGATCATTATTTTGTACAAATTTCGCTGTAATTTCACGTAAAATTTTAAGTACACTGCTTGGAAACACGTTTATCGCTATAATCCGCGGAAACAAGGTCACTCTTTCACCAAATTTTCTTAACTAGACACATTTGATTCGTGAAGATATGGCAAAATCATTTCAAAAATATTTGTCCCGTTTATCGTTAATGTTATAAATCTTGCTTCTGTTGAGATTTATTTGATTCTCTAGAAGGATCTGCCTTAAGCAAAATACCTTTTTTTAATATACCCATACATGTTTCGAAACAGCTATAGCATCTACAGTGTGTCCTCGTTTTACTTGTTAGACAACAGTGTTCCTACATCATCTGCGTAGTTCTTCGTTTACTGTTTGTCACATTAGTTGGTGTCTTCATTGGCGGAGTAATGAAAGAGAATAGCAGTATTTTATTGTTCACTGTATGAGACTTGTAAAAATAAGAAGGCGGACAGTGACAGAGAACATTAAAATACTGCTATTCTCCTTCACTACTTCGCTAAATATTTATAAGCAAATGGAAACGAAGAAAGAGCTTGATCATCAAGATCATGCTTCATTTAATGTATCTGAGCGGTTTGCAGTTACTAACCCGTCCATCATGTTACTTTCGTCGCTTTTGAAACAACTACTCCCCATGTTACCGGAGACTCCACACTAAAGCTTCAGTTACAAAACATAAAATAAATAAATAAAGTTGAAACTTTTTCCCATATTTGGAGTGTTTATTCTTAGATCTGAAAATGATTTGGCTACATTCTAATTACAAGTAAGTCTAAAAACTGTGAAAAGTGAACTACTTAAGGGGCTGTAGCACACCGAATGATATCAAAGTTATTTTCTGGCTTATATCGTCATCAAACACGACCATTTTCACTCCAAACTTATCACAAAGTCAAGCAGAGAGAAACAAGTTGCAAGTTTTCCAGCAAAACTGATACGAAACGATTGGCAGTAAAATTGGGAATATGCCGAAATCCTGTAAAGTACAATGAAAAAGCTTCAACGAAATAGTCTGTGAATAGATCTTTATTGAGAAAATTGAAGAAAAAAGTTTCTACTCTGCTAAAATTACATGAAGAAGCCTCATAGAAACAGACATGGAAAACGCTGCGGCGCCGCTAAAACAGGAGACTGGAGAAGTGCCCAAAGGTAGCTGTGGCGGACAGGCCGGGGTACCCAACTTGTGGAACACCCAGTCCACCACCTGCAGTGTTCTGGGCTCCGGACAAGTGTCAACACGTTCCATCTCTGCCATCTCCGGACAAGAGTCTCTTCGTACAAGTATCAGAAACTCGAGAATGACAGCCTCATTACCTCCTGCCAACGCAATGTCAAGGTAATCGTGAAACGCACGTCCGCTTGAGATCACGAGACAAACATTAACGCACTGCTTCGGCAATAAGCCACGGAGGTGTGGAATTAGTGCCTCAATGAGCGATTTCCACAAATTACCAGCTATTTACATCTACATACATATTTCTCATCTCATCATACAGTGCATAACGGAGGGTATCCGTAGACTACCATTCCTAGCCATAACGTTTCTTGTTCCACTCACAACGACTGTCGTTATGCCCACGTACGAGTCTTAATCATCATTAACGCACCAAAATCTAATTACATTTTGACAAAATCTCTTTGTATGAATGTAGAAACAGGGAACCCAAATAGATATTAACATATAATTAGCAAAGCTCAGGTGCATTCAGATCTTGCAGTGAATCAGTAGTGTTTCACGTTGAAAAAGGCGAATTCTCTCCAGAAAGTCCATTTTGAGTTACCGATGCAGCTCCGTAATACTTGAGAACTGACTATACCTTCTGCTTGTAAATTGCTTCTAAGTCTTCCTTCAATGCTGTCGTCGTGATTGAGGAACACTAACTGAGAACGCAAGATGTTATTGTACCTGATGAACTAACTTTTCCTAGAATGCTACCCATGAACGCACGATGATCATTCACCTCGCCTACTGTTCGCCTCACGTGCTTGTTCCATTTCGTATCACTTTGCCACGCTATGTCTAGGTATCTGTGTGTGAAAGACCACAACAGAACACTGTATTAAAGAAATCCTTTACTTACTTTTTTCTTGCACTTTTCTACCTTTTCGAGATAACTGCCATTCATCACACCAAATAGATATTCTGTCTACGTCACCATATATCCTCTCACGATCCATCAATGACAACATTAGCATGTACACTGTAACGACATCAGCAAACAGTTACAGATAGTAACGCAGCGTGTTATTCTCATCAATGGAGAGACGCCTTCAGACGCAAAGGTGATTTGTGGCGTGCCCCAAGGGAACGTTACTATAGGAACGTTGCTTTTCACAATATATATAAATGACATCGCAGATCACAATAAGGCTATTCGCGGATATGCTGTAGCTTATCGAGAAGTCAGAACACTAGAAAACTGTAGCGAAATGCAGGAATATCTGTAGCGTATCGACACTTTGATAAGAGAGTAGCAATTGACTTTCAACACAAACAAATGTAGTTCGAATATATAGAAAGGAAGCGTCAGTACTCTAAGATTAAGCGATTGCAGAATAATCAGTGGAAGCAGTTACATCCATAAAGTATCTGAAGTAGGCACTAAAAGCAATCATTAAGCCTAACGACCACATGTAATTAATTGTGGGTAAGGCAGAGGCCAGACTGAGATGCAATGGAAGAAAGCTCAGAAGTAGCTTGCAAAACAGCTCAGCCAGTATTTAAATATTTCTAATTAGTGTGGAATCCGTAGTAGATATGATGTGGAAGATACAAAGGAGTGCAGCGAGCTTATTTAATAAGCGCGAAAGGGTCACAAAAACGGTCGGCATCCTTCTGTCATATTTCGGAGGGCATAGTTTTGTTGAAGAGTCAACCAATATTCTGGTTCCTGCTACGTGCATCATCGGAAAAGACCACAGGATAAAATAATAGAGACTAGAGCCTATACGAAAGCATACTGAATGTTGTTTCTTTCGCAAACCATACGCGTCTAGAATAGAAAGAGGATCACTGGTACGTATAGTACCCACTGCCACACAACGTGAGGTGGCTTTTTTAGTATAGACGTACACATGTCCTGCATTAAGAACACTTGCAACCAGAACAACGTATTGGGTGTTATTACTCAAGAAATATCCGAGCCAATATTTTGGTAATTTCGTTCCCTTGTGTGCAAAAGAATGTCCAGCGAATTTAGGCAGGTTAAGGTCCTGTCGATTGTTTCCAAAATCATGTTACATGGTTCCAACAGCACCGGGGAAGTAATTTGCCATATTGCTTTGATCGCAAGCCAAAGGCAAATAATTTACGAAGCACAAAATATTTGTCTTCAGATTATGGTCTCCGACTATGGTGTTCGTGAAAAATGTAAAAGACTGAATTACTACCGATACCATCTTTTGTTTGCGGCAATTCCTATTATAGATGTTTAATGAACTTATGGCCTTATTCAAAACTCCTTAGCGAGTCATCAGGGATTGCAGAGGCTGTGATGATTCGGGCTTTGGTGGCCCCTATTTTAATTTTTTTTTCGGCGTGGTATAGCTCGAGAGTTCTCGCAATTTCTCATGACGTCAGCAGTGGTGTGGGAAACTTGATGGAAGGAAGAGGTTTCATTAGGACCTTTTCCTGGAAAAGTGCGTTAGTTTTGTAAGAAATGTTATGTCAAGGGTTTCCGTCGTGTTAGTGAGTGATTGAAAGCGCCAAAATTTCTAAATTTGTATTTTATAAATCATAATTTATTTCCAGGTAGCTTCCCCATACAAAAAATCTGTCAATAACGAACTACCGTCATTTTCATAATTTTTTGCAGTTGATAGGGCGATTGTAGGACAGGGAACTGAGGAGCAAACAAGACGTGGGGAAACGGAGCATTGCCAGACCCGAGTGAATTTGACAATATTCAATTTTATTAACAGAAAAGGCACAAGCAAGATTACTGAGTACTAAACATATTTACAAATGAGCAGCAAATTATAAACTGAAACTTCTAACCTTCAACAAAAATATTGTTCAATCATTCCCAAAAACCACATTATAAGATTTAAAAAAATAGTTGACAGATAAAAGAATTTAAAGATTTTTTTTTCTTTTTAAACTAACTGAATTTTCACGGGAGACGAGAATCCGATGCCGGAATGAAGCAAAATACTTAACTATGGCTAAGCCCATTAACGCTCGCACACAATCCGAGTTGTCAGCTGATGGACTGAATACGCTGGATTCCTATATCACTGCCCGCCACCTCCCGTGCTCGCCGTCGGTTGACAAGAACTCTCGGGCGTAACCACACTGCAACATAGAACAACACTGGCGCAAGCAACTGCAGTAAGTACAAATGCAAATATGCCTTAAGAAATAGTCTCTTGTAAGGAACTTGCTCTTAATAGATTTGAAATATAATTTTTTAACGTTAAACAAGGCATACGTTAAACAAAACATGAAATTGACTAGTAATTAATAACACCCAAGAGAATTACTGTAATACACTACAATACTACTCAGATGGCAAATTTTACCACATTATCACAAAGGGTTAAACATAAATATATAACAATCTCACAGGAAATGAACCTAAAATTCCTAAATAAAAGGAAAAAAAAAGAAAAAAAAAAAAAAAAAAAAAAAAGAAAGAAAACATCCTTTCAAGCTCATTCAATAAAACTATTAAACTACAAAACAAATTTGATTAAATATTTGACTTTGCCACAAGGAAGAAACCAAAACCAATAGGTAGGCAATTCTGTTAAATTAGACACAAGTTTAGAATACCAGTACCGAGCAAATATACTAAAATACATTTTTATTTTATTTTCTGAACCAAACAAGCATTAAATGCACGCCACAAGTTATTAGCATGAATCACACTTAACGCAGCGAAGTTTACCGGAAGCTAGAACAAGCTATTAGCGTGCGACAAGGAGCAGTTGGCCTAAAACATAAGCACACTCGTGGCGATGTTGGCCGCAAGAAAGACACATGCAGAAGAGGAACTAGCAAGTTCGCTTGCCACGCAAACCAAAAGTAAACACACTAAAGTCAACGGTCACAGCACTTACATTTCCCGTTATGCAGATTTAGCACGGCAGCGGTTTATACCTCCGAAGAGATGAATGTTGTACCACAGAAGGAGACGTCGGCTAGGGATTTATCTCTGTACTTCAAGCCACTAGCGCCGGCTCGCAGAAAAGGCGGAGATCCAGATTGTCCGCCAAACGTGGACAATGTCAACAACTGGTGCGCCGCTAGGCGGGCCTGTTTCGCCACACAGCCTATGGGCTTCCCATCACCACCCTCCAGTGGCGTCGCGTATCCTTAAATGCCACGAGGCAAAGACGTAATCAAACCAGCAGACAACTATCCAGGCGTGCCAACCTCGATGGTGGCAGGAAGTAGCGACACAAAAGCTCAGCAGTATTAGTTTTTATAAACAAAATAATACTCAGGAGGATGTCGTCATCAAGAAAAACAAAACAGGCATTCTACGGCTCGGAGCGTGGAATGTTCTAACACTTAATCGCGTAGGTAAGCTAGAAAATTTGAAAAGAGAAATGGATAGGTTAAAGTTAGATATGGTAGGGATTAGTGAAGTTCGGTGCCAGGATGAACAGGATTTCTGGTCAGGTGAGTACAGGGTTAGCAATACAAAATCAGTTGGTGGTAACGCAGGATTAGGTCTGATTATGAATAAGAAAATAGGAATGCGGGTATGTTACTATGAACAGCATAGTGAACGGATTATCGCAGAAAAGATAGATACGAAGCCAACACCGACCACAGTAGTGCAAGTTTATATGCCAACTAGCTCTGCCGATGATGAGGACATCGAATAAATGTATGAGGAGATAAAAGAAATCATTCAGAAAGTTAAGGAAGATGAAAACTTGATTGTGATGGGGGACTGGAACTCGGTAGTAGGAAATGAAGAGAAGAAAATGTAGTAGGTGAATATGGACTGGGAAAAAGGAATGAAAGAGAGATCGCTTCGTAGAATTTTGTGCAGAGAACAATTTAATGATCACCAACACTTGGTATAAACACCGTTAAAGAAGGCTGTATACGTGGAAGAGACCAGGAGACACTGGAAGGTGCCAAATTGACTTTATAATGGTAAGACATATCCATGAGCAGATATAGACTCAGACCGTAACTTATTGGTTATGAACTGCAGATTAAGACTTACGAGACTGGAGAAAGGTAGAAAGGTTAGAACATGGAACCTGAACAAATTGAAGGAACCAGAGCTGATTGAGAGTTTCAGAGGGAGCATTAGGCAAGGATTGGCTGAAACGGGGGAAAGTAATACAGTAGATGAAGAATAGTTAGCTCTGAGAGATAAGAGTAGTGAAGGCTGCAGAGGACCATATAGGCAGAAGGAAAAGACCTAATAGAAATCCCTGGATAACGCAGGATATACTAAACTTAATTGATGAGAGGAGAAAATATAAAAATTCAGCAAGTGAAACAGGAAAAGGGAGTACAAACGTCTGAAAAATGAAATTGACAGGAAGTGCAGACTGGCTAAGCAGGAGTGGCTAGAGGACAAATTCAGAACCGTAGAAGAATGCGTAACTAGATAGATGCCGCCAACAGGAAAATAAAAGATATTTGGAGACAAGAAGCAGCTGAATGAATATCAAGAACTCAAACGGAAAACCAGTACTAAGCAAAGAAGGGAAAGCTGAACTGTGGAAGGAATATATAGAGGGCCTATACAAAGAAACCTGAAGGGAATATTCTAGAAATGGAAGGCGAAATAAAGGAAGATGAGATAGGAGATATGATACTGCGAGAAGAATTTGACAGAGCGCTGAAGGACTTGAGTCGAAACAAGGTCCATGGATAAGATGATATTCCGTCTGAACTGCTGATGTCGTTAGGAGAGCCAGTCATGAAAACATTGATCACCTGGTATGCAAGATGTATGAGACAGGGGAAATAGCCTCCGACTTCAAGAAGAATATTGTAATTCCAATTCCAAAAAAATCAGGTGCAGACAAGTGTGAAAATTACAGAACTATCAGTTTAATAAGTCATGGGAGCAAAATACTAACACGAATTATTTAGAGACGAATGGAAAAACTTGTGGAATTCAACCTCGGGGAAGATCAGTTTGGATTTATGAGAAAAGTAGGAACACGGGAGGCAATACTCACATTACGGCTTATCTTGGAAGACAGGCTAAGGAAAGGGAAACCTACGTTTTTAGCGATTGTCGATTTGGAGAAAGCTTTTGACAATGTCGACTGGAATACACTCTTTCAAATTCTAGAGGTATTAGGGGTAAAATATAGGGAGATAAGAGTTATATTCAACCTATACAAAAAACAGACAGCGGTTATTAGAGTCGAAGGGCAAGAAACGGGCGCAGAGGTTGGGACGGGAGTAAGACAGGGTTGTAGCCTTTCCCCAATTTTGTTCAATCTGTACATTGAGCAGGCAGTGAAGGAATGGAAGGAGAAATTTGGAGAAGGCATTAAAGTGCAGGGAGAAGAAATAAAAACATTGCGGTTTGCCGATGACATAGTAATTCTGTAAGAGACCGCAAAAGACCTGGAAGAGCAGTTGAATGGGATGGACAGTGTCTTGAAAGAAATATATAAGATGAACATTAAGAAGAGTAAAACAAAAGTAATGGAATGCAATGTCAGAAAATCAGGCGATTCTGAAGGAATTAGATTAGGCAATGAGACAATAAAAGTAGTAGATGAATTTTGTTATTTGGGTCGCAAGATAACTTCTGATGGCCGAAGTAAAGAAGATATAAAATGCAGAATGGCTATGGGAAGAAAAGAGTTTCTAAAGAAGCGAAACTTGTTAAAATCCAATATTAATTTAAATGTTAGGAAGTCCTTCCTGAAAGCATTTGTCTGGGGTGTAGCATTGTATGGTAGTGAAACGTGGACGATAAGGAGTTCAGATGAAAAGATGATACAAGCTTTTGAAATATGGTGGTACAGACGAATGATGAAAATTAGATGGGTAGATCACGTAACTAAAGAGGAGGTGCTTAACCGAATCGGGGAGAAAAGGAGTTTCTGGCATATCCTGACTAAGAGAATGGATGGTTGGATGGACACATTCTGAGATATCAAGGACTTGTCAGCATTAGAAGGAAGTGTGTGGGATAAAAATCGTAGAGGGAGACCGAGGGACGAATATAGCAAGCAGATTCAAAAGGACGTATGTTGACAAACGTATTATCAGATGAAGAGACATGCACAGGACAGGGTAGCGTGGAGAGCTGCATCAAATCAGTCTGCGGACTAAAGACAACAACAACAACAACAATAAACAAAATACACGCGTCCGAAAACCATTTTTCAGTCCAAAAGCGCGCAGTCCAAAGTAGCGTGCTGTAACTGTAGTACAACTTATTTTATGTAACTATTTATCTTGTGTATTTACCGTAAATGATATTGTGTACGAGTGCAGTTGTTTGTAGTTTGCTACTTTTCTACGACAGAATTAAGTAGCTGACATTCCATTATCATTTTATATCAGAGCTCACAAATCCTCCGATATGTATGCCGTCTAACTTCAACAGATCTGCGACCTGAGCGTCATGCATCTGCGCTGGGACATTATCTGAGACGACTCACGTCTTAATAAAGCATTATAGAACTTCTGTTCTGGCGTGATAGAAGACAACTACGCTCCTCACTTGTTCTGCATTGATAACACAAATAGCGACAGGTTGTGGTAACACTACTGAAGGAAAGGGGACAGAATATGAAAGGAAGTGTTACGCAAGGTAAAGTGGAAACTGTAAAATTTTGAAAGTGTCGACGTAACATAACATCTCTGACATACCTGTTGACATAAACGTCGCTACAACAAGCACCCTAATCCCGATTTTATAACCCCAGTAAAGTCGTAATAGTATTAGTAGATATCGGTTTCAGAAGTCCCTCTCAGCCGGAAATGAATCGTTTGGGTGTGAGCTTAGTTTGAACATCTGCTAACATTCACATCTGGTACACACACGCTACAGACAATAATGTGAGTGCTTGTAAAGGAAGTTCAAAAATGTTCAAATGTTTGTTAAACTTATGGGACCCAATTACGGGGTCATCAGTCCCTAAACTTACAAACTATTTATGAACTACTTACGAACTAGGACGGCACAAATATCCATGCCCGAGGGGGTATTCGAGCCCCCGACCGTAGTGGCCATGCTGACCGTGACTGGAGCGCCTGAGTCACCTCGGCCACCGCGGCCGGCTGTAAAGGAAGTCATGTCATGTTGCGTGAATACAACTTTAGTCCAAATTCTAAAACATTTCGTTTGTCAACAACTTTATTTCCAATGGCAAATAGTTTATGTTATATATTTCAATTTCACTTCGCCATGTGTCAAAGTGAGATTCACTCTAGGAAAGAAACTGAATACTTTTTTACCTTCAAGTATCACATTTCAGAATATGTCTAACTCTAGAAGATATCAATAAATTTCTTCTGTGAATAAATAAGGCTGTGATTAATATTTCCAGATGCTTAAGGATAAGCCTAAGTATATTCATTCATAAGTGAACCCTACATACGATTCCAATTATATTTACGCAGTGCATAGGTTCACTGTCGTACATAACAACTACTGGGTCACTTACCTTTTTACAATTACAGTATGAATGTCACTTGGTTTCTTAATATTTTAAGTAGTATGTCAGCAAAACTATTGTACAGTTTTAAAATAATAATATAACATAAAGTCATTAAAATCCTTATTAAACAAAAGTAAGGTAGACAACTATCCGAAGAGTGGTTTGAACACCACAGTGCTTTACTAGGCAAGGTCCTGGTTGGAAGCGGTATGCTGTTGCGTTTCTCCGATCGTCGAACTGACTTACCCAGCCAGTTATAGGGAGACCTACAGTTTAACGTGAATTCCGAACAACGATACTACTCAATATTTTTCACTTCAGTAACATTGCCAGAAGTGAAAGAAGTGGACGGTGACATAAAAAGCCTAGGACCTGGCGGGGATCGAAGCCGCAACCTTTGGATTCATAGTCTGGAACTCTACCACTGTGCTACCGAGCCGCAAAAATCCTTATTATAAATCGTTAAATAAAATAAAATTAAGAGTTATGATTAGAAATAAACGTTTTAACTGCCACACATAGCCATGATTGCACTCATATTAGTCCTTCTGCACGACATTCGTAAGCACATCTTAAGTTTCAAACATAATTTCACCGTATGTCCTATTATTTATGGAAGAATGGGGGAGAAAATGATAGCATACTTTCTCAGGGAAGATCAGTTTGCATTTAGATGAAATACAGGAATCCGTGAGGCCACACTGATCGTTCAACTTAACGGTAGCGGATGAGTTACGCAAAGTAGAAACGTACTTTTATAGCTTTTGTGCATTTGGATAAATGCTTTTTACAATGTTGATTGAAGAAGAGACTTTCAAATTATGAAGGGCCAGTATGAATATAGGGAACAAAAAGTAATAGATTAACTTGTACAGAACCGAAACAGTTGTTAGACGAGATAAAGGGAATTAAATGAATGTATTGGTTGGTAATGTCGAATGAGAGGATTGTGGCCTTAGCCCAATATCATTTAATCTATATAATGACGAAGCTGTGAAGGAAATCAAGGAGGAATAAAGTAACAGCAATTCATACAATCCATGTGGAATATACACACTTAACTGCAGTTCATATTAGTAGATATACCTTGGTGTAACAGGAAGAAATTTCAATGAAAATATTCAGGAAAATGTGAATGTTTCATACATGTGAAAGCTTAACAACAGGCTAGGCATCAATGAATATAGGATCATGGAGGAATTTTGTAAGCGGTACCATGCTCCAGACTGGACGCTGAGAAGAATAATCAGTCTTAAATGATGATGATGATGTGGGTGCTCTTTGATGAAACATCAAACAAACTTAAAATTAGCCCAGTATGTGGCTGAAGTTGAACATTAAGTGATTCACACAGATTACAAATTACAAATGCTTCACCTGACCTGCAAAGTAAACAGAATAAATGTACTTAAAGGAATTTATTTCCATACTAGCTAAATCAGGCCACGATTCCCTGCGGCTCACTCGTATATGAAATAAGTAGAAAAGGAAATACTGTAATTCATGTGAACGTAGAATCACCGAGAGAATGCTTCAGTAATATCAACATCGTTCGTTGGGGTACTGCGGCTATGTGAAACAAAAGTTATATAAAAAGACGTTTTGCAGATACTCATTATTTTAAACCCATAAGAAAGGTTACATTTTTTGTCGTTTTCTCCACAAACATACAGATCAGTTTACCGACTCTGGACCATGTGACATAATTCACCGTAGTAAAAAGCTATTGTTTTCTACCTTCTTTCTATCGACTTACCATCCGCTATGTCTGGTTACCCATTATCTACCTCTTCATCCTCTCTCTCTGTAATCCCTGGCCTCTGTTCATCAGTCCTTTTCATTCCATCCATCTTCCATATCCTCTACCATCTATCGTATCGTTTATCACTCATTGTACCTATAAAAATGAAGAAATTAAAAATTAGGGAATTGCTTCAAATTTTGTGTTATCTGCAGGAACATGTCACAAAGTTACTGTTACATAAAATTAAATGAAACAACGATGCCCATTAACAACGTTTTGTTCATAATTCGTTCTTATGGTGTTTTGATTTCCACTGCTAATATCATGATCGATCTTACTGAAAATTAACCGAAAAACATGAACGTATCTCGAAAGTATTTCCGCGAAAAACTGTTACTTTAGCGTCGCATTTTTACCGTAGCACCTGATCGGTACGCAATACTGAAGTTGGTACCACTTCAGTTTTCGATGCTCTCTTATTCGGCAGTTGGTGAATTTAAAGCGTGATCAGCTCTATCATATGAAAACAACGGCTTCATTTGGCTCTCATAATGGCTACGTATACACATGATTTTCATTTTGCACGCACCTAAGGCGAAGAGGCTTTCGAATTATGTAACTTTCATTTACCTCCTTGTACAATAATAATCGAAATACATAATTTTAAAAAAATCAAATGTTTGTAAAGCTTATGGGACTTTACTGAGGGGTCATCAGTACCTAAACTTACAAACTACTTATGAACTAACTTATACTAAAGACACATCCATGCCCGAGGGAGGCCGCGCGATCCACAACGTGGCGCTCCAGACCGCTCGGCTACTCCCGCGCTGCGTCATTTTTCGTGCTGATGTATTAGTATAATGATTTCGGTAAAATCTCACTTGCGGCAGCGGCTGATGTCAAAATTTCATGAGTGCTCTTTGAAAACGCCGTTACATATTGTACAATGAGGTTAATAATGTTCCGTGTCTATCATGAAATATTGCATTAGCACCGAATGCCGCAGCTGCCGTAAGTAAAATTAAACCTTCATTTCTAAGTAATTCTACGGTGATAACGGTCCATCTTTTGTCGGCAGCGATTTAGAAGCGTACATTCGATATATATCGTTAGAGGCCCAAATATTTGAATTGCAAACATTATTAGAAAGCATCTAGATCTCGAGCGTTACTCGGGAATGATGTTTTCTGTATTGTTGCGGTAATTCCAAGGCGATTCTTATCAGGTTGAATATGTTGAATGAATCATTTTGTTGACCATAAAATAATCAATTACGCAGTTCCTGCTATGTCGTTAATACGTTCTTTTACGAACCACTGTCCGGTCAATAAATCAATTAGTCTGGTAAACTGAACATTTCGTTACAAACATTACTACTGTAGCTGCTGACACCGTTAGCGAAATTTAGCCCAGCAAAAACCACTGATGATAAATATGTAGAGGTTACACGGCGTCGTTTAAGAAGTGATCTTTCGTTGTTCCGTCCCTAAGGGGGCGAAATAGGGGATGATTTTTGAAAATACGCTGTTATCCCGTCAATTTTGTAGCTAGACCTAATAAATTGGTATATGAATTCTTGGTTATAATTTTAAAAAATGCGTCTTTCGGCTATTTCTGAAAATCAGCCATTTAGGGGTGAAATAGGGGATAAAAAGGTTTTTGAAAAATGCTGCTATTAAGTCAGTTTTGAAGCCTGAACTACAAAAGTTTGTATTGTATTCTTGGTTACAATTAAAAAAGTACGCATATATCTCCCCTTCCCCTATTCGTCATTGCCTACCCTTTCTGTATTTCGTCTTAGGAATCTAAGTTAGAACTATGATTACTCTTAGGTTCAAAATCTTATATCTCCGAATGTTTGAGCTTAATCGGTGAAGAACTTTTTGACATTTTGAAACCACACAGAAACCAATATAACATTTTTATATATAGAGATGTGTGCATGCCTAAAGACTACCTGAACGGATACACATAAAAATTTTCATAATTTTCATCCCTAAGAACAGTAATGAACAAACGTAATCTATTCTGACTCCATCTTCTGTTTGTATTAGCGCGGTATGATGGAAGTTGGCACCAAATTTTGCAGACGTATTTGGCTCCGCGCACGAATGACTATAGTGAATAACTTTTACATTCGGACGCTAAGTATTGTATGAAGGTAGATGTCTAGTAAACAATATTATGAATGATATTTGCTCAACGTATAAACAGTTGTTAAGTAATACAGTTGAAATAACCCTCTTCTATGGGCACGCTAGTTTAATATCAGGACAGATGGTAGTGTCGCACTTGTTTTCACCGTTCATGTCGGGGTATTATAAATACTTCGGTCCGAAGGCAAGTGTCTGTTTACAAGCACGGTGGGCTGTTCAGACGGTACGATGCCCATCAAAGCTAATATTAGTTTTGAGATACGACAACTTGCGATTTTTCATAATGCGAAAGATAAATCATATAGAAAAAATGGCTGCCACGCTCAGCATGAGTAACAGTACTGTGACAGATATCTTCAGCCGACACGGACACGAGGACCTATAGAATCTATACTGCAAAAGGGCCAGCCACAGAAGTTATATCAACGTGACAAGAGGAATGTAATACGGAAAATAAAGAAGGAGCTTACACTCTGTGCACCCAGATAAGCAACTGAGCTGCTACACGAGACTGGCAAGAAGATGCATCCTCAAATGATTCGCAGACTATTGAAAGAAAGTTTCTACCAAGGAATAGTGGCTGGAAGGAAACCGTATGTAAATGAAAAGAATCGAAAGAAGAAATTTGACTTAGCTAGGGAGTTTATTACGAAAGACGAAATGTGTTGGAACGACGTCAATTTGCGAAGAAAGTAAATTTAACGTTTATTGGTCGGATGGACGAAGACTGGTGTGGCGGAGGTATTTACAGTCGCAAATATTAAACCGATTGTAAAGCAAGGAGATGGGGGTGTTCTTGTCTGGGACTGTATATCGATAATTTGGACCTGGAGAATTAGTGTTTGTCGACAGTGTTATGGACAAATATGTCTACTTCAACACGTTAAAGAACAGTTTCCGGCAAAGCGCTGAAACCATGAGGATATCAAATTCGTTCAAGTTTTACCATGAGAAATATAAGACTCGCATAATTAATGAAATAAATTAACATTACAGACGTTAGTGCATTTCAGTCTACTTGCATGTGCAGCTGTGGCCGCGCCCATCGACACGGAACCAATTACACAACCACAAAGAGTGACTTTATTTTCTGCTTTGTTCCACGATGTATCAGTAATCATAGGAATATTGTCCAACAAGCCGAGCCAATTAATGTGTATATTACGGGCTCCGTTCTGTAGAATGTTATAAATATAAACATAAATAAAAAAATAATAATATCAATTAAAAATCCTGTACAATATCAACAATCATTATCTGGGACAAAATATTTCCGTAAGATCAAGATAATCTATATGGCTTATTATGGCTATTGTGTATTCGCCGTTGGTATAATGTTAATATACCCCTGTACAAGGGAGCAATGATAGTTAATGTACTGACGAAGGTAATGTTCCGTAACTTGTGCCATTGCAAGGAACAACGATTAAAAGACAAAGGAGGTGAAATTAAGAGGAAATACTGCTACTATGCGAGGCTTAACTGTCGACTGGAGCCTGTCTGACATTTTGCGGAGCCAAGGAAATATGTTTTTAGATTAAGGCAATGTGAGGTTTTAGCTCTGTTAACTTTCATACATTTAAGTGACTGTCATTTATGAGTACATATTTCATATAGTGTATTTCTGTGAACAAATACAAACATTCCATTTGAACTGTAATTTATTAACGCAAAATCTCATTGAAAAAGTATGACTCACACATCGGGGTCATACCAAATGTTTCGCAAGAACTGAAATTATTAGTTCACAGGAAATGCAGAACAAGATTTTTCCAATAATAACAAAACAAAACTGCATCATTTTCGTGAGTTTAGTACTGAAGGGACGTTTTTATATTTAACATATACGAAAATTGTTTCTACAGGTTCCAAGTAATTAAAAATTTTGTACTAAAATTCTGTATCACCAGGTGTTTGGAACATAAAGGGAACCTATCTCTTGCAAAAGTGAAAATTACAAGTCAACGAGGGAAAACACTGAAACAAGTACTTATTTAGCAACATAATTGTTCTGTGTAAAGTAGCATATTACTTTTTGTTGTGCTTGCACATCCATAGGTAATGCAGGTAACCTTTCGGTTTCTGTTTAGATAAAGTACCATTTTCAACTCAGAATGCAATGAATTCTCACTCGCCACTATAAATGCTATTGGCTCCGCAGTATGACGACAAAAACTTCAATTCTGTGGCGTTAAGGACATCTCCCCCTACTCTAACCTAGATAAAAACGAATAACTAAAGTGTATGCATCCAAAAGGTAAGAGAAACGATACAAATTATAATGAGTAATGTTGTCATTTGTTACTAATCTTCTGGACTCTTTGACATAAGTGTACCTATGCATGCCCACCAAATAACACTACCACAACAATAGGACGACTGTAATCTTCTGACACACAATGACTTGGTTGTTATTACAAAGATAGCATTTTCATTTGTAGAGAGGACAAGGGGAGATATGAAAACACTGGCGTGATGAATGTGCCGTCAAGAGTGCTCTTGTCTCCTTGTAACAAACGAGGACATGGCGTTGCGATTAAGACGTGATCGAGCACATTCATAAAGGGCGTGTGTCATGTTAAAATGTTTATCCCCGTCAGTAAAATCGCCACGCACCATCAGGATTTTATAAACGAGCTTCAGTCTGTCGTCCCCGGCACGGCAGCCGATACGACTCTTAGATAGTCGACAGTGAGGAAACTGGAGTTAGTGAGTGTGGTGTAGGCGCGTCGTTATCTGGGCCTGTAGCCCATACCGCGGCTACTTCGCTTGGCCTGTAAACTCGGCACATAAACATCCTCTCGTGCCTCCACAACTTCTGAATACCGCATTCGGGTTCAGCTTTATTAAACCGCTCATTGCGCAACTTCCCGTCTTTATTGTGGCTGTTTTATACTTGATGCAGATGTTAATTAAAAGTTTTGTGTAACCGCTTGTAAATCCGAGAGGACAGATAAAAATGAGCGCCCATTAATGTTAGCTCTGAATAAAGTAGCAGAATATAGTTCAACAAGTTTAGGGCGCAATATCTTGGGCTTTAAAATGAAATCCTTGTCATTAAGGAGCTGGCTAATGTTGTACTGAATTATGGAAAATACGTTCAGTCTTGTAACTCTTTGGCTCAGAAAGATCCAGAGTACAAGCGCAATGGTGTGGTCTCCGATACCTAGTCAATGCTAATAAATATTGCAACAATTATAGCATCAGTTATATATGTCAGTGATTCACTGTTCATAATACAAAAATTGCACCGCGATTCAGACAACATGTTAAACTTTAGGTCCTCCAATATCTGGCTGGGATACTCAGTTATAGAATAGGACAAAGGCTAAATAAAATAAATATACAGCGACTTTACACTTAAACTGTCGCAGCTTGTGCTAGTGGAGACGGAAAACTACTTACTTTAAGGGTACGCACTTGTTTAGGAAAGGTGTTCAGACTCTACGTTGCAGGATTTTTGTTGCTAAGTGTCAGTGCCATGCCCTGCCGGTGGTGGTGGCGCGACGGAGGATAGAAACACATGCGTCTGAGAGCATGACACCTACTGACAGTCAACATGGATCTGGACACCGTGAGCAGGATTCGGTCGTACATTGCCTGTTTTTTATCAAAAGTACTGCTGATCTTCGCGAGTGCCGACGCATTGAAAGAATACGGATAAGTCCATTTTACGGATCGAGATTAAAGAACATGATCCAGGAGAGAGAATTGACTGTAGATTTCAAAGTTGTATCTTTTATATCAGAAATCAGCAAAATACAGTTTCTGAAACTTTGGGGAAACAGAGAAAGTAGTGTGGGAATGGCCGTGCAGACTAAGGCGCCTTGCCACAGATTGCGAGGCCGCTCCCAGTCGGAATTTCGAGTCCTCCCTGGGCTAAAGGTGTGTATGTTGGTCTATCGTGAGTTAGTTTAAGTAGTTTGTAAGTCTAGGGACCGATCTCCTCAGCAATTTAGTATCTTAGCGGCGCAAACATTTGAACATTTGAAACAAAGAAAAACATTCTACTGTTTCCAGAATGAAACTTCACTTTGCAGCGGAGTGTGCGCTGATATAAAACTTCCTGACAGATTAAAATTGTGTGCCGGAACCGGGACTCGAACCTGGGACGTTTGCCTTTCGCGGGCAAGCGCACTACCGACTGTGCTATCCCGACACGACTCACGATGCCGCCTCACAACTTCACTTCTGCCAGTACCTCGCCTCCTACTTTCCAAACTTCACAGAAGCTCTCCTGAAAACACGCAAGACTATCACTCCTGGAAGAAAGGATATGGTGGAGACATGGCTTAGCCACAGCCTAAGGGATGTTTCCAGAATGAAACTTCACTCTGCAGCGGAGTGTGCGCTGATATGAAACTTCCTGGCAGATTAAAATTGTGTGCCGGAACAGGGACTCGAACCTGGGACCTTTGCCTTTCGTGGGCAAGCGCACAAACGACTGTGCTATCCCGACACGACTCACGATGTCGCCTCACAACTTCACTTCTGCCAGTACCTCGCCTCCTACTTTCCAAACTTCACAGAAGCTCTCCTGCAAACACGCAAGACTAGCACTCCTGGAAGAGAGGATATGGTGGAGACATGGCTTAGCCACAGCCTAAGGGATGTTTCCAGAATGAAACTTCACTCTGCAGCGGAGTGTGCGCTGATATGAAACTTCCTGGCAGATTAAAATTGTGTGCCGGAACCGGGACTCGAACCTGGGGCCTTTGCCTTCCGCAGCATGCGCACTACCGAATGTGTTATCCTGACACGACTCACGATGCCGCCTCACAACTTCACTTCTGCCAGTACCTCGCTACCAACTTTCCAAACTTCGCAGAAGCTCCCCAGCAAACACGCAAGACTAGCACTCCTGGAAGAAAGGTTATGGTGGAGACATGGCTTAGCGACAGCCTAAGGGATGTTTCCAGAATGAAACTTCACTCTGCAGCGGAGTGTGCGCTGATATGAAACCTCCTGGCAGATTAAAATTGTGTGCCGGAACCGGGACTCGAAACTGGGACCTTTGCCTTTCGCGGGCAAACGCACTACCGACTGTGCTATCCCGACACGACTCACGATGCCGCCTCACAACTTCACTTCTGCCAGTACCTCGCCTACTATTTTCCAAAGTTCACAGAAGCTCCCCAGCAAACACGCAAGACTAGCACTCCTGGAAGAAAGGATATGGAGGAGACATGGCTTAGCCACAGCCTAAGGGATGTTTCCAGAATGAAACGTCACTCTGCAGCGGAGTGTGCGCTGATATGAAACTTCCTGGCAGATTAAAATTGTGTGCCGGAACCGGGACTCGAACCTGGGACCTTTGCCTTTCGCGGGCAAGCGCACTACCGACTGTGCTATCCCGACACGACTCACGATGCCGCCTCACAACTTCACTTCTGCCAGTACCTCGCCTCCTACTTTCCAAACTTCACAGAAGCTCTCCTGCAAACACGCAAGACTAGCACTCCTGGAAGAAAGGATATGGTGGAGACATGGCTTAGCCACAGCCTAAGGGATGTTTCCAGAATGAAACTTCACTCTGCAGCGGAGTGTGCGCTGATATGAAACTTCCTGGCAGATTAAAATTGTGTGCCGGAACCGGGACTCGAACCTGGGGCCTTTGCCTTCCGCAGCATGCGCACTACCGAATGTGTTATCCCGACACGACTCACAATGCCGCCTCACAACTTCACTTCTGCCAGTACGTCGCCTCCTACTTTAGAAACTACACAGAAGCTCTCCTGCAAACACGCAAGACTAGCACTCCTGGAAGAAAGGTTATGGTGGAGACATGGCTTAGCGACAGCCTAAGGGATGTTTCCAGAATGAAACTTCACTCTGCAGCGGAGTGTGCGCTGATATGAAACTTCCTGTCAGATTAAAATTGTGTGCCGGAACCGGGACTCGAAACTGGGACCTTTGCCTTTCGCTGGCAACCGCACTATCGACTGTGCTATCCCGACACGACTTACGATGCCGCCTCACAACTTCACTTCTGCCAGTACCTCGCCACCAACTTTCCAAACTTCGCAGAAGCTCTCCTGCAAACACGCAAGACTAGCACTCCTGGAAGAAAGGATATGGTGGAGACATGGCTTAGCCGCAGCCTAAGGGATGTTTCCAGAATGAAACTTCACTCTGCAGCGGAGTGTGCGCTGATATGAAACTTCCTGGCAGATTAAAATTGTGTGCCGGAACCGGGACTCGAAACTGGGACCTTTGCCTTTCGCTGGCAACCGCACTATCGGCTGTGCTATCCCGACACGACTTACGATGCCGCCTCACAACTTCACTTCTGCCAGTACCTCGCCACCAACTTTCCAAACTTCGCAGAAGCTCTCCTGCAAACACGCAAGACTAGCACTCCTGGAAGAAAGGATATGGTGGAGACATGGCTTAGCCGCAGACTAAGGGATGTTTCCAGAATGAAACTTCACTCTGCAGCGGAGTGTGCGCTGATATGAAACTTCCTGGCAGATTAATATTGTGTGCCGGAACCGGGACTCGAAACTTGGACCTTTGCCTTTTGCGGGCAAGCGCACTACCGACTGTGCTATCCCGACACGACTCACGATGCCGCCTCACAACTTCACTTCTGCCAGTACCTCGCCTCCTACTTCCCAACCTACACAGAAGCTCTCCTGCAAACACGCAAGTCTAGCACTCCTGGAAGAAAGGTTATGGTGGAGACATGGCTTAGCGACAGCCTAAGGGATGTTTCCAGAATGAAACTTCACTCTGCAGCGGAGTGTGCGCTGATATGAAACCTCCTGGCAGATTAAAATTGTGTGCCGGAACCGGGACTCGAGACTGGGACCTTTGCCTTTCGCGGGCAACCGCACTACCGACTGTGCTATCCCGACACGACTTACGATGCCGCCATACAACTTCAATTCTGCCAGTACCTCGCCACCAACTTTCCAAACTTCGCAGAAGCTCTCCTGCAAACACGCAAGACTAGCACTCCTGGAAGAAAGGATATGGTGGAGACATGGCTTAGCCGCAGACTAAGGGATGTTTCCAGAATGAAACTTCACTCTGCAGCGGAGTGTGCGCTGATATGAAACTTCCTGGCAGATTAATATTGTGTGCCGTAACCGGGACTCGAAACTTGGACCTTTGCCTTTTGCGGGCAAGCGCACTACCGACTGTGCTATCCCGACACGACTCACGATACCGCCTCATAACTTCACTTCTGCCAGTACCTCGCCACCAACTTTCCAAACTTCACAGAAGCTCTCCTGCAAACACGCAAGTCTAGCACTCCTCGAAGAAAGGATATAGTGGAGACATGGCTTAGCCACAGCCTAAGGGATGTTTCCAGAATGAAACTTCACTCTTCAGCGGAGTGGGCGCTGATATGAAACTTCCTGGCAGATTAAAATCGTGTGCTGGAACCGGGACTCGAACCTGGGGCCTTTGCCTTCCGCAGCATGCACACTACCGAATGTGTTATCCCAACACGACTCACGATGCCGCCTCACAACTTCACTTCTGCCAGTACCTCGCCTCCTACTTTCCAAACTACACAGAAGCTCTCCTGCAAACACGCAAGACTAGCACTCCTGGAAGAAAGGTTATAGTGGAGACATGGCTTAGCGACAGCCTAAGGGATGTTTCCAGAATGAAACTTCACTCTGCAGCGGAGTGTGCGCTGATATGAAACTTCCTGGTGAATTAAAATTGTGTGCCGGAACCGGGACTCGAACCTGGGACCTTTTCCTTTCGCGGGCAAACGCACTACCGACTGTGCTATCCCGACACGACTCACGATGTCGCCTCACAACTTCACTTCTGCCAGTACCTCGCCTTCTACTCTCCAAACTTCACAGAAGCTCTCCTGCAAACACGCCAGACTAGCACTCTTGGAAGAAAGGATATGGTGGAGACTTTGCTTAGCCACAGCCTAAGGGATGTTTCCAGAATGAAACTTCACTCTGCAGCGGAGTGTGCGCTGATATGAAACCTCCTGGCAGATTAAAATTGTGTGCCGGAACCGGGACTCGAAACTGGGACCTTTGCCTTTTGCGGGCAAGCGCACTACCGACTGTGCTATCCCGGAACGACTCACGATGCCGCCTCACAACTTCACTTCTGCCAGTACCTCGCCTCCTACTTTCAAACTTCACAGAAGCTCTCCTGCAAACACGCAAGACTAGCACTCCTGGAAGATAGGATATGGTGGAGACATGGCTTAGCCACAGCCTAAGGGATGTTTCCAGAATAAAACTTCACTCTGCAGCGGAGTGTGCGCTGATATGTAATTTCCTGGCAGATAAAAATTGCGTGCCCGAACCGAGACTCGAACCTGGGACCTTTGCCTTCCGCGGGCAAACGCACTACCGACTGTGCTATCCCGACACGACTCATGATGCCGCCTCACAACTTCACTTCCGCCAGTACCTCGCCTCCTACTTAACAAACTTCACAGAAGCTCTCCTGCAAACACGCAAGACTAGCACTCCTGGAAGAATGGATATGGTGGAGACATGGCTTAGCCACAGCCTAAGGGATGTTTCCAGAATGAAACTTCACTCTGCAGCGGAGTGTGCGCTGATATGAAACTTCCTGACAGATTAAAATTGTGTGCCGGAACCGGGACTCGAACCTGGGAATTTTGCCTTTCGCAGGCCAACGCACTACCGACTGTGCTATCCCGACACGACTGACGATGCCGCCTCACAACTTCACTTCTGCCAGTACCTCGCCTCCTACTTTCCAAAGTTCACAGAATTTCTCCAGCAAACACGCAAGACCAGCACTCCTGGAAGAAAGGATATGGTGGAGACATGGCTTAGCCGCAGCCTAAGGGATGTTTCCAGAATGAAACTTCACTCTGCAGCGGAGTGTGCGCTGATATGAAACTTCCTGGCAGATTAAAATTGTGTGTCGGAACCGGGACTCGAACCTGGGACCTTTGCCTTTCGCGGGCAACCGCACTACCGACTGTGCTATCCCGACACAACTTACGATTCCGCCTCACAACTTCACTTCTGCCAGTACCTCGCCACCAACATTCCAAACTTCGCAGAAGCTCCCCTGCAAACACGCAAGACTAGCACTCCTGGAAGAAAGGATAGGGTGGAGACATGGCTTAGCCACAGCCCAAGGGATGTTTCCAGCATGAAACTTCACTCTGCAACGGAGTGTGCGCTGATATGAAACCTCCTGGCAGATAAAAATTGTGTGCCGGAACCGGGACTCGAAACTGGGACCTTTGCCTTTCGCGGGCAAGCGCACTACCGACTGTGCTATCCAGACACGATCCACGATGCCCCCTCACAACTTCACTTCTGCCAGTACCTCGCCTTCTACTTTCCAAACTTCACAGAAGCTCTCCTGCAAACACGCAAGACTAGCACTCCTGGAAGAAAGGATATGGTGGAGACATGGCTTAGCCACAGCCTAAGGGATGTTTCCAGAATGAAACTTCACTCTGCAGCGGAGTGTGCGCTGATATGAAACTTCCTGGCAGATTAAAATTGTGTGCCGGAAACGGGACTCGAACCTGGGTCCTTTGCCTTTTTCGGGCAAACGCACTAACGACTGTGCTATCCCGACACGACTCACGATGCCGCCTCACAACTTCACTTCTCCCAGTACCTCGCCTCCTACTTTCCAATCTTCACAGAAGCTCTCCTGCAAACACGCAAGACTATCAGTCCTGGAAGAAAGGATATGGTGGAGACATGGCTTAGCCACAGCCTAAGGGATGTTTCCAGAATGAAACTTCACTCTGCAGCGGAGTGTGCACTGATATGAAACATCCTGGTGAATTAAAATTATGTGCCGGAACCGGGACCCGAACCTGGGACCTTATCCTTCCGCGGACAAACGCACTACCGACTGTTCTATCCCGACACGACTCTTGATGCCGCCTCACAACTTCACTTCTGCCAGTACCTCGCCTTCTACTTTCCAAACTTCACTGAAGCTCTCCTGCAAACACGCCGCAAGACTATCAGTCCTGGAAGAAAGGATATGGTGGAGACATGGCTTAGCCACAGCCTAAGGGATGTTTCCAGAATGAAACTTCACTCTCCAGCGGAGTGTGCGCTGATATGAAACCTCCTGGCAGATTAAAATTGTGTGCCGGAACCGGGACTCGATCCTGGGACCTTTACCTGTCGCGGGCAAGCGCACTTCCGACTGTGCTATCCCGACACGACTCAGGATGCCGTCTCACAACTTCACTTCTGCCAGTACCTCGCCCTCGTCTCCTACTTTCCAAACTTCACAGAAGCTCTCCTGCAAACACGCAAGACTAGCACTCCTGGAAGAAAGGATAAATGCGGAGACTTGGCTTAGCCACAGCCTAAGGGATGTTTCCAGAATGAAACTTCACTCTGCAGCAGAGTGTGCGCTGATATGAAACTTCCTGGCAGATTAAAGTTGTGTGCTGGAACCGGGACTCGAACCTGGGCCCTTTGCCTTCCGCGGGCAAGCGCACTACTGACTCTGCTATCCCGACATGACTCACGATGCCGCTTCAAAACTTCACTTCTGCCTGTACCTCGCCTCCTACTTTCGAAACTTCACAGAAGCTCTCCTGCAAACACTGAAGACTAGCACTCCTGGAATAAAGGATATGGTGGAGACATGGCTTAGCCGCAGCCTAAGGGATGCTTCCAGAATGAAACTTCTCTCTGCAGCGGAGTGTGCGCTGATATGAAACCTCCGGGCAGATTAAAATTGTGTGCCGGAACCGGGACTCGAACCTGGGACCTTTGCCTTCCGCAGGCAAGCGCACTACCGACTGTGCTATCCCGACACGACTCACGATGCCGCCTCACAACTTGACTTCTGCCAGTACCTCGCCCTCGTCTCCTACTTTCCAAACTTCACACAAGCTCTCCTGCAAACATGCAAGACTAGCACACCTGGAAGAAAGGATATGGTGGAGACATGGCTTAGCCACAGCCTAAGGGATGTTTCCAGAATGAAACTTCACTCTGCAGCGGAGTGTGTGCTGATATGAAACTTCCTGGCAGATTAAAAGTGTGTGTCGGAACCGGGACTCGAACCTGGGACCTTTGCCTTTCGCGGGCAACCGCACTACCGACTGTGCTATCCCGACACAACTTACGATTCCGCCTCACAACTTCACTTCTGCCAGTACCTCGCCACCAACATTCCAAACTTCGCAGAAGCTCCCCTGCAAACACGCAAGACTAGCACTCCTGGAAGAAAGGATAGGGTGGAGACATGGCTTAGCCACAGCCCAAGGGATGTTTCCAGCATGAAACTTCACTCTGCAACGGAGTGTGCGCTGATATGAAACCTCCTGGCAGATAAAAATTGTGTGCCGGAACCGGGACTCGAAACTGGGACCTTTGCCTTTCGCGGGCAAGCGCACTACCGACTGTGCTATCCAGACACGATCCACGATGCCCCCTCACAACTTCACTTCTGCCAGTACCTCGCCTTCTACTTTCCAAACTTCACAGAAGCTCTCCTGCAAACACGCAAGACTAGCACTCCTGGAAGAAAGGATATGGTGGAGACATGGCTTAGCCACAGCCTAAGGGATGTTTCCAGAATGAAACTTCACTCTGCAGCGGAGTGTGCGCTGATATGAAACTTCCTGGCAGATTAAAATTGTGTGCCGGAAACGGGACTCGAACCTGGGTCCTTTGCCTTTTTCGGGCAAACGCACTAACGACTGTGCTATCCCGACACGACTCACGATGCCGCCTCACAACTTCACTTCTCCCAGTACCTCGCCTCCTACTTTCCAATCTTCACAGAAGCTCTCCTGCAAACACGCAAGACTATCAGTCCTGGAAGAAAGGATATGGTGGAGACATGGCTTAGCCACAGCCTAAGGGATGTTTCCACAATGAAACTTCACTCTGCAGCGGAGTGTGCACTGATATGAAACATCCTGGTGAATTAAAATTATGTGCCGGAACCGGGACCCGAACCTGGGACCTTATCCTTCCGCGGGCAAACGCACTACCGACTGTTCTATCCCGACACGACTCTTGATGCCGCCTCACAACTTCACTTCTGCCAGTACCTCGCCTTCTACTTTCCAAACTTCACTGAAGCTCTCCTGCAAACACGCCGCAAGACTATCAGTCCTGGAAGAAAGGATATGGTGGAGACATGGCTTAGCCACAGCCTAAGGGATGTTTCCAGAATGAAACTTCACTCTCCAGCGGAGTGTGCGCTGATATGAAACCTCCGGGCAGATTAAAATTGTGTGCCGGAACCGGGACTCGAACCTGGGACCTTTGCCTTCCGCAGGCAAGCGCACTACTGACTATGCTATCCCGACATGACTCACGATGCCGCTTCAAAACTTCACTTCTGCCTGTACCTCGCCTCCTACTTTCCAAACTTCACAGAAGCTCTCCTGCAAACACTGAAGACTAGCACTCCTGGAATAAAGGATATGGTGGAGACATGGCTTAGCCGCAGCCTAAGGGATGCTTCCAGAATGAAACTTCTCTCTGCAGCGGAGTGTGCGCTGATATGAAACCTCCGGGCAGATTAAAATTGTGTGCCGGAACCGGGACTCGAACTGGGACCTTTGCCTTTCGCGGGCTAACGCACTACCGACTGTGCTATCCCGACACGACTCACGATGTCGCCTCACAACTTCACTTCTGCCAGTACCTCGCCTCCTACTTTCCAAACTTCGCAGAAGCTCTCCTGCAAACACGCCAGACTAGCACTCTTGGAAGAAAGGATATGGTGGAGACTTGGCTTAGCTACAGCCTAAAGGATGTTTCCAGAATGAAACTTCACTCTGCAGCGGAGTGTGCGCTGATATGAAACCTCCGGGCAGATTAAAATTGTGTGCCGGAACCGGGACTCGAACCTGGGACCTTTGCCTTCCGCAGGCAAGCGCACTACCGACTGTGCTATCCCGACACGACTCACGATGCCGCCTCACAACTTGACTTCTGCCAGTACCTCGCCCTCGTCTCCTACTTTCCAAACTTCACACAAGCTCTCCTGCAAACATGCAAGACTAGCACACCTGGAAGAAAGGATATGGTGGAGACATGGCTTAGCCACAGCCTAAGGGATGTTTCCAGAATGAAACTTCACTCTGCAGCGGAGTGTGCGCTGAAATGAAACCTCCTGGCAGATTAAAATTGTCGGCCCAAACCGGGACTCGAACCTGGGAACATTGCCTCTTGCGGGCAAGCGCACTACCGACTGTGCTATCCCAAACGACTCACGATGTCGCCTCACAACTTCACTTCTGCCAGTACCTCGCCTCCTACTTTCCAAACGTCACAGAAGCTCTCCTGCAAACACGCAAGCATAGCACTCCTGGAAGAATGGATATGGTGGAGACTTGGCTTAGCCACAGCCTAAGGGATGTTTCCAGAATGAAACTTCACTCTGCAGCGGAGTGTGTGCTGATATGAAACTTCCTGGCAGATTAAAAGTGTGTGTCGGAACCGGGATTCGAACCTGGGACCTTTGCATTTCGCGGGCAAACGCACTACCGACTGTTCTATCCCGACACGACTCACGATGTCGCCTCACAACTTCACTTCTGCCAGTACCTCGCCCACTACTTTCCAAACTTCACAGAAGCTTTCCTGCAAACACGCAAGACTATCACTCCTGGAATAAAGGATATGGTTGAGACATGGCTTAGCCGCAGCCTAAGGGATGCTTCCAGAATGAAACTTCGGTCTGCAGTGGAATGTGCGCTGATGTGAAACATCCTGGCAGATTAAAATTGTGTGCCGGAACCGGGACTCGAACCGGGGACCTTTCCCTTTTGTGGGCATGCGAACTACCGACTGTGCTATCCCGACACGACTCACGATGCCGCCTCACAAATTCAATTCTGCCAGTACGTCGCCTCCTACTTTCCAAACTTCACAGAAGCTCTCCTGCAAACACTGAAGACTAGCACTCCTGGAATAAAGGATATGGTTGAGACATGGCTTAGCCACAGCCTAAGGGATGTTTCCAGAATGAAACTTCACTCTGCAGCGGAGTGTGTGCTGATATGAAACTTCCTGGCAGATTAAAATTGTGTGCCGGAACCGGGACTCGAACTGGGACCTTTGCCTTTCGCAGGCTAACGCACTACCGACTGTGCTATCCCGACACGACTCACGATGTCGCCTCACAACTTCACTTCTGCCAGTACCTCGCCTCCTACTTTCCAAACTTCACAGAAGCTCTCCTGCAAACACGCCAGACTAGCACTCTTGGAAGAAAGGATATGGTGGAG
Organism: Locusta migratoria; assembly: GCA_026315105.1. Lineage (NCBI taxonomy): Eukaryota > Metazoa > Arthropoda > Insecta > Orthoptera > Acrididae > Locusta > Locusta migratoria. The sequence goes on along the minus strand of CM048747.1, from coordinate 224,723,036 downwards.
ACTTGGCTTAGCTACAGCCTAAAGGATGTTTCCAGAATGAAACTTCACTCTGCAGCGGAGTGTGCGCTGATATGAAACCTCCTGGCAGATTAAAATTGTGTGCCGGAACCGGGACTCGAACCTGGGACCTTTGCCTTCCGCAGGCAAGCGCACTACCGACTATGCTATCCCGACACGACTCACGATGCCGCCTCACAACTTGACTTCTGCCAGTACCTCGCCCTCGTCTCCTACTTTCCAAACTTCACACAAGCTCTCCTGCAAACATGCAAGACTAGCACACCTGGAAGAAAGGATATGGTGGAGACATGGCTTAGCCACAGCCTAAGGGATGTTTCCAGAATGAAACTTCACTCTGCAGCGGAGTGTGCGCTGAAATGAAACCTCCTGGCAGATTAAAATTGTCGGCCCAAACCGGGACTCGAACCTGGTAACATTGCCTCTTGCGGGCAAGCGCACTACCGACTGTGCTATCCCAAACGACTCACGATGTCGCCTCACAACTTCACTTCTGCCAGTACCTCGCCTCCTACTTTCCAAACGTCACAGAAGCTCTCCTGCAAACACGCAAGCATAGCACTCCTGGAAGAATGGATATGGTGGAGACTTGGCTTAGCCACAGCCTAAGGGATGTTTCCAGAATGAAACTTCACTCTGCAGCGGAGTGTGTGCTGATATGAAACTTCCTGGCAGATTAAAAGTGTGTGTCGGAACCGGGATTCGAACCTGGGACCTTTGCATTTCGCGGGCAAACGCACTACCGACTGTTCTATCCCGACACGACTCACGATGTCGCCTCACAACTTCACTTCTGCCAGTACCTCGCCCACTACTTTCCAAACTTCACAGAAGCTTTCCTGCAAACACGCAAGACTATCACTCCTGGAATAAAGGATATGGTTGAGACATGGCTTAGCCGCAGCCTAAGGGATGCTTCCAGAATGAAACTTCGGTCTGCAGTGGAATGTGCGCTGATGTGAAACATCCTGGCAGATTAAAATTGTGTGCCGGAACCGGGACTCGAACCGGGGACCTTTCCCTTTTGTGGGCATGCGAACTACCGACTGTGCTATCCCGACACGACTCACGATGCCGCCTCACAAATTCAATTCTGCCAGTACGTCGCCTCCTACTTTCCAAACTTCACAGAAGCTCTCCTGCAAACACTGAAGACTAGCACTCCTGGAATAAAGGATATGGTTGAGACATGGCTTAGCCACAGCCTAAGGGATGTTTCCAGAATGAAACTTCACTCTGCAGCGGAGTGTGTGCTGATATGAAACTTCCTGGCAGATTAAAATTGTGTGCCGGAACCGGGACTCGAACTGGGACCTTTGCCTTTCGCAGGCTAACGCACTACCGACTGTGCTATCCCGACACGACTCACGATGTCGCCTCACAACTTCACTTCTGCCAGTACCTCGCCTCCTACTTTCCAAACTTCACAGAAGCTCTCCTGCAAACACGCCAGACTAGCACTCTTGGAAGAAAGGATATGGTGGAGACTTGGCTTAGCTACAGCCTAAAGGATGTTTCCAGAATGAAACTTCACTCTGCAGCGGAGTGTGCGCTGATATGAAACCTCCTGGCAGATTAAAATTGTGTGCCGGAACCGGGACTCGAACCTGGGACCTTTGCCTTCCGCAGGCAAGCGCACTACCGACTATGCTATCCCGACACGACTCACGATGCCGCCTCACAACTTGACTTCTGCCAGTACCTCGCCCTCGTCTCCTACTTTCCAAACTTCACACAAGTTCTCCTGCAAACATGCAAGACTAGCACACCTGGAAGAAAGGATATGGTGGAGACATGGCTTAGCCACAGCCTAAGGGATGTTTCCAGAAGGAAACTTCGCTCTGCAGTGGAATGTGCGCTGATATGAAACATCCTGGCAGATTAAAATTGTGTGCCGCAACCAGGACTCGAACCGGGGAACTTTGCCTTTTGTGGGCATGCGCACTACCGACTGTGCAATCCCGACACGACTCACGATGCCGCCTCACAACTTCACTTCTGCCTGTACCTTGCCTCCTACTTTCCAAAATTCACAGAAGCTCTCATGCAACCACGCAAAACTCTCACTCCTGGAAGACAGGATATGGTGGAGACATCGCTTGGCCACAGCCTAAGGGATGTTTCCAGAATGAAACTTCACTCTGCAGCAGAGTGTGCGCTGAAATGAAACTTCCTGGCAGATTAAAATCGTGTGCCGGTACCGGGACTCGAACCTGGGACTTTTGCCTTTTGTGGGCATGTGCACTACCGATTGTGCTATCCCGACACGTCTCACGATGCCGACTCACAACTTCACTTCTGCCCGTACCTCCCCTCCTACTTTCTAAACTTCACAGAAGCTCTCATGCTACCACGCAAAACTATCACTCCTGGAAGAAAGGATATGGTGGAGACATGGCTTTGCCACAGCCTAAGGGATGTTCCCAGAATGAAACTTCACTCTGCAGCAGAGTGTGCGCTGATATGAAACTTCCTGGCAGATTAAAATTGTGTGCCGGAACCGGGACTCGAACCTGGGCCTTTGCCTTTCGAGGGAATGCGCACTACCGACTGTGCTATCCCGACACGACTCACGATGCCGCCTCACAACTTCACTTCTGCCAATACCTCGCCTCCTACTTTCCAAACTTCACAGAAGCTCTCCTGCAAACACGCAAGACTAGCACTCCTGGAAGAAAGGATATAGTGGAGACATGGCTTAGCCACAGCCTAAGGGATGTTTCCAGAATGAAACTTCACCCTGCAGCGGAGTGTGCGCTGATATGAAACTTACTGGCAGATTAAAATTGTGTGCCGGAACCGGGACTTGAACCTGGGACCTTTGCCTTTCGCGGGCTAACGCACTACCGACTGTGCTATCCCGACACGACTCACGATGTCGCCTCACAACTTCACTTCTGCCAGTACCTCGCCTCCTACTTTCCAAACTTCACAGAAGCTCTCCTGCAAACACGCCAGAGTAGCACTCTTGGAAGAAAGGATATGGTGGAGACTTGGCTTAGCTACAGCCTAAAGGATGTTTCCAGAATGAAACTTCACTCTGCAGCGGAGTGTGCGCTGATATGAAACCTCCGGGCAGATTAAAATTGTGTGCCGGAACCGGGACTCGATCCTGGGACCTTTGCCTTCCGCAGGCAAGCGCACTACCGACTGTGCTATCCCGACACGACTCACGATGCCGCCTCACAACTTGACTTCTGCCAGTACCTCGCCCTCGTCTCCTACTTTCCAAACTTCACACAAGCTCTCCTGCAAACATGCAAGACTAGCACACCTGGAAGAAAGGATATGGTGGAGACATGGCTTAGCCACAGCCTAAGGGATGTTTCCAGAATGAAACTTCACTCTGCAGCGGAGTGTGCGCTGAAATGAAACCTCCTGGCAGATTAAAATTGTCGGCCAGAACCGGGACTCGAACCTGGGACCTTTGCATTTCGCGGGCAAGCGCACTACCGACTGTGCTATCCCGACACGACTCACGATGCCGCCTCACATCTTCACTTCTGCCAGTACCTCGCCCACTACTTTCCAAACTTCACAGAAGCTTTCCTGCAAACACGCAAGACTACCACTCCTGGAAGAAAGGATATGGTGGAGACATGGCTTAGCCACAGCCTAAGGGATGTTTCCAGAATGAAACTTCGCTCTGCAGCGGAATGTGCGCTGATATGAAACATCCTGGCAGATTAAAATTGTGTGCCGCAACCGGGACTCGAATTGGGGACCTTTGCCTTTTGTGGGCATGCGCACTACCGACTGTGCAATCCCGACACGACTCACGATGCCGCCTCACAACTTCACTTCTGCCTGTACCTTGCCTCCTACTTTCCAAAATTCACAGAAGCTCTCATGCAACCACGCAAAACTCTCACTCCTGGAAGACAGGATATGGTGGAGACATCGCTTGGCCACAGCCTAAGGGATGTTTCCAGAATGAAACTTCACTCTGCAGCAGAGTGTGCGCTGAAATGAAACTTCCTGGCAGATTAAAATTGTGTGCCGGTACCGGGACTCGAACCTGGGACTTTTGCCTTTTGTGGGCATGTGCACTACCGATTGTGCTATCCCGACACGTCTCACGATGCCGACTCACAACTTCACTTCTGCCCGTACCTCCCCTCCTACTTTCTAAACTTCACAGAAGCTCTCATGCTACCACGCAAAACTATCACTCCTGGAAGAAAGGATATGGTGGAGACATGGCTTTGCCACAGCCTAAGGGATGTTCCCAGAATGAAACTTCACTCTGCAGCAGAGTGTGCGCTGATATGAAACTTCCTGGCAGATTAAAATTGTGTGCCGGAACCGGGACTCGAACCTGGGCCTTTGCCTTTCGAGGGAATGCGCACTACCGACTGTGCTATCCCGACACGACTCACGATGCCGCCTCACAACTTCACTTCTGCCAATACCTCGCCTCCTACTTTCCAAACTTCACAGAAGCTCTCCTGCAAACACGCAAGACTAGCACTCCTGGAAGAAAGGATATAGTGGAGACATGGCTTAGCCACAGCCTAAGGGATGTTTCCAGAATGAAACTTCACCCTGCAGCGGAGTGTGCGCTGATATGAAACTTACTGGCAGATTAAAATTGTGTGCCGGAACCGGGACTTGAACCTGGGACCTTTGCCTTTCGCGGGCTAACGCACTACCGACTGTGCTATCCCGACACGACTCACGATGTCGCCTCACAACTTCACTTCTGCCAGTACCTCGCCTCCTACTTTCCAAACTTCACAGAAGCTCTCCTGCAAACACGCCAGAGTAGCACTCTTGGAAGAAAGGATATGGTGGAGACTTGGCTTAGCTACAGCCTAAAGGATGTTTCCAGAATGAAACTTCACTCTGCAGCGGAGTGTGCGCTGATATGAAACCTCCGGGCAGATTAAAATTGTGTGCCGGAACCGGGACTCGATCCTGGGACCTTTGCCTTCCGCAGGCAAGCGCACTACCGACTGTGCTATCCCGACACGACTCACGATGCCGCCTCACAACTTGACTTCTGCCAGTACCTCGCCCTCGTCTCCTACTTTCCAAACTTCACACAAGCTCTCCTGCAAACATGCAAGACTAGCACACCTGGAAGAAAGGATATGGTGGAGACATGGCTTAGCCACAGCCTAAGGGATGTTTCCAGAATGAAACTTCACTCTGCAGCGGAGTGTGCGCTGAAATGAAACCTCCTGGCAGATTAAATTTGTCGGCCAGAACCGGGACTCGAACCTGGGACCTTTGCATTTCGCGGGCAAGCGCACTACCGACTGTGCTATCCCGACACGACTCACGATGCCGCCTCACATCTTCACTTCTGCCAGTACCTCGCCCACTACTTTCCAAACTTCACAGAAGCTTTCCTGCAAACACGCAAGACTACCACTCCTGGAAGAAAGGATATGGTGGAGACATGGCTTAGCCACAGCCTAAGGGATGTTTCCAGAATGAAACTTCGCTCTGCAGCGGAATGTGCGCTGATATGAAACATCCTGGCAGATTAAAATTGTGTGCCGCAACCGGGACTCGAATTGGGGACCTTTGCCTTTTGTGGGCATGCGCACTACCGACTGTGCTATCCCGACACGACTCACGATGCCGCCTCACAACTTCACTTCTGCCAGTACCTCGCCTCCTACTTTCCAAAATTCACAGAAGCTCTCATGCAACCACGCAAAACTATCACTCCTGGAAGACAGGATATGGTGGAGACATGGCTTGGCCACAGCCTAAGGGATGTTTCCATAATGAAACTTCACTCTGCAGCAGAGTGTGTGCTGATATGAAACTTCCTGGCAGATTAAAATTATGCGCCGGAACCGGGACTCGAACCTGGGACCTTTGCCTTCCGCAGGCAAGCGCACTACCGACTGTGCTATCCCGACACGACTCACGATTCCGTCTCACAACTTGACTTCTGCCAGTACCTCGCCCTCGTCTCCTACTTTCCAAACTTCACACAAGCTCTCCTGCAAACATGCAAGACTAGCACACCTGGAAGAAAGGATATGGTGGAGACATGGCTTTGCCACAGCCTAAGGGATGTTCCCAGAATGAAACATCACTCTGCAGCAGAGTGTGCGCTGATATGAAACTTCCTGGCAGATTAAAATTGTGTGCTGGAACAGGGACTCGAACCTGGGACCTTTGCCTTCCGCAGGCAAGCGCACTACCGACTGTGCTATCCCGACACGACTCACGATGCCGCCTCACAACTTGACTTCTGCCAGTACCTCGCCCTCGTCTCCTACTTTCCAAACTTCACACAAGCTCTCCTGCAAACATGCAAGACTAGCACACCTGGAAGAAAGGATATGGTGGAGACATGGCTTAGCCACAGCCTAAGGGATGTTTCCAGAAGGAAACTTCGCTCTGCAGTGGAATGTGCGCTGATATGAAACATCCTGGCAGATTAAAATTGTGTGCCACAACCAGGACTCGAACCGGGGACCTTTGCCTTTTGTGGGCATGCGCACTACCGACTGTGCAATCCCGACACGACTCACGATGCCGCCTCACAACTTCACTTCTGCCTGTACCTTGCCTCCTACTTTCCAAAATTCACAGAAGCTCTCATGCAACCACGCAAAACTCTCACTCCTGGAAGACAGGATATGGTGGAGACATCGCTTGGCCACAGCCTAAGGGATGTTTCCAGAATGAAACTTCACTCTGCAGCAGAGTGTGCGCTGAAATGAAACTTCCTGGCAGATTAAAATTGTGTGCCGGTACCGGGACTCGAACCTGGGACTTTTGCCTTTTGTGGGCATGTGCACTACCGATTGTGCTATCCCGACACGTCTCACGATGCCGACTCACAACTTCACTTCTGCCCGTACCTCCCCTCCTACTTTCTAAACTTCACAGAAGCTCTCATGCTACCACGCAAAACTATCACTCCTGGAAGAAAGGATATAGTGGAGACATGGATTAGCCACAGCCTAAGGGATGTTTCCAGAATGAAACTTCACCCAGCAGCGGAGTGTGCGCTGATATGAAACTTACTGGCAGATTAAAATTGTGTGCCGCAACCAGGACTCGAACCGGGGACCTTTGCCTTTCGCGGGCTAACGCACTACCGACTGTGCTATCCCGACACGACTCACGATGCCGCCTCACAACTTCACTTCTGCCAATACCTCGCCTCCTACTTTCCAAACTTCACAGAAGCTCTCCTGCAAACACGCAAGACTAGCACTCCTGGAAGAAAGGATATAGTGGAGACATGGCTTAGCCACAGCCTAAGGGATGTTTCCAGAATGAAACTTCACCCTGCAGCGGAGTGTGCGCTGATATGAAACTTACTGGCAGATTAAAATTGTGTGCCGGAACCGGGACTTGAACCTGGGACCTTTGCCTTTCGCGGACTAACGCACTACCGACTGTGCTATCCCGACACGACTCACGATGTCGCCTCACAACTTCACTTCTGCCAGTACCTCGCCTCCTACTTTCCAAACTTCACAGAAGCTCTCCTGCAAACACGCCAGAGTAGCACTCTTGGAAGAAAGGATATGGTGGAGACTTGGCTTAGCTACAGCCTAAAGGATGTTTCCAGAATGAAACTTCACTCTGCAGCGGAGTGTGCGCTGATATGAAACCTCCGGGCAGATTAAAATTGTGTGCCGGAACCGGGACTCGATCCTGGGACCTTTGCCTTCCGCAGGCAAGCGCACTACCGACTGTGCTATCTCGACACGACTCACGATGCCGCCTCACAACTTGACTTCTGCCAGTACCTCGCCCTCGTCTCCTACTTTCCAAACTTCACACAAGCTCTCCTGCAAACATGCAAGACTAGCACACCTGGAAGAAAGGATATGGTGGAGACATGGCTTAGCCACAGCCTAAGGGATGTTTCCAGAATGAAACTTCACTCTGCAGCGGAGTGTGCGCTGAAATGAAACCTCCTGGCAGATTAAAATTGTCGGCCAGAACCGGGACTCGAACCTGGGACCTTTGCATTTCGCGGGCAAGCGCACTACCGACTGTGCTATCCCGACACGACTCACGATGCCGCCTCACATCTTCACTTCTGCCAGTACCTCGCCCACTACTTTCCAAACTTCACAGAAGCTTTCCTGCAAACACGCAAGACTACCACTCCTGGAAGAAAGGATATGGTGGAGACATGGCTTAGCCACAGCCTAAGGGATGTTTCCAGAATGAAACTTCGCTCTGCAGCGGAATGTGCGCTGATATGAAACATCCTGGCAGATTAAAATTGTGTGCCGCAACCGGGACTCGAATTGGGGACCTTTGCCTTTTGTGGGCATGCGCACTACCGACTGTGCAATCCCGACACGACTCACGATGCCGCCTCACAACTTCACTTCTGCCTGTACCTTGCCTCCTACTTTCCAAAATTCACAGAAGCTCTCATGCAACCACGCAAAACTCTCACTCCTGGAAGACAGGATATGGTGGAGACATCGCTTGGCCACAGCCTAAGGGATGTTTCCAGAATGAAACTTCACTCTGCAGCAGAGTGTGCGCTGAAATGAAACTTCCTGGCAGATTAAAATTGTGTGCCGGTACCGGGACTCGAACCTGGGACTTTTGCCTTTTGTGGGCATGTGCACTACCGATTGTGCTATCCCGACACGTCTCACGATGCCGACTCACAACTTCACTTCTGCCCGTACCTCCCCTCCTACTTTCTAAACTTCACAGAAGCTCTCATGCTACCACGCAAAACTATCACTCCTGGAAGAAAGGATATGGTGGAGACATGGCTTTGCCACAGCCTAAGGGATGTTCCCAGAATGAAACTTCACTCTGCAGCAGAGTGTGCGCTGATATGAAACTTCCTGGCAGATTAAAATTGTGTGCCGGAACCGGGACTCGAACCTGGGCCTTTGCCTTTCGAGGGAATGCGCACTACCGACTGTGCTATCCCGACACGACTCACGATGCCGCCTCACAACTTCACTTCTGCCAATACCTCGCCTCCTACTTTCCAAACTTCACAGAAGCTCTCCTGCAAACACGCAAGACTAGCACTCCTGGAAGAAAGGATATAGTGGAGACATGGCTTAGCCACAGCCTAAGGGATGTTTCCAGAATGAAACTTCACCCTGCAGCGGAGTGTGCGCTGATATGAAACTTACTGGCAGATTAAAATTGTGTGCCGGAACCGGGACTTGAACCTGGGACCTTTGCCTTTCGCGGACTAACGCACTACCGACTGTGCTATCCCGACACGACTCACGATGTCGCCTCACAACTTCACTTCTGCCAGTACCTCGCCTCCTACTTTCCAAACTTCACAGAAGCTCTCCTGCAAACACGCCAGAGTAGCACTCTTGGAAGAAAGGATATGGTGGAGACTTGGCTTAGCTACAGCCTAAAGGATGTTTCCAGAATGAAACTTCACTCTGCAGCGGAGTGTGCGCTGATATGAAACCTCCGGGCAGATTAAAATTGTGTGCCGGAACCGGGACTCGATCCTGGGACCTTTGCCTTCCGCAGGCAAGCGCACTACCGACTGTGCTATCCCGACACGACTCACGATGCCGCCTCACAACTTGACTTCTGCCAGTACCTCGCCCTCGTCTCCTACTTTCCAAACTTCACACAAGCTCTCCTGCAAACATGCAAGACTAGCACACCTGGAAGAAAGGATATGGTGGAGACATGGCTTAGCCACAGCCTAAGGGATGTTTCCAGAATGAAACTTCACTCTGCAGCGGAGTGTGCGCTGAAATGAAACCTCCTGGCAGATTAAAATTGTCGGCCAGAACCGGGACTCGAACCTGGGACCTTTGCATTTCGCGGGCAAGCGCACTACCGACTGTGCTATCCCGACACGACTCACGATGCCGCCTCACATCTTCACTTCTGCCAGTACCTCGCCCACTACTTTCCAAACTTCACAGAAGCTTTCCTGCAAACACGCAAGACTACCACTCCTGGAAGTAAGGATATGGTGGAGACATGGCTTAGCCACAGCCTAAGGGATGTTTCCAGAATGAAACTTCGCTCTGCAGCGGAATGTGCGCTGATATGAAACATCCTGGCAGATTAAAATTGTGTGCCGCAACCGGGACTCGAATTGGGGACCTTTGCCTTTTGTGGGCATGCGCACTACCGACTGTGCTATCCCGACACGACTCACGATGCCGCCTCACAACTTCACTTCTGCCAGTACCTCGCCTCCTACTTTCCAAAATTCACAGAAGCTCTCATGCAACCACGCAAAACTATCACTCCTGGAAGACAGGATATGGTGGAGACATGGCTTGGCCACAGCCTAAGGGATGTTTCCATAATGAAACTTCACTCTGCAGCAGAGTGTGTGCTGATATGAAACTTCCTGGCAGATTAAAATTATGCGCCGGAACGGGGACTCGAACCTGGGACCTTTGCCTTCCGCAGGCAAGCGCACTACCGACTGTGCTATCCCGACACGACTCACGATTCCGTCTCACAACTTGACTTCTGCCAGTACCTCGCCCTCGTCTCCTACTTTCCAAACTTCACACAAGCTCTCCTGCAAACATGCAAGACTAGCACACCTGGAAGAAAGGATATGGTGGTGACATGGCTTTGCCACAGCCTAAGGGATGTTTCCAGAATGAAACTTCACTCTGCAGCAGAGTGTGCGCTGATATGAAACTTCCTGGCAGATTAAAATTGTGTGCCGGGCCGGGACTCGAACCTGGGACCTTTGCCTTTCGCGGGCAAGCGCACTACCGATGTGCTATTCCGACACGACTCACGACGCCGCTTCAAAACTTCACTTCTGCAAGTACCTCGCCTCCTACTTTCCAAACTTCACAGAAGCTCTCATGCAACCACGCAAGACTATCACTCCTGGAAGAAAGGATATGGTGGAGACATGGCTTTGCCACAGCCTAAGGGATGTTCCCAGAATGAAACATCACTCTGCAGCAGAGTGTGCGCTGATATGAAACTTCCTGGCAGATTAAAATTGTGTGCTGGAACAGGGACTCGAACCTGGGACCTTTGCCTTTCACGGGCAAGCGCACTACCGACTGTGCTATCCCGACACGACTCATGACGCCGTTTCAAAACTTCACTTCTGCAAGTACCTCGCCTCCTACTTTCCAAACTTCACAGAAGCTCTCCTGCAAACACGCAAGACTAGCACTCCTGGAAGAAAGGATATGGTGAAGACATAGCTTAGCCACAGCCTAAGGGATATTTCCAGAATGAAACTTCACTCTGCAGCGGAGTGTGCGCTGATATGAAACCTCCGGGCAGACTAAAATTGTGTGCCGGAACCGGGACTCGAACCTGGGACCTTTGCCTTCCGCAGGCAAGCGCACTACCGACTGTGCTATCCTGACACGACTCACGATGCCGCCTCACAACTTGACTTCTGCCAGTACCTCGCCCTCGTCTCCTACTTTCCAAACTTCACACAAGCTCTCCTGCAAACATGCTAGACTAGCACACCTGGAAGAAAGGATATGGTGGAGACATGGCTTAGCCACAGCCTAAGTGATGTTTCCAGAATGAAACTTCGCTCTGCAGCGGAATGTGCGCCGATATGAAACATCCTGGCAGATTAAAATTGTGTGCCGCAACCGGGACTCGAACTGGGGAACTTTGCCTTTTGTGGGCATGCGCACTACCGATTGTGCTATCCCGACACGTCTCACGATGCCGCCTCACAACTTCACTTCTGCCCGTACCTCCCCTCCTACTTTCCAAACTTCACAGAAGCTCTCATGCTACCACGCAAAACTATCACTCCTGGAAGAAAGGATATGGTGGAGACATGGCTTTGCCACAGCCTAAGGGATGTTCCCAGAATGAAACATCACTCTGCAGCAGAGTGTGCGCTGATATGAAACTTCCTGGCAGATTAAAATTGTGTGCCGGAGCAGGGACTCGAACCTGGGACCTTTGCCTTTCACGGGCAAGCGCACTACCGACTGTGCTATCCCGACACGACTCATGACGCCGTTTCAAAACTTCACTTCTGCAAGTACCTCGCCTCCTACTTTCCAAACTTCACAGAAGCTCTCCTGCAAACACGCAAGACTAGCACTCCTGGAAGAAAGGATATGGTGAAGACATAGCTTAGCCACAGCCTAAGGGATATTTCCAGAATGAAACTTCACACTGCAGCGGAGTGTGCGCTGATATGAAACTTCCTGGTGAATTAAAATTGTGTGCCGGAACCGGGACTCGAAACTGGGACATTTGCCTTTCACGGGCAAGCGCACTACCAACTGTGCTATCCCGAAACGACTCACGACGCCGCCTCACAACTTCACTTCTGCCAGTACCTCGCCTCCTACTTTCCAAACTCCACACAAGCTCTCCTGCAAACATGCAAGACTAGCACACCTGGAAGAAAGGATATGGTGGAGACATGGCTTTGCCACAGCCTAAGGGATGTTTCCAGAATGAAACTTCACTCTGCAGCAGAGTGTGCGCTGATATGAAACTTCCTGGCAGATTAAAATTGTGTGCCGGAGCCGGGACTCGAACCTGGGACCTTTGCCTTTCGCGGGCAAGCGCACTACCGACTGTGCTATTCCGACACGACTCACGACGCCGCTTCAAAACTTCACTTCTGCAAGTACCTCGCCTCCTACTTTCCAAACTTCACAGAAGCTCTCATGCAACCACGCAAGACTATCACTCCTGGAAGAAAGGATATGGTGGAGACATGGCTTAGCCACAGCCTAAGTGATGTTACCAGAATGAAACTTCGCTCTGCAGCGGAATGTGCGCCGATATGAAACATCCTGGCAGATTAAAATTGTGTGCCGCAACTGGGACTCGAACTGGGGAACTTTGCCTTTTGTGGGCATGCGCACTACCGACTGTGCTATCCCGACACGACTCACGATTCCGCCTCACAATTTCACTTCTGCCAGTACCTCGCCTCCTACTTTCCAAACTTCACAGAAGCTCTCCTGCAAACACGCAAGACTAGCACTCCTGGAAGAAAGAACATGGTGGAGACATGGCTTAGCCACAGCCTAAGGGATGTTTCCAGAATGAAACTACACTCTGCAGCGGAGTGTGCGCTGATATGAAACTTCCTGACAGATTCAAATTGTGTGCCGGAACCGGGACTCGAGGGAATGCGCACTACCGACTGTGCTATCCCGACACGACTCACGATGCCGCCACGCAACTTCACTTCTGCCAGTACCTCGCCTCCTACTTTCCAAACTTCACAGAAGCTCTCCTGCAAACACGCAAGACTAGCACTCCTGGATAAAGGATATTGTGGAGACTTGGCTTAGCTACAGCCTAAGGGATGTTTCCAGAATGAAACTTCACTCTGCAGCGGAGTGTGCGCTGATATGAAACCTCCTGGCAGATTAAAATTGTGAGCCGGAACCGGGACTCGAACCTGCGACCTTTGCCTTTCGCGGTAAAGCGCACTACCGACTGTTCTATCCCGACACGACTTACGATGCCGCCTCACAACTTCACTACTGCCAGTACCTCGCCACCTACTTTCCAAACTTCGCAGAAGCTCCCCTGCAAACACGCAAGACTAGCACTCCTGGAAGAAAGGATATGGTGGAGACATGGCGTAGCCACAGCCTCATTCGCGGCCAGACCGCCGTAGCGGTCGGTTCGTGTGCTTGCTGCGGTCTTCGGTGCCGCCGCTGCTTGTTTACTTCGCGCGCGCTGTGTGATACTTAGTGTCTGAAATGGAGTCGCACTTGCGGAAGTATACATTGAAGTTGAGTTTCGTTTTCGGTGTTGCACGACCTAAGATATACGAATTTGATGATTGGTTCAACGGATGTTTTCAAGTACTAGAAGAGGATGTTCTTGGGATGGCATACGATTTTCTAAGTAACGAGTACATCGTGAAGCTACGGAACGACGGCTGGTGCCAAAGGATAATGGACAAAACAAATGGAACAGCCGAGTATAAGAGCAGCACAGGCGAGGTGAGTCGAGTTTCTATTTCCTACGCCGGTTTGGGTCTCAGGAATGTTAAAGTGCATCTGCTACCGTTTGCAGTTGAATTTACGCATATCAAACAGGCGCTATCGAAATTTGGAACAGTATATGCAGTGACTGCTGATCGTTGGGGCGGCAACATGCATTACAAGGTCGATAATGGTGTGAGAACAGTTAAAATTGATCTTCAATCACACATACCGTCCTTCGTTAATGTATGTGGCTTCAGGGCTCTCGTGGTATATGAGGGACAACCACGCACTTGCTCCGCTTGTAATCTGCCTGGACACCTTAGAGCGGAATGTCCACGCAGGCGTGCACCAGTTCAGCTCCCCGTCGAGGTCGATGCGGAAGGCAGACCGCGCCCTCAGTATGCCTCAGTCGCCAGCCGTTTGTTTACTGGAACGGAGCGCGACGCCACCCCTCCCGATGACGTAGTGCTAGCTGCCGCGGCAGCAAACTCTGTAGTGCCGCCAACAAATGCACTGTCGTGGAGCGATGACGTTGAAATGTCGGAAGCTCGTGAAGGCAACAAACCGACCCCACAATTAAGTGCTGTTGCCGAACTGAGTTCTGTCACATGTAACCCAGCGGGTGACATACCTTTGACGGATGTTCTCGGAGAAAAAGAGGGCGCGCCCGATGCATCGTCGGACACGACAAGTGCGACTTCCGACACCTCCCCAACTGATTCTCCGTGTGTACCTGCAACCATCAACGGTAATACTCCACAACAGATAGAAAAACTCGACGAAGGCGTGACAGACTCCCATGGAACCCTTGACAAACCTTTGATGACTACTGATAGACCGGTCTCTGGCGCAAAAAAATCTAAAAAGTCGTCATCGGATTCACAGAAGGAAGTTAAAGGGCAAACCTCCCCTGAAAAAAAGATTATACGGGTTGCTCGTGGGGGTGCTGCTGAAGTAGCCAATCAGTTGAGGCCTGTAGCACAACAAGTTGCTGCAAAATTAAAATATCAGCAACTTGGAAATCTAGGAGCACCCGCCACCACTTCCGCAGATAGAACAGATCACGGCCTATGTTTACAAAAAGTTTTGGATGAACCGTCTCCGCAAGATGACGGAATGGATACTAACGAGTACCAAACATAGCTTATAATAATATGGTGTTTTTGTGTTGATATAGCAGTATATAATGTTACTTGAATCTTTCCCCAAAAATGAATGGTAATTTTACATACAATATAACAACTATTAATATCTGTAGAATCCAGAGTGAATTAAAATTTAGAACGCTTAAGGACTTCTTATATAACACGACCGTAGTTATTGGGCTCCTTCAAGAAGTTAGCGTGGAGCCAAACGTAGAGGGGTTTGTCACACTCACGAACATCAGTGGAGAAGACCACACAGGAACGGCAATCTTACTACGAGATGGCATTCCTCACTCGCATATCGTTCGACTTACAAATGGTCGTGGCATAGCCTGTAAAATTAATGGCGTTCAACTTATAAATTTGTATGCGCCGTCGGGCAACAACCGCCGACGGGAACGCTCCTCCTTCTATAAACATGAGGTGCCTTTTTTAATCAACGAATGTGCCACGAACTGTATTATTGGGGGAGATTTCAATTGTGTAATCTCAGCCAAAGATCAGACACCACATTTCAACAAGTGTTTAGAACTTGACCACCTAGTCCATGGGATCAAATTGGTAGACACCTGGGAAAAAATACATGGAAACCGCATCGCGTATACCCATATAACGAGTAATTCGGCCAGCCGGATTGATCGTATCTATGTGTCCGAAACTCTCGCTCCCAATGTAGTGAACAGTGACATTTCACCCGTTGGCTTCTCTGATCACAGTGTCCACCAATGTTATATAAACCTCCAGCGCCCCCAAGTGTTTCGCGGGAGAGGCTACTGGAAGATGAACGTGAGTCTATTACGAGACAAACAACTGGATGAGGAAATCCAGCGAGTGTGGGAGAACGTACAACGCTCCCGAACCCAATACAGATCAACTGTTGAATGGTGGTTACGTAGAGCGAAACCCAAAATTCGTTCAACGATAAAGAGTTATGCTTACCAAAAGTCCTATTGGAATAAACAGACCATAGAATTCTATTTTTCTTGCCTTCGGGATCTTTATCATTCCGCAGATGTCAGAGTTGAGGATGCTTACCGGCGCATCAAAAGGTACAAGGCAAAGATAACAAATTTGTACCGCAAACAACTGGAGGGCGCAATAATACGTTCCCAGCCGAAAGACATTGCAACGGAGGAAACGGCGACGCTATACCACACCCTACGGACACTACGACGTCAAAAAGCAAAACTAATTGAAGAGGTAGATGGTGGTGCAGGGAACATATCTACTAGACAACGTGACATAATACAACGGGTATACAGCTATTATAAGGACCTCTATGACAGGCACGAGACATATGATAGATCTTCTCATGAAATAGTCCCCCTCCTCTCTGACGAAGACAACGAGGGCCTCGAAGCTCCTTTCACCGAGGAAGATATTCAAGAGGCAGTACACAATGCAGCAAAGCGGAAGTCTCCCGGACCCGATGGACTAAGTTCTGAACTATATCAACACTACTGGCATATATTGGGCCCAACCTTAACACAGATTGCAAACGAAATGTACCTCCTTCAAACAATCCCGAATGAACTGAAAGAAGGGTTTATTGTGCCGCTGAAGAAGAAAGGAGACAGCAAGAAGATTCAGGAATTGCGCCCTATTACGCTATTAAATGCGGATTATAAAATTATAACGAGGGCAATCAAGAAGCGGATGCAATCAGTGTTACATAAGATATTAGGCGAATACCAGTACAGCGCATTACCGGGACGCAGTGTGATATCAGCCGCCTGCGAATTACGGGATATTATATGTACCCTAGCAGAAAATGATGAACCCGGCGCCCTACTATTTTTAGATTTTGAAAAAGCCTATGATCGTATCAGCCACGACTATCTATTCAAGGCAATGTCGAGGATGGGGTTTCGGCAACATTTTCTCCACCTGCTACAGAACTGTGTCTCTAATGCTACATCACGTGTGTTGATTAACGGTCACATGACTGAGACACTACCCATAAGGAGATCTATCCGGCAAGGTTGTCCTCTATCAATGGCTTTATACGCCATAGCTGTCGAGCCTTTGCTGGCAAGCATAACACGCGCGACAGCGGGAATCAGTATAGGAATGTGGAAAATTGCTTGCATTGCATATGCGGATGACGTATGTTTGGCAATAACATCCACGGACGATCTGGCGAAAGTGAGGGAAGTAATTACTACTTTTAACATAGCAACCGGCGCGAAGTTGAATACGAAGAAAACAAAACTGCTGCACATAGGAAGAGGCATCGGCAACACCACCTACCTAGACTGGTGTGAAACAAAAGTGCAACATAAATCGCTTGGAGTCTACTGGAGCGCGACACCAGATGCCATGGCAACAAAGAATTGGACAGACATGTTACACAAGATCCGAGCCACAACTCGTATTTATTCTGACAGAGATTTGGATTTGTTGCAAAGAGTGCACACAGTCAGGATATCGATAGCGAGCAGGATGTTTTATTTGGCCCAGATCATACCGGTGTCAAATCACCTAGCAGATAGTATCCAGAAGGCGTTCTGCTGGTACGTTCTAAGGGGCCATATTTTTAAAGTCTGCTTTGACACCTTAACCTTACCTCGTGAACGCGGAGGGCTTGGTTTAATTCACGCCAGATATAAATGCCGGACTTTAATAATCGGTCGCATTAGTAAAATTATAAATAAACGGACGCCGAGCCTAACCCAATGGTTAATATCACACTGGAAGCCGAGCAGTTTGATGCCACCAATTTATGAAGCTGCAATACCTTTAAACTTTCGCCATGTCAGATTTTACTACAGAGAAATCAGTTATATAAAGCACGCTGATGACATCAACCCGCCCTATACGAATAAGAAAATCTACAACTTCTTAACAACAGATGGCCGAGAAAACCGGATAACAAACAAATATCCACATTCAAAATGGAATACGATCTGGAGAAACGTGCACAGTCCTATACTACCGTCACGCATCAAATCAATGTGGTACATAATTGTTAATGATAAAGTGCCGACTAATGAGAAACTTAACAACATTCACCTGGCCCCAACACCCGCCTGTACAAACTGTGGATACGTGGACACATTAATTCACAGACTCACCTGCGGTACAACTGAGTTGATCGTGGAATTCATGCGATGCAGATTGGCCATTATCGACCGAACGGTTTCGCAAAACATAGATATTGTAGAGTTATTACGACCAGAAAAACTGAGGTACCCCCGTAAGAAGAACAATGCAGCGATCTGGCTTTTAGGCCACACTGCTGTCTATGCCATCTATAACCGTTCAGCATCACTTGCCGATTATCGCGCTTACTTGGAATACGAACATGACAAAATAAGACTACAAAGTGATTACACGAACACATACGGAAATATGTTGCAAATTATGGTGAAGACATAAAGATATTACAGATAGTATCAAGTTATGGACTTTAGTGCTCACAGAAACGCGGCTATTAAAGCCATGGAGCCAATAGTGTTATGAGAAGACGCATGCAAAACTACACGTCGGAAACAGTAAAAGTTGTAACTGAAACGGACCACTTGCAAGACCAATTCGAGAAGACGAACGCTGGAGGCTTCCATGTGACTGAACTAACCGCGGAGAGGATTTCTTTATTTCCTTTATTTCTCTTTAGTTTTTCACCCTAAGAAGAACGTTCCACACTTTTTAGTTCCTTACTGGCAAGGAGAGACAGCTACTAAGTGCACATACTGTCCCGACACCTTGCAAGCAGCTTTGGTTATATTTATGAAAAAGAAGAAGAAGAAGAAGTGGACCCTCACACTAATACGGGTAACCACCGCAGAAGAGGATGTTTAATTTTTCTTTCAAGATATATTCAGTTTAAAGGCAATGAAAAAAAATAAAAAAAATTGGAGTAGGATTTTTTAGCTGTTTCCGTGACAGGAAAAAAAAATCGTAGACCGGTTAGGAGCGTGTGTACAAAAAAAAAAAAAAAAAAAAAAAGGGATGTTTCCAGCATGAAACTCCACTCTGCAGCAGAGTGTGCTCTGATATGAAACCTCCTGCCAGATTAAAATTGTGTGCCGGAGCCGGGACTCGAACCTGGGACCTTTGCCTTTCGCGGGCAACCGCACTACCGACTGTGCTATCCCGACACGACTCACGATGCCGCCTCACAACTTGACTTCTGCCAGTACCTCGCCCTCGTCTCCTACTTTCCAAACTTCACACAAGCTCTCCTGCAAACATGCAAGACTAGCACACCTGGAAGAAAGGATATGGTGGAGACATGGCTTAGCCACAGCCTAAGGGATGTTTCCAGAATGAAACTTCACTCTGCAGCGGAGTGTGCGCTGATATGAAACTTCCTGGCAGATTAAAATTGTATGCCGGAACCGGGACTCGAACCTGGGACCTTTGCCTTTCGAGGGCATGCGCACTACCGACTGTGCTATCCCGACACGACTCACGATGCTGCCTCACAACTTCACTTCTGCCAGTACCTCGCCTCCTACTTTCCAAACTTCACAGAAGCTCTCATGCAACCACACAAGACTAGCACTCCTGGAAGAAAGGATATGGTGGAGACATGGCTTGGCCACAGCCTAAGGGATGTTTCCAGAATGAAACTTCACTCTGCAGCGGAGTGTGCGCGGATATGATACTTCCTGGCAGAATAAAATTGTGTGCCGGAACCGGGTTTCGAACCTGGGACCTTTGCTTTTCGCGGACAAGCGCACTACCGACTGTGTAATCCCAAACGACTCACGACGCCGCCTCACAAATTCACTTCTGCCAGTACCTCGCCTCCTACTTTCCAAACTTCACAGAAGCTCTCCTGCAAACACGCAAGACTAGCACTCCTGCAAGAAAGGATATGGTGAAGACATGGCTTAGCCATAGCCTAAGGGATGTTTCCAGAATGAAACTTCACACTGTAGCGGAGTGTACGCTGATATGAAACTTCCTGGCAGATTAAAATTCTGTGCCGGAGCCGGGACTCGAACCTGGGACCTTTGCCTTTCTCGGGCAGAAGTTGTGAGGCGGCATCGTGAGACGTGTCGGGATAGCACAGTCGGTAGTGCGCTTGCCCGCGAAAGGTAAAAGTCCCAGGTTCGAGTCCCGGTCCCGGCACACAATTTTAATCTGCCAGGAAGTTTCATATCAGCGCACACTCCGTTGCAGAGTGAAGTTTCATTCTGGAAACATCCCTTAGGCTGTGCCTAAACCATGTCTCCACCATATCCTTTCTTCCAGGAGTGCTAGTCTTGCGTGTTTGCAGGAGAGCTTCTGTGAAGTTTGGAAAGTAGGAGGCGAGGTACTGGCAGAAGTAAAGTTGTGAGGTGGCATCGTGAGTCGTGTCGGGATAGCACAGTCGGTAGTGCGCTTTCCCGCGAAAGGCAAAGGTCCCAGGTTCGAGTCCCGGTTCCGGCACACAATTTTAATCTGCCAAGAAGTTTCATTCTACTGTTGATAATTATTTAGAATAGTAATTAACATGTTTCAGAATTAGATATTCCCTATAAGTATATTACAATAACTGTACCTTAACTTTAGAAAGGTACATCGATATTTCAGTTATCGAGTTTTTGAAATGAAATACCTGTTGTATCCTGAAAAAAAATCGAAAGATTAATGTTTAATTTAGTTTTTATTGATTCGGTGTCTGTTATTTACGGAGATGTGCGAAAATAACATATACCGTATCAATAATTGTAAATATGCGGAAGCATGAATACGCTCGGTCCCTTGCGGGAATTCAGTGTGTTACGACCAAGCGGAACTATCAGTACCATCGTAGTTTGCAGTATATTGAGATTTTGGATTTAAAGGGGAGCGTGCATGTATAGTCGAATTGGTTAAGGTGCCCGTTGGTCCAAAGCGGGAAATCCGAGTTCGAATCACGATGCACAAATTTTCAACTTCATCGTTGAACTTAACGCACTGACACGGTAAACGTGTTCAAATATTTCGAATTCGTCCAGACTAGGTATCGAATTCTGTTCAGATAAGAAGTTCAGAATGTTATATACAGTTTTTGGCGGATCAATAGATTACTTCATCCCAAGGCAAGTTGTTAAATCATGAATGGTATGTCTTTTCTTTTAGCAGTGATATCCAACATGCTGCTTTCGATCTTATCAAGTGACCCTTTTCGACCGAGGAGGACACGATGACCAGTCAGTTTCGTTTGACCTTCCGATACCTGTTCTCATTTAGGGGATATTACAGTAACAGTATAATGGACTGTCGGTTATCTATAAAAGGCTGAAGGACTCGTAACCCTTTAAAAAAACAATAAATAAATATGAGAATAAATGTTTAATGAACAAAAAGATAAAAATTAAAAATTCTGATACTCTCACGCCCAAAAAAGAAAAAAAAAAAAAAAAAAAAAACTGAATACTTTGATAGAGAAAAATGTTCGTACCCGATGGTTAGCATTTGAGTCACATCGGTTCAACATGTGCCCTATTGCCTAGCGAGCATGATCCGTGATAATTTGTACGATTCGTGATGGTATCGATACGTAGTAATTGAGTATGGCGTCCTGTAGTATAGACATCCATACTGCATTTACATGGTTCCAAAGTCCGTCTTTGGTGGTTGGCGTTAGGGTATAACAGTGTTACACCCGTTTTTCACCAGATTCCACTTATCTTCGAATGGTGGAAAAGGTGTTCTGGCAGGCCATGAAAAAAGCTGATATTCTGAGTCACCAACAAGGCACGTGTTCGTGCAACTACATGTGGTGGTGCATTGTATTGTTGAATAATGCCCTCTAGGATGGCGTGTGGCGTACAGAAATTGAGGTCATTCATATTGTTCAAAACTGTCTCAGTGTCCTTGACAGACACCACCTGTGAATTTGCTCCAGCAGCAGTATCTCCAAAAGAGTTGCTGTAATGCAGACCCTTCCACCATTTCCCGACCATTTCAAACCAATCATTATCTATCAGTTTAGGGATAGTAAATGCAAAAGAATAGGACATTAACCAATCAATATTCATTATCGGCTACGGACCTGGATGGAATTTCAATTAATTTTCATTACAGTTACACACGTAAGTAGGTCCACGGACCACGCACACTGAAAGTGGCTATCCTACGAATGATTTAGAGTGAATTTCAAATTTTATAGTTAATTCTTTTCGGGGAACATTAGAAGTGTGTTACACTGTGGCGTTCATTTTATCTTCGGCATGCAAAAGTCAAAGGCACCGTAATATATTTCCCAAGCTTAATATTATTCTCTGATTGAGATTAGCCAGTGAAATTTCTAGTGAATTATTTTATTGAATTTCTTAGTGCGAAGATAGTCAACAGTCAATGACGGAATATTCCACGATAGAGGACAACATTCAATTTTTAATGAGATAATTTTCTTTTGTTAAAAATATTGTTATAGAGCAAAATAGTAACATACAAACATGTTGCATTTGTTTATATTACCGGAGGCGATCCAATTATGATATTTTCAAAAAATATTAAAGCCAAATCACTATTGTATGACCGCTACATTGTTACTACTGTTACATATTCTTTTATAATTGACTGTCGTATTATACAGATATTTTTATGGTACGCACGAACCAGTATTGCAAATACGACATGAACGTAGATATCAGTTATCTTTTATCAAATGACTTAAAATTATTTTTATAATATGTACAACACAATAAATATTCTTCTTTGACGCCCTCCCCAATGTCCTTACCACGAAAACACGTTTTTCAACCCCCTGGTGGTTTTAATATTACATTAGTTTGTGCTACCATATTCTTTTATCTTTGACTTGTATCATGTGTCAATATGCTACTGTCACTCACAGTAATAAGTACATTTTATTATAATGACATAGTGCACCTATGCACTCTAAACTTTGTTATGTAGCAACTAATTGACTATACCAGGTATGTCTCTTCTCTAAGTGTGGGTGATTTTGCTCATATGAACGTAATTGATATATCTTTTCGTTTTATTGTAATGACATGTATGTTTTAAATTTCCGTAACTTTTTTTTAACATATGATGGCCTTCTAAAAAGATTTTTGGACCAGACGATGCTGGCAGAGAGCAGCGGAACCGGTCGTTCAAAATAAAATTAATCATCAGCGATCTTGGGTTTAATATTTTTTGAACAAAATATGATGGAATCTGTTTGCGCAAGCAACCGCCAGTCAACCTAGGCGGAAGCAAGCCATCGGTTGGGTCGCAAACGCAACGACAGTGACTGTCGTGACTACAGCAGTCTGTTGACGATATTATTGTGTATTGCAAAATTAGACATGCTCATGTAAACCATCTTAAAGAGGTATTTAATAGGTTGAGAGCAGCAAAACTTACACTGGGGATAGAACAGTGTCACTTCGTTCAAGCAGAATTTAGTTCTGATTGCGAACACATTATCACAAAAGAGGAAATCAGGACAGACCCTAGACTTACATCAACTGTACACGATTTACCGGTACCACAAACTGTTAATCAGTCACAATCGTTGGTTAGAATGTGTTCATATTATAGGAAATTCGTAAAGGAATTTGCTGAAATAGCACAATCATTAAGTAAGTTACTATGCAAAGGAGTTACTTTTCTATGGACCACAATGACAATACAACGAGCATTTATTACATTGGGGCAGATTTTAACGTCGAATCCGGTGTTCATATTTATTGATTTTGAACAAAATATCGTAATGCGACGCTTCCAACATAGCTTTAGGTTGTATTTTGTCTTAGATGGTCGATGGAAAGGAACATACGTCAAACTGGTTTCAATTTCCTGGACGGGCACCGATTGTGACTTTTGGTTGTAGCCAATAGCACC
This sequence comes from Locusta migratoria, assembly GCA_026315105.1. Lineage (NCBI taxonomy): Eukaryota > Metazoa > Arthropoda > Insecta > Orthoptera > Acrididae > Locusta > Locusta migratoria. The sequence goes on along the minus strand of CM048747.1, from coordinate 224,699,230 downwards.
AAATACCATAAGGTATTTAGTTGGAGCCTTACATGTCCGTGCGAACACAGTCATAGTGGTACCGCCCCGACCCCTCCCTGTCTGCAGCAAATTATAATGTGGCCATCATTTTCAAACAAACAAACCATTTATTCGTTCGGAAACACTATAAAATGCCATATATGTCCCCAGTGACAATATTCGTCTAGCATGTAGATTTGTAAGTTTGTTCACTTCTTGCGTTAGGGTTGAGGAAGAGGTAGATCTCTCCTGAAAGCCATTCGGATGAGCTGTTGATTTCGGCGCATGGTCTGCGCGGTGCAGCTCGAACAATCTGGTAGTTTTCTATGGCCTTCCGTGAACCATTCTGCACACAACCTTTGCACTTCCGAAACAATTCGTCTTACAAGAACAACAGTTTCGCGGATGGATGCATCACGTTTTCTCACACCAATAAGGCACCCTCTTCTAAACTCATTGACTTGCATACGTCTACTAGGCATCCTGTACGTCTGTCCAAGTCCAAGGACGAGAGGCATATGTACATTGGTGTTGCGACTTGATATCGATATGGTTGAAATGCTAATTATTTCTGCAGTACACATACTGCCAATATGATCTATCTATCTGTAGTTTTTCAAGGTGTTCCTTTCTGATCAGAAGTGTATCAGTGGAAAACGTTTCTGCGACATGCTATCTGTCTTATCAACTACTCAACTTCATGGTTGAAACTTTAATTCTTCAGCAGATTGCGCGCAGATATGAAACTTGCTGGAAGATTAAAACTATATTTCGGAACCGGGACTGAAACTTCGGACCTTTGCTTTTCGCGGGCAACCGCTCTATCAATTGAACTATCCTGGCATGCTTCACGGTCCGAGCTCACAACTTTACTGCTGCCAGTACCTCGCCTTCTACTTCCCAAAATCCACAGAAGCTCTCCAGCGAACCATGCAGGATTAGCATTCCTGGAAGAAAGAATATGGTGGAGACATGGCTCAGCCAAAGGCTAATGGTTGTTTCCGGAATGAAACTTTCACTCTGTAGCGGAGTGTGAGCTGATATGAAACTTCCTGGCACACAGTTGCCTTTCGCGAGTAAATTTCATTCTGGAAACATCCCTTAGGCTATAGCATGTCTCCATCATATCCTTTCTTCTAGGAGTGCTATTCCTGCAAGATTCACAGGAGAACTTCTGCGACGTTTGGAAAGTAGGAGGCGAAATATTGGCAGCAGTAAAGTTGTGAGGTTGGACCATGAAGCGTGCCGGGATAGCTGACTAGTAGAGCGCTTGCCCGCGCAAGGTTCCAGTTTCGAGTCCCGGTTCCTGCACACAATTTTAATCTACCAGAAAGTTATTTAACCTCATATTCACTGCTTTTGTTGACTTTGCTGTTGCTTTTTCTCACTGGAAGATGATGCAGTACAAATGAACCTAGTGAGGTGAAGGATAAAAATGATTGTGTGGAGGAAGGGGGAAGTATACTGACAGGGTCTGTTAAAAAGAAGGATGTGGGGATAAAAATGGGTGTTGAGAGGGAAGGGGGAGACTGTTAGGGTCTGCTGTGATAATTCGGTATACGTTGGGCGGGGACGCGTTGTAGGAAGGATCCAAATTGGATGTAATGTGAATCTGAACATCAAAGGATTGGCATGTCTGACCTTCAAATACTTCAATTGATTGTACTTTTAATTTCAATTTACATCTGGAGAAATGCAATCCAAAATTCTGACAAGGGTAATATATTTCGGATTTAAACTTGACTGACGTTCAAGTATTTATTTTCTGACGTAACTGCATACATCTGATTGTCAACCAAATCATGTTTACAATTATCACGAAGATAATTAAAATAAATAACATAAGACAATGTGGTTTAAAATCCCTAAAGTAAATGACTGGCAAATCGTTTGTGTACAACACCTGTTCAAAGAAAAAACTCACAATCACTGAGAAGTAGTAGCGTACTTCCGACCAATTTTGCTGTACCAATAATACTGTGGCGAGCGGAGACGTTGTTCGTGGCGGTCTGCGCCTGTATGCTTCCGTTATTGAAATTCGCAGCCCTGGAAAATAACGACTACGCTTCTTACTACAGAAACAATACTGCACTACAGTCAGCCACTGTGATCCCGGTTGATCTAAGAGTCAATGAATACACAAGTTCAGCTATGTTTAGCCACTTTAGCCAAGTGTAGTGCTGCACGAAGAAGCTAAATGCTTAGATTACAACAGAACTGTGAAATAAGCTTTCACCTAGTCGGTGCAGCCAATATCAGACAGGCTGACATTGTTCTCGAGTTGCTACAACTCAGTGCAATAGCGCAAGTTACGGAACAAGTCTAAAAGTTGCACGAAACTTCGAAGTACAGGGACACGAAGCTAGAGGTTGCGAGAAGAAATGCGATCGATCCCTCCGGCTTCACAAACCAGAGTCCCTATCCTCACTCCCTTTCTCTGCCCCGGAAATCAAAAGTACAGGGCTCCACCCTCATTAAAATAAAAGCTCCAATCCCCTTCCAGCTACAAACGTCCGATCAATGTCGGGCTGCCCTCGGACGATGGATTGCTAAAACTGTCACTTAGCTCTCGAGCAGCGATTCAGCGAGATTCCCGCGGCCGCGGGGGTTACAACCACGCCACTACGAACTGTGTTCCCACGCTGGGGCCCTCTGACGTCATGTAAAACGCCGTCGATGCGGCTGACTTGGCGTTGTTTTTAAGAGCCCAAAAAACCAGCTGCTGTCCAGACTCTCTCGCCCGCCAGCCTGGCACGTCGCGCCAGACAACTCGGCGCCTGACCATCTGCACCCGAGGATTGCACACAATAAACTTCCTCAATTTCTCCTTGTAAATCAACAGACTTCATTATTTGAGCTACAGGGAATTTTCTGGACCCCTGGTCCAATCGACGCCACAGACCACGTCACCAGTCTAATGGACAGAGTCGTACGAAATATGTAGAAAACGTGATAAATATAGGCCTTCAGAGAATGGCCAACTGGGGTTTGTATGAGAGCGGGTGGGTACGGTGCACTACCTGGCAGATGAGGGCCTTCTTCTGCAGAAAACTGATGAGTTTCTTTTAGGGACGCATGCTTTCTAGGTGTTTAACAGTGCAGAACTGGCCAACATCGCGAAATCCCACAGAACGAACAATCTGTGCCCTAGTAAAGTTGACTCGCCCACGAGATACAAGAAGAATATTTACTAATAAAATAACTACTTAAATGCCACCAGAACCCAATGCGGTGTTACTGATATCTTTCAACCTGTAGCATAGCCACAAACTTTAATGAGGTCTTTAACATTTCCTTAGTCTTACTCATTCCTGAATGGTACCCGCTCGGTTAGCCGTGTGGTCTAACGCACCGCTTTCCGAGACGGGGATGCGTACCGGTCCCGGTTCGAATGCACCCGGCGGATTAACCAAAAGGGTCGGAGTGCCGGCCAGCCTGGATGTGGTTTTTAGGCGGCTTTCCACATCCCCCTAGGTGAATACCGGGCTGGTCCCCAAGTCCCGCCTCAGTTACACTATTCGCAAACATTTCGTAACACTTTACACTTTCACACACATATAACACTTTACGCAGATATTTGGGGTCACATTTCCTTCTGGGAGGTATGGGGTAGCGGCAGGAAGGGAACCCGGCCACCCTGTAAATATTAACAAATGCCAAATGCGCGTGTAACACAGTGCCGACCCTGCATGTGCGGGAAAAGGGCCAAAGAGAGACAGACAGACTCATTCCTGAATTGTATCTTCTTATTGTGAAAGCTAAGAAAAGTCATTGTACTTTTTTTAAAATGAATACTGAGAATCACTTGACAGATTTTTTCACTAAAAGCAATTATTGGTTGTTATCATGACTCATATAACGCAGTGACTCGTGACGGATGTCTGCACAGAAATCCGTATTTGCACTCTGTGTTATCGATTGCATAAAAACAGAATTTTGTGAAAAGTTGTTCATCGACGTGTTACTGATATAAACGATTCAATTGCTCCAAGGAGAAGCTAATGGTCAAAATGCCTAAATTCGTTGAATAACTATAGTTACCACAGTTGAAGCTGCTGAAAGCAATGCGCGGTCTTCAAGTCGTTTTCGGCTTGTCACACCATGACGCGCGGCTGTAAAAGATTTGCGAACAATTGTGAAATGCTATCAAGCCTGCCGCGGGAAATCAAGGTCGTTGCATTGAGTTGTGTTTGTAATCTCAAATGTGCATATGGTACGCAATTAGCAAATGTTACTCTATTATGTGGAGATTAAGGTATGTTTTTTGTAGTTTATTCATTATTTCTTTTCCGTATGTAGCTAAAAATGATTGCCAGCCGCGGTGGCCGCGGGGACTGAGGCGCGCTCCAGTCACGATCTGCACGGCCACTACGGTCGGGGGTTCGAATCCCCCCTCGGGCATGGATATTTGTGCCGTCCTTAGTATAAGGTAGTTCGTAAGTAGTTTGTAAGTTTAGGGACTGATGACCCCGTAGCTTAACAAACATTTGAACATTTTTTAAAAATGATTCCACAAATTTTGAACGATCAGCGGGCACCAGTTATTCATGGGGGGTCCTATCAAATAGCGAAAGGTGATTATAGAATAACCTCAAGTGCTTAAGGACAGTTTTACTCCTAGTTTGTAAATAAATTAATTTCATATCCACATACCAGATATATTAATGTTTGCATTAATAATGAGGCAGTAAATCAATTTTATTGATGATGGAATGTACTCAAATGTTTGGCAGAGTTGAGTAAAAGATCTAATATATGCATTTTTTCGGAAAAGACACCATAGAATTGCAGGAGCCCCTGATAGGGTCATGTGTGTACTACACATCAAAGGCTGCTACCCAGATGGCTGATACTTTGTTCAGTACACAAAATAGATTTCTTGTTTTACATGCACGTGCAGTTAAAAATCAGTGGTTTATTTATTTACAATCTGCTATTTCTTAGTAAAAAAAGATTCCTCTACCAAAAGGAGATATTAACAAGAATTTGTTAAATATAGATTTAAAACTTGCTTCGCAATCTATCAGATTTCTTTTAGTATTTGTTGTTGTTGTGGTCTTTAGTCCGTAGACTGGTTTGATGCAGCTCTCCAAGCTACCCTGTCGTGTGCAAGTCTCTTTATCTGAGAATATGTTCGGCAACCTACATCCTTTTGAATTTGCTTAATATATTCGTCCCTCGGTCTCCCTATACGATTTTTACCCCACACACTTCCTTCTAATGCTAAGTTAACAATTCCTTGATGTCTCAGATTGTTTCCAACCAATCTATCCCTTCTCTTAGTCAGAATATGCCAGAAACTCCTTTTGTCCCCGACACGGTTAAGCACCTTCTCATTAGTTACGTGATCTACCCATTTAATTTTCATCATTCGTATGTAGCGCCACATTGCAAAAGCTTCTATCATCTTTTTGTCTGAACTCCTTATCGTCCACGTTTCACTCCCATACAATGCTACACTCCAGACAAATGCTTTCAGAAAGGACTTCCTAACATTTAAATTAATATTGGATGTTAACAAGTTTCGCTTCTTTAGAAACGCTTCCCATAGCCATTCTGCATTTTATATCTTCTTTACTTCGGCCATCAGAAGTTATCTTGCTACCCAAATAACAAAATTCGTCTACTAGTTTTATTGTCTCATTACCTAATCTAATTCCTTCAGAATCGCCTGATTTTTTGACATTACATTCCATTACCTTCGTTTTACCCTTGTTAATGTTCATCTTATATCTTCAAGACAGTGTCTATTCCATTCAATTGCTCTTCCAGATTTTTTGCGGTCTCTGGGAGAATTACTATGTCACCGGCAAACCGCAGTGTTTATATTTCTTCTCCCTACACTTTAATACCCTCTCCAAATTTCTCCTTCCATTACTTCACTGCCTGCTCAATGTACAGATTGAACAATATTGGGGAAAGGCTACAACCCTGTCTTACTCCCTTCCCGACCTCTGCGTCCCTTTGTTGCCCTTCGACTCTAATAACCGGTTTTTCTATAGGTTGAATATAAATCTTCGCTCCCTATATTTTACCCCTGCTACCTTCAGAATACTGAAGAGTGTATTCCAGCCGATATTGTCAAAAGCTTTCTCCAAATTGACAAACGCTAAAACGTAGGTTTCCCTTTCCTTAGCCTATCTTCTAAGATAAGGCATAAAGTGAGTATTGCCTCTCGTGCTCCTACGTTTCTCCTAAATCCAAACTGATCTTCCCCGAGGTCCGATTCCACAAGTTTTTCCATTCGTCTGTAAATAATTCGTGTTAGTATTTTGCAACCATGACTTATTAAACCGATAGTTCTGTAATTTTCACACTTGTCCACACTTGCTTTCTTTGGAATTGGAATTACGATATTCTTCTTGAAGTCTGAGGGTATTTCCCCTTTCTCATACATATTGCATACCAGGTGATACAATTTTTTCACGACTGGCTCAGCAGTTCAGACGGAATATCATCTACTCCAGGGGCCTTATTTAGACTGAAATACTTCTCGCAGTATTATATCTCCTATATCATCTTCCTACTCAGCAGCTCTACTATATGACTAACTGATTGTGGCGTCTTTTAGTATTTAGGAAGTGGTAAAACTAAAATCTTGCTGTATATTGAACTCTTTTCTGAGCCACTAATAGCTGAAGTAATTTCACTCTGAGAAAAAAAACATTCTGGAGGCCATTGCACACGCCCTTTCGTTCCTATACATATTGGACCACCATCGTGTGTTAGATGTTCGTCTAACACCAGCATCAGCATGCTTCACCCATATTCTCCAATGACGCGAAACTTGCATGGATGTAATTGAACTACAATCCGATACATTTAGAAGAATACAGCGACATTTTGTTGATTCATAACAATTTATCCGTAATCTCAGAAATAACAAATTTTCGGATTCTACGCGTGCGGGAAGGTTATTGAATTTGTTATCTTAGACTCTCAAACTTTCCAGTATTTTTCTATAATTATGATGAACTCCATTTAACAGGAATTGATGACGTTGTCCTTTTCTGTAAGATGTTTCCCGGTGGCAGGTGGCTGGTGCTGGTGTTTCACTTAGAGAGGGAAACATTTCGGCTGTTGAAACGGCGGAGCTCGGTGTGTGTGAGGATGGCGCACGACCCACGCGTCCCCATGGGAAATACCGAGACACATATAGGTCCGCGGCTCCTTTTTCGGGGCAGAGTACGTCCGAAGATGATGTGGCCAACAGCTCTCAGCGCTGACACATACTTCTCTATGTGCACATGCTTTTCAGTCTTCTAGAGCACCTAATTTTCTTCAACGACACATATGTGTTTTAACGGTTGTTATTACCAGCAGGGTTCTTGGAAAATGCGCTGGAGCACAGCAGAATATGAAAGTCTATCAGAGAAATGTTTCTACAGTTTTTCTCTTAATGCTGAAGTAGCAAAAGAATTACGTCTGGTGGTAATGTCAGTAAGTCCATATTCACGCAGTGAAGTAGTCGGTACACATATATATATATATATATATATATATATATATATATATATATATATATATATATATATATCGAAGCTACCCAGATGAATCACAGACATTCACGAGGTGAAATGGCTTGCGTGCCTCAAATACACAGATAACCGTCCTGTAGGCGCAACCGCAGCGTGGGGTATTTGTGGTTCCTGAAAAGGGGCAACAGCATATTCATTAGTTGCAGGGAAATCACTCTGGACGACTGAGTTGGCCTTGTGACGTCACCTAATGTGGGCTTGCCATACAGTTACTGCGAACGAATAAAAGTAGGTGGAAACTACCGTTCCCGGGGAGACGCAGCTCTAATGTATGAATACATGAAGATGGCATCCTCTCGGGCAAGGCAAACGATTCCTGAGATACAATAGTCCCACATTCGGATCTCTGGGCGGAGACTTCTTACAAGGATATCGTCATCAGGAAAGACGACACTGGTATTATATGAATCGGAGCTTGGAATGCTACATCCCTTAATCGGTTGGGGAGGTTATACACTATAATTTAAAAACGGAAATGGATAGGATGAAGTTATATATAGTGGAGTGTACTGAGGTTCGGTGGAAAGATGAACATCGTTTCTGGTCAGGTAGATACAGGATTATCAATAAAAAATCTGTCGAGTATATTAAATTAGTAGGTCTAATAATGAATAAAAAAACAAAAAGGGGGCAAACTACTATGAGCAGCGCAGTGACCGCATTATCGTAGTCAAGACAGATACGAAGCCAACATCGAACACAATAGTACAAGTTTATGTGACAACTATCTGCTGACGATGAGGAGATCGAAGAAATGTAACAGGAGCTAAAAGAAATTATTCAAACAATTGAGTTTGAGAGTAATATTTTATTGTGATGGGGGACTGGAATTCGGTAGTAGGCAAAGGTAGGAATGGAGAAAGAGGTGAAAATTGACTGGCGAAAAGAAATCAGAGAGGAAGCCGCGTGGTAGATCTTTTCAAAGAACGCAATTTAATAATAACAATCACTTGGTTTAAGAATAATGAAAGTCGGGTATATGCATTGAAGAGACCAGGAGACACCAGAATGTACCAGATAGATTTTATAATGGTAAGACATAGATTCTGAAAACAAGCTTTAAACTGTAAGACATATTAAGGACAGATATATACTCAAAAATGTTCAAATGTTTGTTAAGCTTAAGGGACTTAACTGCGGGGTCGTCAGTCCCTAAACTTACAAACTACTTACGAACTACTACATACTAAAGAAGACTCAAACATCCCCGCCCGAGGGGGGGATTCGAACCCCCCACCGTAGCGGCCGTGCAGAAACTGAGCCCTACACTGCGCTATAAGGATATCATGCAACGTAATTCTCGTAATAGACATTTATTTCAATATCCAATTCAGTTTAATACAGTATCAACTGCCCCACTTTCGTTTACGTTTTTAACACTAATAGTGGGCCTTCGCATCCCCTTTTGACAGCTCGAAATTTAAATGAAAATAACAGCTTAACTTTACATCTGAGACGAAAATTGAAAAATTGTCTATAACTTAGCACTCATGTTTTTCCCGTAACTAGCACCGTTTAAAAGTTACTTCAATAAATTACGGCGATTTGTCACAGTCACTTGATTTTACGTAAATCAATACAGGCAAAGATAATGTACTTCCAAAACAGCACTAACTACCATGGCAAGACAGATGTTTATATTTCAACTGATAAAGTTAATTAATGTAGTAAAATACTAGTTTGAACAGTAAAAAAGGGTTTGGTTTTCAAAGTTAAACTTTGAAATATTAAATAATTTTTGGCTGTATGTTAAATACGGTCAGAGAGAATAATACATGTTTGAGTGCATAAATGTTATCACAGTAGTAGAGTCGTAATCGTGTCATCCAATAAACGTTTTACGACCGGAAATGATTTACAACCTTATTTGATCAAAAGGAGATTAATTTTTTGTGAATTTCGGATATTTTATTGTAATTTAATCTATACGCGATTTTTAACCCTTTCGCGACTAATGGGACACATGTATCCCACATTCGAATTTGTGTCGCTGAGATCACAGGAATATAAAAAACCCACATCTGTATGGATCTGCCATCTGCTGTTGAAAGCATCAACAGACTGTAATCAACTGGCTTGTTGTGATTCTTCAGTTTCTCCCGGCGTATTTGATAATCAAAGTATCCACGGGTGTACTGCTAATCTATAGTGCCCGTTGGACACTATAGACCGGCAGTACACCCGTGGATATTTTGATTAACTGGCTTGTTGTTTGGATTCCACTGCACGTGTTATCGCTTGCATAGTGACTCCTGTATTGGCAGTTTTATGTGCTATTTCGTTTTGTCTGAAAGAGGTAAGCTTAGTTAAGGTACTTATTGTTTTCTTTAGTTTGTTTTCTAGAAATATATGAATTTGTGGACATATTTATTGGTAAATCACTTGTTTATTCATTTTATACTATTACATACTGGAAGCCACTACACAGCATTCTGCTGTTTCATTGGAAACTGTGAGGGTACATTCAAGACACTGCATTTAGGTGTTTCATTGGAAACTATTTGGGTAAATTCAATCTGTCACTTTCTAGAACACATAAAGAAAATAAATTATGTAACTTTTGCAAATATCCTGTCATTTCCTGTTTATAGAAATGTCTAGATTGGAAAAAGAGGAAATTTTGGACTACTTGTTTTCGATGCCTTGAAGACGAGTGTTGAAGAGGCAGCAGCAGAACTTATAGCACCTGATGACTGGAGTGTGTGACAGGAGTACTTACAAATGACAGCGAGAAGTACAAAAAACGAACCAGGACTGTCTGGTGTTGCGCATGATGTGCGCTTATGCAACGTTGGAAAAAGTTTTCCAATACGGAGAACAAGGAGGCGATGCGGACAATAGTGCACACGGAAGCAAGAGACATGGCCAAATTTCGTATGGAGCTACTCCCAAGTACCGCTTCGTATTTGACCAAGTATTCAAAACCTTAACAAAAATAATTACGTAGGCTTCCGCGGCCAGAGTCAGATGACAAAAGTTTTCTGGGTATGGTACCGCGTCATGATGTAAGGCTATTACTTAAATAACCAACGTTTCGGCCAACGTTACAGTGGCCTTCATCTGGGTAACTGGTCTGTTACCCAGTTACCCAGATGAAGGCCACTGTAACGTTGGCCGAAACGTTGGTTATTTAAGTAATAGCCTTACATCATGACGCGGTACCATACCCAGAAAACTTTTATGTCACTTAACAAAAATGTTAAAATCTTAATAAATGAGTGTGTTTCACATTTCTGTTTGTACAGATCCTAATTCATGCTAACTCAATCTTTTTAAATCTTTTAAATTAACTTCTCTTCGAGCCAGTGAGTCATATAGGTCCCACATACGAAAACTAGAAATATATAAATAACAACCGAAAATTAGAAACAGGGCATGACGCAGTACCCATTCCGAAAGCAAGAAACCAGTTGTTACAGTAATACGCGAAAATTTAATGAATTCGGTCACGAAATTGTTAATTGATGGAGACTACGTATTACGTCTCCTTACAAACTTCCTTTTTGCTTGTTCTTACTCCGTTTCCTTGCGTGTAATTTTTTATTTGATTTTGCATTATTTATATTTTTACTACTTTTGACCGAAAAATATTATGTCAAAACCTAAAGTGGGCCGCATCACAAACCAAAGCGATTTTTTGTTTTACAGGTCAATGCTACGGTGGCTCCAGTGAATTATTATTGTCTCTGTATGATACTCTATGCTTGCATTTTCAAATTCAAATGTTCAAATGTTTGTAAAGCTTATGGGGGCTTAACTGCCGGGTCATCAGTCCATAAGCTTACAAACTACTTATAAACTACCTTATACTAAAGACGGCACAAACATCAATGCCCGAGGGGAAATTCGAGCCCACGACGCGGGAGGCCTTACGAACCGCTACATGGAGCTACAGAGGGCTCGGCTACTCCCGCGCGGCGGTTCCATTTTATCAAACAGAACTATACTATTATTATCATAGTTTTTTTCAATCCTTTAGTAGCGATTTCAGCATTATTTTGTAACTAAGAAAAAATGCTTCAATATATTATTTTGAAATTCTGTAGTCTGAAACTAGGAGGGATTGTGCTGGGCTGCCAGAGTTGGCTGACGAGTGTGGATGAGTGTTTGTGTGGATGAGTGTTCTCTTTCTGAGGAAGACCGCGATCGAAAATTTAGAATTGTGTGTGTGTTTGTGTGTCTTTTATTTGTGTCTGTCGGCGGCTCAACGTTCGTCTTTACGGGGAGTTGTTCCCTATCTACATGCTATTATAAACATTCCTTACTGGACCTTCCATTGTTGTTACTTTACTTTTTCTTTTTCGTGTCAGAGCTGACAGTGTTTCGGAACAATACTGAGTGGGCTAAGATGTTCCGGCCTTGCTTTACAAAGATCGTCAAGGGATCAACGTGAATGATAATTTCGTCATGTTAGAAGATATTAAATGTTTTGTATCTCAAACGCACTCGCAGTTTTTGTCTTCAGGTTCTAATAGGCCCCAGTTTGTTAGATTTGTTTTTAGAGTTCTTATACGGTTTAGCATTTTCCATAGCGTATAGTTTAAGTGAGTGGCACCTGGGGGATATTCTGAATAGGGGGTTCATCCGAGATGTACTTGAGAAACCGAAACCTTCAGCCATTTGGATCTGTAAACGCTGCCGGGTAATGGATGACGCTCATGAAAAATTTTTGGAACTGCTCGCTATATTCATGAGCTGCCCTTGGGGACTTGGGACTGCTGAAACCTGGATCCCGATAGAGCTTTTTACAATGGAGTGCGCTTCATGCATCCTGCGGCTATCCTGCATTCATTAAGGCTTATCTTCATTGTATGATCCGATCTAGATCAGACAGGACACGCGTCTTCAGCTGCGGAAAATCAAAATGTAAAGGCGAAGTTTCGAAGCAAAATAGGTTTGGCTTGTCGTAGTGAAATGGACAGGTATCGCGAAAATACACGCTATCAAAAAGCATGTTCTGATGGAAAAGTGCTAATAAATAATGTTGTTTAGTTCTTTAAAGAAGAAAAACTAAAGGTCTTGCTCAAAAATGTGCAAATGTTTGTTAAGCAGTTGAGACTTAATTGCGGGGTCATCAGTCCTTAAACTCATTAACTAAATTATACTAATGACAACACAAACATCCATACCCGAGGGAGGATTCGAACCTCCGACGGGAGACGGTCTCGCGCATCGTAGCATAGCGTCGCAATGCGCTCGGCCGCTCCTCCTTGCTCATACCGTTGGAAAGAGCTATGGAGAGAGCAGCGGTAGGAAAAAGTGTGAGAACAGTGCATAACATTGTGAACGATGTTAAGGCCTATCAGAGTGGTCAGAAAATCGTAACACCCAGGAATCGCGAGTAATCAATGAAGCAAAGTTACAGTTTTGGGCAATATACCGAACCTTTCCAACAGAGCGTGTTTTAGTAGCTAGAGAACGCAGTGGATACCTCGTCTGCCTAATGTGTTAGAGGTGCATATCTCACTATGTGCTTCAATGTCCTTTTATTTTCATATCTTTATCGAAATGACTGTGACCACAATTTTTATCGATTGTTTGCTATAAATACGATTTTTTGTTCCTGTTCCTTTTTTTATCCTTATTGAAAAACCACTTTTGGTAAAATTTTATAACTGCCCACACATTTCGAAATGAAAAATTTCTTAGGTAGGTGGAGGGATTAGAACCCACACGCTTTAGATCAAAAAGCAAACGCGCTATCCACTATAGCGGCTTCCGTGACATACTCTCTTTAATGTAGCCGGGGCGGAGTGGCCGAGCGCATTCAAGCGCTATGCTCCGATAAGCGAGGCCGTTCCCCGTCGCAGGTTAGAATCCTCCGTCGGGCATGGATATTTGTGTTGCCTTTAGTATCAGTTAGTTTATAAGTAGTTTGTAAGTTAAGTCCCATAAGCTTAACAAACATTTAACAAATCATTAATTGATTATTGGTATACAAGCACTCCACCAGGTATTTAAATCTAAATGTCTTTTTTGTTTTAAGGTTCTTGAGATCTGCGTAAATTTTCGAATGTTTTCCGTCGCTTACTCATAAACGAGGGCTCACCAGGCTGAATGAGCACTAGCGAATAGTAGTGGTTTAAAACGTCGATCCTCCAAGTAGGGACTTCTTCTTCCTAGTTTTTAGATCATGCCCCGAAATTGATATTTGATTTTAATTTATTACGCTTTACTGTGTGGTAATGCATTAACAGCAAATTTATTTTATCAGCTACGCGACCGACTCTTTGTTACATCGTAAAACAACAATTATAATTTCATGCTATTTTTTGTAGAAGAAAGTATTAAAAGCCGATTTGCAGTAGGAGTTTGGAATATATATTTCGTTCGAGCATTATGAACTACCTCGAAGTGAACGACCTATTAACCAATAGTCAACACGGATTCAGAAAGTATAGCTCTTCCTAAACACAGCTTGCCCTTTATTCACATGAAGTGATAAGTGCCATCGACAAGGGTTCTCAAATCGATTCCATATTTCTGGATTTCCGAAGGCTTTTGACACTGTACTCCACAAGCGGCTTCTAGTGAAATTGCGTGCTTGTGGAAAAATCTTCCCAATTGTGCTATTGGATTCACGATTTCCTATCAGAAAGGACGCAGTTCGTTGTAATTGACGGTAAGTCATCGAGTAAAGTGATATCTGACGTTCCCCAGGGAACCCTTATAGGTCCCCTAGTCTTCCTTTGTTTATAAACGATCCAGGAGACAATCAGAATAGCTCCCTTAGACTGTTCGCGAATGATGCTGTCGTTTATCGGTTAGTGAAGTGAACAGAGGATCAAAAGCAACTGAAAAGCGATTTAGACAAAATTTCTGCATGGTGCGAAAATTAGCAATTGACACTAAATAAAGAGAAGTGTGAAGTAATACACATGACCACTAAAAGATATCCGCTGAACTTCAATTACGCGATAAATCAGTCAAACCTTAAGGTCGTAAATTCTACCAAATACCTTGGAGTTACAATTACGAACAACTTAGACTGGAGAGAACACATAGAAACTATTGTGGGGAAGGCGAACCAAAGATTACGTTTCATTGGCAGAACGCTTCGAAGATGCGCCAGCTTCACCAAAGAGACTGCCTACATCACACTTGTGCGTCCTCTCCTGGAGTACTGTTGCCCATTGTGCGACCCTCACCAGGTGAGACTGACGGAAAATAATGAGAAGGTTCAAGCAAGGGCAGCTTGTTTTGTTTTATCACGTTACGGGGGGGAAAGCGTCACGGAAATGTTGCTCGAATTGGGGTGGAAATCATTAAAAGAAAGACTTTATTCACTGCGGCGTGTTTTTTTTTTTTTTTTTTTTTTTTTTTTTTTTTGCGATGTGGACTTTTACTTCTGAATGCGAGAATATTTTGATAGCACCCACCTACTTAGGGAGACATGACCATCCCAATAAAAACAAGAGAAATCAGATCGAAAACGGAACGATTTAGGTGTTCTTCCTTTCCGCTCTCTTAGAGAATGGAACGTTAGAGAAAAGTAATGAAAGTGGTTAATGAACCCTCTGCCAGGCACTTAAATGTGATTTGCAGAGTATCTATGTAGATGTAGATCGATTGGGTGTTCAATATTAACAAATCTGTTCATTTTAAATTCATTGCCGGCCGCGGTGGCCGAGGGGATTGAGGCGCTCCAGTCACGGTCTGCACGGCCACTACGGTCGGGGGTTCGAATCCCCCCTCGGGCATGGATATTTGTGCCGTCCTTAGTTAGTTTATAAGTAGTTTGTAAGTTTAGGGACTGATGATCCCATAGTTAAGTCCCATAAGCTATACAAACATTTGAACATTTTTTAAATTCATACACATTCCTGCAGAAGAACACATTAAAAGCGAATGTAGCGTCCTTTTGTAAAAGTACTGCCGTTTCGTCCGACCGTAAAAAAAGCACTGTTTTATTTTCTCATTTTTCATTTGGATTATTTATCTGAACAAGAATGTGTTAACAGAATGTGCATTTGTTTTATTTTGAGAACTACGTTACCGGTATACTCTAATTGAGCGCAACTATAACGCTCGTGCTTCATTCGAATAGCCAATAGCAGAACACGTAAACAGTTAGCAGCGTCCTCAGCCAGCACCACCTAGAGAGAAGGCCGCGGCGCTCTCGTGTGACGTCATGCAGAATAGGCATCGTTCGCGTATCTGACTGGGGATTCGGCCCACTATGCCGTAGCGTGCACCCAGTCAGATACGCGAACGATGCATACACTGCACGATGTCACACGAAAGCGCCGCGGCCTTCTCTCTAGGTGGTGCTGCCTCAGCTCAAATCGACAGTTGTAAAGTGAACGGGGTAATACTAACACCACCCAGAGAGAAGTCCGCGGCGCTCTCGTGTGACGTCAGGCAGAGTAGGTTGCACGAGCATAGCTGACTGGGTAGCCGCTGGGGCCTGGCCCACTATGCCGAAGCAGCGAGCCAGTCAGTTATACGCGCACAAACTACCCACACGAGAGCCCTGCGGCCTCATCTCTAGGTGGTGGTGGTAATACTTTTTTTCGGAATATTTCTGCAGTGATGTATGCATGTATGTGGGGGACCTGTCAAACGTTACTCCAAGGTATGACGGTTGGTGTATGCTCAACGATACACCATTTAACGTGCAGCTTCCTATTTGCCAGTTGTGTGTGAAGGTTCAAGGCACAGACTTCCGTTTTAGTAGGATTCCGTTTGAGACACTTTTCATCGTAATGTGTTCACATACCTTTTAGGTTTTACTGCAAATTTATGTACTATACATCTACATTTACGTTAATATTCTGCAAGACCTGTCAGTCGTCGATTCAAGGTGTCAGCTAGCCTGTGTGCTCAAGGATAGACCATTTAATGTGCAGTTTTCTATTTGTCAGTCGTGTGTGAAGTTTAAGGCACAGACTTCCGTTGTAGTAGGATTCGATATGAGGCAGATGTCATCGTAATATGTTGACATAGCTTCTAGGAATTTCTCGAACTTAATCTACTATACATCTCCATTACTCTGCAAGTCACAATGAAATGCAAGGCTGAGGGTTCATCGGACCGCTTTTATAATATTTATCTACACTTCCATTCTCTAATAGCTCGCGGGAAAAAGGAATACATAAATTTTTCCGTTTTCGATCTGGTTTCATTATTTTATATGTTGATTATGTCTTCCTATATATAGGTGGGTGCTAAAAATATTAGTCGCAATCGGAAGAGAATGTTGGTGAAAAAAATTTCGCTAAAAGATCTAACCGCAACGATTAACGTCTTTCTTTTAATAGTTTCTACCCCAACTCGTGCACTCTCCCTCCTATATCGCGATGATGCAAAACGACCTGCCCTTCTCTGAACATTATCTAAATCAAAACTAGACTTATGAGTCTTGAGGGAGTTTCTGCGATCGTCATATGAATAAAATTCTTGAATATCCGTATGCAGATAGCTTTTATTTTTTATAACATGGCCGGTTTCGGGACAGCTGCCCGTCTTCAGATCAATTCTATATAGTTATAGAGTAACTAGTCGCGTGATGAACGAGAGTTCACAGTAGTAACGATTCTCTAAATCTTCTGTCAACCCCCATTGGTACTAACACCTGTCTTCAGGAGTCTTTGATTTTCTTTTAGTAACACTTAACTGGGAGAGTGCAGAAGAAATAAGCAGACCACAAGATACAGAAGAAGCAATTCCTGTAACTGGGTTGTCATCAAAAATGGGTTCCCACAAGTTTAGGTCTTGGGTCCTTTACTGTTCTTAATATATATTAATGACTTGCCATTCTATATTCATAAAGTTGCTAAGCTAGTACTTATTGCTGACGATACAAGTATAACTATCACGCCTGACAAACAGGAATTAACTGATAAAATTGTAAAAGATGTCTTTTAGAAAATTATTAAGTGGTTCTCTACAAATGGACTGTCATTAAACTTTGACAAAAACCAGTATATACAGTTTCATACAGTAAATGGCATGACACCATTAATAAATTTAGACCTTCAACATAAATCTGTAGCTAAGGTAGAACATTCAAAAATTTTAGGTGTTTGCATTGACGAGGGATTGAAATGAGAGAAACACATTGAAGATCTCCTGAAACGCTACTTATGCTATCAGGATCATTGCAAAATTTGGTGATAAACATGTCAGTAAATTAGCTTACTATATCTATTTTCATTCACTGCTTTCATATGGGCCCATATTCTGGGGCAATTCAACATTTAGTAAAAAAGTATTCCTTGCAAAAAAAGCGTGTAATCAGAATAACTTCTGGAGACCACCCAAGATCATCCTGCAGACATTTATTTAAGGATCTAGGGATCTTCACAGTAGCTTCACAACATTCAAATTCACTAATGAAATTTGTTATTAACAATCCGACCCAATTCCAAAGTAATAGCAGTATGCATAGTTACAACACTCGGAGAAAGGGTGATATTCACTATTCAAGGTTAAATCTAACTTTGGCACACAAAGGGGTGAATTATGCTGCCACAAAAGTCTTCGGTCACTTACCAAGTGGTATAAATAATCTGACAGGTAGCCAACTGGTTTTTAAAAAGAAATGAAAGGAATTTCTGAATGGCAACTCCTTCTACAGTTTAAATGAATTGTTAGGTAAAACTTAAAAAATTAAAACGAATTTTAAAAATAAAATTTAAGAATATTAAAAAAATGAAAATTACAAAGTACTTAAAATATTGTCATGTATAGACATCATTTACTAAACTGACACGTTCCACATCATTACTAAATGTCGTAGGGAAAAGGGTTGTACCTAGGTACAGTTTTACCTTGGGACACTTTTTAATACAGGCAGTGCACTTTAGTGGAAACTTTAAGAACTATGAAGTAAAGTTGTCAGGCCTATTTTCAGAGGGAATAAGAGGCCATGTTGTATTCGAATGATGTTTGAGATCTGAGGAGGAGTTTTACAAGTTTTCGTGTTTGAAAGTAAACTTTAGCAACTATCCTTAGAAGATATCAATTAAAGCAAAGTATCATTATTGATATTTCTTAAATTCAATGTTGTAGGGCATTATTTAAGTTAGCTATGATACCATAAGTTATAACGATATAAATGTGTACATAGATTAGGATACCGTTTTCTGTATTTGGATTTACCTTGGGACACTTCTCTGGTAACACCTTGGGACACCTGGAAGGTGTATGATTGTCACTGATACACCAGAAAAATAAAGAGTTGAAGAGGGAAAGAAAGAAGTCTTTTTCCAAAGAAAGAAGCCACTAAACGGACAAAGGAATATCCATCTCCCAGTTCTTCTGATGAAGAAGCTTGGCAGTAGCTCTGGAGGTAGCATATTTGATTTGTCATCTGAAGAAGAGGCTTTGCCATCATTTTTACCAACTGGAAAAGTAACACTTTCTTGTTCTCAAGGTAGTTGGGTCTTGGTAAAAGTTGACATCAGCGGCAGATCACATGTGTACTATGCTGCAGTAGTTATAGAAAACACTGAACAAGATAAGATATAACTGTGAAATTCTTAAGGAAGCAAAGGACCATTTTATATTCCCTAAAGTTGATAACATCAGCACTGTTAATCGCAGCGATATAGTGAAAGAACTACTAGCTCCAGTGGTGTGTCGTGGGTTTCATTCATTTAATATTTTATTCCCACCATCTCTTGTTTTAAGGTAAAATAACTTTTGTATTTCGGCTAACACATTTACTACCTGATTCCAGAACGATTCATAAAACTAAGAAATTGAAATACATCAACTTGTCCCAAGGTAAAACCACCACTGTCCCAAGGTGAAACCATAGGTTGTATCTTGGGACAAGTGCCACATAGGTCTTCATTGGTGAGTAATTGCGTAAATATTGGAGCTAGCCTGTTCATTCAACAATACCTAAAATTGGTGCCTGTGATGAGGTAAATTTTCAAATTACTTGTAAAAAAAAAAAAAAAAAAAAAAAAAAAAAAAAAAAAAAAAATTAAAATGTAAAATTGTTCCAAGGTACAACCTTTTCCCCTATATATGATCTATCTACATCTACAACCATACTCCGCAAGCCACCTGACGGTGTGTGGCGCGGAGGGTACCTTGAGTACCACTATCGATTTTTCCTCCCATTCCAGTCACGTATTTTTCGCGGAAAGGAGGATTGTCGGTATGCCTCTGTGTGGGCTCTAATCTCTGTGATTTTAACCTCACGGTCTCTTCGCGAGATATACGTAGGAGGGAACAATATACTGCTAGACTCCTCAGTTAATGTATGTTCTCGAAACGTCGACAAAAGCCCGTACCGAGCGACAGAGCGTCTCTCCTGCAGAGTCTTCCACTGGAGTTTATCGATCATCTCCGTAACGCTTTCACGATTAACAAATGATCCTGTAACGAAGCGCGCTGCTCTCCGTTGGATCTTCTCTACCTCCTGTATCAATCCCACCTGGTACGGATCCCACACCGGTGAGCAGTATTCAAGGTGTGGGCGAACAAGTGTACTGTAACCTACTTCCTTTGTTTTCGGACTGCATTTCCTCAGTATTCTTCCAATGAATCTAAGTCTGGCATCTGCTTTACCGACGATTGATTTTATATGGTCGTTCCATTTTAAATCCCTCCTAATGACTACTGCCAGATACTTTATGGAATTAACTGCTTCCAGTTGCCGACCTGTTATAGTGTAGCTATATGGTAAAGGATCTTTCTTTCTGCCTTGTTCTATGGAACAAGTATTAATCTAATTTAATCTAATCCGTCAATTAGGCGAGTGTGGGCAAAGTTTGAAGCCCTTACTCTTACAATAATTAGTTCATAACTACGAGTTTGAGTACTGTGGGCAGGGCGAAGCTGGGAATTTGTATCTGACGGGAGGCGTGCGTAGGTAGTCCTTGCAGGTGCGGTGATCACTGTGTCCCCAGTGGTGTAGGGGTCAGCGCAACTGCCTAGAAAGCAGGAGACCCGGGTGCGAATCCCGGCTGGGTACACATTTTCAGCTTTGCCCAGTCGCAGTTGATGTCATATATTCTATGAATATTAAATAATAACAACTGCAGGATCAGAAGTGACGTCTGTTCTCTCGGAACAGACGCCACATGTATATATTTAATACAGTTAGGCAAGCTATTGTTTGAACACGGAGCTCGTGTTTCACTGGAGAGCCAGCTGGCCTCTAGTGTCCGCGGCCTGTGGGGCCCCTCGTGACACCGCGTGTCACGGCGCGGTGCGGTGCGGCATCCGCAGCGGCGGCGGTGGCGGCGCTTTTGAGGAATTAACCACAACACGGGAAGCGGGCCCTCGAGCTCCACCCGCCAGTCGGCTGGCGCCACTTCCCGCAGTGGCGCGGCGCGGCACTGGCGCCAGTACTTGCGAAACCGGCGCGCTGCCCGGCGTGTTTTATGTGCCACAAACAGGTACCTGCCGCGGGCAGCAAGTTCACGGCCGCCGACCGTAAGTCACTGGCGGACTTACCTGCCAGTGTCCGGTGGCGTAACTCACCTCGTCTTCACCTTACGTGGCTTCCGATCGGTTTCCAGCAAAGTGCTTGTTCATGCTCGGAGATAAAGTATTCCCCTTTTGTGCCGTGGCTGGAACTAGTGCACGTTCTCTTATTAACCCGTAAGGGGGGACATTGATGAAAAACATACACTATTTCAAAAATGCACCAGATCCACAGTTTTGGAGATATGGCAATTAAACTAGTGCACGTTCTCTTATTAACCCGTAAGGGGGGACATTGATGAAAAATATACACTATTTCAAAAATGCACCAGATCCACAGTTTTGGAGATATGGCAATGAAATTCTGTACCACGCTTTGCGTGAAAGTAACACATTTATATATGGGTATTTCACTAAGCTTGTTTGCCTCTGTAACTTATAAAATAATAGGTGACGGGAAATTTTAATGCGGTAGGTGAACACAACAAATGTTACACTTTCTGTGGAGCTATGAACATAGTTTATAGTATCATTTTACAAAGAGTTACAGCACAAAGATATAATTTTTTTTAAAATGGAACATCAGTTTTTTCTCTCGTGCATTGGATCCGTTGAAACCAGCTGCGTCCAAATCAATTTAAACTACATTCCTATCACTGTTAGTTTGGGAGCTACAACCTTTCAAAGTTTAGTGGGCAGAGGCTACGACAGCGTAGCTGACTGGCTGGTGGTCATGATACAATCGGCCGTGCCCCAGGGGATAGCCACTCGGCCAGTCAGCTACGCTATCGCAGCCTCCGCCCGCGGAACTTTCAAATGCTTGAAATTTGAAGTTTTATTTTCAAGAAATAATATATGTTCCTTTTTCTCAAAATGTATTCAAGAGATTTCGACAAAAATTTCTTTGTTTCATCTCTTTACATGTTGTAAGCTTCTCTCATGAGGTTTTTGAAATAGGTCAAATAGGAGATATTTACAATTTTTAATTATAATCCCACAAGTGCAATTTTGAATTCATGCAAAATTCCCATATCTCAACTTTCAATCAGAATTTCAATATTTTGGCTTGAGACAACGTTTATTACGTTTACAGAAATATATGTACAAAATTTCATTTATCTATCATTCATATAATCTGAGGAAAAGATACATAAACTTTAAAAAACTAACTTTTTAGGAAACGCAATTTGAAGTTAACCTAACTTTTTTCCTTATGTCACTTCCTCAGAAGGCCCTACATTTATGCTCTGGGTCTTGTTTCCCTTCAAGGCTTCTCTTCTGGTTTCTTGTTGTCTGTCTTCCCGTCTCCTTTCCTTTACCAGGTCTTCAACTGACTCTTCAGCTGCAGAAACGCGCTGTAAATTTATTTTTATCATGATGCCTTGAGGACAATTTCCTCTCTTGAAGAGCATTGTTTCTAATACCTTCATCATCCCAACGTTTCCAAAATTAAATAGAAGAACTGCATCATAAGTTGCAAATCAGAAATGTTCAAATGTTTGTAGAATCTATGGGACTTAACTACGGAGTCATCAGTCCCTAAACTTACAAACTACTTACGAGCTAGCTACAACTAAGGGTGGATTCCAACCCCCGATCGTATCATAAGTTGCAATTCTGACAACTTTAGCAGATAGAAATGTGGTTTTAGGGCAACGTTTCCATATGAGTGAATTTAGTGACTTATTTAGACTTTGTGTTTTGCCATGAATACACTTTTTGAGAAGTGCAGGATCGGCCAAAAACTGAGATTCATCACTGTAGTATGCCCCATTCACCTCACTAATTTTTCTCTTGGATCTGCTAGGAGACGAGTTCACATTTTCAGCAGATAGTCTTACTTCGGACAAAGCCTCATTGCGGGATTGTAGTTGTTTCTCACGTCTTCTATTCACTAACTTATTCAAATGGAGTTTATCCAGTTTTTATACACTCTTTGTGATCGTAGCATAACTGAATTAAGAAAGAATCGAACACTTGTATAAATCTGTCAGTATAATAGGGCAAAAAAGAATTGTTTCTTCATAAACTATGCAGTTCGTTTGTTATTGTTTATGAGATACGGAATAGAGTGGAAGATGATCTATAAAACCTAACTGCTTTCTAGATGTATCCCGCACATGTTTGGTTGAAAGTAATACTCAGAATCGTTGTTCACTGAGCTGGTACTGAAGTGCTGCTTCAAAACGTGGGCGTGTCAGGGAGGCCGCGTAACACTTTTAATTTTGTGAGGCACTTGGAATGCGATTTCAACATTGAACCTTTGGGAACTTATTGTACATGAATTGTACTAACAAATAAAAAGTAAATCGAAAGTCGGCATTTTAGGTCAATTTCATCAACGTCCCCGCTTAAAGTAATCTTAATATAAAGAAAAAAAAAATCAATAAAAATATTAAATATCTCAATTCCGTCTCCAACGAATCTTGTCACTAAGCTACAGTAATCATACGAGGGTCCAAATTAGTGGAAACGAAGCTGATTTCCTTATACAGCACAAAAAGGAATATCTAAGTATTTGAAATAAAACCTCAACTGGTACACATCGCAACAGTGAGCAACAGCTGACTATAGGTGTGAGATTATTTTGACTGAGAGAGTCTATTTCAATGAAGTTGAAAACATTATTATACTGAAAATGCCATCTATCTCTGAAATGATTGAACAAGATATATGTCCTACCTGTGTGCAACGGAATCATTGCTTACGTTAATGCTATTTTTACTGCACTGCTAGCAAGTTAAAATTTCTAACTATTGACCCCGCAAGGTACAACAGGAGTACAACTCACTATTGACATAATTTCTTCCGTCTTGGTTTTTTCATCCACAAACATCAGCGAAATTTATCAGAGCATTGTTTCACTAATAATACGACATGGGTAGCATGTAATTGTAATACCAATGTAGTATTATTAGCGGTAAGTAATTATACTGAACACACTGAAGATTTTTGTTTAACTCAAATCGGAATCCGTATTTGCAAAAGTTTGAGACTCATGTGGGTACACAGAAACAATGATTGTTTCAGTGAAAACACTGCCGCGGTGGACTGGCCGAGCGTTCCAAAGCGCCGTTGCTCGCTGTCGGAGGTTAGAGTCCTTCCTCGGGCACAGGTATTATACCACTACCTGTATTTTTATCTTGAACTTTCAAGCCACACATTTGTCAAAGGAAACTATAGAAATAGAAATCCCCTTTCGAATGCGTACGTCAACCAAGTTAGAACAAAACTACCCACCATACTTAAAATGAAGCAGAAAAAATATTACCTGGTTCATATTCTTTCAAAACTAATCATTGTACTGTCGCAAGGCCCTGTGAAGAGTGCATGAAAACTATTTGTGTTCATAAGTTGAGAAAAGTATGTTAGATTGATTACTACACTGTCCGATTAAGTGTAGCCGAAGACGAAATGAGTATAGCTTGGTGATAAATTATGTTTTATTTACGGCACAAACAAAGTGTAAATTTTATTGATTTTCAAACAGTAAGTTCATGAAGCATTAAAAACAATATTCTTAAGATAGTCTGCTTCCCATCGCACAGACAGCAAGATGACACTCTGAAAGACACGTTTAGAAGGTTTCTTGTTATTAGCTATCGGCCCATAGAGCCTTCGTCATAGCGGCCGGTGATACAGGTCACATACATGTATCCCCGAGAATGGGTTTCTGTTTCTGACGAGGGGGCTGTGGCCCGAAACCTGTTAAAGGGAAACCTTTAAAGTGTGTTCTTCTGTGACTGATTGTGACGTCTATGTGGTGAATAGCAATCTGTCATTTTCAAAATAATGTTACAGTATGGTTCATAATTACCAAACCATTGTAACTTAAAATTGAAATTAAAGTGATGACACGACATGGAAAAAATTACATCTAGTGTAAAGGTGTAACCGTCACCAAGTAACACAAATATGAGACCACACATATTTTATTTCAGCATCTAAAGGCCGGATGGGGAAGTGTCTCGTGCTAGTAAAAGCTGGAAACAACGTTGCTTACGCAACAGAAGCAGTCTGCGCCAGGTTCCACCAGACTCTTCTACGCCCCTTTATAGCAGCTTTAAGCAAATGTATGCACTGTTTGCGGCGCCCCACGCTGGCTACAACCGAACCGACTGAAACTCTAGGCAAATATCTCCTCACGTAAGGTATGCAGTAGCAGCACGATAGCCCCAATATAATATTGCAAACAGAGAAGGAAGTGTCACATTTTTGTCTTTTATCAGTCATTAAGAGCTTTGTTTTGTTCTTATAAGTATTAATTCATAGATTCATTATAAATACTATCCACGTAGAAGTTGTGAACGTCGCCATTAGTAAATTAGAGCCAGTTACCTTTGTAGAAAGCACTAAAGGAATTAGCGTAACTTACAGAATCCCTCGCCTGGTTGGTGGACCGGCGTACGCACGACCTTTATTGTACGAAGTGATCTTCGCATATTTCTTAGAAGAGGAAGCAGCAAAGGACACTTTGATACCTGGCCACATCAGCAGCCACAGAAAATAGTGATGTTAGGCTCGCAGTGGAACAGAATGAGAGTGGTGAAGCGGATACTGCGCCACCTGATGGACGGATTCAACTAAGGGTAAGTGACATGTCCACTTAATCACTGCTCCAGGCCTGCCCTAGGCTCCTTGGGATATCCGAAGTAGTAACTACTGGAGAGTTACGTCCAGAGAACGTTGACTGACAGGTGCACTTTTGACCCCCCCCCCCCAAATTTTCCCGGTCTTTCGTCGCTTTCAAGCCTTTCCTCTCCTGGTATATTCCAGCTTAAACAGTGGCAACTATTTATTCACTACCCATACATGTTTGAAGGACAGTAACAGGTGCAAACATGTAACGCAAAGTAGTCACCAGTGTTGTGTAGAACCCGTTGCCAGCGATGTGGACTGCGTATACCGTTAGCAGAGCCTGTTCTGTTGGTGGTGCGGATGGAGCAGTCTAATGCCTGTCGAATCTCTGGAACAGTTCTGAAGCGAATGGCCGCGCGCACTGAGGCGCCTTGCAACGGTGCGCGCGGCCGTTCGCCGTCGGAGGTTGGAGTAATCCTCGGGCGTGTGTGTGTGTGTGTGTTATCGTTAGTATGACTTACTTTCAGTAGTTTGTAAGTTTAGGGACCGGACGATGGCCAGAGTAGTTTGATATCTTATAATTACAAACATTTGAAGATTTAAAGTGGAAGAGGAAGAAAATGAGGAGGCAGAGGATGAGGTGGCGGAGTGGCAAAGAACGAGGAGCAGGAAGCGGTGGTGTGGGAAGAGGAGTAGACTGCATTCGTTAGACGGAGACAGAGGGAGGAGGGGGTCGAATATGTTGACTAACATTGGAATAAATAAATACGAAAGCAACGCAAGGTTTTCAGCGTAATGTAATGAGAAACCTAAGTGGACAACGAGGAACGTAAGAGATGTGAATCTGAAACATTACGACCGGTCTTTGGCACTTGCGCAAATTAACCGTTTGGTCGCCTTCTCCTTCTTTATCACTGACTGATCGTCATTTTGTTCCCATGTGAAAAGAAAGGAGAATGCGCTGCTTTTGTCTCAGTCGGCCATTGTTCTTGGATTAAATAACACGATTCATGCCGAGGATTCTTCTTTCCCCGCATAACAGGAATTCCATATGAGTGTGGCAAGTTCAACAAAGAAAATAAATATCAGTAAAGAGTCAGATGAATTTATAATGTTTTGTTATTATGTTCCTCAGCAGTTTTAGTTGTATAATCTGTGGTAATCGTTTGGACGTCATTACATTCGAGCAACGATTGTGCGTAGAAGTTTCAATCGTAAATTGTTAAATAATTCGTAACTACCAACAATCACCTTTCAATTTCAATATTTCAGAACCTGCAATTGTTTCTTTACAAAAGCGAAGTCCGATAGGAGTGGATTTTCTTGTTGAGGTCTAGTTGAAAACAATTCATTGTGAATATAATACACATTTATCTGTCCGTAATTATTCAACTTCTTTGATCTGTATAGAGTTCCAACGAGACTTACGGCATTTTTTGAATCACACACACACACACACACACACACACACACACACACACACACACACAGATATATATATATATTCAGTTACAGATCCATTTCATAATACGAAAATTCAGTTCCACCCCATTTTATATTTATATGTACTTTTTGATTCATAGATGAGGTTCAAAAACTTTTATTGCTCTCTTTTCTTGTCTTTTCCGATTTCGAAACCTTAACAAGAACTGAAACATTATAATTTGTACTGAAAGAGGGGGAGGCAGGGTCGGATGTTCAAATGTTTGTTAAGCTTATGGCACTTCAATGCCGTGTCATCAGTCGCTAAACTTACAATCTACTTATGAACTAATTATATCCATAATGGATGTAAGGTCGTGGTTGTATTACTTAATTATTTGTCAAGTAGGTTCAACACAGATATCTTGTAAAAACACTAAAATATGACGTATTTCAAGGGTCAAACCCTCATCATCAGATAATCTGTACAAGGAACTGTAGTGTGCCATCCTTCTCTTGTTCAACGGTAAATTCGATTTTCTCATGTAGGCTAGAAAACCGGCTTTTCACAAATATGCAGCACCTAGTTGATAAAATCTTACATTATAAACGCTACGTTGACGATACATTGCTATTGATAGATGGAGGACAAACTGAAATCGCTGAAATAGTTAACAAATTTAACAGCCTACATGAGTATGCTGAGGACCTTTCTTCGTAGACACGGTTGCAAGGGAAGTAACCACGTTTTCTTTTATTACGTTTTATATTTTTGTTGTCTCATGTATTAAGATTCTTGTACTGATTATATGATGAGGGCTTGACCTATGAAACGCGTCATATTTTAGTGTTTTTACACGGTATCTTTGGTTCAGCCTACTTGACAAATAATTATTTATGAACTAACTTATACTAAAGACAGCACAAATATCCTTTCCCGAGGGAGGATTTGAACCCCCGACGGGGAGCGGCCTCGTGCATCGGAGCATACCGCCTCAATCCGCTTGGCGACTCTCTCGCGGCAGGATCGGATGGACAAAGAGACTGGTGTATATAGAATGACAGGAAGACAGAAAGTGGATGCGAAAAGAGGGAGAGGACGAGATGGATAAAGAGGGTGGAACGAAGTGATGGGCAGAGAGATACAAGGGGAGCGGGGAGACTATGATGAATACCCAAATGACATTCACAGCTATGAAATTACAAATTAGAAATGCGTGCTCCATAAATTCTTTTCATTTTTTTATTTAATCGACAAGAAGGCACAGTAATAATAATAATAATAATAATAATATGGTATTCTGTTCCGTCGGATCTGACTGAGGAACATAAAATTTTAACACGAAACTGGTAATATAAAAACTACGCACATGACAATCTTAAGCCTAAGTAAACAGAATGAATAACGAATAAAAAGAATTACATTTTTCTTTTTTTTTTTTTTTTTTTTTAATTTTCCAGAAGTTCCTCGACAGAATAAAAGGAATGAGACATGAGGTAACTCTTTAACTTAGTTTTAAAAGCGAGTGAGTTAGTACTAAGATTCTTGAGTTCTTGTGGCAGATTATTGAAAACGGATGCTGCGTTTCTGCACAAGAGTCTACAAATGTAGATCCGATTTCTGTCTAGCATTCACTGAGTGAAAGCTGCTAACTCGTGCGAATAAGCTGATATTTTTAACGACAACGACATTAAAAAAGATACATATTGTGACGCCAATGTCAGAATTCGCAGACTACTGAAAAGAGGTCGATATGAATTTCGCGAACTTACGCCGTATATTTTTCGAACCGCCCATTTCTGAGCCAAAAAGATACTTTTTGAATCAGTCCAGTTACCCCAAAAAATAATGCCGTACGTCATAAGTGAATGTAAATAAGCGTAGTAGGCTACTTTTCGTGTTGAAAACTCATTTATTTGAGATACCGTTATAATGATAAATAAAGCCAAATGTAGTTTTTGAACAAGATCATGAACATTAGCTTTACACAATAATTAACTATCGATTTGAACACTAAAAAATTTTAACTGTTCAGTCTTACTTAGCATATACCCATTATGTGTAATCAAACTGTCAGCTTTTGTTAAATTGTGTGTTAGAAATTGTGAAAACTCAGTTTTACTATGATGTAACATCAATTTATTTTGTACAAGTGATAAACTTGCCTCCTGAACAACATTATTTGACACTGTGTTAATATTATAAGAAACATCTTTGACTACCAAGCTGATATCATCAGCAAACAAAAATATTTTATAATCACCTGTTATACTCGAAGGCATATAAAAAATGTTCAAATGTTTATAAAGTCTATGGGACTTAACTACGGGGCTATCAGTCCCTAAACTTACAAACTACTTATGAACTACTTACGAACTAGGACGGCACAAATATCCATGCCCGAGGGGGATTCGAACCCCGACCGTAGTGGCCGTGCGGACCGTGACTTGAGCGCCTTAGTCCCCTCGGCCACCGCGGCCGGCGAAGGCATATAATTTATATAATTAAGAAACAGCAGCAGTCGCAAAACAGACACCTGGGGCACCCCACACTTAACTGTGCCCCATTGCGACTATATGTCATAGCCATTTTCAAAACTGCGGAGAATTACCTTATGCTAGCTGTTATTAAAATAAGAGGTGAAGCAGGTGTCGACTACTCCTGTTATTGCACAACTTTCTAGCTGCTGCAACAATATATTGTGATCAACACAATCAAACTCCTTTGTTGAATCAAAGAAAACACCTAATGTTCTCAGCCTTTTATTTAACCCATTAAGTGCCTCACAGAGAAACGAAAGTACAGCATTTTCAGTCGTTAAACCGCTTCTAAATCCAAAAGTACGTTTGACTACAAATGTGGGTACAGCTACTTACCCAATAAAATAACTATGCAGTCTAAACGGGATAACTTTTCTATTTGAATGTTGTTCAATTTTGGAGTCATCTTCCACACACATGGGTGATGCATGGGGTTCGGCGGTAGAGCGTAGGAGGAGTCGAGTTAGGCCAAGGAGAAAGTAACTGGATTCGGCGAGAAATGCTTTTGAAGTAACTGACTTAACATCAGAGGAGGAATAAATGCTAGCAATGAATACGGGATCATACAGAAATTTTTATAACGGGTACTACACACAAGACTGAACTGTCGAGAGCATAATCAGTCTTTAATGATGATGAGCTTGTGTACTACGCTGTATGAGTTTACTCTACGATCTAGCTGAAAGGAATACGTTAGGTGAGAGTGACTGATGATATGCAGCTGTATTGTTTCGCACTCAAGTGTGGCTCTGAGTTATACAGGGTGTTTGTAAATGAATTTCAGGATTTTAACGGTTTATAATATTTATTATACAGCAAGTCAAACAGTATTACCAAGCACCTTATAAGTGTTCAACAATTTAGAGAAAGTTCAGAGAAGGGCATCTCGTTTCTCACTATCGCGATATAGGGGAGAGAGTCAAAGAAATCATGAAAATACAAGAGTTTTTTTGTTGCGACGAGACCTGTTTCTGACATTTCATTCAGCAACTTTCTCTTTGAATGCGAACATATTTTGTTAGCACCTACATACAGAGGAAGATATGATCATGAAAATAAAATACGAGAAATCACATCGAAAATGGAAAAGATTTAGGTGTTCCTTTTACCCGCGAGCTATTAGAGAATGGATCCGTAGAAAAACATCAAAAAGTGGTTCAGTGAAACTTCTGCAGTGAACTTTGATGTGCCTATTTATATAGATGTACATGTTAATACAATCTGACATGCAGTTACGAGTGCTGCCTCCAGGGGGTTCAGAAGAGAATTTGAACTTCAGTCGAGCATGCGCTTTGCAACACTGCGGTCACTGCCTCGTATTTTAAGTGGCTGCGCTACGAACTCGTACACGTGCTGTCTGCGCGACGTAAAACGTTTCTCATGGGATAGAAATAATATTCATATAAAATATCTGATAGATGAACGAAACGAAGAATGATAGTTTAAAAACACTTTTCAATTAATTTATTTGCAATTTTTCGCTGCGAACTTTTTTCTGGGGGTTCACTGAAGCAGTGAACACACATGACGCGTCGCCACTGTTATCACCTTTGCACAGTGAAAGTCAGGATAAACATTTACACGTCTCGGGAGCTAACGTGGAGCAATCACTGCAGTCCCCGCAGTATTGCCTGCTACTCGAGCAGTGCTAACACTGTCCCCCTGAGGGATACTCCCAACCACCCCGCAGCGTCCCACTTGAAGCCGGAATGCGGCAGTCCAGCCTGCTCCCCTGCGTGTGGTAATCGGCAGCATCCGCCTGCTGTTACAGCAGCTCCGGTGCATGTACGAGCCTGCAGCGCGGACGCACCTTACCAAAACCAGCACAATCCCACCTTACAATCTGATGGCGATTCCGCGCACTCCGCAGGCGTTAAACAGCGGCTAACAGGGACGCGCCGCGGCCATCCTTCTCGCTGATAAACACCCTGGACACGCGAGTACCGGCAGCAGCGGCGTGTTCGGCCCGTGTCTCGCGGAGTCACGCGCCAGGCGTTGTCAGGGAGACGTACTGCGACGCCGGCCGGTTTGTCGCCGCTGCGGCTGCCGGCAGATGCTATCTGCCGCGTCACGCACCTGCAGCTGCAGCTGCACACGCCGACTAAGGAATCCATTACCGCCGCTAAGCGCCGCTCTCTCCCCTGTTGCGCCGATGCGTGAACAACTGATACAGAGTGTGCGAATTAACTGAGACAAGACGATTAATGGGAGGATAGGTGCCAAGATCGCAATATTTATTTTATTAATTCAAGATTCAA
Organism: Locusta migratoria; assembly: GCA_026315105.1. Classification (NCBI taxonomy): domain Eukaryota; kingdom Metazoa; phylum Arthropoda; class Insecta; order Orthoptera; family Acrididae; genus Locusta; species Locusta migratoria. Next base: position 224,667,507 of record CM048747.1, on the reverse strand, counting down.
ATGTTCAAATGTTTGTTAAGCTTATGGGATGTAACTACGGGGTCATCAGTCCCTAAACTTACAAACTACTTATGAACTACCTTATACTAAATACGGCACAAATATCCATGCCCGAGGGGGGATTCGAACCCCCGACCGTAAAGGCAGTGCAGACCGTGACTGAAGCGCCTCACTCCCCTCGGCCACCGCGGCCGGCTTTATTCAAGACGATCGGTTTTGACTTTCTACGGTGTCATCATCTGCTCTCATGGCCATCTTGGCATCTGTCCGTCCATTTATACAATAAGATTACTCACTAAGATAAGTAAATTACAAGACGAATTAATTGTAACTATTAACACCTGTCATTAGATCTATAGTAACGTGGTGAATATTAGCAATTTCTAACCTAGGCATGTGGATGAATGTAACTGTAGTTGCACTCTCTCCTTTTAAGAGACCCAACCATTTATTGCAGTCAGTTATATATTTTTGACGACATTACAGCGTTCAATGAATGAAATCTCAATTTGCGATCAGTTATGGTTTCACTGTACTAGGTTTAGACGGAATACCAAACTGCGGCGAATGACAATTTGCGCTCGGACGGGATTCGAACCCGGTATCTCCTGCTTACTAGACAGACGCAAATGTTCAAATATTTGTGGAGCTTATGGGACTTTACTACAGGGTCATCAGTCCCTAAGCTTACAAACTACTTATGAACTAGCTAATATTAAGGACGGCACAAATATCCATGCCCGAGGAGGGATTCGAACCCCCGACCGTAGTGGCCGTGCAGACTATGACTGACGCGCCGCAGAACGCTCGGCCACCGCAGCCGGCCTAGGCAGGTCGTTGACCACTCCGCCACCGATGACACAGTGACCAGCCCGACTGCAGAGGATTCTTCGTTGCATGTCTCCCGCCACACCAAAATTTCCATTCGCCACGCTGTCTCTTTCCTACTACCACAGCTTCTTTACTATTACCACAGTTGTGTCCTCGGTGGCGGAGTGGTCAACGCGTTTGCCTAGTAAGCAGGAGATTCCGGGTTCGAATCACGGCCGGGCACAAATTTTCATTCGCCGCACTTTGATATTCCATCTAAACCTACTACAGTGAAGCCATAACTGATCGCAAATTGCGATTTATTTCATTCTGTAATGCAGTGGTCGGAAACATTTTGGGATGTAAGGGCCACTTAGTAGCAAAGTGAATTGAAGGCGGACCGCACTTGCCCATAATCGGTGATAAACTGGTCTGCATATCTCTTTCTAAAAGTGCCGGAACGCACAGCCAAAGATTTTGTTCCATTCTCATGGTACACTCTGTCGTCCCTCCCCCCTCCGGTCTCCCCCCCCCCCATCCCAATACGCTAAATTAAGTTAGGACATTGGAAACCGTTAAATATGACTTATAATGAAAAATCATTTTTGCGAAGTACTTTCCTCAAATTCTCATGTTTGGAACGATAGTCTTATAATCATAACAACAAAACCATAAGATCTGTTTTAAACAATAGGTCCTGAGTAATATTTTTTAAAATATTCGCGTTTAGGTATGTCCCACCCCCATGATCCACAGACATTGCCGAGGTGGGGTGGCTTGCGTGCCTCAACGATACAGATAGCCGTACCGTAGGTGCAACCACAGCTCAGGGGTATCTGTGGAGAGGACAGACAAACGTGTGGTTCCTGAAGAGGGGCAGCAGCCTTTTCAGTAGTTACAGGGGCAACAGTCTGGATGATTGACTGAGCTGGCCTTGTAACATCAGCTAATGTGGCTTTGCCACACAGCTACTGCGAACGGCTGAAAGCAAGGGGAAACTACAGCCGTTACTTTTCCCGAGGACATGCAGCTCTACTGTATGAACATATGATGATGGCATCCTCTCGGGTAAAATATTTCGGAGGTAAAATAGTCCCCCATTCGGATCTCCGGGCGGGGACTACTCAGGAGGATGTGATCATCAGGAAAGACAATACTGGCATTCTACGAGTCGGAGCGTGGAATGTTAGATCCCTTAATCGGGTAGGAAAATTAGAAAATTTAAAAAGGGAAATGGATAGGTTGAAGTTAGATACAGTGGGGATTAGTGAAGTTCGGTGGCAGGATGAACAGGATTTCTGGTCAGTTGAGTACAGGATTATAAATACAAAATCAGTTGGGGGTATCACAGGAGTAGGACTGATAATGAATAAGAAAAAAAGGAATGCGGGTAAACTACTATGAGCAGCACAGTGATCGCATTATCATTGTCAAGATAGATACGAAGCCAACACCGACAACTGTAGTACAGGTTTATATGCCAACTAGCTCTGCCGATGATGAGGAGATCGAAGAAATATATGAGGAGCTAAAGGAAATTATACAGACAGTTAAGGGAGAGGAAAACTTAATTGTGATGGGAGACTGGAATTCGGTAGTAGGAAAAGGAAGAGAAGGAACAATAGTAGGTGAATATGGACTGGGCAGGAGGAATGAAAGAGGAAGTCGCCTGGTAGAATTTTGCACGGAACATGATTTAATCGTAACAAACACCTGGTTTAAGAATCACAAAAGAAGGTTGTATACATGGAAGAGACCAGGAGACTCCGGAAGGTATCAGATAGATTTTATAATGGTAAGACATAGATTCCGGAACCAGGTTATAAACTGCAAGACATACCCAGGGGCAGATAGACTCTAACCATAACTTGTTAGTCATGAACTGTAGGCTGAAGCTGAAAAAACTGCAGAAAGGTAGGAAAATAAGGAGATGGGACTTAGATAAATTGAAGGAAAGTGAAGTTCTGGAGAATTTCAGAGGGAGATTTAGGCAATAATTGACAGAAACAGGGGGAAATAAAACAGTAGAAGAGGAATGGGTAGCATTGAGAGATGAAATAGTGAAGGCAGCAGAGGACAAAATAGGTAGAAAGTCAAGACCTACAAAAAATCCTTGGATATCACAGGAAATACTAAATTTAATTGATGAAAGGAGAAAATATAAAAATGCAGTAAATGAAACAGGCAAAATGGAGTACAGACGACTAAGAAATGAGATTGACAGGAAGTGCAAAATGGCTAAGCAGGAGTGGCTAGAAGCCAAATGCAAATCTGTAGAAGAATGTATAAGAAGGGGAAAGGTAGATACCGCCTACAGGAAAATAAAAGAGATATTTGGGGACAAGAAAAGCAACTCTACGAATATCAAGAACTCAGATGGGAAGCCGGTTCTCAGCAAAGAAGGGAAAGCTGAAAGGTGGAAAGAGTACATAGAGCAGCTCTACAAAGGAAATGAACTTACAGACAATGTGGTAGGAAGGGAAGAGGACGTAGATCAAGATGAAATAGGAGATACTATACTGAGAGATGAATTTGACAGAGCCTTGAAAGACCTAGGTCGGAACAAGGCCCCAGGAGTAGATGACATACCCTCAGAGCTACTAAAGTCTCTGGGAGGGCCAGCCATGACAAGACTATTTGAACTGGTGTGTAGGATGTATGAGACAGGCGAAATGCCCTCAGACTTTAAGAAAAATGTAATAATCCCCATTCCAAAGAAATCGGGTGCAGACAGGTGTGAAAATTACAGAACCATCAGTTTGATAAGTCATGGTTGCAAAATTTTAACACGAATTATCTACAGGAGAATGGAAAAGCTGGTAGAGTCTGACCTCGGGGAGGATCAGTTTGGATTCAGGAGGAAGGTAGGAACCCGAGAGGCAATACTCACTTTACGTCTTATTCTTAGAAGATAGATTAAGGAAAGGCAAACCTATATTTTTAGCCTTTGTAGATTTGGAGAAAGCATTTGACAATGTAGACTGTAATACACTCTTTCAAATTATGAAGTCAGCAGGGGTAAAATTTAGGGAAAGGAGAGTTATTTATAACTTGTACAAAATCCAGACCGCAGTTATTATACTCGAAGGGCATGAAAGGGAAGCACCAGTTGGGAAGGGAGTATGACAGGGTTGTAGCCTTTCTCCGATGTTATTCAATTTGTACATCGAGCAGGCGGTGAAGGAAAGCAAGGAAATATTTGGAATAGGGATTAAAGTACAGGGGGAAGAAATAAAAATATTGAGTTTTGCTGATGACATTGTAATTCTGTCAGAGACAGCAAACGACCTGGAAGAGCAGTTGAATGGAATGGACACTGTGTTGAAGAGAGCATATAAAATGAACATTAACAAGAGCAAAACAAAAATAATAGAATGCGGTCTTAGAAAATCAGGCGATGCTGAAGGAATTAGATTAGGTAACGAAACAATTAAGGTGGTAGATGAGTTTTGTTACTTGGGTAGTAAAATAACACGTGATGGTCGCAGTACAGAGGATATAAAATGCAGAATGGCAATGGGAAGAAAAACATTTTTGAAAAAGAGAAATTTGCTAACATCGAATATTAATTCAAGTGTAAGGAAGTCTTTTCTGAAGGCATTTGTGTGGAGTGTTGCCTTGTACGGGAATGAAACATGGACGATAAGCAGTGCGGACAGGAAGAGAATAGAGGCTTTTGAAATGTGGTGTTACAGAAGAATGCTGAAGATTAGGTGGGTAGATCGCATAACCAATGAAGAAGTACTGAACAGAATTGGTGAGAAAAGGAATTTTTGGCATACCCTGGCTAAAAGAAGGGATCGCTTGGTAGGACACATTCTTAGACATCGGGGAATCGTAAATTTAGCATTGGAGGGAAGTGTGTGGGGGAAAAATCGCAGAGGGAGACCAAGAGACGTGTATAATAAGCAAATTCAAGCGGATGTGGGTTGCCGTTCTTATGAGGAGATGAAAAGGCTTGCTCAGGATAGAGTAGGGTGGAGAGCTGCATCAAACCAGTCTCCGGACTGAAGACCATAACAACAAAACAATAACATAGGTATGTCGGCTGTGTCTCATTCATCCCCCACGTATCATTATGTCACATTATAAGACACAACATTTCTTCCTTTTAATGATAACAAAGGAGAACAAGAAAGCTTTAACTAAAATAAGATGTACCTATTTCCTCTCACCGTTCTTCACCAATACGTTAGGCGGGTAGCGATAACAAAGACAAGCGAGAAAACCTAACAAAAACGAACTCCTCCTTCCTTACTATCCCCGCTCATATGTAGTACGAATGACAAAAAAAAAGGGGGGGAGGTTAGTGAAATTTTTTTCTTATTGATTTATACCTGTTCTAGATTTAAAGAAGCCCCGAACTTCTGGTCTCTTTCATACCACTTCTAACACACACTGTTTGATATGACACAAAAAAACAACTTTAGAAAATTAGAACGGGCCGCACCCGATACAAACAAATCCAAACAATGCTGTCAGAGAAGGCGATGGGAGACCGACTGACAGTGTACTCAGAGTGAGTGGATGATGGACACACACAACATTTATAAATGTTCTCTTATGGGACTTAACTACGAGGTCATCAGTCCCTAAACGTACAAACTGCTTATGAACTGCCTTATACTAAAGACAGCACAAACATCCATGCCCGAGGAGGGATTCGAACACCCGACGGGGAACGGCCTCGCGCATCGGAGCATAGCGCCTCAAAGCGTTCGGCCGCTCCGCCGCGGTTACAAAACTTTTTACCGAGGAAAACTAGAAAAGTACTGTAAACACTATCAGGTGACATTCTTTAAAGGGAGAGGCAAAGCGAATGCGTAACTTAGTACCAACAGCAATTTATACAGTAATGCCCAACAAAGCGATAACATCAACAATTAGTCTAATGAATTCAGCAGAACATTGTTAGCCAGCACAAGCTGCCCGTCATTCCAGTGCAGAACAGTTCCCAATAACCTATTTTTCCATTGGGATTGCATCAACGGGAAACGAGAATTTATTATGGCTGCATTGTCTTTAAGTCTCAAGTATCTATCACAAATGTTTATCTAAAAAACGCCAACGAGACTTGATCACATTATAACCACAGGGATTCTTAAAATATGAACAAATTATACATTGTAGCTTGCCCGCTACGACGAGGTCCACAGCATGGAACAAGACCAGGCAGCGCTTTCTATGTCAGGAATGACTCGTGGAAGTAACAATGTTCCCTAATAATACTCTGTAGAGACTTGTTACTCAAATGTGGCCATTCAATGTATTATCAAACACACTGCTAGTAATACAGCGCGTCACTCATTGCTGGATCGCAAATACTGGAAACAAGGCTAATAGGGCACTATGGCAACGACGACTGCTGCACTCTCCCGCAAATTACTGGCCACACTATGGAAAACAAAAGACGGTGCTTGCGCAGTGGCGGCGAATTACACTTTACATTACATTCTAAAGTAGGTTTACCGTTTCCAGAGTCTGATTGTTTTTTTTTTTTTAATTTATTTTTATTTTTAATGAATTTAGCAGGAATTTATTGGCATACAGATTCATAGTTCCTACCTGAATCTTGGATTTTCATATAATAATGCAATACTTAAGTTCACACTCAAGTGTGACTGACAACGGGAGGGTCTGATATGTAAGTCATGTATTTCGATCAAATTGTGCATGGGCGTTCGATCTCTATATATCAAAGGCAATGTCCCGACTGACTGACTCATCATCGCCCAGCCCAAACCACTGAAGGTAGAAACTTTAAATTTGTAGAGGGTGTTGATTAAAAAGCTATTTTTCGATTATAAGGGATGAAACGTTTTTGAAAATACGTTGCTATTTAAGTAATTTTGAAGGTAGAACTATGAAATTTGGGATTTTAAATCAGGGTTCGAATTTAAAGGACACTTGTTTTGGCATTTTTTGAAATTCAACCGATAAGGTGGTAAAGTAGGGGACGCAAGAAATTGATAAAAAACGTTCAAATGTTTGTATAGCTTATGGGACTTAACTACGGGGTCATCAGTTCCTAAACTTACAAACTACTTATGAACTAGCTAACACTAAGACGGCACAAATATCCATACCCGAGAGGGGATTCGAACCCCCGACCGTAGTGGCCGTGCAGACCGTGACTGGAGCGCCTCAGTCCCCTCGGCCACCGCAGCCGGCTTTCGAAAATATGTTGCTGTTCACTCAAATTTTAAGCTACAACTGCGAAACTTCGGATATGGCGATGTTCAAATTCAAATGTTCAAATGTTTGTATAGTCTATGGGACTTAACTACGGGGTCATCAGTCCCTAAACTTACAAACTACTTATGAACTACTTACGAACTAGGACGGCATAAATATCCATGCCCGACCGTAGTGGCCGTGCAGACCGTGACTGAAGCGCCTCAGTCCCCGCGGCCACCGCGGCCGGCGCTATGGCGATGAAACATTCTTTTTGGAAACACTTTGCTATTAAGACAATTTTGAAGTTAGAGCTGCAAAAATTGATATTTGTATTTGTAAGGGGACCGCGCGCCTTACGACAGAACCATTCATTTTCGATAGTGCGAAGGCAGTATATCGACTGTTGAGGCGCCGAGGGCACCACCTGACTTTGAGAAGAGTGTGGTTTGGGGTGTGTATGATGGTTGGCATGCTACCGACTGGAGCGTGTGTCCCCAATTGTCGTGGAGGACCACCAGTACAGATTTACACAATGGAAAGTTTATTCAAGGTGCAACAGTGTGTCATTAGTACGACGACCGTGTCAACCGTGTCGGTGTCATGTGTTTACCTACTTGGATTACGTAGACAAAGTATCAAGATTCAGTATAATGGCGACCAGTGACTTCAATGTTTGTAACAAGAGGAGTAACAGCAATTAGAACTGTAAGACAAAAGCCGTGAACAGCTCACATTTATGCAACTTCAAACAATATATAACTATTCTATCGGTGTAAATTGTGTTATTTACTCAACAACCTTGAACTGTGAACTGTATGTACAAGTATTGTGTAGCCTCAGTCATTATCTATATGGTAGAAACAGCTTCCGCAAAATCTTAATCGATAGCTTTATCCTGTAAGCACGTTCAGCATTGATTCTGGATTAACTGTCACGGTAACCATATTGCGGAGAAAAAGGCGGGAGTGTTTCATATTGTCGGTTAAAATTTTAAAAATACGCGTTTCGTTATTTTTGGAAATTCGACCACAAAAGGGATTAAATTGGAGAGTGGATGGTTTCCGAAAATCTGTTGCTGTTAAGGCAATTTTGAAGCGACAACCACATAAATTGGTATATATTTTCTTGGTCAGAATTAACAAGTTACGTGTTTCGGTATTTTCAGAAAATCTTTTAGAGGATGAAATAGGGGATGATACATTTTTTTGAAAATACGGTGCTACTAAGCCAATTTTGAGCCCAGAAATACAAAAAGAAAATTATTTGCATGTTGGGGTATTTTTCGAAATTTAACTATTAAGGGGTACCATAAAATCAATTGTTCAAATGTTTATAGCTGGCCGCGGTGGCCTTGGGGACTAAGGCGCTCCAGTCACGGTCTGCACGGCCACTACGGTCGGGGGTTCGATTCCCCCCTCGAGCATGGATATTTGTGCCGTCCTTAGTCTTAGCTAGATCATAAGTAGTTTGTAAGCTTAGGGACTGATGACCCTGTAGTTAAGTCCCATAAGTTCTACTAACATTTGAACATTTTTTTTCAAATGTTTGTAAATCTTAAGAGACTTAACTACGAGGTAACAGTCCCTAAGGCTTAGAAACTAATTAAACTAACTTGGACTAACTTATGCTAAGGACAAGACAAACACCCATGCCCGAGGGTCGAATCGAACCCCTGACGACGAACAGCAGCACGCACCGCATCATGGGGCTTCAATACGCACGGCCATTCTGCCGCGGCTGCAAGTAGTATCACATTTCATTGATAGTTCTTAAGCTATATCTATGAAAATTTACATTAAGAGGGAGAAACAACTGGTACAGACCAACCAGCCTACGCATGCGAAGCAGCTGACGTTAAGCTATCGAATAAGAAGAGAATGCACTTATCTTTGTCAACCTTTTTACGTTTACTTGTTTCGCAGTGGCGGCTGGTGCTTCATTTGACTGGGGGTTCACTTCTTTGAGCGCGGGATCTTGATAGTGGCCCCCCTTCCCCCCCCCCCCCTCCAGCTCGGCGTCAAAAGAGACAATTTCACGCATATCTGCGAGTGTCGTCGGGGGAAAGGACCCCGGTTTGCCCCCCTCCCCCTGGATATATCAGCAGAACGTGTTACTTTCGCTTGTTTGCGCTTTAACTCGAGGTTTCGGCCTACCGAGCTTCTTTATTTGACATTTCTCTTCCAAGTTTAAAGCTGAGTACTTTGTTTCTAAAATATACTGAACGTTGTTGACTTTTTATGGTAATAAACAGCAAGAACATATGAATATGCACATTAACAGCAAAACGCAGTAAGTAACTGATTACGTGGTTGAGTGACTGTAACAAAATGAATCTATTACGATGAAGAAACAAGCTACCTTCGGGTCACGTGACATAGTAACCAGCACCCCTCCTAACCTTATGCATATGCAAAGACTGTTCTCCCCGAGATTGTTCCAAAAAATTGAATATTTGTTGCAACGAAGAGATAACTGTCATTTACCCTCAAAATCGCGACATATTTCCAAACAGTGCAAAGTATATGTGCCAAGTATCAGTACAATAATCATTGTCGTTCCCGTGTCTGTTAAAAGGTTCTACGAAATTTAAAATCACTGTGAAAGTTTACATTTTACAATCTACGAAATTTTTTGCAGCCGGTCTGGACCCCACTACCTTCCACAGCGCAGAGCGGTGCCGCTAAACCACACTTCTATTCTTGCTAGGTGCAGAGTGGTGACTTCATTATTATTCATGAGCAAAATTTCTGTAGGCTTTTACAGTTTATAGTTATAAGATATCTTACCAAATATGACGTGTGTTTGATGAATCTTCAATGCGCGCCGGCCGAAGTCTGAGGCGCTCCATTCACGGTGTGCACGGCCACTACGTTCGGAGGTTCGAATCCCCCCTTCCCCGGGCATGGATATTTGTGCCGTCCTTAGTATTAGCTAGTTCATAAGTAGTTTATAAGTTAAGGGACTGATGACCCCGTAGTTAAGTCCCATATACTATACAAACATTTGAACATTTTCTTCAATGCGCCAAAAAATTATATGAAGGGCGGATGTTGCCTTCATTAAAGATTTGCGCAATGTAAGGGGCACAGTAGCTCCGTTGTCTTGCTTCAAATGTTTGTAATTCTATCGGACCAAACTGCGTGGTCATCAGTCCGTAGCTTACAAACTACTTAAACCTAGGTAAACTAACCTAAGGACAAACACACACACCCATGCCCGAGGGAGGACTCGAACCTCCACGGCGAGCAACCGCGCGCTCCGCAGCGAGACGTTTTACACCGCTCGGCTATTCCACAGCGGCGGGGGAGGGGGAGTATTCGTGCGTAACCGCTAGAGATGGAGTAGCCAGGAGCTGGTGTCTGTACATGCTCCAATGCCAATGTTAAAAGCGGCGTTTCCCCTCGCCCCTCCCTGCCGCGGGAGCGCCCATATGCTGCTTCCAGGCGGTTCGGAAGAGAATTTGAACTTCAGCCGCACATGCGGTTGCAACGCTGTGGCCACTGCCGCCTATATTAAGCGGCCGCGCTACGACTCGTATACATGCTGTCTCCGAAACACAAAACTTTTTCATGCGATAAAAAATACTTCGATTGTGCATATAATATGATCTGATAGAAGAAAGGAACGGAGAATGATAGTTCAAAAACACTTTATTTTATTTATTTTATTACTTTTTCCAGGACGATATTCTTTCCGGAGGTTCACAGAATCAGTGAACGCATAAGACGCGCCGCCACTATTAGACGTTTAGTAACGTGATGAATGTTAACAACTTGTAACCAAGGCACATGGATGAAAGTAACTGTAGTTGCACTCTGTCCTCTTTAAGAGAATTAATAGAAACTAGTTCGACCAATTGCGTTTAAAAACTAACGAAACTCAAAGGTTTTTGAATGTTGCTGGAATTTATTGGCATTCAGATTCGTAGTTTCTGCCGGAAACCTGGGTTTCCATATAATAATGCAGTTCATCAGTTCACACTCAAATGTGACTGACAAGGGCAAGTGGTCACATATTTCGATCTAATTGTGTCTGGAAGTGTAATACTGAATATGAGAAGGCACGTGTTTCGACTTTTTGCTAGACAGTAGGTTTCGAAAAAAAAGCTCCCATTTGATGACGGAAAATCGCGTTTTCAGTAACATACATCAAACGATCTTCTAAAGATGAGCAATTTTACTTATATGGGAATCGAAAAGCAGTGTCTTTGCGAATTATAATATTATAATATTATAATATTATAATCTTTGCGAATTATAATATTCATGTATTTGGCGCATCATCACCAGAAAACTCAAAAACAGCTGGAAGACATTAGTTAGTATGAAAACACATAATGATCAGCATTTTAGACTAGATAAAATCCGAGGATATAATCAAACCAAAAGCATAGTCAATTGTTAAAAGAGGTGGGGAAAATAAGTTCCACATCAGGAGAGTTCTGTTTTAATAATAACTAATGTCATCCAGCTGTTTTTGAGTTTTATGATGATGCGCCAAAAGCATGAAACGCGTTAGAAATCATAAATATCATAATTCACAACATACTGCTTTTTAATTCAAATATGGATCAACTGTTGCTACATCAGGCCAACGAATTTTGGAGTAACTTGAAATATATGTGGGGTCAAAAGTTAATGACGTTCGAGTAAGCTGGGCGCGGTGGCTTAGGGTGCACGGTCAGAGGTCTCAATGCCCTCTCTAATACAAAACTGAGACAAATACTCTACAACCAACCCAGAAAGAACACGAATAAAAGACCGTAAAGCAACCATCGATATACTTGGAAAAACGAACAGAGGGGAAAAAAAGCGGGCCGGCCGTAGTGACCGGGCGGTCTGTGGCGCGCCAGTCACGGTCTGCACGGCCACTACGGTCGGGGGTTTTAATCCTCCCCTCGGGCATGGATGTTTGTGTCGTCTTTAATATAAGGTAGTTCATAATTGGTTTGTGAATTTGAGGACTGATGACCCCGCATTAAAATCCCTTAAGCTTAACAAACATTTGAACATTCAACATTTGAAAAAAGCGGACCTCGGCTTCACCCTCAAACCGTAAATGCGGGTCCGAAACTCCATCATAGCAATGTTTTGTTAGATTTTTTTCGATACGTTTGTAATACCTTTTCTTGCCTTATTTTGAAGTAGAGCATCGGGAATTGTCATTAGTGTTCAGTTAAGTGTATTTTCGGTTTACAGCTGTTTTATTTGTGATACACAGGGAGAATTTGCAAATATTGTAAGTGCTCAAAATCTGGAAAGCTTACCTCCAAACTGTATGTATTACATTTGGATCATGCTCTGTTCAAAAAAATACATTTTGCTTGATACTTGATTCATGGGATAGCCAAACTGGCTTGACGCTCTACGACAGCACGTTTTCAGTGATGATACTCAACCGACATGCATTTTTGAAGTGATACCACCGAAATGCACTTATCTTTGTCAACCTTGTGGCGTTTAATTGTTTCGACAGGTAAAGATATGTTTTTATATTGGTAGGTAGGTACGAATCGAAATTAATATCTGATAGACCTGCTGTCAGCAATATAAATGATGTTGTAAGAAATATTTGTGTTTTGGTTGTTTTATGATACGTTTTACCTTACTGTCTGTGAGAGCTCTGACGAATAGACAGTAAGTAATTGGAATAACGCAATGATATACTTTAGAAGTTTTTATTTAACTAGATTCCATTTTGTGTGCCAGCCCACCACAGAATTATACTGAAATAACAGGTTTTCGCTTGGTAGGCGATGTGAGATGTTTCTTTTATTTAGCTTCAAAGTTTTTATTTCTTATTTTTATTGTTCCTGCATGGTGTAACACAAATAAAACAGCTGTAAACAGATAGTACACTTGATTGATTATTAATCACAGTTCCTGATGTTCTACTTCAAAATATGAGAATATTATTAGGTACATGATAGAGGGTCGAACCTGGATCCACGATTTGACAGGCCAAGCCCTCGGCCGCTTTCTTTCTTTACTTTTCGTTTTTTGGCTTGATCGGTCCTTTGCGGATGTTGGTTCATTTAGTTCTATATTGTGTTGCTTCAGGCTTTCCCGGTGGATTTCTTCTTAATATGGTTCTCGGGCGAGATGTCGGATATTATTGTCAAAACTGTACAATATTTCGTCAGCACACCTGGCTGACATCTTCAGGTGCGAAGGACACACTGCTGGACCGTGACCGACGAATTCTAATTTAATGTATACAAAGAAGGGAACGCGCATGTGTAAACGCGCCAAAAACGGTGACCAATAGTGCACAAGGAATGATTTTTGGAAGTTTAGTTTAAGATGAACAGTTAGGATATTTATTTTCGTTTTATTTTTTATTAGCAGTTTTAAAAGCTTCTTATTAATTTTCATTTAATTTATTATTCTATATCTGATGGTAATAATATTGTAGATTTTTTGTACTGCATCCATAAACGAGAGCCGGCTGCGCCACCTATTGGACTGTGAGGTAAACATTTTGACACCTGCGCAGAACTGTTCACACGCTAAGCGACGCCTCCGACTGCCCCAACGCCCACTGTTAGTAGCCGCATGCCGATATGCTGTGTGTCCATGCTGGCCTGTGTCCGTCTCGCCATGGTCAACCGATAAAACGATGTCGTTACCGATGCCTCTTCATCTGCACACGCAGTAGTTTCCTCTGGTGGTCTTCGGCATGCGGCTACCAACAGCGAGCGTTGGGGCAGCCGGCGGCGTCGCTTAACATGGGGACAGTTCTGCGCAGATGTCCAAATGTTTCCGTCACAGTCCAACAGGTGGCGCAGATGGGTCTTTCGTTTATGGATGCAGTACAAAAATCTACTTTGTTACTACCATCAGATATAGAATATTAACTTAAATGAACATTAACAAGAAGCTTTTAAAACTGCAAAAAAAAAATAAATAAATAAATAAATAAATAAATAAATAAAATAAAAAATAAAAAAATTAAATAAATAAAAAAAATATAAAAAAATATCACAACTGTTCATCTTAAAAGAAACTTCCAAAAATCATTTCTTGTGCGCTATTGGCCACCGTTTTTGGCGCGTTCAAGCATGCGCGTTCCCTTCTTTGTATACATTAAATAAGAATTCGTCGGTCACGGTCCAGCAGTGTGTCCTTCGCACCTGAAGATGTCAGCCAGGTGTGCTGACGAAATATATGTGAATTTTTGACAATAATATACGACGTCTCACCCGAGAACCATATTTAGAAGTAATTGTATATTGATCATTCCGTTGTTGACACAGTTCTTTTGTTACAGAGTGGCGAGCCTTTCACCCAGTGACTTGAGCTATCACGCCGACACACCACTCGATCGCCGACGGCGCTCGGAAAGTCGCTCATGTCTACGAGTACCCAAGCTACAGCGTGAAAACACAAAAACGTCAATTCCTCTAACGTCATTAACTGTTGGCCACATAGATTTGTTTGAAAAAATGCTCATCTTTAGACGATCTTTCGGTGTATAGCATTGAAAATGCTATTTTCCACACTCAACTTTGACCTTTATTTCTTCACAAACTGTTGAGTGTCTAGCAAAAGACCGGAACACAAGTCTGTTCATATACAACGTTGTTATGGTCTTCAGTCCGGAGACTGGTTTGATGCAGCTCTCCACCCTACTCTATCCTGAGCAAGCCTTTTCATCTCCTCATAAGAACGGCAACCCACATCCACTTGAATCTGCTTACTATACGCGTCTCTTGGCCTCCCTCTGCGATTTTTACCCCACACGCTTCCCTCCAATGCTAAATTTACGATTCCTCGATGTCTAAGAATGTGACCTACCAAGCGATCCCTTCTTTTAGTTAGGGTATGCCAAAAATTCCTTTTCTCGCCAATTCTGTTCAGTACCTCTTCATTAGTTATGTGATCTACCCACCTATTCTTCAGCATTCTTCTGTAGCACCACATTTCAAAAGCCTCTATTCTCTTCCTGTCCGCACTGCTTATCGTCCATGTTTCACTCCCATACAAGGCAACACTCCACACAAATGCCTTCAGAAAAGACTTCCTTACACTTAAATTAATATTCGATGTTAGCAAATTTCTCTTTTTCAAAAATGTTTTTCTTCCCATTGCCATTCTGCATTTTATATCCTCTGTACTGCGACCATCGCGTGTTATTTTACTACCTAAGTAACAAAACTCATCTACCACCTTCACTGTTTCGTTACCTAATCTAATTCCTTCAGCATTGCCTGATTTTCTAAGACCGCATTCCATTATTTTTGTTTTGCTCTTGTTAATGTTCATTTTGTACGCTCTCTTCAACACAGTGTCCATTCCATTCAACTGCTCTTCCAGGTCGTTCGCTGTCTCTGACAGAATTACAATGTCATCAGCAAAACGCAATGTTTTTATTTCTTCCCCCTGAACTTAAATCCCTATTCCAAATTTTTCCTTGCTTTCCGTCATCGCCTGCTCAATGTACAAATTGAATAACATCGGAGAAAGGCTACAACCCTGTCTTACTCCATTCCCAACTGATGCTTCCCTTTCATGCCCTTCGAGTCTAATAACTGCGGTCTGGCTTTTGTACAAGTTGTAGATAACTCTCCTTTCCCTGTATTTTACCCCTGCTGACTTCAGAATTTGAAAGAGTGTAGTCCAGTCAACATTGTCAAACGCTTTCTCCAAATCTACAAAGGCTAAAAATGTAGATTTGCCTTTCCTTAATCTATCTTCTAAGATAAGACGTAAGGTAAGTATTGCCTCCCGGGTTCCTACGTTCCTCCTGAATCCAAACTGATCTTCCCCTAGGTCAGCTTCTACCAGCTTTTCCATTCTCCTGTAGATAATTCGTGTTAATATTTTGCAACCATGACTTATCAAACTGATGGTTCTGTAATTTTCACACCTGTCTGCACCTGATTTCTTTGGAATGGGGATGATTACATTTTTCTTAAAGTCTGAGGGCATTTCGCCTGTCTCATATATCCTACACACCAGTTCAAATAGTCTTGTCATGGCTGGCTCTCCCAGAGACTTTAGTAGCTCTGAGGGTATATCATCTACCCCTGGGGCCTTGTTCCGGCCTAGGTCTTTCAAGTCTCTGTCAAATTCATCTCTGAGTATAGTATCTCCTATTTCATCTTGATCTACTTCCTCTTCCCTTCTTACAACATCGTCTCTAAGTTCATTTCCTTTGTAGAGCTGCTCTATGTACTCTTTCCACCTTTCAGCCTTTCCTTCTTTGCTGAGAACTGGTTTCCCATCTGAGTTCTTGATATTTGTAGAATTGCTTTTCTTGTCCCCAAATGTCTCTCTGATTTTCCTGTAGGCGGTATCTACTTTTCCCCTTATTATACATTCTTCTACAGATTTGCATTTGGCTTCTAGCCACTCCTGCTTAGCCATTTTGCACTTCCTATCAATCTCATTTCTTAGTCGTCTGTACTCCATTTTGCCTGTTTCATTTACTGCATTTTTATATTTTCTCCTTTCATCAATTAAATTTAGTATCTCCTGTGTTATCCAAGGATTTTTTGCAGGTCTTGCCTTTCTACCTATTTTGTCCTCTGCTGCCTTCACTATTTCATCTCTCAATGCTACCCATTCCTCTTCTACTGTTTTATTTCCCCCTGTTTCTGTCAATTGTTGCCTAAATCTCCCTCTTAAATTCATCAGAACTTCACGTTCCTTCAATTTATCTAGGTCCCATCTCCTTATTTTCCTACCTTTCTGCAGTTTTTTCAGTTTCAGCCTACAGTTCATGACTAACAAGTTATGGTCAGAGTCTATATCTGCCCCTGGGTATGTCTTGCAGTTTATAACCTGATTCCGGAATCTATATTTTACCATTATAAAATTATAAATTATGTTCCGTGCAAAATTCTACCAGGCGACTTCCTCTTTCATTCCTTCTGCCCAGTCCATATTCACCTACTATTTTTCCTTCTCTTCCATTTCCTACTACCGAATTCCAGTCTCCCATCACAATTAAGTTTTCCTCTCCCTTAACGGTCTGAATAATTTCCTTTAGCTCCTCATATATTTCTTCTATATCCTCATCATCGGCAGAGCTAGTTGGCATATAAACCTGTACCACTGTTGTCGGTGTTGGCTTCGTATCTATCTTGACAATGATAATGCGATCACTGTGCTACTCGTAGTAGTTTACCCGCATTCCTATTTTCTTATTCATTATCAGTCCTACTCCTGTGATACCCGCAACTGATTTTGTATTTATAATCCTTTATAATCCTGTACTCACCTGACCTGAAATCCTGTTCATCCTGCTACCGAACTTCACTAATCCCCACTATATCCAACTTCAACCTATCCATTTCACTTTTTAAATTTTCTAATTTTCCTACCCGATTAAGGGATCTAACATTCCACGCTCCGATCCGTAGAATGCCAGTGTTGTCTTTCCTGATGATAACATCCTCCTGAGTAGTCCCCGCCCGGAGATCCGAATGGGGGACTATTTTACCTCCGGAATATTTTACCCGAGAGGATGCCATCATCATATTTTCATACAGTAGAGCTGCATGTCCTCGGGAAAAGTAACGGCTGTAGTTTCCCCTTGCTTTCAGCCGTTCGCAGTAGCTGTGTGGCAAAGCCACATTGGCTGATGTTACAAGGCCAGCTCAGTCAATCATCCAGACTGTTGCCCCTGTAACTACTGAAAAGGCTGCTGCCCCTCTTCAGGAATCACACGTTTGTCTGGCCTCTCCACAGATACCCCTGCGCTGTGGTTGCACCTACGGTACGGCTATCTGCATCGTTGAGGCGCGCAAGCCACCCCACCTCGGCAATGTCTGTGGCTCATGGGGGTGGTACAACATAGAACGTGAATGCAACATTTCTATCGATATCGGTGTCTCCCCCGCCCCTCCCCTCCCTTCTTGTGAGCGAGGACCACGCAAAAGCATTGCAGTCAGCGCTATTCCCCGACGACGTCTGTATCGTCGTCGACGCATGCATGTCTACAGACATATTTTGGGTACTGACCTGATGAGAGGAGACAACGGCACTGCGCAACAGAAGCAGTTAAGTAGATCTTTATTTTTTTCGTGACTTTAAATTCACTTTAAATTTTCATATACCATTATAAAGAGGAAGCAGGTTGTTGTAGCTACTCAGAATAAAGTAATTTAAAAAAACTACAGGAAGTTACTCGAATTCTCCGGTACAGCAGGTGGCCACAATTCAAATGTTCAAATGTTTGTAAATCTTACGGAACTTAACTACGGGGTCATCAGTCCCTAAACTTACAAACTACTTGTGAACTACTTACGAACTAGGACGGCACAAATATCCATGCCCGAGGGGGCATTCGAACCCCCGACCATAGTGGCCGTGCAGACCGTGACTGAAGCGCCTCAGTCCCCTCGGCCACTGCGGCCGGCGTGGCCACAATCTCTCAGGATAATTCGTGAAACAGTGACGCCAAGAAATGGAAATAACGATATTCCATTACCGAGAAATTTCGGTTTCCTCTGCTGACTACAGTGCCGTCCTCGTAGTTAGATCCAATCTACTGCTACATAGCTGTCGTTCTAGACCTGTTCCTTTCGCGGCGTATCGGCGTCTAATACCATCTTCAGATATGTAAACATCAATTTCCTTAAAACCCTCTTACAGGTTCCTTGCACACTAGACTTCAGATTTTGTGAATATATAGTATAGAATCTTTCGAATTATGTGTTTCATTAGCCTCAATATATAATTAATATTGCCGCGCGGGAGTTTCCGAGCGGTCTGGAGCGCCACGTTACGGATCGCGCGGCCTCCTGCGTCGGAGGTTCGAATCCTCTCTCGGGCATTGATGTGCGTTTTGTCCATAGGTTAGTTTAACTTAGTTTAAGTAGTTTGAAAGATTAGGGACTGATGACCAACGTAGTTTGGTCCCATAGAATTACAAACATTTGAACATTTTTGTATAATTAATATTGGAAAGTGATGGTTTAGTTTTTAACGTTGTTAACTTACATCAATAGTTCTACTCCCATGGTCTACAATATTGCCAGTCTTGTAGTTACACCTTATCTACCACTAGATGGCTCTTGCGATAGACGTGTACCTCTAACGTCGCATCATCGTCTAATACCACATTTGCATACGAAAACTACTTCCTTTAACTACTCTTAACGGCTTCCCACGCACGTGATATTTGTTTGGTATACATGTATGGTACAGCCGTTTTCAAAGTATATAAGCTTCAGTGGCCTTCTTGTGTAGTGCGAGCTTAGACATGGATTTTACAAACACAAACTAGGAAAAACACACTATTGTTTGCAGGGTGACACAATTTTATCAGTTACTAGCTACATTCCCGTGCTTCGCAACGGTTGTTAAAGAGGAACCTGTGTATATCATGGTTTTTAGGATTCCGGACCTAGGTCAACAAAAACATAATCCCTGTTGAATCATTCAGTCATAAACTCAGTTTTCCTAGCTAAGATGTCAAATTTAAGTAGAAGTCATTCTCGAAAAAGATGAATGATCATAAAGTTTTTCATACAAAAACATGAAATTACTTGAAGTCCGTACTCAGGAACGATGTAGAATAAGGTAGAATGCAGACCGCGTGATAACCACCGGTGATGGGACAAATCGGAAACGACAACAAAGGGCTCAGTTTCCAGATTTATGAGGCTGTTGAGATCAGCGATAACAGCAACAGAAGAATAATAATGCGAACAATAGTGGTATTAATTTGAAAGAAAAGGCAGATTATTTTGCGGCAGCCTTGGGATGGCTTGAAAATTCAAGAAAAGACAGGCATTATTTTCCATGAAGTGAGAGGGGAAAGTGCCGGTGCAAAATAACAAAATTTGTGCTGAGTAGAAGTTAAAACTGCAGATGATCATTCACATTAAGTTCAGTAATAAAAAGTCTTGACTTTTTCTGGAATACCTTGTGAGGATACAGGGTTTTAGGTTAGTAACCTCTTTGGTACGTTTTGATCGAACGATAGTTTTCGTTGGTGTGAAGCGAGAGCTGCTGGCAACAATGCTTAGGTTGGAATGTTTTTTTGTTTGTTGGGCGGTGTGCGGCAGTCTCCCGCCGACCGCAGAGCGAGGCGATAGCATATCGGCAGTGAGTTCGTAACCTGTGTTTAGTGGTGGCTAAAGTTTTTGCCATTCCGTCGTGTCGCATGTGGGTTGCAGTTGCATATTGAAATGTTACAGTGTGGACTTGTCGACATTTATCGTAGTGGAACGCAGTTATTTAATCACAGTATTTAAAGGGAAGAGATTTTAACATTTGTCGTTACATAATAAAGGAAGTTAACAAAGTTTACTGTTTTGGATCAGCCTAGTAATTGTCCGCATCCCATACCGTCAAATCATTGGAACAATTAAATGTTTAAGCATAAAATAGAATGTAAAGGTAACTTCACCCATTGAGGAATAGGTGGACGCAGCTGAGACGTTACAACCTCATGATATCGAACTCTCGATGTATCGAATTAATTTCGTCTTCCCTGGAGTTTCGATATATGGAGGTCTGTACCATTAACGACTCTGCAAGACCGAAAATATGTCATTGACTTACACTGCCAGCTTTGATAAAAGTGAAGATTATATCAATCTTATTTATCTGGCATACAAATATTAAACACCGTTTCGATTTACCTAGTGAGATAAGCCATTTCTACACTCTCATCATAGATAGTCGAGTCCCTACTATGTCCTATGACATTTAGTGCTTGACATAACTTCCGTACTGGCGCCTATTTCACCGTGTTTATCTGCTGTGCTGTATCTACGATTTCCCAGTCGTTTGGGCGCCTCCTCCTCTTACCTTCCTGGACCAGCTTCGGCTCTCGTAAATACGAGACACTTTATCTCGGCAGCAACACTGCTGACATTCCGAAAAGCAAGCCCACACCTGCAACGCCCCTCGCAGCTGGAGGGCAGTCGACGCGGTGCTCGTTTATCGAAACTACACCACAATTATACAGTCTGAATAATACCTTATGACGGCTTTTTAGATGCCGGTCGAGTTGTCTGCATTTAATGCCTCTTTAGTTTATAGAGGTATAATCGAGAGACAAGCCACGCCTTCGCAGTACTTCGAAGTCCATTCAGGCTCGCTCGCAAGCCCTAACACAAACAATGGAAGATCGAAAATGTCAAGCTCAAATTGAAGTTCCTTCCTCCTGAGGCACTGTATGTTGTTTATAAATTTGTATGCAAGCGATTAGAGCCTTGATCTTTTTTTCGTTGTTTTACAATGGTGACAGTAATAGCAGGCTCGTAACAGTCTATCAATTTGTGAATACTTCCAATCGTTATCTGGTCGTCACATACTTTCACAGACACTGTGGTCGATTTATGGATGGAGGTCTGGGTACTAAATCAGTAAAAACAAGAAACGCTTTAATTTTGCCTTTACAAAATCTCAGTAAACAGTTATCGAAGTATTATTATGTGATGAATGTGATTAATGCTTACAGCTAAAAGTAACTTTTTATTTAACGCAAACTAAGTCCCTTGTTATTTTACTATACTAAATTAACGTAACACCTGGATAAATCGTAGAGAATATAATGGAGTTAGTATTGGAATTATTGCAAGGTTCATCTTTTTTTCTGGATTGAGGTGATAGTTAAAATTTTGCAAACAATTATTTTACTGATAGGAATTACTAAGTAAATGAAGGAATTAGTATCGATATTTTAAAAAAAATTGAAAAGTATTTTAAGTAGATGCTGGCGGTAGTTGCATTTATCGTATCAGCTCATTCCGGTGTTGTAGCTGTACTAAAATGCATATTTATTAAAGTAAATCGCCGTCATAAAATGGTGTTGGACTGGTTACGCGATATGTTTCGTGCAGACGATCGTTCGTAAAATTTTAGTTCAGTGCCCAATCGTAAGTTACGGTGAAGATCTCAAACTGAGAAGTATCGAACTTCTGATATTTAACATGACAAAGAGAAAAACACGATTGAAGTTTCTAAAATGGTGATTAATTCTGAATGAGATTGATTTTGTTTGAAGGTTAATAAATTTGGTAACAATCACTGCACGAATATTCGTCAGCCGTAATGGCATCCTAACACATTGCACAACTTAAACGTGCCGAATTATTTAGCCAGACATCAATTCCGCGTACTGAAATGAAAAATGCTCATTATATTAAATTTTGGCAAAATTTCTTGTGGTATTTTAACAAATGATTGCACTATACTAACATATATAAAACATGGATGACAGAAGCCAACGCAGATACGTCTAAACACTTAGGAAAATAGAAACTGACACATGAAAAATGTTCAAATGTTTGTTAAGCTTATGGGACTTAACTACGGGTTCATCAGTCCCTAAACTTACAAACTACTTATGAACTACCTTATACTAAAGACGGCACAAATATCCATGCCCGAGGGGGGATTCGAACCCCCGACCGTAGTGGCCGTGCAGACCGTGACTGAAGCGCTTCAGTCTCCTCGGCCACCGCGGCCGGCGACACATGAAGCAGAACGCTGTTCTACTTCTGTTATATAAGAAACGGTTCGAAACAATTATGTTGGGAAGTTTATTGCCTTTTCCTATGGCTCCAAAAAATGTTCATATGTTTGAAAAGCTTAAGGGACTTTAGGGGACCACACCGTGGTTCAGGTCGAAAAAAAAAATCGATTTTTTGTTGTCATCATACTTCGATAGATTAAGGTTTTATTTAAGTACTCTGAAATAAAACCTTAATCTATCAAAATATGAATCTGGTGCGGCTCCGTAGCTAAGCGCAAATCTAAAAGTCGCGGGTTCGATTCCCTTCAGGTCCTACGATTTTTATCTGTTATTTTCCACTTATTTCACCTCTGGCAGCGTTGCTGATATGAAAAATAACGAGTAGCACCTTAGTTCGTAACCTACGTTAGACTGTAGGTCCCACTATAACTGGCTGGGTAAGTCAGTTCGAAGGTCAGAAGAAGGCAACGGCATACCACCTCCAAACAGGACCATGACTAGTAAAGCACTTTGGTGTTCAAGCCGATCTTCGGAATGTTGACCGATTTAATTTTTTAAGTACTATGAAAAGGATTTTGCAGATTTTTTTTTCCCGAGCATTTTCTTACCACATGTGTTTATGTGTCACCCATTTTTCTGCATATATTTTAGATCTTTATATTCCCCAGATTGCTCGTTCAGGATTTTTTTTTATTCCCGAGTGTGTTGGCTATCCTTGGAATGCAACGGTCGGTATTCTTCTGTTTCTGCTGTTTTTAAACAACACGTTTTCAAACAGCGGTTAGTTTTGTTGAAGTGTGATTGCGAGTAGTTGTTATACTTAGGTTTGCAGTGCTTGTTTAAGTGTGCAGGTAATTAGGTGAAGTAAGGAAAATCTGGAGGCAATGAAGAGAGATGTTTGGGCCATATTCTTCCATAAGTCTTCTACTGATGATAAGCCATGTCGTGCATTGCGTCCAGAGGAAAAATTCGTGGTGCAACTACAATAGGGGTCAAGCAACTGGAGAATCTTATTCTCACCAGCATTCTCTTCCTGCTGCTATTATTACAGCAATTAAACCTATTTTCAGAGACTTGGCTCATCCTGACATTCTAAGGAAATGTCTGCATGGGCAGACACAGAACACAAATGAAGGTTTCAACAGCATAATTTGGAACTGCCTTCCTAAAACTGTATTGTAGGCAAGCATACAATGAAACTAAAAGTTAATGATGCTGTTATTACATTCAATTGTGGTAATATTGGGAGGTGTTGAATACTGAAAAAGCTGGAAATTAATCCTGATGAAAATATGATCACTGGGCTGCAACATTGCGATAAAATGATGATAGCCGATGCAGACAGGTCTACAACTAATATGGACAAGAAAGCCAGAAAAACGTCCTGGAAGGTTAAAAATACTCTGTAATACATGCTAGAGGCCAAAGAATGGCTTTCATATGCAGCAGGACAGTTTTAGTTAAATGTAAGTAACAAATTTCAAAAGTTTCTATAATGTCAATTTACCGCAAACTAAAATTGTCAGTACTTATGCCCCTTTATATCAGAAACTATCATAGATAAATCAATGAAATTGATAACGTAAAAAGTCATCTCTTGTCCTACATTCATTAATGTTCGCTCATTAGGAAATTCACAAAAATATTTTCTGCAGAAAAAACTTAATATTTTTGTTAAATTTAAAAAAAAGTATTTCTTAAAAACTCTATTATGGATAAAGAAGATTTTAGTGTAGCTGACTCTATTAGCATTATTTAACATACAGTAAAATATTCAGCTCCTGCATCAAATAGTTTTTTCGTTTCTTTTTTTTTCAGAAATGGGACAAACCGTTGCCTAAATCAAATGTTCAAAGGTTTGTGTAGCTATGGGAGTTAACTACGGGGTCATCAGTCCCTAAACTTACAAACTGCTTATTAACTACACTATACTAAAGGCGACACAAACATCAATACCCGAGAGGGGGAATCGAACGCCTGACGGGGAACGGCATGGCACAACGGAGCAAAGCGCCTCAATGCTCTCGGCCGCAGAATCTGGCTCCCACCAATGTAAACGAGCACCAGCTGAGAATGAGTAACGAGCTTATTCTGAACTGTAAACTGCTTTTAAGCTATGAGAGGGGGAATCGAACGCCTGACGGGGAACGGCATGGCACAACGGAGCAAAGCGCCTCAATGCTCTCGACCGCAGAATCTGGCTCCCACCAATGTAAACGAGCACCAGCTGAGAATGAGTAACGAGCTTATTCTGAACTGTAAACTGCTTTTAAGCTATGCGTAAGCTACACCAGCATCTACATGCTTGCTCCGAACGCTATCCCATGTTCTAGTCGCATTATGGTACTCGGAAACGATTGTCGGTAAGCCTCCGTGTAGACAGTAATGCCTGTAAATTTATCCTCGTCGTCTTTCAGTGAGATATACGTAGGAAGCAAAAATATGTTGGTTGACTATTCAGAAAACGTACGCTCTCGGAACTTTGACAGAAGTTAAAAGCTGTACGTGTGTTGTGGATGTTGAACCTATCGTTAGATCAGACAACAAATTGTTCCTTGACACAGCAATTTGGTTTAATTATGGCCCTGATACTGATGTATATGCTATTAAGTGAGAAACAGTGCATGAAACTGATTATGTGCGCAACGGATATTTTTAACAAAACAACTGTGACATGTAGCCTTTTGAAACAGACACTGACTATACTCAAAAATTTTGACTGCGAGAAAGATATTAAAAAAACCACAAATCACTTTCTTAATGCTTGACTGTGAGAATTTTATGCAGATCAGTTTCTAATTATTGAAATTTAGTATCAATTTAGTATCATAGTCAATTAACTATCATTTACTATGGCACCAATAATGAAATCCGTTCAACAAAATTATTCACATCAATACTGCACTTTAAATCCACTAATAATTAATTATCAAATGAAGGAAGTAGGTTAATTTTCTAACTACGTAAATGAAACATGAAAGAAAGTTTAAGCTACTTATTATTAATAATCAGCATTACATTACCTACATAATACAACTTCTGACTTGCTGGCAAAGCAGCCTCTGCTCTACATCGGAGCCATACACACAACCCAACCGCTCTCTAAGCGAGCTGAACCACTAGTACTACTCTCTCTCAGTGCGAGCTACAATGCTATGCAATACATGATCTTTGCCAAAGATGAAACTTCATAAAGGACACATATTGATACATACAGTAGAAGCGATATTATACATTTTCTTGCAAGCAAGTTACTCGATACAAAACAGGAGGCACAATATTGGACATTTTCTTACAAAATAACTTTTTATGGACACGTTTCATCACCCCCCTCCTACCTATTAAAATTTTGTAGGGTGGGTGATGCCAATGGCATTGCCTAGCCAGCAAAATTACTGAATTTCAAGTCCAAAAATCCATTAATGACACCCAAAATATAACATGAAAAATATGAAAACCTGATAAACATTTTTATACAAGATATTCAAGATCAAAACAACAGATGGAGTTCATAGAAAATTTAAAAAATGTTACAGTCATAAATACATGCCATTTTACAGACGAGTACCAACAAGAGTAGAGCTTGGAGTGGTACCGGATGTGACAGGCATAAGCAAATGTCAAAATGTACAGAACATCAGCAATAAATGGAATACATGACAAATATACATAATGGTAAACATAAGTATATATAGAATTTCAGAGAACATAGTTTGACAAATGATATAGTGGAGAAAATGAGATAGCTAGAATTAATAGACAAGTGAAAAAAATACAATAATAAACATGAACATATACAAAGTTTTACAAAAGGTAGTTTAACTAATGTCATCATTCTTTAAAGAAAATGAGGTAATTACAAGTAATACACACAGTAGTGTAAGTTCCATGCGTCTAAATTTTGTACAAGAGATCAGTATTTTTTGGGAACATAAAATGAACATTTGTATCTTGTGCACAATGTAGTCTATGTAAATTTTTAGTGCACTTAGTATAAGATAAAGTGTCAATTTTGTATTCTGTGATGCATTTAAGATGCCATACTTTCATGGATGCTAGAACATACATGTAAAATTTTTGACTACATAGGTTTCTGATCATGTACAAAATAATGTCACTGCTTCGGCACAATAGGATTTCAATATTACGTTTGTCAATCGAATAGTTACAATGACAGTTCAGACTAAAGTGTATTGACTCATTATAGTTCTGAAAGCATACTTATCTATCAAGAGCACAATTTTATTTTGGTCACTCAATGTAAAAGAACCATGAAATATACCTAAACACTTGTAATGAACCTGTGGACAACGTTTGCAATGGGAGGCACTGAATAGTATAAGCACACGAATAGCACATTAGCTCCTAACATTCATTTTAGGTCTGCACACGATTAGCCAATTATCCCCTAACATTCATTTTAGGTCTGCACACGATTAGCCAATTACTCCCTAACATTCATCTTAGGTCTGCACACGAACACAAGACACTGTAGGATTACACCACACTGTAGGCGAGCTGGCTGGTTGCATTGAAGTTGAAGTCATGGGGAAAAGGTTCTGATGTATTCCTCCATGCAATTCGACAACCAAGTGTGCTCCAACCAACGGGGCTACTAGTAGACTGCATCAGCATAGCCAAAATTAGAGCAAAATTATGGTGGTTGGCCAAGGCTGCAATGGACAGTACTATGTGGCCAAACATCATCCAAAAAACATCTTCATTAAAAGGCCCAAAATCAGTGGTGTACAATAACACGTCCATTGTTCTGTGTGCATTATGGAATCTCGTGTGCGAAATCGCCAGTTCCCATGCGTGTCCAAAGTACATGAAATAAAGCATTTTACACACAAATTAGTAACATAGTCATGATATTTCAGTTTACACTGAAAGAAAAGTAGTTGATTATTAAACCATATTTTTACATTACAAGTAGTGTCTTGAAGACGGATACATTTGAATAGTAATGAGTAATTTAATTCTTATATTAGAGTATCTACAAAATTAGTGTCATTTCATATAGGCATAAGGCTTTACATACTATGTACATATTACTTTACAAACACATAATCGTATGAAATACATTCAGGGTGCTTGTCATCAATTTGGCATTAGGTCATGTAAAGTAAATTTGTTGTCATAATTAGAGCAATTAACGTGAAGCCACTTCAAATAACTTGACATTCCAATTACCACTAGTCAATTAAATTGACATACATCACTATGGTGGGGATTAAAAATTATAACAATTAAATTACATATGTTGCCATGGCCAGGCTTTTGTCTGAACTGAGTTACATATTTCATTGCCTTGAGGTATAACACATCAGGGTAGTTTCGTGAGAATATCAAAAGAGGTTCAAGTCATCAGGTCATGTCTGTGTCTGTCTGAGTCAGCAGTAGGGTCAGACAAAACAATTAGGGCAAATTTTGGCACAGTAATAGATGTACATCACAGTAAATCATCCGATAACGTACACTACTTGTTAGGCATAGCTGCAGATTTTCATCAATAAGATCATCAATAAAAATTTTGAAGATAGCAGTAAGCAAAAGCAAAGTATCTCTGTGCATTAACTAGACTTAACTAGGCGTAGTTTATGGCAAAACTGCAAGTTCGCAAGAGAGATGGCTGTGTGCAACGTATAAGCATAACCATACATTTTCATGAGCTTCATTATAAAATTAATTAGCATAGTGGTAGGGCTTGGGTATATAATTAGTGAGCATAGCGGTAAGCTTTGATTACAAGAGCAATAAGCATAGCTGCAAGCATAATTAGAGATATTCATTACACATAATTACAAATAATTACAGAGCATCAGAAGGATATGATTCTCACCAATCACACATGCCATTGAAGGCACAATGCATCAACATACAAAATGGTGCACATATGCACAAAGAGAAAACACAAAAGCGCAGTGCGAGTAAGTACATAAGAAAAGAACAGAGCATAGCATCATTAGCAACAGAGCGATTCTCCTCATAATTGCTTCATAATAATTGTATACTCTCGTCCACATAATTACATTTATCAAACATCTTTGACTGTTACCAATACCTTCCTTACCATCATTTATCCATAAACAATAGTGCATTTTAAAGACCACCATGACATATTGTGTATTGCCTTACTCATCATCCTCCAGAAGGTCCTTTTTCTTTTTTACTGCTTAATTGGCTTACAAAATGCTTATGTCAACTCAAAATCTTCTTCACTCGCTCCGAAGTTCGTAAGTTATGCAATTAGTAATACAGAAGAGAAATCTGATATTTTCTGAAACATAATAACTTAATTAGATTACTCAATCAAAAATTTCCATTAATTTTATTTGTCTTGCACAGCCACAGAGTTCGTTATATGTAAATTGCAAGATAGTCATAGTTTTGTATGCCAATATCCCAGCGTAGCACAGAGCATAAGTATTCAGAGTTAGGTAAAAGTAACAGTGAGAAAAAGATGTAGATAGAGCGCACTAAGGAAAAGCGGAAGAATAGTGACACTCAGCTCGAGAACGGGGCACCAATCGCCACTTGGTGTGTCCAAAACAGATTAATGGACTCTCTACCCCAATTTTATTCCTTGAAAATTTTAATATTGGAAATGTGGTGTATGCCTTTCGACTTGTGCGTCTTTAAAGTTTCTACCTCAACGACGTTGTCGTGGATGATACGTTTGATTCGATACGGACCATTGTACAGCAAGAAGAATTTGTGAATCATAGATCTTCCCTTATGGGATAAGTGGTGGGATCTAATTAATTAATACCTTTTGTCCTACATAGAGTTGCTTAGCATAACAATTACGTTGAGAGTGTTTCCTTTTTTCAGCTGCTTTCTTAATGTTTTTAAGCGCCAATTCAATGATCTCATGATGATGTAGTCTTCTGTGTTTAGGAAAAGGTATCAATTCCTTGATACGGTCGGGAGGTTGCTTGTTTTTCAGAACCAGAATTGGTGAAAGACCTGTAGAATCATTAGGAAGATCATTGATAATATTTTGAAATGACAGAAGATATCTATCCCATGTGTTATGTCGTCGGTAGCAATACAGCCTACAAAGTTTTCCAAGCTCTTTCATCACTCGTTCACATGGGTTAGAGGCAGCATGATAAAGTGATATGAACACAGGTTTGATGTTTCTGCGCCGCAACATCCTTGCCCAATCATGAGAACGGAATTGGGGTCCGTTATCGGAGATGACTTTATCTATATGGCCAACATCTTTCACGAAGTTTTTGACAAAGGCGTTAGTTACTGTCTTCGCCGTGGCACGGCGGAGCGGAGTAAAAGGTACAAATTTTGATGTGAGCTCAATAGCAACTAAAACAAAGGAGAAACCATTGTTAGTTCTCGGAAGAGGTCCAAACAGATCAACGGCTGCTAACTGCTTTAATTTTGAAGGTATAATCGGAAAAAGTGGAGCAGAATGCGATATGGTCGGCGGCTTTGCTTTCTGACACAATTTGCATCGAGATAACACATTGCGTATACGTTTCTCCATGTTGATGAAGTAACAAGAGTCGCGTAATTTCGCGAAGCACTTCTTGGCACCATAGTGTCCGTAACTAAGATGAATATACCAAATCAATTTGTTCACGGATTCCTCCGGAACACACACTAACCAAAATTGACTGTCAGGGGCTTTACGTTTGAAGAGAATGTTATTATGGATAATGTAAAATTGTCTGATGGAAACATTATATTTATCGTGCCATTTTATTTTAATATCTCGCCAGATTGGATCTTTATCTTGTTCTTTAGCAATGTCAGAAAATGTGGCAGATATGTAATTTTCGAAAGCAATTTGCTGCATATAGAGGATAGTAAAGTTATTTTCTAAGTATGCCTCTTCCGTCGCCTTGATGAGCCCAACAGGCGAACGAGATAGCGAGTCTGCAACGACGTTTTGTTTACCAGGAATGTAAATTACAGAGAAATCGAATTCTTGAAGGAACAAAGCCCATCGTCTAAGTCTATCATGGTTAAGTTTTGCCGACATGAGGAATTGAAGTGCACGGTGATCCGTGTAAACTTTAGTGTGTCTGCCAAACAAGAAATAACGGAATTTTTCGAATGCCCAAACTACTGCCAAAGCTTCAAGCTCAGTGACGGAATAGTTCCGCTCTGACTTGGATAATATGCGACTAGCAAATGCAATGGTTCTCTGTGTGGCAATGCCATTTTCTTCATCCTCTTGAAACACGTGAACGCCAAGTCCGAATTTTGAACTATCGGTAGAAATGCAAAAGTTCTTAGATAAATCTGGGCGGTGCAGAATAGGTGCGTGAAGGAGTGCATCTTTTAAGCAAAGAAATTCTCTTTGGGCAGCTTCATCCCAGAACCAAACAGTATCCTTTCCAGTTAATTCATATAATCTGGGAGTAGTTAGGTCTTTCAAATTTATAAAACGCCGATAGAAATTAATTAAACCCAAGAAAGCTCTTAATTGGCGTTTAGTGGTGGGAACAAGCATTTTCATTATCGCCTCTAACTTTTCGGGGTCGGGCTGGATCCCATCTTTAGAAATAATGTGCCCTAAAAATTTAATCTGAGAACGACCAAACTGTGACTTCTCTAAGTTGACAGTAATCCCGGATTGAGCAAACACTTCAAGTAAAGATTCCAAAGTACTGTTATGTTTTTCCCAGGAAGATTCTGCAATTAAAATATCATCAACGTAAATTGTGATTTGTTGTTTTAAGTGCTCAGGAAGTGTGGTATTCATCGCACGGATGAAAGCAGATGAGGAGATGTTCAGTCCGAAAGGCAATTTACGGAACTGATAACAGTTTCCGAAGCAGAGAAACGCGGTGTACTTCCTACAGTTGGGGTGCAGTTTCACTTGCCAAAAACTAGACCTAAGATCTAATGAGGATAAAACTTTGACACCATAGAATTTTTGTAACAATTCTTCAAGGGTTTGTGGTCGGTCGGTTTCAGGTAAAATGATAGTGTTAATTTGTCTGGAATCAAGCACTAATCGAATTGACTTATCTCTTTTTTCAACAATATGTAGGGGACTGTTATATGAGCTAACTGCAGGTTCAATTACACCTTGATTGAGCATGGACTGAATTTCAGCCTTAACTCTTTCCCTGTATACTATGGGAATGGGATATGGAGGTACAAAAAATTTATTATGTTCTTTGATCTTAAATTCATAGAGAAAATTTTTTATGGTACCAGGACTGTTCGCGAATACACGGGAATAACGCCGCAAGATAAGGAACAATTCTTCCTTATCACGTTCTGAGGCACCTTCAACTTCTACTAATTTGTTCTTAATGATATCAGAAATCAAGTCAATTCGTTCAGTCTCGAAATGTTTATCTGTTATATCATCATCAGGTTTGACATCCTGCGTCACATTAGAAGTAGATAAAAATTTTAAACAACTGGCACCTTCTTCATATCTGGTAATCCAGTCTTCGAATTTAATTTGGATGGCATTTTCCTGAACAAAAGCAGTGGCACAAGCCGTATTGAAATCTAAAATAACCTTGTACTTGGATAGGAAGTCCACACCTAATAATTTCTGTGTAGTTAAACGGGGGACAATCAATAGGTTGGCAGAAAAGAGATGATCTTGACATAAAAATTCTACGTATGTTTGCTGTCGAATTTCGACAGGTTTGCTAGAAATGACGCCACGAATTTTAGTACAATGCAAAGGCAGAATGGGACCATTAAGCAAGTTCTGATATTTCTTGAAAGTCACTTCACTAATTACTGACACAGGGCTACCAGAATCTAAGACAGCAGAAAGATTGATTTTGCCAATTTTGACAGATACAATTGGGTGAATTGGAATATCGAGACATTCTACCTTCTCTTCTAATAGTGCCTCTTTTATGTCATCTAACTGTACAAATTTTACGTCTTGTTCGGTGGAAGGTTCATAAGAAATTTCTTTGTTGAGACAAGTGTTACCAAGATTAATGAGACTTTCACAAGATAAATGCTTTTCAAATCCTGATTGTTCATCAACTTCGCATTCACTATCATCGTCATTAGATGACATGCAATTATCTATCCAGTCAGCGGCAGAGGTGTGCTGCAAATCTAATTGTTCGAAATCATTTTTTGCTGTTCCAAGTTGCATTATTGTGTGGCAGTACCGTATCCTGCATTTCAAAGTACATAATCGGTCTGTCATATGCAATTGTTGGTTGATACTGTAAGAATTTTATTTCGTATATAGTGTCTTCCTCAGAGTCTGAAGACGAAGCTTCTGTCTCCCACTCTGAATTGTCGTCATTATATTGCTGATCGACAATTATCTCGTTTAACCGTTGGGCAGTATAATGTTTATTCGATGCCTTTTCATTTGTTTCGTTAAATCTGATAGTACAATTTTTGTTACTGTCATTGCTTTCAGGAGTAACGGCTTTAGGTTTTGACACAAGTTGTGTCGGTTTTGCCTTATCACTTACTGAGGTGCTACCAGCATCAGTATTGTGCACTTCCGCACAAACTACTATTCTGTTTTGTTCGGGAGGTTGTTCATTGTAACCTTCCTCTCTGTGAGGACGTTCACAATGAACAGGTTTCAGCGTATAGTTAGGATCACACAAATCCTGTACGGCCGAATTATTTGCCGTCGAGTCCGCTAGTCATACCTGACGCGGCCCCTTTTTTGACGAATTATAGCGTGGATTGGCAGATCTGATTTCGATGTTTTGCTCTTGTCTTTCCGGGGTACGCGATCTGCTTAGGCCCCGATTTGTGTTTTCGTGTCGCGGAAGGCGATCACGAGAATTATCGCGTGTGCCCTCCCGACTACGCTTCTCAGTGTTATTGTTGTTATTTTCAGTCTCGCGATCACTATCAGTATTGCGTCTTTCACGCCAATTAGTATCATTTGAGGTATTGCTGTTATGATAGTAATTATTGTGGCGTCCTCCGCAACCAAAGCCACCACCTCGGTAACGGCCACGAAAACTTCCACGGTTATTCTCACGATCTTGACAATCACTGTTCTCATTGTCGCGACTTTGTTTGTAAGATTCATTAGTGAAAGAATTATTTTTTGGTTTATCGTCGTGCTCTGAATAACGTTTAGTACGCGACGGGCTTTGTTGCGACCGGCGATCATATCTGTTTCTATCAAAATATCGACTGCACGAGGAATTTTCCTCGTCTTCTTCCTCTAAGTCTTGTAAGAGGTTTCTAAAGGCTTCAATATCATTCTTGCATCGTGCCGCAATGGCAATTTGACGCAAGTGTAGAGGCAATTTGTTCAAACAAATTCTAATTAATTCCGCAGGGCAGTAAGGTGCCGATAAAAATTGATTTTTGTATACCAAATGTTGGAAATATTCCACCGGGCTCGAGAAATTTGATCGCTCAAAAGTTTTGAACGTCGCAATACTGTTTTTAACGCGGTCTTGTGCCGCTTCCGACCAGTATGCGGATAGAATTGAGCGTCGGAACTGATTCTCGCTATAGCACTCTTGTGCAATAGCTCTCATTCTGGTGGCTGGCTCGCCTTCCAGATAACCACATATAAATTCTAATCTGTGCTCAAGTGGCCAATTCGGGGGAAGACAATAATCGAATTGCTGCAACCACTCTTTAGGGTGCAAGTCATTCGGAGAGTTTTTAAATGTCTTGAATTTACGTACAGTCAGGAAATGCTTGTAGTCAAACGCTTCCCTTCGCCTGTGCGGTGTAAGTGAGCGTAAACTACGCACCGCGTCTTCATTGTTGTTGCTATGAGGTACACTTCGTTCACGTACCAAGCGACCTACTTGAGTCGAATCATCATTGTCATTTTCGTTCAAATTTTCTTCTACGTCTTCGTATGCATTTCCATAAGTGTGGTCAAATTTCCTCTCTATACGCGCCACGCGATCATCTAATTTTCTGACCTCAGCCTTGTATTGCTGATTAATGGTCATTTGACCTTGTTTGAAACGGTCAAGGGCGAGATATTCATTAGTTTCATTAAAGGGGGTAGGATGCGTTACATCAGACCTTTTGTCACTGTTATCACTGATTTGGGTAATTTTAACAGTAATATCCTCAAACTGTTTATTAATTTTATTGATCTGTTCCGTCGTGACTGACTGGAAGTTCTGCAACTTTTCATCAAATAGATTACTCTGTTGCTTCAATTGAGCGAGTTCAGTAGTTTCCATATTTTCGACTCGTGACGCAAAGCTTTCCATATTTTCCACTCGTGACGCCTGGCTTTCCATATTTTCCACTCGTGACGCAAGGCTTTCCACTACCGGGTTAATCTCGTCGCGAATATCTTGTCTTATTTGCTGAGATTCACGTTTGAAAATATTGAGCAGTTGTTCCCTGAACCGATTGTTGTCCTCATTTATTTTATTAAAACTACTTTGAATACTCACAAACCTCGAATCGCACGTCTGTTCTATTTTCTCAAGTTTTTCATTTAATTTCTGAGATTGTTTCTCAAGTTTTTCAACTTGTTTCTCAAGTTTTTCACCTAATTTCTGAGATTCCTGAGATTGTAATTGACTATTCTCATTTAATTTAGAGAGCTGTGACAATAAAATTTGCATGAAATCATTTGGTAATACGTTTTCCATAGCCGTCGCACAAGTATTTTTTGTAGCAGAGCTAGGTGGAACCGATGCATTATTTTCCGCAACCACGTTACAAGAATTGGAATTCTGTATTGTCGAATCATGTACTGTATCATTATCCATATTGTCTATTCCTGAACTAATCTGTTCCGCATTTTCGGACACGGTATTTACTGTCGTATTTGTATCAGTGCAGCGAGAAGACTCTTGTAAAAATTCAGCTTCTCTCCTTGCATCATTCGAGGTCTCATTTTCGGAAGCAGATTTAGCATCAACGCGGACTCTCCTATTCTTCGACATTGTTAACAGAATTTTGCAGTAAAGTGACTAATAATATTTATTTTCACCTACTGCATATTTTTTGAAAATCACACACAGTAATTATGAGAGAACAATAGGCTGAATCGGGCTAGTGCAACATACAATCACAATCGAGATTACGCGAACCGTTAATTATCACACGAGTTCCGCGATACTAGAACTTTCATCACAACAAACATCAGACAATATAAAAGAGAGACTTGTTCAGTAGTAATGCAATTATTTGTATATTCAATTAATCTACTATAAACAATGCTACACACTATCAAGAATGGTAAGTAACAAACTACAGAAACAATTACTATGCTACTGTTGCTATAACAAAGGATGGTGCTACAAAAATTAAATTAAGAGCCAAAAGATAAGTTGGTTAGTGGAAAAGACAAACTAACTTAAATAAGGCTACGTATCTAACTACGTCACGATCCTGTTTGTGAACTATCCTGGCAGAAAGGGCGCCAGATAAAAGCTGTACGTGTGTTGTGGATGTTGAACCTATCGTTAGATCAGACAACAAATTGTTCCTTGACACAGCAATTTGGTTTAATTATGGCCCTGATACTGATGTATATGCTGTTAAGTGAGAAACAGTGCATGAAACTGATTATGTGCGCAACGGATATTTTTAACAAAACAACTGTGACATGTAGCCTTTTGAAACAGACACTGACTATACTCAAAAATTTTGACTGCGAGAAAGATATTAAAAAAACCACAAATCACTTTCTTAATGCTTGACTGTGAGAATTTTATGCAGATCAGTTTCTAATTATTGAAATTTAGTATCAATTTAGTATCATAGTCAATTAACTATCATTTACTATGGCACCAATAATGAAATCCGTTCAACAATATTATTCACACCAATACTGCACTTTAAATCCACTAATAATTAATTATCAAATGAAGGAAGTAGGTTAATTTTCTAACTAAGTAAATGAAACATGAAAGAAAGTTTAAGCTACTTATTATTAATAATCAGCATTACATTACCTACATAATACAACTTCTGACTTGCTGGCAAAGCAGCCTCTGCTCTACATCGGAGCCATACACACAACCCAACCGCTCTCTAAGCGAGCTGAACCACTAGTACTACTCTCTCTCAGTGCGAGCTACAATGCTATGCAATACATGATCTTTGCCAAAGATGAAACTTCATAAAGGACACATATTGATACATACAGTAGAAGCGATATTATACATTTTCTTGCAAGCAAGTTACTCGATACAAAACAGGAGGCACAATATTGGACATTTTCTTACAAAATATTTTTTATGGACACGTTTCAAAGTCTGTACCGCGATACAGAACGTCTCTATTGCAGCATCCGCAACTGACAATCGCCCATCAATTCCGTAACACTTCCGCGGTTACTACACCTACATCTATATAAATACTCTGCATGTGACATTGAAGTGCATGGCAGAGGGTTCATCGAACAGCTTTTATGATGTCTCTCTAGAGCAGTGTTTTTCAACCTTTGTGTCGCGACCCCCACGTGGATCGCAAAGCCTTGTTGGGGGTGGACGTCATCATAGGAGCAAGTAGTTGCACCATAATGTAACAACTGAATACTAGCCGTTCCGTAATGCAAAAACGTATGCCAAAGTAAAGTGCAAGTATTTTAGATTA
This sequence comes from Locusta migratoria, assembly GCA_026315105.1. Lineage (NCBI taxonomy): Eukaryota > Metazoa > Arthropoda > Insecta > Orthoptera > Acrididae > Locusta > Locusta migratoria. Next base: position 224,630,562 of record CM048747.1, on the reverse strand, counting down.
AAATTACGCTATTCCTTGTTGAACATCAGATCTCAGTTAAATAGAACAAAGATTGTTTTATAATAGATACGCCGTGTGAACAATGAATAAATAAAGGCCTGTAAACTGTTTTCAGAAAACAGACGACAGCTAAATAAACAAGATAAAATAAGTCAATTTCGAGAAATTCGATTGTTTACAAATTGCCTGTACAGTAAGATTTTGATCAACGAGCATAAATCAATCGCTTCTGAGTTTTACCCTTGAAATGTGTCTGTAGAAAATGTATATTGCTGAATTTGTAAGAAAATGGCTAATATTGTGCCTCCTGTTTTGTGTCGAGTAACTTGCTTGCAAGAAAATTTATAATATTGTTTCTACTGTGTGTATCGATATGTGTACATAAATCTGTGAAGTTTCATCTTTGGCAAAGATTATGTATAGCATACCATTGTAGCTCGTGCAGAGAAACAGAGTGAGGGACTTGTGGTTCAGCTCGCTTAGAGAACAGTTGTGTTGTGTATGTGGCTCCGATGTAGAGCAGAGGCTGCTGTGCCAGCAAGTTCATTTGATTGTATTTGGAATATATTGTATTTCTTATAATTGTGAAAAACGTTGTACCGCTTCTGGAATTAAGGTAATAGCATTTCATGTAATTATGAAAAGGTTGTATCATTTAGGTAATGTAAGGGTGATTATTAATAATAAGTAACAAAGTTGACCTCTCTTTCCTGTTTCATTTACGCAGTTAGAAGATTAACCTACTTCCTTTATTTGATAATTCGTTATTTGTGGATTTAAAGTGCAGTATTGATTACCAAAATGTTGTTGAACAGTTTTGTTTATGGGTATCGTAGTAAATGATAGTTATGCAACACTGCAGTTGATTGAGTATGATATTGAATTTTGATAATCAGGTACTGATCTGCATAAAATTCTCGTAGTCGAACATTAAGAAAGTGGTTGTGTTTTTAATATCTTTCTCGCAGTCCAATTTTTCGAGTATAGTCAGAGTGTGTTTCATCAATTTAATGTACTGTTTCCTGTTTAACAGTATATACATCAATATCAGGTCCATAATTAAACAAAATTACTGTGTTAATGAACAATGTACATGTTCAGTTAAATTTTGATGAAGCTATCTGATGTCTTAGTGATCTTGACTGTTAAACATCAACATATGACAACCATTTGGACTGCAACTAATACGAGATCAGGTTTTGAATGAGTAACTTTAAAATAAACTAATTTTTTTGTCTGATTAAACGATAGATTCAACATTAAACTTCACATACACAACTTTTACCCTCAATGCGAAACTTCATTAGCTTGAAATTCATGTCGTATGTGTCCAGAAAAATGGACTAAAGAAGTAACCTATAATGTACAATATTGTACTTTTCCTGTTTATTATTATTACTTTTACAAGTAAATACCTAGCGAAAGAAAATTAAATTCCATTCTTTTGAAATTAGACACAAAGTTGTGTTATATTCGTGGAAGAGGTGGCGGTCGCCACAGTAATTTTATTTGGAAGGGGGTCGCGTATGCAAAAACGTTGGGAAACACTGCTCTACGGTTCCATTCTCTAACAGCTCGCAGGAAAAATGAACACCTAAATCTTTCCGCTTGCGATCTGATTTCCCTTATTTTATTTTGATGATCATGTCTTCCTATGTAGGTGGGTGCTAACAAAATATGTTCGCATTGGGAAGAGAAAGTTGGTGAAACAAATTTCGCAAATAGATCTCGTCGCAGTGAATAGCGCCTTTGTTTCCACCCCAACTCGTGCATCATTTCCGTGACTCTCTCCCCATATCGCGATAGTGCAAAACGAGCTACCATCCTCTGAACTTTCTCTAAATCGTCTGTCAATCCCACTTGGTGGGGATCCCACGATGCGCAGCAATACGCCAAAAGGACGCACAAATGTAGTGTGGGCAGTAACTTTAGTAGAACTGTTGCATCTTCTAAGTGTTCTGCCAATGAAACGTAGTCTTTGGTTCGCTTTCCCTACAATATTTTCAATGTGTTCTTTCCAATTTAAGTTGCGTATAATTGTTACTCCTAGGTATTTACTTGAATTTACGGCCTGTAGTTTAGTGCAAATGAAGTTTAACGAGTTTCTTTTAGTGGTCATATGGTTGACTCCAAACTTCTCATTATGAATGAGAAGTGTGTAATGTTTTGCTCCACGCTAATATCTTATGTAAATCATTTTGCAGTTGCTTTTGATCTTCTAGTGTCTTCACTAACCGATCAGTGACACCATCATCCGCGAACAACCTAAGAGAGCTACCCAGATTGTCTCCTAAATCGTTTATAAAAATAAGTAACAGTCTGGGACCTATATCACTTCCCTGGGGAACACTGCTACCACTTATGTTCTACTTGATGACTTTCCGTGAATTACAACGTACTGAGACTTTTGTGATAGTAAATCACAAATCCAATAGCACAACTGTAACGTAGCATGCAGGTCTCCATTGCAACTACTCTATCTCGTCTATCTACCGTAACCAGTACGGATCACACAGAGATCGGAAATACTCAAGCGCTGGCCTAACGAGTGTTTTGCAACCTACTGCCTTTGTTGACGCTATGCACTTCTCAGCCTGGCATCTGCATTTCGCACGACTGACTTTATATCGTCGTTCTGTTTCAAATAATATGTGTACACCTACATATTTTATCGAAGTAACTGCTTCCAGCATTTCTTTTGCTATAGCATAATTACGTAATAATTTATCATCTTTCTATGTATTCGCTGCACTTTTCACTTGTTTCAATCGAGCATCACTTGCTATTCTCTGCATCTTTCGGTGATATGCTTCAGATCGTCTTCCATTTTGCTACAGCTCCCAGTGTTATAACTTCTCGACATACTGCAGCATAATTCGCAGGAACTTCCTATTTTGACGTGGTGGAATGGCCGTGTGCTCTAAGGCGCCTTGCTGTGGAGCACGCAGTTGCTCCGTCGTAGGTTCTAGTCCCCCCTTGGGTATGTGTGTGCTGTCCTTTGGTTATTTTATGATAGTTTAAATACTTTGTAAGCCTAGGAACTGATACCAAAGTATTCAAGTGCCATAGATTTACAGATATTATGAACTTCCAGTTTTGTTTACGAGGCCATTAATGTAAAAAGCAACAGCCCTACAACACTTCTCAGTGGCGCGTCAGATGTCACTTTCATTTTGTAGAGTACGCGTAGGATACGGTGGACGATGCGCAGAGACGAGTTTTCGTCCGAAGCGCCGGGCTAGTTCATTCTCCGTTCGGAAGGGGAGGCCGCGTCATTCCACTTCCGCCTGCCGGCCAGTGCACATCGAGTGAGCGCACCGCTATGAACGGCGTGGCAGTACAGTATCCAAGCGCTATAGGCGCAGGAAGAGTTCTGCGTAGCCAGAGAGATTGTTTTCAGTGTAATTAAATTCATATCGGAAGAGGTAAAGAAGGGGATAAACGTCCCATTAATAGTGTCTTTGAAAGAGTGCAGGGTGCTACTGGTGTTTCACTTCGGACAATAGAATAAATAAAGAGAGAGAGAGAGAGAGAAATTAGTTATCCGTAGTTTCTCTACTCCATGAAAGAGCAGAATAAAAGGTCATATATTTAAGTGATTTTCTTAGATTTAGATGATTTTCATGATCAAGTTGTGCGCAGTTTAATAAACAATGTTCACGTGACAAACAACAGCGCCCCACAACAAAGTAACTTTTTCCCTTAATAAGTGAAAATACGTGTTTGAAGTGAAATACTTCTTCATTCCAGTACCTAAATCAAAAATTTGGTTTCAGATACTTTTTTTTTTACTTGTTAATGTAATACCTAAATACTCCATTCTTCTTGCATTTAACATGCCTAATATTACCAGGTAGCGCAAAAAACAGGTTACAGGAAGGTGCGTTGGAACGTTTAGAAATACGCAGTAAATGTGTCGACTATTTAAATAAAATAAAATGGCACCGTGAAGACTGTTGACCTGTCATATATCGATGAAACATACATTCGCAGTTCGCATACTACGCCCAATGAGTGGACAGATGGCTCAAGTAATGGAGTAAAGGCACCACTTTTAAAACGACAACGTCTGATTATAGTACACGCAGATAAGAAGTTATGCAGACTGTAAGGTATTAATGTGTCTAAAGGCTGAAGAAAACATTTACGTTTTATGGTCTAAAGTACTGTAGAACAGGAGAAACTGGGCATTTCTTTTAAATTTAATGACGCTTCATAATGCAGCAACAAATATACCATCGGTTTTATTAATGCATTTCGTATCATGGGTGTTTGGTTTACTATTGTTTCTGACTGATTGTTTAAGCCCTATCCAGATGTGTGCAGTTAAACAGAAACGCCATACTTCCTGCATACACACCAATAATACTAACAAATCAATCCATATCCTGTATCGCAAATGTTGTTACATAACTAACGCTTTAAGTAACATGTATTTCTAAGTAAGATAGATAATGTTAATAATATGAAAAAATAATGAAATATTAATAACATTGAATTACCTGTTTCAGAAAAAAGTATTTTTGATAGTTTCGTTAGGTACAAAAGAGAGAATTTATAAAACTCTGGCAGATATTGAAGCGTAGGCTTCAGTTCAGAGCTGCACCTTCCCTCTATGGCTGGTCACTTTCCCCCACTACTCCGATTGCTACTCCTACCCCTCCCCCCTACCGCTTTCCCTTCGCATCTACCGGCCACTTTATCCTGCGTGCACTCTACCGTATCGGCGTCACACTGTGTGAATGAAAGGAGGGGGCCCATCTCGGCCGTAAGTGAGGGTTATTTACCCGGCAGGCCAGCTAAAAATAGCGCAGTTCCTGTAGAGTGCGGTGGCGAGTCGCCCGGTCAGTACGAGGTCAGGGAGCGCACCGCATGTGGCGCCTGCTACACGCGTCGTAAAGCTAAGGCGACGGGCGCGACCGTATTGTCCCAGAAACCCTGTTCCCCGCCCCACGGACGCCTGCTGCTGTTGACGTCACACCGGCGACCGTCCGCGCCGCTGAGGGCCCGGCACGCGCATGCGCGGACAGCCGGATGTTTGCGTCTACAAGGCGACGCATGCGCCTTATGCGTCTGCGTGCGTCTGTGCGACGCTCACTCCCTGCCTCCACGAGATATGAGTCTCTTATGGATCTCAAGGCCATAGTTTTCCTCCCATTCACTCGAGCGCTCCACGTTTTTCCCTTTCATTTTGGTTCCTTATTTGTTGATTTACAAAAAAAAAAAAAAAAAAAAAAAAAAAAAAAAAAAAAAAAAAAAAAAAAAAAAGGTCCAATCAAAACAATTAGATTAAATAATGCATGCTCAGATAAACAATTGACAAACTATGATGAAAAATACAGGACAATATCATTAATAGGAACTGTATAAGTAAGATCACTGACAGTTCAAAAATGTTTAAATATGTTCCTTTTAGGCACAGCGTCACAAAAAATAGTCAAATTACTCAAGAACATTATACTGCAATAGCTTTGTTGTTTCCGACAAAACCCGTTCTCATTTAGAAGACGTTATCACTGGTTAAAACTACTATATACTGATAGTGAGCCATTTCGTGAAAAAGCCTAGCCGACCGCAGTGGCCGACCGGTCTGCGGCGCGCCAGTCACAGTCTGCACGGCCACTACGGTCGGGGGTTCGAATCCCCCCTCGGGCATGGATGTTTGTGTCGTCTTTTGTATAAGTTAGTTCATAAGTAGTTTGTAAGTTTAGGGACTGATGACCCAGCAGTTAAGTCCCTTAACCCACGAGAACTCACGCGTGAGCATTTTGCTCACAGTAATTTTAAAACAATCGGCATTTTACCAATTTCAATTAGTCAAATATTTGTGTTTTCATATAAACGCAACTAGAAATACTTATTTCTGCATATTAAGTACATTACAAACTTTTCTTCCACTGTCAGTATGATGCTATACACGCGATCGATAGCGTAACTTTTAAAAGGCGCGTGTTCTAGCGGGTTAAGCTTAACAAACATTTGAACATTCTAAAAGCATTTTGCCTAGTTGAAAGCAGTTTTAACTGACATTCGCTTTTGACCAGCAGTAAGTTCTAGCTGTAACAAAGGCTATCAGTGCCATCTAGTTTTAACTAGTATGAACGCGTTCTAACTACACTAGAGAAAACTAGTATTTACTAAATTTATTTAGGTGTAAATATTAAAATCATTAGAAATTACGTGTAGTGTCTATTGGGTCTCGCAAGTTTTCAAATATAATCTAGATCAAAAGCTAGATTCAGGTGACAGTTTCCAGATGATCGGCAGTAAATGCGATAAAATTTGTCTCTCTGGCTTTAATACTTGTTTCTCAATAAGCTTCAGTTTTTGCTCTTCTATACTCAGCGTACCAGTATTTTCTAGTTTACGGTTTTGTATTTGCTGAGTGAGGGTGAACGATTGAAACATTATCCTTGAATATTCACCCACAAATTAATGAACTTACTTGTGCCCTAGCAAGAAACCGCTCACACTGCCTCGGAGCCATCACAAAACCTTGCTTCAGAGTGCATCTTACTCACACCACCGCATTGCAAACTGGCCCCTCCATTGCGAAGCGATTGGTACAGGCGTAGCAGGCAGTATAATTGCAGCAGTCTTATGTTATGCACATCGATTTGTACGCATTTATCATGGCAGATCTAAATCAAGAAAGGAAACAGAAAGAAGAATATGTGAGAAAAAAGTTACAAATTGAAGAAAATGAAAAAGACAAAACCACTATAATGTTTTCATAAAAGAATCTTGAGATAAATTTGTGGACGAAATTTCAGAAGCACAATCAGCTGAGAAAGGACACAGCAGCAGTACGGAAGATTAAATCGATTAAAAGTTATTAATATTTGTGGGACGAGGAAGTTAGTGACAAGAAAAGAACCTATGAAGTGACACTTATATGAAGATGACTTAAGAATCAATACACACGCCTGTAGAAATCAGTTACAACATAATTATTCCAATTCCTGTTGTCGACAGTTAAAGGCAGATCTTCGGAATATTATTGAAGTAGTTCTTCAGAAAGATGAACAGGGCTTACATAAGATTAGAACGAAATTTGTGATACTCGACAAATTGTATTGCTGGTATATACCGCTGAATTGATTTCAATAATTAGGGACAAACATCAGACTTATTTATTACTTCATTGATGTAATGCTATGAAAAATATTTTCAAGGAATTAATTAATATTTTAACTTTGAATAATTATATTGTAATATGTTTTTAATAAGTATTAAGTACCTAATCGCCTTTCAATTGACCTAATTAAAAGTTCTATCCCAGATCCGAAATCGACGTACCAAAATATAAATTCTTGCTGCTGGAAGACGTTTCAGAGACAAATGTACCATTAAAAACTGCTGCCAGGATGGCAGCCTTAGAATCAGAAAAAGTATTTGTTCGTTGTATGTGTAAGGTTTCTAATTCAAACTGGTGTTTTTCTAGGAAAAAAGGAAACATTTGTGACTCAAAATGTCACGACAGTTTACCTTACAATAACAGGTAATCAAAATTTAATTGTTCACTGTTTCTGGAATTTTTTTCTTTTTTTTTTACGACTGTACCTAGTCATGTCAAATGTATGAATATTTTGCACTTACGTAATACTATTAATATGGTTCTGTAATGTTCCTCAAAATGTCTGGTCAATATGTGGTTATTTTTCTAATTTGGTTATTTTGATGACTTAGATGTATCATCATTATTTTCAATATATTTTGTACTGAACAATGCAAATGTTGTTTTTTATTTCAATCAACACGCAATTGCTCTTAATTTTAATATTTACTCCTAAATATATTTAGAGAGAATTAGTATTGTCTAGTTTATTTTGAACGTGTTCTTACTAGTTAAAAGTTGTTACAACTAGAATTTACTGCTGGTGAAAAGCGAATTACAGTTAAAACTGGTTTTTACTAGGCAAAACGTGTTTTGACGAAACGGCTTAGTATAAACTCCTTTTAACTAGTAAGAACGGATTCTAACTAAAACCGAGTTTTGACTGTAACACCTACGTCGACATTATTACAATTCAAATCACATTTAAGTGATATTTATCTAACGTTACATTCTCTAATACCACCTGGGGAAAAGGATCGCCAGAATCATTCCGTTTTCGACATGATTTCTTTTATTATATTATGATTCTCGTAGGTAGGTCGGTTCTATAAAAATATGTTCGCATTCGGAGGAGAAATTTGATGAAAGGAATTTCAGGCAACATCTCCGTGACACTCTCCGCCTGTATCGTGATAATACAAAACGAATTGCCGTGTTCTAAACTATCTGTATGATCTCCGTCCGACTCACTTCGCTGGGTACTATAGTGGCGCTATAACACTTCTTTGCTGAACGCCGTATATCACTTTTCTTTTACTCGATAACTTTTCGTCAGTTGCTGACAGGAAATGTGGAAACAAATCGATATCTCTGTTCACTAACAACAGAATGGGACACCACATACCACTCACACTGAACAAAAACACTCCAGTAGCACAACACAGTGCGATGCATTAGAGGTGTTCAAATGAAAAGGTACGAAACGACACTGTGGATACAGCTGAAGTACTTATTCAAAAGCAATCACCAGAGGCCTGAGAACACTTATCCCACTGTTTAAAGACCCGAACCATTCGCTGGTCCCAGAACTCCTGGGGCTGTGACAAGAGACAGGCCTCTAACGGGTCCTTCGGTTCGTCGACCAAGAAGAAGCGCTTCACTTTGAGATGTTTTGTTTTAGCAGACCAAACAGTTGGAAATGACAGGGCAACATGTCCGAGAATAGTGTGGATGCTTAACCTGCCCCTACTTGGCCAGTACCCTTTTTGTGATCCTAGAGACGTTTGGACGTGCATTATCAAGGAGCAGAATTACTCCCTTCCTGAGCAGCCCAGGTCATTTGCTCTTGATGTACTTGCGTAAGCTACGGACTGTCTCACAGTGCAAATCACTGTTAAGGGTCTTAGCGTGCTCGAGGAATTCGATGACTATCTGACGTCGGACGTTGCAAAAGACGGTGAGCATTACGTTGCCTGCAGAAGTACAGTCTTGAATCTCTTAGAAGTAGTTGACGACACTACATTTGCGTTCCTGGATGTCGCAATACGTTATCCCAATGTGCGATATTCAAATTCAACCGTTTTGGTTGTTAAGACTTTTCGCACCTTTTGATTTGAACACCCCTCGAATAAATTGCTGTGTAACAGCTGCCCTGCATTGTAGGTAGACGAAACTGGAAGAATTTCCCACACACGTAACAAAGAAGGTATTGATAATTCACAAATCGCATAGCTAACTACATATCTTTTCTTAATATATATATATATATATATATATATATATATATATATATATATATATATATATATATATGTTGAGTTGTTTGTGCCTACATTTCAATTTGCAGCCAAAGCTACATTTGCCAACGAATAGTGTTTGTATATGGTAGTAGGTCTCTATCTCCCATTGTGCACTATGGTGGTAGAGGGCTAATAACGGTAAGGGAGTGGAAGATATGGGAGTTGAAAGTTACCGACTTATATAAAATTCTACGTCAATTCTTTGCTCTTCAGCGAAAACTACACAGTGGAGACGAACGATCTCTCTGTGTTGTTGTAGTACATAGTCTCCTTTGTACGCAATAGCATTCACGTGTTGATAGCTATAAGAGAGTGGAAGATATCGTCGTTGAAAGTCGGCAGCTTATATAAAAGTCGGACTGAAGACAGCGATGACTTTTGAGACTATAATAGCAAAAAGGTTATATATAAACAGCGAAACGTGATGCACATTTTTCAGTTGTTTTTCTGCAACAAGCGTACGAATGAGGAAAAATAAGTGCATATTGCAGTTTGAAAAGTAATATTACAAAGAAAGATGCCAAAGCGTAAGAAAGAAATTCCGCGTTCTCGATCCGTTTCTAAAAGACAGAAAACGGCGCTGAAAAGTGAATCTACAGACGATAGAAACTTGAAACTTATGGACGTTGTTTATCTTACGCTGTAGGCATCAGCGATTTTTCTATTTTCCCATCCCTAAGCCTTTTTTTTTTTTTGCAAATACGTTGATATTGATCAATTTTGAAACAAGAAATACAAATTTTCGGATTTAGATTTTTCATTGGAAATTTAAAAACAGGTGTTTTCTTAAATTTAACCATTAAGCGGATGAAATAAGGGAACATATTTTAAGGGTGTTACTAAGACTATTTTGATGCTAGAAATGTGGAAATTTGGATTTGGAACGATGGTTAGAATTTTAAAAAAAAGTGCAATTTGGGGGTGGCAAGTTGTGTCAAAATACTTGATTAGGAAAGCATTTTTAAAGCTAAATCTATGAAAATTTATAAGTGGAATCAACCAATGCAGCCTATACAATCTAAGCGTGCGATTCAGCGGTAATTACGCTACTACCGGTACCTCAATAAACCCGAACAATGTGAAATCCACATCAGGCTATCAGTATCCGACACACACACACACACAAAGTAAATGGTAAAAAGCATGATCTATTGGAACATTAGGCGTAATACTATATAAAAAATGTATTGAAAGCATGTTAAATAGACAAACGGAAATTAGCATCCAAAATTTTATTACTAATTTTATTTTTTCCCCTGATAACACAAATGTTTCGCAGTACAACCACTTGTCAACCTGCAGCCTAAATAACGCCTTTAAAAATATTTTGTGGCAGTACAGCCCCTGAACTAGTAAATAATCTTGAAAACATACGCAACTACCGTGATCGTGGCAGTCTGTATGTGACAGCGCTCGCACGTGGCTGTTAGCAACAGGCTAGCGAGAGCGAGCGGCGGCTGTCACGGCACTGGTGAAACACGCGATGACTGTTGGTAGGAACCAGGCCTGTAGATGGATTGCTATGGCGGACAGCATAAACCCGCAAAATATGAAAATAATAGAGCAAATGTAATTACTTGCAAAACAAGCGCGCTACTGGAAAGCCGGAACCCTCAGATTAAACAGAATGTTTTGAACTCTTTAACAATAAACATTTAGTAACGACTGTAAATATAAATTAGAGAGCCAGTATCCGTTTTTAATGTATAAAGTGGCAATAGATAGATCATATGAGAATTATGAAACAACAAATACTATTTGAAATAAACTTTACTTGTTTAGGGCATAGTAATTATTTAAATAAACAACGTAATGTCATTACACACATTCTGTGAATAGTATCAATAGTAGGAAATTACGTAGAGTAGATAAATAAATTCTTAGTGTTCATTTAACGAAGTCTGTAATGAGAGTTATGAAATTGCAACTAAATATACATTTCTTAGAAAAACTACAAGAAAATTAATGATAGCACTGGTATTCTGGTGAAGTTTCTTGTCAAGCTGATATAAAATTTATATTGAACATGTATTTGTATGAAAAAATTGTTGAAATGTCTTGGTCGCAGTTAGCTTTATTTCACGACGCGTTTCGAGACATCATCATCAGAAAAAGATTTTAAAAAACGATGGGAATTACACCATCTTGGTATAGATTCATGAATACAAATTTAAAATACCATCATGGATGTCTGGTGAAGGTGTTCAACCAGACTTACATGCTCAACAGTTGAGCATGTAAGTCTGGTTGAACACCTTCACCAGACATCCATGATGGTATTTTAAATTTGTATTCATGAATCTATACCAAGGTGGTGTAATTCCCATCGTTTTTTAAAATCTTTTTCTGATGATGATGTCTCGAAACGCGTCATGAAATAAAGCTAACTGCGACCAAGACATTTCAACAATTTTTTCATACATGCCAACGTAAGGTCGCGTGTCCAACAAAAATGGATGGTTTTATGAACCAAGTGATAAGCATGTATTTCAATTTTTTGTAAAATTGTACAGTTCAGAGAATTCTATAAATAGGCGTCCTCCACCTTGAATTGAGTTACTCTGGGCCTGGGCCCCTAGAGGCAGATCTGTGTCGATATGCAACACGACTAATAGTTAAAACTTCCACTAAGAGTCGTTTGTGGACTTAGAAGAATTTTCGTGTCTGGCGGATAAGATGTGGGACTTAGTTTTGTGTAAATCGGGTACGATTCAGTAAATATTTTGACTAAACTGCGCAGTCTCAGAAGACTTGTGAATTTTACCGAGGAATACTACGGATGTGTGTTTATCGTGATTTGGGGACATTAATTTATTTTACAGAACACGAATTTTTCGTAGTCGCTTTGGAAAGGCTGGACTTGTATTAAGTGATAAATTCTAACCTGAATTCGAACTCTCGCGAAAGGGCATTTGAACAATAAAGCACATTAATTGTGAACTAAACTTTGGATGTTGAATGGAGAGTGAACGCTATTTATAACGTATTCACTGAACTGGTCAGTAGTCGTCAGGACTTGGTGTGCAGAGGAACTGAGAAAATAAATACATATAATTTAAGAAGCTAAACAATCCGTAAGTATGTTGTTTGTAGAGGTAACCCTGGTTGTGATGATTTGAACTCTGTTTTCAGTAACTGTGGATTCCCTTTTACATAGGTTTGGGCGTGTAAACGAATAGTGCACGATCAATAAAATTCTTCTGGGTGTGAAACCGCGTCGTCATTTTATAAATTCCACCGACGTTTCGGCCGCTGTTGCAGGCGGCCTTCATCAGGGTCTGTGTCTGACACAGTCAGACACAGAAGAATTTTATTGATAGTGACAACAGCCGCGGAAGCCTACGTTTGCAGCGAATAGTGCACGGTTTGCACCTTATACTTGAAAAGAAGCCAAACATGTGTGTAAAATTTAACTTTTCACTTTACCCCTGACAGTGTAGTGTAACCTGGACAAACTATTTTACTCATTGCACACAGTGTGTTGGGAGCTCGAGCATAAAAACACACACACAACGCGCGTGCCAATCCTACAGTTTTGTCAAGTGATACATAAGTAAAAAGAATAACATATCATACATAAGGAACTCATAGCTAAGTGGGGCGATCTATAATTGTTTAATAATGATTATGCAGCCAAGATCGCATTTTTCATTAATTATGTGACCGGTTTCGGCGTACTCGTCTGAAGATGGCGTCGAGTACGCCGAAACCGGTCACATAATTAATAAAAAATGTGATCTTGGCTGCATAATCATTATTAAATAACATATAAAATCTGATTTACAAAAAAAAAAAAAAAAAAACTGAACACCTTTATGTGTATGAAAATTGAACATCTTTATATGTATAGAATACCTTTCTAACATAGATATCCGCTTCTGTACCACACGAGTTTATCCGTCATTGTAAATCAGTAAGTTAGTTTTCAATGTCCTTAATTCTGTTAAATTATATGTGATGTATCAACGTTGTAACTTCTTGTATTCCTTCTTGGCAGTTCCAAAATTGCTTAAAACTAATGTGAATTGCTCTAGAGGCAGCTAAAGATGGGGCTTCAGGGCTAGAAACGCATTGTGTCATTAATAAATGACGATTGTGACTGAAGAGCAGTTTGTTTCATTTTATAATCATACCAGCAATTGTGCACTTTTTATGTTTCCTCATGGCTGACCTTTTTATTCTGAAGAGGAAACTCCTGACATTTTTCAAAATATCTTTACTTAGGCTTATATTATGCATGCGATTGCTGTTGTTCTGTTACAGTTTCATGTACTGATTCGTTCCATGGCTATGGGATCTCGCTCCGCATTTGGATCCTGTAAAACGTGACTAATAAAACATAAATATAATACAGAAAAATAAGCAGCCTTTAGGCTCCAGCCTACAGTGGGCGTGGGGAATGTTGGTTTATTGATGTGTTGCGTGCCCCGTTGAAGAGAGAGCCATTTCCCTGGTATGGCTTTCCGTAAGGAGGTCCGGCGCAAGAAATCTGGTGAAGTGTCACCGCTGTCAGCAGCCATCCTGAAAAGCACAGGGTCCGCGGAGCTGAGCACGCCATTCGCAACGGATGGACACGCATTTGTTGGAATCAGGGACGGTCGTATAACTTTTGCGATTTCCGTGTTCGGCGCCTGCATTCAGCAGGGGTGGAAGCAGAGCTGAGGTGCCTCTGCTCCAGTTTCTTGACAAACACGGCGACAGAGGGCGAAGCTGGCGCCACAGTGCATTTATTCCATGGAGTCTGCGTTACTACATACATCATCTTGGATTTACAGCTCCTGTATTTTTTTTTTCCTTTTTGCAATAAAAGTATTGGGTATGAGGCCCGTCTTGTATGCAAAACACTGTTTTTTCTCGTTATCCAAACATGATTCAACTTGTTTAGAGCTTTTTACCACTCTAGGCGGAATTACTCTAAGTTTTTACGGTGTATGGTGGCATTCTTAACGTCATTCACATACTTTCACCATCTTACCTTCTCAGTGGAAGAAACAGCAGATCGAAAATTTGTTCCCTGCATTGTCGCAGTAAATAACACAAGTTGCTTCCAGAAGTGAAAAAGATCTGCTTCATTCTTCAGAATTTGTGGACTTTGAAGTCATGTTGACAGAGCTCCCGAAAATCCACAGGAAACTGTATTTGACAAATGTGCTCCACTGCACAGGAGTACACAGTATTTCCTGTAACTGGCAGGTTTCTGGTCTTTAAACAATGACGAACGATAAATATTCGAAGGACATAATGAATCTTCAACTGAGGTTTACAGGATGTTCCAACTTAGCATGCTCACCTCAGATATCTCTGGAACAATAATAAATGTTACAAAACGACTTTCACGGCTAAGGAGAAACTGAGAAGCAAAGTTAACTCTTGAAGTACAAACGTGAACCTCACGATGTCCGCAATCGTGATGCGATTGATACTTGATACGTACTCAATGCAATACTGTAGTAGAGTTGTGCGGTTTTCTTATGATGTCTGACATGTGTAAACATAGGTTCTCCTCTCTTCACCCACATTTCATTTGTCATCGCCTTAGCGAATGGTACGTTACATACCAGTGTCGACGTGCATCAGAGTACTGTAGTAACTGCATTCAGGTACCACACAATGTGAATGCAACTTGTGTTTTGTAAAGGTGTATGGTTTACGCTTGAAGATAGAAATGTTGCTGATCCACGGAAGAAGTACGTTAACTAAAAGTAGTACATGAAATTACAGCTTTATTTTCAGTACTGTTGGAGATAAGTATGATTATTACCTTACTGTGAAACTTCCTGGCACATTAAAATTGTGTGCCGGAACCGGGACTCGAACCTGGGACCTTTGCCTTTCGCGGGCAAGCACTCTACCATTGACCTAATCCGGCACGACTCACGGTCCATCCTCACAACTTTTACTTCCGCCAGTACCTCGCCTCCTACTTTCCAAACTTCACAGAAGTTCTCCTGCAAACCTTTGAAAGACTAGCACTCCTGAAAGAAAGGAAATGGTAGAGACATAGCTTAGCCACAGTCTTTGGGATATTTCCAGAATGAAACTTTCACTCTGCAGTGAGTCGTGTCGGGATGGCTCAGTGGTAGAGCGCTTGCCCGCGAAAGGCAAAGGTCCCAGGTTCGACTCCCGGGTCCAACACACAATTTCAATTTGCCAGGAAGTTTCATATTAGCGCACTCTCCGCTTCAGAGTGAAAGTTTCATTCTGATTACATTACCGTATCTATATCCTACCTAACAGTACATAACTGTTCTGAACGTTACTGTAGGTGGGAAAAATGTTATTGAACCAAAACTACTGTACAGCTGACGTTTCTCCGTCAAGCCATCGGCTTAGTGCTCGATGTTTGGTAGGCTCATGTCATTTCTACGCGAAACGAAAAGTTTACGTGCTAGATCTGGCAATCGTCGTAGAACTCGAAAACACGAAGCTGTTGAAGACAATGTGCTCGCTTCTGTAGCCAGGAATCCACACATCAGCAAACGACAAATTCAAAATTACATGTTGTCTCAAAATCAAATCCACGTCGCATTCTGCATCGTCCTGAATTCCATCCGCACGTGTTCATTTACATCAAGAACCCCATGAAAATCATTCCCACACTACAGTAGGGTTCAATTTCCTGGGTGAACGCAGCAACAACCTCAGACCAATTTTTATTTATTTATAGGAAACGCACACATGGCGTGCAAAGGATTACATTACATTAAATTTACTTGTCTTTGCTATAAGCTACGATGGATTTCTGTGTTTTCCTGCATTTGATAATTTGGTATCGATCACAAAATTCTAAGCACACACACACACACACACAGACACACTCGTCATTTGCTTCGTGAAATAATTTGTTGCGACACATTTTGTGTTGAAACTCACGGGTTGCCAGTCTCGTCAATACGTGTCGTATTTCAGGCCCTGTCTTGCATAGAAGACGTTGCTTAGAAGTCCTCCGGTATGTTGGTTTTCTTCTCATGCAGATCATGTAAACGCTGTAAAAAGTCGACACTTGCTGGGCGTATGAGGTCGTATCTTAGATCCTCTATCAGGTGGGTCTCTCTGGTAAGCTCATACACGATCTTGAGGGGGTTGGAACACTTGCGGGGAGTGACACTTGCGGGGAACCTGGGGCCCTTGGGGCTGCTGACGGCTTTTCCTGGGTACAGGCACGCCAAGAAGTCTAGCACTGCTGTTGTCAAGTTTCCACACTGTCAACATAACACGAAACTCAGTGAAATTGCACAACCCTTTGAGGAGTAATATAGTAACTTGTTCTAACTACATATTAATTCGTTGAGTGTTCCTCCTGAAAACAAAAAGGTATTTTAATAGTGATAATGTTTGGAGAGTTATTAAGACATTCTCTGCTACTACAAGACGATGACTTTCCACAGTCATACCTCCTAAAAGCATATTATTCAGAACACTAAGCATATCAAGACACCTGCGCAAGCAATAAATATATTAGGTATCTTGCACAGATACGTTGATTTAATTGACCGCTATGTAGTTAACCCCACTATCACGCAACTTCCATCTTTTTAAAAATAGCTACTATGCTTTTTAATAGGAGACGCAACCTTCAACTTTCAATTAAAAAACGTTAATAATAAGTCAATGAGTATTTTACATTCTTGAAGCGTTTATTCGTAGACTCCAAAACGATTTGGCTGTATTCGAATTACAAATACATCTAAGAAATGTATGAAATACGGAATGTGTGAGGGAATATCACACACCGAAAAAATGCTAAAGATAAAATCTATTTTCTATCACCGTCATATAGAACCATTTTTACTCCGAACTTGGCATAAACCAACAGGGAGAAACAAGTTGCAAGACTTCCAGGAAAAATGAAGCGAAATTGGCAGCCAATAGTTGGTTATAAATAACATTGCCTGTTAACTGTATAAATATAAATTACGGAATACGCGGAACTCCTGTTCAGTACAGTCAAAAAGGTCTAAGGTAATAGGCAGTGGTTTACAATCAGATATCCGTATCACTCTCCTCCTCAAGAAGTCTGTGTGAAGATTTATGTTCAGAACATTCAAGAAAAAGGCTACTGTGGTGTTGAAATTACAAGAAGCAGCTCATTTACTCAGGAAGGGAAAACGTTATGGTGCCCGTAAATTTGAATGGCTGTATCTCTTGTAACATTCATTTTTTGATAAAATGTTAAAATCCTCTGAATACGGCACAGGTAGCTGCTGGAGGGCGTAGAGTAGGGGAACACCCTGTTCCTACCTGCAGCGTCCGGGTCTCCCCGCAAGTGTCTACACATTCCCTTTCCTCGCAAGTGTCACTCCCCGCAAGTGTCACAAACTCGATCTTGAGTTCTGTGGGACTCCTGAGAGCCGCATACAGGGATTTAGCCTTTACTCGCTCCAGTTCTCCAAGATGTTTGAGTGTGAGGTATTCTCCCACTGATCCAAGGCCATACCTCAGAATAGGTAGTATCTTTAGCCTGAACAAATTCATATGTTTGTTAAGCCGCACGGGCGTAGCCGAGTGGTCTGGAGCGCCCCAAACGTGTGTTTGGGTGAGTGCGGTGAATGAGTTCCTGTATTAAATTCGGACTACAGGATGACTATGATATTAAAGCTATGTTCGTCAGTCACATTACGTTTACGGACAGCGTGAGGTCACGCTTCGATACCAGCGCGCTTCATGTAGCCTATTTCAAGTGTGAGGGTCTCTTATTAATGTGGGATGTAACTGAACTACTGCGATATAAAAATCGCCATTGCTTCTGTGCTGTTTTCTGGTAGTGATTTAATGGAATTTATTTGGGGTGACCTTCTTATCTTTGTGGTAAAAATACTATATCACTACAGTATGAAATGACATATATTATGTATTTCCATAGGTCCCTGCCAAATGTCGATAGCCATGGAAGTCGTTTTGCAGTATCCAGTTGCGCTCCAGAGATATTTAGGGTTAGAAAGATAAATGGAACATCCTCCATATATACTTGTTATTGCATGTCTCATAGGCATATCGGCAACACGAATGTGGCACCGATAAACAAACTGTTGCGGGAACTTCAATGCAACATGTTGTACCGTCTCATTAACGCGCCTTCATTGTTTCTCAAATGTTTCTCATTCAACAGCCATTCAGTTCCTTCTTTAACTAACCTGTTCATGTTTTCCGAAGAGACACGCTTTAAAAGGAACTTCGTGATTATAATTTCAAACTTTTGTAAGATACTTTTGTTACTTTCGCATTTGAGACTGTATAATTCGAAAAAAGGCGTACTTATGCTGTCACCCAAATCTTCCTCAACTGAAAGTTGCAAACGTAATGATGTTTCATCTGACAGTGTTACGAAAATGTTCAAATGTTTGTAAAGCAATGGGACGAAACTGCAGTGCTCTTCAGTCCCTACAACTAAAAACTATGTAAACTGACTTATGCTACACAATATCGAGGGAAGACTCGAACCTCCGACGAGAGCAGCCGTTAAAGTCAACAAATGCTGTTCTTTCGGACATGTTATAAAAGAACAGACACCATACCAGTAATGCTATATATGGCCCCAATAGGCAATTGATAATTTCAGTGAGGACGCATTAATACGCTCGACCCCTGCGAAAATCCAGTATAGGCTGCGAGCAAGTGGAATTAATTGACAGGAGTCACTACCATTGGACAGGAAAGAAGCGTGCTGGATATCTTAATGATTGGCTAAGGTCATCACTGGCCCGAAGTTGGAAATCCTGGTTCGAATCCCGGTCGAGAGCAAATTTTCAATTTCGTCGTTGAATTTATTGCTTTGAAACGGTCGCAATGTTTCTGTATTTCTAATTTTTAATGGTTATGTACAAAGAGTCAACACCAGGTAAGGTTATCGAAGACTGAACATGAATCCATGGATTGATACTACTGTGTTAGTAATATTTGTGGTGGAAGTTCTTTGAGTCTGCAGGAGAAATTCGGCACATTTACAATTTCATTTTCATATTAAGTTAGAACTACCTTGTGAATAAACATACTAAGAAAGATGACAGCAGTCGATTTAAGTAATTAAGTGGCTGCATGTGACGTTTTGATTATTTAGTATCAAGTATTTTGCAAGCTGATTACCGGAGGAAGATGAGAGTGGATTTTGTGCTTTATTAAAGCTTAAATGTTGCTTCACTCAGTGAATCGTCATTTCTGTTTTTACACACGTACACTATTAGTGATACTAAATACGTATTTAAAGAAAGTGACACACAGACTTGGAAGAAAGACGTTAATTGGTAGGAGATACATACTTCTCAAAACAATTTGGGACCATGTGAGATATCATACAGAATATAAATGCGGTAACTTATTTCATTCAGATATTGATTCCAATTGTAATTTATGTGTGATACAGTATGATATTTTTCCGTCTTAACTCTTTACTTGAGGTTTACGTGGCGTTTACTTAAAAGGTGGCACCATGCGGCTACCATAATGGCGAAAGTCATTTACTAAGATGTGAGATCACTTCGGACGGCAAGTACAGTTGCACAACGTGGCATGCAGAGTATGATTGTTCCATGAGTGTAATGTACAGCTCTGCAACTATTGTGGGACTTCCTGGTCTGGCTGCAATGCGTCTGCCAAGTGCAATGGAGACGGGTAAGTCCGGTGAAATGGTCACTCCATTCGTTCAATTCCGTCAGCGTCAAGTATGTTGTCCTCAGTGCACCTCCTATGGTACCACCCTAAGACACAAAGTTTCGAAGGATCTCGTCTCTGTACTTCTCAGCAGTGAAGGTGACATTTTGAACGACATAAATGTTCGCCAATACCGATTCTTGCCCACACCATTCGTCCACCATCATGATAGGGTGATGTTACCTGCGCATAAACATGATTGCTCTGACTTCCACGTTCTCTTCAGATAAGGAAATGACGATTGTCTGGCTGAACACAAAGAACCCGACGCCATTCCTTACGACTCCGCCCAGATTCTGCGGGTTAAACGGAGTCTTGGTTTTAATGGGACACACGCCATAGGCGTCCGTGCGTAGAGACCACATTCCTGAAGGCGATTTCGGACTGTTTGTGTTGATATTGCGCATCCTGTTGCTGCCTGGAGGGTGCGTTGTAGTTGCATTCATCCTGCTGTCTCCACGATCCGTTAACCGGAGATAACGGTCATGTCTTGCTGATGTTACCCGTGGACGACGGTGTCCAAGCCTACCTTTAACGGTTCCTGTTATCTGAAATCGCGTTCAGATCCTTAAAATTTACCTTTTTGGACACTCCAACAGCTGCAGTCACATCCCTCTGCTTCTGCCCCGATTACTACATTCCTATGGCTCTCCATGTTTTAGCTTTGGTTGATTCACGTTGTTGTTGCATTGCACTAATTGTTCACTACACTATCTGAACCGAACTGCTTGAGTTACAAGACAACACAAACCCCATCTGCAGCAACTTTCTCCTGTTATCTTTATCTCGGTTGTCATAAGGTTGTTTTCTTCATTTTGTAGAACCGGCATAAAGACGTGGAACCATTTTACTTCATTCTGTCAATGACAGTACTTCAGATGCTAGATGTCTCAACTGATCCACTGATTGATTTGACCAGTATATATCGAATTACTAAAGATACCCCGCGCGGAAACGACCGAGTGGTCTGAGGCGCCATATAAAGGATTGGGCAACTGCCTTCGTCGGAGGTTGGAGCCTATCTCGGGAATGGGTGTTTGTTAGTGTGTGTGTGTGGAGGGGAGGGGTGTTTGCGTGCTGGTGTGGGTAAGTTTTCTTTAGCGTAAGTTACTTTAAGTAGTTTGTAAGTTATGATCCACTGAACTCAGCACTTTGGTCCCTTAGATTGACAAACAGTTGAGTGATTGAACTAAAGATACAGTTACCAAATCAAGTCCATTAAATGACTTCCATGCCTTCTACTCACTTAAGTACACTAATCGTGGTGCAGAAAGCCCGCCGCTCGTACATGTAAGGTCAAGGCCTCTACCTCGATTCCTGGCCATATTGGAAATTTTCTTCGCCGAAGGACGCCGTTTGTCTCATCCTAATAGTTTTATCTCATCATCATATTCATAATAGAAGCATTATTTAGCTCTGCCAAAGAGTTCCACCGTACAGGCCACCACCTGCAGCTGTTGGAGTAGCGAAATGCCTAAGTGAAAACACTGTGTTATGTTGTCTGGATTCGATTTCCAATACTTCCCTACATCGATTCCATGGATAAACTTGTAATTTTCAAATTTAAATTTCATATGCGTAGGAAGTCTTTTCTAAAGGCATTTGTATGGAGTGTTGCTTTGTACGGGAGTGAAACATGGGCGATATGCAGTGCGGACAGGAAGAAAATAGAGGCTTTTGAAAGGTCGTGCTACAGAAGAATGCTGAAGATTAGATGGGTAGATCGCATAACTAATGAAGAGGTACTGAAAAGAATTGGTGAGAAAAGGAATTTTTGGCATACCCTGACTACAAGAAGGGATCGCTTGGTGGGACACATTCTTAGACATCGAGGAATCCTAAATTTGGCATTGGAGGGAGGTGTGTGGGGTAAAAATCGCAGAGGGAGACCAAGATACGCGTATAGTAAGCAGATTCAAGTGGTTGTGGGTTGTCGTTCTTATGAGGAGATGAAAAGGCTTCCTCAGGATAGAGTAGGGTGGAGAGCTGCATCAAACCAGTCTCCGGACTGAAGACCATAACAACAACAAAACTTATATATTCGATTTACTTACAATTACTATAACTTAATTAATGAATGTTCTGTATTTAACAGTTAATTTTCATAATCGCTAAGGTTTTCAACGAAAATAGTATTTCCGAATATTGGAGGAATTTATAATCTGTTCAAATGTTCAAATATTTGTTAAGTTTATGGGACTTAACTACGGGGTCATCAGTCCCTAAACTTACAAACTACTTACGAACTACCTTATACTAAGGACGGCACAAATATCCATGCCCGAGGGGAGATTCGAACCCCCGACCGTAGTGGCCGTGCAGACCGTGACTAGAGTACCTCAGTCCCCGCGGCCACCGCTGCCGGCTATAATCTGTGGAGGTTACATTGTACTTGTTACTACTATAGATGTCACAAAACATAACGTTCACACCATGCAAATTTTATGAAGCATTTACTGAGGAAAATACAAAAAAAAATGAACAGATAATTCGAAATATGATGTACTGCAAAGCAAATTTCATTCATGTTTTTAAATGAAGTTCTTTTCTCTGTCAATTTTTCATGCATACCAAGCATACTGAATTATTGGGGTGCAAACAGGAACACTGAATTGATGCTGTAACACTGTATGTGTTTCATTTGCATCTCCTCTTGACGACAAGTCTCGTTGTTCTAGGGATTTAGGTTCACTAAAACACTGAAGCACATTTAAATTATATAATTAAATTTTAACATTGCAATAAATAATATAAAATGAAAAAGTAAGCAGTGCCGGCAGGCAAGAAGACTTCTAATCTAAACCTGCTATTTAACTGACTTAAATTACATATTTACCGTATTCGGAAGTTTATCGTCGGCGTTTTCTTTTTAGGAATTTACGCACAGTTTGAGCAATATGGCCGAGACCCGTCCATCAACATGTCCTGGTAAAACAAAATGAGCAATATTCACCTTACAAATAATCAGCAATTTGTTTATAGTCATAGAACGATAATTACCCATACAAACGGTACGTAAAATAGCATCGGAATTTTAGTAGTCTCTTTCCAAGGGGTACTGAACTTCACCGGCTTGTCTAACCGCAATATGGTGGCTGCGTAAGTAACACACGTTCACAATCTGCCTCTATAGACATTGGAATGAACTTTCTGTATAACGAACAATGAAATAAAAATTATAGTGCCACATCAGTACTAATTAATTATTCCCTCGCAATTCTTGACATCTGATGTACGTTACAGGTACCTAGGTTTGGTCGGTTATCAGAAAAACTGAACGCTTTTGATTTGTGTTCTGGAACTGAAAAGTATTAATTCCGTAACGCGAGCTGTATGTCAAACATTGTCACGTTATTTATCTGACAGTTGCAACAAGTAACGAAAGTTATATAAAATTAGATTGTAGACTGAAATAATTGCCTTTTTTTGCAAATGTACGAAATTACTTCAGAAGGCAGAATTACCCGTAGTCTTTAATAGCTCTGTCGACGGACTCGCAAACAACTTGCTTGATAATTGCATTATTTCCAGCGGAGCAGTGCAATTCAGTCGGCTGACGCACGATCGTAGTTTTGCCTCGAGGGGGGCATCGTTGGACCTTGGGAATTACTGCCCCTGAAACTACACCTTTCTTTGTTCGTAAGGGACAGCGGCTTCATAACGAAGATCAGCCAATAAAGTTTCACGACCTCAGCGAGGATCTCGCAGAGGTGAAGAGAACCCGGGCCAAGATCTCTCTGCCTTTCCAGGCACGACTTTCTGACGAAAGCGCTCGTGGTACAGTCTGTTCACGACGAAAGAGCGCCGGTTATTAAGATAAACGGCACAGAATTTGGAAGTGGTAAGTTACCTTTTTTCTCTGCGCTAGCCGCGGTCATCAGATTAATGACAGCGTCATACATTTCAACCCGAGCTCTTTTGCATATGAATATTTTTGTATAAACTGTCATCGCTGCATTTACCAATGTAAATCCAAACATTGGACGATAACCATCATTCTGCTATTCAAGGAAGCATCTTAATAGCGAAGAAGTAACAGAATCACACAGATGTGACGATGTAATAGTGCATGACGCTATCACAGATAACATTGGTACCAACGAGATATTGTTAGTCACAGCAACTTCGAGTCTTCAGCGTATAATATAGATCCACGAAAAACCACTGCAGAGTTCAACGAAACGCAGAGGATACCCTTCTGCTGCATGCCTTGCTTCCAAGCAGAGGCTCGTCCATTGCAGTTTGAGCGAACTGCTCTGTGCGAATATACGGAAGTAATTCAGGACTGCACTCTCGCTGTCCCAATAATTAATTTTATGACTGGAGCTGTCATATATAATAAAATATGGTGGAAGAAGAAAGGAAGGAATGACTGAAAATATCTTACCGGTATATATATTTCGCCGACAATCAGGCCACAGGGCAGCAGACGTAAATACTATACATTGTTGGGGAATGTTATCTTTGAATAGTCCGATATGATTTATACAGGGTGTCCCAGTTATCTCGCTCACCCAAAATATCTCTCGAACAACAACAGCCGTTGTAAAGAGACTTTCACCGGAATGAGTGTAAGGCAGGAGCTCAGGAATGTAAACATTTTGAAACCATCTAAAACGGAAAACATACGTGTTTTTTAACACAAACTCATGTGTTTTTAAATGTACCCCTATATTATTTACCATCCCCAAGAACCACAGACATTGCCGAGGTGGGGTGGCTTGCGTGCCTCAATGATACAGATAGCCGTATCGTAGGTGCAACCACACGGAGGGGTATCTGTGGAGAGGCCAGACATACGTGCGGTTCCTGAAGAGGGGCAGTTTGAACTAGCTGCTCTGTGCGAGTATGCGGGAATTATTCAGGACTGTACTCTCGCTGTCCCAATAATTAATAAGGGGCAACAGTCTGGATGATTGACTGAGCTGGCCTTGTAACATCAGCTAATGTGGCTTTGCCACACAGTTACTGCGAACGGCTGAAAGCAAGGGGAAACTACAGCCGTTATTTTTCCCGAGGACATTCAGCTCTGCTATATGAATATATGATGATGGCATCCTCTCGGGTAAAATATTACGGAGGTAAAATAGTCCCCCATTCGGATCTCCGGGCGGGGACTACTCAGGAGGAACGGAGCGTGGAATGTTATATCGGGTAGGGAAGTTAGCAAATTTGAAGAGAGAGATAGGTTGAAGTTAGATATAGTGGGGCTTAATGAAGTTTTTCTGGTTATGTGAGTAAAGGATTATAAATACAAAATCAGTTGGGGGTATTACAAGAGTAGGTCTGATAATGAATAAGAAAATAGGAATGCGGGTACGCTAGTATGAGCAACACAGTGATCGCATTATCGTAGTCAAGATAGATACGAAGCTAACACCCACCACAGTAGTACAGGTTTATATGCCAACTAGCTCTGCCGATGATGAGAAGATGGAAGAAGTATATGAGGAGCTAAAGGAAATTATTCAGACAATTAAGGAAGAGGAAATCTTAATTGTTATTGGAGACTGGAATTCGGTAGTAGGACAAGGAAGGGAAGGGATGATAGTAGATGAATATGGTCTGGGCAAATGGAATGAAAGAGGAAGCCGCCTGGTGGAATTTAGCACGAATCATAATTTAGTTATAACAAATACCTGGTTCAAGAATCACGAAAGAAGGTTGTATACGTGGAAGACGCCAGGAGACACCGGGAGATACCAGATAGACTTTATAATGGTAAGACATAGAATTATGAACCAGGTTTTAAACTGTAAGACATGCCCAGGGGCAGATATAAACTGTGACCATAACGTATTGGTCATGAATTGTAGGCTGAAACTGAAAAAAAACTGCAGAAAGGAGTAAAATAAGGAGATGGAACTAGGATAAACTGAAGAAAACTGAAGATCTGGAGAATTTCAGAGGGAGCTTTAGGCAACAATTGACAGAATCGGGGGAAAATAAAGCAGTAGAAGAGGAATGGGTAGCATTGAGAGATGAAATAGTGAAGGCAGCGGAGGACAAAGTAGATAGGAAGGCAAGACCTACCTAAAATCCTTGGACATCACAGGATATCCTAAATTTAATCGATGAAAGGAGAAAATATAAAAATGCAGTAAATGAAACAGGCAGAATGGAGTACAGACACCTAAGAAATGAGACTTACAGGAAGTGCTACATGGCGAAGCAGGAGTGGCTAGAAGGTACATAGGTACATAATTCACTCTTCACAACAGATGGAAGAAAGGCAAGCTCAACTACCAACATTAGCATTTAAATTAGACGCAGTAAAAACCGACTGATTGTAGTAGATTCTGAAACGTAATCCTGGGACGTCACGATTCTAATTTTCTTTTAATATTTTGAATTTTATGTATAGTCTTTTGTTTTGCCGAATGTCACCATATGTAGACTAACCAAGTGCGATATCATTGAAGTGAAATATTCCATTTGTTTTAAAAGATTAAAAATAGGAAGAAGAACAACAAACTTGCGACATCCCATGAGAGGAAAACATCCACAATGTTCTCAGGAAAAGAAATTAATTTTCAGTGTATCCATAATTTTATTGACGTGCAGTAAACGTGGCATAATACTATAAATCTTATCTTCAAGGTTCCTTCAGGGTGTAAAACTGAGGCCATCCAGTAGTAACGACGCTCGGAAGTCAACAACTCGTTACATTTCGCTCTCGTAAACTCTTCTCACCTTCCCTCGCTTCTGAGACCGATTTCTGGCAAAATCTGAAATCTCGAGCGATTACTCCTTCGCCTTCATCAAAATTTTTCAGTCTTTGTCCAATGTTGACGTTCATCGTTGGAAGTAATAAAAAAGAAAAACCGAAAATGGGTCATTTTAGAAACCAGTTAGTGCGAGCAGTTATAGCAGAGAGGTTAAACTCGAGACGGTAAACAGTTTGTTACGCTCTTTTCACAAGTACCTAAAGCTACATATACACAGGCAATCTAACGGGGCATAGTGTAGTGTAGCTCGTACCGTTATATGCCATTTTCTTTGCTGTTACATTCCCAAATACGCAAGGATAACAGGAAGGTCTAATAACAACTGCAGGATTTGAAGTGATATATATATATATATATATATATATATAATATGCCGGTGACGGGCAATGATCCTTTCGTTAGTGGGGATGGTGGGAAACTTTGTGGCCCTTACTCTTACGGGAATTAGTTTCAAAACTACAAGTTTGCGTACTGTGGGCAAGGACTACCTAAGCACGCCTCCTGTCATATACAAATTCCCAGCTTCGCCTTGCCCACATTACTCAAACTCGTAGTTTCTAACTAATTTCCGTAAGAGTAAGGGCCACAAAGTTTCCCAACCTCCCCACTAACGAAAGGATCATTGCCCGTCAGAGGCATATTATATATCACTTCAGATCCTACTGTTCTTATTCTTTCATATTCATAAAATATGTGACATCAACTGCGAATGGGCAAAGCTGAAAATTTGTACCCAGTCGGGATTCCAACCCGGGTACTGTGGGCAGGGCGAAACTGGAATTTGTATCTGACGGAAAGCGTGCTTAGGTAGTCCTTGCAGGTGCGGTGATCACTGTGCCCCAAATGGTGTAGCGGTCAGCGCAACTGCCTAGAAAGCAGGAGACCCGGGTCCGAATCCTGGCTGGGTATACATTTTCAGCTTTGCCCATTCGCAGTTGATGTCATATATTCTGTGAATATGAAAGAATAACAACTGCAGGATCAGAAGTGACGTCTGTTTTTTCGTAACAGACGCCACACGTATATCTCGAAGCGTGTGAGTACTTGCTCACTCTTCGGTGATTGAGTTAGCCCACCGTTTGGTGTGTGGAGAAAGTCTTTGTCTCACCAGTGAGCAAAATTGACGTGTGGCAGAACTGCAGGGAGGAGAGGGCTAGTTTCATTCAGATCTGACGGTATGTAACTTGCAATTCACCGTGAGAAACGCTTGTCGTTTTTAATTTTTCCTGGCGCGTTAATTTTAGCATGGCACGACACCAAACCACGCTAGCAGCGACGACGACGTGCCGCCGAGACGACGAGAAGCTACGTTGGTAACATATCAGCTGCCACAACTCATAACTGCAGTCTGTCGAACACGGTTTATTGCCTCATACTGGACAAATGCATGTTCAAACCAGTGTTCTGGCGGAACACCTCTCGTAACTCGGTTACCCTCGGTTACCCTCATTTCCTACTCTGCCATTTATAGGTTTCTTACACAGTCATTTTATAACTGTTCGGTACTACTTTATGTTCATTTCGTTTTAGCACTAATAAACATGTGATTTTTACGTTCTATTGACATAAAAAGTCTCATTTAAATACCTACTTTTTAGTTTAGTAAGTTTATAAGCTTTCGGAGGTGGTTAATTATTTGATGAACACCATTGTGTCCAATTCCATCACTGGATTTGAATTAGGACAGTTCCATTCCCTTGTTTTTGTTTTATTTATGATAACAGATGTGTATCCATTGCCAACATTAACTTTTTATTCATTAAACAGGCCAGCTACCGTTAAGTGCACTGCTTGAAATATTAAACTAAATCAAAATATCCTTTCAAGTTCTACTTCAGCTTTTCGGAAACGTTCCCTTGACTGTTTATGACAGGATGTGGATACAAGGTGTGCCACTTCACTTCAGTATGGATGTCCGCAAACATGTCAATGATGTTTTTCCTTGCTTTCAAGGGAAGATCCTTTTCCATAGCCTGTAAGTACGCAGCTTATCTGAATCCCCTTGGAAAAACACCATCAGATGTAAAGTTATTCCTTCGTTAATGGCAACCATATTCACTGGGTCAAGGCACTACCTTCAGGCGTAACAACGAAGGACATCTTAACTGTGTTAAGAATTTTGGCTTAAACAGAAACAACTGTTATGAACATTCATGTATGTTGTATCATTATTTGTTGGTCTTCCATATCGTTGCAGCACACAATGACGAACCAGTTGTTTTTGTTGTAACCGAAGTTTATAGAAAAACACAGATCCCCTTTATGAAATTCCTGAAGATGGTGGTATGGCTGCTTGAAACTGGTTGCCGCTACTAAAAATGACAGTGATGGTGATTTTGGTATTACAGTACATCTCAGCTGCTAAAGACCCATCATCCTTACACAACATTAATTCAATTAAACTCTGTTTATTTCCTAAAGGGATATTTAAGTGTTTGAGAACACAGTGGGTAAGAGATGGAATTAGTAGAAATAATTGTAGATACTTGGGACGTGATTCGAAGCGCTCTAGCGATATTTGTCGGGGTCCATCCAAAAAGGTACTTGCCAATCTCACTTCTGCATTGTCACTCATCACCATCAGTTTCAACACTTTTTTTAAAGATAAAAAGAAAATGGTACTTTCATTGTGTTAATGATGGTGTTAGCAGACAACTAATATTCATTGCCGGGATTTGATCTGGTGACCTGCTTACCACACAGTTGCTTTACCCACTCACCCAGAATGCATTTATTGATCGCGGTATTGTACGGAACATACTAACCAAGTCGCTTTCCACAATAAAAACTCTAATTCTGCTTCGATGTTGCCCTATGTAATTGAAAACATCTTCCTGTCAATATTTCATATATCGTGAGAAAATATTTCTCTAGAAATAAATTATTGTAACTAAGGAAAATAAAAAAAATATACAGGATTTAATCTTAAGTTTACTAATTGAAATTGGTCATGAGTTTGGAAAACATTCTTCCACGTTGGAAGGCAGCGAAATGGTATAAAGCTATTAATTTGAAAATGTCAGTCTATTACCCTTTATTTTAAATAAAGATGACCGGTTTGGACCTTATACTAAGATTATCCTCAGAGCAATTTGTCTCAGGTTTGTGTTCATCGTCGGAGCATCAACCTGAGAGAAATCTGTCTGAGGCTGACCTTAGTGTAAGATCGAAACCGGTCACCTTTATATAAGACAAAGTGTATAATTTTCTGCGAACTAGCTGATATATTTATATTAAAATCAAATTGGTCAGTCGAGCAATTTCTATGCCCCGAAAAACTTTAAACGCTCTTATGGAAATATGATATATGTAACTTCATGGCAGATTAAAATTATGCGCCGGAACCGGGACTCGAACCTGGGAGCTTTGCCTTTGGTAGGCAGGGGCTCTACCACGGAGCTATCACGACACGACTCACCGTCCACCCGTACAACTTCAATTCTGACAATACCTCGCTCCTACTTTCCAACATTCCTGTCTTTCTTCCACGAGTGATAGTCTTCCAAGTATCGCAGGAGAGCTCCCGTGAAGTTTGGAAAGTAGGAGGAGAGGTACTGGCAGACTTGAAGTTGTGAAGATGAACTGTGAGTCTTGTCGGGATAGCTCAGTCGTAGAGCGATTGCACACGAAAGTCAAAGCTCCCAGGTTCGAGTCTCGGTTCCGGCACACAATTATCTGCCAGGAAGTTTCATATCAGCGCACACTCCACTGCATGGTTTTATTCTATATAATACATGATGATGTAAGATAAAAGCAGTCCTCTTCTGCTGTCACACTCTACACGTATTGGGAGAACGGTGGTTCAAATCCACCTCTGGCCATCTAGATTTAGGTTTTCCTTCATTTCACTAGTCCACTACAACCAAATGTTATTTTACCTCCTCTGAAAGTTCACAGCCGCTATCTTTCCCCATTATTACCCAAAACGGTGAGCATAATCTCCGTCACTAATGACCACACTGATGAAGGGACATTAAATCCTAAACTTCTTTCCTACCTTTTTATGCTATCACTGTCATCCCTAATTCATGTCCAATGTGGGATTGCTAAGCGCGATCGTAAGCGCTTGTTTCTCCCGTGGGGTTGACCATTGAGCTCAGAGATAACTCTGGAGTTAGTACCGTGTATTATGAAATGACGCTCGACGCCATATTAGTGTACGTACAGCTGTGACACTGTACCTAGTTTTCTTACAAAAAATTTAACATTTTGAAAATGCTAATCGTTTGTACCAGTTGCTTTCGTAGAAAGTAATTCATATACAACGGGCACTACCTCTTCTGAAAATTTTAGTACTATTTACAAAATATTCGAGAAATATAATTAAATGCAAATCTGCAACGAAAAAGTAGAAAAAGACACGAGTTATGAACAAAATTTTGATTCAGAACTAGTGCTTGTCCCAGCGCCGCGCGGGAGTAGCTAAGCGGTCTGGAGCGCCACGTTACGGATCGCGCGGCCTCCAGCGTCGGAGGTTCGAATCCTCCCTCGGGCATGGATGTGTGTTGTTGTTGTCCTTAGGTTAGTTTAACGTACTTTAAGTAGTTCGTAAGACTAGGGACTGATGACCAATGTAGTTTAGCCCTACAGACTTACAAACATTTGAAATTCTTTTCTTTTTTTTCCATTTAATGAAAAATAACGCTGTTGTAAACAAGTGAATAAAGATTAATAACGATAGATTCGAGACGTATGATAGTCATTATTTTCCACATAGCGTGCATATTTAGTCTTTGAGCTCAAACGGAAAACAGTATAGACAAGAGGCAAATATAAAACTGAACACCAGAATACCGTCTACAGCAGTGTAATTAATCCATTAATCGAAATATGATAGTGACATTAGTTATAAATAAAACTCACATATGGATCTGAGCTCTACCTCCTTTCCTTTGACTTTCCTATAACCATAAACGACACAACGTTTACCATTACGTAGGGGAGAGTAGTACACAGTGAAACAAAAATTACACTTTTGATTGTTTCGTATAAAATACTACTCACAAAACAAATATTCTTTGTTTACTTTGTCAATATTTTGGAACAAAGAATAATAATTTTGCTACTAATTAGTAAGTGAAATAACAATTTTTAACAACCTCCGCAAATGTTCCACTATGTACCGTGTATAGTGCACAGTGAAACAGCTGCCATTTTTTTGTATTTATTACGACTGAGTGACATGTAAAACATAAATAGGTTTCTTAAACAAAAGTACAAAATTTAACAGATACTACATTTTGTTCAGTGAATATTAAGTCCACAAAAATTGATTGGAATGGAGAGTCTCTTCGTAGCCATAGGCGACACAGGTGGCAAAATCATTGAAATGTCCTTATGCGAAACACAGGCTATGTCTTCTGCAAGTGAGAATAAAAAGCAAGTATTGCTTTTTTTTTTCCTTTTTTCAATTTTTTTAAGGTATGAGACTTCATACTCAGTACCACAAACTACCGACTTCAAGACGTTAGCTACAAACTATACATCGTTTTGGAATTTCTCTTTTTCTTTCAACTCTGTTCTTTTTTTCAAAGCTGTTTGCTCCGGTGTTCATGTTAATATTATGCTTCTACCATTGGAACGTCCACTTGCTTATCTGGAAGGTGCTGTGGGCAAACCACGAAACTCTCTTGGCGAGATGTATGTTTTGCCGTTGTTACTTCAATGGCTTCCTCAGCATCTTCCATAGTACCCTGCAAATTGTTAGGAGTAGTCATATATCCATCTGAGGCCAACGGTCATGTTTCACTGTGTACCACATACAATTGTTTCACAAGTCACCATAAACTTAAAGGTTAGTCACAACTCTTAATCTACGTATCTACAAAATCTACAACTGGTCAATATATAGCTAAAGATGTGTATCTTATCACAAAACATAATATTTATTTCAGCTTTATGTTATAATGAAAATATTAAACTTACAAAGAGATGTTAACTGTAAGTTCTGACCACCGAAAACGAATAGTAACGTACAGAAACAAGAAAAATCAACCAAACTGTCCACCATTACAGTCAAAGCTGTATTTTATCATAATAAACGTACTGGGATACCAACAAAGAGAAAAAATTACTAAAAACAAGTGAGATGGAATGTTTCACTGTGTACCGTGTTTCACTCTGTACTACTCTCCCCTGCCGGCCGCGGTGGCCGAGGAGACTGAGGCGCTCCAGTGACAGTCTGCAAGGCCACTACGGTCGGGGGTTCGAATCCCCCCTCGGGCATGGATATTTGTGCCGTCCTTAGTCTTAGCTAGTTCATAAGTAGTTTGTACGTTTAGGGACTGATGACTCCGTAGTTAAATCCCATAAGCTAACAAACATTTGAACATTTTTTTTTCGTCAGGGAAAACTTATTTTCCAACTCCCCTTGTACTGTTGTTGTTGTGGTCTTCAGTCCGGAGACTGGTTTGTTGCAGTTGTAATGTGTTCATATTAAAGGAAATTCATAAAGGAATTTGCTGAAATAGCACAATCATTAAGTAAGTTGCTGTGCAAAGGAGTTATTTTTCTATGGACGCCACAATGACAATACAACGAGCATTTATTACAGATTTTAACGTCGAATCCGGTGTTCATATTTACTGATTTTGAACAACATAGGCGGCCGCGGTGGCCGCGGGGACTGAGGCGTTCCAGTCACGGTCTGCACGGTCACTACGGTCGGGGGTTCGAATCCCCCCTCGGGCATGGATATTTGTGCCGTCCTTAGTGTAAGGTAGTTCGTAAGTAGTTTGTAAGTTTAGGGTCTGATGGCCCCGTAGTTAAGTCCCATAAGTTCTACAAACATTTGAACATTTGAACTACTCTCCCCTATGTATTAAAGTAATCAATCGTTCATCACTTATTTTCAGAAGACACCAGGATCTTAAGAACACGGTCATTACGTTCTGAGTTGATAACTATAATAGACCGTCACGATTTTCAGCACTACACTTGTGTATCGAGTGATTTTAATTGAGATCAATGGTGTTGACAGATTTGTAGATTTTCGCGCGCAGCCTGAGCGAGTGTACACGCCGTGCTTGCGGCGGAGCCGTCAGCGGCGTGCATACATGGCGGCGCGTGGGTCAACAACACGGCAGAGCGGCGCTCCACTCGATGGCCGTGTATCTGGCGTGGCGG
Organism: Locusta migratoria; assembly: GCA_026315105.1. Lineage (NCBI taxonomy): Eukaryota > Metazoa > Arthropoda > Insecta > Orthoptera > Acrididae > Locusta > Locusta migratoria. The sequence goes on along the minus strand of CM048747.1, from coordinate 224,596,705 downwards.
CTGAGAGCTCGGCAAACAGCGGCCGGCGGCGGCTGATGCGGCGTCAGGCCGGACTCTGCGGCGACAGATAGCCGCGGCCGCGAGCCAACGCGCAGCACGAGCAGCACTCGCTCTCCACACGACTCCCTACAAACTCAGTCTGTATGTACTGCTAAATGAGGAGTGGTCGCTGTTCCAACGGAATTAACGAAAATCTCGAAGGGCTACTCATCAATTTAATACTGATTTGAACACTAATCTTGCTGGCCGCTATGGCCGAGGTGACTGAGGTGCTTCAGTCACGGTCTGCACGGCCACTACGGTCGGGGGTTCGAATCCCCCCTCGGGCATGGATATTTGTGCCGTCTATAGTATAAGGTAGTTCATAAGTATAATTACGTAGGCTTCCGCGGCCAGAGTCAGATGACATAAAAGTTTTCTGGGTATGGTACCGCGTCATGATGTAGGCTATTACTTATTTAACCAACGTTTCGGCCAACGTTACAGTGGCCTTCATCTGGGTAACTGGTGTGAGCTGGTTGTTACTACACTTATATTACTTTCATTTAGACATTACGTCATAATAGTCCGCACTGACATCACAACACGCGAGCGTCACCAGTAAGCTACTGCCGCCGCGCGGCCCACGGCCAGCAGGAGAGATACGGAAGCCCTCACCCCATTCGCCGATGAACACCAACCATGTCTCGCTATGCAAGAAGCAATAGGCAACGGCTAACCCCCACCCCTTCCACTTCAGCATCCTATCAAAAATAAAGTTCCACTCTTCCGCAATACATTCACCAATAACATCGCTTATTTTAAAAAATTATGACGTAATGTCTAAATGAAAGTAATATAAGTGTAGTAACAACCAGCTCACACCAGTTACCCAGATGAAGGCCACTGTAACGTTGGCCGAAACGTTGGTTAAATAAGTAATAGCCTACATCATGACGCGGTACCATACCCAGAAAACTTTTATGTCATCTAGTTCATAAGTAGTTTGTAAGTTTAGGGACTGATGATCCCGTAGTTAAGTCCCATAAGCTTAACAAAAATTTGAACATTTTTGAATTTGAACTAATCTTAAAAAACGTTTCGGCAGTCATAGTCAGCCAATTTCTCGATAAGCTCTTGGCTCATTTGTTTAAGGATGTTAGGACCTCAAGCGGACCGACGTGAAGCAGAGGAGGCACGACAGGACATTTGAATTTCCACTAATTTTGCAAATAAATTCACAAAACTTTGTCAGCGTGAGCAGGAAGGATTCAGGATTCTAAATTCACACTCATTGTAGTGGGAGTTCTAAGACATAACGAAATAATTCCTATTTACATATGAAATTTCATCATTTTTTTCAATTACTATTGGCTGCATTTGTTGCTATAGTGAGTCTTCGATGAATTTAGCGCAGCATACAAACCATACTTACAGGTGTATGAAACTCTAGAAATATCCAAACATTAAGTCAACAATTATATTCGTTAACTATAAAATTTTAGTTTTTTCTAAATATAAAATTTAAAATGAAGCAGCTCATTACTTTTTTCATAAATTCAATAAATTATGTTCGTTAACTATAAAATTTTAGTTTTTTCTAAAGATAAAATTTAAAATGGAGCAGCTCATTAATTTTTTCATAAATTAAATAAATTCTAGAGTTTCATATACATGTAAGTATGGTTTGTATGCCGTGTAAAACTCATCGAAGAATCCCTCTACCTTACGAAGAAAAGTGTACCTATAGCAAAAAATGCTGACAATAGTAAGTGCAAAAATGATGAAATTTCACATGTGAATAAAAATTATTTCGTTATGATTTAGAGCTGCCACTGCAACGAGTGTGAATCCTGAATCCACCCTGCTCATGCTGACAAAGTTATGTGAAATTATTTATAAAAGTATAGTCAGTGGAAATTAAAATTTCCTGTAGTGCCACTCCTGCCTCAAGTCGGCCTGAATGACGTCCTACCCCCCTTAACATCCTTAAACGGCATTTAAAGTAAGTAAATAAATATAAATAAAAAAGGGTACGTTTGGCTGTGTTGCCATCTTCCGCAGCAACTGTTAAAATTGACAGTAATAGGTAATCCGTCTTATGCTGACTGCATTTATTTTTCAAATGTTGAAATGTTTGTAGAGTCTATGGGACTTAACTACGGGGTCATCAGTCCCTAAACTTACAAACTACTTATGAATTAGCTACAACTAATGACGGCACAAATATCCATGCCCGAGGGGGGATTCGAACCCCCGACCGTAGTGGCCGTGCAGACCGTGACAAGCGCCTCAGTCCCCTCAGCCACCGCGGCCGGCATTTATTTTTCACCAGACGCATTTCGCTTCTTATCGTCCAAATTAAACCTGCATTTACTTGTCAGAAAAACATCTCAGACATCCTGCTCTGTAAAATTAAAAATCTCTCACGTACACCCACCTACACACATCCACGCACACACACACACACACACACACACACACATAATATGAAGTAACTGTAATATTCGGACACGAAGATATTTTTAGTTTGTTGCGTTATAACTGTATTCCGAACAAAGAAAAATATAATATAACCAAATATTATATGAAGGTAAAGAACAGTATGAACGTCGTTTACATAACGTAAAACAGGCCAGCTTCTAGACAGAAGGCAGGTGTATGTTTACAAGCACGGTCGACTGTCCACACGGTACGATGCCACGCAAAGCTAATACCAGCTTTGAGATACGACAAGTTGTGATTTTTCACAATGCGAAAGGAAAATCATATCGACAAATTGCTGCCATGCTCAACATGGGCAAGAGAACTGTGGCAGATATTGTCAGGCGTTTCAAAAACGAGGACCGTATAGACTCCATACCACAAATGGGCCAGCCACAGAATTTGGATGCTCGTAACAAGAGGAAGCTATTACGAAAAATAAAGAAGGATCCTACACCCATTGCACCGAGGTTATCACGTGAGCTTCTAAACGAGACTGGCAAGAAGGTACATCCTCAAACGATTTGTAGAACATTGAAAGAAAGTGGATACATTGGAAGAGTGGCTACTAAGAAACCGTATGTGAATCAACAGAATCGATAGAAAAGAATGGAATTTGCTAGGGAGTTTATTACGAAGGATGCAATTTGGTGGAATGACGTCATTTTCTTTTTTTTCCGAAGAAAGTAAATTTAACGTTTGTGGGTCGGATGGACGAAGCATGGTGTGGCGGAAGAAGAATGAGGAATTTACAGTTATAAATATTACACCAACTGTAAAGCATGGAGGTGGCTGTATATCGACATTTTGACTGGGCGAATTGGTGTTCATAGACAATACTATGGACAAATATGTCTATTTGAATATATTAAAGAACAATTTACGAAAAAGTGCTGAAGCCATGGGGATATCATGACCCGAAACATAAGGCTCGCATTGTGCAGGAATATTTGTTGTACAACTGCCCCTAAGTCCTACAACCACCACCTCAGTCACCAGACCTCAACCCGATTCAGAAAGTGTGGGGAGAACTGAAGCGACGTATTAGAAGTACACCAATATCTTCCAAAGAAAGTCTGAAGCGTCGACTAAAAGAACACTGGGACGGTCTACGTGCGGACTATTTAAATAATATCATTAGCAGTATGCCGCAGCGTTTGAAAGAAGTGACACAACAGAATGGCTACCCAACAGGATATTAAAACATTTATTTTCCATAAAATTTTGTAATGAAATATTTAGTTCTGCAAAGTGTCCGAATACTAAAGTAACGTGAGTATAGGACCGAGTTGTATTTAAATTGTATTATTAAGGAAGTTATGTTAGTTATCTTAATAAAATTTATTACTTTCAAGACACATCACGTAATGTAATAATTGGTGATATGTTTTGTTTGTTTTGTTACAAATAAAGTTATGGTGTTCCGAGATTGAAATATCACAGTGTCCGAATATTAAAGTTATTCAAAACAAATGAACAGAGAAAAACAACAAAGCGACACTATGCTGAAGTGATAAACAAAATGGAAGGCATTCCGCTTAAAACGGGTGATATGCAAACAGTTTCATATAAGTGTAGTGTATTGATAACAAATGAAGCGGAAGAAACGCCACAAAAACAGGCAAAAAGGGCCGTACACAACCGGAAAACACTCCAGGTACCAACCAACTCCAGCCAACAAGACGGAGAAACAGAAGTGAGATGTAAAAAAGAGACAACACCGTGAGTAGACTATCAATTTAAAACACATAGGCCTAACGCGCACAAAGTTTTTCAAATACTTGTTTTAATCTGCGTACAAAAAATAAAAATTGTACAAACCTTTGTATCATTACAAACCACAGAAGATGCTTTCAAAATAAAAAGCGAAAGGCATCTTATGTATCATAAATGTCTTAATTATGCAGTCTTATAGTCAATAAAAAAGCTGTTGAAAATTCGCTTTACGCTTGTAGTAGTGATGGCCCCAGGTTTTCAGAACTTACTATTTCAATAGCGCGATTTTCTTCTCTTGGTTTTCAAATAACTTGAATTATTCGATAACCACCAGTCCTGAGCTTTGCCATTCGCTGAACTGCTAACATCGTCCATTTTCATAACCGTCTATGTAATCTTTTCACAATGTCTTCCGCTAATAAATTTCTATATTACATAAACTATGTTATTTCAGTCATCCTCCCACCATTATTATTTCATGCAAGTGTGTTTTATCATCTTAGAAAGGGTTCATCAACACGACAGGCCAGTAGCTTATTAATGCTCTAGTGCTTAACAGCCGCAGCGGAGTGGCCGAGCGCATTGAGGCGCTATGCCACGATACGCGAGGTCGTTCCCCGTCGGGGGTTCGAATCCCCTCCCTCGGGCATGGATGTTTGTGCCGTCTTTAGTATAAGGTAGTTCATAAGTAGTTTGTATGATTAGGGACTGATGACCCCGCAGTTAAGTCCCATAAGCTTTACAAACATCCATTCAATTCAGTGCTTAACAAAGTCAGATATCGTGTCCAAACGTTCGTCCTATTTCAGACAAGAAGCAGGCCAATAACAGTATTAATATACGAGAATACGTCTGTAAATACGAGGGGGAGTTGAAAAATTAGTTCCCCTGTCGGATGTGGCCAGAGTTGTGTATGAAAGGGAAAAAAAAAAAAAAAAAATAGAATAAGACATTAAAGACATATCTTTATTTTTGTACATAATTTCCAAGTACAATGAGAGAGTTGTCATGCCGCTTTATAAGCTTCGTCCAGGAAAAAAATCAGGGCGTTGCATACGGAAAAAGCGTTGAACGACTTGTTTGACGTCAGTATTGCTTCCAAAGCGCCTTCCGCCGAGAGTCTTCTTCCAAGCTGGAAACAGATGGAAGTCACTTGGTGCAAGATCAGGACTACTTGTCGGATGATGTAGGCGCTCCCAACCAATAGTTGCCATAGGATTTTGCGTTGCATTTTGCGTTGGTCTCGCATTGTCATCCAATAGCAGAAAGCCAGATCTGAGAAAGCCAGACCGCTTTTTTTCGAATCACCTGTTTCGATTTCGACCGAATGACACAGCACCGCGCAGCATTGATAGTTGCATCCGCCAAAAAGTCCAGCAACAAAACTCCTTGGGCGTCCCAGACAACGATGAGTAGCACTTTACCTGCAGGCGGAGTGCTTTTGAACTTCTTTCGGACAGGTAATGTCGGACGATTTTACTCCACGGATATGGCCTTCGATTCGGCCTAGTAATGGTGCACCCACGTTTCATCCCCCGTCACAGTCCGAAACAGAAAGTCATTGTCCTATTCATACGCGACCTCTGCCCAATGGTGTATCGGTGTCTTGCACGTACGCGTTCATCTTCTGTTTGAACTTTCACCCATAGCCATTCAACGGTTCTTCCGTATGCAACGACCAGATTTTTTCCTGGATGGCTTCTTGAAGCTTATAAAGCGGTTTGACAGATGTGCCAATGTACTTGGAACTTATGCAGAGAAAATGAATATATGTCTTATCTTTAATGTCTGATTCTATTTTTGTCCTTTCATTCACAACTCTGCCCACAGTCGTCAGGGCAGTCGTATTTTCCAACTACCTCTCATATGTTGCAAACAGAGGTAGACACGCCAGTACTGCGTAGGAATATTTCTCTACCACTTCGACACATCTGTCTTATGGATTGCAGCAGTTACAGTCTTTCAAAGCCATCTAGAACAATGGGGCGAGTTTTTAAATTTACGCTGAAGTCAGATGAAGAGTAAAGCAATTTTCAGGCTCGTAAACGCAGTACTGGTGTGTCTCTTCAGTTTATTATTTATTGACTGTTGCTGTTGTGCTCTTCAATTAGCAGACTGGTTTGGTACAGCTCTCCACGCTACCCAGTCGTGTGCAGGCCTCTTCGTGTGAGATTAGGAACAGCAGCCTACATCCTTTTGAATCTGCTCCATATTCGTCCCTCAGTCTCACTTTACGATTTTTACCCCACAAATTTCCTTCTAATGTTAAGTCGACGATTCTTTGATGTCTCAGAAGGATAAGATAGGATGTTTTTGTGTCCCACCAACCTGGCCCTTCTCTTAGTCAGGCTATGCCAGGCTATCCCCAATTCTGTTGAGCACCTTCTCCTCTAATCTTCATCATTCGTCTGCAGCACCACATTTCGAAAGCTTCTATCATCTTTTTATCTGAACTCCTAATTGTCCACGTTTCACTCCCATACAATGCTACAATTCAGACAATGCTTTCAGAAAGGACTTCCTAACATTTAAACTAACATTGGATGTCATCAAATTTCGCATTTTCAGAAACTTTTTTCTTTCCATAGACATGCTGCGTTTTATATCTTCTTTACTTCGGCCATCAGAAGTTATCTTGCTACCAAAATAACAAAACTCATATACTACTTTTATTGTCACATTACCTAATCCAATTCCTTCAGTTTCACCTGATTTTCTGATACTACATTCCATTACCTTTGTTTTGCTCTTGTTATTGTTCACTTATACCTTCGTTTCAAGACAAGGTCCATTCCTCTTAATTGCTCTTCCAGGTCTTTTGCTGTCTCTATCAGAATTACTATCTCGTCAGCAACCGCATGGTTTTCATTCCCTCTCCCTAACTTTAATTTACTCTCCATATTTCTTCTTGCATTCCTTCAGAGCTTACTCTATGTATAGATTTAATAACATTAGGGAAAGGCTACAACCCTGCCTTACTCTTCCCAACCACTGCGACCCTTTCATGACCTTCGACTAATAACTGCTAACGGTTTTTTTTTTTTTTTGTTTTTTTTTGTAAAAGTTCCATATAACTCTTCACTCCCTATTTTTACCCCTGCTACCTTCAGAATCTGAAAAAGTGTATTGCAGTAAATACTGTCATATGCTAAAAACGTGGGATTCCCTTTCCTTAATCTCTCTTCTAAGATAAGTCGTAAAGTGAGTATTGCCTCACGTGCTCCTACATTTCTCCTAAATCCAAATTGATCTTTACTGATTGAAATCAGGAAAGAAGTAAGTGTTTAATTAGAAAAAGGCTAGCTCGGTAGAAGCTGACTGCTAGAGAGACTCTAATCCCAGTCTACTGAGGGAATTGCGTTTGTGGAGGGACGGGGGCGGAGGGTTACACTAACAGCCGTCGGTGTTGGCACGGGGAGTCCAACCCAGGCCGGTGGCTACGTGCCGGTCCTGTCAGATGAGCGCCACCTGCTTAGCCCAGACCCTCCCCCTCCCCTCCTCCCGGCGACTGCAGCCCGTGCCCGGACTCCCAATTAACGGAGTTGCCGCTCGGCCGCACCAGCCACTCGTTAACTGGCTAGCTGCCTGCCCGTCTCCCCCCCCCCCCCCCCCCGCCACCTTCGGTCTGCCTTCTTAAGGCCGCCATCCCAAGCTGTGCCGCTCTTTATTGCTCACCTGCAGCGTTGCACTCGCACGTGGAGGGCACTGCTTAATGCGCAATACAGTGGTTGATTTAATTTTATAATCAGCACCCATTTGGGCTTTTCCCGCCGTGTTTTCTCTCTTTCTCGCTTTCTCTTTCTCTCTGTATTCTTTCGATATATACATGGTGCCGCGGGAGCAGTGGTCGATAGTCACGGTCTTGGCAGAAACGATACTTACAAGGAAAGTACTTGGTCTCGAACAAACAAATCTGTATGAACGTTTGCTTATAGAATCTCTACGTACACCTCAGTGTGCTGGTGGGTGTCGATTTTATGCAAAACTTTGCAATCATGCTATAGATAACACTGTAGATGTAATTGTAGACGTCATACGTAATGCAGATATCTTGACTATAACTTATGTAATAATCATCGTACATGTTCTGTAGCGTATTGTCATCAAAAGCCGTGATGATAGTTGCAACTGTAATCTTCTTCCCGAAAGACTGTTGGTATTCACTGCCTCTGCTTCCATCGCCTCCTCCCGCACTTAGCGTAGAACCACCGCTTGCAATGAGTTGTTCGTCATTATAGTGTTAGTGTTACAACTGTATCTAACTTATGATCATTTTTCTGTACCATAACAGATACGAGAAAGCATGCGAATGATTCCTCTTCTACACTAATAGCATCTTTACGAAGAAGGGTTCTTCGTAACTTCATCTCAACCAATCGCAATACATTAACAGGATTGATTGCCAATCGTCGCCCCATCTACCGTTTCACTATACAAATAACGCCACAAAACGCGACTTCGGAGGCACACTGCACCGTCCCTACTGGCGAACCGACAGGTCAAAGTGCAATGTGGCAAGGCACACGCAGAGGCTTCTAACGGACGACTGCAGAGTTTTGCAGATTGCGGGAGTATCACTAGTGTAAAAGGGACCTTTACATTATCTCTCATACGATTTTGGTGTATATGTGTTTGTTTGAGCCCAAGTCCTTTCCTTGTTAGAAGAAAAATATACAATTGAGTTATATTAGTGTAGGCGCCCACCAAATGCCCGAATTTGTAAAATGTTTTAAAATAATTTATTTCTAAAAAATCTTAAAATGGCCTTGACTTCAACTACAGTGACTTCGGTCTGAACTATGTTAAGAATTTCTATACGGCAAATAATTTTTTAACGTTTTAAGAAATCACAATAGAGCACCATTTCCTCAGAATTTAAAGCTTCACAAGCAGCAGTCTTAAATCAAATTTTGCAGCACGGATCGATGTGAGGGATGCAGAAAGAGGGATCTGGTGGAAGGAACACGAGGTGGGATGTGGAACCACGCCATCTCTAGTGACACCAGATGCGGGAGGTTTACCGTTCTCATTCCATGGCATCAACTGGCCGAATGAAGTGTCTCCAGATTCGGTTTCAATATTGTGCGTTGAAGTTGTGAGGAGGAAGCTCTTCTAAACAACAGCTACACTTCGAACAGTCCTGTCACAGCAGCCGCCACCCTGTCCCAGCAGCCACATCCCCGTCGCATCAATCGCATTTCTCGCCGTTGTCGCAGCACCTTCGTCGTCTCCTTTTATCCTATCTGCCCAGAAGATACCCCTTTTGATTAATCAGTCATAGATACCCTAATCACGCCTGTATTTTACAGTTCACCTGCGCAACCCTCCACCAACACGACCTAGGTTTGTCTCACCAACAAACTTCTCCTGTAATTCCCCAACTTTCTGTCATTTTGTCAGCCAGCACCTTCTCGCCAGTCATCACATCCCCTCCTCCCCAGCCCCTTCTTAATTTCCCCCTCTACTATCGGCAGGACTATTCTCCCCTCACACTGCCACGATTACCAGACGTCGATCTATGGCGGCAGAATCGTCACAACGACCAACCACAGAAAACCTTAGCAGGCAGCGTCTGTCTCCCACCATCTACCATTCCAATATATCCCTCAGCCTGTCTCCGTCCCTGCTGTGTCCAGAAAAAGCTACAAAAGGCATCGGCGCTGACCCCCATCCACGATCACAACAAAGGCCCCAGTCCACCAATCACTCAAGACCTCGATACCTTTCTGCTCTCTCGACTTGATCCGAAATTCCGGGACAATGGCACCCTTTCATTTGAAATACATATATACTTCACACCCATCTCCCAACTCATCTCTCCCTGGTACCCTATACTAATTCAGTCCATATGCCCCTCTTTCCACACCAACTTCCCTTCCAAAATCCTCCAGTTTCTGTTTGGTCCTCAGGCTATCCTTGTCCCCTTTGCTATCTCCTCCTCCTTCCAACAACCATTACCTCTCGTCACCCACGTAGATTCGTCAATGTGATAATGAAGCAGTCCTAGGATCATGGAGAGTGAGTTGTGAGAGCAGTTCCGTTCCCATCCACTCCTCAACATACGACCCACAAAGATAATCCACAATCGTACTGGTCACACATAGCTCATGCACTTCTCCAAATCCGATCCATCTATTGACCTCCTCAAGAGGGAACAATGACCTATGACCAAAGGTCGATCTACCCCACTTCTCACCCTGGTCTTACTGCTGCCAACGTTACCTCACAGATAATTGCTGTAGCGCTCGTACCTCTACACATTGTAAAGATTCCTACTTCCTAAAACCTGCCCCCACCTCACTGCTCCGCCTACAGAGGACCACACGCTGTGCAATTGTCGTGCCCATCCCTCATTTGTCAATCCTGGTCTCTGTCCGACCCATAGATCACCCGATGTGCCCCAAGAACTCCTTGTGTGCCATTCCCAGTAATGAGGACATCATCCGATTTGTAACCACTGTCCTGTAGAATATACATCCTTCCCAGCGTCCCCACACTATCCACCAGATCGCTGCTTGCTCCATGTTCCATCTTCAGACCTTCGCCACATTGTCCCATAACCAGTCCCACTTCAGCTTACGCCATCACGAAACATTTGTTTATGAGCCCCTTTATCGTCCTTTTTAGCCTCACCCCCACCTGTTCCCTCTTATTTTACCATGGCACGCGCATCCTATATGCACAGATACCACAATATGCGCTCCATACTGTCTCAAAACCACCTATTCGCCTATTCCCTCTCCTCCCATCATGTTGATGCTTTCGTCCTCAACGAAACCTTCCTTCAAACACTACACCCCATTACTCAATGTGAGTTGCAATCGTACACCTCCACCACCACCCATAGCAGTTAAAATACCTCCTTGAAAACCGCACAGAACATTACATCTTTAGTCTATTCCGACTTTCCATACTTGCACGACATACATCCAGCCAGGTACTCCTCTGCTGTACGACTTCCTATGCCACATCCATCACTCCTTCGCGACTAATATAGTAGCTGCTGACCTCCCGTCATTGTGCCGAACTCTGGCGTGGCATCAGTTCCTATCCCCCGTCCATGGCGATCTTCCTTACTCCCACAACTGACCTGCCTGACGATGTCCTAGCTTCCCCTGACCTCCTGGGTCACATCACAGCTGAAGTCCTCGACCTTATATGCGGTCTCTACGATTCTGTCCTCCTTGCCATCGAACAGCACCTCACCCTGCCCCCATCCCCCTTCCTGCTCCTTCCACAAAATTTGTCTATAATCCCGTACCCACTGGAATGCCTGCTGATGCACCATACATACCTGTATAATAAGCCACCCTTACATGCTCCAAACTCCAGATGATACTGGCCACATAATGTCATTCCTTCATCATACCTTGACTGACACTGTACATTCCCGCATTACGAACAAAGCCAACAGCCTCACCAGCCCACTCTCCCTCCAAAGGCCGTTCTCGTCCTACGTGAATCCTGTTGCCACTGTCACTCCTTCCTTCATACCCCTACGACACCACCAGCAACTCCATGACACATCTGCAACCTTCTTACCTTGAAGAAACGCTGGGACTGGCGACAGATCTCTACTTGCCTTAATGCGATGCACCCTGTCAATTCCTCCAAGTACTGGAAAGTATTTAAGTGCCTTGCTGACTGTCAGCCCTCCCATGCATATCCACTCCTCCACAACAACCTTTCCTTCTCCGATAAAGCCAGTTCAACAGACCATTTCGCACGTTACTGATACCTTTTCCATACCAGACAATCCTATTTTTGACTATTCCCACTTCCCTAACGTACATGAGTTCACTGACACCTCAGTCCCTCCGATTGCCCACAGCTTCCAGTACTTCAACCACATCCCTTCATCTAACTTAAATATACCTATAACTGTCCTTGATATCTAGCAGACATTTTGCACTAACACAGTTACCGGCCACGACCAACACCTACAGGCACTTTAATTCCTGTCCCATTTCCTTCCACCCTCGCCACCAATGTCATCCTCCATACTGGTTTCCAACCTGGCCTGTAGTCTCCTACATCTTCGATAAACCTAACAAACCTCTACCTTTCGTCCTATCGTCCAAGTAGCCTCACCTCAGTTTTCAATAAGGTTCTGGGAACTATCCTTTCTCGCTGCATTCACCAACATCTCCATCACCACCAGCTCCTCCTTGTCTACCAATGTGGCTTCTGACCATTCTCTCTCGACGACCAGCTCCTTCGTTTGCCACCTCCTCTCCTACCAGCTGAATTCCTGCTGACGCACCCTTTTTGACTACCATGACGTCAAGAGGTCCTACTAACGTATATAGCATGCCAGTCTCCTGTTCAAACTCCAGACGCCCTTCCTATTAATTATGTCCATCTCATTGCGTCCTTTCTCTCAAACTGCTAATCCCACGTCACGGTCCACAACTCTGACTCCCATATTTTCTACCCCTCTGCCAGAGTGCCCCAAGGGTTAGTCCTGTTCCCCCCTCCTCTACATTCTGTAGTTCGCGAACATGCGCCAGTCCACACCTTCAGTCCATCTCCTAGAATATGATGACACCACCTTCCTTGATCTCGACCCCTCCCTCCAGCGCTCCAAGAGAACTTCTCCGTTTTCCTTGTCGTGTTTCCAATGGCTCCCTACCATGAATCCAGATAAGTCTCAGGCTAGTCCCTTGGTCATATCTTTCACTCCTTTCATCTCCACGACTTCTACCAAACCCTCAAAGGGTGCCACATCCATCTCACCCCGCCTTTAAGTACCTTGGACTTACTCTGGACCGTTCGGTTTTCTTGACTACTCACCTCAAAACCACACAATAAAACGGCCTTGCCTACCTCCAACTCCATATACTGCTTTTCGTCCGGAAACCTATGGATCCTTTGAGGATCCCGTTTTATGCAGCTTCAGCCCACCTGCATCTACATGCTTCCCTCTCCTTCTACAATGTCCTTCAAATCCTGGAACACCACCCACTACACCTTGCTTATCAATTCCATCTCCGTCCCACCACACGGATCTTTTATGAACTTTTTCGTTTCCCCCTACCTCTTCCAGTTCCTTGAAGCATACACCATCAGCAAGGTTGACTCTCTCCTCTCCTTCTTGATCCTGGGCCTCTGCCACACCTCCACCACAGCATCGCGCCGGATCTACGCCTCCCTTCCTATCCTGTCCCAGGTCTTACGCATCATCCCCCTCCCAGATGATACCTTCTGTCCAGACATCTGCCCATACTACTAGCTCTCACCTATCTCCCCTCCAATTCCCTACTCTTGTCGTGGATCAGCCCCTCCTTCCATCAGCACCTGCTCTGTCCCCGGAGTGTCTTAATATATAGTGATGTGCATCGATGTTCTTTTAAACTGTTGCGCCCAACAATTATGGGAGTACAATAGCTGGTACTATTGTCGTGCTTTCTGTAACTCATCCATGCACTGTAATTTTACACCGTCGCGGCGTTTTCTCCCTCTCTTATTCTCTTCAGTAATATCTAATGATCTTATTAAAAGTCATCCAGTATAACCTTCTCGCATATGTCATACATTTCACAACTCTTAACTGGATGCCATGTTTTCAAAACCATTTTTCTATGTAATCATTATAATACAGCTGGATAGTAGCCTAGCCAGCAGTTTCCAGCCTGTCTTCAAAATTACAATAAAGGAAAAAGAAAAGCCGTCAGCCTTTCCCTGTCTCCCCAAGCTAGTTCTTCAGGCCTCTCCACCTACTACCCCTCCCTCCCTTGGTTACCTGTCAACTCTTCTGCAGGATCTCCGTCATCAAACTCAATTGTGAACATCGTGAGAGTAATGTGAGTCGCTACTTCGTGTTGTATATGTGTTACGTGCATAGATTGGTGTTCTGGGTCAATTCATTATCCTTGATCTTCTGTTCCGAATGTACAACTCGTAGAGGACGACGCCGTATTTTAATTGTCCTAGTACATGATTCTCCTTGTGTTACGTAATTGTCATCAGTGTTTCATCATACATCACCGCATAAAATAGAGCTGCCGTTATTGTTCCTCCTATGCTGAAGTTATGTGTCGTTTGTTAATATGCAGCGCCCAGCAACATTATGAACAACAATATCCTAAGTTAGTTTTATTTTTTGCACGTAGAGTCTCATGTTAATCAAATGGAAATATCTTTCTCTTTGGCGTGTAATGTAGAAATTGCTTAATTATTTTACGAGCTGATTATTTACACACCAATTTCACCACATTGTTTCTTTCTTATTTCAAACTAGCTGAAAACCCGGCGTTGCCCGAGTATTTATTTATTTATTTATTCGAGCCCTGAGTTAGTACTTTACCTATCCTCTCTCTCTCTCTCTCTCTGTCTCTCTCTCTCTCTGTCCATCTCCTTTTTATCTAAAAACATGTTACATTTGTCAGAGAGTATATAAGAAGTAGGAAGTCACACGTAATAATGCACTCGTTTCGAAGAATCCAATCACGAAATTCAACAATACTGATTGTAATATTACAGATCGGTCACTTGATGTAATGCGCGAAACGTCTAATCCATTTATTAAAGAGATGTATTAAAAGAAATTTCTTTTATACAGCTTTATTTATTTATTCTTATATTTCCTTATTCATATGCTTATCCTTACAGAGAAAGAGTTGAAGACATTGTAGCACCCATAGGCCAAAGATATGGTCTGTGCCATCACGTTTCGCTGTATGTAACCTCCTGGCTATAGAGTCGCAAACGTCATCGCTGGCCTTCAGTCCAATTTTTTAAAATAATTTGACGACTTTCAACCATCATATCTTCCACCCCCTTATGTCTATCGGCATGGAACTGCTATGGTGTACAACGGGAGACTTCGAACAACAATTACATACAGACAATTCGTTTGCGTTCTGTAGTTTTCGCTGCAGAGCGAAATATTAACATACACACATGTAGAATTTTATATACACCGACAACTTTCCATCCCAATATACTCCACCCTTTTATCATTATCAACCCTCAAGCAACAATGCAACCAATAATATCATTTTCAAAGAGTAAATATAATTTTCAAAGAGTAATTATTGTTCCGCATTTCGTGTTATATTCTTCGAAAAACCGAATATCTATCAGATCGCTATAAAACCGTGCCTGAAACCTTCCTCAGATATAAATTAGTAACTGTACAAATATTCAAGACTCTGCGGCTAGTCGTTCGGACGTGATAAGCGTACACGGAAGAGATATTCACACACACACACACACACACACACACACACATATATATATATATATATATATATATATATATATATATATATATATATATATATATAGCTATCCTATCGCCATAAAACCGTGCCTAAAGGCTTCCCCGGGTAGCCATTAGTAACTGTACAAATTTTTAGCTCGTTATGTCTTGTGGTTCAGACGTGATAAACGTACACCGAACAAACATTCACATTTATAGATATAGAGTAATGCAATTCTACTCATTTTCTTTCCTGTACAATTGCTTTCCTGTTGTAAGTGCTTGAAATATAAAATGCGATACATGTTTTTCATTCCATGAGTTACATTTTACATTCATAAGTGAATTTATAAAACTTGTGATTGTTTTCACTGATGAATCTGAAAGTATCAAATGATAGATTCTGACTGAAGAACATTACATATAATCTTTCCCGATGGCAGTGTCACGTGATATGGGGCAGAAAGAGGCAACCTCGTGTTAAGACTGCGGGAGAGGGAAGAATTTTTTTTCCTTTATCTTTCATTGTTATCAACTCAGGCGCGACGCAATGATCACCTGCAGAGATGCAAGAGATAAAAATAATAAGCGGGTTCACATACATTTGGGTTGCCATTCTTATTCAAAGTTGAAGAGGCTTGAGCATTACAGGATATCGTGGGGAGCTGCCGTCTGTGGAATGAAGACCACAACAACAAGTTACGGCTGTCCTGTCTTACGCCCTTCAAAGGTTCAAATGTTTGTATAGCTTATGGGACTTAACTAAGGGGTCATCAGTCCCTAAACTAACAAACTACTTATGAACTACCTAACACTAAGGACAGCACAAATATCCATGCCCGATGGGGGATTCGAACCCCCGTCCGTAATGGCCGTGCAGACCGTGACTGGAGCGCCTCAGTCCCCTCGGCTACCGCGGCCGGCTGTCTTACGCCCTCTTTTGGCTGTTGTTGTATACGATCTCTAGATAACAGCAGTTCCAAAGTATGTAATTTCATCTCAATTAGCTATCCAATTAGCTTAATTCAGTTCTTGAGGAACTTCTTCGAATTCCTTGTCCAAAAATCAGAGCGTGAATTCTGTCTCTAACGACCACGCTGTCGACCGGACGTTTGACCCTAAAACTCCTTCCGTACTTCCATTAATCAGTTCACCATCCGTAACCATTGGCCGTCCAGATCGAAGTTTGTCTGTTAGCACTAAATTCGTACCTCGAAGTCGACTGAACCACGTTTGACATGGGTGCTGCATCGTCGTCACATATAGCACAGATCTTCTGCCGGATATGTGTTTTTCCTCTTAGGATAGTCCTGGCGATCGCGTTGATAGCAGTTTCCGAGTAGTAGAGGCGTCTGCGGGATTATTTGTTAAGCAGCGGGACCCGCGTGCGAATTCCGACCCGCCACATATTTTTAACTCCCCCATTGATTGAATGCCCATTGACAATTAAGGCGCTAAATTTAGTTGTAATGTGATTGATAATAACTGCAGGATCAAAAATGGTGTTCGTTCTTTCGGGAAAATACAGTTACCAAACATACATTATTTTGTCTGTTTTCGTGACGAATTAATTAACGACTCTTGTAAAGAGAACTACAGCGTTGCCAACCGAGTACTTTCTGTATGTATTTTTTTAGCAAACGTTTACAGGTAAATTATTTGAAGTGACAAGCAATTTCCACTCTAAAAATGTGTTTTTAAAATTACAGCATTTTCAGGAGACTGAGTTGAATTGACGAACTTTTGGCTGAACGTTCCAACAGCAGAGAAAACACTACGGTCCAGGGTGGATGATCAGAATTTCCGCTGACGAGGCCCTTCAGTGCTTACAAAAGCTTCATAATTATTGAATTATTTTAGTCTATCGTGCCTGCGCATACGTCACACAGGAATGAGAGTGCAGCGCTCTGGGATAAAACTGAAGCTCTGTTTTACTTTACTGTATTGTTTTGACGTTGGTACGTTTCTGCGTTTCGTTATACTTTGTAAAGTGGAACCAACAGCACAGATCGTGGGGAACAATGGAGCTGATGAGTCGGAATTTACATCGGCTACGCAGTCCGCTCACACAGTATCCCACTAACAAGGAAAAACAAACCAAACGAAATTTTCTACACAACTTATGTACTTCTGAATGACACTACACCGTGTGGATGCTCAACTCATTAACGAGAACCGACACAAAACATGCTGGCGATTGTACTGCAGTAAATGAATAAGTAAATACTAAAATGAAAATAGCTCAAGATGATAGGTTTCGACAAATACATATATCTTTAGATTAGATTATATTAATACTTGTTCCATATATCAAATATACGACATTTCGTAATGATGTGGAACGTTTCAGTATAGTAAATGGTGTCTATACATGACAGTCAATATTTTAATGATTTTTTTAATTTTTTCTATTTTTTTATTATTTTAAGTTTTATCTAAAAATTCATCTAAAGTACAGAAGACGTTGCCATTCATAAATCCATTTAATTTCTTGTTAAATACCAGTTAGCTACCTGTCAAACTTTTGATGCTACTTGATAAATGACCGAAGACTTTTGTGCCAGCATAAGTCACCTCTTTCATTACCAAAGTTAGATGTAACCTTGAATAGTGAATATCACCCTTTCTCCTAGTGTTGTAGCTATGCACACTGCTGTTACTTTAGAACTTGGCCGGATTGTCATTAACAAATTTCATGAATGTGTGTGTGTATGTGTGAAACAATAATGAAGATCCCTAGATACTTAAATAATGTCTGCAAAATGATCTTGCGTGCGCTCCAGCAATTATTCTGATTACACGCTTTTCTGCAATGAATAATTTTTCACTCAATGTTGAATTGCCCCAGAATATGATCCCACATGACAGCAGTGAATGAAAATAGGCATAGTAAGCTAATTTACTGAAATGTATATCACCAAATTTTGCAATGACTCTGATAGCATAAGTACCTGGAGTCAAACGTTTTCGCAGATCTCCAATGTGTTTCCTCCAATTCAATTCTTTGTCAATGCAAACACCTAAAAATTTTGAATATACTACCTTAGCTACAGATTTCTGTCAAAGTAAATTTATTTAAGGTGCCTGACAATTACTGTACTGGGTTTTATCAATGTTTTATGAGAGTCCATTTGTAGAGAACCACTTAAAAAATTTCTGAAAGACAACATTTAAAATTTTATCAGTTAATTCCTGTTTTTCAGGCGTGATAGCTGTATTTGTATCGTCAGCAAAAAGATGTAGCTTAGCATCGTCGTAAATATATAATGGCAAGTCATTAATACATATTAAGATTTACACAATCTAAAGCCTTTGGAAGACCACAAAACAACCCAATTGGTCATGTCCGTTATTAAAAACTACCAAAGATCAGAAAATAAATTTTTTGCGATTTGGGTTCCAGAGTTATTTCTTTATAGCCTACAACGGATAGACTGCGCCTGTTTTACAAACATAGGCAACTTACATTTTGTCACCCACAAAATGTTGCACGAGGATTTGAAATGATATGTAAAGTTCTTTTGTAGTCGATAAGTGCTATCTGTCTCAAATGGTAGGTCAGTGGAACTATAGTATTGCATATTGTGAATTTCCGTATGCTGCCTCAATAAATAAACAAAGAAATGAATAAAAATAAAGGTACACACTTCTGACAGTAGTTCTTCTCTTATACTCCTAAAATAAATTATTTAATAAGTGTATTATGTAAACATGTTGATTTCTTTTTTTTTTAATCTGGTCAATAATAATAAATTTCGTAAATCAAATTTTTGTTGTAGCTGGGAGCTTTTAGAAAGGTATTTGGAATTGGTATATGGTTCTGTGATAGCCGATTAGTAATGTATAATTGTAAAGTTTGGATACAGTGATCCCTGCCAAACATTATGCAAAGTTTCTGGTTCCTTTTTAATCTTTAGAATCACCTCTAACACTATATGGTTCAGAGTGCAGGTAACCAGAGGTAAATCAAGAACTTAGAGGTAAATACATCAATGGAAGTTGTGAATGTGCCAGTCGTCATTTACGACAAAGGAACATCTCAATAGTAAAATGCTAGTTGTGGAACAATGTAGAGTTGAAAACTCTGAAGCGTTTGTCTTCAAAAATACAATAAAAGTGAAAATGAAAACCATTTAAAAGTCTAGTTTTTGTGTTACATGCAGTGATAAAATTGCATTAACTGAAATCGGAATGAGTGACACTTCAATTTTCGATATTCAAGTATTACAATTGGAGATTTTACTGCGTGATTGGGAAGTCAGCACTAGTGTTATACGTATTAAAACATCTACTTCCTGTTAACCTCAGGTAGTGGCTATGTATGCAAATTATTTTTATTTTCTCCACATTATGACAATGTACCTTCCGAATCATATACGATTCATTAGCGTCCTTGTATTATACTAATAAAACAAGACTTGTCTGTGCCGTAATTCCAAAGTAACGAAACTAATTTTTTTATTTAAAATATATCGTTCAAAATTAGCATGAAAATCTCCACATTCCTATTAAATCCCCTGCCCACTAATTGTGTCTGTCTAGCTATGTGTCTTTCACTCCGGTTCGTTTGGGTTGTAGTTGTAGGCACAGCCAAAAACAAGGGAGTGAAGCATGCTACCACAAAAGTCTTTCACACTTTCCAGATAACATCAAATTTCTGACAGGTAGCCTACCAGCATTTAAAAATACATTCAAAGAATTTCTGAATGACGAAGTCCTTATACTCAGTAGATGAATTTTTACGTAGAAATTACTACTTTTACCAAATAAATAAAGAAATAAATAAATGAAAATAATTAAATGTATGTTATGTAACGTTATCTTTTACTAAACTTACACGTCCCACATCATTACGAAATTTCATAGTCATGATCTATGGAACAAGAATTAAACTAATTTAATCTAATATAGTTTCCATATAATAAGGGAAGAAGAAGTCTTCAATATTCAAAATAATGTATTTAAAAATTAGAAACTTACTTCAATTCTTTGGTGGGAGCAACATATGACCTGAAAGCATTCTTCCAGTACAGTAAGCGAAATGATAATGCCAAATATAAAAATGTTATTCCTTTACCGCTAAGTGTTCGATGCGTATCCTCTTATAATATCCCCTTAACATATAGAAAAATACACTTCTTTTGTCCACATTTAACGACTCCGTACACACTGGAGTTGCGCACATCTATGGCAAAGCCCTTTCCAAATTATGTAAGATTCAGTGGCCTCCTTGTATAATTAATATATTTATATAGTGATGGTGTCAATGTACAGCTACGATAGAAAAACTGTGTGTGTATCATTAATTTTTTGCCTTGGAACTTTTGTTGACATGGCTCACATTATAATCCTTCTCATAGGAAAATAAAATTATTTAACTCTCCATAGGCAGACTTATAAACCTTTTGATTCTCTGTACGGCTAGTTTTTTTCTTGTACAGTTGAAGACTGTATACGATTATTTAATTCTCCCCTTAAACAGTAGGTGCACTGATACAGACGTCGGTATCACCAGACGTTAGAGACCATATATTGTTACAAAAACCATGTATATATCGCTAGACCAGTGGACTATGTACTCTTACGAAAACGAAGGGATATGCTATGGATCTGCCGCAGGTTCAACGCTTCCAGTGACAGTTAAAAATACGTGCCGCGTATCAAATTCCTCATACGGTACTTATTCTTTGTGATTGAGGATAATTTATGATGACAAAAATATATAATTTCGAAATCTGGTAATTTATGCCTACGTATGTAGCAACAGCATGTGCCACACGCAGCGTTTCATTGGCAACTGCTCTCGACCTGTGAGCGGGCTTGATTTATTAGCCGTCAGTGCCATCTGTTGTGGAGGCGGAGAACTACGACAGAAGTTGCTCTGGATTTTGCAACAGATAGCAGGTTAGCGGTGCCCGCTCACATATCTACGTAAATAAGTGCACAGGGGATGTTATTGTAATAGATTAGAGCCTAGAAGAAAAAGTTAAAGAAAAAGACTCCATCAAGTCAGTATGAAATTCTCTGTGCCGCCAGTAAACCGCTAAAATTTTCGTAGAAAAAACAGGCGAATATATGTATAATTTTCAGTTCGAACATATATATGCCTAGCAGAAGGGTCAACCGACAAAAAATTCCCCACTACCTGTCTACAGTTTATAATGGTACTGTCCTGGAGGTAAAGGTTAATGAAATAGTTTAACTTTCAGTTCAGAATTAATTTCGTAAATAGTTCGTAAGTAACACTTTCAGAGGTCGGTATTTCTAAATAAATAGTGGAAATAATTTTAATTGTTAAAAATAGCATGGAAAATAGAATGGTAGATGTTGGCGGCATTTACAATATAAAAAGAGATGGAGTTTACTTTTTGTAAACATACATCAACTCATTGTGATGGTTGCTGAAATAAAAATGTTCATTAAGGTAAAATATCGTCGTTGGACTAGTTACGTGGTTCTTTCGTACAGCGGACCGTGCGTTAAATTTTACTTGAGTGTCTAGTCGGAGTTGCGGGAGAAATATTGCGCGGAAAATTATCGGACTTCGAAATTTAACATTTACAAAATGAAACACGAATGCAATTTCGAAAACCCAGATAATTTTTGAAGGGGAATGATATGGTTTTAAAATTAATAAAACTTTCAACAATCACTGCGCAAAATCTCGCCTGCCGTAACAGCGTCTGAACTCAACTTCAATAGTCAGAATTTTATACGCCACTATGAAATGGCGGGATGTTAAATAAATGAAAACCGGTCATGTTAAAATTTTAAGATATCTAACAGTATGTTTCACAAATAAGAGCACTATACTCATTTTATACAATACATGTATTACATGAACCGCTACAGATACGCCTTAACTAATCAGAGACCAGGCACAGACAGATGAAGCGGAAAGCTGTTATTCCCAAGGAGGTTTCCTCTCGTGACAGAAAACCAATCGAATGTGGCTTAAGGTTAAGAGAGAGAGAAACGCTCCTTTATTAAAATAAATCTTCGCCTAATTAATAATTTTATTTGTATCATTTCACGTTCGCCTCTAGAACAATGCGCGAGAAAAATATACTCTTATTACTTTTTAGGCGAGCATTGGTTTCTCTTATTTTATTACTATTATCATTTATCCCTATGGAGGTGAATGTCAACAAAATGTTTTCGCATTAGGAAGAGATGTTGATTGAAATCTCGTGTAGACATCTCTCTGAAAAAAAAATCTGTCTATTATTTCCGCGTATTATGTTCATTAGACAATTTCGCTATAATACAAAAGGAGAAGCATTTGATTTGACTTTTTCGGTGTCTATCATCTATATGGTGAGGATACCATACCGCACTGCTATATCCTAGTATTGGACGGATAATAGTGTTGTCAGTGTCTTTAGTAGATTTGTTGGATCTTATAAGTCTTCTGCCAACAGAACATAATTTTTGATCCCCTTTACAAAACTTCTAGCACCATATCATTCCAATTTAAGTTTTACGAAATTGTTCAAACTAAATATTTGATGGGATATCTCATGTACTCGAAATTTTGCAGGTTTCTTTTACGAGCCATGCAGAGGGCATCAGCGTTTTCAATATTTAGGACCAATCAACATGTTTCGAAACATGTATATTTCTTTTCCATATCATTTTAGAATCGATTTTAGTATTTTCCCCACATTACTAAAAGGTAAACCACAGAAAGGTCTAAAACAACATAGGAAGGTTTCTCAGATGACAGATTCTTTACCAGTAACGATCTTTAAAACCTAATTTCAAATGCAACTTTGGATTTTTTTTCTACAGTACTTCTGCACGAATTATTGACATGTTGTTATGATCTGGGAGTCAGTCTGCGGTATCCACATAGTTGCAACACGTCTAAACTCTTTTGTTGTAAAATGCTTCAGATTTGTCTCAAAGCAACGAGCAATGCCGTCTGAATACATTTATAACATATATCTTCTTCACGGATTGATGGAACAGAAAAACAACGTTTTCATCTGTAATATCAGGTGTGTCGATCTTCAGGAGATTTATCACTAAAAAGGAACACCTATGAACTTAGACCCTTGAATGCGAACGAAACAATGCTTAGAATATCAGCGGTATGAGTCATTTCGATGCAAAACATACCATTCTACTAGAAGTGATATATTACAAGAGAGATAGAAAATAACAAGATATCAGAACCACAAGAGATAAATTGCAGGTAATCCAAAAACATCACTGCAACATTATATTTTAATTGACATTATGAATAAACAGATACACCTCTTAAAGTCATCATAATAGCATAAACACACACATCATTAGCACCTCGTTATTCCACAGACTATAATGCTCATTGTAACCTAGAAATTCTTTTTTCAATTAACTGTAAATCTAAGTTCTTCAGAATGATAAAACATGATAAATAAAAATTGCAATTTTTCATTGAGCTGTTAACTGGATGCGTTTGGTATTGTAACAAGAAACTATTGTATTATTGTGTAAATTGTTATACCTGTAGAGGTTCTGGCTTTCGGTGTTTTCCAAATAAAATACGATTATGTATACGATTATGTATACGTAGATGCATGGTGGACGGAATGTGGTGATGTGGCATATAAACGGTTCAAAAGCTTGACAGTTAACTACCATGTTTGGGATAAAGACACGTTCTAGCTAGAGTGACCTACCTAGAGGTGAGAGAGGAAGCCGTATAAGTATTACGTCGGTAACATCGTTGTTGTATTGCCTGGGATGTGAAAAGTTACACTGGCATTTGTTCAGTGGCTTATCATGTGCATAATTCCGTCTGCAAAAGGATTATAATTTACCACTTTCTGTCAAGAGACAGTGAAGTTAACATTATAGTGAGACACGTTACTCTGATTCCTTCGTAGGAACATTAATTACTGCATTTATAGCATGAACCTTGTATTAATGGTTTTCGTTAATAATCAGTGGGTAGAACTAAAATGAAATATTTACCCACTAATTTTCAATTTACTATTCGTGTGCTGGGTCCTCTCTTTATAAAATGTAATTTTACATTTGAACAAAATATTATAGGTCAGTGCGAAATTTTTTTATAATAACCCATTTATTTTTTAATACTTAAGCGTTTCTTTTTAAAATTTTTATTGCAGATGTTCAACATTTCACAAAATCTTTTGTACATCTGACTCCACAAATTACAAAGGACGAAAAGGAAACAAAAAATTGAAAATTCTTAATTTTTTAGCAATCAAACACTTCCTTATTTTGCCAATTAAATATCAACGTAATTGAACGGAAAAAATTGATTGAAAGGAGTACTTAATTTTTGCCTGTCATACAGCCTTGAGCGTGTTTTGTTACAAAAACCTAAGCTATAATTCTTTAGAAAATAAATTTATGTAATATTTTGTACCATTTCATTAATCGATATAACATACTGTACTTATTTTCATATCTTTGCTGTAAACCAAAGACTTGGTTTTATCTTTGGAGTATGTCTTGCACTCATAGTTGTTGCGTTTGAGGAGTCGGTGTGTGACCTTCGTGCAGGAAAGTCGAGGTTTGACTATGGTAGAGTTGAGTCGATGAGTAGTGATCGTGGAACTGTCGGGTTAGTCTGTCTGTGTGTTAGACTCGAAGAGTAAAACATATTTCAGACAGTTTTGAAGAGTCGCAGCCAAGTCTGCACATCGTAATTTTTGTATGGAAATTAATCTGTCTCAAATAAGGTAATGTGTACTTTTCTATTGTTATGTCTGGCAGCCTGTATTTGAACTATTGTAGTTGGTGTTTGTCTTTTTGGTAATGAATACTGTTCAATGCAGCTCGCATTTATCATTTAACCCTGAGTCATTTTCCAGTTCCTCGTTCCTTTCACCAATTTGAATTGCTTTCCGTTCTAATATTGTTTCTTATGATAGTGTTGCATAATTATTGTGTTTGTAAAATTTATTTGTTAATTAGAACAGTTCAGTGTAGGCATTTTGTCATGATAAATTGGTCTATTAATGAGAGCAGGAAATAGTTTGTTCATAAATCCAGTAAAGTTCATAGTTAGAGATTTTCTGAGTCTTAATGAAAGTTCAAATTATTAAGTCTGTCAATGTTAGTAACAGTTAAAGTGATATGTCTGATCTGAAATGAAGTAGATCACGTAAAGAGATAAGAAATACTTGCAGTGAGTGATCTTGAAATCTTTACCAGATTTGTAGGACATTTTTTTTATTACGTTGAATTAGTGTAGTAACTGTTGTTCAGGTAGGCACATTATCAAGTGCAGTGATTTTTGGTATCTAATTAATATCAAATATCTTTGTTTGACATCCTGTTTATTCGAGTAACAAAATTATAACTATAGTAGCACGCTCTTTTTCTTGGCTCTCGCAGTCGAATTGTGTATGTATATTCTGGCTATTGGTATATGGTGCATACCAATAGATCTGCACTTTTCATGTGCTCACATTGTCTCACACACACGAGATTAATGTGTACACCAATTACGAGGCATAATTACCATCAACTTATTAACTACTGTACAATTTAAAGTGTTATCCGTTGCGCATCAAACAAAACCACATTTACGTAAGATCATTCCATTCCATGTCAGTGGCAATTTATTCTAACAGGGCAAAGAAAGGTACTAAGTCGCATTGCTTAGTCAAATTATTTTGTAACCAAAACTAAAACAGAACATTTTATTTGTGTATTTTAGCGGGTATGGTCTCTTAACACAAACAGTGAGACTCTCGCCTCATACACATATTACCTTTAGCATCCTTTCAAACACAAACACACCACTTTTAACTCGCTTAAAGTAATAGTATGTCATTATTAATAGGTCAAAAGTCATTTTTAGTTTCCATCAAAGTTTGTGACGGTATAAGTTACCAAGGTAGCCTAACAGATTCAGAAGGCCACACCTGTAATAAGGTATGTGAAACAATAAATGATTATTTGTATATAACATTTCTGCTTTATATATGAATATACACATGGTATTAAACAATGTATTTACTTAATTTGTAGAAAGTAACCGATAAACGTCACTATAGTAATGAAACCTCAAGGTTTACTAGCGTGCAGAATAAGTACGCTTCTCTATTAATGAATCAAGCTAATAATTCTCTGAAGGTTACTGAAGTTATTGTCAATACATCTAACAATTTCATACAAAAGGAAGAAACTCTGTTACTACTGTTTCATAGAATTTAGTATTGATTTATTTATTCATTAATGTTTAATGTTCTAATAAGATATAATTACTTTTCGTATTTGAATAGTCTTGCTGCTACTGAGTTGATAATCATACTAAAATTTTCATACAGAATTTCAGCAGAAGTTTGTAGAGTATATGCTTTATTGAAGTTGAGCTGGTCTTTGAAATTCTTCTCTCACTTACTTTGAATATAATCTGAATTACTGCAAGTAATTTTTGGTAACATGGTTTGTGTTTATTTGCGTAGTCAAAGTAAATAACATAACATCATTACTAGTTAATTAATGCAGAATCGGTTAATGCCTAATCGGGATGGCGACCTATTTTATTTTAATCTTTTACTTGAAGTAAACTCAGTACGTATTAGAAAAATGTTTCCTAAGTGTTGAAAAGTAAGATCTGAGGTATATTCTTACTGGAAACAGGAAACAGCAAGCAGCTGGCAGAATGCATGATCATGAATTTTGTCAATAGTATTAAAATATGCCAAAATGTTGGATAGATAATAATGAAGTCAAAAAATAATTTTAAAATATGAAAAAAAGAAGGGGAAACTAACCTCAAAAATGAAAACGCGCCAAGCAAAGTTGAAATCATAAATCGTATGTTATTACAAAAATTAAGGCAGGTGACATTACAGAAATTAAAAAATATATATATTAATTAAAATAATGGCGTGACGCAACTCATACCTGATGATACAATTACCAATAAAGCTATTCGCTGTTGATATCTCCAAGATTGACATTTTTGAAGTACAATTATTCTTAAAATACAAACATACTTATTCCATGTATTCCAGTTTTGGCACACAAGACATATCACAACTTCTTTATCAATTACAACTCAACAACTGCTTTCACCAGCTACATCCTGTTACTACTACTCACTAACTCTGACGCGCTACAGTTCTCTAGGAGTCGGGGCACTCACTCTCAAATCGCGCTATAGCTCCAAAAACTACTGCGCCACTTACAATGTCGATCAGTGCTAATTCACAAAATCAACTATATTTAGTTATTTAGCGTAAAATACGCACAAAATAAATTATGTACAATGCAGAATAACAAACAGTTCAGCCGGCCGCGGTGGCCGAGGTGACTGAGGCGCTCCAGTCACGGTCAGCACGGCCACTACGGTCGGGGGTTCGAATCCCCCCTCGGGCATGGATATTTGTGCCGTCCTAGTTTGTAAGTAGTTCATAAGTAGTTTGTAAGTTTAGGGACTGATGACCCCGCAGTTAAGTCCCATAAGCTTAACAAATATTTGAACATTTTTGAACAAACAGTTCAAATAATAAGAAATAAGTTAACATAAAATTTATGTAACTTTACAAATACCATGTAAACACCATTGTAGCTTACAGAGACCGTATAGAAACTGAAATACTACAGAAAATGAATGATATAGGGGCCATAGAGACCTTACACATAAACTAACATAGCTTCAGCCGTACTTCTTTCGTGTGACAATGTGTATGAATGCATATACGATCAGGAATAATTCACATTATTTTAGCTCTGTATTAACGATATTGTTATCAATGTATTGAAATGTCAGAATTTTCATCAAAATACTTCCATTTTACAAATGTAAGGTTAGTGCTTAGTTGTAAATCATTTTTTCTTAATGCAAACATAAAATGTTAGTGAGTGTATCGTGTTATACGAATATATACGTATTAGTTCCTAATAAATCTATACAATGTAAATGTTACGAAAGACGTAGTTAAATTCTATTCGCATGAGATCAAAATTAATATCTTCCTTTGTTAACCGAAGTAGGAAAACAAAGCAGCTGATAGGAGACAGCATGATGGAATCACCGTACTCTAATGTGTGGGCTTCCGTCTAATGTGGTCCAGATATTATTTCGAAGTCAATGTCAACACAGGCAAACGTCGATATAAATGCATCTCAAAAATGTTCACATGTTTGTGAAACTTAAGGGACTTATCTGTGGAGTCGTCTGTCCTTAAACATACAAACTACTTACGAACTACCTTATACTAAAGACGAAATAACAGCCGAGGAGGGATTCGAACCCCGACGGGGAACGACTTCGCGCATCGGAGTATAGCGCCTCACTATACTTGTCCACTCCGCCGCGGTAAATTCATCTCTTTCCGCCGTGCAAATTACACTAAGGCAGGAGAGCACAAGGGCATGTAACAAAGTTTGACACGTGTAAGTTTTGGTCGATTCGGGTAACGTGTTCGAATGGCCTACGTGTTAACGTGACTGCTCGCCAAAATCTGGATATCTGAGTTCCAGTCCTAGTCAGGCACGAATTTTCATTTGTCACATAAATGATAGAGCAACTTATAAAGGCAGCTAAATCGGTGAATATCGCAGATTTCAAATAAATCTATGGTACGATCATTGTTTTGATGTGACATGTGTAGCAGTGTGTGGAAGGCAGTGTGGAGCAAGAAAGAGATACAGTGAGACATTGAGAATTTTCAGTATAGAGAATAATAATTGATTCGTTCTGGACCGGGTTGATTAGTTATTATTCAGACATTATGCGTATACAGCTTTAACAAATTGTGAATGGGTTCAAGTCATAATAGTGAAGCATGAGATTTTCATTGTGAAAGTTTTCTGTAGCATTGGCCCCTTACTTAGGTTGCATTTATCGCGAATCCTGAATTCAGCGCAAAGTTCCTGGTGATTGGAGAAAAGCGCAGGTGACAAGTTTATAAGAAAGATAAAAGAACTGACTCACATAATTACAGGCCAATATCGTTGACATCAGTTTCATGTAGAATTTCGGAGCATATTCTCAGTTCGAATATAGTAAATATCCTTGAAGTGGAAAAGCTTATTTCTATGAATCAGCACGGATTTACGAAACATCGTTCATATGACAATCAGCTTGCCCTTTTCTCACATGACATCTTGCGAGCCATAGATGAAGGGAAAAAAAGGCGGATTGTGTTTTACTCGATTTCAAAAAGGCGTTTGACGCGGTGCCATACTGCAGACTCCTAAAGACACGAGCTTATGGAATAGGTTCACAGATTTGTGACTGGCTGGAAGAGATCCTAAGTGATAGAACGCAGTATGCTATTCCATACGGCCAGTGTTTATCAGAGACGAGTGTATCGTCAGGCGTGCCCGAGGGGAGTGTTATAGGACCGCTATTATTTTCTCTTTGCATAAATAATATTGCCGCGAGAGACCACGAACACCGACTGCCGGCGTGGCGCAGGGGATAGCGTCACGGACTGCTGTGCAGAAGATCGCCGGCTGAATCCCGCCCACCGGCAAAAAATTATTTCTTTGTAATTATCAATTCCACAAGGTTCTATATCTTTCTTATGTTAACTTGTAAATTCTACTTGTTTCTTATGTTAACTGTTCTTCTAATTTCTGGTAAATTCTGTCTGTGTATAAATAGCAGAGCACTCTGCCTAAGAGGCAGTCAGTGCTGCGTGTATGTTGAGTTCGTAATAAACGTGCTTTCAGTATAAGTGCTGTGTATAGTTGCCTTCGAAGCCGAACCTGTTTCCATTTCAACACGACATTGTTTGGTGGAGGCGCCGGGTACACTGTGCAACAGCTGCATCACCATGACTCCGATTAGGCAACGTAAAAGCCGTCGCTTACACGGACTGGAACCGGAATACAAGGGATACACCGAGTACATCCTTCCAAAAGTCCGTATTATCAGAAGAACGATGGAGACGAAACCGGCAATAAGCCAGCTGCACATCAGACACCCGTCGGTGTTCTCTGGAGATGCTGGACAGGACCCCAACAAATGGCTGAAAGGGTTCGACCGAGTCGCCAAGTACAACAGGTGGGATCACACGATGTGCTTGGCCAATGTTTATTTCTACCTGGACGGAACAGCCCAGCAATGGTTCGAAAACAACGAAGACAAGTTGAATGACTGGGAGACGTTCCAGGAGGAACTTAAGAAGACGTTTGGAGACCGGCAGCGACAAATCCGCTCGGCGGAAGAACAACTGAAGTACCGGGCCCAACGACATGGTGAGACGACACAATCGTACATACAGAATGTTTTGGCTCTGTGTAACATAGTCAATCCAAACATGACTGAGGCGAAAAAAAACTGATGAAGGGAATTGCAGAAGATATGTACCAAGCTCTTATGATAAAAGACGTCGCTACGACAGAAGAGTTCATCAAGTGGTGCCAGAGTATTGAAGAGATGCAACAAAGGAGGGTTGGACGCAAGAAGTATGACAGACTCCCAAATGTAGTCTCTATGGCCTTTGTGGAAGATCAGAATGACTTCACTTCTCTCATACGACAAATCGTGAGAGAAGAATTACAACTGTGCATGGCAGCCGGGACTATTAGACCGCGCGAGCATCAGATTATGGCCATTGATGTGAGCCCTGTAAGTCACGAGGGCGCCGACGCCGCTGAGGACGAGGTATTTCAAACATTAGCTCCTGTCTGCCCCGTCAATCGCACCCGACGTGAAGAATGGCGTCGCCATGCTATGACTTACGCTGCAGCCGCCAAACGGCAGCCCATGAACCGGCCGACGCGACCACAGCCAACTCCCCCGGTAACTATGCGCCCCGCAGAAGAACAGACGTCTGGAGGACAGAAGATAACACACCACTGTGTTTCCACTGTGGACGCCCTGGGCATGTCGTACGCTACTGCAGAGAGAAGAGGCGAGTATTGGTGATTATTTTGCCGCAAGACGTCAGCCGTCGGAGCAGTTGTATCCCAGGCAGTCACCTGCTGATGAGTTCAGTCGACCTATGGGAAGAAGCCCATCGCCGTACCCTAGACGAGGTCGCTCCCCGATGCGCCGCAGCCGTTCACCGTCGCCGTACAGAGGTACCAGCCGCTCCCCTAGCCGCCGCGCCCAGGAAAACTAATCGAGGCGATTATCTACGGAGGTGAGGCCGCCGCAGATGAAAATCCTCCATGGACGACAATCGCTAAGATGTCGGGAAATCTCATCGACGTCATAATCGACGGGCAACCTGTCCGGGCACTTGTTGATTCAGGAGCCTCTTTTTCTGTATTATCGGATAATTACCGCCACACACTAAAGAAGACAATGTTCTGTGATACGGGGACAACTGTGCTGAAGGTCGCGAATGGAAAGTACGTCCATCCAGCAGGAACTTGTGTCGCAAGAATAACCATCAACAACAGGACCCAGCCGTTTGAATTTGTCGTGTTAACAGAATGTAGTCACAATGTCATCCTCGGCTGGGACTTCCTTCAGGCATCCCAGGCTATCATTGACTGTGGAAGATCTGAGCTGCAAATTGAAGAAGTTGTTCCGCCGGATACACGTAATACAGAATTTTCTGGGAAGTTATTCGTCGTTGACAATGTGACGATACCGCCGTTGACAATGAGAAGAGTTGCAGTTACAAACACAGATGACTGGTTAAGCTGTGAAGTTCTTGTTGATAGTAAAAAGTTTATCAGGCTCACAAAAGGAATTTACATACCAGCGGCTATCATAAGCATTACCGGTGGTCAAGGAGAGATTTGGATCACAAAATGTCACGAGCAGTCACAACTAATCCCCAAGGGAATGTGTATCGGGACAGCTGAACTAATCCAGAACGGTGAGCTCAACGTCATCAATGAAGACCCATGCCCTGCTGTTAGTACAGACAACGCGCTGGAGGAAACAAACGTGGAACTGCTAATAGGGCCTAGACTGACCAAGGAACAACGCCAGCGGGTGTTAGGTATACTACGCCAATTTTCGGGTGCATTCACACCTCAGCAGGGGAAAAGTCAGACGAAACGGCCCACGATAAAGCACCGTATCAATACTGGGGATCATCCGCCAATTAGCCAGAGTTCGTATAGAGTGTCGCCAGCTGAACGACGGATAATTCGACAGGAAGTGGAGAAGATGTTGCGAGATGACATTATTCAACCTTCGGATAGTTCTTGGTCGTCTCCGGTGGTCCTCGTAAAGAAGAAGGACGGCACGTGGCAATTCTGTGTCGACTATCGGCGGCTGAACAGAAACACAAAGAAAGATGTCTACCCAATGCCGCGCATTGACGACACCTTAGACTGCTTGAAAGGAGCAACATACTTCTCAACTATGGACATGCAGACAGGTTACTGCCAAATCGAGGTTGACGAAGCTGACAAGGAGAAGACGGCTTTTATTACACCTGACGGTCTCTATGAATTTAAAGTAATGCCATTTGGATTATGTAATGCTCCAGCCACATTCGAACGCATGATGGAAAACTTGCTTCGACACCTTAAGTGGACGACGTGTCTCTGCTATTTAGATGATATTGTTGTTTTCTCTAAAACATTTGAGGAACATCTGAGGCGCCTGTCTACTGTGTTGAAGTGTGTTCAGGCTGCACGTCTCCGCCTCAATCTAAAGAAGTGCCTCTGCGTCGCCAAAGAGATAAAAATCCTGGGGTACCTAGTCAACGGAGATAGTGTCCGTCCTGATCCAGATAAAGTAAGGGTAGTCACAGAATTTCCAACTCCTCAGCACATTCGTGATGTGAGAAGTTGTCTCGGGCTGTGCTCATACTACCGACGTTTCATAAAAGGATTTTGTAACAAGGCACGTCTATTACAAGAACTTCTGCAGGGAGACGCCAAATTTTACTGGGATGAGACAAAAGAAAGAGCTTTCCGGGCACTTAAGGAGGCTCTAACTTCCGCACCAGTACTAGCCTTGTACGACGAGAATGCAGAAACGGAACTTCACACCGACGCCAGTGGTTATGGGATTGGTGCAGTGCTTGTACAAGTTCAGGAAGGTGCTGAAAAAGTGATAGCCTACACGTCAAGAATACTCCCAAAGTCCGAGAGAGTCTATAACTGAAAAAGAATGTCTCGCGGTTATCTGGGCTACCAACAAGTTCCGGCCGTATTTATTCGGCAAATCATTCACCGTTGTGACAGACCATCATTCTTTGTGTTGGCTGACTAGCTTGAAGGATCCATCAGGTCGACTCGCAAGATGGGCACTAAGACTCCAAGAGTACGATGTCACAGTGGTATTCAAGAACGGGCGCAAACACAAGGATGCCGACTGCCTTTCGAGGAATCCATTAGTGGAACACAACAGCATTAATGAAATTTCAGCTCTCACGGAATTAGATGACGTTACAGCTGAACAGAGGGAAGATCCAGCACTATTAAAAACGATAGAGGCCTTGGAGAAAGGAGAACCGACCAATGGAGAGTTCCAACTTATAAATGGAACATTGTATAAGAGCAACTACGACCCACAGGGCCCCAAATGGCTACTTGTTGTTCCAGCTCATCTCCAGCCAGCTATTCTCAAATATTTCCACGATGCTCCAATATCCGGCCATCTGGGATTCGTGAAGACCCTAGACAGAATCAGACGCAGGTATTACTGGAAAGGTCTCTACAAATCTGTCAAACACTATGTGAGTCACTGTAAAGAGTGCCAGCGACGGAAGCATGTGCCGCAATTACCTCCAGGACATCTCGTACCGATTCCGCCGGCAGCAGCCCCATTCCACCGAGTTGGGATCGATCTTTTAGGGAGGTTCCCGAAGTCGAAAACGGGTAACCGTTGGATAATAGTTTGCACTGACTACCTCACACGCTACACTGTCACCAAACCTGTGCCGACTGCAGAAGCTCCAGAGACCGCAAAATTCCTTGTAGAAGAGATTAATTTGAAGCATGGAGCACCCCGTGTCATGATATCTGATCGTGGAAAAGTATTCAGTCAAAACTGGTGTCAGAGGTAATGTCACGGTGCAACATTGTCCACAGAATGACAACTGCATACCATCCTCAGACAAATGGTCTTACGGAACGTTTTAACAAGACGTTAGCCGACATGCTGTCGATGTACGTCGATGTTGAGCAGAAGGATTGGGATACAATTCTGCCAGTCGTGACATTTGCTTACAATACCGCAAGACAAGACACCACAGTCTTCACTCCGTTTTTCTTGCTTCATGGCCGTGAAGCTGAGACGACAATGGATACGCTGTTCCCGTTCCAACCGGACGACACTCAGGATGACTGTGTTAAACAGCTCATCACCAGGGTTGAAGAAGCAAGACAGCTGGCTCGCATACGGACACTGGACGCCCAGGAGAAGGACCGTCAACGGTATAACGACAAGCACCGACCTGTTGTGTACAGCCCAGGAGATGTGGTATGGATTTTTACCCCTGTACGGAAGGTTGGACTGTCAGAAAAGTTCTTAAAGCGATACTTTGGTTCGTATCGTGTCATACACCGCCTGACAGACGTCACATACGAAGTTGAGGATTATGAGCCGTCGTCGAAACGTCAAAAACGAAGATACATTGTTCACATCCTGCGCATGAGGCCTTACTAGGCAACAATGGCTTCTTGTTGAAGGAATCTAAGGACGGCAATGTTCCTGATGAAGCCACGACAGGAACGTCTGTCGTCGATAATCGCGGAGAAGGGAAGGATTCTCTTGAACTGTCATACAGATGACCCATGACACGGTCAAGATCCAGAACATTGCAGTTGGCTCCACAGGGATCATAACAGCGGGTCGCTGTTTCTCCAGGAGAGGGAGCAATGCCGCGAGAGACCACGAACACCGACTGCCGGCGTGGCGAAAGGGATAGCGTCACGGACTGCGGTGCTGAAGGTCGCCGGTTCAATCCCGCCCACCGGCAAAAATTTATTTCTTTGTAATTTACAATTCCAGAAAGTTCTCCATCTTTCTTATGTTCACTTGTAAATTCTACTTGTTTCTTATGTTAACTGTTCTTCTAATTTCTGGTAAATTCTGTCTGTGTATAAATAGCAGATCACTCTGCCTAAGAGGCAGTCACTGCTGCGTGTATGTTCGTAATAAACGTGCTTTCAGTGTAAGTGCTGTGTTTAGTTGCCTTCGAAGCCGAACCTGTTTCCATTTCAACGCGACAATATAATGGACAGAGTAGCTTGTAATTTGCGGCTGTTTGCTGAAGATGTTGTGCTGTATGGACGCTGTATTGAGTGTACTAGCATACAGGATGACTTGGACAAAATTTCTAGATGGTTTGAGAATGGCAGCAAGCTCCAAAGGTAGAATAACGTAAGGTGATGCCCATGAGTAGGAAAAACAATCCCGTAATATTCGTATACAGCATTAGTAGTGAGCATCTTGATACAGTCGCGTCGTTGAAATATCTAGGCTTGACATTGCAGAACGATATGAAATGGAACGAACATGTAAGGACAGTTGTGAGTTAGGCGGACAGCCGACTTCGGTTTATTGGGAGAATTTTTGGAAGATATTCTTCATCTGTTAAGGAGACCGCATATTAAACGCTTGTACTACCACGTCTTGAGTATTGCTGAAGTGTTTGGGACCCACTGCGGATCAGTTCAAAAGAAGACATGGAAGCAGTTCAGAGGAGATCAGCTATGTTCGTTACTGGTACGTTCGATCAACGCGCGAGTGTCATAAAAATGCTCCTGGAGCTCAAGCTCAAATTGCTACACCACGAAGATGACGTGCTACAGACGCGAAATTTAATCGACAGGAAGAAAATGCTGTGATATGCAAAGGATTAGCTTTTCAGAGCATTCACACAAGGTTGGCGCCGGTGGTGACACCTGCAACGAGCTGACATGAGGAAAGTTTCCAACTGATGTTTCATATGCAAACAGCAGTTGATCGGCGTTGCCTGGTGAAAAGTTGTTGTGATGTCTCGTGCGTACCATCTCGTTTCCGACTTCTATAAGGGTCCGATTGTAGCCTATCGCGATTGCCGTTTATCGTATCGCGACAATGCTACTCGCGTTGGTAGCGATCCAATGACTGTTAGCAGAATATGGAATCGGTGGCTTCAGGAGGGCAATACAGAACGCCGTACTGGATCCCACCGGCCTCGTACAACTAGCAGTCGAGATGACAGGCATCTTATCCGCATGACTGTAAGGGATCTTGCAGCGACGTCTCGATCCCTGAGTCAACTGATGGGGACGTTTGCAAGACGACAACCATCTGCACAAACAGTTCGACGACGTCTGCAAAAGCATGGACTATCAGCTCGGAGACCATGGCTGCGGTTACACTTTATGCTGCATCACAGACAGCAAAGCCTACGATGGTGTACGCAATGACGAACCTGGGTGCACGAATGTCAAAACTTCCTTTTACAGCATCGTGATGGTCGCATCCGTGTTTGGCGATATCGGGGTGAACGCACATTGGAAGCGTGTATTCGTCATCGCCATACTGGCGAATCACCCGGCGTGATGGTATGGGGTGCCATTGGTTACACGTCTCGGTCACATCTTATTCGCATCGACGGCACTTTGAAGAGTGGCCGTTATATTTCAGACGTGTTACGACCCGTGGCTGTACCCTTCATTCGATTCCGGCGAAACCCTACATTTCAGCAGGATAATGCACGAACGCATATCGCAGGTCCTGTACGGGCCTTTCTGGATACGGAAAATGTTTGACTGCTGCCCTGGCCAGCACATTCTCCAGGTCTCTCACCAATTGAAAAGTCTGGTCAATGGTGGCTCGTCACAATACGCCACTCACTACTCTCTATGAACTGAGGTACCGTCTTGAAGCTGCATGGGCATCTGTACCGATACACGCCATCCAAGGTCTGTTTGACTCAATGCCCAGGTATATCAAGGCCGTCATTACGGCCGGAGGTGGTTATTCTGGGTATTGATTTCTCAGGATTTATGCATCCAAATTGCGTGAAAATCTAATCACGTGTCAGTTCTAGGATTATATATTTGTCCAATGAATACCCGTTTATCATCTGCATTTCTTCTTGATGTAGCAATTTCAATGGCCAGTAGTGTATAACCTTTGAGTTCATCCTCCATTCTCCTGCGATCATTAAAACGGAAAAAAATATTGATGGGGAAGACAGTTGCCGAGCAGATCGTTAAGAGCTAGACTGGCGTGACCCCGGAGTGCAACTTAATCTGCAAAAACTGCCGCGTAATGTGGCGGCAGCGGCGACCTAACGAGTCCGGGTCAGGCCCCGGTGCCGTGGCTCGCACGTCGCGGCTGTCTGGCCGCCCGCCCGCTGTCCGTCTATTAGTGACGCCAGCAGCGGCGTCTTGCTGCGAGACGGCCCGACTGGACAGCAATTACACGGCCCTGCTGAGAGGCGAGGCGTGACGTCACGGCTGCGGACTGACCCCCGCTCACGATCCAGCATTAGAGATACACTGCCGGCTGTCTATTTCTGGCGACAGTCGGACACCCGCTACCTCCAGTCTTCAAACCTTTGCTTTTCCAAATTGTATTTTTTTTTCGTATACCACCACAACGACAAATCCTTGTTTACTTTCATCACTTGGTTCATAAAACCTTCCATTTTTTGCGGACAAGCGACCATACGTTGTCATGCATAAATTTTGGACCACTTTAGGTTACGGTAGTAACACGAAAAGTGGGCCTTTGCGATCGTTTTTTGACAGCTCGAAATTTAAATGAAAGTAACGGTTTAACCATTCATCTGACACGAAAACTGAATAACCGAATTTGTAGAGGCGAAAATTCTATACAACTTTGCTCTCTTATGTTTTTTTTTTTTTTTTTTTTTTTTTTTTTTTTTTTTTTTTTTTATCGTATCGTTTCAGAGATATTTGCAAAAATAACGGCGATTTGACACCGTCCATTGATTTTACGAAAACCAGCCGTTCGCAGATGTCACGTGACATTCCACGCCCAGAACTCTCTCTGACATACGCCATCTTGCGTTGCATATTTGATGATTTTTCTTATTATAACTTACACGTTGTTATTTCAAAGCAACGGCGCACTGAAGAATTAACAAGAACACTTCGTTCTTCGTACGATAAATGATAATCTAATGTCTAAAAATGCCATATTAGCATCAGTTAACAACTGCCATCAATAGTAAAAAAAAAAAAAAAAAGAATGAATTTCGTAATTTTTCGCTGTAGTGAACTGGGCAGCGTTTTGGATTGTGATGCATATGGTCTGTGGTTCGAGATCCGCCACTTCCAAATATTTTTTCTTCTTTTTCCTAAAAGGGTTACGTACTGGGTGCATTGATATTACCACAATACTAGAGTCGTAATCATATCACTGTAATTTTTTATTATTTACATTATTATTTTTGTCCGAAATGTTTGCAAAAAATGATAAAACTACGAATTTAAAGTGGACCGTAAAACACGTCATTGAGATTTTTTTATTGTCTTGGTCGCACTGTTTTTTATTTTATCATTACGCGTTTTGATACATCATCATCAGATCTGTGGTACAAATAATTAAAAAAAATACATTTCGGATGTTTACAGTTCCTAATCACAAAATTCACATGGAGCACAAACTTATTATATGCAAATGTAATTATAAAATTTTTCAAAAACGATGGTAATTAAAATACATCTTATTGGAGATGACTAACTAAAATATAAACTACCATGGTGGATGTGTAATGCAGGTATTCAACTAGATTCTCATATCAAACTGTGGTGAGAGGGGGGAAACACCGTAACAGGTAAAGTAGGTCCAATAGCCGCCAGATGGCGCAGGGTTAAAATTAAATATTTTTTGAATGAATTTACAATAACATCATCTTACGCTCTCTACCTGTCTAATGACATACAAGCTACGGAAAAGATGCCTACAAGATGTGTTAATACCTTTATTGCTGAACACTAGAGTTCGGTCGAAACCTGATTTGTGGCCGAAACCGAAACTTCCGTAATAAAAATTTTTGTATATTTACGTTACATCACAAATCTCTAGTTTTTCTACATTTTCAAGGTCCCCTCCCTGTACTAAGTCTTCTTCATTGTGTGTAAGCCTAACCGCGAGTTCGTAGAATGTAAAGCATTAGATAATTATTCTCCAACATATATTATTTCTCTTTATATTTAAATATCTGCAAAACCTGACATTTCCCGAGCATATATTTCTCCAATCATATTATAAACAAATATAAAAACTTCGGAAAAGATTTAATCTGCATGTATTCATGAAAAACGCTCAGCAAATGTAAGCAGCGAAAAATGAAATATGGGTAACGTATCGTGACAAGAGCGGTATCCACGTAAAGAAATTTAGTAATTGAAATACAAATGATTTTAAGCATACATTTAATAAAAAAATTTACTGGGAACAATATTTATTGTTACTTTCACAGGACTTGTATTTATAAATTATTTGGTCAGTCATTTGTTAGGGAAGCGACAAAAAGTTGTCCGTGTGAGAAACATGGATACGTCAAATTCACTCCCATCTCAGGATTTATTGTGTCAAATATAATGATTTAAGTGTTGTAAAATGATAATATTTTGTAGGTATACAATCACTGCTAGAAGTGTATGTAAGCTATTACGAATACAATTAGTAGAAACGAAGGATTTATTGTGTCAAATATAATGATTTAAGTGTTGTAAAATGATAATATTTTGTAGGTATACAATCACTGCTAGAAGTGTATGTAAGCTATTACGAATACAATTAGTAGAAACGAAGTAATAGGTGAAAACCTGATGTTTCATGTTGTGGTCTTCTATTAACTTAGTTGTTGATGTATGATTATCTCATAAGCTATGTGTCATACTTTGATATTATTTAGCAGGTACATCCACTTGCTAAATAATATCGCAGTATGAGAAATAGCAGGTACATTGCCCACCCTCATGAATCACAGACGTTGTCGTGGTGGCGTGACTTGCGTGCCGTACCATAGGTGCAACCTCAGCGGAGGGGTATCTGTGGAGAGGCTAGACAAACGTAAGGTTCATGAAGAGGGACAGCAGCCTTTTCAGTAGTTATAGGGGCAACAGTCTGGATGATTGACTGAGCTGGCCTTGTAACATCAGCTAATGTGGCTTCGCCACACAGCTACTGCGAACTGCTAAAAGCGAGGGAAACTACAGCCGTTACTTTTCCCGAGGACATGCAGCTCTACTGTATGAACATATGATGATGGCATCCTCTCGGGTAAAATATTCCGGAGGTAAAATAGTTCTAAATTCGGATCTCCGGGCGGGGACTACTCAGGAGGATGTTGTCATCAGGAAAGACAATACTGGCATCGGAGCGTGGAATGTTAGATCCCTTTATCTGGTACGAAAATTAGAAAATTTAAAAAGGGAAATGGATAGGTTGAAGTTAGATATAGTAGGGATTAGTGAAGTTCGGTGGCAGGACGAACAGGATTTCTGGTCAGGAGAGTACAGGATTATAAATACAAAATCAGTTGGGGGTATAACAGGAGTAGGTCTGAAAATGAATAAGAAAATAGGTAAGCGGGTAAACTACTATTATCAGCACAGTGATCGTATTATCATTGTCAAGATAAATACAAAGCCAACACGGACAACAGTAGCCAACAAGCTCTGCCGATGATGAGGAGATTGAAGAAATGTATGAAGAGTTAAAGGAAATTTTTCCGACAAGTAAGGGAGAGGAAAACTTAATTGTGATGGGAGACTGGAATTCGGTAGTAAGAAAAGGAATAGAAGGAAAAATAGTAGGTGAATATGGACTGGGCAGGAGGAATGAAAGAGGAAGTCGCCTGGTAGAATTTTGCACGGAATGTGATTTAATCATAACAAACACCTGGTTTAAGAATCACGAAGAAGGTTGTATACGTGGTAGAGACCAGGAGACACCGGAAGGTATCAGATAGATTTTATAATGGTAAAACATAGATTCCGGAACCAGGTTTTCAACTGTACGCCATACCCAGGGGCAGGTATAGACTCTGACCTTGGTCATGAACTCTACGCTGAAACTGAAAAAACTGCAGGAAGATAAGAAAATAAGGAGATGGGACTTGGATAAATCGGGGGAACCTGAATTTCTTAAGAATTTCAGTGGGAGGTTTAGGCAACAATCGACTGGAACAGGGGGAAATAAAACAGTGCAAGAGGAATGTGTAACATTGAGAGATGAAATAGTGAAGGCAGCAGAGGACGAAGTATGTAGAATGGCAAGACAAACAAAAAACCCTTGGATAACAGAGGAAATAGTAAATTTAATTGATGAAAGGAGTAAATATAAAAATGCAGTAAATGAAACAGGCAAAAAGGAGTACAGACGACTAAGAAATGAGATTGACGGAAGTGCAAAATGGCTAAGCAGGAGTGGCTAGAAGCCAAATGCAAATCTGTAGAAGAATGTATAACAAGGGGAAAAGTAGATACTGCCTACAGAAAAATAAGAGAGACTTTTATTTAATAGCTTATGGGACTTAACTATGGGGTCAACAGTCAAAACAATGTTTGTTAAGCTTATGGGACTTAACTACGGGGTCATCAGTCCCTAAACTTACAAACTACTTATGAACTAACTAAGGACGGCACAAATATCCATGCCAGAGGGGGGATTCGAACCCCCGATCGTAGTGGCTGTGCAGACCGTGACTGAAGCCCTCGGCCACCGCGGCCGGCAGAGAGACTTTGCATCGTACACTTGGTATTAAAACAGGCACTAGGAATCATCAGTAGGCATGCCTCTATCGACTTAAACTATGTATCTGCTTTCCACTAGACTTCAGTTAACAAAGCTAAGTATTTCTACTCTCTCTCTCTCTCTTCGAAATATATCTTGTTCTATTCTAGCTCAGTGTGTCTAGTTTCTGCTGTCCCTCCGGCTGGTCACCTCAGACTCTGTACCCGCACACGCGTGCATCCTACTTTCCTGTGTTAGTCTCACTCTACTCGGCCACCGACACCCAGGACAACCGGCGGAAACGAGACACAAAAGAGAAAGTAGATGAAAATGAAATAGGAGATACTTTACTAAGAGATGAATTTGACAGAGCCCTGAAAGACCTAGGTCAGTACAAGGCCCCTGGAGTAGATGACTTTCCCTCAGAGCTACTAGTCTCTGGGAGAGCCAGCCATGACAATACTGTTTCATCTGGTGTGTAAGAGGTATGAGACAGGCGAAATACCCTCTGACTTTAAGAAAACTGTAATAATCGCCATTCTAAAGAAATCAGGTGAAGACAGATGTGAAAATTACAGAACCATCAGTTTGATAAGTCATGGTTGCAAAATTTTAACACGAATTTTCTACAGGAGAATGGAAAAGCTGGTAGAAGCTGACGTCGGGGAAGATCATTTTGGATTCAGGGAGAACGTAGGAACACGGGAGGCAATACTCACTTTACGACTTATCTTAGAAGATTAAGGACAAGCTAACCTACATTTCTAGCTTTTGTAGATTTGGAGAAAGTTTTTGACAATGTTGATTGGAATACACTCTTTTAAATTCTGGAGTCAGCAGGAGTAAATTACAGGGATCGGAGATTTATCTATAACTTCTACAAAAGCCAGACCGCAGTTATTAGACACGAAGGGCATGAAAGGGAAGCATTAGTTGGGAAGGGAGTAAGACAGGATTGTAGTAATTCTCCGATGTTATTCAATTTGTATATCGAGTAGGCGGTGAAAGAAAGCAAGGAAAATTTTGACATGGTGAAGAAATAAAAACAAGGCGTTTTGCTGATGACATTGTAATTATGTCAGAGAACCTGGAAGAGCAGATGAATGGAATGGACAGTGTGTTGAAGATAGCGTATAAAATGAACATTAACAAATAAAGATACTGGAATGTAATCTTAGAAAATCATGGGATGCTGAAGGAATTAGACTAGGTAACGAAACAATGAAGGAGGTAGATGAGTTTTGTTACTTGGGTAGTGAAATATTCACATGACGGTCGCAGTACAGAGGATATAAAATGCAGAATTGCAAAGGGGAAGAACAGCGTTTTTGAAAAAGGGAAATTTGCTAATATCGAATATTGCCGCGAGAGACCACGAACTCCAACTGCCGGCGTGACCCAGGGGATAGCGTCACGGATTGCGGAATAGAAGGTCGCCGGTTCAATCCCGCCCACTGGCAAAAATTTATTTCTTTGTAATTTACAATTCCAGAAGGTTCTACATCTTTCTTATGTTCACTTGTAAATTCTACTTGTTTCTTATGTTAACTGTTCTTCTAATTTCTGGTAAATTCTGTCTGTGTATAAATAGCAGAGCACTCTGCCTGAGAAGCAGTCAGTGCTGCGTGTATGTTGAGTTCGTAATAAACGTGCTTTCAGTATAAGTGCTGTGTTTAGTTGCCTTCGAAGTCAAGCCTACTTCCATTGCAAAGTAACATTGTTTGGTGGAGGCGCCGGGTACACTGTGCAACAGCTGCATCACCGTGGCTCCGATTAGGCAACGTAAAAGCCGTCGCTTATACGGACTGGAACCGGAATACAAGGGATACACCGAGTACATCCTTCCAAAAGTCCGTATTAACAGAAGAACGATGGAGACGAAACCAGCAATAAGCCAGCTGCACATCAGACACCCATCGGTGTTCTCTGGAGATGCTGGACAGGACCCCAACAAATGGCTAGAAGGGTTCGACCGAGTCGCCAAGTACAACAGGTGGGATCATACGATGTGCTTGGCCAACGTTTATTTCTACCTGGAAGGAACAGCCCAGCAATGGTTCGAAAACAACGAAGACAAGTTGAATGACTGGGAGACGTTCCAGGAGGAAGTTGTTTGGAGACCGCCAGCGACAAATCCGCTCGGCGGAAGAACAACTG
Organism: Locusta migratoria; assembly: GCA_026315105.1. NCBI lineage: Eukaryota > Metazoa > Arthropoda > Insecta > Orthoptera > Acrididae > Locusta > Locusta migratoria. Next base: position 224,552,612 of record CM048747.1, on the reverse strand, counting down.
AAGAACCGGGCCCAACGACATGGTGAGCCGACATAATCGTACATACAGAGTGTTTTGACCCTGTGTAACGTAGTCAATCCGAACATGACTGAAGCGGACAAAATCACGCACCTGATGAAGGGAATTGCAGAAGATATGTACCAAGCTCTTCTGATAAAAGACGTCGCTACGACAGAAGTGTTCATCAAGTGGTGCCAGCGTATTGAAGAGATGCAACAAAGGAGGGTTGGACGCAAGAAGTATGACAGACTCCCACGTGTAGTCCCTATGGCCGTTGTGGAAGACCAGCAGGACGTGAACAATGTCTCTTCGTTTCTGACGTTTCGACGACGGCTCATAATCCTCAACTTCGTATGTAACGTCTGACAGGCGGCGTATGACACGATACGGACCAAAGTATCGCTTCAATAACTCGTCTGACAGTCTAACCTTCCGTACAGGGGTAAAAATCCATACCAGATCTCCTGGGCTGTACACAACAGGCCGGTGCTTGACGGTCCTTCTCCTGGGCGTCCAGTGTCCGTATGCGAGCCAGCTGTGTTGCTTCTTCGACCCTGGTGATGAGCTGAGTGTCGTCCGGTTGGAACGGGAACAGTGTATCCATTGTCGTCTCAGCTTCACGGCCATGGAGCAGGAAAAACGGAGTGAAGCCTGTGGTGTTTTGTCTTGCGGTATTGTAAGCAAATGTCCCGACTGGCAGAATTGTATCCCAATCCTTCTGCTCAACATCGACGTACATCGACAGCATGTCGGCTAACGTTTTGTTAAAAGGTTCCGTAAGACCATTTGTCTGAGGATGGTATGCAGTTGTCATTCTGTGGACAATGTTGCACCGTGACATTACTTCTGATACTAGTTTTGACTGGAATACTTTTCCACGATCAGATATCATGACACGCGGTGCTCCATGCTTCAAAATAATGTCTTCTACAAGGAATTTTGCGATCTCTGGAGCTTCTGCGGTCGGCACAGGTTTGGTGACAGCGTTGCGTGTGAGGTAGTCAGTGCAGACTATTATCCAACGGTTACCGGTTGTCGACTTCGGGAACTTCCCTAAAAGATCGATCCCAACTCGGTGGAATGGAGCTGCTGCCGGCGGAATCGGTACGAGACGTCCTGGAGGTAATTGCGGCACATGCTTCCGTCGCTGGCACTCTTTACAGTGACTCACATAGTGCTTGACAGATCGGTAGAGACCTTTCCAGTAATACCTGCGTCTGATTCTGTCTAGGGTCTTCACGAATCCCAGATGACCGGATATTGGAGCATCATGGAAGTATTTGAGAATAGCTGGCTGGAGATGAGCTGGAACAACAAGTAGCCATTTGGGGCTCAGTGGGTCGTAGTTGCTCTTGTACAATGTTCCGTTTATAAGTTGGAACTCTCCATTGGTTGGTTCTCCTTTCTCCAAGGCCTCTATCATTTTTAATAGTGTTGGATCTTCCCTCTGTTCAGCTGTAACGTCGTCTAATTCAGTGAGAGCTGAAATTTCATTAATGCTGTTGTGTTCCACTAATGGATTCCTCGAAAGGCAGTCGGCATCCTTGTGTTTGCGCCCGTTCTTGAATACCACTGTGACATCGTACTCTTGGAGTCTTAGTGCCAAGATGGGCACTAAGACTCCAAGAGTACGATGTCACAGTGGTATTCACAAACACAAGACCATAACAACAACAACATTCACTTGCATGTGTGCATACTATCTGTAAAAAGTGTAAGCTGTACAATTGGTAGTTCAGAGCTATAAAATGTGACGTTATACTAATGACCTTATACTAATTTACTGAATGTGAATAATCAGTTCAAATGATTGTAAAGCTATGGGACCTAACTGCACTGGTCGTCTGTCTCTAGACTTACAAATTACTTAATCTAAATTATGCCAAGAACAACACAAACAAGCATGCCCGATGGTGGACTCGTTCATCTGACGAGCAACAACCCGCACCCTCCAGCAAGGAGGTTTAGAGCGTAAGGCTATTTTCGCGTGGCTTTTACTGCATGAACAGAGGAAAAGTAGTAAGCGAGATTTTTTTTTTTTTTTTTTTTTTTTTTTTTTTTTTGCTTTCATTTGTTTGGCATTAATGTCATAGAGAGCAAGTTAAATTTGAAAGTATGTTTATAGTTTGTTGCAAGTTGCTAAATACTCTCATTCTCCTATAGTTGAGAATAAAGTCTCATCGCAGGATGAGACACTATTTTGCGCCGAATATTGTTTATCAGGTGATATCTCAATAACTACATTCCACAGTGAATACGGCACACATTTACTCCTGCACAAATCGCCTCTTACGATCTCTTTTTCTGTCCATTTCCTCATCCCAATTTCTCTAGGTCCAAACCCTGCACCACTCTTTTCCAACTCCTTCTCCCACTTTCTCTGTCAAGATAATCCTTCTCCCTCTCTCCGTCCATGCCCATATGCAAATGTAACTCACAGATCTATTATATTCACCTTTGGACGTATCTCCTCGGGCCCATCTCTTCATCCACTCCCATAATCTGTGGTCAATTTCCCCCGTATTTCTCTCTTGTTTCTCTTCCGGCATCTCCATCTCCAAAATCTACCTGCCAGTCTTCTCTTCCGCAACATATCGTGCCAACACTTCTCTTCTCTGTTTCTATCCATCTTTTCCTCTCCTGTCTCTTCCTACTCACTTTATATTTGCCCATCTCCTCAACCTCATCTCTTTGTTACACCTCATCCTCTAATTTATATCTATCCCCTCTCCTTCTCCTCATCTTTCTCTCTCACTCCTTCTCTAGGTCCATCACCTACAATCAATTCTAAGTCTGTTTATCAGCTCTTTGTATCCATCTTTCTATCCCTTTTCTCATTTCATCTAATCCTCCTTTTGTTTCTTCATCCTTTAGTCACCTCATCCATTCCTTCCTCCCCCATCTCTCTCCAACTTCTCCGCCTCTCTATCTTACCCTCATCTTCACCACCCCAACTACTCGGATTCCCCTCAGCCCTTCCCTCGTAAATGTCCTCCCCTTTCCTATATTTGCTAATTTCTTCAACCTCCTTTCCAATCTTCTTCTCTGCTTTCGTCTTCTGCTACCCTCTCACTGTCTTGCTCCCTCATCCACCTTGTCCTCCTCATTTTCTTTGTTTATCTGTCGTGTAGACTGCTCTGAAGAACTGGTTGATAAGGGAAGTTGATACTATTTCCGCATAACACAACGTTTGGCAAGGGAAGCCCTGGAAAACACATTTTTGGGCATGGGTGCTAGGAAGTTGGCTGGATTAATTCTAGTAGCTTCGGAGGAGATGTGGACCATTCACCCACATACAGCCATTTTTTAGAGTTATAGCCACGGCGGAGCGGCCGAGCGCATTGAGACGCTATGCTACGATACGGGAGGCTGCTCCCCGTCAGAGGTTCGAATCCCCCCCCCCTCGGCATGGATGTTTGTGCTGTCCTTAGTATAAGGTAGTTCATAAGTAGTTTGTAAGTTTAGGGACTGATGACCCGCACTTAAGTTCCATCAGCTTCAAAAACATTTGAACATTTTGATAGATTTATATGATTAGACTACTACTATTAAATGGGAATCATCCGTAACATCATGATTTCATTTATAAGTTAGTTTAATAAGTCTGTAAGTCTATGACTGATAACCTCAGCAGTTTCATACTCTGCGAATATTGATTGAGAATTAAAGATTATGTGAAGTAAATGATGAAGAACTTTCGGACATTAACAGTTAAGCACAAACAATCATTTAAATTTTTATAAAGTTCTCCAATTGCTGAATACATAGTACATACTTATTCTGTATACTAAAATACGTATATGTGAAATCCAATACATAATTGTGCCATAATTTCTACATAAAATGTGAAGAGTTTAGAGTTTACAGAGATTTCGTAGTTTTAACTAATGAATGTTTAGCTTTGTACTTATATATAAAACGTAGTTGTTCCTAACCGCACATCTCGGGAACGTCTTGACGGAATGATTAGAAATTTTTCCACAACTTTGGCCACTAATATATATTTTTTTAATTTATGAATTTGGCCAGCTATGGACCGCATACAACTTAAGACTAATGGTGTTTCTTTCTCTTCCTTTCTTCCCAGTACTTCTTCATTTTCTCTCCAACTGCTCGTCTCTGGTCATCTGTCCACACTCTCTTTGGTCGAGGTTTGGGTTTATCTTCCACATAGGTTGCGTTTTCTATCAGTAGCCTGAAGCGATTCCTGTCACATATTATTTCTTCTATAAAACCTATTTTGTTTGCATCCTTCTTCACTGCTTCCATCCATTCTTCAGTATTCTTCAATTTATTAATATAATTAAAAATTTTCTTTCTAATCCGTATGCCCTCCATTCTTTTTTAATGTCCATAAAATTTTAGCCGTCTTATTCAATGTGAGGCACTCTGAGCCATATGTTACTTGTGTCTTAATAACTAAATTATAATGTCTAAGTTTCGCTTGGATGTTTATTGATTTCTTATTGTAGTAGTTTTGTGTTAATTTCTAAGAAAATTCTAACTTCTTTACTCTTTCTTTATTTGTTGTGTTATCTAGACCGTTGGCTTGGATCCATTCCCCTAGGTATTTAAATTTATCAACTCTTTTAATTTTCCCATAGTTTGTTTTAATAATTTTTTTCCATTATATTTGTGTGCTATATATTGGGTTTTTTCGTAAGATATTTCTAATCCAGTCTTTTCAGCAGTCTCATGTTATAGATCAAGCATAACCGTTGCATCTGCCTGGTTTTCAGTTATCAGTGCAATATCAAACATTTTACTTCAAATTTCCACTCACTGCTTTTGTTTTGTTTTAATCGTACTCGCGGTTGGTAATCCTACACTTCAGTTGCTCAGTGACCGGCGGTCAGTGCACCAGCAGCACCAGCAGCTGCTCTACATTGTAAGATAACCGGCTTCTTAATAGAAGCGACTTATTTTCATTTCGTGTGTGCTTTCTTTTACAGTTCTTAAATCCTTAGTAGCTCGCGTGTTTATCTACTAAGAATCGCGTTTAGTTGTCAGTTCAGTTGTTATTTTGATTTATTAGCTCGCATATATATTTTTCAGATTCGCCGTTAATAAACAGTTTAGTGTTAGCTTAATATTTTTCGAAGCTCACTGTTTATCAAACTTCTGTGTCCTCAGACGTACGTACTTGAAAAAAAAAAAGCAAAGGTTTTTAGAATGGCTAGGAACTGTGACTGCTGCGAACGGATGGAGGCAGAGTTGGTGACTCTTCGCTCGCAGCTTCAGGCGGCGTTGGCTTCGCTGGCAACGCTTGAGACTGCGGTGGGTGGGCGCCGCAGTTGTGGGCCGCTCGCGGGGTTGCAGCAGACGCCCTGTGCGTCTGTTGTGCCCTCCGATCGGCCTGCGGCTGTGGCCAGCCCGCTCACTACCCGCGAGGAGGTCGCCCCCCAATCCGTGGTGGATTGGGAGGTCTCCTCAGCGCGTGTCAGACGGCGTAAGACTTCCCGGGGGACCGAAGTGGAGGCCTCCCCGGTTAGTCCTGCCAACAGATTCGAGGTGCTGTCTGTGTCGGAGGATGTTCCTGACGCAGATGGTGTCGCTTGTCCTGTACTCGCCCCGCTGCCTTCAAGATCCGGACACTCACAGAGGGTGGGTTTGTTGGTAGTTGGGAGCTCCAACGTTAGGCGGGTGATGGAGCCCCTTAGGACAATGACTGCCAGGGAGGGGAAGAAATCCAATGTGCACTCCGTGTGCATACCGGGGGGAGTCATTCCAGATCAGATGTGGAACGGGTCCTTCCGGATGCCATGAAGAGCACAGGCTGCAGCAAGCTGCATGTGGTGGCTCATGTCGGTACCAATGATGTGTGTCGCTTTGGATCGGAAGAGATCCTCTCTGGTTTCAAGCGGCTATCAGAAGTGGTAAAGACTGCCAGTCTTGCTTGCAAGATGAAAGCGGAGCACACTATCTGCAGCATTGTCGACAGGACTGACTGCGGACCTTTGGTTCAGAGCCGAGTTGAGGGTCTGAATCAGAGGCTCAGACGGTTCTGTGATCGTGTGGGCTGCAGATTCCTCGACTTGCGTCAAAGGGTGGTGGGTTTTCGGGTTCCGCTAAATAGGTCAGGAGTCCACTATACTAAGGAAGCGGCTACACGGGTAGCGGGGCCTGTGTGGCGTGGAATGGGCGGTTTTTTAGGTTAGAGGGCCTAGGGAATACGCAAAATGGGTTTCAGTCTCAAAGGGGGCAGGTCAGACACAAGAAGAAAGCAAATCTAGAAAACATTGGTATAACAGTTGTAAATTGTCGTAGCTGTATTTGGAAAGTTCCAGAGCTCCAAGCGCCGATAGAAAGTACTGAGGCACAAATCGTTATAGGTTCTGAAAGCTGGCTGACGCCTGAGATAAGTTCGGCCGAAATTTTTTTCAAAGGGCCAAATGGTCTTCAGAAGGGATAGAATAAATAAAATAGGGGGTGGAGTGTTTATTTCTGTTACTAACGGTTTATCCTGCAGCAAAATTGAGGCAGATACTTCCTGTGAGTTGGTCTGGGTAGAGGTTATTCCTGACAACCGGAATAAATTAATAATAGGATCTTTTTATCGGCCCTCTGAGTCAGACGATGCGGTTGCAGAAAAGTTCAAAGAAAGCTTGAATCATATTTCAAATAGGTATCTGAAGCATACTGTTGTAATCGGTGGCGACTTTAATTTACCCTCGGTATGTTGGCATAATTACGTATTCAAATCCGGCGGCAAATATAAAACACCGAACTAGTTCTGAATGCTTTTTCTGAAAACTGCTTCGAACAGTTAGTTCATGAACCCACTAGAATAGTAAGTGGTTGCGAAAATACCCTTGATCTCCTAGCAACAAATAATGAGCTAGTAAAGAGCATCAAAACAGATACAGGGATTAGCGAACATCGAGTTGTAGTGGCGAGACTGAAGGTAGAAATGCTCAAATGCACCAAAAATAAACGAAAAATATATCTATTCAATAAAGCAGATAAAAATTCCCTTCGCTTTCCTGAGTGATAGTCTCCAGTCTTTCAAAACTAAAAATGCGAGTGTAGATCAGTTGTGGCTTACTTTCAAAGACATAATATTAGTAGCTATCGAGAGATTTATACCAAATAAATTAATAAAAGAGGGGACTGACCCCCCGTGGTACACAAAACAGGTCAGATCACTGTTGCAGAAACAAAGAAAAACGCATGCAAAATTAAAAAAGACACAGAATCCACAAGACTGGCAGTCTTTTACTGAAACTCGCAACCTAGCGCGGACTTTAATGCGAGAAGCCTATAGTAGTTACCACAACAAAGTCCTATTTCGTAATCTTGCAGAAAATCGAAAGAAATTCTGGTCATATGTGAAGCACACTAGCGGCAAAACACAAACAATACCTTCACTACGCGATAGCAATGGTAATACTGCCGATGACAGTACTGCTAAAGCAGAATTACTAAACACAGTTTTCCGAAATTCTTTCACCAAAGAAGACGAAGTGAACACTCCAGTATTCAATCCAAGAACAGCTGCCAGCATGCGAAACTTAGAAGCAGATGTTCCTGGAGTAGTAAAACAACTTCAGTCACTAAACAAAAATAAATCTCCCGGGCCAGATTGTATACCAACTAGATTCCTCTAGGAGTATGCTGATGCAATAGCTCCGTACTTAGCTATAATTTACAACCGATCACTCAGCGAAAGTTGCCAAAGTTACTCCAATATTCAAGAAAGGCAATATAAGTGACCACCAAAATTACAGGCCTATCTCATTGACGTCGATTTGCAGTAGGATTTTGGAACATATACTTTGTTCGAATATTATGAACTACCTCGAAGAGAACGACCTATTAACCAGTAGTGAACACGGATTCAGAAAGTATCATTCTTGCGAAACACAGCTTGCCCTTTATTCACATGAAGTGTTAAGTGCCATCGACAAGGGATCTCAAATCGATTCCATATTTCTGGATTTCAGGAAGGCTTTTGACACTGTACCCCAGAAGCGTCTTCTTATGAAATTGCGTGCTTATGCAATAACTCCCCAATTGTGCGATTGGATTCACGATTTCCTATCAGAAAGAACACAGTTCGTTGTAATTGACGGTAAGTCATCGAGTAAAACAGAAGTGATATCTGGCGTTCCACAGGAAAGCGTTATAGGTCCCCTACTCTTCCTCGTGTTTATAAACGATTTAGGAGACAATCTGAATAGTTCCCTTAGACTGTTCGCGGATGATGCTGTCGTTTATTGGTTAGTGAAGTCAATTGAGGATCAAAAGCAACTGCAAAGCGATTTAGACAAAATTTCTGCATGGTGCGAAAATTGGAAATTGAACTAAATAAAGAAAAGTGTGAAGTAATACACATGACCACTAAAAGAAATCCCTGAACTTTAATTACGCGATAAATCAGTCAAACCTTAAGGTCGTAGATACTACCAAATACCTAGGATTTACAATTACGAACAACTTTGACTGGAGAGAACACACAGAAAATATTGTGGGGAAGGCGAACCAAAGGTTACGTTTCATTGGCAGAACGCTTCGAAGATGCACCAGCTCCACCAAAGAGACTACCTACATCACACTTGTGCGTCCTCTCCTGGAGTACTGTTGTCCCTTGTGGGACCCTCACCAGGTAGGACTGACGGAAGACATTGAGAAGGTTCAGAGAAGGGCAGCTCGTTTTGTTTTATCACGTTACGGGGGGGAAAGCGTCACGGAAATGCTGCAAGAATTGGGCTGGAAATCATTGAAAGAAAGACGTTATTCATTAAGGCGTGATCTGTTTGCGAAGTTTCAATCACCGAATTTTAGTTCTGAATGTGAAAATATTTTGCTAGCACCCACCTAGCACCATCCCAATAAAATAAACGGAACGATTTAGATGTTCTTTCTTCCCGCGCGCTATTCGAGAATGGAACGGTAGAGAAAAGTTATGAAAGTGGTTAATAAACCCTCTGCCAGGCACTTGAACTTGATTTGCAGAGTATCTATGTAGTTGTAGATGTATGTAGATTTGTTCTTTCCTTGCCCCATGTTTATACCGTTTATGCCTCTCGTTTCTAGTGTGTTTTCCCATATTTTGACTATTTCATCTAGAAGCAAGTTAAAGAGAATTAGGGAAAGTCCGTCTCCTTGTCGAACACCTTTTTTGATTTTGAATGGTTCAGAAATTTCGCCTTGAAACTTAATCATTGTTGTTGTATCTGTTTGTTCAACAAGTCTTCTGGAATTTCCATCTATCACTGATTCGTACAGTATCTGAAATAGTGATTGTCTGTCAACTAAGTCGTAAGCCTTCTTGACGTCTACGAAAGCAACTTGTGTGTTCTTATTTTATACAGCTCTCACTCTCAAAATGGTTTTTAAATTAATAATTTGTTCTGCACATGATCTGCTTTTCATAAATCCTGCTTGGTATTCTCCTATATTAGATCCTACTTGTTTCTCTATTCTATTTAGAAGTGCTTACGTCATTATTTTGTATGTCACTGGTAACAAGGTAGTTGTTGATGTCAGTTTTATCTCCTTTCTTGTGCAGAGGATGGATCAGTGCTTGTTTCCAGTCACTGGGTATGCTTCCTGTTGTCCAAATGTCTTTAATTACTGTGTGAATTTTCTGTCATGTGGATAAGACCCCTAGTTTCCACATTTCTGCTACTATCCCATCTTCTCCTAGTGCCTTGTTATTCTTCAAGACTTAATAATCTCGCCGATTTCTTCTATTGTAGGTGTCTCCGATGGTGGATTTTCATGATGTTGTTTTTGAAAATGTAATCTAGATGTCAGTAGGATATTCACAGTTCAATAGAGTTTCAAAATATTCAGCTAACATCTGGCATTTTTCTCTATTGCTTAAGGTCATGTTTCCATTTTTATCTTTAAAAGGTAGACTTGGTGATTGGAATCCTGTCAATACCTCCCTGAAAGGTTTGTAAAAGTCCCTACTGTTGTTCTTCTTAAAATCTGAATCCATTCCTTCCAACCTGTCTTTATCATATTTTCTTTTTACTGATCTGATGATTTTTGCTGTTTTCTTCCTTTCTTCTTTAAACTCTTCCCAATATTCACATATTTTATTACTGTTCCATTTTTTCCATGTCTTTAGTCGATTGTCAATCCCTTCGTCGCATAGCTCATTCCACCATCTGTGTCTCGGTATTCTTCGTGGTTGTCCCATTTCTTTAACTGATTCTAGTCTTCCATTTTTCGTGTGCTTAATATAAAATTTATCCCGATTTTGCATGAGGAATTTAGTGTTCTCTTTGAAATCGTTTTGGTTTTACTTTAGGTTTGTCGAGTTGCAACTTGGACTTTATTTTTGTCATATAATTGAGTGTATATTTAGGCCTTTCCTCAATCTCACATCCAAGATTTCCGTGTGGTTGCAAGTATTTATTGCCACATGATCTAGTTTATATTCACCTTAATTTGGATTTGGTAATAACTCATTTTTTTTCTTCCTTGCAAGTTTCCTGAAAAATGTTGTCATCAGTTTTAGGTTAAATTGTTTAGATAAGTCTATGAGTCATTTCCCGTTTCTGTTTGTTCTTTCATGTGCTGGATAGTCTTCCACTACTGATTTAAATTTTCTTTCTTTGCCAACTTGTGCATTAAAGTCTCTCACTAAAATTTTGATATCTTCATCTGGTAGTTTGGATGTTTCAGATTCTAGCATTTCCCAAAAATCTCCAACTTTTTCAATGTTTGTTCTGTTGTGTTGGTTGATAGGTGCGTGTGCATTTATAATGGTATAACGCTTATTGCCTGACTTAAAAGTCAAATATGAAATTCTTTCTGATGGGGAGTTAAAATTTGTTATTGCTCTTGTATATCGCTGTTTGACCATAAAGGCTGTCGCTAACATAGTCGTATTATTGGAAAATTTTAATGGCTGGTTTTCCTTTGTAAATTCTGTATCCACCTGACGCAATAGCATTTTCATCCAGATATATTGTTTCCTGAAGAGATAATATGAGTATGTTCCGTTTACTAAGGGTTTCCGTTAGATGTTTCAGTTTACGGACTTTCATTAGTGTTTTGATGTTCAGAGTGCCCAGTAGGTGTTTTTTCTTGGGCCTTATTTTTGAAGAAGTTCTAGGAAGCTCCGACTCCTCCTCACATGATGTTCTAGAATCCAATGACCTAGTTGCATTGCTATGACTAGCGTTGGAAGATTGGTTACTTCCTGGAGTAGTTTCAGTTTTGAAATTTACCATCATGTAAAGGTTAAAGTTTAGTTGGGGAAAGATAATTGAACCTTTCCATGATTAAAATTCAAGCATTTAGCTTAGAATTATAAATGAGGCCGCCACTGACATGTGGAACAGACGCCTCTTGGAGCCACCCACTGTGGGAACAGACGCTTTTACATAAAAGCCTGCCTCTTCCGCCAGTTCTGCCGTTCTGATGATCTTCATCTCCGCCTTCATTGCCGTTGAGGTCTTCGCCGTACCTTGGCAAGGGGCCCTCACGATGTGCTATCACCCGGGACAGGTGAACTGGCGGGTAAGTATATCGGCGCACTCACCTGAAGACGGCAGCCAGTTGGTCTGCCGAAATATCGTGTTTAGTTGACGACGGTATCCGGCTGCACACCCGAGATGAATATTATCAGTTATTACGCCTGGAAAGTCTACGCATCCACAAGGATATCAACACCTTGTCAACAAGTGTTTCTTGCCGCCATTGTAAGTGTACTGGAAGTTTGCCGACTGCTCGTGTCACCCAGTGTAGAAACATGGAACTAAAACTCGTTGTGCACTTTACCGACGTCCATCCAGAATTGTGTGATGCAGGCTCGAACTTCCCAGAGTGAATGACAAAGAAATAAAGCGAGCAACACCAGAACGGGAAACTTGTGCGTGTGGGCGTGAAAGAGTTAAATGCCTGATAGCTAATAAAATTAGTGAATGTTGTGAATAAATGGCTTTATGTATGTAACTGAGAAATTATTAAGAATGTTTCGAATTGTGTTTACAGCTTGTTGGAAGTCAATAAGTGATCACATTGCCAAAAACTGCATGCTATACGGTCATTTGCACATCTGATGTAAATTATGTTTTTCACACTTTCCAAAGTTTATTACGTCTGAAATTTTTTCGTGCTATGATATGACTTTGCACGTTGATTGACTGATATTTATAGTCAATATTTGCGATATAAACATCGCACTTCATAACGACGTTTTATTATTCACAAACGTAGTTTGTAACTTTTTGTCTATCATGTTATATTTCCTGATCTACGTATCATACAGTCATATAATTTTTCTAGGTTAATTAAGAGCTATTGCATATAAGTTGTGTTAGCAATAGATTTCGTAGTAAAAGAAAATGAACACTTCAGGTAAGTCACACCACATCATTAGTGAAAAAGTATAAGGGAAACGTTTAAACAAAATGTTTGTAAAGCCTATGGGACTCAACTACTGGGCCATCAGTCCCTAAACTTACAAACTACTTATGAACTACTTACTAACTAGGACGGCACAAATATCCATGCCCGAGGGGGGATTCGAACCCCCGACCGTAGTGACCGTGCAGACCGTGACTGAAGCGCCTCAGTCCCATCGGCCACCGCGGCCGGCAAACGTTGTTTCCTTTCATCACTGTTGAGAGTGGTAGCGAGAAGAAGTTTGGTAAAAGTTTGAAGTTAATTTCAAATTTTGTTTTCCGGTAATAGATGAACAAATCTGGCGTAACTGAGCGTCATCGGATACAAGACAAAACTGCCAATTCCTAATTGTAATCGTCATTCAAATGTATATAAAACTATGGGATCAAACTACTGAGGACATCAGTCCCTAGGATTACAAACACTTGAACGTACCTGAGGACAACACATACACCCAAGCCCGAGGAAGGAGTTGAACCTCCAGTGGGAACGGCCACATAGTCCATGACATGGCGACGAGAACCGCTCTGTCATTCCCGAACGGCTGTAATGCTTGTCTAATCACGTTGTTGTGTTAAATGGTAAGAGATATAAAATTCTTTAAAAAAATCGCACTGACGTGTTTTAAGGCCGACTTTAGATTTTTAGTTTTATAAGTTTTTGCAAACATTTTGGTCCAAAATTGTGGTGTCGCACAAGTCTGAAGTGCGCGGCACGTACTTTCGCCGCGCGCCGCCATGCATGCATGGCGCGGCGTTATTACGTCAGCCACGAGCGCCCTCTGCTGCTACTCCGGTCGTGGCCACCACTGAACTGCGTCGTTCAATTGGGATTAGGACAGGCACTGAAACGGACTCAGAAGTAGGCAGGCCTCTACCTAGTTAACTTATGTCTCAGCAGTACACTTAGTTGGCAGTCATGAATTTTTTAAAAGTTAAGTATCATATTTCTACGAAATATACAACTTGTTCTAATCCAGTTTAGTGTTTCTAGTTTCTAATGTCCCACTGGCTGTCACCTCAAATTCTGTACCTGCACACGCGTGCATCCTATTTCGCTGTGTCGGTCTGTCTCTACTCGGCCACCGACATCTAGAACAATCGGCGGAAACGAGACGCAAAGTGGCGACGCGGATGGGAGACAATAATAATAATAATCTAAATAATAAAAAATTAATTAATAAGAGTGTCTGAAACCCTTTTAGGAAAACAATAGGTAATAGGAGGTTCCGAACCACAGACCTTTAGCGTCATAATGCAATACCTCGCCCACTACGCTACGCCTATCAATCAAAAGCTAAGTCCTTTAATCTAATACTGTTGATGGCCGTTGTTAACTGATGCTGATATGGCATTTGTAGACAGTAGATTATCATTTGTCGTACGAAGAACGATGTGTTTTGTTTTAATTCTTCAGTGTGACATTGCTTTGAAATGACAATGTGTAAGTTACAATAAAAAAATCATCAAATACGCAACGCAATATGGCGTATGCCAGAGAGAGTACTGGGCCAGAAATGTCACGTTACATCTCCAAACAGCTGGGTTTTCGTTAATTCAAAGGAGGGTGTCAAATCTCCGTTATTTTTTCAAATATGTCTCAAACGATACGAGATATGAAAAAAAAAAATACATAAGGGATCTAAGTTGTAGAGAATTTTCTCCTCTACCAATTAGGTTATTCAATTTTCGTGTCAGTTGAACGGTTCGTTTGCAATTACAATTATATTACAAACGGCTTTTTCTGGTATTACTACCGTATTGTTTGTCCGAAAAATTTGCAAAAGGCCTACAATCATGTCTGTAAGATTTGGTGCTGATCGGTTGAACGGTTCGTCTTAAAAACAGGGAACACATTACGGACAGACAAACAGACATACATCCCAAAATCGCCGTTATTTTTGCAAATATCTTTGAAACGCTGCGAGATATGAAAAAACCGTAAGAGATCAAAGTTGTAGAGAACTTTCTCCTCTACAAATTCGGTTATTCAATTTTCGTGTCAGATGAATAGTTAAGCCGTTATTTTCATTTAAATTTCAAGCTGTCAAAAGACGATCGCAAAGGCCCTTTTTTAGCTTTACTACCGTAACCTAAAGTGGGCCAAAAAACGGACGGTGATCACCCTAATTAATGTCAATAAAAATTGTCTTCTTTCTGGACGCCGATAGAAAGGTAGCATGCCACAGGTAGGTCTTGTAGTAATTTTGGTGCTTTCTTCGAGTGACGCATAAATATTGGCCACTGCTCCTAGAACGTCCCCTACATACTGGAAACTACTGGGAGCAGGAGACCTGTGGAGCAGGCTATATTGCGCCTCCAGGCGGAGCCCCTAGGATCTAGGCTACCTGCAGCGCGCTGTTGACACTGTGCACCGGCGCTTCTCCTCGGGGCTGCCCAAGTCCACCGCAGCCGACGAGAGCGTTGCTCCGGCGAACAAGCTTAGGGGTGAGTTTATGGGCGGGTCGCGATAATTACATTCCCCCAGGCCGTCGCTACAAGGCCTAATAGCCGCAGACCGCGCCCGCCCAGCTTCTAATTACGGCGGCAGCGCGAAATGTCAGTCTAAGCCGCGCATGGCGAGGAGCGGCGGCCTCCAGCGGTCGTGGACCCCTCCCATTAGCACACAACCCCAACGTCACTGTGGGCTCAGGCTCGAGTTCTATACTTTCCTATGGATTTGTTTGCACGAACGCTGGTGTCCAAACTTAAACCAACAATCGAAAACAGTATACACAGGTCATTATAATGTAGAAACAATAATAAACAACACAGATCGGAAATAACTGGCAACGGTGGAGTAGCCGAGCGGTCTAAAGCGTCTCGCCGGCAGTTGTGGCCGCGGGGACTGAGGCGCTCCAGTCACAGTCAGCACGGCCACTACGGTCGGGGATTAGAATCCCCCCTCGGGCATGGATATTTGTGCCGTCCTTAGTACAAGGTAGTAAGTTTAGGAACTGATGACCCCGTAGTTAAGTCCCATAAGCTTAACAAACATTTGAACATTTTTTCTAAAGTGTCTCGCTGCGGAGCGCGAGGTTGCTCGCCGTGGAGGTTCGAGTCCTCCCTGGGGCATGGGTGTGTGTGTTTGTCCTTAGGTTAGTTTTCCTAGGTTTAAGTAGTTTGTAAGCTACGAACTGATGACCACGCAGTTTCGTCCGATAGATTTACAGACATTTGAACATTTGGAAATAACTGCAATGTGATTAATGGCAGACAACAATGATTTCTTAGTTTTTCCGTCTTTACGGACATGCACCACGCATTCCGACAACTGGTTAGTGTGCTGAGTGAGGGCTGTGACCGCATCTGGCACAATGCAAGTATGGCAAAACTGGGCATGCTGAGAATGGCGTCATCAATAAGTTGAAGCAATGTCGGCCACTCTTCTTGCAGAGCTTCTCTGAAGTCTTGCAGAGTGGTTGGTGGATACTGACGTAATGAAACCAATCACACTAATGCATCCCAGACATGCTCTACGAGATTCAAAGCCACAAACAACACTATGCGTGTAATAGTTTCCTTTTACATGAAAACATGAGGCAACCGTGTCCTCTGAGTTCTATCATAATCTTGCTTTCGTACGAAGTCGACAGCACCTCACAGATACCTCATATATACCTCAGGATACGTGGAACAGAATTTGGGTTAAAACAAACTCTTTTTGTTCTACTACTTTTTTATTCAGTTTGATGAAAAAAGAAAAAGAAAAAAAATAGTAGAACACAAACAGAATTTCGTTATAACCCGAAATATGGAATTATTTTACCAAGAAGTGACGGAAAAATTCATACAGAAATGCATGTTTTCTTTCTCTCTTACGTATGTGTTGTGTTTCTACCATAAACTGAAGTTGATGGAGATGATTTTTATTCTAATTTCTTGATTCCTATTAGTCCTTGTACGTCCCCCTGCTCACCAAAGATCTGAAAGACAGAACTTCGAACGTAGCTACTGTCAGTCAATGCAACGTATATTTTGCGATTTTGCTGTATTCACAACACCATCAGGAAAGGAAAATATATTCTTTATTTGTTCCTTTGCCGTCGCGTTGTACCTCCATCTGATGCAATTTGGTTCATCACCTGAAATCCCTGGATATTATTATGCGAGTTCGCTATGTCAATGTCTATATCGTATCCCGCGTCCCCCACTTACATTGGCCCTTCGAATGTTGGCAGCGATAGCCTCATTCGTCAACAATGGCTTGTTGTTCAAAGTTAATTATGAATCGCTCAGCCTTCCCTGCGATTGTGGTGGGTTACGTACCTGATGGAGATTAGACTAGATTAATAGTTGTTCCATAGATCATGACTACGACACTTCGTAATGATGTGGAACGTGTCAGGTTAATAAAGGGTGTCTGTAGAAAACGTTACATTACACAAAATATTACATGACACAATTTTTTTTTTTTTTAGATTTACTAATTTATATCAAAAAACTCATCCAATGGGTAGAAGCAGTTGTCATTCAGAAATTCTTTTAGTTTATTTTTAAATGATAGTTGGCTATCTTTCAGGCTTATGATGCTTCTTGGTAGGTGAAAAAAAGGCTTTTGTGGCAGCATAATTTACCCCTTTCTGTGTCAAACTCAGATTAAGCCTCCTGGTGTTATAGCTGTGCATACAGCTATTACTTTTGAAATGGGTTGGATTATTAACAACAAATTTCAGAAGTGAATAAACAGGGTGTTTCACTAAGCGTGTTTGCCTCTGTAACTTATAAAATAATAGGTGACGGGAAATTTTAATGCGGTAGGTCAACACAAGAAATGTTACACTTCCTGCGGAGCTATGAACATAGTTTATTGTATCATTTTCCAAAGAGTTAAAGCACAAAGATATAATTTTTTAAATGGAACAATAGTTTTTCTATCGTGCATTGGACTCGTTGAAACCAGCTGCGTCCAAATCAATTTAAACTACATTCCTATCACTGTTAGTTTGGGAGCTACAACCCTTCAAAGTTTCAGGGGCAGATACCACAAACGCTGCGCATAATGGAATGCGCCTTCTAAATGTGGTGCGGCCGAGTTGTAACGTCGCCGGTGTCATGGAGCGAGAAGCTTCTTCGATGCGCTGTTAGACTGCCGACTGTCGCCGCACACGGCCGTATACACGACAGTTGGAGCCACACAAACAACCGGGGCTCAATATACCATAGTTACTGACATCAGATGACAATGGCATACACGAACAACGAGTACTTTGACATGTTGCTCGGCGAGTGCCGACACGATGCCTCTGAAGCAGCCACGGCGTATGCCGTGAGATATCCTAGGCGAAGAGCCCCGGCAGCCATTACGTTTTTACGTGCCGAACAACGACTTCGGGAAACAGACAGCTTGGTAATGCGCCGCAGTAACAGACGAAGACCTGCAAGAAGTGAGGAGATGGAGGTGTTTGTTTTAGCTGCACTACACCACGATCCTCATGTCAGCTTACGAGCCGTTGCTGCAGTCGCTGGTGTCAGTCTCACATCTGTGTGGCGTATAGTACACGGCCACAGGTTTCACCCGTACCGCCTGTCACTGACCCAGGAGCTGCATGGGAACGATTTCCGTGCAAGAGTGACATTCTGTGAATGGGCCATGCGTCATTTCACACTGGAGTCTTTACAAAGTGTTATGTTCTCTGATGAGTTCACGTTCACAAATTATGGTGCAGTGAATCGCCATAACATGCACTACTGGGCTGCAGACAATCCTCGGTGGGTACGACCTGTCGACCGTCAACGTAGGTGGTCTATTAACGTGTGGTGTGGAATCCTTGGGGATGAAATCATCGGTCCACACGACTTCCCAGGTACACTGACAGGTGAGTTATATCGCGCTTTTATAGCCGACAGTTTGGGTGATCAACTTGAACATGTGTGTCTACACACGAGAGTCCATATGTTGATGCAGCACGATGGTCACCCAGCCCATTCTGCGCGTGCTGTTGTGGAAGAACTAAACAACAGGTTTGCAGGAAGATGGTTGGGGCGCCATGGTCCTCATTCATGGCCCTCAACGTCGCCCGATTTAGCGCTCGACTGGAAACCGAAGGGTCGCGGGTTCAAAACCCGGTCGGACCTCGGATTTTTTCAGTCTGCACTTTAACCCATCCTTCACCTCTCAACGATGTGAGGAGTCGCCAGAAACGACACGTGGTTCGGATTCCACGTTAAGCTGTAGGTCCCCTTTCCCCAGTTGGATTACTGGGGTAGGCTAGGGACATGCAAGTCGCCGAAGTGGCGTCCAATTGAAAGACTTGCGCCAGGCCAAAGAGCCACACGAAATTATTATTATTATACCCCAGTAGATTTCTTTTTGTGGGGATATCTTAAGGATCGTGTTTATGTCCCTGAGCCCACATCCCCAGATGATCTAAAACGGCGCATCGAGGATGTGTTACATCTCGTCCGCAGATCCTTTTAACGGCGCATTGCATTATGCATTGAGGAACATGGACACACCATTGTACATCTCATGTAAATCAACTTCCCACCGCCAGAACACCCATCACCCACCACACAGCCATATATTATGTACAGCGTGTGGTATATGCCCCTGAAACTTTGAAGGGTTGTAGGTCCCAAACTAACAGTGATAGGAATGTAGTTTAAATTGACTTGGATGCAGCTGGATTCAATGATTCCAATGTACGATACAAAAAATTATTGTTCCATTAAAAAAATTATATCTTTGTGCTGTAACTCTTTGGAAAATGATACAATAAACCATGTTCATAGCTCCGCAGAAAAAGTACATTTCTTGTGTTGACCTACCACATTAAAATTTCCCGTCACCTATTATTCTATAAGTTACAGAGGCAAACACACTTAATGAAACACCCTATATATATATATATATATATATATATATATATATATATATATATATATATATATATATATATATGAAGTTACTGTGAGGATACCTAAATCCTTAAATAGATGTCTGCAGAATGATCTTGTGTGGGCTCCAGCAATTATTTTTATTACACGCCTTTGTGCGATGAATACTTTTTTACTCAATGATGAATTACCCCAGAATATGATGCCATACAAAAGCAGTGAATGAAAATAGGCATAATAAGCTAATTTAATGAGATTCTTACCGCCAAAATATGAAATAACCCTATCAACATATGTAGCTGAAGTGAAACGTTTCAGCAGACCGTCTGTGTGCTGCTTCCAGTTTAATCTCTCATCAATGCACACACCTAAAAATTTTGTAAATTCTACCTTAGTTACATAATTTTGTTCAAAGTCTATATTTATTACTGGAGTTGTGCCATTTACTATGCAGAACTGTATATACTGCGTTTTATCAAAATTTAAAGAGAGTCCATTTGCAGAGAACCACTTAATTATTTTGTGAAAAACATTATTTACGATTATATCACTTAGCTCTTGCCTTTTAGATGTGATTACTATATTTGTATCATCATCAAATTAACTAGCTTTGCATCTTCATCATTGTAGAATGGTAAGTCATTTATGTATATCAAGGACAGTTAAGGACCTAAGACCGAACCCTGTGGCACCCCATCCTTGATAGTCCCCCAGTTTGAGGAATTGCCTGATGTTTTGATATTACCTGAACCACATATTTCAACTTTCTGCATTCTTCTAGTTAAGCATGAATTAAACCATTTGTGCACTGCCCCAGTCAAACCATAATGATTAAACATATCTAGAAGAATTCCATGATTTTCTCAATCAAATGCCTTTTAAAGATCACAAAAAACACCAATGGGTGATGTTCGTTTATTCAGAGCATTTAATATTAGATCGGTGAAGGTATATATAGCATTTTCTGTTGAAAAGACTTTCTGAAAACCAAACTGACATTGGTTAGTAGTCCTCTTTATTTATTTATTTATTTATTACAAATATGGGAGGTTACTCTTGAATACATTACTTTCTCAAAAATTTTCGATAAATCTGTCACAAGAGAGATTGTGCTGTAGTTGTTAACATCTGATGTATCCCTTTTTTATGCAATGGTTTGACAATGGCATATTTCAGTCTATCACGGAAAACACCTTGCTTCAGAGAGCTATTACGTAAGTGACTGAGAATCCTACTCATCTGTGTGGAACAAGCTTTAAGTTCCAGGCTGAAAATGCCATCAATTTCGTAAGAGCTTTTACTTTTCAGTGTTATTATTTTAATGGTTTGTTTGTTAGCTCCCAGATGACGTTATGGGCACGCCGTTCGACAAGCCTTACTGTTCTCTTACGCCGGCCTTACTCTCATCTCCGGTCATTCTATCGGTAACTCCAGTCCCTTTCCAATACATCAGATATTTTATTCTCGAGGTTACATATCTCCACTTCAAATTGTCCGTCCCGTACTTATGCTAAACTAAAGATGTCTATGATGTTCTACAAAGACGTCTACCATCAAACCTGATTGAACAAAAATTTGACTGGCGTTCCATTTGTCGCACTGCGTCTGCTTCTTTTCTTGATTATGATGTACAATCCGTCTGGTACCTTACTGTCAATTGTAAGCATGTCTGCCGATCTCGCCTTCATAGCATTCACCTCACCTAATCCCCATTCTGCCCCAGGTGTGCGGTAACTGGCAGTGACGAACAACCTTTTGTTTGAGTACTGCTGCTAACCTTTGGCACATCTAAACAATATTCCTCTTGAAGGCAATACTTCCTCAAATATTTATAAAATATGATATTTAATTGTAAGCGTCCGTTGTATTTTCGTAATGTAGTAATAACTATTAAAATGCAAAGAATGTTTCTAATGTGAATACAAACTGGCGCGTCAGCTGTCGATCGTGTAGTACCGGTGGTCTTCGGCACTGTTCGAGAGAAAGAAATCGCGAGATGCCTTCATATCGAGCCGGTACAGCTACTAAAAGGGTGCGCCCATAAAGTATACCACAGATAATAAGAATCATAAGGCGTAAGATGGAATTGCATGGACAGGCACAGCATTGGTTGCCAAGAAAGCCATGAAAGCTAGGAACATTTCGCACAGAGCAGCAAACTGCATCATGCCGTGAGTCCGTGCTGAGTTCAGCGACACGCAGAGGGCGGTCGGCGTCAGCAAGCGCCATGTTAGCCCGCAACCCGGGAGCTGCAAAGGCGGCGTGATAAAAGGGACTGAGAAGGAGGGCGCTCGCTTGTGTGCTTCGCGAATGCGGCAGTAACACAGAGAGCCGCGCTGTATTTGCTGGCCAATCCGGCCGAGGCGCCACGGTGCCTCGATGCCACCTCCAAGTATTTTGAGATCAAGGGCAAGATTGGCCGTCGGAAGCTAAGATAGCACGCACGCTGAGACAGCAATCTCATCATTGTGGGTACACCATTTCATCTTTCCCCGGTGAGAACTTCCCTGCAAGCGCGGAGAACATTGACCTATTGAGAATTTCCGTTACGTCAGGGTGTAATATAACAAAAATTGCCTAAATATTTTCTCTGTTATCGAATTTTCTTTTATGTCATTATGTTTGTTAATGTAGATGCACCTATATATTTCAGGTAATGTTTTGTTTATCACCGTGTACACTACTGGTCATTTGTTTTAGATCACTTACCACAACTATGGATTTGTGGTTAAAAACAGAGATGTAGTTTAAAATAATCTATCCTAGCCCTGTTCTGATACTAAAACAAGTGTAAACATATAAAGAAGGAACGACTCTGTGTCTATTTGACCGGTTTTCCGTATGGTGGGACGCTGATGACTTGCCACAACAACAATGACGTGTCTTTACCCAAGACATGTCCACAGGAATAAGCCTCATTCCTTCCGCTGTCTGTTTAGCAAGCAGTTCACATTAGTTTGTGTTTGTGTATCTGATCACGTGCATATCATATTGCCGCCAAATGGGACGGTCACAAGAGATTGTAATTCAACAACGTGCTGCAATTGTAGCTCTGCATCAGGAAGGCTATACTAGTAGGACAACAGCTACAAAATTTGGCGTAGTCCAATCTACAGTGGTGTATGCATTGCAGCGGTACAAGAAAACCAGTGTAAATGCAAATGTTTCGCGATCTGGAAGACCCCGTGTAACATCATACAGGGGAGATCAGTATATATTTGTACAGAGTAAACGTCAAAATTAGATCAAATGTTTGTAGTACTTATGGGACTTAACTACGGCGTCATCAGTCCCTAAACTTACCAACTACTTATGAACTAGCTAAGACTAATGACGGCACAAATATCCATGCCCGAGGGGGGATTCGAACCCCCGACCGCAATGGCCGCGCAGACCGTGACTGGAGCGCCTCAGTCCCCTCGGCCACCGCGGCCGGCAGTAAACGTCAGATGGCTCTTACGGCACCTGAAATTTGCGAGGAAGTCAATAATATGCAAGCTGCTCCAATCTCTGTATCAACAGTGCAACGCCGTCTTTGTGAACCAGGTTTAAAGGGATGTATAGCGGTCAAAATACCTTTATTAATGACACAAAATAAGGTGAAAAGGATGCAACTGCCACAGCAAAATAAAAACTGGAGCGTGCAGCAATGATCCAAGGTGTTATTCACGGATGAATTGAAGTTTGAAGTATTTGGGAGCCATCGTCGAATGTTTGTTCGTCGACTTCGTGGAGAACGAATGAAGAGTCTGTGTGTTACACTTACGGAGATGCATGGTGAAGAGTTGGTTATGCTGTGGGGTTGTTTAGAGGGTGTTAAAGTCAGTGATCTCGCGCGAATAATGGAACATTAAAGAAGGAAGGATATCACAGGATACCGATCAACAATGAAGTTCCATCTGGCGAGAGACTTATTGGTCGTGGGTCTGTTCCGCAGCAGGAAAATGACCCCAAACATTCTTCTAAATAGTCCAGAGGGTATGTCAATAGAAGAGAGAAACTTGGGAAACGGAAAAATATGATTTGGCCAAGTCAGTCACCAGACTTAAATCCCATTGACGTGTTATGGGATGAGGTCCGAAAACTGAAGTCGACTGATGTTGAAGAGCTATGGATTAATTTACAGAGCTGCTGGAGTGCAATATGTCCACAAACATCACA
Organism: Locusta migratoria; assembly: GCA_026315105.1. Taxonomy (NCBI): domain Eukaryota; kingdom Metazoa; phylum Arthropoda; class Insecta; order Orthoptera; family Acrididae; genus Locusta; species Locusta migratoria. The sequence goes on along the minus strand of CM048747.1, from coordinate 224,529,246 downwards.
AAATCTTAATTCCAGAATGCACCAGTTTGGAGGGCAAAGGGAGGATACTTTGACGAGGCTAAAATATAAACAATATTGTACTGTACTTCATGACAGAGAGAGGAAATGTATTTTTTGTTGGTCTATTTATTTTCTACGATGTTTTTGTACATTGAAATAAAGTATGCAGTTTCATTCCCAGGTAGTGTCCATTGCTGTTGTAAGTATTGTAATTTGCACCGAGAAAAACGCCATTAGTGTGGTGTCGCACAAGTACAAAGTGCGCGCCACTTACTTTCGCCGCGCGCCGCCATGCACGCACGGCGCGGCGTTCTCACGACGACAGCCACGAGCGCCCTCTGCGACAACTCCGCTCGTGGCCACCACTGAAGGACATCGTTCACTTCGCACTTCGGACTGAGATAGCAACGAGTTAGGATCTTCGTAATCAGATAGGCACCATTGAAGACTTTGCTATTGTACAGGCACTAGGCAGGCCTCTAACAACTATGTATCAACATTCTGCAGTACTATGTAAAAGTTAAGTATTGTTACATTCTGTGCAATATATATCTCTTTCTAATTTACTCGAGTGTTTATAGTTTCTGGCTGCTCCCCTCCGTACCTGCACCAGCGTGTCGGTCTCATTCCACTCGGCCACCGACACCTACGACGAGGCTGGGACACAAAAGCGGCGACGAAGTTGGGATACAAAAATTAGGGTAGGAGAAAGATTGTCTTTGTTAAAGACTGTGGACTCTGACGAGCCGGGGAGACAAATGAGCTGGAAGTTGTTGAGAGGAGTGCGAGGATAGCGGAGGACGAAGCAAGCAGCGGCCCATTCTGATTTCATCAGATCTATGTGAGGCGGATTACTAATTTTGCCGCACCTCAGCCAGTCGTGAGTGGGGGCAGATATCGCAGCAATTACTTCAAGATCCTGCCCCGTAATTCCTCATTGATCTTGGGAGTGTACCGGCACCTTCATTTGTAGCTTTGTCGGCAACAAAGCGGCCGGCGACACAACTACAATAATTCAGACCCCTCCAATCCATGTAAATGTTGTCCATCTCCGTAGTCTAGCTTTTACAGTCGCAGAGCTGCTTTTGCCCCTCTCTTACTTGGAGGCTCCTCCTCAGAAGATGTTGGCCACTGAGACAAGCATCTACTTCTTGCTGTTATTCAGCAGGGGTTGTTGTGTGGCTGTCATTTCATGCTATAAGTAGGAAAATGGAAACCATTAGTTACAACTTATATTAAACACAATAAAATTTATTTTCAGGTACCTACAAGCAGACAAGAGTGGGAGGAAATAGCCAATGATTTTGAACAAAAGTGGAATGTTTACAATACAATTGGGGCTATGGATGGAAAACATATTCGTATAAAATGTCCACGGGCTAGTGGATCTCACTTTTTCAACTATAAAGCTTACAACAGCATAATTTCGTATGCACTTGTAGATGATAGCTACTAGTTTTTGTATGTGGATGTCGGAACTAATGGACACGTTGGCGACGCTGGAGTGTTTGCCAAAAGTAAACTCCATGAATGCCTTCTTGACACATCTATTTTGAACATTCCAGAAGGCAGAAAACTGGGAAACGCAAACATCACAACGCCCATGGTTGTGCTCACAGATGACGCTTATCCTCTAAGGAACAATATTATGAAACCCTATCCTCGACAGGGAATCACAAGGGAAGAAAAAATTGTTAATTACAGATTTTCACGAAGGAAGAAGACTTGTAGAAAGTGCCTTTGGCATTCTTGCCAGCCGTTTCAGGATTTTCCTCACTACTTTACAGTTACCTCCAGAAAAAGAGACATCAATAACATTGACTGCTTGCACTCTGCATAAATTGTTAACAGAGATGAGAAAACATATGTGCACTCATCAGAAATCCGTGTCTGAGTAGTTGGAAATTGTACACATCTCGAATCTCAAAGCAGCGAGGATCTGCAGGAAATGCAACCTATCAGTTGCCAAGCTATCTATGGTCGTCCAATATACGGAAGAGTAATTAGAAAACAGTTCAAAACATTTTACAATGGGGATGGAAAAGTACCTTGGCAAGACATCCACATTACGTAAATATATGTAAAGAAATAGAAGCACCTCAAATATATCTGCAAACGTGGGTGTTCCTCTGTCACTCCTCCTTTCAACATTGCAGACGCTTTCGTCAGCTGTGGTAGTTGATCTAAAAATTTTAGCATAGACCTGTGGCTGGTATCGAGCTTATGCGCTGCTTCCACTCTTGCTATCACTCTGACGTATCTGTAATAAAAACATTCACAATATTTGTATTTTTGGCACTGTAACTATGTAAATATATGTCAACATTTTTGCCTAAATAAATATATTTTCAGTGAATTGAATATAGTGTCATTACGTAGTTTAGCCTTCTCTGCTGCGAAACTAGTGTGGAGGCCATTAATTTTTTTCTTCACATCTTCTGCCCTGCAACAATTTTTTACCTCAGCACTAATAATTTCCGCAATTGTTTTATACCTTTCGCCGCGGTGCAGCCGATTCTAGTAATCTGGATGCCGACAGGTGTGTAAGGCTTCATTAATTTCGTGGTTGCGTTAACACACCAGACATCGTTACGTTAAAAACTTCTACTGCGACGCTGGTGCTTCAAGGGATCACATTTCTCACTGCATAAACATAAGGCGATCGCTTTCTTTGATCAAATCTACGGCGAGTCTCTAGATTGGATCGAAGAAGCTTTGACGAAAGGCAACTTTCATCAAAGTTCCATATTGCACTGTCCAATTTTCTTTGACAAAGAATCTTTGTCAAAGGAAATTTGATCGTGTAATACCGGCCTTAACGCCATCCTCTCACGGCACGTGGCAACGCACGTGTAAGCTTCAGTGGTGACGTCGCAGTGTGGATTTCCACGTTCCACTGCCCTTCGAAGCGTGGATTGAAGGATCCGGCATGTTTGACTTTTGCTTTGTGGAGTGGAACGTGGCGAATGAGAACCGACGATGTGTTTTAAAGAGCAGTCTCTGCCACAAATCGTGAATAATATATGTGGTGAAGAAAAAGCGGAGTTCGTAGCGTCGCAAGCTGCAGTGCAGAGAATACAAAAGTTCAGGGTTCACGTCTGCATCCTTCCAAAACAATTTTATTTTTTACTTTTTTGTTTCCTTGACATTTCTAGTTCTCTCTTGTTAATTTAAATATAATATCCAATTTTCGTTGTTTTCTTTATTAAGACGGCCGAATAGCATGATGGTTAGCGTCACGAGCTGTGGAGAGAAAGATATTTAACAGATTTGCATCTACAGCCTCTCAGATATTTTAACGATTTTGTTTAATTACGTTTTATGTAATCTTTTTTGTTATATTAATACAATTATAATATACAGCATTCGACTTTATTTATCTAACTCTTTCGTGCCAGGGCAAAAGAACCAATAAATTTCAATAAAGTACCCTACATCACTCGGTTCTCCCCGTGGTGTTTGAATTCTGCTGTAGTTCAATACAGTGTTGGAACAGTTCAGTTTCACAGTGCAAAGAGAACATGGTTAGCGGGTGGTTATGGAAGCAGATGCAGTATAGGAGGAACAGTGTTTACGTACAATACTCAAAGCTAAAATTATCACAGCGAACATTATCGAGCTGAGGCGTCGTCCCGCGCATATGAACAAGTAAAATGTATGCGAAAATAAACATTTGAATAAGCAGAATATGTGCAACGTGGAAAATAGGAATATAAGAAATCAGTGTATCTGGTGCAGATGATGTATTTCAATTTCAATTTATTGCCAAAAGTAATTTGGTCGTACACTTTATTATTATTATCAACTGCTTTGTGTTACTTGAAAAAAAAAAAAAAAAAAAAAAAAAAAAAAAAAAAAAAAACAACGCACTGACGTGTTTACGGCCCACTTCAGATTTATAGTTTTATAAGTTTTTGCAAACATTTTGGACCACTATAATAATGTAAATAATAAAACATTAATTAATAAGAGTGTTTGAAACCCTTTTAGGTAGCGGCGGGTTCCGAATTAGCGACCTTTAGCGTCATAGTTCAATACCTTGCCTACTACGCTAAGGCTATCAATCAAAATATGAGACCTTTAATCTCATACTGTTTATGGCCGTAGTTAACTGATGCTAATATGGCATTTGTAGACACTAGATTATCATTTATCGTACGAAGAACGATGTGTTTTGGTTAATTCTTCAGTGCGCCATTACTTTGAAATGACAATGTGTAAGTTACAAGAAGAAAATCATCAAATACGCAACGCAAGATGGCGTACGCCAGAGAGAGTTCTGGGCGAAGAATGTCACTGACATCTCCGAACGGTTGGTTTCCGTTAATTCAGTGGAGGGTGTCAAATCTCCGGTTTTTTTTTTTTTTTTTTTTTTTTTTTTTTTTTTTTTTTTGCAAATATGTGTCAAACTATACGAGATATTAAAAAAACTTCAGGGAGCTAAGTTGTAGAGAATTTTCTCGTCTGCCAGCTAGGTTATTCAATTTTCGTGTCAGATGAACGATTCGTTTGCAATTGCAATTATATTACAAACGGCTATTTTTTGTATTACTACCGCATTTTTTGTCCGAAAAATTTGAAAAAAGGAGGTTCTGGTCTCTGACGGCCTACGATCATATCTGTAAAATTTGGTGCTGATCGGTTGAACGGTTCGTCTTAAAAACAGGGAACACGTTACGGTCAGACTGACATCCCAAAATCGCCGTTATTTTTGCAAATATCTTTGAAATGCTTCGAGATATTAAAAAAAATAAAAATAAAAATAAAAAAATTAAAGAGCAAAGTTGTAGAGAATTTTCTCATCTACAAATTAGGTTATTCAATTTTCGTGTCAGATGAATAGTTAAGCCGTTATTTTCATTTAAATTTCGAGCTGTCAAAAGACGATCGCTAAGGCCCACTTTTAGTTTTCCTACCGTATCCTAAAGTGGGCCAAAATACGATTTCTGGAAGAGTGTCGCATGCCTCGTACAAGCATAACAAAGCTACAGTGTTCAGTTTTTTTTTTTTCCTTTTGTTAACGATCGCTTACACAGATACTGTGTAACTTTGTGCCCATCCATCTTTGTAAACACATCTAGGCGCCAGTCCGCAACGGGCGCTGGACAGCGCTGCGGTCACAAATCAGGACGAGCAGCATGTTCCGTGGGATGCAGCAGATCGTTTGAGAGCGTGCTGTATGTAGATAGGTAGGCAGCACTTGTGGCGTGCACCACGTTGGGACAACACGTTCTGTGTGGGGACGGCTTTAGGCAGTAGGCAGAGGGGAGTACGTGGTTGAGTAAGCAGCCAGATATTTCCTGTTCATGACGACGTCGCGAGCGGACTACCAAGTATGTGCAGCTTGTGCTGATAGTGAAGATTTCTCGACCTAAATCGTGTTGATCCGAGAGACCACTTGATTTAGTGTCTTTCTGATATTTCTCATTCCTTGCTGAATTATGCAGACAAATTGGTTTATTCGGCAAGAATGAGAGCAATTTCGAGACATAGATCACAAAACTGTTTCTCTTGGTGTGTAAGATGTATGAGACAGGCGAAATACCTCCATACTTTAAGAAAAATGTAATAATCCCCATTCCAAAGAAATCAGGTGCAGACGGGTGTGAAACTTACAGAACCATCAGTTTGATAAGTCATGGTTGCAGAATTTTAACACGAATTATCAACAGGAGAATGGAAAAGCTGGTAGAAGCTGATCTCGGGGATGATCAGTTTGGATTCAGGAGGAACATAGAAACACGGGAAACACTACTCACTCTACGACTTATCTTAGAAGATAGATTAAGGAAAGGTAACCCTAAATTTTTAGCTTTTGTAGGTTTGGAGAAAGCTTTTGACAATGTTGACTGGAATATACTCTTTCAAATTCTTAAGTCAGCAGGGGAAAATACAAGGAAAGGAGAGTTATTTTCAACTTATACAAAAGCCAGCTTATGGGACTTAACTACAGGGACATCAGTCCCTAAACTTACAAACTACTTATGAGCTAGCTAATACTCAGGATGGCACAAATATCCATGCCCGAGGGGGGATTCGAACCCCCGACCGTAGTAGCCGTGCACTGTGACTGTAGTGCCGCAGTCCCCTCGGCTACCGCGGCCGGCGCATTAGTTGGGAAGGGAGTAAGACAGGGCTGTAGCCTTTGTCCGATGTTATTCAATTTGTACATCGAGCAGGCGGTGAAGAAAAGCAAGGAAAAATTTGGAATAGGGATTAAAGTTCAGGGTGTAGAAATAAAAACATTGCATTTTGCTGATGACATTGTAATTCTGTCAGAGACAGCAAAGGACCTGGAAGAGCAGTTAAATGGAATGGATAGTGTATTGAAGAGAACGTATAAAATGAATGTTAACAAGAGTAGAAGAAAGATAATGGAATGCGATCATAGAAAATCGGGCGATGCTGATGGAATTAGATAAGGTAACGAAACAATGATGGTGGTAGATGAGTTTTGTTACTTGGGTAGTAAAATAACATATGAAGGTCACACTACAGACGATATAAAATCTTGACAATGGGAAGAAAAGCGTTTTTGAAAAAGAGAAATTTGCTAACATATTAATTTAAGTGTAAGGAAGTCTTTTTCTGAAGGCATTTGTGTGGAGTGTTGCCTTGTACGGGAGTGAAACATGGACGATAAACAGTGCGGACAGGAAGAGAATACAGGCTTTTGAAATGTGAGGCTACAGAAGAATCCTGAAGATTAGGTGGGTAGATCGCATAACTAATGGAGAGGTACTGAACAGAATTGGTGAGGAAATTTTGGCATAATTTGACTAAAAGAAGGGATCACTTGGTAGGACACATTCTTCGAGGAATCGTAAATTTAGCATTGGACGGAAGTGTGTGCCGCAAAAATCGCAGAGTGAGACCAAGAGACGCATATAATAAGCAGATTCAAATGGCTGTAGGTTGTCGTTCTTATATGGAGATGAAAAGGCTTGCTCAGGATAGGGTATTGTGGAGAGCTGCATCAAACGAGTCTCCGGACTGATGAGCACAACAATAACAACAGATCACCCGTGGCTGTAGGGGCTCCAATAGTAAAGTAATCTGCATTCGGAATAACGACTTTTGTGATACTGCATTTGGGCTACTAGGTGCTAATGTCGGAGGTTAAAATCGTTCTCGGGAATAAGTTAGTTTAAGTATGTGAAGGGACTAATGACCATTACAGTTTGGTCGCATAGCTATACAGACAATTGATTCCACCATCTAACAAATGCGGAACGTAGTACTCCACTCATTGTCAGACTGAATCCACGACCCCACCACGCAGCCCTCCTCTCACCTTCCTATACCCTATCCCCTCCTCTCCCCTCCCCACCGCGATTCGCTGCAGCCAGGGGTGATGGTTGTATGATTGTGTGCCTGTGTGATTGCGTGAGTGTTCTATTTTCTGAAGAAGGCCATGGCCGATAGCTTTAAGTGTTGTATGTGTGTGTCTTTTGTATGTTCCTGTCGCAGCTCGTCGCCACGTCTTTGCGGTGAGTTGTAAACTGTCCTTACTATATTATTAATTCCAACCTGGACTTTCCATTATATGACTTTTGCCTCTCGCGATGGTGGCGCGACGACGACGACGAGCAGGGAAATAAGAAATGAAATTATCCCTTGCTGGGAATCCAACCTCGTCGTCTTACATCAATGGACAAGAAAATAGGAAAATTGCATACATTTATTGGCCATCGGAAATTAATTATCTTATTACTTCAGACGTAGCATATCGCAGACGCCGGTCTGTCAGACAATGTTGTCACTGCAACAACTGAGTAAAGCAGAAGACTCTTAGTGTTTAGAACCTACAACTAGTTTCATTTCAAATAAAAACAAACCATGTAAAGTCCTGAGAAAATTTAAGTTTTAGCCTCGACATCACTTGTTTATAAATTACATTAAATAAGAAGTATCCGATAATTTTTTTCTATTATTATTAACAATTGGTAATTGTCATGCTTATTAAGAACTACGCACTGATGTTGATAAGGTACAATTGGACATAATCAATCATAAAGTAGACACAATGACAAAAAGGCTGCGTGAACAATATAGAAGATTTGTGTCGAGCATTCCACAGAAAAACCTGTTGCGAACGTCACGCTAAAGAGGTATGATCAGTGCATTAACAAAATAGAGACAAAAACGAAAAATCATTTCCAAAAGCGACGAACATAACTGATAAAAAAAACTGAGGAAGAAATAGAAATAGACGGTGCTAGTACTGATTCGTTCTGTAAGAACATAACACCAACTGTTGGAACACCAAATAAGGGTAAGTGAAAACATGAGACAAGCAAAGCTAACCCCGTGGATGTGTCGCGTAAAACAAATAAATACACAACCGAAGCAGGATTTGAAACAATGCCGGGACAGATGCATTATGCACAACCTACAGGAGCGCACATACAACCTGTACCGATTTCACAACAAATCACGGCTTCAGTAACGCAAAAAAATAATTATAATAGCGAAACATTTTCAACATCACAAGCGAAAAAAGAAAAAAAAAAGAGAGAGAGAGAGAGAGAGAGCAGATGCGACAGAACAAAACTTTTGTACGCCATTACAGCGTTTTGACACAATCGTAGAACACGGTTTGTGTGAAATACAGTCACTAAGTAGTACACAGAGTGCACTACAAGACGACAGAACGGATTTGTGGAACAGCTACAATGTATTATAATGATACGGAATGACAGACCATTTTCTGACAGTACATAGACCTCAACATTAACGCGAGGAAGATAATTCGCTTCATGGTAAGACATTTATGTCCAGTTTCGAGTTGGTATACACTAGAGCTTATCACATAAACTAGATATCATTTGGGTACACATGTCAGGAGCTGGGGTAGAAACAATGCAAAATGATGCAGGTACCTGTAAGTCGTAACAGGAATTCCACACGGCATTTTTGTCAAGACACTGCTCGACAGAGGCACAAAACCCAATTAAGTATGAATTATTACAGAATATTTAGTATGAGAATTCAGGAAATAACAGCCGACTAAAATTCTTTAAGAATATGGAGAATAAATCCAATGTCTAGGCACACCGTACAGTAATGGGGAATTAATTCGTATATGTACAATGAAACTACCTCCGAAGTACCAACAATCTTTGGTTGCACTTGGTGGAGAAAATATACTGGGGTTTAATAGCATCTTTAAGGAATTGAAGTTCATTTTCTCTGAGGATGATGCGAGAAGAAAACGAAACGTGAGAGAAAAGAATAACAACAGACCGATAAATAACCAAACAATGACAAAACAACAATTATAGGCTAATAAATAATAATAATAATCACCAAACGACATTTTAGCGAAACAATAACAATTTTTACGACCCAACGAAAACTACAGCCGAGGAATAATGGACGTAACTTTTAGTGAGGATGATATGGTTTCAATCGTCAACAAGGTGGATACGGTAATGACTACGGAGGGAATTCGTACCGGAGAGGTTACAGGTTTCAAAATAGAGAAGGAGGAATACAGTAATTTCTTTACCAGTTAGGAGGAGAAGTGAGGCAAAACTAGCGAGCTCAAGGACCTGGAAATTTCCAACAAGGAAAGCCAGTACAACAACAGAACGCTAACCAATACGAGGGGAAGGGTGTTCAAAGCGTCGAAATTAGCCTACCAAAACCTGAGAAAAGTAAAGATTGACTGGCATTAAGGAAGAGGTCCAGCAAGACGATGTCCTTCCGGAAATAGAATCAGAGCAGGTAATTTATTTGTTAGATTCATATGAAGAGGAGGCACCGACACAGGTAGAAAATTCAGACATAAGTTGTTAGGACGCAATAAAGTGGGAGAACACCGACAATGGGGACGTATTGCCACCTCTTCCTACTAACAAAACGGTAGTCGAAGATGAAGCGTTAGTAGCGTTAATTTGTTTGATGAGACCAACAGTGGGGAACAATCACTATAAAATGTTAAACTGTTTTTGGAATTCTTTGGAACCGAACTGCGTTGGTCATCAGTCCCTAGTCTTACAAACTACTTAAACAAAGTTAAACTAACCTAAGGACAACACACACATCCATGCCCGGGGGATGATTCGAACCTCCGACGCAGGAGGCCGCACGATCCGTAACGTGGCGCTTTAGACCGCTCGGCTGCTCCCGCGCGGCAATAATCACTACAAGAAAAGCACGATACAGACTGTATGAAATTCACAGAAGGAAGATACTATAACAACTCACAATGTATGTAATTCCAACTATTACGACGTGGCTGAAACGGAGTGTGACGTTACAGATACATGGGGGAAGCTGATTGTTTCCATGTGAAAGGCGGGTTTTGCCAGGCTGTTGGGTTCCCCATCCAGCCAGCTAACAGTTTGGACCTAGTGAATGGAATACAGGTAGTCAAGTTTCCCTAATGTGCTCGGAAACAGGAAGCGACTGTCTTGGATGAGCGAAGGCGGCTAACCCAAATTGCAACTGAAATACAATATAGTCACACACATTATTCTAAAAATCCATATAAAATCAGGGAATGGTCATACGGAAACTATAATGATATTAATGGATACAGGAGACGTATCAAACACAAAACATGAACCCTGCAAAGCGCATTACATTTCAAGAGATAGGCATGTGTGGCCTTAGAAAATTGACGGGACTGTGACTACAGAGCTTAGTCTCTGGTAAAAATTGGTAAAGTATGCACGGTAGTGGGGCTGTGCAACTGTGATAAATCAGCAAACTGTTTTATAACAAATACTGTAATCGCGGATTAATTTGAATGTGCAATGTTCGATGGACTTCACCAATTTACGAGTGATAATTTGTAACTTTTACTCTCGAGTGCGTGTGATATAGTGCCTCTCATGAACAATAAGTGGGGAAATATTCAGTTATTTACCGATGTATAAAGTAGGACCACCTCCGCATTTTCATGTCTAGAAAGAGAAATAAACTCTATTCATAAAGAATCACTCTTTTTATCTTGGAATCCATTTTTGGTTATTCAGAAGTTTAATTTATGTTTGTTTAGATATATTTTCACGTCATCATTATGCAGATTGATACACTGGCTTAACTACAAATTAATTATTTATCTGGTTTAAACAGATTGGGTAGCTGTTTAGGGCATAGAAGCTGACATACATAACTCACCCCTATGAACAACGAGCCATAAAAGTTTTACTATTCTGAGTGATGCATTGCCCAATTCTTATTGGTGAGTACCGATAGGAAGGTAGCAGGAGTATGAAAACGGGTATAGGGAGAAAGAAATAAAGAAAAAGCTTAAATAAGAAAAAGGGGTTATATAATAAACACCACACTCTACACTGCATGCACACGCATTTGTAGTCCAGTTTGAAAACAGATAAGTAATGGCAACGAAAAAATTGTAAAAGATTTTTATATATAATTTTTGAACGAAGAACAAAAATTTCTTGTAACACTAAGTAAGTTCTTTAGGTAATAATTTCATTGTACAGTTTGGCAGACAAATGGATGTCAGAGGAGCGTTTTGGATGAATTTGTTAATGATTCTTCACCATTAACAAACTGCAGCAAAATGTAAGTAGAAGATGTCAAGAATTACTGGCCTTCTTACATGACATTTATATGTACACGAACAGAGTCGCCTTGCTTTTCTGAGTAAACTGATATCTCACATAGGACATTTGCCTTGGTAATTAGACGGAAATTACTGGTCTTGCAAAAGTCTTTGCATCTAAGTAGACTGCATATATCACGAAGCTGCTGCCAGACACAAAGTTCGCAAAATTTACCAATTTCTTAGATAAGGTAACCGGTTTAGATCTCTGGTGAGATCATCCTCTGACCTCAAAAAATGTTCAAATGTCTGTAAATCTATCGGACCAAACTGCGTGGTCATCAGTCCGTCTCTTACAAACTACTTAAACGTAGGTAAACTAACCTACGGACGAACACACACCATGTCCCATGGAGGACTCGAATCTCCACGGCGAGCAACCGCTCGGCTACTCCCTACTCCACCGCGGCCCCTAACCTCACCGAAAGGAGAGACGGACTGTAAGCACAGCGAGTCGCGTTACCAGGGGTGGACAAAACAGGAGGGCTCGCGCAATGTCGCCGCATCCGTTTCAGGAGTAAAGCGTGTATGTGTTATGAGGGGTGGTATTAGAGGCTGGATAGAAATTTCATCTTAAAGGACCAGTAGATGAATAGCAGCATGAGTATTAAGCAATGGTATTCTAACTCTTTTTCTCTTTCTCGTCTGTATCACGGAAGTGTATACTCATTATGTTATTCTACATTTTGAATCCACGCAAGAAGCGATCAAAGAAGAAATAGTTAAGGTGATAATGTGTATAAAATGGATCTGTTATGTCCAGATCAATGAATGACAGATATTGTTATAAAAACAGTTGCTTCTAAAGGTGTTGGTCGTTCCTCAGTTTACAATATGATAATTAATTACATCACACACTCTTCTAAGTTCACCAAAAAAAAAAAAAAAAAAAAAAAAAAAAAAAAAAAAAAAAAAACCGACAGAAGCTTACATAAAGTGTTGATGACTTTCACATAAATGTGATACGAAAGAGTGTAGCTTATTTGTTGTTTTGTTGACATAGTTCTTATTGTCGTAAACGAAAATGCAGATTTGGGCAATTTTCTGAGATCCTATGGATTATTAAAATAATTGAATTTTCAATATCTGTGGAGTCTAATGTCACTGCTATGTAGGAAAACACACAATCGCTTTACACTTGATAAAAAAATTTAATTTCAGATTATTAACTTATTCACCAACAGCCGAAAAGTGTATGTTTTTTTTATTTAACGACCGATTTCGGTATTGCATTAATACCATCTTCAGGCCCTTTACAAATTAAGTTTCAAATCAGTGCTGTGTCCATTACATCATGCTGTACGTATGCCATACAAAATATAAAGAAGAATTGATGTAATACCGAAACCAGTCGTTAAATAAAACAACATAAATTTTACGGCTGTTGGTGGATAAGTTAATAATTTCAATCAAGACTCGATCAACAGTCGTGGTCGCTATTCCATTACAACATGAAACCACTTCGATCGATACATAGGTAGCGACATTGAGGGAAAACCCCGTTTTTCTCCACCCCTGGTCACGCGCCCCAGTCGGTTTACAGTCTGTCTCTCGTTTCAGTGAACGAAGTATAGTCGGCCGCGCGGAAGTTCCGAGCGGTCTGGAGCGCCACGTTGTGGATCGCGTGACTTCCGCGTCGGAGGTTCGAATCCTCCTTCGGGCATGGATGTTTGTGTCGTCTTTAGTACAAGTAAGATGATAAGTAGTTTGTAAGTTTAGGGACTGATGGCCCCGGTGTTCACTCCTATAAGCTTTACAAACATTTCAACATTTTTTTAGACCTAGTCGTCTCGCTGTTGATATCCAGGCGATGAGCGTGCGGCGACTGCACGCTCATCGTCTGGACATCAACAGCGAGACGACTAGGTCTGAGGTTGATCTCACCAGAGATCGAAACCGGTCACCTTATCAAATAAATTGTTAATATTTGCGGACTGTTATTTTCATCTTTTAACCAGAATTTGGCTACGGTGCGTCTCATAGGCCGCTCGCAGCAGGTGCGCTTGCCCACCAACTGGGGAGGAATTCCGAAAGATATACACAACTGACCATTCTACGAATAGACGCTTTTAGTGGTGGCGACTGCGTTGGCAGGACACTAACGATTGGAATGCTGATTTGGGTGACCTGATGGTGTGGTTCTGTGAATTCTTAGTGATATGCTGTGGTTTGCCTTTGCGGCATAAACAGCAGTACATGGTACCAGCTGTTGAGCTGCAGGCTTCACCTATATTCACAGTACTTTCGCAGAGCGAGCAGAGGACACTTTTGCCGGTCCGCAATAATTAAGTAACGCCTGTGTACGAAAGCGAGAAGGGATGATGGTGGGCTGGTTTGCTGAATCAGCGTATCAAACTTATCAAGTTTTGTCTATATAAGTTAGCAGGTCTGGACTTTATCAAAGTTAAAATGATGTTTTGGCTGATTCAGTTCAGTTGCAGACTCAAACAGTTTATCGATAGGATTTCAGAATCACAGCCAGTGCCCAATGTAGCAAATGATAATCATTGTCTAACCCAAGTATAACTTTTGTTCTGAAAAGTCGCTTCTGAAAAACGGTACCGACACCTGCACATTATATTGCATTTATCACATCAGCCCCTGTTAGTTCATTTTTTCAAGTGTAAAGTCTATGCGCGACTTCAGCCACACTCTGATAGATAGTTTTCTGTTGATATTGTCAGTAAGTTATCAAAGTGATACCATTAACGGCCGAAACCTGTCGTTTATATCTACGATTCATTGTTTAACTTATTCCAGCTCTTTTTACCTTTGTTTTTCCAATTTAAAAAAATGAAAATCTAAATTTTTTACCACTCAGTAGAACAGCATTTTAATTTGACTGAGTTACTGCTTAATACCATATTCCTGTACGCAGTGAGGTCATTTAGCAGTAATTTATTTTTTATATACTTACAGGAGTGGTAGTTGGGTTCGTTCTGAGTACAGTTAAGAACCTCTTATCTGTCTTGGCTTGAAATGTGTACTACTTTCTAACGTATGAGCCTGCGTGTCACGGTAGATTTGTTCACTTGCGGAGCCACCGTTTTAGTGTAAGACATTGCAGATCAATCCTTGAACTAGGTTTTTAAGAAAGGCCAGCGGCATGTAAAATGCAATGGCTTCGAAGAGGAGCGATAAAAGTAGATCAAATAGATTGAGTGTTGAATATACCTTCACCTGAACTCTCCAGTGAGGTGTTCTAAGAATGTGACCTCTAGCCCAACGTCCCTATGTACTGCCTTCGTAAGTTAATAAGGAAGGTGTGTTAGTTTACTATGCTTACCTCTGTGCTCTACATGTTGCTAGTATAGTACGTGAGAAATATGGTATCGATATCTGTTGTTGTATCACGTTTCTTCAGGTGCTTTGTCATAAGTGTTTTCAAATTGCGGTTTATGTCAGCTGATGGACGACTTAATACTCCGTTCATAATCAAACTTGATAACAATTATTTGAACTTAATCTTGTTTCCAATTGTTGTGGGAAATCTCTTAGAATAAAGGTTACATGAACAAAGTCATTTTTCAATTAGAAAGTATCTCCGCAATTAATACCCATGTTGGTGTGGTAGTGTATTTCTTTGTGTGCTATTAAAGGAATTTAATGATCAACAGATCGTAGCAGTAGAATATAAGTGCTGTTGTGAGGAAGTTGATTGATACAGTGACCAATTTACTTTCAACCTTAGTGTCAGATCTTTTGTAACTTCATGATTAGGCAAGAAACTTAGCAGACCTAAACAGTGTACTATAATCAGGTGTCTTTTACGATTAGTTCCAGCCATTCTATTCATTTCTTGTTACTGTGCATATATTTTTCAAGTATAGACTTGAATATGCAAAAAGACAGATTTTATATAAACATGCCGACAGTATAACTTATATTTTTTCACTAGAGACTGTACTTAGAAAAGATGCAAAGAATCCTCAGTTGGAACTGAATACGCTCGAATACATTCCTACGACATGATGTTGACGTACGCTGCTGACACGTTATGCGGATGAATACACAACAGGCAGCTGTAGATCAGACTACCGTACATGGTACGAAATTTAACTCTTACATTTTGGCTTTCAGAGCTTTCAGCTATTCTCGACAGAGCCCCTGGGCTGAATTGTATGGCAAGGGATTTTTTTCCCCCACAACTTTGCACCACCTGTACAACAGTAACTTTCCGTTTTTATTTGTCGTTGTCAGCAATGTACTCGCGTAGCCGACCATTCGCAAGCAACACTGTGCACGAGCAGAAGAGAAAGTACCCGTGTTCTTCGCACCGCGTTGCGAATACAGCCCAAAAAAAGTTGCAAGAACGAAGCGAGCGAAAAGCGCCGCCTGACAGTGGACTGGAGTTTATGTGCGGTGGCGCGCCGGCCGCGGCACGCACAGTGAACGTGAACCACGACGTCAGCCGCTCATCGGCACGCAGTGCTGGTCTGCCGGTAGCAGGCCACAGCGCATGCGCCGCAGCCGCTGACCAATCAGATACAATCTACGCGGATTTTGAATGTAGAAGGCAGTGTACTGGATACACACTCGTTCGCACAGTATCAGCAGCACAGTTTCCGAATGCGTAAAAATTTCCTGGTGATCTTACAGGGCGACAGTTAGTGAATTATATGAAACTTGTAAAAGCCCGGTATTCAACAGAATTGACTGTTGTTCTGTTGTTGTGGTCTTCAGTCCGCAGACTGGTTTGACGCACCAAATAATAAGGGCGCACAGGAGATATTGAAAGGTCCTTCGGTGTTTTGTGCATGTGTTATTAATTTTTCGCTAATGCAGGGTGATTATAATCAATGTGGTAATGGATGGATTACTGTTGCTGTGGTGCGCTATCCGGCTGATACCGTGAAAGGAGTTTCTGGGTTGGAATCCTTTATTAACAGAGATGTAATTGCTTTCCGTACGTATCATGTTGGAGAAGTATTCAATAAGGATGTTGGAGCGTCTTTTACTTTACGGACACGTAATCGCAGGAAAATAAATGAGCAAGAAAGTGTTTGTGTTTGGGTTAAAGGTGCTGGTAGATGTGCTAAAGTAAAATTTACTGGTGACGTAACACATTATTATAGAAATTGAAATAAAGAAATCATTTTCCTTTTCCTTATATATTTTGTTTCCTTTCCTTTTCGTTATATATTTTGTTTAAAAAAATACGAAACATTGATCTTGTCAAAAGCCGAGAAGCGATTCGTCTTGGTGTTTTAGCTCTCAGGGGCACCCTGGGTTGCTCTCTGTGTGAGGCACCTCTGGGCATCTCTGTGCAAGTTTCTTCATCTGAGAATACCTTCGGCAACCTACATCCCTTTGAATCTGCTTACAGTATTCGTCCCTCGGTCTCCCTCTACGATTTTTAC
The DNA here is from genome assembly GCA_026315105.1 of Locusta migratoria. Lineage (NCBI taxonomy): Eukaryota > Metazoa > Arthropoda > Insecta > Orthoptera > Acrididae > Locusta > Locusta migratoria. The sequence goes on along the minus strand of CM048747.1, from coordinate 224,512,305 downwards.
CCCACACACTTCCTTCTAATACTAAGTTGACGATTCCTCGGTGTCTCAGGATCTGTCCCACCAACGTATCCCTTCTCTTAGTCAGAATACGCCAGAAATTCCTTTTCTCCCCAATTCTGTTGAGCACCTCCTCATTAGTTACGTGATCCACCCATCTAATTTTCATCATTCGTCTGCAGCACCACATTTCAAAAGCTTCTATCATCTTTTGTCTGAACTCCTTATTGTCCACGCTTCACTTCCATACAGTGCTACACTCCAGACAAATGTCTTCACAAAGGACTTCCTAACATTTAAACTAATATTGGATGTCAACAAGTTTCGCTTCTTCAGAAATGCTTTTCTTCCCATAGCCATTCTGCTTTTTATATCTTCTTTACTTCGGCCATCAGAAGTTATCTTGCTACCCCAGTAACAAAACTCGTCTACTACTTTTATTGCCTCATTACCTAACTTAATTCCTTCAGCATCGCTACATTCCATTATCCTTCTTGTATTCTTGTTGATGTTCATCTTATAACGTCTTATCAATTCATTGTCTATTCCATTCAATTGCTCTTCCAGATCCTTTGCGATTTCTGACAGCATTACTATGTCATCGGCAAACCGCAAAGTTTTTATTTCTTCTCCCTGAACTTTAATTCCCTCTCCAAATTTCTCTTTGCATTCCTTCACTGCTTGCTCAATGTACAGATTGAACAACAATGGCGAAAGGCTATAACCCTGTCATACTCCCTTCAAAACATATGCGGCCCTTTCATGCCCTTCGACTCTAATAACCGCTGTTTGGTTTTTGTATAAGTTGTGATTAAGAATACCTGTGCAAAGGTGTCTGCTAATTCAAACTGAATTACCCAGGGCGGGCGGCTTCTCCCTTCTACTTGCTTAATTGCTCAAAATAGAGTGCAATGGAGGAAACCACTGGCGGTACATTTGTAAAGAGCCACCGCTAGCTTAATAAATAGATTTAAATAATGAAATGTTAATTTAGATGTTAAAGATATCTTTGTACACAAAATTTCTTATGTAAATCTTTCCATCTTTATTCAGCTCTCCTTGCAGACGATCAATAATTTTTAACTTTCTTTCACGGACGCTTGAACAGGCAACATGAAGTTGACCATGTCCGAATGCAGGCTCAAGTAAAAAAAAAAAAAAAAAAAAATGCCAACACGCCTGAGCGTTTGTTCCTGAGACTTGTTGATGGTCACAGCTAAGGCAAGTTTTACGGGAAATAGTTTGCGGCTCAACTGAAACGGCAATACTGTTTGAGATGAAGCCAAGTAAGTCAATTTTTGTAATGACATGAATTTCACCTTTAGAGAAGCCAGTCAAATACTTAGCTTTTATAACATTATTTTTAGTTAGAGAAACTCTAGTGTTTAGTGGGAAACGTCGATGTTCTTACATCGGTGTGAAGTTCTCTAAAACATTAACACTTCGGTGGTATGAATACAATATTGGACCATTGGTATCTCCCTAATGAAGATTCAAATGGATTCTCTAATAAAATATTGATATGTTTCAGAAATTACTGCAACCAGTCGCCTTTTGATGAAGATTTATTTAAACCATTACCGGATTCAAGCTGCCTAGCAGCTCATCATCAGATGGTATACATTTAGTGCAAATTACATTTGTATCTGTGGCAGGGCAGAAAACGAGAAAAAAGTTAACAATAATTTTGGTATGCTACACTGAATAATTACAATATAAGTCTGTCTGCAAGTCATTATTTACAGTTATGCGTTTCACATTTAATTTGTCCATATTTGGTCCGCTTTTGGATAGCATTTCGCAACACTTCCCTTCACTTGATGGAAAGGAAGTGTTGTGAAATATTTCAGTCAAATTATTTTTCCATGTATCTGATACATCCTTCATATTTGTAATACATTTCCGTTCTTTTCTTGTATAATCGAACATTGGGAAGCATTTTTATTCATGTAGGCATATCTGTTTATTTTCTTTGTGATACATAATGCAAAAAACACAAAGTACCTGCAATTCTACACGTGGTCGGATGTCCTACCAATCAAACCTGCTACCGTCAGTGTTATTCACGAATTCAGTGTCCCTACTGAGAGGTCCTTGGCGAGTGAATATAACGTGATCAAATTGTTTCATATCTCTGTTGACGTGTGTATGTGTGTGTGTGTGTGTGTGTGTGTGTGTGTGTGTGTGTTTGCGTGAACTATCAGTAAGGCTGAGGACAAATAGTAACTGGTATTTAGCAATAACACACGTTACGTGTACTTTTGCGCGATATATCACGATGAAAATAAGTTTAAACAGATTATATACGGATTTCATTATTAATCTCGCCTACCTTTGATTTGCTTTACAAAAAGGCGCAGAAAGACAATCAAAATATCAAAATACTACCAGATACATAGAAAATGTCATCTGAACCATAGACGTAACGAAGGTTTGAACTGGATCCAGGCTTGATCCTTTACTCTCTTGACCACTGGTCCTGCGGTACTGGTCCACTGCTTACGTGTGGTTACAGGCATCCAAGCTACTACATGAAAATACCAAATCGTTAAGAGCGCGAATATTATGCCAATGACGTAAACACTTTTTCAATGTATAACATCGAAAATACGATTGTCTGTGAACGACATCGACATCGATTTTTCCTTAAAAGCGGCAAAAATTCCGAAATAAGTGTTTATGTCCAATATAAAACGTCCATTCAATATTTGATCAAAAATCAAAGACCAATCTGTCAGATTCTCTTCTTGTAACACGTAAAAAGACGCTCAGTAGCTTTGTTGTAAATGAACAAACTATTGCAGTTATTAAAAAGACGTCGATAATTTATTTAAGAGAAGCCAATAAGGCAATGGTCCATATCTGACTCTTACATATGAAATTAAAATTATCCATCTTGCATTACGAAATGCAACTGTAGTGTAAATTAGCGATTATTTTGGTACAAATATACAACCAGCTGCCTTTACGGAAGATTTTTTATTCGCTCATAACCAATTTTCGAGCCGCTGCAGGTTCGTCTTCCATGAAGAAGTTACAGGAGATTTAAATTTATTGCACCAAGTGCAGGTGGTTCGGTGCTTATGTCAAATGAGTGAACTTTAGTAATCCAGAACGAAAACAAAACGGAACTAAATACTTCGCTGTTATCTTTTATATACTAACTGTTTTTACTATTGGTAAGTGCATTGCAATATTGTACCTTGAGCACTGCCAATACTAACTCATCACATTGTTACTATACCTGGCGTTACAGTTTTCCACTTAATACAAACACTGGATGTGAGTGCAAAGAAAATAATAAATACAGATCCCATATTTTGCTACGTAAGCATCACTGACTTGGGACGTACTGAACAGAGGATAAATATTTAAGGTGCATCAATTATTTATTACACTGAATTTTTCTAGTATGCTGTTAAGTTTGCTGTACACATGTGACATTGGTTATCATATATACAAACGTAAAAGATGAAACAGTGGAATACGGAATATATAACAAGTGATTAGCCAATGACTTTTGTTACAGGTATAGTCCTACAGGACAGACCTTTTTTCGACACGTTAATATGAATAATTAGAGAACAATTGTGTTATAAAGGCAGTGACACATTCCTTACACAAGTATGTATGGATATATAAGTAATGTGGAGCAAGTTAGCTGCAAATAAACAGACACAATGCTACATCTACTTGGTACACTCTAAAAAACCACATTTGAGTGCCTGGCAGAGGGTTCATCGAACCACCTTTATACTATTTATCTGCCATTCCATTGTTGAATAGCGCGCGGGAAGAAAGAACACCTGAATCTCTCCGTCCAAGCTCTGATTTCTCGTACTTTATTCTTATGATCTTTTCTTCCTATGGAAGTGGCAGTCAACAATATATTTTCACATTCGGAGAAGAATGTTGGCTATTGGAGTTTCGTAAGTAGCCGACGCCGCAGCGATAAGCGCCGTTGTTGTAATGATTCCCATACCAGATCATGTATTATTCACACTGGCACCCCTGTGCCGAGACAATACAAAACGAGCTGCCCTTCTTTGGACTCTTTCGATGCCCTCCGTCAAATCCACCTAATAAGGATCCCCCACTGGGCAGCAATACAAAGACGGACGGGCAAGAGTAGTGTATGCAGTCTCTGTATTATTTCTGTTGCATCTTTTAAGGGTTCTGCCAATAGAACGCAGTCTCTGGTTCACCTTTCCCACCACATTATCTACGTGTTCTTTCCAGTTTAAGTCTGAAGTAATAGTAATTCCTAGGTATTTTAGTGGAGTTTACGGCCTTCACTTTTGATTGATCTATCTTGTAAACGAAGTTTAACGGATTTCTTTTCGTACTCAAGTGGACGACTTCCACTTCTCATTATTTAGAGTCAATTCTCAAGTATTAAACCATACTGATGTCTTATTCAGATCGTTTTGCATTTGGTTTTGATCTTCAGATGATTTTACTAGACGGTAAATGAAGGCGTCATCTGCAAACTACCTACGAGAGCTACTTAGATTTTCTCGTAAAGCGTTTATGTAAATAAGGAACAGCAAAGGACCAATAACACTACCCTGTGGAACGCCCGATATCACCTCTTTTTTAGTAGATACCTTACCATCGATTACTACAAACTGTGTTCTCTCAGACAGGAAATACCCTATCCAGTCTCAAATCTGTGGCGATATACCATAACCACGCAATTAGATTAAAAGCCTGCGACCTTCCTATCGGTTCTCACCAATAACACTTGGGCAATACATAACTCGGGTAGTAAAAGTTTATGGCTCTTTGTCTGTGTTCATAGAGGTGAGTTATGTATGTCAGCTTCTATGCCCTAAACAGCTACCCAATCTGTTTAAACAAGATCAATAATTAATCTGTAGTTTAGCCAGTCTATCAATCCGCATATGATGGCGTGAAAATATACTTAACAAACATAAATTAAACCTCTGAATGACCAACAAAATGGATCCTAAGGTAAAGAAGTGATTCACTCACGAACTAATTCTTTATAAATGGAGATTATTACTCTTATTAGCCATGAAACGCGGACGTGGTTCTACTTTATACATCGGTAAATAACTAAATATTTACCCAACTATTGTTCATGAGAGGCGCAATACGTATCACACGCACTCGAAAGTAAAAGATCCAAATTATCACTCGTAAGTTTGAATAGTCAGCCGAACATTTCAGTTCCTAATTAATCCGCGATTAAAGAATTTGTTATAAAACACAGTTCTTAATCACATGAGTACACGATTGCTGAATTATCACAGTTCCACAGCCCTACTACCGTGCATAGTTTTCACTTTTCAAGTAGAGACTAAGTTCCGTAAATTTTCTAAGTCCACACATGCCTATCTCTTCAAATCACAAGTTCGTAACGCGGCTTCAGACCGCCCAGCGTCACAACCTTTCACCACCACGTCCAAGTTATGAGTCCACTCTCAAGCGTTCGAAAGCGTGCTCTCTCTGCTCCCAAAATTGTATCCTTCCGCGCCTTCTACGGCCTAATCTTTAGAACATAATTTCCCTTACAAAATATTATACATTTGAGTATAACAGAATTAAATGCTTTGACCACCTCCCTACAAATATTGTTTACATTTAAATATTGTTTATATTTAACAATCGTAAAAAACGGTTGAGACTGAAGCTCTTTGCTCAGATAACCATTAGGCGTGGCGTGTCACTGTTCAAATATACTGACACCGTCGAAATATAGTTACACAATTAATATTTAATTTATCATGAATTTTTATGTAAATATATTCAGTTCTTGTCCACAAATACTTATAATTGTTTATATATAAATTATCTTTTGCATATCTACTATTTTTAGTCGGCCATGATATATTTAAGTGCAGTCTACACATAAGAAACGTACGTTACTAAGAATAATATTAAATATAATAAAATACATATATAAATAAAATTCTTGAATATCAGTCTCCAGATCGCTTTTTATTTCTAAAACATGACCGGTTTCGGGATAGCTGCCCATCATCAGATCAAATTTTTGAAGTTACAGAGTAACCTGTCCTGTGATGAACGAATGTTCTCAGTCGTTCACCGGTCATGTTTTAGAAAGTAAAAGCGATCTGGAGACTGATATTCAAGAATTTTATTCATATGACGATCGCAGAAACTCCCTCGAGACCCATAAGTCATACTTTGATAAACATATAAAAATGTAATGCGCTTTGCTGGATACATGTTTTGTGTCTCTGTGGTGGAATGTATGTTCTGACAGAAGAATATTACTACCTCAACGAAAAGCAGAAAGAGAGTAAAACAACGTTTATTGAAAGAATATGGAAATAACATGGTATGTCTTTTAAGGTAGGTAGCGTGGTACAATGCTGCCCATTTGCTTCTTAAACTGAATGTTTTGGTGAGGCGAGTGTCAACAGCCGTAATAAATTTCATAAAATGCATTTTAAAAAACCATCAGCTGTTTATTCAAAACCTTATATATCTACCAGTTTCGGTCAATAGACCATCTTCATGGATAAAAAGGTGTTAAAACTGAATGGTAATATGCATCAAATAAAATACATGTAACTGAGACAAACAGGAGTCAGTATAACTAAAAGTGTTAAAAATATAGTGTCCATCTTAGATAAAACCTATCAGTCAAACACAACATTTTTTTAATATATATTTTTTATATTTGAATAGAGGATGTGTTCCTAAACTCTGCTGCAAAGAGACGTCAATGAAATAGGCTTGTAGTATAGTGGGTTACTCCTACTGCCTTTCTTGAAAATAGGTGCGACCTGTGCAACTTTCGAAATTTTTGTTACAGATCCTTCTTTGAGGGAGCGTTGTATTTGGCTGTTAAGTAAGGAGCTTTCGCTCAGCATAATCAGATAGAAATCTAATGTGTATACAGTCCATATCAGAAGACTTGTTAAGTGATTCAAGTTTCTTCACTACTCCGAGGATTTTTACTTCAACGTTACTCATTCTGGCCTATGCTTACAATTCGAAATCTGGAATATTAGTTTCGTCTTCTTTGGTGAATGAGTTTCTAAAAGCTATGTTTAGTAACTCTGCTTTAGTGGCGCTGTCATAGGCAGGATCGCCATTTCTATCACGTAGTGAGGGTACTGTTAGCGACCTAAATCTCTCATGGTTTTCAGTCAAATTTCGAGAAAGAGTTTCGTTGTGAAAAGTATTGTATGCATCTCGCATTGAAATACTCGCTAAATTTCGAGCTTCTCTGTAGGATCGCCAATCCTGGGGATTTGTGTTCGTTTAAATTTAGCATGCCTTTTCCGTTGCTTTTGCAACAGTGTCCTGGCCTATTTCGTGTACCAAGGGGGATCACCTCCTTCTTTTATTAATTTATTTGTTATAAAACTGTCAATTGCTGTCGACATTACTTCTATGAATTTGAGCCAGATTTGGTCTACACTTACGTTTAATGTTAGGAAAGAGTGGAAACTGTTTTTTTAAGAAACAATGTACTGTATTACCATCTGCTTTCCTGAACAAATATACATATCGTCTATTTTTGGTTACTTTGGGACTTTCGATATTCAATCTCGCTGTGTTCACTTATATCTGTATCCGTTTTGATGCTCGTTATGCCTTCAGGATTATTTGTTGCTAAGAGATCAAGTGTGTTTTGACATCCATTTACAATTATAGTTGGCTGATGGACTAATTGTTCGAAGTAATTCTCAGAGATTGCGTTGAGTACAATTTCATACGATGTTTTATGCGTACCTCCTGATTTGAACATATAATTTCGCCAACAGATTGAGGGCAAATTAAAATCACCGCTTACTATTATTGTATGAGTCGGGTACGTGTTCTGAATTAGACACAGGATTTCTTTCAACCTTTCTGCTATTGTATCGTCAGAGTCGGGTGGCCGATAAAAGGAAGCAATTATTAATGTTTCACGATTTTACCTCTACCCATAACAACTCACAGGAACTATCAACTTCAACTTCACTACAAGATAGACTACTTTTGACGGCGACAATCTCGCCTCCACCTATTTTGTTTAATCTATCCTTTGTAACCACAGATGTTTTGCAAAAACTTCTGCTGAACTTATTTCTGGCTTGGGCCAACTTTCACTGCCTATAATGATGTGTGCTTGTTTTCCGACAGAGGTTTTGCATCCGTTTATGCAGTTCGTAAGTTTAGGGTCCTGATCTCGGCAGTTTGGTCTCTTAGGTTTATAAACATTTTTTGAATTGAGATTTAATAGCGTCATCGTCACATATGAGGACAAAAATATGCGATTTCTTTGCAGAAAGACATAGGATTATTTATGACATTTAACAAAGAAGTAATATTGTATTTTTTTAATCAGCAGCCTTCGTGGTTAGGCAAATTAAAAATCAATACTTCACTTGATGAAGACTACCGCGAAGAGGAATTAGTAATTTAGTTATGTCGAAACACAATGCAGCAGAGGTTTTCTTCAGTATGAGTGCAAAGTGAGAATAATTGCATGTGCAAGATTAAATGGGATCAAACTTTCCTTAGGAAGTGTCTTACGAGCAAACGGATCAATAAATAAGTCAATTTCATAGATGTGGTACCTTTCGAACTTACCTTTTCGATTCTGATACTCTGATTTTGTAAGAAACAGGAGACATACTTTCGTTTTAGGACACACGGTCAGGTTCACATGATAAGGATGCGCGTTGTCTATGTAAGGTTTTTGCTCACTCTCCAATCCGGTCACCGTGGCAGAAAATAGGAATAATTTTTATTTAAAATAAGAGGGATACTTAAGAACGCGAAATACTGAATGATCAAATTGTATTATAACTGTTCACATTTCGTACATGGATCTATTCAGTAGTAAATTCGACCAAGACATTAATTTTAAGGATTAAAATACGCAACCAAATCGAGCAGCGCACGTTTATTGAAAGAGGTTAATAATAATTCATTCTTATACATCAGATTAAGCTACACACCTGTAAATCATGAAAAGCAGAAACAGTATCAGAGATATTGTATGGTGCGGTTAGGATGCTAGAGCATGAGAAATCGGCAGTTGATTAGGTAAAGAATGAGCCCTGAAAGACTGTTGACGGGAATAAACCTGGCCAGATAAGGGGGCTGGTATTTGATATTGTCCGAAAAGATGTAGAAGGCTCCGAGAATTCAAATGGAAGTAGATGGATGGAAAATGACTTTCTTTTCGAGAAAAAGAAAATTAGTAGCAGTGGTATGAGGTTCCGTCTAACATGTGCTTTACATTGGATTGCGGAGGAGAAGCATTTTATGCGGTTCGTTTTATGTTTTACATACATTTTATCAGGTTAGTCGGATTTGTTTGTTTCAGTTTTACAGATGAGCGTAAAAAATTTCATAATATGAATTCAGATGCATGACTTGTTAACAGAAATACTTTCTCTCTCGCGTTTAAAATATTTCCGAAATTATTTGCGTACATGTTGCATTCCTTTCTGATTACGCAGGACAGTCTTCATCTGAATTCCTACATTATTGGCTTTCACTGCTTGTGTTCTACTGATCAGATTTTCAGCTATGGGCACAGTTAAGAAAGTTCCCAAACAGTTTGTAAATGTGAATGTTTTGACAGTAAAACTTTGGCGAAGGACTGCCCTGCTCGTTTCATTGATCTAACTGTCCGGCTCCTTAGTTTAGTGGACAGAATGGTTCGATTCCCGGCCGGGTCGGGGAAAGAAGGGATATTACGGTTTAACGTGCCGTCGACAACGTGGTCATTAGAGATGGAGCTCACGCTCGGAATTTTGGGTAAGGATGGGTAAGGAAATATATCTTTGTATGAGACAGGCGAAATACCCTCAGACTTTAAGAAAAATGTAATAATCCCCATTCCAAAGAAATCAGGTGCAGACAGGTGTGAAAATTACAGAACCATCAGTTTGATAAGTCATGGTTGCAAAATTTTAACACGAATTATCTACAGGAGAATGGAAAAGCTGGTAGAAGCTGACCTAGGGGAAGATCAGTTTGGATTCAGGAGGAACGTAGGAACACGGGAGGCAATACTCACTTTACGGCTTATCTTAGAAGATAGATTAAGGAAAGGCAAATCTACATTTTTAGCCTTTGTAGATTTGGAGAAAGCGTTTGACGATGTTGACTGGACTACACTCTTTCAAATTCTGAAGTCAGTAGGGGTAAAATACAGGGAAAGGAGAGTTATCTACAACTTGTACGAAAGCCAGACCGCAGTTATTAGACTCGAAGGGCATGAAAGGGAAGCATCAGTTGGGAAGGGAGTAAGACAGGGTTATAGCCTTTCTCCGATGTTATTCAATTTGTACATTGAGCAGGCGATGAAGGAAAGCAAGGAAAATTTTGGTATAGGGATTAAAGTTCAGGGGGAAGAAATAAAAACATTGCGTTTTGCTGATGACATTGTAATTCTGTCAGAGACAGCGAACGACCTGGAAGAGCAGTTGAATGGAATGGACAGTGTGTTTAAGAGAGCGTACAAAATGAACATTAACAAGAGCAAAACAAAAATAATGGAATGCAGTCTTAGAAAATCAGGCGATGCTGAAGGAATTAGATTAGGTAACGAAACAATGAAGGTGGTAGATGAGTTTTGTTACTTGGGTAGTAAAATAACATGCGATGGTCGCAGTACAGAGGATATAAAATGCAGAATGGCAATGGGAAGAAAAGCGTTTTTGAAAAAGAGAAATTTGCTTACATCGAATATTAATTTAAGGGTAAGGAAGTCTTTTCTGAAGGCATTTGTGTGGAGTGTTGCCTTGTACGGGAGTGAAACATGGACGATAAGCAGTGCGGACAGGAAGAGAATAGAGGCTTTTGAAATGTGGTGCTACAGAAGAATGCTGAAGATTAGGTGGGTAGATCACATAACTAATGAAGAGGTACTGAACAGAATTGGCGAGAAAAGGAGTGTTTGGCATACCCTGACTAAAAGAAGGGATCGCTTGGTAGGACACATTCTTAGACATCAAGGAATCGTAAATTTAGCATTGGAGGGAAGTGTGTGGGGTAAAAATCGCAGAGGGAGGCCAAGAGATGCGTATAGTAAGCAGATTCAAATAGATGTGGGTTGTCGTTCTTATGAGGAGATGAAAAGGCTTGCTCAGGATAGAGTAGGGTGGAGAGCTGCATCAAACCAGTCTCCGGACTGAAGACCATAACAACATAACAAGGAACCATCCAAGAATTTGCCTGGAGTGATTTAGGAAAATCAGGGAAAACCTAAGTCTGGATGGCCGGAGGTGGATTTGAACCACCGCTCTCCCGACTGCGGGTCCAGTGTCTTACCACTGGCCACCTTTCTCGGTCCGGGCTGGCGATTTACTCCGCTTGGGGGTGTTGTATCCTCTTCATTACGATTTCATCATCTTTAACCCCAAGTCGCCGAAGTGGCGTCACCTCAGAAAACTTGCATCAGGCATTCTGAACACTACCCCAGTTGGGGTATAACGGCCGTAAATGCCGTAAATGATCGTCATCGTCGACTTATATCCCTTCGAGTACATGTTGAGGTGACGTACAGCAGCAAGATCCCATGCACTATCCCCCTTTTTCCATCGCCACTTGTGCACCAAGTGGCACACCCTACAAAGAACCATGTCCCAACTTTTATATTGTCCAGGAGACCATTATATATCGCAATTACTTCTTTCAGTAAAAGTATCACTTCTGCTCGAGTCATTAGGATTTCCTTTGAACTTCCATGTTATACGGTAGACACCTTCCGATGTGTGGGCAAGTTTCGTCGAGTTAAATTTCTCGGCAGTGACACATGGTGTGAAAGGTTCACACCAGAGAAGCAGTGTTCACTGCGGACAATAACCTCTGACGTTTTCTCGAAATGGTCGCTCCTATTTTCGTTTTGCCACATTCGAAGTAGGGATATTAGAATTGTCGGGAGAAATAAACATGATAAATAATAAACAGAACTGTTACTTTTTATTTTTCTAGTGAACTTACTAAAGAAAATCTGAACTTTATTGGGAGATAATAGACATTTCCTTCATCCTTAAGCACTTGTATTTTATTTGGTACTGGATGTTACATAGTCCACCAATTATGATCTTATATTAAGAAGGGTGTTCAAATGAAAAGGTACGAAACGTCTTAACAATCAAACCTCTTGAAATTTGGTATGACACTTCAGGATAACGTAGTGCAACATTTAGGGTCGCAAATCTTCTCCCTAAAAAAATCAGTGCTTTGCTCTCAGCAGGCAAGATGATGCTCAGTATTTTTCAACGCCCTATGTCCTATACTCAGTGACCTGTAGTGCGAGAGATTCCGTCCATGCAGAATCACAGGGGAACTGATTCTGCTCCGTGACAACGCGCGATCACACGTCTGCAGGGTCACGTAAGGTATACTCTCCAAGTGGGAGCAGCTTGAGAATCCAGCATACAGCTCGGACATGTTCCCCCGTGACTTCCATCTGTTTGCTCCGACATCTCAAAGGGAAGCACTTCAACTTTTATGACGAACTGAAGGACATAGCTTCTTATCACGGCGACTAGAGTTGTGGAAATAGGACATTCTTCTGTCTGTTAGACAGTGGAATAGTTGTGCTTAAGCTTCTGGCGATTACTGTAGGAAAAAGACTTCAGTTATACCCAAAGTGTAGTTTCGTAGCCTTTTATGTGAACACCTCTCGTACTAATCAAAATCGATTTAAAATTAAAACATTTGCATAACATTTCACGCTTTATTAAACCAAGACACAAAGAGATTTATGACGTTAGTTTCCAATGGGCATTTAATTGAATACTTAGGGGTTGTTCAAATGTTTGTAAATCTATCAGACTCAACTACTGAGTTATTAGTCTGTAGTTTACAAACTACTTAAAGTAAATTAAACTAACTGAAGGACAATACAAACACCCATGCTCAGTGGGGTACTGGAACCCCCGTCGGCGAAGGGCCGCGCGCATCGTAGCACGGCGCCACAGTGCGCACGGCTAATCCGCAACGGCTAATACTTAGGATAAAGTGAAAACGTATCCCAATCCGGGATTCGAACTGGACTCTCCTGCTTACGAGGCAAACGCGCATCCTTGTAGCAATTTCACCACAACTGCACGAACTACCGTAACACGCCTCCAGCCAAACAACTTTCCACACACTTCTGTGTTAATGCACCTGTCGATTTTAATTATTACTAGCAGAATTTCGCTAATTCTCGTAATAATTCGAGTGATGTACATAAGCACTGATGAAACGATTATTGCCCACCTTTGGCTTAAATCATGTCTACTGTGAAGCTGAGTATTCAAAGCGACCGACTCTCGTGTGGGCGTCAAAAGACACACACGCGCACACACACACACACACATACACACTAACTCTCGCTGCTTCGCAAACGTAGACTGGATGGTCTGCGTTGGTTGTTTCTACTTCACAATATAAATTTTCATAGATTTAGCTTTAAAAATGCGTTCTTAATCAAGTATTTTTTACGGCAGAATTCCAAACACCGCGAAGCACATTTTTTTAAAATTCTAACCATGGTACAAATCCAAATTTTCGCATTTCTAGCATCAAAATAGTCTTAGTAGCACCATTACAAGATTTTCCAATATTCACCTGCTTAATGGTTGAATTTTCAAAAGTATCGAAACATGTGTTTTTAAAATTTCAGTCAAAAATCTAAACCGAAGTTTTGTATTTCTTGCTTCAAAATTGCCTGAATAGCGACGTATTTTCAAACAACCGTTCATCCCGTATTTCACCCCCTTACCGATGGAAATATTGAAAAATTACTGATGCTTACAATGTAAGTTAAACAACGTCTACAAATTTCAAGTTTCTATCGTCTATAGAGTCACTTTTCAGCGCCGTTTTCTGTTTTTCTTGATGGTTCTACTTTTCAAACTGCGATATGCACTTATTTTTCTTTATTCGTCCGCTTGTTGCAGAAAAACAGCTGAAGAATCTGCTTCACGTTTCGCTATATATAACTATGCTGTTATAGTCATCGCTGGTCTTAAGTTCGAATTGTATATAAGCTGACGACTTCAACCACTGTATCTTCCACCCTCTTATAGCTATCGACACGGAGCTGCTGTTGTGTATAACTTGAGACTTTGTACTACAACAACACTGAGAGATCGTTTGTCTTCATTGTGTAGGTTTTGCTGAAGAGCACAATATTGACACCTACACGTAGAATTTTATATACGTCGCTAAATTTCAACTCCCATATATTCCACCCGCCTTATCGTTATCAACCATCTACCACCATAGTGCACAATGGGAGACTGATACCTACTACCACACACAAACACTATTCGTTTGCGATGTGTAGTTTTGGCTGCAGAGTGAAATATAAGCACAAACACCTCAATTTTTGTGTATATTAATAATATAGTAATGACAGTTTACAACTCACCGCAAAGATGTGGTGACGAGCTGCGACAGGCACATACAAAAGACACACACATAAAACACCTTCAGCTATCGGCCATGGCCTTCTTCAGAAAATAGAACACTCACCCAAACACACAGGCAGACAACACAGTTGTACAACCATCACCTCCGGCTGCTGCACTTCGAATGACTGCAGAGCGTGATTCGAAGTGCGACAGCCGAAGGTGATGACTGTGTTGTGTGCCTGTGTGATTGCGTGAGTGTTCTATTTTCTGAAGAAGGCCATGGCCGATAGCTGAATGTGTTGTATGTGTGTGTCTTTTGTATGTGTCTGTCGCAGCTCGTCGCCACATCTTTGCGGTGAGTTGTAAACTGTCCTTACTATATTATTAATTCCAACCTGGACTTTCCATTAGTATATTTTGTGTATATTAAGATATACATATTTAATACATCTTTTGGAAGATTTTTGTTCCGATCTACAATGAAGCGAGTGAAGGTTGGTGGAAAATAGGAAGTATTATTCTATACAGATCATTGCGAGAAGCTGTTTGTCGTCAAGTTCTGTATTTTGTTTCGATCTACAATGAAGTGAGTGAAGGTTGGCGGCAAATAGGAAGTATTATTCTACACAGATCATTGCGAGAAGCTGTTTGTCGGTAAGTTCTGTATTTTGTCGGGGTCTGTACATTTCATAAAATGTCGGGATAATCCAGGTAATCCGTGTGATCAGTCACCTAAAGATTAATAAGGTCGTCTTCGGATAAAAGACCGACAGAGACCCTTGTCGACAAAACTTCGCGCCACGTGGTGAGCTCGTCAGAGATGACTGGGCGTCGACGGCTCATCCATCTTGTGGCGAGGAAGTGGCTGCGAGGTGCCGTCGTGCTCCCCGAGGCGTGCTGAGCGATATTGCTCGCCCGCAAACTCGAGAACTTTCCGTGAAGCCACGACGTGGCGCCGTTTTTCACTCGTAAGTGAGAAAAAGTTTGGCGCCTTTTGAATGAAATTCTTGTTATCACCTCGCCGCAGAAGCTTCCTGACAAAACTTGTTGCAGGTCTATCCGGGACACTTGTGTGGGGTAATTCAAGTGGCGAGCCGCCATCTTTCTCATAAATTTTTGCCACTGAAGTCTCTACACAAGATTCATATTTCCGCAGCTGGCAGAAAAATAGATTAAGTTCCCGCTTTATTTACATTATCACTATCATCCCCTATATCAGGAAACAACAGCGTATCTTTACTTGGAGGTATTTTCAACTAGATTAGTGTAATGGTGATAAAACAGAGACAAGATTCCCCATTGTGTATTTAGCCCTTCCTTGATTCTCTTACACCACCTTCAGTGGGCAGATTACGACGCACCGTTTCCCCAAATCTGTGTTTTTCCGTCAAGTTGGCAAGTTCTGTGAAAAAGGAATACATGAGATATTCTTTCGTATACTACCTAATATACAGGGGATCCCAGAATGGAGAGCCAATGTCCAGAGATACGACGGTATTGATTGTTTGAAAGTTGAATTAAGTGGTTCATGCAATGTCAAACTGGAGGAGCTATTAAGAATGGGCCCCGCAGGGTTCGGTCTTAGGTCCTTTACTATTCCAGATACAAATTAATGACTTGCAAATCTGCATTGATGAAGATACAAAATTAGTTCATTTTGATGATGATACAAGTATAGTAATCACATCCAAAAACACAAAAACTAAGTGATGTAACAGTAAATAATGTTTTTCACAAAATTATTAAGTGGTTCTCAGAAAACGGACTCTCATAAAATTTTGATAACACAGTATACACAGTTGTGTACAGTAAATGGTAGAACTCCAGTAATAAATATATACTTTGAACAGAAATTTGTAGCTAAGGTAGAATTTTCCAAATTTTTAAGCGTGTGCATTGATGAGAGATTAAACTGGCAGCAATACATTGATCGTCAGCTGAAACGTTTGAGCTCAGCTACGTATGCTATTAGGGTTATTGCAAATTTTGACGATAAGAATTTCAGTAAATTAACTTATTATGCCTATTTTCGTTTACTGCTGTCTTATGGCATCATATTCTAGGGTAATTCATCGTTGATTAAAACAGTATTCTTTGCACAAAAGCGTGAAATTGGAATAATTGTTGAAGCCCAACCAAGATCATCCTACAGACATGTATTTAAGGTTTTAGGTTCCCTCACTGTAACTTCACAATATGTATATGCACTCATGAAATGTGTTGTTAATAACCCAATAAAGCTCAATAGTAATAGCAGTGAGCATAGCTATAACACCAGGAGAAAGGATTATCTTCACTATGCAGGGTTAAACCTGACTTTGACACAGAAAGGGGTGAATTATGCTGCCACAAAAGTCTTCGGTCACCTACCAAACATCATCAAAAGCCAGACAGATAGCGAGTCAACTAGCATTTAAAAATAAATTAATAGAATTTCTGAATGATAACTCCGTCCTCTTTAGTTATCGATAAGTGAATCTAAAAAATAATAATAAAATATAGAAAATAAATAAAAGCATTTAATTTTTGTCGTGTAATATTTTGTGTAATGTAATACCTTATAAAGACACTTTTTATTAACCTGACACGTTCCACAAGTGTCGTATTCATGATCTACGGAACATGTATTAATCTAATATGAAGTAAAGCACTTCTACATCGTTACTCTGCAATCACATCGAAGTGCCTGGCGGGTGGATCATAGAACCACTTTCATGCTATTTCTCTATCCATTTTGTAACAGCACGCAGAAACAAAGAACATCTAAATCTGTACGTTCGAACTTAGATCATCATTATTTCTCTGTATGTAGGTGGGAGTCAATGTATTTTTCTGTTCTGCGATCTAAATTGCTGAAACGTTTCTCTCTGCAACTCCTGAATCATTTCTGACACTGACTCCCCTGATTGTCATAATACAAAACGAGCTGCCCGTCTTTGTACTCTTTCGATGCCATCCGTCTATCGCACCTCGTAAGAATCCCATACCGTGCAGCAATACTCTAAAAGAGCACGGAAAAGAGTAGTGATTGCAATCTCTTTAGTAATTCTGTTACATATTCTAAGTGTTCTGCCAATTAAACGCAGTCTCTGGTTCACCTTTCCCACGACATTTTTTATCTACATGTTCTTTTTCCACTTTAAGTCTGAAGTAATAGTAATTCCTAGGTATTTTGTGGAGTTTACGGCCTTTACTTTTGATTGATTTATCTTGTAAACAAAGTTTAACGGATTTCTTTTTGTACTCATGTAGACGACTTCACGCATTTCATTATTTACATTCAATTGCCAATTTTTACACCATAGTGATATCTTTTTTAGATCGTTCTGCAGTTGGTTTTGATTTTCAGATGACCTTACTAGACGATAAATGACGGCGTCATCTGTAAACAACTTAAGAGAGCTGTTCAGATTTTCTCCTAAATCGTTTACGTAAATAACAAACAGCAGAGGACCAATAACACTAACCTGTGGAACGCCTGATATCACATGTCATGTGGAGCACTTTACACTTTTCGTTACTTAGGGTTAACGCTAATTTCTTCACCCTACAGATATTCTGTCAAACAAGTTTCTCTGTTGGTTTTCATCTTTA
Source organism: Locusta migratoria (assembly GCA_026315105.1). Lineage (NCBI taxonomy): Eukaryota > Metazoa > Arthropoda > Insecta > Orthoptera > Acrididae > Locusta > Locusta migratoria. The sequence goes on along the minus strand of CM048747.1, from coordinate 224,494,360 downwards.
GATGACTTTACTAGACAATAAATGACATAATCGTCTGCAAACAGTCTAAGAATTTTCTTCAAATATTATCCGTTATATTTTCTATTGATGAGGAACAGCAGACATCCACCAACACTGCACAGATGAATGCAACGTATCACCTTTGTTTCAGCCGATGCATTTCATCAGTTACTACGAACTCTGTGCTTCTACTTCCTATCATATCTGAGACGATAATCCATACGCACACAATTTGGAAATCTATAAATATGGAATCAGTTTGAAAATTCGTGTCAGTAGCATTCTTCACTTTGATGCACAGGAAAGTTGTTTTCTAAATCCGTATTGATCTTGGATCAATAGAACGGTTGATGTAAAACATAACGTTTGAACTCAGTTTGAAATTCGACGTTAGTGACATAGAATCCATTACACTACTCCTATTGTCTTTTTTGAATATCGGTGTGACTTTCCAGTCTTTAGGTATAGACCCTTCGTTAAGCCAGCGCTTGTATACGACTTAAATATGGAACTATTGCATCTGAATACTCTGACAGAAACTTTATCCGTATACAGTCTGGATTTAAGCTTCTTTACTACTCCGAGGATACCTACTTTCATTTTACACATGATGTCAGCTGTTATTATTTCGAAATCTGGAATACTGAAATCGCGTTCTTTGGTGAAGGAAATTCAGAAAGCTGTGTGTTCAGTAGGCTAACTCTGTTTTATCATCAGTCATCAGTAAATAAGGTACTGTTTGTCTTGCCCCTAGTGTATTGTACATGAGACCTGATATAAATATAAAAGTTCGAGACAGTTCGGCTGTGGATAATGTTGTAAACATCTCGCATGAAGTCCCCGTAAAATTTCGAGAAGCTGTGTAAGATTGCCAATCTTAGAATATTTTTCTTTTAAATTTAGCGTGCTTTTTTCGCTGTTTCTGGAATAATTTATTGTCAGGTTTGTATACCGAAGTGGACTAGGTCCAATTTTTCTGGAATTATTTGGCATAAATCTATAAATTACTGTCGATCCTAAGCATGTGAATTGAAGCCACATCTTCTTTTTCACTTATATTTATTATTTGGAAGGAGTGGAGAGTATCGTTCAGGAAGACATGAAGAGAATTTTTTGTACGTTTGTGAATAGACGTTTTTCGTTGGTTTATGTATTTGAAACTTCGAGCAGCCAGTGTTCACTAATCCCTGTATCCGTTTTCACGCTTGTTGGAGGTTAGGCCTGAAGAGAATTTTTGTTTGGACAACCGTTTTATTAACTTAATAAGATACTCGGTTTATCCATATTAGTCCACAGGAAGTATCGCCTTCACTTACACCACACAACATTTAACGGCAACAAACACGCCACAGCCTGTTTTATTTAATATACACTTTCTGAACACCGTTAAATCCTTCGAAAAAATTTCGGCGGAAATTATCTCCGGCTTGAGTCTGGTTTCACTATGTATAACAATCCGTGCTTCACTGATCTGCATTAACACTTGAGTTCTGGTACTTTCCACAGCTATCACAATTTTTAACTATTACCTCGATTTCCTAGATTTACCTTGGATCTTTGATCGACCTGCACCAATTGAGACAGCCCACTTTTTGTTTTCCTGAAAGAGACTATCCTAAAACTTTATATGGACCTATGTCCCATTCCGAAAAGTTTCCAAGATGGAAAAATTTTAATAACAAATTGGAAGACAGGAAAAATTAAACTCTTTGTTCGTTATTGTCTACATTATTCAATAAATTACCAGTTTAACAAATGTACAACGTTCAGTAAACATTAGAACATGATAATGAATACAAGGTGAAACGTCGACTTGGAATTTGTACTACGTGTAGGATTCGATCCGGTTCTTGTGCTTTCTAGGCATTTGCACTATCGATTGCACAAGCAAGTAATCCTGCTACCACATCTGCAATAACTACCATTATTTGACTCTCTTGCCAGTACTCTAACTAATTCCACCTCATCACATCTTGACACGGTGTTTCATCATATGGGTACCTTAAACCAGATAAGTCCTCAATGCTTGTAGCATTTAATTTTTATTGGCATATCGATTATTGATAGAGTGTGCTTTCGAACAGGTGCTTTTCGATCATGTCTCAGTGGCAAATCCAGAGGAGGAGTAGGGGGTTGCAACAGAGAGGAAGAGAGAAGTCTTCGTAATACGGTTTTCCAGTCCTTGAAATGTTTCCTTCTAAACTTGTTAGGTGAAACCTTTCTCTTTAAAATTGTTAGACTTAATATCATGAATGAACTTTGTTACGCCGATCGCGAGGTAAGCCTTCAACATGCGCAACAGTCTGAGTTAGGATAAGGTAATGAAACTTCCTTTCTACACACGATCCAGCTCCTTTAAACTACGATGAAATTATCTTAACGTCAGAGAGAATTATTTTGTCGCTAAGTTTTTTGGTCCTGACTTTGCACTTGCCTCTGCAATATATAACGTCTTTCTCTGGAAAGTTTTTCAGAGCAACACAAAAAGAACCAAGCAATATTTTAATCTCAATTGAATTAAAAGGTTATCTTGCCTGGCATTGTATACTGTGACAATGTGGAAATGAACATGAGCAATTGAGATTGAATAAAATTCTGGAATAGGGGAACACTGATTTTCATTTTGTTGGACTAGAAGATTTCGTATTCTGCGAACATCTACAGTTACAAATAACTGTTACAAAAAGTCTACAATTGGCCTTGATAATATTTGCGAACATCTTCCATAAAATTTACAAAACACCTAGCAGTGAAATTTACGGTGAAAATATTTACTTACAATTGTTCCTTTAAAGTCTTAGTCCTATTCCTGCTCATATATGCTGAATTTTGAATTCTCCTCTACAACAGGGCATATGGATACCGTTCACCATTTACAAAATACAAGTACATAATCCCAAATTCTTTTCCACGAAGATATTTCAATCAAGTTCTTCCAAGTAACACATCTACAGCGAGTCACCCTGATCTACAGACGCCTGCTCCCAGCTCACTCAACAGACAAGATTTCCATCTAGATTTCAAATCTACTGATCTTAGATTTCAAAATTTTCTCCATTCGTCATTGTGAAATACAACTGTACCTTTTTCTGTTCAGCAATCTTGCCAAACTGTATCACATGGTGTTCAATATAAAATCATTTGAACCAATATTTTTTCATTCATTTCCATGCTCCGCTTTAGTTTTAATGCTTTCTATTAAGCTTACACTTCATACTGTCTACGTTATTTAAGTAACTTTATTTCTTTATCTCTGTTCTTGCGTTTTAACTGGGAGTATTAACTCCATGCACTGTAGTTTCTTAGATTATGGTACGGCTATTTCAATTAGACTTGCTCGTTACTGATCACCCACGCAGCGTCATGCATGATATTCGTATTGAATTTCTAATGAATCGGAATATGGAATATATCCCTTTACTGAAGCATTTTTTGCAGTTCAAAAAATTTGTGTCAGCTTTGTTTGCAGATACGTTTCGTTAGTGTCGTGAATTCGTTCCCGCCAATTTCCAGCCTAGCGATTGCAATCAGAAACGTTGCCTTTTGTGGCTAAGAATTGTTTGAGGTTCGAACATTGCTTCTCGCTAACATGATGGTACGATTGTTGATAATGTAATACAACAACAAAAATTTTATGAACCTCCGTAATTCATTAAATACTGCATATGTGTATATAATCAATGCTTGACGTTTTGATGTAAAAATATTTAACAGAGGCTGCTGATGAAACTAACTACACTAGCTTTCCAGAAACGCTCAGTATTAATCAGGTTGCAGTAGTCAAATGAATCCAATAAAATCTTCTGCCGCGGTGGAGTAGCCGATCGGTCTAAGGCGCCTCGCTGCGGAGCGCGCGGTTGCTCGCCGTCGGAGGTTCGAATCATCCCTGGGGCATGGGTGTGTGTGTGTGTGTGTGTTTGTCCTTAGGTTAGTTTACCTTAGTTTAAGTAGTTTGTAAGCTACGGACTCGTGACCACGCAGTTTGGTCCAATAGATTTACAAACATTTGAAAATCTTCTGTCTTCGAGCTGAATGGCCCCACTGAATCAAATTAACACTGTCCTTGTTATCTGGATCACAAATAAAACCAATACCGCTAATACTTTGTCCGTAAACAAACATTACATTTTCTCATAGACTTAGTGATCATCCACATAGTAATTTCTATTAGAAAGTGCAAAAGGCGGTCTCCAAAAAAATTTCTCCTCTCAAACTCAATTCCGCAGTATTACAGGTAAATTGTGAACTACATCGACACATCAGTATTCTAACATAGTCGTGAGAACTCCATTCACTATCTGCCATTTAATCGACAGCATCCTGTTGTAACACTACACAACAGAAGCTACTATTTCTCTTCTTGGCGGTGCTGTTTATCGCACAGGTTTTCGTGGCAAATGCTTCAGAAAATACTATCAGTATTAATTTCATTTCATTTTCCCTCTTTAAAATTAAAGCCTTAGTTGCTATGGCGTTTTGCATCATATTCACATCTACAGTCGTAAATACTTCGGTACACAAACAGCAAAATTCGTCTTGTACTTACATTGCTTCAATTTTCCCTCCATTACCTGGCTTAATTCGACTACACTTAATCACTCTTGTTTTTTGATTGGTATTAATTTATGTCTTCTGAACAAGCATGAAGAAAGCAGATACCACTTGCGCATCACTTAGCGGTATTCGGTGTAACAGGTTTCGTCGAAGTCGAATATCATCATTATCATTATCATCGTCATAAACCAGTTCTGTCAGTAATATAGACTCTTTAAGCCGATGTGTAACATAGGATCGCAGTAGTCTCTTCAATTTCTTTCAGTCTTGAGCTTTCCCGTTGCCGACTGCATCCTTTCTTCCTTATACCCATGGAGGTTTGGAATTTGATTTCACGATTTATTATATTTTATTCGAGCAACATGGCTAACTCACTGCCATCTCAAAGTATTTACTCTTCTCATTACGTCGGTGATCTTGGTTTTGCGTCGTTGTAAACTACTCTCGTACTGTCGTTCTTTGAACATTGACCTTGCTGTTCCTCTGTGGGTCACTATTAGTTCCCTAACACTATTCATTTGCTGTCCATGTTTCACATGCATGAGTTATTTCTGGAAGTATACTTTGATAATTTTTTCGCTTCACCTCAGCCGACATATTAGACTTCAAAGCTACAGCTACAGTGTGTCTTCCGACTATTGTCAGCCCAACATCATACGTCGAAATATTTCTGATTATAAATCTACTTTCATGTTTATTAGTTGACCAAGATGTATTCTGTGACTCTTTGCTGTTGCATACTTTCAAAAGATATACTTCCCTCCGGTGTCTATTCATTGATCAAGAACTTGTTATTTATGTTTCCTTACAATCCAGCAAACTATTTTTCATATTTTTAAATTTTTGCCAAGATTCTCAGAAGGTTCTGGATCGTTTTACTCCAGACTTTTACGTGATGCTCTGATAAACATTTGGACAGACATAGACTATATATTTTTCAATTTACTGCCTGTATACGCATAAAGAGAAGTGTCCTTGTTTGTATTGAATACAAATTGCAATTTTGTTCCAATTTTAAAGTAATTTTGCACACTTTATCTTCATAACATGAGGAAGTTAACTATCTACATATATTTCCTTATGGTCCACGGCGAAGGTAACTTTAAGTACAGTACGGAGTTCAACAAACTCTACAGGATTAATTATCAGCAGAAGAAATTTTTCACACCTCATCTTCAAACAAGAGGAACGTCACTGTCTACATAAAATTTAGTGTGTAGTATGGTACTTAACGTACATTTTTATTCTAATCCTAAAAAATTGGCGGAGTTGGACTTAAAACGAAAGGAAGAGAACGAGATAACGGGACAGTAGATGGGCTAACTAGAGTATGGCACATATAAATACTAGGGCATCTCCGGGTTTTCAGCTAGTGATTAATAAGTAAAACAACATCGGAACTTTAAATCTTCAGAGTCAAAATTTCGCATACATTAATAAACATTACTCAGTCTAATCTTAAAACTTAAAAAAATCTTCTCATTATAATCAAATTAAATATCTTTCGTAATATATATTGATTTATTTAATATCACACAATACAAATTCACGAGAAAAATGCATACCTACACGAACTTCATAACAAGAACTGAGCTCCTTCGTCTTATATACATTTCGTAAACCTTTTACAATCAGTATTTTTAATTTTCTTTTTATTATTTTTTAAATTTTTTATTTTTTTATTGTGACGGATGGTCGCATTACCCGACCACAGTATCTTCTGCCGCCTCATGGCTGTCGACCCGCAGTGTTTAGTGGCCAGCTATTTTATCTCTGGTCGCGGAAGAGAAGATGCTGTCCTCGAGATTGCATCGTTGTCACAGTACGTGAAACAGAACAAAACAAATACAAACTTCAAGTATTTCCAAAATAAAACGTTTGTGCATCATTAACAATAAATCATATATTAAACAAATACTATCTTTACCTACAAACTAAACTGATGGGAGGCAGTAGTAACACTCAAATTTCACGTCCCACTACACCAGAAACTTTAAAGAGTGCGTTATGACGGCAAACAGCGTCGAGGAGTCCTCATCGCTACACGCGTATGCTGGTGCGACATTTCCCCCAACCTCGGCATACGGAAGAGGCGGTTGCGTGCGAGGGAAACATTTAAGGGGTGCACCTTCCTGCCTCTCTCCAGCCATTGTATTAGCCATTTCCTCCAATGAGAAGTCGTGTAACTATCTTCGTAGTTCCCACCAGCAATTTAGGTCCTTGACCGCCACTAACAAACTGTCTAATGGAGGAGAGCAAAATATGGTTGTGTGCGTTCTTGTGTGACTGTTCCAAGGTTACTGGAAAAACTATGCCATTCGTCTTCAGGACGTATTCCCATGAAAAAAAAAAAAAAAAAAAAAAAAAAAAAAAAAAAAAAAAAAAAAAAAACCTACAACTCAAGTTTGCAAGTAGTTCTGAGGAGGAAAGCAGAAATTGCTGTCCTTAGGTCATAATTAGACCGCCCATTCACAGGTAATAACCTATTCTTCTCCTGAGTTCCTACTTACAAATAAACTAATGGCTAATTAAAACCAAAACCGTTACTTTTTGGGTTAAAGCCTGTTGTTGCCTATTTCAGCTTTAATATCCTAAAAGGCACCTATTTCTTCAATTTCGAAAAGAATTTCTCTGAAGAACCAGAGAAAAGAGTACTGCCATCGTTCTTTGCCGGCAGAGTTAATGTTGCGTAAAAGTTATACCGACTGATCTTATACGGACGCTCTGCAGACATTCCGAGAAGATACTAGGAGTCTTGCAGATGAAAACTACTGATAATTTTGGGCCTGTACATTATATAATTAGTACTTGGTAATCCAGAGCTTGTTTCATTTGTTCAAAACAACTCCCAAAGACTACAAATAATCGCATACCTTATCAACATCTGGTTAAAGGTGCTAATTCAAACGGCATAAATGAAAATGGAGTGCTTCTGGATTCGACAGCGTTTCATTGCTCCAAGTGTTCTCCCTCTGATGTTGCATTTACTTGTGTAACACCTGATATGAACCGTGTAGCACAACTCACAAGGCTACAGTTTCTTAATGTAAATAAAGTTATTCCATGGAAAGAAGGTTTTTTGGCAAGGCATGGTTAAGGGCGCAGGCATTCAAAGAACAATTTCCAGATGTCCCCTTGCCACCTGAACCTGCTGTTACCCGCTGGGGCACGTGATTAGCAATGGTAGAATACTGCGGTAACCACCTCGCAGCTCTCCTGAAGATGGTTGAAAATCTAACGGAGGATGCCACTTCTATAACTTACTCAGAGATCCATCCGTTCAACATGAGTTGGCTACGAAGTGAAAAACAAAATTTAATGAACCGCAAGTGAAGTTGGAGAAGGGGTAGAGAAAAAATGCAGAAACATTTTCAGAACAACACTGACCTGAAGTACCTTTGTGTGGCAGCACCCATTTTCAGGGGAAAATCCTGTTTGACCTACAAGTGCCAAAACTGAAGTTACCAATGCCACATCCGATGATGTATGAACGTCCGTTCTCGGTGTACAGATTAATGCTAAACGACGAGCGCCATGTCTTTGCTGCGACGGAGCGGCCGAGCACATTGAGGCGCTATGCTATGATGCGCGAGGCCGTTCCCCGTCGGGGGTTCGAATCTCCCCTCTGGCATGGATGTTTGTGTCGTTTGTAGTATAAGCTAGTTCATATGTAGTTTGTAAGTTTAGGGATTGATGACCCTGCAGTTAAGTCCCATAAGCTTTACAAACATTTAAACATTTGAGCCATGTCTTTTCTCTGGAAAACTTACAAATTAATTCAGTTATTTACTACGAAGCCATCTGTAGTCTTCAAGTCTGAAACACTAGTTTATGCAGCGTCTGTTAAATAGTATATTAAATGTATTTCAACATATGACTTCTTATTTGTATCGTAATTTTTTTCTTCGATAAACTATAAAGGTCTGGTGCTGTGTGATGTTTTTCGTGATGATCAACTCTGCAAGTTTTCATCTTCCTTATTCTAAACGAATAAAAATTTGTTCACAATTCAACACTAAGTATTTTACATTTTTTTCTGTGAATTGCGGTTAGGGCCTGTTTAGATTTTATTTGGGCTAAATAAGGAAACGAAAGAGCTTATTTAAGGCACCTAAACTTTTCTTTTAACGACCTAAAAATTCGCGGTCTAAACGCTCTCAGTAATCCCTACAACTGTTACTTCAGCAAGCCGACTGACAAGCCAAGTCCTTTCCTTTTCACAGGGAAATCTCGAGTACTGTGTGGTAAGCACTAGCCTCGCTGATCCCTTCAGACAACCACCGAGTTGATACCATTTATGCATTGCACATAAGCCGGCTCAAGTGGAATTACATTACAAAAGTGAGATTCATATGCAAAAGTACGTTGTAATTGTAATCAATATACGAGAATCAATCCCTGAAAAAGGCTGCGTTCTCACAGGGGTAAAGGTACAGATTAACACTGTACACAAAGAGTTCAACTGAGTAGATTTCACATCTGAAATCTGAAGATTGCTATTTTTATTCAATATCAGTAGTCTCATGTCATTTCTGGACCATCTCCGGATTGTGTTGGTCATTCGGTAAATACTGGCTAAAAGGCAGTACAATACGCCGAATACACAATTACTAGTTGTAAATATTACGTTAATATAAAGCAATACAACATTTTGAAGGTGAACACACATTGGCTGTTGTACACGTTGCAACCTCGTGGTATAGAAAACGTTTTTAGTGGTGCACCTTAAACAATAAAATCAAGCATTGCTCATTACAAGCGTGAACAGTCGGGGTTGCACACTAGAACCACAAAATGCTTAAGGCGTTATTATATAGCATAATATCTGATAAAATAATATTTTTTAAAATTAAGCTCAGCTCTTTGCTGCTGATAAGTGGCACACATTATACTCATTTCATCTTTCTTTATTCACTAGTACTCTTTGCCACTGCTGTTGAGGAAAAATCTGGTTTACTTGCAGTCGGCTGACCCTCCTATATGGGTTACACTCGAGGCTGTCCCGCCCCCCCCCCCCTCCACTCCTTAGCTACGCCACTGGTGGCACGCAATATCTCGACCGATATTAAGCAGAGGACAAAAATCTATTACACATTGGCAAACACAACAACGTTCAAGTTGCAGTGAACTGTTTGCACGTGCAGGCTGTGACGGTGACGGATCTAAGAGGGGTGGGGGGTGGGGGGGGGGGGGGCAGGGGGACAATCTGCCCCGGACGCAGCTTCGGGGGAGTGGCCGAGCGGTCTAAAGCGCCATGCTGCGGAGCGCGCTGTTGCTCGGCGTCGGGGGTTCGGGGCCTTCCCTCAAGCATGGGTGTTTTTGTTGTCTTTAGGTTTAAGTTAATTTAAGTAGTTTGTAAGGTTTGTAAGCTTAGGGACTGATAACCACAGATGTTGTCGGCCGCGGTGACCGCGGGTACTGAGGCGCTTCAGTCACGGTCTGCACGGCCACTACGGTCGGGGGTTCGAATCCCCCCCCCCTCGGGCATGGATATTTGTGCCGTCCTTAGTTGTAGCTAGTTCATAAGTAGTTTGTAAGTTTAGGGACTGATGACCCCGTAGTTAAGTCCCGTAAGCTCTTCAAAGATTTGAACAACCACAGACGTTACGTCCCTTAAGATTTACAAACATTTGAACATTTTGTCCCGGGCGCAGAGTTCAGGGGACGCCAAAATAGACAAAAGCTTTAGTATAATTATTATAATTTTTGAAGAGGTAATTACATGAACTAAATCAATTATACTGTTAACTATAGAATGAACTTTGTTACAATATCAATAAGTAATTATAGGTACTTTTATTTACATTTCTGACCCTTTACAACTATTATATGTATAATGTCTCGGCTGCCCCTGCACCCATGATAGATTACAAAAGTATTATCCAAGTTATCCTGAATGCGTTGACTACGTAGCACGGACAATTCAGTACGCTTATACAGTTGCATTGCGACACTCGTGCCGCAGTGTCAGAAAGGCCAACTGCGACTTTCTTCATTGTAATCGACTTAATCGTGTCAGTGTTATATTTATTCCTTGCATCATCCACTACCAGAAGGCAGATTATGTTGAAGTATGTGCCTGTATCTCTATTTACGCCCAACAAAGAGAGAAGCATAAACATCTCTAAGAGATCATCAAGGCTTTACATGAAGTTATATCTAGTGCGACTTCCATCCTGAGACAAAAACAGAGGCTAAATCATAAAATTTCAGCACTTTTGAATTTATCACAGCTTCTTGTCTTTGGTTCAAGCAGCTAACACGAATCGATATTGTAAACAAAATTTTACAGAAATAAGATATCATCATTGACCAATCTATTAATCATGTAAATCAACATATCCAGGAGTTTCAGAAAAGTAGAACCGCAACAGTAGTAATAGATGTAATGTAAGAAGCCAAGGCCATAGCTACAAAGCTTAATTTGAATACTCAATTCAAAGAGTTACGCAAACGAAGAAGAAAGAGGATGGTCGACGAAGATTGTGAAGACGAAAGCTGGAACTGGACATCTGAGAAAAAGGTTCCATAACACGATCGCAAAAATAATGGACCACATCATTAATCAACTGGAGAATAGGTTTCATGCGTTACAAAATATAAACAAATTGTTTGGATTTTTACACGGGGCTCAGCTGCAGACATTCAAGAATGATGACATTAAAATCCGGTAATGAACTTAGCTGATATATATAATAATGACATTAATAAGGATGAATTAATAACAAAATTGCAGAGTTCTAAATATCTTAAAATATAATTTAATTTAATAACAACCACGAAAAAAGTAACTCCTGGAAAAATTATGAGCTTCTACATCTACATCTACATCTACATACATACTTCGTAATCCACCGTAAGGTCTGTGGCCGAGGGTACACTGTACCACTACTAGGCGTTTCCTTTCCTATTCCACTCCCAAATAGAACGAGGAAAAAAGAATGACTATATGCCTCCGTACGTGCCCTAATTTCTCTTATCTTGCCTTTGTGATCACTATGCGAAATGTAAGTAGACGGTAGCTAGATCGTACTACAGTCATCTTCAAATTCCGGCCCTCTAAATCTCCTCAACATAAATTCTCCGAAAAGATCGTCGTCTTTGCTCCAGCGATCCCCAATTGAGTTGCCGGAACATTTCCGTGACACTCGCGCATTGGTTGAACCTACCAGTAACAAACCTATCTGCTCGCCTCTGAACTGCTTCTATGACTTCCTTTAAACTGATCTGCTGCGGGTCCCAAACACTTCAGCAATACTCAAGACGTGGTCGTACAAGCGTTTTATACGCGGTATCCTTTACAGATGAAGTACATCTTCCAAAAGTTCTCCCAATAAACCGAATTCGGATGTCCGTCTTACTCACAACTGTCCTTACATGTTCGTTCCATTTCATATCGCTCTGCAATGTTACACCTAGATATTTGAACGACGCGACAGCATCAAGAAGCTCACTAACTGTATTCGAACGTTATGGGATTGTTTTTCCTAGTCATGCGCATCACCTTACATTTTTCTACATTGAGAGCTAGCTGCCAATCTTCGCACCAACTAGAAATTTTGTCCAAGTCATCCTGTATGCTATTACAATCAGTTAAAGACGACACCCACCCATACACCACAGCATCATCAGCAAACAGCCGCAAATTACAAGTTACTCTGTCCATCAGATCATTTATATAGATAGAATATAATAACGGTCCTATCACACTCCCCTGGGGCACGCCTGACGATACACTCGTCTCTGATGAACATTCGCCGTCGAGAACAACGAACTGCGTTCCATTACTAAGGACGTCTTCTAGCGAGTTACAAATCTGTGAACCTGTTTTTGAAGTCAAGAAAAACACAATCCGCCTGTTGCCCTTCATTCATGGCTCGCAAGATGTCTGGTGAGAAATGTGCAAGCTGAGTTTCACATGAAAACGATGTTTCCTAAACCCGTGCAGAGTCATAGAAACAATCTTTTCCGTTTCAAGGAAATTTACTATATTCGAACTGCGAATATGCTCCAAAATTCTACATGAAACTGATGTCAACGACATTGGCCTGTAATTGTGTGGGTCAGTTCTCTTTTCTTTCTTATAAACGGGAGTCACCTGCGCTTTTTTCCAATCACTAGGAACTTTGCGCTGAATTTTTCAACATGGATTACAGGATGCATATCAAAATGTGATCAATGCACTTAAGATTTTTGTTACGATGCCCGTTTCAGTTTCAGGAAACGAAAGGAGTTTCAGTAAATGGAAACTAATACAAACATATTTAAGAAACATCGCCTCACAGACACGGGTATAATCAGCATTGAACACCATTTAGCGTCTATTATGTAATATGAAGCTAGCATTAATATTTTTGCCGAAAGGAAGGTCAAGTTTTACATAATTCGAAAAGCTATCAGTCTCGGTTGCAAATTTGTAATTGATTATTATGACCAATTACGTGTTTTGTTCAGTTAGCGTATCATCATACTGGTTAAATGTTGCAGATATAATTATATGGGGCTTCGGATACCAAGTTTAGCAGTGATGTTCAAATGTTTGTAGAACTTAAGGGACTTAACTACGGGGTCATTAGTCCCTAAGCTTACAAACAACTTATCAACTAACTGAGACTAAGGACGGCACAAATATCCATGCCCGAGAGGGGATTCGAACCCCCGACCGTAGTGGCCGTGCAGACCGTGACTGGAGCGCCTCAGTCCCCTCGGTCACCGCGGCCGGCTTTATTAACATTACTATATGTATTCATATGACTTCATTCACACAGTACATGTCCTCCGTTTTTTGAATAAAAGAACTCAAGGTTAATTGTTATTATAATAATTATTATAATTTTTATTAAATCTCGTACTTCATCATTGCGACGATGAAGCGGGTGGTGGTGGGGGGGTCGCCATATGACTATCTAGCCCCGGGCGCCAAAGAGCCTAGATCCGTCCCTGCGTGCAGGATTGTGGCAGTGACATCTCCGCAAGGCACCGCAGCCGGTGCACGACTATACTGCTGCATTCCTGCACGTACGGCACATGTTTTAACCACAGTGCACTGCCGCGGAGGATTCTGTGCGCATACGCCTGCCGGCGAGATTCCGCGGTAAAGTCTGGCCTCGTAAGCTGGTGGGGGGAACAATGAGTCCCAAGGAATCGCCGATCATATTTTAGCCTCTTCGTTAGCCAGCAGGAAAAGATTACATCGGCGCACGCGTGACGTTTTAATTTAAACACCGAACGCCGACGCAGTGCGCGTTAAATTATTTGCCTTTTTAGTCGACTTCAAAGCGGCGGGCGGCAGAGATGAAAGACTGTTGCCGTCTGCGGCCTGCGCTGGGATAAACAAACGGCCAGGAGACAGTACGGAGCTCCTCCGCCAGATGGCTATCGTATCACACGCCGCTTCCAAAACGAGACTGCATCTCCACCATGCTCTTCCTTCCGTTCCTTCGGACTGCTAACAGGCACTGTCCTAGCGAACATATCACACTTCAAGAAATACACAGTTCGAGGCGAACTCCTCCAGAATTTTCTAGTCTGCCGTCAGATGACGACGTCATTGCTGCATACTCTTACAGATGTAAAGATCTCTTTAAAAAAAAGTGCGCGGTCTCTTACACTACTGTTCCTCCTATGTTTTATACATTAATTGTGTTTTTATCCATGATAAATTTGTTTGAAATCTATGACTGTTTCTAATACAGGGTGGAGAATAAAATCCGCTACCAGTCACATTAAAGATCGTATTTTTTATTGATACCCGACAGGTTTCGGGTTTGTGCCTATCTTCAGGTGCTTATAACAATCAGATGTTACATGCGTATCGTGTTGGCGGAGTTCAAGTGAATATTGTATCCAAATCACGACTGTCCATGTGACGCACTTTATATTCACTTTCCGTTGATGACCATCTTACTAATATTTCTATTCTGCTTGGCATTTTTTTTAATAAAGCATATAAATGTACAGTGATGATCATAAATTGTACTAAAATGACAAGCAGAATAGAAATAATAGTAAGGAGGTCATGAAAGGAAAGTGTGTACGCAAAAGTGTATAAAAAGGTCCGTCACATGGACAATCGTGATTTGGATACAATATTAAATTGTACTCCGCCAACTCGCTACACATGTAATATTGTGAATGTTTTAAGCATCTGAAGATGGGCACAAGCCTGAAACCGGTCGTGTGGAGATAAAAAGTACGATTTTTAAAGTGACTGATAGCGGATTTTATTCTCAACCCTGTTTTACAATTGCCTGCAAATCCTTGAATTACAGGCACGCTGTCTTTTTAATTTCTCAAACAATTTCAACGTGTTTGCTTTTCCTTCATTTCCCCCAGAGTTACGTCCTACCACACAGAAGTAACTTCGTACTTGTCAATTCGAGCCCGCTGTGGAAAGTCCATCATATCTTTGTAAAGGAACATCCCAATAATAGGCTGTTCCATATGAAGACACCGAAAGTCATGGGAGCGTGAGTTTCGGAAAGACTTTTGCCAGACAGGAGTTCAATACAACTGGATCTAAAGCGCCCAATTCAGCCCTCTATGAAGAAGCATTGTGACGTCAGCTCTATGTACAGGGTTCTCGTTCGCCGAATTGTTGAAGATGAATGTAATATTGTTTTCATATAAGAAGCATTAAAACAATAAATGAATGACGACATCCGAAAAAATATTGAAACTAAGGGTCAGACCATGACTCGGACCTAGTATCTACGCTCAACTATCTTAATATATATAGGGGAGCTTTTAGCATTTCGTAATGTCTGTACACAACATTGACGCTGGGCGGTGTTGTTGACAACTCAATTCCTCGTGGAGTCTCCCACATAGCAAGTGTTAGAAAGTGTTGCGTAACTGCCATGCCACGTAATCCGATTATATGCTTCGTTCCCTGTGGACCGTACGTTAACACGCCAGTAAGCCTTTTCGCTCGGCTAGAATTTGAATCCAATCAGAATTATCTGATGGTGCGCTACATTGTGTATGAAGATTTCTCTAATAGTGTACGATTACGCCTACTTTACATATGAAAGACTTATATTGAATTATGCAGTCGGGGCTTGTAGTGGATTTCAACGCAGGCCTACTATTATGATTCACTGTGTAGATATTTCTGATATTTGAAAAACTATTACTTTTATTTTCCTTATTTTGTTTAATTTCCATTTATTACTGTAATAGTTTCTTGGAATTTCCGCATACTACTGTGTTGGTGTAATTGATATGTTTCAATTTATAATTTTTTTAAAAAATATATACTTTAAAAGAAATTTAAAAATAAAAGTATTTTAAAAATTTCAAATTGTTACTGTTTGTGAACTTTGCATTTAGGAAAAGGTTTCCTGGAACAATTAGAAATTATATTACAAAATATATGTGAAGTTTATTACTAAAATTTATGTACTGTCATGTGTTCGTGAACCTCCTACGAGGAGTAACCGCGCGCTCTGCAGCAAGGCGCATTAGAGCGCTCCGCCATTCCACCGGGGCGATGTCGAGGACTATCAATGTCTTCTTCTTACTGGATTTCCTCACAAAAAGTCATGGCTTTTGTCTTTTGTATTGACATTGGCACATATCTGGTATCAGTGGCGAATATAGCATGTAGTTTCGCGGGGAGGGGGGGAGGGCAAGAGTAAAAGTTTTGTGGCATCGTATCTCAAACTGATGCCTAAAAAGAAAAAGTTGTTGGATGTTCCGATCCATGCTTGGTCAGTAGGGGCAAACAAAAAAAAAAAGGACGTAAGAAAAATGAGATATAGTAATTACTTTTTCCTTTATATTCACTGATGCGGAGGGGCCCCAGGCCCCCTGCCCCTCCACCTCTCCTTCCCTCCCCTCCTGATAAACGCCAGTGTCTGGTGTCTACGTTTAGTTCATCGGTACCTATTTGAAGTCCATATTCATAATATGAAATGAAGACTTGACCATCTGCGAATAACAAAGTCATTATTTAACGTAGTTGGTTAAAGTGATTTGTATGTTTTCCAATTTTACATCTCCGCGCAGAAGGGCCGCAAGGTATAAGGCAGGGCTTTCATCCGGCCCGCGTACCAGTTTCAAGTACGTTCCTGGCTGTATTTCGCTTTACTGATTTCGTCTTGTTATTTCGTTTGTTCGTTGTAGCGTGTCCCTTTTTACATAAGATTTTCTTTGTTTGTAAAATCTATACGATTTTTATGCCGAATAAGTGTACACTGTGCAGTACGTCGGCTGTAACGAAAAAGAGAAAAGTCGATGCCTAGTGTCGACCATTCAATAAAATATGGTGCGTGAAATACTTCGTCACAGAAAAAAGCAACAAAGTCATGTATATAATCTGCAATGAACTTTAGGTGTGCTCGAGGACTTTAATATCCATCGTCATTATGAAACAAAGTATGGTGCACAGTTTGATGCGTTCAAAGACAATGTACGTGAACACAAATTCGAAATGCTAAAACGTAAACTGTGTTTGGAACAAAATGTTTATTGAAACGTGTTCATGAAAGTGAAGCCACTATGAAAGGGAAGCTTAAGAATTGCCCACGAAATCAGACGAGGAAAGCCATTCACGGATTGTGATTACATAAAGAACTGCATGCTGATTACAGCTGAAAAAGTGTTTCCTGGCCAAACGAAACAATGTAAAGTTGTTTCTCTATGAGCAAATACTGTGGCACGTCGAGTTAAAGACATTGCTTCCGATTTAACAAATCAGTTGAAAGAAAGGGCATCCAACTTTGCTTGGTATTCTATAGCCCTGGACGAATATACTGACATCAGTAATAATGCCCAAGTTCTGTTCTTTACAGTTGTTAGCTCAAACTTTGAAGCCACCGAAGTACCGGAGAACTGATTTCCATATAGAAATCTTCACATTCCATTTTTACGTGGTATGGTTCAGCAACCGTGTTCAGTTGAATTCTTGAATAACAGAACGTCTTGGTTGCAATCAAGACGTTCTGTTATTCGAGATTTCCATATATTGCACAACGTGTGATGACATATTTAAAGACGCACGGTTAACTTCAGCGACAAAGCGCACTCTTTATCTTTTTCGGCTGAAATGTATCTGTCGTTGAAGCGAGGAATATGTGTGGCAAATTTTTAGGTTTTGTTGGTAGAATAAATGCAGGCTATGAAGCCAAACGTACTCCCAAACCATTGCCTGGCAATACCTTCTTCACGGGAGAACTTTGTGCTAAATCCGTGGATATCTCTTATGTAATGAGACCTGTAACTTCAATTGTGAATTTTATTTGAAGCCATTGAAACAAGCATCACCAATTCGTTTCCTATAAAAGGTTGAATCTTTTTCCATCGATCTCCCATATCACACACTACATGGCAGAAGGTGATTAACGTGTGGTGAATTTTTTTACCTTTTTTTCCTCTTGTGAATAGAGAGAGAAATATTTCTAAACGAAAAAAAAAAATAGCCTCAGAGAAGTTCAATCGGGCCAAGAGGAGCTATAGAAATTAACTTTCTTGGCTGATGTTGCTTGCCATTTAAACGAAAAACTTTAATGGAAGGGTAGTATTTATTAGTGATTTTTCATGCACATCAAAGTTGAGGATAATATTATTTATGATATTTACATGCACACCCAAGTATTCTTACAGAAGCTAATACATTTTAAAAGTAATATCAAACAGAAAATTGTTTCGCACTTCGCCAATTGCCAATTACTCAACGTGGTTCAAGTTTTCTGCTCTCTTTTCCTGGGGATTTCTTGGTCATCAGAAGAAAGTGTTGACTTGCAGGTTTCCCGATTTAAATGCATTCTCCAAGGAAATACGAATTTTACACAACCCAATCTCTTGGGAAATGGAAGATGTTGCTGCAGTGTTGCAAATGGAAATAATTGATCTACAAGTAGATAAATCAATGAAGGACAAATTTAAGAAAGGAAGTATTGTACAATTTGTACGTTTCATCCCAAAGAATTCTAGCCTTCTCATCAAAGATTTTTTACGGAGTTGGTTATTTGTATTTGGCACTACAGACAGATGTGAATAACATTTTTGTTACTCAAATTTGCCAAATCTAAATACGGGCGTAACCTGAGTGGCGGAGACATTTCGTTAACACAACAAAATTGGATACAACATAGTTGGATTTCAGATTCAAAAAACTAATTTTTCTGTGCTCTTGCGTTCACTGTCTTCCTTTTAATAATATTCCAAATTGTTTTAATATCATAAGAGTAACTAATCTCAGACAAATGCACATGCTTCTGGATTTAGTAACTTTTCTTAATGTAGCAGAGTTTATAATATTTCAGTGTTTCTGTGTCATTAATCTTACTTGCGGTTAGATACAGTTTCCTTTTCCAGTTGCAAGATATTTTTATTCCTTTATAAGCCATGGTTTTTTGCATCATTATTATACAATTATATTTAACTATTTTCGTGGGGATACAGTTTCTAATACCATTAAAAATCTATCATGAAATAAGTTATATTTTACATTAGTATGATGTTCCTTATAAACCTAATCCCAATCTAACTTCTGTAGAATTTCTCTGAAGATTCTAAATGTTGAATCATTAACTGAGCGCACAGCTCTGAAAGACTGTTTCTATTTATTGAACGGAGCTATGTCATATACAGTATCTAAATGTACAGCATTAGCTGAAAGACCATTCTCAAAAGGACAAGAATTTCCTTTATTAAACTTATCTTGGTCTATGAAACTGTTATCTATCAATGTGCTGCCGTTCTTTACTACACAAGTAGGAAAATCAATAACATATGTCAAACTGAAGGATCCAAGTAAGACGTTATTCTTCCTATGACACTCTTTCCGTGATTCAGTAATGAAATCACCTCAAATAATAATTTACTTTTCCTATCTGACACATAGCACAACAAGGCATGCAAGTTTTCAAGAAATCACTGGAAGTTTCCTGAAAGAGACCTATACACTGTTACAATAATAAGAGAGTCATTGCTGAGTTTAAACTGACAGGCACAAGCTTCAGTATCTTGCACTACTCAAAGCTACATTCTTCCTAAATTTTTTACACAGTGATAGCCTTTCATATATACTGTATTTTATCGCGTAATTCCCCCCCCCCCTTTTTTTTTCTCGAACAATTTTCTTGTAATCACTGGGGAGGGAATTATGCGAGTAGTTATTCAGAAAGGAAGAAAAACTATGTATTAGGCAGGTAAAGGATACCGGTATACGGCAATTTATGAAAAAATTGTACCTACAGTGCGTTTAAAATTAGTTGCGACTTTTGACATGTCGGTGCGGAGCGAGTGGAGAGTTCGCATAGTTTCCAGCTTATGCTGAGGGCGCCGGCAACATCTAATGCCACGCTGGCGCCTGGAAACATTCTTTGTCGGTAGGACACAACAATGCAGGATAGAGAACGCAAAGGGCCACCGCGCGACACCACGTGCTACTGTTTACACACGCTTTGGCAACAGCGGAGCCTCACGAGCCGAGCCGGTGGCGGCGGGAGTGGAAAAAGCCGGCTCACTATTGCTGTTACCAGGGCAACGGCGTCTCCTTCACCCCGACAAGCCAAACGTCAGAAGTCGCAACTAATGTTAAACTTACTGTAACAGTATTTATTTTCTTAACACAATTTATTTTCAATTACCGTAACACAAAAGAACTGGATTACCGGTAATGCCATGGCTTCATTATGCCTACAATCAAGAGCAGCAATGCATTGTTTCATTGTTTACCGTATTTTCTCTCTCTATTCTGCGACCTCACTGTCGTCACTATCATCACTATTTTCAGGATCAGATAACACGTCATCTTCTTCATTTTCACTACCGGTATTCCACAACATGTCCTCGGATCCGTCAATGGCACAAGAAATTCCAATTTTTTTGTTGTTGTTTTTTTGTTTTTCTTTTTTAACTCTTCTTCACAATATCGACACTAATTTTCTCCCATGCACGGATTATCCACTCGCACATCGTCGGTACCAATGGCGTAACTATGGGGGGGGGGGATGAGGGGGATAGAACCCCCCCCCCCAAGAATCCTAAAAAAAATTAATTAAAAAAATTGCATAACAGCAATCTGGTAAAGGTAAAGATTGGAAACTTGGGGTGTTTTACCATAAGCTTTCATTGGATGGGAGTGAATTGTAGATGGTAGTCTGTCTGGAAACTGACTATAATTTTTCACGTCAAGCAGATCTATCCCCCTCCCCACCCCCCAAAGCCAAGTCTTAGTTACGCCACTGGTCGGTACTGATGGCTTCCTTATCTTGCCTCCTGGAGTCAGCTGATGAGATCCCACCGCCATCCATTGTGAATACAAGCGTTGTAGGTGTTCTTTGAAAGGTTTGTTCACGCTTACGTCTAAAGGATGAAGAATGGACGTTAAACCTCCAGGAATGATAACAGGTTGGGACTTCATACGTTTCATTTTCTCCTTTACAGCTTTCACAAGGTGATCCCGGAAACTGTCTAGGATAAGAAGGGACTTCTTTTGTAATAATGCCCCTGGTCGTCTTTCCCAGACTTTCTCCAGCCAATCCACCATCAATTCTGCTGTCATCCAGCCATTTTCTTGAACTCGTAAGTGAATTCCATGAGGGATAGTCTCCTTAGGTAAAGTATCCCCCCCCCCAATAGTGGGAATGTACGCCTTGGGAACAGCTCCGACAACCTGTATTTGGGTTATACCAGTCTATGTTCATTGGTTAACATATCAAAATGAAATGAAAAAAAGAGAAAAAGTCGGTAAAAAAATAAAAATTGTCGATTCGAGATGTCATAAATTTATGGACTTTCCAGGTGATTTATGAGTGCGGAATCATCTGATGAAGACTAGTTTGCATAAATATGAAATGACTGATATAATTTTTATTGTATTACTAGGAGTAATTGGAATTAACCTATTTTCAGTTAACCTTTCATGTAATTTAGTTGTGTATCTGCAAATAATTTACCATACTCAAATATGCCTGGCCACCTCCGAATAGCCCCACCGAAATATACATCTGTCCAATCGGGAGGGTAAATCGAATGAGCATAATGTAAATGTTTAGCAATCGTGTACAATCGTCTTTCACCAGTAGGATAAGTATACCTATAGAAGTACATGCCCCCCTCCCCACAAAAAAAGAAAGAAAATCGTAACTTTGCGGAAAAATTTAAGTAAGTTGAAATTATAGGAATACGCCCTTAGAACACTGATAACACTGGTCTGCTAGCTATAGTGAGATTCAAAGTAATACTATGAGAATTGGGGTATGTAGGCAGTTTGGACGTTTCCTTCGGTTCATTCGGTGTGCATAGATAGCTGAAGTGGTTTACGTTAGCACTGTCCTGAAATCAGTATTTGGGTCTCCATCCATATGTTACTAACAGGTCGGTTAACAATCTCACAGTAGGATCCAGGATTTTAAGCTGAGAGGGGGGATCTCTTTGGTCTCTAAATTTAAATTTGTTTCCTAAAAGAAGGGTTGGTTAAGAGAGAGATATCACATATTGTAAACTATAGCTGAGCCTAAATACAGTGATCCCTGGCTCCGTCTACTGGGCTGGGAGACCGCCCCCGCCGTGGAAACTGAATGAAACCATGTTGCCAATAGTTTATTTCGCTTCCTGACAGTATAGCTTAACGGTCGGTGCTGTCTAATAGAACTGGCAACAGTGCAAAGTGCAGCCGAACGCATGTGCAGAGCAAAGCTCGCGTTTGACTTACTCCAATGGTCTGCTGCCGCAGCCGGCGCTTAAAGCTGATTGGCGCAAGCACCAGGTGTAAGGAAATATTTTGTTGGTATATATTGTACTAAAAGGTGTTTATTTTATTGAAGAAAATGGTGAGTGGAGGTAAAAAAAGAAAAAAAAATGGTTTTACGTGTTATTAACTGTGGTGGCTGTTGTTGTGATGTTTGAGCAACGTAACATACCTCACCTTAATTTCGTGGTTGGTTACGCTAAACTCGTAATTAATGTAAGTAGTGTAGTTAAATTTTGAAAATATTAAGCAAGACAATCAGCATAATCAACAAATACAATGGCCCTATCTGACGAACATTTTAAAAGATCATTCACCTTTCCTTTCCTACAAAATCTCCTACAGAGACTGTGCACACACAGATACGTATGACTCAATTAGTACGCTAATGGTACTGATAATTTATAAAATTATTAAAAGTAGGATTTTTTAAAATCAAGTGATTGGCAAGTGGGTGCAGTCCAACCACTAAAGTCAGTATCTGATAAAATTAATTCACTCAAGCAAAAAGGAAATTTAAGTAAATCAGTCTTAATTAATGCTATGCATTCGACATTAGTACGAGTTTGGTTCTTTAGATGATAGATGTGGCGGTGGCTATTATTGTTGAACTCAGTGCAAAACGAAATAGAAAAATTATTCATTAAGTCAACTGTCTGTTATCTTCTACAATCAATTTTAGCATAATTGTCTCTAACAATTAATGACACTCACTTGATTGTAAAATTGTGTAGAAAAACTATTCATGCATTCTTGAGGATTGTCATATTAATTATAAATGTCCAAATAAGATTTATCAGTCCAGTGGTACTCTGCAGTCATATAAATGATATACAAATTCATACAGATATCATTTTGATGGTGGCTCCTCCTTTGGCAGATTGCTAGCCGTTCGCCGTGATGCTTCGCCAATCGCGTAATTAATCGCGACCGTTAGCGTCCGCAATGACGCTACCGCGTTTGGGACGTCTGGGACGGTTACCGAACACGTAACGAATTTCTGCCTCAGCAGAACGAGCGAATAGTTTCATTAAAATCAATTTTACTTCGCTTATGTTCACTTGTTTCATATAAACTTTCATATCGTTGCACTTATAACAAATTAGAACTTTCACTTTGTTCAACTTTATTACTTATTGTTTGAGCACTCCGCGGACCGTGTACGAACGTCTGATCTACGTCACGGGGCGGCAGATACTGCTGCTTGCCTGCTCTCCCACACGCGAGCGCTGCTATAAAGTCTCTGATCTAAGGAGCCACGTCGATTACTATTCAGATCGATATTTGATCTCGTTTACAGAGAAGTATTTTACATTGACAAATTAGAGATAACAAGTAATCACAGTCATATAGAAAACATACAAAGTACAAATAAAATAAAATAATATATACATAAACAATTACAATACAGATAATAAATAAATGATAGAAAATGTTCACAGTTAAGTTACGTACATACATTGTGCATCGCGATAATTAATTAAGTCATATAAGAAGTTAGTTACTAAATATTCACTATAGGGATGGTGGTTAGCGCTGAAACAACCGGTTTTCGGTTATACCGGTTCTTTTCATCTCCAGTTTAACCGCACCGTAAAAATTGCTGAAGATAACCGGTTTTTTAAATAACCGGTTTTTGGTTTTTCATTGCTATTATTTCCAGTAGAGTTCGACCGAAACAAATTTTGCGGCCGTAACAGAAACCGTAATCGTCGGTTCTTCTAGTTTCGGCCGAAACCGAAACTTACGAAATTTAGTTAAAATTTAGGTAAACTGACGTTATATGACAAATCACGAGTCTTTCCATATTTTCCAAGATACCCTCCCAATACTACGCCTTCTTGAGTGTAAGCCTAGCCAGAAGTCCGCAGAAGACGATACACGAAGCATACAGATTTAGTGGCCTAGTATTTCCATCCGGCAGTTGCGAATAATGAACCAACCACTCCTTAAGTTGGACTTGTGAGCCAGCACTTACGAATATCTCGTTATATACACATTATGTGTAAGTTACAGTCAGTAAATGAACTTCAGTCAGTGCTGCAGAAGTATTTCGAAAAATAAAGTCACAGTTCCGACTATGATTGTTGTCACTGTACATTTACGCAAATTTAACTAGGAAAGCTGTGTACTACATGATCAAAGAATGTTCAAATGAGTTTGAGTTCTTATGAGACCTAAATGCTTAGGTCATCGGTACCTAGACTTACAAACTACTTAATCTATCTTAACCTAACGTACGATAAGGACAACATATACATCCATGACCGAGGGAAAAGGGAGAACTCGAACGTCCGACTGGAGCAGCCGCGCAGTCCGTGACATGGAGCCTCAGACCGCACGGCTACCTCGCGAGGCACCAAATGATCAATGTTACCTAAACCCATATTGGTTATTAAAAAAGCCCCTCGCTTTCAAGGAATCACTTTAATAGAACTTGTTAGCATAACAATATTACAATACATGAAAAGTTAGTACTCCAAGCTTAGAGCACATGACTTACATATTAGGTATATGAATAGAATTTACCTTCTCTTCCAAGGAACATTTTGGATGCTTTCTCCTTAAATGACATAGCATGTTTGTAGTACCTCCAGCCGTTTTCAGCTTTTTAAAGCAAATGGCGCATTGTACCTCACTGCTACCGTACTTCGTGAAGTACTTCCACACTCGGGATGGTGCCATTTAAGACACAACCGATGTCTGGCGACGACAGCAAGGAACTTCCGCATTACCAGATAGTGGCAAGTCTTGTACACTGCCGGTGCACGCGCGTCGTCTAATAGGCCACGCACACAGCAACAGGTGCATCGATGCCTCAAAAGCTGCACCAGTTCTTAAGTTCTTATGCCACATGTTTGTTGCGCGTTTCTGACTGCTGGGATTGTTCTTAAATTATCACTGGTCGCTTTTCTTAGTTACTGCGATGGCCTAATATTTCACAGCAGTGGAATTCTTAGGAATAGCCCTAAATATTAGGGTCTACTAGTTTTAATTTTTTTAAATTATTTACAAAAAACACATTTTGAACTAAAACTACAGGAAGTAGTCGTACCGGTTTTTTTACCCGGTTCTTGGTAGTAACTAAAAGAAACCGGTTACAACCGACACCAAATAAATACCGAAAACAACCGATCATTCAAAACTAAAATACCGGTATCGGTTTTAACGGTCGGTTTTTTCCATCCCTAATTAACTATAAACAGGTTCAAACGAATAATATGTTCAAAATGAAGCTCATTCCTCGTTATAATGTAAGGCTTACCTTAAGGGTTACCTTACACAGGGATCATGCTATTTCGGCTCGACTATATAATTTTATGACATTGATCATGCTAAGGTAATCGTGGAATGTATCGCTAGTGAGTACCTTAATTTTTCAGCGCTATCTTTCTTACCTTTTGGCAACTTGAAGAGAGAATGCTTTGTGGTGCAAGCGAGCAGAGCAGAGCCCCGTCACTGGCGTGGGCAGAGCGTGGCTCGTCTCCTCTTTGTGTGAATGCGCCTGCGTTGGCGGCCGTCCGCGGTCCGTTTGAAGTGAAGTGAGTCAGCGGAGTGGGCGACTCTTGTTTAATGGCGGGCAGGTGGACGGCTGAGGCGCCTTCACAGCTCCCAGGTAGGACGCGTGGGAGACGACTGGAGCGTCACGTTCCGTACACACCACACCTGCAGGCAGGGAAATGTGAACCGCTGTTCCACGTTAAAGTCGGCCGACCCCTTCCCGATTGTGCGGGACACTCCCGCTTTTGGACTCGTTGTCCCGCATTGGGATAACTGCTGTAAATATACCGCAAAATTGCAAAAGCGCTCCGCATTCCCCCTTTCCAGTAATTTTAAAGGAAGGAAGGAAGGAAGCTTGGAGTTTAATGTCCCGTCGACAGCGTGGTCATTAGAGACGGAGCTTACGCTCTGAATGTTTGGGTAAGGATATGGAAGGAAATCGGCAGTGCCCTTTGAAAGGAACCATCCCGGCATTTGCCTGGAGTGATTTAGGGAAATCACGGAAAACCTAAATCAGGATGGCCGGAGGTGGATTTGCACCACCATCCTTCCGAATGCGAGTTCAGTGCGTTACCACTGCGCCACCTCGCTCAGTCCAGTAATTTTAAAATTGTTAATTTTAAAGGAAGGAAGGAAGGAAGCTTGGAGTTTAATGTCCCGTCGACAGCGTGGTCATTAGAGACGGAGCTTACGCTCGGAATGTTTGGGTAAGGATATGGAAGGAAATCGGCAGTGCCCTTTGAAAGGAACCATCCTGGAATTTGCCTGGAGTGATTTAGGGAAATCATGGAAAACCTAAATCAGGATGGTCGGAGGTGGATTTGAACCATCATCCTCCCGAATGCGAGTCCAGTGCGTTACCACTGCGCCACCTCGCTCGGTCCAGTAATTTTAAAATTGTTGGTCTAACAAGGAGACAACATGGGTATCGAATGTTAGAATTTCTTGATATTTATGGTACGTGAAGTTCAGAACTCAAATATTAATCAGCCAAAACCATTCGACACAAATCTCAAAAATTCTCGAGGAAATCGACTATCAGTGGTTCGAATCCTGCCGAGGCATTTTTATATGTTTTAGTTGTGTTCGAACACTTACAATTATTTAGTATATAATGATATTTTTACGAAAAATGCACGGGTTTTTGTTTAATCGTTATTTTCTATATTTTATAGAATGTTGTTAATAATGATTGTTTCAATCAAAAAAGGTTATGAAGGCGGGAAACATGATATATTATCAAGTCTGTACAAATGTAATTGAAATATGACATGAAAATACAATATCGGCATTCATATAAATTCTTTCTCGAATAAAAAGGTTGTGTAATTCTGAAAATGCAACAACGAAAGTTAGGTTGCATTGCGTGCAGTAAGGAACAATTAAATTCTGCGCTTCATCGAAAGAACTTTTATAATAGAGTAATTCGAATGGTTTTAAAAAGTAGAGTAACGTAGAAGTAGATATCGGAATAGTGAAGCAACTAAAATCACTTAACAAGAACAAGTCTTCTGGTCCGGACTGTATACCCATTAGATTTCTATCTGATTATGTTGAAGCTCCTTCCTTAACAGCCATATACAACCGCTCTCTCAAAGGAGGATCTGTACCAGAAGATTGGACAGTTACACAGGTCACAACTATATTCAAGAAAGGCAGTAGGAGTAACCCACTAAATTACAGGCCTGTTTCATTGACGTCTATTAGCAGCAGGGATTTGGAACATATCCTGTATTCAAATGTAATGAATTATCTCGAACTGAATGATCTACTGTCACAACGTCAACACGGATTTAGAAAATATCGTTCATGCGAAACACTACTAGCTCTTTACTCACACGACATGATGGGTGCTATCGACAAGGGTTCGCAAATCGATTCGGTATTTCTTCATTTCCAGAAGGCTTCTGACACTGAACCTCACAAACGGCTTTTAATCAAATTGCATGGTTATGGTATATCGTCCCAAATTTGTGACTGGATAGGGGATTTCCTGTGAGAGAGGACACAGTTAGTAGTAATCGATGCTAATGCATCAACAGAGGTGATATCGAGCGTTCCACAGGGTGCTGTTATTGGTCCTGTTATTTACGTAAACGATTTAGGGGAAAATCTAAGTAGCTCTTTTAGGTTGTTTGCAGATGACACCGTCATTTAACGTCTAATAGAACCATCTGAAGATCAAAACCAACTGCAGAGCGCTCTAAATAAGATATCAGTATAGTGTAAAAATTGGCAATTGAATCTAAATAATGAAAAGCGTGCAGTTGTCCACATGAGTGCGAAAAGAAATCCGTTGAACTTCGTTTACAAGATAAACAAAGGCCGTAAACTCCATAAAATACTGAGGAATTACTATTACTTCAGACTTAAACTGGAAGAACACGTAGATAATGGCGTGGGAAACGCGAACCAGAGACTGCGTTTTATTGGCTGAACCCCTAAAAGACGCAATAGAACTACTAAAGAAACTGCGTACACTACGCTTGTCCGTTCTTTTTTGGGATTGCTGCGCAGTGTGGGATGCTTATCAGGTGGGTTTGACGGAGGACATCGAAAGAGGCCAAAGAAGGGCAGCTCGTTTCGTATTATCACGATACAGGGGAAACAGGGACTTATGACCTAGCTGTTTAGTCCCCTAAAAGCCAACAACGACAACAACAACAGGGAAGACAGCGTTACGGAAATGATACAGGATCTGGGATGGGAATCATTACAACAAGGGCTCTTATCGCTGCGGCATGGGCTACTTATGAAACTCCGATCGCCAACATTCTCCTCCAAGTGTGAAAATATATTGTTGACTCCCACCCACATAAGTAGAAATAAAATACGAGAAATCAGAGCTCGAACGGAGATATTCAGATGTTCTTTCTTCCCGTGCGCTATTCGAGAATGGCATGGGAGATAAATAGTCCAAAGGTGGTTCGATGAACTCTCTTCCACGCACTTAAATGTGATTTGCAGATTATGTAGATGTAGATGTAGAGAAAAAATAGTTTCCTTCAATAAATTCATAAGTCAATAAATTCATAAGTGCAATATTCCTGATTAAGTACTGCTGTACTTACAGATCGTCTCACCATGGAAAATCTCTCGTAAGAGTCACCATATCACTGTGATGCGACAGTGGAAGAAAATTGATAGACTTCAAGTATGCGCCCCCCCCCCCCCCCCCCCGTTACACTCATAATCCGGCATCGCGGCTTCACTGATTGTATTGAAACTGTGTCACATACTCGCTTGCTAGGCGGTAACTGAGGTTCGTTGGACACGTTGCTGTGTGGAATGTCGTTCATAACGGTCTTCCCTACCACTCTATAAAAAACTGTGACTACACGATTTTTCCCCTATTCTCTATTTTACGGTCTTCGTTGGCTGGACTATATTCCGGGGATCTGCAGAACTCCGGTGAAAAATGTCAAGTGACTATCGCAGCCAGCATTGTTGCACTTCTGAGACAGAACTTACAACTTCCGCGGCAATTTCCTAAAGGACCATCCATCCACTAGCAAAGCCACCGCTGTCAAACTCGTTCATTTGATTGTGGAAAGCACGAGTGTGTCACCATGTCATAGTGCTTATTTGCTTCTCACGTCTATATCACATTGAGTCCTACGTCTGTAAGCATTCCCTACTAAAGGGTACACACGAATAGCCCTCTGGCATCTATGTCGCTGTGCCATCTTATGGATGACGCAATTGAAACTACTATCCGTACATGCACTAAGCCTCAGGAGGAATTTGACGTCATCTGTTCAAGATCGACGTAACTTTCCATCATCGTCATTAGAGACTGATTATGCGTTTCAGCGTTCAGTCTGGCGCATAGTACCTCTAATAGAATTTCTCCATGATCCCCTATTCAATGCTAACACTGATGCCTCGTCTGATGTGATGCCTCTTACTTCAAAATTATTCTGCATCGGATCTAAGTACTTTCTTCTTGGTCTACCTCAACTCCTCTTACCCTCCGCTGCCGAGCTCATGAGTCTCTTAGATAACTTTGCTTCTCCCATGCGTGTAACATGACCGCACCATCTCAGTCTGTTCGCTCTAACTGCTTCATCTTGGTGTTCAAATGTTCAAATGTTTGTAAATCTATTGGACCAAACTGCGTGGTCATCAGTCCGTGCCTTAAAAACTAAAGACAAACACACACACCCATGCCCCAGGGACGACTCGAACCTCCACGGCGAGCAACCGCGCGCTCCGCAGCGAGACACTCTAGACCGCTTGGCTACTCCACCGTGGCTATGGTGTTCATTCGCAGTTTTTCTTTGATTTCCTCATTATGGACACCCTCCTGCCATTGTTCCCATCTATCAGTACCTGCAATCATTCTTGCCACTTTCATATCTATAACCTTATAAATAAGGTAACATGTATCCACCCAACTTTCACTCCCATACAACAAAGTTGGTCGAAAGATAGAGCGGTAACTTAGTCTTGGTACTTACTTCCTTCTTGCAGAAGAGAGTAGATCTTAGTTGAGCACTCACTGCATTAGCTTTGCTGCACCTCGATTCCAGATCTTTCACTATGTTGCCATCCTGTGAGAAAATACATCCCAGGTATTTGAAACTTTCCACCTGTTCTAACTTTGTTCCTCATATTTGGCACTCAATTTGTTTAAATCTCTTTCCCACAGACATTAGTTTCGATTTGGAGATGCTGATCTTCATATCATAATCCTTGCACCTCTGATCGAGCTTTGAAATATTAGTTTGCAACCTTTCAATCGAATCGGCCATTACAACTAAGCTATTCGCATATGCGAGACTGCTTATTTTGTTTTCACTTATTTTAATCCCACCCTGCCAGTCTACTGTTTCCAACAAAATGTTTCAAAAGTTTGTATAGCTTATGGGACTTAACTACGGGGTCATCAGTCGCTAAACTTACAAACTACTTATGAACTAGCTAACACTAAGGACGGCACAAATATCCATGTCCGAGGGGGGATTCGAACCCCTGACTGTAGTGGCCGTGCAGACCGTGACTGACGCGCTGCAGTCTCCTCGGCTACCGCGGCCGGCTGTTTCCAACATATGATCCATGAATAGTATAAACAACAGCGGTGACAGGTTACAGCCATGTCTTACCCCTGAAACTACCCTGAACCATGAGCTTAATTTGCTATCTACTCTACCTGATGCCTGACAGTCTACGTAAATCCCTTTAATTGCCTGCAGAAGTTTGCCTCCTATACCATAATCTTGTAGAATTGACAGAAGCTTCCTCGTATTGACATGGTCATATGTCTTTCCTAGATCTATGAAACAGATGCAATTCCCTGTTCCACTCATAGCACTTTTCCATTACCTGCCGTAAGCTAAAGGTCTGGTCCTGACAGCCTCTAAGAGGCCTAAACCCACACTGATTTTCATCTAACTTGTCCTCAAGTAATAGTAGCACTCTCCTTTCAACAATACCAGATAATATTTTGCCTACAACGCTAATTAAAGAGATAACTCGGTAGTTGTTACAAGCTTTTCTGTTTCCATGTTTGAAAATTGGCGTGATTACCGCTTTCGTCCAGTCAGACGGAACCTGTCCCGATTTCCACGCCTCTCAATCATCCTGTGTAACCACTTGAGACCTGATATTCCACTGTATTTGACGAGTACGAATTTTTTTCTGGAATCTATAAAGTTATACCACTTGCTTACAGTCATGGCTGTCATATTACCGGCAATTAACTGCATCTTTCTGTACTTCACCCACATATCACCTTTTTTTAGTGGTTTAGTTGAATATACGCAGGTCGAGGTAAAAAGTGAATAACTTATGTGCGGAATTTAATAAAACTTCCGACAAGCTATTAACCCGATACATCATGTATCACACGACTCAGTCATTGTGTTTATATTACGTGAATGTTATGTGCACCTGTTTGTTGAACTACGAAGTAGCGTAACAGATTTTTTAATGATTCCACTAATCTAATGGTGTGGTGGGTAGCGAGATGGATTACCGCAGTGGTCGTGATTGCTCATAATCAGCAGCCGCAGGCAAGCCACTGCTGCGGTCAGGTGGCATCACTGCAGCATTAATGCGGCCGCAGGGTTGGCGGCCCTGACTGACAGCTGAACCGCCGGATGCATTGCCCGTCACGAACAGATCGCACCCTCCCGCCCACGGCTTATTACCATGATGTGCGGAATCGAGGCCAAATCTTCTATAATTGTCTGTCCATTTAGAAGTGGCTATTGTTGTTTTACCTCACCGTGAAAAATGACGCAGACAGTACCTTCTTGCTTGTCCCGTTAATTTTTTTTCTGCATTATTTCCACTAACATTCCAATTAGTGTGCAAGTTCAGTGACGTAGGAGAAATACCTTCCGACTACAAGAAGAATTTAATAATTCCGGTAAATGTTGGCATGTATGAAAACAACTGAGCTATCACTTAACCCTTTCGAACCTAACGGGACACATGACCCAGGTACCCTTTTGGGATAAAGAGGTTTTAATTTAGGAATGAATTTTCACATTAGCGTTTTAAACTTCCATCCTTGAATATGGACTGCTTTTGTGTACGAAAAGAGAATAAAAAGGCAACAGATGGAACTAAATTGGTTGCAGAATGTCCAGTGGCACTGTAAACGTTTAACGACTGTATGGGTGGTGCGGACTTGGCTGATCACATGAGTACACGATGATTTAGATAGAAAGACTGATAAATGGCGGATGAAAGTTTCCTACAAACTGTTGTAACGAGTGTTGTAGCCGGCCGCAGTGGCCGAACGGTCTGCGGCGCGCCAGTCAGTCTGCACGACCTCTACGGTCGGGACTTCGAATCCCCTCTCGGGCATGTATGTTTGTGTCGTCTTTAGTATAAGGTAGTTCATAAGTAGTTTGTAATTTCAGGGACTGATGACCCCGCCGCGGTGGAGTAGTCGAGCGGTCTAAGCCGCCGCTCGGTTGCTCGCCGTCTGAGTTTCGAGTCCTCCCTGGGGCATGGGTGTGTGTGTTGTCCTTAGTTTACCTTAGTTTAAGTAGCTTGTAAGCTACTGACTGATGACCACAGAGTTTCGTCCGATAGATGTACATACATTTGAACATTTGAATTTGATGAACCAGTAGTTAAGTCCCTTAAGCTTAACGAACATTTGAACATTTTGAACTAGTGTTGTAATGCTTGGATTTTACAAAACAGTGCCACTAAAGTATTTTCTAATGAACCTAGCAGAGCAATTGATTGCTAAGGGACAAAAGACTGCCAAGGTGCAGCGGAAATCCTCAACTGCGCGCACTTCTAAGAGAGCAAAAGGCATGCAAAATGTACGCCTACACCTCCCTGAAGAAGGACGTACAAGAAGGTGTGTTTTGTGTTCCAGCAACAAAAAGGAAACAAGAACAATAACTGTCTGCAACATGTACCGGAGTTCATAATGCAAAATGTGCTTCGCACCATATCATATGTGATTTTATAATTACTCAAGCATGTGTAAAAGTCTTAGTTACTGTAATCTACATTTTGTTACTAACTAGTGTAAAAACTGTTAATAACAAATTTTAGAACACATTTAATCTCAAAGATTTTTACTCATATCTGAGTCATATTAGTATCTTCCAATGCTGTTGTATACTGGTTGTATACTGTCCAACGTATGGCCGCGGCGGAGTAACCGAGCAGTCTAAGGCGCCTCGCTGGGGCGTTCGCGTTTGCTCGCCGTCGGAGGTTCGAGACCTCCCTGGGGCATGGGTGTGTGTGTTGTCCGTAGGTTAATTTACCTTAGTTTAAGTAGTTTGTAAGCTACGGACTGATAACCATGCAGTTTGGTCCGACAGATTTACAAACATTAAGAACATTAAGAACGTATGACACACTTATCCCACGCAATACGACTGTTGGGGCACCAGTGTCCCAGTACCTAATTCCAGCAAGTGAGATCAGACTTGCAAAAACTCTATTCGCCGGCCGCGGTGGCCGAGGGGACTGAGGTGCTCCAGTCACGGTCTGCACGGCCACTACGGTCGGGGGTTCGAATCCCCCCTCCGGCATGGATATTTGTGCCGTCCTTAGTCTTAGTTAGTTCATAAGTAGTTTGTAAGTTTAGGGACTGATGACCCCGTTGTTAAGTCCCATAGACTATACAAACATTTGAACATTTGAAACTCTATTCCTAATATTGGTTGTTGTTGTTATGGTCTTCAGTCTGGAGACTGGTTTGATGCAGCTTTCCACCCCACTCTATCCTGAGCAAGCCTTTTCATCTCCTCAGAACGGCAACCCACATCCAATTGAATCTGCTTACTATACGCGTCTCTTGGCCTCCCTCTGCGATTTTTACCCCACACAAAATATTCAAATGTTTGTTAAGGTTAAGGGACTTGACTACGGGGTCATCATTCCCTAAACTGACAAACTACTTATGAACTACCTACAACTAAGGACGGCACAAATATCCATGCCCTAGGGAGGATTCGAACCCCCGACCGTAGTGGCCGTGCAGACCGTGACTGAAGCGCCTCAATCCCCTCGGCCACCGCGGCCGGCTACCGCACAGACTTCCCTCCAATGCTAAATTTACGATTCCTCGATGTCTAAGAATGTGTCCTACCAAGCGATCCTTTCTTTTAGTCAGGGTATGCCAAAAATTCCTTTTCTCACCAATTCTGTTCAGTACCTCTTCATTAGTTATGCTATTTACCCACCTAATCTTCAGTATTCTTCTGTAGCACCACATTTCAAAAGCCTCTATTCTCTTCCTGTCCGCACTGCTTATCGTCCATGTTTCACTCCCGTACAAGGCTACACTCCACACAAATGCCTTCAGAAAAGACTTCCTTACACTTAAATTAATTATCGATGTTAGCAAATTTCTCTTTTTCAAAAATGCTTTTCTTCCCATTGCCATGCTGCATTTTATATCCTCTGTACTGCGACCATCGCATGTTATTTTACTACCCAAGTAACAAACTGATCTACCACCTTCATTGTTTCGTTACCTAATCTAATTCCTTCAGAATCGCCTGATTTTCTAAGACCGCATTCCATTATTTTTGTTTTGCTCTTGTTAATGTTCATTTAATACGTTCTCTTCAACACACTGTCCATTCCATTCAACTGCTCTTCCAGGTCATTTGCTGTCTCTGACAGTACCACTACTAATAAAACACTATGTTGTCAAAAGAACAACTTTCTGTATAAATTTAAAAAAACATCCCTCTTGAAAGCGTTAATAAGTCATGGTGGCAAAACAATGAGACGAAATATTTACAGACGAATGGAAAAACTGGTACCATTCCACTACGCGGACACATGGGGATTAGAAGATAGGTTAAGGAAAGGAAACTTACGTCAGATTTTTTATATATGTATAATGTTAACTGTAATAAACTCTTTATAATGGTGAAGGTATCTGTAACATACACGGAATGAAAAGTTATACACAGCTTGTACAGAAACCACACGGCAGTTGTACGAATGGAAGGGCACAAACAAGACTACAGTGGTGGGGAAAGGAGGAAGGGTTGGAGGGTTCTAGCGTATCCACAATGATCTTCAATCTTCAACTGTCGGCCGTCTTTGACAGTAAACAGACGAAGTCGCCTGTACGCTTTCGTGCTGTACGTGTCCGTCCCTTCTTGTTTCCATGTCACCATCACATCAGAAACAGTGGACCTAAAGATGTGAAGGAGTGTGGAAATCTCGCATAAGAACTACTGACGATAGTGATACCCAATAAGCTATTCCACGTCGGAGGTTCGAATCCTTCCTCGGGCGTGGATGTTTGTGTCGTCTTTAGTATAATTTAGTTTATAAGTAGTTCGTAAGTGTGGGGACAGATGACCCCACAGTTAAGTCCCATAAGCTTAACAAACATTTGAACATCTGATACCCAATAAAGTGACCACGTTCAGCGATGAGTACCACTTAGTGCCCCATTCTGTTCTCTATCGATGTCTATTGACTAAAAAGATCGACGATATGGAATACTTGGCAGTAGGTGGCAGCACAGTGCAGCTAATGAGAATAAAGTTTTTTTTTTTGGGGGGGGGGGGGAGGGGGGAGGGTGTCGGGTGGTTGTGCGGATACTAAGGTAAGAACCTGGCGTAGAGATAGTGGAAGCGACAGTTTCAGAGATTAAGGGATGGTCTGTAGAATAACTATGGATATGTTATCAATTGGAATGCACTGTTCGTTTCTCTGGCGGCGAAAGAAATTTGTTTGACAGTTTCTTTCTGATGAATTATGTATACATAATATAATGTAGCTACAATTATTGTTATTTTTGGAGTCGGTGTCAGCCAAGGAACTATCCGATCCGACTTCGGTCTCAAAATTCCCACATTATTTTTGCTAGGTATATTGGAGTGTTTAGCTGACAGCGAATCAAAAAATAACAGTAATTATAACAACATTATAATAACTTGATTGACTTTTAAGTAGTTTACTATGTTTCATTTCGCTTACTTAGGAGAACTGTCAAAAATATTTTGATCATTGCTTGTTATTCATAGGTATGTGTTGAGTTAGATTTAAAGTAGATAGGTACCCACATATCTTCTTTCGTGGGAAACACATAGATCGTACCTACATATTGGTGAGTAGGAAAAGTAAGTCGATTATTAGGTTCCTAGAAAAATACGCAATTTCTTTTTTACTTTTCTGTGCACATTAATTTGTTTTGGAATAGACTTTATAAGTGGATTTTTTTAATTTTTAATTTTTTATTTTTAGTGAATCTGATGTACACAACAAATTTTGAAAATGGGTAGACCTACTAAACGTGCAACTCATATGAGACAGTGCCATTTAAATGAAACAAACGAAGTCAGGGAGAAGCGCCTATCTCAACAGAGGAAATCTAGATCGAGGACAATTTCAAAAGAGACTTGCGAAGAGCGCAAAATTAGAAATAAAAAAAAATAATAATAATAATAAAAAAATAAAAAAAATGTGGCTTTACATAAGTTTCGAACAGGGAATTACTTGACCATAACGACGTTACGGTAGGTGACTCAAACATCCGCTTCAGTCACGGTCAGCACGGCCACTACGGTCGGGGGTTCGAATCCCCCCTCGGGCATGGATATTTGTGCCGTCTTTAGTCTTAGCTAGTTCATAAGTAGTTTGTAAGCTTAGGGACTGAGGACCCCATAGTTAAGTCCCATAAGTTGTACAAACATTTGAACATTTTTTCAAATATCCGTCCGAGTGTCATTAATTAGCTCCTAAGAAATGAAGAGATCTGTTACTATGTCATTGATCGCATAGTTAGAACCTAACCAAACTACCCTTGAAGTACATAGTTTCCAATAAAAAAAAACTGTTGGCATGAAACTGAGTTATTTGCCCATTTGTCGCGCTCATACTTGATGCAAATTTAAGACATGTGGTTTTCTTATGGATACCATTGTCAGAAATGGTCCAACTTGAAATGGAACCACACGGGAAGCACCAACATTTAAGTAAAAAGAGAATCATCAAAATCGGTTCACACAGTCGTAGGTTCTGAGGTAAAAAACAAAAAATTAAGTTAAATTGAGAACTTTTTTTTTTTTTTTTTTTTTTTTTTTTTTTTTTTTTTTTTTTTTTTTAATTTGGCTTAAAATAGATACGGCTGACAATCCATGACGATTGGCCGTGCCTGCACAGAACGAGTCGAAGGAGGAAGTACTTTTTCTAAAGGATTCTGCCGTACTTTGCCAACCTCGTCCTAGTTCACCAGTTCCCAGTTCACCAGCGCCAGCAGCGCGGTGTTTTAAAGGACAGACCAGTATAGCTCCCTCGCACAGAGAGTATGGTAACGCGGCAGCTCGGCCAGCCAGTGCTGGGCACACAAACAGCCTTTGGCTGCGCTGGCAGCGCTTCTTAGGCCACGGTCTGCTTTGCCAGCGTGCACAAAGGCGGCTGCAGGAAGCTCGGCCGCAGACTTCCGCCAGCCGACCGGCACACACTTTGGGCGGTGCGTATCCCACACAGAGCAGGCGAGGTGAGCTCACTGACTCCACTGTGCCCGGGCGGCGGGGCTCAAAGGGAGTCTGCGACCGCCGGGAACGACACGCGAGGTGCCGGCTAGGGGCGACTCAGGACTCGCCAGTGGGCAGCCAGGGACTGCCTTCTGGCTGCTTCTGAGAGACACGCCTGCAACACCGAAGCGCTGCTAACCCACGGAGCGTGTGTCTGTAGGGGTACGGTCAACGTGCGAGTCCACACAGTGCCTGAAACGCTTGGACGTGTACCTTAATGCGCTACCCGCAATACGCTCCGCGGGCGTTGTCGGATGCAAGAATTTCGCGAATAAAACTGTTTACAAAACAGAATGAGTGAAACTCTTCAAAATGATTGTTTGTATAGTCTATGGGACTTAACTACGGTGTTATCAGTCCCTAAACTTACAAACTACTTATTAACTAACTAAGACTAAGGACGGCACAAATATCTATGCACGAGGGGGGATTAGAACCCCCCGACCGTAGTGGCCGTGCAGACCGTGATTGAAGCGCCTCAGTCCCCTCGGTCACCGCGGCCGGCAGTGAAACTCTTCCTTCAGCTGAATTAAAAGACACATTTCCGACTTTCTCCGGATGCTGTAGACAAGTAAAACTTAAGTGATTATGAAACAAGGAGAAAACGAAAGTTCCATGTTCAGACAATAAGGTAGGCGACTTGTAAAGATTTCGTTACAAATATCGAGATTGAATATTAGAATACTTCTCTACATAAGACAAAAGTTTTGGGATCAGCCTAATTTCCCGGTAAAACTCAAAAGTCATTCCTCATCGATAATTTTTTTTAATTATGAAATGTTTGCAATTCCATGGTACCCAACTACGTCGGTCATCAAACTACTTAAACTAAGTTAAACTAAACCAAGGACAACACACACATCCACACTCGGGGGAGGATTCGAACCTCCGACGCGGGAGGTCGCGCGGTCCGTAACGTGGCGCTCCATAACGCCAGGTATTCCCACGCTCCTCTTCATCGATCACTGTCACTGTGCAGTAGTTGAGCTTCTAGAAAAGTTTATCAAAGCAAGATGTATGGGTCTCGAGGGAGTTTCTGGGAACATCATATTGTAGTGGGACGGATTATTGTCTCCGCTACATATCTCTTTCAAATGTTCAAATGTTTGTATAGCTTATGCGGCTTAACTACGGGGTCATCAGTCCCTAAACTTACAAACTACTTATGAACTAACTAATAATAAGGACGGCACAAATATCCATGCCCGAGGGGGGATTCGAACCCCCGACCGTAGTGGCCGTGCAGACCGTGAGTGGAGCGTCTTAGTCCCCTCGGTCACCGCGGCCGGCTACATATCTCATGTCAGCTCAGTTTGTGCAGGATAACTTACTTATATTTGTGTTCTTAAATGATTTTTATGTAAACGTTTAATGTTATATGAATCTTAAAGAAGTTTTTTGTATGTTTTTTTTATGTTTGATGTGCTGTGAGGCGAGTCAACCTACGAGGGCAACATTTTCGACGCCGATTCCAAGGAGTAAATATCCGGCCACATCAAGACGCGGGTCGACGGCCACGAGGCAAGAAGATGTTGATCTCTGCCGTTGTCGTCGCAAGAGTTGACATTATTATCGACGTTTTATGTTAAAACCACAAATTTTAAAAGTCAGTTCCCTTTTGTCTGTCAATGACTACAAATGTAATGTCACAGAAAGCAATAAATGTTATCGTGTTTAAACTTGACGAAAGTGTCAGAGTACATCATTTATGAAGAATTATTTTACGATAAATAATATATTAATGAAACGAGGAGAATATTTAATTCAAATATTCTTTAATCTGAAGAAAGATTTTTATGAATTTTTATTGGTTGAAAAGTTACGTCAAGAAGACTTCGATAAATATTTCTTTTAGAACTTTGATTAATCGGTAATACACATCGATTGATAATCATTGAAGAAATATTTTTTCTTATCTGTGGCTATAGCAACGACCACAAACTAAAGAATTTCTTTTGACTGTCTTATCTATGAGAGAACTTAGAAATTTTTTAAAAGAGTGACTGTTAAAGACTTCTTCCCTCGGCGCAAGAGTCTGATTTTGAAATATTGCAACGTATAAAGATTTTACATGAACATATATATATATTATTTTTTATTTTATATAAATTTTTATGGGCGAGTGGACACCTCAAGGATTACGAAGTCTGACACGGCCACATTCAACCCTAATCATACGAGTTCTTTTGAAGATAAGGTTTTAGCACACGTTCCGCCGCACGAAGGGGTCGTTCCGCCGCAATATGAATAAAATTCTTGAATATCAGTCTCCATATCGCTTTTATTTTCTAGAACATGACCCGTTTCGGGAATGTTCACATTCGTTCATCACAGGACAGGTTTCTCTGTAACTTGTTTTCGGGAATGTTCACATTCGTTCATCATAGGACAGGTTACTCTGAAACTTCATAAATTTGATCTGAAGATGGGCAGCTGACCCGAAACCGGTCATGTTCTATAAAATAAAAGCAATATGGAGACTAATAAGAATTTTACTCTACAAAAGTGTTTTTCAACCTTTTCTAATAAGTGACCGCCTTCCAAGTAAAAATTGTCTGGTAACACGCTTCCAAATAAAAATATTCTGGCGACACCCCACCCCTCCCAATCCAAACGAACCGTAACATAACAAAGGTAACGAAATTTTTTTTCATTTGCCTCAGCTTTCTTTTACATTATTGGACAAAGTTTTTGTGTGTATTTTTCGGAATTGAACACATTATCCCATTTTTGCATTGTTTCTGACAGTAAAATATATTTTGCATAACGAGTGTTTTGCATTTCGGCTGAGACTCAGAAGCGAACTATGCTCATCAAAGAAGGTCCGAGACTGCAGACAATTTCTAAAGAAGTAGATTATTTTCTCAGGGTAGCTTATTATATCATGTTCATCCTGAAATAATTGTTCAGACTTTGCACTTATTTATCGTTACCACGCTGTTTTATTAAAACAGTTTATGAATCAACTCACAACGACTGTTACATTAGGAAATCCATAATTTTAACACTGGATAAATTTCACTTAACATTACCTGAAAACGCAGGTTTTGGAGGTGATCTGATAGCTTAATATTCTTGAAAAGTGAAACGCGATCGCGAAATACTTATTTAATGACGATGTGTTTTATATGTAGCATAAGTAGTATGTTGTATTTATAATTTTATCTATTTTTTTAATAAGATGCCTAATTTATAAAGAGTGATATGAGCAGTCTTACGGAACCGGTCGTTATTAAATAAATAACGATTTTGCGATCTTAGCGTTTCACTTTTGAAGAATATTAAATTTAACTTAGGCATGTTGTTGTTATGGTCTTCAGTACGGAGACTGGTTTGATGCAGCTCTCCACCCTACTCTATCCTGAGCAAGCCTTTTCATCTCCTTATAAGAACGGCAACCCACATCCACTTGAATCTGCTTACTATACGCGTCTCTTGGTCTAACCTCTGCGATTTTTACCCCACACACTTCCCTCCAATGTTAAATTTACGATTCCCCGATGTCTAAGAAAGTGTCCTACCAAGCGATCCCTTCTTTTAGTCAGGGTATGCCAAAAATTCCTTTTCTCACCAATTCTGTTCAGTACCTCATCATTAGTTATGCGATCTATCCACCTAATCTTCAGCAATCTTCTGTAGCACCACATTTCAAAAGCCTCTATTCTCTTCCTGTCCGCACTGCTTATCGTCCATGTTTCACTCCCGTACAAGGCAACACTCCACACAAATGCCTTCAGAAAGGACTTCCATACCCTTAAATCAATATTCTATGTCATCAAATTTCTCTTTTTCAAAAATGCTTTTCTACCCATTGCCATTCTGCATTTTATATCCTCTGTACTGCGACCATCGCATGTTATTTTACTACCAAAGTAACAAAACTCATCTACCACCTTCAGTGTTTCGTTACCTTATCTAATTCCATCAGCATCGCCCGATTCTCTATGATCGCATTCCATTATTTTTGTTTTGCTCTTGTTAATGTTCATTTTATACGCTCTCTTCAACACACTGTCCATTCCATTCAACTGCTCTTCCAGGTCCTTTGCTGTCTCTGACAGAATTACAATGTCATCAGCAAAACGCAATGTTTTTATTTCTTCCCCCTGAACTTTAATCCCTATTCCAAATTTTTCCTTGCTTTCCTTCACCGCCTGCTCGATGTACAAATTGAATAAGATCGGAGAAAGGCTACAACCCTGTCTTACTCCCTTCCCAACTGATGCTTTCCTTTCATGCACTTCGAATCTAATAACTGCGGTCTGGCTTTTGTACAAGTTGTAAATAACTGTCCCTGTATTTTACCCCTGCTGACTTCAGAATTTGAAAGAGTGTATTCCAGTCCACATTGTCAAATGCTTTCTCCAAATCTACAAAAGCTAGAAATGTAGGTTTGCCTTTCCTTAATCTATCTTCTAAGATAAGACTTAAAGTGAGTATTGCCTCCCGGGTTCCTACGTTCCTCCTGAATCCAAACTGATCTTCCCCGAGGTCAGCTTCTACCAGCTTTTCCATTCTCCTGTAGATAATTCGTGTTAAAATTTTGCAACCATGACTTATCAAACTGATGGTTCTGTAATTTTCACACCTGGCTGCGCCTGATTTCTTTGGAATGGGAATTATGACATTTTTCTTAAAGTCTGAGGGTATTTCGCCTGTCTCATACATCCTACACACCAGTTCAAATAGTCTAGTTATGGCAGGCTCTCCCAGAGACTTTAGTAGCTCTGAGGGTATGTCATCTACTCCTGGGGCCTTGTTCCGACCTAGGTCTCTCAAGGCTCTGTCAAATTCATCTCTCAGAATAGTGTCTCCTATTTCATCTTGATCTACTTCCTCTTCCCTTCCTACAACATCGTCTCTAAGTTCATTTCCTTTGTAGAGCTGCTCTATGTACTCTTTCCACCTTTCAGCTTTCCCTTCTTTACTGAGAACTGGTTTCCCATCTGAGTTCTTGATATTCGTAGAGTTGCTTTTCTTGTCCCCAAATGTCTCCTTTATTTTCCTGTAGGCGGTATCTACTTTTCCCCTTGTTATACATTCTTCTACAGATTTGCGTTTGGCTTCTAGCCACTCCTGCTTAGCCATTTTGCACTTCCTTGTCAATCTCATTTTTTAGTCGTCTGTACTCCATTTTGCCTGTTTCATTTACTGCATTTTTATATTTTCTCCTTTCGTCAATTAAATTTAGTATTTCCTG
The DNA here is from genome assembly GCA_026315105.1 of Locusta migratoria. Classification (NCBI taxonomy): domain Eukaryota; kingdom Metazoa; phylum Arthropoda; class Insecta; order Orthoptera; family Acrididae; genus Locusta; species Locusta migratoria. Next base: position 224,451,420 of record CM048747.1, on the reverse strand, counting down.
TGACACCAAGGATTTTTTGTAGGTCTTGCCTTTCTACCTATTTTGTCCTCTGCTGCCTTCACTACTTCATCTCTCAATCCTACCCATTCCTCTTCAACTGTTTTATTTCCCCCTGTTTCTGTCAATTGTTGCCTAAATCTCCCTCTGAAATTCTCCAGAACTTCACTGTCCTTCAATTTATCTAAGTCCCATCTCCTTATTTTCCTACCTTTCTGCAATTTTTTCAGCTTCAGCCTACAGTTCATGACTAACAAGTTGTGGTCAGAGTCTATATCTACCCCTGGGTATGTCTTGCAGTTTATAGCCTGGTTCCGGAATCTATGTCTTACCATTATATAACCTATCCGATACCTTCCGGTGTCTCCTGGTCTCTTCCACGTATACAACCTTCTTTTGTGATTCTTAAACCAAGTGTTTGTTACGATTAAATCATGTTCCGTGCAAAATTCTACCAGGCGACTTCCTCTTTCATTCCTACTGCCCAGTCCATATTCACCTACTATTTTTCCTTCTCTTCCTTTTCCTACTACCGAATTCCAGTCTCCCATCACAATTAAGTTTTCCTCTGCCTTAACTGTCTGAATAATTTCTTTTAGCTCCTCATATATTTCTTCGATCTCCTCATCATCGGCAGAGCTGGTTGGCATATAAACCTGTACTACTGTTGTCGGTGTTGGCTTCGTATCTATCTTGACAATGATAATGCGATCACTGTGCTGCTCATAGTAGTTTACCACATTCCTATTTTCTTATTCATTATCAGTCCTACTCCTGTGATACCCCCAATTGATTTTGTATTTATAATCCTGTACTCACCTGACCAGAAATCCTGTTCATCCTGCCACCGAACTTCACTAATCCCCACTATATCTAACTTCAACCTATCCATTTCTTCTTTTAAATTTTATAATTATCCTACTCTATTAAGGGATCTAACATTCCACGCTCCGATCCGTAGAATGCCAGTATTGTCTTTCCTGATGACAACATCCTCCTGAGTAGTCCCCGCCCGGAGATCCGAATGGGGGACTATTTTACCTCCGGAATATTTTACGCGAGAGGATGCCATCATCATATTTTCGTACAGTAGAGCTGCATGTCCTCGGGAAAGGTAACGGCTGTAGTTTCCCCTTGCTTTCAGCCGTTCGCAGTAACTGTGTGGCAAAGCCACATTAGCTGATGTTACAAGGCCAGCTCAGTCAATCATCCAGACTGTTGCCCCTGTAACTACTGAAAAGGCTGCTGCCCCTCTTCAGGAACCACACGTTTGTCTGGCCTCTCCACAGATACCCCTCCGCTGTGATTGCACCTACGGTACGGCTATCTGCATCGTTGAGGCACGCAAGCCACCCCACCTCGGCAATGTCTGTGGTTCATGGGGGTGCAACTTAGGCATAGATTTCTGTATTACTGAACGCCTGGTTATTTTATGGTGCAAATACTTCCTCCTGTGACGGAGACCCCGAGAGTGAGACTTTGGGAGCCGTCTGGGGGTCGCGACCCACATGCTGAGAAACACTGCTCTAGAACATGTAAAATAAAAAGTGCGTCTGAAAAGTTTTTTGAATGCTCTCATATTTCACAAAGCGCGTTGGCGAGGGTGAGGTGCCATAGCAGACAAATTGAGGGATATGTCAAAAGCAGAATTGTACAAGGGAGTTTTGAAGTGGCTGCTGGAACGCATCCGCCGTGTTCAGCTAGAACTGTAGCGGAATGGACAGTGGAATTTCCTGCACGATAATGCCTGTCCGAACACTGTGATCTTTTGAGGAGGAGGGCGGGGGGAAGCTGTACATCATTTATTAAGTCTTATAATAATATGTTACGTCACCAATCATTTTTACCTTTGAACATACACCAAATCATTTATACCAGATGGCGACAGACTCAATCTCATTAATTTTTCGGCGATTCATTGTTCTGATAACATTGGGAATGTTTGATGTCAGACATGATTTGCCATAATCTTTATTACCTACTTAAATAATATTAAAAGTACAATAGGCTATAACATCTCTGCTGTTGGCACTCTCCAAACCAGCCAATGCTTTCAAGGTACCACCATTACGAAGAATAACAGCGACAGTTAACCACCTATTTCCGTGTTGAGGAACCGTATCCATGCTAAATACAGCGAAATTCATTACACATACACAAAACACCGATGAGTCCTACAACCGATGTCAGAAATGTATTGTAGCCAATGGCGATTACTTTGAAGGCCAGTAAAGGTATTTTGTTTGTAACGGTTGTTTCGTTTATTTCCTGCGACTAATCACAGAACATTTGGGATGCTCCTTGTATAAGACTTGAATGCCCTAAATATTTTTCTCCAAGTAAGGTGTAACTGTCCTGCAGATAAAAACAATAAAACGAACACATTTATCAGAGTACGCGCACTTACAATTACATAGCATTAAATATTATACAATAGACTCCTATCAAATTAATAAGAACGTCTTTAAGCGTCTCAGAAACCGGTAGTGTGAGTAAAAGATATGCAGACTTCTAGAGCGGCCGTTCGCCGTCGGGGGTTAGAGTCACCCTTCGGCTATGGGTCTTATGTTGTCCCAAGGTTAGTTTACCTTGGTTTAAGTAGTTTGTACGCTACGGACTAATGACGAAGCAGTTGAGTCCGATACATTTACAAACATTTGAACATTTGATTTGTACTGACATAATTGAAACGAATCATAAAGATCAATTCATTTTACTGGATTTTGAATATATATATATATATTTCTTTTTGCACAAAATTCTACAACTCTTAAACTACTTTTCCACATAACTGCCGAAATTTTGCAGACATTTGTCATTGCGTGGCGCCGGATTTTGTATGCCTTCTTCATAGAAATCTGCCGCCTGTGTCTTCAACCAGTTGGAAACAGTTTCTTTCAGCTTGTCATTTGGGGAAGTCCATAGCGAGAGCACTAATTGTAAACCTACGGTTTTCCTGGATCCATCAATCGCATGAACCAGTTCTTCTGTAACCAAAGGTGGACGCCGACTTCGTTCTTCATCGTGCTCATCACTACGCCCGCCATTGAACTATCGGACCCATCTTCTCACCATCGAATCACTCATCGCATTTGGTCCGCAAACATCGCAAATTTGCGATAAATCTCACTTGGTTTCACTTTCCTCGCATTCAGAAACCGAATCACCGACCTGATTTCACAGGCGGCGGGATTTTCAATCAACGCCGACATTTCAAACAAGCACAACAAAGCGTACGTAACTGACAGCGATCTCCGTTCTTCTCCTTGATACACATCGTCTACAGCGCATGTGCGGAACTGCAATCTCAGCGCTACAGCGGAGATAAATTGAAACGGAACTTACTTTATGATCGGCAGATTTTTCTAATATGATTAAAGACGTTTCCAGTTAGTTAACTACAACAAATGTTTTCTATAATGAGAAATTTGTGCCATGCGCCTTTTTGATACATCGAAAGTACTTGAGAATTTCTTTGGCGTTAGCCTCGATCTCTCGGGCGCGAGAGAGCGCGTGAGTGGTCTGGGATTTGCCCGGGTTGCCGCGAGTTCAGTCTGATTTTCCGAGGAGTAAGAGGCAGATCATCGTGGAGCAATGGCTTGCCCGCCGGGTGCATCATAGGCCTACTAGTGGGATGCCACAATGTGGATTAGTTCCAGGCACCAGTGTGCATTGCTCCGCTTTGCTGCTGAACACGTCGGCGGATAGCCAGCCGTTTACATTGCCCGTGGGGTCGGCTTCCGGGCAGAGTGGAGCGGCAGAAACTCCAGGAAGTTGTGGGTGAGCATCGCTTACCGCAGTGTTTGGTGACTAGTGAACTGCACCTTAAGAACTGTTTTCCGAGGAAATTGGGTTTTGAAACGGCTTAGCCCATGGCTACATTCTTGAACATGAATTGATGCTTTAGTAGTCAAGCTATTACACACATTGAACTTGGTGCGGTGTCGTAATGCACGAATGTTGGAGACAAAACTTTAGAATTATTTCCCGTATATAACTTATATGGATTTGTGTCAATGAATTGTCTGAAGAGTACTGAAAAAAACTGGTCATTCCCGAAGGTTCTCAGTATTTCGTAGCAGTTTCTAATTACATTTCCTGTACTAAGAGTTAAGTGTACGTAAAAGGGGCGATTTGCAACCCTTTGTGCACGGCGGTGTTCCCGTCAATATATATCGGTCGTCGTAGTATAGCAGCATAGCAGACAATCAGGTGTCACTTTATGGCGACCAATAAGATTGCTTGTTTCACGTGAAGTGCATTTGACGTAGTATTTAAGAGAGTAATTAATGCATTAATTAAACACTTTATAAGCACTAAATAATAGAATTTTAATATGTTACACACTGTTGCAAATGGAAACCTGTTGGCGTACGTTTAATATAGTGCACATTTCTTAATAATTATGGAATGTTCGATATAGTGTTTCTGTACCGGAGATTCAGGCGCGACGCCCACACCTACTAAAAAAAATACTTCTTGTTTAACCTACACCCATCCTTCTTAAGGCTACGCTACAGATCACTTTTTTAAGTCAAAGGTTAGGTGTAGGTTAAACGAGAAGCTTTTTTTCAGTACGTGAGGATGCGTAGCGCCATAATCTTGTTCGATACTACGAGCGGTGTAAGGCGCTTCGCTGCGGAGCGCGGTTGCTCGCCGTCGGAGGTTCGAGTCCTCCCTGGGGCATGGGGGTGTGTGTGCTGTCCTTAGGTTAGTTTACCTTAGATTAAGTAGTTTGTAAGCTACGGATTGATGACCACGCAGATTGGTCCGATAGATTTACAAAAATTTGAACATTTGAATTCACCAATGATCTCAATATAAACAATGGAAAGACAACTGTAGTGCTTAGGATCAAAATACTGACAACTGGATTAGTAGTTCCATGTCGATAGCTATAAAAGGGTGGATTATATAGTAGTTGAAAGTCGACGGCTTATATAAAATTCGCACTGAAGACCAGCGGTGACTTTTGACACTATAATAGCAAAGAGGTAATATTCAGCGAAACGTGATGCACATTCTTCAGTTGTTTTTCTGCAGCAAGCGTACGAATAAAGAAAAATAAGTGCATATTGCAGTTTGAAAATTAAAACTACCAAGAAAGATACCAAAGCGTAAGAAAGAAATTTCGCGTTCTCGATCCGTTTCTAAAAGTTAGAAAACGGTGCTGAAAAGTGAATCTACAGACGATAGAATCTTGAAATTTGTAGACGTAGTTTATCTTACACTGTAGGCATCAGCGATTTATCGATATTCCCAACCCTAAGGGGGTGAAAAAGGCGATGAACGGTTTTTTGAAAAAAGACCTTGCTATTCAGACAATTTTGTAGAAGAAATACAAAAGTTCCGATTTAGATTTCTGATTGGAATTTTAAAAACATGTGTATCGACATTTTTGGAAATTCAACCATTAAGAGAGTGAAATAAGGGAAAATCTTTTAAGGGTGCTACTAAGACTATTTTGATGCTAGAAATGTGAAAATTTGGGTTTGGAACCATGGTTATAATTTTAAAAAAATGCGTTTGGGTATGTTTTGAATTCTGCCAACAATGGTGAAATAGGGAGTGGCAAATTGTATCAAAATACTTGATTAGGAAATAATTTTTTAAGTCAAATCTATGAAAATTTATATTTAGAAGTAGAAACAACCAATGGAAACCATCCAGTCTACGCGTGCGAAGCAGCGGGAATTTAGTTAGTAGTTGTATAAGTGTAGAGCTAAGTGCAAAAATAAATAAATAAATAAAATGTTGGAAATAAGACATGTTAGAAATACGTTGTTTTCATTCTTTGCTTGCGCGGGAGTACTTTAGAAACCCAGCATAATCTATTGATGTAGCGCTCTCAGCCATGTGCCTTTTAAATTGCCATTCGAATTAGGCTATCACAGGACTCTTTGCAGACGAGTTTACTATGATAAGGCCGGTATTAACTGTCAAATTATTGAACGAAGTATTGGACAAAGAAATATTGTAGGTAATTTAATGGGAATCTCGTCCAATATTTAATCAAATCTAAGGCTTCGGCTTAGATTTCATCAAAGAAATCGGTCGTCTTCTGTTTCCTGAAGTGAGAAATGTAACCGCTCGGAGCGCTTGCAGTAGGGCCTAGTACAGCCTCCTTACTTCAGCTGTTTGACCTTAACCTCCAATATTATTTGGAAACTAAGGTTTGTAATAGCGTTCGTATTCGTAAACATGGCTACTAGCAGCAAGTTTTTGTAGTATGTTCCGGCAACAACAAAATTGACAGGAATGTGTAAATCACATGGGGAGTTGTATAACACGCCGCAAGGCCTATTCACACCGTTCGTCACGTCAATTCGCTTACGCCAATACCCTGCGTTCAAATTGAAACTATGAGTAACAATCCGTGATGTAAAAAATAATAACATACTATCGGAATTGACGGTGTAACAACCCTAAATCTTATTTACAGCCAAGGTAGACTTAATATGTATGTTTTTGGTCAAGTTTGTGTGCTAATTGGTTGGAAGTGAAACAACGTTTATAACATCAACATACGTTTGCAAGCAAAAAGATACAAATATACACACATCAATTTTTGCAAGAGAATAAATAAAGTGTATTTTGTTTATAAGCTATGTTTTCACCCTGTCATTGTTAATAACATCATAAACAACGCAGATTTCCCTTTTGTCAGTACTGACATATTCCATTTAAAACGCCATTTAATGGAACTTGCTTTATCTTATTTATATACACTGTTTGCATCAGCCTCTATTGTAAATTGTGAAGAATGGAGAGCTACAAAATAATTAACAGTGAATTAGGACTCGGCTGTACTACAGACGTTATAAAAAAGAAAATCCTCCACATATTTATCTTTCCGTGGCATACAGCTTCATCCAAGTATATTTTCTTTTCTTTTTTCTCCTCCTAAATGAAGACACATCGTAGCTGTAGCATAAGCAACAGCTGACCATAACACGGCTTTTTGAAGCAACTTTGACAAAATATTGGATGATATGGTAATACCCCTTTTTGCTTTTCATCCAGTATCTTTGTCAAAGAATAGGACCAATATTTCATCCAATTTTTTCTTTGTCAAATAATTTGATAGTGTAATACTATACAATTCTGCAGCTGATCATGAAGGACTGGTACTAGAGGATAAACAAGAATGTGATGAAAATAACTGGGGACCTCTAATAGAAAAATGGGAGGTGGAGAAGGCAATCCAGGATCTTAAAGAAGGGAAAGCGCCGGGCTGTGATCAAATACCGGCAGAAGCACTGAAGGCATTAGGGAATAGTGTTATAATCAGACTTACAAATCTGGCCAACAAAATATATGACACAGGTATCTGGCCTAAAGCTCTCGTAAAAACTATAATGGTTCCCTTACCAAAGAATTGTAATGCCAAACAATGTAAATATTTTAGGACAATTAGTTTTATATGTAATGTTACGAAAGCTGTGACCAGTGACTAGTGTTAAGGAGAATTGACAGGAAAATAGAGGAGCATATAGGAGAAGATCAGTTCAGATTTAGAAAAGGAAGTCGAACCAGAGTTGCAATCGAGTGCCTTAGGATGTTGAAGAGAGAGTTTTGGAAGTGAATCGCGGAATATATGTCTGTTTTGTTGACTGGGAATAGGTGTTCGACAGAGTTAACTACAGACAAATGAAAGAGGATGCTCAGAACTGAGCGAAGTGGAGGACGTTCAGTTGAAACCTGTCTGAGGACAGACCTACTCAAAGAAGAAGAAGAACACCAGTCTAAGCACTCTATAGCAGGCACACACAACTAAGCAGTCGATGCAAACTCTTTATTATTACTGCGTTGTGCCCTTTGCCGATGAAGACTGATATCTCCTGTGGATGTACCAATTTATACGTCACTTCTGCAGCATTGGAGACTACTTGCAGAACCTCAACTGGTTCTTCATTGAGGTTAGATGTTGGTGAGAGCACTTCCGTGAACCACTTCCAGTTGCTGGATGCCATGCTGTCGTTACGTAGAGCGTCGCGGCATTCTTCTAAGAACTGGGCTGAAGAACTCGTTGCTAGGCGATACAGTTACACAGAGACACGTACTGCAGTGTTGTAAAGTACAGAAATGCACCAGTATTCTGCAGACATTATACCACTAATAACTGGGTAACCCGGTTTTAGTGGTTGGTCCCGAGGCTGTATACTTTGAAGCATCTGAAATATCAAAGATACAAGCTATAGTAAGAGATACGAGTCTTTGATACTGAAAGCTCAGTAGCGTCGTTCAGTTGCTCAGAGACTGCAGCTAGCCAAGCCACTGCTGATCTGCGCCACCCAATCTGCTTCCCCACAAACTGGAAGCGCGCAAGGCGCGGCGAATTGGCCAAGGGCATTGAGGCGCTATGTTGCGATGCGCGAGGCCGTTCCCCGTCGGGGGTTCGAATTCTCCCTCGGGCATGGATGTTTGTGCTGTCTTCAGTATGAGGTAGTTCATAAGTATTTGTAAATTTAGAGACTGATGACCTCGCAGTTAAGTCGCATAAGCTTCACAAACATTTGAACATTTTTTATTTTAAACATACTTTATAATAAATATAGACAATGTAGTGAATTTTGTGAACTGGTGGCAGGTATATATTAATCTTTGGAAGTTCTATTGTAGTGTATGCGCTCTGGCTGCGAGAGAGTAGTTAGTTTCGAGTTGGTTGCCAAGAGTTGCCAGTTGCGAGAGGTAGCAGAAGGAAGTCTAGCGGTAAGGAAGCTGTTGGAAAAGGCAGTCGTCAAGTATGTGTTGCAGCACGCCATTATTGTAATGCATGGTGTTACTTTACTATTCTGTAATATGTTTCTATTTTATATTTTCTGAATAATATAATTTCTGAACTTAAATTCGCTTTCTGCATTCTCATTTTTGTAATTAGTTTTACCTTCCTTTTATTTTCTTCATATGTGATAATTGTTTAACTTAATTACAACCTACCTATCATTTCTGCATATTTTAATACTGAAATCAATCAAGTTATTAACCTGCATTTTTGTGATAACAATATACGGGGTAAGTCGTCATTATTCAAGTTAATCAGTTTCGTTGTACCCTTTTGGAGTACTTTCGACAGGGCCATAAATTTTAGTGTTTGTGTTTTCCCCTTATTTCTCGGGCGTGTCCACAGCGCATATTGATGTTTTCTAAGGCTTACTTCGATGGTCGAGTCACCACATTGTTCGGTTTTTAAGAGTTCGGTTTCATACGTACCTATTATACAGTATTGGTCACTTTCCATTAAACTTTATCATTCGGGATACCTTGCAAATTTCCATTAAACTTTATTATTTGGGATACCTTGTAAATTACCATTAAATTTTATTTTCCAGGATACCTCCACTACGGGAGTGTGTTATTAAGAAAGCAGTTGGACTTAAACTACCGAATAACCCCATAAAGAGATATGGATGTGTTTGCTTAAATGCTGCGTGGAATTCCGCTCGTTCTCTCTCTATCTCTGTCTGTCTCTCTTCTCTCTCTCTCTATTCGTCTTGTCTGAAATGTCGAAAGATATCAATCTGAGTTACAGTGAATACATTACAACCACACCGGCCATTAAATAGATACACAACACATTTGACACTCTAAAACTCAAATGAACATAATATAAAATCATGTTAAACGGTTAGTCTCCATATCCATAAGAAATTCAACTCAGAACTTCAGCTAGTAAGCCCTTAACATAGTCCTTAATTCAAGAACGGGCACGCAGGATGACAATATTCATCACTCACTAACCAGCGACATGTTACAAGAAAAGTACTCTCAAACACTAATAAGAGGAAGTACCTGTCGCGTTCGTTTAAATAAGAACAAACACTGGTGAATTTCTCCGTCGATACAAAAAAAAGTGCAGGTGTAACTCCTAGTCAACAGCTCGCTACGTAAAACTGCACTAAGTTTACCGGTGGCCGATGGATAATTCGGAATGTGGAGGGGCATGCACAACCAGTGCACACAAGGTGAAGGTAATAAAATTGCTCATCCGGTTTCTTATACAAGACGCAGCATAAGTTTCCGTAACCAGGGCCAAACTCTCCTTGTGGTCTGAACAAACGTCCCAGTCTTGGCCGCCAAATTCCAGCTCCTTTCTCGAACATGTCTGTCTCCTTGTGGTCTGAACAAACGTCTCAGTCTTGGCTGCCAAATTCCAGCTCCTTTCTCGAACATGTCTCCGTGTAGGAAATGGGAAGCCAACCGTCTTCCACCACCGCTCCGCAACACACACGCCCTTCAGCACCGCCTCCGTCAATGATACTGCCGAATCCGCCACTCGCTCACACGCCCGTTGCGCACTATACCCGCTTGGACACAGAGACGTTGAGGACTCCACCATAATAGACGATATTCCCCAAAGACGATTGATCGGAAGCCGTTTGATACTTTAGAGATATCTAAATGCGAAACTACTCAGATATGATGGGACGACAACTCACGCTTTCGCCTCGTAAGCCCTTCACTGTCGCAGAACTACGTGAACAGATTGCTGGGGCCGAGCGGTAGGTGTCCAGCCTCATGTCAGGATGAGACTTGATACCTGGCCGAACCCTGAGGACGCCAGTAAGTATTAGAGTTGACTGGTTTATTCAACTGGATACAATATTTCATGGTGAAGGCGCTCGCTCGGAAGGGGCTAGATCAGCAGGTGACGTCGCCTTCGGTTGCATCAGCTCCCCGTCTCTCTGCGCCTTCTATGGGCCTACTGCTGTACCGTTCGGACGGAGGTGTCCGCGCTGCAATGTCTGAGGGTCGAAGCAGAGACTGCCAGCAGGAGTCCTCTATCCCTCCATGGTCTGTGAGTCTATGCTTGGAACCACTGGAGTCTGATGTCGTGATGACAGATGATCTCTTGATACCAGCTGGCATGGTTAGCATCAGAGTGCTTGCTCGTCGACAGGATCATTGGCCTTTAGGAAAACAATGAAAACTGAGCTGTCCTCAGGCAGAAAACAAATTCAGCGTTTTGAAAATGGTAGGGTGCGGTTCAATATATCCCCGGAAGATGGTCACTTCGAAGTGTCGTAGTCGTCTCCGGACTCCTAGAACACAGATTAGATCGTTGGATCGAAACTGCTCTCCTGAGCATCATCGATTCTAAAGACCAAGTGACTACACTTCTAAAACTTGGTGCGTATATATCGACTGAAGCTATGTCAACAATCTGCTTGACTGCAAATGTTTGTTAATCTTAAGAGCTTAACTGCGGGGTCATCAGTCCCTAAACTTACAAACTACTGATGAACTTATACTAAAGAAACCACAAACATCCATGCCCGGGAGGGGGGGGGGGGATTTGAACCCCCGACGGGTAATGGCCTCGCGAATCGTAGCATAGCGCCTCAATGCGCTCGGCCGCTCCGCTGCCGCTACTGACTGCAGGATTTTAACTGGCTGACGCAGCGTCTGCTTTCGTCACGAGAGACAGGCGTCGCATTTACGACAGGTCCAATGGCCTTCTTCCACATAGCTTATCAGGCGATTTTTTGAGCAAATTAAGATTTTTACAAGTCAGAATTTTGCGCTTTAGCAAGATGGAGCACGTGTGGCATAATGTATTCCAAGACAGTATGCGGCATCTGTGTGATCAAATGGAAGCCAGAAACAACGCCTGCATTAACTTCCGTGTATGCTGACAATGTACTAATATGGCTGTTTCAGCATGGATTGACACCTGGTATTTCAGGGCCGCTTGAGCTGTTGCTCTGAAAATGTAATCATTTCAAGTACTGCGTATATACCGCTTCAACAATAAATCTTCAGTGAATGTGACAACTCTATCATTTTTTATGATTTTTATTTCCAGCACGTATGACGTATGCGACGACTGTCAAAATATCCTTAACTTCTCTGCAGATGAACACGAGCCTGTATCTCTTTACTTGTAATTGACTGACCATGGCCGCGAGTAAACAAGAATAATAGACAAGAGGCACTACTATAGTAGCGACCACTGTAACTTGAGATTTCGAAGATAGTACCTGCAGCTGTGATACCAATCATGTCCTGGTGGATTGTCATCTGCCAAAAATCAGAAGACCCGAGTTCGATCCCTAGCATGATCAAAAATTCTGAACGGCCTCTGCGAATTTAACTGACAAGGGCTCGAACAAACACATATACACCAACATCATATGAAAGATAATGTAAAGCTCCCTTATTGCACTAGTGATACTCCCACATCTGCAAAACTCTGCAGTCGTCAGTTAGAGGCCTCTGCGTGTGCCATGCCGCATTGCACTTTGACCTGTCGGTTCGCCAGTAGGGACGGTGCAGTGTGCCTCCGAAGTTGCGTTTTGTGATGTTATTTGTGTGGTGAAGCGACAGATGGGACGGCGATTGCTAATCAATCCTGCTAATCTATTGCGATTAGTTGATGAAGTTACGAAGAACCCTTCGTCGTGAAGATGGTATTAGTGTAGAAGATGAATCATTTGCACGCTTTCTCGTGTCTGTTATGGTACAGAAATATGAGCATAAATTAGATACTGTTGTTACAAACTCATAATAATGATAATAGGGATGACAATGACGAACAACTCATTGCAAGCGGTATTGCTACAGTAAGTGCCAACAGTCTCTCGGGAATAAGGTTAAAGTTGCAACTATCATCACGGCTGTTGATGACAATTCGCTACAGAACATGTACGATGATTATTACATAAGTTATAGTTAAGATGTCTGCATTACATATGGCGTCTACAATTACATCTGCAGTGCTATCTAGAGCATGGTTGCAAAGCTTTGCAGAAAAACCAATACACCAATACATTGAGATCCTGTAACCAACGTGCATACAGATGTTTGTTCGAGCCCATTACTTTCCTTGTGAGTACCTTCAACAAGTGGCCAAAACGTTTGTGGCATGTGTATTTGCAATACCGCCTCGAGTTAGACGCTTGAACACAGTGCTGCCGCGCTCCTCGGTAACTCGTGTGGTCTGACCGCCCCAGACTGCCCCGCATTGCCCGCCCAGCCGAGCGTGGCATCAGCCACAGAAGCGGCTTCTGCTATCGACACCCGACACCAGCCAAATGGCCTCGCGGCTCCCGATGACTCACCAGGCAGCACCGTCGGGCCGTAGAGGAGCGGCGAGTCAAGGGTCAAGCGGCGCGTGAAGCCGCGCGTTTCTTGAATAAAGATTAAGGATGGAGCCAATATTAGGTTTCGACCAGTTTCTGTCAAAATATTGGTTTCGAACATAACACCTTTGTTGAAGGACATCCACAGCTGAGATGATACATCTTTAATAGAAGGGTCCGCTTCAGCTGTTTACTTAAAAAAAAAAAAAAAAACGGTTTCGTGACTAGAAGTCGCATCTTCGCGTAAAATAAAAAGGAATCACCAGACTATAAGCCAGTGACAAACATATCTGGGTAAAGATGGAATACAAATATACTTACGGTTAAAACATAAAACCAGGGGCTCCCAAATACAAACAACAACAACCCCGGTTGTCAGAACACTCCACATAAAACGTCAAGACGACAACCGCCCTCGTCGACCAAACCACCAGACAGAACCAGGCGGAACGGGCAGCGGAGTGGCTGGACGTAAACTGGCGCAGGAGCGCGAGGTGACAGACTGCACCCGGGGTCGCGCATGCGCCAAGGGCGTTTGGCGGACACTGTAATTACAGGAAAAACACTTGGTACACAAAGTACGTGAACGGAACGTTCAAACGTAAGCTAGTGTAACGCCAGACGAAACAAGATACAGCGTGAATTGACACCTAGGGCTGCAAGGAGCTAACACTACTGAACAGGGGTCTATTAAAGGGCTAAAATCCCACATTAATAGAGGATTCAGAATTTATTAAAAAAGGTAAATAATAACAAAGGAAATCATGGAAGGTAGAAGCAAATGTGAAACAGATGAATTGGCTCGGTTATACATTGAGGTAGTCAAAGTTTGTGAGAATGGATTTGGTTTCCAGCCAAAAATCAGCCGAATCGTCTTGAATTACTTGATAAACTCGGTTTTCATTCGAGATGTATTCAAACAACAATAACGCTGTACCTCAGTTGACAACGTACCGTGTAACTGTTATCAGTCTCTCCTCGCGCGTAATAATAGTGTGTATTTTGTTGTTAAGCACAATATAACGAAATCGTATCTTATAGTGCTATTCTTAGACTACGTTATTTGCAATTTAACTCATTCAGTATTGTACGTATTGTAACGGGTTATTACATTGTTATACTTAAAAGTTTTATTAATACGTTTTCTTGAAAGCGAGGCGGGTTTTCAATAGGTAATATGGATTTAGGAAACATGAATCATGTTTTTTCCTATTTATATAGTAGGGAATACAAGTGTATTCTAAGCCACAGTTGGTTGTCGAAAAAGGAATTTTTTAATACTTCATATGTAATGCACAACCAGTTTCGATGTACTATGGCATCATTTTCAAGTGCTCCACAGTAAAGCTGAACACAGTGTGGTTTTATACTGTGTTACAATTAATGCTGAATGTATGTTCAGCCTGCTCAGATATATGGAGCTACTTACACAGACAAACGTTGCTTGACTATTTTCCTTGATTGGAACGATCTGGCTGGTAGGTGGAATTGGACTGACAGGCTTCTGTATAACTTAGTCCTAAAACAGATTCTGGCCAAAATGATACATATAAGATCATATGTTATAACACTCTTCTGACCATTTCCCAAATTTTAATGAATCTTACTTTTTGAATTTACTTTGTACTTTTATAAAACATTTCTTTACTGTGGAATACTTGAAAATGATGCCATAGTGCATCGAAACTGGTTGTGCATTACATATGGAGTATTAAAAAATTTCCTATTTCAACAAGCAACTGTGGTTTAGAATACACTTGTATTACCTTGTATATGAATTATTCCAGTTGCACTCCTAACTGACATTATGTCAAATTATATTACTTTCCCTATTTGGTTTGCGTAAATTTTATTCTGAAAACAAGCATACTGTTCGTGGGACCTGTGACCTTAATTTCGAAATAATTTCTGCAGCATTGATTGAAGCTGATTTACAGACTGTAAGTTACATGCATTACTTATTTATGAATGCTAAAAGAAGGAGATATGAAAAGTAGTTTGTCGATTGCAAAAACGGAACTGAAGATGGCAATAAAAAGGTAGCGCTCCCAAAAAATTGTTTTTATAGAGGCTGCTAATGAAAGCAAACAAATTATTACTTTCTCCGTATTTTGTATTGTTGTAGTATTTTCTAGGTCTCGTCTCAGCGACACAATTCGCAAGCATTTCGTAACACTTTACACTTTCACACATATAACACTATACGCAGACATTTGGGATACACATTTCTTTACGGGGGTGGGGGGGGGCATAGGGTGGCCACAGGAAGGGCATCCGACCACCCCGTAAATATTAACACGCCAAATCCGAATTAAAGTCGACCCCGCATGTGTCGGAACATGGCTAAAGAGAAAGAAAGAAATAATATTTTAAAATGGAATTGGATTTGCATCCGAATGATTTTGTTTTCAACTCTTTGACTCATTTCGCCACAATAGGCGTACGTATTAGTACGTTCCTCATATACAGTACTCTTTTCGATACTCAAACGGTGTAGTTATGCGTGATTCTCTTCAGCGAAAGCTTGTTTCAACTTAAAATTGTAAATTGCGTCTGTCTTCTTGCTGTCTACTATTACAACACCAGACTGATCAACGACTAATAATTGGTGAGAAGCTTTCACGGTAAAATTTTCTGATAAAATAAGAGTATGCTAGTTGTATGCTTCGCGCACCGATCTTTCTAAAGACGCACGGATCTGCACTAAACGTATCCCACGTCATTACCAGTCCGTTCTGGAACGAAAAGTGCAACAGTCTTTGCTTCTTCCGCATTTTCCGAAGTTTGTTCCCTGAACACACTACCGGTGCTTCGGTGTGCGTTTCCTAGAAGTATTTTTAAAGTGGCTATTGTAACACAAAGACGTTCCAAACACATCCCCATAATTGATGTACCCAGAAGAAAGTGGTACACGTGACATTTATATATATACCACGAAAATTCTCATGTTTACCGTGAGAGAAAAAAAAATTACAAAACTATTAAAATTAATTTCAGTCATTATATTTGTTTGCAACACAAATATAGACTGTATGGAATAGCTCACAAGTAAGCTATTATTGAGTAGACGTATAATAATTACCTATTAACACAAACTTTAGAGCATGTGAATTGTAGCTAGGTGGAATAAAAATGGTACAATTGCACTAAATGAAAGACAGTAGTATTTCCTTCCTCAGCCTAGATCGACGTCCACGTCTTCTACCTCTACCTCTGCTAGCTGCAGTACCTATTGTTGCTGCTCCATCATGTGTAAGGGATGTATAAAATACGTGGTATATAGGAGGAATGAAAGGAATGAGATGTAACACTTCCTGAAGATTTTTCCACTTTGTTTCCTTTGTTTTAAGGGTTTCTTGATAAAGTCTATCTAATTGGTGGTAGATGGTCTTTTCAGAATTACCTGAAATTCTATCTCAAGAAATTCATAATCGTGATTGAATGTTTGCTGCACTAACATAACTGGTGGTCTCCGTTTCTCAAGTGCATCCAGCGAATAGATGACCACTTGAGTGGGTGTCCTGATGTATGTTTGCATGTAGGTGGCTTGATACCAATAATGGAGTTGATAGCGTCAGTGGAAATGAAATCATCTGCTGCATTTTGACCAAGGTGGAGATTTTCCTAGCATTAGAAATTGCGTCTACCGACTCATCAGGTACGAAAACATATTCAGTTTTCTGTTTGCGTTTCTCAATTACCAGGAAGTCCCTGTCACATTCCATACGGCTTGGTCACAAAAAATTTTCATCAGTCGTCTTCAAAATTCCTTCCTTAACAACATACATCCAAAATTCAACAATGTTCTTGTTGCTGTTCTGCCCGCCACAGCAGTCACTGTATGCTTTGAGATGTTAAGCATTTGGATGGTATTTCAGAATCATATTCAAACAGGGAGCGAATTCTTGCTGGTGACGGGAAGTGATTGATTCGTTCAATGAAAACTTAGTTGCTTTCTTCCTTCTTTCAAAATGTTCAAATTTTTGTAATTCTATGGGAACACACGACTTTGGTCATGAGTCCCTAGACTTACAAACTACTTAAACTAAGTTAGTCTAACCTAAGGACAACACACACGTCCATGCCCGAGGGAGGATGCGAACCTCCAACGTGGGAGGCCGCGCGATCCGTAAGGTGGTGCTCCGCTCGGCTACTCTCGCGCGGCCATTTTTCTTTAAGACCACACAAGAACAGCTGAATCACTTGTACTATTTGTTTTCTAAGCGTTCTCTGGATTTCTCACGCTGTTCATGTTCTGTGACACCAGATGTTAGCAACAATCAAAGATATAATGTACAATTTTCTTTCCAAGTTCTTTATGTGGCGTAGGACACTTTCACCACATTAACTCTTTTTTTTTTAATTTGTAACTATACAACTTCTTTCAATTATGTTGCAGCTCTTAATAGGTATGACTGTCAACCGTGGAAGAAAACAAAAATGGCTATTTTCGTCTATTTTACACTACACCTGAACTCAGTTTTACATCGGACGATTTTCTGATTTTTATTTGATGTCTAACTCTCGAATACTGTTCGCTTTCATCTCGATGTCTAAGAGAAGCACTTCTTGCTGCAAGAGAAAAGGTAGGCTACTAACCCCACCGGTGTGCGATACCGGAATGGCTGCAGTTTTGACGTCACGTTTTCGCTGGCCAGAGACGTTGGCTTCCCTTGCCCCTCTGACATTTAAATGACTCTCGCAGTGTATTAAATCAAATTACAAACTTCTCTCGGTCTGTGAAAAAGCACAGAGCGTTGCTTACGTGACTGGAATGCGCGGGCTGGCGTGCCAGTGCGGCCACTTTGTTAGAATTTACACCCGGGAACCTCCTGACTCTCCAGCGTTAAACTGCTCGTCAAAACTGCCAATTTCCCTAACTCGTGGACGAGTCTGACACTTGCTATTGGCACTTGATGCGATTTTATTTCTTCAATGTCACTTCCCGTACAATATCAGCACTTCATTCTCTCGCTACATTAAACCCAGGAAGCTGAAAAAAAGACGTTATTGCAAAAAAGTTATCTGGGTTGTCCGGTTATGTATTTATTCCATTCTTATGTTAGTCCATCATGTTCTTCCCCACATGTCAATCGCCTACGACACTATCCATTTTATTCGTTTTCGTGCAGCGTAATCTTTACGTCGTCATCTCTCCCTGATGATGTCTTATACAAATAATTTTCCAGGATTTTAAGATAGTGTCGGCGACGTGGGTTCCGAATAGTGGATACGTAGTACATTACCAAGTCACAAGTGATGGGCAGATTTTTATGCATTTCATTGTTTATGACATCATTCTTCTGAAATATCTCATGTAGTATGATATTATTTGGAAGGTATATGAGTATATACTGTCTCTAAATTTTGTCACAAACACATTTAGTAGTGTAAAAGTATATAATTTCATGCTGAACTGAATGAAAAGCGGAAAAGTAGTATGTGACAAACTTCTTTCACAATTTTTCTGGAGTTGTCAGCGAGAAAGTGTTTCGTAAAAGTTTGAAATTATATGCATAGTTAAAAAAATTCCGCTTGGTGGAATGATACAAAATATTTATTTAAAAATTTCGCATTCCGAATTCATTCATTAGATTAACATCTTCTGTACAATTCTGAGTCCAGAGAATTCTTGTACACCGAATATATTTTTTTGAAACACTTAAAAGGGCCTATCAGGTGTGCATTACACCCGATACCTTTTTATGTATTGTAACTGTAAAAAATATATATGCGCTGAACATGAGTGCCCTGGACTCGAAACTGCATTAAATAAATGAATTGTATATGCTATATTTTTAAATAAATATTTAACATCATACTAAAACGCGAAATTTTATTATTATTATAACATGTTGGTAGTTGGGCACAACTCATTATAGAGTCGTCATATATGTGTAAAGTTTGTTGTATGTCCTTAGGTGCCCTTATTCTCAAATAGTGGACGAATCCAGTACAGTTACTCACGCTTAGTATGGTGCGGCAGTTATTTGCGACTCTAATCGTTTACGAAGTCAAATCTCCTGATGTATGAGACATTCTTACTCCCGCAATTATTGTTGCCTGGCCGTAAGGAATATGTGTTACAATTTTTGGTTCAAGTCGGTCCATTACCTTATGAGCAGACGTGGAACATTGTCGCACGTTTTTATAGTATTCGCACATTTCACTGTTTATGACGTCTTATCTACTGAACTATGTGTCGAAAGTGATCATTACTCCACGAAGATTGTTGCCTGACAGTAAGGAATATGCGTACTTTGTTCAATTGAAACCAGTGCTGTAGGTTAGGATGAGACGTGGAACGAAGACACACACATACATAGATCATTACATTGTTATAATATGAATTAAGTTAGTGTGATATTTCAAATAATATTCCTTCGAATTTTCCAGAATGTTGCATGATCTGTGAATGCCAGACATTCGTACACATATGGAATTTTATTAAATAACGGAAGTACTACATCAGTCTGTAATCTTGAGCTTTCCTTAGATTGTCACTATAAAGTCGTTTTAGCAGCCGTGCTGTACCGCAGTGGACACACCAATTCCAGTTAAATTATGCAAGCTCTCTTTGATTACTTTGTGACAATAAAAGTGTGTATGTAATGAAAGACTATTTAAAATGCGCCACATGTGTAAACAGGAGATGCCACCAAAGACATGTTCAAATGTTTGTAAATCTATCTGACCAACCTGCGTGGTCATCAGTCCGTAGCTTACAAACTACTTAACTAAGGTAAACTAACCTGAAGACAAATAGACACACACTCGAAGGGAGGACTCTAACCTCCGACGGCGAGCAACCGCGCGCTCCGCAGCGAGGCGACTTGAGGTCGCTCGGTTACTCTACCGCGGTAAAGAAATTTATTTTCATTAACACACAACGACTATATTGTAATTATAATAACAATTATTGTTTTTTGATATTTAAGAAATAATTTATAAAAATGGTGTAATAATTAAAAAACAAAATATAGGTATTATAATATAATATAATAATACGGATGTCAACTTCAATTAGTGTTGGAACATTTTAACCCATTTTCAAGATATTTATTTTAGAAGCAACGTTAGCAGAAAGCAATTATTGTGAATCACTTTTCATGTCAGGGGACTTTCATTTATTTTTCATTGTGGTGTGTAAATATCAAACGTGGATAGTGAAATAAAATGTTTAAGGCTATTAAACAAAACTACAGTAGGTCCGTTGCAGGTGTTTGGTTCCACGTAGCATTTCAAATAACTACAAACAAACTTGAATGGAAAGATATTGTACCATTAGTTATGTGGGACTGTATTGTAAAATTACTCGTACAAATCAGAGACCTTAAGTAAAATTTAACCCATACTGAGCTAGCTGACAATCAAAAGGAATACAATAAAATAAATAAAATACAGAATAACCTATTTAAACAAAATAATAATCAAATATTATATATCAACAAATAATACAAATTCTTGAGACAACATTGTCTCATTATACCAACGGTATTAAAAATAAGGAGAGGCATTGAATTAAAAGTTATGCTGTGGCCGGGATTCGACCCCGGGACCTCCTACTTAATGTTCAAATGTTTGTAGAGCTTATGGGACTTAACTACTGGGTCATCAGTCCGTAAACTTACAAACTACTTATGAACTAGCTACAACTAAGGACGGCACAAATATCCATGCCCAACGGGGGATTCGAACCCCCGACCGTAGTGGTCGTGGAAACCGTGACTGGAGCGCCTCAGTCCCCTCGGTCACCGCGGCCGGCACCTCCTACTTACTACAACGCTGTGTTAGCTGAGTGGTCTACAGCAGCTACCTAGTAAGTAGGTCCCTGGTTCGAATCCCGGCCACAGCATAAATTTTAATTCAATGCCACTCCTTATGTTTATATCAAATATTATCTATTAACGAGTATTTTTATAGCACGTGGATGGGAAACCTTTCGGGTCAGCCGAGCGCTGTTGGCAAGCGGGGTGCACTCAGCCCTGTTGAGGCCAACTTAGGAGCTACTTGATGGAGAAGTAGCGGCTCCGGTCACGAAAACCATCACAACGGACAGGAGTGCGGGCCGCTGACCACGCCCCCCTCCATACAGCATCCGATGACGCCCTGGGCCAGAGGATGGCACAGCAGCCGGTTAGTCCCCAGTGAGCCTCCCGAGCTCTGTCACACGGAGTTTAGTTTTGTTAAGTGTTTTTAATCAGTGGTTAATACTAATTGCAAAAACGACTTCGGTTCCGTGCCAATACTTCACTCTTTTTCAACAAAGTAAGGTTACATTTCAAAGAACTGAACCAATTTATTCAAAGTGGACAATTTCTTCTCACGAAATATTGTTAGGAAATACAAAAAGTTCAGTACTTACAAATTTGTATTTTGCTAATAAAGGACAATAGTTCTCCCTTAATTTTCAAATTCTCTCTTTTTGAGCTTCCTTGCATATCTGCCGTCTTCTCCGCTTTCACCATTCTTCTTTAACATCCAGCCGTAGTCAGCCATCACTTTTTAATTCCATATTCCAGGCGAAAAAATTAATTACGACTTATGCTAGGGGATGGGTTAAGCAAAGGGAAACCTGCGTTTTTACCATTTGTAGATCTGGAGAAAGCTTTTTATGTTGACTGGAATATACTCTTTCAAATTCTGAAGGTAGCACGGCTAAAATGTAGAGAGCGAAGAGCTATATTCACCTTGTACAAAAACCAAACAACAGTCGAAAGGCATGAAAGAGTCGCAGTGGGTGGGAAGGGAGTAGGGCTTGTGTAGGCTCTCCCCAATGTTGTTCAATCTGTATTGAGCAAACAGTGAAGGAATGCAAGGATAAATTTGGAGATGGAATTAAAGTTCATTGAGAGGAATTAAAAACTTTGCGGTTTGATGATAACGTAGTAATTCTGTCAGAGAAGGCAAAGGACCGGAAGATTAATTAAACTAAATGGTATAAGTTGAACATTAACAAGAGTAAAACAAGGCTAATGGAACTTAGTGTCAGATAATCAGGCGATGTTGAACGATTATTTTAAACATGTCTTGTCGATTGAAGCAACTGTAGGTTTACAAATATTTGATAAAGTTCAGCCCAACAAGTTGCAAAATTTGATAAAATATCTAGATTTCGGCACCATCTAAGGGTGCCTATATCAGAAGAATAAAAATTAAAACATAAGACGTGCAATTACGAGCAGTGTGCTCAAGTCCAAACTTATAAAATTATGCATATTGAATAGATCATGACATTTTATCAAATTTTACAACTGGTGGGGCTGAACTTTGTCAAATATTTGATGTTGAACGAATTAGATTAGGTAATGAGACAACAAAAGTCGCAGATGAGTTGGGTAGCAAAATGACTTCTCATGGCCAAAGTAAATAAGATGTAAAATGCGGACTGGCTTTGGGAATAAAAGCGTTTCTGAAGAAATCAAATTTGTGGACACCCAAAATAAGTTTAAATGTGAGGAAGTCCTTTCCGAAAGCATTTGTCCGTCGTGTATAGGAATCAAACGTGGACTATAAGGAGTTCAGACAAAAAGATGACAAGATTTGGAAATGTGGTCCATTTTTTACAAAAATGTACAAATATTTGTAAGTTTGTGCAACTTAACTACTCTGGTCATCAGTCCCTAGACTAACTTATTGCTAAGGACATCAAATACACCCATGCCCGAGGGAGCACTCAAGCCTCTAACGGCGAGCAGTGGAGCGCTCCGCAGCTACGGTCCTTAGAACGCTCAGTCACTCTACCGCGGCTGTGAAATGCAATTCTTTAATTTTGTAATATAAATAAATAAACAAAAATGTGAAGTATTGAAAATATAATTTTTGTTGAAACAGGTAGTTAAAGCAGAGACATCCCCTACCTGGAGACTCGGTTTGTTTCGCAAACTTACTTATCGATAACACTGATATTTGGATGGGGAGAAATCACTGCACTGTTATTTTTCTTGGATTAATTTAACGCTCCATTTGTGCATAACATGCAGCCAACTGTTTGCCTTGAATACTCCTCTCGAAATCATTGCTCTGTGTGGCAATAAACTGTTACAGTGTGAGAGAACGGTAGAGTTGCAAGCACGTGTGCCCCGCCTTTGAAGATGTGCCAACCGTCTGTCGCCATTGTCTGCCAGCGTTGCGAGAGGTTTCCGGCTCCCCAGTATCTGCCGTGTCGTGTTTACCACGAATCACTGCCGGCGGAAAATGCCGCAACTCAACGAGTTTCCGTCTAGCCTCTATTTCCTCATATCTGCGACCTCACATTATCTGACGAACATAAAAATTTGGCGCGTAAGTGAAACAGTCTCTAAGACCTTACTTACACGAAGCGTAATCAAGCTATAACATATCAGGTTTTTTTTTTTTATCTGACGGGCTACTGCAGTCCTACAGACCCCCATGAAGGTGTCCTATGCAGACGGGAACGAAGCTTTGGGTTTTGACAACAAATTCAACCGACCACGGCATAACAGCCCGGATACTTTTAATGGACAGTTGCTGATAGTGATAATGGCAACGTTGTCAATACAAGAACAGCGTGCAATCTTTCGTCTTCTGCATTTGCATTTTGTGTCACCGACTGAAATTCATTGCCAATTGAGTGAAACATGTGGTGAAGGTGTCAAGTGTGCGTTCGTGGATATCGAAGTTCAGAGAAGTCAGGATGTCGCTTTAAATCACACCAACACCGCACTAGCTAGTGTGATGACATGATCGAGCGATACCGATCAAAATGTTCAAATGTTAGTAGAGCTTAAGGGACTAAACTGCGGGGTCATCATTCTCTGAACTTACAAACTACTTATGAACTACCTTATACTAAAGACGGCACAAACATCCATGCCCGAGTGGGGATTCGAGACCCCGACGGGGAAGGCCTCGCGCATCGTAGCATAGCGCCTCAATGTGCTCGGCCGCTCCGCCGCGGTCGAGACCTATCGAACGTGCTACTACGGTACTAGCAGACTGTGCATTGAGTGCACATGAGGGTTATTTAGGAAAGAGGAATCCCTCCATAAAGCCAATAACGACCCTGCTGATTACGGGTAGGGCAGCTCTCGGCACAACGGAACGGAGAAAGGAAAGGTTTAGTAATAGGTAACTACAGGAGCGGTAATGGAAAGATTCCAGGCCTAAACTCTAAGAAATAGTCAGAATGCCCACGTACTTCTAGCGACGGAAATCTGGCTCAAACAAGACCTAAAATCCTAAATTCAGCCTGGAACGCATATCGCAGACTCTAAAGAGAAAAGCATATTTATGGCGAAAAAAAAAAATTTTGATTTTATTATTAAAGATCCGAAATGTGAAATAAGTTGTGCAAAGGTCATGATTGGAAGTGGTTCGTACATGATCATGACTTGAGCTGAGGGAAAATTTCGAAAATATTTACCGTAGAATTCGTAGTCAATGATTTAGGTAAATACTTTAACATACCAGTTATTTAATAGTATAGTATAATAGCAATATTCGAAAAATACTGAGAAAGCAAAGGCAGTTGCACTCTCGGTTCAAAAAAGGTCAAGCAAATCAAATCAGACAAATGTTAGTAGAGTTTATCGCGTCTATAAAAATAGCAATGCGCGAAGCGTACAATAACTACCAACGACATACTTTAGCAAAAGATATTGCCGAGAATCGGTAAGCGGTTCAAAAGTTCCAGTCACTAGTTGATGGCGATAAAATACATCATTATATTTAACATTTAACAAGTCATTCACGCAGGAGGAACATGCAAACGTACTTTCATTTGATGCTCGCACTAACTCTCAAATGGAGGACAAAATAATATGGATAGCTGGTGTAGAGAAGCAGCTGAGAGAGGTCCAGATGAGGGGTACGAATCCGTTTTTACAAAGAGTACTCGGCGACGTTGGCGCTTACTTAGCTTGCATTTATAGCTAATATTTGATTCAGGGCAAAGTACCAATAGACTGGAAAAAGACGCAGGGAGTCCTGCCGATGACAGCGCTACTAAAGCAGAGTTACTAAACTTAGCTTTTAGAAACTCATTCACTAAAGAAGACGAAACCAATATTCCAGATTTCGAATTACGAACAGATGCCGTAATGAGTAACATAGAAGTAGATATCATCGGAGTAGTGCAGCAACTAAAATCACTTAATAAGAACAAGTCTTCTGGTCCGGATTGTATACCCATTAGATTTCTATCTGATTATGCTGAAGCGATAGCTCCTTACTTAACAGTCATATACAACCGCTCTCTCATAGAAGGATCTGTACCAAAAGATTGGAAAGTTGCACAGGTCACACCTATATTCAAGAAAGGCAGTAGGAGTAACCCACTAAACTACAGGCCTATTTCATTGACGTCAATTTGCAGCAGGGTTTTGGAACATATCCTGTATTCAAATATTATGAATTATCTCGAACAGAACGATCTATTGACCCAAGGTCAACACGGATTTAGAAAATATCGTTCATGCGAAACACAACTAGCTCTATATTCACACGAAGTGATGGGTGCTATCGACAAAGGTTCGCAAATCGATTCCGTATTTCTTGATTTCCAGAAAGCTTTTGACACCGTACCTCACAAACGGCTTTTAATCAAATTGCGTGGTTATGGTATATCGCCCCAAATTTGCAATTGGATAGGGGATTTCTTGTCAGAGAGGACACAGTTCGTAGTAATCGATGGTAAGGCATCGACTAAAACAGAGGTGATATCGGGCGTTCCACAAGGTAGTGTTATTGGTCCTCTGCTATTCCTTATTTACATAAACGATTTAGGGGAAAATCTAAGTAGCTCTCTTAGGTTGTTTGCAGATGACGCCGTCATTTACCGTCTAGTAAAATCATCTGAAGATCAAAACCAACTGCAGAACGATCTGAATAAGATATCAGTATGGTGTAAAAATTGGCAATTGACTCTAAATAATGAGAAGTGTGAAGTCGTCCACATGTGTACGAAAAGAAATCCGTTAAACTTTGTTTACAACATAAATCAATCAAATGCGAACGCCGTAAACTCCACAAAATACCTAGGAATCACTATTACTTCAGACTTAAACTGGAAAGAACACGTAGATAATATCGTGGGAAAGGCGAACCAGAGACTGCGTTTTATTGGCAGAATCCTTAAAAGATGCAACAGAACTACTAAAGAAACTGCATACACTGCGCTTGTCCGTCCATTTTTGGAGTATTGCAGCCCAGTGTGGGATCCTTATCAGGTGGGTTTGACGGAGGACATCGAAAGAGTCCAAAGAAGGGCAGCTCGTTTCGTATTGTCACGATACAGGGGAGACAGCGTTACGGAAATGATACAGGATCTGGGATGGGAATCATTACAACAACGGCGCTTATCGCTGAGGCGTGGGTTACTTGCGAAACTCCAATCGCGAACATTCTCCTCCGAATGCGAAAATATATTGTTGACTCCCACTTACATAGGTAGAAATGATCATCAGAATAAAATAAGAGAAATCAGAGCTCGAACAGAGAGATTCAGGTGTTCTTTCTTCCCGCGCGCTATTCGAGAATGGAATGGGAGATAAATAGTATAATTGTGGTTCGATGAACCCTCTGCCAGGCACTTAAATGTGATTTGCAGAGTATCCCATGTAGATGTAGATGTAGGTAACCGCTGTGTACAATGCAAGCCGAGGTGGAGTAACCGAGCGGTCTAAAGCGTCTCGCTGCGGAGCACGCGGTTGCTCGCCGTGGAGGTTAGAGTCCTCCCTGGGGCATGGGTGTGTGTGTTTGTCCGTAGGTTAGTTTACTTAGGTTTAAGTAGTTTGTAAGCTACGGACTGATGACCACGCAGTTTGGTCCGATAGAATTACAGACATTTGAAGAAATTCAAAAGAACAGACCCATGAAATTACAGATCATTTACATTGGTTTGGTGTAGGATTCTTTAAAATATTTTCAGTTCTAATAGAATACAATTCCTTGAGACGGAAAAGCTTCTGTTCATGCATCAGCACGGCTAAAAGAAGCGTCGATCGCGCTAAACCCAGCTTGCCCTTTTCTCTCATGACATCTTGCGTGCTATGGATGAAGAGCAACAGACAGACTCTGTTTTAGAAAGTCGTTTGACGTGGTAGCTAACTACAGACTGCTAACGAAGGTACGAGCTTATAGAAAAAGTACCCAAATATGTGTCTCGAAGATTACTTAAGTACTATGGTATCGGCAGCGGTGTCCCAGGTATGTGTGATAGGACCGTTATTATTTTCTGTTTATACAAACGATCTGATGGTCAGAGTGAGTTGCAATCTGAGGCTGTTTTCTGATGATGCTGTGGTGTACAAGAGGTCTTCGTCAATGAATGACTGTAGTAGGATGCAGGATGAATTGGACAAAATTTCTAGGTGGTGTCAGGAATCTCAACTAACGCTAAATGTATGAAAAGTAAGGTGATGCAGATGAGTAGGAGGAACATGTTCGTAATTTTCGAATACAGTATTTTTAGTGTTACTTGACAGAGACGTGTCAATTAAATAGAGAATTTGGAAAAGGTGTGATTCTTCTGTAAATGAGATCGCATATAAAACGCTTGTACGGCCCCATCTAGAGTATTGTTCAAGTGTTTGGGGTCCCTACCAGATGGGTTTAAAGGAGGACAAAGGGGCAGTTCGGAGGCCGGCGACGAGGTTTGATACATTCGATTAGTGCTTCGGAAACTCAAGTGGGAGTCGCTGGAGGGGAGGCGACGTTCTTTTCGAGAAACACTGTTGAAGAAAATTTGAGGTCCGGGGTTTGAGGCGGGCTGCAGAACGATTCTACTGCCGCCAACCTACATTTCGCGAAAAACGTCAAGATTAGAGAGATTCGGGTTCATACGGATGCATACAAATTTTCGTTTTTCCCTCGTTCTAAATACGAGTGGAACAGGAAAGCAAGTAACGAGTAGTGGTAATACCCTGCGCCAAGCACCTTCGTGTGCAATGCTGAGTTTTTATGCAGATGTAGATCAAGAAAACGGGTGGTATGGACAGAGAATTCAGAATCCGGAAATTACGCCGAGCAGTTAAATTTCCGACTCATTAAGACTGGCTGATAATCAATAGACCTCAAATTTTCGACTCCGTTTGCACAATACCTGGAATTAATGTTCATGAGATTGATACAGCATAAAAAATGGTAATATCAAAAACGATAGTACAATCGTCCTTTGTATCATAAGCGAAAATAGGCAGATTTCAATTTGACTGCTAAACACGAATGTTCAAGAGCACCGTTAAATACGTGTTTGAAATGTCTATCCCTAGTAAAATATTGGGGAGAAACCTCCCCGGCTCCATTCCTACAAGATGTCCTCGACCTCTTCGACCATACCAAGAGAGGTGGCTCAGTGGTAACACTTTGAATTCAGATTGTGGATGTTGGTGGTTATAATCCACCTCCAGACATCCTGCCACCTCACAAGCATCGCATAAACACAGTATTCTTCGGAAGCAATTATTGAACACCACACTTGCAAACTCTTAGCTTCTAGCGATGGCCGCGGTGGATTGGCCTAGCGCATTGAGGTGCTATGCTCCGATGCGCGAGACCGTTCCCCCTCGGGGAATGACCTCGCGCATCGTAGCATAGCGCCTCAATGCGCTCAGCCGCTCCACCGCGGCTAGCGATAATAGTAGATTTGAAATGTCTCAGCGTGTAAGGTGACTACTTTTTGCAAATAGTATTGTAAATACTCACAAAAAGTCAACAGGTAGAAAATGTTTATAAATCGAGATAAAACTACCATTTTCTTCTATCCATACTGCACTCATAACTGTTCTTCAGAAAACAAAACTATTATTTAAACACCAATAGAACATAAAGTCGTCTTCTTTGTTTGGTCCAAATTGACTTTCTTCGAAGCAGATGTTACCTCTATACAAAGTCCAAAATATTTTTCATGTAGAGTACTGATATCAGATAACCGCTCACAGCATCGGCACATCACCCATTTTCATGACGTAAAATATTCATTGCTAGCTTAGCTCACGTGCACTGACGAAATACATCTTCCACAATACAGACACAGACAGTGTTCGCTGTACCAGTGTATATATATATAATACAGTTTACGTCATAATTACATCACGTAATCTCAGGTTTTTAGCATATTACGCTTCATATAATACCCATACATAATTATTTGTGTAAAATGGAAGTAGTCAAAGTATTTTGTGAATATAAATACTCTTAATGAAAAGAAAAATTGTAAATATCATTATAAGTTGACGATCGGTAAACATGTGATGGTCAACAGCCGTTTCTTCTTAAGAATCTTTATAATACATCGACTGTAATAGTAAATACCATTTAACGAGACTAACGAACAGCAATTTATATATATATATATATATATATATATATATATATATATATATATATATATATATGTACAATCGTCATTGCTGTTCGTTAGTCTCGGTAAAACTCGAGAACGGGTGAACCGATTTGGCTAATTTTAGTCTTGAAATATTCGAGTAAGTCCAAGGAAGGTTTAAACGGTAATAAAATATGGAAAAGTTGTCCGGATAAGAGGAAAATCTGGAAAAACTGAAACAGCTTTTTCCAATGAGCTATCAATACTGTTCGTCCAATTGCGATACAATGAACGTTCGCATGAAATAAAAATTTGGATATGTCGTCGGAAAATAGGAAAATTTAGGAAAAACCGAAAGCGATTTTTTTCTACGAATAAAAATAAATTGCCACATGGTTGTAAGAGCATCACTTGAGTACGGCTTGACAGGACGAGGTTTGTATGAAATAAATTTTTTAGGAAAATCTACCAAAAAATTGGAAAATTTGAGAAAACTGAAAGTGCATTTTTTCAATGTGTTTTTGATTGAATTAAGCACTATAAGTGACTATTCGTTTGACGGAGAGGGGTAATTCTTTTGTCGTTTCTTTCATTATGGTATTGGAAAAGTTTTCACAAAATAATAATAATAATAATAATAATAAAATAAAATAAAAAATATAATAAAAAATAGAGACAGTTTAAAATGAAAGTCGCAAAATTCGAATCTAGTTTCTTTTTCAATATGTTTCTAAATGTACTCAATACCGTAAGTTGAGAACCGTTCATGCGCTTGCGATAAAATTTTGATCATTTGACGTTCAAAGCAAATGCCTTTATAAAGCTACTGGGTCTAAAATACATATGATTTAAATTAGTATGATTTATATTAAGAGGTAAGTGATACGAAGTTCTTCGGGTCATCTAGTGTTATACTAAATTTTATGATACATTCAACTTCAAATATACATCAGTAACAGCAATAAGCTGAGTTGGAGAATATTCCGGCGTTCAACTACAAAATAAGTGATTAGAGAAAAATTTCAAAACAATTATGTATTTATCGTCATAGATGGTATTGCACAGTGTCTCCACAGCAGTGTTGCCACTATTTAAGTTGCCACCATCGTATATAAATGACCAAGAGGTATAACAACTTTTTCAGTTATTTTCTCTGGTCCATTCTTGCCTCATAGCGCCTCGGTTGCACAGTGGTAGAGTGCGAGACTACAAATCCAAACGTCGTGGGTTCGATCTCCGCCAGGTCCTAGAATTTTTATCTGTCACTTTATACTTCTTTCCCCTCTGGCAGTATTCCTCATGTGGAAAAATCGCACTGACGTGTTTTACGGCCCACTTTAAATTTGTAGCTTTATAATTTTTTTGCAAACATTTCGGACAAATATAATAATGTAAATAATAAAAAATTATAGTGATATGATTACGACTCTACTATTGTGATAATATCTATGCACCCAACACGTAACCCTTTTAGTAAAACAGGAGTATAAAGTTTTTGACCATGTGCATCACAATCCAACATGCTGCCTACTACATTTTTTTTATTTTTTTTATTTTATTTTTTTTTTTTTTTATTCTCTGGGTAGTTCTCTTCGTTGCGGACGCTGATCCTTTTTGTTCGTTCCTGTTCGAATTGTTGTTGGCTCAGCCTTTTTTTTTTTTTTTTTTTTTTTTTTTTTTTTTTTTTTTTTTATTACAGAGAGCGCTGAGCCCTCTGACCGAGCGCGCTGAGCCACGGCGCCCGGCATACTACGGCGAACAGTAACGAAATGCGCCCTTAATTTTCGTACTATTGATGGCAGTTGTTTACTGATGCTAATGTGGCATTTTTAGACACTAGATTATCATTTTTCGTACGAAGAACGACGTGTTTTTGTTAATTCTTCAGTACGCCGTTGCTTTGAAATAACAACGTGTGAGTTTTAATAAGATAATCATCAAATACGCAACGCAAGAAGGCGTATGCCAGAGAGTTCTGGTCGTAGAATGTCACGTGATATCTGCAAACGGCTGGTTTTCGTAAAATCAATGGAGGGTGTCAAATCTACGTTATTTTTGCAAATATCTCTGCAACGATGCAAGATATGAAAAAATATAATAGAACGAAGTTGTAGAGAATTTGTTGTAGTTGTAGGTTATTCAATTTTCGTGTCAGATGAACGGTTCGTTTGAAATTACAATTATATTACTAACAGCTCTTTTTGGTATTACTGCCGTATTTTTTGTCCGAAAAATTTCAAAAAGGCAGGTTCTGGTCTCTGTCGGCGTACAATTATGTCTGTAAAATTTGGTGCTGATCAGTTGAACGGTTCGTCTTAAAAAGTGGGAACACGTTACGGACAGACAGACAGACGGACGGACGGACAGACAGACATACATCCCAAAATCGCCATTATTTTTGCAAATATCTCTGAAACGATACGAGATATGAAAGAAACATAACAGATAAAAGTTGTAGAGGATTTTCTCCTCTACAAATTCGGTTATTCAATTTTCGTGCCAGATGAATAGTTAAGCCGTTATTTTCATTTAAATTTAGAGCTGTCAAAAAACGATTGCAAAGGCCCACTTTTAGTGTTAATACCGTAACCTAAAGTGGGCCAAAATACCGAGTAGCAGCGTAGTTCGGAACTGTACGTCCCCCCATAATTGGCTGAGTGTTCTAAGGTCGGAGGAAGGGAACGGCATACCACCTCCAAACAGCACCATGCCTAGTAAAGCACTGTGGTGTTCAAACCAATCTTTGGATTGTTGACTGCTTCTTTACCTTACTTTTGAACACTGAAATTCCTTTTAGTTCTTTGGCAAATTCCATGAGTCCTTTCTTCATTTTTAAACTTTTTCATTTACACGTTCTCTAACTGTAAGTCTTTGCTACTTTTCCATAAACCTTAACCTGAACCTAATTCTGGATGCAAATTCAAATGTTCACACGTTTGTACAGCTTATGGGACTTAACTATGGTGTCATCAGTCCCTATGCTTACAAACTATTTATCAACTAGCTAATACTAAGGACGGCACAAATATCCATGCCCGAGGGGGGATTCGAACCCCCGACCGTAGTGGCCGTGCAGACCGTGACTGACGCGGCTCAGTCCCCTCGGCCACCGCGGCTGGCGAACCTATCTCTGGACGCCCCACCGCGGCCGCTGACCTGCACTGTGCAGGGAAAGCACCGCGACCTCGGTTAGCGCTGGCCGCCACTTCCCGCCGGCTGCCGCGGCTAGCTTAAGAAGGCGGCTCGCGGCCGCGCGCGCACAGTGCCGCCATGTCCGCCCATCCGCTGCCGCAGCTACTGCCGCTGCTGGTGGCTGCCGGCGCCGTGCTGTGCCCTGCGGCGGCCTACCTGTTCTCCAACTACGCCAGCGAGGACC
Source organism: Locusta migratoria (assembly GCA_026315105.1). Classification (NCBI taxonomy): domain Eukaryota; kingdom Metazoa; phylum Arthropoda; class Insecta; order Orthoptera; family Acrididae; genus Locusta; species Locusta migratoria. The sequence goes on along the minus strand of CM048747.1, from coordinate 224,418,680 downwards.
TGCAGCCGGCGCCGCAGCCGCAGCCGCAGGTGCTCATCCACTTCCCCAAGACGACGGAGATCGGCTGCTTCGAGGGCGAGCGTCCGCCGGCCGGCAGCCGCGGCGTCTTCTTCCAGCTGGACCGCGTGCTCGGCCTGGACCACACGTGCAAGTTCATCACGTACAACATGCGCGACTACCGCGGCACGACGGACGCCTACCGCTTCCGCCGGCTGGTGTCCATGTACCCGGACATCGTGCGGCCCGACCGCCGGCTGCAGTGCGACGCCAGCACCGGCGACCTGGAGGAGCTGGAGCTGCCGGCCGGCGACTTCGAGGTGCTGCGCGCCGGCCGCAGCCGCGTCTGCCGCATGGTGGCCGACGAGCAGGCGCGCGCCGACGTGCGCCGCCTGCAGCTGCGCGAGGGCTACAAGCGCCTGCCCGGCGGAGCCCTGCTGCTCAGGAGCTGGTACGACCTGCCGGGCGTCTCCAGGCCGCGCGGCCGCTACGCCAGGTCGACCCTGCTGTCCAGGGCGCAGCAGGTCGTCGAGAGGCACGAAAGGTCAGCTCACGCTCTTAGAGAATGACTCAGGTGGAGCTCCTTGTCATTTGACATATACTTCAAATGTCACGAGGACTTCTAGGAAATGTCTGGGTACCTCTCAGTAAACCGTTGCCTTCCAAAATACCTAGTAGTCTTTGTGTAATAATTCAATTTACCTTACAAATACGCTTCATTGTCATATCTTGCTTTCAAAAAAATGTTGCAGGAAAGAAGGAAGTTAGCTTAGGGTTTAACGTCTCGTCGACAGCTAGGTCATTCGAAACGGAGCTAACGATCGGAGTTTTTGGGTCAGGATGGGGAAGGAAATGGGCCGTGCCGGCATTTGCCTGGAGTGATTTAGGGAAAACAAGGGAAACCTAAATCTGGATGGTCGGAGGTGGATTTGAACCACCGTCCTCCCGAATGCCAGTCCAGTGTGCTGGTGTTACAGGGCTTAGCTTGTCGGTCGATGTAAATTAGGTTATGTATTACTGCAAGTTAAAACTAAAATTACAAAATAGTTTTCGAAATGGTACTGACAATATCCGTTATTTTTCATAAGTAAATATGTATTATTCAATGGCCGGCCGCGGTGGCCGAGGGGTCTGAGGCGCTTCAGTCACGGTCTGCACGGCCACTACGGTCGGGGGTTCGAATGCCCCCTCGGGCATGGATATTTGTGCCGTCCTAGTTTGTAAGTAGTTCATAAGTAGTTTGTAAGTTTAGGGACTGATGACCCCGTAGTTAAGTCCCATAAGCTTGACAAACATTTACCATTATTATTCAATGGTGACAACGCCGCGTCTACATACCAACGAATTTGGCGAAAGGCTAGCTTAGGGTCTGACTGCCATACATTCAACCGAATTTCTCATTATTGGCACTGGACAAGCTACTAGAACGTCGTGTGATTTTAAGCATCCGTCTTCAGAAAACACTAAATTTTTCCCTCGTTGAAGACCAACTGTAGCGAACATTCATCTTCTGACGGTAGTACATACCACGCATATTGAAAAATTCTTTCATATTCATGACACTGCGAAAAAAAAAAAAAAAAAAAAAAAAAAAAAAAAAAAAAAAAAGACAAGAGAAACAACAAACGATTACAATTTTCTGTACTTTTTTATGTTGGACAAACTTCAAGTTCCTAAATGCCTATAACGTCGACTTCTTTCTCTATTGTACTTCAGTGACGATATAGTTTTGTTTCTGACTGGTCGAATGACTGTTATTACATTATTTCCAGACGTTGGAGTGCATTGAGACAATCATTCAACCGAGGCTTCATGCTAAAGATACCTGTTTGGTAAAATGTATCATCCTTAGTGAAGTCCTGAAGTCCTGTGCAGCCTCATACCGTAGGGATTGTCGGCCCTAGGATACCAACGCAAAACAATCGCGTGTGGAGGGGCCAGGACTATACGGCGGGTGGCAGTACCTCCCCTTTAAGCTTGCTAAAAGATGAAGCAGGTATCCCAGACAATCGACCTCTTGTGTCGAAGAATGAAATGCCACAACGGTGGCTTTAGAAAAACTGGCGCTCCATTCACAAACTTCATTCTTTACAGGATACCTACCGATATTTGTTACTCAGCAGAAATCAATAACAGCACAGCGATGGTGTTTGGTCACGAATGGCAATAATTTAGTCCTAGTTCCCGATTCCACACATATTATAAGCACGTCGGAAAGACATGAATGCCACGCTAATCCGCTACCTATGTTTATATTTACATACAGGCTCCAACCGCATGCTCGAACGGAAACGTTTGGATCAGTTCTCAGAGGTGATTGACAGTTTATGATGAGCGAGTTTGCGAGTATCAGAGCACAACAAACGAAATACACAATTATATATCTTGATTGCGCTTATGTAGCAGCTCAATAGTTCCTCATCTCCAAACAATTTTAGATTTAACTATATGAGATAAACTCCAAATTCATACCTCTATCAATTTCAGTTGACGGGTAGAAACACTGACGAACGGTCAACATACTGATTCTATAAACGAACCCTGACACTGAAAACTAACAATAGCCAACAAAATCTTACAATTGTTGCAAGTTTGCAACTTCTAAAACTTCTAAAAGTTTGGTTACTTTTCAAACACTGTAAACACACAAACGCATTCGGTGGTTTATCTGTCCTAAGAGTCACCAGGCGCATTTTCTCTTCCGTCTATGCAAATATCTAAACCTTATTTTCGAAGTGTCTAGCAGGAGTAAGCCACTGAAATACTGCCCATAACGTCATTCATGCGACGATTATAATCAACGAAACTTTCGTAATTTTTTTCCAGGAATCGGCGTAAAGCAACATCAGTTGAGTCCAGCCAGAATCTGCCACACGATAGATATAAAAAATTGTGATAAACTGAACATTTTTAGTTTCCAACTTACCGTCACACACGCTACTCCATTATCTTACGGCCACTTCAGCTGCAACTGCGGATCTAGAGATTCAGAGTAGTATAATACAATTTGGTTATGTAAATGCAAGGAAAGTCTAATTATGTAAATTTGCAAAAAAAGACCTATCTCACCGTATTTCTGATCTCTACATCTTCATTTGGGTTGCAATTATTACCCGTGTTGGACCGTTAGAAGTCATACCAACAGTGAGAGAGATATCCTTTGCTGCACAGACATGTATTATACATCAAACTGTTTACGTATCAAATTAATGGAAAAGAGATTCATAAATCAGTTAATTGTAAATTACATGCCAAATTGTATTTATTAACTCTATATCTACTACCACCTCAGTGTTTTTTACGTATTTCTTCTATCTGCTAACATTTTTTTCCGTTAGTGCAGTCCAAAATTACTTGCCTTCTTACAATATGGCGTAGGTAAGCTGAGATATTGGACACCGCTGGTCTAGTGCAATATCCCGTCTATAATGATATATCACTGAACAGCCAGTACAGCAGTACAGCAGCACCCACCTGTCCCGCCCTGACCGCCACCGCCATGCTCAGTTACTGCTTGGGTAGCCTACTGGCTATTCTTAAAGGTTTACTGACACTGTTAATTGATACCGATAATCTAACTGACGCATTAAAGTTGGGACCGCTTTGTCAATTGCACATATAGAAACCCCATTTTCGTTTGTAACCAGAAGCAAAGCCACGTTTTCCGTTGACAGTAGGTTTCGCACGAAAGTCCGTAAGATCTGAATTTCTTTGAGCTCACTCCAGTTACACACTGCAAAACAAAGTTGGAGATATTTGCTGAAATGCCGGAGAAATTGCGCCAAACGACTCGCAACAGACACACGCCCTTGTTTCACTTACGTTTAGGAGAAAAGATAATTAATCACTAAAAAACACAGCACTAGAGATAGGAACTTCATGTTCACTAAGATTTGCATTTGAACCACACCCGTGTTTCAATCAGGTCAATTTCGACATTGCGGCGGAACACCACCTATACGTAAAATGTGCTTGTGAGTCTTGTTGTTACTATAGGCCGAAGTTATTGTACCAGTATGACCGGAGCAGACGTGCGGGATGCCTCGCAGATGTATGCGCGAACCGTATCGTCAAACTAGTGAGAGAGTTTGATGCATATATCCGGTAAACAACTGCTAGCGTAAAAGGAAGTGTGTCGGTACTGGAAAGGGTCACGGAAAGCGTAGATCACGACTAGATTGGTCAGTTTGCGTCACTTAGACACCAGAAAAACGTAAGTCGGTGCCTTGTTATTAAATAAGTTATAGCTCTGACGTTGTATCAGGGTTAATATATTTCAAAAATGTATTTAATCTCCACAAAAGGCTTTGTGCATCATTAATGCTTGAAATAAACGGATAAAGTCAGTTTCTTGAAAGGCGTCTGTAAGTTATCAGATCATAATATCACGAAAATTTGTTTACGATTCCAGAGAATCTATTTTAATCTACACAAAGTCAAAGATATTGATCTCTAAATAATTTTTGTCATCTTCGAGATAAAATTCTAATTCTTTAACTTTCTTTGAATAAATTCTTTCTAATCTCTAATCTTATTTTACTTGATAGTACACCAATCCAAGAAAATATACCGGAGGTATAAGTCACCTTTAGTTTACATTGCTTCAACCAGGATATGGAAACAATATCTTTTAATGATTATTCCAGTGATCTCTATAGAAACTGGATGCATAACTCTGGAGTCTGAGCACAGAATTGCACGAGTCCTCATTTCGACACGCAGAAATTGCCTCTGGCAAGTGAGAACTCGCTAGCTGTCAGCCAATGAGATGCTGCGTGTGCTGTCAGCCAATGAGATTCTGCGTGTGCTGTCAGATAATGAGATGCGGAGTGGTTCTTAACGGGAGATTCGGGCGCTACGCACCCACACGTACGAAAAGAAGAAAAAAATATCTCGTTTAACCTATACCTATCCTTATTAAGGTGACGCTACAGATCACTTTTTTTAAAAGTGAAAGTTGGGTTAGGTATAGGATAAACAAGAAGTTTTATTTTAGTTCGTTAGGGTGCATAGCGCTCGAATCTCCGGTTAAGAAACACGCAGAATCTCAATGGCTGACCGCCAGTGAGATCTCATTGGCCGGAGGAAATTTCTGCGTGTCGAAATAAGAACTCGTCTGAATTGCAGCGTACCTGCATATTTATATGTTTCACACAGGATTTCAAATTGTCCGCCACATTTAAATTTGGCAAACGGGTTATTACGTGACAAGTTAATTGTCTGCTTACCTCTTGATTTGGAATTTAAGTCAATATGCGATGCAACAGGCTGATATGGGAGCGAAATCGAAACATATTTTTTTTTCCTTTTTGTTGTAATACTTTATAGCATCCATATTTGCATTTTGCAAGAAACTAAACATAAACATCTGTGGCCGGCGTGCTCAGACAGTTGAAGTTCAACATCCAGGTACTGTGGATCTCACTGTATTATTATGACGAAAAATAATCTTTGATTACAGCGCTGGCACAGCTACCAAATTAAATACAAGTCAAAGTCCCTATCCACCAAATGAGACATAAGAAACGCAAATTATTATTTTTTTTCTTTAAGCTTGGAGCTATCGGCTCCGGTTTTTTTTTTTTTTTTTTTTTTTTTTCGGTATATATCTTTCTATCTATTTTTCTGACACTAGTACGTTTTGTACATAGTGATGACTGAGGCCTGATTTAGCTAAATTATAAAAAAGGCACTAGCTGCGCCAGAAACAACCTTACTAACCTCATCGTCACCTTTTTAAGACATTTGCCTCTTCAGATGTTGGCTTTAACAAACATACCTAGATTAAAACTTCTAAGACAAAACGTGTACTCATAATCAAGCAATAACGGTTCCAGCTTCAAACAAAATTTTTTATCTGGAGCTTTATATCTCACGTCTGTAAGTTAAGGACTAATCTTACAATCTCAGCGTTTATAGGACAACAATCGGAATAAGTAATACCACCAAAAAATTTGTTCCGCAATACAACAAAAACGAGTACGTACGGCTACACCTTCCACCTACACACAATCAATTGAATCCTTTGTTCATTTCTCTAAACCACATTAAGGATAGATTCACTCATTCTCAGAATTTAGCTGGAGGGAACACTAGATTACCGCACACCTAACAGAACCCGTCAGGAGCAAAGCGAAAACTACATCAATTGAAACACAGTCAATCCTTACACCAAATCGCTACATCCGCCACTAAAATACAATTCATGAAATAAAATAGTCAGAGTCCTCATTCATTAACTTTACGAAAACTGCTCTAAAGCTGAGAGTGTGTAGGAATCCAATCGTTTGTATTCAAAATTTAGTATTAAGCATTTTCATTCACTATGCCTTTACTCTACCATAATGCAAAATTAAAGTTATAAATATGAGTAAACTCTTTCAATCTAACACAACCTGGCGAGAAATCTTTCCTAAAAGATCATTATGAGATAATAGAGATGCGCATTCTTGACCTAATAACTGAAAAGCTCTCGCTGCGATTTCAACTACCACTGACTAGAACATTCCGTTGGAACCAATAATTGTGGTAAAAACGAGAAACAATTCATTTACTCTCACAATGCTGTCATTCTAGAAGGGCAGTTACCTAATATTCGTTTAATACCCATATGCGGTCTTCAGTAACATCTTTGCCACCGACCGAAAACTGCTGGTGTTTTTCGTTGCCGTGTCTCTGGCTTAGGCCGTAGTAAGTGCAGTTTTTTTATTCTGCACAAGCTCTCGCCACAGGTTAAAACGTACTACATACTGAAGCAAATACGTACACAGATAGGAGGACAGGGAGGGAAGCAGATAAGGAGAAATAGAGGGAAAGAAGGAACGGACAAAAAGTAGAGAGAAGTGGATGATAGACGAAAGGTACGAGCGACGAGAGATGGTGGAATAGAAGGTTGTTAAAAGGGAATATTTGTGCGTCAATGATTACTTTTTAACTGCTATGAAAAGTTTCAAAAGGAACTTCATAACAGACAGTGATAGATTCTTAATTTCGAGATAGAAAATATAGCAACAGATGAAAATGTGTCTTACTTCAGTCATTCGAGCTGACGGAAAGTAGGTCGTAATGAAGTGGATCCCTTTTTACACCATTACATTGAGAATGTCGCCCCTTGAAACACACGAAAGCGCAAATTGTCCAGCGATACATGAGATCGCCTAAACAGTACTCATCCTGCTACAACAATACTACTATCCTTAACAGACGCTAACAAATTTGACAATCTACTAATATTTCTGACTCTGATGTTGTGAAAGAAAGTTGCAAATGAGCGAGCGAGCGAGACCTGATTCATGATTAGTATATGTACCGAATCGAGCCTGTTTGAATACTTATGATTTTAAAACGTAGTGATTCCATTTTAACTAAAAGACTGTCATATTGGCTTAAAAATGGTAAGACCTACTGGGAAACAAGGCAGAGTGTCGTTAGTTCCCCAGGAGTTGCCGTACTGCGAGTCCAGTTCAGAAAAGAAATGGTACGTATTTGCTATGCAGTAGATTGAAGGAATGTTTACATTAGTAAAAGGCAGGAATTTCATGGCAACGAGAACCATGAATTTTATCAGACAGAAAATAATGGAAGAGGAGAATATGTACCAGCTTCAATGAACATGACTGACGGTCGAAACTGAGGAAAGGAAATGCGACATTTGCAGGCCACCTGCTAAAAGAAGAACATAGATACAAGGTAGTACCTGAAGTCGTACACTAAATCGAGAAGGGGAGGAAAATGAAATTCTTTGAAATATTGAAAATCAATAAACACAGTTAAAATCTTCCCAATCATTGTAGTGTATGACCAAACAGAGTATCCAATTTACCGCATTTGTCTGCAGAATCTTATCGGACCAAGTGAACTACCCAGTCTTTCTCTGTTGCCTCCTATTCCTATTAGAGATCGATAGCCCAATTATTTTTTATGATCACATGAGTTCGGCTGCTTGCCCGAATCAATTATAATTTATTATTTTGTTAGTAATACTGGATATTTAAACCAGTAACTATAGCATCTTAAACATATAAAATTTTAACATTTGTACATTTTTTAACATGTTGCACTCAATTCATACTTCTATGTTAAACATAATTTGTTCAATCAAATTCTAATGATTCAATTTATTTTAATAGAAAAAGTATTGAAATTTACATCTTGTGTGACATACTTTATCAATGTTGATTGATAAATATAATCGTCTTCTTTGAAAATTAATGTACATGTACTATCTGTACAGCAGCTTACGACCTTTGCACCGTAAACTTCTAATTGTTTACGTGATGATTCCGTAACAGCCGAAAACCGGTTTGTAAAAAAAATATTTTTTCGAAATATCACACATTTATCCCGTGTGTTTCATTAAAAATTAATTATACATCTCATGCTGATCTTTCTGTTTATGCAGAAAACGGACGAATAGAAATATTGTCATTCTACTGCTTTTATTAAAAAACAAGAATTTTCTGTGAAATTGATTTTTGCTTCTAGTCCTTTCACTCAACATAGTCAGTGTAACGTACGGCATGGTGCTGATTTGAGTCCTTTTTTGGTGAGTGTACGGTCACAAGAATATCTTCATTTACTTTCCTACTCATTTTACAAGAGGCTGAGTGACAACAAAGAGTGGCTGGGTTGATCTAGATTCTATTAAAACTGGATAGTTAATTACGTAGACCACACAGGTTCGTCACTGTTCGTAATGTATGTAAACACCAGAAATAATCGAAGCAGGCAAACGACGACATGCAGGCGTCATTCAACCAACACCGTAATACTTTTCCCACTGATGATAAAACTTACTCACACTGGTTTTGATAATTTGTGATTCTGCTAAAGTGTTGACAACACAACAGTTGAAAACAAAATCAACTTCGAGAGCAAAATACTTGTCAACAGTGTAAGTTGGTTTTCGGTGTAGAGGTACCTTAAGGACTATATTTTTTACGGTTGAGGTAAGGAAAACTGAAAAGGTTTTGCATAAACAGAATTTTCTACTTACTGAAAATGCTGGTTATTCTAAACTCAAATAGTAACAAATTTGATGAAAAATGGCACGTACCTTCGTGTTTGTACCCTGGCAGTGTTTTCGAAGTGGTTCCATCATACTTTTTATTTTGATTAAGTATCCGTTGTTTAAGATTACATAGGGTCTTAATAAGCTACTTTAGTTTTCAATATTGATACATTGAAATTTGTTACTTCAAACCCCTTGTTGTAGGTTTACGTAGTTTACATTTCACTTATGTCACTTAAATTTCAGTTATATTGCCTTAGTCGACAGTGTTGATACATTGTAATTTGTTATTTCAAACCATTTGTTCTAAGTTATTATAGTTTACAACGTTTATACATTTCAATTATGCTACTTCAACGCACTTGTTATTCTAATTTTACTTATTGTAGGCTTTAAATACAAGGTGTCAATTTTACGTTGACAAACCAGAAGAACCCGAAAAATAAGCTTCACACGAAATATATGTGTGTAATCCAAAGTTGATTATTTTCGAAGAGGGCATTTGCTGGTGCTAAAATTATCCTGGGGGTGGCGTGAAAGGCAACTTTAAAATGTGAAATGGGAACCCCCATTTATTTATTGCAGAATCAGATTCTACATAAAAACTACGTACATTTTGTGTTAAACATTTGCTTTGATTCTTGGTAGTTGGCGCTGTAATTTAATTAAATCCATGTTCTCATTTTTACGTGGAAAATGAATACTGATAAAAAATACTTGTTTATTCTGTAAATTTCATTTACAGCACGAGTCAATAAATGCACCGATGTTGGAGGTCATCACTTTGAACATTTGATTTCATAAAACGGTGAGTTTCAAGGGATTTATGGACAACAAACAGGCCGAAAGTGACAGGCGAGGGGACTCACTGGAAACAAACGCCCAGAAATTCATTTACTTGCAAATAATCAAGAATAAAACGAAACCAATCGTTTCTTGTCGGGAGCACCAAATCGTAAACAGCAATACGTTCATCTTTAGTTAGAAAATGGGTTAGTCTTTTTTGAGTTAGTCTTTTACTTTATTTACTCTTTTAGTTAACAAGTTCACTCGTTAGTTAGCTAGTCAGATGACCACGAAACAAAACTTATCCGAATCTAAGGAAAAAATTAATATTGGGATCATCATTTGTACAACTCTAATTACTTTCTCTTAACTTCACGCTGTGGAGAGAGAGGGAGAGTTGTAGTTTTAGCGAATCAAAATTTACGAAGGAAATAATTATTTTTTATTCATCCGTAACTATTTTCCACGCAAAAATGAGAACATGAATTTTCTTGAATTACGACGCCAACTAATAAGAAACAAAACAAACGTTTAAGACAAAATGTACGTAGTTTTTTTTAATGTAGAATCTGATTTTGCAATAAAAGAAATCGGAGTTCCCATTTAAAATTTTGAGGTTGCCTCCCACGCCACCCCCAGAGGGCTGGGGTGATGGGCTAATTTTAGCACCAGTAGATGTCCCCCTCGAAAATAATCAAATTTTGATTCTGCACATTTTTCCGTGTGACGGCTAGTTTTCGAGTTATTCTGGTTTTTGAACTTAAAATTTACACCCTGTATATTACTAATCTAAGCACTGCAGCGTTAGAGGTGTGCCGGTGGTGGAGTATGAACCTAGAGAGTATTCAGACCGGCTAATCGGACTAAAGGGCGCGAGTGTGCCCCTGGCAATGATGGTATTCACTGCAGTCTCCCTTCCCGTCTTTAATTCCGCTTCTTATTCCAGCTAAATCTTATACTAATATACTCTATACACAACGTCATATCGTGATAGGAGATCGCCATATTTACCCCCAAGTCCAGGAGACCGATTATTACACCCAGTGGCGGCGACCAGTCTGTTCCCCGTCGGCTTTGCTTGGCGTTGCAGTCCTAGTCGGGTTTTGGTCTTACATCGAGATAGGATTTTTGTCGAAACTTTTTGGGAAATGACACTGAAGTCTTATCTTGAAATGCGGGCATTCGCAGCCAAATGTTCTCATTTTGAGATTAACTACGCTTTGACTGTAAGCAGCGTTTATTTATAAAGCACAACCGGTTTCGTGTCCTATGGACGCATCATCAGGTGCTTAAAATTTTTAAAAACATGTCTGCCGTTTAGGTACTCCCCAGCGATCACGTCGGATGTTTAAAATTTTTTAACGCTATCTAATTTAAGATTTTAAACATCCGACGTGAACGCTGGGGATTAGCTAAACGGCATACAAGTTTTTAAAAATTTTAAGCACCTGGTGATGCGTCTATAGGACGCGAAATCAGGTGTGTCTTTTAAATGAAAGCGGCTTAATCTCATAATAACTGAAGTTTTTAGTACCAAATGTTGCCAAAATTGTGAAAAATGTGTGTCTGAAACAGAAGATCCGACGATGGTAACTGTGTATTACCGAAACTAGTCATCCACACAATAAAATAGCGATCTTGTTAACATTTGGTACTAATTACTTTAGATCACCCCTTAAAACATGATGAAATTAACTGAAGTTTTGTTCTGGGCGTAATTGGTAGTACGTATTAGTAAGCCGGTTGCGTACTTCATAGGCAACGTCATCGAAAGTGGAACACTCATAGTTTGTGTGTTCAGGAATATCAGCTACACCTGTACAATCACACGTTGGTGTTGCCTGTTTTCCGAATCGACAAAGATAAGCCGCCTAGGCCCCATGTCCTGCGAGCTAGTGCAGCAGACCACTCTTGCGTCTACAGAATTTTAAGGTTAATGTTTCAGCGATATCTGAGAGAAAAACATTGGTCCTCCGTCTGGGTAACTGGTGTGTCCACGCATCCTGCCAGAGTTCCAACCCCCTTCACTTGGTCGCACTTTTGCTTCCGGCTCTTATTCCCAAGATCCCCCCCGCTCGCTCTCTACCGACTTGCCTCTTTCGCCCATATCGAGGCTGCTTGCAACTTGATGTCAAGAGCGCACAGTCCTTTTAACGCCAAGAGGGCACTTCCCAGAGCCGTTCTGTAGGCACCAAAAGATTGGAGAAAACCGCTCCGCTGCACACGTCTCACAGCCATGTCAGGCACCACACTCGTCTGTGAGCCCAGCGTGGAAATTCATAACCCACTATATACTGCCATGATACAGATTGAAGAGGTCGGGTGGTAAGTGAACCCTCCGATGTCCGATCCCCGCCAAGTTATGCAGCTATAGCGTCTATGTGTACTATGCTGATCCAGTTCTCATCAACTGTTGCAACTAGGACTACTGGTTTGTTTACAGTGCTGCGGCGGCTGCAGCCAGGATCGACGCGGAGGCGCAGAGGAGGAAGCTGAACGGCGGGCGCGGCTAGCGGGGGCTGGCCGACCACACCAGGACTGACACAACGGCCAGTCGGCGTCTTCTAGCAGCAGGTGAACAGGGCGAAGCCTCCTGCAGTGTGAAGGCTGGCGCTCACCTCTACTTGCCAAGGCTGTTGTTTCTGCATTCATTGTGAAAATAGAGCAGCCTTTCCACACTTAAATATATAAAAATAGTTCTAGGAAGTCCTTCCAAATGTGATGTATACACCAGTGGTTCACAACATTTCAGAATCCATTACCCATGAGTGCAGAGATCAGCTAGTTCCTTCAGTGTTGAAAGAGCCAGCTGAAGCGGTTGAGCACGGAACAGAAATCAAAAGTATCTCCCTTCGTATGCCCGAGAATTATGAACATCGTCGCCTAACTAAATTTTAGAAAGAAAGTAACGTTATTTGTAAGTAATCAAATTTAAAATTATGAAAAAGACATGATAAATTGGTTGTGTAGGAGAATATTGTTATACCTTGCACGTAATATTGGCTTTTTAAAGAATGATGAAACAATGTTCAGTTCGTAGAGCGTGCTATTTTCACAGAAATGAATTATTCATATTGATGGTATTCATTTCTTATTGTTCTTTCCAGACATCACTCCTATCACTAATTGCACATGTCCCGAGATCAAAGAAACTGAAATGTTTGCGGAATGATTAGCCCTATTGTTTGTAAATCACTTGATAGAAAGATTCCTTCGAGTGCTTTATGTCTGACCATTGGCACTAATAATAATAATGCTTATTTTACACTGAAATTCTTAATAGAGGTATGCAACCGCCATCATCTCTTTTTTTAATGATTCTAAATTTGCTTATCGGTTGCTGCATTAATCTCTTAGTTGTTGTTAGTAAATTATGGCACTACATAACAATGGTATATTATTTAAATGCCTCAATGTTCAGTATCTATTATATCGGTATGTAATTGCAAATTATGTCAAATTAATTTTTATATATGTAAAAATATTTTGTATTTTAATTATAAATTGTAAATAATTTTGTGTAATACTTATCGATTGTATGTGTATCTTACTGACAGATCAACAGATGATTGGCTAAGCCAGAAACTTGTTATGTATCTAAAATAAATAATCTACAACAACAGCTAAGAGATTAAAACTTCCTGGCAGATTAAAATTGTGTGCTGGACCCGGGACTAGAACCTGGGACCTTTGCCTTTCGCGGGCAAGAGCTCTACCGACTGAGCTATCCCGACAAGACTCACGATCCCGCCTCACAACTGTACTTCAGCCAGTACCTCGCCTCCTACTTTCCAAAGTTCATAGAAGCTCTTCTGCGAACCTCGCAAGACTAGCACTTCTGGAAGAAAGGATATGGTGGAACATGGCTTAGCCACAGCCTAAGGGATGTTTCCAGAATGAAACTTTCACTCCGCATCGGAGTGTGCGCTGTAATTTATATCTTTCCTAATCCTTCCGGCCGATTTTACTGTCCAAATAACAAAACTCATTCGCTACCTTTTCCTCGCTCACCAATACCCGATTTAATTCGACTATTCTCCATTACATTCGTTTTGTTCCTGTTAATGTTAATGTTAATTTTAATACCCTCCTTTCATTACACTGTACCCTTCGACTCATAACTGCCATCTTGTTTCTGTACAAGTTGTAAGTTTTTGTTTCCTATATTATACCCTTCAACGTTCAGAATTTTGAAGAATATATTTCAGTGAGCATTTCTGAAACATTTTCGTAATCTACAAAAGCTTTTAAAGTAAGTTTGTCTTTCCTTAAATAGACCTTTAGGATAAGTCGTAAGGTCAGCGTTCGTAAGTTAACTCTAAGCTTATTTACCCTGAGGTCGGTGTCAACCAGTTTTTCCATTTTTCTATAAATAAAACTAGTGTTACTATTTTCCAGCCATGACTTATTAAACTGATAGTTATGTAATGTTCACATCTGTCTGTGCAGATCTTATCTTTGGAATGTGGAATTATTACATCCTTATTGAACTCATAGTATATTTATTACACACAAGGTGTAATAATTTCGTCGTAAGTTGACTCTCCGAAGGATATCAGTATTTCGGAGGCAATATCATCTACTCCATGGACCTTGTTTCGGCTAAAATCCTTTAGCGCTCTTTGTAATTCTTCTCACGTTATCGTACCTCGTATTTCATTTTCATCTTCCATTTCTACAACACTGCCTGAACGTGCATTTTACTTATATAGACCATATATTCCTTCCACCTTTCAGCGTTCTCTTCTTTGTCCTCTAGTCCTTTTCTATATACTCTCTTGATACTCATACAGCGGCGTTTCTTCTCGAGACGTCTCGTTTAGTATCTTCCTTCACCCTATTTAAGCATTCTTCTACAGACTTGTATTTGTTCTCTATCCGCTCCTACTTTGCTAATTTACACTTTATGTCAACGTATTTCTTTTTCGTTTTCTGTACGCTTTTTGCACTACTTCATTTGACAAATATCTTTTCACGTTCCATCAGTTAAATTCAGTGCATCATATGACATTCGAGGATTTCTACTAGACCTTGTCTGTCAATTCATGTGGTACTGTGTGACCTTCACTCTCATCTCCCAAAGCTACTTATTCTTCGTGTATATATTTCTTTCACCAGTTTCAGTCAGTCGTCGCTTAATATTTCCTCTGATACTTTGAACAACCCCTCCTTTCTTTAATTTGCCAAATTTACGTCTCCATACTGTTCTGTGTGTTTGATGTTTCTTCACTTTTGATCTGCAACGTTTCATAACCAATAAATTATGATCTGGGACTAATGCGCCTCCATTGATAAGGACCATTAATGTATTTCGTGTCACTGACAGATCTATCTGGTACCTGTGTTTTAGTAGTGGGATGACGTCCCATTGTGGGGCAGAGCTTCATATTCTGTAAAATGTACGGGACATACAGCTTCTGTCGAAATTGGTAATGTGAAAATAAAAGAAAATTAAACATACAAAATGCAATCTTGGATGAAAACTAATATTTCCACTTTATGGTGCCGTTGACTAGAACAAACTAAAATAAATAAAGTTAACGAAACTAAAGTTTACCTACAAGTTACGTAGGAACACCGAGGCAGCTGTAAGAAGCAGGGAAGAAGAGATGCAGTGATGAAGAATTCTGTGAGTCAGGGTTGTGGACCAGGCCCCAAGTTATTCAGTCTGTGAGCAGCACCAGCCTTGACTGAAATCCATGTAATATATAAAATAACAAGATCTTACAGAGGTTTCAGACGAGCTGCTAGGATATATCCGCAGAATAGTTTCCTACACACGTCGTATTTGGTATTAGAATCCTTCTGTGAACCCTCTCTGCAAACATGTATAAGACTCTAGCAACCTTACCATTTTAAATGATAAATATTGGTATTTATTAATTAGTAAGTTAGTCAGTAAAGGCGTTAACCTTATCTATAATTGATAACCAGTTAACACCTCATAATAATGGATCATTTTCATATCCATTTGGCTCTGGATCGACTCCACGCAGTAAACCAAACAGGACAACAGCACAAAAATTCTAATATTCAATTGTTTGTAAATACAACGAATTCAATTGCGTGGTTATTAATCCGTAGCTTACAAACTACTTATACTAAGCTAAACTGAAGTAATAACAACACACACTGCCATGCCCGAGGGAGGGACAACAGCAAGTTTACCATTTAATAAGTAATAAAATATTGCTGACTCTCCAGTCAATGTTTTCTAAAATTTCCAACATGAGTGTTAATGGCTAGGTCACAGACGATACCACAATCACGCAGATTCCGTGCAAATGTGTAAATGCACTACTGAATACCTGTCTCCCATTCAGCACTGAACAACTGTCCATCATTTCTGCATTAATCTCGGCAATATGCTTGTAACATTATGTAAACTTGGGAATTCTGTGCACAGTGTAAAACATCAGTTTTCTTCTTTCCAGATAACATCGTAATCATTTCTACATGCACAAAACAGCTGTATGAACGCTTTCCCCACTTGTCGACGTACTGGAGTCTGAAGAGAGAAGTACTGCGTCCACGGTGTGAAGAGGCATTCTCTTTATTGCCGCGAAGTGAAGAAAACAACACATTAAAAGACCAAAGATTTGTATTAAGGTGGTAACAATAAAAAATGATATCACAAAAATGATACAAGAAATCTTTGTTTTGCATGAACATTACCCCAAAGCAGTACACCGTGCTTAATGGGGAATAGGAAACATTTTAGGATGTGGTACTATTGTTCAAATGTTTTTAAATCTAAGGTAGTTAACTGCTGCGGTTATCAGACCCTAGGCTTACAAACTACTGAAACTAACTTATGCTAAGGATAACACACACACACACACACACACACACACTCATGCCCGAGGGAGGATTTGATCATCCGACGGCGAGCAACCGCGCGCTCCGCAGCACGGCGTTTTAGAGCGCTCGGCCACTTCACCGCGGCAAGGTGGTGTTATAAACGCATTGCAATAAAAACTCAATGAACAATTTTATTGAGTACAGGAATATACCGTCAGTATGTAACACAAATACAGTTAAAGCAGAGCCATATGAGAAAGCTGAAAGTTGGTTTTCAATAATTCCGCGACCAACATCAATGCTCTTTCGACTTCTCTTGATAACACCAGGAAAAAATCCAAAATGGTTCAGTCCGGTGACCTTGATGGTAAAGAAACATGCTCATATCTACCTATCCATCTTCCTGCGTGTGTTAGGTTTAGATGTGTAAATGATGTGTCACATGACGACTAGAATGTTGAGGTGTCAAGGACTCTCTTCCAGTAACGCTGGACGCTCATTTTCAAGAATGTGTAGGTAACGAGGTGCTGTAAGACGATGCAGAGATACAACAGGCCCAATCACCTGAATGTCAATCAAACAGCACCACACATTTACAGAGAATCATTCTTGAAAATGTGTCACCACAATGGCATGCGGGTTTCCATCGGACCACCGAAGTGAGTTATGAGTGTTATTGATGCCATCACCAGTGATAGTGGGTTTATCAGTAAAGAGTAAACATGGCGATTTTCAAGTATCCAATGACAAATTTCCAATTTTCAATAAAATTCTTGAAGTTGTGACATAGCATTTTCGGTTTTAAAGATCGACATGCTGTCTCACAGCGTAAAGAATGTTATTGACAGTGACACAAGAAGGGCAGGATGATTATTGTGCTGATAATATAGATGATATATGTAATGCTTTATACATTTCTCACGCTGTTTCAAATTTGTTTTCCACTAGAACATTAACAACGGGTTATTTCCAGTAACAGGCAGTCTGAGTGGCTGACAAAGGGGGTATTAATATCATGTAAAACAAAGCGGGATTGTATCGAAATTTTAGAAGCAGTCAGAATCAATCTGCACTAGTTCATTACAAATTGTATTGTAAGGTTCTGACAGCTGTCACCAACAAAGCAAATAGCATGTGGTATGCAAATAGAACAGCAAACTCTCAGAATAAAATTAAAGCTATTTGGTTAGTCATGAGAGAAGTGTCTGGTCAGCAGCACCATGTAGATGATATAAAGTCAGTGCGTAGCAGATATGTTTCTGTTACTGATAAGTCAGATATATGTACAATTTTTTGATGATCACCTTCTGAATGTAGCAGGTGAATTAAACAGAACCGTAGTTTTACAGGTAACCATTTAACATTGATAGAACAAAGTTTTCTGAGGCTGTCACCTGAAATAGTCCACCATGATAAATACAAGGACTGAGTCAATAACTAGATCACTAAAGGCTAAGAATTCTTGTAGATATGAAGGGGTATCTAACAAAATTCTAAAGTACTCTTCTCCATTTGTTAGCCCAGTACTTAGCCATATTTGTAATTATTTCTTTCAGAATGGTTAGTTTCCTAACAGATTACAGTGAACAGTAGTGAAACAACTATATTAAAGAGAAAGGGATAACTTGTACGACTATAGGCCTATTTTTCTGCCATTGGTGTTTTCTACAGATATTGAAAAGGCTGTATATTCAAGGTGAAATGATCATTAACTTCACAAAATTTATTGTCAAATCTACAATTTGTTTTCAGATGTAGTTTATCGACTGAAAACGCTATATTTTCGTTTCTTTGCGAGTCACTTGCTGGATTAAATAAAAGGCAACGAAAATTAGGCATATTCTTTTTTTTTGTGTTGATCACAAAATATTGTTGCAAGAGTTACAAAGAAGATTAGCTCTCAACTGGTTCACCTCTTACTTTAAAACAGACAGAAGAAGGTAATTCTCTGCAGTGTTGAAAATGGCTATGATGTGCTGTCACAATGGGGCAAAATTAAGTGAAAGATGCCCCAGGGGTCTATTCTGGGGCCGCATCTGATTCTAATTTATATACTATAAATCATATGCCTTCGAATGTAACAGGTGATTGTGAAATATTTTGTTTGCTGATGATACCACCTTGGTAGTGAAGGATGTTCTATATGATATTGATACAGTATCAAATAATGCAGTTCAACAGATAAGTTCATCGCTTGTAGAAAACAAATTGATGCTAATTAACATTAAAAATCAATGTTTACTAATCGTAATACATAATACAACAAAAGCTGACATTTTGAATACACATAATGGGCATTTGATAAGTGAGACCTAACAGTTCAAATTTCTACCATTAGAAGATTATCTGAAATTAGTGATTTTTCAACACTAGAAGTAGACTACTACAATTACTTTCATACACTTACGATGTATGGTAGTATGTTTTGGGGTAACTCTGATGATCAAAAAAGGATTCTTTTGGCACAGAAATGGGCAACTCGATCAAAATGTGGTGTAATTTCGCGAACGTAGAGTCGACACCATTTCAGTAGTCTGGGAATTCTGATACTGGCGTCACAATACATATTTTTAATCCAGTTTGATGTTAACACTTCCATTTTATTCCGACGAGTTAGCAGCATTTACTCGGTGAATACCGGACTGAAATCTAATCTACATTTTGATCGCACCTCCTTGACTACTGTGCAGAAAGGCGTGCAGTATACCGTTGTGCTTGTTGAAATCGATGCTCATGGAAGTCTTCATTATCTAGAGTTTCAGTTTTCGAAAGGATGCGGCCACTTGTTTTGCCCGACAAGGCAAGCTTCTATACATTTTACTCCATTCCATGATGGTGGTGGTGGCGGCTGGTGCAGCAACAGTGTTGAATATTAAAAAATGCTCAGTCTCTGTTGCAGTATTTTATTTTCCAATTACGCGTTTCGCGCTGTTAGCGCATCGTCAGACTGGAAAAAGACAAATATTTTGTTACCGTCCGTGTACCTGGTGCGCAGCGAACCTAATGTGGCTAAGGTGAGTAAATTTGAAAATTCGGACTTACTTGGGCGGAGATGGAGCCGCAGAACTATCTATTGCTGTCTAGGGGGTATCTTAACAATTTGCGTTATTGGGCGCCTGCAAACAGGTAAACGTACAAAGTACGTAAGGGTTATTTGAGCTAGGGACTAAAGGGGTGTGGTATGGAAATTAATGAAACGCTTTATATGATAAAACTCACCATAGCAGCAGAGGAGTCGCTGTCGCGGCAGGTCCACGTTTACAACTGGTAGTATTCTTAATAACTACGGAACATGAATGCGACCGTTAAACAGAGCGGTATGGGCAGAGTTACGCCTGCGAGAATGAGCGGCTAGAGATGTTTGTGACGTGAGGGAATAAATCTTGTGAAATGATACATGTTGGTATGAAACATTAATAAATGAATGAAAACGAAATTATTAGAGGCCTGAGGGTGGGGCGGGAGAAAGATGTTGTGAATTGTCAGAAGGGGGGTCATTTTGGAAAAAGATGGATAACATGATGTCGTCAAAAGTTTGATTTTTTGTGATGAGCTGTTCGTTGAGACTGTGTTCTGGGGACCATTTTACAAACTTAGTGATTTCTAATTCTTCAAGAAGTGAGAGTTTTTTACCTTTGGGGGCGATGTGAAGAACTTGTAATTTGTCAAGGGGGGGGGGGGGGGGCTGAATGTGATTGCTTCTTTTGAGGTGCTCGGAAAAGGCCGAATTATTTTTGGCAGCGCCTTTCTTAGTTAAAAGATGTTCTTGGAACCTAGTTTTGAAAGCTCGTCCAGTTTGGACATTGTAAGATAAGGGGCACTGCAAACATTGTATTTTGTAGACGCCTGACTGGCTAAAAGAGTCTTTAACTAGCTGTTCACTGTGGTGAAAGCGATACTGGATCTTGTCATTGATCGTGAAGGCTACTTTTATGTGGGTGGTTTTAAGAAGTGCGGCGAGTCTGTAAGAAAGATTTCCTATGAATGGTAAGGAGACGTAGATGGATTCAGTAGTGATGGTGCTAGGGAGGAAGGAGGTGTTATTTTTAGAGATTTTTCTGCTGTACAATCGGTCGACCAGGCTCGCCTGGTATCCGTTGGTTCCAGCAATGTGCCGCAGGTTAGCTAGTTCTTGCTCAACTGTTTCACTGTTTAAAGGGAGGTCGCATAAGCGGTCGATCATTGACGAGAAAAAGCTGACTTTATGACTGTACGGATGACAGGATGTTAAGTGGATGACAGCGTCACTGGTTGTCGGCTTCTTGTAAATCGCAAATGTGATGTGATTGTTGGATAAGGTGAGAGTTAGGTCCAAGTAGTTGATGGAGCAGTCGGCTGACATGATCTGATGGGTGAAAATCATTTTTGGATGCAGACTGCAAAATTCGTTCGAAAGGGATGGTACTTCAGATGTGGCTACATTAATTATGATGAGAATGTCATCCACGTATCTGCAATAGAAGAGTATTTTTTTGCACATAGAGGAGGCTTGCGTGAAATAACGGTTTTCAAGGGTGTTCACAAATATATCAGCTAAAAATCCCGCGAGGCAGTTTCCCATTGCAAGGCCGTCTGTTTGTTTATAAAGGTTGTTATTGAAGGAGAAATAATTGTACGACGTAATGAGGCGGAGGAGAGAGATGAGCTCGTCAATTTCGTCTGGATTTAGTTTACCATATCTGGATAGGTTGTCAAATATGATGTCTATTGTCTCTAGGACGGGAACATTGGTGTATAGATTCTTTATGTCGAGAGAAACGAAACAGGCAGAGGACGGGAAAGATTTGCCTTGTAATTGTTGAATTAAAGTTTGTCGGTTGGGAATAGAGTAGGTAGTTTCGAAGGTGAAAAATTCCTTGAGCATTTTTAACATGAATTTCGAAATAGGTTCAATAGGGCTGCCTCTATAGTTCACAATTGGTCGAATCGGGAAGAGTTTTTTGTGGGTCTTAATTTGGGAGCGGAGGGTTGGGATTCTTGGATTCATGACTTTGTATTTGTAATGATTATCAGGGCAAATTATATTGGTGCATTTAAGAATGCAGGCTTGTAACTCTTTGACATAAGTCTGTGTTGGATCATGGTCTAGCTATTGGATGCCATTTTCATTAAAAAAAACTGAGAGTTTTGCTAATGTAATCAGATCTGTAAACAATAACTGCTGCATTACCCTTGTCTGCAGGCACAATAATTGCATCATTTTCTTTGAGCTTTTTGTTTATGGACCTAACAGTTTTTTGATCTATGCTGACGGAATTGGAGGCTAACTGTCTATCGATTAATTCACTTGCCTTACATGAGATTTTTAATTTTTCTGCTTTGTCATCAACAGCGCGATCTAAAGCAATTTTGAAGTCAGCAATGAGATCAGTGGTACGTTGCTCATTTAAAATAGGTCGAACAGCTAGTTAAAGACTCTTTTAGCCAGTCAGGCGTCTACAAAATACAATGTTTGCAGTGCCCCTTATCTTACATTGGCCAAACTGGACGAGCTTTCAAAACTAGGTTCCAAGAACATCTTTTAACTAAGAAAGGCGCTGCCAAAAATAATTCGGCCTTTTCCGAGCACCTCAAAAGAAGCAAACACATTCAGCCCCCCCCCCCCCCCCCTTGACAAATTACAAGTTCTTCACATCGCCCCCAAAGGTAAAAAACTCTCACTTCTTGAAGAATTAGAAATCACTAAGTTTGTAAAACGGTCCCCAGAACACAGTCTCAACGAACAGCTCATCACAAAAAATCAAACTTTTGACGACATCATGTTATCCATCTTTTTCCAAAATGACCCCCCTTCTGACAATTCACAACATCTTTCTCCCGCCCCACCCTCAGGCCTCTAATAATTTCGTTTTCATTCATTTATTAATGTTTCATACCAACATGTATCATTTCACAAGATTTATTCCCTCACGTCACAAACATCTCTAGCCGCTCATTCTCGCAGGCGTAACTCTGCCCATACCGCTCTGTTTAACGGTCGCATTCATGTTCCGTAGTTATTAAGAATACTACCAGTTGTAAACGTGGACCTGCCGCGACAGCGACTCCTCTGCTGCTATGGTGAGTTTTATCATATAAAGCGTTTCATTAATTTCCATACCACACCCCTTTAGTCCCTAATTATTCTAGCTCAAATAACCCTTACGCACTTTGTACGTTTACCTCTTTGCAGGCGCCCAATAACACAAATTGTTAAGATACCTCCTAGACAGCAATAGATAGTTCTGCGGCTCCATCTCCGCCCAAGTAAGTCCGAATTTTCAAATTTACTCACCTTAGCCACATTAGGTTAGCTGCGCACCAGATACACGGACGGTAACAAAATATTTGTCTTTTTCCAGTCTGACGATGCGCTAACAGCGTGAAACGCGTAATTGGAAAATAAAATACTGCAACAGAGACTGAGCATTTTTTAATAGTTTCACTTACTATAACTTCTGATTCATAGTGCAGAAACGAAGTACACTTAGCTTCCAATATTGCAAAAGAATAGGTACACACAGTTTCCAAGATTGCAAAAGGGTGGGTAACCTCTGTGAATTTTATATACAAGTACTCTTAATTGCCTACCACACTGATTATATACACCTACAGAATTTAATAAACTCGTCCAAAACCATAAAATATATCCAAGTAAAGTTACGAAACATATAAACTAAAACGGCAGTAACTAGCAGCTGTGTAATTTAAGTTTGACGGCGTTTTGAAACAGAAGACCAATGGGGAATTACCTGCTTTACTACTATTGGTCGACTCGCGGAATGTAATGGCTGCCGCCACCATGAATGGCAGCACTCGAGTAACAATGCTCCAAACAATTATTTTATACACACACACGTTACACACTCTACTCCAAAAGACACTGGAAACATTCCGAATAATATTAGTGATAAGTAGAAGTAATTAAGAAAGTGGAAAAGATATGAATACTAATGGTAAGCTGTTGATTGGAAAAACCGAAAACAGATATCTGAAGTTGGTAAAGAAAAAACAATGGCATAAGTATTACATTAGGTTTTACTCTTGAATTACCTAATTGTCCCTGAGAAGGAGAGATATATATTAAATATTTCGGTGGCTTACCTGGTTGTCGTCGCGGTGGCGTGACGTCAGTAGTGTTGATGGTATATTGTTAACATATTGTTACAATTCCATTAATATCAAATTATTAACCTATTCATCCTTTCGATTGAATCTCGCTTTCCGACGTATATTCCATGTTGTTCGCCGGATGCAAATGTTCGAACAGTTTTAAAGTCACGGGTGGGTTCGCACGCGTTCTTAATATTTGTTTCTATTGCAAAGCGGTTGACTCGGTATTCGGTACGCAGTCTTTAAACACAGTTCAATGTTCGTTACACTTTTTACATACGCATAAACAGTCCATTTATTGGAACATAATACTAATCGCCATAATGAATACATATCCTCACGATCAAGTTCTCTAATGCACAGTATTCATGAGCACTATAAACCGTCCATTTATTGGAACATAATACTAATCGCGATCATGAATACATATCCTCACGACCAAGTTCTCCAATGCACAGTTTTCATGAGCACTATAAAAGAAAAGTTGTACAAACACGGTGGATTGTCTGTACATCAGTAGAACCACAGTAGCTCAAAACAGTTCACTGACAGACAATGAAGTGTCATTATCGGCACACTATCGCTGGAACAAGTCCCTTGCAGTGTACAGTTATTTTAAATTGTTTGACGTTCTGATACGAAATAGTACACACATCACATCACCACATTAATATGAGTGTCAAGAAGCCACAAACTTCCTCAGATTTCTGTGTGTCGTCAGTTGAAGCACACTCGCCTTTTTTAATTTTTTAATTTTTTATTCATTTATTTTTATTTATTTATTTATTTATTTATTTATTTATTTGTCCACAGAACATGTACGCGCGGCTTCACTCTATCTCACACTTCCACTATCGATATTGTTCTCTCTCTCTCTCTCTCTCTCTCTTCACAGTACTTATCGAATACAATCAAATATTTACACATTATATTGGAATTAATGAAACACTGATATTCGTAATTTTGTGTCCCAGCCTCGTCGCCGCTTTTGTGTCTCGTTTCCGTCGTAGGTGTCGGTGGCCGAGTGGAATGAGACCGACACAGGAATAAAGATAGCACGCTGGTGCAGGTACGGAGAGGAGCAGCTAGAAACTAGAAACACTAGAGTAAATTAGAACGAGATATATATTGCACAGAATTTATACAATACTTAACTTTTACATGCTGATACATATTTGAGTTAGAGTCCTGCCTAGTGCCTATACGATAGTCTTCACTGGTGCCTATCTGATTACGAAGGTCCTAACTGGTTGCTATCTCAGTCCCAAGAGAACGATGTCTTTCCGTGGTGGCCACGAGCGGGGTTGCAGCAGAGGGCGCTCGTGGCTGTCGTCGTAAGAACGCCGCGCCGTGCGTGCATGGCGGCGCGCGGCGAAAGTAGGTGGCGCGCACTTTGTACTTGTGCGACACCACACGTAACACTCAGAAGTTAACATAACAAAACATATTACGCTAAATATTAATACTCATAAAACAAAGAAACCCTTTAATACTAGCGGTGTGTACAGGGTGTCCAGAAAAGGGCTCCCTGATTTCAGAATTAAATATCTCGAAAACAAAGATCGATAGAGGAATCCAGTAAACGGTATGTTTATTGTGAAAGCTGTAAGAAGTTTATACAGTAGTTTGCAATGCCGGCCGCGGTGGCCGAGGAGACTGAGGCGCTCCAGTCACGGTCTGCACGGCCACTACGGTCGGGGGTTCGAATTCCCCCCGCCCCCTCGGGCATGGATATTTGTGCCGTCCGTAGTTGTAAATAGTTCATACGTAGTTTGTAAGTTTAGGGACTGATGACCCCGTAGTTAAGTCCCATAGACTCTACAAACATTTGAACATTTGCAATAATAGTTGCAACAGCTGCTAACAGGTGGTGCTGTACGCTGTACAGCTCATATCAGCATACATAAGTGAAATAATCGTATGAAAACACTATTCGCAAACAATCATATCACAGTCTTTTCAAAATGTTCACCATTGGCACTACCAGAGGTGGCGCAAACGAAGAATGAAATTCGTCATCACATTTCGCAGTGTCTCAACCGAAATGGATTCACATGCCACAGAGATCGCCGATTCAAGCTTGTCCAGCGTGGCGGGATGCTTCGGGTAGACCATGTCTTTCACTGTGCCTCACAAAAAAAGTCACAGGGAGTCAAATCCGAAGAATATGGAGGCCAATCCATTCCTGCACCAGTAAATTTGGGATATTGCAAAGCAATGACTCGATTCCCGAAGTATTCCTCAAGAAAGCGAAACACTTCTTCGGTCCGATGTGGTCGGGCTCCATCTTGCATAAACCATTCAGTACCTGGTCGAACCTCTAACGCTTACTGTGTGGAGCACAATTTGTTCCAAAATTGCAACGTTACGTGCACCAGTGACCGTTTCTCGAATGAAAAAAGTGCCAATAATGCCTCTGCTGCATACTGCAGCCCACACAGTAACTTTAGGAGAATACAGGGTTTTCGCTTCACACCAATATGCCTTTTCGGAACCCCACAATCGCCATTTCTGCTTATTCACGTATCCATTCAGGTGGAAGTGTGTTTCATCTGTAAACCAGATGCACCCAACATCAAATCCTTCATTATCAATCATTGTGAGCATCTGATTAGCAAAGGCAACCCTTTGTTGCACAGCTTGTACGGGTATGGACTGGTGCGTTTGAATTTTGAATGGAAACATGTGTAGGCTGTTTATCAGTATTTTTTGCGTACTGGAACGCTTCAAACCAGTCTTAGATGCAACTCTACGGACGGATGACATTGGATTTCGCTGAATAATTCCAGAAACTGTGGCTATATTTTCAGGTGTAACTGCGGTTTGCTTGCGGCCAACATGCCCCATTAGATCATCAGTTACACTGACTGTTCGTTGAAATTTTGCGAAGAGCGTACGAATCGCATCAGGTCTTTTTGGAACATTAAATCGTGCTTGAAAACTTCGCCTTGTTTCCGTAGGACTCTCTTCTAACCTGTGGTACTCTAGCACCAGCAAAAACGCTTGTTCAAGGAGTACATGATTTCAATCTCTTCCTTCGGTACGCTAACCTCCTTTCACCTTTCAATAGTGGAACTGATCGCTCTGGGTTTCGGATCACTATTTATACTAGGCATTACGTATGCTGATTACAGCGCCATCTGTTAGCAGCTTTTGTAACTATTATTTCAAACTGCTATGCAATATGTGCGTTATTTTTATACGCTACAATACAGTAGACATGACCAAAAGTCACAAAGAAAAGACAAATGTAAACTAAAGCACGACTGCACAACGGGAACATGAAAACTGTAATGCTGAAATCCGACAAATAAGCGCATGACATCCGAATGAATATGCATTGCATTCAGCTGTAACTCTGTATTCAATAAAAATTGGTCACATGCTGTATGGCATATTCATTGTAGTTCGTCTTTACTACCACCGATTAAAATATTAACTGTTCCTCATGATTCACCCTGAGTGCTTTTCTGACTATCCAAAATGGAATAACGTGATGGAAGCTACTAGGGCCACTTGCGAGCGCTATGTTAAAGGGAGAACAGAGGGCCATGTGGAGTGACTGGAATTATTCTTTCGTGAGGTTGGTTTGAATAAGCAGCTTCAGTACGGCAAGCAACTGAGATGCGAATCTGTAATTGTTGGATGCATGAGGGATCGACAGAACGACGCGACGGGACCGATTACACTACCTCGTTGCACAACTACAGAATGAGAGGCATGTTGTGATGGATTGCACTACCACATCACGAACAATATCACAGCAAATTCGGTCTCTTGCTAAAAATGCAGTGTCCGCGTGCATCGCTCAACGTCTTTTATAGCACTGTGGAACGCTCGAGAAGCGTCCACTACTGCATTTGCATTGTAGCTTTGTTCAGAGGCAGCAACCTAGCAACCTACTCGCAGCGCATTAACGTTACAATGAACATTAAATTTGTTTTAAAAGCATGAACTCAGATGTGAATGTATATCATTTTATGTTGGTATTAAGCTTTAGAGTTGCCACAACAAAGCTAAAATTTAGAACTTTGACAGTAACGAAGAGATTTCTATCCGTATCTAACCTTTACTAAAAGGCACAGTACTCGTTACAAAAGTATAATTACTCGTTACTCTCGTTAAAAGTGCCACCCAGAAATATGATCGCTATAATATCTTTAAACTGTGAAGAAATTTTGAACGGCTACTGTTAATACTACTTTAACATTTAAATTTGCCACGTAGATACTGAATGACTGCTTTTTGAGGCAAGGATCAGTACAGTCCATTTCCCTCGTGATTCAAATGCGCCATATACATTGATCAAAAATTAGCGAGACTCAACCGCAACCCCCATTTTAAGTACTGTTCCGACACTTTACTGAAAGGCATGGAATGTTAGAAGCAATCGGAATATTTTGTGACGAATGCCGGTGTGACCGTTCTTAGTAGTAGCATTAAATTTGCGAGCAACGGAACTGTTCTACTGTATTACGTGACATCAACGATTAAGAAAATACAATCAAAAATGAAAATCGGTAGATGATAACTTTTGAGGACTTTTTACAGTACTTTTTTACTATAGTATACAAGATCAATTAATTAACCATTAAACTGAAACCTTTACAGGGAAAAATTACAATAAAACGTATGTTTGCGTTTAAAGCGGACGTCGGATCATCGAGGATTAACCTGCAAACACGGGCCAAGAAGTATAACACCAAAATTTTTAATTCAAGAGATATAATACAAAATTGTTAAATAAAAAAAAAAAAATAAACATCTAAAATCATATAGCTACGCAATATGCCCTCAATGTTCGTCACTGATAATACTATTTATTATGAGATGAGTAATTTATATACTCATCTCATAATAAATAGTATCACAATATGCGTAATCTCCGTATTGGTTTTAGCTACAGATTTCATATCCATACGGTAGTTGCGAGTACGAAGGTATTCATGAGTAACAATTCACTATTTCGTATCAACCAAAGTATTCGCTACTCAGGACCGAATACATACAGTCTGAAACAGCTCTACTAAAGTTTAAGTACTATAGCAACCGTTAATACTGCCGTGTTACATTCTAGATTGTGTCTGGTGTTAGTATTTAAAAAAGTATCCGATATTTTCAATTAGGAAACCTGGTAATCATATTGAGCACACCCTCATGTCTTGTTCATTTTTCCTCTATTATTCCTTTCTTCTGCTGATATATTATCGAAGTAAAAAATATCAACGTTGTTAATGAGTAGTACATGTATCTCAAACAGAAAGAAACTTCCTCTGTAATGGCCATTCCCGTGTCACGCTCCACCGTTGAGACCGTCGTTGAAATTCTGTGAACATCGTAAGTGGAACAGGAACTCTGTTAAAAGGACGCCATCTGGATCAGGATGTTGCACGAGTCGCAACTCTTGCGTTAGCTCGCTAGCGGTCGCACTATCAGCAGGTGTTTCCTGGAAGACATCTAACAGGATTTTCATGCGTGTTCACATGAAACACTTAGGAGGAACATTCAAGTGATAACACCTACTTTTTTTCTCAGCACTGGTTCCAGATGGAAACAGGTTGTTTGTTTTATAATACGCGCCTATCTATTGTGAATGCGTCATATAGATGACAACACTGCACGGCACATAAGACCATAGCGGTGGTGGAGATAGTTCAAATGGCGACGCCCTTAGCACAATAACAGCGTGTACTCATACGTCTTTTCCATTAGTATTGTCTATCACCGATTGCAATTCATCGCCACGTGAGTAAGACGTACTTTTGTGGTGTCATGGATGTGTCCAATGAGCGTGGGAGCAACAGTTCAGAGAATGCATACGTCGTGTGACAATACACCAAGACCATCTCGATGTCGCACCACCCGGTTTGACGACAGGATTGAGCAAGTAAAGAGATTTTTTCCAACATATCCCAGGCCCTGTGGAACACATCGCTTCCAAAGTTGGGTCTATGCACACAATCCTGAATGAATATCTGAAAATTCGAAGTATTTCCTGCATGTCATATGGGAGCAGTCAATGATTATGAATGAACACAAAGCTATGGGCATGTCATGTTTCAAGCTATGCTGACGCATGATGATGTGATGAATGCGACTTTCATTTCATCGATTGTCGTGACGGATGAGACGTGAATGTCGATTTTCAATCCTAAAACGAAGCGCCAATCAGCTGGATGGAAGCTGTTCAAAGTAGACCTTAGATGACATACGGATATGATTGCAGCGGGCATAGTATCGTGACGGCGTTGTGAAAAATGTTTACAGCTGCATCGAGAAGTGAAAGAAGTCTCGCAATTGGCGTGTGATTAGTTTGTAAGAAGAAAGTCGGTGTTATAACTTGAATGCACTCTTTTATTTTTATTAATTTATTTATTTTTAAATCAGACATATCTTCAATAAAGAGTGCAACTGATAGATTTCTTTAAGATGGTGACATATAAACAATACACTCACTTACCATAATCGCTATTTCACTTTTATCTTTTGTCATTTATTACGTATAACTACTGTAATTTCGGTGAAACTATGTAATCATCATCAAGTACTTATGTATAAACTAAAAAAAAAATTTATAATAAAACAATGAATTTCTACATCTTCACAAAAATAAACTTAAATACAGACTCTATACTGCCAAAACAATTACAAAAAGTCCCTATTCTATGTGCTAATGTTGTTACATCCTTCCTAAAGAAACAGGTCTGGGTGAACCACAATTAGCTTTTGTTCAAACTGAGCACTTGTTTTCCTCTTGACTGGACATTTGTTTGTTCTCATGACTGTACAGTCAAATTCAAGTTAAAAAGTAAATCGTTAAGTATATAAAATTCTATTCATCTACAAATTTAAAATCGTCATATGAAAAACTTTCTTCCCAGCTCAAAAATTACAAGTGAAATTTACATTGCAAAATGGTTTCACCAAATTTTGTGTTATTACAAATAAATTTTTGATTACCTTTGAATAGATATCTCTGTTTAAGGTTTCCATGTACCCGTCTGCATATATATATATATATATATATATATATATATATATTCTATTAGACATTTAAACACTAAGATAATAATGTAAATTTCATCTGAGAAACAGTTCTACCTGGTCATGTGCAAACAACATAATAATTTAAAAGGAAATGTGCATCACCTGCCATGATATTTTGAAACAATAAAAAACTTTGGAAATAATTTTATTTGCCTCTACTACCTTCTTTGAAAATCTGAGGTACACAATTTTTCTGATAGCAAATTAACCACTCCATAAGATATCTAAAAGTTCCACTTTTTACAATCTCAATTTAGGTCGTCATTCAGCAATCAATATTAATTTCTTGTAATGGTGAGGTCAATAGGAGATGAACGTCTCATATCATATTGATATGGGAATAAAACTATGGTAATGTCTTTTCAAAGTATTTCATGGCCACCAACAAATCAAACATGGTGTCATTCGTTTTCGAATCGTATTTTCTAACAATGTAAACACTTACCGTACTTAAAAGTTACTATTGTTTCTAATGGCATTCAGTACATTGTAATGTGTTTCAAATCATATTGTGTCCAAAATCAGTATTGCATGTTACTTTCCTCAGGTTGATTATAATGATTGCCTGCACATTGTCCTCAGTATAGTTACGTGTTCAGTATTATTTGTGAATTGTGTGTGTGTGAGAAAAGATTTTTCGAAATTGGTGAGCAAATTCCTATACACGTAAGTTAAAGAGGAACAGAAATAAAAAATGCCCACAAAATTTAATCTGTTGCAACACACATGAAAAATGTTTTAAGTGAATGCCGGAACGGCAAACATCGATACAAACGTTAATCCGATCTTGCCAAATTTTTAATGACGTTGATGTCTTTAATATATTACAGTCCTAAATCAACTTGTAGGTTTCCAACTCTCTTCCATTACCACAGCGTTTATCAATCTGTACGTTCAGTTCACGTTTTATATATTGGAGGTTGAAAGACTACAAAACACTCATTAATTTCAAAACAATACTGCTACTGGAGGTAGTCGAAGATTAAAATGTCACAGGTAAAATAAAAATTGATCAAAACTGTCACTGTGATGATCGTCTATATTTATATATTTACTTATTTATTTTTATTTTATTTATTTTATTTTATTTTATTTATTTATTTATTTATTTATTTTATTTTTTTTTGCGCCTGTCGAAAAAATGTTCAACTGTATGTGAGATCTTATGCGACCAAACTTGGTGGTTATCTGTCACTAGACTTACACACTAATTACTCGACTAACTTAAACCAACTTATTCTAAGGACAACACAAACACCCATGCCCGAGGGAGGTTTCGAACCCCCGACCGTAACGGCCGTGCAGACTGTGACAGGCGCACCGCAGACCGCTCGGCCACTGCGGCTGGCGCGCCAGTCGAAAAAGAATAATTTAAATTTTGGAGTGAAAATTTTGGTAATAACATAAACAAAGATTTAAATAACGCCAAAATCGATTTTCTCGAGAATTTTTGAGAGTTGCTTCGAATGGCTTTGGGTGATTGTTAATTAAATGCTGAACTTCACGTACCATAAATATCAATAAATTCTAAAATCCGATACCCATGTGGTATCCTTGTTAGAGTCTTAACTTCTCCGAAAATCTCATTATCACTGTGTTTTGAAATCTGTTTGACTTTATGCGATCCTAGTACAATTTTCCTTCCTTTTTCTGTGCAGTTAACTGTCCTTATCGCATCATGTCATGAACATAGATCGAACTGTGCAAAATGGTTCTGTTATATAGTTCTGTCCAGCCAAACTGGAACACCAAGGAAGATCTGAGACTGCGGGAGCGGGTTCCAGTATCTGCCAAAACCATGGTACCCGATGCAGGATCAATTTGTCGATGCATTAGGCAACATTTCAACTGCCTCTTAACATATCCACACTCTAATAGTCACTGGAGCGGCATGCAGAATCAGAAATTGTCGTTAACAATACCATTTCACTCTCCCCTTCTGTCTGTATCGCCAGGAAGGTAAACTTATATTCTGTAGACACCATGGTAAGAGACTGTTGAAATGAGGCCTTATGTATCACCACAGTGACGTTGCAGCCGGTATTGTGGTTCGGTTTGCCTATAAGATTCCAGTCCCACACCCTGTAGTACGCACTGTGTGGACACTAACCAGCCGACGTCATATCTTAAAATGTTCAAATGGGACAACTACGGGGTCATCAGTTCCTAAACTTAAAAGCTACTTATGAACTAACTAAACCAAAGGACGGCACAAATATCCATGCCCGAGTGGGGATTCGAACCCCCGCCCTTAGTGGCCGTGCAGACCGTGACTGGAGCGCCTCAGTCCCCTCGGCCACCGCGGCCGGCGTCGTATCTCTGAAGTGTTGGAGCCTGTTATCCTTCCCTAACTTCACAGTTTGCCGACTCCTATATTGGAACAGAATAATGCTCGAAAATAGTGCCATGTAATGTTCAAGACTTCTGCGTCAATAGGTCGCTTGTATTATTGGTTTGCCCTCTCTTTTCATCCGATGTCTTAGCCACATAAAGCGTCTAGCCAAAAACTGCAGAACGACTGGCATATAATACAATATACACTATTACAGCCGCGGCAGAATAACCTTGCGTACTAATACGCCTTGCTACGGTGTGCGTAGCCTTTCGCAGTCGGGGGTTCAAGTCCTTCCTCGGGCATATATGTGTGTGTGTGTGTGTGTGTGTGTGTGTGTGTTTGTTGTTGTTGTTGTTCTAAGGATTGTGTGTGTGTGTGTGTGTGTGTGTGTGTGTGTGTGTGTGTGTGTGTGTGTGTGTGTGTGCGTTTGTTGTTGTTGTTGTTCTAAGGATAAGTTAGTTTAAATAGTTTGTAAGGTTACGGACCGATGAGCACTGCAGTTAGGTGCCATAACTTTACAAACATTTGAAAATCTTACTCTAATACAGCAGATCAACTTCGGTGGCATGCGGAAAGCAGCATTGTCTGCTGTACCGTAACAACACACCCAGAGCGTATTTGATTCTATGGCGTGGCGTATAGCAACGGTTGCAGCCATAAATTGTAGCCACACTCAATACTGATTTTATCATCTATGCGAACTTTACACAATGTGTTTTGGCTGTGGTACCTCCGCTCCTTTCTCTGTGATGAATTTATCTACTGATCAGCTCATACACAGTCAGTTTATCTTTATTGGGTAACAGTCAGTAATCGCCAGGTACAACACAATTCCAGGAAATTAATTTGAATTTTTTTTTAACTTCCAAGTGCTTCATACTCACTTTCGTGCTTTCGATCGAGAGTGGTTGCAGACACACGATGCAAACGCTTACAACACCTGAAACGAACTTAGCCAAACTATTTTGTAGGACAATATTATTGTGTTTATATACGAGCAATTTATTTTATTGTTTCAATCTGTAGCCAAAATAGGCAGAAGAAATCGTGTCAACATGTTTAATAAAATAGGAGAGATTAGAGTTTAACGTCACGTCCACATCTTGGTAATTAGGGACGGACGACACAAAGAAGTAAATAAACATCGAAGCATTAGCAATGAAATGTTTGTAAATCTTTGGCACTCAACTGCTAGGTTATTAGTCCGTAGTTTACAGATTACTTAATCTAAGGTTAACTAAACTAAGGACTACATAGACAAATATGCCCGAGTCGGGAATCGAAACCCCGACGGCGGACATTCTCGCTAACCGCAACACGGCGCTCCAGTACGCGCGGCTAATCTGCCGCGGCCCATTAGGAATCATGACACAGTGTAACTAATATAACCGATTTAACATTGCAGCTGACAAGCCTTAAGGGGTGTAAGGTCGTGGTGTATTAATTCATTTTCGAACATAACGTCTGGTATCGCGTTTGTCTTCTTCACAGGTGCTCTGAAGATGATCAGCGCAGTTCTGGACGTAACTTTACAAACTTAAAATCGGTGAAGTTTGCCAGCAACAATGCCATCCGTTCGTAAAGGTATTCCTTATGTAAATGTTTGTCATAACCAATTGATTAAGGACTTCAGCAAAGATCGCTTTTAATTTTTATTTAGATAATCGGTTTCAGCAATTTAACTGCCATTTTCAGATCTGTAATTACACATGTAAGATCACTAATACTATTGTTGTTTTTTATCATATACATAAAATATCAAAAGCCTCATGCTGTAATATGATGTGATCACTAAGTAAAAACAAAACTGACTAAATTAAGCGTCACACTTTCCAGACATCAAGAACATCGATCCTGTACAAATGCAATATCGAAATTGTATCTCACAGAATTATTTAATAACATATAATACTGTCATCTTACAAAGCCATTAGGTTCATGACAGAATGTTAATAAAAGCAACGCACTTAAAACACTGAATCATATCTGGTTGGAAACACAACTATTCAAAGCTACTTTGAATAAGCAGGAATTCCGCAGCAATTTGTAAGCGCGGAAATAAGCTCTGCAACGTACACAAGAGGAAGGAACTCAATGTGTCAAGAACGTATCTCCCTTGATATACTGAGGCCTTTTAAAACTTTCCGCCAGTGACATGTATCAAAACGCTTTCACTACTCTTGAAAGGCTTAACAGTCTTGGGGATATAAAGACAACATACGAAGCTAAATAAAAAATAATTAAAGTTTGGAATGTCATGCACATATGTATCTGTGACTGGAGTTTGTTGTCATTTATGTTAGCAGATGTTAGGTTTTACTTTCTTGGACGTAGTACAGAACAAAGCAAGCTCGACAATCATCTTATGTTGCGTTGTAAGAGTTTTATTGATTTGTCCCGGAGGATACCCTCTGATGTACAGTATCAATTCGTGAGGACGAAACCTGTTCCGCTCGTATCCGCACATCAAAGACTTTGCCTGCTGCCCGAAGGACGGACCTGTATCAGTTACACAAAGGAAGGGGCAGCACATTTCTCCGAAATGCACCTCAAAGCGTAATTCCATGAAGCACATACACTCTGAGGCTAGTTGTTTGGGCACCACGGTACATTCTGTGGTGCGACGAACCACATACTGTGAACACATGCGTACGAGAACACAGCAGAAAACATCAGCCAGAAACTGCGAAAGAAAACTGCCTACTTAAGAAGCGGAATACTGGAGTGCTGGAAATGGGAACATATTCGAAAACCAGGTTATTAACCTGAGAATTATTTGTTATTTAGCCTACATCGGATTGTCAAGTTTACTCACTGGTGTATTCTTACCATTATACGGAGATTCGTGTCGTAACGAAGAATGCAAGGCTGACGCTGCCGGTAGAAAATATTCCAGTTTTTCGATGAGAAAATTAGAGGTTTTCTGCGAAACAGCACGTAAAGTCACCAATTTGAAAATGTACTGTTTTCCTAGTTGAACCTGTTTTGAATCGTATAAAAGACTTGAATGGGTGAAAGCATTTTGCCTAGTAATCGATTAATGCCACGAGACACAAGTGCAGTTTTGTAACTTTCTTCTTCGTGCAGACGTTTCGTTCATGCCATCTGAATTGAAAGATCTTCATTTACTATTCGCAATTTAGTGCAAATGTTTTTAAGATGAGAATTTCTCGTCTTTAATGACGCTACCGAATTCTGTAAAGCGATTTTATCTGAATTATTAGAAAGAACTTCATCGTAAAACTGCATTTGTGAACATTTTGCTTCCGATGTGGAAGCCTTTTAGTTCCTGTACTTCTTCTCTGTATGTTACGTTTGCTGAAACGTTCTTTTATACTTTCTGCTGTCTCCTGGCGGTACTATTAAAGGCAAGGGCAAATTATAGGGTGGCTGTGAATCGCTCTTAAACACCCGTTTTGTCGGTAAATTTGGTAGTTCCGCATACAAATCCCTGACTTAAACGGCGAGATGATACGCTAGCGTTTTCAATTTTTCAACATATTCTTGGTCTTCCCTGTAGCATTTGGAGAGCGAAATCACATGCAGACTTTAATCATGTGGGAAACTGTGAAGCACTACTTCAGTTCCCTTTGTATTGGGATTGCTAAATGGGAATGGCCACACGGTCTTAGGCACCATGGCACGGATTGCGCGGTCGGAGGTTAGTACAGTTGGCCACTGTTTCAAACCGGCCTCTTTCACGGTTTCGAAACCGCCGGGTTTCACTCTCCTCGGTTTCGGATCACATTCGCGGTCGATATGAACCACAGACATTGCCGAGGTGGGGTGGCTTGCGTGCCTCAACGATACAGATAGCCGTACCGTAGGTGCAACCACAGCGGAGGGGTATCTGTGGAGAGGCCAGACAAACGTGTGGTTCCTGAAGAGGGGCAGCAGCCTTTTCAGTAGTTACAGGGGCAACAGTCTGGATGATTGACTGAGCTGGCCTTGTAACATCAGCTAATGTGGCTTTGCCACACAGCTACTGCGAACGGCTGAAAGCAAGGGGAAACTACAGCCGTTATTTTTCCCGAGGACATGCAGCTCTACTGTATGAACATATGATGATGGCATCCTCTCGGGTAAAATATTCCGGAGGTAAAATAGTCCCCCATTCGGATCTCCGGGCGGGGACTACTCAGGAGGATGTGATCATCAGGAAAGACAATACTGGCATTCTACGGGTCGGAGCGTGGAATGTTAGATCCCTTAATCGAGTAGGAAAATTAGAAAATTTAAAAAGGGAAATGGATAGGTTGAAGTTAGATATAGTGGGGATTAGTGAAGTTCGCTGGCAGGATGAACAGGATTTCTGGTCAGGTGAGTACAGGATTATAAATACAAAATCAGTTGGGGGTATCACAGGAGTAGGATTGATAATGAATAAGAAAATAGGAATGCGGGTAAACTACTATGACCAGCACAGCGATCGTATTATCATTGTCAAGATAGATACGAAGCCAACACCGACAACAGTAGTACAGGTTTATATGCCAACTAGCTCTGCCGATGATGAGGAGATCGAAGAAATATATGAGGAGCTAAAGGAAATTATTCAGACAATTAAGGGAGAGGAAAACGTAATTGTTATGGGAGACTGGAATTCGGTAGTAGGACAAGGAAGGGAAGGGAAGATAGTGGGTGAATATGGTCTGGGCAAAAGGAATGAAAGAGGAAGCCGCCTGGTAGAATTTTGCACGGAACATAATTTAGTTATAACAAACACCTGGTTTAAGAATCACAAAAGAAGGTTGTATACGTGGAAGAGACCAGGAGACACCGGGAGATACCAGATAGATTTTATAATGGTAAGACATAGATTTCGGAACCAGGTTTTGAAGTGTAGGACATACCCAGGGGCAGACATAGACTCTGACCATAACTTGTTGGTTATGAACTGTAGGCTGAAACTGAAGAAACTACAGAAAGGTAGGAAAATAAGGAGATGGGACCTAGATAAATTGAAGGAACCTGAAGTTCTTAAGAATTTCAGAGGGAGCTTCAGGCAACAATTGACAGAAACAGGGGAAAATAAAACAGTTGAGGAGGAATGGGTAAAATTGAGAGATGAAATAGTGAAGGCAGCAGAGGACAAAATAGGTAGGAAGGCAAGACCTACAAAGAATCCTTGGATATCACAGGAGATACTAAATTTAATCGATGAAAGGAGAAAATATAAAAATGCAGTAAATGAAACAGGCAAAATGGAGTACAGACGACTAAGAAATGAGATTGACAGGAGGTGCAAAATGGCTAAGCAGGACTGGCTAGAAGGCAAATGCAAGGATGTAGAAGAATGTATAAATAGGGGAAAAATAGATACAGCCTACCGGAAAATAAAAGAAACATTTGGCGATAAGAAAAACAGCTCTATGAATATCAAGGACACTGATGGAAAACCAGTTCTCAGCAAAGAAGGAAAAGCTGAAAGGTGGAAAGAGTATATAGAGGGGCTCTACAAAGGAAACGAACTTCGAGACACTATTGTAGGAAGGGAAGAGGATGTAGATGATGATGAAATAGGAGATATTATACTGAGAGATGAATTTGACAGAGCACTGAAAGATCTAAGTCAAAACAAGGCCCCTGGAATAGATGATATCCCGTCAGAGCTACTGAAGTCTCTGGGAGAACCAGCCATGACAAAATTGTTTCACATTGTGTGTAAGATGTATGAGACAGGTGAACTACCCTCAGACTTTAAGAAAAATGTTATAATCCCCATTCCAAAGAAAGCGGGTGCAGACAGGTGTGAAAACTACAGAACTATCAGTTTAATAAGTCATGGTTGCAAAATATTAACACGAATTATATACAGAAGGATGGAAAAGCTGGTAGAAGCCGACCTCGGGGAAGATCAGTTTGGGTTCAGGAGAAATGTAGGAACACGGGAGGCAATACTCACTTTACGCCTTATCCTAGAAGATAGATTAAGAAAAGGCAAACCAACATTTCTAGCTTTTGTAGATTTGGAGAAGGCTTTTGACAATGTTGATTGGAATAAACTCTTTCAAGTTCTGAAGCAAGCAGGAGTAAAATATAGGGAGCGTAAGGTTATTTACAACTTGTACAAAAACCAGACAGCGGTTGTCAGAGTTGAAGGGCATGAAAGGGATGCAGTGGTTGGGAAGGGAGTAAGACAGGGTTGTAGCCTTTCCCCAATGTTGTTCAATTTGTACATTGAGCAAGCTATAAAGGAAAGCAAGGAGAAATTTGGAGAAGGAATTAAAGTTCAGGGTGAAGAATTAAAAACATTACGTTTTGCCGACGACATAGTAATTCTGTCAGATACAGCAAAGGACCTGGAAGAGCAATTGAACGGAATGGATAGTGTGCTTAAAGGTGCATATAAGATGAACATTAACAAGAGTAAAACTAGGGTAATGGAGTGCAGTGTAAGAAAATCAGGTGATGCTGAAGGAATTAGATTAGGTAACGAAACAATAAAGGAGGTAGATGAGTTTTGTTACTTGGGCAGTAAAATAACAAATGATGGTCGCAGTACAGATGATATAAAATGCAGAATGGCAATGGGTAGAAAGGCGTTTTTGAAAAAGAGAAATTTGTTAACATCGAATATTGATTTAAGCCTAAGGAAGTCCTTTCTGAAGGCATTTGTATGGAGTGTTGCCTTGTATGGGAGTGAAACATGGACGATTAGCAGTGTGGACAGAAAGAGGATTGAGGCTTTTGAAATGTGGTGCTACAGAAGAATGCTGAAGATTAGGTGGGTGGATCGCGTAACTAATGAGGAGGTACTGAACCGAATTGAGGAGAAAAGAAATTTCTGGCATACCTTGACTAAAAGAAGGGATAGATTGGTAGGACACATTCTTAGACATCAAGGAATTGCGAATTTAGCGTTGGAGGGAAGTGTGTGGGGTAAAAATCGCAGAGGGAGACCAAGAGACGCGTATAGTAAGCAGATTCAAGTGGATGTGGGTTGTCGTTCTTATGAGGAGATGAAAAGGCTTGCTCAGGATAGAGTAGGGTGGAGAGCTGCATCAAACCAGTCTCTGGACTGAAGACCACAACAACAACATGAAAGTGTTTCGTCCTGTCGGTTTCAAAACTGCGGTGTTTCAGAGAAATAATGCAGGAAGGCGAAACCGACGAATTGTATCGACACCGTGGTGTTCCATTTTGCTGTAGCTCTGCACAGATACACATTTAACTTACTAGTATATAAACAGCTTAAAGAGTGTCAAAAACTAATGGACAAACGTGAGTGTGTAGCTTAAGATAACTGAATCAAGATTCGTTTCTAAAGTGACTGCATTGTTTCGAAATGTCGTAATGTCTGCTTTATAAACGAAAATGGAAAAACAAATGCTCACTATTTGCATTGAAATATCCAGTAAATGCCGGCCGCGGTGGCCGAGGGGACTAAGGCGCTCCAGTCACGGTCTGCACGGCCACTACGGTCGGGGGTTCGAATCCCCCCTCGGGCGTGGATATTTGTGCCGTCTTTAGTATAAGGTAGTTCATAAGTAGTTTGTAAGTTTAGGGACTGATGACCCCGTAGTTAAGTCCCATAAGCTTAACAAACATTTGAACATTTGAACTAGGGGAGATCGCAATTTTAATCTCGTTTTAAACAATTGGAGCTTTTCCCCATACCGTTAGTTTCTTGCGAGCAATGTTGACGGGACACGCATGTAGAACAAAATATATTTTTTAAATATATAAATACATGAAAATCTAACATAATGTGCGGTATTTGACAAATTTAGTATTTATACTTCCATATTATAAAAGTTTGGATGGTAAAGAAAACCACGCATTACAGATATCTCCAAAACTGGAATTTTAAGATAAGGTGTACTTTATAGCAGTGAGATAACAATGCATAAAAACTTAACCCTTCCCGAAATGTTGATTCAATAAATGTTATGTGATAATATGCCTTTTCATTATCACATGTAGGTTAGCACACATAACACCTATCAACATTAGGCACTAGAATAGAGGAAAGTCAAATGTATTAATTTACTTTGATAAAAATCAATATATTAGACATAAAAATTACAGTCCTCAGCAATCGGGAAAGCAGGAATGTCACTCATTGCGAAATCATTGCATTTGGTACAGAGTTAAATTTTAATTATCGTACTAACGGCCTCGCGAGATAATGTTGGACATCATGTGACGTTGGCTTTAACGAATCGCTTTACACTGCAAATGTTTCGTCATGAAATCTTCACTGTACGAGAACAGTTATTTCACTGAGTGGAGAAGGGTACATACAAGAACCTGTCAGCCTCAAAGCAGCAAGAATATAAACATCTTGGCAAAAACTTTATACCGGGTTTCTTGATGTTACCTGCTTAACCATGTGAAGCAGCCGGGGTGGTAGGTTAAATTTTGTCGGTGTAGGAAATATATAACTTCCAAGGCATTTGAATAATAGTTTATTTTTTTCTCTTACACTTGCTGCCTCGAACTATGTGGTTCTGTAGCAATACTTATACACAACACATTGACGACGTTACAGTAAACAGGCCCATACTTTTACAAAATACACACTGTTTCGTGCATGCCGAGACCATCTGCCGTCAGTTTCTGACCATTCTCGACACTTTCCAGGGCTCTGAAATAGTTCATACTGATGGCTCGAAAGTTGATGATTATGTCGGCTTCGCATATGCCCATAGCGATCATACCGAACTGCACTCATTACCAGTTGGCTGCAGTGGAGTATATCCGCTCCTGTTGTGGTGAGTCCTTCCTCCTCTGTAATGACTCCCTGAGCAGCTTACAAGCCATTGACAAGTGTTATCCTCGACATGCATTTTTTGTGGCTATCCAGGAGTCAATCTATGCCCTGCATCGGTCTGGAATTCAGATGACTTTCGTTTGGGCACCAGGACACGTTGGAATGCCAGGGAACGAACTGGTCGATAGGCTTGCTAAGCAGGCTACTAGTAAACCACTTCTCGAGTTTGCATCCCAGTCGCTGATCTTCGGTGAGTTTTATACCTGAAAGTGTCTTGGATCTGGAACTCCGAATGGAAACAATTGACTGTGCCAAACACGTTACGGGCCATCAAGGAGAATAGGAATGTGTGAAGGTCTTCTATGCTAGCCTATCGCAGGGAAACTGTCGTCCTTTGCCGGCTCCGCCTTGGCCACCCTCTTCGCCGAGAGGACCCTCCACAGTACCGTTGCAGTTCACAGTTCACAGTGGAACACGTATTGCTGGACTGTCCTGAATTGTCAGCCTTGAGACGGAATTTTGAAACCCCTGACACGTTGCCTTTGGTGCTTGCTGACAACGCCCCAACGATTGATAAAGTTTAAATTTTATTCGTGGAAGCGGTTTTTATCGTTCTATTTAAGTTGTGTTCGTCCTTCTCCCTTTCTCTTGCCTGCTACTTTCAGGCAAGAGACCTTAACACGTAGCTGAGTAGCTAGATCATCCTTTTATTATTGTGATGCTCCAACTAAATTCTGATAATTCGTTTGTAATTTTCGTCCCGTATCATTTTACTTATTTCTTTCCTTTTTACCTCTTTGACAATTAACAGTTCTGGTATCAATGTGGTACCCACATTATTTTAGAATTTTACACAGTTATTGGTTTCAACTTCTCGCTCTCTGAAAGGAAGCAGGGTCTGATGACCAGTGTACATTGGTCCCTTGAACACCAAATCAACCAACCAACCTACAAACTGCTTCATGGTTACGAAACCTCACACTGTGCGGTTTCTTTTGTTTCGAAACCGTCAGATGTTTCATTTTTCCCATCTCTAGAGGTTAGAGCCTTCCATGAAGTATGGGTGCGTATTTTATCCTTAACATAAAGTAGCTGAAGTAGTTTGCAACTCTAAGGACTGATGACCGCAGCTGTAACCGGTAGGTCCCTTAGGATTGCAAACGTTTTTCTACTTTTTTTTTTCATCTGTATTTTGATTGTGAGAATTACAGCCAACAACAGCACTAAAAGCACAGTCACTGGAAAATTATTCACTAAACAACAGTAACTTTGCGAAATCGACAGCATTCACGAAACACAAAATCACAAAACTTGTAACGGACAGGACTGGGCGCGCGGGAAGAGACGTCTTTCGTGACGTCATGCGCAGAACTACAGAAATCGTTTGCTTCAGTGCAGCAGTTAATTCGCCTGCCCCCCTTCCCCTTGTCAACAGCTACACAACAGACTGTCTACAGATTGTTGTGTGGGATTATACCACTCATGATGTTCGTCCTGTATCAGAACAGAGTGGAAAATTCAACTGTAAGCTAGACGCACATCTGGAGCAGCTGCGAGGAACGCATTCCTCTTAGCGGAGAGAGCAGCCCAGTGACGAAATAGGAGCAACATTCCTCGGTTCTGAAGCTCGAACTTTAAAAACGGAGACGTAGGGAGCGTTACGCAATGAGATATGTGGCACGTGGCGATTCCTGAGCTACGGCCGTGTTAAGCCCCGGTTTACTGCGCGGCCCCACCGCGTAGAATTCCACGCGGAGCTCCCGGACGCCGTCTTTCCAAAGAGGTGACACCCGTAACTGCCTTATAACTAGCCCAGTAGCCAAACGAGCCGTCATCACGCAGCGCCGAATACGTGAACTGGAACAGCAGGGCGTTACTCCCAAGGATAATCACTTTTGCCTTGATATTTGTGCAAGAGAAAACTTTCAGGTAACTAACGTTTCATCCCACTGATTCCCATATCTTTTCTTGTTGTGGAAGAAACAACATTAAAGTGAAAACACCCTAAAATATAGTATCAGCTGTAACTCTAGTAACAGCACTATTGAAAAGCGTCTACACAATGGTGGTGGTGTTTTTAACCCATTACTGGTCATTGTCCGGTTTTGGGAACGCAAATATTTTATTTTATTGTACATCAGCAACGTAAATTTTAGCTTTGATATTGGTGCCCGAAGGATGAATTGACTTGTATAATGCCTGGAAATACGAAATAA
Source organism: Locusta migratoria (assembly GCA_026315105.1). Classification (NCBI taxonomy): domain Eukaryota; kingdom Metazoa; phylum Arthropoda; class Insecta; order Orthoptera; family Acrididae; genus Locusta; species Locusta migratoria. Next base: position 224,374,680 of record CM048747.1, on the reverse strand, counting down.
CTTATTTTCCTTTAATTAGTTAGGTTTAGGAAAGGACTTAATTTGCCTGTTATTTGTTATTTCTCGTAGCTACACTGTTTGCCTGCTGGTGGCTGCTGTACAACATAGAATTGCTACATTGTGGTTTGGATGTGTTTAAGAGTATATGGACATCCATGAAAAATTCATTATTTCTCATATCCTGAAGTAAATGCAATATCAATTTATTTTGTATGTCCCTATAATGGTACAATAGCACGTTATATTATCAGTATTTTCTTTCAGTGCCTTTTTATGCTATAAACGCCTTACATAAAAAGTTACTGTAAACATTGTGAGATCTTTATATTTGTTTATATTGTATGAGATTGCCTCATCCACATTTTACAATTCCAAGATGATGAAAAAACAGCGCATGGGGTGATATTTGAAGAAATTCTAGCGGAAATGCATAAGGAGGATGTACGTAAATATGAAGTTAATAACTTAAAATTAGTGTTTATTCCTTTCAAAGCATATAAAATATCAGATGAAGGAGATATTGTCCAAAATTTCTCAGAAATATGACGTTCCGTAGTTTTTGTTCTACTGAAATTTATTCAAACAAGATTTTCTTTCATTTGACACCTTAGGTATAATAATAGTGTAAAAGAATACTGCAAAAAATAACTAAAAAAGTTTTGATAGGTAATGGGTTAAATGAAAATCATTTTTTAAGTGTGTGGTTGCATATGTCTGCATGTGTGAATGAAAATTGATGAACTATAGACTGAAACAATAAAATAAATTGATCAAGCAATGCAAGCTTTCACGGTCAGCGCTTACTTATAATTTCTGGGCGCATAAAATAAATTGCTGGTACATCCACACAATAAAACTGATCTACAATGTACTCTGGATAAATTCGTTTCAGGTGTTGCATGTGTGTGTGTGTGTGTGTGTGTGTGTGTGTGTGTGTGTGTGTGTGTGCGTGTGCGCGCGTGTGTGTGCGTGCGTGTGTGGGTGTCGTGTATCTGCAAGCACTCATGATCTAAAACACAAAAATGAATTTCTAAACACTTGAAAGTTAAACAAATAAAATTCAAATTAATTTCCAGGAATTGTGGTGTCCACGACAATCACTGACTGTCACACACCAAAGGTAAACTAACAGCGTATGATTCGATTTGCAGATCAACTTCATAATTAAATTTTATTTGAATGATAGCTATTGCAACTATTGGCATTACTATTGTCCCTTACATTTGGCGACTTATAAAACTGAGATAATTTTTCTGTAAATGAACTGATTAACTGATGACTTATTTTCATGGTTAAATCTGACTTCATTCCTTTAATAAAAACTGATCAAGATGATGGAGATTCGATTTCGAGATACGTAATCTTAAGGCAACAAACAATAATCTTTCTACAAGGCAACCTACCAACTTGGTTTCTTCTCAGACATAAATTTACATGAGCAGTTAAAAATAACGTCACTGAAACATTACGATTTTTTATATTCTGTACTGAACATGCAGGAACGTTGATAAAATTTTATACACTGTACCATATTCTGTTTTTGAAACATTGATTGTCATTATTGCAAGAAAAAGAATGAAACATATCACATGCTTTTTTTGTTATCACAGGTTACATTGTACGACGCTTCTCGCCGGGCTCCAGTGGTTATGTTGGCACCAATGGTTAATGGCGGCAACTCAGATGACCAATAAATGTTTTGTCTTGACAACTTCTATTAAAATGGATTTTTTTTTTTTTTTTTTTTTTTTTTTCTGAACGGACAAAGGCACATACAAAAACCTGCCAACCTTAGAGCAGGTACAGTATTAATTTTGCTGCGAGTGCAAGAGCAGCAATAACACTTACTCTGTAGCTGGTGAAAAATATTAACGCAGTTCCACGCTTCATTGTTCATCTGTTGCCAACATAAGCATTGGAGCCCCGCGAGAAGCGTCGTAAGGTTTTACCGTTATCGCACAACAATCTTGAGATAAGAAAAGTAAGTTGCACCATTACAAGATAAAAGACTGATCATGAGAAATGAACATTATGTTATGAAATACCATAATAATGAACTCCGAGAAAAACCTATATGCCATTGAAATTAATGAAAAATAATTTCTTACCTATTCGAAAGTCTTTTCTATCTGATAAACATTGCTTCGCGATCGTGATCAATCAGTCTCCACAACTGGTGTTATATTGTTCCTAGTTACATCTCGTTTGGAAATCAAACACAGTAATCACTGTCATTACTCGACTGCACATGGCGTGAGTATCTGGGCTGCGCCAGCGATGTGCGACAAAACCAAAGAGTCTCTCAGACAGACACACAGTGTTCTTGTGCACAGAACAGATCAAGGAGGTTAAAATAAGAAATAAGAAGAGTTGGCGCCACTATCCAAAGCTTAGTTGTCGATTGAAGCCAGTCCGCCATCTTGTGGAGCCAAGGAAATTATGTTTTCAGATAAAAGCACTCCGTGATACTCGCCCTGTTAACTTTCATACATTTAAATGACTGTCGAGTATATTTTTGATATAATATACCTTTGTGGACAAATACAGACCAGACAGGTGAAAAACACTAGTCAACACAAATGTTTATTAGGATAGCGTTCTGCTCACACTATTTAGAATAAACGTGACGTCAATTTTACGTCACACGATGTATCGAAGACCGCGCAAACAGCTATCGACCATTGTCTGTTACTCGATACTTCAATGTGACAGACACATCCTGATTTGCCGTATTTATAAGAGGTTTGGTATTACAATACGCAGTAAGGCGTTTCATGGAAACAATACACTACGGATGAATCACAAAAATTGTTCTCGGCTCCATTTCTTATCACTACATGTAAATAATATTACACCAACAGTGGAAAATTCCTGAAACTATAGTTGATAAGTTTACCCAAGCCGCTTCCTTCTGTAAGTCGTCGCAGCGTAGTGGTTTGCGTTAGAGGTCTACAATACTAATGTTTTAGGTTCGAAATTCCTACTTTCTCTCCGTCTGTTCTTCCCTCTATATCTGCCTCCTCTTCTTTTTCCTGCCAGTCCTCTCCTCTCTGTCATCAGACTTCCCTTCCTTTGCCATTTTCTTACGCCTCCTATCTCCTCCTCCTCCCTGTATCTCATTTACCACCATCCCTCGTCGAAGCTATTCAGAATTCAGATATTTAAAATAAGAAACTTACTTTAACGATGGCATATGTCCGGACAGAAAATTAAGCAAATAATATAACCAGTCAGAAATTCAGTCTTTGCTGCTTACATGAATGTTCCTATAATGCGGTTTCAGGAATCGTTACTTTCTTGCGTCATTTCTGTCATAGCACCTGACAGGTATATACACTCCTGGCCATAAAAACTGCAAAATTTAACGAACAGAAAGAAGATGCTGTGATATGCAAATGATTAGCTTTTCAGAGCATTCACACAGGGTTGGCGCCGATGGCGACACCTACAACGTGCTGACAGGAGGAAAGGTTCCAACCGATTTCTCATACATGAACAGCAGTTGACCGGCGTTGCCGTGTGAAAGGTTGTTGCGATGCCTCGTGTAAGGAGGATAAACGCGTACCATAACGTTTCCGACTTTGATAAAGGTTGTTAAAATGTAATCACATATCAGTTCAATATATTTTTCCAATGAATACCCGTTTATCATCTGCATTTCTTCTTGGTCTAGCAATTTTAATGGCCAGTAGTGTATTTAGCACCAATTTTTTTAAATGTTATTTACAGTTAGAAATATGAAAGAAACTTCTTTTACTTACCACTGATAACAGCACATGAGTTTTGTTATGTGCACACATATACGAAAGTACCTTTCGGGTGATATAAGGTTTACTGGCCACATTGTGATCTTAAGACTCTTTACTATTTTCGTGTTCACATATTAGCATTGTGATCCCTGGATATAAAAAATAGACTGGACATGGTTGTTATTAAAGTGATAATCCGACAGTGAACAATGTTTAAACTGTCCCTTGCTGACCACAATGTTCTTGACTAGTTCTCTTCATAGGGTCTTCCATTCGCTCACGGCGGTCATTGCCCAACGCTGGATAGTGGTTGTGCACATCGGCGCGATGCAATACGTTAGCACAACTCTCCCCCCTCCCCCCCCCCCCCACCTCCTAGACTCGGCCGTCCAAATGTGCTCGAGGGAATTTGTGTCATGTAAGAATATTCTCTTGGTCCAAGAGCTCTTCCACCAGTTTTCATTTCTATTTTGCATTCTCTACCATAAGAATGAAGTCAGGCCCGAATACACCACCAAAACGACGCAGATATGGAAGGATCATCATGTGACAATGAAGTTCACCGGCACTGAAGAACCATGGTCGTTGATACTTTTGGGTGCATTATGTGTGTACTGCTCTACATTTTGAATTACTAGTCGGCTTTATCACTCGGCACGACAGTCCACTCCTAGTTGGTTCCTATGCCGGTGGCATCACTGCAAATGTTACCGCCAATCTTTGGTCGTGAAATGGATTCCATATAATGAGTACATCCCCAAGCAATCGCCGTTCCATTATCTTCTTGTTTCGACTTAGGTCTTTTAGTGCTCTGTCAAATTCTTCTCTTACGATAGTATCTCCTATTTTATCTTCATCTGCTTCCCTTCCTACAATATCGTCTCGAGGTTCATTTTCTTTGTAGGGCTCTTCTATATATTCTTCCCATATTTCAGTTTTCCCTTCTTTGCTCAGAACTGGTTTACCATCGGACTTCTTGATATGCATAGAGCTGCTTTTATTGTCTACAAATGTCTCTTTTATTTTCCTGTAGGCAGTATCTCGTTTTCCTGCTGCTTTCAGTATTTCATTCTCTATTGTGTTATTTTCTTACGTTTCTCTCAACTGTTGCCTAACGCTCCCTCTGATAGTCTCAAGAGCTCCAGGTTCTTTCAGATTATCGAGGTTTCATCTAATTTTCCTACCTTTTGCTGGTTATTCAGTTTCAGTCTGCAGTTCATAATCAATAACACATAGTCAGAGTCCATATCTGCCCCCAAGTTAAGCCTTAGAATTTCAAAACTGATTCAGAAATCTATGTCTTACCAATGTCTCAATGGAGTGTGATAGAACCACTGTTTTTTTGTATATATACAGAATAGTAATTTGCGGCTGTTTGCTAAATGATGCTGTGGTATGTCGGAGGGTGTCGTAATAGCATACAGGATGAAATAGACAAAAATTCTAGTTGGTGCGAAGAATGGCAACTAGCTCTCAATGTAGAAAAATATATGGTGATGCGCGTGAGTAGGAAAAACAATCCCATAATGTTCGAATACAGCAATAGTAGTGAACTTCTTGATGCAGTCGCCTCGTTCAAATATCTGGGCGTAACATTGCAGAGCGATAGGAAATGGAACGAGCATGTAAGGACAGTTGTGAGTAAGGCGGACAGTCGACTTCGGTTTATTGAGAGAATTTTGGGAAGATGAAATTAATCTGTAAAGGAGACCGCTTATAAAACGCTTTTACGACCACGCCTTGAGTATTACTCGAGTGTTTGGGACCCGCAGCAGATCAGTTTAAAGGAAGATATAGATGCAGTTCAGAGGAGAGCAGCTAGGTTGGTTACTGGTAGGTTCGACCAATGCGCGAGTATCACGGGAATGCTCCGGGTACTCAACTGGGGATCGCTGGAGGAAAGACGACGTTCTTATTGTGAATTTCTGTTGAGGAAATTTAGAGGGCCGGAATTTGAAGCTGAGTGTAGTACGGTCTTCCTGCCGGCTACTTACATTTCGCGTAGTAATCATAAGGCAAGATAAGAGAAATTAGGGCTCGTGGCATATAGGCCAACTTTTTTTTTCCTCTTTCTATTTGGAAGTGGAAGAGGAAAGGAAATGCCTAGTATTGGTACAGTGTACCCACCACCACGCACCTTACGGTGGATTGCGGAGTATGTATGAAGATGTTTCTGGAGCGTCAGATAGCAACGTGTCCGAAAGAACAGAATCCGCAGACAGATGACTGCCTCACCGTGTGTTTGCTAAATTCAGTGTTGCCACTGTGCGCCTGATAGGTTTACATGTTACCAGTGAGCGTTAAATATTTCCTTTCTTTCACGTTAACTGTGAGTTCCTATGATTCGAATGTGTAGGACTGAACGATTGTCCAGTGCTGAAGGTCTAGGTTTGTTTTGGTGAGTGCCTGCACAGTGTAGAGACTGCGGCTCTACGTCCCTGTTGGTTTCCAGAACGCCTGGTGTCGCTGCTGTATCCGGCACGCCTCGCAGCGACCCAGCTGGCAGACGGGAAGACCGTAATGTATTCCGGCCCTCGGCGGCGACCGGCGATATTCCGCGTGGCTGGCCGGTCGCTAACGATGAGTTATGACGCCTGGCGACGCCGCCCAGGCCGCGATACCAGCCAAAGCGACGCCACACCACGCCGTGGATGAAGCGGCGTGGACACCCGAGCAGCTGAGCCACGGCCGGCGCCAGGCAACGGCACAGCACAGCTGGAGACCCAGGCGGCACACGTCTTTGTACCTACCAGAAACTAGCTGCAGCCGGTCAACAATTCCATAACTTCAGTGTTTACAACTCATATGGTCGCCAGGTAAAATAAGAAGTACACTCTCAAGAAACCCCAATGGTGGTACGGACTTCTTGTGTAAAATATTCTGGAGGAAAAATAGTTCCCCAATCGGATCTCCGGGCGGGGGCTACTCAGGAATATGTCATCATCAAGAAAAACAAAACAGGCAATCCAGCGTGGAATGTTCTAACACTTAATCGCGTAGGTAAGTTAGAAAATTTGAAAAGAGAAATGGATACGTTAAAGTTAGATATTGTAGGGATTAGTGATTTTGACAATGTTGATTGGAATAAACTCTTTCAAGTTCTGAAGCAAGCAGGAGTAAAATATAGGGAGCGTAAGGTTATTTACAACTTGTACAAAAACCAGACAGCGGTTCTCAGAGTTGAAGGGCATGAAAGGGATGCAGTGGTTGGAAAGGAAGTAAGACAGGGTTGTAGCCTTTCTCCATTGTTATTCAATTTGTACATTGAGCAAGCTATAAAGGAAAGCAAGGAGAAATTTGGAGAAGGAATTAAAGTTCAGGGTGAAGAATTAAAAACATTGCGTTTTGCCGACGACATAGTAATTCTGTCAGATTCAGCGAAGGACCTGGAAGAACAATTGAACGCAATGGACAGTGTGCTGAAAGGTGCATATAAGATGGAGCAAAACTAGGGTAATGTAGTGCAGTGTAAGAGAATCAGGTGATGCTGAAGGAATTAGATTGGGAAACGAAGCAATAAAGGAGGTAGATGAGTTTTGTTACTTGGGCAGTAAAATAACAAATGATGGTCGCAGTACAGAGGATATAAAATGCAGAATGGCTATGGGTAGAAAAGCGTTTTTGAAAAAGAGAAATGTGTTAACATCGAATATTGATTTAAGCCTAAGGAAGTAGTTTCTGAGGGCATTTGTATGGAGTGTTGCCTTGTATGGGAGTGAGACATGGACGATAAACAGTGCGGACAGGAAGAGGATTGAGGCTTTTGAAATATGGTGCTACAGAAGAATGCTGAAGATTAGGTGGGTGGATCGCGTAACTAATGAGGAGGTACTGAACAGAATTGGGGAGAAAAGAAATTTCTGGCATACCTTGACTAAAAGAAGGGATAGATTGGTGGGACACATTCTTAGACATCAAGGAACTGTGAATTTAGCATTAGAGGAAAGTATGTGTGGTAAAAATCGCAGAAGAAGACCAAGGGATGGATACAGTAAGCAGATTCAGACAGATGTAGTTTGCCGTTCTTATGTGGAGATGAAGAGGCTTGCTCGGGATAGGGTATTGTGGAGAGCTGCATCAAACCAGTCTCCGGACTGAAGACCACAACAACAACAGTGATGTTCGGTGGCAGGATGAACAGGATTTCTGGTCAAGTGAGTACAGGGTTATAAATACATATTCAGTTAGTGGTAACGCAGGAGTAGGTCTGATAATGAATAAGAAAATATAAATGCGGGTAAGTTACTATGAACAGCATAGTGAACGCATATCGGATCAAAGACACGAAACAAAATGTTCAAATGTTTGTAAAGCTTATGGGACTTAACTACGGGGTCATCAGTCCCTAAACTTACAAACTACTTATGAACTACTTACGAACTAGGACGGCACAAATATCCATGCCCGAGGGGGGATTCGAACCCCCGACCGTAGTGGCCGTGCAGGCCGTGACTGAAGCGCCTCAGTCCCCTCGGCCACCGCAGCCGGCAGACACGAAACCAACACCGACCCCAGTAGTGCAAGTTAATATGCTAACTAGCACGGCGGATGATGAGGACATCGAAGAAATGTATGAGGAGATAAAGGAAATCATTCAGAAAGTTAAGGGAGATGTGATGGAGGACTGGAACTCCGTAGTAGGAAAGGGAAGAGAAGTAAATCTAGTAGGTGAATATGGACTGGGAAAAAAGAATGAGAGAGAAGATCGCTTGGTAGAATTTTGTGCAGAGCACAATTTAATGATCACTAACGCTTGGATTAATCATCATGAAGGAAGGCTGTATATATATATATGAAAGAGACCTGGCGACACTGGAAGGTACCAGATTGACTTTATAATGGTAAAGAATAGAAACCAGGTTTTAAACTGTAAGGAACATCCAGGGGCAGATATTGACCCAGACCATAAATTACTGGTTATGAATTGCAGATTAAAACTTAAGAGACTGCAGAAAGGTAGAGAAGTTGGGAGATGGAACCTGGACAAATTGCAAATTGACAGATTCAGAGGGAGCATTAGGCAAGGATTGGCTGAAACAAAGTAATACGGTAGAAGGCGTGAAGGCCGCAGAGGATCATATAGGCAGAAGAACGAAGTCTAATAGGAATCGATGGATAACACAGGATATACTGAACTTAATTGATGAGAGAAGAAAATATAAAAATTCCGCAAGTGAAGCAGGCAAAACGGAGTACAAACGTCCGAAAAATGAGGTTGACAGTAAGTGCAGACTGGCTAAGCAGGAGTGGCTAGAGGACAAATGCAGAACTGTAGAATAATGTATAACTAGGCCAAAGATAGATACCGCTTACAGGAATATAAAAGAGATATTTGGAGACAAGAAAAGCAGCTGTATGAATATCAAGAACTCAGTTGGAAAAGCAGAATTAAGCAAAGAGGGGAAAGCTGAACTGTGGAAGGAATATATATATATACAAACGAATGCAGCATTCTAGAAATGGAAGATTAAGAACAGGTAGATGAGATACGAGATATGATACTCCGAGAGGATTTTGACAGAACCATGAATGATTTGAATCGAAACAAGGTCCTTGGAGTAGATGATATTCCGTCTGAACTACTGATATCGTTAGGAGAGCCAGTCATGAAGAAATTGTTCCACCTGGTATGCAAGATATATGAGACAGGGGAAATACCCTCTGAATTCAGGAAGAATATTGTAATTTCAATTCCAAAGAAAGAAAGTGCAGACAAATGTTAAAATTACAGAACTATTAGTTTAATAAGTCATTGATACAAAATTCTAACATGAATTATTTACAGACGAATGGAAAAACTTGTGGAATCTGATCTCGGGGAAAATCAGTTTGGATTTAGGATAAATGTAGTAACAAGATAGGCAATACTCACATCATGACTTATCTTAGGAGATAGGCTAATTAAGGACAAACCTACGTTTTTGGTATGTGTAGATTTGGAGAATGCTTTTGACAATGTCAACTGGAATACACTCTTTCAAATTCTGAAGGTAGCAGGCGTAAAATACAGGGAGCGAATAGTTATATTCAGCTATTCAAAAATCAGACAGCAGTTATTACAGTCGAAGGGCAAGAAAGGAACGCAGAGGTTGGGAAGGGAGTAAGACAGGGTTGTAGCCTTTCCCCAATGTTGTTCAATCTGTACATTGAGTAAGCAGTGAAGGAATGTAAGGAGAAATTTGGAGAAAGTTCAGGGAGAAGAAATAACAACTTTGCGGTTTGCCGATGACATTGTAATTTTGTCAGAAACTGCAAAGGATCTGGAACTGCAATTGAATGGAATGGACAGTGTCTTCAAAGAAGAATATAAGATGAACATTAACGAGGGTAAAACGAGAGTAGTGGAATGTAATGTCAAAAAATCAGACAATGCTGAAGGAATTAGATTAGGTAATGAAACGATAAACGCAGTAGACTTGTTATTTGGGTAACAAGGTAAACTTCTAATGGTCGAAGTGAAGAAGATATAAAATGCGGAAAGGCTATAGGAAGAAAAGCGTTTCTGAAGAAACGAAATTTGTTGACTTCCAATATTGTTAGGAAGTCCTTTCTGAAAGCATTTATCTGGAGTGTAGCATTGTACGGGAGTGAAACGTCGATGATAAGGAGTTTAGATAAAAAGATGATAGAAGCTTTTAAAATGTGGTGCTACAGTCAAATGATGAAAATTAGACGGGTAGGTCACGTGACTGATGAGGAGTTGCTTAACCAAATCTGGGAGAAAAGGAGTTTCTGGCAGATGCTAAGAAAACGGACAAATTGGTGGGAAACGTTCTGAGATATCAAGGAATGGTCAATTTAGCATTAGAAGGAAGTGAATGGGGTAAAAGTCGTTGAGGGAGACCGAGGAACGAATACAGTAAGCAGATTCAAAAGGATGTAGGTTGGCAATTTTCAGATGAAGAGGCTTGCACTGGACAGGGTAGGGTGGAGAGCTGCAACAAACCGGCCTGCGGAATGAACACAACAATGATTTGAGCTTCAGTACTTTTTAACGGCGTATCGAACTATGGTACTGTTCCCACACGTCTTACAACTGTTGGACCAATGTCTTTTAGATCAGAGTTCGTCCTATCTTGTGACTTGTACACAACTATAGGTGATCCGCAACGTATGCTCTGGAGTTCCAGCTTTACTTCTTTAAATGTGGTCGAAAATTTTCGGTGTCTTCTAAACGCGGTCATATTTCTTTGCATAGTTCACGGCGTTTTCAGCAGTTCAGAGGCCTCTATCTTTTTTTATTGTTTGTCTTTCAAAAGCGCATGGAAGCATAGACTAGATCTTATAAATAGAGAACCATAGTTTATGTCCGTTTCAGTAGGATAGTAGTCTCTCTTATCTGTCCTTGCTAGCTCCAATATTGTGTTAGCGGTAGCTTTCCGAAAATCTAAATAGTACATTTCAATTCTCACATATTTTCACATTATATTCTTTATTTGGTTGGCATTTTACGAATTGAATTCAGAAATTCTAAAATAATATAATCCACCGTATGCTTCCAGCCTCTTCTGATCGCATTCTGCCAACTAACTGTTTCTCTGTTTTATCCTTCATACGGACTTCTTTATCAGGTTTCCCTTTTTTTAACAGGATTCGTGGTACTTTGTCTACTTATTAGTTATCTTCTCTGCGCTTAATAGTGCAATTACCAAGTCTTTGGTTTTTGTTTCAAGAAATGTTATTATAGCTTTTTCGAAATCATCAGGTTTCTTCTGTCATTTTGGCATGGATTTCCTACTAATACTTTTTTTTCATAAGTGATTTATATTTCTGTACTCTTCAAATTCTGTTATCGTATTTCTACTTCCTTATTTTGTCTATCAACTGAAGTATTTCTTCTCTTCACACTTATTTTTCTTGTCTCTATATTGTTAGATGAAGTTCAGCATTTGGCGTTTTTATTATCGCAGTTCCTACAACCTTAGAGAACTACGAACATCTCTCGTCATTCTTCGGTATTTCCAAATTCGTTTCATCGAACGTTTCCCTCAAAAGTAATTGCGCCCTGAATCTGTGCTGCTTTAAATCTCTCTCAATACAAAATCTGGTTCCGGTATCTCTTTCTGATCGTGATGCAAACAAGCTGGAATCTTGCAGTGTCTTGAGATCGTACCAAGTATATCTTTTTTCTTTGTTGTTTTTTTAAGATTGTCTTAGCGATTAAAAGCTTAATTTATTGCAGAACTCGGTTATTCTTTCTTCGTTTTTTTTGTTTCTGCTACTGAGGTAATATTCTCTCGTAGCTCTTACAGTTGCCATGACAGCTGTATCGTTCCACTGCTCTGTGGTTATTAGCTTCCTATCCTTTTTACCTAGTGCATTGCGCAACCAATGACTTCATTTGCTTCCCCCATCTCCTCTGCTTGTGCTTGTGTAGCTATAGTAATTATTTTGCTTTACTGTGACGCCAATAACAATAATGCTATCCCTGACTACAAATGATAATAAGTGTGGCTAAAAGATCTTTTCTATCTACTGGAGATCACTTTGGAGATATGTGCGTTCTTTACCTCCTTCATTAATCTTACCAGAGAAGGGGGGCCCTGAAGTTTAGCGTGGAGTCCGAATCTAGTTTCGCTCTTCGTGAATGTGTTTGTCATTGAGACGTGAAAGCTGGGTGTGCAGCAGATTGAAAATTTCGTTTAAGTAATGAAGAAACCCACTTCTCCACTGAACCACCAGGACACGTTTCTGAATAGTCTCTGCCCTGCCTTTCTATTCGTAACGAATCTTGCTCCCGTTACACATTTTTATGCTGTTGATATAACTCTATAATTGGTTGATTACCTTCCCTCCGATTCTCCTCATTCTCCCCCGGAAACCTAAAAGAAGTCTTTGCATTTCTGTTTTGAAACTTCCAGGCTTCTCTACTTCATTCAGACTTCTGATATTCCATGTTCCACCTCTTACAGTGCTTCTTGTTCTGTCTGTTAATTTTCTTTTCATAGTCTCCTCCCCCATTATTGCCCCTTCCGGAAATTCGAATGGAGGAATACTTTAGGATCTTTGGCAAATAACGGAGCTCATCATGATATTACTCCAAGGAAAAACCACTTTCCCTGCAGTTTATAATTGCTATTTCTACCGTCTTATAGAGGCAGTTTCCCAATCCAGGGGAAAGAGGTTGCCTGAAACTAAACCAACTGCTTCATTCTATTTGACATGTGTGAAACACCGAAAGTCTTCGGTCACTATTGATAATAAGTTTTATTCAGAATTTACGTAACGGCTTAGGTCCAACGTGGCACCCAGTTGACATTTGATCTTACGGCTACCCCAGGAGACCTGTAGTGCGTAAACAACATTAAAATTGAGGAAGTGGTTCATCTTCTCATAATGGTGTGTTGACGGCACATAGTTGCGCCGTCTCTAATGATCACGCTATCGACGGTACGTTAAAACCCAAGCTTCCCTCCTTCCTTCTCCATAGTACCTCAACTTTTGTAATTTTTTATTATCCCTCAAAATTTCCACATAAAACTATTAAGAATAATGAGTTCATTTTCTCCATTCATTTTAATACTTTCAATATTTTGACCATTACAGAAACTGTTATTAACTTTGATTTTAAAACAACAGCAACCAGTTTCATTTGTCCATCATAACAAGAAGATGTCTGTTCTTAAAGGCATCAAGTCCCCGAAATCGGTCAATGAAATCATTTTAAACACAACTGGTTGCTGAATGAAACTTTCACTCTGCAGCGAAGTATGCGATGATATGAAACTTCCTGGCAGATTAAAATTGTGTGCCGGGACCGGGACTCGAACCTGGACCTTTGCCTTTCGCGGACAAGCGCACTACCGACTGTGCTATCCCGACAAGACTCACGATCCTGCATCACAACTGTACCTCTGCCAGTACCTCGCCTCTTACTTTCCAAACTTCACAGAAGCTCTCCTACAAACACGCAAGACTAGCACTCCTGGAAGAAAGGATATGGTGGAGGCGAGGTACTGGCGGAAGTAAAGTTGTGAGGCGGCATCGTGAGTCGTGTCGGGACAGCACAGTCGGTAGTGCGTTTGCCCGCGAAAGGCAAAGGTCCCAGGTGCGAGTCCCGGTTCCGGCACACAATTTTAATCTGCCAGGAAGTTTCATATCAACTGGTTGCTGTTATTTAATAACTAAAACTTGCATACTTCCTTCAAAAACTGGATCGCCTTATTATGAACATATAGGGTACTGGTTGTGGAGTGGAACTGCACAGGACAGTGCTGGGCTAACATATCAAAGCAAATGAACTTCAGTAGTACCGAAGATGCACTCCAGCACAATCTGTGCACTTTATGTTCAGTGTTACTACACAATACTCTGAGTGAACATTTAGGGCACAATTAACAATTTTTTTCGTTTATATGGACTTAATTATTTTTATAATTTCTCACTTTATCAGACGACAGCAGTTTAGTGTATTAATATTTCAAATTTTGACACTTTTCAAAAAAAATTATACATTGCACCTTTTGCCGCTTTAATTCTGTGCTATTGCTTCTAATTTCTGTAATATTTGTACTTGTGTATTATTCCGTAAGTGTTTCCTGTAGAGATACCTTAAGAAGGCCAATAACTGCCTGAAACCGGTTGTTAATAGATCTGCAACTCTGCAACTAGTGGGTATTTCGTTTTTCAACACACTGCAATAAACAATTTTTTTTTTTTTTTAAAATTCGGATCCGACTAATCTGTAGAAAATTTGGAATACTAGTAGCTTTTGCTAAACGTTTGAATTTCTGACATTGTTGTGGCGTAAAGTCAGCGCCACACGCCAGACGTAGAGAAGGCAGCGATCGACCAACATCCAATAGCAAGCAGGCGCCGCGCATCCTGGAGGGAGTAACCGAACATGCGCGCTCTCTACAAGCTATCTAGGCCGACATACGTCTGGAGGGCCCGACAGTTACCAGAGCTACAAAGGCAGTTACTAGTGAGAACTGAGGGCAGTTACTAGGCAGCTACGACGACAGAACTAGGACAGTACTAAGTCAGAACGCGGCTACGAACTTAGCAGTAACTATGTCACAGCGCAGCTAGTATCATAACGAATGACGCCTCGAGATCCAAGAAGAAAGAAGAAACAGATTTATGTTCTTGAGTATTATCAGTTTCAGTAAATAAATATCTTGTAATACTAACTATATCAATGTTTTAGATGTCAAAGGATCCTACACCAGTCCCTTTCCTAACAACTAGACCGGGACGAGAAAACAACAAAAGGCGACGAGGTCACAACAGACATATTACGTATTTCTGAAAGTTGCTGAATCTAGGGTTGCCAGATCTCCGGGCGCCGCCCGGAGTGCCCAGGTTTGGAATGAATTCTCCGGGTCTAAGGGCCAATGACTCTCATCTCCGGGCTTGAATGTAACCTTCATCTTAACATTTTTTTTTCTTTTCTTTTGCGACGCTTTTTAAGTACTATGCTCATGTAGCGACTATCTACATCGAACTTAACGTAACTTAAACTAAGGACAAACACAACATCCATGCCCTAGGGGGGCATTCGAACCTCCGGCGGGAGCAGCCTCGCGCACCGTGGCAAGACGCATCGTGCGCTCGGCCATTCCCGGCCGGCTCCTCTCTAGTAATTATGAATAACTTTACATAAATGTCAATTTCTTATTGCAACAAAACACTACTTTTCTATTCTTCCTCTGAAAACTTTTCATTGTTGCGTCGGTAGTAATCGGCTGGCGCATTATTAAGCAAACACTGTTGCGGCAACGTGTCAACTGGCGACGTCTATTATTTGTGTTCGTTCTTTCATTGTTTGTTATCAGTTTACCGGCAATTTTTGGAATACTCTGATCGTGTGTGAACAGACAAGCTTACATTAACTCAGATTAGTGAGTAATAACAGTGAAATGAAGAGACGATATCTAAGTTCGTTCCGTGAAGAATGGTTGCAGGAAGAAAATTATAAAGAGTGGCTACAAAAAGTCGATACTGATGAGTGTATGTGTAACTGCAGAATATGTAATATCTTATTTACTGTTAAGTACGACGGAGTGAAAGCTGTGAATAAACATTTACAATCAGAAAGACACAAAGTGAATATTACCACACAAAAGAAGAATCAGTCGCTTCTTAAATTATTGCTGAAACAATTTTCTGCAGAAGACGACAAAGTCACTGCAACGGAATTAACGTTGACTTACCATGGTGTGAAACACCACCATTCTTACAATTCTCAATATTGTGGTAATAAGCTATATCCTTATGTTTTTTTAGAGATTCCTCTGTGGCAACGAAAAAGTAAGATGCGGCCGAAGAAAAAGCGAGGCATTAGTAAAAAATGTGCTTCTGCCTTATGCTAAAGAGAAGCTACTAAGCGAATTAAAGCAAAATGTCCCGTTTTCATTAGGCATTTTTTTCCCTTTTAGAATTCACGTGTAATCCTGGTTGGGGGGGGGGGGGGGTTGGTCGCAGTTGGGGGGGGGGGGGTCATTGGTCAAAGGGGAGGGGCCTGCCTCGAGTTCATCTGGCAACCCTAGCTGAATCACAGAAAAACTGTAGTGACACCGTTGCGGCGGAAGTCGCTGCACGCTTCAACGGCCAGCGTCCTGCTGGCGCGCCAGTAGACAGTAGGAGCTTATGTATGGCGCCAGTCCGGACACGTCACTGCGTGACGTGAGCGACGCGGAGGTTGAACCCGCGACCCGCCAACTGGGAAGGACGTGACGTTTGGTCGCTCCCCCCCCCCTCCTTGTCACGTGACCGCTATTTACGGCCCGCGGTCCCCACATCGGGGCTGGATTTTTATGTGCGACGCGCTAAGCGCGGCAGTACGTTAATGGCGAGGGAGCAGGTGTAATTCCGCTGTCGCGACGGCGAAATAACGCCGCCCGTTTTGTTTATGCGCCGCGCGGCCCTTGCGGAGAGTACATGCCGGGAAGCAATTAGTAAAACGAAGATGAGTTTCGCGTGGTACCTCCTCTCTGAGACGTGCGAATGGATTTCGCAAAATTGGTCTGTGACAGTTTGTCACAACATTATGCATCAGCTCCTTATAATTAACTTCTCCTTATGAGGCACTTCATGCTTTGTAGACACACTGGCGTAACCAGTCTTTCTTTTTGATATTTTTGTTAGTAATAATTCCCATGCAAAAACGTTTATTTATATTCGGGCTATACTTGTTGGAGCACCAAAAATGCAAGGCCATATTTCTTTATCTTTATGGAGGACTTCATCTTTATTTTCATTTCGCAATCAGGACCGTCGGCCGCGGTGGCCGAGGGGACTGAGGCGCTCCAGTCACGGTCTGCACGGCCACTACGGTCGGGGGTTAGAATCCCCCCTGAGGCATGGATATTTGTGCCCTCCTTAGGATAAGCTAGTTGATAAGTAGTTTGTAGGTTTAGGGACTGAT
Organism: Locusta migratoria; assembly: GCA_026315105.1. Classification (NCBI taxonomy): domain Eukaryota; kingdom Metazoa; phylum Arthropoda; class Insecta; order Orthoptera; family Acrididae; genus Locusta; species Locusta migratoria. The sequence continues at coordinate 224,357,562 of CM048747.1, read as the reverse complement.
GACCCCGTAGTTGAGTCCCATGCGCTATACAAACATTTGAACATTTGAATCAGGACCGGCCCGTCCATGTAGGCAAACTAGGAAATTGCCTAGGGCGCTCGAATTTGAGCGCGGCAAATTTGTAGTGTGCGACGAACTCTCGTGCGGACTGGGTGCGGTTTATTTTGCATTTGCGCTGCTGTTCAAGGAGCGATGAATTCCCAGTTACTATACCTAGAATTGCAACAGGCAAGAGACAAGACGCAAGTCAGTGTTACATACATTCTCTTTCACTCTTCAAAGTTTCGGTAGTAAGCATTTAATTAATAGGCGAATAGCAGTTTGCAACTAATCATCCCGTGATCAAAGCAGGCGATACTGCAATAAATTCAATTGACGAGAGATTTCATCAGATTAGCAACGTAAATCGTGTATTTGGCTGTCTGTACAACATACCCAAAGTACAAATAAAACTCCCATAGCTGTTCTTGAAGAATGTGTTAATTTGGAAGAGTCACAAAGACTCATATGTTGAAATGTTTCTTAAGCTTAAGGGACTTAACTACGACGTCATCAGTCCCTAAACTTACAAACTACTTATGAACTACCTTAAACTAAAGACGACAGAAACATCCATGTCCGAGGGGGGGATGTGAACCCCCGACGCGGAACGGCCTCGCGCATCGTAGCATAGCGCCTCAATGCGCTCGGCCGCTCCGCCGCGGCTCGCAAAGGCTCTAAAGATATTGCTGCTATTATGCATTGAGTTACAAGCCATTGCTAGCAGAGTACCCAATAATTCAGGCTTACAGGAAGGTCTGAGTTATATTTGTAAAAATAGACTTATAGAAATTGTACCTAATGTAGTTCAAAAAATGTTCAAATATTTGTGAATCTTATGGGACTTAACTACAAGGTCATCAGTCCCTAAACTTACAAACCCCTCGGCCACCGCGGCCGGCCCTAATTTAGTTACTGCATTAAGAGTGTTGCATATTCTTCCTATGTCTGTAGCAGGTACATATCTGTATCTCAAGAAAAACTTCGTCAGTTGAACAAGAAAGAGCAGACAGTTCATTTAAAGGAGATAGTCTCAGATTTCATAATAGCCTAGGCAAGAAACATGAAATTTGTGTGACTCTTTGAATAATGAAACTTATAATGTATCAATTATTGTAAACTATGAACCACAAGCAATTTAAAAGCCAAAATGTATTAAACTCGATGAAAAAGTAACATTATTGTATAAAAGTGTATATGTCCCAGCAGGCCGCAGTGGCCGAGCGGTCTGCGGCGCGCTAGTTACGTTCTGTACGATATTTTTTTGCTATTTTATTGTATAAATGGGGAGCCATTAAAGTAATTTACATAGGGCGCCGAATTTGTTCTGGCCGCCCTGTTCGCAGTCAGTATAAGTATGATGAACGCTACTAATGAAGTGGAAGGAAGTTGCATTTGTGTTTTAGAGAGAAATAACAGTTATCAAAGTAACTATAAAAGCAACTATAAAATAATTTTTCGGAAATAAGAGTAATCTATACATTAAAAACCACATCGATACTGTCACTGTTTCGAATGTTTTACCTAGTTACGGCGATAACCTCTTGAAAGTCAGAGAACGAACAAATCAGGAGCAGTAGTAACGTTAGGATTGGGTACAAGTAACACCTAATGAAGAAGTGTTAAAATAAGTAACCAGAATGTCACACTAATTAGCAACAGACGAGGAAGAAAAAAGGCTTATGATATTTAAATGAATTAATACAGAGACTTTTTTCAACTTAGAACCTAAAAACTAATATACATTATACTGGATCAAGCATCGTATCAAAATTAGTAATAATAATATCGTTTTCTCTTCCACAGGACCTAACTGAGGAGTGAGACTCCATGGTCATGGAACACGTCAAAACATGAAGTTCAACACAAGAATGGTAAGAAAAAATTTTCAGGTAGTCCTATGCACACGACAATATTAACACAAAGTGAAAATTTCTGATAAAATTTGGTCGCGTTTTGGATGGATTCAGTCAACAATAACGCTTTACCTCAGTTGTCGATACTCCTTTAACTGCTAGGCGGCTCTTCTCCCACGTAAAGATTATGGGTAATTTGTTGTTACGCTCAATGCAAAGCAATCGTATCTTATAGTGATATGTTGTTGTTGTTGTTGTTGGGTCTTCAGTCCACACAGAGACTGGTTCGATGCAGCTCTCCACGCTACCCTGTCCTGTGCAAGTCTCTTCATCTGAGAATACGTTCGGCAACCTACATCCTTACTATATTCGTCCCTCGGTCTCCCTCTGCGATTTTTATCCCACACACTTCCTTCTAATGCTAAGATGACAATTCCTTGATGTCTAAGAATGTGTCCAACCAATCTATCCCTTCTCTTATTCAGGATATGCCAGAAACTCCTTTTCTCTCCGATTCGGTTAAGCATCTCCTCATCCGTTACGCGATCTACTCATCTAATTTTCATCATTCGTCTGTAGCACCACATTTCAAATACTTTTTATCTGAACTCCTTATCGTCCATGTTTCACACCCATACAATGCTACACTCCAGACAAATGCTTTCAGAAAGGACTTCCTAACATTTAAATTAATATTGGATGTTAACAAGTTTCGCTTCTTTAGAAACGCTTTTCTTCCCATAGCCATTCTGCATTTTATATCTTCTATACTTCGGCCATCAGAAGTTATCTTGCTACCCAAATAACAAAACTTATCTACTACTTTTATTGCCTCATTACCTAATCTAATTCCTTCAGCATCGCCTGATTTTCTGACATTGCATTCCATTACCTTCGTTTTACTCTTGTTAATGTTCATCTTATATCTTCCTTTCAAGACACTGTCCATCCCATTCAACTGCTCTTCCAGATCTTTCCGGTCTCTGACAGAATTACTATGTCATCGGCAAAACCTTGAATACTGAACATCATCCTTTCTCCTAGTGTTGTAGCCATGCACACTGCTGTTTCTTTTGAATTGGGTCGGATTGTTGATAATAAATTTCATGAGTGAATATATGTATTGTGAAGCTACTATGAAGATCACTAGATCCCTAAATAAATGTCTGCTGGATGCTATTGGGTGGGCTTCAGTAATTATTCTGATTACACACTTTTGTGCAAAGAATACTTTTTTACTCAATGTTGAATTGCCCCAGAATATGATCCCATATGAAAGCAATGAATGAAAATAGGCGTGGTAAGCTAATTTACTGAGATGTATATCACCAATTTTTGCAATGTCTCTGATAGCATAAGTAGCTGAACTCAAACGTTTCAGGAGATCTTCAGTATGTTTCTTCCAATTCAGTCCCTCGTCAATGCAAACACCAAAACATTTTGAATATTCTACCTTAGCTACAGATTTATGTTCAAAGTCTAAATTTATTAATGGTGTCATGCCATTTACTGTATGAAACTGTATATACTGGGTTTTATCAAAGTTTAATGAGAGTCCATTTGTAGAGAACCACTTAATAACTTTCTGAAAGATATAATTTACAATTTTCTACTGATGAAACTAAGCTACGCCAATGCGTAGTATGCACCATCGACGCTTAAAATTTGTTGCTGTTAACGACATTCATTATCTGGTCCAGAGAAATTATTACTTTGCCTTGTAATCACCTATTGTAGTTATTTCCCAGCAATATATTGCTTAGAGCGACGAGGGTTTTCGTGTTCTTGTTCTAAACGTTTTGCTGTGACAAAACTGGAGAACAAGTTGCGTCTGAAAAGTTCGTTGAATGGTCTCAGGAAGTATAGGAAAGAAGTCGATCAAAAAAATCTCCAGTTGGAAACTGTCAGCAAACGATTTTTGTGGAAGCATTGAGGCCACTCAGACACTTTTTACTCACTGTCTCAACACCATACACTTGCACGAACATCCCATCAATCACCAAGGCAATGATCAAATTGGAGCTACGTAACTGGCTCAGAAGACAGCACGTAGAATATTGGACCAAAGTCCATCAACAAAAACATGGCAAGGTAATTATGCCAAAGCCATGTTTTAAAAAAAGCTCTGCAATCCTGGGCCTGAACAGGAGAGAGATTAGACTCATGGTTGGATTGCTGACAGGCCATGGGAATTTCAAAAAACACCTACATACAATGGGAATAACAGACGAGGACCCTAAATGTAGGATCAGTGATGACGGTGATGCAACTGCATCAAATCTAATCTTCGAATGCATTGCACTGGAGAGTAAAAGGCATAGAACATTTGGGACAACCAGACCCGAAGAAATTGTGTCTAATAAAGAACTGGTAAAGGGACTCCTTGCACTGTTCAAGGGCATTGGTTGGCTTTAAAAGATATACAGAGAACGATACCACACAATAAACTTAGTTTCGGTGCGGGCAGTGGCGGGCTGGACCAAAACTGTTTTGGCTTCCCTGGAAAAATCAAATCAAATCAAATCAAATCAAAAAACATCCCATGGGTCTCAGTTGCCGTTTTGCCGAATTTGAAACAAAACTTGATGTTAAAGAGTTGCTCCATTTTGCGCTCCAGGTACCATCGACACTGGCTCTCACATACTGTCGGCTGGCTCGCAGCGTGCACCACCGTTTCATTGCAGTTCTTTGCACGATAGGGGGCATTTGTTGAAGTGTATGCGCGGGCACCTCACCCTAGCCAGCGTGGTTTCTAAAATAGAGGGTCAGTCACCGAACTTTTCATACACACCTTGTATGCAAATCGATAAAAAAAATCCACAGATAAAACTGTGCTATGACACTGTGTAGCGTGCACCAAAAAATCTAAAAATTTGTTGATATTTACTACATCTCACCATCTGGTCAAGATATATTCTCGAAAGAGTGAATCATAAAATTAACCGGTAACATAAACAAAGTATTCTCTTTCGCCTGGGTAAAATACTAGACAATGGTGAGTTTTGACCACGGAGCTTCAAAAATGACGAGTTATAGTGACCTGTTTCTGTCACGACTGGTGTGTGATTTCAATAATGAAGATGGAATGGTAATAACACAAGACAGCGAAATACGGTAACGATTGACGTTATTTCAGTTAATAGCAGATAAGTGTAACGAGACGAAGAGGTAGTTAATTTACAGCTGGAAATGCATAAAAAACTACTAAAGGCATGCTGCCACGTCATATTATCGAAACATCTTTTAGCTGGAGCTTTCAATTAAATTTAAACTCGTAATTAAACGTCGTAATTAAGCCCCGTTACTGTCAAGAAAGTTCTCATTAAAGAAGCATGACAAGCAGAATGCAGAGAGAGACAGAAACAGGTTCTTTCCCTCCTTATTCCCTCCCCTCCTTACTCCCACCACCACCCGTCGGTTTCCCCACCTCACTTCGCTGTACTGTCCCTCATACACGGAACCAAATCTTCGCCCAACATCTCCACAATTACAGCCAACCTCGTGATTTATCGTTAGGATACTATTAATGAAGAATATAATTAACGTCATTCGAGGTTTAATGAAATGAGAAATGATACGTGCAGTTAATACTGTCATTACTCATAAAATATGTACCACCATTTGAAAGATATTTTTCCCTGTATTAGTGTTTAATTAATTCTGGACTACCAAATTACCTAATTCAGATAATTCCTACTTACAATTGTAATGGTTTTGTAATAATCTGAACAAGTTCTGTGTTGTTCAGAGAATGGTTTCATAATTACGAAAAGACTTCGGGAGAATTTAAACATTCAAGTGCGGTCAGAGGATAATGTTAAATGTTCCAAGTATTTGCGATGGACTGCAAAGTGTTATGAAAACACACATAAAAATAAAAGGAAGTAGACAAATTATGTCTAAAATAAAGCAAGGAGTTAGCAATCGATGTCCCGTTTCACTCTATTTATCGAAGAGAAAACTGGAACTTTAGCAGTGCAAACAATAACATATTTTAAGCTTAAGGATGTAGATGTTAGACCTATGCTTTTGTTAAGGACCAAGTAATTATTAATTACTGTGAGACACTCGAGCAGTTCGGGAAAAAGTGTTGACGTCGATGAAGAGCCGTTGGTAGAGAGTTTCTCTTTGCTAATCAGCGGAAACAAAACGCAAAACACTGTGTTTAGGTGTATTTCGTGTGTGAATTAACTCGCCAAACAATTTAAGATTATTTCATGTCTATTAGTTTTTTGTCTCATCGGGTATCAAAGGCCAACAAAAAATTTGTGATCATTATTTGAGCGTGTCTACAGTATCTTCCGTAGGCCCTACTGGAAAAATTTATACAGCACGTGAAGGATGATATTAGAGAAAATGAAACACCTGCACATAATATTGTAGCATTGCTTTTAATACAACTGCTCCACAAAAAATTATCCCACTTGCTTTTACCTGCATTCTCCCAACGGTTCGGCTGTTCTTGAGTCTAAACTAGGCAAACATTATATACAATTACTGTACTGTGAAGTCTGATGGACGGGACACCTTGCGAATATCACGAAAAAGATTGAAAAATGTAGTTTTCGTTAATTATTGTTGAGCTGCACTCACAATACACATTTTGAGGAGACGCCGATTTGAAAATGTGGCTCAGACCTGGAAAATATTAAATAGTATCTGAAACCCAGGTTTTGCTCTGATATTAACTATCACTCTTTCCTTTATCGCTTCATCTCCTCCTCCTCCTTCCTCTGACCGAATGAGGTGGTGCAATAGTAAGACACTTGGCTCACATTCTCGAGGACAATCAAATTCACCTTCGGGTATCCAGATTTAGGTTTTTCATGATTTCGCTATAGGACTAGGGGCAAATATAGGGGTATTTCCTTTGAAACAGCTCGACCGGATTCCTTCTCCACCCTTACACGAAAATCTGTAGGCGGCCGCGGTTGCCGAGGGGACTGAGGCGCTCCAGTCACGGCCTGCACGGCCACTACGGTCGGGGGTGCGAATCCCTCCTCGGGCACGGATATATGTGCCGTCCTTAGTGTTAGTTCATAAGTAGTTAGTAACTTTAGGGACTGATGACCCCTTAGTTAAGTCCCATAAGCTATACAAACCTTTGAATCTACCTTTCCCCTGATCAACCGTTCCTCTCTGCTCAGTTCCTGTTTTCGTCCTTGCGTTCACCTTGTAATAGGACTTGCCCCCTCGTCGTAAACTCAGCTTCTTGATTCGGCCTTTGCAGATTCTATTAATGAAGCTGGGGACACAACGATAATTTTTACTAATGTACGCCAACTGCAATCTATCTCGCCATATCATCAGACTTGTTGCCAAACAATATGGTGAAACGACAAGAGTAGCATGGTCATCCAATACGAAAGACTACGAATGAAATTCGAACCAGATCAATTTAGCACAGATGATTATACCACAAGACACCTTTAGCGGCTTATACGTGTCGATAGCGTCATTCTCAGAACAAGTTACCAGGGTTCATTTCGGGACCTATGCCTAGTAGAATACAGGAAGCTTCTAAGGTGATTCTTCAAAATATTCAAATGTTTATAAATATGTCAGACTCAAATGCTTTGTTATTAGTCCGTAGCTTACAAAATACTTAAACTACGGTAAACTAACCTAAGGACAACACAAACAACCGTGCCCGAGGGGGGACTCGAACCCCCGACGGCGAACGGCCGCGCGTACCGCAGCAAGCCGCCCCAAACCGCACGGCTATTCATTTCTCCAGAACATACCGATGAACATGAAAATATACCTTTAATTAGAGGGGAGTTACTGTTGAAGGCATCAGAATGCTAAAGAAAGACGTCTGAATGGCAAAGAGAAACGTCTGGATGGAGCTTAATGACAAGACGTTCATAGGTGAGCGGGCCCAGCTGGCTACTACAAAGTGGAGTCTTCGTGTCGCATTCTGATTACTCGGTTGGAAATTCTTGCTTTTACAGCCACTGGCTCTTATCCTATTCCTTTCCTAATATCTTTGCATTCTACAGGTCCAATCCATTTTTATTACTACTTTTGACGTGTTGTGTAGTGTCAGTCATACTATACTAATGATGTCCCAATGATACTTCGAAATTATACCTATGAACTAGCCTTAATTCTATCAATTTTTTCTGCACTACATAAAATTAATTTTTGTCTGCAATATGCATTTGTATCGGCTACACAGCTCCTGGTTCAAACATGAACGCGTAACCACATCACTGTGGAGTGGATCATAACGTTCTAATTTTACAGCTGAATGTCAACATTTCTCTAATGTGTTACCTGTAAACTATGGCACGACGCAGTAAGACAAGAAACACACAAAGATTCTTTGAAGAGACGGTACAGCAGGTTACCAAAGTCTATGCCCTACTGACCAGTGCACCTACGGTTGTGGTTCTTATATACACAATCATATTAAAAATGCGGATCTGATATCTGTAAACGTAGTGCAGAATTGTGCATCGTATCTCAGTTAAATCTGAGGGAAGTACCAATATAAATGTCTAATCTCAACTTAATACAGTTTCGTCATATTAAAGTATACATATTGGCGATTTTAAAAGTCATGACCGAAACTGGATTACAGTGATAATTATAATAGTTATGAGATTATTGTAAATTGAATTGAAGGAAATAGCCTATATTTTTTACTGGAAGAACAATACAAAATTTTACTTTGCAGCTTTGAAGCAGGATTCCAAACCTTGTGTGCGATTCACAAAACAACTTCTCTATAAAATGACATCCTTGTTGGCTTCTAAAATAAGTAACACTGCCCAGAAATTCCGGATGTATGAATTCCATTACCTACAGTTGAATCAGTTCCTAGACCAAGATGTAGCATCATAAAGAGCTCACTGGACCAATTTCTTCAGAGAATAGAGGGGTTAGAGGTATTGTCTAAGTTACTGGAAATTATCATTTCCTAGTCGGAGCAGTTATATTTACAGCAAAAAAGTGCCTGCCTAGAGGATTCCCGGAAAGAATTTATTACAGCTTTGACTAATGACTGAATAAGTACATTCGTCCTAATTAGTAACCAGGGAGTGTGAAACTTCTAAAACATCTTCTTGTATGTAATGTTGCTCATCGATTTGAGCACTAAAAGGAATCCATTAAACTTAATGTACACGACAAATCAGTCCTGGGAATTACAATTACGAACAACTTTTATAGAAAACAGAAAATATCGGAGGGAAGGCGAACCAAAAGCTATGTTTCATTGATAGAAGATGCAACAGTTCTACTAAATAAACGGCCTACACTACTCATGTGCGTCCAATTTTGGAACACTACAGCACATTTTGGGATCCCCAGCCAGTGGCAGGATGTAGAGAAAGTTCAGAGAAGGGCACCTCGTTTTGTATTATTGCGATATAAGAGATCGCGTGACACGGAAATGATGCATGAGTTGCGACGGAAACCATTACAAGAAGGGCTTAATTCGTTGCGGTGACATCTATTTGCGAAACTTCGTACACGAACTGTCTCCTCCGAATGCGAACACATTTTGTTGCCACCCACCAAGACAGGGAGACATGATCAATCTAATAAATTAAGAGAAATGAAATGGAAAACTCGTGGCGATTGAGAATGAAAATGTAGAAAGAAGTTCGATGAACCCACTGCCATGAAGGAAAAAATGAGAGAGACTAGAGCTCTCACGCAGGATCCCAGCAATCGACGTTCCTGTGAAACATTGATCACTACAACAGGATAACGCGCTGACTGCAGACGTAAGTACATACAGCACAGTATAGCACGCTCCGGACTAAAAGGGCAAGTTAAAACTGCTTTCTCATACAACTTAATTACGTTCGAAGTTTGAATTCATCTATAAGTTTATTCAGTATCCTAACCGCAAAATTTGTATCGCACAGAAAGAGACGTACAAGAAAGCTACCAAATAACAAGTGTTCCATTCCATACTGACAACTGATGCAAGAAGCGGTATTGTGTTCCATTCACGGTTACGTTTCGCACTTTCGGGTCACTATTAGATCACAGGGTTTCCACCTCTTTCGAACGCCTCTTTGGCAAGTAATGCAGTCGCAATGCCGTCGTGTGGTTATCCGTGAATGCTTTCTTTCAAAGAAAATTTAATTACTAATATTCGTCTTATTATTTCTATAGCTTTAAAATTTTCATAAAAGGTTTAATTTAACCTTTAAGAAATAATTCGCGCAGGAGGACCGTACAGACGTACAATCATTTGATCAACGCACTTGTTCCCATATGGAAAACATAGTTATAGGTATTTCTGGTGTAGAGAAGCAGCTGACACAGCCCAATACAAAAAAGTCTCCTGGTCCGGATGAAATACCAGTTCGGTTTTACAAAGAGTATTCTGCGGCAGTGGCCCCCTATTTAGCTAGAATTTATCGCGAATCTTTAATTCAGCGCAAAGTTCCTAGTGAATGGAGAAAAGCGCATGTGACTCCCGTTTATAAGAAAAGTGAAAGAACTGTCCCACATAATTACAGGCCAATATCGTTGACATCAGTTTGCTGTAAAAGTTTGGAGCATATTCTCAGTTCGAATATAGTAAATTTCCTTGAGACGGATGAGCTTCTTTCCATTAATCAGCATGGGTTTATAAAACATCTTTCATGTAAAACTCAACTTACCCTTTTCTCATAAGACATCTTGCAAGTCATGGATTAAGAGCAACAGGCAGATTGTTGATATTTCACGCACACCGCAGACTGCTAACGAAGATTCGAGCTTATGGAATAGGTTCACAGATTTATGAGTGACTGGAAGTCTTCCTAAGTAATACAACGCAGTACGTTGTTCTCGACGGCGAGTGTTCATCAGAGACAAGTGTATCGTCAGACATGCCCCAGGGGAGTGTGATCTATATCTATATAAATTATCTGATGGAAAGAGTAACTTGTAATTTGCGGCAGTTTGCTGATGATGCTGTATGTGTATAGGAGGTTGTCGTGTTTAATTGACTGTAATTGCATACAGGATCACATAGACAAAATTTCTAGTTGGTGCAAAGAATTTCAGCTAGTTCTCAATGTAGAAAAATGTAAAGTGATGCACATGACCAGCAAAAACAATCGCATAATGTTAGAATACAGAATTAGTAGTGAGCTTCTTGACACAATCGCGTCGTTCAAATATCTAAGAGTTACATTGCAGAGCGATATGAAATGGAACGAACATTTAAGGACAGCTGTGAGTTAGGCGGACAGAATTTTGAGACAATGTACTTCATCTGTAAAGGATGCCGGGTATGAACCTTTTTTACGACCATGTCTTGAGTATTGCTCAAGTGTTTGGAACTCGCAGCAGTCTGTTTAAAGGAAGACATGGAAGCAGTTCAGAGGCGAGCAACTAGGTTAGTTACTGGTAGGTTCGACCAATGAGCGAGTGTAACGGAAATGCTCCGGGAACTCAAATGGAAATTGCTGGAGGAAAGACAACGTTCTTTTTGTGAATTTCTGTTGAGGAAATTTGGAGACCCGGAATTTGAAGCTGAATGTTGTACGATCTTCCTGCCGTCTACTTACATTTCGCGTCGTGATAACAAGATAAGGGAAATTGGGGATCGTACAGAGGCATATAGACTTTCTTTTTTCCCTCGCTCCATTTGGGTGTGGTATAGGAAACGAAATGCATAGTAGTGGTACAGTGTACCCTGCCCCACGCACCGTACGATGGATTGCGGAGTATATACAGCCGCGGTCAAATTAATAGAGCCACTTCTATTAACGAGATTAAGAACTAGGATATCTCCATGAGTGCCGTGTTGTCAGCCCGTTTTAGACAACTTCAGGGAATACGTCGTTGTAGTAGTGCAAAAGGAAGCGTTTGAGCTAGACGCGCGAAATGGGACAAAACAATAGAGCTGTTTTACAGATGTCACGTTCGAATTGATTTTTTGGAGTTGTTTTGTATATAAATTGACATTTGTATTTGTTTACATTCTTCTTGATGGACAGTGCAAAGCATACAAATGACGATGAGCGTATAGTAATATTATGGATGTTCAAAAGTATGATGTCGGTGAACCAAATAGCCAAAATTTAACACGTTACGTTTCTCGAAAACGAGTTCAGAACGCCATTAGACGGTAAAAAACTGTAGGTGGAGAACAGCGGGCGACCTCGTGTTAACTACCCATCGCGTAGACCGACACATCACTAGGGATGTAAAGAAAGACCCATTTTTGTCAACACCACGACAGAAAGCCATTTTGTTTATCGACAAACATAACGTTCAACCAGTAGCCTCAACGATTCAAAGACGACTGAGATCTGAAAAATTGAATGGCCGCATTGTAAGAAAAAATGTTCAAATGTTTGTATAGTCTATGGGACTTAACTACGGGGTCATCAGTCCCTAAACTTACAAACTACTTATGAACTACTTACGAACTAGGACGGCACAAATATCCATGCCCGAGGGAGGATTCGAACCCCCGACCGTAGTGGCCGTGCAGACCGTGACTGGAGCGCCTCAGTCTCCTCGGCCACCGCGGCCGGCGCATTGCAAGACAGAAGCCGCATGTTTCAAAATCTAATGTTCGGAAAAGATTGGCCTTTGCCCGTAGAAATGAACAAAAAACTGATATTTGGTGGAGGAACATCCGATGAATCCAGGTGTAATAAGTTTACCTCAGACAGAAAAGTCTATGTGCGCCGCCCACCAAACCAGGAATGTAATCCCAAATATGCTTTAAAAACTGTGAAGTTCGATGGAAGAAGTGTTACGTTATGGGGATGTTTTCCATGGTACGACATTGGTCCAATACACCGCATCAACGGCAGAAATGTACAAAGACATCTTGACAAATGTGGAACTGCCTTTTGCTGAAAATGAAATGCTGCTGAAATGGATACTGCAAGAGTCGTCAGGCAGTTTTTTGAAGACCACAGTATCGAAGTAGTAGAGTGGCTACCTCAATCCCCTGACGCATCATCCATTGAGAACTTATGGGAGATCGCAGAAAAGATAATTGACCACTCAAAGGCTACATCTTTAGTTAAACCTTAGGAAGAAATCCAGACGCGATCAGTAGCAACGAATGCAGGCGCAAAGTAGACTCTATGGGTAAGAGGTCCAGGGTAACATAAAAGTTTTCTGGGTGCTGTACCGCGTCATGATGTAAGAAGGCTATTACTTTAATAACCGCCGTTTCGGCCAACGTTACAGTGGCCTTCATCTGGGTATACGTTGGCCGAAACGTCGGTTATTAAAGTAACAGCCTTCTTACATCGTGACGCAGTACAACACCCAGAAAACTTTTATATCATCTGACTCTGGCCGCGGAAGCCTACGTAATTATATCAGGTTCAGGCTAATCCTCAAAAATAAGTGTTACCCCACGAAGTACTAATGCACTCCTTTGCAAGAAAGACTGCTGTAAATTTCATAAGAGTGCTATCAAGTACAAAATATTTGTGTCAATTGGCTCTATTTTTTGATCCTGTGGCTAGTTATTATTTCGAATATTAATGATTATTTTGTATTGTGTTATCTATGTAACTATCTGTCGTACTGTGTGACTCTGTTGTACAACGTAAAATTTTGTTTACATCATAGTACAAACATGTCTAGGAATAAATGTGCACTTTATTCCAAGCCTTTGCCAGGGGGCTCTATTATTTTGACCCCAACTATACGAGGTGCATTCAAGTTCTAATGCCTCAGATTTTTTTCTCCGGACTGGCAAGAGATAGAAACATGCGCATTGTTTTAAAATGAGGCCGCGTTCATTGTCAATACGTCCCAGAGATGGCAGCACCGTACGGCAGATGGAAGTTTACCGCCAGCAGCGACAACGAGGTTTTAGATACTTAAAATGGCGACGTTTTTCTTACTTCAACAGCGTGCAGTCATTCGTTTTCTGAATTTGCATGGTGTGACACCAATTGAAATTCATCGACAGTTGAATGAGACATGTGGTGATGGAGTTTTGGATGTGTCAAAAGTGCATTCGTGGGTGCGACAATTTAATGAAGACAGAATATCGTGTGACAACAAACCGAAACATCCTCGGGATCGAACAAGCCGATCTGACGACATGATCGAGAAAGTGGAGAGAATTGTTTTGGGGCATCGCCGAATAACTGTTGAACTGATCGCCTCGAGATTTGGCATTTCTGTGGGTTCTGTGCACACAATCCTGCATGACGACCTGAAAATACGAAAAGTGTCATGCAGGTTGGTGCCAAGAATGCTGATGGACGACCACAAGGCTGCCCGTGTGGCATGTTGCCAAGCAATGTTGACGCGCAGCGACAGCATGAAAGGGCCCTTTCTTTTCGTCGGTTGTGACAATGGATGAGACGTGGTTGCCATTTTTCAATTCAAAAACAAAGCGCCAGTCAGCTCAATAAAAGCACACAGATTCACCGCCACCAAAAAAATTTCGGGTAACCGAGAGTGCTGAAAAAATGATGGTGTCCATGTTCTGGGACAGCGAGGGCGTAATCCTTACCCATTGCGTTCCAAAGGGCACTGCGGTAACAGGTGCATCCTACGGAAATGCTTTGAAGAGCAAATTCCTTCCTGAACTGCAACAAAAACGTCCGGGAAGGGCTGCGCGTGTGCTGCTCCACCAAGACAACGCACCCGCACATCGAGCTAAGGTTACGCAACAGTTTCTTCGTGATAACAACTTTGAAGTGATTCCTCATGCTCCCTACTCACCTGACCTGGCTCCTAGTGCTTTTGGCTTTTTCCTTCAATGAAAGACACTCTCCGTAGCCGCACATTCACCAGCCGTGCTGCTATTGCCTCAGCGATTTTCCAGTGGTCAAAACAGACTCCTAAAGAAGCCTTCGCCGCTGCCATGGAATCATAGCGCCAGCGTTGTGAAAAATGTGTACGTCTGCAGGGCGATTACGTCGAGAAGTGACGCCAGTTTCATCGATTTCGGGTGAGTAGTTAATTAGAAAAAACATCGGAGGCCTTAGAACTTGAATGCAGTGGGGACGCTAGACGAAAACAGGGCGTCGGCGAACTCGTCTTTGCGAGGCCCGTTTCAGGAAGAAAATGTTAAATAAAATGAGCCGAATTATACATCAATAATCATTATACTAAAATTTTATCTATATAATATGCAAGTATTATTACAATGACAAAAATTACAATAATCATACACAAATTAAAATAAACTTTTGGGCTATTCGTCTTACTGATTTTTTTGAAGAGCACATCTTAATACTAGCCGCTATTTCTGCTTCAGTTGATACTACTGACAACGCAGATAGTGTTTCTTGGCTCACTGTGCTACTCAAGTAAGTCTGAACCAATTTTAACTTTGTGAAGCTCCTCTCGGCCGAACCTGTACTGACTGAAACTGTGAGCATGATTCTGATTGTTATATAAACATTTGGATATACTTCTTCCAAATTATTTTCTAAAATGTACAGAAGTTATTTTGCAAGTATTTAACTGAAAATTACTTCATTGCTGTACTCATTCGGAAATAAATACGGACAACTAAATACCTGCCGGTCGGGAATGGCCGAGCGCACTAAGGCGTCATACCACGGTGAGCGAGATCGCTCTCGTCGGGGATCGAATCCCGCCCTCGGTTACGGACGTTCGTCCTTTCGTTAAGCTAGTGTAAGTCAGATGCAGGTCGTCGCTACGTGAGCTAGCAGTTGAAAAGCGCCGTTAAACATCAAATATAAAAAAAAAAAAGAAAAAATCTGAAATTTTAACACTGTTTTGCGAGGCCCCCACAGGTGCGAGGCCGTCGGTAGTCGCCGACGTCGCCGACGCCTAGCGCCGCCACTGCTTGAATGCACCTTATATGTAGATGCAAATGTATATTTGTTTTAATGCTAAAATATCACGTTAATTTATGATATCAAGTAGATAATATGGTACCGCTAAAGTAATGGGCTAGGAATGAAGTGAAAGACTTCACGTCAGCTGTGTGACAGACGTGGCAGCTTCTGCGCGGCCGTGCAGACGTGCGCTCCTGTCACGGTCGCCAGCTTCGGGTAGGCCACGCCTCGTTGGATGAGCGGACTAAACTTGTTTCGCGCGCCGCTCACCGCCGCGCCAGGCGGCTCTAATTTTACTCTCGCGTTCCGAGGTGCCCCGACAGCCGACACGTCTGCGCCCCGCATCTCGCACTCGTCCCCAAGACGAATGGCCTACCGCGCCTCGCAGCGCCAACTTTGCTGGCTGCCGTGGCGAGGGGAGGGGCGGGGGCGGAAGGCGGCCTTCCGGCGGGGCCTGCCCTCTGTCGCCGAGTCTGGGAACTGCCAGCGGCTGCTTCAGGAAGCCGGCTTCCGGGAAATTCGGCACGCATTCTCTGCCGGCGGAAAACCGCAGCACGAATGAGACACTTTTTCAGGACTCAAAGGAATTAATGACGTCAGAGACGCCAGTGCACACTGAAATCGCGGATATTCAAAAAGAAAGAACAGATTTTAAAGATTTATATCTTCCACAAAAAAAAAAAAAAAAAAAAAAAAAAAAAAAAATTACCATAATTTCAATGTTCCTGCACAGGCAACAGTGTACAGTTTGAACATGAAACATTCCCTGAAGACTAATGTCCGCTGTGCCCTATCTCTTGACAAACGAGATTGATTGACCTTTGCCGCGGTGGAGTAGCCGAGCGGTCTAAAGCGTCTCGCTGCGGAGCGCGCGGTTGTCGCCGTGGAGGTTCGAGTCCTCCCTGGGGCATAGGTGTGTGTGTTGTCCTTAGGTTAGTTTACCTAGTTAAGCCGCGGTGGAGTAGCCGAGCGGTCTAAAGCGTCTCGCTGCGGAGCGCGCGGTTGTCGCCGTGGAGGTTCGAGTCCTCCCTGAGGCATAGGTGTGTGTGTTGTCCTTAGGTTAGTTTACCTAGTTAAGCCGCGGTGGAGTAGTCGAGCGGTCTAAAGCGTCTCGCTGCGGAGCGCGCGGTTGTCGCCGTGGAGGTTCGAGTCCTCCCTGGGGCATGGGTATGTGTTTCGTCCTTAGGTTAGTTTAGATTAAGTAGTATGTAAGCTATGGACTGATAACCACGCAGTTTGGTCCGATAGAATTACAAACATTTTTGATTGACCTTTCCTGTTTATGGAGAAAACTGTGGCAGGACTTATCAAAAAAGGGTCCAAAACTGGTCATTTCCTCAACTTGAATAGGATTCAGATGGCTTATCTTCATGCAAGATGGTTCCCTGCCTTATTTCTGTACCAACACCCAACATAAGTCTAGGACTTTGGATTGAGTGATGAAGAGCAAAAGATCAACTCCATCAACCATGGCCACCCATGTTTCATGAGCTGTCACCTTGTGACATTTTTCTGTGGGGTTATGTGTTTCTAATCCCACGGTTGCCTGACACTTTTGAAAGTCTGCTACATCAAATTGTTGAGGCTGTGAATTTGATAACGAGGAATCAGCTGCTTTATGTGTGGCAACAAATGAGCCACTGTTTCAATATTTATTATGTAACAGATGGTGCTCATATTGGATGTATAAAAATTATACCTTTATTCTTTCTATCTTTCACAATTTGAAAGCACTAGATTTTTAAAATGTTTTCCTTCATTTTGAATTGCCCTGTATATCAATGTGGGAGTCACATGAATACATTACATCCTATGCGGAAAAAAAGATGATGACTGCATTTTGGTTAATGAACACGTAATGGTACCCGCTCCGCAAAGGACTCGCAGATCATTTGTTTATTTATTTATATTTATTAAAATCAATAGAAATTTTCTGGGTATTAAACCGCATTGTCAATCTTTAAGAAACTACCGAACGTTTCGGCCACTGTTGCAAGTGACCTTCCACTAGGTCATACCCAGAAGAAGTCCACTTGCACATTGTACAAACGTCGAACAGATTCTTAAAGACAGACATGTGGTCCAGCAGCCAGAAAAGTTTTATTCTTTGTGACAACGGCCGCGGAAACGTACGCTTACATATATTTATCTTGTTCCACAGGTCATAGTCATGTAACGAGTCACTAAATCAGACTGTAACAATGGAATAGTAACTGATAAACTAAAACGAATAGCAATCCCATATACGAAACAGGTCTATGCAAAAATAAAAATAAGAAAACGTAACACCTAAATTGCATTTTTTAACATTCTTCCAGGAATTCCTCCAGAGAATAGAAACAGTGAGCCGCGAACAAACCCCTATTTAGCGATGAAAGCGCATATATTCGTGGCAGCTTATAACAGTGGATGCGGCAGAATACTGTACAACTTTCTGCACAAGGGTCAGCGAGGTGTGGTCCAAATGCATATTCGATGTTTAGTGTTAACTCTTGGGAATAACCAAATGTTATTTATAACAAACCACATTAAAGAAAACGTGTAGGGTAAGGTGAAACAAATTCGATATTGGTATAATTTCGATCAACATAACGTTTTGCGCCATTTGTAAGTCTCGCAGTGTTGTTAGCACGTGCCTCTGAGTGGCACTGTAGTGCAGCACGAATCTACACCTCCTCCTATCTTTACGAAGAATACACCACTTTGTGCTACGTTTTCGTGTTAACAAGTAAGTAAAGTTACTTACTCGAACGCGCTCTTATATATCAGTAGTAAGGGTAACCGGATTCGCTGCCAAAAATGCAATGTTTTGTAACACAAAGTATGCGTTGATGTCCGAGGGAAAAATGCTTTTTATGTCGAAGATGCCAGTGATTAAAATTGTACCAGGAAGTGTTCACAACTGTATCTCGTGTGGTTCATATTCGATCTATTTTTCTCAATTCTGTAACCTTTCTTTGTGTTTACACCTACATTTGTAATTGTCTAATATTTGTGTTACATATTCAGTAAACATCCAAGAACAAGTGGCATATTTAAAATTATTTCTTTCCTCAATATATTTCTATTTATAATAACTTTTGTCTCTATTCAACTGTTTGTAGAGCTTATGGGACTTAACTACGGGGTCATCACTCCCTAAACTTACAAACTACTTATGAACTAGCTTATACTAAAGATGGCACAAACATCCATGCCAGAGGAGGGACTCGAACCCCCGACCGCAGCGGCCTTGCAGATAACATTTGTCTGAAATTCAGAATTCCCAGATTACTAAAAAGGGGTTGATAAGAGGTAAGTGAGTTTACCCCACATATTGCTGGAACTGCCTGTTTCTGCGCTATAAATAACCTATTTGAATCAGAAAAAATACGTCATGTGCGAACGAAAATACACAAAGCAGACTACTTTTCGTGTTGAACTCTCATTTATTAGAGAATCGGTTCTAATGGTCAACAACGCAGCATCTAATGTTTGAACAAGATCCTGAACATGGGCCTTCCACAACAACTTGCTGCCTACCGGGACGCCTCGAAATCTGAACTGTTTACTGTCACTTACCATCTCCCGATTCTTTGTAATTGAAACGACAGTTTTTGTTGAACTGTTTGTTAGAAACTGTAATAACTAACTCTCGCGCGTTATTTAGCATCAATTTGTTAAATACAAGCCACGAATTTATGTCTTTAACTGCATCACTTGATACAGCATCACTATAGCCAACGACACCCACCACTACGAACCTAGTGTAATCAGCAAACATATTGTGACTACATGTGTAGCGCTCACGGTTCTCCAGCCAACTGCAGCGGTTCATCCCTCCTGTATGGCATTCCCTTCCCTTACAGCCCTTTCTCCCATCGTACGTCCTCCTCCTCCCTGTACCCTCCCACTCTTCTTCCCTGGACGTTAGTGCGTCTAGAGTTGTCCGTAAATTACCTTGGCCGACACCGACAGGTAAAAAAATCGCACTGACGTGTTTCACGGTCCACTTTAGATTTTTAGTTTTATAAGTTTTTGCAAACATTTTGGACCAAAATAATAATCTAAATAATAAGAGTGTCTGAAACCCTTTAGGGAAAAAAAAATTAGTTAGTGACGGGTTACGAAGCACCGACCTTTAGCGTAATAATCCAACGCCTTGTCCACTACGCTATTGCTATCAATCAAAACGTGTGTTCTTCAATCTCATACTATTGATGGCCGTTGTTAACTGATGTTAATATGATATTTGTAGACACTAGATTATCATTTATCGTACGAAGAACGATGGGTTTTTCTCAATTCTTCAGTGCGCCATTGCTTTGAATTGACAACGTGTAAGTTACAATAAGAAAATCATCAAATACGCTACGCAAGATGGCGTATGCCAGAGTTCTGGGCGAGGAATGTCACGTGACATCTGCGAACGGCTGGTTTCCGTTAATTCTATCTCCGTTATTTTTGCAAATATATCTCAAACGATACGAGATATGAAAAAAACCATAAGGGAGCTAAGTTGTAGAGAATTTTCTCGTCTACTAATTAGGTTATTCAATTTTCGTGTCAGATGAACGGTTAGTTACAGTTACAATTATATTACAAACGGCGTTGTTTTTTTTTTTTTTTTTTTTTTTTTTTTTTTTTTTTTTTTTTTTTTTTTTTTTGTGTGTGTATTACTACCGTATTTTTTCTCCGAAAAATTTGAAAAAGGGAGGTTCTGGTAGCCTACAATCATGTCTGTAAAATTTGGTGCTGATCGGTTGAAGAACGGTTCGTCTTAAAAACAGGGAACACGTTACGGACAGAGAGACATACATCCCAAAATCGACGTTATTTTTGCAAATATCTTTGAAACGCTATGATATATATATATATATATATATATATATATATATATATATATATATATATATATATATATATATATATATATATAAAAGAGAGCAAAGTTGTAGAGGATTTTCTCCTCTACTAATTCGGTTATTCAATTTTCGTGTCAGATGAATAGTTAAGCCGTTATTTTCATTTAAATTTTGAGCTGTCAAAAGGCGATCGCAAAGGCCCACATTTGGTGTTACTACCGTAACCTAAAGTGGGCCAAAATACAATACCGCTCTCACTGTGACTGCTTCGAGCCAACACCGTCTAGAGAGAAGGCCTGTGTGCAGTCGTGTGACCTCACAATGAATACCGCGCGATCGCGAAACTGGCGCCTGGCCATGGTGAGATAGCAACCTGTAGTTCAGCGGCCAGCCATTCAGCCACGCGATCGCGGCCTACTAAGTGTGACGTCACACCACTGCACTCAGGCCTTGTCTCCAGACTGCGTTGTTCAAACTGTGAACGTCGGAACCTTTATAAGCAGCGAAAATACGAAAGCGCACGCTCCAAGTTAAATGTGTGCTTCCTCGTAGCTGCAGCCCCCTGCCACAATAACTCACAACCGTTCTATTCAAGTGTCGTCGTTTCTTCATATCGCAAAAAACACCGTTCCAAATTTTACATAACAGGTATGCATTACCTCGGTTAATGATACTACCCTTTAGTCTGATTTCAACAGATGTATCTCACCGTACACTTCCCTCTATACGTTTGGAATCACCATGCAGTGTATTGCAATGGAGCTAGATGGAACTGATCTATGTGCGTTACTACTTAGAGTACGGAATAGCAAGCTCAAATAACAGTTAGGGGATGTCGGGTAGCCACGGCAATGAATTGCTAATAAAACCATAATAAACAATTTCTCTTTCTTTATTTTTACGTAATATGAAACCAGTAACTTACTTAGTCATATGACCTAGAATTAAGTGTACATAATAATATTTTTATGATCTATCTTAAAAACACTTATTAATTAGTTTGTTGGCTCAAAAAATTTTGAGGTTAACCCCGGACACAGCATTCAGTGGTGCTCCAGATGTTTCTTAGCCTTGTAAAGATTACAATAGTAATAACTATCGGAAGGATCTAAATAAATACTATTTTCATGGGCCCAGTCCTTGCAGTCATAGCACTGAATCCAGTTTTCTTCGACGTTTTCTCCAAATATGCAGTATTTCGTCTCTTTTTCCTGGGCCTCTTCGGAGAGACTGTGAATATTTGTCTTTGTCTTGAATGTTTCTGTAGTGATTTTACCTTTTTCTTTTTTGGGCACGTCCTTTTTACTGTATTTTCTTCGGAAGATAAAATTTGCCTACTCGCTTACATGCCCTGTTAACGTTGGAGAGTTGGTAAACTATAAGCACTGGTCGTTTTCTCTTCGGACGGAAAGACAAAAACATGTCGTTCGTCAACAAACGTTACAATGAACGAAACACAAAGACTTCCGAAACGTTGTGTTACCATTCCACTTGTTGTATTTCAATTAACTGTTTTGTTTCATGTGGAATTTCTATCATTAAAGCCTGACCAAGCTACAATTGTTTTGTTTTCAATTCATTTTTTTTATTTTACTTTTAGAACTAGTGTTAACGTAGGTGTGTAAAAGAAAAGGAAACTAGACATTATCACTTCGCAGCACAGGTATTTCTCGCAATTGGCTTTAACAGAAATCCTGTACAACACAGATAAAAATATACAGCGTGTGTTCGACAGTATTTTTAACAGGATGTGTTTAAGTGGTATGAAGTAGGTTAGCCAACAACTTTTAGATAATTACATAAATACTTGTACAACAGATGAAATTAAAAATGATTAAGTCTATATGATAGTGTGCTGTAAAATTTTGAGGTTTTTGGTAAGAATGATGAACACAAATTTCCTTTTCACGGTTGGCCGATTTCGACGTATGATTCTCCACTGAGCTATCTGCTCATTGTAACTTTTCTTCAAATTGTTCAAAGATTTGTAAATCAATGGGTCCAAACTACTGCGGTTATCAGTCCCTAGGATTACATACAATGAGGGAGTTTAGTTGAAAAGGTACGAAATGACTCTGTGGGTATAACTGAAGTCTTTATTCAAAAGTAATCACCCAAACACAACTATCCCACTGTTTAACGAGCCGAAGGATTCCCTCTTACCAGAATTCCTGTGGCTGTGAGTAGATCCAGTCTTCTGTCCTTCGTCGTCATAGTTTGAAAGCTTACCTTTGAGATATTTCTTAGCAGACGAAACAGATGGAAGTCACGGGGCGATATGTCCGGGCTGTAAGGCGGATGCTCAAAGCCTCAAGCTGCTGCCACTTGAACTTCGGGAGTAGAAAAATCCATCAGGCTATGGCTTCAGTCTGCACGGCCACTACGGTCGGGGGTTCGAATCCCCCCTCGGACATGGATATTTGTGCCGTCCTTAGTTGTAGTTAGTTCATAAGTAGTTTGTTAGTTTAGGTACTGATGACCACGTAGTTAAGTCCCTTAAGCTTAACAAACATTTGAACATTTTTCTCCACCATATCCTTTCTACCAGGAGTGCTAGTTCAGCAAGGTTCGCAGAACAATTTCTGTGAAGTTTGGAAAGAAGGAGCCGAAGTACTACCAGAAGTTATGAGAAGAGACCGTGAAGCGTGCTGGGATAGCGCAGACGGTGCAGCGCTTGCCCGCGAAAGGCAAACGACCCACGTCCGAATATCGGTTCCGGTCCACAATTTTTATCTGCCAGGAAGTTTCATATACATGAGCGCGCACTTCGCTGCAGAGTGAAAGTGTCATTCTTGACCAGTACACTGACGCTGGAGTCGTATGGACGCACGTCATCATGGAGCAGAATGAAACGCTCCCAGAGCAGCCCGGGCCGTTTGCTCTTGACGGACTAGCGTAAGCTAGGGAGTGTCTCTCAGTTCACGTCACTGTTAATGGTTTTCCCGCGCTCGAGGAATTCGATAAGTATCTGACGTCGAAAAGACGGTGAGCATCGCCTCGTCTGCTGAACGCACATCATTGAATTACTCAGCGGTAGGTTGACGAAACATGCTTATCATCCTTAGATGCGGTGGCGCTCCAGTCACGGTCAGCACGGCCACTACGGTCGGGGGTTCGTTTCCCCCCTCGGGCATGGATATTTGTGCCGTCCTAGTTCGTAAGTAGTTCATAAGTAGTTTGTAAGTTTAGGGACTGATGACCCCGGTAGTTAAGTCCCATAAGCTTAACAAACATTTGAACATTTTGAACATCCTTAGATGCCGCACTACGTTATCCCAAAGCGGCATGTTCAAATTTGAACTAATTTGGTTGTTAAGACGTTTCGTACTTTAACTAACCTAAGAAACATATACTCACACACACATCACATCACAACACATCTCATCACATCACATGCAGTGATCACTGTGTCCCCAGTGGTGTAGTGGTCAGCGCAACTGCCTAGAAAGTGGGAGACCGGCGTTCGCATTCCGGCTGGGTACACATTTTCAGCTTTGCCCATTCGCAGTTGATGTCATATATTATGTAAATATGGAGGAATAACAATTGTATGATCAGACGTGACGTCTGTTCCGTCGAAACAAACGCCACACACACACAGACACACACACACACACACACATACACACACACCTTAGGCTGTGGCTAAGCCATGTCTCCACCATATTCTTTCTACTAGGAGTGCTAGTTCAGCAAGTAAAGTTGTGAGGAGAGACCGTTAAGCCTGCCGGGATAGCGCAGAGGGTGGAGCGCTTGCCCGCGAAAGGCAAACGTCCCACGTCCGAATATCGGTTCCGTCCCACAATTTTTATATGCCAGGAAGTTTCATATACATGAGCGCGCACTTCGCTGCAGAGTGGAAGTGTCATTCTTGACCAGTACACTTTGTGTGACGTTGCAGACATATCGACGCACGTTATCATGGATCAGAATGAATCGTGAGCAGCCCAGGCCGTTTACTCTGATGGACTAGTTTAAGCTACGGAGTGCCTCTCAGTACACGCCACTGTTAATGGTTCTTCCGCGCTCTAGGAATTAGATGAGTATCTGACGCCGAAGAAGACGGTGAGCATAACATTGCCTGCTGAACGCACAGCACTGAATTATTTAGGGGTAGGTTGACGACACATGCTTCGCATCCCCAGATGTCGCACTACTTTAACCCAAAGCGGCATGTTCAAATTTGAACTAGTTTGGTTGTTAAGACGTTTCGTGCTTAAACTACCCTAAGAAACACACGCACACACACACTCACAATCACATCGCATCACATGCCAAAAGGAAGACTATCCTCTAGAGGGAGCGTACGTGCCATCCCGTGACTTGGCATCTACAATTATGCGGCCGTTCCCGCGCGGCATCCCGGTTCTCGGCACTTCACCTGTCCTGGACACAAGCTTTCAGCAAAATCTGTTTTATGGCTTTTCCCGTGTGTTTCGCATGCCCAAACTAATGTACGGACCCACCTAGTTCTTCCCTGGTGGAGCGTCCCTCCGTTCGTCAGCGACGGTGAGGGCAGACGGCGCGGCCGGCAGCCGCCTCTCGCCAGTCTGCGTGGGAGTGGCGCGCTTCCAACTGTGCGCCACGTGACGTCACGGCACTGCCAGACGATCCATTAGGCTGGGCAGACGGCGCGAGGGCAGAGCAGACGCACCTGTAGCTGCCTGCGGCGAGGCGGCGGCGCTGTGCGCTGTCTCTGGCCGCGGGGGACTCCGACCCAACTATCACTACGTTTACATGCAACACATCTTCCGGAAGACGAAAACCGATTTTCGTAAACCGTTTTTCACTGTCCTGTTTACATGTCGCAGCCTGAATCGGATTTCATAGCCCACTTAAAATGGCGGCTGAAATCCAGCTGATTCAGTTCCTGATTTAGTTGGAACAATCGCTATTTTTCTTTACTTAAATACACAAATTCATGTTCACTCTAATATTTATACATTTATTTCATTGTAGAAAGTGTCAGCCTGTCCACATGGGCCGAAAATTCTTAAGAAGAAAACACAATATGACAATCCAAGAACGCTTCAAAAACGGTTGCGTTTACATGGGCACGAAAATCGATTGTGGAACTGGAATACCGCTTAACAGAAGTGGATTTCCAGACTCGGTTTTGGAGTGTTTACGTGACCAACCAAAAGCGGATTTGGGAAATCGGTTTACGAAATTCGGATTTTGGGAGCCCATGTAAACGGGGTGATTCAGTACACAGAACCGCCACACTCACGCGACCTATCACGCCTTCGCCCAACAGAATAGCAAATACGCTGTAAGATGTGCCATCCAGGCCCGAGATTCGACCGTGTACCCGGCGAGACCCAGATAAACAAAACCTGCGCACTGCCTGCCAAGCTAAGTCGTAACATAAGTATCAAAACAGACACACGGATAAGTCAATACAGAGTTGTTGTAGCAAAAATGAATATCGGACTTCCCACATCTACCAAAATTATACGAAAATATATCTATTCATAAAAGCAGATAAATATTCGACTAACGCTTTCCTGAGTGAGTATCACCAAACTTTCGAAACTAACAATGTTAGTGTAGATCAGATGTGGCTTACATTCAAAGAAATAATATCGACAACCATTGAACGATTTATACCAAACAAATTAACAAAAGAGAGGTCTGTGGTACACAAAACAGGTTAACTCTCGCAAAAGCAAAGAAAAAGCTATGCCAAATTTAAACGGACAAACAATCCTCAAGACTGGCAGTCTCTAACAGAAACTTGAAATTTTGTTCTAACATTAATGCGAGATGCTTATAATAAATTCCACAACGAAACCCTGTCACGTAATTTGGCAGACAAACCTAAGAAATTCTTGTCGTTTGTAAAGAATACTAGCGGTAAAACACAATCAATACCATCTCTACGCGATAGTAACGGTGATGCAACTGGTGACAGCTCTG
The DNA here is from genome assembly GCA_026315105.1 of Locusta migratoria. Taxonomy (NCBI): domain Eukaryota; kingdom Metazoa; phylum Arthropoda; class Insecta; order Orthoptera; family Acrididae; genus Locusta; species Locusta migratoria. The sequence continues at coordinate 224,331,150 of CM048747.1, read as the reverse complement.
CTAAAGCAGAATTGCTTAACACAGCTTTCCGAAATTCCTTCACTAGAGAAGACGAAGCAAATACTTCAGAATTCGTATCAAGAACAGTTACCAGTATACGTAATTTAGAAGTTGATACGCCTAGTGTATTAAAGCAACTTAATTCATTTGACAGAAGTATGTCTGCTGGTTCCGATTGTATACAAATTGGGTTTCTTTCTGAGTATACTGATGCAATTGCCCCATGCCTAGTTATCATATACAACCGCTCGCTCAGCGAACGTTCCGTACCCAAAGACTGGAAAGTTGCTTAAGGTATGTCAATATTCAAGAAAGTCAATAGGAATGACCAGCAAAATTACAGGCATATATTATTGAGGTCGGATCGCTGCAAGATTTTAGAACATATACTTTCCTCAATATATAATGAACTACCTCGAAGAGGTAGTTCTTTACTCACATGATGTGATGAGTGCTATCGACGAGGAATGTCAAATAGATTCCGTGTTTCTAGATTTCCGGAAGGCTTTCGACACTATACCTCACAAGCGTCTTCTAATTAAACTGGTTGCTTATGAATTATCGCTAGAATTGTGCGACTGGATTCGTGATATCCTGTTAGTGAGGACACAGTACGTAGTAATAGACGGCAAGTGATCAAGTAGAACTTAAGTTATATATGGCGTTCCCCAGGGAAGTGTTATAACGCCCCTATTGTTCCTTATTTGATAAACGATCTAGGAGTCAATGTGAGTAGCTGAGTTAGACTGTTCGAGGATGATGCTGTCACGTATCGGTTAGTAAAGTCACCAGAAAGTCAAAAGTAACTGCAAAACTATTTAGATATCCGCATGGTGAAAAAATGGCAAATGACCCTTAATAATGAGAAGTTATCCATATGACCACTAAGAGAAGCCCATTAAACTCCATTTACACGACAAATCAGTCAAAACTGCTGGCCGTAATTTCAACTAAACACCTGGAAGTAACAATAACAAACAACTTTAATTGTGAAGAACACAGAGAAAATATTGCAGTGAAAGCAAACCAAAGATTACGTTTCGTTGGGAGAACACTTAGAAAATGGAACAGCTTTACTAAAGAATCAACCTGTAGCACACTTGTGTGCCCTATATTGGTGTAGTTCTGCGCACTGACGGATCCACATGAGGCGGGGCTGACGCACGCTTTAGAGAAAGTTCAGAGAAGGGCAGTATTATCGCGATATAGGTGAGAGAGTGTCACGGAAATGATGCGCAAGTTGGGATGCAAATCATTAAAAGAAAGGCGATACTCGTTGTGACGAGATCTATTTGCGAAATTTGTTTCGCCAACTTTCTCTTCCGAATGCGAACATATTTTGTTAGCACCCATCTACAAAAGAGGACATGATTATCTGAATAAAATAAGATAAATCAGATCAAAAACGGAAAGATTTAGGTATTCCTTTTTTCGCGAGCTATTAGAGAATCCTCTGCCATGCACTTCACTGTGACTTACAGAGTATTTATGTAGATAAGCAAACAATTTGTCTTACGTAGCGTTGTGTTGAGCTTAGCAATACGTGATTGTTGGATAGTTCTTCAAATTTTTTCTCTGTTATTTTTTTGTGATTCGCACTTGAAATTCGTGCTGGTAACATTCAAAAAGCCTAATATTAATCGCCAGATACTAAGGTCATTAGAGTAGGTCGTAATTATCTGCTACCTACAGGTATTTGAACTTCGCATCACATAAAAACATTCGAAAACGGACATTAACAAATTTACTAATTCCCTACAACAGCTAAATGTACTAGTTGTCTTGGCGAACAACGCACAGGCCTTGTTAATACAGGTGGAGTTGGCTCGATGTGCATCATTGTTCGGTGCAAAAGCGAAAAGCACAGTGCTGGAATTGAGACAATGCAGCCCAATGCAGATAATTAGCTCAAAGAATTCAAGTTATCTGAATTGAAGAAACTCGCAATTGTTTTGGTTATTGTGATAAGATTCTTCAGTTGTCTGGAAGTATTAATGTTTTATTCGAAATACTTAGCGAAAGGTAAAGAAATAAAAAAAAATGTTCAAATGTTTGTAGAGCTTATTGGACTTAACTACGGGGTCATCAGTCCCTAAACCTACAAACTACTTACAAATTAGCTAATACTAAGGACGACACAAATATCCATGCCCGAGGGGGGATTCGAACCCCCGACCGTAGTGGCCGTGCAGACTGTGACGGGCGCGCTGCAGAGAGCTCGGTCACCGCTGCCGGCGAAAGGAATCTCCAGCGTTAAAATGTGAGGAAGAGAAAAGATAATTTTCTCCGAAACTAGGGGAGGGAGCATCCTCTATACAGCTGACGAAAAGGCTTTCAAGATCTTGCTAAGAAATTACGGCACTGCACCCCACTACAAGTGTCCATGTATACCAACCACAGCTGCAGGGGATTCTATCCAAATGGTGCCGTACATCTTTTGCAGCTCTTAAATATTCTTTTATCTTCCTAGTTGGTCTGGAAATAACTTCCACTCCATCCCTGAGCAGCATTTTTTCCAGTGCTGGCTGTAATGTTACTGACGAACGGATGTAAAACTTTCCCCTTGGGGGTCATTGTTCTCTCCCTAAGACGAAGGGCTCGATCTATTTCTGTGGTAGAATAGCCATTCTTCTTGAATGACTGTAGTAGGTGTTCCACCCCACCTAAGTAAATCGGTTCACAAATTTTGCGCTTTCTGTAGACAAGAATTTTAAGCACCATCTATTTCTCGTCGGGGTGGTGGTTCGAGACTTATGCAGGTTGGTCCTGTAAACCGCCTCAGAGTGGCCGAGCGCGTTGAAGTGCTATGCTTCGATGTGCAAGGCCGTTTCCCTTCGGAGGTTCGAATCCTCTCTCGGGCATGGATGTTTGTGTGGTCTTTAGTATAAGTTAGTTTACATGTACCGGGTAATCAAAAAGTCAGTATAAATTTCAAAAATTAATAAATCACAGAATAATGTAGAAAGAGAATTAAAATTTGACACACATGCTTGGAATGACATGGGGTTTTATTAGAACAAAAAAAAAAGTTCATCTACCGTTATCGGGCCTTTTTTCTTCGAGGAACTTCGCGATACTGGTTTTGTAACCGCTACCGTGACAGGTGAGAGGTACGCCGATATGTTACTGAATCGCATCATCCCCAGCCTGGTTGATGAACACCTGTTGGAACGTACGTTTTTTATGCAGGATGGTGCTCCACCCCATATTGATAGACGCGTGAAAGATCTCTTGCGCGCTTCGTTTGGTGATGATCGTGTGCTCAGTCGCCACTTTCGTCATGTTTGGCATCCCAGGTCCCCAGACCTCATTCCGTACGATTATTGGCTTTGGGGTTACCTGAAGTCGTAAGTGAATCGTGATCGACCGACATCTCTAGGGATGCTGAAAGACAACATCCAACGCCAATGCCTCCCCATAACTCCGGACATGCTTTACAGTGCTGTTCACAACATTATTCCTCGACTACAGCTATTTTTGAGGAATGATGGTGAACATATAGAGCATTTCCTGTAAAGAACATAATCTTTGCTTTGTCTTAATTTGTTATGCTAATTATTGCTTTTCTGATCAGATGAAGCGCCATATGTCGGACATTGTTTTAACTTTTTTTTCTAATAAAGCGCCATGTCATTCCAAGCATGTGTGTCAATGTTTACCTCTCTATTTACATTACTCCGTGATTTATTAAGTTTTCAAATTTATACTGACTTCTTGATCACTCGGTAGTTTGTAAGTTTAGGGACTGATGAACCCGCAGGTAAGTCCTATAAGCTTAACAAACATTTGACCATTTACTGAAAACGTCGTTGCCCAAAGTCTCGTCCACTCGCTTGATTACAGACACATCGAAGAAATTCAACTCTGTTTCCATTGTAAATTGGATTTTGGTGTTGATAGTGACAAGTCAAGAAGGCGGAGATACATAGTCGGGGAGTAGAAATGGAAAGATAGAGGGGAGAGCGCATCATCCCTTGCCTCCTTTTTCTGTCTAACAGAAGTCTGGGTTAAATAAATAACCGGGCTTTTTTGGGTACTGCGGATATTAACCGAATACTGTTTACTGCAAAATGCATGTCTTTACAAAAATAACTGTTTGATTTAAGTGTTGCCTGTTCTACTGAAAGAGTTATATTCCCTTCCAGCTGTCAATAACATCCACCTTCCAGCTGCTACAGTTCCACCTAGAGAATACCAGCACGCGAGTACCCTGCTGCCCATTATTCATTAGTAGCCTGTCACCGCTAACATCGCCTTGGCCGCCAGCCGATTCCTGTGCGCTGCTCGTGTTTTCTTCGCCTGTTGCTTCTGTCTCTCCGTAATACAATAATTCTCGCTCTCTTTGAAGCATTAATATATCAGGGGCAGCCAAACGAAGTCGAACAGTCGCTAGAGCCGAACCATGGAATTTCCATTTCGGTTCCATTCAAATGTTGTCAACACACGCGTTAGGAAATCATCCCACAGGGAGACGAGATGAGCAGCTCCTGTTTCGTAGAATCCGCTGACGGATTTGCAACAGCTTTTCCTCGTCCGACTGAAACCGATGTGCTTTATGTCACCAAAGGTGTCAAAACTACACGGCGAAAAATGGTGACTGTACTAAATGAGTTGTAGTGTGAGCCATTCATATTGCTGAAGCGTAGACATCGTCCACTTGCTGTGGTGGCAAGTGTCACTGCGCAGCAGACTGTTTTCATCGACGAGGAGGATTGGCCGAGCGCATTGAGGTGCAATGCTCAGATTCGCGAGGCCGTTCCCTGTCGGAGGTTCGAATCTTTCCTCGGGCATAGATATCTGTGTTGTCTTTAGTATAAGGTAGTTTGTAAGTTTAGGGACTGATCACCCCGCAGTTAAATCCCATAAGCTTAACAAACATTTGAAGAATTTTGCTCTTTCCATCCGTTAGCAATCATAGGCGTTCTGACTTCATTGCACGTCGCACATCCTGCAGTGTCTTTATAGCGCAGTGCATTGATATCCCACGCTCGATGATATGTAAGAGCAAGAGACCGCTGAAATCGAAGATAATCATTACATCAACGGAACATTTGTGAACAGTTTAAACCGCCACCTCTCTAATATGCTTACTGTTGCTACGTTTCTTAGTGTTGTTCACACTATATAGCAAACCGTAACTTATTTGTTGGTTTGGCAAGAATAATTGAACACAAATATTACCTGTCTTGCTTACTAAATATATACTTCAATTAACTGTTTTCACACTAAATAATAACATATTAGGCCTGCGCTCAAGGTAACGTTTAGTATGAGAATAGTTTGAAGTTGAGGTTACGGTGATCCAAACAGATATAGCACACATTATAAAAGGGGGAACTATTTCTACAGGGTACTGACGTAGAGAGCAGTCAAGAAATAAAATGGTTTATTCGTTAGAAAGATGCAACACTCTTTTGCACATACTTTGCAGTAACATTAACAATGAGAAATGTATTAAATTTACTTTAAGAACATGTTCAGTGCAACCAACATCGCACATCAATTATTTAATTAAGTGAACTCTGAAATCATAGTAAAACAGAGTCTTAAATAACAATTGAACGCATTATTCCTGTTGTCATGTTATTAGGAACAGTTGGGATCCCCAAATTCAGTCTTTACTACACCACACTAAAATGTCATGCAACCAAACTACAAGCTGATCAGAGAAATGCCTGTTTGAGTCTGGCCTTAGTTTGCCTTTTAACAAATTTCTTACTGCAGAAACTGAACATACATGTTCATATTAATATTAATGCTGCTCATGAGAACTAAGGAACTAATATAGTCAGCAGTTCAAATGAAATAAATATGACACCGTCATCACGTTATACTGTCTAACACACTCATTAACACGATAACTAGATAGAATTTCATTTGAAAATTTCTCAAGAGGTCAAAGACACTATAAAAGTGGAGAACAGCTGATAGACCTCCATATGCTCTCAATTATTACACAAATCACGACATTCACAAGCCCCCAAAAGACTACCTTAAAGGTGCACTGATAGCACAATTGAAACGAAAATGAGAATTTTTATCAACCACTAAATGAGGTACCTGAATCTACACATCTTCAATGAACTAAGTGAAATAGACACATTTCACCGATTTTAACAGAAGCAAATTAAATGATTTCCTAAGAAAATTTACGTTAACACAATCTGTATGAATTTATTTCAGAATTTATAGAAACCACTAAAATTTCTATCTGAGCCTACCCATCTTCAATTAACTGAGTGAAATACGACACATTTCACAGATATTAAACAGGCACAAATTAAATATCAAATAGTTTCTTGAGTAATTTACTTTAATACGAATAACCCCATCTAATCAAGAACCAGTAATTACCCAAAGTGGTTTCAATTTCACTACAATAAAATGTTCACACGCAAAATTTAAAACAAATGAAAGCCATTTCTAAACCAAAATTGTACTCTATCCATCTTCACGCAGAGCTCAGTTTTGAGCTACTGGGAGTTCTTCACAATTGTGGCATATAGCCATCAGATGACCTGCCTTTTCACGTAACGGTCATTTCCGTTACCAGGAAATCTGCAGCAATCCACCTGAAAATGCTTCGCTCACAGCGAATTCTGCCATCGTTCCACCTAAATATTCTATCGGCACTCTTTTGAAATTAGTAAACTGAGACACAAGCTACCTCGAAACACGTGTGTCAAACTTGTTACAAAGAAAACCCTGTAAATCGAAATACATGTTGCAAAATTCAACTTTAAATAAAATAAATGACGTTCCGAGATACTTTAATTCAGCTAATGGCTGTTGATTTCTACTCCACAGTCCTAAATCATTACCGTGCTGGCTTGAAGTGAGCGCAACGGACCAAATTCGGAGTACAGAGAAATGACCTCCAATTTCCGCAAATCCACCGAAATTTTACGGAAAACCATAATAGAATTTGATGCTGAATCGATTACAGTTAAAATAAAACACGAAACTGATCAAACTTTAAGCACACATAAACTTACAAGTTTCGCGCCATTTACAACCGACACCAAAAAACCAAGAAATTTTCGATTATATCGCGAACGATAGGTTGAGGACCACCACACGAATAACTTCGAATATAATAACGTAGGCTTCCGCGGCCAGAGTCAGATGACATAAAAGTTTTCTGGGTATGGTACCGCGTCATGATGTAAGGCTATTACTTAAATAACCAACGTTTCGGCCAACGTTACAGTGGCCTTCATCTGGGTAACTGGTGTGAGCTGGTTGTTACTACACTTTATATTACTTTCATTTAGACATTACGTCATAATTTTTTAAAATAAGCGATGTTATTGGTGAATGTATTGCGGAAGAGTGGAACTTTATTTTTGATAGGATGCTGAGGTGGAAGGGGTGGGGGTTAGCCGTTGCCTATTGCTTCTTGCATAGCGAGACATGGTTGGTGTTCATCGGCGAATGGGGTGAGGGCTTCCGTTTCTCTCCTGCTGGCCGTGGGCCGCGCGGCGGCAGTAGCTTACTGGTGACGCTCGCGTGTTGTGATGTCAGTGCGGCCTATTACGCTGTGATGGCCGGTAGCCAAGAGGGGGCAAGCCTGAGTCCATCTTCTCTATTCATGTTATTGGGGTGTTTAACAATTTCGATGGCTTCCCTTATCTTACGTTTGACCATCCCTGGTTGCTTGGCGAGTATTCTGGCATCGTTAAATTTTATCTTCCTGTTGCAATCTTGCTGGTGTTCGGCTACTGCAGATTTATTGTGTTGGCCTAGTCGAATGTAGCGTTCATGTTCCCGTATGCGTGTTGCCACTGCCCTCCCTGTCTCATCTATGTACACTTCCCCACACTCGCATTCCACCTTGTATACTCCTGATGCATGTAGTGCGTCTATGTTGTCCTTTGTGGAACCAAGAGCATCCTTGACCTTGCGACTGCTGTAGAAGAAAGGCTGGATTCCTACCCGGCGAAGATGTTTGGCAATGCGATCTGTGACGTTGTTAAACACCCCAATAACATGAATAGAGAAGATGGACTCAGGCTTGCCCCCTCTTGGCTACCGGCCATCACAGCGTAATAGGCCGCACTGACATCACAACACGCGAGCGTCACCAGTAAGCTACTGCCGCCGCGCGGCCCACGGCCAGCAGGAGAGAAACGGAAGCCCTCACCCCATTCGCCGATGAACACCAACCATGTCTCGCTATGCAAGAAGCAATAGGCAACGGCTAACCCCCACCCCTTCCACCTCAGCATCCTATCAAAAATAAAGTTCCACTCTTCCACAATACATTCACCAATAACATCGCTTATTTTAAAAAATTATGACGTAATGTCTAAATGAAAGTAATATAAAGTGTAGTAACAACCAGCTCACACCAGTTACCAAGATGAAGGCCACTGTAACGTTGGCCGAAACGTTGGTTATTTAAGTAATAGCCTTACATCATGACGCGGTACCATACCCAGAAAACTTTTATGTCAACTTCGAATACATTAAATAACAAAGGAATTTATGGTAGATTTTACACAATCTAGCCTGGACCGAAAACCGTTAAACGTGGCGCCCACCAGTACTTCAGTTAATTAAGTCCGTAATAGAAATAATTACTTGAAAATTTTCCTGAAAACTACCTATTTGAATCATTATCAAGCATTCCACGTTGCGTGGCTTCTCAATTATGACGGAAGTGAACATCACCGTTAAATTTTCTTGTTCTCCAACAGCATACCTGCTTCACGTCCACCTTCCAGCTCTCGAAGACAACGACTCTGAGGCCACGCCTACCGCTAGCCATCCTCGGCCAAATCCTCTCGCCAAACGTTACCATTGGCTGGCGACGCCGCGCACAAGGATTCTACTCTCAAGATCTGACAAGGGAAAGCTCGCATCGATCTATTTTAACTGAAAAACCTGACCCAAAGTGGCACACCTCTTCAGCCAGTACTGCCCTTCTTAGCTACACAACTCGCCTGCTCACCCATCTTGCAACATTCAGTCAGGAAGTGGGAAATTCAAAGTAATTAGGAAACATGACATCAGAAAGAAGTAGAAACCAATAACACAAGTCATCCTTGCATCCAGGGCCAATGTAGTTTTCTTTCGATATATCGCGAATAAGGAATTAATAAATAAATAAAATAGTCGAGAAACGAAACACTAGAGTCGTTTCAAGTTATGGGTTTACCTGGCAACGAGCAAGTGGGACGGTTTCACTAGTGGCCCTACCGTTTGTCCTCTGTTGGAAATCGTGGCACCACATTTCGTCCTCTGTGATGGTACGAGTCAGGAGCATTCAGTGGTAATGTGGTAGTCGGACGAAAGAAACGTTTCAGAGAATTTGTTGGTAAACAATGCAACATCGCCGATGAAGCCTGGATCTCGCCACCTCAAGAAGTGCTCGCGTGGACATCGGTTTCAGTCGCACAAGGAGGTGATAGAGTACGTGCGCTTGTGAATCTGTCAGCGACCGACCGCAATCTATGAAAACGTAGTGGTATCTTTTATGGAAGCATTTCATTGTCCCGTTATGACGGATGTTCGGTTTTCATTTCATTGCTTATTATACGTACTACATACGACTTCGTAAGTCGCGTTCAGCGCAAGACGAAATAAAGCCCAAAAAATGAGAATACGAGCGCACGTCAAACAGTTTTAGACTTCTGAAAAGTACTTAAAAAAGCCAAATAGTAGACGGCCTTGGTAACGCACTAGACTATAAGTAGAAGGGTCGCGGGTTCCAAAATACGTCGTATAACGGATATTTTCAATCTGAGTTTTAACTGAGCCTTCACCTCTCAATAATGGTAAGGGTTCGCCACAGACGAAGAGTTCCGAATTCTACGTTAACCCGCAGGTTCATGCCCCGGTTTGATAACGTGGGTAGGTTAGTAACACGCTAGTCGCCGAAGTGGCGGCCAGTTGAAAGACCACCGAGCCACACGCAATTATTGTTATTATTGTGAACTGTGCGTAGTATAACGTGCGAATTTGCTACAATATCCCGAGGTAGAACAAAACAGACTTAATAAATTCATTTCGAACTTTTTGTCGCACAGGAACCACCACGAGATAATAGTGTAGGGGACAAATCCTGTACTGAGGAAACTACGCTGCTTGACAGAATTAGTGAAACACGCAGCGTGTATGTGATGTTACTTTATTGATTAAATTATATGCAACTTGCAGGTACGAGCGTAGTTACCTGTATGAAGTTGCACCCCGTCTGACTAGTTGCTTACAGTTGAGAAGGATATCTTAAAGTCATTTTCCAAAAATGTTCAAATGTTTGTTAAGCTTATGGGACTTAACTACGGGGTCATCAGACCCCAAAATTACAAACTACTTACGAACTACCTTATACTAAGGACGGCACAAATATCCATGCTCGAGGAGGTATTCGAACCCCCGACCGTAGTGGCCGTGCAGACCGTGACTGGAGCGCCTCAGTCCCCGCGGCCACCGCGGCCGGCGAAGTCATTTTCCCCTGAGACAAATTATTTCGCGACGTGGATACTGGCACGGATGGAATTAACGTCCGGTATGGTTCGGCTCAACTTCTATCGGGGAAAGTTATGGGGATTCCTCTGCCATAAGGTGTATCCAGGCACAGCTCAGGCAGATCGTAGTCATTGGTTCATTGGTAGAAAACCACAATACTGCCGGATGAGAGGCAGGAGACTTATCCCGTTGAGAAATGTTACGAGGATGTCTCGTGAGTGGTAAATTGTGAGAAGAACAAAGATGTCCGTCGCATGCTGTTGTGTCTGCAGAGATCGCTCGATATCTGTAATGACCAGAAGACATACGCACCCCACAGGATGTGCTGTGTCTCTTCAGATCACTGAAAGAAGCGGAGCTCTCCCTACGCCTTCACCACGCTGTCCTTTAGCGTCGTATGGCGCCAAAATATTGCTGCAGTTCGCTCCCTATACAGTGCCGATAACTCTGGCCTAGGCCCATATCGTTGTATCCTATTTAATTGGCAGAATAACGTACTATTTCACGTCAAAAAGCGGGAGAAACTGCTACCGCAGTAGGCACAGCAGAATAGCGAGAGAAAAGTACATATAAACCACTCGGAAGATGTGTGACTTATCTGTGCCATGTACTTCGTAGCTGAATCTGTCAATCTTCTGTTGATATGCCGGCGAACGACCTCTACTGATCGACAAGCAAGAAAGCAAAGTGAAGTCAGGAAAGTACAAATTTGAATGTCCATCCACTATCTCTGCAGTACCAACTTAAGAATCAGAGTGCTAAGATATTCAGTAACGTATCTAAACTAGTCAATCCAAAAAGCTAAAAAAATAAAACATTGTGCCATCAATGATGATTATTTTCAATAAATCCGAATTCATTTGAGGTCAATGGTGTCTTACAAAAAGTAAAGGCAAAATGTAAACTACATCATTCCAGGACAACATGAATGTGGGTTATCACAGTTACGACAGGCCGATCGTAGCTTTTGCTCCATCTCGTTCGTCGTCGTTGGGACCTTAAACCATACTTTACGGCCTCATTCTTCACAACGAAGATGCAATCGTGTGACCTTGCACAGACTATTCCATTTCAAATTGGATAGCAGGAAACCTTGCATTTTTTGAGGGTTTTCATTTCTCTGTCACAGAAAGTACACTCCTGTCCATTAAAATTGCTACACCACGAAAATGACATGCTACAGACGCGAAATTTGACCGACAGGAAGAAGATGCCGTGATATGCAAACGATTAGCTTTTCAGAGCATTTAAGCAAAGTTGGCGCCGGTGGCGACACCTACAGCTGACATGAGGAAAGTTTCCAACCGATTTCTCATACACAAACAGCAGTTGATCGGCGTTGCCTGTTGAAAAGTTGTTGTGATGCCTCGTGTAAGGAGGAGAAATGCATACCATCACGTTTCCGACTTTGATAAAGGTCGGATTGTAGCCTATCGCGATTGCGGTTTATCGTATTGCGGCGTTGCTACTCGCGTTGGTCGCGATCCAATGACTGTTAGCAGAATATGGAATCGGTGGGTTCAGGAGGGCAATACGGAACGCCGTGCTGGATCCCAACGGCCTCGTATCACTAGCAGTCGAGATGACAGCCATCTTATCCGCATGACTGTAGCGGATCATGCAGCCACGTCTCGATCCATGAGTCAACAGATGGGGACAGCATGGACTATCAGCTCGGAGACCATGGCTGAGAGTACCCTTCACGCTGCATCTGTGGTGTCGCACAAGTACAAAGTGCGCCCCACTTACTTCCGCCGCGCGCCGCCATGCACGCACGGCGCGGCGTTCTCACGACGACAGCCACGAGCGCCCTCTGCGACAACGCCGCTCGTGGCCACCACTGAAGGACACCGGTCACTTCGGACTGAGATAGCAACGAGTTAGGACCTTCGTAATCCGATAGGCACGAGTGAAGACTTTGCTATTGTACAGGCACTAGGCAGGCCTCTAACAACTATGTATCAACATTCTGCAGTACTATGTAAAAGTTAAGTATTGTTACATTCTGTGCAATATATATATCTTTCTAATTTACTCGAGTGTTTATAGTTTCTGGCTGCTCCCCTCCGTACCTGCACCAGCGTGTCGGTCTCATTCCACTCGGCCACCGACACCTACGACGAGGCTGGGACACAAAAGCGGCGACGAAGTTGGGACACAAAAGTGGCGACGAGGAGTGATAGAACCTTGGATCAGCCCGCTTGCAGCAGCCAGACAGCAGCAGTCGGAGCACGCAAAAATTGCTCCCGCCCACCCACCCTTATTATAAGATTTTGGGGGAACACTTTCAGTTACGTGTTTGTGGACATTTTTGTTGCAGATCGAGCGTCCTCTTTCATATTACATTTGTGTTTTGTTATAATTTACTTGTATGCGCGGCGCCTAATCGGTCATCATGGCCACTACCCCGAACCCAAACTTAATGGAAATTATTCAGTTACAGACGGCGCAAATAACGCAACTCCTCCAGGCGGTGTCCCAGCTCACAGCGCAGGCAGCTAACCAACAACAACAGCCGTCGCATCAGCAGCCCACACCTGCCGCCGCACCGCTTCCGACGTTCCGCCAGTACAACGAACGTGAGGAAGAATGGAGCGACTATTTCGCACAGTTTCAAGAACTCGTCGCGGCTCATCAATTACAGGTCAGACTGTTAAGCATCTTTTATTGTCTGTGGTGGGCCCCAAAACTTTCGTGTTACTGCAAAAACTATTCCCGCACGCATCTCCTCGTGATGTAGACTTCGAACAAAAAGTAGAGGCACTAAATGCTCATTATGAGAGAAAAGTTCTCGTAGCTGCTGCACGGTACCGATTTTTCAGACTGAAAAAATTACCGGAACAGTCACACCGAGAGTGGATTACGGAATTGAAGGGCTTAACCCGCAAATGTAAATTTACTTGCTCTTGTGGACTTTCGTATAGTGACGTGATGTTGAGGGATGCGATTACGCAGAACATTCAGGACCCCAGAATTCGGGCAGCAATTCTGAAACAATCTGACCCCTCATTAGACAGTGTACTGCAGCTTATAGAAGCGCATGATACTTTTGACTTAGCAGATGTAGAAATGCAAAGCCACAGTGTAAATTCCGTGCACCGCGACGGTCGCTTTCCTAGCCGTAGTTCTCAGTGTAGCACTAGGGATTCTTATTCCTCTATCGGCCGTGCTGAACAGACAGTGAACAGTAGCCAGTGTAAAAGTGCGACACAAAGGTCGGCCCGTCGTGTTAGAAACAGTGCTTTGAATAACGGGCGCCAACGCTCATTTCAGAAAAATGTACGTAAATCTTGCCCCCAGTGTGTGTCTCGCCACAAGCGTGCTCATTGCCCAAGTCGCAACGCAACCTGTCATCAATGTGGCAAATCGGGACATGTGCAGTCTGTGTGTATGCAAATTAAAAACTCGAACATTAACGTTAGAAACAGTGCTTCGCAGAGTGCGAGAACAGTTCATTCTGTAAATGTTATACGGGCTGTAGAATTGAACAGTGCTTTCCTTGGATCTCAATTGCAAGAAAGTAGTTCTGCGCCTATGGCAAAACTATATAGTACACCACGTAGCAAGCGCCGACGAGCGCGTAAAACAGTGCAACGGAAAAGGGTTCGGGACAAGCAAAATGACTATGAACAGTGCATTCCTGTAGTGAAAATAGTGCCTTCTGCAACTGCTCCTTGTGATAGTGCCCAGTACTGTGTAGATAGAGACAGTAGACTTGTTGTAGCTACTCAAAAGTTTAGTGCAGTAGTTAGTAAATCTGGAGTAGCTTCGCAGGCTTGCGCGGACGCCGATCCGGCGGTAGTGTCATCTAGTGACAGTGTTGTTAATCCGCTGCGTGCCGAGTCTGCGCCGCTTCCTTCACTACGCGGCCCGCGCAAGCGCAGTAAACAAACCGTAGCAGACGTTGCCCACATTCGCGCACCTGTCGAGCGCCGAAAGCAAAAACTTTTTGTGAATCTTTCCATTGACAATAAGACTGTGCAATTTCAGCTCGACACTGGTTCCGCTGTTACCTTAATTAATAAAGATACTTATGAACTTCTGGGTTCGCCAGAATTATCGCTGTGTCAACAAGTGTTAACAGCTTATACAGGTCAAAATATTCCCGTGCTAGGAACGTGTAGCCTGCCTGCCTCTTTTCAAGGTGTTACGAAAACAGTTGCTTTTGTTGTTCTTCAGGCCAAATCTACGCAGAACATTTTTGGACTAGATGCTTTTGACTTGTTTGGTTTATCAATTCACAGAGATGTGCTTCAAATTTCGTCAGTAGTGCCTCAGGATAAAATCAATGCATTGTGTGACAAATATAGTGACCTGTTTTCGCCGGAACTAGGTTGTGCAAAAGACTTCGTGGCACATGTAACTTTAACAGAATCTGCAGTTCCAAAATTTCGTAAAGCTAGACCAGTGCCTATCGCCTTGCGTGATACAGTTGCCAAAGAACTTAAACGTTGGCAAGATAGTGGGGTGATTTCTCCTGTTTCTGCGAGTCAGTGGGCCTCGCCTATAGTAATTATACCCAAGCCGTCAGGAAAACTTCGTCTCTGTGCGGACTTTAAATCAACAGTGAACAGTCAAACAATTGTAGACACTTATCCCCTGCCCAGACCTGACGAACTGATGGACAAATTAGGACAGTCTCGCTTCTTTTCCAAGATTGATTTAGCAGAGGCATACTTGCAGATTCCACTTGATGACGAGTCAAAAAAGTTTTTCGTCATTAATACTCACATGGGCCTTTTTCAATTTCAACGCCTACCCTTTGGCAGTTCTGCTCCCGCTATTTTTCAGCGTTTTTTGGAACAGCTGACAGTTTCTGTACCGTGTTGTTCGAACTATTTAGATGATATTGTGGTATCCGGACGTACAGTTGAAGAACATTTAGCAAACCTGGAGTGCCTTTTCAAAGTGTTGACTGCAGCAGGTCTACGTTGCAATAAAGCAAAGTGTTCGCTTTTTCAAACTGAAATAGAGTACCTAGGCCATGTGATTAATGCCCAAGGAATTCATCCCTTACAGTCACATCTTCGAGCAATCAAAGACTTGCCTCCTCCTAAGAATGTGCAGGAATTGCAAGCAGTGATGGGAAAGCTTAACTATTATTTCAGGTTTATTCCCAATGCCTCTCAGATTGCAGCTCCACCGCATCACTTACGTAGGAAGAATGTTCCTTTTGTATGGTCTAAAGATTGCCAAGTTGCCTTTGACAAATTAAAGTCTGCACTACTCAGTGATGCATGTTTGATTCCCTTTGACCCACAGAAGCCTGTAGTGTTAGCAGTTGACGCCTCGTCGTACGGTCTGGGCGCTGTAATCTCACATCGTATTGGATGTCACGATCGTCCTATTGCCTTTGCATCCAAGCTACTGACGCCGACGCAACAGAATTACAGTCAGATAGAAAAGGAGGCCTTAGCAATCATTTACGGCGTCACAGTTTCATCATTATCTCTATGGCAGAAAATTCTATTTGTTGACTGACCACAAGCCTCTCACGTCGTTGTTCTCACCCACAAAGCCAATTCCGCCACTAACGGCACAAAAGCTTCAGAGATGGTCCTTGATATTGTCTAATTATCAGTATGAGATTTTGTACCGACCTACCACTAAACATGCTAACGCGGACACACTTTCCCGACTTCCGGTTGGCCAGGATGTATCATTTGATTCTTCAGAAATGGCATGTTGTCAGATAGACTCCAGAGATGCTTCCGCTGTCGCAGACTTTCCTTTGAACTCTCGTCGGGTTGCACAGGAAACAGCTGCGGATGCAGACCTAAGTGTGGTAGCACGTTTTGTTCGCTCAGGGTGGCCTGCCAGAGCCAAAGACATTGATCGGCCTCTGGTTCGACGTTATTTTGCACAACGACATGCATTATCTTTAAGTCAGGGTGTACTGTTGTTGCATACCGACAACGACCAAGCAAGAGTGATTGTTCCTCGTTCCCTGCAACGAGAAGTGTTACGCCTCCTGCATCAAGGACATTGGGGTATTGTTAGGACAAAGCAACTGGCCAGACGTCATTGTACCTGGGTTTTGTATGGACGCTCAGATAGAGAGCATGACATCACAGTGTACAGTTTGTGCGGAGCATCAGGCGGCTCCTCCACAGCGTTTCTCAGACTGGCCACGCCCCAAGGGACCATGGCAACGTTTACATATTGACTTTGCCGGACCTTTCTGGAATACGCGCTGGTTAATTGTTGTAGACGCTTTCGGCAAGTTTCCTTTTGTGATTGCCATGAACTCAACGACTGCTTCTAGTACAATCAGTGCCTTAACATCAGTGTTTTGCATCGAAGGTTTGCCTGAAACTATCGTCAGTGACAATGGACCTCAGTTTGTTAGTGCGGAATTTCAACAGTTTTGTCGTGTGAATGGCATTCAGCATATCACCACCGCACCTTTTCACCCTCAGTCCAATGGTGAAGCAGAACGTTTCGTTCGAACATTCAAGTCTCACATGGAGAAGATGAAAGGTCAGCACTCCAGGCAGCAAGCTCTTCAAATTTTCCTGTCTACGTATCGGTGCATGCCACGTGACGGCCCGTCTCCTGCAGAGCTGCTACACGGCCGCCGTCACCGCACTCTCCTTCACCTGCTGCAGCCTCCCACGCACAGAGTCGGTTCGTATGGCGCTACGCGTTTTCAGGTTTCCACGCCGGTGCTGTACAGGGTGTTTGCTGGAAACAAGAAGACATGGTTGCCGGGCACCATTCAGCGCGTGCTTGGTCGCAATATGTTTGTTGTACCTTCTTCCACAGGGTCGGAGCTGCGGCGCCACGCAAACCAATTGCGCCTGCACAGGCCGCGCGATCTTGTCTCCGGTTTCTTGATTCCAGACCCAGTTCACCGCCAGGGAGCACAGCCACATCGTTCGTCCCCGGACTACGAGATCCCTATGGACGTCGACGTACATCCGACGCAGTCGTCGCCGCCGCTGTCGCCGCCGCAGATGACAGCGTCACCGAGAGGGACTCCGGGACCGTGCGGGCCCCCCCAGTTTGGGCCACGCACCTCAGAAGAAGATGACCTGCTCCCTCTGGGCGGGGGCGGGCGCCCTTCCCCAGGTTTCGGCGGGTTCCCTGGAGGATCGCAAGGCGGATGCCGGGGCGCGGACGGCGTCTCGATCCCGGCCTCAGCTACGACGCCCGTCCCACCAGTAACGCCCCCGCTCAGGCCCTCCTCCCAGTGCCGCCGCCGTGGCCCTCAGCCCTACGCCACGACGGCGCGGCGGTTTGGGGGGGGGAGGGGTGTGGTGTCGCACAAGTACAAAGTGCGCGCCACTTACTTTCGCCGCGCTCCGCCATGCACGCACGGCGCGGCGTTCTCACGACGACAGCCACTAGCGCCCTCTGCGACAACGCCGCTCGTGGCCACCACTGAAGGACACCGGTCACTTCGGACTGAGATAGCAACAAGTTAGGACCTTCGTAATCCGATAGGCACGAGTGAAGACTTTGCTATTGTACAGGCACTAGGCAGGCCTCTAACAACATTCTGCAGTACTATGTAAAAGTTAAGTATTGTTACATTCTGTGCAATATATATCTCTTTCTAATTTACTCTAGTGTTTATAGTTTCGGTCTTCAGTTATGCCCCGAATTGTATGCAACCATTCTTTCGGACCGCTGTTGACCAGCTGTGTCCAGATCCGAGACGTCTTCTCCTGTTGAGTGGCGGAAGGCAGCCCCCCGCCATCTAACTTAGAAGTGCAACGCGAGCTTACATATTTGTTTCTTAATATGTTGAAGATAAGGGATTCCATAATACTTAAGACAGAAATCGACATGTAATAAAAAGAAGATCAAGCTTACATAAGTTTAATCCATTAAAAATGTTTATTATAGTAAACGAAGAAAGAGATTTTAAAATAATGAATGTAATATATATATATATATATATATATATATATATATATGTGTGTGTGTGTGTGTGTGTGTGTGTGTGTGTGTGTGTGAACCTTATTTCACTGAAATTCGGAATGACGTTCTTGAGTTACACAGAACACTTAGTGCCGCGTTCGGAAAATATCGCTAACTTTAACAAATTTTAACTCGAAAAATAATAATCATTTAAAACTTCATGACATTTGTTTTCTTTTACATTAATTGGAACATGTATAAAAACAATACAAGGTCAGTTTTGTTATTTTTTTGTCCGGTTTCGAATGGAAGAGCCCGCAGATGCCATTTGAGAGGGGTATTGAATAAATGAGTGAAGGATAGTGAATCCTGACAGTAGCGAATAATTGTCTGCTCACAAAGTTAGGTAAATCAGCATGTCAACATTCTAAAAAGCATACCGTATATGCACAATAGGACTTACTACTGGTTCTATCAGGTACTAATTGTCATTAACATACCTTCAGCCGACCGCGGTGGCCGAGGGGACTAAGGCGCTCCAGTCACGGTCTGCACGGCCACTACCGTCGGGGGTTCGAATCCCCCCTCGAGCATGGATATTTGTGCCGTCCTAGTTCGTAAGTAGTTCATAAGTAGTTTGTAAGTTTAGGGACTGATGACCCAGTAGTTAAGTCCCATAGACTATACAAACATTTGAACATTTTTGAACATACCTTCAAAATTATTAATGTTGCAGATGTTGTTTCTGTTCCCAGTTTCGAATCATATGTATGGGAATTGTTCTTCGCTGTCTCAAAAACATAAAATATTCTAACCATCCTCGTAATAAACAAAATCAGATCAACATGATAAAATCACTTTACATCCCATTTTAAGAACGTTCGGAAAATAGCCTCAATCCATTCGGATAACATATAAACTTCGTCTTGAAGAAGAGGATAACAGCTACCTTCGAAAGTATTCTGTTGGAATTGGATTGTGAAAATTGTACTGCATATCGTATCCGTGAGACAACCACTGCAATAACTTTCGACGTGAAAGTGTTCTTTTGACATTACACCTACACTGCTTTGTTTTCGCAATTAAGAATGAAAGACAGGCATAAAACATGTAGAGGACAGGGTCCTCAGTGAAGAAGACGAGAAAAACAAGTTTGGAGAAACAGATTCTTAGCTCCGGATGTAACACTACAGGAAGTGTAAACACCGACGTAAACACTTACTCTAAACCAGGAATAACTGCAGGACGTACGTCATTAACATTTAAAGACACTGTGATATTATTTCGACCACACTTATATGTCTACACACGCCAAGTAAATACACTATCCTCATTCTTTTCCTATAATCTTCTTTCTATTTCCAACTCTTTCGGCAAGACACAACTGTTACTGTATCCCTGGCGCAGTAGGTCTAATTTACGTATTTAAGACCTGATCAAATAATTTTCTGCAATAAAATTAGTGTTATACATTGGAACATCTATATCTACATCTGAATTTACATCTACTTCCAAACTCTGCCAGTCATATTTAAGTATCTACTTGAAAATCTTTTAACCCAGTAGGTCACTGACTCGATAACCACATCCGTTATCAATCCATTACTGTTATTTCATTAAGGTACTGAAATAACCAAATTTAGGTGCATTATCATTAGCTAAATTAAAATACGGTTCAATATAAAAATTCCTCCATGATGGTAATTCTAGCAGTAAAACATTCGCTTATATTAGAAAGTCACGATGATAATTATCACGGCATCACCACCTGTGGACTTTCTTTTTTTTTTTTTTTTAAGCATCCCTTACAGCATTGTTTAATAAAATAACGCAATCTGAAAATGGGCGCATACCTGATTGGTCACTTCATGTCAAATTTGGTTCATTGATGTCTCCTATCAGATTAAATATAGAGTACTGACAACCGTTATAATTAAGTACTATTGGCTTATTCTGAACATATTCTTCCTGGTATGGATACTCTACCAGTATATATGTGTTATTCACAAACGTCGTCGCAGATATACCAATTTTTCAGGCACTCAATAACTTGTGACTATCCTAAGGTTTTTTACTTAAATTTTTATTCAAATTTTGTCATTAAACCTCCAATAATGTTACACTGTTCTTCCAAAACACTGTTCAACTGTTCACTGTTCACTGTTCAACCAAAACTGTTGTATGATATCTTCCTTGTGCGTCAATCAATAACGGGTTTCTATATTAATTTTTTAAGCTTTACGATGCCATTATTTTTTCATTTATTATACGCCAATTATTTAAATATTATCTGGCTTAGCTCTCACTCTCGTAAATGTCCCCATTATGGGCTGATTGGCGACAGCGAAAAAGTTCTTTCGCATTCAGCAACATGACACAGTTACAGTAGAAGGAATTTCCAACTTAATTCCCTACTTCTGTTGTTCTGCGACGGATACATTTTTTATACACCCTCTTTCATTCTGACTTAAAATTTCAAGCGGAAAGATATAAAAGGATATAATTGGATTGTTGCATCTTACATGTAGACACGTAGAAATGGAAAGCCGAGAAGATAAATATAGCATGGAAGGTTTACCCGTGCGTAGCAAGCTGTCGGAAAGCTTTCAGGAATTTTCCTTCGGGCTTCCCTGGAAGAAGCTTGGCCTGAGTCGCCGGCTCGGCGGTGGGCTACCGGGAACAGGCTGTCGCTGCCGCTGCCGTAACGACGTTACAGTGGGAGAGAGTGTTACCGGCGGCCTGCAGAGGCGCCACGGTCGCCCTAACTGGGTCACCAGGCCAGCGCCGTAGCCGCGGCTGACGCGTCCTCTTCCCAGGAGTTCCCACTCTGCCGTGGACACTCACCGGGGGCTCTTCTTCCGCGGAAATGAGCCTCCGGCTTATAGCGAACCGAGGCTGACGCAGTAGTTGTTGTTGCTGCTGCGGTCTTCTCCATCCGCACAGTGGTTTCAGCAGCTGATATTACCAGTGGCGGCGCGTCATATATGTTTACTGGTTCTGTGAACACCCGGAAAACAGCTCGTCGTGTAAAAAAGTAAATAAATGAATGAAATAAAAAGTGTTCTTAAACTTTCATTCTTCGTTTCGTTCTTCTATCAGATCATTTTTTATGCACATTCCTAGTATTTTTATCGAACGAGAAACGTTTTACTTCTTAGAGACAGCACATCTACATCTACATGGGATACTCTGCAAATCACATTTAAGCGCCTGGAAGAGGATTCATCGAACCACCATTATATTATTTATCTCCCATTCCATTCTCGAATAGTGCGCGGGAAGAAAGAACACCTGAATCTCTCCATTCGAGCTCTGATTTATCATATTTAATTCATATGTTCATATGTTTGTATAGCTTATGGGACTTAACTACGGGGTCATCAGTCCTTAAACTTACAAACTACTTATGAACTAGCTAATACTAAGGACAGCACAAATATCCATGCCCGAAGGGGAATTCGAACCCCCGACCGTAGTGGCCGTGTGGACCGTGACTGGCGCGCCGCAGAGCGCTCGGCCACCGCGGCCGGCAGTATTTTATTCTGATGATCATTTATACCTATGTAAGTGGGAGTAAACAATATATTTTCGCATTCGGAGGAGATTGTTGGCGATTGGAGTTTCGTAAGTAGCCCACGCCGCGCGATAAGCGCCGTTGTTGTAATGATTCCCATCCCAGATCCTGTATCATTTCCGTAGCGCTGTCTCCCCTATAACGTGACAATACGAAACGAGCTGCACTTCTTCGGACTCTTTCGATGTCCTCCGTCAAACGCACCTGATAAGGACCCCAAAATGGGCAGCAATATACCAAAAATGGACGGGCAAGCGTAGTGTATGCAGTCTCTGTAGTAGTTCTGTTGCACCGTTTAAGGGTTCTGCCAATAAAACGCAGTCTCTGGTTCGCGTTTCCCACGACATTATCTACGTGTTCTTTCCAATTTAAGTCTGAAGTAATTGTAATTTCTTGGTATATACGAGTAGTAGTGCGGCCATTTAATATACGCGGCTGTGGCCGCGGCTTTGCAAAGCGCATGAGTGATTCTCTTCTGAACTCCGTGGAGACAGCATAAGGGGGGTGGCATAAGGGGGGTAGGGAGGGGCGAGGGGAAACGTCACTTTTAACATTGGCGTTGGAGATGGTACAGACACCAGCTCCTGGCTACTAAAGCTCTGGCGGTTACGCACGAATGGTTCCAAAGCAAGACAATGGAGCTACTGTGCACCTCGTATTGCGTATGCGCATTTCCTCCGATAAGGCAACATCCGCAGTCCATATTTGTTTTTGGCGCATTGAAGATTTATCAAAAACAAGTCTTATTTGGTAAAATATATCATAACTATAAATTAAAGACGCATCAACTGTAAAAGCCTTCAGAAGAACCGCTCATGAATAACAATAAAGTCACTACTCTCCACTTATAGCCGTGTGGTTAGCAGCATCGCGCTGTGCTGTCGGATGTAGTGGGTTCGGGACTGACTGCAATAATTTTTTTTTAAACCCAATTCTCTTTTTAACAGATACGGGAACCAGGGTTGTCACGTTTTTCAAATGTTCTGTTGCAAATTTTAATCAAAAAATAGCCAAAATATCGCCATCTATTTAGCAATAAAATGTCAAAATATAGCCATATTTTTCAGTAAAATAGCAAATATCGCAATTTTTATTAGTTAACTACACTGTGCTGTAGCAATTATGTCGTTTGACTCTACAATAATAATCCTAAAATTCTGGGCCTAAGCAGGTTACTGACCAAAAAGCAACACTTCAGCACTCTCACATCCACAGCCATTAGACTGTACATTCCAGAGAAACTCGTTCCTCAGCGAAACATTTATCTGAGTCCAGCCAGGAACTGAACCCAGACACACCACCATCTGATCGATAAAGCTAGTCAAAATAGTCGTATTGTAAATGTGTGAGACAGACTCGAAGATACTGTTGATATTATATTTAAACACAGTTACAATCATATTTAATAATTTCAGAACTTACAAAAATTATAAATATAACTGTTCAAAAATCATCCTGCCAAGGGATGTTCTCATGCATAACTTCGATTACAAGTCACTTTCATGTTCTTCAAAACGGATTTTTACAATGTTGTTACATCTTTCGGACATTTCTTTAGTACAGACAAAATCATTACAACATTTGGAGGAGGGGTGCACTGTAATTCATAATAAATCACTAAGAGATTAGATTAGATTAGTTTTTCGTTCCGTAGATCCATGTTGAGGAGATCCTCGTGGATGTGGATCATGTCAAGAAACAAAATTTACAAGCTCAATAATAGATGGAAAATAGATAATATTAATAATATAAATTCAGATACATACATTTTTAATTTTTTTAGCTGACAATATAATAATACTAATATAGTATGAGTACCGATACACATATCATTTGGTACAATTTAAAAATTCCCTAATGAAGTAGGAGTTGGCTACTAGAAAGTCTTTTAGGCTCCTCTTAATCTTCATTCGTAGCAAAATGTTTTATACTTTATGGTAAATTATTGAAAATGTACGTTCCTGAGTAGTGTACCCCTTTTTTGAACTAAAATAAGTGCTTTTAAGTCCTTGTATAGATAATTTTTATTTCTAGTATTGTATGTATGACCTGAGCTGTTTGTTGGGAAAAGGGATATATTATTTATGACAAATTTCATTAAGGAATAAATATACTAAGAGGCAGTAGTTAATATACCCAGTTCTTTGAAGAGGCTTCTACAGGACGACGTCCGTGAATTTACTCAAAAAATAATAGGTATTACACGCTTTTGGACTCTGAAGACTTTTGACTGACTTGAAGCGTTACCCAAAAATATTATACCATATGACATTATGGAATGAAAGTAAGCAAAGTATGCAAGCTTTGTTAGTTTTATGTCTCCTGTGTCTGATAACACTCGTATTGAAAATATATATTTGTTGAGTCGTTTCTGAAGTTCTGTGGTGTGCTCCTACCAACTAAATTTATTATCAAGCTGTAATCCCAGGAATTTAATACTGTGAACCTCTTCTATTTGCTCTTCTCATACTTAATACATATGCTGGCGGGAAATCTCTTACATGTTCTGAACTGCATGTGGTGAGTCTTATCAAAGTTTAATGACAATGAGATGGCATTAAACCATTTATTACTGTTCATGAAAATATCATTAGCAGACCTTTCTATGACTCTGCTAGACGTACTTTTTATTGCAATACTTGTATCATCTGCAAACAAAATGAACTCTGCTTCTGGTAGTGTAACTGATAAGAGAACATTAAGATACAAAAGATAAAGCAATAGCCCTAAGATGGATCCTTGTGGGACACCACATGTAATTTCTTCCCAATCCGATGATGGCTGTTGGCTTAATTCACTAGTCACTTGCACTGACACCCTTTGTTCCCTGTTAGTGAGGTACGACTTGAACCATTTTGCAGCATTTCCCGTGAGACCATAGAATTCTAATTTACTTAAAAAGATGTTAAGGTTCACAAATTACAGAAAATACCTGCTGCTTGCAATTTATTATCCAATCAATTAAGTACATTCTCACTTTAAGTGTTAATAGCCTTCTCGATATCGGAACCTTTCAGAAATCCAAACTGTGTTTTCGTCAATATTTCATTCGCGGCAATGGACTTGAATTAGTAATAATGCGTAATGGAACACTAAAAAAACAGCCATGAAAACGACAGGGATTTATCATGTGTTCAACATCGACATTTATACTCTGAAATCCATTGTTAACCACCATCAAGTGCGTAGCCAAGGGTGTGTCTCACAGTACCATTTATCAATTTCTGTTGTGTTGACGTATGGAGCGCGAAAAAATTACTGTTTAAATGCTTTTGTGCATGCTGTAGTTAAAGTAATCTTATCCTTGCGATCTCTACAAGAGCCATACATCTAGGTTTAAAGTGTATTTCAGGAATCATCATTTCAAGCCTGTTCTTGAACCATTGTTGGCTCCTCGAGGTAGTTTATGTCTACCTTAAAGAGTCTGCAAGTTCAATTTCTTTGCATTTCTGAGACGCTCTCCACAGATCAAAGATTCCTGCAGACATTTGTGCTAACGTCTGTAGGTTAATTACATTTGCCCAGCTTTCTACTGACTTTTAATCGGTATCAAAAAATGTTTCAAATGTTTGTAGAGCTTATGGGACTTAACTACGGGGTCATAAGTCCCTAAACTTACAAACTACTTACGAACTAGCTAACACTAAGGACAGCACAATTATCCATGCCCGAGGGGGAATTCGAACTCCCGACCGTAGTGGCCGTGCAGACTGTGACTGGCGCGCCGCAGTCCCCTTGGCCACCGCGGTCGGCTAATCTGTATCATTGACTCGACTTCTCAAGAGTGATTGCTTTACAGTCGTTTTATTTGAAGTAAAAAATAGCCATTATGTCGTCAACTAATTTACTAACCAAATTTAATCGCCACTCGCATCTCAATGGTTACTATTCTATGAAACATATAGCAAAGAATGCGAAAAATCGCCACACCTGGCAACTATGACTTTTGTATTGTTGTCTGCCACATGTCCGCTCAAAATCTGATGCTTATCGTTGCTAGGGACGCAAACGTTACACCACTGAACCATTATCAGGGCAGTGAGATGCTTACTGACAAACTAAAGCCTGCAGTTCGAAACAAATGTGTTGTCTTGTTGCACGATATTGCCCCTCCACATACTGCTACCCACACTGCGGAATCACTACGGAAGCTCAATTCGCAGAAATGACTCATCGTCCAAATAGTCATGACGTTTCCCCTTGTACAGCAAGTTTGGTCATCTCAATCAGGCATTTAAGGTACCATCGGACGAAGAGGTGTAGGACGCGGAATATGTATGGATCGCTGCCCAGCCGAAAATTTCTTTTCTGAGGCCAACACGAAGTTTGTGCAACGATGGAATAAGTGCGTAGGAAAGCAAGAAGACTACATTAAAATTGATGTTAACCTAACTGTTATTTGTATTGCAATAAATTTTATAGCTTATTTTCGACTTATCCTCGTATGTTCATTATCTCCTCATTAATTTGGCGCCGTGGCGGAGCGGTCGAGAGCATTGAGGCGCTATGCTAGCATGCGCGAGGCCGTTCCCCGTCGGGGGTTAGAATCCCACCCACGGGCATGGATATTTGTGCCGCCTTTAGTATAAGATAGTTCATAATTAGTTTGTACGTTTGTGGACTGAAAACCCATAAGCTTTACAAACATTTGAACATTAATTTTGCGATTCACCAACATAATCTTCAGCATTCTTCTGAAGCTCTACTATTGCAATGATTCTATTCCCTTCATGTCTGATCTGTTTATCGTCTATGTCTCACTTCCACACAAAGTAAGAGTGTAGACGAATGCCTGCAAAAAGCCTGTCTGATTCGAAAATCTTTATCGTACGTCAACATAATTTATCTCCTTCAGGAATGCTTATTCCACCATTGGCATTATCCATTTTATATCCTCTCTTCTTTGGCTATCATCAGTTGTTTTGATGCACAAATAACAGAACGTATCTAGTGTTTCCTAATCGAATTGCTATGACCATCGCCTGAGTTAATTAAATTAAATCTTCCTTAAACGGCTTTTACGTATCTAACGAGCTGCTCCCGAGCCAGGACGCTATAGTTAATGGAGAAAACATTTATAAACCGTAATAACATTAAAACGTACTAGAAGCTATGTAAGATAAAAAGCAGAGCACTTAAGAAACGTAAGTAATTTAGATAGATTGAGTATAAGAAGGAATAGGAGCCTCAAACTTTTGCACGACGTTTTCATTTACACACAGCAAATTAAACGGTGACTTCATGAGACTAGCATAAATCTTCAAAATTTCGTTTTGCTTCCTGACATGCAAATAACTATACCGATTGCTAACCGTAAGTATGTAGGTGCCGACGTAAAGTTCGTAAATGATAACGAGGTATGATTGTACAGTAACCGCGCTGAACCCTTTCTAGATTCAAATTCCCCGCACCGACGTTACTCGCTCATAACTGACGAGAAGTCAGACTGCTTCTGTTTTCCTGATGGCCTCTTTGCTACAGTATTGAAAAATAGCCGCCATGTCTCGCTCGCCGTGACAAGTGATTTCCGAATACAGCAGTTTCACCGTCAACACGTGTCAACATCGGCAGATAAATTGTCACCCAGGCAACCTCGTGGGCGTCCGTCAGCATTCAGGCCGCTTACATTCAAAACGGGTCATCATTCAGGGATGCAAACGCGAATGTTATGCAAATAAATGCAATAATATCATCCTGCACAAAGATTCGTATCTGCAGCGGCTCTGTATGATTCCACTATCTCCGCTATGAATGTATTTTAAAGTCACAAAAACCATTCTCGTCATGTGGAATTCGCGTAAATATATTCGTGGGAATATAACATTGCACATACTTCGCATTATGGTCGTACTACACTGAAGTGCATAAAGACAAGAAGTAGCTTTCGCGTTGTGTGTCATTCTCAAACAACACAACTGTATGAAATGGGGCCACATACAGCAACAACTGTAGCAGAAGGTAACTGAAGAAAGTACATAAGTAGAAGTGCAAAAATAAGGTTTTTATTCAAATAGAAGACCTTTCTAGATTCGGGAACTGGTTCTTAAGAGGGAGTTTAATTACCACGGGCTTCAGTCCATCCTCAGCTAAGCGCTCCAAGCCGGCAACAAGTTATCGGGGTAAAAAATACTTTTCACCACACCAGCACGGCTGACATCTGTTGTATGGTAGTTTGTACATGTTGACAAGGTGCAGTTAGACACTGTAATACACGATGAGTAACATTTACGTCGTGTGAAGAGTAGACGAAGACATTCTCTGAATATCCTCTCGATCTAACAGCTCCTTCACTATTCGAAGCAGTCGTTTATCGTCATTCATAAAATGAAGGAATTGCTGAAGCACCCTAGAACGCAACGTCATGGGGAACAAGGACTGGTGATTATGCCCTCTACATTTACATCTACATGGAGTACTCCGCAAATCTCATCTATATGCTTAGCAGAGGTTTTATGGCACCATCTTCATACTGCAACTTTTCATGCTTTTCCGACGGATATTTGAATTGTCGGGTGTTCTGCCGGATGTCGAAGTCGTACTTGCACGATGCTTAGGATACAAATATGTAACCGAAATATCTTGAAATACGACACCGATACCCGGCAGAACACCCCACAACACTAGATGTCATTTTCATGTTGTTTATCTATTTCTTTAACATTACTGGAGAAGGAAATAATACCATAATATCTCGGTTTGAGCCTAATATATCGCATTTTGTTATGACGATCATTTCTCCCTACGTATGTGGGAATCAACATCAATTTTCGTATTCGGAGGAGAAATTTCGTCGGTAGATATCGCCGCAGCGATAAAGACCAGTCAAACTCCTGTTTCATTTCCACGATTCCCTCTCCTTTGTATTGCGATAATACACAAGGAGTTGCCTTTCATTCCTCTCTTTCGAAGTACTCAGTCAATCCAAACTCATAAGGAACTAATATTGCGCAGGAATAATCTCAAAGAAGACGGAGAAGAATGGTATAGGCTCTCGTTAGTACTTCTGTTCCATCTTCTAATACTCCAAAATTCCTATCGAGAACACGATACGAAATTTACAAGTAGATACCCCTGGTGTATCACAGCAAATTAAAGCACTTAAGAAAAGCAAGTCTCCCGGTCTCAATTGTATCCAATTTGGTTCCTTTCAGAGTATGCTGACGCAGTAGCCCCATACCTAACTACCATATACATCCGCTCGCTTGTGGAACGCTACGTACCCAAATATTGGAAAGTTGCACATGTCACTCCAATATTCAAGAAAGAAAATAGTAGTGACCCACAAAATTACAGGCCTATATCATTGAGGTTGGTTTGCAGCAGGATTTTAAAATATATACTTTTCTCTAATATTATGAACTACTCCGATCGGAGCGACCATTGTCCCATAATAAACACGGATTCAGAAAATATCGCTCTTGTGAAACACAGCAATCACTTACATGATGTGGTGAGTGCTATCGATAAGGGATGTCGCATAGATTCCGTATTTCTAGATTTCCGGAAGGCTTTTGTAACTGTGTCTCACAAGCTTCTTCTAATCAAATTACGTGCTTACGGAATATCGCCACAGTTGAGCTATTGGATTCGCGATTTCCTGTCCGAAAATACACAGTATGTTATAATTGACGTAAAGTCATCGAAGTGATATCTGGTGTTCCCCAGGGAAGTGTTATAGGGCCCCTACTGGTCCTTATTTTTATAAAACCATTTAGGAGACAATCTGAGTAGCTCTCCTAGCCTGTTCGCGGACGATGCTATCATTTATCTGTTAGTTAAGTCATCAGAATATCAAAAGCAACTGCAAAATCATTTGGATAAGATATCTGCACGATGCAAAACTTGGCACCTGTAACTACTAATGCTGTATTCGAATAGTCATCGAATAGAAGTGATGTATGGCGTTCCCTAGGGAAGTGTTATAGGGCCCCTACTGGTCCTCATTTTTATAAAACCGTTTAGGAGACAATCTGAGTAGCTCTCTCAGACTGTTCGCGGACGATGCTGTCATTTATCCGTTATTTAAGTCATCAGAAGATCAAAAGCAAATGCAAAATCATTTGGATAAGATATCTGCACGGTACAAAACTTGGCACCTGCAACTACTAATGCTGTATTTGAAAATTATGGGGTTGTTTTTCCTACTCATTCGCATCACCTTACATTTTTCTACATTCTTCACAAAAACTAGAAATTTTGTCTAAGTCATCCTGTTTGTTATTGCAGTTCATCAATGACGACACCCTCCCATACACTACAGCATTAACAGCATCAAATAACAAGTTAATCTGTCCATCAGATCATTTATATAGATAGAAAACAATAACGGTCCTATCACACTTTCCTGGGGCACGCCTGACGATTCACTCGTCTTTGATGAACACTCGTCGTAAGAACAACGTACTGCGTTCTATTACTTAGGATGTCTTCCAGCCAGTCACAAATCTGTGACCATATTCCATATGCTGGCATCTTCGTTAGCAGTCTGCAGTGCTCTCTCGTCCGCTGACAGCTACAGCTGCAGCTGCAGCTGCGCTCTTTCTCCCCGTTCCCCTCGTTATTGGAGCCTCGGCCCCTCTAAACGCCGGGAGTGTCCCCCGACATGGGATACGGTGGGTGGCGGCCGTGTTTGCGGACGTTATTGGCGCCTCTGGCCGAGCGCCGCATGGCCTGCTCTGGTCTGCCTCTGTTTACCGACGCTCATCTCAAAGCGGATCAGCTTTCGCACACTCCACAGCGCCACCACTCTCCCACGCCAGAAAGGAGGTTGCCTCGGATGACCTCCGTGCGCTGAACTTGAACAGCAGCCGGACGCAAACGACAACCTGCTGAGTGTCGGCATAGACGTTTGCAGATGGCTACTGAAAGTCCATCCATGTCATTGTTAATACATACAACGGAGCCACGATAATTTTCTCTCCAATATCTGAATTAATGGTTCCACCTATACCGCGACAACCATATTATCCATTAAATTGGTCGTCACATCTGTTAGCAGGTTTATGCAATGTTTATTGACTCTTGAATATCATTTGACTCACCGCCATACACAGGGCAGTTTAGATCTTTATATGCATTTTTTGGACCTTCCGCTTGTAGGGAGCTATGTATCACTTTCTTTATTACCTTCGTAAAAGTTCACTGTCACTTTTTGTGGACTGCAGTTTTCATCAGAAGCTGCTGAAATTAATGTGGGGAAATAAAGATTTTCACATTAGAAAAAAAAAGTGTTAAATGGTTCATCTCGAATGTGTGTCTGGGAACAAACACTTTATCCAACCGAGTAGAGCTTCTCACTTCTACAATGAACAATCGGTGTCTTACATTACAATCCAATATACGCCAATAGCTGTTGTTGTTGTGGTCCTCAGTCCGAAGACTGGTTTGATGCAGCTAACGGCAACGAACATCCATTTGAATCTGCTTACTATATGCGTCTCTTGGTTTCCCTCTGCGATTTTTACCCCACACCCTTCCCTCCAGTGGTAAATTTACGATTCCTCGATGCCTAAGAATGTGTCCTACCAAGCGATCCCTTCTATTAGTCAAGCTATTCCTTTTCTCGCCAATTCTGTTCAGTACCTCTTCATTAGTTATGCGATTTACCTACCTAATCTTCAGCATTCTTCTGTAGCACCACATTTCAAAAGCCTCTATTCTCTTCCTGTCCGCACTGTTTATCGTCCATGTTTCACTCCCGTACAAGGCAAAACTCCATGCAAATGCCTTCAGAAAAGACTTCCTTACACTTAATATTCGATGTTAGCAAATTTCTCTTTTTCAAAAGTGCTTTTCTTCCCATTGCATTCTGCATTTTATATCCTCTGTACTGCGACCTTCATATGTTATTTTACTACCCAAGTAACAAAACTCATCTAATAGTAGCTCAGTAAAATCAGAAGAGGTACAATTATTATCCAAAATCAGTTAGAAGCTCAATACATCCTGAAACAGAAGCTGGGAAATATTCATTTTAGAGACAAGTGAAAATCATATGTTAAATGATAGAACGTTTTTTTCAAGTTACGAAACGGTGGACGATTGACGAATTATGGGTTAACCATTCACAGATTAAATACCTAGTTTTAAATATATACAGAACTAGTTTTTTTTTTTTTTTTTTTTTTTTTTTTTTTTTTTTACTATTTAGTGAAGTATTTTTTCTCCCTCTGCACTCCTCCTTCCTTCTCTCTATGTTCATTTAACACCGTCCCTTCCACCTCACTGTCAACGTTCTCCTTCCCGTCCACTTTTATGCATGTATATAGTGATTAGTTTCTCTCCGCACAATTTAATGAAGCCGATGCAGTAAAATGACTGAAAGACACGTTAAAATAGTAAAACAGTTTCTGCCTACTAAAGACTATGACGACGAGACATTGATCGCCAGTTATTATCTGTACCAGATCCCAAGAAACAATCCGTTAATGACGTTCCAATTATAGTTTCTGCCTTAGATTTTGGAATACTGATCGAAACCAGGGCGAATAGCTTTATACACACTATGTAAACAAAATTATGCTGACACCCGGCTGAAATTGTCTTACAATTTCGTGGTGCCCTCCATCGGTAACGCTGGAATACAGTATGGTGTTGGCCCTTCCTTAGCGTTGATGTCAGCTTCCACTCTCGCAGGCGATGTTCGATCAGGAGCTGATTACTGCACTAAGTAGAGGCATCGATGTAGGTCGGCAGCCTAATACGAATTCGGCGTTCTAAAACATCCTAAAGATGTTCTGTAGATTTCAAGTAAGGACTATTAGAAGGCGAATCCATTACATCACGGGATGTTATTCTCGTGTAACAATTCCGCTGCAGACCATTTAGCATGAAGAGATGCTCGATCGTGTTGAAAGATGCAATCATTATCCCCGAATCGTTCATCAACAGTGGGAAGCACGATGCTGCTTAAAACAACAGTATACGCCTGTGCTGTGACAGCGCCATGCGAA
Organism: Locusta migratoria; assembly: GCA_026315105.1. Taxonomy (NCBI): domain Eukaryota; kingdom Metazoa; phylum Arthropoda; class Insecta; order Orthoptera; family Acrididae; genus Locusta; species Locusta migratoria. The sequence goes on along the minus strand of CM048747.1, from coordinate 224,298,285 downwards.
ACAATAGGGAGCGCAAGCCGCCCGCCCCCCCCCCCCCCCCATGACCTGCGTAATGTGTGGCTCATGGGCAGTCACTCGACCGTGAAATCCAAATTTTCTCACCTCCCGCCTAAACTTCATAGTAATTGGATTCTGATACTTTTTGAAATTCTCTGTGAGATGGTCTGGACAGATGCATCCCTATTGCACTTTATGACTCTCTTCAACTGTCGGTGGTTTCTGTCAGTCATCAGACGAGGTCAGCCTGTACGCTTTCGTGTTGTACGTGTCCCTTCACGTTTACACTTCACATCAGAATCCGTGGACCTAGGTATATTATGGAGAGTGGAAGTCTCGCGTACAGACTTCTGACACGAGTGACACCCAATCACCTGCTCACGCTCGAAGACCTTGAGTTCCTCGGAGCGCCGCCTCCTGATGTCCAATGACTATTGAGGTCGCTGATAAGGAATACCTGGCAGTTGGTGGTGGCACAATTTACCTAATATGAAATCTTTGTGTTTTTGGGCGTGTCCGGATACTTTTGATCAAATAGTGTATATAGTCTTTGTTCCTGGAGGAGTTTCGTATACTTCGCAAGCTACGATGGTGCATGGCCAGAGGACACATTGTAATACACTTCGACATCATTTGATTGTTTGCTACAAACTTAGTAGATTTATGTTTCGTTGATGAAAATTTTAGTATTTCACAAGCCACCATATGGTACATGATGGAGAGTACCTTGCAATGTACTTGTACACTGTTTAACTGATTACCATGAAAGCAGATAAAATTTTCACAAAGAAGTATTTTTCAGCCACTATGTTCTTTTCTGTTCCTTATCTTTCTACATCTACATCCATACCCCGAAAGCTACATTACGAAATGTGGTAGAGAGTAATTGCGTACCTTATTAATTTCCTCCTATTCCAGTTGCGTACGGTATGCGGGAAAAATTGCCTGTATGCCTCCTTGTACCCTAATCTCTATAATTACATCATTGTGGTCTTATGAGAGATGTTCGTAGAAGGAAGCAATGTATTGGTTGACTCTTCATGAAACGTAGTTACTCCAATATTCAAGAAAGGCAATAGGAGTGATCCCCAAAATTACAGGCCTATCTCATTGACGTCGATTTGCAGTAGGATTTTGGAACATATACTTTGTTCGAATATTATGAACTACCTCGAAGAGAACGACCTATTAACCAGTAGTCAACACGGATTCAGAAAGTTTCACTCTTGCGAAACACAGCTTGCCCTTTATTCACATGAAGTGTTAAGTGCCATCGTCAAGGGATCTCAAATCGATTCCATATTTCTGGATTTCAGGAAGGCTTTTGACACTGTACCCCACAAGCCGCTTCTTATGAAATTGCGTGCTTATGGAATATCTCCCCAATTGTGCGATTGGATTCACGATTTCCTATCAGAAAGTACACAGTTCGTTGTAATTAACGGTAAGTCATCGAGTAAAACAGAAGTGATATCTGGCGTTCCACAGGGAAGCGTTATAGGTCCCCTACTCTTCCTCGTGTTTATAAACGATTTATGAGACAATCCGAATAGCTCCCATAGACTGTTCGCGATGATGCTGTCGTTTATGGGTTAGTGAAGTCAATTGAGGATCAAAATCAACTGCAAAGCGATTTACACAAAATTTCTGCATGGTGCGAAAATTGGCAATTGACACTAAATAAAGAGAAGTGTGAAGTAATATACATGACCACTAAAAGAAATCCGCTGAACTTTAATTACGCGATAAATCAGTCAAACCTTAAGGTCGTAGATTCTACCAAATACCTAGGAGTTACTATTACGAACAACTTTGACTGGAGAGAACACATAGAAAATATTGTGGGGAAGGCGAACCAATGGTTACGTTTCATTGGCAGAAGGTTTCGAAGATGCACCAGCTCCACCAAAGAGACTGCCTACATCACACTTGTGCGTCCTCTCCTGGAGTACTGTTGCCCCTTGTGGGACCCTCACCCGGTGGAACTGACGGAAGACATTGAGAAGGTTCAGAGAAGGGCAGCTCGTTTTGTTTTATCACGTTACGGGGGGGAAAGCGTCACGGAAATGTTGCAGGAATTGGGGTGGAAATCATTAAAAGAACGACGTTATTCATTGCGGCGTGATCTGTTTGCGAAGTTTCAATCACCGACTTTTAGTTCTGAATGTGAAAATATTTTGCTAGCACCCACCTACTTAGGAAGACATGTCCATCCCAATAAAATAAGAGAAATCAGATCGAAAACGGAACGATTTAGCTGTTCTTTCTTCCCGCGCGCTATTAGAGAATGGAACGGTAGAGAAAAGTTATGAAAGTGGTTAATGAACACTCTGCCAGGCACTTGAATGTGATTTGCAGAGTATCTATGTAGATGTAGATGAACGTACCCTATAGGAACTTTTGTCAAAATCGCGTACCACAAAACAGAACGTCTCTCTTGCGGCGTCTGCGACTGGAGTTTCCTAATGATCTCCGTGACGCTTTCACGCTTACTAATCTTCTCTGTGTGCTCTATCAACCGTACACCGATGAGCAATACTCAAGCGCAAGTTGAACGAGAGTTTTGTAACCTGCTTCCTTTGTTGATGGACTACAGTTTCTGAGTATTTTACCAACGAATCTCATTCTGGCATCTGCAACATTCACGATCGCTTTTATATGGTCTCTGGATTTCACATCGCCTCTTTTGTTTATTTTTATGGAAGTAGCTGCTTCCAGGTTTCTTCCTGCTACGGTGTGATTATAAAACAAATGTTCTTTCATTTTGTGTAAACGCAGCACTTTACACTTGCTTCAGATGAGGCGCAATGGACTTTCCCTACACCATGCTTCAATACGCTGTCGATGCTACTGCAGTTCGCTACTCCATTGAAATTTTTTTTTTTTTTTTTTTTTTCCTGTAACGCCTCAATCCAGTCACACAAGAGGTACGACATTTCATACGCCCGCGCTTTGTTCATCATACGACTATCCAGGACGGTATCGAACGCCTTGCGGAAGTCAAGAGACACGGCTCGCACCTGTAGAAATGACACAACAATTGCACATAAGAAGTGTTCCAAATTTTGAAACTGATCGATGTTAGAGATATTGCATGAGATCGACGACCATACTTGTAAACAAGAATGACCTGCTTTTTTACTGCAATTCTTAGGATCCTTTCGCTCCTCAGAGACTTCCAGTACACTGTGCTAGAAAGGCGACAAGTTCCTTCACATTCTCCGTGTAAAATCGAATTGGTGTCCCATCAGGTCCAGCGGCCTTTTCTCTTTCGAGCGATTGTAAATGCTTTTCTGTCCCACTGACACTTCTTTCAAAATCTGCCGTTTTGTCGTTCGTGCGTTGGTTCAGATGAGTTACTACAGTGCAATCTTGTTATGTGCAATAGAATTTCAGACCGCAGTACCCGGAAAGGAAACAAAGTGCACACTGACGTACTTCCGCGCCCTTCTCGCTGTTTTCCTAAGGGGCTCACTCGCTCAACATTGACGCAGCTAATGGAAACCAAACCTATCCTCTGTCCACACCTCTCAGAAGAATTGGCCCCCGCCGCAACAGACGAGGCAGCCTGTGTTTTTACTCACAGGTATTATCAGTGAGCGACAACTCAGACCTTTTGATGAGGCGTAAGGGATCAGCCTTACTGCAGGTTATCGGTTTCGCCTTCTGCCCGGAGTCTTGAGACCCCTGCAAAATTCACCAAACATCGTGATGTAGTTGTCGAGTGGCAGGGACGTCGGAAAGTGAAGCCACAGTGGCATCTGGGATCGGAAACGTTGAGCAGGCACCTGCGGTATGGCGACAATCGCCTCAGTTGCTCGTGTGACACGACCCCGGGTAGAAGCCTGAAGACTGTTGACCGTAGACAACACAGCCTCCAGCTGCTCGCGGACTGCAGCCAAATACTCCATAATCCATACACAACGAAGCAGTTTCAAATGTTCAAACGTTTGTAAATCTATCGGACCAAACTGCGTGGTCATCAGTCCGTAGCTTACAAACTACTTAAACCTAGGTAAACTAACCTAAGGACAACACACACGCACCCGTGCCCCAGGGAGGACTCGAAACTCCACGGCAAGCAACCGCGCGCTCCGCAACGAGACGCTTTAGACCGCTCGGCTACTCCACCGCGGCACAACGCAGTTTCTCCCCATCTCTGTCACTAGAATAAAAACCTGGAAAGTGAAACAGTAACGAAATGTACCAAACACGCGATAGTATAGCTCTTAAAATTCAGAAGCGCTAAAGTAATTTAAGAATTTGACTAGTAATAATAATACAGAAAAGTTCAATTACACTGCTTAGTGGTCTGCAGGTGTCAATCAGGCGGCATTTGGTACTGGTCTGACTGGCTAACTAGTTCAATCAAACTGTCTCACTTCATTATTATTATTATTATTATTATTACTTATTTGACATATCAAATTACTTAGTAATATTACAGGATGAATGGTTAAATTCAGATGGTTACATCATTTACTTTCTCAAACACAAACACAATACATAAGAACGAATGGTTTACAAAAGAAGTACTTGGCTATACAAGATTTGTCGCTTTATAGAAAGAAACGGAATGAGTTTTACCCACAGGAAATCTCATTGAATTACAGAAGTTGTAAAAGTCTATACTGAATTTATGTACCAAATCATATTTACTGACAGGCCATCCCCCATCTTTGTGAGCTATTTTTTTTCCAGAGATGGTCCCTCTCTTTCAGTATGTTATAGCAGTAGAAAAGCAGGAATTCAACAGTTTGTACATCACTGCTAACAGTCATTGGATCGCGACCAACGCGTGCAGTAGTGTCGCGATACGATAAACCGCAATGGCGATAGGCTACAATCCGAGCTTTATTAATGTCGGAAACGTGATGGTACGCATTTCTCCTCCTTACACGAGGCATCACAACGACGTTTCACCAGGCAACGCCGGTCAACTGCTGTTTGTTTATGAGAAATCGGTTGGAAACTTTCCTCGTGTCAGCATGTTGTAAGTGTCGCCACCGGCGCCAACCTTGTGTGAATGCTCTGAAAAGCTAATCATCTGCGTATCACAGCATCTTCTTCCTGTCGATTAAATTTCACGTCTGTAGCATGTCATCTTCGTGGTGTAGCAATTCTAATGGTCAGGAGTGTACTTTCTGTGTTAATACCAGTCCATCATTCCAATGTATCATTTTTTGTTAGCACTAATATTCCAAATTAATCTGTAGCCTGTCCTTACATCTTTTCACATCATCACTATATTTTTGTCTATTTTTTATTTAGTTGTAATAGTGTTTCAAGTTTCTAATATTTATCCTGTATTTTTTAGGTTTTATGTCACCTTGTGTATTGAACAACCCTTCGAACTTTGGATTCTTGCTTACGCTAATTTAATTTTATTCTCTGTTGCCATGAAATTGTTATGTGTGCACTGTTGCTCGAGGTGTAGTGTCAATATTTGACTCGTCGGAGAGGCCGAGCGCATTGAGGCGCTATGCTACGATGGGCGAGGTCGTTCCCGTCGGGGTTCGAGTCCCCCCTCTGGCATGGATGTTTGTGCTGTCTTTAGTATATATACACTTACATTGTAACTGCGGCATCGAATATGATAATTTATTTCTCTGTACCTAACATCTCTTCTGGTTGGTTGACAAAGCAAGTTCTTTGACTAAACGTCAGTAAATATCTGACGATGTCCTAATAATCCGAAAATCGATTCACATGACAAACATGTAGAACAAACAAAGAAGGCTTAACTGGATGTCGTTCTGTAAGCTTTCACCGTTGGATGCTATTAATTTAGGTACGGTTGTATTTCACTCTAGTGCGTCTATCCACATCGGTGAGTCATACGATAATATAGGCAGTACTGCTCCTTTATAAATAGTTCGCAGTGCTGTAACCCGAAGACTCTAGTTAAATCTAGCTGATCTTTAAAGAGTATGAATGAAGACCGTATATTTATCTGTAACGTGTAAAATGTATTTGTTAAAAATTACTGTTTGTTATAATGTCCAGATATTTTAAATGATCTATCGAGGTAAATTCATACTGTAGATGATGAAAATATCGTTTCCCTAGTGATAGTAGATGGTAGATGAGTTTTGTTACTTGGGTAGTAAAATAACATATGTCAGTTGCACTACTGAGGATACAAAATGAAGAATGACAATGGGAAGAAAAGAGTTTTCGAAAAAGAGAAATTTCCTAACATCGAAAATTAATTTAACTGTAAGGAAGTCCTTTCTTATGACATTTATGTGGAGTGTTACCTTATACGGAGGTGAAACTTGGACGATAAATAGTTTAGTCAGAACAGAGGCTTTTGAAATGTGGTGCTACAGTAAAATGCGTGGGCAGATCGCGTAAGTAATGAGGAAGTACTGGAGGAGGAAGGAAGCTTGGAGTTTAACGTCCCTTCGATAGCGTGGTCATTATAGACGGAGCTTACGCTCGGGAGGTTTTAGATAAGGATGTTGAAGGAAATAGGCTGTGCCCTTTGAAAGGAACCATCCAGGCATTTGCCTGGAGTGATGTAGGTAAATCAAGAAAAACCTAAATCTGGATCGTCGGAGGTGGATTTGAACGACCATCCTTCCGAATGCGAGTCCAGTGTGTTGCTACTGCACCACATCGCTTGGTGAGGAGGTACTGAACAGAATTTGCGAGAAAAAGAATTTTTGGCGTACCTTGACCAAAAGAAAGGATCTATTGGTAGGGCACATTCTTAGACGTGAAGGAATCGTAAATTTAGCATTGGAGAGAAGTATGTGGGGGAAAAATCGCAGAGGGAGACGAATATAGTAAGCAGATCGAGATGGATGAGGGTTGCCAGTTTTATGAGATGAAGAGGCTTGCTCAGGATAGAAGAGGGTGAAGAGCTGCATCAAACTAGTCTCTGAATTGAAGACCACAAAAACAACACTGATAAGCGTAGCGTTTGACTTCTGTTTGTTGATTTTGAGATTGTTGGTACTGATGCAGGTTGCTGTTAGCTGTAAGTCTCCGTTACAGATGTCCTAACTCGCTGGAGGAGTCTCCCCTTAGGTTAATAGAATCAGATCGTCGGCAAATGCTATAACAAGAGAGTGTCCTGAATTAGGCAATTTAAGCAAGAAAGCATATAAGATATTCCAGATATCTGGAGCGCAACAAGAACCTCGTGGGCATCCTTCGGTAGCATATCTCTTTCAGTAAAGGCTGTTGGCATTTGACGTTGCAGTTCTGTGATTGAAATAGTTGCATGTATGATCTGTTTTGAAATAAACAACGGACGAAAACCCTAGAAAACAGTATTTACCATCAACGAAGAATAAATCTCTTAAAACAGAAGCATTATTGAAATTTGCCAAATTCGCAGGAGTAAGTCTTTTAGAATCACTAACGGACTTTAAAATTTTGACCAACAATAAAAATTTAAATGTTTAATAACGCTACTTAGTGGTCTGTAGGTATGAATCAGGTGACAGCTGGCCACTGGCAATTGCTAATGGTTTTTTTAAGTTAACATGTTTCAATAGTTTGTATCATTTTCAGCATCTTGTAGTTACGTCCGCAACCCGTATCTCTTCTTTCACGCCTGGCGTTGATGATAATGACAAAATTGCCGAATTGGTACATTAAACTGTAAGTCACCCGTAATTGTGTGGGTAAATCAGTTCAGTGGTCGGAGGAACGCAACGGCATACGAGTTACAACAGGACGATGGCTAGTAAAACAAACTAATCATCAGCATCACACGGTGCAATGAAAGGTGGATCCAGAAAAAAATGGCCCCATTGTGAAGTACACGGTAACTTTTCCAAGCTTAGAAATTATATTAGGGGCAAAAGTGACGTATTTAGATAAGATTTTTCATGTGAACAATATTACACAGCAGACGACTACTTCAGAAAAGTAGAAATTCGTCATACACTAGACAAGTGCTCTATAAGATACGTTTTTTGCAACCCATTTAGATTATCGCCGAAACTGTGTTGCCGATGTAAAAGCGAAACAAAACGTATAGACTTTCTTTTCCTACGGTACTTCTGGAAACATGTGTCATCGCCACGCAGAATAAGAAATATCATCGAATCCAACGAACTCTACACACTTCAGCCAATTTTCCTGCATTATAATAATAATTTCTAAGCGAGTTCTTATTTTCGCTTAATACGTATTGCGGCACACTTGTTTTACTTTCTGATTATAATCACACCGACTTACACGCCCTCTTATACTAAATGTAGAAATCAATTCTAATAGGATAGGTGACGTTCAAGACTCGATAATCTGTCTTCGCTATGCACTGGCTGCTAGCTGCTTAGTTAATCATGCATCTGCTATGTCGCTTCGACTACGTGATGTTTATTTTGTTTAAACGTTCCCGGAAATTTCCGCTTTGTTTCTATTAGAGAATTGTAACACGCGTGACCGATAATCTCGATGCTAATGCATATTCTCCTGCTTGGTGTCAGCGATCAGGTTGATGGGACACTTATTTCACCGTCGCAAAATGAAGAAAATGTAGGAAATCAGGGCTTCATTTCTGCCGGATCAGTCTTCCAGCACCACCAGAGGAATTTATTTTTACTTTCTAGTACAAGTCGGTATCGGAAATTTAATACGTTACACACATAATAAATCAAAACACTACGCCGGCATTAAAACAAGATGCTATGCACAGGGTCGTGGATTGATGTACTAAGTGGTTTCAAGTGTTCAATTGCTTTGCGTATCTGTGGTAATGAATTTGAACTAAATTGACAGAGAACTCAATGGGTAGACGCATAACGACATTAGAACCATTCATTATTTAACTCCGTGTCTCATGTTAGTTTTTTATTTCGTAACTCGTCAGGAACTCTGAATGGTGCGACAGCTCAATGGAGCAGGAACATGTTCGCCGTCATTCACGGTTGAATGATGGGCATTATTCATCTAAAAGATGCAATTATATTCTCATAACGTTGCAGCTGGCGAAAGTTGCAGATATGACATATTAAGCCCTTTTCAAAAGATGAAGGGGCCATGGTAGATAATTACTCCTGCGCTTCTAGCGTACTAGTCCCGGACTATAAACTCAAAATGTTCAAATGTTTGTAAAACTTAAAGGACTTAACTACGGGGTAATCAGTCCCTAAGCTTACAAACTACTTATGAACTAGCTAAGACTAAGGACGGCACAAATATCCATGCCCGAGGGGGGATTCGAACCCCCGACCGCAGTGGCCGTGCAGACCGTGACTGGAGCGCCTCAGTCCCCTCGGCCACCGGGGCCGGCAACTATAAACTCAAGCGAGATCTTGCGGCATCATGTTAGACGATAAACGTAAACAGAGACTAAACGCTGCTAGCGAATGTGTCACGATATCCTTTGTTGTTGGTTTGAGGGGTTGTACGCCAGTAATTACATTTTCTGAAAATGCGTTCAATATCGATAAACTTGGCTTTCGTTGCTAGAAGAAAACATAGATTCTGAATACAAGCGTAGCTTCAGTAAGAAAACCGCGACGCAAACAGCATCAGATCCAACCTGCCCTTACGTTCTAGTAATCGATTGGTCTGCTTACAAGTTGCTTTCGTCGCCGACGCCTGCTGCTGCTGGTTGCTTCCTGTGCCACGGACGCTGCTACCTCGACTGTCTGCCGACGCTGACGCCGCTTCCGACCAGATCGGACGCTGCCGTGCATCGCTGTCTGGACCTCCGCCTGGAGTGGCGCCGCAGGACGCTGCAGCAGCACGGAGCCCCAGCCGTCGCTCCCAGGAGCCACCCCGTTCCGGGCCGCCGCTGCCGTCCACCAGTAGGATCGCCGCTTCCCGCCCCGGTTCGGCCCGTCGACCCACAGCCTTCGTTCCTGCCATCGCAGCCGCCGTCCCGACAGCCGTCGGTGATATCCGCCCGCCCCTCGCAGCCCGAAATTAATCGCCGGCCCTGCTGCGCTGACCGCTACCACCACAACAGGACTCCGCCCCCGCAAAATTCCTATCGCCCCGTCCCCGAATGGGAAAGCGCGATCCTCCACCGACCTCGGCCAAGAAGACTTCTCCTCCCCCTCCCCCGTCCACAATCTCCCTCCAATGCCATGGATACTATCCCCATCCTAACCCGACATCAACACCCTTGTCCTCTACCAGCCCGATTCACGCTTCCTAGGGAAAAAAAAAAAAAAAAAAAAAAAAAAAAACTTTGTTCCTTGAAATCCGTAAGTACTACACCGCCGCCCACATCGCACAAATCATCCGTCGTAAGGTCTCTGTCCTAATAAAATCCTCCCAGCCCTTCCTTCCATTCTGACCTCCTACAGCGCCTCCCCAGCATCCAACTTAGCTCCCATGGAACTTTGACCCCATATTACACCTCTTCCTCCCCCTCACCAACTCTTCCTTCCCCATTGCCCGCCCACCCTCACTGCCGTGATCACGAAGCTTAGATCACTGAACACAGAGGGGGAGGTATTGGGACTACTGAATGCCGACTCAGATATCTACTTCCTGTTTGCCAAGAGGATTCATAACGCTACTGACCCCACATACCTGAGGCGGATTTTCACCGAATCAGCATTACCCATCTACAGCCTCCTCCTTGAGTCTTAATGTTGTGCCAGGTGTCCCGTTTACATTGACCACCTGACCGAACTGCTGTATCCTCCCCTGCAAATCCACACGCCTCCATAAGCACTGCCCCAACCTTGCCTCCTCTCCTACCTGTAACACTTGGGGTGAACCCCCCTCCCCCCTCCACACACACACATACTCCTATAAGTGCAAATCTGTGGAGGACATCAGCCAGTTTATAGCCACTGTCTTCAAATTAGAAACTTATGCTAATTTCTCCCATGCACACTTAGGTTAGGTTCCTGACTAGTTATCCTAGTCTAAACACACCCTAACCTTTTTTTGTCTACCCCATCCCACCCCTTTTCTCCCCCAAGACCCCTATGACAAGTCCCTTCCTTTACTACAAGATCTGTTTGCTCCCAGCCAACAAGCACCTTTTCATGCATGCCCTCTCCCACCATCGAGTGGGTGCCTTTCTTCTAAACGAAACATTCGTTCAAACACCATCGTACTATCAGCACCTCTCCCTATCTCCTCCATCTCACTGATGGCTCCCCTCCTTTGACACAAAGCTGAGCGGTGATTGGCCAACTCCGCCATCACCCCATCTGGCTATAAACTCTGCTTAATGATCCTACCACAGCATTGCTACCCTTCCATACGACTTCGTTTCTAATATTCATCGCTTCTTCACGACGTATGTGGTTACCGCCAACCTCAACCTTTCTTCCTGCCAGCCTTCTGAACTCTGAACTCCTTTTGTGGTGTCAGTTCGTCACCACCTCACTCTGAGGCGACATTCTTCCCCTCCCCTCCCCCCACCACCCATGCCATAAGCAACACCACCTGTGACATCATCCTGGCGTCTCCCAACCTGCTTGGGGCCTCACGGCGGAGGTCCTTGACCCAATAGGCAGTGACCATACTCCTGTTCTGCTCACCCATGAGCACCGACACTATCCCACCTGCACTCCCCGTCCTAGGCCGCCTCCCAAACTTGTCGTTGATTACTCCTGTGTCAACTCAGATGCCTACCGTATCTCCATTGACACCTCAGAAGCATGCCACCCGTTTCCCCTCCATACACTCGCCGACACTGACCATGCATCCTTTTTAGACCAGACCATTGATGAAACTGTCCAAGCCTACATCCCCACTAAAGCCATCCACCCCCACAGTCCCACTCAACCTCAACAGGTCGTCCTACTCCTGTGTGAATTCCACCGCCTCTACTATTCCTTCCTCCAGACCCATGATCTGGGTACACTCACACGCCACCAGCAACTTCAGTGTGGTATCAGAAACATCTTTTCCACGAAATAACGCCAGGACTGGCGCCAGACATGCACCAATCTTAATTCCACACTCCCCATCAACACCTCCAAGTCCTGGCGAGCCTTCCGCCGCCTCACTGGCAATCACTACACTCCCCGCAACACATCATTTTCCTCAGAATACCAGTAAGGCCGAACATTTTGCCTCCTACCTATCTGAAATATTCTCCATCCCTGACAATCCTCACTTTCACTGCTTCCTCTACCTCGATGTCCATGAGAATACCGACACCTCCTCTCCTCTGCTCGCCCCTGGCTTCCAGTACTTGGAGCATATCTCCCCATCAGAGTTAAACACGACCATCACTGTCCATAACATTCGGACTACACTATGCACCAAAAGCAATAACATATCCGATCCTGACCTACAGGACCATTGGGCCTGTCCTCCACTTTCCATGCCATACTTGTCTCCTTATACAACTTTACCCTATACATCAGAACCTACCCCTACCAGTAGCAGACCTCCCACAACCTCATGATCCTTAAACCGGACAAATCCCTGTCCTAGACCTCATCCTACCATCCCATCACTCTTACCTCCATGTTCTGCAATGTCTTTGAAACCATCCTCTCCCACCTTCTCCATCAACACCTCTTCCAACACCTGTTCCTTCCTCTGTCCCAATGTGTCTTCTGGCGATAATCAGCTCCTTCGCCTCACTCAGCTTCTCTCCATCCAATTTAACTCCCTTCGCTCCATTATCTTCATCTCTTTCGATATCGAGCAAGCTTACAACCGTGTATGCCATTCTGATCTCCTCTTAAAGCCGGCCGTGGTGGCTGAAGGGACTGAGGTGCTTCAGTCACGGTCTGCAGGGCCACTACGGTCGGGGGTTCGAATCCCCCCTCGGGCATGGATATTTGTGCCGTCCTTACTTGTAGGTAGTTCATAAGTAGTTTGTAAATTCAGGGACTGATGACCCCATAGTTAAGTCCCTTAAGCTTAACAAACATTTGAACATTCTCTCAGTTCCTTTACCTGATCTACTCTGTCGACATGCCCCAATCTAAGCCTCCTGTGCATCTTCTGCAATATACTGGCGACACCGATTTCATAGCCCTCGCCCGCTCCCTGGCCTGTTCCCAGCATTTCCTCCAGTCCCACTTCATCGCTTTTGCTGCAATCAGTGGGAACTTTCCACCAATCTTTATAAATCCCAAGCAATCATTGTAGGTCGTAAGACCCTCTCCTTCCACCTCCAAGATTTCTACCTTACCCTCCACAATCATTCTCTCATACCCCCATCCTCAAATACCTCAGTCAATCCCTGTCCAGAATCCTCGCCTCTACACCGTACATCAGAAAGCATTATCCCACCTCAACCTCCTCAAACTCCTCACTGGCTGGAAGTGCGACCTCAACCCTTCTACCATCCTGTACACCTACAGATCCCTCATGCATCCCATCGTCTGTAGCTTCCACCCCCGCTCCCGCCTACCTATTATAAGACAAAATCCTTGAACGCCGCGCCCTTTACCTCAACTACCATATACAGCTCCCCTTTATGAACTTATCCCGTTTACCTATCTCCTGCAATACCTCGAACACATCCAGATCCTCTACATCACCCGCAAAATAGACTCCCGAAACCCTCTGGTCCACCCCACCCTTACCAATCTCAGGCCTCTGCCATGCCTTCACCAATCCATCCCTCCTTTCCGCCACAAGCACACATTCCACAACTTCTTCTAGGGTAATGTCCGACATCTCCCCCTACCGGATGCCGCTGAAATCTCTTATCCCTGCCACCAACCCTGAACCCCTCCCCGTAGGTGCAAAGCCCTTTCTCCCCTTCCTATCCCTGTCCCTCAAACCGCTTGGCTATCCCCCTCCTCTCCCCTCCCTGGAGTCTTAACTAACTTCCCCTTCCCCTCCCTCCTCATCTCATCCCGTTCCCTGCGGGGTCCTCAATGCCGCCGTTTTAATTGTGCTTCGTTTAGTGTTTCGTGTCTCCAGTGAATCAGTGTATTTCAACGTGTGTCCACAGATAACAAACAAGTGTCGCCGTCGGACGTTTTAAGCAAAGTCTTTAGTGAATTTTCGTCTGTCCAGTGTTGTGTTTTCTCAATGAGTGTTTTTAAAAGTCACTGTGGCAGAAAGTTTTAACGGACTGACTGTGTTGTTTTACCTTCCTGATGTCTCGTTTGCCAAACCTTTCGAATGGCAAATGTTTTCAAATTCTCCAAATTTTTAACTTCAAGGCATTGTATTTTGAATCTTCATAGTCATTACTGTACAATCTTTCGGATGAAGAGCGGTGTTGGAGCTGCTGACACAGTCGGATATATGTTCTGTTCGAATGTATGGCTGACGTGAAATAACAATAAAGAAAAACACAAATTAGTGTGAAAATTAATGCCGGACGATCCAAATGAATTCCGGAATTATATCTTTATTTTTCTTTCTGCCATGCTGTAACAACGTATGCGACTGTGACTTAATGCTCTATTAACGAATATTCACGAGTTTCTGTGACTATGAGCGAAGAAGTAAATACTTTACTATTGTATAGGCTATTTCGAACATCAAAAATCTTCGCTATACGCATGTATTAAAAGTGTAGCAGCTTCGTTCCATTCCATAACTACAACAGCAGTAGTCGTGATTTCACATTAGCCCATCATTAAATAATTATGTTGTTTACAAAGGATTGAAAGCTTTCATGAAACTATTTACGAGAAATAAAATACAGCAATTGCTCAAAAAGTTCCTTGAGACGATGAAAGGACCACAGACTTTGATAAAAGTCGATATTCACGTAAGCAGGAAGCAAAATGGCAGACTGATCGGAGCTATGACTGCAGCAGACAGCTACTAGTTCGCCAATTTAGGACTGCCCATGTTTCTTTATCGCTAGGATTATCACGCGTCGATTCTAGGGCGATCATACTAATGACACCGTTCAAAAGACAAACGGCCGCCATTAACGTTACTTATTTTCGATCAATTACAAGTTCGTTCATCGTTTAACAAGGGGTTTAGTCACTACAAGTTTGCGTTGTGTGACAGAAAAGGTGTATTCTGTCAGATAACCTTTTAGATATTTGTCCTTTTAGATATTTGTCCTTTTAGATATTTGTCGAAAATGATTAGAGATGGGCCCAACTTCGAATTAGAGAAACCTGTGAAAGGAAATCGACGGTTTCTTGTCGAAAGAGTCAACGTGACGTTTGCTTGGAGTGATTCTTTTAAAAAAAGCAATGAAAACTTATCTGTGGCGCGATGTTAGGGATTGCGTGGCCACTCCCTAACGGAGGTTCCAGTACTTCCTCGGGTATGTGTGTGTGTGTATGTGTTGTCCTTAACGGGATTTAGTTTAATTTAAGTAGTTTGCAAGTCTACGGACCAATGACCCTAGCTGTTTGGTACCTAAGGTTCACAAACATTTGAGCATTTGGATGGTCGGACGGGAATTAGAACCCTCGTTAAGTTGGTAGCATTGCGCAAGACGAGGTGCGCGGGTTTTGAGTTGTCGTAAATATATGTAATTTGTATCGCATTACAACTACGTATAACGCCGATAAGTAATTACATACATTTATTAGTTTGTTCATCAGTGTCACCATTAAGTTGAATTTTTCTAAAATGCTCAAATGTTTTTTAAGCTTATGGGACTTAACTGCAGGGTCATCAGACCTTAAACTTAGAAACTACTTACAAACTACCTTATACTAAAGACAGCACAAACATCCAAGACCGAGGAAGAATTCGAACTCCCGACGAGGAGCTGCTTCGCGCATCGAAGCCTAGGGCCTCAATGCGCTTGGCCACCCCGCCGCGGCTGAACTTCTCTCTAGGTATTTTTTCAATCAAATCGAAATAATCAAAAGTGGTATTACAGCCGTGTTTTGTTTACTTTTTGGCACGGCCTCTTTAAATAATTTCATCTAATTGTCCTTATTCCCCTGTAACAAGTTAAGTACAGCGTAGCCCTTGATTGGTTTTACTTCTTATTCACGAAACGCAGCGTAATTATTTAATTTATTTGTTTTATTCACCTTGCACACCGTTGTCTACATAACGTGATTTTATACCATTTTTTATTTTTATTTTTTCTTGCGATTGCAGACTTTGCATTATAGCTCAATTTTAAATTCCTTTATGTTACTGTAATAAAATGATATAAATATATTAATGTGCTATTTAACCTATAATCTATATTTTTAGCTAAATCTACTAACAAAATTTGAAAAAAAAAAATACTGAGTTCTGTCTTTGAGCTGCCGTCGGAAAGATAGCACGTGCTTTCTATGCAGGTGTTGTGAATGATGGGTTCTCTGGAGAGAGTGTACGTACGTCGGGATTGCGGAAATAAACGAGACTATTCCATTGTATTGACAAGTTTGTTCAAGGGACAGAAAATAGAAGGAGGGGAAGATTAGAGCCTTTCTGGCTGAATTAGGCAGTGTCAGGGAGGAAATAATGAGGTTTGAGAGGGGAGAAGAATGATAAGTGGGAAACAAAGGTGTAGCAGACAACTTCATCTTTGACTCAAGGAATACATTTGCCTTGCTATCACAGACAAGTAAGGAAGAGGCTCCAGTGGAAGTAGATGCAGTTGAAGACTTTCAAAAGGAACAAAGTGTTTCAAAAAAATAATAATAATAATAACTATTAGGAGGAAATTTCTGTTGTTAGGTAGTAGCCATGGAAGATGTGTGGGTCAGATATTGCAGGAAAGATTAGATGACGGATACAAGGTCACAAACTTTTTTAATTGGATCAGCTGTTAGAATGACTACTGGATCAGACATGGATTTGGTTCCTGTGGCTGCTATTGGTAGGTGGGGCTTCACTAGACATTGCCTGCATTTCAATGGGAAAGGGAAGAGAGAACTGGTTGGGTTCATACCAAAGTGCATAAGAGGGAACATGAAACTCTCTTTTTAGGCTAAGATCAATGTCAAGTAATAAGCTGATACAGACAGGTCCTAAATAGGTCAAAATATGACAAAATTCTCACAAACAAAAGCAAAAGATGAGGTTAGTATATTTCATCAAAATATAGGGGGGCTAAAGAATAAAGTACATGAGCTTCTGGTTTGTTTGGAAGATATAGAAACTAAGGATGCAATAGATCTACTGTGTCTATCTGAGTATCAAACTCTCACTGATATATCAATGGATACAAATTGTCAGCATATGTAAGCAGAAAAAATACGGAGAAAGAAGGGGTTGCAATATACGTTAAATGTTTTTTGTACAGAGCAACATACAGAAGAATGTGCCTCTGAGCGTAAACTAAATGATTTTACTTTACTTTATACTTGTAACTGTGTATACGTTCCCATCGGGAAATTTTCAGCTATTTCTGAAAAACTTGGATTCCTTGCTGTTCTATCTGTCAGACAGGAGGAAGCAAATTATTGCGTTGATTCTGTGTGATAGTGTCATTGGATGGCTGATCTTGAAGCATAACTCAGTTCTTTCAATTTGACATCCGTAATTGATTTTCCTACTCGTAGTAAAGGACAGCAGACCTCTAATAGATAAAATTTTTATAGGCCAAGATAAATGTAACAACATAAACGCCTATCCTGTTGAAGATGGTCTTTCTGACACTGCTAGTTACACCATATGACCTAGGTCCATACATAAAAACAAAACAGTCCTTCAATGTACTGCATTCAGTTAATTGTTAAACAGTTACTAACTTCTGGGAAAGCCTACATCAGTTAGAAGGAGATGAGGTTCATAAGAAACCCGACCCTAATTTAAACACATCTGTAAGTTTACTTGAAAACAGTTTCCCCAAGAAAATAGTTAAATATACCTGTAAGAAACGACAAAACTATGGCATATCAAAGGAATAATATATCTTACAACCGTAAAAGGGAATTGCATCTAACAGTAGCACAGATTAATACGCATAAAAAGTCAAATATAATTACAATACTGTGCAATACTTAGGGACGTAATCAAAAGGTACAAAATTAGTTTTAACATATCTGACATTAGTACCTGTGATAATCAAATGAAAACAATTTGGAATATAATTGAAAGGGTAATAAGGCAACCAAAAGTACAGTAAAACTCTATTACTATCGAACAGAATGAAAAATTTACTAACAAAAAGTAGGTAGTTGTGAATATTTGTATTAATCATTTTTAAATGTTGGGAAGAAAATAGGATCTGCAAATTAATTATAGACAATGAATTGAAGATGCTATACTCCCTCAATTTGATATGATTGAAATTACAACCTCCTTTAAGATGCACAAAAATCAGCTGTTTCCTCAAACTGGGGGGCTGTCAAGAATAGGGTCCCACAGGAATCGGTCTTGAGTCCTTTTCCGTTCAGAATATACAATTATGACTTGCCATTCTGTAGTCACGAAGTCGCTCCTGACGGTACAATTATTGTGCTCATACTAGACAAACAAGAATTAACTGATGATATTGTAAATAATGTCTTTCAGAAAATCATTAAGTGATTCGCTACAAATGATCTCTCATTAAATTTTTATAAAACACAGTACATACAGCTATGAACAGTAAAATGGCAAAACACCTTTAATAAACTAAGAAGTCGGATAGAAGTCTTTTGCTAAGGTAGAGTATTCAAAATGTGTAGGTGTGTGCATTGATAAGAGATTGAAAAATGTTCACTGTAAATCTAAGGGACTTCGCTATTCTGGTCATCAGTTCCTAGGCTTACAAACTACTTAAACTAATGCTAAGGACAACAAATACACCCAATACCAGGGAGGACTCGAACCTGCGACGGTAAGCAGCGGCGATCTCCGTGAGAGATTGAATTGGAAGAAACACATAGCTGTTCTGTTAAAACGTTTAAGTTCAGCTACTTATGCTATTAGTGTTATGAAAATTTTTGTGATAGACAACTAAATAAATTATATACTATGCTTATTTTCATGCTCTCCTCATATGACATATTTTTAGGTAAAAAAGTAAAACAAGTATTCATCACACAAAAACGTATAATCAGAATAATTCCTGGAGTCCACCCAGTTCCTGCAGAAATTTATTAAGGGAAATATATACATACTCACTTACAAATTTAGTTATTTACAACCAACCCAAATCAAAAGTAATAGCAGCCTGCACAACTAGGATAAAAGATGAGTTTTACTATTCAAGGTTAAACCTAAATTTTGAGGAGAAAGGGGTGAGTTATGCTGCCAGAATAGTCCTTAGTCGCCAAATAGCATCAAATGTCTGACCTGAAAAATAGCCAAAAACCCCCAAAAGAAATAAACGACTTTATGAATGGCAACTCCTCCTAGGTGAATATTTAGATCTAAATTAGTAATTTTACAAAAGAAGACAAAAAGAAATGAAAAACAATGCATGTCTTCAAATATCATGCAAGCATAACTTTCATTAAACTGACACGTCCCACGTCATTATCTATGGAATAAGCACTAATCTAATCTAATGTAATGTTCCCCTGTATACGGTTCTAGTGTGGTAACCACTGCGGCACCTCATTCAGTTTTACAAAAGCAGTAATGAGGATCCAACAGTTAACATGGTACCTTTACTGATGGGGGCGACTGTAATCCCTATCCTCTTTATAGAGGAGTGTTTGGGAACAAAGCCAAATGCATAATAATACCTCATACATACAAATGTTTAATAACATTAATATAAAATACAGAGAACTTGCGATGGTAGATTTCATGCGTCAGGTGTTGAACATAGTAACTTCCCTCTTGACTGCAACGCACAGAACGGTCGTGTACTCACTTGGAAGTGTCACATTTTTATTTTATTTTTTATTTTTTTAAATTTTTTTTTATTTTATTCTATTTTTATTTTTTGAGAAACCAACGTATGAGGCATATAATTTGCACACAGTTTTGTCTTCTTCAAAACATTCTACCAAACTAAGATTTGAGTGAACATAAGTGTTAATCGCAAATTGTTTATTTGCAAAGCAGTACACAGGCCACTTTCAGAACTTGTGTTACTTGTTGAGGGGGTTGCGCACATGGAACTTGCCAGGCAAGGGAATGTCTCAAAAAATCCGATCTTCAGAATTTCAATAGTGCTTGATGTAGCGTAGTTACTGCATTCAACTTATTGACACACTCTTAATTACTACTGCCTGCTCACAATTAATGGACGGAAATCACGTCTGTTGTTTACATTTGTCAGTTGAAGATGCCACCGCACTTTATTCACTGATATCAGATATAACACCACAGTCGGAATGTTTTATTCTGTTGGTATAAGGTGCACACAGGATATACTCCTTAACAAAATTAAAGAAATCGAATAATTTAAAATATTTACGAACTAATACATTGTGTCGGTATTGTTATCTCGAAGCATAATTTGAACAGTAGAAGTGAAAGATGCAACAATGTCTGAAATTCTTCTTAAAAAGATCACTTTCAGTCTTAACTAACCTGCGCTAAGGATAAAACATACATGCGCAACGAAGGGTTCGAAACTCCGTTGGGCGTGGTCGCGCAATCCACGAAATGGCGCGACGATTCCATCACGGCTTTAGTCTTCCTTCCATTATTAAGCGCTCCTCCACAACTGCCTCTGGGGTTCTGTTAATTTGTTAAACTGAAACTGAGCTTGATCCTATTGATCCACATATTTCTTTTCTATTCATTTTTGTATTATTCTTATCAGCAGATTGCATGGCCCAGTGCTTGAGATGATTATGCAGTAATTGTCGCACTTATATGACATTGCTATCTGCGAAACTGCGTGGATTATATTTCTCCGACGGTCTGGTGGATGTAAACAGTCTTTATGAACACACTTTGTAATAGTGTCTCACAAGTCCCGAAGGGTGTCTAAAGAACAAATCGTCAGCCTGTTTCTGAGTTGTGATATAGCTTCATTTATATCAAGCACGTCGTGCCTGCAACGAAACGGTTTCGTCTCCGAGTTAATGAGGACGGTTGGGAACAGACTGATACACTATAGAAACCTCCAGCATTGTCTCACATTGGAGATGGCATTTCTTGAAACCAACCAGTATCTTCTTCATCTAGTGTCCTTAATCGGAAAGTACAATCATTTAAATACAGAAAGAGAGCACCTAGTTTGTGTGTGTTTTATAAGTAACTAGCTGAAAACACGACGTCGCCCGGGTACTCATTTCATCCAGTCTTACTTTAGTCCATCTCTCCTTCCCTTTTCTCTCTCTGTCCACTTTTCTTCTTTCTCTGTCCATCTCCTCATCTCCCCTCTCTCTGCTCAATCAGTTCCATTCATCCGTTCAGCGTGAAAAATAACAAACGTGTTAATCCACTGTAAGGTACTCTACGTCGTGCACCGTATGGTGGCTTATGAAAGGTAGCCATGGTATAATACAGGGTATAAGCAATCTCCATGCCAAATTTCATTCAAATGTGTCCATCCCTTTCAGCATGAAAAAGTAGCAAACATATTAAATTACCCTCTGCCACGCACCTTTCGGTTGTTTACGAAAGGGAGCCCATGTATTAATCTGATTATAAGCTTCCTATGTTCCAAATATCATTCATATCCGTCCAGATATTTCAGCGTCAAGGCGTAATAAACGAATTAACGAACTGTAAAGCATCCTCCACCATGCACCATACTAAGTTAATTTTAGTATCCCTATAATCTTCGTGCGAGTGCAAGGACTGAGTTGATAAAGTTTTATCGCAATCGGATCTACAGTATGTCAGTGCGTAAAATACGAACAGAAAGATAAACAAACATTAATTTTATATATTACAGTTATTTTCAAATTCGCATTACTTCTTTACGTCCTCATATCCCATGAACTGCGCCTCGGTTGCACAGTGGTAGAGTGCCAGACTACAAATCCAAAGGTCGCGGGTGCGATCCCCGCCAGGTCCTAGGATTTTTATCTGTTACTTTCCACTTCTTTCACCTCTGGCAGTATTGCTCATGCGAAAAATACCGAGTAGCACCGTGGTTCGGAACCCACGTTAAACTGTAGGTCCCCCTATAACTGGCTGGGTAAGTCAGTTCCAAGGTCAGAGGAAGGCAACGGCACACCACCTCCAAACAGGACCATGCTTAGTAAAGCACTGTCGTGTTCATACTGCTTTACCTTTTTTTTATCTCATGAACTACGTGTCGTACTGTGATACAATTTAGAGGGTACATTCTACTATATGTGCGTATACTGTCTATAAAATTTCCTGTGGCTAAAATTTGTAGTGTAGAAATTATAAATTGTAACGTCATACCGAAAGCCGTAGTTTTATGCAATGAACAGCGGATAAGTACTAAGCGAGAAAATTTTTTCCTTTCATCGTTTTCCTATGGTTGCCAGCGAGAAAAAGTTTAATAAAGGTTTGAAATTATGTTTAAAGTTTGTTGCAAGTCGCTAAGTACTGTCATTCTCATACAGTGTATTTCGAAAGTCTCGCCACATTATATGGCATTTTTTGCGATTGCTATTGGTTATGACGTAATATATTTTGAACCATGTGCCGTATGTGATTCTTAACCATGCTGCAATTGTTACCTCACGGTAAGGAATGTGTGTACCAAATTTGGTTGAAATCGGTCCAATTGTTTAGGAGAAAATGAGTAGCATTGTCGCAAAATGCAGCAGTTTTTCGCGCATATCGTATGTTATCCTTATACTTACGCCGACCGTCCTCATGGATTGAAGCTTACGTGTACAAAATTCCATAAAGATTGGAACAAAACTGTACATTTGTATGCAACACGTACAAACATACGGACACTGTGATTTATATATTAGACTAACAGAAAACCCAGCATTGCCCGGGTATTTATTTATTTATTCCTGCCATTTTTCAGGTATGTATTCATTTGTATAAGGGCTGTGTGTCTGTAAAATCTCTTGTGAATACAATACAATTATAACTTGGTGCGTGATGGGGCGGTTTTCTATGAACGTTACTGTTTATGTGCTCATATCTCACGAACTATGTGTCATACATTGATACAAATTAGAAGGTACAGTCAACTATATGCGTGTTATACTGTCTGTAAAATTTCCTGGGGCCACAATTTGTAGTGTACAAATTAAAAATTTTAATGTCATACCGAATGCCATCTGTGATACAATTTATAAGGTACATTCAACTATGTGTGTTTAGATTGTCTGTAAAATTTCCTACGACTATAATTTGTAACGTTCAAATTATAAATTGTAACGTCATACCGAGAGCCGTAGTTTTACTCCATAAGCAGCGGAAAAGTAGTAAGCGAGAAACTTTTTTCCTTTCATCCTTTTATTATGGTTCCCCGGAGAAAAAATTTAATAAAAGTTTGAAATTATGTTTAAAGTTTGTTGCAAGTCGCTAACTACTGTCATTCTCATACAGTCTATTTCGAAAGTCTCGCCGCATTATATGGCATTTTTTGCGATTTCTATTGGTTATGACGTAATATCTTTTGAACCATGTGCCGTATGTGATTCTTAATCTTGCAGCAATTGTTACCTCAAAGTAAGGAATGTGTGAACCAAATTTGGTTGAAATCGCTCCAATGGTTTAGGAAAAAATGAGCAGCATTGTCGCAAAATGCAGCAGTTTTTCGCGCATCTCATTGTTTATGACGTCATAACTCGTGAACTATATAGCGTACGTGATTCTTACACTTACGGCGACCGTACTCATGGATTGAAGCTTACGTGTACAAAATTTCATAAAGATTGGAACAAAACTGTAGATTTGTGTGCAACATGTACAAATACACGTACACTGTGATTTATATATTAGAATATTTAGGAGACAAACTGAGTATCTCTCTTAGACTGTACGCGGATGATGCTGTCATTTCCCGATTAGTGAAGTCACCAGAAGATAAAAAAGCAACTACAAAAAGATTTAGATATATCTGTATGGTACAAAAATAGCAATTGACACTTAACCATTTCATTCCCATTGTTGTTTCTCGACAACAATATATTAAAGCCTACCGTATTTTGTGAATTAGTCCTTAAAGTATTATTGTTGTTGATGAATAACATGCTTCTAGTACGACATTTTGGTGCTCGGTAGGGCTTGTAGCCACTTCTGAGCAATTATTCTATCCGTCTTGGAGGTTGTTTTACTTTGCCGTCTGTACGTGGCTGTAACTGAGCCTGAATATTGTTCATGTTATTTTATTTCAGCATTGAATTGTCTTCTGTTTGGTGCTGTGGTGGAGATTATGCTAGTATTATTGATCTCACAGTGTTGTGAAAAAAAAAAAAAAAAAAAAATGTTCCAAGTAATAAAATACCTCGATGATTGTACATGATATACATGACATATAAAACAATATATAAATACATACTTTGATGTTTAGTACACTTTATTAATACAGGAAACACTGAATTTTAGTTTTTCCAAAGCCTAATTCATAATGTGGGAATAAAAGGTTTAATAGTGATAAGTGTGAAGGAAATCATCCATATGACACTAAAAGAATTCCTTTATATTTCGTTTACATGATAAATCAGTGTAACCTACAGGCCCTAAATTCAACTAATTACCTAGGAGTAATAATTACGAAGCAGACGTTTTCTGTTAGTCTAATATATAAATCAGAGTGTCCGTATGTTTGTACGTGTTGCATTGGAAAGAACACACGGAAAATATTGTAGGGAAAGCGAACCAATGTTTTGTTAGCAGAACACTGGCACTGACGATTTGGATGAAGTTCGGAGGATAGGACCAGGTTTTGTATTATCGCGATATAGGGGAGAGAGTGTCACGGAAATGATGCCCGAGTGAAAACCATTAAAATAAAGGCGTTATTCGTTGCGACGAGATCTATTTGCGAAATTTATTTTACCAACTTTCTCTTCCGAATGCAAACATATGTTGTTAGCTCCTACCTACAAAGGAAGACATGATCAAAAAAAAAAAAAAAAATCAGTTCGAAACCGGAAAGATTTAAATGTTCCTTTTTCCGCGAGGTATTAGAGAACTAACTGTAGATGAAATATAATAAAAACGGTTCGTGACTTGCAGAGTACTTATGTAGACAGGAAACGAGTGGTAGTCGTACGAGGTCACCAAATCATCAATAGAAGGTTCTTCACCAGACAATTTAAGTCTATGTAAAATGGATGTGTTCTTTGAAACAAACCTTTACTTTACAGAACTTTTCAAAATCAGTCTATGTCTTTGCTTCAGATACTTTACAACTTATTATACGTAACAAATTCAAATTTATTCTTACCAGTGTAGTTCTTCTATGAAACACCAACTGAATAAACTAGCCTGTATTTAACACTCTAACAGGGAGACCTCACTACCCGTGAGGCCATTTTCTAGATGGCCTTCGGCTGTGAGTCTGAGGACTTGAGAGGTTTTTACGTACTGAGGCTCTAATACAAATACCACAATGATCTATATCTACCCTGCCCAATATCGTAATACGGGTTGGCACATCTAACTCCGTTCGGCATTAGAACATAATTTCTACACGAATCTCTAATCTCCGTAATTAATTCTTCCAAATTTGGTCTGTAATAACGCAACTTTTCAATAACAACAATAGCAGCAGATAAATACACAACAGAGAATTGATGAACTAGCTATCACCATTTATGAAAACAAAATTAATTTATCATCTGCTATTATTGTTCTTGAAGAGTTGCTGTATTACAGAGGAAATTTGGAAGAACTAATTACGGAGTTTAGAGATTCGTATAGAAATTATGTTCTAATGCCGAACGAAGTTTGATGCTCCAACCCGTATTACGATTTTAGGCAGAGTAGATATAGACAATTGTGGTATTTGTATTAGAACCTCATTACGCAAAAACGTTTAAAAGCCCTTCTCAGACGCACAGTCAGGCACCATGCTGTGGCTTGCGGCGTATGTACGAGGCGCATACAAAAAAAAAATTAGTTTCCATAATTTTCTTTTCTTTTCCTGTTTTTAAACTAAGTCGACATAGATACATGAAACATTTCATTAACAACAGTTATAGCATGTAAATTGCGTTGTATTTTGTTCGAAGAAAATAGGGATATTTTCTTTGTGGATATGCCTCGTATACAGGATGTTATAAAAAGGTACGGCCAAACTTTCAGGAAACGTTCCTCACACACAAAGAAAGAAAATATGTTATGTGGACATGTGTCCGGAAACGCTTAATTTCCATGTTAGAGCTCATTTTATTACTTCTCTTCAAAGCACATTAATCATAGAATGGAAACACACAGCAACAGAACGTACCAGCGTGACTTCAAACAATTTGTTACAGGAAATGTTCAAAATGTCCTCCGCTAGCGAGGATACATGCTTCCACCCACCGTCGCATGGAATCCCTGATGCTTTGATGCAGCCCTGGAGAATGGTGTATTGTATAACAGCCATCCACAATACGAGCACGAAGAGTCTCTTCATTTGGTACCAAGGTTGCGTAGACAAGAGCTTTCAAATGCCCCCATAAATGAAAGTCAAGAGGGTTGAGGTCAGGAGAGCGTGGAGGCCATAGAATTTGTTCCGCCTCTACCAATCTATTGGTCACCGAATGTTGAGAAGCGTACTTACACGAAATGTGCAGGAGCTTCATCGTGCATGAACCACATGTTGCGTCGTACTTATGAATCGATGAAGTACAGTAGATACTAACGAAACAATTGGGTATTTTCACAACTGTCTGCACGAATTATTTCAATTTACATTTAAAGAGAAATACTAAAATGAGCACTGACATGGAAATGAAGCGTTACCGGACACATGTCCACATAACATATTTTCTTTCTTACAAGGGGAGGCCGCCAATTGTGAAATTCAGATTCCATTCATACTGCGCATAATGAAAGCTCATGGCGAGAGGTTTCAAGATGCACTTTTCAGCCGTTGTCGAGAAAATCGACAATTTAAAAAAGCCGTTGCGGTGAAATACTCTCTACGATTAATCATATTGTAAACAGGCGTGGCGTAGTGGTAAGCTCCTGGGTTCGTAATCCGAAGGTCGCCGGATCGAATCTCGCGGATATATATATATATCAGAGTGATAGTTATCATAGAAATATGGAAAGCAGAAATCAGCACGACATCGAGCACATATGATAAACAATGCGTTTTTTACAAGAACAATTGTTTTTTAAATTATCTGTTGCGAAACACACCTGATTGACATTCTGAAAAATTGCTCTATCGTTCGTTAGGTTTGACTTACACTATACGTATTCGTTTCGGAATATCGTTTATAGTTCTTCCGTTAACTATACGTGGTAAACATTATGAAGACAATAATTAATGACATTTGTGAAATACAACTTTGTTTGCGGGAAACATAATGATGTTCGAAGTCGCCTGTTGCATATAATAAGTTGTTTGAAAGTCGTTTGTCGTGGAAAACTGGCGACTTCGAACATCAAATGTTATTAATTGTCTTTATATATATATGTACATGAAGACGCGCGCGCGCGCGTGTGTGTGTGTGTGTGTGTGTGTGTGTGTGTGTGTGTGTGTGTGTGTGTGTGTGTGTATACATTTGAATTACAAAAAACAAATTAAAAAAATGTTGTATGCCGCGAGATTCGATGCGGCAACCTTCGGATTACGTACCCGAGCGCTTACCGCTACGCCTGTGTACAATATCACTAATCTTAGAGATCGTAGAGAGTATTTCACCGCAACGGCTTTTTTATAATTGTCGATTTTCTCGACAACGGCTAAGAAGTGCATCTTGATGCTTTGCCAAATTACACCTCTGGCCATGAACTTTCATTATGCGCAGTATGAATCGAACCTGTATTTCACAACTGGCGGCCTCCCCTTATTAGACATATTGTGGCACTTCCAGTCGCTGTCTTCCCCACTTGACCGTGTAACGTCACAGCTGCGTCCACCTAACCCTCGATGGACGAACGTGCCGTTATATTCTACTTGCTGTTTAATTAATCCTTAATCATTGTTTCAATGGTATGACGGTATGGGATGTGGACAATTACTGGGTTGATCCATAACAATAAACTTTGTTAACTTCCTTTATTACGGAACAACAAATGTTAATAACTCTTCATTAAATACACTGATTAAATAACCGCGTGCCACTACGATATATGTCCACAAATCCACACTGAAACATTTCAATACGCAACTGCAGCCGAAACTCATATGCGAGACGACTGATGGGCAAAACTTTAGCCACAGCTAAACGCGGGTTACGGACGCACTGTCAACATGCTACTGCCTCGCTCTGCGGTCGGCAGGAGACCAGAGTTGCCAGGTTTTTCTATTGCTCTGTCGCCAAATTTTAAACAAAAAGTAGCCAAAATCTCGCCATTTTTTCAGCAATAAAATGCCAAATATAACCATTTTTTTATCAGTAAAAATAGCCAAATATTGCAACCTTTAATCTTTTAACATTATTATGCTATTGTAATTATGGCATGTTACTCACAATAATAATCCTGAAATTCAGGGAGTAAGCTGGTTACTGAGTAAAAAGTAGGACAAAATGGGGCACTCTCACCTTCACATACATCAGACTGAACTTTCCAAGAAAACTCATACTTCACAGAAACATTTATCTGAGTCCATCCAAGAACTGAACCCAGACACACCACCAACCGACAATGAGGCCAGTTAAAATACTGTCACATTGTAAATATAATAGAGATACTTCGGAAATTCAGTTACATTTAACTATCACGTTTACTAATGTCATAACTTATAAAAATTACAACACAAAACTGTTCAAGAATCATTCTATCAAAATTACACAAGGGATTTTCTCATGCATAAGTTCGTTTACCAATGACTTTCATCTTCTTAAAAACAAATATTTAGAGATGTTAAATAGAGTTATTGAATCTTTCAAACATTTCTTTAATACACACAAAATCATTACATTTGAGGCGATGTAATTTATAAGAATGCACTAAGCATTTCATACTTTGAGGTGAGATGGACTTTAATTCGAATAATGCGTCATGACACACTGAAAAATCAGCCATGAGAACGAGTGGGAAATCACTGCGTGTTCTCCATCGACATTTATACTCTGTAAACCATTGTTAACCACTGCGAAGGGCTCGCTTCACAGTAGCAATTGTTACGAATTTCTGTTGTGTTGTCGTATGGAACGCGGAAAATAAATACTGTTTAAATGCCTCCTTGCATGCTATAATTTACATAATCTTATCCTCATGTTCTCGGCGAAAGCCATAAAAACTGTTCAAATGTTTGGAATTCTATCAGACCAAACTGCGTGGTTATCAATCCGTAGCTTACAAACTACTTAAACCTAGGTAAACTAACCTAAGGACAACATACACACACCCATGCCCCACAGAGGACTCGAACCTCCACGACGAGCAACCGCGCGCTCCGCAGCGAGACGCTTTAGACCGCTCGGCTACTCCACCGCGTCGGGGAGCAATGCATACGGTGTTGTAGTATACTTCGAGATATCGGTTAAAGCCTGTTCTTGATAGGGTACATGAGGTAGTTTACGCCTATCTTCAAGTGTCTGTAAGTTGATGTTGTTTACAACTCTGTGACACTCTCCCACACATCCATGATACTTGAAAACATTTGTGCTAACTTGTTTAGGTTGATTGCATTTCCCCAGCATTCTACCGAAGTTTGGCCGGTACCATTGATAGAATGTCTAAACAGTGATTCCTTTACATTCGTTGTATGTGAAGTAAAATAAAATAGCCATTAAGTTGCCAACGAATTCCTTGAATAGTCAAATTTAATCGTCAGTCGCCAGACTGCTAGAATGGCTACTATTATAAGAAAAAGATAGCCAAGAATGCGAAAAATCTCCACACCTGGCAACCCTGCAGGAGACTGCTGCACACCGGCCAACAAACAAATAACGTTCCAACCTAAGCATTGTTGCCAGCCAGAGTTGCCAGGTTTTTTTATTGCTCTGTCGCCAAATTTTAAACAAAAAGTAGCCAAAATATCGCCATCTTTTCATCAATAAAATGCCAAAATATGACCATCGTTTCATCAGTAAAAATAGCTAAATATCGCAGCCTTTAATCTGTTTACATTATTATCCTATGGTAATTATGGCATGTTAATCGACAATAATAATCTTGAAATTCAGGGAGTAAGCTGGTTACTGAGTAAAAAGTAACACAAACTATGGAACTCTCACATTCACAGACATCAGACTGAACTTTCCAAGGAAACTCACACTTCACAGAAACATTTATCTGAGTCCATCCAAGAACTGAACCCAGACACACCACAAACTGAGAATGAGGGCAGTCAAAATATTGTCACATTGTAAATATAATAGACTCCGGAAACTCAGTTACATCTAACTATCACATTTATTAATTACATAACTTATAAAAATTGTTCAAGAATAATTCAATCAAATTTACATAAGGGATGTTACATGCATAGGTTCGATTACCAATCACTCATCTCCTTAAAAACAAATATTTACAGATGTTAAATAGAGTTATTGAATCTTTCAAACATTTCTTTAATACGCAACAAATCATTACATTTTGAGGTGAGGTAATCTATAACAATGCACTAAGCATTTCGTACTTTGAGGTGGGATGGACTTTAATTCGTAATAATGCGTCATCATTATACACTGAAAAATCAGCCATGAGAACGACTGGGCAATCACCGCGTGTTCTCCATCGACACATATACTCTGCAAACCATTGTTAACCACTGTGAAGTGTGTAGCAAATGGCTCATTTCACAGTAGCAGTTGTTACGAATTTTTGTTATGTTGTCGTATGGAACGCGGAAAAAATACTGTTTAAATGCCTCCTTTCATGCTGTAATTTATATAATCTTATCGTTATGTTCTCAGTGGGTGCCATACATACAGTGTTGTAGTATATTTCGAGATATCATTTAAAGGCTGTTCTTGAACCATCTTAAGTAGGGTACATAAGGTGGTTTACGTCTATCTTCAAGAGTCTGTAAGTTGAGTTTGTTTACATCTCTGTGACATAACCATCTCTATGACACTCTCCCACACATCCATGATACATGAAAACATTTGTGCTAACTTGAGTAGGTTGATTACCTTTCCCCAGCATTCTACCGAAGTTTAGCTGGTTTCATTGACGCAATGTCTAAAGAGTGATTGCTTTATATTCGTTGTATTTGAAGTAAAATAAAATAGCCATTATGTCGCCAACGAATACCTTTAATAGCCAAATTTAATCGCCAGTCGCCAGACTGCTAGAATGGCTACTATTATAAGAAAAAGATAGCCAAGAATGCGAAAAATCGCCACACCTGGCAACCCTGTTGCCAGCAGCTATCGCTGCACGCCAACGATAACTCTCGTTCGACCGAAACGTACCAAAGAGGTTACTAAACTAAAACACATATACAGTCACGACACTCCCACAGATTTCTGCTACACGCTGCGATAGCAGCGCTTCAAGCGGGCAGCTTGATTTGATATTTGATATTGACGATATTTGATGAGTGCGAATAGATTGACTTCAGCATACTTTTTACATTAGGGAACGTATGTAGTGCCTTATAAATCGGTAGTAATTTAAAAATAGATCCCCATTTGCCTTTCTTAGGTTTCATAAGATCCCTGAAAAGGTACGAAACGGTACATTACAGGACAGTTAATTTACACTCATCCTGTAACATACAGGCTTTAAATGAGTAACTTCATTTTCTATTAAAAATAAAAATGCCTGGGAAACACCAGGAGACAAGCCCTTTAACAGAGACGTCAATTTCTAAGCAGGAACATTAAGTATTCTTCATTAAAATTCCAGTAAAATCCATGACGGTGAACATAGGAAACGTATATAGAATGCAATAAATACGATATTTAACATACCAAATCATCACAGCTGTAGCTGAAGGAAAAACGTCACGAACATGGCAATATAACGATAAAAGGAACCAAACTGTTTTCCAACGCCGGCCGCGGTGGCCGAGGGGACTGAGGAGCTCCAGTCACGGTCTGCACTGCCACTACAGTCAGGGTTCGAATCCCCCCTGGGGCATGGATATTTGTGCCGTCCTAGTTCGTAAGTAGTTCATAAGTAGTTTCTAAGTTTAGGGACTGATGACCCCGTAGTTAAGTCCCATAAACTATACAAACATTTGAACATTTTTTGGTTTTCCAACAAAGAAGAACCTAGTTTCACAATTGTTGCTACATCTGAAGCACAAGTGGCAAGAATCTTAAAAACGTTGGTTTTTTAAAATCTAAAGTAATTACATTTAAAAGAATACGCATGTATAAGAAAGACGAGTGACGTGGAAAAATGTGAGAATCATTAGACTGCATACCGAATTGATACACATCAAAAACTGGCTCTCATAGTAAGAATAGACCATAATAGAAATTTATTATACCATTATATTTATATGCAACTTACTTTCAGCGGAATAAGCTGCAAATATACACATATTCGTAAGTATTTGTTCATAACAGAGTTGTTCTTTATACCATTGAATAATTTCAATGAGGCTGTTTTTATATTAATTTCTGTATTATGTTTTTTCTTTCGATATTTTAATAATGCTTGTAGCACAAAAATTATAGTAAGTATTTCGTTATTTACGTACAAAAGTGATTATAAACAAACATCACTACTTCGGTGGCTTGCCCACCGCTAGAAGCGCTAGTGTTGCAGCAACTGTCAGTTGGTAACAACTTTTACAGCAGTGATTGTCGTAGGGTTACCAGATGCCTGTCTTCAGAAAAGAGGACAGTTTTAGATTAATAAAAGAACCTTCTCTCTCTCATATCGACAACTCAAGTACTAGTGATGTCTGTACTGTATTATCAGCGTCTTGTTTGTAATACACCTTACGCAATTTGTTCATCATCTTACAAATAAAGAAGCATGAAATATTGAGACCCGTAGAACGAATTACAGGACTACATAGCAGTGAAACCTAATATTTGATCACTTCACCACTTGTAATTATCTTCTTACGTGCTGAACATTTTTTCGATACTTATAAGATACCTTGCCGAACACCCCTGTTTTCACCTGAATTTTTTTGCGATGCAACATTTACGGAAACCATAGTACTGTTTACTGTAAAATCGCCAAGAATAAAGTAACAGTAAAAATTATCTACGCATTCCTTGTTAGAGCTGTGCTCCCATTTCGGATCAGGCCGACGTGACTATATACATGATTAGCATCTAGATTTATTTACTGTACAAAGGCTTATAATTGATTATTAAAATACTACTCAGTTTTTAGTTCAAAAGCTTTAAATCGATTTTTTCAATACACTGTTTATGTAGTCTCTTTGGTCCTTAAACAGACGAATGGTGAAACGGCAATGGTTACTGTAGCTTGTGACCTTATTTGTAGGAAGTTTTGAACAAGGTTTTAACTGATATATAACGAACACTGCACTAGCTTTTGATCTTAAAGTCAGAAGTGTGGTTGAAATACAACACACAGAAGTGACGAGTCCCAGCACGACATACTGAATGTCTTATTTTTAGGTCACACGACGCACCGGCCAGAGAAAAAGGGGGGGAGGGGGCGGGAGTTTCATATTATACTACGTGTATTGCATTGTTGCAGTCGTATGTTTTTAATTGGCAGCGTCAAAGCTCTTATTCCGAAACAATTGCCACGCCATTTCTTTCAATTGTTCCGAAATAGCTTGACCTCAGAGCAGCGGTGGCACAGGAATGTGATTTTTTTTTTTTTAAATCTCATTGTTTCAAGAAAGGTTAAATTCTCTAGAGTTAGTGATAGTGACAGTTCAGAGAGCTGTATTTTCGCACTTTCAACTTGAAGCAGTTGCACAATGCAAAAAAGAGGACATGTACCCATTTGGTTAAAAACCCGACCGGACCATTTTTAGGGTCCACAAAAGAGGACATGTCCGGGTAAAAGAGGACGTCTGGTAACCCTAGATTGTCGTGACTGTATATTTTAGACTGTGCTAAAACCCTGTATTCTCACAACTGTCACTCTGTTTCCTACGCTAACCAGCGGACAGTCAGAAATGTGGTTTTTTTTTTCGGGCCAGCTATAGAGGATGGGTAACTTTTGTGGCGATATTCAGGTCAAAGCCACGGCGTTGCTCATCGCCGCGGTGCGGTTCGGCGCTGACGTCACGGGCAAGGCCTCGCGCCAACGCTGGTCTCCCAGAAGCGGCCGGCGCGGCGGCGCGTCCGCCCCGTGCCGCGTCGCGACTACCGCTGGCTGCGCGCGGCGCCGTGCCGTGACGTCACGCGGCTGGTGAATGGGCGCCGCTGCCGCCACCACTCGCCAGTTGGCCGGCAGCGCGCGCCGCGGCAGCACCTGCCCTCAGCTGCGCTCGCGGCCCGTCGCCGTCTGCGTCCGCCGGCCGCCGACACGTGCTCCGGCGAGCCGCTGCCAGTCGCCTCGGACTAACCGCGCTGCGCTCTCGCGGTACGTCCGCGCCACAGTCGGCGTCACCGAAGCGCCTCCCGCCGCCCGATGGCTTCGTCAGTGTCTTCGGATGACGCGTCTGCTTGCGCTTGATCCAATGTAAGCTGGCACGCCGAGGCGTCGCAGTCCAATCGGACGCTCAGAATTCCTACCACCATCCCGCCCCTGTACGACCCATTAAATTTTCCTGCTGTGTAAATAATATTTGTCAAAAGAAAACAACAAACCTCTAAACTGATGACATGTTTTTAAACCATTGTTAGTTCACATGTTTGTAAATCTATCCGACCAAACTGCGTCGTCATCAGTCCGTAGCTTACAAACTACTTAAACCTAGGTAAACTAACCTAAGGACAACGCACACACCCATGCCCCAGGGAGGACTCCAACCTCCACGGCGAGCAACCGCGCGGTCCGCAGCGAGACGCTTTAGACCGCTCGGCTACTCCACCGCGGCCCATTGATTGGTGCAATTACGTTTTCCGAGGAGTGTTTCGACCGTCAAGTCGAGCAATCATTCAGTTTTTGAACGAAATATGCGTCACTTCACTGCAGCTTAGCGGTCATTTATTGAAACAATTATGGTTTTTAGGTTTGATCCCATTTCCAGGATGGTGCTCAACGACCACACAATGATGAACACACCAGGATGTATTGAGCAGCATTGACCGTTTATGTTTTATTTAAAACAACATATCGATTTCAATCACATAGTGACCATCTTCAGTGTCCTTCAAACAAGCGTTGTAAATGCCCTGAAAGAAACTGCAGCGGCAAACATAAGATTTCAAACTTTGACACTGCAATTTTATGTTTGCCGCTGCAGTTACATTCAGCTCATTCAGCCGGCCGCCGTGGCCGAGGGGACTGAGGCGCTCCAGTCACGGTCTGCACGGCCACTACGGTCGGGGGTTCGAATGCCCCCTCTGGCATGCATATTTGTGCCGTCTGTAGTATTAGCTAGTTCGTAAGTAGTTTCTAAGTTTAGGGACTGATGACGCCGTAGTTAAGTCCCATAAGCTATACAAACAAACATACAGGGCATTCATAATGCCTGTTTGGAGGTCACTGAAGATGGTTACTATGTGATTGAAATCGATATGTTCTTTTAAATAAAACATAAACGGCCAATGCTGCTCAATACATCTGGTGTGTCAATTATGGTTTTTCGTTTTGTATCGATTCTCAGGTACAACACTAAATCTTAAAATTTTATCCTAC
The DNA here is from genome assembly GCA_026315105.1 of Locusta migratoria. Taxonomy (NCBI): domain Eukaryota; kingdom Metazoa; phylum Arthropoda; class Insecta; order Orthoptera; family Acrididae; genus Locusta; species Locusta migratoria. Next base: position 224,262,924 of record CM048747.1, on the reverse strand, counting down.
ATATTTTAATGACACGTCAATGTGGAATATATATATATATATATATATATATATATATATATATATATATATATATATATATGATGATGACGTAACACTGAAGCATATCCGACTGATTTAAGATTTGATATTGTATATGAGAATGGCAACAAAGCCTAGATTGTGGGAGTTCAAATAAGTCAATTGACGGAAATTTTAATCAAAACGTTTTATGTGACCTTCGTTCCCCTCCTCCCCACACACACACAGAGGAAAATTCATTAATCATATTTGGGTGTCGAGAGACCAGTGAATCCGTCACAGTTATCTGTTTATTAGTCACTGTAAAGCGGTTTTTTTCAGTTATATCTTTTTAACCGGAAAATATATTCGACTGCACATTCACATATTCGCGTTGAACCTTATAGTATCACATTAAGCTATCTGCAAAGAAGAGATGTACCTCATAAATTTGTAGTATCCCCACGCGGTGACGACGAAGGTAAAATACGCGATATTAATGCAAGCACAGGCTTAGCTCGTGAAATTTGTCATTCCCCTTGGGATATTACGTATTACTTTACACCAATGCCATGTCGAACATTACATGAAACATTCGAGATTTCTGAAATAAGTAAGATATTATCACAAACATCGTGGTACTCCGAACACTCAACAGGTGATTAATTGTTTTGTAAAAGAAATGCAGCTATCTCGTGTTCGAAGCTGATTATTTCTATAAATAAAACGTTTTAAATTTTTGCAATGCCTTACATGTTAGAAGCAATTACAAAAATATCATATCATATAACTCCCCTAAACTCATCCCGTTATCTTATAACCGAACAGATTTTTAAACTGTTAATACTGTCTGAGAACATTAGCAGGATGTGGGTGTACTCTTAACAGAAAATTGTAATTATTCAGCAACTATTCGCTGTCTGCATATTACACAATTCCAAATACTTCCGTTACTATCACTGAAACCACTCAAACAACAAACATCGCCAGGAAATCCATTACTCACTACTACTGTCATTTAATACGAAAGTAAAGTGAAGAGCGAATTTAAATTTCCCATAGGGAGACTCTCCTAATCAGAAACTATTTTTAATATAGATAATTTGCCAGCACTACCAATTAAAGATCTTCAGTGCCCCTGAATTAAGAATTCTTAAAGATGTCTAACGGAACGATGGAAGAGACTTACTCATCTACAAAGTTTGCGTCGAGTAAGTGTACAAAGCTGTCTGACAAACGCAGTTGACTAGTATTCGTACGATATGTCGTGAAATAATTATTTAGTGAAATGTTGTGGAGAGATCATGTGTCATTTACATTCAGCGGAAGAGGGACGCCTTAGCTGGATACTTAGAAGTAGTAACTAGTTCGTGGATGCTGGTTGTACCGAAATTTGAAGATGTCGAGGATACTTTAGCGAAATATCTTCAGTTATCCTACATTGTCGCCATATAAGAACCAGTGATAACAATAGATTAATTATTGATTTGAAAATAATAATATGTGAGTATACTTCAGTCTTTTAAGCTGGCGTGAGTTACAGCTAAATAAGGTTATTGTGGACGGTAAAAATATCAAACCTTTCAGATCAATTTCTTTTGTACGCTCCCAGCTAATGAACTACACCTTCGGTCAAAGGGAGGACAGCGATACGTGCCCATCAGGCACGTATTTTGGTCACTGGGGGGGGGGGGGGTGACTCGATTCCCTTGTAATTAAGCAAATATACCTTCGTTTAAGGCATTAGCCTCAATGTCAATTGCAGAAAATATTTTACATCAATATATGTACCTGTAAGGGCACTTTTAGTTGTATACATTTTATGTTTCCACTGCTGACTCCATGAATGTAAGGTTACGACTTGCAATACATTGTGGAGTACGGTAGAATGTTTTCTCAGTTGCAAGTGTCTCTGGCTTATGCTTCGCCCCGATGTCTTGTGATGGTTTATTCTAAATATAGAGCGTTTAAGACATACACTCGAATTAGTCAAAGCCACCTTCATTTTACGAAGATAAGTAACACATTACAACGTATATATTAATAGTAAATATACGTTGATGGAGTTACCACTATAGGGCTGACGTATTATACAACCAGTCTACAGGCAACGCTAAGCTGCTCTCAACATGTTTGTATTACTAATAGATCAGACTACACACTCCGTCATTTCAGTATTGAATTCATTGTGTAGTTAACTATAATATACAGAAATTGTGCTGTACTGAACTGCGACGTAGTTCTAAGGGCATACCAGCGTTCCGTAGATGTCTTATATGTAACGTGCGACTTCCGAATCCATGGCAAGGATTCCATTTATTTGCATGGTTCCTTAGCTTTTAACGCACTTAATATACGTGAAATTTCTTCTTTATATAATAACTGTTTGTGACTAGAATGTTTGTGACCTTAATAAAGGCCGATTTGTGAGCACACCGAACAAATACAGAACAAACAAAACCGTACTAATAATGTCTAGGAAGCACATCTCGCAAAAAATTCTTAACACACCTAACAGACGGTATACACTGTTCCCAAAGCAGCAATCCGTTAAACCATTTATTTGCGTCCATCTGTCATGTACCTACATTAGTATGTTGTGCACAGTGAATGGCTTTGACAAAATGCGAAATTAACACATGAAACTAAGTAACAGGGAGTTTAATAATGTACTGAACAGTTAACTCGCGGTTTAACTTATCGTAGTATAAGAATGTTCTCAGTAGTGTAGCTTGCGCTTAGCTTGGTTGTGTAAAACTACATTGTTAGGGGAAGCTAAATCACTCTTATTGCAACTGATTCATAACCTATTTGTACGAGCGTGCATCGGTTTCCCAAGGCGTCAGTATACTAAATACGTACAAACAAGTAATGGCATTGGAATTTTTTCAAAATAGAAATTTTCAAATGTTTGTAAATGTAAGGGACATAACTACGTTGGTCATACTTTCCTATGCTTACAAACTTCTTAAACTAACTTAAAGTAACTTATTCTACGGACAACACAAGCACCCATGCCCTAGGGAGGACTCGAACCCCCGACGGCGAATGGCCGTCTGCACCGCTTTCATGCGCACGGCGATTCTGCCCCGGCTGGAAATTTTTAATTTAACTTTAGGTCAAATGTTCGTAAAGCTTATGCGACTTACCAGCGGGGTCACCAGTCCCTAAACTTATAAACTACTTATGAACTACTTAACACTAAGGACGGCACAAATATCCATGCCCGAGGGGGGATTCGAACCCCCGACCGGAACGTTGGTAGCAATGATCCTGCGTTATTCCTCAGGCACAGGTGCTATGTGTAAATATCAATTATACTAAAGAGAACACAAACATCCATGCCAGAGGGAGGATTCGAACCACCGACGCGGAAGGCAGCTCGATCTGTAACGTGGCGTTCCAGACAGCTCCGCAACTCCCGCGCGGCTAAACTTTCGTATGCGTGGTTACTGATGTGTGTGGTTATATGTGAGGCGCGCACAGAAAGTAAGTTTCTCTAATTTTTTTTAACAATTTGCATGAATAACTTTATTGACAACAGGTACGGGTACAGCAATATTTATTTTACGACTTAGACACCAAAACAATAGAGACACTTGCCGTAGCGTGAAATCAACTTTTGTATTGCGGGGTCTAACAAGTCTGCCACCTGTGAATGGGCTAGCGTGTTACAGTCGTCTTCAGCCCTTCCTCGTTGCCAAAATGCTGGCCGTAGGCCATAATTTGCTGAAAAGATGAAAATCGCACGACGCAAGAGTTGTAATAAACGCTGGATAATCAAACAGTTCCCAGCCGAGCTTCTGCAAAGTTTGGAGCTGTTTAATCATCCAGTATACAGTCCAGATCTTGTTCCCGGCGATTTACATCTTGTGTACCACCATCACAAATTAAAGTTTTTCGGTCTCGTTTCGACAACGACGACGAGCTTATGACCACTGTCACAATGGTTACATTCACAGGCAGATACCTTCTGCGACAATAGGAATACAAAAGTTGATCCCACGGTATGACAAGTGTTCAATTCTTTTGGTGACTGTCGAAAATTACCTGAAATTTTGCTCACCTGTTGCCAATGAAGCTTTTCGTATAACTGTATTGTCTTTGTCTGAAAGATAGTGGAGAAACAAAGATTCTGGATGCACGTCGAAATGGTAATATGAATAAAACGCCAGGTAATTAACCTCTTTAAACTAAAGGAAAGGCAATTAATTAAACTTTGTACCTTGGCCGGGATTCGAACACAGGACCTCCTGTTTATTAGGCGGGCGCTGTAATCACTACGCCACCATGACTTAACAGATACAGCGACTGCACTATGTTAAGGAGCGTCTCCCTTCACAACACAAACTCCAATTCTGCCTCATGTTCCCCGAAGTAAATACGTAGCAATATTGCCACTGTCTCCAATAGTGGAGTGGCACCCCTGTTAATGGCCGTCTCTAATGACCAAGCTGTCGATGGGACGTTAAACCCTAAGCTTCCTTCCTTCACCGTGAATGGGGTAGCGTCACAGTCTAACATATACAGTCGCGACACTCACTGCTGTAAAAGTTGTTACCAACTGACAGCTGCAACGACACTAGCGCTCCTAGCGGTGGGTAAGCCACCGAAAGAGTGTGTTTGTTTGTAATTATTTGTGTGCGTAATTAATGAAATAGTTAATATAATTTTTGTGTTACAAGCATCAGTAATATATCAAGAGGCATACATAACACGGAAAGTAATGTAAAAACAGTCGAACTTACTGATTCAGTGGTATAACGAAGAACTTCGTCATCAACCAATACTTACGAATATGTGTATATTTGCAGCTTATTCCGCTGAAAGTAAGTAGAATATAAACGTAATAGAAACATAAATTTCTATTTTGGTGTGTTCTTACTATGACAAAGAGTTTTTTGACATGCATCATTGTGGTATGGAGTCTAATGATTCGTACATATTTAGGCTTCACTCGTCTTTATTATAAGCGCATATTCTTTTGAGTGTGATTACTGTAGCTTAAGAAGATATTGTCTTGAAGATTCTTGCCGTTTGTGGTTCAGCTGTAGCAACAATTGTGGAATTGGGTTTTCTTTGTTGAATACAGTTTGTTTGCTTTTTTCAGTTTTCTTGTCACGTTTCTGATGTTTTCCTTCAGCGACAGTTGTGGTGGCTGATTTGGTATGTTAAATACCGCAGTTATTGCATTCTACATTCGTTTCCTACGTTCCACCCTCACTGATTTGATTGGGATTGGGATGGAGAAACGTTAACGTTCTTCAGAAGAAAAAACACGTCTTTCTGCCAAAGGGCGGGTATTCGGAGTTTCCTAGTCATTTTTCCATTTTAATAGTAATTTAAATTATTTAGTATAACCCTGTGGGTTACAAGATAACAGTAAATAAACTGTGCCGTAATGTACCGTTTCCAACCTTGTCAGTGAGCTTAGGAGACGTAAGGAAGACAAAAGTGGAGCTATTTTTAAGTTATTATCTATTTTATGATACTACATACGTTCTCTAATGTAAAAAAATGTGTTAAAATCGATATAAACGATACTATTCGCACTCATCCACTATCGTATTCATAAAAGTAGCTTGCCCTCCGCTTGGAGCGCTGCTGTCGCAGTGTATAACAAAAATCTGCGGAAGTGTCGTGACTGTATTTGTTAGACTGTGGTAGCGTGTTACATTCGTCAACAATGAACGTTGGTAGATTCAAAATGTTCAAATGTTTGTAAAGCTTATGGGACTTAACTACGGGGTCATCAGTCCCTAAACTTACAAACTACTTATGAACTACTTAACACTAAGGACGGCACAAATATCCATGCCCGAGGGGGGATTCGAACCCCCGACCGGAACGTTGGTAGCAATGATCCTGCGTTATTCCTCAGGCACAGGTGCTATGTGTAAATATCAATTAACAAATAATTATGCAGAGACATATTTTGTCTCAGTATATATCAGAGATATTAAACTGAAGGAGAGGCATTGTGTTAAAATTTGTTCGTTTGTCCGGAATTTGAAACCGTGACCTACTCAATAGGCGGGCGCTATTACCAGTAAGCCATATGAGTTCATGCATACGGCGACTTCACGGAGTGTCTTACAGTACCTCTCCCACAACAATACGAACTTCAATTTTGCCTCATGTTATGTTGTTAATAGATATTAAATAATCTCTTTAAATTATAGATTAAAGTGCACAGTGAAAATCCTCATCTTTTTCTTGGTTAATGTACTGTTCACGATAATTCAATATGGATCCTTACTTAAATACATATAATGCTTTCAGAATAAAAAGTGACAATAAATTTAACGAATTGAAAAACCGGTGCAATGATTTATGTTGAGTCACGAAAAGATATACAAGGCCCGAATAAAAAGTTTTGAGCACTCTTAATTGTCCCCAATATGACTTCGATGAGAGAGATACCTACAATTACATAGCTTCAATGGCCCTCCTGACCCCTACCCCCCCTTTGTTTATGACTTTTGTCCAATGGTTTTCCTAGGCATGGGTATATGTGTGTGTTGTCCTTAGTGTAAGTTAGTTTAACTAGTTTGTAGGACTGAAGAACACAGCAGTTTTGTCCAATAGCTTCACAAACATGTGAACATCATCATGTTAAACCAAACATCACTTCCACAAATCATAGCATATTCATCATTTAGACACCTGGGATGGATAATTAGATCAATAATTATTAGAGAAAACAAATGACAATTGTATTTCTTCATCTACTCAACATTAAATGCAACCATCACTATGATATTCAAAACAATAAATTTATTCTTCTTAAATCAGGTATACTCAAGAAGATATTTAAAAAGAGAACTTAAATTCACAATAATAACATCGCTCCTATCACTAGGTGGACTGCCGACCGCGGTGGCCGAGGGGACTGAGGCGCTCCAGTCACGGTCTGCACGGCCACTACGGTCGGGGGTTCGAATCCCCCCCTCGGGCATGGATATTTGTGCCGTCCTTAGTATAAGGTAGTTGATGAGTAGTTTGTAAGTTTAGGGACTGATGACCCCGGAGTTAAGTCCCATAAGCTTAACAAACATTTGAACATTTGAACTAGGTGGACTACCATCAATGACCGAGAAAAAAGAGGCTCTTTCTCTTTGACAAAGATATCCTAATCACAGAAACTCATATCGGGTGAGTACTGTGGGGATATAATGGAAAATTCACCGTACTCACCCTTGATGACGCTCTGTGATTACAGTCTCTTTGTCGTAATGAAAGAACACTACCAGGGATCCGGTGCAACATCATTGATGTAATTAGCTATGCAGTAGAACAGTCGGGACATCAACAAAATGGTATACGATGCCTTCTGGACATTCGGCAAAATGTCATGCATTACGAGGCCATTACATTGAATTTGTGTAAGGTTCTCTGGGCAACAAAGTAATTTCAGAGAACAATAACGGTTCTCATCACGTTTTATCCAGCCCTTGTATTAAACATATGACATGCCTTAATGGCAGTGTACATGACTCTGAAGACCATTAAAAGGCGGTTAATTTTCCTGTGATCTTGTTTGTTTCTTACCTTTTGGCAAATTATTTGACAAAAATTTATCTGTCCTTTTCTATGCCGCTGTTGCCATGCTTTCGTAACTCGTAGGTCATGGGTGATGGTAGGGTAGGATGCATACAGAATGGCTACAATAACGAAATCACATGTCACTTCTTATCGTACGATGGAAATGGAAATGAGCGTATAACTTTCTTGGCCGGGCGATCCCTTACGAGGTTGTTCGGCCGCCTGAGTGTAAGTCTTTCTATTTGACGCCATGTGGGCCAATGATGATGAGATGATGATGATTAGGACAGCAAGCACACAACACCCAGGCTCCTGCCGGGAATCGAACCCGGGCCTCCTGCGTGGTAGTCAGCGACGCTACGGAGGCGGTACGATATTGTTCCTCAATATTGATCTGTCACCGAGTGCAACTATTGAATCTTTAATAATTGGCTGTTAAGTATGACATGAGGAGTGTATGTATAATAATGCAATATCTCATGTAGCCACACACAGTAAATCCAGTGGATTAGCCGCTGTGGAGTGGCCGAGTGCTCTAAGGCGCCTTTCTACGGAGCGCGCGGTCTTTCGCCAGCGGAGGTTCGAGTACTTCCTCGGGCATGTGTGTGTGTGTGTGTGTGTGTGTGTGTGTGTGTGTGTGTGTGTGTGTGTGTGTGCGTGCGCGTTTGTAGTCCTTAGGTTAGTTTAAGTTAGTTTCAGTTGTTGTTTATAACCTCAGAAGTTCAATCCCTTAGATTTACAAACATTTGATTTGATCCTGTGGGTCACCAGATGTTACACTGGTATTAGTAACGATAACGACGTAACATTAACGACCTGCTCTATATTTAGGTTCTGCTACGTTCTGGGTGATAAGACTTTGTTAAAAGAACGTTGAACTATTAAAAGAGTTTTCTGATTTACCTGAAACGGCGAGTAATTGCTATGGCAATGTAAGTAACGCTCGTTGACGAAACTTCAAAAATTTCCCTCGATACTGACCCAAATGTCTTGAAACTGATATACTGGATGGTAGCAACTGGCTATTGTGGTGTAAACAGCTGTAACCAACTGTCTGCTTATAACGATGCAGTATACCGCAGCAGTAAAGCTTTGAGGGGTTTACAAAGTAACAGCTGACTTCATACCCCTTGAGTCTCAATTTCAGTACACTTGCCTGGTATGTGAAATTTTTAACGACACCACTAACTAGTGATATGTTAGTAATATCATGTTTTCAAGAACTCTCAAATATCACTAAAATGCATAATTTTCAGTTCAAAATACACACTGCTGAACAGGAATTGAGAGTATCAGGAATGAAATATATGCGACATCAGTCCACAAACTACTAGACAGATATTTGTTTCACTTTTAATGTATACTACCTCTCACACAACATGAAAATGATTGACCTCTCTACCTCTGCTTCTATTATTTCGTATATGGATAGACTAAATCCTCCTGGGGTGGCGTAGGTTTTGTGGTAACGAATGAACAGTAGACATTCAGTCAGTACTGTGACAATTGCTAGATCGTGTGTAGGTGCTTCTGTAAATCATGCAACAAATGCATCAAACTGTAATTGATTTATGATTACAACATAGCACTGTGTTAATTCCTTTTGATGCACATCAGTAGACTGGTGATCAACTAAAGACCCTATATAAGTGAAACAAATTAACTGGAAAGCAACTGACTGTGTTCAGAAATACGAACTGTGGAAGTGAAAATAGAATTCTCTCTAGGGAGCAAGAGAATACGTTTAGCACAACCCAAAACATTCCAAATTGCGAAGTCCCACTGGACGCGAAATATTATATTCACCTGTCTGCTGTTGCAGTACTGTCCCAATCCCTCCAATAAAATCTTCCTAAGCCTGCGAGTACGAAAACTGGAACGTAGTGGCCACTCATGCTTCTGAATAAACTGTTGATTAAACACTTCATGTAAAGAGCGTCAGTTTGATCCAGTGTCCGACCACACCAGAAACGTCTCCCAAATCTTAGGTCACCCACTGTAAAAAGTGCTGCAACTGATTTCATTTAATTACCTCGTGAGATCACCGGTTCACAGATACGACTTTAACTCAAAATTCTGTTTCACTAATTAGAAGCATAGTAACATTATAAATTAGAAAAAAAGACAGTAGTTTAAATCATCCAAGAAGAGCCCTTCCAATTTAAGATTGCAGGGGTAGAAATGTTAGTTTCGTGGTTTTTTGATTATCTGCGGTACAACTGTAAGTGGTGTATTGATATCACACTGTTTTACTTCTGCTTCGGTTGCTGTTAAAAGAATGAAGTACATGCGATCGAACCTTTCCTGTCGTATATGATGCTTCCAAGGTTCTCAAGAACACTGCTGGATACAAGTGTTAACTTCCACGATGTTTCTGCCAACAACTGTACGGCCACCATCAAGTCTGAGCCTTTCCTGGAGTATATGTCAGTAATATTTCCGAAAACCCTAAAAGAAGAATTATGTACCTTTATCTCAATTTATATTATGGGAGAAAAATGCAAGTAAGACAAAATAAATATATAATTAAAGTAAATTGTCTCATAACGTAAGTAGTGTGTGCAGAATGCACTGGCAGCACAAACTACAACGTTGTTAAGTGTTTCAGCGATTCTTCAAAACACTTGCTGATTTTGAATAATTATTCAATTATAATGACTCTCACACCTTTATTATTAAAGTTACCGGAAACATAAGTAGTTCGATGGATGCAACTTAACAACAGCTACAATTTTAGTGTACGATGGTTACATAGCGATGAATGATTTACGAGATATAAGTTACGCAATTATTCTATTGTGTTCAATTCTATTATTTTGTATATCTTTCATTTGCGACCATGTCCCCTCCATACTCGGCGCAGAACATGCTGTTCGCTAGCGTATTAGAACAATAGTTTGCGTATTCCCAGCTGCCAGAGTTCCTGATGCCACGGCAGCCTGGGATAACCTACATGCGTCCCATCCAGCGATCAAAATTACATCCGTAATCGGCCGTATTTCATCCTGCCCCTCGAAAACACGCCAAATATCCTCCGCTGATACGTGATGCACATATTTCAAACGTGGCCATCTTCCAAACAGTAGCCCAATGTGTAGATATAACATTTTCTGTTACACATACTTGCTGGGGGAATTTGAACATTTCTCTTATCATGTGATGAGATCATTGAGAAATAAACGCCGGCCGCGGTGGCCGAGGGGACTGAGGCGCTTCAGTTACGGTCTGCACGGCCACTACGGTCGGGGGTTCGAATCCCCCCTCGGGCATGGATATTTGTGCCGTCCTAGTTCGTAAGTAGTTCATAAGTAGTTTGTAAGTTTAGGGACTGATGATCCCGTAGTTAAGATCCATAAGCTTTACAAACATTTGAACATTTTTGAGAAATAAACAGAAAAGAAAAGAATCCGTAATTAACATAAGGAAAACAAAGAAGGAAGCGTTCAATGAAATCAAAAGCAAAATTCAAGAATATCCTTAGAAGCATTGGTTCTTTGTAAAATCATCTCAAAGACTTGCTGAGAAAAATGCTATCGAAACTGAAGATGGCAAAGGAAAGCCTGAATGAAATAGGTCTTTTTCTTTAAAACGTTGTAACAAGGACAAAACCTCCCAAGTAGGAATCAACATGACTTCCAACTGCAAAGACAGTGTGAAACTTAGATTCCTTTGTTCGTTTACGTGATCCAGAAGGTAATACGCACAGACTGTCAAGGAGAATACTGTGTTTCTTTTCTTCTGGAAGGTATTAGATACAGTTCTGCACTGCAGATGAATGGGCTAAATACTAAATGTACTGAATATCGGAAAATCTGTGTGACTGGATTGAAGAGTTTCTTGGAAAACAGTAGCTAAGGAGTCATTCTTGACAGAAGGAAATTTTCCGACGTGACTGTTATGTCTGGTGTGCCTCTAAAGCATGTTACAGGGACGTAACATTTCGCAATGTGCATAACAGACATAATAGATAACTTCGAAAGTTCAGCAACGATTTTGGCAGTGTACGAAAAAACTGAAGCGAAACGCAGGATTATCTTCTGCGTATCGACACTTGCTGAAGGGAGTGGAAATTGAACCTGGACGTAAGCAGATACAATGTATGGAGAATACATAGAAGGAAGCCGGCCGCGGTGGCTGAGGGGACTGAGGCACTCCAGTCACGGTCTGCACGGCCACTACGGTCGGGGGTTCGAATCCCCCCTTGGGCATGGATATTTGTGCCGTCCTTAGCATTAGCTAGTTTGTAAGTAGTTTGTAACTTTAGGGACTGATGACCCCGTAGTTAAGTTCCATAAGCTCTACAAACATTTTTGAACATAGAAGGGAAGATCCGCTACCGTATGATTCCATGATTCCATAACATCCACTGTAAGCAGTAACTTCCATAAAATAATCTGAGATTAGGCACAAGAAGCGAATTAAGTCCAACGACCACATAAAATTAATGGTTGGTGAGACAGATTTCAAACTGGCATTTATTTGAAGAGTAAACATGGGTGATGGATAACTCAAACATCAGCATATGTACTTCATCGAGTAGCGATCAGCGATCATGTGAAATCCACGACCGACGATACATTCACACCCTGAGAAAGAATATTCCAAGCACCTTTCTGCAGATTTTAGCAATTAATTGCTTCGTATGAAATCTTCCAACCAATCAAAATTTTATTACCAGTTTTTTAGGTATTTAGTTATCAGATTCCTATAGAAATTCTAGCAGTACATTTTCCGACACCGCTGTTGTCACTGCTCGGCTATCAAAATCTCCAACAAACTGAGTAATATCCGGAGCTTGCTCATCATTTATAGCCAATACTGACGTTAATCATAACTCTGCCCTTTCATCACATTAGTCACCGTTAAACACTGCGGCAATGAAACGCGCTACGTGCAGTGGTTATACCGCATCGCTTATCTGGGCTCGACATATTCAGTTGAAATCGTTATGTATATCTGAGACAAGTTATGTATATCTATGACAAGTTATGCAAGCGCTCGATATGCACATACGTCTTTCGGAACAAATTGTCAGGGGAAATAAAAAAGAGTGGCTTCCCCATGTGCTCCTGTCGAAGGGAAGCGGTTATCTATTGCGAAGTTTTTTGTCCCTGAAATACAGCTCTCTCTGTGATGAGAAACACGAGCGCGAGATGTATAATCCTAAACGGCAGAAGCTGTAATTGTACCTCCAGTGACTGCACTGTCCGAGGAAGACAGTTTCCCACGAATACACACACGTACGCACGTACTCACGTACACACACACACACACACACACACACACACACACATACATACACACAACGAAAACTCAGCTAAAATTAGATTATTCTCCTTCATATGTTACTTTTTTGTTCGCTGTGGTCTGTGGGTTCCAATTTTCAAGTTGATGGACGACGTTCGTTATATCTGCACCTGCACGATTCCTTCTCTGCTGCTAATCTCCAGAATTCATCCGCTGTGATGAACGCTGAGACTTTTTCTGCAAATGGTTACACGTAGACTATAGCATTTTTGCTGTAATGAGAACTATGTTAACAAAGATCGGTACGTGAATTCACCTGTATTACCTGAAATACGTAGAAAAATTCAGGAGTTACTCGTTTTAGGAGATTCTTTAATGATTGTCGACAGTTTATATACTCATTTATTTAAAAATCATGTACGCTCTATTTGTCTCTCCTAAGTTTCTGAAAGTCATAAGATTTCATCCCACTTTTGAAAGAACAATTCCAGATTTTGAAAAGTACTACAAGGGAATGAATCATTAAACTAACACCAGACTAACATAGACTCTCTCTTTCAACCTCTCCCTCTTTCTCCCCGTTTGTCTATGTGTATATATGTGTGTTTGGGGGTAAGCGTGCTTGTGTGTATGAGTACATTAGTTGTTACTCCTCTTCCAAACGAGAACATGTTGTTTTAAACGAAGTGGTTCCCTCTCCATCTATATCCATAGTCGCGGTGCATGGAGCAGGATACTAGTGTACCATAGTCACTTCTGTCTTCTACTCCAGTCGCGTAGGAGTGCCGAAAAAAAGGTTGTCAAGTATGAATCCGCGTGGACTCTAATCGGGCTACTTTTGTCCTTGTGAGCGTTTCGCGAGATATACGAAACAAAATGGAATATATTTGTTGACTCCTCGAGAAACTATACCGGGTGGTCAAAAAGTCAGTATAAATTTGGGAACTTAATAGATCACGGCATAATGTAGATAGGTAAGAATTGACACACATGTATGGAATGACATGGGGTTTTATTAGAACAAAAAAAAGTTCAAATAATGTCCGACAGATGGCGCTGGACAGCAAAACGTCAGTGACTGCGCATGAAAATCGTGTATAAAAGGAGCTGTAATGAGAGAGGGAATCAGATGCACCAGCAGTCGCAGCATGTTGACGTTACCTGAAAAGTCGCTTTTAGTGAAGCTGTATTATCGGATGGGGAATGTGCTAGTTCAGCGTTACGATCCTAACGCCATAGGAAGGGGATTCGAATGGGTAAAGGTCCGTTGACAAATGCAGCTGTGGCGAGAATGATTTCGAAGTTCGAATCCACGGGTTGTTTAGACGATAGACCCCGTAGTTGCCGACCGATCACAAGTCGTAATGTTGCTGAGACAGTTACGGAAGAAATGGAGACTGTAGCGGGTTTGTCTATGCACGGGGAAGTCAGCGCTCGTGCAATCGCACGTCGCACCGGCATTCCATACACTACTGTTTGGTTGGTACTTAGGAGTACCCTCCGATGCTATCCTTACAAAATCCATCGGAATCATGAACTGTTACCTGGCTATTTAGTGGAGCGGAGGGCATTTGCGGTGTGGGCGTTTCAAAAGATGGCGGAAGATGACGATTGGTTGAGTGACGTGTTGTCTAGAAAGTCACGTTGTGGGTTGGATTTACCACATCTACCGTTATCGGGCCTTTTTCCTTCGAGGAACTGCGTGATTCTGGTTTTGTAACTGCTACCGTGACGGGTGAGAGGTACACCGATATGTTACAGAATCGCATCATCCCCAGCCTGGCTGATAAAAACCTGCTGGAACGTACGATTTTTATGCAGGATGGCGCTCCATCCCATATTGCTAAACGTGTGAAAGATCTCTTGAGCGCCTCATTTGGTGATGATCGTGTGTTCAGCCGCCACTTTCGTAATGCTTGGCCTCCCAATTCCCCAGACCTCAGTCCGTGCGATTATTGGCTTTGGGGTTTTTGAAGTCGCAAGTGTATCGTGATCGACCGACATCTCTAGGGATACTGAAAGACAACATCCGACGCCAATGCCTCACTATAACACCGGACATGCTTTACAGTGCTGTTCACAACATTATTTCTGACTACAGTTGTTGTTAAGGAATGCTGGTGAACATAATGAGCACTTCCTGTAAAGAACATCATCTTTGTCTTAATTTGTTATGCTAATTATTGCTTCTCTGATCAGATGAAGCGCCATTTGTCGGACATTTTTTAAATTTTTTTCCTCCTAATAAAACCCCATGTCATTTACAAGCATGTTTGTCAATTTTTACATCTCATTATTACATCTACATTATTCCGTGATTTATTAAGTTTTCAAATTTATACTGACTTCGTGATCTTCCGGCTCTCGAAAAATTAACAGAAGTCCGTACCGCGATAAAGAATATATCATACGCAGAGTTTCCTAATCAACTCTGTAACGCTTTTCCGCTTACTTAACACTCACAGTGCTGATATAGTTTGTAGTTGCCGTCACCTGTGGACCGGTTAAAATCAGTGTTTTTCTATAATTTCTTACTTCTGTACAGCTCAGAGTTATTAGAATTCCAAAACGTGTTTAAGTTCATTGAAATTTTTACGTTAGGAACTCAAAATCTGGGGTCAATAATTTAAAATCTGAAGTACTCTTTTATACGGTGATACATATTATATCTTCTAAAATGTTTACAAAACATTTTAAATGAAGAAAAATAACAATAAGCATAAGTTGACTACACAATTTAGAGTTCATAGTGGACAACAGTGTGGTAAACTTTGAAGCAGGGGCAGTTACACAATCCGAAATTGCATTCGGTGCACTCATATGAGGTGTCCTTTTTCCAGCCTTCCCTGTTGTACATTTCTTGACTTACCGCTATTTTCAGCCGACGTATAATCTGAATCTTCATCAGACAGCCCTATTTCACCATCTAAAACTCATCAAGGATTTCATAAATCATTTGCTCCAAACGTCTGTCCTGTTCACTGCACTTATCGAACAGAAAATCAACACGAAAACACTCAAAACCAATGAATCTGTGAGGGTGTCAACGCCAGACAATCTCTAAGAATCATAGAATGTAGGCTTTCACGGCCGGCGTCTTCATTAATTAAAACTTCCGGGCTAAGTTGTCGTGGTCCTTCAATAAAACTTCTTACTCCCGACGTTTCGTTGCCTACTGCAGGCAACATCTTAAAGAGCGAGTCGACGACACTCTAAAAAGTAAGCTATAATAACCAAGTCTTTCACAAAGTATTCCACTGAGTTCGTTGGTGCCATCTAGCGCTCGCGGTTGAAACTACGAAGCCTGCAGACCACTCAGACTTCGCGGGAGTAATAAATATATGTTCGACGCCACAAAGAAACATTAAAACTGCCGAGATGTAATATTACGTCGGTCGCACGCTATGTGTTAATGAGCCCGTAACAAAGTGAGCTGCTCTTCGTTGGACCTTCATTATGTGTTCTGTCAACCCTACTTGGTACAGATCCCACAAGGATGACCAATACTCAAAAGTGGGTTCAACGACATTTTTGTAAACTGTTTCCTTCGTTGATATCGTTTTTCATGAATTACACTTCATGAGATTCGTCCACTGAATCTCAGTCTGTCATCTGCCTTACCAACGATTAATTTAATGAAATAAATCGCAATTTGCTATCAGTTATGGCTCCGCTGTATTAGGTTTAGATGGAATACCAAACCGCGGCGAATGAAAATTTGTGCCCGGCCGGGATTCGAACCCGGGATTTCCTGCTTACTAGGCGAACGATTTGACCACTCCGCCACCGAGGACACAGTGACCAGCCCGACTGCAGAGGACTCTCCCCTGCACGTCTCCAGCCACACCCAAATCTCCATTACAGAACAAATAGGCTGTGGCAATAGGAAAGAGACCGCGTGGCGAATAGAGATTTGGGTTTGGCTGGAGACGTGTAGGGATGAGTCCTCTGCAGTCGGGCTGGTAACTGTGTCGTCGGCGGCGGAGTGGTCAACGCGTCTGCCTAGTAAGCAGGAGATCCCGGATTCGAATCCCGGCCGGGCACAAATTTTCATTCTCTGCGGTTTGATATTCAATCTAAACCTAGTACAGCGAAGCCATAACTGATCACTGGTCACAAATTGCGATTTATTTCATTCATTGCACGCTATAACGTCGTCGTCAAATATATATATGATTAAACAAATATAAAAAATAGAAAACGGATGACTTACCCAAAGGACCGGCTCGTCGATAGACACAAATAAAATCGCACACGCAAGCGTTGGTCGCTTCGTCAGGAAAAGAGGAAGAAAGGAGAGGAGAAAGGGAAGGATAAGGGTTTTAAGGAAGTGGAAAAGGAGTCGTTCCAATCTCAGGAGTGGAAGGACTTACCTTAGGGGGAAAATATATATATGATTAATATAATATTCTCGTTCCATATCAGATTGCTCCTTGTGTCTACTGCCTGCTATTTCATAGAAGTAATTACTCACATTGTGTGTCCTGTTATTGCGTAGTTACTTGATTAACGACATTTCTTTCTATGTAAATGCATCATGTCGTATTTGTTTACTCCGGGCGTCAATTGCCATACGCTCCAATATGCGTCGATACGGTGCAAATCCTACTACACTTCCGTACCTTTTATCTGAGACTCTCGCATCTCGCTTTGTCTGTTTGTCGATCTGGGCATTTATAAACTCCGTTCTATATTTGCTATAGCATTTACTCGCGGTAATATCTTGGGGGGTCCGAATGTGGCTTCCCCTTAGTTCAAAGAGAGCTCTATCTTTTCCTTACTCCGCGTTTGAAGAGTGTCGCTAGCATCCGCGCCATTCAGAAGCCCGTCAGCCCGAAGCCAAGGTGGGCGGAGTGGGGATGTGGGGTGGGAGGCGTATCCAGTTCTGCTAAACCCTCAAAGGACTGCCGCCGCGCTCGCCTCCGGCTGGGCTATCTGAGTGATCACCCACCTCGCTGCGACCTGTTAGCGACTCGCAGTTCCCAAAACTTCAGCGTTCACAATCCCAAATCTCTTCTTTTTTTTTCTTTTTTTTTTTTTTTTTTTTTTATTCTCACGGGTATTTCTCATTATTAAGGCAAACTTAGAATGACAAAGTTCGTTGCACTTTGTATCATGTCCATTGAAGAGCAAGAGAAACTGGTATGAGTATACGAATCACAGAGATGTGTAAACGTTCAGAGGAGCCGCGGTGGAGTAGCCGAGCGGTCTAAAGCGTCTCGCTGCGGAGCGCGCGGTTGCTCGCCGTGGAGGTTCGAGTCTTTCCTGGGGCATGGGTGTGTGTGTTGTCCTTAGGTTAGTCTACCTAGGTTTAAGTTGCACTTCTCTCACATCTTGCGACCCATGGATGAAGGGCAACAGGCGGATTGTGTTTTTCTCGACTTCAAAAAGGCGTTCGACGCGGTGCCACACTGCAGACTGCTAACGAAGATACGAGCTTATGGAATAGGTTCACAGATTTGTGACTGGCTGGAGACGTCCTAAGTAATAGAACGCAGTACGTTGTTCTCGACGGCGAATGTTCATCAGACGAGTGTATCGTCAGGCGTGCCCCAGGGGAGTGTGATAGGACCGCTATTGTTTTCTATCTATATAAATGATCTGATGGACAAAGTAAGTTATAATTTGCGGCTGTTTGCTGATGATGCTATGGTGTATGGGAGGGTGTCGTCTGTAACTGACTGTAATAGCTTACAGGATGACTTAGACAAAATTTATAGTTGGTGCGAAGAATGGCAGCTAGCTCTCAATGTAGAAAAATGTAAGTTGATGCGCATGAGTAGAAAAAACAATCCCATAATGTTCGAATACAGCATTAGTAGTGAGCTTCTTGGTGGTGTCGCGTAGTTCAAATGTCTAGGCGTAACATTGCAGAACGATAGGAAATGGAACGAGCATGTAAGGACAGTTGTGAGTAAGGCGGACAGCCGACTTCGGTTTATTGGGAGAATTTTGGGAAGATGTACTTCACCTGTAAAGGAGACCGCGTATAAAACGCTTGAACGACCACGTCTTGAGTATTGCTCAAGTGTTAGGGACCCGCAGCAGATCAGTTGTAAAGGAAGACACTGAGGCGGTTCAGAAGAGAGCAGCTAGATTTGTTACCGATAGATTCGACCAATGCGCGAGTGTCACGGAAATGCTCAAGCAACTCAATTGAGGATCGCTGGAAGAAAGACGACGTTCTTTTCGTGAATTTTTGTTAAGTAAGTTTAGAGGGCTGGAATTTGAAGCTGATTGTAGTACGATCTTGCTGCCGCCTACTTAAATTTCGCGTAAAGATCACAAGATAAGAGAAATTAGGGCTCGTACGGAGGCGTATAAGCATTCTTTTTTTCCTCCCTCCGCTACGCACCTTACGGTGAATTCCGAAGTATGTATGTAGATGTAGAAGTAGTTTGGAAGCTACGGACTGATGACCACGCAGTTTGGTCCGATATATCTACAAACATTTGAACATTTCGTTCAGAGGACGGCGCGGCGCTGCGATCGGCAACGCATATACAAGGTGGTCCATCGATAGTGCCCGGGCCAAATATCTCATGAAATAACCCTCAGACCAAGAAACTACACAGAACAAAACTTTTCTTGCATTAAGAGGGAAAACAGATGGCGCTATGATTGTTCGCTAGATGGGCGCTGCCATAGGTCAAACTGGTATCAACTGTATTTTTTTAAGTAGGTACCCTCATTTTCTATTACGTTATCGTCTAGTACGTAAATAAATATGAATGTTTTATTTGGAACACTTTTTTCGCTTTCTGATAGATGGCGCTGTAATAGTCACAAACATACACGTACGTGGTATGGCGTAAAATTTCGCCAGTGCGGACGATATTTGCTTCATGATACATTACTTGTGTTAAAATGAACCGTTTACCAATTGCAGAAAAGGTCGATATGGTATTTAAGTATGGATATTGTGATCAAAATGCCAAATTGGCCTGTCCTACGTATGTTGATCGTTATCCTGGAAACATCATCAAAGTGTTCGGATCATTCGTCGGATAGTTACGTTACTTAAAGAGACACGACATGTTCAGCCACAAGTGATGATACCCAAGTATGTGTTTTGGCTGCAGTTGCGGCTAATCCGCACATCTGTAGCAGACAAATTGAGTGAGAATCGAGAATCTCAAAAACGTATGTGTCGAGAATTCTACATCAACATCAGCTTCACCCGTACCCTATTTCTATGCACCAGGATTTGCATGGCGTAGACTTTGAACGTCGTTTACAGTTTTGCCACAGGGTACAAAATAAATTACGGGAAAATAACAGATTGTTTATACGCTTTCTGTTTACTGACGAAGCGTCAATCACAAGCAGAGGTAACGTAAATTGGCATAATATGTACTATTGGGCAACAGAAAAACCACGATTACCGCGACAAGTGGAACATCAGCGATCTCGGCGGGTTAATGTATGGTGCGGCATTATGGGAGGAAGGATAATTGGCCCCTATTTTATCGATGGCAATGTAAATGGTGCAATGTATGCTGACTTCTTACGTGATGTTCTACCGATTTTACTACAAGATGTTTCACTGCATGACAGAATGGCGATGTACTTTCAACATAATGGATGTCCGGCACATGACTTGCGTGCAGTTGAAGCAGTCATAAATTGAATATTTAATGACAGGTGGATTGGTCGTAGAAGCACCATACCATGTCCCGCAAGTTCACCGGATCGTACATCCCCGGATTTTTTTCTATGGGGAAATTTGAAGGATATCTGCTATCGTGATTCACCGACAACGCCTGAAAATAGGAGTCAGCGCAGAGTCAATGCATCTGAGAACATCACTGAAGGCGAACTAGTCGCTGTTGAGAGGAATTTTGTTACGCGTATTGCCAAATGCAATGAAGTTGAAGGACATCGTTTTGAGTATTTATTTAAGTTATGAGCTATTTACAGGTAATCACGCAGTAACAACATTGGAACAACCGAAATAAAGTTCAAACGTAAATACGTTGTGTGTTTTAATTTAAAGAACCTACCTGTTACCCACTGTTCGTCTAAAATTGTGAGAAATATATTTGTGAATATTACAGGGCCATCTATTACAAAGCGACAGAAGTAATCCAAATAAAATATTCACATGTATTGACGTACTAGGCGAATATGTAATAAAAATGAGGTTACCTGTTGATATCCGTTTGACTTGAGGCAGCGCCATCTAACGGGCCAACCATAGCGCCACCTGTTTTCCCCTTCAAGGTAGAAAAATTTTGTTCTTTGTAGTGTTTTCGTTTGATGCTTATTTCGGTAGATATTTGGCCCGATTACTATCAATGAGTCACCCTGTATAAGACAACGTCTGGCACAGACGTTACATCGGTTACTACTGCTGTAATAACAGGTTATCGCGATTTAATGTGCTGTCACAGTCGGCGCCAGAGTAATGCGACACAGCACCTTTGAGGTAGGGATGAGGTGGGGATATTCCCGTGCACCGTGAATATCTGGAGTCCAGGAAAACATAAAGCCTCTGACATCGCTGCTTCCGGAGAAGAACTCATTCCCTTATTCTTTCTAGGTAAATAAAATCTGTAATCGACTGCGACCTACAGCACACGACGATTGCACGGACATTCTTAAAACACGTCTCCTTCCACAAACAAACTTCAATTCTGCCTCATGCTGCCCCATGTCAAATAATGGAATATCACCCCATTACTTAACCTTAATCGAAAAAAATCATGCATTGTACATCAGGCTCAGACGACATGAATATCAAATAATAGATCAATGTACAGACACATATTTGTCTGGATATACATAAAAATGTTGAAATGGAGAGGTGATGAATTAAAATTTGTGTCACAGCCAGAATTCGAACTTGGCTGCTCCTACTTACAAGTCAAGCGCTATAACCAATAATCCAGAGCGGCCTAATGGACACGACCATTACAACACTGTTTCAAAGCACGTCTCCCTCTACAAGGAAATGTTCAATTTTGCCTCACGTTCCCATACATAAATACGTGATACCATTGCCGAGGCTCTCCAATAAAGGAATAACACCGCAGCGGTGGCTTAGTGGTCATTGGTGGGCTGCTATTCCGCTATTGGACAGCCTCGGCAATGGTAACACGCTTTTCTATAGAGCATCATAAGGCAGAATTGAGATCTGTGTTGTGGAGGCAATCCGTCTAATATTGGTATCCATTACGCCGCGGTGGGTATGGGTTACTTCGTTTGTCTATTAAGGAGAAGGTTCTGGGTTCGAATTTCGGATGTGCCACAATTTTAAACTCATTGCCACTCCTTCGTTACTTTATTTTTGATTTACGAGGGTTGCACGTTAAGTAGTGGAAACTATTTATTTACAACCGATACAAAAGCTTCACTTGTTTGCACCTGTTATTGTCCGTCAAAGTAGTCACCAGCGTTGTGCAGAATCCGTTGCTAGCGTTGTGGAAGGCAGAGCAGAGCCTGTTGTGTTAATGGTGCGAATGGAGCGGTCTACTGCCTGTCGAATCTCTGTAACAGTTCGGAAGCGAATGCCATGAAGTACTTCCTTCGTCTTCGGAATCATATGAAACTCACCAGGAGTAAACTCCGGATGATACAGTACTTCCCAGTCCCATCGACCGAACAGAGCAGCCACAGCTTGTGCTGTATGGCCCGTTCATAATAATGGTTGGGTTGCGCAGAAAATGTTGCCGCTTCTTTCGCAAAGTTGGTCGCAGTTGATGCTCCAAAAACGAACAGTAATACTGTGCACCGACGGTCTCCATTGTACCTGTTTCGAAAAAATCGTGCCACCCCTACGTTAAACCGCCTGCTCACAAGTTACTGTCTTTCCCATGCCGGTGACGTGGGACGAGCGAGTCCATTTGCTCGGAGGTAAGGTAGGTGTTTCAACAATGTGTGCTATCAGCGACAATGGTAGATTCCATTGCATAGTGTCTCCACAGCAGTGTTGCCACTATTTAAGTTCCAACCTTCGTATATTTGACTGGACATTCATTTGTTATTTACATTACCTGTGTCTGCGGTGCAAGGCAAGATCGTTCCCATTAACTTTCATTGCTGGGACGCTATTTCGGTATTGGTCAGCCTCGGAAACGTTGATGCTGTTTTATAAAGAGAAATTTGAGGCAGAACTGAAGTTTGTATTGCGGAGGGAGACATGCTTCGAGAGAATCCGTGGAATCGTCTTATCCATTAAATCGCTAGTTATATCGCCTGCCTAGTTAGCAGGAAGTTTTGGGTTCATTAGCAGGCCGCAGCACAAATTTAAATTAAGTGCCTAAATCTTCAAATGTTTGTTAAGCTTAAAGGACTTAACTGCGGGGACATCAGTCCCTAAACTTACAAACTACTTATGAACTACCTTACACTAAAGACGACACAAACATCAATGTCCGAGGGGGGATTCGAATCCCCGACCGTACGTAACGGCCGTGCAGACTGTGACTGGCGCGTCGCAGACCGCTCGGCCACTGCGGCCGGTTAAATTCAGTGTCTCTCCTTCATTTCTATATCTTTGATACATATCAAGGCAAAATATTCTTTTGAAACTGATTTATTATATCTCTTTATCCACTTAGCTTTTCTCTCTATCCGAACACCAGGCGTTGCTCCGATAATTATGTATTTCTGTATTCAGTTAGTCCATGTACTTGTTCCTTCTGTCCCTGTCTACTTACCTCTGCCTCCTCCTCCTCCTCTTCCTCCTACGCGCCATCTATTCATTCTTTCCCCTGCTTCTGTCATTACGTCCCTCGCTCTCTGCCATCAACTTTCATCTCCTCTCTCTGTTCATCTCCTCCATCTTCTGTATGTGAAAAATAACATATATCTGCTAAATTCAATTGTGATCGGTAAAACCGAGTCGCCGTAAGGTAACCCCCGCCTTGCATCAAATGAAATCTTAAGCAAACATTGAGCTTCGTCTTCTTTTGAAAGTCATGTATTCAAAATTTCATCAAGATTGAAAAGAAATTGCGAACTGGTGTTCGTTTGAAAGTACCCTCCGCCAAGCACCGTATGAATTACATTACGGACAGTATCCCTTTCTCGTATTTTGAAGACTAAATGTGCAAAATTTTGTGGCAATCCGGGTTACTGTGTGGCAGTGCATAAGATATTCTACATCTACGCGTACATAAATACTATGCAAATCACATTTTAGTGCCTGATAGAGGCTTTGCCGAACGCTCTCATGTTATTTCTCTACCGTTCCATCATTTAAAAGTACGCGGGAAGAAGGAACACCAGCATCATTCCGTTTTCGATCTGATTATTATTATAATATTATATACCTCCCCTTTCTCGTAATAGTTTCCACTCCAACTTGGTGCATCATTTCCGAGACACTCTCTCCCCTATATCACGATAATACAAAACAAGCTGCCTTCTTTGAACAGTCTGCATATCCTCCAGTCAGTCCCACATGGTATGGATCGCACAATGAACAGCAATACTTCAAAATAGGACGCACAATTGTAGTATAAGCAGTTTGTGCAGTAGATCTGTTGCCTCTAAGAAGTGTCCGGCCAACAAAACATAGTCTTAGGTCCACCTGCCTTTCGATATCTTCCTCCCAATTAAAGTTGTTCGAAATTCTAATTCCCAGGTATTTACTTTAATTTGTGGTCAAAAGGTTTGATTGTTTTATCGTGTAAATGAAGTTTAATGTAGTTTTTCAGTTATGATATAGATTACTTCATACTTTCCTTCATTTAAGGTCAATGCCAATTTTCGCAATATGTAGATATTTAAATCGTTTTGCAGTTGCTCTTGATTTCTGGTCACTTTACTAACCGATACACTACACTATCATCTGCGAACAGTTTAAGAGACCTGCTTAGGTTTTTCCAAAAGTCGTTTATTAAAATAAGAACACTAAGGATTCTTTAACACTTCCCTGGGGAACGCCAAACATCAGTTTATAATGTACGTGTGTGTTAGGTGTGCGCAGTGACATGAACATGCAAATGGATTAAATTTTGGCTCTAGATACTCTCACAGCTAATTACGCAGGTGTGACTTGTGTTTAACTTCTGTTTTACTTGATGACATTTCGGCAATTAACATGTACTGTGTCATTCCTGACAGGAAATCGCGAATCCAATCTTACAATTGTGGCGATATATCGTAAGCAAACAACTTGACTAGAAGCCGCTTGTGAGGTACAGTGTCAAAATGATTAAGGAAATGTAGAAATAATGAATACATTTGAGATCCATTGTCGATAGCACTCGTCACTTCATGTGAGTAAAGAGTGTCTCATAAGAACGATAATTTCTGTGTCCGTCTTGACTGTGGAACAATAGGTCGTTCTCTACAAGGTAGTTCATAATGTTTGGGAAATGTATTTGCTCTAAAATCCTATTGAAAACCAACGTCAGTCATGTAGGTCCGTATTTTACGGGTCAGACCTATTGGCTTTCTTGAATATTGGAGTAATCTGTACGAATTTCTAGTTTTCCATTACGGATCTTTCGTGGAGCGAGCGGTTGAGTATGATAGGTAGGTATTGTGTATTGCATCAGCATACTCTGAAAAGAACCTTATATTATAACCTTACAGACTGAGCCGCGTGGGAGTGTCCGTGCGCTCTAAGGCGCCTTGCTGCAGAGTGCGCACCTACTTCCCATCGTATGTTCGATGCCTCTCTCAAGCATATACGTGTGTGTGTGTGTGTGTGTGTGTGTGTGTGTGTGTGTGTGTGTGTGTCGTCCATAGCATAAGTTAGATTCAGTAGTTTGCCGTAGGTAATCTTGACGACTGCAGTTGCTATATAGTTTCACAAATTGTGTACACTGGACCGTGAGTTTTGCTTTTGTCATATGATTTAAGTTGTCTTAATAATCGAGGGATATATAATTTTAAATTACGCATACTGCCAGCTGCTCTTGATTCGAATTCTAGAAAATTTGCTTCGTCTTTTTTCTGTGAAGGAATTTCGGAAAGCTGTGTATAGCTATTTGGGTTTAGCAGATTTGTCATCAGTAGCATTGCCATTCGCATCGCGTAGTGAAGCTATTGATTGTGATGTGCCACTAGTGCACTTTAATTATAACTAATATTTCTTTGGAATTTATACCAAATCGCGAGATATTGTTTCGTGATGGAAAGGATTACTATCGTCTCGCATTGCAGTTCGCACTAAATCTGGAGGTTCTGTAAAAGATTATTACTACTGCTGGGTTTTTGTCTTTTTTAAATCTGCTCAGTTTTTCTTTGCTTTTGCAAGATTGATCAAACCTCTTTTGTGTATTACGGGGGATCAGCCCGTCTTTTATTAATTTATTTGATACAAATCTCTATATAACTATCGATATTATTGCTTTGCAAGTAAGACACATGTGAGTTACATTCAATTTCTTAGTTTATAAAGGGTGGAGAGGCCGAGAGAATTTCTTTCTCTCTCATTCTTTTGAATGGATACAGTTTTCGTTTAAGTTTGGTGGATTTGGGATTTTCGATATTCGGTCACCTATGAACTATACGTCATAGCTGGTTTTTACATCAAGAGTGACCTTTCTCTATTTTTAAAGATGAAATATTGTGATCGGAATAAAATTGTAGATTTTGTACGAATTACGTACAAAGAAACTGGCACTATTCTTTGTAGTCACAGATCAGCAACCGGTGTCTGTTTAAGATTTTACTGCGTACTATGAAAATTTTTTTCAAACATTTATAATCCTAAGATGCCAAACTGCAGTTGCATTAGTCGTTATATTTTCACAAACTACTTAATTCAACTTATGTTAAGGTCAACCCCCCCCCCCAAAAACACAAACACACACACACACACACACACACACACACACACACACACACACACGCACACACAAGCAGACACTAATATCCGAGGGGTAATTGGAACCTCCGACAGGACATGGCGTATCATAGCTGCTCGTACGGCGTGGCCATTCCCGCGCGGCTGAGAAATAACTCTTTAAAACAAACGTCACTTTATTACGTTCACGTGATTGCGAGTTGGAGCTTCTCTGTGTGTGGTGCTTCAAGTTGTTGAAATGAAATTTATTTACCTGTATGTTTCGATCCACGCGTCCATTAGTAGTGTCAAAAATAGCAGGTACTGTTAAAAGAATTAAAATGTTCATATGTTTGTTAAGCTATAAACTACTTATGAACTACCTTATACTAAAGACAACACAAACATCCATCCCCGAGGGGGAACTCGAATCCCCGACGGGAAGCAGCCTCGCGCATCAGTGCATAGCGCCACTCCGCCGAGGCACTATTAAAAGAAAGATTTAGATTTGAATAATGTATCCGATCTGATAATGTAAATGCTCTGAGTGAAAGTTACTGCAATAAAACTGTCAAAGGTATAATCTACGGCATAAACAGGTCACAAATTTCAAGGCTCTTGTAACAATAATGACGGCCTATCGGAGTTTCATATCATCCCGTGCACGAAGCGCGTCTAGTCAGTATCACGAGTTCTTTATATGGGCTCCGATGAAGTGTTCGCAGCGTAAACTGCAGACTATCGACATCGCTTTTGACGGCAGAGACATATTACCTGTGGTCACTATCGAAAAGAAAAGATACGCCACACAAATGGTCCAGACTGCACGCTCTTCCGTCTGACAGGACGATGATATAACTTTCATTATGTAGCGGCTTTGATTACTATCTATTGTCTTTGAAAACGCATTTCGTTAGTTTCACTGAACATAAGAGATAGTAATTACAAAAAGAAAGAGCGCGGAAAGGAAAAAAAAAAATAGAGTTTTAAGTTCAGTTTTAGGTGTACACTACACAGCCTATAACCTTATTGTAGCAGATAATTCCGAACGTATCTTAGATTTTATTTATTTTTCCCGCTAGATCAACTATTTTGGATGACTGCCATTGTTAAAACAGGTATTAAAGAGTAACTAACTTGGTTGTTATACTTGTCTACTCACGGACCCTGTAGTCTGAAAACGTGCCAAATTATTTGCTTCCTGAGTGAGTATGTTTGGCTCCTTACCCTGTAAGCAATCTCAGATTAAACGCATTAAGTAAAATACACGTGCTGGCTGTGTATAAAAGAACTTCGCGTAGTTGAAACAGGAACTCTTTCGCTCTGAAAGCCCCAGCAGCCGGGAAACGATATTTATGCCTGGCGTTGCTTCTCAGTCGCGTTTCACGTTTGATGTGAAACCTGACCAACCACTCGCATTTGCAGTGAGATTGGCGGAATTAAGTGCAGCTTAAATTGCGCTGGGAAACACTTTCGCTTCAGTAACGTCATTGAACTCATTTATGCCGGAGGACCGGTGGTGGCTCCTGCGGCTTCAATGACTGGGAGTTCAAGTCTTTTACTGCCTTATATAGCTTACGGTTTTAAACATATTAACTTTCTAAATGACATGTAGCTCTAAATTTTCCCTAAAATGTTCGTAACAAGTTTTACTCGTTGAATCTTCTGTACAAGTATATTAATATAGTGAAAATGGATCTTCCATAGACATTATCAGCTTTGTTTTTTCTTTTTCGTGTTTATAATTTTGTTATGTATTGTTTATTGTTATTTATGTACGAAAGACTATCGAACTCTGCAATGCTTCGTAATTGCTAATATATATGGAAAATTGATATACAAACTTTGTCCTGGTAATTAGGAACACAAAAACAACAAAATTAGCCTAATCCATCGATATGTTTTGAACTAATGATCATTTATACACACGGCAAATGATTTTTTTTAATATAATCTTCTGTTTGTCCCTCTTCCCTCCTCACATCCTCCACATCTTCCCTCCCATTTCTGCCCATCCCCCTATTACTACTGCCGCCTTCGTCGCCTCATCCCAGTTCCCCTCCTCTACCATCCCCCTTATTTCCTTCTCTCCTTCTTCTGACATAAACAGCCATGTTCGCCGGCCGCGGTGGCCGAGGGGACTGAGGTGCTCCAGTCACGGTCTGCACGGCCAGTACGGTCGGGGGTTCGAATCCCCCCTCGGGCATGGATATTTGTGCCGTCCTTAGATTTAGTTAGTTCATAAGTAGTTTGCAAGGGACTGATGACCCCGTAGTTAGGTTCCATAAGCTATACAAACATTTGAACATTTTTTTTGATCTCCCCATGTTCACCCGCTCGTCACATATTTCTATGCTTATCCCTTCCAGCCACTGTCATTGTACATTCCCCCCCCCCCGTCTCTATATTCTCTTACCCGCTATCTATGAAAAATTTCATATACCGTCCAACTTTCGTGGTGAGTGATAAAACGATATCGTAGCCTATTTCTAGGTACCCTCCGCCGTGCTCGATACAGCGGCTTATACAGGGTGAAAAACCTCTCCAGGAACACAAACATAAATTCACAGTGATTCGCAAAACGGTGATGGAGTCTATTGATCGATCAAATGGCGTCGAAGACTACTGCAAGGTACCATCAATCATGTACCATCAACATCACAAACGTAAGTAGTTTGTAAGTTTAGGGACTGGTAACCCCGTAGTTAAGTCCCATAAGCTTAACAAACATTTGAACATTTAGGTACAAGGCTTCACAATAAGCCCGTGTCACGTCACACCTATAGGCCGCCAACGCAAGATCACTGGATGTCTCGACGAGGCAGTGGGCTGTGCCAGTCAACTAGCGATGTCAGCGTATCGGTGTGGCGTCACACGGACTTGTTGTGACGCCTTGTATCTAGACGGTGTTCTGCACCGTACGGTACGTTGTGGAACTACAACACCTTGTCGATGAAGAATTACAGAAATTGGCGGAATTTTATGGTGATCGGTGAAACAAAATACTTCGTTTCTAACGTCTGCTATGACAGAGAGTCCATTTACAATTGTGACTTTTGCAATTCGTTCGAATTTTACGAGTTTCCTTTGTAAATGTCTCAATTTTTTTATTATTTTAATTTTTATAACTTGAAAATTTTTTTTAACTGTTCCCCGAACATAACGAACAATATAAAACCAGAATTACCCCTCTCCATCGTCCCAATCGTGAGCTACAGCGTCAGTTCAAAAACACGGTGAAAAAAATACTTTCAGTTTATCAAAGCAAGACTTATTAGTCTCCAGGGAGTTTCTGCGAGCCTTATATAAATAAAATTCTCGAATATCCGTCTCCAGATCGCTTTTATTTTCTAAAACATGACCGGTTTCGGGACAGCTGCCCATCTTCAGATCAAATTTTGAAGTTACAGAGTAACCTCTCCTGTGATAAACGAATGTTCACAATCGTTACTCAAACTGTGGACATTCGTTCATCACAGGACAGGTTACTCTGTAACTTCAAAATTTGATCTGAAGATGGGCAGCTGTCCGGAAACAGGTCATGTTTTAAAAAATAAAAGCGATCTGGAGACGGATATTCAAGAATTTTATACTTTCAGTTTGTCTTAAATTTATTAATCTTCTAGTACATTTTACAAAAATTGTCTTTCCTGTAACTTTATCCTAACAATTACGACACAATAAAAAAAGGTCAAGTCCGCACTGCCACTACGGTTGGGGGTTCGAATCCCCCCTCGGGCATGGATATTTGTGCCGTCTTTAGTATTACCTAGTTCATAAGTAGTTTGTAGGCTTACGGACTGATGGTCCCATAGTTAAGTCCCATAAATTCTACTATCATTTCAGGCAAATCGGTAGAGTCGTTCTCAACTGATGCACCTACATACAAGTAGCAACAGATTTATCTCTCTTTGTCTCTCCCTCTCTATTTATTTTATTTGTAATTATTTTTTATTTATTTTGTAAAGAAGAAGAAGATTTAGATCGTGGAGCGCCGCAGGTCGGACGAGCAGCGGTAGTTAATTCGAGACGTGCTAACAATATCTCCTTCCGCCCTTTCCTGGGAAAAGGTTCTCACATTTTTCTTTAATGACGCCGCGCGGGAGTAGCCAAGCGGCCTGAAGCGCTACGTTACCGATCGCCCTGCATCCCGCGTCGGAGGTTAGAATCCTCCCTCGGGCATGGAGGTGTGTGTTGTTAAGACCCATAGAATTACAAAACTTTTTCCTTTTTTTTTTTACTTCAATGATGATTACATTCCTGGCTGACATCCGACATGTTCTCACGAATGTTTTCCGTTGTTGGATCGCTTATAATATTGACGTTCCTTAGTTGCGTATACCTTGTCGATTTGTACTACAATGACCATTCGTTAATTTAATACAATATACTGCCCTAAATAATGTATTATATAGTTAGCTTCAACAACTGATTGTACCAGTGCAATACCCT
The DNA here is from genome assembly GCA_026315105.1 of Locusta migratoria. NCBI lineage: Eukaryota > Metazoa > Arthropoda > Insecta > Orthoptera > Acrididae > Locusta > Locusta migratoria. Next base: position 224,231,936 of record CM048747.1, on the reverse strand, counting down.
TACACCATTATTTCGTATATTTCACCCTCTTACACCATTTTATATAATTTGACACATATCTACAACTACCTGAAATATCTTAGTACACAAACAATCTGAATAAAAGTTATTGATTGCACATAATCAACACCATTGCTACTAGAAGTTACATCTTTAAGATACTTCGATTCTTGTATCATATATATATTATTTCTCATCTGTGTTTTACGTGGGTATGCCATATCTCCTGTATTAGATATCTAAAACTGATGATTGGGGTATCATTTTCAAGGTTTTGTTCTCCACTAATGACGAAGTATACACATATAGTTTAAAGTTATTCTTTTCACCCAAAAAACTTTTTTTTTTAATTTTACTGTTCGTACAATCTAAGTTGATACCCAGCGAACGATCGTAAATGGGTCATGTATTTACGGTTGCTCCCATTAGCAACCGCACCGAGTATCAAATTAGTTTGCGCAGCCGATATAAAAGCATGTAGAAGGTGCCATATATTTAGAATCTTTTTAACTAACATGAACAACAGCCCTTGCACTTGTTTAGATCAAGGTGGTTAAAGGGATATGGCATTATCTATGCTGAGCACATACGTCAGTTGAAGCCTGTCCGCCATTTTGGTCAGTTTTGGAATGCTATTTCACCGTTAAAACTATGCGTTAAGTCGACACTCTTACTGTTAATGCATTGAAGTTACAGTCGCAGCAAAGTACGTACTTTCAACAATATACTTTCTTGAATAAATAATTATATATATATATATATATAAATGTGCGCCTCGGTTGCACAGTGGTAGATTGACAGACTACAAATCCAAAGGTCGCGGGTTCGATCCCGCCGGGTCCTAGGATTTTCATCTGTCACTTTCCACTTCTTCCACCTCTGGCAGTATTGCTCATGTGAAAAATACCGAGTAGCACCGTGGTTCGGAACCCACGTTAAACTGTAGGTCCCCCTATAACTGGCTGGGTAAGTCAGTTCGAAGGTCGGAGGAAGGCAACGGCATACCACCTCCAAACAGGACCATGCCTAGTTAAGCACTGTGGTGTTCAAACCAATCTTCGGATTGTTGACTGCTTTTTAATAATATATATTCATCATAATATATTTGGAAACTTAATTATCGGCTAATTTGCACTCTTTTAACATGTTGTACATCACGGCAAAACCGTCGGAAGTTTTATTCCTGTTTTAAGTGACATGAAACATTAACTCTACAAAACGTAAAGTTATCTCAATTATCCAAAACTTAGCAATATGGCAGAGGCGGACTTAACTTTTTCAGCGTAAGGGCGGCTCCCTGTATTCCAACCTCCTTGGTTTAGATTCTTGATGCTAGTCAATGATCTTCTTTGATGCAAGCATAGTTTATCACACGACTCTGGTTATACACATCGATGTAGAGAAGAGAAACACACAAATAATTTAATTTAGCTAAAAGGCACGACAGCTCTTTCACGCGTCGATGCACAACAGCTGTTGGAATTGTTCCCTTTGTTCAAGCAAACGTTGTGTACTGCGCAAATGAACTGGATTAACGTTCACCATCACAAGTAAGTACCTCTTACTATTATAATCATTTAATTAATTTTAACGTAGACAGAAGCAACAATGATTTTAAATTTCATAGAGTGGCTATGCGTAGGGCGGGACTTCAACATGACTGAACTGTTTGAACCGTTCATGTCACAGTTCGGGTATTTCAGAACTTTTATAAAATAAAACCATTTTTCAAAAAAATAAAATAAACCTGTAATAGTAAATAGCTGATGTTTTTCAGATGTTACACAATTAATAATAATGAATTTAATGATATTACTTATGTTACAATGAGACTAATATTTGTGACTACTATTCAAAGTTTATTATCTTTTATAGATTTGTACTTGCATCTGCATTTTCTCCATTACTGTATTACCTATCTGTGACTGATCAGGACAGGGTGCGAATTATTCGCACGAGTCAACTAGTTATTTATAAATGTCATTTTATTTCAATAGTTCCCTTTTATTGTACCATTCATTAGGCCTCATTATATTTCTTCAATGCTGATTGTTGGCTCATTTGTACTTCTTGTTTTTTATATTTTGTATGACATATGTAGAGCTTGATGTTATAGATGCAACACTGATTTGAAACTTTATTTGTATAGAGCCTGTAGATGGTGTTAATGCAATACCGAAACCGGAAGTTAAATAAAACATCATAAACTTTACGGCTGTTGTTGGGTACGGCGGAACATAGATACAGTTGTTTGTAGGTGTAGACAGAGGAGGAGTAGGTGGAGGATGAGAAGGGGGATAAGGATATAGCTATGGGAATAAAAGAGAGAGAGAGGAGGGTTAGGTGAAGATAAACAGGGCAGGAGGACGTAGGAGATGGATTACCAGAATATTGGGTCTGGAAACGTCGGTTTTTCAGCTATTTAGTGATACAATGAAGGAAGAAGTACAGCTGGAAAGACGTCATCGATTTTGGTACCATGGAGGCAGGGAGTTAGTAGATGTGCTGATGACTTTCCTCCGCCAAGATTACGTAGTGGCACAGTTGCAAGAGCGCCGTTTGTGTACCTTTTATTAGGGAGTGTTTACAGCCACAAGGCTCAGCGTGATATGAGTGTGTGAAGAAAAAAAGGCTCTATGACAGGAAAATCAATCTTGCTTCCACAGTCAACCGAGCGAGTTACAAAGGGGTCGAAATATGGCATTCAGAAGAACGAGATGATCCTTTCGGAGGATTGCTTCACAATTTCGACATGCTGTGTCAGATGCGCAACGTTGCTGGTTACAGTGGTCACGTGAACATTCTCACACCCAGTTCTGGACGTCCACGCGGCACAGATGTCGTATTGTATGGGCAAGCAGTGCAGCTTGTACAGATACCACAGTACAGACAACAGGGTCTGTCTGCCCAGAAATGTCAACACGAATTGTTGCTAACCGGTTATTAGCAGTCGGTCTACGGCCACACACACCTCTAGCCACAGCAGCGACATGCACAGCTCGAGTGTCGTCAGAGGATCACTTGGAAGATGAGATGGTGGGAAGTGGTGTTAATCAGTGAAAGTAGAATCTTTGTACTTACTGCATACCATCTTGTAAGGTGTATTCGTCCGAAACGCACTGGTCCCATCCCAACTCTTACCGACTGGGGTGCGATAATTTACAACTTTATTTGAACTTTCCTGTTTGTGGAGGGTGAACAGCGCTCGGAACTTTCAGTATGTTGTGCGGCCTAAGGAAGTATTAGCTATGTCTGTGAGTGGATGCCAGGATCAGTGGCTTCGTTGCCGCCCGTTGAGACTACGACACGTAATAACGTGGATGTTCTAGCAAGGATCCACACCTGTTAACTAAGTACCGCTTGAATTATTAATCATTTAAGATGCTCCTTATCCTCTGTTTCAACAATAAATCTTGAATAAACTGGAGAACTCTAAGACAGTTTACTACCGGGTGATCAAAAAGTCTGTATAAATTTGAAAACTTAATAAATCACGGAATAATGTAAATAGAGAGGTAAAAATTGACACACATGCTAGGAATGACATTGAGTTTTATTAGAACAAGGAAAAAATGCCCGACAGATGGGGCTTCAAATGAGCAGAAAAGCAATAATTAGCATAAGAAATTAAGACGAAGCAAAGATGACGTTCTTTACAGGAAATGCTCAATATGTTCACCATCATTCCCCAACAATAGCAGTAGTCGAGGAATAATGTTGTGAACAGCACTGTGAAGATGTCCGGAGATATGGTGATGCATTGGCGTCGGGTGGTGTCTTTCAGCATCCCTAGAGATGTCGGTTGATCACGATACACTTGCGACTTCAGGTAACCCCAAAGCCAATAATCGCACGGACTGAGATCTGGGAACCTGGGAGGCCAAACATGACGAAAGTAACGGTTGAGCACACGTCATCACCAAACAACGCGCGCAAGAGATCTTTCACGCGTCTAGCAATGTGGGGTGGAGCGACATTCTGCATAAAAATCGTACGTTTCAGCAGGTGTTTTATCAGCGAGGCTAGGGATGACGTGATTGTGTAACACATCGGCGTACCTCTCACACGTCATGGTAGGTTACGAAACCAGAATCACGCAATTCCTCGAAGAAAAAAGGCCCGATAACGGTAGATGTGGTTCTAATAAAACCCGATGTCATTCCAAGCATGTGTGTCAATTTTTACCTCTCTATCTACATTATTCCGTGATTTATTAAGTTTTCAAATTTATACTGACTTTTTGATCACCTGGTATTTGCTGTCCCTAGTCACCTAGAACAGTGTTTTTCAGCTTTTTCGAATACGCGACCCCTTTCCAGGGAAAAATACACTGACGAACCCCCCCCCCCCCACTCCCGTTCCTCACGAACCTTAACAAAATGTGCAGATGTTTTTAAATCTAAGGGACTTAACTGCTGCGGATCTCAAAAATTCAATTCAAATGTTTGTACAACTTATGGGACTTAACTACGGGGTCATCAGTCCCTAAGCTTACAAACTACTTATGAACTAGCTAAGACTAAAGACGGCACAAATATCCATGCCCGAGGGGGGATTCGAACCCCCGACCGTAGTGACCGTGCTGACTGTGACTGTAGCGCCTCAGTCACCCTGCGGTTCTCAGTCCCTAGGCTTACAAACTACCTAAACAAACTTTAAGTAATCTCAGGGCAAAAAACCCACACACATGCCCGAGAAAAAACTCAAATCACCCTCGGCGATCAAACGCGCGCTCCGCAGCAAGGTGCCCCAGAGCGCTCGGCCACAACACTGCGGTCGAACCGTAGCAAAACTATGTTATCTTACAGGAAATGGATTTAATTTTCTTTCTCTTCATACAGCTTCCGTATAAATAGTTGGACGAAGTTTCTTTCTGTGTATTTTATTATCATACCAGCTGTAAACCCGGCGTTGCTCGGGTGTTTATTTATTTATTTTTCAGGTATCAATTCATTAGTATAAGGGCTATATGTCTGTAAAATCTCTTGGGAATACAATTAGTAGTAAAGGTATAATAGATTAAAACTTGGTGCGTGATGCGGCGATTTTCCATCTCATTGCTTATGATATAATATCTCGTGATTCTTACACTTACGGGGACCGACCTCATGGATTGAAGCTTACGTGTGCAAAATTACCTAAAGATTGGAATAAAACTGTAGATTTGCATGCAACACGTACACACAAATAAACATACGGACACTCTACTTTATATATATAGATTTGTACATGATTTCTGTCATAAAACATATTTTTTGCGTAAAGAGTATTTCGACAAGATTCAGAAGTGAATAAGCTTATTAAGAAATATCCCAATGTACAGACAATTTGCAAAGAAGGACGTACTTTTTTCGAATTTTTGAGAATTACTTTTTGTATCTTGTTCATTTACCTATAGATTAGTTTCTGAAGATAGTTTCCAGGCTTTGCGCTTATTCACACATTGTATTGCTAAACAGTCTACATTCTATTCAATTCAGAATTAAAGTTAAATCAGAAATTCCGTAATTTTTACATACATAAAAATTTAGCTGTGTCCTATATTTTTCTATTGAGGGCTGGTTGTTTTTTGGTGCAAGTACTTACGCTTGCGACCCCCTACGGGGTCGCGAGTCACAGGTTGAAAAACACTGCTCCAGAACACCTAGAACTGTGTAAAATGTTAAATCAGTGTATATAGGAGCTTACAAAGGAGGACTCCGAAAAATGGACTTGCAAATGACTGTGTCTTGGCTCCAATACGTTTTAACTACAACAGAGAATAATTTTCATCTATGCTGATGATGTAGGAGTGGCAACAAAGGATAAGACCCTTGAATAAGTTGAGAATAGCAGCACTGTCTAAATAAATAAAAAATAAATAAAAAAGACTGCGCAATTAACTAAATACTGCAATTTTGCGGTAGCCACCAAATTCATCATGGAGAACATAGCCACATGTTTTGGGCACCACCGGACTGGCGCTCATTATCTCAGCAGCGGAATATGCGGCGTCAGTCTGGAGGAACTCAGCTCATGCTAACCAATCGACATTGCTGTGAATGAAGCTGTGCACCACCTGCTATCTGAAGGAAAGACCCCGACGAGATCGAAAGATGAATACACCTGAACGATCCTCAACAGACGATGCACGTGTACCACAAGTGACAGGTACGGTTATGTTTTATTTATACAACTGAAGAACCCGTTACGAAGCCCGGAATAACGTGGCTATCTCTGTGTCAAGAAATGGTGCCACACTCCACAATGGACATCCTTAAGGAGGGATCTGCAGGATACAACTTTTCTTTACAATTCGGAATGCATTAAATCGACATCACGCTGGTGAAAGTAGGAGTAAATCACACCAATTGAAATCGAGCTACAGTGATAGTGAGAGGATATAAAATGCACAATGGCAATGGGCAGAAAAGTGTTTTCGAAAAAGAGAAATTTGCTGTTATCGAATATTAATTTAAGAGAAAGGTAGTCTTTTCAGGAGGCATTTATGTGGAGTGTTGCCTTATACGGGAGTGAAACTTGGAGGATAACTAGTTCAGACAGGAAGAGGATGGAGGATTTTGAAACGTGGTGCTATAGAAGATTCCTGAAGATTAGGTGGGTAGATCGCCAATAAAGAGGTACTGTACAGAACTGGAGAGAAAAGGAGATTTTGAGATACCTTGACTAAAAGAAGGGATCGTTTGGTAGGACACATTCTTAGACATCAAATTTATCATTGAACTGTGTGGGGGAAAATCGTAGAGGGAGACCAAGAGACGAATATAGTAAACAGGTTTTGATCGATGTGGGTTGCCGTTCTTATGAGGCGATGAAGAGGCTTGGTCAGGATATAATAGAATGGAGAGCTGCACCAAACGTCTCCGGACTGAAGACCACAACAACAACAGTGATATATAGTGACAGACGTGAGAAGCACAGGACACCGACCAGCTACTGACTGGTGCAAACATATCAGTAAGACATACTATGATCGATATTTTTAAGGTAAATGACATAACGAACCTACGTTGCTAATTACTGGATTGAGAGGATATTATTTGTGTATCCGGACACGGAAGAAAAAATAGAGAAAATGGAGCCTTCCACCATTTTTAGATTCGTAATATCTGTTGACGGTTGTTTATTGTCCTAGAGTGACATGCAAGCAAAACTCAATTTGGTAGACTTCATAGTAGTGCAGTGGCGGCTGATGCTTCCTATGATCAGGGGTTCACTTTCTTGAGTGCCGCATTCGGATTTTCATAGTGGCGCCGCCAACCCCGCCCCCCCCCCACCCACCACCCACTCGACACGTATATATTTCGCGCACCCCTGCGAGTAAGGCAGGGGAAAAACAAATGTTGAAGTATTTGTAGGGCTTATGGGACTTAACTACGGCGTCATCAATCTCTAAACTTACAAACAACTTATGAACTAGCTAATACTAATGACGGAACAAATATCCTTGCCCGAGGGGGGATTCGAACGCCCGACCGTAGTAGCCATGCAGAAAGTGACTGGAGCGCCGCAGACCGCTCGGCCACTGCGGCCGGCCCGGGGAAAAACGCCCCGGTTTGCCCTCGTTAAATGATCTGCAGAATGTCTTACCTCGGCTTGTTTGCGCTTGCTTCAACTCGAGCTGAGGCGTCGGCCTACCAAGCTTCTTCATTTCACGCATTTGTTTCAAGTTTAAAGCCGAGTAATTTGTTTCAAAAATATACTGAAAGTTTTTCATTTTTCTTACATAATAAACTCCAAGAACATATGAATATGCACATGAACAACAAAACACAGTAACTGATTACACTGTTATGTGACTGTAACAAAATGAATCTGTTACGATGAAAAGACGAGCTAGGTTTGGGTCACGTGGCACTGTAAGCAGCGCACCCTCCTAACCTTACTCATGCGCAAAGGTTGCTCTCCCCCACATCTTTTCACATAGTTAAATATTTGTTACAACAAAGAGTATAAACGTTATTTACCCTCTAAATCGCGGTACTTTTGCTGAAACTTCCAAAGACATATGTCTGGTAACAATACAAAAGTCATTGTTGCTCCCGTACTTTTTAAAAAGAAGATTGGTTAAAAAAGAAAATAAAAAAATGCTTGCAGTCAAATGTTCGTAATTCTGTGGGACCAAACTACGTAGGTCATCAGTCCCTAGTCTTACAAACTACTTAAACTAAATTAAACTAAGGACAACTCACACATCCCTGCTCGAGGGATGATGCGAACTACCGACGCGGGTAGCCGTGCGATCCGTAACGTGACGCTACAGTCCGCTCGGCTACTCCCGCGCGACTTGCTTGCACTCGGCCTCGACCCCACTACCTTCGACGGCGCAGCACGATGCCGCTAACTACACGGCTTTCTTGCTAGTTGGAGAGTGCGTTTTTGATGAATCTTCAATGCTCTAAAAACTATGAAGACCGATGTTACCTTCATGGAGGATTTGCGCATGCGCAAGGCGAGGTGGGCAGTAGGTTCATTGTGTGTGTGTGTGTGTGTGTGTGTGTGTGTGTGTGTGTGTAACCGCCATGGCTCGAGTAGCCAGGAGGTGGCGTCTCTACCAGCTCCAACGCCCATGTTAAAAGCGGCGTTTCCCCTCGACCCTTCCTGGAGCGGGAGCGCTCATATGCTGCCTCCAGTGGGTACAGAAGAGAATTTGAACCTCAACCGCGCGTGCGCATTGCAACGCTGCGGCCACTGCAGGCTGTACTACCACTCGTATACGTGCCTTCTCCGCGGCGTAAAACGTTTCTCATGCGATAAAAATACTTTGAATGTGCATATGAATGATCTGATAGAAGACGGAATGAAGCATGATAAAACACTTTTTATTTTATTTATTATTTATTTACTTTCTTTCCGACGAGCTTTTTCCAGGGGATTTACTGAACCAGTGATCACGTAGGACTCGCCGCGCCGCCACTGTAGTAATGTGAGCGGTTCCTTCACTTTAGACTGGCACGTCTATGTCAGTCAGTTCAGTTTGGATCCTGCAGTCAGAGGTGTGCGCTGAGAGCGCGCGTTGGCGCTGGCGTGTCGACTGGCGCCAGTTGTCTCGGCTGGCGCGCCGCCCCATAATTCATTGCGGCCGGGCTGCTGGACCACGGCCCTCCAGTTCCGCCATTAACGGCCGCTGCGCAAACATCTGCCGGCAGCGCCAGGTTCCGGAAGACACGAGGGTCAGCCAGCTGCTCTCCGCTGTATAAAGGCGCCTGCCTTCAGCGCTCGCTATTTATTGAGGAATAACTTTGTGTCAATACACTGCGCTAAAGTGTGTGACCAAGAAAAGTTCGTTATTTATTCCGCAATATTTTTGCCCGGGGCGCAACTCATCGCCTAGCGGACGTGTCAAACATTGGAATGTGGATGGATATTCTGAGTGGTTGACCTTATAAAAAAAAGAAAAGACAGAAACGAAACGACAGGCAAAAGAATTAAAATGTTTCAGTAACCATTACTGTTGACAATGGGCTTCTTCAAAACACAGCTGTTAGATAAAGTATGTTGTTGTGGTCTTCAGTCCGCAGACAGGTTTAATGCATCTCCCACGCTATCCTGTCAAAAAATTGTTCAAATGTTTGTAGAGCTTATGGAACATAACTGCTGGGTCATCAGTCCCTAAACTTAAAAAACTACTTATGAACTACCTTATACTAAAGACGGCACAAACATCCATGGCCGAGGGGGGATTCAAACCTCAACGGCCGTGCAGACCGTGACTGGCACGCCGCAGACACCTCGGCCACTGTGCAAGCCTCTTCATCTGAGAATACGTACGGAAACATACACCCTTTTGACTCTGCTTACAGTGTTCGTCCCTCGATTTCCCTCTATGACTTTTACCCCAAACACTTCCTTCTAATGCTAAGTTGACGAATCCTTGATGTCTCAGAATATGTCCCACCAGCCTGTCTCTTCTCGTAGCCACGATATGCCTGAAACTCCTTTTCTCCCCGATTCTGCTGATCACCTCACCATTAGTTACGTAATCTACCCATCTAATATTCATCATTCATCTATCATATTTTTGTCTGAGCTCCTTATCGTCCAAGTTTGACTCCCATACTCCAGACACAAGCGTTTAGAAATAACTTCCTAATATCTAAACTAATATTGGATGTCAACAAATTTCATTTCTTCAGGAACACTTTTCTTCCCATAGCCATTCTGCATTTTACATTCGGCCATCAGAAGTTGTCTTGCTACCTAAATAACAAAACTGATCTACTACTTTTATTACCTCATTACCTAATCTAATTCCTTCAGCATTGCCAGATTCTCTGACACTACATTTAATTAGCTTTCTTTTGCTCTTGTTAATGATCATCTTATACCTTCCTTTCAAGACACTGTCCATTCTGTTTAATTGCTCTTGCAGGTCTTTTGCTGTCTCAGACAGAATTACTATGTCAGCAGGAAACCGCAAGGTTTTCATTCCCTCTCCCTGGAGTTTTATTTTCTCGCCAAATTTCTCCTTCTCTTCCTTCACAACTTGCTCAATGTTCAGTTTAAACAACATTGGGGAAAGGCTACAACCCCGTCTCGTCGATTCCAAACCACTGCGACTCTTTCAAGACCTTCGACTCTAATAATTGCTGTCTGGTCTTTGTACAAGTTGTATGTAACTCTTCGTTCCTTATATTTTACCCCTGCTATCTTTAGAATCTGAAAAAAATAAATTACAAATTACTCAAATGAGTTGTGCAATTTAATATGTACATGTGCTTATTTTCTAAATATTTCTCTACTTTAAGAATTGTTGCAAACGAAATAAATTAATTATTCACTGATTGCTAGTGCAAATTTTATATGAACTTTCCTTTCGCTTCTCCACCTGCTGTGAGGATACGAAATGCGGTATTTTCCCAACCAGCGTGGTAGTGAGAATAATTTACATCCAATTTGGAAGGAGTGTATAACTTCAATTTTTCGCCAAGTGCATATGCAGAAAAGACATTTTCAGTTTTTTCTGTTACTAAGCACAACTTCAGAATTGCTTCTCTTACTTTGTCCTTCCTTATCTTCGACTAGTACATATTTAAATCATCAATAAAATAAAATGAATTCGCCTTGAGTCACAAAATTGTGTTTTAATTTACACAATACATTTCGAGCCCTGAGGGATCATAATCAGGTGCTTCTATGATTTTTTTTTATAGATGTCTGTAGGCCTGGACCTGTTGAGCTCAAAACATAGGTTCTAACAATATGGACAATTTAAAAAAAAAAGTTTAATATAATAAAAAGATTTATCCGTTGACTTACTTATCTCAACACCTTGAGTTGTATAGAGAATCTTAGTAATGTAGAAGTGTAAGTCTTTGAGTTGTTTTCATTCCACAACGTCTCTCAAGATGAGAAGTGTTTGTCTTGGTGGTTATTTATACTTAAAAATGTACTCCAATTATCATACTGCACCAGGCTTATTTGTGAACCACTTTTTTATAACTACCTTAGTTCTTAATATCTTTTTATGTGAAACTCTTTTTAAAATTACAACCTATGTTTGATCTTAACAGGCCCAGGCATTTAAACATGTATATGATGATAATGAGCCCTCAGGCCTCGACATGTATTGTGTAAAGTAAAACACAATTTTTTGACTAAAGACTAATTCATTTTATCTTACTGAAGTACAACAGTCACGGAACATCACTAGGAATAATGGACAAAATTAAGGTCAATCATCATTGTTCTTTATCTGCGAGTTGCTTGTGTTGGAATTTGGCGTATGCTATGAACGTTGTGGAAAACTTTGGGATGGAAGAATTGTTTCTGTCTGTGATCAGGGTGATCGGAAAAATTAAAAAGAAAGAAACGGAAACTTACTGGGAATGGATTTAAAGTGTAAAAAAAAAACATCACAGTAGATTTTGTGTCATTGTCTCTAATACTACTAGTTTAGAACGTCACTTAATTAGGTTTAATTACACTAAAGTGAATGAAGAGAGAAAAAAAAAGTGTTCAGTGTTACGGGAGAAGAAATCCGAGCTTTCGGTCGAGGCTTTCCAGCTTAGCAGGATCGTCCACATTTATATTTACTCTCGCCTACCTGTTGACATGTAAGCTTAGGCAGAGGTAAGCTTTTAAGACCTGGCAATAAAAGACCTCTTAAAAAGGTTGTAAAAGCAATGTTAAAATGACATTCTGTTTTTAATGTTTGTTTTACTGCATCGTTAAAAGAGGGAAAACAAGAAACGACTACACTTGTAAAAACAAGTCCCGTCAGAGCGGCCGCCTGGCTGGTATCAGCAGGTGGGTGGCTCGCTGGAATAAATTATGTCTCTGAGGCCGATCTCACGATGTCATACCGCTGCTAGACGCATAAAGGAGCGTGTTATATGCAGGGAATGCAGTCAGCTTTATTATTTAAGTGCTTCGAAAGGTACTCTCGTGTAAGCGACGAGATAAGCGAGCAAACAGGCAGAATCCACAGATAGCTGAGATCACATGAGACTTAAAATATTCAGACATTTATGGCAGTTATTACCTTCATTAACATTTTTTAAAGCAGTGACGAATATTTCGTGTCTTCTAAATGGTCTTCATGTAAACATCTTACAGTACATTACACTGACGGTACATTAATCGTAAACTACGAATGTGACATCTAATATAAACTAAGTGGGTCGAAGGCAGTCTTTGATAAGTCTTGCGTGGCAGAAGGATGCAACAAAACGAAAGTTGAATTTCTATATTTCGCGTTTAAGAAATCATTCACGCAGCTGGATTGTATAAATGAACCATTTTTGACGATCACACGGACTCGCGTGCATAGGGCATAATAATAAGGACCCCTAAAGGAACTGACGGTTTAGAAACCAAGTAATAATTTAATGCGAATTTCTTGTCCAACTGAAAGTTCCAAGTGACTGGAAAAAGCATAGGTTAATACTATGTCTAATAATAGAAACTGAACGTACTCCCACAATTATAAACCAGTACACTAAACGTAGGCTTACCGCAGAATTCTTGAACATATTCTCAGTCCAAAAACAATATATTTCCTTGAAGTGGAAAAGTTTCTGTGCAAGCACTGACACCTTTTAAAAAGCACTGTTAGTGCAAAAATCAGCTTTCCCTTTTCTCACATACTACCCTGTGAGGAATGAATGAAGGGCAATGTGTAGACTCCATATTCCTTGATTTACGAAAATCTGTAGACTGCTAACGAAGTAACGAGGTAATGCATTAGCTTTCCATAAGTACTGGAATAAATCTTTATATATAAGAGTACAGTGTTTGTGTTACATACAAATTTACAGCTGTTTCCGATCTTGACTACATTTTGCACATTTGACCCTCAAAACAAGAGGAGGGTCACGCCTAGATAAAATTTCATACGGTTCATGGCGGAGGAGAACTCACGCATGGGCTTACAAAAAATCCACATCTATGCTCCGAAATGGATGAAATTTTGAACATTTAACATTCAAAACAAGAGGAAAGTTACTGTCTACATAGAGTTTGTACATTCTTATTCAGATCTTGAAGATATTTCCACACTTCACCATTGAAACAAGATGAATATCACCGTCCACATATTTCATACAGTGCATGGCAGAGGGTATATTGTAGCAAACTTTGACACCGGTTTACCAGTTACCATGAAACTTGTTTGTTTTGATAGAAGTGGCTTTTATAATCCGCAGGGTACCGTATGGTGCGTGACTGAGACAATCTTGCAATACACCTTACACTGATCACAACGAAATGTGACAGATATATGTGATTTATCATTTAGAGGAGGAGGAGGATATGGACGGGTAGTGCCTCCTGTCACCCTTCGAAATTAACCATTCTAATTCCAACCAAGTCGACCCCACGCAAACGGAAAAAGCGTAAAAAAATAAAAATACAGATGGGAGGAGATGAACTGACAGGGTATCTCGTTTCCTGACGACTGAAAAGGCTATATTTTCGTTTCTCTGTGAGCACTTGATGGATTAAATAAAATGCTTCCAAGATTAGGCGTCTTCTTTGATTTAACAAAAGCGTTTGATTGCGTTGATAACAAAATATTGTTGCAAACAACTGATTCGCCTCTTACTTTAATAACCCCAAGCAGAAGGTAATTCTCCGCAGTGTTGAAAATGGCTATGGCATGCAGTCTCAATGGGCCATATTTAAGTGTGGGGTGCCCCAGGTATGTGTTCTGGGACCGCTGCTGTTTCTTATTTATATAAATGATGTGCATTCGACTATAACAGGTGATTGTAAAATAATTTTGTTTCTGACGATACCAGCTTGATAGTGAAGGGTGTTTGTTTGTAATAATGACACAATATCAAATAATGACACAATATCAAATAATGCTGTTCGAGAGATAAGTTCATAGCTGGCAGAAAAGAAATTGATGTTAAATCACAGAAATACTCAATGTTTACAATTTGCAATTCAAGACACAATTCATTAAAAGCTGACATTTTGAATTACATATAATGGGAATATGATAAGTGAGACTGAGCATTTCAAATTTCTACGTTTCAGATAGGTAGTAAGCTTTGGTGGAAAGTCCATGTTCAAGATCTTGTTCAAAAACTAAATTCTGCTTTATTCACCACTAGAACAGTATCTGGATGAAGTGATTTTTCAACACGAAAAGTAGTCTACTATGCTTACTTTCACTTATGACGTACGGCGTTATTGTTTTGGGTAACTCCAGTGATTAATAAATGATAATTTTGGCCATTAAACGGGTGGTTCGAGTAATATGTGGTGTAATTTCGTGAACGTCGTGTCCGCGCCTTTTTAGTAGTCTGGAAATTCTGACAATGACTTCACAACATGTATTTTCTTTAATGTTGTTTGTTGTTAAAAATTTAAGCCTGTTTCCACGAGTTATCAGTTTTCATTCGGTGAATAGTAGACAGAAATCTAATCTACATTTGGATCACAACTCATTGACTCCTGCGCAGAAAGGCGTGCAGTATTCTGTAGGATCCATTTTCACTACGTTGCCACAAGAACTCAAGAATCTTATTTATACTTTGGCTTTAGATTGTCATGTTCATGGAGTATTTTAAGTTTTTCTATTACCATTATTATGTTAAAATTTCATTTACCGACTTGTTCCATGACCATGGAGACTTGTTCCTCAATTATATCCTGTGTTGTTGTGCGTTGTGGTCTTCAGTTCGGAAACTGGTTTGATGCAGCTCTCCACAATACCCTGTCCTGAGCAAGCCTCTTCATCTCCACATAAGAACGGCAACCTACATCTGTCTGAATCTGCTTACTGTATCCATCTCTTGGTCTTCCTCTGCGGATTTTACCCCACACACTTCCTCCCAACACTAAATTCACAATTCCTTGATGTCTAAGAATATGTCCTACCAATCTACCCCTTCTTTTAGTCAAGGTATGCCAGAAATTTCTTTTCTCCCCAATTCTGTTCAGTACCTCCTCATTAGTTACGCGATCCACCCACCTAATCTTCAGCATTATTCTGTAGCACCATATTTCAAAAGCCTCAATCCTCTTCCTGTCTGCGCTGTACATCGTCCCTGACTCACTCCCATAAAAGGCAACACTCCATACAAATGCCTTCAGAAAGGACTTCCTTAGGATTAAATCAATATTCGATGTAAACAAATTTCTCTTTTTCAAGAACGCTTTTCTACCCATTGCCATTCTGCATTTTATATCCACTGTACTGCGACCATCATTTGTTACTTTACTGCCTAAGTAACAAAACTCATCTACCTCCTTTATTGGTTCGTTTCCCAATCTAATTCCTTCAGCATCACCTGATTTCCTTACACTGCACTCCATTACCCTTGTTCTGCTCTTGTTAATGTTCATCTTATATAAACCTTTCAGCACACTGTCCATTCCGTTCAAATGCTCTTCCAGGTCCTTTGCTGTATCTGACAGAATTACGTCATCGGCAAAACGCAATGTTTTTAATTCTTCACCCTGAACTTTAATTCCTTCTCCAAATTTCTCCTTGCTTTCCTTTATAGCTCAATGTACAAATAGAATAACAATGGAGAAAGACTACAACCCTGTCTTACTCCCTTTCCAACCACTGCATCCCTTCCATGCCCTTCAACTCTGACAACCGCTGTCTGGTTTTTGTACAAGTTGTAAATAACCTTCCGCTCCCTATATTTTCCTCCTGCTTGCTTCAGAACTTGAAAGAGTTTATTCCAATCAACATTGTCAAAAGCCATCTCCAAATCTACAAAAGCTAGAAATGTAGGTTTGCCTTTTCTTAATCTGTCTTCTAGGATTCCACGGAACTCAGCTTGGAATGTTACGTCATTTAATTGAATAGGTAAGTTAGAAAAAATGAAAAGTGGGATAGGTTGAAGTTATATATAGTGGAGATAGTGAAGTTCTATGGTAGGATGTACAGTATTTCTGGTCAGGTGAGTGCAGGGTTAGTGTGGTCTAAGGCGTCCTTCTACTGACTGGGTGGCCTTTCCCAAGAATGTTCAAATGTTTGTAAAGCTTATGGGACTTAACTATGGGGTCATCAGTCCCTAAACTTACAAACTACTTATGAACTAGCTAAACCTTAAGGACGGCACAAATATCCATGCCCGAGGGGGGATTCGAACCCCCGACCATAGTGGCCGTGCAGACCGTGACTGGAGCGCCTCAGTCCCCTCGGCCACCGCGGCCGGCTGGCCTTTTCCGTCGAAGCTTGGAATCCTTCCTCGGGCATGGGTATATGTAGTGTCCTTAGTTTAAGTTGATAGTTTACAAACATTTGAACATTTTTGAACAGGGTTATTACAATATCTGTTTGGGGGACAAGGGGTCGCTGAATTAGGTCTGATAACAGAATATGAATGCGGGTAAGCTATTACGAACAGCAGAGTGATTTCATTAACAAAGCAAAGATGCAAACACCGACACAATATTAAACTTTTTTTTGCCAACTAGCTCTGATAACGAGGAGATTGGATAAAAAGGTATTATGAAGTAAAGGTGTTATTCAGACGGTTAAGGGAATGGAAAACTTGATTTTGATAGAGAACTGCAATTCGGTAAGAGGATTAGGAAGCGAAGGATAAATAGTAGGTGAATACGGACTGGGAAAAAGAAATTTAAGACGTAGTCGCCTGGTGGAATTTTGCAAATAGCACAACTTAATTACACGTGGCTGAAGAAACATGAAAGAAGAGACCAGGAGACCTCTTTAGGTACAAGATTGATCTAATAATGGTAAGACAAAGATCTCTAAAAGAGGTTTTAAACTGTGAGTCACATTCAGGAGCAGATATAATCTCTGACCATAACTTATTGGTTATAAACTATTAGTACTTAAGAAACTGCAGAAAGATTGAAAAATAAGGATATGACACTTGGGTAAATTGCAGAAACCAGATGTTTTCAAGAATTTCAGATGGAGCAGTAGGCAAAAAATTGACTTTAACTGGAGAAAATAACACAGTAGGAAAAAAAATGGGATGCTTTGTGCGAAAGGAATAAATTATAAAAATTTGGGAAATGAAACCGGAAAAAGGGAATACAGACGGCTAAAAACGAAATTGAAAAGAAATGCAGATTGGTGACTCAGGAATGGTTAAAGGAAAAATTCAAGGCCCTAGAAGAATGTGTAAGTAGAGTATAGATAGATTCGCTTTCAAAAAACTGACAGTGACATTTAGAGACAAGTGAAGCAGCTTGCATGGATTTCAAGAGCTCAGACAGAAAACTAGTAGTAGGCAAAGTAGGTGTTAGCAATATATAGAAATATTGTGGAAGAGAAATGAACGCCTCATTTTAGAAAAGTCGGAGGAGTTACTTGAAGATGAGGTAGGAGATACGATACTTCCAGAAAAATTCGACAGCGCTGACAGATTTGAGTAGAAACAAGGCCCTGGAGTTTATGATATTCCCTAGGGCTTCCTAAACACTTTGGAGGTCAAGTAATGAAGAAACTGTTCCAACTTGAGTGCAAGGTGTTTGAGACAGGACAATTAACCTCAGACTCCAAGAAATATATAATCAGACAAATTCCAAAGGACACTAGTTTGTAAAGGTTACAGAATTATCAGTTTAATAAGTCATGGTTGCAAAATACTAACACGAATTATGATTTTCGGACAAATGGAAAAAACTGGTTGACGATCAGTTTTCTCTTACGAGAAATGTAGTAAACTGTGACGCAATCCTCACATTATGGCTTATCTTAGAAAACAGGTGAAGGGAGGGAAAACAGACCTACAGTTTTATCTTTTGTAGATTTCGAGAAAACTTCGGACAAATGGAATACAGTCTTTCAAATCCTGAAGTTAGCAGGGTTAAAACATAGGGAAGGATAAGTTATATATAACTTGTACAAAAACCTGATAGCAGGAGGTGGAATGGCACGAAAAAGAAGTGATTTGGAAGGGAGTTGTCTTTCCCCAATGTTATTCAGTCTGTTTATTCAGCAAGCTGTGAAGGAAAGCGAGGAGAAATTTGGAGATGGAATTATATCTCACGTAGAAGAAATATATTGCATTTTTCTATGACATTGTTATCCTGCCACAGACAACAAAGAACCTGAAAGGACAAAGTAACAGAATGGACAGTGTCTTGGAAGTAAAGTATATTGTGAACATTAACCAGAGCAGAAAAGGGGTAATGGAATGTAGTCAAAGAAAAACTGGCCATGCGAAAGGAATAAGATTATGTAACAAAACAATAGTTCTTCCTGCATCTTATCTAAGTAAAGATGAATATCTCAGTTTGAAGCCTCTGGTATTTCGTATATTTCAGTAGAAGCACTGTAAGATATATATGATCTAAAAGAACTGTTGATAGCTTCTGTCGTCTGTAATTCGATAATCAAGTGTCGTTTCTTTCTCAATAAATATATATAGTAACTGTCACACAGTAAAATAATCTTTCATTTTATCTTAACCAATCATGTTGAAAGCTTGTCTAATAATAGCGACAATGGGAATGTTAGAAGCAGGGCCTCGCTCTGAAGCGTCGAGTCGTGCCAGGCCGCAGTGTAAGCCTGACCTAAGGCGTTTCGAAACAGGAGTCTGAAATACTGTTGGAATATCCTCTCGTGGCCTGAAAACAGAGGACTGAAAGCTGCTTCACGGTGTTCAAATTCATCAGACACTACCTGTACCTTCACGTACGTGCACAAAGGATGTGCTGCTACAACAGCAGAACTAATGAAAACTACGAAGTCGTCACTGACTTAGCAACATGGAATAAACAAAGCTACATTTCAGTCTGCTTGCCCTCTACTTTCCATTTCAGCAGCAGACTGTATTATCATTTTTGGACGTGCCCACGGAACTAAATGAAACTTACAGTCTCAATATGTTCACCGTCCGTCCAAAAAGTTCCGGGAATAATTTTACTGCGCTCATACAAATATCAGTGCAGTAATAACGATGGCAAGATAAACTAATAACATACGTACATCTGATCTCTCAGATGTGATCAGACAGTATTTACTAGTGTGCGTGAACTGTGTTGTGTAATCGAAAAAATGGAGCTTTTTCCAACTCATGTAATAAAATAGTACATAGAAAAATAAAGTAATGTAATGAACTAATATACAGAAGAGCCTTGAGGCATTTACTTATTGGTGAGCGGTTTCGACAAGATGTCGATCATCTTGGGACCAAACTCTGTAATTTACAGTACAGCAGAAGAGAAGGAAACCTGTAATCCAGTAAACCCGAAGTCGAAGAATGCATTTATATGATGTTCTCAAGGAGGGCACATGGAAATGATCGAGGACAGTCAATTAGGCTACCGGAATCTTCACAGTTTCACTATTTTCGTTATGGTTGTGTTCCACAGGAGCATATCACTATTAAAAAAAGCCACTGGAAATGAAAAAATGAAAATGTTATGCGAAGCATGCCGTCGGTCGTAGACTTCCCACCAAACTGAAACAGAATCTATACGTAGCCCTAGTGAAGGAAAAAGGGTAGAAATCTCATTCCGGAACAGATCGTGGCAGCTCTTCCAATCACTACAGGGACACGTTACCCTGCCAAAACCATTTCGCGGTCATTGAATAATGTTAGATTTTATGTGTGGAAGCCTTCTAATGTCACATGTCAATCAAGCAGTTGTCGAGAAGTAGTTCGTTGGTTTAGGAAGCATGTTGATTGCGGTCAGTTACTGGTCACAAGCTTTCCTGTAGCACGGATAGCATGGTGAACACGTCACACGTCTTAGAATGTTCACGAAGGTCATGGGTCTGACCTACGCATTGTGGAGTGGGCAGGCGTTAACACAATGACACATCGCTGCTTAATTTTGCGCGTGGTGTCGTTAAAGCACAGCGTCATATCAAAGAGATTGTTAGGGTGATCTCGTCCGTCGTCTTAGCGATCTGTAGAACAAGACTCTCTCTATATCGGCGGCAGTGCCCACCCACATACGATCGCTCTGGAATGGAGAAACAGGAAAGTGTAGAAAAAATCTTCAAATGTTTGTAATTCCATCGGACCAAACTGCGTGGTCATCAGTCCGTAGCGTACAAACTACTTAAACCTAGGTAAACTAACCCATGCCGCAGGGAGGACTCGAACCTCCACGACGAGCAACCGCGCGCTCCGCAGCGAGATACTTTAGACCGCTCGGCTACTCCACCGCGGCGAAAGTGAAGATATTAAGCATATTGACTCACTCCAACCGCTTAAACCCTATACCTTACAGCAGTGGCAGTTGTAATGGGACCCGCCACATTTCTAAAAATGTTTCCCGACTAAGAAAATATTCTAATATAGGTTTTAGGCAAAGAACTAGATTTTTTAAATTATTATTAAAGTATATGTTTCTAAACCAAAAGCAGACTATAAACGATTTTTTTTTTCATTTGTTAAACTAAGTAGTCAATTTCCTCAATGCTTTATTTGTAAACACTCGATAATCTCCCTCGCCACTAGTCCATTAATTATGGATAATGCAGTGATAATCCACGCGACAATAGTGAAATAAATAGACAATAGAAATACGGTATAAATTGAAGCATATCGCCACTATAAACACGGAAACATACGCTAATAAGCAAAGGCAGTACACTTCCACAGTCAGGGAAAAAATAAATTAGTGGAAGATTACTGATACGACACTAGTCGCACAGAACTTGGCGTTGCCACGTCGCAGTTATGAGGGAATGCTACTTCTTTGTCGTTCCCGTATCGCCCCGAGGACGATATTAGCAACTTTGGTTTCTTCTACAGAATGTCACATATTTTTGGAAAGTGACGCACTGGAAGGCTCCCAGTTACCTGCCATCTCCACAACATCGATGGAGTCAAAGTTCCTGAAGATGGTCTAAATAAGACTGAAACTAGTTGAATGAAATAAATTATTGCACTCTAGACTGTTCTTTATTCATAAATTCTACAGAATGGGTTTACCACATAAATTCTCTGATTATAAAACTTTGCTCTTGTAATAGACCTTTACTCCTTTCATTTGGTAAGGTATTTTACTTCGACACTATAAAGTCGTCTGGCCACGTATTTAAATACACCACACGCCCCTCAGTTTCGGAACTACTGCAGTAGAGCATCTGAAGTAAGTCATTGTCAAATGTGGTACTGACGACACTGCCCCCCCCCCTCTCCGCAAGCGTGCAATATAATAGCAAGAATAAATAACAGGTGAGCGTCCGGTATTAGAGCTGTCTCTGTTATATTGTTTTCACATGTGACGTAATATGTCACATGTGACATCCCATTCTGTCACTGTTATGTTTGAACTATGTTTGATGTCGTCCATCGCTGCAATTTGATTATACCTATCGAGCAATGACTCCTGTCATTAGCAAATGTCAAGCAGTGTACAAGTTGCGTCTGAAAAGTTGTTTGAATTGTCTCAGGATATACAGCAATCGAGAGTTGCAAACAATATACTTTTACTGGCCTTCAGTATTCGCCATTGGCTACAATCTTTTTATATATTAAAAGAATCTACGAAAACTAAATTCAGTCTGCCACGCCAAACTACCCAGCCGATTACCTTCATTTTTGTTCTACGCGAAATATTATTATTATTTATTATGCGAAAGTTATTCATCAATAGATTTGGCATCAAGTATCAGAATGTACATAACTTTCAACTTCCTTTTTCTATACTCAAACGCGATGTCATTCGTATATTTCTTATGGGGATGTCCTTGCTGTAAATTAAAGTCAGTCACTCAGGCCGTTCTATGCAACCGATTTCCTTCGTATTCGCGATAAACGAAAGGTATTCATTCGCAGATTTGTCATCAAGTATCAGAATTATCTTAAGTCTCTCCGTCCCTTATTTTCATTCAAGCGCGGTATCCTTATGTCGGAATGTTTTACGATATTTTCGGTTCTAATTATAGTCGCAGTTCTTTTAGACCCTAAAAACACTCAGCGGATCAAGCTCTTTCATTTGCGCTTTTAAAGACTTGCATTGATTAATTCTGAAGAAAGCCATGCGTGAACATTCAATTTTACTTCCATTTTTCCCAACTTTCTCGTCATACCACTAACGGTGCGAAGTATTCGCACCGATCCTCTAGTATACCTCTAAATTCGGTAGTACAGATGTTGGAAACTGTCAGCAAACGCTTCTTCTGGAATTGCTAGAAGCACTGGGGTTAAAAGGTGTACGTGAAGTGTAAAGTTCAATGTATCTTTTAATCAGACAACAAAACTAGTTTATTTTAAAGTTACTCATTCAAAACCTGATCTGATATTAGTTGCAGTCCAACTAGGTGTCATGTATTGATGTTTGACAGTCAAGATCACTAAGTCATCAAATAACTTCATCAAAATTTAACTGAACACGTACATTGGTCATTAACACAGTAATTTGGTTTAATTACGACCCAGACATTGATGTATTTACTGTTAAATGAGAATCAGTGCATTAAACTGATTGTGTGCGCAACGTATCTTTTAACAAAGCAACTGTGACATGTAACCTGCATGAAAAACATACTGACTTTACTCAGAAATTTTGACTGCGAGAAGGATATTAAAAACACAAACCACTTTCTTAATGTTCGACTACTAGAATTTTATGTAGATCAGTACCTGATTACCTCAGTATCATACTCAATTAACTCAAGTATTACGTAACAATCATTTACTACGTTACCAATAAAGAAATGTGTACAACAAGAGTACCAAAATCAGTACTGGACTTTAAATCCACAAATAACTAATTATCAAATAAAGGAAGTAGGTCAATCTTAAAGGTCAACTTTGTTACTTATTATTAATAATCACCATTACATTACGTAAATGATACAACCTTTCCATAATTACATCAACTGCTATAACTTTCATTCCAGGGGTGGTACAACCTTTTTCACAATTATGTTTTTTGTTCAAATGTTCAAATGTTTGTTAAGCTTATGGGACTTAACTACGGGGTCATCAGTCCCTAAACTTACAAACTACTTATGAACTACTTACGAACTAGGACGGCACAAATATCCATGCCCGAGGGGGGATTCGAACCCCCGACCGTAGTGGCCGTGCTGACCGTGACTGGCGCGCCTCAGTCACCTCGGCCACCGCGGCCGGCTGTTTTTTGTTGTGGCCTTCAGTCCGGAGATTGGTTTGATGCAACTCTCAACAATACCCTATCCTGAGCAAGCCGCTTCAACTCCACAAAAGAACGACATCTTACATCTGTCTGAATCTGCTTACTGTAGTGATATCTTGGTCTTCGCCGGCCGCGGTGGCCGAGGCGACTGAGGCGCTCCAGTCACGGTCTGCACGGCCACTACGGTCGGGGGTTCGAATCCCCCCTCGGGCATGGATATTTGTGCCGTCCTAGTTCGTAAGTAGTTTGTAAGTTTAAGGACTGATGACCCCGAAGTTAAGTCCCGTAGACTATACAAACATCTTGGTCTTCCTCTGCGGTTTTTACCCCCAAACACTTCCCTCCAATACTAAATTCACGATTCCTTGATGTCTAAGAATGTGTCCTACCAATCGATCCCTTCTTTTAGTCAAGGTATGCCAGAAATTCCTTTTCTCCCCAATTCTGTTCAATACCTCCTCATTATTTACACGATCCACCCATCTAATCTTCAGCATTCTTCTGTAGCACCACATTTCAAAAACCTCTCCGCACCGTTTATTGGCCATGTTTCACTCCCATACAAGGCAAGCCTCAACACAAATGCCTTCTGAAAGGACTTCCTTAGACTTAAATCAATATTCGATGTTAACAAATTTCTCTTTTTCAAGAACGCTTTTATACCCATTGCCATTCTGCATTTTATATCCTCTGTACTGCGAACATCATTTGTTACTTTGCACCGGCCGCGGTGGCCGAGGGGGCTGAGGCGCTCCAGTCGCGGTCTGCACGGCCACTACGGTCGGGGGTTCGAATCCCCCCACGGACATGGATATTTGTGCCGTCCTTAGTATTAGCTAGTTCGTAAGTAGTTTGTAAGTTTAGGGACTGATGACCCCGTAGTTAAGTCCCGTAAGCTTAACAAACATTTGAACATTTTGTTACTTTGCTGCACAAGTAACAAAACTCCTCTACTTCCTTTATTGTTTCGTTACCTAATCTAATTCCGTCAGCATCAACTGATTTTCTTAGACTGCATTCCATTACCCTTGTTTTGCTCTTGTTAATCTTCATATTATATGCACCTTTCAGCACACTGTCCATTTCGTTCAGCTGCTCTTCAGGTCCTTTGCTGTCTCTGACAGAATTACTATGTCGTCGGCAAAACGCAATATTTTTAATTCTCCCCCCCCCCCCAACTTTAATTCCTTTTCCAAATTTCTCCTTGCTTTCCTTTATAGCTTGCTCAATGTACAAATTTAATAACATTGGAGAAAGGCAACAACCCTGTCTTACTCCCTTCCCAACCACTGCAACCCTTTCATGCCCTTCAACTCAGACAACTGCTGTCTGGTTTTTGTACATGTTGTAAATAACCTGACGCTCCCTATATTTTATTCCTGCTTGCTTCAGAACTTGAAAGAGTTTATTCCAATCACTATTGTCAAAAGCCTTCTCCAAATCTACAAACGCTAGAAATCTAGGTTTGCCTTTTCTTAATCTACCTTCTAGGAAAGCCGTAAAGCGAGTATTGCCTCCCGTGTTCCTACATTTCTCCTGAACCCAAACTGATCTTCCCCAAGGTCGGATTCTACCAGCTTTTCCATTCTTCTGTAAATAATTCGTGTTAATATTTTGCAACCATGACTTATTAAACTGATGGTTCTGTAGTTTTCACTCCTGTCTGCGCCTGATTTGTTTGGAATCTGAGGGTACTTCGCTAGTCTCATCCATCTTAGATAGCAGGTGAAACAGTTTTTTCATGGCTGGTTCTCCCAGAGACTTCAGTAGCTCTGAGGGAATGTCATTTACTCCAGGGGCTTTGTTTCGACTTAGGTCCTTCATTGCTCTGTCAAATTCATCTCTCGGTATAGCATCTGCGATTTCATCCTCATCTACATCATCTTCCCTTCCTACAATATTGCCTCTCACTTCATACAGCCTCTCTATATATTCTTTCCATTTTTCTGCTTTCCCTTCTTTGCTGGTTCATAATTATATGAAATGCAATATACTGCAAATACAATCAAACCATCTTGCGGGCACTGCAGCTTCTGCTCTACATCGGAGCCACATAAACAACACAATTGCTCTCTAAGCGAGGTAAACCATAAGTCTGAATCTCTGTCTCTCCACACGAGCCACAATGCTATGCGATGCATAATCTTTGCCAAAGATGAAACTTCACAGATTTATGTACACATATCGATACACACAGTAGATGCAATATTATACATTTTCTTGCAAGGAAGTTACTCGACACAAAACAGGAGGCACAATATTAGACATTCTCTTACAAATTCAGCAATACTCATTTTCTGTGGACACGTTTCAAGTCAGGCGTTGTTGGTCTCCGCAACTACTCAAACTCACACCTTTTACTCACTGCTTCAACAACACACACTTCCACCAAAATTCCATGGATCTCCGTCGCCGTTTTGCCTATGTTCACGCATTGCTCCATTGCTAAATTTTCCGCTCCACGTTGCAATGACACAAGTTCTTACACTGACTTCGTTAGCTGGGTGGCAGCTTGTACCGCCATTTCACTGCAGTGCTTTGCACGATAGGGGCGCTTGTTGACATGACGCTCAATGTGTGTGCGCGGGCACCTCATCCTCGGCAGCGCGATTTCTAAAATATGGGACAATTCACCAAACTTTTCAGACGCACATTGTATGATACACAAGTTTGAATACGAACCACTGTGTCACTTATGTAACGTGATATGGGGACGCCGTAAACTGTAGGAGGGATTGGAAGTCCTGTCCTGCTGATCTACATATACATCTACATCTACATGGGATACTCTGCAAATCACATTTAAGTGCCTGGCAGAGGGTTCATCGAACCACCGTTATACTATTCATCTCCCATTCCATTCTCGAATAGCGCGCGGGAAGAAAGAACACCTGAATCTCTCCGTTCTAGCTCTGATTTCTCGTATTTTATTGTGATGGTCTTTTATACCTATGTAAGTGGGAGTCGACAATGTATTTTCGCATTCGGAGGAGAATGTTGATCACGCGGCCGGACCCTTACCGCTTCCTCGTTCTCTGCAGCGCGAGACGGCCACCGCGTGCGTTTCTGCGTAAGGGGAGGCGGTTTCCAACACAGCGGTCCGAGTTTATTTTCGCGGTACAGGGGCCGTTCATCTGGCGGGAACAACGGCTTTTATCGCCGCCGACAGCCCACGGCGACTTTTCGATGCGCAGGCACGCAGAAGGCGCGCTTTGTCTTCTCCTCTTTTTATTTTCCTTTCTCGCGCCTTCACGCGAAATTTCCCTTCCTTAATGATGCCGTAGTTCGTGTGTTCGTGTATGTATGTGTGAACAGAGGAATTTCCGCGGCGTTAAGCTACTGTCTTTCTGCTCTGGCACAGCGTTATAGTTCAACACTGTTACTTCCTCCTCCGCCGCGGTGGAATGGTCGAGCACTCTAAAGGCGGTATTACACGGCACACCTATCGTTCACAAGTCTGCACCAGCGCCCCAAGCGTATAAGTCTGGAACCGCCAAGGTTTTCGCCCGTCCTATTACACGGCACACCTAACGTGTACATGTCCGGACGGGCGCCTCAAAGGTACACGTACGGAAGTGCGGGCTTGTTTACACGTTCATTCGTTGCGAGGTGTAGTTTATCTCTTTGTCAGCCTTTTATTTGCTCACATTAATCTTCTGACAAGTGTAGGTTTCTTAAGCAATTATTGTTCTCTTGTCTAAGTAGCTTGAAATTACGTTACCATTAAAGGGATTTGTGAACGAAACTGTTCCTTGATGTCTTATTAATACAAAGAAATATTTATGTTTACGTTTCTCTTGTGCCGCTATATCGGAATTTCGTTATGATTATGCAGAACAATGAACTGCATAGTTCGTTTCACGTCAAGCTGCCTCAGCAAATGGGTTTATTTACATCAATTAACATTCAGTTCCTGAGACAGTTTTTAATCTCATATGGTATCCAAGCCTTGGCATAATATTTAATTCAAATGTTCACCCTATCGTAAATATCTGATTATATATAAGTTTACCTTGTGCAGTTAGCTTGGAATTTCGTTATTATACAGACTAATGAACCAAATAGTTTTATATCAAGCAGGTACAATTTATTATTATTCTGTTACCCTTGAGCGCCAAGCATGAAATACGTTTTTCATTAGCTCTATAGAGAATTATAAACTGTATTTTCTCCTGTGCTGGTACACACATATTATTTATGGTTCTCAGTATTTTAGATCTGGAAGACTTAGTTATTTCTGAAGCATTTGCTGTGACAGTGGCCGCCTCTACGAAAACTGTTCAATAGCTCGTATCCGAATGCCAGTGGAACACACTTGTCGTCTGCACTTTTCTGAAGAAAGCAGCAGAAAGACCGCTGGAAAGAGCTTCTGCGCATGCGCAGAAACACCACATCTACTGCGCATGCGCGCATCCACGGCAAAATAGAACCGTTCCTATTTCCCCACGGGGATAAACCGTCTGCTAAAAGCGTAGCTTAAGCCGTTCTGCCGCTAGGTGGCAGGCCGTCTAGACCTGACTCGCGACCGGTTAAAGGCCGTATTACACGACGATCCGCCGCGAAATGTGTTGATCTGGCGGGACAGCCATCTAGCGGCGAAACATGTGGAACTACCGCGGACCATGATTATTAGCAGACACTTTATCCGCGCGCCGGAATAGAGACCAGTTCTAAACTCCCGTGAATCCGCGCATGCGCAATAGGCAGCGATAACGCGCGCATGCGCAGAAGTGGGTATTGCAGGAAGCTTTCTGCTTGTTATTCGTGTGTAACATTCGTGGTTAGGATTGATTTGTGATTTCAGAGTTCCGTGTTGCGGATTTTGCCCGTTTTTTTTTTTTTTCAGTTAGTGGATTTTAAGGAATACAGTAATTAAACAAAACACATGTGTTTTCCAGCAGACATTTTCAGAATATATGACATCAACTGCGAATATGAGAATGTGAAAGAATAACAACTGCAGGATCGGACGTGACGTCTGTTCTTTCGGAACAGACGCATATTTATGAAAAGGACTTTTTACATTGGTTGCTTCATACTTTAGAAATGAAATAGAGAGCCGCTGAGTCATTACTCAGGCGTACAGGGAGGAAAGTAGTTTGTATAACCCACACGATCCCTTTATCATAATAAGTCATGTCAGCAATCGTTTATTCCTCAATATCCCTCAATGATATGCGTACAGCTTTACAAACAGCAGCTCTACAAAACAGGTCACGTCCTTCCTCACGAAGCTGCAAATGTGTTCCTGTTTTCCTGTACTCAGTTCTTTCACTAGCGGTAAGTATATTCCCTCTTCTTCCTTCTTTCCGGCCACGGTCGAACTCAACATCTGGTTTTCGTCGTTGTTGTGCCGTAATGAAGTGTCTTCTATGTGAAAAATGCTAGTGTCTTCTATGTGAAAAATGCTGTATAAGCGTAAATTTAGACAGACGTATACATTTTTAACCTAGTGTCGTAATATAAAACTGTCGCGCGGTCTGAGTCACCATGTGACAAATTTCGAAGCTGCTCCTGCCGAAGTTAAGACTTTTCCCTCGGCCATTTGTGTGCATACTGTCATTGGCATGAGTTAATTTAAGTAGTTAGTCTAGGAACCAATAACCTAAGTAATTTTGCCCTTATCTACACAAACTTTCAACTTTAATATAAAATGAAAGTGTTGAATCTGTAATTCAAAGCAATAGTGACTCAATTCTGTGCAAACTAAATTAATAGAAAAAGAAATACTCAATAAAAAATGTCAATTTCACATTAAGTAGGAACCGTGAGCTCACAGAAATAATTTAAATAAATGACGTTTCAGGAATTCATAGCATAGAGATCTTGTGTGGTATGAATGAACGATCAGATGAGCTCTGTTTTCTTCGCGTTTTATGTGCGTTATTGCTGTCTATTGCGCATGCGCGGATTCGCGCGAAGGAATATCCGCCGTGCTTCGTGTGATAGGTTTACGTAGTTACTGATCATCACGCTTGTGGCGTTACTGCATAGGCGTACGCCTTAGGTGTATCGTGTAATACGGCCTTAAGGCGTCTTGATGCGAAGCGCGCTGTTGCTCCCCGTCGGAGGTTGGAGTCATCCCTTAGACATGTATGTGTGTGTGTGTGTTTTGTCCTAAGGTTAATTTAAATAGTAAGCCATGGGACTGATAACCTCCGTAATGAAGTCCCTTACTTTGATGAACTTTCCCTCTACCTTTCCCTGTGGTGCGTACGTGTGTATGTTTGCATGTACGTGTGTGTATTTGCGAGATAGAGAAAATAAGGGGGTGGCAGATACTGGGTGTACGCCCGCTCGTCCTCGTCTGTATATATTTGATCGTGATCACGTATAGGAATCAGTATTTTATACTCCAAAGGCTATTTACACTTTGTGTTTCTCATGTTTACCATGAAGGTCAGGTTTATGATAGGGGCGAGTGTACAACGTAACACATGTTGTGAATCATATTCATCAATGTAGACTATTTGTATTCTTTGTAATTTAATAATCCAAAGTCCAAAGGAAACATCATTCCTAGTTTTACATTGCGCTCCTTTCGGGTATTTAACTAAATCAAACAGGCTTTTGCAAGATGTGTGTGTGTGTGTGTGTGTGTGTGTAAGAGCATCTTTGTGTGTGTGGGGAAGAGAGAAAAAGAAACCACCTAATAGCGCACGTAAAGTGACCTCTTTCTAATTGCCGACCGAATAAGGTCTACTGAAATGAAATCTATGGGATTTGTGTGAATTAAATGCTAATCAAATGAAACATTATTAATGGATGGTGATACAGTCCCCGGTCGCGGAGATAAAATTTATTTTACCTGATTTCGGCAATTACTACAGTTGCCTTTCTCAGAATTTTTTTAATACCTATAACATAAATCACAAAATTTTAGTAAGAGACACAATTTCTTAAGAATAAAATGTAAGAATAAAATGTAGTTTGATGTATAGCATGGAAATACTACAAAAATTATAGATCTGCGCTGAAGCTTCAGTCAATAAAAATAGAAGGCTAGTCACTAAGATTTGCCACGGTAGAGTAGCCGACTGGTCAAAGGCCCCTCGTTGCGGAGCACGCGGTTGCTCGCCGTCGTAGGTTCGAGTCCACCCCGGGCATGGGTGTGTGTGTTGTCCTTAGGTTGTTTAACTTAGTTTACGTAGTTTGTAGACCTAAGGACTAATAACGAAAGCAGTGAAGTCCCATAGATTTACAAACTTTTGAATTTGAACACTAAGGGCTGCTCGCTTTTGTGAAGGAAGTATCTTCGCGACCGAGGGCTTTCCATTGAATTTGTAAACGATCTCTGAAAAATTCAGATACGTTCAAAATTTTCAGAAACGTTACTAACTAACCTGTTCATAAATGTATAACCATCTGTGTGATAATTTATTGTGAGAAGGGTTGTGTTCTTTATATTCTTCTGCAGTGCTCACATTTGAATATTTGAATCCAGTAGTATGGTCATACAAAGCAGTCAGTTAACTACACGCACTGTAGTGGATCACATATATTTATGTACTGAACCTGAATAGCATCGAAATCGGTTATCAAATGAACGAAGTAGCGATCATCGCTGGAAGCCATTATAAATTAATTTTAGTCCGCCACAATAAACCCATGTGTTCCATATACATGTTTTAATTGTAATCCTTCGGTATTAATTGAAACGACAGCACTTAGTTTTGTGCGATTTGTGGGGTAATCTACATGTAACTAAGACCTTTCTGAAGTTACGTCCATTAATTTACACTTTTCGTTATTTAAGGCTGCCGGCCGCGGTGGCCGCGGGGACTGAGGCGCTTCAGTCACGGTCTGCACGGCCACTACGGTCGGGGGTTCGAATCCCCCCTCGGGCATGGATATTTGTGCCGTCCTAGTTCGTAAGTAGTTCACAAGTAGTTTGTAAGTTTAGGGACTGATGACCCCGTAGTTAAGTCCCATAAGCTATACAAACAAACAAACATTATTTAAGGTCAATCGCAACTTTTGGCACCATACGAGTACAGATATCTTGTTGAAATCGTCTTTCAGTTGGTTTTGATATTCCGATGCCATAACATGACGGTAAATGACAACATCAACCTGAAAACCAATTTATAAAGCCTGTTCAGTTTGTCTCAGAACTAGTTTATATAGATTACAAAAAAGCAGTGAAGTTAGAAGACTGCCTTGGGGTATACCAGGTCACACTTCCGGTTTTCCCGACT
Source organism: Locusta migratoria (assembly GCA_026315105.1). Classification (NCBI taxonomy): domain Eukaryota; kingdom Metazoa; phylum Arthropoda; class Insecta; order Orthoptera; family Acrididae; genus Locusta; species Locusta migratoria. Next base: position 224,200,230 of record CM048747.1, on the reverse strand, counting down.
TCTTTCCGTCAGTAATATACGTATAGCTTATGGGATTTCCGTCAGTAACTACTAACTGTGATCTCTCTGACAGGAAATGGTGAAAACAATCACAGGAATAGAATTTGGTTAGACACTGCTTGTAAGGAACGATGACAAAAACCTTCAAAAATTCCATAAATATGAAATAAATTAGATATCAACTGTCGACAACACACATCATTCCAAAAGGATAAAGAGCTAGGTGTAATCCGCAAGGAAAATGTTAACTGATTCGTGCTACGTACTAATAGATCGTTTTCTTTGACGTCATTCACAATATTTAAACATAGTACGTTTTCAAATTCTCTTAACAGTGTTCAGAAACGATAGACTAAATACATTTGGCACTGACTTGAAATAATTTATCGTGTCGCGTAACTGAATTAAATGCTTCCTATGAAAAAGAATGGGTAAAGATTTTACTGAACGATTGGAATAATTACATAATACAGTCACAGGAAGGTTCAAATGAAACTCGACTATCGTTACAAATAGATACCCCTCTTCTACACCTGCAATTGTGCCTGCAATCCACCCTCGATATTTCGGCGAAAATAGACGGGCAATACCAGTTTCACATACTAAACACAGACATACTAGTTTTACTATGAGCATTCAGTTGACGAAACCATTTGGATTGTTAGTGAGGAAGAAAATACAGCTTATCCCAAAGGAGCAAATAAATCTGACCAAGTAGGAGTCGTTTTCTATGTAAGTCTTTTGTGTGTCATCCACTGTGTCGGGGCCATTACGCTGCAAGAAATATCTTAGCAACTGTTCTACCCCTGAACCACTCGAAAGTCGAACTGAGGCTGGGGACTTTATCCAGGGAGTATATTTCTAAGTAAAAAAATTATATATCTTTCTGTGCCAGATAAGTTATAAGAAAACCTTCTCTGATTTTCCTTGCCGTGTCGTTAATTTATCACATGGGTGATCTATCTGCAAGTAAGACATGTTGATCTTTTATATTGAGATAATCCACCACCATCTCCAAAATTCCATCCATATGTTAGCAGTGATCACGTAGAGCCTAAAAGCGTGCGAGCGCCGGATAACACTTAAGTAAACATGAGTAAGGTCACAGAATTTCAAACATATTACAAAACAAAGATATTTTAGTAATTGTATTCTAAGCTACAACCTATACAATCAGTAACTATTGACTGATCACTATCAGTATTTTGTATCAATGCCGGCCATTGTGGTCGAGGGGACTGAGGCGCTCCAGTCACGGTCTGCACGGTCACTAAGTTTGGGGGTTGTAATCCCCCCTCGGGCATGGATATTTGTGCCGTCCTTAGTATTAGTTAGTTCACAAGAAGTTTGTAAGTTTAGGGACTGATAACCTCGTAGTTAAGTCCCATAAGCTATACAAACAAACAAAAATTGTATCAGTGTCTTTAAGATGTCTATATGAGCATTTAATCTTAAAATTGTATGTGTATTCTATCACATATGATTATGTGCACTGCATCACGTAATGTATAACTAACGGACCTATAGCCTAATGTTTATTTTGAGGTTTACGGCTCTTGTCAGCATTAAATGGAGTTTATATGTACCACAATTTAATGTAATTATGAAACATATGAAGTTCCTTTAACGTGTCATATGCACGATGTGCCTCCTTAGTTACATATTACGTGGGACCTAACTGCAATGGTCATCGGTCCCCTAAACTTACAGACTACTGAAACTGGCTTATCCTAACACACACACACACACACACACACACACACACACACACACACACACACACACACACACACACAGACACACACATATCCATGCCCGAGGGAGGACTCGAACCTCCGACGGCGAACGGCCACGTGCACCGCAGCAAGGCGGTTAGCATCTACGGTTATTTGGCCGCGGCATTTTACGTATTGAAATACGGTCCATATTTTGATGACTTATCAAATACATATCCATTTCTGAGATGAAATACTCTTATTGTGGATTTCGGAAAATTCTTTCCAAGTGATAGGTATAAATCCAATTACAAACGGGTCTTTGAAGTGCTATTCATATACTGCGATAAGATGGCTTTTCCAGACCCGGAAAAGCGCAGCAACGGAATAGTTTAGGAAGGATGCCAGCATCCAGCGTAGAACAGACCATTGACTCCGTGACATAGTAGACGTTCGACGTCCTTCGAAGAAACAGAGTGCGCTCTTTAGCGTTAGTGTGTGACGCGATGCGAGCGCAATACGTTTCGCTTGCAATTTAGCAGCGCTGAGGAATTCGCGGCACTTGGGAGTTTACAGGCGCCGTAACTCGGCGGAAGGCGGCAGAACTTGTTCCACTGCGGCAATCCGCGGGAGGTACCCAGGCTGCAGTCTGCAATTCCGAGAGCGACCGTCTGCACCCGTCGCGGAGTACGGCGTGCGTGGGATGTCGATGGAGATCACCTAGCGGCTGTCTGAGCCGGCGGTAACTCGGCGGCACAAGTTGCGTGACGACTCACTCCCAGGAAGCTGTCGTACGAGGCAAATAATCTCCGCGGATGGGACCATTGCTACAATTTAGGACCGCTCTCCAAGGTTCGACGCCAATTGGGTGCATGACGGCTAGCTTCACATCGTAAATATCCATACCTGTCTGCCTGTCCGGATGGAATACCATTTCGGTTTTACAAAGACTATTCTGCGGCGTTGGCCCCCTACTTAGCTTGCATTTATCGTGAATCTTTAATTCAGCGCAAAGTTCCTAGAGATTGGAAAAAAGCGCAGGTGACTCCCGTGTATAAGAAAGGAAAGAGAACTGACCCATACAATTACAGGCCAATATCGTTGACATCGGTTTCATGTAGAATTTTGGAGCATATTCTCAGTTCGAATATAGTAAATTTCCTTGAAACGGAAAAGCTTCTTTCCATGAATTAGCACGGGTTTAGGAAACATCGTTCATGTGAAATTCAGCTTGCCCTTTTCTCATATGACATCTTGCGAGCCCTGGACGAAGGGCAACAGGCGGATTGTGTTTTTCTCGACTTAAAAAAGGAGTTCGACGCGGTGCCACACTGCAGACTGCTAACGAAGATACGACCTTATGGAATAGGTTCACAGATTTGTGACTGGCTGGAAGACTTACTTAGTAATAGAACGCAGTACGTTGTTCTCGACGGCGAGTGTTCATCAGAGACGAGTGTATCGTCAGGCGTGCCCCAGGGGAGTGTGATAGGACCGCTATTATTTTCTATCTATACAAATGATCTGATGGACAGAGTAAGTTGTAATTTGCGGCTGGTTGCTGATGATGCTATGGTGTATGGGAGGCTGTCGTCTGTAACTTACTGTAATAGCATACAGGATGACTTAGACAAAATTTCTAGTTGGTGCGAAGATTGGCAGCTAGCTCTCAATGTAGAAAAATGTGAGGTGATGCGCATGAGTAGAAAAAACAATCCCATAATGTTCGAATACAGCATTAGTAGTGAGCTTCTTGATGCTGTCGCGTCGTTCAAATATCTAGGCGTAACATTGCAGAGCGATATGAAATGGAATGAGCATGTAAGGACAGTTGTGAGTAAGGCGGACAGCCGACTTCGGTTTATTGGGAGAATTTTGGGAAGATGTACTTCACCTGTAAAGGAGACCGCGTATAAAACGCTTATAAGGCCACGTCTTGAGTATTGCTCAAGTATTGGGACCCGCATCATATCAGTTTAAAGGAAGACAGAGGCGGTTCAGAGACGAGCAGCTAGATTTGTTACCGGTAGGTTCGACCAATGCGCGAGTGTCACGGAAATTCTCCGGCAACTCAATTGGGGATCGCTGGAAGAAAGAAGACGTTCTTTTCGTGAATTTCTGTTAAGTAAATTTAGGGGGCCGGAATTTGAAGCTGAATGTAGTACGATCTTGCTACCGCCTACTTACATTTCGCGTAAAGATCACAAAGACAAGATAAGAGAAATTAGGGCTCGTACGGAGGCATATAGGCATTCCTTTTTTCCTCGTTCAATTTGGGAGTGGAATAGGAAAGGAAATGCCTAGTAGTGGTACAGTGTACCCTCCGCCACGCACCTTACGGTCAATTGCGGAGTATGTATGTAGATGTAGATGTAGATCCTGTTTGCATTAAAACTTTAAAATGGCAGTTAAAACTGGTGTTACTTTCACGGGCTTCCACACTGGAGGCCCATTGAAGGAACAACAGTTTTAAGTGCCATTTTAAATTTTAATGTAAAATATATCTACAGAGTTTTGTGTTGTTGTTGTGGTCTTCAGTCCGGAGACTGGTTTGATGCAGCTCTCCACAATACCCTATCCTGAGCATGCCTCTTCATCTCCACATAAGAACGGCAACCTAGATCTGTCTGAATCTGCTTACTGTATCCATCTCTTGGTTTTCCTCTGCGGTGTTTACCCCACACACTTCCCTCCAACGCTAAATTCACAATTCCTTGATGTCTAAGAATGTGCCCCACCAATCTATCCCTTCTTTTAGTTTAGGTATGCCAGAAATTTATTTTCTACCCAATTCTGTTCAGTACCTCCTCATTAGTTACGCGATCCACCCACCTAATCTTCAGCATTCTTCTGTAGCACCACATTTCAAAAGCCTCAATCCTCTTCGTGTCCGCACTGTTTATCGTCCATGTTTCACTCCCATACAAGGCAACACTCCATACCAATGCCTTCAGAAAGGACTTCCTTAGGCTTAAATCAATATTCGATGTTAACAAATTTCTCTTTTTCAAGAACGCTTTTCTGCCCATTGCCATTCTGTATTTTATATCCTTTGTACTGCGACCATCATTTGTTATTTTACTGTCCAAGTAACAAAACTCATCTACCTCCTTTATTGCTTCGTTACCTAATCTAATTCCTTCAGCATCACCTGATTTTCTTAGACTGCACTCCATTACCCTAGTTTTGCTCTTGTTAATCTTCATCTTATATGCACCTTTCAGCACACTGTCCATTCCGTTCAATTGCTCTTCCAGGTCCTTTGCTGTATCTGACAGAATTACTATGTCGTCGGCAAAACGCAATGTTTTAAATTCTTCCCTCCTTCTCCAAATTTCTCCTTGCTTTCCTTTATAGCTTGCTCAATGTACAAATTGAACAACATTGGAGAAAGGCTACAACCCTTCCTTACTCCCTTTCCAACCACTGCATCCCTTTCATGCCCTTCAACTCTGACAACCGCTGTCTGGTTTTTGTACAAGTTGTAAATAATCTTACGCTCCCTATATTTTACTCCTGCTTGCTTCAGAACTTGAAAGAGTTTATTCCAATCAACATTGACAAAAGCCTTCTCCAAATCTACAAAAGCTAGAAATGTAGGTTTGCCTTTTCTTAATCTATCTTCAAGGATAAGCCGTAAAGTGAGTATTGCCTCCCGAGTTCCTACATTTCTCCTGAACCCAAACTGATCTTCCCCGAGTTCGGCTTCTACCAGCTTTTCCATCCTTCTGTAAATATTTCTTGTCAATATTTTGCAACCATGACTTGTTTTATAATGTACAATTTCAGCAGCCATTTTTAATATGCATCTGGATTTATTACGGTTTAAAACCAAGAATAGTGGTTTGAAAATGGACGGTCTCGACCGAATCTATGCACAGAACTCAAAAGTGTGCAATTGCGAGGAGAAAATAAAAAAATAAATAATTTCACAAAAAGTTATTACAGTTGCGGATCCTGAACCATCCTTACGATGAATTTTCATTATGGGATTGTTTTTCCTACTCCTGTACATCGGGGGACTTCCTGAATGCGAGTCCATTGTCTCATCACTTCGCCGCTCAACTTTAAAAGTGCTGTGTGTTTGGAAGATAAAGGTAGCGTGTATGTGTATGTGTATGTGTGTGTGTGTGTGAGAGAGAGAGAGAGAGAGAGAGAGAGAGAGAGAGAGAGACAGAGAGAGAGAGAGAGAGAAACAGTGATTCTTGTTGAGTGACAGTGCCCGATAAAATTCACAAATCAATTTTCTGTTGCGGCTATGGCTACAAAATAACTTGACTAAGCAATGAGACTTAGTACCTTCCTGTGCCCTAGAATAAATTACAACTGACTTGTTTTGCAATAATCTTACGTGTATGTGGTTTGTTTTATGCGCAACGGATAACACTTTAAATTGTACAGTAGCTAATAAATCAACTGTAATTAAACGCGTAATTTGTCTACACATTAATCTCTTGTGTGAGAAACAATTAAAAAATCAAATTAAAAGTTCAGACTTGGTAGCGTGCACCATATACCAGTTGCCCGACTGTACATGCACAATTCGACTGCGAGGGCCAACAAACCAATATGCTACTACTGTAATATCTTTTTGTCACTTGAATAAATATGATTCCAAATAGAGACATTTAGGATTAATGGGATACCAAAATCACTGCACTTGATAATGTGCCTTACTATACAACAATTACCATACTGATTCCATGATATAAAACATGTACTTCAAATCTGGTAATGTTTTCAAAATATCACACACTGCAAATATTTATTTTCTCATTACGTGATCTAACTATATCTCCATTCATCAGACAAATAACTTTAACTGTTACTAACATTAAGTGACATAATAATGTAAACTTTCATTAACAGTGAGAAAACCTCTACCTATGAACTTCACTGAATTTATGGACAAACTACGTCCTGCTCTCATTAATAGACCAATTGATCCTGTCAAAATGCCTACATTTAACTGTTTTAATTAAGACTTATAAATTTTATAATACTATTCGTATGCAACACTATCACAGGAAACAATGATCTCAATGATCAGATCGGATTGCAAATTTGCTTTCAAGTTGGTGAAAGGAAAGAGGAAATGGCAAAATGACTCAGCGTTAAATGATAAATGTAACCAGCCCTTGACAGTATTCATTAGAAAAATACAAACACCAACTGCAGTACTTCAAGTAGAAACTACCATTCATAACAATAAAAATGTTCAAGTTTTACCTTATAGTGACAGTATTCATTTACATCAGTTATCTTACAAAACTTACTATCTGCAGACTTGGCTGAGACTCATCAAAACGGGTAAATCCTTAAATTTACCGCTTTTTACTCCTCGAGTCTTAAACACCGACTGACTTCAAATGTTCAAATGTTTGTTAAGCTTAAGGGACTTAACTACGGGGTCATCAGTCCCTAAACTTACAAACTACTTATGAACTACCTACAACTAAGGACGACACAAATATCCATGCCCGAGGGGGGATTCGAACCCCCGACCGTAGTGGCCGTGCAGACCGTGACTGAAGCGCCTCAGTCCCCTCGGCCACCGCGGCCGGCCGGACTGACTTACTCGACAGTTCCACAACGACGTCTACTCATCGACTGAGCTCTACGACAATCACACAACGACTCTTCTTAACACAACATTTGCGAGTGTAAGACACATTCCAAAGATAAAACAAGAAGTCTTTGGTTTACCGCAGAGATATGCAAATGACTTCAGTATTTTATATCGATTACTAAAATGATACAAAACATTACATAAATTTGTTTTCTACAGAATTATAGCTTAAGTTTCTATAACAAAATATGCTCAAGTCTGAATGACAAGTAAAATTAAGCGAAAATTATATTACGTACTCCTTTCAACTTCCTTGCTTGTTTGTGTTTGTAAAATATCATTTCTTCAGGAGGCATGAATTTGTAGGTTAAGGTTGGGGGAAACGGACATGGGGGGGGGGGGGGGGAACAGGACAGGACGTAAGAAAATGTGGCGTATTTATCTCGTTGAAGTTGGCAACACCGTTCTTCTGACTCAGATTGTTGCAGTCCAGTGTATATGAGTGACTGTGATAAGTATTGTTTCAAATAACCTATTCAGAACGCCCTTCTGGCTTGTGGAGTAACGCAGATAAGCAACATACCATACGCTGTGCAGGCAATGACTTTCCTCAGCATATTGATCGGGAAATAAGGACTGTTGGTATTTGAATGAATTCATGGAGGTTCTGTCCTGGCCCGGTGACAGGCAACTGCTTCCCTCCACGTGCATGAGATATGCCTTGGTGGTGTCATCCGTTGTATTTTTATGCCACGACTCAAATATTGCTCAGGTGGGGCAGACGGACACTTGTTCGTGGGGGCAAATGGACACATTAGTTTTTTCTTAATAAAACAGTTATGGAGGTATAGAAATAACTTTACTAAAAATTGAATTATTAATCAGTTAAATCTCAGTAGTTGTGACTGAATACTACTCTTATTTACAGAATGATCCGTAATTGTAAAAGGAACACAGATAGATGCACTTGCACAGAAGAGAATATGCACTTAGCCATGGAGGCTTTGCTACGGTATCTGCAACATTTTCGGTTCCACGAAATTAATTAAGAAGACGTGTGGTTAGCACCGTATCTATTCAAAAATTCGGGCAGCATACAACTATTTCCCAAGGTACAGAAATTATTGCAGTTGGTAGAACACCTGTTGAAACCATTGGGTGTGGGGTAACGTACACATACCTGCAGTTTGTCAGAAGAAATCCAGGGAAAGGAATTAATAAAGTGGCATTTGGAGCTATTTTTTCTGAAGCATGGAATCGTGCAGCTACAGTCGGGAACGCTGTAAATGGCTTCAGTACTTGTGGGATTCATCCCTTCAACCCCAGTCGCTTGCCTGAGCTCCTGTTTTCTTCCGCAACTGTGCATGAAGACCCCACCAATAATCCAGTAGGATATCCTGAGAATCAAACAACATAAGTGCAAATGACAACTGTACTAGGAAATAGGCGTAATCGAGTGGCGGAACTGTAACCACAGCCAACAACAAGGGTCACCAAACATACTGCGAATGAGAGAAGTTTACAGGACCACAGTGGTATACCATGGGCTTCATAATCTGCCGAAAACAAACGCAAGATTGGAACAGTTTTACTACTGATCTGAAAGAGAAAAAAGCCACGGCGGAAAACAAGAAGGCAGCAAACAATAACGAATCTACATCTACATCTACATCTACATACATACTCCGCAATTCACCGTAAGGTGCGTGGCGGAGGGTACACTGTACCACTACTACGCATTTCCTTTCCCATTCCACTCCCAAATTGAACGATGAAAAAAAGAATGCTTATATGCCTCCGTACGAGCCCTAATTTTTCTTATCTTGTCTTTGTGATCTTTACGCGAAATGTAAGTAGGCGGCAGCAAGATCGTACTACACTCAGCTTCAAATTCCGGCCCTCTAAATTTACTTAACAGAAATTCACGAAAAGAACGTCGTCTTTCTTCCAGCGATCTCCAATTGAGTTGTCGGAGCATTTCCGTGACACTCGCGCATTGGTCGTACCTACCGGTAACAAATCTAGCTGCTCGCCTCTGAACCGCCTCTATGTCTTCCTTCAAAGCGATCTGCTGCGGGTCCCAAATACTTGAGCGATACTCAAGACGTGGTCGTACAAGCGTTTTATACGCGGTCTCCTTTACAGGTGAAGTACATCTTCCCAAAATTCTTCCAATAAACCGAAGTCGGCTGTCCGCCTTACTCACAACTGTCCTTACGTGCTCGTTCCATTTCATATCGCTCTGCAATGTTACGCCTAGATATTTGAACGACGCGACAGCATCAAGAAGCTCACTACTAATGCTGTATTCGAACATTATAGGACTGTTTTTTCTACTCATACGCATCACCTTACATTTTTCTACATTGAGAGCAAGCTGCCATTCTTCGCACCAACTAGAAATTTTGTCTAAGTCAACCTGTATGCTATTACAGTCAGTTACAGACGACAGCCTCCCGTACATCACAGCATCATCAGCAAACAGCCGCAAATTACAACTTACTCTGTCCATCAGATCATTTATATAGATAGAAAACCATAACCATAAGAATGATACGTGCAATGTGTGTAAAATCTATACAATCATGGTGAAAATTGGGTGCAGTGTGTAGTCTGTACTTTCTGGTTTCATGTTATGTGTGTTCCAAATTGAAATGATCCTTACCTAGTTTGCCATAATTTTAACAATGATGACAGTGATTAAAAAGTAAAGTTTGCCACCATATGTAGTGTCCGCTTTCCCCTATAGTTGGGGGCAAACGGACATTGGCGCACCATCCATTAGTATCAATTATCCTGGGATGAAAATAAAAATTTATAAGCTTGTTAGTGGTATAAAATAAACATCTGAAATTAGATTTTTTAACAGTTATTTTGAAAAAATCCGCTTAGCGGGTCCGTTTGCCACAACCTTACCCTACATTTTTTATATATACAGGGTGTCCCAGCTATCTTGTCCACCCAAAATCTCTCTGGAACAATTACAGCTATTGGAAAACGACTTTCACCGGTATCAATGTACGGCTGGGGCCTATGAATGTACATATTTGGAAACACATAAACAATGGCGTTGATTGCATCGCAATATTCCAATTACATACCGAGATATTGCGACGAGAAGTTGACGCTTAAAAACCCGAAATACGCTGCTAGCGCACGTCATGAGACTCAGGCGAGAACCCCATGCTGCTCAGGACGTGCGTTATCCGCGCGCTTCGCGTATTTCAAGCGTCAACTTCGCGTCGCAATATCTCGGGATGCAATAAACGCCATTCTTTATGTGATTTGTCATGCTGTGGATTGCTGAAGAAAAAGATATAGGGTGTCCATTAAAAAAATACGTTTGTGTTAAAAAACACTTTTGATTTCGTTTTATAATGTTTCCAAATATGTATATTCATGTGCCCCAGCCGTACATTGATACCGGTGAAAGTAGTTTTCCAATAGCTATTATTGTTCCAGATATATTTTGGGTGGACAAGATATTTCATATTGCCAAGGCGGTTTTTCTTTATCAGCTAAATTTTTAATCAATTTATAACATTAGGTTTCAATACTGCACAATCACAAAAAATGGAAGCTAACCTACGTAAGCTGTAGTGTCCTAGTGTGAAGCCACTGCTGTTGGGGTAGTTATTTAATCCGTCGCGGTCTGACGGACAGGGTTACAGCAATGTGGGTCCTCTACGTGTTTTGGTGTTTGTTCCTGTGGTTGCACATGATTTCACTGCAGCCACTGCGGTCTCTGTTGTGGTAGGCTGACACGGAATGCCGCAGGGTGTCGAGCTGCAGGTGTGGCATCCCACCCCTCTCTAGCTTACACTCTGGGGTGACCACTTTTTGATGGCTACGAAATAAATTGCTGTGAAATTTTTTTCCCCTTATATCTAGCAGACTCGAAAGGCAAAACAGAAAGGTAGACAGGTAAACGTTTCGTCGACATCAAGATTAACGACGAAGCACCTTCGTGGATGGTGTCAGGGTTATGGAAGAAAAATCAGCCCCGCCGTTTGCCAAGCAACGACCCCGGCATATATCTGCAACGATTCAGGAAAATCACGGGAAAACTAAACGAGAACTGCAGGATATGAATGTTGCCTTTCGGATAACCACTGTATCTCCAGGCATAAAAAGTTCTCGATTCACTTGCCGCGTCAAATTACGGTAAAATCCGAAGCTTTCGATGTTATCCACCGTCGTCATGGGTAGTACTGACTGGCATGAACTGCGAGGGTCCGTCTTTTATAAGTAGAGAATTGCTGGATGACGTCACCGATAATGTCGTCCGCATCGGATCAGTGTGGCCACCAGCGACGTCATCCAGCCATTCTCAGCATGTAAAAGACGGCCCATCGCAGTTCAGGCCAGTCTGCCTTACCCCTGATGACGATGATGGTGGATATCATCGAAAGCTTGGGATTTTATACTAATTTGACGTGGCAAGTGAACCGAAAACTTTTTATGCAAGGACTCCGTCGCAAAAGACTTCGTACCCGCTGTATCTCGTAGCTCGGTGAGACAGGCCCGTAGCAGTCGTCCCGACACAGGCTTTTAAGGCTTAATCCCTGTTTTCCAGTTCTGTCGGAATACACAGCGGGAATTTATGATTGCAGGTGATCAGCCAATATGCGTACTTACACATATCCCGTCAATCGAGATTATGAAGGGGCCCGTATAATTCCAACTGCACACTCCCAATTCCATTACAGAGCGGCCACCAGAGTGAACAGTCCCATGCTAACTCGCAGCTTCCATAAATCCATAAGGTTGTCTTCATACCTGACATCCATCCACCTGATACAATTGGAAACTAAATACGTCATCCCTGGTAACATGTTTCCGGTCGTCAACATTCCAATGTTAGTTCTGTAGGGCCCGGGCGAGAAGTACAAACAGTACGCGAGTGGTTCTTCTCCTCCGAAAGCCCATATCGATGATGTTTCGTTGAATAGATCTCATAATGAAACTTACTGATGTTAATCATTAAAATCCAAATTAATTTTACGGAAGAGTTGCATTTCCGTAACATTGAACGATTTTCTTCTGTCGTAGTTGGTGTCGTCTTTGCAGGATCTTCTTGCGGTCCCAACGCTGTCGGCCATATGTTGTTGAACCGTTTCTCCGATATTCACGGTGCACTCGTGAAATGGTCTTAGGGGAAAGTCCCCATACCATCGCTACCTCGGTGGTGCTGTGTCCTGTCTGTCTTGCGCAGACTATAACACGACATTCAAACACACTTAAATCGTAATAAATGACCACTGTAGCAGTAAGCGATCCAAAACCTGCGTCATGCACCTGTTGTCTTATATTGGCGTGGACATGGCAACGCCATGCTCTGGCTGTTTACATATATCTGTGTTCGTACACGCATGGCTACACCAGTTTCGTAGACTCTTCAGTGAGCTGGGTGTGACGACTGGACACGTTCAAATAAAGTCGAATCCGGAGCACATCAACACAATGTGTGGCGATGTTTCATCGCAGTCCGAAATAAGGAAGGAAGGAATCTTAGGGTTTAACGGCCCTGTCATTAGAGACAGAGCTAACGCTCGGAGTTTTGAGTAAGGATGCTGAAGGAAATCGGCCGTGCCCTATGAAAGGAACCAACCCGGTTTTTGGCTGGAGTGATTTAGTGAAACCACGAAAAAATTAAATCTGGATAGCCGGAAGCGGTTTTGAAACACCGTCCCTTCCGAATGCGAGTACATTGTTTTACCACTGCGCCACATCGCTCGGTCAGTCCGCAATAGGTTGTCCACCGATTTGTGACTGTTTATCAAGCCTGAATTCATAATTAATTACTAGAGTCTAAACGGTAAAGTGCACTATGGAAAGTAAAGACCATTATATCAGCTGTTTCGGTGATGGCTGATGATTTTTATTTTTTTATTTATTTTATTTTATTTTATTTATTTATTTATTTTGTGGTTCCTAAGGGATAATCTTCAAAATATATTCGAAAAAAAGCCAAACATTAACTTATAATGCTACTGCCTGTTTGGGTTACGGATTTTTTTTTTTTTTAAGTCCAACAACTTGCAGAAGGTTGAATAAAATTAAAAAAAAAAAAAAAAAAATACATTGAACTGAAAACAAGGCCTAAAACTGATGGCTGATTACACTTTGGTATATAATGTGAACATGAAGGTCGTAAATAAGTCGGCTAGTAGCACTATAAAAATTAGGAATAAAGTTACCTCATGTTCTCGTAAATGCTGCTACTGCATCATTCTGCCGTCGATTATGCTGTAAATTTAAAATCTTTTTCTTGGTAACATATTCCCAAAGTGACCTAGACCAGTTATTAGTATAGTATGATGTACAACACGACTGAGTAGAATGTTCGGGACCAGATCATAACAGTGGAAATTAGCAAAAAATATTGTTCATAAATACTCATCGGATTTCGAAAAAAAAAAAGAAAACAAAAAAATAATAATTTGCAACAGAAAAGAATGACTGCAGGTTCTAACGGTACTGTAAATGATAAATAAGGAATTGCTGCATTATTCACGAAATGCTATAACCGATTATACATGATACATCTCAGCATAAAGGCGTACGAATCACCATAAGGTGAAGAACTCAAACATTAACGCCAATGCGGGAAAATGTAACTAAAAAATAATTATTATTTCAAAGACAGTTTCAACTAATTTATTGATCACGGAAAGACATGCTCACATTAAAAAAATGTAGAATTTACAGGAGCGGGAATACACACGTCCTTTTAATACAACGGAACGAGCAGAACAGAAACGAAAGAACGTTTTTCTTTCGCAGCAATGGAATAAAAGAAAGTAAAACATCGAGGTATGTTTTGAGGCGGATAGAAAGACGCTGACTCGGGATAAATTTATAACCCGATGAATCGTTTAACACTTCAAACTGGCGTTTATTATGTATCATTGTTGGAAGCTTCCGTAGACTTAAAAATATTGGTTGGTGCGCAAGAAATACTCTTTTATTATGATGATGCACCATCTCACACGCCAGCGATCTGTCTCACTTCAATGACTTCTTCCTATCTCAAACGTTTGGCTTGTTGGGAAGAAATCTTAGTTAGACCAAAAACTTTCAGAATATATAAATTTGTTTCCGTCTTCGAAAAAAATCTTCAGTCCATACACTATCAAATTAGGTTTTGACAATATTCAGATCATATTCTAAAACTCTTATCTAAATATATGGTCGAAACTAATCGGAACTGATAGTCTAAGGACTAAAAGTGTGAAGTAAAGATACTAATTCTATAAGTTCTTCTGACAGCGGCCGAAGTAAAATTCCCTAGACTACATATTTCTAGACAAGGAAGTAATGTAAGGAATTTATTTTAGAGTCCTAGTTCACTGCTGAACTCACCTAAGTCACGAATCTTGGAGGAGGAGCTTCGTTACAGGCAGCGAATGCCGTAGAGTGCGCACAATCGTACAGGGCTTCTGTCCGGACCTGGGCACAATGGCAAACTAAACATGACACATTTCAAACGTATCGAGAATTGGAGTCCCCTGCACGAGAGGGCCGGGATGGTTCACTCTTTCGCTTCATCCAGTGTTACCAGCCAAAATAAGTAAATTCCGCTACGGCAACGCTCAAATTCCGCTACTTTCCGCTGCCGCCACACTCAAATTCCGCTACATACCGCCAAAATAACAATTGTAATTGATAATACAACCTACTAGACTTACCGACGATATATATACTACATAAAGATCTTAGCTTATAAACAAGTATATTACATACCATTATAGCTAGGTTATATTACCATCAACTACGTCAAGCATAACTTTGATGAAGCAAAAAGTCGAGTATCATTCAAAAGAACGTAGTCTGATGCAACAGGTACATTTGTCTTTATATGGGATTTGAAATTGCGAATGTAAAAGGAATTAATTCAAAAGAGGTTATTTTTTTAGCTTTCTTAAAATAGCATGAAATATATGAGTTTGAAAATGCAGCAATATTTTGGTCACCTTGTGGTAGCTGAATTTCTTTACTGGATATTCTGGGATGACATCTTAGGTAATACATTAACGTCGTATGCATTTTAATTGTTTAACTTCTCGCCCGTCATGAGGAATGTATGTGTTATGAAATTGACTGCAAGAGTTCTGATAAACGTAATTCATTTAATCAGACACGACGTCACTGTTATTGCTGTCAGATGGAATGAGACACTAGAATTATCCCGAAATTCTTATATTATAATTTGTTACTCTAACTTTAAAGTTCAAATTTCTGAAAAACATTTGTAATAATAACAGTACAACAGTATTAATTAAAAGAATTATTTTAGTTGATGAATTCTTGTTGTACAATGCCTCTGGCTTGCGCTGTGGTTCACTACGACACTTCGTCTTCCTCCTAGCACTAATTTCCACGCTCTGCATTTTGCCTCCGTGTTGACATCACTAACTGATTTTAACCACTTGTTAAAAAGTCTTCATTTAACCATTTTTCTGGTTTCTAGATTTTTTTCTCAAATTCAAATGTTTGTATGGCTTATGGGACTTAACTACGGGGTCATCAGTCCCTAAACTTATAAAATACTTATGAACTAGCTGACACTAAGGACGGCACAAATATCCATGACCGAGGGGGGATTTGATTAGCATTCAGATTAAACCGTAAGCAAGAAGTGTAGACCATATTATTAATGTATGTTACTGTGTAAATTAGTTACGTTTTGAAAGTAATATAATATTGAATTAAAGCCTTTTTGCAGTTATAAATTGGTATTTAGCGTCATTTTATTTGTTCATTTATTTTTACATTCAGCCAAAGGAACCCAAATCCCGCAACGTTTTGAACAATTTCGTAATTCCGCCGCTAGCCGCGTAGGACATAAAACTGCGCTACGTGTAGCGGAATTCCGCTATGGTTGGTAACACTGGCTCCACCCCACCCCCTGTCTCGCCTCACCACTACCTGGAGACTAATTTATCGTCAACACTTTCACCTACTTCTCTACACTACCGTTGAGTATTACTAGGTTCACCATTCGGGTGTATAGGTAGCGGAGCAACAGCTGTAACTTATTGATAAATCTGAAGCATTGAATTAAAATTTGTGGTGCGGCCGGGAATCGAACCCGGACCTCCATGCTCGATTCGATTTTCTCATGGAAGCCAAAACAGCCTTCGTCCAACCCAACACTGCCCGCACCGAAACTAAGTTTATTGTGCGGTATGACCTCCATGCTTACTAGGCAGACGTCTTAACCGTTTTTTTTTTTTTTTTTTTTTTTTAAACGACAAAACTAAACTTCCTTCGTTTCAAAATGATACTAACGCCGTTGAGCGTTTGCAGCAGTACGGATAGAATGTACTCCAGCAACTTTATCAAAAGTACCGCTACAGAGAGAGCAGTGGCAGGCCAGCCGCCGCTGCTGGAGCGCGCTGGCACCGTCCACCCACCCCCCAACAATTGCAACATAACATTAAACTCTTCTTTTTTTTGTATTTAGCCAACTGTAATGACTGAAACGACGAATAAACAGCAAAAACTAGTAGAAAACGACAAAACTAAACTTCCTTCGTTTCAAAATGATACTAACGCCGTTGAGCGTTTACAGCAGTACGGATAGAATGTACTCCAGTAACTTTATCAAAAGTACCGCTACAGAGAGAGCAGTGGCAGGCCAGCCGCCGCTGCTGGAGCGCGCTGGCACCGTCCACCCACCCCCACAACAATTGCAACATAACAAACTCTTTTTTTTTTTTTTTGTATTTAGCCAACTGTAATGACTGAAACGACGAATAAACAGCAAAAACTAGTAGAAAACGTCAAAACTAAACTTCCTTCGTTTCAAAATGATACTAACGCCGTTGAGCGTTTACAGCAGTACAGAGAGAATCATCAACTTTGACAAATCACGAAGTAGGTAAGGTAGCTGCCTAATAGCCACCCGTGATGACCGCAGCTCAGAATACTACAGCAAATGCCGTCTTACCGCTCTCGCTATTATCATTAGGTTATATGTACTATGTTTTTTACAAGAATGTCGATATTATTTGAACGTAAATTTTATCTTATTCTAAGGCTGCATAACTTCTGCTTATGATGCTTCTTATTTATGGATTTGAAAAACTCGAAAACTTTGTGAAGGTAATTATGAACAATAACGATAGGTAAAATGTTATCCATTATATACGTCCATTCTTCTGTTTGCAACATTTTCGTATTCAACGTGTTAGACATTATGAATCTTTATTTGATTTTACCCTATCCCCAATCTTTCAAACACAATTTTTAACATGTTTCCAAAATTTTTCTTGTAATTCTTATAATTATACATCTTGTAAGATTCACACTGCAAGTACACTAGAAAATCGATAGTACTTTCTGTTCCCAACCTGTTGACTACGTAATTTACATAATGACCCAGTAGCCAGTGCACGGCGTTGTTCTTTGATTCTGGGAAATAACGTTCTTGTGGTCTATGAAGCAACGTTATCAATATAGCCGCTGGTGAAGTCCTCGTAATAAATGCTATATTTTCTTGAACCCATTTTCAAATCTGTATATTGCCGTTGCAAGTGTACCTATGTATAACTGTGTCGACTAGATGGCATTTTCTACACAAGTTGGTGTCGCTAATGCCGATATCATACAACCTTTCATTCGTGCTAATTATGTTGTTGATAGCCTTATACCATGCACTTTTCACATCTGACGAAAGGGTATTAGAACTAATATTTCTCCAGATGGTGGTCCAGTCCAGGTTCGGAAACTTTTTTTCTATTTTATTTCTACCTTCATTGTCTTTCCGTTCCTGTATAATAGCTTTCGTCGGTATCTGTGACGAATGTTTAATTTCGTTACTCAGGTAACTCAGTTCGATGTAGAAAGCCCTCACGTGCTGCAGTCGCCTATTAATTCTCTGGACGTCAACAGGAGGATCTAAGCTGTGCGGTCTCACAATGTCAAAGAGTTGGCTGGTAATGGTCCCTGGTCTTGCCCTGATAAATTCCATTTGGCGTTTAATATAAAGTGCAGATGCTTTGTTGGAGATATCTGTTAGTCCTAATCCACCATTTTTAGGATCTAATACCGCTACTTGGACAGGTACTCGAAACGTTTCTCCCTTCCATAAAAAACTTGCAATTTTTGACATTATTTCCCTTGCTATCATTTTGGGGAGGGGAAATAATTGAGCGGTGTAATACGCTTTTGCAAGGATACACGAGTTGATGTACTTTGTCCGTTGAACCTGGTTCATATATCGTGACAAATTTTCGATTATGGCTCCTTGCACGTTCCTTGCTGTGTTTTTCCAGTTTAAGGCGGTCATTTTCATAGTGCACGGCGTCAGAGTGATGCCAAGCGTTTTGTGTTGCTCTACTAATGTCGCCCAATCAATGTTAATATGATCAAAGCCCCTGACATTTAACATCTTACTTTTCTTTTCATTTGCATTTGACCCAGATGCACAACAATATTTTTAATAACTGTAGCGAGTGTATCTACATCATTATTGTTCCTTATGATGATTCCCACGTCATCAGCGTAGGCTCTTATCGTAGTTTTATGCCCGGCTATCGTTATACCTGTTAATTTTGCATGAACTTGTTTCAGAAAAGGGTCCAGTGAAATAGCAAATAAGGACATAGACAGAGGACTACCTTGGGGTATCCCACGTTTTATTTGTAACGGCTTAGTTGTTTGGCAGTTTACCGCTATTTTTGCGCTTATACCTGTAGCAACATTCTTGAACAACTGTATGACACGATCATTGAAACCAATTTTTTTTAATGTCTTACAAAGATGTGTGTGACTCACCAAGTCAAAAGCTTTATAAAAGTCCAAGAAAATTAAGGAACATTTTATGTTAGTTACGGAAGTTAATGCGATTACATCCCTGAATTCTGCTATGTTTTGAAAAATTGTTTTACCTGCTGCGCAGTTTTGATGATTACTAATAACTTTATTTGTCAATAAAGATATTCTCTTGTTTAATATTCTCGCTATTATTTTGTAATCCGAATTTAGTAACGATATGGGCCGGAAGTTATTCAAATCTTTTTTCCCTCTATTTTTTGGGACTAGTACAATTTTAGTCTCTTTGAATTCAGTTGGTATTACTATGCCCTGCATGATTTCATTCACGACATCCGTAATTACACCTCCCAATATTGGCCAGTAGCGTATATAAAATTCTACTGGCAGACCATCCGGGCCTGGGGATTTTTTGGGTGGCGAGGTGCATAGTATGTCATAGATGTCATCTATTGTGACTTGTGCAAGGAAAAGTTCATTATCATGTTCCGTCAACTGTGGTGTTATTACGGCGAGAAAATCTTCCAAGACCGCCTCGCAGCATGGTTTATCAGAATATAGCTCCTGATAATAACAATATACCTCTTTCATGATCTCCTGCTGGGTTCTGAGGATCGTGCCATGGTTTGTTCGAAGTTCATCAATAAGGGTACTTCTCCTGTTTTTGGCATGCTTCACCAGGTGATAAAGTGAAGCCGTTTCGTCCTCTGATACTAAATTAGCCTTTGATTTTAGTTTCACTCCTAGTTGTTTCCGTTTGATGTCTAGTAACTTGGCTTTTACTCTCTTAATGTCTGCTAGCCGTGTTGTGGACCCGGATGAGACCTGATCATATAATTCTCTCAACACCGAATAGTAATATTCTATAGTACTTTTCCGTTCCCTAGCGGTTTGTGCACTATACTGCATAAGTGTCTTCCTCAGTTTCGGCTTTGCCATTTTAACCCACCAATCTAAAGTAGAAACATGTCGACTACGGGCACGCACGCAAATTGCCAAGGCTTCATTAATTTGATCTTCTAAGTCACGGTGTGGAAGCAACGATACGTTTAAGTTCCACTGATTCCTGAATCTACGTACGGGCTGTAGCGTTAAATTTAAGCAAGCTAAGACGCTTGAATGATCCGAAAAATACGTAGGTATCGTTTCTACTTTCGTCAAGGAAATTCCAAGATTTTTGGAGATATACAGTCTATCGATTCTACTTCGTGAGTGTGCAGTTACATAAGTAAACTCAACAATTGTGGGGTATTTAGTTTCCCACGCGTCATTTAATTCTAAACCAGTAACCAGTTGTTTCAATTCAGTCGAAAAATTAAAATTGGGGATCTGATCTTTCCGATTTAAAACGCAGTTGAAATCACCACCCAGTATTAAACGACTTGTATTCTTCCTGAGCAGATATATAAGTTCATTTTTAAAGAACATTGCTCTGTCAGCTCGGTGCGAACTTCCTGAAGGAGCGTACAAGTTTACAACATTAACGTCATTAATATTTAACCCCAGTGCCCTTCCAGATTCCAAACGTTCTACTTCTGTTACAGGGATGCCCTCCCTTACTAAGACTGCTGTGCCAACATTTGTTTCTTGTGTAACATTCATGTAACTAACATATCCCGGAATAAACAAATTTGAAATAAGAACTTCTTGCAACAGAGCAATATCAGTCGCCGATTCGTATAGAAATTCTTTAAGAGCTGATATTTTCAATTCAGAGGTAATTTTGTTAATGTTTATAGTGGTGACGGTATACGACTGCTCATTCGAGTGTGTATACAGCTGTTAAAAAAATTACCTGTGTTCTGACTTTCTGGTAGCGGAATACACGTTTCCTGGTATATTCGACGTAAAGTATCGTGACAGAACTTTTAGTATTATTGTGTTATTTTCTTTACACTTTGAGATGTCCCAGCGGTATCACTAACGGGTTTGTTTCCTTGCGAGCCTGAAGGTTGTTCCTCCAATGACTCGTGCCTCACAGTCTCGTATCGGACATTTTTCGGATTTGTCTCACTCTTTCCGGATTTTGGCTTCCCCTGTCTCCGTTCTACATTCAAATTCGGTTGTGGTTTCAGTTTCCTACGTCGGACATCTGTAGCAACTGTGTTCGCTTCCGCATTTTCTGCTGCTACTGTCCTTCCTTCTGTGCTGGCCACGATTACATCTTGGCCGGCACTGTCCAGCTCTCTGTTTGGTACATCCGATTTGAGATTTTGAGAAGCTGATGTCGCGGATACTGTTGTAGGTTCGTCCTGGATGCTTTCACTAACAGAAGGCTGCTGATATTGACAGGCAGCAACTTCTATTTTTGATTCGTGCACAACAGTGTGAACTACGCCTTCTTTATCATTTACAGACTGCTGATTATCTACTTGTAAATCAGTATCCATCCTCATTACACCTGTTTGCGAATCTACATCATCGCACGGTTTTTGTTTACGTACCGAGTGGGACGTGTCGGATTGATCGTCATCTGTACAACTATCAGTTGCCTCCAGAGGACGTTTTTTCGGTAAGATTTCATTGTCGCAAACAGTAGAAACAGAATTTTGTTTCGGAGCCAAGGGTGGAAATTGATTTGTGTCTTCAAGAGGGATAACAGAAGGGCCCGATACTTTAACAGCTCCAACCAGCTGATCGGGGGAATTATTCGGTAACACGTCATTTAACGTAAGCCTGTGCCGTTGCGTCAGATTATTTTTTAGAACGTAAACTCGGCGCGGACAATCCTGTCTCAAATGACCGGTTTCGTTACACACATGACATGTTGGTATCTGTCCGTTGTAAACAATTTGGGCCTTATAACCGCTTACAGTTATGTGGGATGGTATATTTGACTTAATGTCCATCTCAACAGACCGAATACCATTGAAACAATGAAGATTGTAATGCCGCGACCATCTTTCATTCGTAATAGATTTAATATCCCCATATTTCGAAAGAGCCTCTCTAATCAGGTCGTTATCTATTTCTATCGGAAGGTTCAATACTCTGACAGTTTTATACACTATATCAGCACGCCATATGGAAACCCTGCGTTTCGTTCCATCTCTATGCATGAATTCAACTTCCGTTCCCCACTTGGCTAACAGATTTTCTATACTCACAGGATCGAAAAATTTGACGAAGACACAATATTGTTCGTTATCTAATTGCATTGTGTGAACAGAATCAATACTGATACCAAGTACCTTTACAATCCAGTCATCTACTTCCAGGGCCGTAGGCTGTACCGGTCGGGTTTGCTTGTCAAAAGCAAAAACAAGCTGGTTCTTCCTGGCGTTAGTAGACATGATGTATCCTGAAAATTTCGGTTAGAAAACCGAAATTATGACGAAAAGTAGCACGATGAAGCAAAAACTATTAAAACACACGGACACAAGAAATAACAGATGAATAACACCACGTGAAACACAAGTCCAGAAAGGTAAACAAGGAAACGCAGCGCAGGCAGTACACAGCGTCCGCACACTAGCGCGGTTCAAACGGAACTATTAGACCAGCACACCACTAACGATTAAGGCGCCTTGGAATAGTTTAAGTACGATTTTCCCTCCACGTCATAAACTTTAATTCAGCTTCTCTGTTCCAAAGATAATTGCCACTACTGCCAAGGTTCTCCATGCAGCGGAATAGCACTTTGGCAATGGACATAGTGGAACAATCCTGTTTAGGTGATATAAATATAAGTTAATACAAATAAACAATCCCTGAGACGGATTTTCGTCTCAAATATCTCGAAGACATTACTGATAAATCTGAAGCATTGAACTAAAATTTGTGGTGCGGCCGTGAATCGAACCCGGACCTCCATGCTTACTAGGCAGACATCTTTTTTTTTTTTTTTTTTTTTTTTTTTTTTTTTTTTTTTTTTTTTTTTTTTTTTTTGTCGGGCCTTCATCCACCCCTTACCTCCCGTTCTTCCGCTCGCCATAATTCGCCTTCTTCGGCGTGGGCTTCTTTTTGCCATATATAACTGAAATATATATATAGTTCTATATTTCCGTATTCTGTCAAAAATATTCGGTAAAGGAAGTAAATGTTTGTTCTTCTTCGTCGTACAAATATATGAATTAGTAGAGATCTTTAACGTTGCGTGATGTCAAAAATGGAATAAGATAAATAAGAAAAAAATTGTAAAGAATTAAAAACTGTAATGAAAAGAAAATACATTTTTCGGTGTGTCTTGTAGGAAATCAAGAATCATTTGTATGAATACGTAAGTTCGTTTCCTCATAGATGTAATGTGGTAACATACTTAAGATTCTTCTTCTGATTTACCGATGATTTAAAACTGTGTTGATGTTAGTCATGAGTAAACTAAATTTCTTCTTCTTGTTATACTAATTAAAATAAATTTGTAATTGAAACAGAACGTCCAGTTAGACCACCACACCATTATTCCAAGGCGCCTTAATCGTTAGTGGTGCGGTGGTCTAACGGTTAAGACGTCTGCCTAGTGAGCCTGGAGGTCCGGGTTCGATTCCCGGCCGCACCACAAATTTTAATTCAATGCTTCAGATTTATCAATAATGTCTTGGACATAATTGAGACTAAAATCCGTCTCAGGGATTGTTTATCTGTATTTTATTTTAAAACAAGCTGTAACTTAGTACGATCCTGCTGCCTTTAAGTTTCAAAATTTCAGAAACGTTCGATCGTCTTCTCCACACGCCGCCTGCAGAGGGGTTGATGGTGGCCTGGATACGGGGAGGGGTGGTGCGGCGCCATGAGCGGTACGCGTCGCTCGTGGCGCAGGAAGGCTGTTCGGGGAGGGGAGTTTGTGTACAGGAAGGGGCTCGCAACTTGTCGTAAACTGCGTGCAGAGGGCGAGACACTTTGAAGTGCTGCTGATGTTCCGTAAACAGCCCGCGGCGCGGCGCAGATGCTCACCGGGTCGCCGACCGGGATTTCTCACTGCCTCCCCACACCACTGCCTCTAAATTACGGCATTATTAAAATTTTAATAACTCCTGCGAGAGGGGATGCCAAAAACCGTTCAAAGGTGCCGAAGGAGGACCAGAGCTGCTGGTAATGAGTATACCGGGGCAATTAGCCTTTGTTGCCCGCCGTAACCACTCACAGGCGTCACGAATATTGGCGAAACGAAGTGCTTCAGGCGCTCAGCTTTCACTATGCTCTGGTCCCATTTTCGGCGTATTTCCTTTGTGAATCACAGGAAAACTAACAGTAGCTAAGCAGTTAATTGTCAGCTATGTTACGTCAAATCTGGAGGGGTTAAGGAATAAAACTGAAAAAAAAAAAAAATGCAGCAGTTAAATGATTTGTCTACAAATAAGATGAAAATACAGTTGACAAACATTTTGCGAGTTTTGAATGATGCACATACTACACGTAAGCTGCATATTTCTCCAAATATTAAGAACAACTTAACACTCAATTTTATAGTCACTTTCGGCACCTCATTAGCTACACAAGATATTTCGCACACCAGAAAACCGGATTAAATATTTGTCTAATCCTTTATTCCTTGTTTTAGATATTTCATACAAAACCGTCTTTTACATGAGAACTTTTTATTGCACTTCTTATACCGACCATTAAATATCACACCTTTTATTTGAAAAGTAGAGATGGAAGCTTTGAAACATTGTTCACATATGTTCTAACAGCTGTTTACCAAATATGTCACTTTTCTCTACTATCAAGTATTACTTTTTTCTCAACAACCCTGAATACCTACCAACATTTTTTTTATCTTTTTTTTTTTTTTTAATTTAAATGTAGGCTTCACAAAAGTTAATTTGATGCCCATTACTCACTATTCGTTCTGCAATAAAAATCAAAGAGAAATCCACAGTGTAAATTTTTTTGAAAATAGTGTTTACACGAGTATGTTTAATTATCCTTGATACTTTCAAACAAAACGAGACTTCATGCTAGTCCATTTCACACACCCCTCTTCTTTCTTTGACTACAAAATTGGGAAAAAGCTATTCATCAAGTCGATGAACATTTTCTTAATACTTTATTATTAGTAATAATTTATTATTTGCAAAATCACAAATTTCACTGATGATGCTGTTTTTCATTTCAATTCTGCTTTTGACCTTGAATATCTGCATGATGCTTCATTGTATAACTACCACAGTTTCGATCTTGCTTCTTTCACATACTTCCTAAAACTAGTAGCTTTTTCTTAATAACCGACCTGTATTTCAAGCTATATTTATTATTTGCAAAACCACACATTTCGTTGATGAAACTCAGTTTTTTCAATTCCAATTTTGATTTTGACCTTGATCATTTGGATGATGTTTCATTGCGTAAGTGCCAGAGACTCTCGATCTTGCTCTTTTCACATATTCAGTAAAAATGATAGTTTGTGGAAACCGTTTTGGGACGAGATCGAAGGTTAGTAATGTCTCGAAGTAATTAGGGGTATGCACAGTGAGCCTTGATGCAATTTTAGCCATTCTGTACTCAAGGTAGCACAAAACCACTTATATTCACTCGGCATGGTCTCTTTGAAATAGATACAGCTAGGTTCATTCCTAATCCTTTTCAAATCACAACGTTTACTCGTTCTTCAATATCCCCCTCATCGACTGAACATTAAATACTAAATATCTTTTCACACTTTTCTTACACATTTTAGTAACTGACAATATCAGACACTCAGTTTTCCGATGGTTGTGTACACTGTGAATTTGAAATTCATATAAGGATTGCGAATACTGGTTCATCTCATGAAGACAACAAAAGTGTATCGACGATGACTGGTGCACCAGCGAGTTGCAAAAACTTGTGGAAACTACAATTCCGTATATTTAAAACTACAGATGCGAAATAATGACCAAAGAAGTACTACATCCTTAAACTGTAAAATTGCTGCTATCTTTTGCACACTACAGATATCTCATGTGAGTCTTATGTTATTACTTTTTCATCCACTTTACTATTGCTTCAATGGTGGAACCATCTGCAAAAAAACAGAGAGATGCTCAAATTTTCTCGCAAATTGTATAAAAAGGAAGAATAGAATACTAATAACACTGGAACGCCAGGTATCATCACTGTTTTAACCGATGTCTTTCCGTAAATTATTATGAACTATGTTCTCTCGGCAAGGAAACCGCTGATCCAGTTACATATCTGATAGATATTTCATAAGTATCCAACCTAATTAAAAGCCGTTTTTCAGATAACGTATCAATAGCCTTTTGGAAATTTATAAATATGGATCGATCCCTTTCGATACCACTCATCACTTCGTGTGAGTAAACAGGGAGAGCTTGTAGAAAGCGAGTCCGTTATTTTTGGGAACGGAACTTGTTACATAAGTCAGTGAAAATTTAGAAGAAAATTTTTTATTGACCCCTGTGTGATAAATTCTCTTTTCCGAATGTTGTTAATTGAAGATTAATTGTGTCTTCTCTTAATATACTGCACTTTAATGTATTCCTCATTATGACTGCTGTACAGCATCTATAGTGGGGCAGAAGTATGAATCCTTGTGATTCCCTGTGTGTAATATTTCGTTATCGTTCTTTATCTGAATGATGGTTCAAAAATATATGTTTCACCTGCAACCGAAACGTCACCTTTGAATTGTTGTTTAGCAAAATGACAAATGGTGTTTTACTCTAAAATAATGAAATACTTTAATACACTCTTTATAAAGCAGAAGGATTAGAGTCATCAGTGTGCCGTGTCATAAAAGTGCCATAGCTACGGGGATTTTTATGCAGTAGTACATCAGACTAAACTACTCTAAACTGAACTCTATAATCTGTAAATGATTAATAATTGTATGTGTGAAATAACGGATTGTGGACTGAGTGACTTTCTATAATCAACTATAAAGAAATGCAATAGTCCATTCTTGCTTACTAAACCTTCCTGCTCTTACAAAGACCTGCTGTTAGTATAGATTAGGATAAGAAGTTCATATTTTACAAAACGATAATTCAGGAAATATTAAATGTTGCGACAAAGAGCTATTAGCATTCGCAGCAAAGGAGACGTATGCCCTTATTGCTTGATTCCAAATCATTAGGACACGTAAAATGCAATGAAACATTTTGTTGTATCCTTCATTCACAACATCTTCGCTAATAATGCTACACTGCCAACTTTTAAAATATAGGAATCACAATACGTGCCATGAAAATAGGAAGGAGGGTAGGTTGATTACGAATTAACGTCCTGGCAACTTCAAGGTCACTATAATTCACTTTAATTCAGATTATACCACATTTATACGTTTTGCCTTGAAACTCAAAACCTGTGGAAGTATTCTACTCTCATTTTCAGATACAAGTTTTATAATTAAACACACGGTTATGAATTGCAACCATTGTTGATATTGATGCCAAAAGAAAATATTACAAATTTAAAAAAACTATAAAGGAGAAAACTGAAGATCTAATAAACTATTTTCCCGTTTGATTTTAAAGTTACATCACTGGTGACTTCTGTTGTACCGTAGCTCTACACTATTCTACAGTGTTATTGAAAAAGAGTATCGCAAGTTTCAAAATATGCAATTAATATAGGAAACATGATAGAACCTTGGGTATTTAAAAATATTAAGTGTACTTAATGAAGTATTTTTCTGGAAAATATGTTCATAGAGGTTCAGTAATGCTCCTCCAGACACTCTAATGACAACTCGACACACTCTGTAGCAATTCAGGCGAAGTTATTACGTCTTTTAGTTCCTCGATGTTAACTGGTACAGATGGTTGAAACACCATATATTTGACGTTCCTCCGTAGAAAATATTCACATTCGGTGACGTCACGGCTTCTTGGAGGCCTCACGAAATGTTCAGTCGCGAAGTGCCTCGAGGGCACTTCATTGATTATGGTACCTTTCTTTCAAATACGCATGGATGCCATAGTGCCAATGGGGCGGTGCCCCAATACTGTTCGAATATGAATTGACCTATTCTTCTTCCGGGTGAGGTAAGAGGTTATTCTGCAAAATTTTAGATAGGTTTGCCGAGTTGTAGTTGCACCTGGAAGAGAAAAATGGCCAATATCTTTATTGGCTAATATGTGAAATGGTCTGTGCTTGGTTATAACGTTAAATTTGTATTTAAACAGGAATCTGTCACTGGTCAAGTGTGACATGACTGTTACTGATGGAAATTTCCAGTGAACGTATGTAAAGCCCCGCCTGGGAAATAAACTTATTAAACCATGAAAATTAGTGCGTTTGTGTTCCTCAAATACTTTAAACGCATATGATCTTCAGCACTGTGTGAATGTTTCGCAAACAACGGATAACAGTGAGAATGCAAATAATGCTTTCAATGACAAATATGTAGTTAAATTCGCAATCTGACGTGATACTAATCCCGTATGTTTGATAAGCAGTTTCTGCCAAAATTTATTGCAGAATTCCAACGTACAATATAATACTGACGAGGCTATACGTCAACAATTCAACAGCGAAAGCCATGAGAAATAAGTGATTATCCGTTAATGGAATATTTTATCGGTTTACGTTAAATAATATTTCACTTACAGTACTCAAAAATCGATTAATCATCAATGTCACTAAAACTGGTAACATAATTTCTCTCTTACGGTACAAGACAAATGACTACCTCTAACAAGTACTTTTACTAATTCACTTGACAATATGATCTTTAATCAAAACAACAAAACTCCCTACTTATTAATTTTACTTTGGCTACTTGTGTGTGATCTTTGATTTCGTCAAAATTACACCTTCATGACTATTCTTTGCTACCTTTACTAGACGGAAATAATAAAATGATATGGGAACTTAATTATTTACTTATTATGGTTTTCTGTTCCATAGGACCCAATTTAGCAGTGAGACTCCATGGTCATTTAACAAGTCAATACCTGAATTTTTACACAAGAATGGTAATAGAAAGACAAAGTGAAAAGAATCAATAAAGAAAAAAATGAATTAGCTTAATTGTTTAACTTTTCCAGGAGTTCCTCGACAGAATAAAGGAATGAGCCATGAGGTAAATCTTCAATTTAGATTTGAAAGCGTGTGGGTTAGTGCTAAGATTCTTTATTTCTTGTAGCAGCTTATTGAAAATGGATGCTGCAGAATACTGTACACCCTTCTGCACAAGTGTCAATGTGGTGTGAAGCAAATGTAGATTTGACTTCTGTCTAGTAAAAGCTACTAACTCGTGGGAATAAGCTGATATTATTAACAACAAACAACATTAAAGAAAAAAACGTATTGTGATGCCAGTGTCAAAATTCCCAGACTACTGAAAAGGGGTCGACATGACGTTCGTGAACTTACACCACATATTGCTCGGACAGTTTTTGAGCCAGAAGTATCCTTTCTGCATCAGGCGAGTTACCCCAAAAAGAAATACCGTACGTAATAAGTGAGTGAAAGTAAGCGTAATAGACTACTTTTCGTTTTGAAAAATCACTTATTTCAGATATTGTTCCAATGGTAAATATAGCAGAATTTAGTTTTGGAACAAGATCCTGAACATTGGCTTTCCATGACAGCTTAATGTCTATCTGAATACCTAGAAATTTGAACTGTTCAGTCTCACTTATCATATGCCTGTTATGTGTAATCATTATGTCAGATTTCGTCAAATTATGTGTTATAAATTGTAAAAACTGAGTTTTACTGTGATTTAACATCAACTTGTTTTCTACAAGCCATGAACTTATCTCTTGAACTGCATTATTTGATACCGTGTCAAGATTACGAGCAACATCGTTCACTAACAAGCTAGTATCATCAGCAAACAAAAATATTTGACAGTCACCTGTTATACTCGAAGTCGTATCATTTATATAAATTAGGAACAGCAACGGTCCAAAAACAGACCCCTGGGGCACCCCTCACTTAATTGTGTCCCATTGCGATTGTACGACATAGCCATTTTCTACAGTGCGGAGAATTACCTTCTGTTGTCTATTATTAACGTAGAAGGTGAACCAGTTGTGAGCTACTCCTCGTATTCCATAATGTTCCAACTTCTGCAATAATATTTTGTGATCAACACAATCAAACGCTTTTGTTAAATCGGAGAAGACGCCTAATGTCCGTAGCCTCTTATTTCTTATTTAACCCATCAAGAGCCTCACAGAGAAACGGAAATATAACATTTTCAGTCGTTAAACCACTTCTAAAACCAAACTGTACGTTTGACAGCAAATTATGTGAACTGAAATGATCAATTAATCTTGAATATACAGCCTTTCCAATACCCTAAGACAAAACCGATGGCATAGAAATAGGTCTACAGTTGTCTACATTATCCCTTTCTCCTTCTTTATGAAGTGGTTTCACTACTGAGAACTGTAACCTGTCAGGAAACTGACCATTCTGAAAGGAAAAATTACAAATATGGCTTAGTACTGGGCTGACATATGGAAAACAGTACTTTAGAATTCTGCTAGATACCCCATCATATCCACAAGAGTCCTTAGTCTTTAGTGATTTAATTATTGACTCAATCTCCCCTATGGAAGTATTATGAAGGACCATTTCAGGTAACAGCCGCGGAAAGGCATTTTCTAAAAATGTTATATGATTACCGGTAGAAACTAAGGTTTTGTTTAGTGCACCTACTATATTCATATAGTGATTATCGAATATTGCACATATATCTAACTTGTCAGTAACAGAAACATTCCTACTACGCACTGACGTTATATCTTCTACCCGCTGCTGCTAACCAGACACTTCCTTCGCGACTGACCAGATAGTTTTAATTTTATCCCGAGAGTTTGCTATTCTTTTTGCGTACCACATACGTTTTGCATTCTTAATGACTTTTGCAGAACCTTACAGTACTGTTTGTAATGAGCTACTGCATCTTCATTCTGACTGCTTCAAACATTTTGATACAATTCCCGCTTTGTTCCACATGATACCCTTATCCCCTTTTTTAGCCACCATGGCTGGTAAATAACTTCACATTAAATCAAAGTTTGAAACCTCAGAGAGTTAACTTGATTAATAAGTAAACGCATAGCACATACTACAGCAATGATCATACAATACTATAAATAATAAATACCTATGGATTTACCCTACTTCCACTTCAGTCGAAGAAATATGTTTTATCAACGCCAGATACAATTGGCTCCACCACCGGACAGGTTTTCGTCAATCAAAAAGTAATCACAACGATATGCAACTTGCAGTTTGGCAGCCGAAGTTCTCAAACAACCTCTACCACAGACTCTCACTGATAGACTGGGTCTGCTTCTCACAGATTCCTCACACAGACTTACGCTCGCTACCACTAGCAGCTCATGACACAGCCTTTGGTATTCTTATAAATTGATTAACAAACTGAAGTCAGAATATTACATAAAAACGGTGAATCAAAAGTACAAGCAAAAATCCAATAAAAATTTGTCCAAGCAAACTATTTTTACTCCTTTCAAATGGTACAGAAAACGTTCGCTTAAGGTGAATAACGTCCGTGCTGCACTGTTTACAGCAGTTTCGCAATGCCTCATGTACGGACATTGCGCCGATTGAGTTTCCCCGTTTGTGTGAAATTTCTTTTCATCACTGAATATTAACCTCGAAATTTTCTCAAGGAGAAACTAAAAAAACTCGGGGTCTTTTCAATTTATCATCTTCGCAAAACCCTTTAACCTCTTTCAGACGTTACGTTTTCATCACAAATCTTTACATCAAGTCTCCAAAATTGTTGGTTGTGTAAGTTACAACTCTCAGCTGGTCGACGGGTCGATTTTCTTTGACTGGGATCAAATGTTTCCCAAATGCTGTAAACATGTTCCTCCATCTCTCGCGGACGTCCGGAACGTTTCGCAATGCACTAACAACATCTGTGAATTGTTTATACCAATGTTTGATACATCACCTATTACGGTGTTGGACACCATACTTGCTTCGAAATGTACGTTGAACAACTGTCGCCGAACCACTTCTGACGTACTAGGTAACACAAAAATCTTTGTCTTGAACAGTTGCCATATTCCCATTAACAACAGAAGAGGATCAACAACACTCCGAGCGACAAAATCAGCAACTAGAAACTTCAGAACTTCGTTAAATCGACGATAGAAAGAGCTTAGCTGTCCTTTTCTTCCTTGCAGGATTCTCGATTTTCGATCTTGTTCTTTTTGAATAATTACACTGATAAGTGCATGCCTCGTCAAAATCCACGAATCCACGCATACATGTGTTGTTAGACGTCGCATTTTCCTTTTTTTATGATTCTTGTAATCTATTGAGATTAGTTTGTCATTCATAACATAGATTTAATTTTATAAATATTTTTAAATGTTTGTAAATCTAAAGGACTTAACTAGGTTGGTCATCAGTCGCTAGGTTTACAAAATACTTATACTAACTTCAAGAAACTTATGGTAAGGACAACACAAACACCAATGCCCCAGGGAGGACTCTAACGTCCGACGGCGAGTAATTGCACACACCGCAGCAAGGCGCCTTAGAATGCTCTGCCACTCGACCACGGCTTCATTTCATAGACTGGAATTTGAGCAGTAGCATTGTATATGTTACATGTGCAACCATATTAACTATACACAATCAGTTTTGTTACACGTGAAATAACTGTTCGAAAGTTGCACCCTCATTGTCTTAATTGTGCACTTATATCTGTGTAGATTCTCCGCAAGCCACTCTATGCCTCGTAACACTGTTCCCTGTTCTCTTCCAAACAGAACAAACGACTGTCTATTTGCCTTCGTATAAGACCTAAAATCGCTTACCTATGTTGCAAATGAAAGTCGCCTAATTTTCTTCAACAATATACTTCAGAAAGGACTTCGCCATTCTTCCACGTATTTCCATATGAGTTCCTAAAACACTCGCGCGTTGATCCAACCTACTAGTAACAAATCTAACATCCGACATTTGACTTGCTACTACGGCTTCGTATAAACTGGTGTGGATCCAAACTATTCGAGCAGTACTCAGAAAAGTCTCTCATTGGTGTTCTACTCACAGTCTCCCTTTCAGATGAACCACATCTCCCCAAAACTCGCCTAATAACATTAAGTCAATAGCTTGGCATGCCCAACTGTCCTTACAAGCTCATTCCATGTAATATCGCTTTGCAACCTACGCTTACATATCTAATACTCATCAGCATCTGACTAGGTTTTTCACATTTAGAGCTACCTGTAATAATCACGCCAACTATGTATCCTGTCACCTTGTGACTTCTTAATTCCCTCGACGACAACAGCTGCCGTACAATACAGCATAGTCTCCATACACCCGCAGACTGCAACTCAACATTTGCATAACATCATTAATGTAGATATAAAGTAACAGCAGTCCAATCACTCTTCCGTGCGGCAATCATGACGATACTCTTGCCGGCCGCGGTGGCCGAGGGGACTGAGGCGCTCCAGTCTCGGTCTGCACGGCCGCTACGTTCGGGGTTCGAATGCCCCCTCAGCCATGGATATTTGTGCCGTCCTTAGTATTAATTAGGTCAGAAGTAGTTTGTAAGATTAGGGA
The DNA here is from genome assembly GCA_026315105.1 of Locusta migratoria. Classification (NCBI taxonomy): domain Eukaryota; kingdom Metazoa; phylum Arthropoda; class Insecta; order Orthoptera; family Acrididae; genus Locusta; species Locusta migratoria. The sequence continues at coordinate 224,166,705 of CM048747.1, read as the reverse complement.
GTGATGACCCCGTAGTTAGGTCCCATAAGCCATACAAACATTTGAACGATACGCTTGTATGTCCAGGAAGTGGGGGCAACTGGAAAGGATTAGATCAGCACCACATTCATTTTCACATCACAGTTTTAACTGTTACTGTTTGCCACCCGATGCAAATGTTTGGGATATGGACCGTGGGCTGTTAATAGGTCTACCTCGAGTAGGTGCCATTTTCATATTCTTCCAGTCATCTTCATTTCATGATTTCAGGGTCACGAAAGCTGTTGTAAACATTGAAACTGGGGCATGAATACTGTATCGTTTTGATCAACACAAGTTGGGATAGATATGTTTGCCTTCAGGAGAACTATGTTTAGAAGAATATATGTTGGAATGAATATGAAGGCTGTTAACTAATGAACCAATGAATATTATATTTTGAAAGAGAAATATATTAAATATACGGGAAATTACGTTTTAGCACGTCATGGTAAAATAACATTCCTTCTTCCGGAGTTATCTCCATGTCTTAAGGTCGTGAATGCACTTCACCGGGCCGCGGAGGAGTAGCCGAGCGGTAAGGCCACCGCGGCCGGCTCAGTGGCAGAGTGCCAGACTAAAAATCCAAAGGTCCGGGTTCGATCCCCGACAGGTCCCAGGATTTAAAAGCCGGGCGCCGTGGCTCAGCGCGCCCGGTCAGAGGACTCCACGCCCTCTGTAATAAAAAAGCTGAGCCAAATATTCAACGAACAACCTCGAACAAAAACGATCAGCGTCCGCAACTAAGAGAACTACCCAGAGAACAAAAAAAAAAAAAAAAAAAAAAAAAAAAAAAAAAAAAAAAAAAAAAAAAAAAAAGCGGTCTAAAGCACCTCGCTGCGGCGGAGCGCGCGGCTGCTCGCCGTGGAGGTTCGAGTCCTCCCTGGGGCATGTGTGTGTGTTTTTGTCCGTAGGTTAGTTTACCTAGGTTTAAGTAGTTTGTAAGCTACGGACTGATGACCACGCACTTTGGTCCGATAGATTTACAGACATTTTTGCACTTCACCGTAAGCATTCTTTTGCATAACCACATTTAAAATATATTTGTTTATTTCTTTTTTCCTTCTTAACAGACCGTGATTCACCGCTCTACAGTATTTTACTCGGCTACTTTGAAATTCCTTTGGCTGTAGTGTTATTCCTTCAATCGCTCTCTTTCCCCTACAGATCGCTGCCGCGCTTTTTATTTCTTTTGTAGAACTTCCGTTTCATGTCATTAAACTTCTGGCGTGCAGAAGGATTGCCCTTGTTCCATTTATCCATCTAAGAATGAGTTAAGTGACGATTCTTTGCTGCCTTATTCTCATCATTCTTACCTTCCTTGCATTCGTCTTGACTACATAGCTGTTCTTGCAGCACTTTTCAATACTTGCTGCAGTGTCTCTTCCTATTCGGTAAATACTGCTTGATTATTCGCATATATTACAGCTTTTCCCTTTAGTCTCCAATTACAGTGCCTCTGCTGTCCTTCATGCGTGTTGAAGAACTTTGGTCGCGCGGCCTCTCGCGTCGAAGGTTCGAATCCTTCCTCGGGCATGGATGTTTTTGTTGTCTGTGTTAGTTCATAAATAGTTTGAAAGTTTAGGGAGTGATGACCCCGCAGTTAAGTCATATAAGCTTTACGAACATTTGAATATGAATAACTTTGGTAAGAGCAAACATCCTCGGCATACAACCTCTCCAATGCTCAATTGTTCGGTCTCCTCATTTCCTTCTTCTAGTGTCACTTCTTTCTTTATAATATTTACTGCTTCATTAATCATGTACCTTTCCAGTATACAGCAAAATAGTTTAAGTTATCGGCAGTACACTCTAGCCGTCTCGCTAGAACCCTGTCTTAGAAACAAGGCCGGCCGCGGTGGCCGAGGGGACTGAGGCGCTTCAGTCACGGTCTGCACGGTCACTACGGTCGGGGGTTCGAATCCCCCCTCGGGCATGGATATTTGTGCCGTCCTAGTTCGTAAGTAGTTCATAAGTAGTTTGTATTTTTAGTGACTGATGACCCCGTAGTTAAGTCCCATAGACTATACAAACATTTGAACATTTGTTAAGTAGTTTGTAAGTTTAGGGACTGTAACCCCGTAGTTAAGCTTAAGAAACATTTGTATTTTATATCAGAAACAAGGAGAAAAAAAAGTCCTTATTGATTTCCATCATTCCATCAATCTTTCTAAATTTCTGAAATTATATAAAGACAACCTTACTGCACTCCATAGTAAATTCACAGCTTTCTGTTCTGCTTTATATGACTCTTGTTACAGCCTTTGTAATATGATTTACAACGCTCATAATCTTCCTTTCTTTTGCGTTGTACCTTTTTGATAGAGTTACTAGAAAGATGTGAAAGGAAATGAAGAGGAAGCGTTGGTGGGGAAGGGAGAGAGTCAGGGTCGTAGCCTTCAACCAGATCATTGGGCAAGATGTGAAGTACTGGAAGGAGAAATTTGGAACGGTAACCACTGCTCATGGCGATGAAGTAAAATCTTTGCCGTCTCCCGATGACATTAATATTTTGTCGGAGAAAGCAGTAGGACATGGAAGAACAATCGTACGGATTACATCTTACTTGCTAGGAGGGTATAAGGTGAACATTAAATAGAGAAAAACAAAGATAATGAAATTTAGTGTCATTAAATCGAGAGATGCTGAGGGAATTAGATTAAGAAACAAGACAATGAAAGGCGGTAAATGAAGTTTGTTACGTTAGAAGTAAGATAAGATAGTCTGAGTAAAGAGATACTAAATACAGAAGGGCAATGGGAAGAAGGGCATTTCTGAATAAGAGAAATTTTTAACATCCAACATTCAACATGGGCAATGGGAAGAAGGGTATTTCTGAATAAGAGAAATTTTTAACATCCAACAGAGTTAGGGAGTCTTTTCTGAAAGTATTTGTCTGGAGTGTAGTCTGGTACGTAACTGAAACGTAACGCCACACGGGAGTAACCGTGCGCTCCAAGACGACTTGGTGCGTAGCGCGAGTCTGCTTGTCGCCGGAGGTTCAAGTCCTCACTCGATCATGGATGTGTGCGTTGTCGTACGTGTAAGTTATTTTAGTAGTTTGTGAGTCTCGGAACTTATGATCACTGCAGTTAGTTCCCATAGCTTTACAACATATGAAATTTTTCAACGAGCGAAATAAATAGCTCAGACAAGGAAAAGAGGATTGAATCTTTTGAAATATGTTGATATGGAGGAGTGCTGAAGATCAGATGTGTATATGAAGTAACTAATGGGGAGGTACTGAAAAGAATTGAGGAGAAAAGAAGTTTCTGGCATATATTGACTAAAAGACGAGATCGATTGGTAGGGCACATTGTAAGGCATCGAGGAGTAGTCAATTTAATATTGACGGGATTTGTGTTCAAATGTTTGTAAATCTATCGGACCAAACTGCGTGGTCATCAGTCTCTAGCTTACAAACTACTTAATCTAAGATAAACTAACCTAAGGACAACACACACACCCATGCCCCAGGGAGGACTCGAACCTCCACGGCGAGCAACCGCGCGCTCCGCAGCTTGACGCTTTAGACCGCTCGGCTACTCCACCGCGGCAATGTTGTGCACCATACGGTGCACGAGGAGGAGGGAGGGGGGGTGGCAGTGTAAAATTTGTAAAAGAAGTCCAAGAGGCGAATACAGCTGGTAGCCATTCTTATTAAGGGTCAAGTGGCTTGCACAGGATACAGAATCGTGCAGAGCTGCATCAAACCGGTCAGGGTACTGAAGACCACAACAACACTAGAAAGCTCTTCAAGCTGAATCCAGTTCTCTTCCCTGTCTTGCTTACTAGATGATACGCCTGTGTAAAATTCCTTAGGCTATTTTTAACATCGAGTGAATCATGACAATAACGACTTGTTTGTTAGGTCCACAAACTCTTATCGCCTGAATGGTTTCTGCAGGACATATTATATCTGAAGGAACTGGTTGGGCCCATTCCTCGTCAAATGATTGTCTATAGTGGGAACCACGAACGACGGCGATCGAGTTTAGGCTTAGTCTGCCCATCTACGTCAGGCATTTGTCGACAGCCAATGAGCGTTCAGCAATGTTTTGTACGCTTGACTGCAACTGTCGTACGCATTGCCAAAATTAAACATGATTGTAACAAGTTATACACATTAAAATCTAGGAATATGTTCCAAGTTGTAATCGATAAAGTTTCGGCACGAAACAAATTGTATCTAATGTAATAAGAGCCGGTATTTGCAGGTTGTAACGTTTCTTCAGGCACAAAGGTCGGGCGTGCGCGCGTACACGCACACACACACACACACACACACACACACACACACACACACACACACACACTTCCTGACCATTAAAATTACTACACACGAAGATGACGTGCTACAGACGCGAAATTTCACCGACAGGGAGAAGATGCTGTGATATGCAAATGATTAGCTTTTCAGAGCATTCACACAAGATTCGCGCCGGTGGAGAAACTTACAACATGCTGATCTGAGGAAAGTTTCCAACCGATTTCTCATACACAAATATTTGACCGGCGTTGCCTGGTGAAACGTTGTTGTGATGCCTCGTGGAGGAGGAGAAATGCGTACCATCACGTTTCCGACTTTTTATAAAGGTCGGACTGTAGCCTATCGCGATTGCGGTTTAACGTATCGCGACACTGCTGCTCGCGTTGGTCGCGGTCCAATGACTGGTAGCAGAATATGGATTCGGTGGATTCAGCAGGGCAATACGTTCCGCCGTGCTGGATCCCAACGGCCTCGTATCAATATCAGTCAAGATGACAGGCATCTTATCCGCATGGATGTAATGGATCGTGCAGCCACTTCTCGATCTCTGAGTCAACAGACGGGGACATTTGCAAGACAACAACCATCCGGAAGAACAGTTCGACGATGTTTGCATTAGCTCGGAGACCTTGGCTGCGGTTAGCCTTGACGCTGCATCACAGATAGGAGCGCTTGCGATGGTGTACGTAACGACGAACCTGGGTGCACGAATGGCAAAACGTCATTTTTTCGGATGTTCTGTTTACAGCAGCATGATGGTCGCATCCGTGTCTGGCGGCCTCGCGGTGAACGCACATTGGCCGCATGTATTCGTCATCGCTATACTGGCGTATTATCCGGCTTGATGGTATAGGGTGCCATTGGTTACTCATCTTGTCACCTCTTTTTCGCATCGACGACACTTTGAACAGCGGCCGTTACATTTCAGATGTATTACGACCAGTGCTGTACCCTTCTTTCGATCCCTGCGAAACCCTATATTTCAGAAAGATAATGTACGACTGCATGTTGCAAGTCCTGTATGGGTCTTTCTGGATACGGATAATGTTCCCCAAATCTCTCATCAATTGAAAACGTCTGGTCAGTGGATGCCAGTAACTACTGTTGATGGCTGTGGTATCGTGTTGAAGCTGCATGGGCATCTGTACGTGTACATGCTATCCACGCTCTGTTTGAATCAATGCCCAGGCGTATCAAGGCCGTTATTACGACCAGAGAAGGTTGTTCTGGGTACTTACTTCTCAGGATCTATGCATCCAAATTGAGTAAAAATTTAATCACATGTGAGTTCTAGTATAATATATTTGTCCAATGAGTAACCGTTTATCATCTGCATTTCATCTTGCTGTAGCAATGGCAGGTAGTATATATATATATATATATACTACCCATTCAACTCTTTCACCCCAAATATCTCTGGAACTCTCACGGTCATGAACGTGCAGTAGGGGCTTATGAAAGTAGGTACTAGGAGGCAGTCTAAAACATAAAGAAGTATGATTTTCAACGTAAACTTATGATTTTTTAAACGGATACCCCATATTATTTTTAAGCAATCAATAGCATGAAAAATCACAAAAGATTGGCCTTGGTTGCATCGCGATGCATCAATTACATCCGGAGAGACTGCGAAGCGAAGTTAACGTTTTAAATACATGAGTCGCGGTGCTAGCGCGTCCCGAGACTCAAACGAAACTCACGGCTGAATCTCGGCCACGCACTAGCACCGCGTATCATGTATTTTGCAAGACGGTTGTCTGCCGTCTTCCTAAGGTTTTTAACTTTGTAATTTATCTAAGTTCACTAGACGGCCGTTTTTGCTAAAGGAGAACCCCTTTAGTTCGGAGGCATGTGGAATAGCATTTCATTTCCTTTTTTTAAATCTTAGTTTCTGTAATGCTATGTTAATATTGCTGGGATTTTATTACACTAACAATTTATCATTGTATCTATGAATGTGGCAAGATGAACGGTTTCTCCATGACTCCACTGTCCCTGTGAGAATGTGTACTTGCGTTATTCTGTATGTGTATGTATGAGCATCTTCTAGCATGGGGATCGGAGTGTATGTATGAATGACAATTTTCGTCGTTGGCTGCTGACTGCGTGCTTTGCATCTCTGACTTCGTGTCTATCGGTAGTCGTTACCAACTTCTGCTTTTGGTGCTACCAAAGAGGTTCCTTCACCCTTTGGTTACAACTTGGGTTGACAATGCCCGGTAACGAACCTCCGCAGGATGCGCGAGTCTAAGCTCTCCCCACCATCTCGTTTTTCTTGGTTTTTACCGATTCCGGCCCCTGGCGTGGGCTTGCTGGCCGACTCTGCACTCTGTGGCTGCGCTTCGACCTGGCTAGATGTTCTGATTTTCTTTCTTCCCTTAAGATGGTAGCGATTCGTTGTCTGCTTTGTTCAAGTTAGACTTCAGAATTTAGGTTTATTTTTCGGAATAAGTTTCTCCGATCAAATACGGAAGTGTAATCAATTTCATTTCATGTGGTGAATATGTAACTAATTCGGTTTGATAACAGCTGAGAATCGGTAACCTCTTGAGACTAGCAGGCGGTGTACGAACTCTGTTTAATTTCCTTCTAGCTTTGTGGGATGCGACTAATGTGCGGGAATATTTTTGTTCTGTGTAGCGCATGTGAAATATTCTTTTCCGTTTTCTCCTTCCATGAGTGTTATGTACTCCACGTGGTGTGTTCTTAGAATAAGGCCTTCAGCTACCCCTGTGTCTGTTTCTATTATCATTTTTTTAATTCCGATGCCCCGTAAATGTTCTCACAGCCACCATCATGAAATGGTATAGTTCGGGGTGACTTGTATAGTAACGACTGTGTGTAATTCTCGTGATCTACGATGTGTGTTGGCCACCGTCTCTTTGTCTTCCTGCGCCTAAAGTAAATTTTGAGTCAGTTCTAAAAACTGGGCCAGGTAACAAGATTCTGCTGCAGGAAGTAGTTAGTAGTTCACGCGAATCCTCTAGCTGATTTTTTACGGCCAGCAAAGTAAGCTTTTAACTGACTCCTTTCAGCCATAATTATACAATTTACAGTGGTCTTTCAATTTCAAACGTCAACTTCGCTTCGCAGTTTCTCCGGATGTAACTGATGAATCGTGATGCAACCAAGGCTATTCTTTTTGTGATTTTTCGTTCTATTGATTGCTTGATGGGGTATTCATTCTAAAAAACATAAGTTTGCGTTGAAAATAATACTTTTTTACGTTTTAGACTGCCTCATAGTACCTACATTCATAACCCCCTACTTGACGTTCATGACCGTGAAAGTTGTGTATCAATGTCTCTTCTAGTTCCACAGATATCTGAGGTGAAAGCGTTGAGTGGGACACCCTGTATCTTAACTGTCTTTTGAAAGAAGAGGTGCTTTTGTCTAGACATACGTGACCCATCATCGTTCGTGGGTACAACTATAGATACTAGGTTATTATAGAGAGATCCAGTAGAGTAACTTATTTCAATATGGTGTGAGCTTAATCGGTGGAGAAATCTAATAAACTTTTTCTGTTTCAGATTTTGGCTGGCAGTCATGGATAAACTGCTAGGTACTAATTGGAGCTGTTCGCGCTATGAACACGAGCTCAGCACTGCCACGTCGCCGATGCTGGTAGACTGCCGCTGTCGGTTTCCCGACTATGACTACGGGTCGCTTACTCTGGTAGAACCTGCTGCTGAGGTGACTGATGCGGCGAGTGACTGTTGCGCCGAGTCTCTGAACTCTGCTGATTCAGTGGTGTCTCTATCCGCAGCTATGATGTGAACCACACTGATGACTTAGGTTCCTAGCAGACTAACGTGTAGTCGATCCACAACTCTGTAGGCATTTATTGATTCTAGTCTTTTCCTCCGCCAGTTTCTTCCTCGCACAGTGTTTAACTTTTGCGTAACCTCAGTTAATCACTCGAAACAGCTGCTTTAGCGATTATTGCAGACTGTTCACTAGTTCTCGTGAAATGGTTTCCAGAAAAAAATCTAGTCAGTGAATGTGGCAAGTGTGTAGAGCAGTGTCTACGCGATTCGTAAGAGACTGAGTAATGCGAAGCAGCTTTAGCGGTCAGTTGTGTTCTTACTGGTGTAATTAGAAGCCAGTTTTGAAGCTCCAGTGACGTATTGTGCCAAAGAGTAAGTGGTGACGTTTTACGAGATTATCACCTGTTGGACAGTGAGGCGTAGCGATTGTCCCAGCGTCGAGGGAGACAAGTCGCTGTCAGCCGTATCGCCGACGAGGACGCCTGCTCCGCCGCCGGGCCGTCATGGGAGAGGCTTGTCCGCCGACCACCAGTGAAGAACTGCTGCCACCAGCGACCGCGGGCTGAGGCGGAGGCGCGCCTTCTGATGAACCTCGCGCTGTCGGCGGCGCTGCACAACGCGACCGAGGGCGCCGTCCCCGGCACCCCGTTCCTGCCGGCGGGCTTCTTCAACGCCAGCTCCTGGTCGGCGGGCGCCAACGGCAGCGCCGCCGCCGCAGACGCGGTCGACGTGCCGCAGGTGCCCGCCTACATCCGCACCGCCTCCACCGTCGCCTGCGTCATCATCATGAGCATCGGCGTCGCGGGCAACGCCATGGTGCCCGCGGTGATCCTGCGCAGCCGCGACATGCGCAACTCCACCAACATCTTCCTGGTGAACCTCAGCGTCGCCGACCTGCTGGTGCTGCTCGTCTGCACGCCCACCGTCCTCGTCGAGGTCCACTCGCGCCCCGAGGTCTGGCTGCTCGGGGAGACCATGTGTGAGTACCGCTTCCAAGCACTCTTCCTATTTGTACGAGTTCCGTAACACCTGCAACAGGCGAAATATTTCCGGAGCAAACAAATTCTGTTTTGGTCTTTTGATTTGATTTTTCAGGGAAGCCAAAACAGTCTTGGTCCAACCCGCCACTGCCCGCACCGAAACAAAGTTTATTGTGCAGCATCACTCCCTGTACATCTAGTAAAGCCAACCAATGCCCTTGAACAGTGCAAGGAGTCCCTTTACCAGTTCTTTATTAGACAATTTCCTTCGGGTCTGGTTGTCCCAAAAGTTCTGTGCCTTTTATTCTCCAATTCAATGCATTCGAAGATTACCTGTGATGCAGTTTCATCCCCGTCATCACAGATCCTACATTTAGGGTCCTCTTCTGTTATTCCCATTGCATGTAGGTGTTTTTTTGAAATTCCCATGGCCTGTCGGCAATCCAACTATGAGTCTAATCTCTCTCCTGTTCAGACCCAGGATTGCAGAGCTTCTTTTAAAACATGGATTTGGCATCATTACCTTGCCATGTTTTTGTTGATGGAATTTGGTCCAATATTCTACGTGCTGTCTTCTGAGCCATTTACGTAGCTCCAATTTCATCATTGCCTTGGTGATTGTCAGGACAGGTTCAGGTCCAATAAATGCAGTCTCTGCCCCCATCATGGCTAATCTGTCGGCATGTTCGTTGCCACTGATTCCCGAGTGGCCAGGGACCCACAATAGGCTTACTCTATTGCTTTCCCCTAGCTCCACCAGAACCCTGTGACATTCTGCAACAATTTTAGACCTTGTTGCAGGAGCTGCCAGTGATCTCAGAGCTGCCTGGCTGTCTGAATAGATATAGATGCTACGATCTTTGTAGCACCTACGCAAATTCTCCTCCACACACGCCCTGATGGCAGTGATGTCGGCCTGGAATACTGAGGCCAGTTTCCCTAGAGAGATGACGACCTCCAGTCTTGGCTACACCCCATATACCCAGGCTCCAACACCTTGGTCTGATTTCGACCCGTCAGTGAACTAGACAATATCCCCCTTACGGTGTCTATTTTCTCCCACTGCTCCCTGCTTCCAATTGTATTATTGAAAGGCTTGTTGAAGCAGTATGGGGTTATAATATAGTCGGCTGGCATTTCCCCAACCTTTCCTATATTTACCTCACTCACTATTTTAGTGTGTGATTCTGGTCTTACAAGGAGACCACATGGATATCGGTTTTTGGAATTTCTTTATATTTATCGTACGTGCAGTTCAGGTTGTTATTTATCATCCTAAGCCATTCGACGCATCTCCCAAAATTCTCGAGAAAATCGACTCTGGGATATGGATGAACAGACATAATTCCGTCACCTTTACAGTTTTGAGGTAATTATTAAATTGAACCTAAGGCGGCTGCATAGTTTGCTAATGTTGGCAACGGAATGTTCGTTTCATGAGAATAATTACCTTACCCTCACGACTAAAGTTTTGAAACAACACGTTAGTATCAACAATTAAATAATCTACAGCATCTGCTGGTGTAGCTGAGGTCGCTTTCTGGCCTCACAATCACAGAGTCGATGGTTCGAAGCTCGCTGTGACAGATTTTTTTTCTTTCGTATTCGAATTCAGTTATGTAAAACATTTTGGGACCTCTAATTTTACGTGTTGTGTCGGTTTTTTGTGTATGCGTATGTAGACGAGCTGATCACCTTGTCACCTAAAACAGTGGTTGAGTAGGTTAGCTACTTCGAAAGCCATTAGTAACTATCGAGATTACTTTCCAAAAACAGCGTCTTAGCTCTTCACAAACTGAACAAAGACAAACGTTGTAAACTAATAGTGAAGTCAATACTGTAAAAATATGTAACTTGTGTTTTTTATTGAAACTGTCAGTATGAATAACTTTTTATAAAGTATAGAAAATTACGAATATACAAGAACAAATTTTTTCGTAAAAATTACTATTGGATATTAAAATTGTGTAAGCATTCGAACACTAGGAAAGAGAAATTAAAACCCGTCTCACGGCAGGACTCTAACCACCGACTCTATTGTTATAAGGCCACAAGGCTACCGCCTCAGCTACACCAACACACGCTGCAATTGCATTAGGTATTGACAATTTGCAAAACTTTAAAGTCGATTTTCTAGAGACTATTTAGAGTTGCGTCGAACGGCTTTGGCTGATCGTTATTTAAGGTCTAACATACACGAAAAAAAGAAGAAAAAAAAAAAAAACTAAAATCCGATACCAATGTGGTCTCCTTGTTAGTACTTCAGTGCTCTGGAATTGCGACAGCAAATGTATCCATCACAACGAAACGATTAAGTTAGATAACCTGTTTCTCCATCAACTGCAGGTGTAGAAGATGTCGCTCTTCTGAGTAGGCGGAACGTAGGAATTTGAGAAAATCCGCAGGACTTGTAAGGAAGGTTTTAGTGAAAATAATGTGACATTCCTCTACAGCTGTCATTTCACTGATGGATGTGAGAGTTACAGGAAGAATCACTGACAATTACTAACAAACACTGAGTTGACAGAACACACCCACTTTAGAAGAAACGGGTTAAGTTTATTCCTGTAATAAGTTTCATTCAAGAGAAGACAACAACACACGGAGGCAATACACGGTGCCGCTCCAGATCTGCATATCAGCTTTACACGACAGCAATACAGCTCTGTACTAGGCTGGGCATTGTTTTCTATTATATTTTTTATTACTATTACTTTTTTATGAAACCAATTACTACAGCCACTGCCACTCCATGTACCAGCACCAAACGTGGGGGTTTGGCGTTGCAGTGACGAAACCGCATATCAGAAAATAAAAATATTATTTATGTGTGGAACACATTGGTTCTTTGCGACAATCTGAAAATAATTTGTAATGATTTCTAGCAAATATCTCTATTTATGCTACTTACGCATCATCTTCTCATCTAGAAAAGTACACAGAGTACATCATTAATTCCAAGAGAAGTTGTTGACAGTGTATCTCTTGCAGTGCAGCATTACATTTCCATTATTCGTCGCCGGCCGCAGTGGCCGAGCGGTCTGCGGCGCGCCAGCCACAGTCTGCACGGCCGCTACGGTCGGGGGTTCGAATCCCTCCTCGGGCATGGATGTTTGTATAGTCTTTAGTATAAGGTAGTTCATAACTAGTTTGTAAGTTTAGGGATTGATCACCCCGCAGTTAAGTCCCTTAAACTTGGCAAACATTTGAACATGTTGGACATTATTTGTGTTGCTGAACTACAAGAGTCACACTGTCAACAATTTCTTTTAGGATGAATGCTGGAGTCTTTGTAATTGTCTAGATCAGAAGATGTTCAAATCAAATGTTCAAATGTTTGTAGAGCATATGGGACTTAACTACGGGGTCACCAATCCCTAAACTTACAAACTACTTAAGATCTAGATATTCCTAAGGACGGCACAAATATCCATGCTCGAGGGGGGCTTCGAACCCCCGATCGTAGTGGCCGTGAAGACCGTGACTGGAGCGCCTCAGTCCCCTCGGCCACCGCTGCTGGTGATCAGAAGATGAGGTCTATGTAGCATCGAAACTATTAAAAAGCAATCTTGGCTGGAAACCATTATAAACAATAAGACACAACTATTGTGAGATAGACTGCATTATTTGGCAGATTACGAAATATATCCCATTAGTTCAAATTATGAGTTCAGTTTGCCGACGTACTTCATACCAACTGTATGGGCATGTTCCTGACACTGGTCACTTCGAAGGGATGAGGAAACCCTGACCCAGCACTAAGCTGGGCACTGTCGCTATCGCTTTGCTTTATACTCCTATAAGAGTCTCCTGATGGTTTAGGGTGCCTGTCATTTAGAAAACACTATATCAGTGAAATTTACATTGTATTAGGAGGGAAAAAGTAAATGTAGATGGAAAACTGCCTTCTATTTTAGCTTATGACACGCCGAATGTGGTTAACTTTAAATTCTCTGTGAAATATCACCATTTACCTTACGGCGATCGTCCATTCACTATCCTATTTTTTTATATCCAATTATTTTTCGTTTCTAATATGAGATTTAGATCTAAAATGAAAAGAGACCTGATTTTCTTAGTTTGTGTGTGTGTGTGTGTGTGTGTGTGTGTGTGTGTGTGTGTGTGTGTGTGTGAGAGAGAGAGAGAGAGAGAGAGAGAGAGAGAGAAAGAGAGAGAGAGATAGATAGAGATAGAGAGAGCGAGGGAGAGAATTGCCTCATTGAGCCTACAGCGTTAAAAAAAATAAGCACATAGTTACAGGTTTGAATTCTCAAGCTGTCATATGTTTTACGCAAAATTTCCCCCAAGATGTTTAGGGTATTTACAATCATTTTATGTAGGTGAGAAGAAGCCGATTGATGGAAATAGTAATCCATACTCATCAAAGACATTCAGATTTTATTCTAGAATAGCATTAGATATAGAGGTTGTCTGATCCGTTGTAGTCATCAATGTTGATATGTCTACACAATTCATTCTAAGCCTAAAATCTTCCTCATCAGACTGATTCGAGAGGATAGAGTTAAGAGGAGCAACGTCAGGATATTTCTAACGTATTTGCCAATGAAACATCTATGCATTCAGGTGTTATTCATAAAGCGAAAAGAGACACCAAACATAGAGCAATGCCAAGATGTTTTAATTTTTGTGTACTGCAGTAGCAGTGAGAAAGATAAACATTGAAGAATTCAGTTATGAGTCTATCACACATGTGAGCTCTACTTACATGGGCGCTTTTGGCGTTATGTACCGCCCGTTATTATTCAACGTAGTTTCTACGCGATGTATATAAACATACAGTTAGTCAAAATGTTCAAATGTTTGTTGAGTCTATGGGACTTAACTAGGGGGTCATCAGTCCCTAAACTTACAAACTACTTATGAACTAGCTACAACTAAGGATGGCACAAATATCCATGCCCGAGGGGGGATTCGAACCCCCGACCGTAGTGGCCGTGCAGACCGTGACTGAGGCGCCTCAGTCACCTAGTGTAACTAGTAACTAGCTATTTAACTTTGTGCTCCATTTGTTGAGTCATATCAGTGGCACCTATTTCATTTAGTGATGCTTTCCTTAGGTCCACTCTGAAATTCAATCTATACCGATGTGGAAATATTACGCCAATATACTTGGGAATTTAATTTATATAAACTTTATTAATTAACTACAGAAATGTACATTATTGCGAATTTTTCAGGGTGAAATGGAAGATATTAAATATGTTAACTGTAGGGATACAAATACCGTTCACTGTACTTGCTTTGACAATCACAAATTATAAACACTTTTGGTCAATACTATATTTAATAAACCCACACAAAACCTGTGGCTATCGATATTGCACTTTGACCACCTCATATTTAAACTTAAAGGATCGCAATTCCATCGGTATTGAACGGAAGACTTTTGTGCCTTGGATCTCTCTAATCAAGACATGTAAAAGAACAGATTTTTGTATAAAGTTTTGGAATGAAGTATTTCGCGTTATGTGTATCATTATTATAATCTGAAAGAACATAAACTACTTCAAAAAGGTAAGGTTTTATCAGTTGAGATAAGTGTTTCATACTAGCACATGGTCATGTACCTAGAACAAATAATGTTCTAATTTGAAAGTGTTACTACATTCTTAGTACTGTTTTTAACAATACATTAGATATATTGCTATACAATTAACAAATAATTAGTAATTGGAAACGAAGTAGGCTGTACTATTAAAAAACGATTATCAATTAAAAAACATTTCGACATACACGGTACTGGTAACTAACCACCTTTCCTTTTCAAAAGAGGTAAAGTTGTTAATTCATTAATGGAACTCACTTTGTTTGCAAATATTAAGTGTTCTATGTTAAAGGACATTCCGTTTCGAGATCGGTACTGTTATACGTACCTCATCTTTAACATTACCCGAAGTCACACGAATTTATCCCTACCAAACGAAGTGAAGAGTCTACTATCGTATTGTTAAGAATACTTGGTATTACCGTTAGAAGAACATAAGTGTTTTCTGGTGTTGCATGTCCTACATTAAATAACGGCAGGTATTTTCATTAGGTTTTAGTTCTTTCAAAAAGGATGTAACAAGTTGTTCAAATCTCTATCGGAAATTGTTTCTTTGAATAAGTTAGGGTCTAAGGTTTTTCTTGTACTAATTTACGCCATAATCCTGTTTTCATATGACACAGAGGCTGTTGTTATAACTTATGTTGAATTTCGGAACATAAGTGTCGATAGATTGTGAATTTACATATGCAGATGAAAACTAGTCATGCTTACGAAAAAAGGAGTATCTTAGAATAAACTTAACCTTCCTAAACAGATTGTATCATCCAGTAACACTAATGAACTCTAGGAACAATATTCGAGTAAGTCAGTGAATGAAAATCTATTATTATGTATGGATTCAGTTTGAGTTTGTGCACAGCTCAAGGGCAGATGGTGAAGGCACACCAATCTGAATTGCTGAATGGGGCAGTGATTTTAACGAAATCTTGCCAATGTTGTTCTTACATCGACCAATTGATTCTGTATTAATACACTGATTTCTCTAGACTTGTGTTTGTATAACACCGATGCATTCTCTGGAAAGTTGAGGCCTAAGTAATGCTGAATCAATACGAAAGTGCACATCAGAGACCATTCGTATGAATACAAATTGACTTTCTAAATAACATTCTGCTTTCTTGTAATTCAAAAGAGGAAGCACTCGTCCACTCTTCGTGAATATCGTAGCAATCAAATACTTGTTTAAAAACGGAAAAGAAAGCATTTGTACATTCTGTTTCGCAGCACAGCATGCACACGGATTGTATTTTTGTCCGTAGAAGCAGTTATGCCTCAGGGCTCTTACGTGAACACCGATAATACACAAGATTCCATTATGTTATTTTCACTCTGCAACAGAGTGTGCGCTGAGCTTTAGAAAAGAAGAAAGGAAAAACCAGTAGCATCAAGGATTTGTAAAGAAGACACAGCAACACCGTAAGCATATTATATGCCAACTTCATTTTAAAAAATAATAATTTGCACGCAAACTTTATAAATACTGATTTCAATATGTATAGAAAACTAACTCTACAGACATGAGTAGCCATATTTACAAAACCACCTAGGATCATAAATAAAAAGCGGGAGTCGTCTCGTATAAGAATTTTCCTTAATTGCAGTCAGATTAACACAGAAAAACTGATTGTAATTAAGATATACTCCACGTCGTAACTATAGATACCAAAGAAATCTCTGACACCTTAATATCTGAGCTTATCTTGCAGAATAATGTTAACTCCCAAATAAGTAGTTACATCTTAAATAACTCATTTGAATGTATCGTTGCACAGTTTACAAACTCGCAACTAACTGTATTTGTTATATCCTTAAAATTAATTTACTTGACGTACCCTATACTAAAAAATAAATAAATAGATAAAAATAAATAAAATGAACCATCCAACAGATGTAAATGCGATCTCGACAGCTTTGTGATCAATTTCAAACAAATTTTGTGTTGTGATACTTATGTATTCCGTGACGAAATTGTGAAAGGTTATAATAATTTCGTGTGGCTCAGAAGCCTGGTGCAAGTCTTACAACAGGACGCCACTTCGATGACTTGCATGTCCCTAACCTAATTATCCAACCAGGGAAATGGGATCCTAACGTGGAATCCGAACTACGTGTCATTTCTCACGACTCCTCACTACGTTGAGGCGTGCAACTGGGATTAATACACAGCCTGGGGAAAATGGGTGATCTGACTGGGTTTCCAAACAGCGACCCTTTACCCCGAGAACACCAGGCCCGACGACACCTTACTCTGCAAAACAATGCTGCATCAAAGAATTACCGACGTCAAAAAAATTCAGGACCATGTAATCAACGATTAGACAATCGCACATATTTTCAACTGTACCCATTCGTAGTTAATGTCATACATTGCGTGAATACGAATTTCGAAATTCATACACCGACTTGGCATCGCCTTGTTACATGCTAAAATTCGTATCGTTGTGGCAGCAGATGGTTGCGTCATTTAAGAAGGAAGGACGACCGAGGGAACACCTCTGCCGATATTGAGAACAGAAAAAGTTGGAGGCATTACTCCAACAAGCAATAGTATTTTGCTGACATCGTTTCTAGGCCCGGAATAAACTCTTGCGTAACTTTTTGTAGGGACGATGAACAGTATAGTACGGTTCCGAAACAAATGGTAGCAGTTACACAGTAGACGAATTCACTGGCGGTGTCTGTTTCAGGTAATACGTCAGAGATAAACGAGCTTGTAGTCAATTTATAGAACATCTCACCATCGTATCGTTCCCTCGTGTATCTTCAGAGATAAATCGTCAACTGCATCAAAAGCTCAAAGCAAGCCCTTGCATTTTGATTTTCGTAGACGGTGGTCTCCCGTATCATTTCGACCTTCAAATGGTATCAAATGGTATCTCACTAACACATTTCACGCTACGGTGTGGTGTCTATTTACACCATGGAGTGCCTGTAACTACAATTGTCAAAACAATTAGGAGACCAGTTGAGATATCTAAGTTGTGACGCATTGTCGTCGTCAGAATGAACTAGATTGGTTCGACGACTTTTTGTCACTTCTACGATGTGGAGACAATATTATGGAAACTGAGATAGTAGTAATAACAGAAAATCGTCTTAGAATGGGTTGGTGTTGACTTGTGTTTACTCTACCAAACGAATTACACAAACATATGGGTTCAAATAGTGTAGTGTAGTGTGCAGATAGTGCAATGCAGCAACAACGTGTCTTTCCCTAAGCTATGAGCAGAAGTGAGTATTTGTGGACATACGATTCTCTATGTCCTAATGGCGCTTTGACTACTCATCTACACGGGTGGAAAAAATGCTAGAACCTTAGGGAATTGAACGAATTGAGTGGCTAGCTTGTTCGCCGGACTTAAAACCGATTGGGCATATCTGGGATTCACTTGACAGATGCATTTCAGCCAGACCGTCACCTCCCAAAATGCTGCCAAACGTGGATATTGCCATAGAGAAATATGAGAGCAATATTGGAAAATAGAGCAAATATCCCTCAAGAACTGATTGACAACCTCATACTGTCATGTCACGCAGGTGTGAAGCTGTACTGGCCGCCCGAGGTTATCCCACACAATATTAGAGGGCAACGATAATGACTTTTTCAGTACCGTGCCTCGATCTAAGTTAACACCCTAAAGTAAAGAGTTGAGAATGTAATTTACTGTCTCGCACACCAATTGTAATTGTTCCCAATATCTGAATGAAATATGTTACCATATGTATATTGTGTATCTGATCCCCTAATGGTTTTGAGCACAGAAATTTTAGGAAAATTGGACTTAGGCACAGCATATAAGTGAAAAATCTTAAGTTGTTTTCCTATACCAGTTAATGACAGATATCTTTAATATTATTATTGTGCATTTTACTCTTGAGAAACTTTCATTAAAACTTTTTTCTATCTTGTTAACTGTAGCGTAAAGAAAATTTGGAAGATACCTAGTAAATGGGCATTGTATCCTCGTCAAGAGGCATAAAAGCAGATAATAAATCGGAACGGTGGTTTTAAGCGAAATACGACCAGCCTTTTGTCGCCCTTGATATTGACGTCTACCCTTTTCCGGCTAAGACACAACATTTCCATTTTCTGCCTTAATGGAAATCCGAATCTTTCAGCTACTCTCGGGGGACGAAACGAATGGCTGGTGACTCTCCACGACGTAATGAGTGCACTCCATTTGTTTCACGCTTCCTCACTTCGTACTTTTCTCAACACGATACCAAAAGCAGTGTCTTATAGTTGCTCCATTTCTAACACATGTGGAGCCATATTTCTGATACGACAAAACTTGTATATGAAACTTCCTGGCAGATTAAACTCTGTGACAGAACCGGGATTCAAATCTGGCATCTTTGAATTTAGTGTGCAAGCTGTTTACCGACTAAGCTACCTCTGCACGTTTCACAGTCTGTCATCACAGCTCTCCTTGCGCCAATACCCCACATCTGCTTTCCAAACTTCACATAAGTTATGCGAACTTTGTAAGACTAGCACTCCTCAAAGAACGGATACGATGGAAACATAGCTTAGCCACAGCCAAAAAGATCATTCCAAAATAATATTTTCACTCTGCCGCGGAGTATGCTCTGATATGAAACTTCCTGGCAGATTAAAACTCTCTGCCGGATTGGGATTCGACTCTGGAACCTCTGACTTTCGCAGGCTCGTCTCTGGACTGTACTATCCTCGCACTCTTCATGGGCCGTCCTATATCTACACCCGAGTCTTCTACCTTTTTATTAAGGAACATTTACGTTTGTGTCCTCGGTGTATTTGCACTTCACCTCCTTGTTTTGTAGCTGCATTTGTCGCGTCTTTCAACTCAGCAGACTATTATGGTTTTTATGTGTGTTGATTTTCTTTTTATGTTGAGGTTATGAGTACTACGAACATGCGGGTTTGTGTGTGTGTGTTGTGTGTGTGGGTGTGTGTATCTATGAGTGTTAATTACAGAACAGGAGGATTCGGTGGGGATTACGTATTGATAGACTATCGACTTCCCGATTTCGAGCAGGGCACAATTACGTTTTAAAAATTTGATGGTTAATTCATCCACTCTTTTCTGAGCATGAGCGACCAATTTTCCCAACGGCTCTTTCATACATAAAAAACGTACAGCATCACCTTTCCCGGCCGCGGCGAAGCGGCCGAGTGCATTGAGGCGCTATGCTACGATTCGCGAGGCCGTTCCCCGTCGGGGATTCGAATCCCCCCTCGGGCATGGATGTTTGTGCCGTCATTAGTATAAGGTAGTTCGTAAGTAGTTTTACGGACTAATGACCCCGCAGTTAAGTTCCTTAATCTCTACAAACATTTGAACATTTCACCAATCCTGTACCTGCACCATCGGGAGGAGGGGAGTGGAGGGAGGGAGGGAATTGTAGGGATCCCCCTTGACAGCTGAGGGGTGCTCTACAGAAAAGAAGTAGCTACTCGGGGAGCAGAGCACTTTTGGCGTGCACAAGGTATTTCTTTAGGCTAGGCAAGATTTCTGATGAACACTCGTCTACATCTACATGGGATACATCTACATGGGATACTCTGCAAATCACATTTAAGTGCCTGGCAGAGTGTTCATCGAACCACAATTATACTATTTATCTCCCATTCCATTCACGAATAGCGCGCGGGAAGAAAGAACACCTGAATCTCTCCGATTGAGCTCTGATTTCTCGTATTTTATTCTGATGATCATTTCTACCTATGTACGTGGGAGCCAACAATATATTTTCGCATTCGGAGGAGAATGTTGGCGATTGGAGTTTCGCAAGTAGCCCACGCCGCAGCGATAAGCGCCGTTGTTGTAATGATTCCTATCCCAGATCCTGTATCATTTCCGTAACGCTGTCTCCCCTGTATCGTGACAATACGAAACGAGCTGTCCTTCTTTGGACTCTTTCGATGTCCTCCGTCAAACCCACTTGATAAAGATCCCACACTGGGCTGCAATACTCCAAAAATGGACGGACAAGCGTAGTGTATGCAGTTTCTTTTGTAGTTCTGCTGCATGTTTTAAGGGTTCTGCCAATAAAACGCAGTCTCTGTTTCGCCTTTCCCATGACATTATCAACGTGTTCTTTCCAATTTAAGTTCAAATGTTTGTATAGCTTATGGGACTCGACTACGGGGCCATCAGTCCCTAAACCTACAAACTACCTATGAACTACTTAATACTAAGGACGACACAAATATCCATGCCCGAGGGGGGGATTCGAACCCCCGACCGTAGTGGCCACGCAGACTGTGACTGGAGCGACTCAGTCTCCTCGGCCACCGCGGCCGGTCCCAATTTAAGTCTGAAGTAATAGTAATTCCTAGGTATTTTGTGGAGCTTACGGCCTTCACATTTGATTGATTTATCTTGTAAACAAAGTTTAACGGATTTCTTTTCGTACTCATGTGGACGACTTCACACTTCTACACACTTCACACGTCTATCCATATACACCCAGTGAAATCAGGCCGCATTCAGAAGGAGTCTTTTAACTGTGAAAGTATAGCTCTAAATTTTCAAAGCATTTGAAAGAAAGTTCCCTAATGTACTGCATTGCAGAAAAGTTGTCGCGCTAGAATAATCCTCGGGACTGGAAGTTGGCTGAATACCGACATTGGAAGGACATAATATTTTAGCGAAGAATAGTGTATATATATATATATATATATATATATATATATATATATATATATATATATATATATATATATATATATATATATATATATCGCAAAAATAAATCAGGAACTACTGGAGGGGGTGTGCTCATTGCAGCTCACAAAAATATTAATTCTACAGAGGTCCAAGTCAAGTGTGACTATGAGGTTATTTGGACACATGTAACAGGTATAAAGGAAATCAAGTTGATAGTTGGGTGTTCAGGCAGACAATTTCAATCTGCCAGGAATTTTAGGAATTTTCAGAGTACGGAATGTTTAATATATGGCGCTTCATATGACTGTTTACTTTTGACTAATTTTTGCCACGGCTTGCCACAATTTCGCTCCTGCGGCAACCTCCTCATATCGGAGTAGTATTCAAGTTTTGCTCCCTACATCTTCCACTAGTACCATGGATCCTTTTCCTTTATGTCTTAACATGTGTCCTGTGTCTTCTTCTTGCCACGATTTCCATATGATAGCCGCGCAGGAGTAGCCGCGTGGTCAGGAGCGCCACGTTGCGGACCGCGTGACCTCCTGCGTCGGAAGTTCGAATCCTTCCTCGAGCATGGATGTTTGTATTGTCTTTAGTATAAGTTAGTTGATAAGCAGTTTGTAAGTTTACGGACTGTTGACCCTGTAGTTCAGTCCCATAAGCTTTACAAACATTTGAACATTCCATATGATAATTTCTTCTGCGATTCTACAGACAACATCCCAATTCGTGATCTTATCAGTCGACCCAATTTTCAACACTCGTCTGTAGCACCATACAAAAACGCTTTGATATCTTATGTTCCGGTTTTACCACTGTACATGTTCCACTTCCATACAAATCCATGCTCCAAACGAACATTCTGAGAAATTTCTTCCTCATAATAAGGGCAATTCTTATTACCAGTAGTCTCCCCTTTGCCATGAATGCCCTCTTAGCCTATGCGTGTTCAATTTTTGAGTCCTAGTTTCGGTATTAGTAGGTTATTTTATTTCCAAAGTAGCACAACTCATTAACTTCCGCTACGTCTTGACCAAGAACTATGATGCTACGTTTCTCACTTCTTTCTTTTCTACTTTCTCTCTTTTTTCTATTTCCCGTTTACTCTCAGTACTTATTCAGTTCGAGCTCCGGCTGACGTGAAGGTCGCTTTTGTTAACAATCACTTGTTGCGCTAATTATTGCTGTCGTGTCATACCATTCTGTTGAATAGACAATGGTTAACTCTTTAAGATGGCCGGTTCCGATGTTCTTTGATCAGATAGTCTTCTTGGATGGTTAGCGGAGGGCGCTGAAGAAGCTCTGCCGTCGACAAACGTAGTGATCCTGCCTTTCACAGCCATTACTCCTGTTGTTCCGCTAGTTCCCGTAGGAGTTCAAGCGTGGTGTGCTCCCAATGGATCACCGCTTTAAATACATATGTGGTGTCTGCTCTTTCGGACAGGTGAGAAAGAACAGACACCTCGTATGTAGACGTTGTCTATGTCTCACCTTCATAATTCGAAATTTAGCTTGAACTTCCATGTGAGAAGCTGATAATAAATTTCACAACATAATCCTGTCACGTAATTTTAGTAAAGAATCCTAAGAAATTTGGTGCGAATGTATAGTACGCTAGCGGTAAAGCACAATCAATATGTTTCCTACGCGATACTAACGGTGATACTACAGATGACAATTCTGCTAAAGAAGAATTGCTTCACACAGTCTTCCGAAATTCCTTCACGAAAGAAGAGGAAGCAAATACTGCAGTATTCGTATCAAGAACAACTGCCAGCAACGTAATTTAGAAGCTATACCCAAGGTGTATTAAAGCAACTTAAATTCCTTAACAAAAGTCCGACTGTATAGCAAATTAGTTTCCTTTGAGAGTATGCTTATGCAATAGCCCCTACCTAGTTATCATATGCAACCGCTCGCTCAGCGAAATTCCATACCCTAAGACTGATGTTCAGATGTTCGTAGAGCTTATGGGACAACTACGGGGTCATCAGTCCCTAAGCTTACAAAGTACTTATGAACTAGGTAATATTAAGGACGGCACAAATATCCATGCCCGAGGGGGGATTCGAACCCCCGACCGTAGTGGCCGTGCAGACCGCGACTGGAGCGCCTCAGTCCACTCGGCCACCACGGCCGGCATACCATAAGACTGGAAAGCTGCATAGGTTATGCCAATATTCAAGAAAGGCAGTATGAGTGACCCGCAAAATTACAGCCGTATGTTATTGAAGTCGGTTTGCAGCAGGATGTTCGTATACTTTCCTCAAATATTATGAACTACCTCGAAGAGAACGACCTATTGACGCGTAGAGAACACAGATTCAGGAAGTATCTGTCACGTGAAACACAGCTAGCCATTTACTCACATGATGTGATGAGTGCTATCGACAAGGGAAGTAAAATAGGTTCCGTATTTCTAGATTTCCGGAAGACGTTCGACTCTGTGCTTCACAAGCGTCTTCTAATCGAACTGCGTGCTTATGGAATATCGCAATAGTGCGATTGGATACGTGATTTCCTGTCAGAAAAGACACAGTATGTTGTAATTGTCGGAAAGTCGTCGAGTAGAACTGCCATTCCCCCATTCCCCATGAAAGTGTTAAAGGAGCCCTACTTTTCCTTATTTTTATAAACGATTTAGGAGACGATCTGAGTAGGTCCGTTAGACTGTTCTCGGATGATGTTGTAACTTATCGGTTAGTAAAGTCATCACAAGATCAAAAGAAACGGCAAAATGATTTAGATGAGATATGCGAATGGTACAACAAATGGCAATTGATCCTTAATAATGACAAGTGTAAAGTCATCCATACGACCACTCAAAGAAGCTCGTTAAACTTCTTTTACACGATAAATCAGACAAAACTACAGACCGTAAATTCCACTTAATACCTAGAAGTAACAATTACAAACAACTTAAATTGGAAATATTGTAGGGAAAGCGAACCAAAGACTACATTTCTTTGGCAGAACACTTAGAACATGCAACACTTCCACTAAGGAAACTGCCTACACCACACTTGTGCGTCCTATTGTGTTGTAATGTTGCGCATTGTGGAATCCCCACGAAGTGGGACTGGTAGATAATATAGAGAAAGTACATAGAAGGGCAGTTCGTATTGTATTAATGAGATGTAACGGAGAGAGTGTCACGGAAATGATGCACTAGTCGGAGTGGAAATTAATAAAAGAAAAGTATTACGCGTTGCGACATGAGCTATTTGCGAAATATCTTTCACCAACCTTCTCTTCCGAATACAAACAGATTTTTTAGCACCCACTTACATAGGAAGACATGAACATCAGAATAAAGTAACAGAAATCAGATCGAAAACGGAAAAATTTAGGCGTTCCTTTTTTCCGCGAGCTATTAGAGAATGGAACGGTAGAGAAATATCATAAAAGCGGCTCGATGTACACTCAGCCATGCACTTCATTGTGACTTGCAGGGTATTTCCGTAGATGTAGATTCCTCCTGGTGTTTCGCTGGTTACAGTAAGAGTCGAGTGTGCCGTGCTCCGAATGGATAACTACCACCTTAAATATATGGTGTATGCTCTTTGGGACATGTCAGAAAGAATGGACACCGCGTATGTAAAGGTTGGCCGTCCCTCCGCGGCTTGGGCGGTGACGTGTGCTGTGACGTCAGAGGCGCCTCCTGGCAGTCGGCTGGTCGGCGTCTCCGTTGGCAGGTGTCCAGGCCTTCCGGGGAACAGCTCAACAGCCTCGCCTCGCGCAGAGATTACCGCCTCGCTCGTTAGGCGCTGCTCCATCTTTCGCTGATTTCATTACCTGCGACTCTAAATGTAATTCATGACCGCGCCACAACTCGTTTCAAGTCCGCGGGAGGCCAGCCACTCGGCGAGAACATTTGCTGGTCCAACTTTAGCGGCTACGATTACTACGCTTCACTCGAGCCTGTGTTGCGCGAGGTGAAGACAGTAAATGTGGCCAGCTACCTCTGTTCTTCATTTTACGCTGATGAACGAGTTTAAAAAATTAGAAACTTTTGTGTTCGTTAGGCTCTGGCGAGTAGCAGTGTAATGACAATTTAACTGTCCATGTGTACGGCTAAATCTGCATACGTTCTGCATAATTCTCTTTAAATTTCTTGGCGGAGGGTACTGCGTAATAATTTTAGTGATTTTCTCACCCACCCAAGTCTCGTGCGGTCTTTGGGATAGCTGCAGTCAACACGCCTCGCTCAGGGAAATATTCATGCCTAAAGAAGCCGTCTTACGACGTATTCGGCAGGACGGTGGTTCAAATCCCCTTTCGGCCATCCATATTAGCATTTTCCCTGGTTTCTCTAAATCAATCCACTTAAATGCCGAAATAGTTCCTTTGAAAGGGAGGGGCCGCTTCCTTCCCCATCCGTATCCAACAAACCGAGCGAGAACTCCGTCTCTAATGAAACCGATCATTAAACCCTAAGTTTATCAATGCAAGACTTATTGGTCTCCAGGGAGTTTCTGCGATCGTCATATGACCCTAAGTTTATCAATGCAAGACTTAAATGCCGAGATAGTTCCTTTGAAAGGGAGGGGCCGCTTCCTTCCCCATCCGTGAGGCTTCAGTGTGTCAGGCAGCAGCAGCGTCGCCGAGGTTTCCTCCGCCGCGTCCCATTCACCGCCATTTTTTTTTTTTTTTTATATTTTATTATTTTATTTTTTAAATCAATAACAGTTTCACTTAAAATGTTATTATATGTATCCAGAACCCAATTTTATCTTATTTCTACGTCCTTTTATAGTTTGACAGCTGTGTATCTCATTTGTAACTGCTATTTTATACCATGACTACTATCTTACACCTTGACCTAAGAATTGCTTTTATTTGTAAGTCAATAATTACTTATTGACAATAATTAAAAATGATCCTCACCAATCAGAGGATTTTAAGTACATTATATCAATCCTCAGGAAGCTACTATGTTTTAGTAACGACTGTGAACATTCGTTCATCACAGGACAGGTTACTCTGTAACTTAAATAAAAATGGTATTTTTTAATGTTTTTCCTTTATCTTTTTGATATCATTCTCCGTAAATAGTAGTTTATATTTATTTGTAACATTTGTTTAACTGATCTGAAGATGGGCAGCTTTCCCGAAACCGGTCATGTTTTAGAAAATAAAAGCGATCTGGAGACTGATATTCAAGACTTTTAAACCTAAGATTCCTTACGCTTTCTTCATGCATGAAAATGAAGTTATACAGGTCCAACGAATACTATTCAAACTCAATAGAAATATAAAAATTATTGACAAAGGAAGGGAAGGAAGAAGGATTAGGAAAGAAAGGATTGACACTAACTGCATTAGAGTATTGAATGAAACAATGGCGACAAGTGAAAATGTCAGCCGGGACGGAAATCGAACCCGGCTCTCGCGCTTCAAGTCAGCGGTCGCCTTAACCACATGGCTACCCTTGCTCGACTTCCTTCCGTGTCAAATTCCCACAAGTCGCACGCTATGGCTGTGGCGCCCCTATCGACTTTACGGATTCCCATGTGAGGTCGAACGAATGACCTCATCTGCGGTGAAGTAATTGCAGCGTATAAATACTTATAAAATATAAATACTTATTATATTGATGTGGCGTCTGTTCTTTCGGACATGGAAATAAATGGAAATAATCAAATCAATTACAGACCGATATCACAGATTCCGGTTTACTGTGCGACATTAGGTGCGTATATGGAACCCGCAAAAGCATCATTCTATCACCAAAAAAGACGAATACGTTCTCTCTGACAGAAAATTGAGAAATCGTCTACCTCTATTCTCATTTTAGTTTTAGAATGAGTGCACTTATTAGCACTCTTTCAAGACAGGAACTTCCACATCAGTTTACCTACTCTCTTTTTGCATTTGTTTCTTACCAAAGCCACATTCATTGCCTCTCTGCCTCGCCGCTATTTGTCCCAGTGTCATTCGCTCCTGTTGCCACTCTATCAGTGGATTTGCGAAAGACGGAATTTTATCTAACAACGAAAGTACTTGGGCTAGAAAAAACACATATACACCAAAATCGTATGAGAGATAATGTAAAGGTCTCTTATTGCAGTAGTGATACTCCCGCATCTGCAAAACTCTGCAGTTGTCCGTTAGATGCCTCTGAGTGTGTTTTGCCACATTGCACTTTGACCTGCCGGTTCCCCAGTAGGGACGGTGCAGTGTGCCTCCGAAGTAGCGTTTTGTGACATTATTTGTGTGGTGAAACGTCAGATGGGACGCCAATTGGTAATCAATCTTGCTAATGTATTGCGGTTGGTTGAGATAAAGTTACGAAGAACACTTCTTCGTGAAGATGGGATTAGTGTAGAAGATGAATCATTCGCATGCTTTCTAGTAACTGTTATGGTACAGAAATATGAGCATAAATTAGATACTATTGTAACAGTAACACATAATGATGATAATAGGGATGATAATGACGAACAAATCATTGCAAGCGGTAGTGCTACGGTAAGTGCGGGAAGAGGCGATGAATACCAACAGTCTTCCGAGAAGAAGGTTAAAGTTGCAACTATCATCACGGATTTTGTTGACAATACGCTAAAGAAAATGTACGATGATTATTACATAAGTTATAGTTAAGATATCTGCATTGCGAAAGGCGTCTACCATTACATTTACAGTGCTATCTACAGCATGATTGCAGAGTTTTGCGTAAAAATGACACCAACCTGCACATTGAGATGTACGTAGAGATCCTTTGACCAAACGTTCATACAGATATGTTTGTTCGAGCCCATGTAGTTTCCTCGTAAGTGCTGGCACGCTTTGAAGACGTTTACGTAAAGTAGTAACAAATAAGCCGAATTAGTTATAATTCAGAGCGAATACGCGAGTTTAATTTAAAAATCACTACGTGAGTTCAAACCTACCTCCAACTATCCAGATTTGAATTTTCTATGATTTTCTTAAATCGCTCCAGGCAATTGCCGAGATGCTTTCAAATAGCATTGACTATTTGAAATCGTAATGTTACATTTTTTTAATTACTACCCTTTCTGCAGGAAGAACAGGTATAAAATTCAAATGTTTGTTAAGCTTATGGGACTTAACTACGGGGTCATCTGTCCCTAAACTTACAAACTACTTATGAACTACTTACGAACTAGGACGTCACAAATATCCATGCCCGAGGGGGGATTCGAACTCCCGACCGTAGTGGCCGTGCTAACCGTGACTGGAGCGCCTCAGTCACCTCGGCCACCGCGGCCGGCGAAGAACAGGTATATATGTATGTGTGCGGGGGGTGGGGGTTATGGGGGATGCCTCGTGTGAACTGGCCTTTGAGTGTTGTACATTTTGGCCTGTGATCGTGTTCAAGGGTGTATGTAATAATTATTTTGTATGCTGGTAGAGACTGGCAATACTGTTAACATTCCAACATTTGCTATAAGTTTCTTTTTAACTCTCCTACGTCTGACCTGGGTGAAATTTAATTTTATGCCAAATGCGTAATGAGAATCTACGGTGGACAACACTTTTGAATGAAAAAGGTATACGAAGGAATATTTCATGACATTCCGCCTTGTTATGAAATTATTATTGAGGGGAAAAGTTACGAGGGGGAGTTGGAAAGTAAGCTTCCCCTGTCGAATGTGGGCACAGTTGTGTATGGAAGGGGAAAAATGGAATGTGATGTTAGAGATAAACATATCTTTATTTTACTACATAATTTCCAAGTACATTGAGACGTTTGTCAAACAGCTTTATAAGCTTTATAAACTTTAAAAAGCCGTCCAGGAACAAATAAGGACGTTGCATACGGAAGACGCGTTGAACAGCTATGGAGTGGAAACATCCGTCATCACCTGTCCGAAAGAAGTTCAATAGCACTCCGTCTGAAAGCAGTAAAACTCACTGTTTTCTGAGACGCCCAAGGAGTTTTGTTGCTGGACTTTTTGGAGACTGCAACCATCAATGCTGCGCCGTACTGTGTCCCTCTGTCGAAATTGAAAGATTGATTCGGAAAAAGCGACCTGGCCTTCTCAGATCTGGCGTTCTGCTGTTGGATGACAATGCGAGAACATTCGGTGACGCCAACGCAAAACCATATTGCAACTCTTGGTTGGGAGCGCCTACACCCTCCGCCATACAGTCCTCATCTCGCACCAACTGACTTCCACCTGTTTCCGACTTTGAAGAAGACTCTCGGCGGAAGGCGCTTTGGAAGCAATGCTGACGTCAAACAAGCCGTTGAACGCTTCTCCCGTAAGCAACGCCCTGATTTGTTCCTGGAAGGCATTTGGACTTTACAGAGCGGTATGAGAAATGTCTCAATGTAGAAAAATAAATATATGTCTTATCTTTAATGTCTCATTGTACTTTTTTTTCTTTGATACGCGACTCTGACCACAGTCGATAGGGCAAACTTATTATCCAAGCCCCCTCGTACAATTGCCACAGATTGAGCAGATTGATTCAAATATGTATTAAATGTTGTACTCAAATTAAACAGAAAAATACTCAAAGACGTGAAGTTCTGCATTTAACTGTTGGCTGATATTGTTGTAATTATTGTGGATGACAAGCACAGAATTCTTAAGAGGGCAAATCAGTATGATGCGGAATTTATTCATCTGTTTTGCAGGATAACGCATGAATCACGTTTTAACACCAAGTGCTTTGTGATTCCTTAATTTCTCCTGGAGAATAACAACTTCGTAAAACTTACAGGTATGCTGCCAGGTACCAAAATCGACGACTGCCGGTATTTCAGCAGGAGAGCACCCTGTCATTTTCAAGGCGAAACTGCAGTGGGGAAGCAATGTGCAACGATCTTTAAAACGTCGGTTTTCAATGAGTAAACAGGAAAGACAACACACACCGAGCAAGCAAGCACACAGCGCCGATACGACCAAAGATGAAACCGGTCAGAATATCGATAATAAACATCAGTTCTTGACGGATGAGGTCGAATTAGTTTCGTCCCTCTTTTATTTATTTATTTATTATTTTATTTTATTTATTTTTTTACCACTAACAGAACATGATCCCAAGAGGAATTTAAGCAGAAGCCCCCATCGCTGTTCATAAGGTTGTCACCTAGTTTTATTTATATTACGTCCTTGATAACACAGTTCCAGTAGTTGGAAGTGCATGCCAGAATTTCCGTTTTGTCGTATTCCATAAGGTGACCTGTGTCAAGACAGTGTTCGGCCACAGCAGATTTGTTTGGCTGTTGAAAACGTGTGTGACATTTATGCTCAATACAAAGTTCCTCAACAGTTCTAATATTTTGACCAAGATATGACTGTAGCTGTGGCATGTCCCCTGGTTACGCGCATTATTCCAATTCTGCCGCAAAATTGTCGACCTTTGAGTCTTGTTGGAGAGAGAGCCGACGATGCCGACAACAATCAAGGAAGAAACCCTGTCTCACAACTAGTACAAGAAGACTGGCGAAATACACGTGTAAATCCTGCGGACAGTACCTGTGTCTTCAGCACTGTGATTTTGTTTGCCAAGAAGGATGCGAATTGGGTGCTTTTCCCGAAGAAACATGAAAACGTCTCTAATTTGTTACATTTTTAGTTATAAGTTAATTTTAAGAATTTTGTATGTCGCACAGGTTGCGGTTATTAACCATTATCAAGCGCCAGCAGAGCTTAGCCAGTTGATTAACGTGGCATGTTACAATCTCGAAAAAATTTAAAATAAATATTTGCCCTTATACTTGACTTGCTAGATATGTTTTTTCAAGTGACCGCTCATTACAAACTGAAAGTGTCATATCACTGACGACCGTGGATATCACCGACAGGCGGCCAGCGACTGCTTGCAGGCATTCGGGAGAAACGCGCAGGGCGGTTTATTTTTGCATTCGTGAAGATGGAGAGTACATAAGCCCAGAGGCAAGAAACATACGTGGGAAAGCAAACTAAGCTTCCAATCGAACAATCGAAAGCGACTTTTCACTGAATTTGTGGACTGTCATGTGGAATCCCTACTGTCAGTAAGTAATGAAAAAAAAAAAAAAAAAAAAAAGAGAGAGAGAGAGACAGAGAGAGAGAGATAGAGAGGGGGAGAGAAAGACAGTCCTGCAACAGCAGACGAGGTGGTTTCGGAGTCAGGAAACTCGGCCACGGGGTATTGAAATTAATGTGTATGCTCAATGATCGGGATCAATAACGGCTTGGCGTAGAATAACACGGCATTCCAGAGATACGTTGTAAACCCAACGGAATGAACTACTGAGGTAATCGCTCCCTATAGTCCGTTCACCGAGAGCTGGGACGAAACGTAAAGTGTGACGTGAGCGACTACGATCGTTTCCAGAGAAAGCATTCGGTGTTCGCGTGATACGAAGGGGTGTAAAAAATCCTTGGCGCACGCTTTGCAGCTGGTGGCGTCGGCTGGCTGCCGAGCTGACGTCATAGCGGACCCTGAGAAACCTGGACAACAATGTAACGAAATAAAGTACGACATGGAAGATTCAAAGGCAGTTACAATAAAGTTAAAAGTACGATGAAACCGAGTTCATTCTGTGAAAACAGATTTGTTTTCATACAGGTTGCTTATCAAACGCTCCATTCATACACAATTTTAATAACATTCCCACTAATAATAATGGTAAATGACGGCGAAGCAAGGTTCATTCTGTCAAACTTGAACTGTTTTCATTGAGGGTTATACCAAACCGCTCCTCTCTCTCTCCTCTAAATTTCCCCATTTGACTTTCAACTAAAAATACGACACGGAAGACGCACTTGTTCCAAACTTCTGCAGTCACTGTTTTTACTGCTTCTTCTTGCAGTTCTTTAACTTCCGGCATTTTGTATGTTTTGTCTTTCGCTGCAACATAGCCTTTGATTCTGGCCCACACTTAATCGATGGCGTTTAATTCACAGCGGTACGGAGGAATTCTAAGTACAGTTTTCCCTGCTTTCTTCGCCATTTAATCTATCGCGTATTCGTTGTGCACTGTTCTGTAATTTTGAAATATATCTAAAAGTTATTTTTTCAACATACCGTCTTCAAAATCGAGGTTTTTAGATTTTAGCCACTCTGATATTTCGTCCGTTTTGGAATTCGCACTGGGAAATTTTTCTTTTCTACGATAATGGTACGGCGCTTTATCAACAACAATAATTGCAAGCCGAGGAAGAACACCTTAGAAGCACTTCTCAAAAGTTCAACTTGTCTTTCGAGCGTCTTTACAGATGAACTTACGAGATCCTGAAGTCGTCGCTGTACAACGCGCAGTAAAGAGCTCACACCTGCAATGGAGACGGCCACGCTGACTGTGTGTTTACAGAACGTCTCTCATTTCGGTGAATAGAGTATATACTTGTAAACTAGCTTAAACTAAACTGTGCTAAGGCCACATACACACACCCATGCCCAAGGAAGGGCTCGAACCTCCAATGGGAGCGGCCGCGCAGTCCATAGCATGGCGCCGTAGGCCGTGGAGCGGACAAATGTGACTCAGTGAGTACTGGATACTTACATTTGATGAACATCATATTCCTGGTTACTCACCTTCGATTAACACTAGAACGATCGGCCGAAAAATAGTTTCGGGAACGGTCGGGCTGGGTCTGTGGAACCCAATAATTAAAAAGCTTATTACAACTACCAGACAGTGTATTTATATAAAATGACAAGTTTTTATTTTGTTTAGATCCTATTAAATGCTGTGGGTACATTATGTCAACGTCCTGAATTTCGAATTTACTATTTACTAAAAAAAAAGTAAAGATATACTTCTTTGTAGAAATAAATGTACGCACACTGGAAGTACAAGTAAATTGGATTGAAATACAAAAATAAATGAGAATAATTTGTAGAACTGAGAAGCAGACTTGTTGAATTTTTGTTATCTAAATAGCCATTGTGAATATAATTAATAGTTTGCGTGATATCGTCCTCTAAAATCGTCAGTTTTCGTAACAGCCGACGCAAAACATTTCTGCGTGCTGCAAGCATAAATATATTTTGCCAATTTTGCATAAGTATTTAGTTTTGCTGTCCTTGCACTTATAGCATTTTCCTCTTCACCGCCGGCCGCGCTGGCCGAGGAGACTGAGGCGCTCCAGTCACGGTCTGCACGGCCGCTACGGTCGGGCGTTCGAATCCGCCCTCGGGCATGGATATTTGTGTCGTCTTTAGTATAAGGTAGTTGATAAGTAGTTTGTAAGTTTAGGGACTGATAACCCCGTAGTTAAGTCACGTAAGCTTAACAAACATTTGAACATTTTTTTCCTCTTCACTCCCACATATTTCACTATTGCTGTCATGATCACTGTTTATTTCGAAGTCTGGGTCCGCGTCAGAATCGTTAATTTCATTTTCATCATCGTATAAAACGTTGCAAATTTCACGGTATGAAACATTTTCTCCTGAAATTTCATATCTCAAATTATTGGCAATGATAATGTGGTGTTACGACATCAAAAATAGTTCGCAAAGTAACTTGAAACTGTATGAAACACCAAATAAAAATCGGCTCGCACTGGTACAAATTAATAACCTAAACGGTCGGGCTGGGTATGACAGACCAGCCCGCTTTTTGAAGAACTGCCGAACAATGTCTAAACAATTTAAAACCTTATTAATGATGTTGACGCTTTCTCTTGGATGTTCAGGAAGCTATCAGGGCGCTCGAGTCAGATCAGCGACTATAAGCATATAAATTCATTGAAATAGAAACTAGTGGGTCTCACAGACCCAGCCCGACCGTTCCAGGGAGGTAAGACAAATCAGAGGAAAAACGCCCCTGTCGGATCACAAACAAGGTGAATAGGTTCCTCTTTACAGGATTATGAGAAAGTCTCATTGACAAATAGTTTTTGTTCGATGGCGTAGTTTCCATTACGTAAAGCATCTTATGAGGCGAAACGAAACAAAAAATAACTAAATATGTATTATCTGACGTTTAACAGTAAGAAAATATTACAATTAAAAAAAATTTCCATACAAAGAATTGTACGTCAATATGTAGATGTTTATCTTGTGGCGGCTGGTGCTTCACATGACTGGGTGTTCACTTCTTAGAGTGGCGGATCTAGATAGTGTAGTCGCTGCCCCCCCCCCCTCCCTCCGGCTTGGCGCTTCGATATTTCGCCTTTCGTCCCCCCCCCCCCCCCCCCCCCCACACACACACACTGCTCGGCGTCCAAAGAGAGTGTTTCTAAAAGATACTGAACGTTGTTAATTTTTCTGTGATAAAAATACCAAGAAAATATGAATAGACGGCCGCGGTGGCCGAGCATTCTGCGGCACGCCAGTCACAGTCTGCACGGCCACTAAGGTCGGGGGTTTGAATCCCCTCTCGGGCATGGATATTTGTGTCGTCCTTAGTATTAGATCATTAGTGGTTTGTAAGTTTAGGGACTTATGACCACATAGTTAAGTCCCATAAGCTCTACAAACATTTTTTTTAATATATGGGTATTCACAACCTAAAACGCAGTGAGTAACTGATTACACTGTTAAGTAACAAAATGAATCTGTTATGATGAAGAGAAAAGCTTCCTTCCGGTCATGTGACACTGTAAGCAGCACCCCTGCAAAAAGGCTGCTCTCTCCCACATCTTTTCGAACAGTTAAATATTTCTTACAACAAAGAGTATAAATGTCCTTTACCGTCCAAATTGTGACACGTTTGCTAAAACGTCCAAAGATATGTGGCAACTAACAATACAAAAGTCATGGTTGTTCCCGTATCTGTTAAGATTGGGTTAAAAAAAATGCTTGCAGTCGGTCTCAAAGCCACTACCTTCAACAGCACAGCGCGATCCCTATAACCACACGACTATTCTTGCTAGGTGAAGAATAACTACTTCATTGTTATTCTTGATTGGATCTTCTGAACGCTTTTACTGTTGATGCGTCCTTAATTTATGGTTACAAGATATTTGACCAAATATGAAGTATTTTTGATGAATCTTCAATGCGCCAAAAACAAATATGTAGGGCGGATGTTCCCTTCAGGGATTATTTGCGCATCCGCAATGGGAGGTGCGTAGTAGCTCCTTTGTCTTGCTTCGCGAACATTCATGCCTAAACGCTAGAGTTCGAGGAGCCAGGGACCAGCGTCTCTACCAGCTCCAACGGCAATGTTAAAAGCGGCGTTTCCCCTCGCCTGTTCCTGCCGCGGAAGCGCCTATATGTTTTCTCAAGGGGGTTCAGAAGAGAATATGAACCTCAGCCGCGCATGCGCATTGCAAAGCTGCGGCCCCTGTCTCCTATATTAGGCGGCTGCGCTAAGACTCGTATAGCTGCTGTTTCCACGAGAAACGTTTCTTATGCCATAAAATACTTTGAATGTGCATATAAAATGGAGAGATAGTAGAACGAAACGAAGGATGGCACTTTAAAACATTTTTTAAGTTAATTATTTACTTTTTTCACGTCAAGTTTTTTTCTGAGGGTTCACTGAACCAGTGAACAAATAGGATCGCTGCCACTGGGTTAATCTAACATTTGCGTCCGCAAGCCGTCTCTGTACTATTTTGGAGCCCTGGACCGATAGGGATAGGCAGTGGTAACACACTGGACTCACATTCGGGAGGATGGAGGTTCAAATCCACCTCCGGCTATCCAGATTTAGATTTTCCGTGATTTTGCTAAATCACTCCAGGCAAATGGTTCCTTTCAAAGGGCACGGCCGATTTTCTTCCTCATCCTTACCCGAAACTCCGAGCGTAAACTCCGTCTCTAATGACCACGCTGTAGGAATCGGGGAAGAGGAGAGACGAATGAGAAGGGAGTGGGAATATGATGAAATTTAGCGAGGATAATAGGGTAGACTGGGAACATGGAGGAAGAGGGGAGTTAGAGGATGGAAAGAGGCAGATTAGAGAATTAATGGAGTGAGACTGATTTGGACAGGAAACCTGATGATGATAGGGATGTTCAAATGTTTGTCAAGTTTATGGGACTTAACTGGTTGGTCATCAGTCCCCATACTTACTGAAAATTATACACTAACTTACACCAAAGACAGCACAAACTTTCATGCCCGAGGGAGGATTCGAGCCCCAAACGGGCAACGGCCTCGCGTATCGGAGCATAGCACCTCAATGCGCTTGGCCACTCCGGTAAGACACGGTGGGGATGTTAAGAATGATTTTTAACGGAAAAGTATTGTAGTAAATTGAAAAAAGATGAAACACGCAATACCTCTTTAGTCACACAAAGTGATGGATGCTCGAACGTTTGCAAATCGATTCCGTATTTCTTGATTTCCAGTAAGCTTTTGACATCGTACCTCACAAACGGCTTTTAATCAAATTGCGTGGTTATGGTATACCGCCCCAAATTTTCGATTGGAAAGGGCATTTACTGTCAGAGAGGACACAGTTCGTAGTAATCGATGGTAAGGCATCGGCTGAAACAGACGTGATATCGGGCGTTCCACAGGGTAGTGTTATTGGTCCTCTGCTGTTCCTTATTTACATAAACGATTTAGGGGAAAATCTAAGTAGCTCTCTTAGGATGTTTGCAGATGACGCCGTCATTTACCGTCTAGTAAAGTCATCTGAAGATCAAAACCAACTGCAGAACGATCTGAATAAGATATCACTATGGTGTAAAAATTGTCAATTTACTCTATATAATGAAAAGTGTCAAGTCGTCCAAATGAATACGAAAAGAAATCCGTTAAACTTTGTTTACAAGATAAATCAAACAAAAGTGAAGGCCGTAAACTCCACAAAATACCTAGGAATTACTATTACTTCAGTCTTAAAATGGAAAGTACACGTAGATAATGTCGTGGGAAAGGCGAACCAGAGACTGCGTTTTATTGGCAGAACCCTTAAAAGATGCAACAGAACTATAAAAGAAACTGCATACACTACGCTTGTCCGTCCTTTTTTGGAGTATTGCTGCCCAGTGTGGGATCCGTATCAGGTGGGTTTGACGGATGACATCGAAAGAGTCCAAAGAAGGACAGCTCGTTTCGTATTGTCACGATATATGGGAGACAGCGTTACGGAAATGATACAGGATCTCGGATGGGAAGCCGGCCGCGGTGGCCGAGGGGACTGAGGCACTCTAGTCACGGTCTGCACGGCCACTACG
This sequence comes from Locusta migratoria, assembly GCA_026315105.1. Taxonomy (NCBI): domain Eukaryota; kingdom Metazoa; phylum Arthropoda; class Insecta; order Orthoptera; family Acrididae; genus Locusta; species Locusta migratoria. The sequence goes on along the minus strand of CM048747.1, from coordinate 224,129,398 downwards.
GTCGGGGGTTCGAATCTCCCCTCGGGCATGGATATTTGTGCCGTCATTAGTCTTAGCTAGTTCATTAGTAGTTTGTAAGCTTAGGGACTGATGAACCCGTAGTTAAGTCCCATAAGTTTAACAAACATTTGAACATTTTGGGATGGGAATCATTACAAAAACGGCGTTTATCGCTGTGGCGTGGGTTACTTAAAAAACACCAATCGCCAACATTCTCCTCCGAATTCCAAAATATATTGTTGGCTCCCACTTACATAGGCAGAAAAGATCATCAGAATAAATACGAGAAAGCAGAGCTCGAACGGAGAGATTCAGGTGTTATTTCTTCCCGCGCCCTATTCGAGAATGGAATAGGTGATAAATAGTATAATGGTGGTTCGATTAAACCTCTGCCAGGCACTTAAATGTGATTTTGAGAGTATCTCATGTAGATGTAGATATATTTGCGCATGGATTGCTTAGGAAAACTTTAATAAGGCGGATTGAGGAGTGTGGCAGCGGGTCTCCTCCTCCCTACTGTTTTGTCAGAGCCTTCTGAAGAGGGGCTTTTTTTCTTTTTTTTTCTGCTTCTATAAAACGTGTTCCGTAACCAAAGTTTCATTCAGTTATTTTGTATATTTACATTTTTACACATATAATCATTAGTACACATTTTAAAATAATTTTGAAACCGTCTCCCAACCAACAACGAAAGTATACTACGGTATACCAATAAATGCAAAATGTGATAAGCAGTTACACATAATTTCGTCTGATAAGATTATATTTCGTCCGATGATTATGTCGCCAGGCATCACACTGAGTAATTTTGAAGTGAAGATAGCCTTTATAGAAGCATGAAGTGTAATAAATGCAGCACGTCGTAGAATTTTATTGGTAGAATATTACGACTAAAAACCATGGTTTTTTTATGACCCAGAATCCTTGCCATATGTTCACTACGACACAACTATGCCCCCAAAAAATGTTACGGTCATCATGTACCTCCATAAGCACGGTAACACTGAACCTCTGGATCTTGTATCGCATAGTGATATCGAAAGTCGTTCACGGTTCCCAGAGAACATTATATTAAACTTATACCTAAAATTTTATTGATTTTACAATAATAGAAGTAACAGAAGGGGCCTTTCCAATAATTGATTTATTTGGTATTCAATTGTAAGCAACCTCCTGGAATATAACCATGTATTGCTCAATTTGCTTGGGCAGAAGGAAATTCGTAATTTCTCACACTGCATTTTTTAGGTTTAAAGAAATCGCCTCCACATTTCTCATACGTTCAGACACATACAAAATTGGATTTTCCGAAGATTGACGAACGAAACATCATGCACTGGAAAGCGACCAGAGAAGCAATAGTGTACTGTGGAAAACAAAGGAAATGGAAAGCAATCACGATGGCCATCGTTACAACTTTATGACGTTCGGCGGTTGGCACTGTTTTAGGACGCTGAGACGTAAAATAAACACATCACTTGTTACTTTGTTTTCCAAAGAGCCATAGACTCTTTCCTTTCGAGAAAGATTGCGATTGGAATTATTCTAGTTCGAGCGAAATAAAGAAAAAAAAATACCACAAATTTACACACGAAAAGAAAGTCACATAAATTACCGCAAACAAAACTAAAATGAAAAAGAAGCCCATAACAGACGTGCAAAGCATGGCAGTAACCGAAAATGAGAAAACTAGGCGATTTGAAACATTGCAATTTGCATTGTAAATTGACTGATTAAAATGATATTAATACTATTATTGGCCTTCTTCTCGTCTGAAACGGAACGAACTGACTACGAATTTTTGCTATCTTTTATTAAGCACTGCATATCAATGGAATCTATCAATGTCTTGTTGATAAATCACACCCAAACTGACAAAGTACACTTGCATTAAATAAGAATCGTGAGAGGGCAGCTGAAATATGTTTATAGAATACAGACATTCTGTGGGGCCCTCCTAGACACAACCGAACGCTGCCACTGCCCGTTGCGATCTACCCTAAACCTTTCACAAAAATCCTCGACCCTATTTATTGCTGACCAGTTGTAGCAGATCAAATTTGCGCGGCAACCAGTAAGATGTGTTGATATCGTCCCGAGCGGACCTCGCGCATGGATGCACGCGTTTTGGCGGATCATATGCCTTCTTATTGTCCTGGCGTGGGAAAACGTTCCACCGTCAGAAATTTTGTTTCCTACGGGGAGGCTCAGCTCCTCTCTGTGGATTGTATGAAACCGAGTCCCTGCTATCTCAAGCGTGGCTAACTCTCCGGTGGCCACGTGTACCCTTTCACACGGAATCGTAGCACTGACAATAACTTTCACGGTAGCCTCTGGGTGGGCTCTGCTGCTTGCTCCAGCGAATACACAGCGCGCCCCGTGGCATAGTGCGCCTGGCTGGCGTCTCTGCGAGGTCAGGGTTTGGCGCGGTGAGACAACCCCTTTATGGATCCTCTCGCGCCTGCTCTCACAGTGTCCGCAATTCCAGGCAATTATGATTTCCACTACTAAAAGTTTGCAGGATCTGATCCTTATTAAAGTGCAGATTATTATTCAATCAGGAGGATCAGGGGTATGATTGTCATTACAAGCCACAGAAAATATACATACCACTCTGATTGATGAAATAGTTTCACTATCTGCTATTTTCAAAATTTCATCCCAGTGTCGTGAATCGATGACTTGCTGAATTTTGGCTTCTACTTGTTGTCGGAGACCTATTGCAGACAATTGGGAAACATCATTAATAAAGATTTGAATACCGAGTACAAATTGTAACGTATAAGTCACTTTATTTGGTTTTTCAGCTTCCTTTTGCTCCCTTTCACACCGTTTAAATTGTACGTGTGTGTTTATATAGTATTCATCCCTGAAAGTGGCGTCCTTCAATTCGACAGCGCTGCGGCAGAGTGGCGGAGCGCATTGAGGCGCTATGCTCCGATGCATGAGGCCGTACCCCTCAGGGATTCGAATCCTCCCCCGGGCATGGATGGTTGTGTTGTATTTAATGTAAGTTACTTTATAAGTAGTTTGTAAGTTTAGGGACTGATGACCCCGCAGTTAAGTCCCATAAGCTTAACAAATTTTTGAACATTTCCATTCGACAGCAATTGCTACTGCCATGCACTTCAATGTGATTTGTAGAGTATTCATGTAGGTGCAGATGAACTCTCCGCTACGGTGTGTTAGGGGCTTGAATCCTTCTTTCGTAGCGGCGGAGTGGCCGAGCATTCTAAATCTCGTTTTACACGATCGACTTTGTGATGAAAATTGACTACTCGAAGAGCGTGCGCCTTTCGTACCTGCGTGTAAATCAGCAGCCATCCTCACCGCGAGTGCGTCTATGACGTCAGTGATCTACAGGTTGTGCCGATTGCGGAGTTCTAAAATTTCGAGTATGCTGCAGAATACGCATGCGCAGAAGCAAGTAACAGTAGTGGTGTCTGCTAACATCGGAAGCTAACCTTTTCTGGTCGAGCACATTCATATTACAGAAATACTTTCGCATCTTCTTTAACTTTATTCTGTTGTTTCCTTTGTGTTTTCATGCCGCCGAAAAAGGTTGCGCCAGAGCCTAATATTGTTTTTCTACTAATTTTCTCCTACAAAAGAGACGAAAATCTGCAAGCAGAAAAACATTTTCGTTTTATGGGGAAAAAGCATACATTCTGTATGCATACGAACGTATATATATATATATATATATATATATATATATATATATATATATATACGAGTTTCACCGAAAATTATATCAACAGGAGGGTCAGAAACATTAAATAAGAGAATTATTTTCGATGTTATTCTGCGCGTTAGCAAGAAAACAAGAAATGAAAACTAAAGTAAATAGTCGCTTTTTACTGAATTTTCGATATTGTTTCATGTGTTAGCAGTATAAAATTTCTTCATCGAGCAAACACGGAAGTTTTCGAAAGTTTAAACAGTTGGCAGGCTGGCAGCAGCTGTGGTGGCTGCTCTGTAGCCATGCGACATACATGTTAAGACAGAGAGTAAAAACAATATATACAACAGAGGAATAAAATTGCGGAATTTAAAAACAATTGACACACTGAGTTTTTGAAAGACTAATTTGTACATGGACAACGAGACAAACATATATCGGAGAACGAGAAACAGACGAGCAGTAGTAAAACACACATAGTCAGTGAAAACAGCGGGCCACGGCGACTATTTAAAAGTACACTGCAGGAAACACAGGGACAGACATGAAAACAGTTGACGGAACACAGAATAAAACTCGGGGACGTCGATCACGGAGGCACTGATTAAAAACACACGACAATGGATACACTGACACTGTACACGTTGTTAAAAAGTCGAGATGCCCCCGCGGGGGGTGAGGAGGGGGATGGAGGGGGGGAGGGGGGGACAGGGATGGGGGAAGTGCGGGGGAGGGGGGGTAGGGGAGGGAAGAGAGAGAAAGGAGGGGAAAGAGGATTGACGAGACTCTGGGCATGGGAGAGGGGTAGCCAAGCGGGTGGGAAGGAAAAGGGACTGGAGAGAGGGGAGGGGTGCTGATGCTACAGGGAAGGGATTAGAGTTGGTAGGAGGAGTAGATATCGGGACGTACTTTTCCTATTACTTAGGTTCTTAATGTGTACAATATTTGGTACATGACATTTGAGGAGAACATCATCTATGAATTACCCTTTCGTCATTAATAAACTCAATTATTCTTTTCCTACTTCTACTTAAAAATGTCCTCAATTATTCATGCAGTTGCAAAATTACACAGCAAAAACGACTACTGAAAACAGGCGAGACGCAGTACGGAAATAGCACGCCAGGGGCGCTGCAATAGACATATTCATCTCGAGAAGTCAACTGACAAGAAGACCACATTGGTAACGGAATTTAGAATGTTTTGATATTTGTGGTACCTGAAGTTCGTAACACAAATAACAATCAGCCAAACCAATCGAAAAATTTCTCAGAATTTCTAGAGGAAATAGACTTTTTAGTTTTGCAGGTACTCGTATGTAACAATAATTAATACAACTGCACCATCTGTTGGTGTAGCTCAGGTGTTTTGCAGTCGGGTACTGGGTGTTGTCTTCATGATCATTTCATCATAATCGACGCTCAAGTCACCTATGTGGCGTCAATTGAAGACTTGCACCGGGCAGGCCGAACTCGATCCCAGCTGGGGTCTAGCAGCCAAAAACTTCACACGAAATCATTATCAGCCGGGCGCCGTGGCTCAGCGCGTCCCGTAAGGGGGCTCAAACGCTCACTGTAACAAAAAAGCTGAGTCAAATGTTCACCGAACAACCAAGAACGAACTGAATCAACAACCGCGAAGCGTAGACCTACACGAAAAAAAAAGTGGGACGGTTCTAGCCTTCTAAACATAAGGTCGATGGGTCGAGTCCTGCCGTGCCACTTTTTTGATTATTTTTTTTTCGTTGTTTTCGAATACTTGCAATTTTTTTATATCTAAAGGTAATTTTTACGAAAAATGCACGCATTTTTCTTTATTCCTAATTTTCTATATTCTATATACTAATGACGGTTTCAATCAAAAAACACGAGTTACATTCTTTTACAGTATTAGCTTCACTATCAGTTGTCGACGATAGTCTTTGCTTGTTTAATTTGTGAAGAATAATCACGCTGTTTTTCAAATGTTCAAATGTTTGTAGAACTTATGGGACTTAACTACGAGGTCATCAGTCCCTAAGCTTACAAACAACTTATGAACTACCTATGACTAAAGAAGGCACAAATATCCATGCCCGAGGAGGGATTAGAACCCCCGACCGTAGTGGCCGTGCAGACCGTGACTGGAGCGCCTCAGCTCCCTCGGCCACCGCGGCCGGCTCGCTGTTTTTGGAAAGCAATCTCCCTAGCTGCTAATGGCTTTCAAAGCACCTAATCTACTAAATCATCGTTTTAGGTGACGATAAAGTGTTCAGCTAGCCTACATACACATAAAAAAAATTAAAACAACACTTCTGATTAGAGATCCCAAAATGTTGTATGTAACTAAATTCGAAAAAAAAAAAAAAAAAAAAAAAACGAAAGAAATATTTGTCTCAGCGAGATTCGAACCGTCGACTCTATGGTTGTGAAGCCAGAAAGTTTTTAATTTATAGTGATTAATTGAAAATGAGCGACCACTAGTTTGGAAATTAGATTTTAGTGGCAAGAACTGATTACTTTACTGGCACGTGAACATTTACATTTAAAGAAAATCTCAAACTCGACACCTCCTATAGAACAACAATAGAAAAATGCCACAATCAGGAAAATGAGGGACAAGGTTGAGCTGAAATAAGAAAATTAGTAATCAGTAAATTATTTATTTTTGCTAAAGAAACATACCCTTTTAGTTGACTTGTCAATAATGGTGATTACAATGGGTTTGTACAATACCCTTACATACAAATATTCTCGTCATCTTAAAACAAAATTTCTCTTCCAATATCAAATGAAGTTTTATCACCCTCTGGCGGGATAAATTCATAGGTACATAAACAAATCAGCGAAAACAAATTCGGCACGTGAATTATAGCAGATCAACCGAACAGTACAACACGGTGACTACCATCCGACTTACTGAACTATCTTCCACTCGAACCTTTTACTGGCCTACTCTCCACTGCCCGCCTCAGCGGTCAAAGATGCTGCTGTAGCGCAGATGCTACATCCAAGGAGGTTAGAATAAAGGGAGATGGCATTATCTAGGCCGAGTACATACGTCAGTTGAAGCATGCCCGCCATTTTGGTCAATTTTGGAATGCTATTTGTCTGTTATAACTATGCGTTAATGTCGACCCTGAACTGACAGTTACTGCAAGGTATGTACTTTCAAACAATATTCTTTCTGGAATAAATATTAATAAATAGACATCCTAATGTATTTGCAAACTTACTTTTAACCGGATAATTTGCATTCTTTTAACACGTTGTATACCACGGCAAAACTGTCGGAAGTTTTATACCTAAGTGACATAAAACATCAGCTTTACAATACGAACGCTTCTCCAAAACTTAGCAATATGGCCGAGGCAGGCTTCACTGTTTCAGCGTAAGAGCGTCTCCCTGAATTCTAACCTCCTTGGCTACATGCAGTTACAAAGATATTATGGTGTGCAGTGGTTACAAATATCAAATAAGATTATCGAAGCATATAATAGATCAATTTTACATACAAATAAAGCCGTAAGGCAAATACATGTTCCGATTCACAAAATATCACAGAAAAATCCATAAATAACGACATTCAGCCTATAGTTGCCTACTTTCAACGTGTACTTGCAAAACTTCAAAGTCGAATTTCCCGAGAATTTTTTAGAGTTGCGTCCATTGCTCACCGTTGGAGGATCTAGTCCATCCTCAGGCATGCGTGTGTGTGTGTGTTCTCCTTGGGTTAGTTTCACTTAGTTTACGCAGTTTGTAAGCCTAGGGACTAATAATCAAAGATGTTGAGTACATAGATTTATAAATATTAGTATTGCCTGTGGTCGAAAATAGACCAATTGTTTTTACAATGGTCACTGGGGGTAAAATTTTACGTATCATATCGGCGGCCTCGCGTGATTATGTTGGTAACATCAACAACACGATAGAAAATCTTTGCCCATTTGTTCGAATCACATAGAATGACTCGATTAGTGTATCGTACAGACCATGAAGTAAACAAATAATGCTGTTCCTTCTTTATGGTTGACAGGTTCTTGTATGTACCCTCATCCGCTCAGTAAAAATAATTGCCCTCGTAAAGCGAAGATTCCATGAGAAAACATCAGCGTTATCAAGCGATTGGCTAAAATGAAGACTCACAGGATTCTCACTATTCAGCATCTGTTGCCAACATTTTCATAGGAGGCCGCTGGGATATTTGTTAAAATTTAATCGCCACTGGGAGGTATGAAACGGTATCTTTTACATGTTAAGAAAAATGCCTGACACAATAACGACAAATAAAAACGGAAGTATATACTTCTCATGTCATTTTCGAATTATATAACTTTCATTAGCCTAATATTTGAAATGGAATTACAATTTCGGTATTCGTATATTTATGCAACGCCAAGAAATAATGTTATTTCGACACTGCGATATTCAGAATTCCAAAGCTGACATGTCGACTTCGTAGTTCCACCCGTGCACCGCTAAATCCCTCTCCCGGCGCATCATCATTTATATAAGCATTCTCGACTTCCTAGTTCCACCCGAGCACCGCTAGATGCCTCTCCCGGCGCATCATCCTTTATATCGGCATTCAAATGAAAACATCCATTACATTTAGCCACTCTTAATAACTGCGAAAATGAAGCATTTGAACGGCACAAGAAAGTGAGTTGGGAGCACTCCATGTTTCGGTATTCACTTATTTTAATACGTTATTCTAATACTGCAGATGCGCTGCATTACAGCATCTTTGGTCGATCCAAATTTTCGAATTATATAACTTTCATTAGCCTAATATTTGAAATGGAATTACAATTTCGGTATTCGTATATTTATGCAACGCCAAGAAATAATGTTATTTCGACACTGCGATATTCAGAATTCCAAAGCTGACATGTCGACTTCGTAGTTCCACCCGTGCACCGCTAAATCCCTCTCCCGGCGCATCATCATTTATATAAGCATTCTCGACTTCCTAGTTCCACCCGAGCACCGCTAGATGCCTCTCCCGGCGCATCATCCTTTATATCGGCATTCAAATGAAAACATCCATTACATTTAGCCACTCTTAATAACTGCGAAAATGAAGCATTTGAACGGCACAAGAAAGTGAGTTGGGAGCACTCCATGTTTCGGTATTCACTTATTTTAATACGTTATTCTAATACTGCAGATGCGTTGCATTACAGCATCTTTGGTCGAGGCGAATAGCCAATCAGTGAGCTGATTGTTGGAGAACGTAGAACTTGATCCAAGCTGTAGATAGGAAAATTTCTACTTTCTTTTACCACTTTTAATGGCTAAATGCACAAATAATATTTATATTCGTGAAATGTAGGACAAACAATCTTGCGAATTATGTAACTTGCATTGGCCTTCTAGTACGAATAAACTAGTAATCTGTACCACAGTTTTCGTGTTAGCGTATTTGTATAATGATTTGATCATTTTTGAATCTTCCTTTCCTTCAAAAGTCCATAGTAGAATGCTAATTAATAAAAATTTCTCAGAAACTTCCTGGCAGATTAAAATTGTGTGCCGGAACTGGGACTCGAACCTGGGACCTTTGCCTTTCGCGGGCAAGCGCTCTACCACTGAGCTACCCCGACACGACTCACGACGCCGCCTCACAACCTTACTTCCGCCAGTACCTCGCCTCCTACTTTCCAAACTTCACAGAAGCTCTCGTGTGAAACTTGCAAGACTAGCCCTCCTCGAAGAAAGGATATGGTGGAGTCATGGCTTAGCCACAGCCTAAGGAATGTTTCCAGAATGAAACTTTCACTCTGCCGCGGAGAGTGCGCTGATATGAAACTTCCTGACAGATTAAAATTGTGTGCCGGAACCGGGACTTCTGTGAAGTTAGGAAAGTAGGAGGCGACGTACTGGCGGAAGTAAAGTTGTGAGGCGGCATCGTGAGTCGTGTCGGGGTAGCTCAGTGGTAGAGCGCTTGCCCGCGAAAGGCAAAGGTCCTAGGTTCTAGTCCCGGTTCCGGAACACAATTTTAATCTGCCAGGAAGTTTCAAATCAGCGCACACTTCGCTGCAGAGTGAAAGTTTCATTCTAGAAATTTCTCTATTTTTCGCACAAACGCGACGGCGCAGAGAAACGAGAAACTCTAAATCTGTGCCGCTCCCTCGTGGCGACTACACGTGGCCCTTGGCAGCCCCTTCCAGTGAGCCACGTGGTCCAGTAAACAGGCGGCGGAGTTCGCCTCGCACAGCTGTGCGGCCCCGCTTTGATGTGCCGCTCGGCTGTTCCGGAGTTCTCCCGAGAATTAAGACGTAAACAGCCTCTTCACGTCCGAGCTCATGCGTGACCGCTAGCACCCATTTCGCCTGTGACTGTAGAACAACAAATCTGACTCGATGACGTCTTGCAAAACGTCGACTACTTGTCAGGTCTGCTCAAAGTCTGCTGTCTCAGATTTCTAAGAATCTATCCCAAGTAAACGGAATTGCGGTCCAGTACGTTCATATGATAAACAATATTCCTCAGTTTTCAAGAGCCTTACAACACGTTACAGCCAATTGTAACAACCCCCCGAAACTTTCTCAAAATGTTTGTAATTCTTTATGGGACCAAACTACGTTGGTCATCAGTCCCTAGACTACTTAAACTAAGATAAGCCGGCCGCGGTGGCCAAGGGGACTGAGGCGCTTCAGTCACGGTCTGCACGGCCACTACGGTCGGGGGTTCGAATCCCCCCTCGGGCATGGATATTTGTGCCGTCCTAGTTCGTAAGTAGTTCATAAGTAGTTTGTAAGTTTAGGGACTGATGCCCCCGTAGTTAAGTCCCATAAGCTTTACAAACATTTGAACATTTGAACAACACACACATCCATGCCCGATGGGGGATTCGAAGCCTCGTGCGAGAGGCCGCGCGATCCGTAACGTGGGGCGGCAACTGTTTGTGGCATTGCGCTTCTAAAATCGACATCCAGACAATGCATCTTGTACATCACGTGTCAATTGAGGTAATTTAGCATGCCTATTCGTTTGCCTATAATATGATTTCAGTTTTCTTCCAGTTAACGAGAGCATCAGGTGATTTTTCATATGTTGTTACTATCTGATGGACCGTGTCTACTTAATTTACGTTTGTGACCCGCAAGCCAATGCCAACGCCAAGCTCGACACGCTTTCTGCCCTTGTATGTGTAGTCCTTTTAAACGTACATGAAGTAGACCAAGAAGTGGTTCTATTGTAATTGCAAGGAGTGTCGCTGACAGAACACAGCCCTACCTTACCAGAATCATGCCTCCTGGCCGTGCAATTCAAATCACTCTTGATATGTCTTTACTATACTGATGAAATTCACGGGACAACCCAAGGATTGCGCTACTGTGAATACAGCGATAATCGAGCCGCCAGATGCAAATTATCAAATTGTATATACTATATTACGTAGTACTCCTGCCCATTATCACATCAGAAATTATCGTTCTTGTGAAGCACAAAAAGCTGTTTACTCACAAGAAGTGATGAATTCTGTCGACAAGCGATATCAAATAGATTCCATATTTTCACAAATCGGAAGGCTTTTGACACTGTACCTCACAACACGGTTCTAATCGGATTGCGTAGATACGAAAATCGCCACATTCGTGCAATTGGATTTAAGATTTCCTTTCGGAAAAGACACTGTACGTAGTAATTGACGGAAAGACACAAAGTAAAACAAAGTAATGTCGGGCGTTCCCAATGGTTATGGAGCCCGTACTGTTAGTTGTCTTTATAAACGATTTAGGAGATAATCTGAGCAACTTCTACGGCAGCTGAGAAACGATTTAAATGTCTGCTTGGTGCGAAAGTTGGCAATTGTCCATAATAATATTTGTAGAGGTTATGGGACTTAACTACGAGGTCATCAGTCCCTAAACTTACAAACTACTTATGAACTAGGTAAGACTAAGGACGGCACAAATATCCATGCCCGAGGGGGGGATTCGAACCCCCGACCGAAGTGGCCGTGCAGACTGTAACTCCTGTGCCGCAGACGGCTCGGCCACCGCGGCCGGCCCTAAATAATGAAACGTGTACAGCCATATGAGCACTAAAAGAAATCCGTTATGTTTCATTTATACGATAAATTAGTCAAATCAGGCCGGCCGCGGTGGCCGAGGAGACTGAGGCACTCCAGTCACGGTCTGAACGGCCACTTCGGTCGGGGGGTTCGAATCCCACCTCGGGCATGGATATTTGTGCCATCTTAATATAAGGTAGTTGATAAGTAGTTTGTAAGTTTAGGGACTGATGACCCCGTAGTTAAATCCCATAAGCTTAACAAACATTTGAACATTTTTAGTCAAATCAGCCCGTAAATTTAAATGACTAGCCAGGAATTGCAATTACAAATTAAATGGGAAGGGACCCATAGGAAATATCGTGTGGAAGACGAACCAAAGGCTGCGGAACATATAGAAGATGCAAATGTTGTGCAAAAGAAAATTGTTGCGCAGTGTGCGAATTGAGGAAGCAGTTATTTTTGTATAATTGGGATACAAAACTGATGCACGAACAAGGGTGAAAACTATCAAAAGAAAGGGGAGTTTTTTTTAATGCTATGGAACAAAACTGCAGTGGTCATCAGTCCATAAACTTACAATCTATTTAAACTAACTTATTGAAGGACAACACTCACACACACACCTATGCCCGAAGGACGCCTCTGAACACTGGATACAGTCGCGCACTGCGCAGCAAGGCGGTTTAGAGCGCACGGCCAGTCTCGCGCGGCAGGGAGATTCATTTCGGAGAGATCTGTTTGCAAAACTCGTACGTTCACCAATTTTCTCCTTCGATTAACAACATATTGTGTTGGCCCCAATATACATTAGGTGCCATGACCATCATAATAAAATAATAGAAATCAAATCGAAAACGGAAAGATGTATGTTGTAATGTTTGTAAATCTATCGGACCAAACTGCTTGGTCATCAGTCCGTAGCTTACAAACTACTTAAACCTAGGTAAACTAACCTAAGGACAACACACACACCCATGCCCCAGGGAGGACTCGAACCCCCGGCGGCGAGCAACAGCGCGCTCTGCAGCGAGGCGCCTTAGAACGCTCGGCTACTCCACCGCGGCGGAAGATGTACGTATTACTTTTTCCTGAACACTGTTAGCGGATGGGACGGCAGAGAAATACTATGGAAGCGGCAGGCACATAAATGTGATTTGCACGGTAATTTGGTCGATGTAGATGTAGGAGCTACCGTGGGAGTTTGAGTTAGCATCGTAGCGTCCGCTCTGCAGCGGCGGCGATATCGGAAAGTGATGTTGCAGGCAGCGGCCGCTGAATAGCGCCTCATCACGGCGCAGCTGCAACTCCAGGGGGCGCTGCTCAGGCTACTAAAGAAAAAAAAAATCAGGCACCAGCCAATAGCCAACACACACAGAACGCACGTGCAAGCAGCAGTGAGCAAACGTCGTAAATCTGATGAAACGTCTTTCACGCATCTGTTTTATGGGGCATAAAATGATTGAACGCTGTTTGAGTTTTCTATTCCATATTCGCTATAAGTACATGTTCAGGAATGAACAACAGACAAAAATTAAAGAAATCCAAAACGAAAATCAAATTAAATAATCCAATAGTAGAATACGAGGAGACCCGCTCGGTTAGCCGTGTGGTCTGACGCACTGCTTTCCGAGACGGAGAGGCGTACCGTCCCCGGTTCGAATCCGCCTGGCGGATTAACCAAAGGTCCTGAGTGCCGGCCAGCCTGAAATGTTCTAATGTTTGTACAAACTACTTATCAACTAGCTAATACTAAAGACGGCACAAATATCCATGCCCGAGTTGGGATTCGAACCCCCGACCGTAGTGGACGTGCAGAACTTGACTGGCGCGCCGCACACCGCTCGGCCACTGCAGCCACTGCGGCCGGCCCGGCCAGCCTGGGTGTGGTTTTTAGGCGGTTTTCCACATACCCCTAGGTGAATACCGGGTTGGTCCCCAAGTCCCGCCTCAGTCACACGTTTCGCAAACATTTCGAAACACCTCACACTTGCACACACATAAATAAAACTATACGCAGTTGGGGTACACATTTCTTCCTGGGGGGCATGGGGTGGCGGCAGGAAGGTTATCCGTCAACCCTGTAAATATTAACACTTGCCAAATCCGCGTGTGACACAGTGTCGACCCCGCATGTGCGGGAAACGGGCCAAAGAGAAAGAAGAAGAAGATTAGATTAGGAAGAGAAGTACAATAGTCGGAGCAAACAGCTCCCAAATACAGACGTGGAAATATTACCATTCTGTTTAAAGTAAGACATTAAACTAATTATATGCATTCTTAAAACAGAACAATGCTTTGAAATGACCCTATACAGCATTAAGATTTATAAAACACATGCGAAAAGAAAAACACAACGATGGAATTATTCGATAACAGATTTATATTCTTATAGGTGTCGACTGAAATTCAAAACCGTTAACTTTGGGAGGCGGTGATGAATATGTGGGCCGTGGTGAAACGGCCGAGCGGTGTAAGGCGCCTTACTGTGGAGCCCGCGGTTGCTCTCTGTCAGAAGTTCGTGTCTTGCCTCGGGCATAGGTGTGTGTTTTGTCCTTCCGTTACTTCTTTTTATAAGTCTGTGGACTAATGACCATAGCAGTGACCTCGCCATGAACGTCTTGAGTGAATTTCCATGTCATGCAGTTTGAGTCGAAACAGGACGTCATATCATCGCACGAAAATCACTATTCAGCATGGTGCCGTTCCTGTCAGTGTTCCTCCGAGCTGACCACCGCGATACGATACGGTGAGTTGCTGTTTGGTTGAACGTGGTCGGTACTCGCGGATTAACAACCGTCCGCACTTCAAATGTTAAAATGTTTGTCAAGCTTCAGGGACATAACTGCGTGGTCAACAGTCCCTAAACTACTTATGAACTACCTTATACTAAAGACGACACAAATAGCCCTGCCCGAGGGGGGATTCGAAGCCCCGACGGGGAACGGCCTAGCGCTGCATAGCGCAGCATAGCGCCTCAAAGCGCTCGGACACTCCGCCGCGGTCCGTCCGCACTGCTGAACTTCCTCGGCTCAATGAAACCGACGTCCAAGAACTTAGTCTTCCAGGTCGCCCAGCAAGTCAAATCCATTGGTTCACAATTTTTTTTTAATGTTTGGCCCAACAACCAATTGATTTGTTAATAATCTTGTAATTCTTACGGTTTTTTTTCTTTTTTCTTTTTTTTCCAAATGTTACTAAGGTATATTGAGTATTTTAATGTTCTGACCTGTGGAAGCTTAAAACCTCTCATATTTCGACTGCTTTTACGTTTAAACATGTTTTCGGCCTTGCAAAATATTACGTATGTAGCTGCTCACGTCACGCATTATTTAATTAACTGATTGTCCTCTTTAGTGGTTTAACAACCAATTACGCTTTTGTTGTTGTGCTCAGATTCTTTAGCCTAAGAAACAATTGTACTTTTAACAGTTAGTACTCAACCAAGTGCTTTATTTACCAGAAAATTATTTGATATCAAGGAGCTTTTCGAGCTATTTTGACTCACCGTATTTCATGAATTTTATTTTCATTAATACTTTTTGTATAGTGTTTGTGATTGGTTCTGGTGTTTCATATGGGCGGTGAGCGAAGCATCCGGTACTTTTAGCTCCGCCATCAGCACCAAGAGCAGCAGTTTTCACTTTATGCGCCCTGCTCCATCCAAAATTTTGTATTTTTATTGCCATTTTAGATATCCCTCTAGAACAGTGGTTCCCAAAGTGTGGGTCGCGATCCTCTAGTGTGTGGTGGGGTCTTTCCAGGAGGGTCGACGAACCATGTTAAAATATCTGTCTTACCAACTGATAACAATACAAAAGTTTATTTACAGAGGAAAGGTTTAAAATCTGACTTGTTATCTAGCTAACACTTTCTAAAAATGAACCCGATGTGACAAAGAACTCAGTGTCATACAAGAACTACGGAGTCGCATCATTCGTTCGTAAATGAGTATGGCAATGCCGCGTCCACTTATTCTCTGACTGCCAGATTTCTCTTTGATTGATGTGTTTATCCCTGTATTCAATGGTTGTACATTTATTTATACTATATTTCTGTTTTCTACTTATTTCACGATCGGTGCGTGGGTTATGACTGAGTGGTGCCACAAAGAATAGGGAGGAAAGGTATAGAGTATTTACAAATACAGCTTTAAAACAATTAATGGGATCCATATCTGCTGACAAACAATAAAATTATTTTTTCGTGGTAAACCATTTAAGCCTAAAACATACAAGTTCCACCTGAGATACAGGAACACACTCAAGTCTAAACATTACAATAAATCATTGTGTTAATAATTTCTATAAAACACTTCTTTGGAAAATATACATATATTTTTAAATAAGTATTCCCTTCGTCAGTTTCCTAAGTTTTACTCAGCTGAGCTTTTTCTTATAATAACAAACTCAGTTCCACGTTCTACACAATTATTAAATTTAAACTAATTGCCACCGTATTCACTGTTTATTCTTGCCATTTTTCGGGTATATATTCATTTGTATAAGGGCAGTACGTCCGTAAAATCTCGTGGGAATACAGTTAGTAGTAAAGAAGTAATAGATTAAAACTTGGTGCGTGATGGGGCGGTTTTGCATAAACGTTACTGTTTATGTGCTCATACCTCACTAACTACGTGTCGTTCTGTGATCCAATTTAGAAGGTATTTTTAACTATAAAATTTTCTGGTGCTACAATTTATAGTGTACAAATTATAAATTGTAACGTCATACCAAATGGCGTAGTTTTTCTACATAAACAGCGGAAAAGTAGTAAGAAACGTTTTTCCTTTCATCAGTTTGCTATGGTTGTCAGCGAGAAAAAGTTTAATAAAGGTTTGAAATTATGTTTAAAGTTTGTTGAAAGTCGCTAC
Source organism: Locusta migratoria (assembly GCA_026315105.1). Taxonomy (NCBI): domain Eukaryota; kingdom Metazoa; phylum Arthropoda; class Insecta; order Orthoptera; family Acrididae; genus Locusta; species Locusta migratoria. The sequence goes on along the minus strand of CM048747.1, from coordinate 224,112,842 downwards.
GTACTCTTATTATCATATAGCGGATTTATAAAGTCTCACCGCATTATGTGACAGTTTTATGCGATTCCTATTGTTTATGACAGCATATCTTCTGAACCATGTGTCATATGTACTTCTTATCCCTACAGCAATTGATAATTCACGTAAGGAATGTGTGTACCAAATTTGGTTGAAATCGGTCCAGTGGTTTAAGAGAAAATGAGCGACATTGTCGCTAAATGCATCTGTTTCTCGCGCATCACATTGTTTATGACGTCATATCTCGTGAACCCGTCTCTCTCGTCGGCCTCGTCGCGAACTATGTATCGTAGGTGATTCTTACTCTTACGGCGACCGTCCTCATGGATTGAAGCTTACGTGTTCAAAATTTGAAAAATATTGGATCAAAAACACGTACACACAAACATAAGGACACAATGCTTTATATATAAAGATGTCCCTTTAAATATCAGTGCTGTATTGCAATGGTCTTTGTCTGAAGATAGTATGCATTTATCAAATCCGATTACAAAATACCATTAGAAAAATGCGACCTGCACTCTTTTATATCAATTTTATTATTGGAACAGGTAGCCGTTAAAGTCTAAAATCCCTTCAAAATTTGCTCCATCTGATTTTCAGTGTGGGGAAGGGCGTTATCGCCCAAAGGGATGATTGCCTCGCTGCGGTGGAGTAGCCGAGCGGTCTAAAGCGTCTCGCTGCGGAGCGCGCGGTTGCTCGCTGTAGAGGTTTGAGTCCTCCCTGGGACATGTGTGTGTGTGTTGTCCTTAGGTTAGTTTACATAGTTTTAAGTAAATTGTAAGCTACGGACTGATGACCACGCAGTTTGGTCCGATAGATTTACAAACATTATAACATTTTGATTATTGCCTCCGGCAGCATTCCGCAGCGCTTTGGCCATATGGCGATTCGCAGTTTCTACGAATTGCCTTCATAGTGCAACGCAATAATTTCGATTTCACACCTGGGAAACTCGATGAGCGAGGGCTGCCGCAGTTGAAGACGAACGTCATCATGACCCTGTTGAAACTTTTGACGCTTTGGATTTCTTTGTCAAAAGAGATGTTGGCTTTGACGGGCTCTAATTTTTGTTGCCAAGTTTCGATCCCTGAGATAAAACGGGACAGAAGCGATTCACCACCGCATTGTCGATTGGGTAAAGGGTGAGGTTCATTAATAAGGTTAGGAATCATTACAGCATTCTCTTCCCACCTATGGCGACATGGAGGACGATACGTGTGGATATCGGTATCGAAGACGTTCAATAGTGGGTGCGAATGTGTAAACGTCAGACAGTGTTGTATGGAGCAGTTTTCCAATGGAATAGAAGTAATTTCTTTAGAATGGAACGCTTGTACGATCGTTTTGTGTCGGTTGTTCGCTTTTCATTTGCGTGGCGCACATGCAGGGTGTCCATAAAGTCCGAGAAAACTTAGTTATTAGCTGTACAAGAAGCAAACACATATGATTTTGAGAAGAAACTCAGAATTTTTTTCCTTCCGTGTATACCGCCACATATGGCGATTTCAAGTGCGGAGTGTAACGGCTGTCTCTTCCTATGGTTGGTTGTGGGAAGAAAGAAACATTATGACTTAAATCAATCTTCCTGACTTCCGCTTCCCAATTCACAGGTGACTTACCGGTTAATCTTCTGTTGCTGTGGCCGTTGCCAGCATCGAACCTCCTCTGTTCCAGCAGGGGTTTCTATTATTTTGTAAGTGAATAAATATGATAGCAACAGGGGAAGGCTACAGACAAGAAGTGGGACAGTTCATTAAAATATTCTTTGTATTCTGAAGTAGCATATAGAAATACGAGGTAGCCTGTTACATCTTAATAAACGGTTACTGATTCTTGCTGCACGACAAGACATACAATAGAGAGGAATCATCGAAAATAAAGCACATTCAAATAGTTCGACCAGCCTTTAACGAGAGAGAAAGAGAGCGTATTGAGTTTCATGAAAATTACCGTTTGTCATGAGAACAGTAGACTGAGCCCAAAACAGGGGCGGCACAAAACTAATGGAAAAGCATCTATGTAATCATCGCGCTTGTCGCCTGATATGCAGACCGTTGCATATTTATTAAATTCGCGACCGAATGCAATTATTTAACTTTAATCGTGAGTACCTGCTCTATGGAACTGTGAAGTTCCTGTCGATCAACGGAATATCACCAAGACTGAGCATGGCGGCTTCTGCACAATAGGCGATCGCGGACCTGTCCTCCTAAGAACTGCAAGCATCTGAAGCAACTGCCGAACTGAGAGCGGCGACTTCGCTCACGCGAGCTACATATTGGGTGAGAGGGTATATAGCGGGATTATAAATGGATGACTACTGCATGGATCTTATTGGAATCTCGAAACATGTGATTGATTAAAAAAAATTGAAAAAATTAAAAAATAACAGCGGAAGGTTTCTTTCATATGCCAAATCAAGTATAACATTTTAATGTGAGTCTTGCTATATATTGTGACATATCGATTTAATTTTCGGTATGGCTATGGGCTGACAAAAGAATAGTTTATGAACGTTGAAAGATCCGCAGTTTTAAGGGTTTGCATGCAGTGTTAGAACTCTTGGAGGGGATTGTTTTGAAATCTACAGTACCGTATTCCACATTGTCTGTGATCTACAAGTTGAAAACGGTTAACTTTAATTTCAATTATTTGCCTGCTCTACTAAACTTAAAAGTACTTGCAGATGCAAATCTCATCTTTACACCTAATCATTAATAAAATATCATAAGACAATGCCAGTTCGAAAGTAGTAACTAGACCAGTTAATTCTCTCGAGTGTATTTTTGTCACTTTCACAGCCACAGCTAACAGCCTACCGTTCACACAGCTTACAAAAGTGCTTAATCCTTTTGCAAATTAAAAAAAAAAAATGTTCAAATGTTTGTAAATCTATCGGACCATACTGCGTGGTCATCAGTCTGTAAATTACAAACTACTTAAACCAAAGGACAACACACACATCCATGCCCCAGGGAGGCCTCGAACCTCCACGGCGAGCAACCGCACGTTCGGCAGCGAGACGCTTTAGACCGCTCGGCTACTCCACCGCGGCAATCCTTTTGCTCACATAATGGTTTTTGCGCAGCTACGAAATTCAATGTGACGTGACTGACACATAAATACAGTGGCCGATAATAACGTAGTACCGCCGCCGATCTCAGAAGTTGAACGTTTCCAATTGCAGATAAAGTCAGTAGCACATATCGTGCCTCTGATCGATTTTATGTGGTCGGTGGGAGTTGAAGGTCGTCCTCGTTGGAGCTACTGCCAACATATACAAACTACCTCCATGTGTCATTTCTACCATAAAAGATGAAGAGGAAGTCACGCAAAAGATTTGGCACTGCATAGCACTGTCTCCGCGTACGTTTCCTCGCCCATCAGTCAACGATGTTCTACTATTACTCCCTGCACTCCTCTTGACAGGACATTTTGTACGTGCAGAAGCTGAGAAGGGACAAAAATGCTGAGACAAAGATTAAAGCCAGCTGTAGCATGAGAGGTGACTTAGTTAAGCTTTATTTGGGTTATTAAAATACGACAAAATATGTGTTACGATTTGGGAGTAAAAGGTACTTCAGGGACCAAATTTAAAAAAAGGGCACCTTTTAGGTACTTCAGGAAAAAAAAAGGGATATTATGGACTAGAACCTCCGCTAAATATACTGCACTTTTCACACTAACGGTAAAGTGAGCAGACAAAATTGTCGAATGTGTGGTACAAAGTATTCACACGAATGCATTTAATTTCAGCGTGATTACCCAAAGGTAACTGTTTTGTTAGCCACGTCGAAAACTGTACGGGCTATTCTTCCTCGCCGAGATTACTTTCACTGGATTTTTCTACTTGGACATGTTGCAGCTCCGGCCGCGGTGGCCGAGGAGACTGAGGGGCTCCAGTCACGGTCTGCACGGCCAATACGGTCGGGGGTTCGAATCCCCCCTCGGGCATGGATATTTGTGCCGTCTTTAGGATAAGGCAGTTGAGAAGTAGTCTGTAAGTTTAGGGACTGATGACCCCGCAGTTAAGTCCCATAAGCTTAACATACATTTGGTTTGAACATGTTGCAGCCTCTTGAGTATGTTTCACGGTACACCACTGTGCCATGAGTGTTGCCTGTCGACAGGGGCTTGATAACTGTATGATTTTTGGTTCTTGTGGAATAAATAATAAACACTTTGTAGTGGGTGTTACTGAACTTGCGGCTTCTGTTGCCGATTATGATAATGTAATAATGAAACTGAAAACACTTCTTGCTAGCAACTGCAACAAGTGAGGTCTTACTGGCGGCGTTCCCGAGTCTTTTGCAACTTGAGACGGCGTTACTTGGGCGCCAGGAGTATCCTGCGCGAAGAAAAGTGTGCGAATAGCACAGGCCGCGCCAGACGAGCACTTAGTTGACTTTGGCGCTCCTGCGGCAGAGCGCCGACGTTGTATCAACAACGCAGATGATGCGGTATGAAAAAGCACAGCCGCCTGCACGTGACGGCTGCCATTCCGCGCAGACACTACTTTCCTTGGTCCTCGGCCTGCTTTGCATACTCTGAACCACATGTTTGCAGACCTGGGAATCAAGTTACTGGCACGTGCTGGAGTCCGTGGTAACCACCGTGTGCAGAACACACAAAGGCAGCAGCAAAATTATCAGGAATTTATTTAGTGACTGCTGTTATGTTGTTGTTATAGGAAGCGTTATAGGTCCTCTACTTTTCCTTGTGTTTATAAACGATTTAGGAGACAATCTGAATATCTCCCTTAGACTGTTGGCGGATGATGCTGTCGTTTATCGGTTAGTGACGTTAACAAAGGATCAAAAGTAACTACAAAGCGATTTAGACAAAATTCTACATGCTGCGAAAATTGTCAACTAACACTAATCAAAAGTGTGAAGTAATATACATGACCACTAAAAGAAATCCGCTGAATTTTAGTTACACGATAAATCAATACTTAACGTCGTAAATTCTACCAAATATCTAGGAGTTACAATTACGAACAACTTAGACTGGAGATAACAGAAAATATTGTGAGGAAGGTGAACCAAAGGTTACGTTTCACTGGCAGAACGCTTCGAAGATGCAACATCTCCACCAAAGAGAATGCCTACATCACACTTGTGCGTCCTCTCCTGAGTTACTGTTGCCCAGTGTGGGACCCTCAGCAGGTGGGACTGACTGAGGAGATTGAGAACGTTCAGAGAAGGGCAGCTCGTTTTCTTTTACTCGTTATAGGGAGGAAAGCGTCACGGAAATGTTGCACGATTTGACGTGGAAATCACCAAAAGAACGTCGCCATTCGTTGCGGCGAGATCTATTTCCGAAATTTCAATAATCGACTTTTACTTCTTAATGTGAAAACATTTTGCTGGCACCCACCTACTTACGGAGACATGACCATCCCAATAAAATAAGAGAAATCAGATCGAAAACGGAACGATTTAGGTGTTATTTCTTTCCGCGCGTTGTTAGAGAATGGAACGGTAGAGAAAAGTTATGAAAGTTGTTAATGAACCCTCTGCCAAGCACTTAAATGTGATTTGCAGAGTATCTATGTAGATGTTGTTGCCTGTAAACCTACTGAACCAAACTGCTATGGTCATCAGTCCCTACAGTTACAAACCACTTAACGTACACTACGGAGAACACCCACACTCATGCCCGAGGAAGGACTCGAACCTTCGGCGGGAAATGACTCCCAGTCCACAGCATGATGCCTTTAACCACGTAGCCCTTCCGCCCGACCTGTTGTTGTGGCTCGTCGAAGGTCTAAAATAATCTAGTTAGCAGCGCTGCTAGTAGTGTAAATGAGTGCAAACCTGCGAGCTCAGATAATTCGATGATTGCGATGAATCCACAAATAACTGCATCACAATAGCCTAATCGGAAATTAAACCGCGGTTGAATAGCCGAGCGTTCCAAGGCGCCTTGCTGTGGACCGCGTGATTGCTCGCCATTGGACGTTAAGAGTCCTCCATGGGGCATGGGTGTATGTGTTGTGTTTAGGTTAGTTCATGTTAGTTTAAGTAGTTTGTATGCCTACGTCCTGATAACCACAGAAGTTAAGTCCATTAAGACTTACAAACAATTGAACATTTTTGGAAAATTAAGGATTTGGGAATTCTGTTCTGTAGCTTTTCAGGTACTTATTATCTACCTAAAATATGAGGTGAACATCGCTGAGGTAGCGGGACGAGATTACGTTACCTTGCTCCACAATCTACGTATTTAACGTTGTCCGTGTAAGTATAACATGTAATAGTATTAACAGTAACAGCAAGATAATGCTAATAATTGCCCGTAATTGTATTGTGTAAATTTACGTACAAAAACTTAGGAACTATATACAGTGCCAGAAAAAAATTGGTACACCTCGTAACACGACGTCGATTTTAATCTGATGATGGGACTTGGGGGAATGGAAATGTACTAATAATGATTTGAACGTCGTCGGCCAGCAGAGAGCGTTGTGACGTAACCACCAGAAAGCTATCTCTGTGTACCCCTTAACAGCGGATATTTACCGCTGTTATACTTTGGTAAACTGTCCACCGTACGCCGACGAAGGTACCTGACCCAAAGTCAAAAGAGCACAACACATAGCCTAGGAGATATGACGTAATAAATAATGAGAGGCCACCGTGCGTCAGTTATTGGAACATGGGAGTAGTTAGGGACCTGCAACAAAGTTTGCATGTAATTTCGGACAATTATGATGCGTTTTGTAACTCCTCCACCCCCCCCCCCCTTCTGTCAAAATGATGAAACGAAATGTCTACCGCTCACAACAGTTTCCCTGTAGATGCCGTAAAACTGTCGCATCAGTCATGACCATGTATTAAATAACGTTACTGTTACAGATTTGCGTGTTACTATTTATTTTTGTCTGCAACTCTCCCTTAATTCTCTTGCATCCAAAATTAAGCAATCTGTTTTCTCAATCTCTATCTATATAAAAGCAAAAGGACACTCACTCAATCACTGACTAACCACGAAATCTCGAAAACTACTTCACCTATGAAGCTGAAATTTGGCAAAAATGTTCTTTATTGGTAGAAAAGTACAACTAAGAAAGTATCTTGTGATAGGTCCATGGCGGAGCATACTTCTACAACAGAATCACGAAATCTACAGTTACATTCCGAACGTCACGAAATTTCGCACGCTTCACCTTCAAAACAAGAGGAAGGTCACCGTCTACCTTAAGTTTCATACATTACATGGAGGAGGGTACTTTCAAATATAAAAATCGATCCCTAATTACTTCAGAAGTACTACATAGCTTCAGAACGGCACGACTGATTTCACACATAACTTTTCTCTCTCTCTCTCTCTGTCTCTTTTTTTTTTTATTCTTAGAAAAAGGTTGTATGAAATAAAACTGGAATATTTGAGATTAACGAAGTGCGTTTTACAGTGTGACCCTGCGTTGCATAGAAATCTATAGTTTGGTTCCTATATTGATGAAATTTTGCCCGCTCTACCTTAAAAACAATAGGAATGTCACTGTCTGTATAAAATTTCGTTCGGTGCGCGATGGAGAGTACTTAAATTACGGAATTGTAAAATGCATAGTTTTGCTCCAATATTTGTGAATTCTTGCATACATGACCTTTAAACCAAGAGTAAGACCACTGGGTACAAAAATGTTTGTATGGTACATGACAGAGGGTACCTTGCAGAAAACTTTTCTGAGAGAGGGAAAGGTGGAAACAAACATAGAGACGGGAGAGAAAGAGGTGGATGCAGAGAGAAGGGGATGTGGGCTACGACAGTATAGGATAGATAATTACCCGGGCGACGCCGGGTTTACAGTTAGTATAAAATAAAACTGGCTGATGATAGTAGAAATCAACTTGACAATCTTACTTTTAGTAAAATTGACTTCTACTGTTTTCAGCTATTTATTTTATCTAATGTACTTGCCAAATCTATTTTAATACCTAGTAAGTATTTATAACATTATTCTAAGGAGTCATCATACTTCCACTTTTCTATTCCATGTATGCAATTTGCCTTCCTACTCCCTTTCTTATTGTTTACATTAATTAGTTTTATTCTGTACTTCTGTGTAGTTTACCTTTGATGTTCGTCTACGACCGGAACTAGTCGATTTTAAGGAATTAATAAACAGCTAATGGTTTAATTTGACGGCTGTTAACACTCGGCTAACCATAACAATATATATGTGGACATGTCGGAAAGAACAGACGCCACTATTGATCCTGCAAACGGCTTTAAATGAAATTGTGTGATTATGGTATATCGCATCAAATTTGCGACTGGATAGGGAATTTCCTGTCACAGAGAACACAGTTTGTAGTAATCGATGGTAGGGCATCGACTAAAACAGAGGTGATATTGGGCGTTCCACAGGGTATATTACTGGTCCTCTGCTGTTCCTTATCTACATAAACGATTTGGGAGAAAATCTAAGCAGCTCTCTTAGGTTGTTTGCATATGACTTTCACGTAAAGTATGACATTTCTTGTAAACTGAAAACATGTACCCAGCCGGGATTCAAACCCGCGTCTCTTGCGTTCTAACTACGAGTTTGGTAATGGTGGCCAGAGGGCTCACGCATTTTTTGTGAGTTCCTGCGTGGAGAGTAGGGGTCGCCAGTTAATGCAGTCCATCTTCCTTCTTTACCCCATGGACTGCATATTCCGTCCCTTTCCCTCCTTTCCTGTCCTCACTCATTCACCTACCCACCGCGGCACTGACACCTTAGCAGGGACCCTGACTCAAACAAACAACAATAATTTTCATCTGACGGGAGGCGTACTTGAGTGATACGTGGAGGTGTTACGTTAGGTGAGGCCCCTGTGTTACAGGGGTTAGCGCAACTACCTAGAAAGCAGGAGACCCGAGCTCGAATCACGGCTGGGTACAAATATTCAACTTCACCCATACGGAGTTAATGTCATAAATTCCATTAATATGAATAGATAACAGTTCAGAAGTGTCAATATCAAGTGGTGCTAACTTGTTAATAGCAGCGCGACTGCAGACACGCTGACTTGTAGCCCGTGCTCCACGCCATTGCACCGACGTTCACAGCTTGACTGGTGCCGTCGGAGGATCGCTTCTGAGATGGAAATGTGGCCGTGTTCTCCAGTAATGACGGTCCTGTGCGCGAATGTTTGGGCGTGCTACGTAGACCTAACGAGCGCTGCTCGTAGAGTGTAATCATGGAGAGACTGAAATAACTGATTAATTTAGCCTAGCGTCAATTTCATCTTTTCAAAACGTTTCAGGGTTAATTTCAAAATATTAAAGTAAGAAATCAGTTCTAGTATGATATGACTTTGTGAACATGTTTGCAATTAAATAAACAAAAAAATGCAAAGAAACATTTCAGTTAAGGTGGACCAGCGATTTGACTCAGTATCGGTTTTGAAGTGTCTCTCAGTTGTTCTGTAGTACGTGATACTCCTTCGGCTATACTGGAAAGATGAACGTATTAAGTTTTACTGTCGCAGTACACAAATTTTTTGCCCACAAGTAATTTGTTGTGTTTCTCATTTCATCTATAAGAGTTATTATTCTTTCTTTTCAATACATTATGTTACTCTGAATATACAAAGATATATATATATATATATATATATATAACTTGGCTATTATGGGATCCGCAAAGAGAGTTGTGAATTGTTAGAAGCCACAACAAACGAGCATGGTATGTTATAAAATTGTCTACTATTTTGCCAGTGACTTCGAGCATAATACCGATCTTTTATGAATATCACTGCAGACGTTTTTCAGATAGCCTGAACGAAAGACCAGAATCGATTTTTCGCTTCCATGACAATAACATCTCCTTCGCCTCAAATCCCGTAATATGAAAGCTATTCCACTAAGATGACTGTGTGGACGAGAAACACCAGGTATTTAATTGTAACAAAATACACAGTAAAACATTGTAAAAGAGCTATTGACAACTAATATGGTTGCTGATATTTTAAACTAAAATTGGGTGTTGCATTTCATTACGCGGTTAGTTGTTTGATTTTCTTTGAACATAATTCTACTTCATAAAACTTCAATTGCTGACTGTATTGGCCTTATTGAGACTGATTCAGAGATTTATAAAGACAAATCTCTAAAAAGTAATAGACGTTAAAAGAAAAGTAATATCTCAAAAGGATCTCGCAGGGTAGTTTATTGGTTAGCGCATCTGCCCAGAAAATAGCAGTTCCGGGGCTTTAGTCAAAATATTTAAATCATGGGTGTTTCACGCTTGAACTTGTCTCCGGAACTGTATAATTTATGAAGGCTAATGTTTTCCATACAAAACATACGTCAGTAACGATAGGGGTGATGTTGTACGAAAATAAAAGCAGGGAACGTAGGGCCTACAGATAATACTGAAAGGGCTAAGAAAACCATTTAAATACACATTGCCGGAAATAAAAATTATCACAACCTCTTAAACTTTTCCAATCCACAAAAGACTTGCAAAAACAGTTCAGATGATGTGCATGAACTGATTATATTTACAGATTAATAGCTTATCCCTTACTTCAGTAGCAGGTGTCGATCTGTCCAGAAGCACCCAGACTGGTACGTGATGTAGCCTCTAAAGGCGGCAAGGCAGGCGCTGATTCTAGCATCCTTTCGATCGCACTTACGTCTCATACTGTGTTGCAATACATTATTTCAGGGCTACGTGATCTTCTCACGTAGTTCTGCAACTGATTTTGGTTGAGGAGTCGTACGTGTCACTTGTCGTCCCATCAGACGATTGTGGCAGCCTGGAAACTGGCTGCACGTCTTGTGGAACATATTGAGGTTGAAGGGCAGTGTGTGGGCGAGCGTAACCCTGTTAGAACAACTCTTCACCTTCCTGTTACAAGAAGGGCAAAAGATCGGGTCTTACAGCATTACCGAGCTCTAATCAGTGATCCCTCCACAAACACCAAACTTAAACAGGAGTTGTAGCTAATCGCACCCCATTCCATAACATGTGGGGTGAGGGCAGTCTGTCTTGAACGAATTCTTTCTACGAGCCAGCGACATCACTTGCGTGCAGGCACAATCTGCTTTCAACGCTGAAGGCCTCGCCCACGGCATGGCAACAGTTGAGCCGTGCGCGTCGATGCCTGTCGAAAAAGGGCTAGAGCTGTGCGTGCTCGTAGTCCCACAGCTTGACAACATTTGGCAACAATTGGTGTTGAGATTTCTGGGCTCAACCACCTTACCGGTTCCGTGGTAGTTATACTATATGCCACTATTGCCCTTACGATGTGACTATCAAGGCGGAAGTCAGTGCCGCATGTAATTATTTTCACGTGACCACTGCAAAGGGCAGCGTTGCACAACTGACGCAGTGCGTCCAACATATGAGGCTTAGTGCCATTCCACTATTCGGAAGGACATAATTTGACGCTTTTCAAATTCGATAGTTGGCTGTAGGTAGCACGATTGTGCCTCCATGGCGTGGCGCCTGTTTGCTTCACATGTTTATCTCACACTGACAAGGGGAACACCAAGCATGGTACCAACGGAATTTGATGGGTCGTAGGTATGTTGTGAGGGATTTCCTTCAGACCATTAAGCTAAAAGGATTTGTTCCAATGGGCCTTGATTTCTAAGAAAATCGAAATTAAATTCGCAGCAAATTACTACGCGTAACGTGTATACTTATACATGGCGTGGTGTAATCGGCAAGATACGAGGCTACCATGCAGGCGACCTGGGTTCAAGTCCGACATGAGTCAATTATTTTCCACACCTGTCCGGTGATTGTACGTAATTATGTATTTTTATAACCATTCTTATGTAAACGTTTGCAGTAAATGGTCATGATAAAAACATGTAACATTCGCTCAATATGTTATGTATTGGGCGTCGATTATTTTATTCATTTTGTTTTTTCGAAGCACACTTTTAAGGCGATTGAAGCACATTTCGAAGTCATTAAACTGTTTTTTGTTAATACCTATAATATTTGGGCAACAATACCTATGTTTACAGTTCCTGACCGTGCTGTTTTTATCTGCTCCTATGACGAGTGTACCCATGTTACGGCGAGTCGGTTAGTCATTCGTAGCGTGTCGTTCATGCGTGCGGTAAGTACTGCAACGTGGAGAACAAATGCGCTATGATAGAAGCTGTAACATAGGAGTGGGTATAAAGGCCTCTAATTTTGCACAATAAAATAAGAGAAATGAAGATAAGTGAAAAATAAATGACCCGATCGGGGAGGATTTTTTATTTGTTTTATTTCCTTTTTTAATTTTTTTAATCGGTTGACTTTTCATTATTTTTCGTTTTCTTTCTTTATATCCTTTTCTTTGCTTAATTACTTTTTTTTAAATATAAAAAGTAGCAATTACAATTTTTAAAAATTGTTCTGCCACTGGGTCTTCTGCATGAGAACCTAGCACCTTGACGATTACACCACGCTGTGTCGCTGAGCAGTAACCGCCATGTATAGGTAGACACGTTACGCGTGTTAATTTGCTGCGAATTTGATTTCGATTTTTTTTTTAGAACTCAAGGCCCATTGGAACAAATCCTTTTAGCTTGATGGTCTGGAGGAAGTTCCTCAGAACATACCTGCGACCCATCAAAATCCGTTGGTACCATACTTGGTGTTCCCCTTGTGAGCCTTATGGCTGTAAACTTCCCCTGTTACCTCACATATGGCGCTATGGCAGCTGTCTACGCTGTCTGTTGGAGGACCATTTTGAAGCCATTATAGGCACACCTACTATCCCGCAGGTGGCATCTGTCGTCATCGGATCAAAATCGACCTCGCCATTCTACCTTATATTTGGAACAACATTAAATCTAATCCACAGGTGACAGGACAACTGAAAACTTTTATGATGCTACTTCGCTTAAACTATGCAAATAAGCATGAAAGATTTCTGTCGTGAGCAAAATGTGCTGTACTTACTCGTGGCTCAAATTTCAAAGTTGCAACTGGAAAGCATAAGCTAAGTACTGAGCGGATGTCTTTCTTTTATGTGCACGTTCCTGCACGCCTGGTGTCAACACCTACCGCGTGGTATGTGGTGCGGCTGCTTCTGCCGACGTCTGTACACTGCTACCTTTATTACTCGCGGACCATACCTGACAGTCGTTTCTCTACACAAGAAACTTTAACATTGGTTAATGCTTAGACCTTTCAGTAAAGACAAAATGAAACAAGTATCACCGTGTACAAATTACCTGTACTTTCAGCGTGTGTAGTTCGTGCACACCTCGAGGAGTCTTACACGAGGACAGCGATTTAATCGGACTGTTCCGCAAATTTAACGACACTGATCTTGGTGTGGATAATTTTGGTAGTTTCCAGGGTACGGAATGAACTGAAACAATCAGAATGCAGACACGGCCGCAGAAATAAGATTAATATGTAAAATCCAAGGCAAATAAACAACATATTATATACAGGTAAATAACATATTTTCCAAATACGCACTGTTGTGGGAGTGTTTTTTTACAGGCGTCCTAAGATACAATGTGAGAGAATATCCCAGAACTACAGTGACACAGAAGATATTTAATACAATTAAATGAATAAGCTTTTGTGTCTCTGGGCAATGACTGGCAAGGATGTGGACTTGGGTCACTAACTAAAGGAATTGGACTGATAACCGTCGCAGTTTAGACCCTTCCAAAAACCAACCAATCTAATGGAATTGATCCATAAAAACTTTTATTATAGACTAGTTGAAAACCCGGCATTGCCCGGGTATTTATATCAATTTTATTCCACACTATTATATCTCCTCTGTCTGACTACTACTTCCTCTTCCCTCGCTCAGTTCCTCTCCCTCCTTGTATCTATTTTTCTTTCTTTTCTGTGTCTTTTCCCGTCTGCACAGGGTCGGTGTGGTTGACTGCGGAATTAGCAAGGTTAATTTCAGTGGCTGCAGGCACCTTCTGTGTCAACTATTCCTCCGCCTTTAAATCAACTATCGTGGTGAACAGTAAAACAGTGGAAAATGCACTGCAAGGTGCCCTCTGTCATACATCATACGGCAGCTATATGTTCAAATGTTTGTACAGCTTATGGGACTTAACTACGGGGTCATCAGTCCCTAAACTTACAAACTACTTATGAACTAGCTAACACTAAGGACGGCACAAATATCCATGCCCGAGGGGGGATTCGAACCCCCGACCGCAGTGGCCGTGCAGACCGTGACTGGAGTGCCTCAGTCTCCTCGGCCACCGCGGCCGGCCGTACGGCAGGTTGCTGAAGGTCAAGTGTACATAATTTCATCGTGTTCGGAATAAAAACGTAGATTTTGGCAAAGTACATATGTAAAGTACCCTCCGCCATACGCCACACAAAATTTTACGACAGTGACCTTCTTCTTGCTTTTACGGTTAAGTGTGCAAAATTTCATCAAGATCGAAATAAAACTACAGATTTTATCGAGGTCCGTAGGTCACGCAACATGCGCATCATAGCTCGTGAAATGTGTGTCGGCGGCAGGGCTGTAGTCAAAATTTTGTTTTTGGAGAGACCAACACAATAAAAACTGTAAATTACATCCGCAGTCGGTTTCGTCCGCTTTTGGCTGCTGGCTGTGATGTCACTGGGGCTCCTGTCCTCTGCGTCCGTTACAGCCTCTCTATGACCGGCTCCCAAGCTGTGCTGAGCAGCAAGCCGACGTCCTTATTAATGGTGTTCTCCGATGTTTTAATTTCAGTGGCTTCCTTTATAACACTAACACAATAACCTTTCGTTTTTAGGAAAGACAGATGTTTCGCCGAAACGAATTCGCTGTGTATTTTCTGAAGAATGTTCTACCACGGCTGATTTTGGTGGGTAACGAAGACGTAAGTAACTCTTATGTTCTGTCCGGCGTTGTTCGACAGAGCGTACAGTTTGACCAAAGTAATAGTAGCCCCCATTCGGATCTCCGGGCGGGGACTACTCAGGAGGATGTGATCATCAGGAAAGACAATAGTGGCATTCTACGGGTAGGAGCGTGGAATGTTAGATCCCTTAATCGAGTAGGAAAATTAGAAAATTTAAAAAGGGAAATGGATAGGTTGAAGTTAGATATAGTGGGGATTAGTGAAGTTCGGTGGCAGGATGAACAGGATTTCTGGTCAGGTGAGTACAGGATTATAAATACAAAATCAGTTGGGGGCATCACAGGAGTAGGACTGATAATGAATAAGAAAATAGGAATGCGGGTAAACTACTATGAGCAGCACAGTGATCGCATTATCATTGTCAAGATAGATACGCAGCCAACACCGACAACAGTAGTACAGGTTTATATGCCAACTAGCTCTGCCGATGATGAGGAAATCGAAGAAATATATGAGGAGCTAAAGGAAATTATTCAGACAGTTAAGGGAGAGGAAAACTTAATTGTCATGGGAGACTGGAATTCAGTAGTAGGAAAAGGAAGAGAAGGAAAAATAGTAGGTGAATATGGATTGGGAAGAAGGAATGAAAGAGGAAATCGCCTGGTAGAATTTTGCACGGAACATGATTTAATCGTAACTAACACGTGGTTTAAGAATCACAAAAGAAGGTTGTATACGTGGAAGAGACCAGGAGACACCGGAAGGTATCAGATAGATTTATAATGGTAAGACATAGGTACCGGAACCAGGTTATAAACTGCAGGACATACCCAGGGGCAGATATAGACTCTGACCATAACTTGTTAGTCATGAACTGTAGGCTGAAGCTGAAAAAACTGCAGAAAGGTAGGAAAATAAGGAGATGGGACTTAGATAGATTGAAGGAAAGTGAAGTTCTGGAGAATTTCAGAGGGAGATTTAGGCAACAATTGACAGAAACAGGGGGAAATAAAACAGTAGAAGAGGAATGGGTAGCATTGAGAGACGAAATTGTGAAGGCAGCGGAGGACAAAATAGGTAGAAAGGCAAGACCTACAAAAAATCCATGGATATCACAGGAAATACTACAGTTAATTGATGAAAGGAGAAAATATAAAAATGCAGTAAATGAAACAGGCAAAATGGAGTACAGACGACTAAAAAATGAGATTGACAGGAAGTGCAAAATGGCTAAGCAGGAGTGGCTAGAAGCCAAATGTAAATCTGTAGAAGAATGCATAAGAAGGGGAAAAGTAGATACTGCCTACAGGAAAATAAAAGAGACATTTGGGGACAAGAAAGGCACCTCTACGAATATCAAGAACTCAGATGGGAAACCAGTTCTCAGCAAAGAAGGGAAAGCTGAAAGGTGGGAGGAGTACATAGAGCAGCTCTACAAAGGAAATGGACTTCGAGACGATGTTGTAGGAAGGGAAGAGGAAGTCGATCAAGATGAAATAGGAGATACTATATTGAGAGATGAATTTGACAGAGCCTTGAAAGACCTAGGTCGGAACAAGGCCCCAGGAGTAGATGACATACCCTCAGAGCTACTAAAGTCTCTGGGAGAGCCAGCCATGACAAGACTATTTGAACTGGTGTGTAGGATGTTCGAGACAGGCGAAATGCCCTCAGACTTTAAGAAAAATGTAATAATCCCCATTCCAAAGAAATCAGGCGCAGACAGGTATGAAAATTACAGAACCATCAGTTTGATAAGTCATGGTTGCAAAATTTTAACACGAATTATCTACAGGAGAATGGAAAAGCTGGTAGAAGCTGACCTCGGGGAAGATCAGTTTGGATTCAGGAGGAACATAGGAACTCGGGAGGCAATACTCACTTTACGTCTTATCTTAGAAGATAGATTAAGAAAAGGCAAACCTACATTTTTAGCTTTTGTAGATTTGGAGAAAGCATTTGACATTGTTGACTGGAATACACTCTTTCAAATTCTGAAGTCAGCAGGGGTAAAATACAGGGAAAGGAGAGTTATTTACAACTTGTACAAAAGCCAGACCGCAGTTATTAGACTCGAAGGGCATGAAAGGGAAGCATCAGTTGGGAAGGGAGTAAGACAGGGTTGTAGCCTTTCTCCAATGTTATTCAATTTGTACATCGAGCAGGCGGTGAAGGAAAGTAAGGAAAAATTTGGAATAGGGATTAAAGTTCAGGGGGAAGAAATAAAAACATTGCGTTTTGCTGATGACATTGTAATTCTGTCAGAGACAGCGAAGGACCTGGAAGAGCAGTTGAATGGAATGGACAGGGTGTTGAAGAGAGCGTATAAAATGAACATTAACAAGAGCAAAACAAAAATAATGGAATGCGGTCTTAGAAAGTCGGGCGATGCTGAAGGAATTAGATTAGGTAACGAAACAATGAAGGTGGTAGATGAGTTTTGTTACTTGGGTAGTAAAATAACATGCGATGGTCGCAGTACAGAGGATATAAAATGCAGAATGGCAATGGGAAGAAAAGCATTTTTGAAAAAGAGAAATTTGCTAACTTCGAATATTAATTTAAGGGTAAGGAAGTCTTTTCTGAAGGCATTTGTGTGGAGTGTTGCCTTGTACGGGAGTGAAACATGGACGATAAGCAGTGTGGACAGGAAGAGAATAGAGGCTTTTGAAATGTGGTGCTACAGAAGAATGCTGAAGATTAGGTGGGTAGATCGCATAACTAATGAAGAGGTACTGAATAGAATTAGTGAGAAAAGGAATTTTTGGCATATCCTGACTAAAAGAAGGGATCGCTTGGTAGGACACATTCTTAGACATCGGGGAATCGTAAATTTAGCATTGGAGGGAAGTGTGTGGGGTAAAAATCGCAGAGGGAGACCGAGAGACGCGTATAGTAAGCAGATTCAAGTGGATGTGGGTTGCCGTTCTTATGCGGAGATGAAAAAGCTTGCTCAGGATAGAGTAGGGTGGAGAGCTGCATCAAACCAGTCTCCGGACTGAAGACCATAACAACAACAATAGTAGCCACACTCATAAGGTACCTTATAAACCCCTGCTATTTTGAGACCTATATCGTCTAGTACAGGCCTCCTGTCATAATTTTGCTAGGTGTCTTAACACAGACGCACTCTTCAGGAGCCGGCTAATGATTCCCGACACAGTACTACAAAAAGGCTAAAAGCAAGAATGTAGCTTTCTTCTGCCGGCCGCGGTGGCCGAGGTGACTGAGGCGCTCCAGTCACGGTCTGCACGGCCACTATGGTCGGGGGTTCGAATCCCCCCTCGGGTATGGACATTTGTGCCGTCCTTAGGATAAGCTAGTTGATAAGTAGTTTGTAAGTTTAGGGACTGATGACCCTGTAGTTAAGTCCCATAAGCTATACAAACATTTTTGAGCTTTCTTCTTACTTTTCCCGCTTCCATCGGCAGAAATTGCTTGTTGTATCTGCCGGCGGATGAAGCTATTGCCCCTGAAGACTCTTCGGAGATAGGACACCACTCCTAGCAGTCTTTCAACGTCCTGGACGACTATTGCACGATGAACTAGTGTGTTGAGTACGCAGCATTATTGCGCAGGGTGGTGGTGGCAAGCTAATTAAACTACTAATCCGTATGACTGGACTTCGTATAGACACTGTGGCTGAGGTGACCACTGGCTTCCCGGCAGACGAGGACATCAAGGAAGGGCAAAGAAGCACTGTTTCCACCTCCATCGTGAGTTAAATGTGGTCGTGAGCACGTTCAATAAAGTACTCTTGCATCATACAGAACAATTGTAACAAGAATGTCAATCTGCCGATTTCAGATGCTAAAGCGTTCGTCACTAAAGTGCAACGTTAACTTGTTTGTGTTCATGTGGCATTTGCCGGATTGTTGAGTTTGTGACAGCTGCCACGCTGAAACAACATATCTACACGTGTTTCGAACGGTGATATCTCTGACAGCCAGGCATTGAACATTGAAAGAAGTATGGCCACATGGCGGGCTTTCCAACAGTGTTGCTTAGTGAATAAACTCTCCACTGTCGCCGACAAATGTACAAAAATGAGAAAGACGGGCAATTTGTACTATTCTCCCGTCGACAGCACGGTTATTAGAGCCGGAGCACAAACTCCGATTACGAAAGAATGAGAGAGGGCCGCGGCGAAGTTGCCGAGCGCATTGAGGCGCTATGCTCCGATGCGCGAGGCTATTCCCCGTCGGGGTTAGTTCAAACGTAGTTGTAAGTTTAGGGACTGATGATCTTACAGCTAAGACCAACAAGCTTAACAAACATTTGATCAGGGAGGAAATCTGCCGTGCCATTTTTAAAAGAAACATTCGAGTAATTGCTGGGAGTGGTTTAGGGAAATCATGGAAAACCTAAATCGTGATGGCCAACCGAAGCTCAGAACCGTTGTTCTCCCGGGTGCGAGTTCAGAGTGCTAGTCGCTGTGTCGCTTCCTCAATTCACCTCCTCCAGATCATAACCTCATTTCATCGCCCAAAAATGGCATTCTACAGGAAAATACTGTTATCACTTACAAAATTAAGAACAAACCTATTAACTGAACAAGCTGCTGAAAATAAATTTCTTGTAATTGCTTCGCCATGATACGGAAGTTATTTCCGTTGTAATATCCCTAGCATATTTGTCTCACTTACCTGACTGTTTCGCTAAATACACTCGTACGTACATGGAGCTTTATAGCGACACATGTGAGCTTTTAATGTCGTGCGTTCGCTCGTAACTGTGTTTGGTGAAAATTGCTTTTACGAAATTGCAGTTATATTGTTACAGATATTTATCGCTTACCGTGTTGAGTTCGTTTCTTCGCACAGCTGCCGTTTCCTCTGTAAATAGGTAGACAGTGCAAATTTTGTTCGTCTCGTAACTTCATTATTAATTAAACGGACATACATACACAACACTTACAACAAAACCAATTTCAGGAACTATTATTATACATGTAAAGCCAACACTCCCTAAGTTTGACATAATCTGTCTACTAAGTAACTACTCATGTCTGCCAATAATTGCGTAGTGTTGTCTATTTTTTACATTTAAGTTCAAACGCCTATTGACAGACTGGCAGATGCCGTTTAACTCAATTCGTCTTGTCAGTGAAAAAACAAATGTTCTTTCGGTATGCATCTCTCATATTTATTAAACGAGTCGGCACTGTACAACAAAATTATCTGTCACTGAACAGGAATCGCAGTTCGCTATCTTAGTGAAGATTGTACTGTGTCCTCCTCTGGCGAATAAAAACATGCGCTCAAGCTAGTCTACTGAGTATCTTCATCCAAGCAACAAACAATGCCAACCATCCATTTAAAATCCATACTTTCACTACCAGTCTGGAATCCATTGCCTATCATTTTCGTACTTATGATCACCTTTCTTGCAGTATGTTGTGTTCATTGCAAGGTGAACCGTTAGTTCCGCGATCTCTTAGTTTACTATGTCAGCATGATGGCCTCAATTTACTTATGAGTTCGTTGGCACTCAAAGTGCTATGACTAATCTGGTAATTAAAAAAACATCTATATGAAATAACAGTATCTTAGTTCAACGGTTTAGTAATTTTGGTTAATTTTCATAAATGAGAAGTCATAGTTTATTTTTTATATAAATTTCAAGTTTAATAAGTTGAGTGTTGTAATATTTGTCGCAAACTCACGAAAAGTGTGACGTAGTTTTCATTTTCATAAGTGGGAAGTTAAAGGTCTACTTTTCTATAATTAACATTCAATAGGTTGATTTTTGTAATATTTATTGTAAACACTTGAAAATAACGTAGTAGTAAGCTGAAAGTAGTCGTGTGTCTAAGGCTTCAGTAGTTTGCAAGCTACGGACTGATGACCACGCAGTTTGGTCCGATAGATTTACAAACATTTGAACATTTTTGTCTTATGAGCATATTAAACATGTACCTCGCAAATAAATTGAGGCCAAATCTGTTTGTGTATAATATTTACAGGCTTCATACAGGCAAGGATGACAGCATGACAGAAGACTCCACCACAAATTTACAGCACTTAATACATAGAGCTGTTAGGTCTCTCTTCTATCATTGTAGCCGACATAGTCATGAGAGTATCAGAATTCTTATTTGTAAGATATTTTTAAAATATGGCTTTTCGCAGCATCAGTAATTTCGATCATCAGAAAAACAACTAAATTTAATGTTTACTTTCAACTCTTTTAAATAAGTGCAGAATTATTGTACATAACATATGATTTTACCTATCTTGTTGCGTCGTGGGTGAGCTGCAGAACTGAATATTGTGGCATTTAGCTGTGGGTTATGGCTGAAATTGGTAAGGTAAGATGGGCTGGGATGAGAGAGAGAGAGAAGGAACAGAGTGTAGTAGATACGTGATTGTGCATCACAGATTTGAAATTCAGGAAAAATTTCAGCATTAGTGTGAGAGTGATAGGTTTTAATATGTAACTTGAATTATGACGCCTTGACATTCACCTTCCGTGGTTCCTGCATAATATGAGGTGCAGTAAAGTGAAAACTGAACATTCATTACATTAGGACGTATTTACCGCTGAAAAACAGGACGGATAATTCCTGGCTCGTGGAACGCGGTTCCAAATCCAAGTCCACTCCTGCACCTGCTTCACCGAGTGACGTCCATACAAGTCTTTCTGCAGGTCGCCAAAGACGTGAAAATAATGCTATGAAATATTTGTGCTCTACGGAGAATGTTGAATAGTCTCGCAACCAAATTGCAGATTGGTACCCTTCGTCCGATTGGCTGCAACGTTCAGCAGGATGATTCCGCCCGACATCGTTCCTGGGCAGTTTCCGCAAAGTCATGGCCGTGCGGATTGACTGTGGTTTTCCACTGGAGGAATCAAATAGTCCCTTACAATCGAACTACAGCCTGATATTTCGGAACATGTGTGGACAGCTACGGAATTCTTTGGCGCGGAAAGGTTTGAGATGTATCTCCTGTTGGCTTTGTCGTTTGCCCTCGGGCTCGTAATGTTAGCGACGTATTTTATATCCTGTAACCATAGAGGACATAATCTTTGGAGGATAATACCCCTACAACTGCCAACCTCCTCACTGATGATGATTTATGAATTAAACCATGCCGGCCGCGGTGGCCGAGGAGACTGAGGCGTTCCAGTCACGGTCTGCACGGCCACTACGATCGGGGCTTCGAATCCCCCCTCGGGCATGGATATTTGTGCCGTCCTAGTTCATAAGTAGTTTGTAAGTTTAGGGACTGATGACCCCGTAATTAAGTCCCATAAGCTTAACAAACATTTGAACATTTGAATTAAACCATCGTATGGCCGCGTTGAAGCAGGTGTTCGATTTTTATTTGACAGCCCTTGATATTATAAGACGACGATCTACTTTTAAAAATAATTGAAAATTATTGAAAATCAATTTACATACAGCGGGTTTTGCCGATAAGCACAAATGTACATACCGGTAGCGTCGCAGTCAGGCACAATGTATATAGGGCTTTGTTTGGAAAGAGGTGCCATTTGTACTTGCGTGGTTCATGTGAAAGATTCCCGACGACAATATGGCTGTACGACGGAGCTCTGAACGCGAAGTGATAGGAGCAGCTAAACGCATCGGACGCACAGTTTTGGAAATCGTTGTGGAGATTAGTTGCTTCCACCGAATACTCAGCGACGGTTGCTCAATCGCTGGTAACACATAAGCAACATCGTGTGAAATAACAGCAGAAATCATTGTGGAACGTACGACGAACGTATCCGTTACGGGAGTGTGGCCCAGTTTGGTGTTAAAGGATTATGGCAGCAGACAAACGACGCGAGTGACTTTGCTGACAGCACACTGTCTGCAGCGCCTCTCCTGGTCTCGTGACCACATCGCAAAATGTTTGTAAACCCATTCGACCAAACTGCTAAGGTCAGCAATCCCTGGACTTACAAACTACTTAAACTAAAGTAAGGACAACACATATCGCCAGAGATGACTAGAACCTCCGACGGCGAGCAACCGCGCTCTCCGCAGCAAGGCGCCTTAGACAGCTCGGCCACATCACCGCGGCTCACCATATCATTTTGAACCTGGGTGAAAAACTTGGCTGGGTGATATGGATTCCATTTTCTGATATGATCTGAGGACATGGCTCCAGTGTGGTGCAGACCCCATGAAGGCACTGATCGGAGTTGTAAATAAGGTACTATGAATGTTTGTGGTGCCTCCAAATTGAAGAGAGTGGGTCATACGGTGCAACTACAGCGATCATTGACTGGGAAAGTTGGACTGCTTGGAGACCCTTTTGCAGCCATTGATTAACTTCATATTCCGTAACAATTTTAATTTTAATGGAAGACACTACCTCATGCAAACGAGCTACAATTTGTCGTGAGTGGTGTGAAAAGAACTGTGATCAATTTCAGCGAATGATCTGCTAACGCATATCACCGATAGGAATCGGAACATTATGTAGATATTACTTCTTTCACTAAACCCTGATAAACGCTTTAGTAATTATGGACGTCTGTAGATACAGCGTGGCTCGATATGTCTGCGGGAGACTTCCAACAACCTGTTGAGTCCATTTCGCCAGGTAAACTGAGGACGAACTCGGTATTAGGAAGCATCCAAGGACTTCAATGAGCGTGGAGAGTGGCACTAAGGCATCCTGCAGGTCATATATCTGTAGGCGGTAACCAGTAGGTGCTGACAGAAATTGTTCGTTCTAGAAAACATGCGAAGGTTACTGAGTGTACAGTGTCAAGTGTCGTCAAACATGGCTGTTTCATAACGAATACTGCACCGCTCTTTATAGTGCTTACAGGGATTACAGTGCTTAATGTCCTTTGTTTCAGAGAGGACACCATCAGGCGTGCTTTGGACCGTAATAATCCGCAGAATATTACTGGCTACACACAGTCTGACAAACACCACATAGAGAGACAAGGCCTCACAACAACCAGTGCTACGTCACACTGACTAGGCCGCGGCCGCCAGCTGAATGGCTGGTCGCTACGAGGCAGGGGACGTGCCCCAGCTGGCGGCCGCGGCCTAGTCAGTGTGACGTAGCACTGGTTTTGTGAGGCCCTGTCTCTAGGTGGAGTTGGTCTGACTGCCTCTGACTTTATTTGGATAATAAGCTGTAACTTTGCGAGGTGACCATAGGAGTTTTCGTACTGATTCTTAACCATGAGTACACAGAAGTGAGGGACAAATAATTCTCACAGCAACAGAAGGTTTTAATATCTGACAGGAAAGAGTCTACGTATAGTACTGTACCTGTATACTTTCAGTGTTCACCAATCTTTATTCATGATACTTCTGTTGTCATTTACTGCGTATTTCGCCTTCTGGCTGTTCAATGTCGATGTGAATGATACTAAGTTGTTACCTACTTCAGTTTCTAAGTAAAGTAGGTTGTTCTATAGTAACTGTTTTTCTCAGACAATTCACAAATCGGAGAAAGGCTTTGTGAACAACCTTAAGTGTTGATGCTGTCATTAATCTGTTAGTAAAGTCACCAAAAGATACAAAACAATTGCAAAATGATTTAGATATCAGCATGGTGCAAAAAATGTCAACTGACCCTTAATAATGAGAAGTTTGTAGTAATCCATATGACCACTAAAAGAAATCCGTTAAACTTCAAAATATAATTTGCAAATGTTCAAATGTTTGTTAAGCTTATGAGACTTAACTACGGGGTCATCAGTCCCTAAACTTACAAACTATAGCGGAATTCCGCTACACGTAGCTCAGTTTTGTGTCCTGCCCGGCCTAGCAGCGGAATTACGAATTTGTTCAAAACGTAGCGGAATTTGGCTTCCTTTGGCTGCATGTAAAAGTAAATGAAGAAATAAAAAGACGCTAAATACCGATTTATAACTGCAAAAAGGATTTAATTTAATATTACATTACTTTTAAAACTTAACTAATTTACAGAATAACATGTACTAATAAAATATAGTCTACACTTGTTGGTTACGGTTTAATCTGAATGATTTGATATTCTTTTTGGTAAGAATGATTTGAGTACATCATTGAGGCGGCAACATTTAAGATGTCAGATACGGCAGTCGACAATAACAAATGGGACGCCGAACCTTTTTTTTTTCTTTCTTTAATGGGACTTAATGGGGACTTAATGGGGCTTAAAAACTACTTATGAACTAGCTAAGACTAAGGACGGCACAAATATCCATGCCTAAGGGGGGATTCAAACCCCCGACCGTAGTAGCCGTGCAGACCGTGACTGGAGCGCCTCAGTCCCCTCGGCCACCGCGGCCGGTCGTTAAACTTCATTCACACAATAAATCAGTCTAAACTATAGCCCATAAATTCAATTACGAACAGCTTAAATTGGAAAGTATACATAGAAAATATAGTAGGGAAATAGTAGATATGCAGCAGATAATTTA
The DNA here is from genome assembly GCA_026315105.1 of Locusta migratoria. Lineage (NCBI taxonomy): Eukaryota > Metazoa > Arthropoda > Insecta > Orthoptera > Acrididae > Locusta > Locusta migratoria. Next base: position 224,087,654 of record CM048747.1, on the reverse strand, counting down.
TTTATATACAATTATATGTATTTGTGGACAAGAACTGAATATATATATATTTTCATAAAAAGCCCTGATAAATTAAATATAAATTGTGTAACTATATTTCGACGGCGGCAGTATATTTGAACAGTGAGACGCCACGCTTAATAGCTACCTGAAAAAATAGCTTCAGCCTCAACCGATTTTAGTATTGTAAAGTATATATCTGTTTGTTAAATGTAAACAACATTTGTAGGGAGGTGGTCGAAGCATTTAATTCTGTGATATACATATGTACAATATTTTGGAAGGGAAAATGTAATTTAAAGATGAGGCGTTAGGATGAGCGGAAGGATACAATTTTGGGAGCAGGTAGAGCACGCTTTAGAACGCTTGGGAGAGGACTCGTAACGTGGACGCGGTGGTGAGCAGTAATTACAGTGGGCTGTCTGAAGCCGCGTTACGAACTTATGATTTGGAGATACGCATGTGTGGAAACGGAACTGTGACTGCAGAACTTAGTCTCTGGTTGAAAAGTGGTGGTCTATAGACGGTAGTAGGGCTGTGGAACTGTGATTTTTGAACAATCGTGTACTCGTGTGATGACAAACTGTCTTTTTTAACACAATCTGTAATTAATCACGGATTAATTTGGAACTACAATGTTCGATGGACTTCATTAATTTACTCGTGATAATTTGGAACTTTTACTCTCGAGTGCGTTTGATACTTATTGTAGCTCTCATGAACAATAGTTGGGGAAATATTCAGTTATTTATCGATGTATAAAGTAGGACCACCTCCACATTTTCATGTTCAAAAAGAGTAATAAACTCAATTTATTAAAAAAAATATTACTTCGTGAGTGAATCTCTTCTGAACATTATCTTAGAATCCATTTTGTTGATTATTCAGAGCTTTAATTTATGTTTGTTTAAATATATTTTTCGCATCATCATCAGCAGATAGATAGAATGGCTGAACTACAGATTAATTATTGATCTTATTTAAACAGTTTGGATAGCTGTTTAGGGCATATAAGGTAACATACATAACTCACCCCTATGAACAGAGACAACGAGCCATAAATATTTTACTACCCAATGTATTGCCAAATTCTTTAGGAATATCCACCAGTTCGGTTCAATGGAAGACTTAGAAGAATTCAGAGACAGGTTGCTTTTTGTTTCTGGTAAGTTCGATCAACACGCTACTGTTACGGAGTTGTTTCGGGAATTCCAATGGGAATGCCTGTAAGGAAGAGTCATTATTTCGTAGGAAAACTGTTCAAATTTAGAGGGCAGACATTTGAAGCTGATTGTCGAACGATTATACTGCTTCGAAAACTTCGCCTAAGGCATTTGTTATGAGGCGTCTAAGCATTCGTGTTTCCCTCGCTCTAGAGAAAGTAAATCACTGATATTGACACGAGGTACCCTCCGCCAGGCACCGATTGGTCACTGTTCAGGATTTGCGTTGATGAACATATTGAGAAAGTTGTCGTATGCTTCGCTTAGATAATTATTATCCGATGCACGTAACATGTAGGCCTATCACTTTACAGTTGAGGAAGACTACCCAGAGACCGTTCCAAAAGCGATGTGGAACTGTTGAGGATGTTCTTCAACTCACGCATCACACTCACAAGAATGTCTGGTATGACGTCAAAGCGTTGGTCCTTGTTGTTAATTTCTGTGCTATAGCTTTGTGTCAGGTTGCTACTGATAATATCAACTCTTTTCAAATTCGTCTGCTTTTTCTGGGAAAGAATTGTGCATGTTTAACAGTTCAGTCATGTCACAGGTTTCAGTGTGTCCCTGTGTCTCTTTTGCACACACTTTACTCTTCTTCATAACAGCGTAGAAACTGTTTTTAAAACTACAAACGGTGATAATGCTTTAACGGTTTGAAATACATCAATGTCTGACACACTACATAACACTAACTGGTCACAAAGGACTGATTTAATGACCATTTGTTGTTTACAATTATTGGGTTCACCTAGTGTACCCCAGTAATCAAATCAGTCTCGCAAATATTTGGACGTTTCCACACAGCGAACGATAAGATAAACGCATAAAATCGTAAAGCCGGAAAGAGAACTGAAGATAAGTAGAAAATTCAGTGTTTATATCAGGCCACAAAATCTCGTTGAAAACAGATTACACTTTCGCACGACCAACAAACGCCCTGATTGGTACGCGCCTCATTTCTCTATTTCTCTACAATCAATAACTTCGCCAAAACTCGTAAGTGGCTTTACGTAGTGAGTTATTATGTGGCGATTATCTTTGTACTTTCCTCGCTGGTAATTTGTTCTGTGCGTCAGAAGTGCTAACTTCCGTAATTTCTCAGCGACTGAAGATCGCTGATAACAGTCATTCCGACGAAATTGAGTCGGGTGATGACGCGCTTCTAATCCTCAGACGTGTGCTAAGTTGAAAGCTTCCACCAAAATGACCGCCTCAAAGTAGAGTTTTTGCAAGGATCGTTAAGAGTGATAACAAGGCAGCGAAAGGCGACATGGGGACGTGTTCACGATAGCAGTTGGTTCTAACCGCAGGCGTTTCGCGCTTCGCACTTAACACACATTTTCCTAGAGAACAGTTACTTTTCCTATTTCCATTTCTCTCTTAAACAAAGGGACTCTCTCGCTTACCAACAACATTTTCCTCCATACTCGTATATGTCCTCAGGCAAATACGTTCAAGCAGTTCTGCTTCAATTATGAGGTAGATTTGTTTCTATTTACTTTGCAGCGATATATCTATGAGAAAGATTTTAGCGCTGCTGAACGCAGTGAAGCGGCAACCGATAATTACACGGTGATGCATAAGTGGTAGTTGCAACAAATAAAAAATAGCCAGATAACTGCTCGCGCTGTGAATGTGCCACTCGAACTTAATTAACAACATAGGTAGCGAGAATAATTTCCTGTGATTCAATGTCGTGCTGTAAATCATCGAGTTGCATGCCACTTCAGTGACTGTGTGTTACTAACCTACCCCGATTATTGGAAGAGTGGTTATGGTTACATGCACAATAGCCTATGAACCACTTGTTATTTCTGATGACTTCTCACATAGTTGACATAAGAAGGCTATGTTAAGACCAGAACTGAAAAACCCGCAGTATGTCCAAGATTCGATTTTGTAGCTTCTATATCGACGATCATTATTGGTGGAACCCCAAGCACAAGATGTACGTACATAGATAATTGATTTGTTACATGAATTATTTCTGTATCATTAAGGAACCGTTGACATTAGTGACTGACATAAAATGAAACGTTGTACCTCTTTGCTTGCATGCTAAAAACGGCCCATAAAGTTTTTTCTTAGAGCCTGATTTTTATCTACCGCTGCGTTTCCTAGATACTGAAAATGTCATAAGCAGCCAAAAAGCTTTGTAGAACGGACTACTCTTAATCTTCAGTCAGCTAATTCGCATTTCAGATCGTCGAAACTGTAGTACAAAGTTCCTAATCTCTATTACATACAGAGAACTCTGGAACTACGACGAAAATGAACTTAGGCAATTCTCAGTGAATTGGTATATTCTCTAAAAAAAACATCAGGCCTACATGAGATATTAAACTGTTAATTGTTATTCCTATCTAAGAAGAACGACTTTCACGTAAACTGCCGAATGATTAGCTGTAATGTCCTGATTTTCAAGCAGCTAAAGTAATAACGCTCGCCTCAAAACTGGAGACGATTATCAATATTTGCAATGAGTATTTTCATATGTCTGTGAGGGGCAACGCGAAATCCAATTTAGTAACGGAGTCCCTGCTTCTCTCGGCTGTCGCGGAGTATATACACACAGCTATCTTATTTACTCTTGGCGCAGCCGGGAAGCGACCACCCGCATATTGGCCACGTAGGGTGCTATGGCAGCCCTCTTTTACTGTACAGAAATACTAACATGCCTGTGAAAACTTCAGAGTCGATGATTTCTTTGCTTACAGTTCGATTCAATTTAAATTGAAACCAATATTAAATAATTTTTTGATACACTTAAATCGGAAATTTTGGTTTCTAGATTTTTTTTCAAAACGGCTACCTCCGAGTTAGATCACGAGTGCTGAACTGTTCAAATTCTCATTTCCTGGACCTTTCTTACAATAATCTTCTCTGAAATTTTCCACAGTTTCGCCCTTTGCCTTAATAATAAAAGTACTGTAGTAGTAACCCTGTATACAAGGCACTTACTCTGCAACGTTTTTACAAGTTCTCATCTGCAAAGTAGTTAAAAAAAAATTATTGTAATCAAATAGGAAACTTACAACATCATTTTTCGACATAGTCTCTTTGCGTTTCAACGCACTTGGTACATCGTTGTACAAGCTCCCTGATGCCTTCATAAAAGTAGATTGTCAGTTAGCAGCGAATAAGGAAAGCACCGCTTCTTTCACTGTTTCGGCCGAAGCAAATCGACGTGCCCCTTAATGCCCAATCCATTCGCAGACACTCTGTTGTGGCAAAATGCTGTCCCCGTACTGTACCGAAAGACTTCGATGAATTTCGGCTCCTATTGTGAACACAATATTCTTCTTGAAGTACTAATTTATTACAACTAAACTTCTACACTATTTACAATGGTCGCTATTTCGAAGGCGTTTACAGGAGTCTGTTGGAGCAGCTGGAGTGGCTACTGGGTACGGCTTCAAACGGTCTTCGGTGATTTCTTCTGTTGTGGGCTTCTTCTTCTGCGGAGTCTTTCGCAAGGCTGTCGTTAACAGTAGTGATGACTTCAATGAACTGCACAATTGAACTGACCGTACAATATCTAAGGCCTCGATTTGGTTTAGAGCTAATGCTTTCTATTTAAATGAAGGTAAAACACAACAAATATTTTTTACACTTTGTAATTTACCAGATACAGACAACCAAGGTAGTATTAAGTTTTTAGGCTTAAACATAGATAGTAAACTCTCTTGGGAACCACACATAAAATGCATAAGTGCTAGACTTTCTAGAGTAGTTTTCTTGCTGAAGAAATTAAGGAACTGTGTTCCAGATACATATGTTAGATCAGCATACTTTGCATTTTTTCAGAGCATCATCTCTTATGGGATTATATTTTGGGGGAATAGCAGCCATGCCCATGATATTCTTAAACTACAAAAAAAAGTGGTGAGGGTTATCACAGGCTCAGGCAAATGGGAACATGGTAAACCACTATTCATAAAATTAGGTCGTATTACAGTTGTTTTTACATATATATATATATATATATATATATATATATATATATATATATATATATATATATAATGCTTTAATTTACATAAAAATAATTTATCCGGCCAGCTCTTAAAAGAAGACATTCATTCTTATAATACAAGAAATTGCAAGAATATAAATGTTCCATTCTGTGGATTGTCTAAATCATTGGATAGTTATAATGTGCTAGGCCTGAAAATGTTCAGCAAGTTACCTGCAGAAATAAGTAATTTACCTTTAAATTTATTTAAATGCAAGTTGTATAACAGACTAATGGCTAATTCCTTGTATTCTGTTAATGATTTTTTTTAATGTGACTATTTGAAATTTCTGTTAACTAATGTACTTATGTATTATTATTAATATTGACTTTGTCTATTGCTTGCAAAAGTTCAATGACAATAAAATTCATATTATTATTATTATTATTATTATTATTATTATTATTATTATTTGCTTGGTGGACTCGAGACTGACTGGCGAGTCGCATGACTGGTCCCTAAAAGGCGATTGCTGGCCAATCGCGAACCGGCGCAGGAATGCTTCACTGGTTCTCAGATACATTGCGACCTCTGTTAAGAGAAGTTCCAAATTAGGCTCGAGAATACTCTGTATATTTACAGTCGCGTCTTTGTCACGGTATGCAGCGCCGGAGCGGCCGAGCGCATTGAGACGCTAAGCTACGTTTCGCAAGGCCGTTTTCCGTCTGCGGTTCGAATGCCCCCTCGAGCATGGAGGTTTGTGCCGTCCTTAGTATAAGCTAGTTCATAAGTAGTTTGTAAGTTTACGAACATGACCCCGCAGTTTACTCTCTTAAGCTTTACAAACATTTGAACATTGTCACGGTATGGTGCCTCCTAGTGATTGAATCGGCTGAGCCACCGAGCATGAGTAAATGGCATGCTGCCATCTTGTTAGGGGTAAGCTGACAGCACGGTGCAAATAAACACCGGAAAAGCCATAATTAACATCAAGGTACCGATAATGAAACTAACCGAGCAGCTTGAAAACTGCAAAGATATGACAACAAATAAACAAACATATGTCATCAAACATAAAACGATAGTACTACCAAAATAAACAAAACAGTAACTAAATTGTGGATAATAATTTTCGCAAAACAAACTTCGATCTTTGTTGATAATTTAAGAAGTCAATAATATAAATCATAAAAACATTTCTCCTAGCATGTTACATAAGTTCAGACTTAAATATAAACTTTCTATTTTGTAACATTAACATTGTGGAGGTTGAATGGTATGCAAAGTCGTGCTACTCTTAATGAATATAGCCATTCGGTAACTCTGACCTGGTGCAGATGCGATGCAATTCCTAGTTTTGTGGGCTTTTTTAAGTGTGGGTATCTTGCAGTAACACAGTCCGTGCCATTAAACTGATATGAAAGAGTAGGGTAAGCTTTCTTCGCTACAAAAGAAGAAGACACTAAGAGAAGGAGAAACGTAACAATGAAATAAATACACAATCACTCAAGGTTGAGTACTAACGCTAGTTTATTTGTAACAAATCGTTTTAAGGATGACTGCCAATGAGAAAAATGAACCTTGTTACTGTCTTATCAAGATAGTGCTTTTTTGTTATCTACCGCAATTACCGGTTTCGACTGATCTTGCAGTCATAAACTGATCTTGAGAACTGTGTTGAATCTAATCATACCAGGACCATGTAGCTGTGCCTATACGGCGTTCTGTGGCGTTGTGAAATACATATGTAAATAAAATATAATAAAAGTCAATCATGGCTCCCACAACATACTAGGCTGTCGACATGCGTCTCAATGTGATGCGTCTCAGTATTGTGTGAGACGAACGTATATGGCCGTATATGTTGTGGGGGCACCAATGATCTTTATTATATTACTATGCAATTTTATGTAATTAACAACTACCGCGGCGGAGTGGCCCAGCGCTTTGACGCACTATGCCCCAATGCGCGAGGCCATTTCCCGTCGGGGGTGCGAATCCCTTCGGGCATGGATGTTTGTGCTGTCTTTACTATGAGGTACTTCATAAGTAGATTGTAAGTTTAGGGACTGTTGACCCCGCAGATAAGTCTCATAAGCTTTACAAACATATGAACATTTGATTTGACAAGCCCACTGAACTCCGTATAGGCAGAGCTACATGTTATTGGTATGATTAAATTCAACGCAGTTCCACAAGTCTGATGACGACTGCTAGATCAGTCGAAACACCTAATTGTGATAGATAAAAAAAAAAAGAAAACGATATTGGCAGAACAGGAACAAAGTTCAACAAGAAGAGATCGCATTCAGCAACACGAGTAAATTGTTTAGTGAGAAAAATATTCATTGTACCACCACCTCGAATGTTCTACTGTCATAAGAAGCGACTCATAATTCGATAACGGCACACGACGAACTCCAACATGGCGACTCCAAAATTGTTTGTTTGAGATTGCTGTCGAGTTTCGATGTCACAACTACCGACGTGATTTTTCGTGACTTCTGGGCACGCCGATCCCGCCCCTAGATCGTTCTGATGCAGTGCGCCAGACAGCGAATCAGCAGAAGACGATGAGTCCCGCCGCCATGACAGGCGGTTGGACTCGCGCGGCCCGCCCCGCCCCCAGTACAGTACAGTACAGGACAGGACTGGGCAGTATGTCTTCGTTAAGCGCGGCGGTAGCCCGCCGCTTCCGGCTGCCGGCGACTCGGCCATATTAAGCCCTGTGGCGGCTAATGTAGGCACGAGCGCGCCCTATCTAAATGCGCCATCGCTGCCGTGAATCACCGTATCTTTGGCGGGCACGAAAATGTCAGCCGCTCTTCCGTATCGGCCGCGGTATTAGTGCTCCGTTAATGCTGTACTTCACTGGCGATTACCGCGGAAGGGCATAATGTCGAGAGTAGCGACGTATGCGGATTCCTGTTTGTTATGTATTAAACACACAACCCCACCAGAGGAAATATTAGCCACTCCCTGTCCTCATAGACTAATCGCATTTGGTGCTGTATGTAATGTAGAACCGACTGGTCACGAGGTGACCCTCATGAATTTGTTGTTGTAGACGTTGCTGTTGTGGTCTTCAACCCCCAGACTGGTTTAATACAGCTCCCCACTCTACCCTGTCCTGTGCAAGTCACTTAATCTGAGATTTAGATCGACAACCTTCACTCTTTTGAACCTCCTCACCGCATTCGTCCCTTGGTCTTCCACTACGATTTTTACCACATACACTTCCTTCTAACGCTAAGTTGACAATTCCTTGAAGTCTTTTAGTCAGAATATAGCAGAAACTCCTTTTCTCTCCAATTCTTTTGAGCACCCTCTCATTACTTACGTGATATATCCGTCTAATCTCCATCATTCGTCTGTAACACCACATTCAAGAGCTTCTGTCATCTGTCAACAATTATTCAGTTCCTCGAGACAAACATTGTCTCGTTATACAGGGTATTAAGTATAAGGAAAGGCATTGAATTAAAATTTATGCAGCGGTCATTTTATTAACTGAGCGCTCTAAAGCGCTTGCCTAGTAAGTAGGAGGTCCAGGGTTCAAATACCGGTCCCAGCACTAATTTTAATTCAATGTCTCTTCTTATATTTAATATCTTTGGGTTCAAATACCGGTCCCAGCACTAATTTTAATTCAATGTCTCTTCTTATATTTAATATCTTTGGTATAACAAGACCATGTTGGCTCAGGGAACTGAATTATTGTTGATATCACCTCTGCCTAAGGAAAATGGCAGGATTGTACCCATTCACGTTCTTTGCTGGGGTGCTAATCCAATATCGGAGAACCTTGGAAATTTGAAATACATGTATTTCACAAGGAACATTGAGGCAGAATTGATGTGGTGTGCCGGGAGACGTGCTTGAAGACAGTCCGGGTAGTCGTTTAATTCTTACAATACTACCAGTTTCTGCATTCAAATTATGCCATCAGGCCTTTCCTTAGCGACAAAACTGAAAGAAATACATTATATGAAATATTTCAAACACATAATCATTGTACATGAGTAAAACTGGATCAGCAACCAGCAAAAATAATCATACAAATAAGAAATTGTGATGCACAATGGTGTCAATGTCTCATGATGTGTGTACTCCAGATTAAAACAATAGAAGATGTACACTGACACCATATGAGAGGATTCCACGATGTAGTCATATTCAAAAACCGAGATGGGTAGGTTAAAGGAGGCGGGTTGGTACCGTATTAGTATGCGAAATTTAAGGTTAAGAATTTTTGCTTCGTATTGAGCCGTGGGCTCCTTCTGTTCGAAATCCGCGCCCCGATTTGTGTTTGTTTCTCCTGCTAACCGTGGTGGCGCTACCTCCGTTGGTGTTTCCGTCGGCCGCCGGGACGCGACGGCCAGGCGAGTGGGTTTGTGACAGCCGATGCGGACGCTTGTGCTGGGTGCGTGAACGTTCTCCGCTCCGGCGTGGACGCCGAGCTGGTTTGGTGTCTGGCGTCGCTGACTGTTTTCTGCTTTGGAGTTCAGTGTGACTTCGCTGTTGCGTTAGTTACGTGTTTTTAAAATGTGTCACCTCCCATGCGAGGGCGATCTTGAATTTGTATATTGAGGGTAACGAGCGGAAGTTTTGCCCTTCTGCGGCTTGGTTGCCACCCCCAGGTGTACTCGGAACTTAGGGTTTGCCGCCGCTTAGGGTTGCTGCAGTCGACGAGTTGTAGTTTGCAGCCTTCTGTTCGTGCCTTTTCTGAGTGATCTGGTGACTATCCATACAGGTGGCAGTGACGCTAGCCCGCAGCTTTCGAGGAAGTTCGGTTCTAATTGTTTTTTCGCCTCCTCTCCTATGTGAGCCGTGGCGGTCCTCTCCCTATAAAGGTGCTCATGTGTTATGATTATTGATTTGGCGAATGTTGTTGCATCACTGTTTAGCAAACTCGTAGAAGCTTTACCTGATGTGCGCAATGTGCTGTGGCCAGTATTTAAAGGGCATTGTTCAGTTACGCAGTTGACGTTGATGCTTGTATATTGTCTATTGTTTTCATGAACTCGTTTGGCCATTGTATTGTGTAAAATGGTATCTTTATTGTGAAGTTACAAACTTGATTCTTATGTCTACGAAAGGAAATTGCCAAAATAACATCCAGAAAGGGCATTGTTAATAATATATCTATAGTTATTGCCTTTCCTCCCTTTAAGCGCCAGCTGATGTTTAGTCGAGTTGAAACGACCATTTTGGTAGGGCTCTAAGCCTTTGTTGCGCAACGTGTTCTGGCCAGTATTTAAAGGGCGTTGTTCAATTACTCTGTTGATGGTTTTGGTATAATTGTATATTAACCCGAATGGGCATCGTAATATATCTAGTTTTGGCCAAATTCTTTTAAAGGTATTTTTATTGTGAAAATTTCTAAATTTAAGCTGCGCTGTGTGTGTCCAAAAGAAAAAAAATGGGGAGGGGGGGGGGGGCATTATTTTAATCTATCTAGGGTTACTGTCTGCATCTTTCGGGCCAGTATACTGTAATTGGAGTATTATTTATTGCAAATGGTCATGTGTCATGCAAAATTGCACAGGGTGCTCTGGTCAGTGATTAAGAGGCACAGTTCAATTACGCTGTTGGTGTTTGTTTGCATAATTATTTAAGCAAACTTATTGGCACCACTGTTAATAGGATCTAGGGTTTCTCTCTTTGCGTAACGTGCTCCACCTAGTATTTTAAAAGGCGCTATTTGATTACCCTGCTCATTGTGAAATTTCCAGAACTGACTTACGTAATTTATTTTTTATGTTTTTTTTATTATTTTTAAGGGGAAGAGTTTTATATTGTGTAAACAGAATCATAACAGGCCCATTATTTTAATGTGTTCAGAGTTACTGTTTGCCTCTTTCGGGCCAGTAGATTGTAACTGTAGTCTTGTTTATTGCAAATGGTCATTTATGTTATGTGGTGAGGTTTCATTCTAAATCGCACTGTGTGCTCCAGCCAACGAAAAGATGCGCGGTTCATTTACACTGCTGGTGTTTGTATAATTGCCTAAGCAAAGCCTATAGCGCCCACTGTTAATTATATCTAGTGTTACTCCCTTGGGTATTCCTTGCTCAATCTTTCTTTTAAAAATGATATCCTTGTTGTAATAATGTTTTTTTTTTTTCAATCTCACCTGTTATTTTGTAAAGACAAATGATCCTCCCTCCTTCCTTTAAATTTAGAGGATCTCCTTATTGTATCGTGCTCAGCATCTGTATATTTACCTATTCATGCCAAATGTTATCTGATGTTAAGCGTGATGTTAAATCTTTCCCTTACTAATAAATTACATTGTCTTGGTATTTTGATGAAAATGTCCATCGGTGATACCGTCCTGTGCACATCGTCCGTGTGCTAATATTAAAGGGATTAAAATTCTGGTTTTCAGGTACCATAACTAAAAACCCCTTTATCACTTTCATAAATTTTGGACACATGTTCTTTACGTTTATTAAATAGTATCACAACGTAATTATATAATTATTTCCTAGTGTGAAGCTGCTAACAGTTCGATTAAATATTCGTAACCATTCCCCTGAGTGAGTGAAATACAATGGTGTTTGTCCCGGTAGCAAAGTAGCCGGGCTTCAGCTGTCGGCGACCAGACACTGCCCGGTCCGCTCAGTGGGAGCTTACTACAGGGCGGTGCCGGCTAAATCTGAGACCCTCTCACAGCCACGAGGACTGCTATCTGGAACACGGAAGAACCTCAAGCCTGCACCGAAATACACGGACACTCGCTGGTCGGACTACGCTGGGATAACACTCACACTGTGAGCACACAACCGAGCCAATTTACTCAGAGGTGGAGACTTGAGATGGAGAACTCTCACACCGAACTGTTAGAAACACTATCACAGTTCTGAAAGTCTCGGGTTCTGTTAGATCCTTTTCTCCTTTGTTGTTATTTTATCCCCACTAGACACGTATGAACGGGATGAGGGGAAACGTGTGGTCTGGACTGTTATGTGATCAATCCACTTAACGTTGAATATTTTGAATAAAAATATAAATATATATTCTAACCGCGGCGGAGTGGCCGACCGTTCTAAGGCGCTTTGCTGTGCAGAGCGCGGTTGCTCGCCTTTGGAGATTTGAATCATGAGTAGTGCATGGATGTGTTTTGTCCTTGGTTGTGACCCAAGGTCCGGAAGCCAAGCATTATCTTATATCACGAACCAGATTAATAAGGATTTCAGACAACACAAAGATGATACTGATAGATGTTTTCACTAGACAGGTACAAAAGAATCAATTTTATTGAAGTAATAAAATAGGACATTTCCTTCTTAGGGAAGTTATTTAAAAAATGTTCACACCATTTCGAAGTTTGCTAAATGCTTTGAAAACCCTCGGGAATGCTTAACAATTTGCTTTGTCTTTTAAACAAATGTAAGAAAACGTTATTAGGAAATGCAACAAACAAGGTTAAGAATTTAAACAATGTAATAAAATTTTACAAGAAACCCCCTAATAATTCAATATAAAGAACAACAGTTACTAAAATGTCTCCAATTTTCACACTGCTTATCCACAGCTCATTTAAAACCTTAGTGGAGGTCAATGTCCCACTATCTCGGCAAACATACAAACCCTTCTTAAAAGGGTAGGCAAATTTGACGACAAATGTGAAAAACAATGGTTATTAAAATGTCTACAGATTTCACAATTCTTGACCAGAACTAATTTAAACCATTTAATACATTTGTCCAAGTCAATGCCCCACTATCTCGACAAACACACAATCCACTTCCGTCGTTATAAGCAGGCTCGTGCATCTGAGGAAAATCAACTTTTTAGGGCAAAATTGACAAGACCAAGAATTTATTAAAAACGGGCCCTAGGAAGCTAAAGCATTTGTACGCTACGCCAGGGCTTACTGTCCGCGCTGAGTACATTTTCACAACACATTATAACTACAGTGTGGGGAGGGCAGCGCCACAGCTGACAGGTAAAGGGCGGGGGGCGAAAAGAAAATGGTTTAGAATTAAATTCTAGCTCTTGACAAGGTGAGGCAAGAACTATCACGTAACGGAACCACATATCTGCCACATATTATCGGCAGTGTCCAGTCCACAAAGATAGATCAACTAAAACAGAAGAACTGCAAAATTACATCTCGTCGCCGGCAAGGACAACGACGAGAGGGAAAGGGGCAAAACCCTGATTTACAACTATGCCCAGGAAGGCAACGAGGTCGTAGAAGGGCAAATCGCCGCATAAATTCCGCTCGTTATATTTGATAGGGAAGTGATCAAGAAAGACTCTCGAGTCACAGACGAGGTATTACAAGATTCAAAGGGAATGGTGATAACCAAGAGAAGTGAAACACGTAGGAAGTAGCCAACATCCATTTAAACAGAAGGGACTGGCCTCCACGCCCTAGCGGACAGCGTACTCTTAGCACCGGCGGCTGCCGCAGAACGATTCACTCCTTGAGCCATTGACACACTGGGCGTGTGTCTGAACAACACCACCTAGAAGGCCTTTCAACAGGCCGTGCCTACGTCACACTTAGAGGCCCCGGCCGCCACCTCACTGGCTGGTCGCTGGGGCACGCCCACCGCCGCGCAGCGGCCGGCCAGTCAGATGGCGGCCGCGGCCTCTAAGTGTGACGTAGGCACGGCCTGTTGAAAGGCCTTGTCTTCTAGGTGGTGTTGGTCTGAACGTGTGCGGTTAACGTGCCAAGTCCAACGTGCGACTGAACGCTCGGAGCATACGAGACGTGTGCCTCAGCGAGCAACATGCGACCGCAGTGCGCTCTAGTGACATTTGTCGGCGATATCAGGTTCTGGAATCACACTTTTTATGAAATCACATATTTCCGCGCTTCTGTATATCCTATATTCTGTGACATACATCCAAATAAGTAACGAAAAAATACCTGTGGACATAAGAGTCTCATAAAAGTTGCATGTTACATCAATAAGTGCAGCGAATTATAAAAGTTTCATGACAAACTGTGCAATGTAAAATTAGAAAAGATCTTCACATGAGGCAAACATTATTCGAACAATTTCGCTTTTTAGTAAATCTTAAAATTTCATGCTTCCGCGGTCAGTGTTACTATTCTGTAGAAATATGTTAAGAACATGTAAAACGCAATACGTGAAGCAATGTGTATTTTACTCTAAGTGAGTTGCAAACTGTCATGTTCATAAAACGAACTCACTCCTCATAGGCTGCGCACTTATGTTTACATGGCATCGAATGTTATACAATATACTTCTATTTAATTTATAGGAAAGTCTTTGAGTCTATCAGAAAGCCTCTTTCATTTCATACTCCAATCCTTAGCTGCTTACGCTACGGCCACTATCGCATCAATGTATTATCCACAAAGCTATTAAACGTGTTGTATACACTATTGGAAAATATGTCGGTTTCTGACATGTAATTACAACAAATGATGCAAGGAACAATTTGTGTTGATAGATCTTCATCCACCTTGAATTGAAACGGCAGATTACTGTAATCTGGAATTTTTTTACACCACATATAAGACGTTTCCGGTCATTTATCCCAACAAATACTACCTCTAATGACCGGTTTTGGAGAGATTCTCAGTTTAATCAGTTAATTTTACTTGAATTGAAATGTCATATATTCATGAGGCCTAAGTTATATAAATAAAATCCATGAAATACGACGGCCAATATGTCGTCTTTGTCTCTCTACCGAAAATACCTGTCTCCCCTCCCCGTATAGCCACGTGGTGTGACGTTTGTGGCGTTCTTCCACCTTATTGGTGATCGTTCAGACACTCGTTGAGAATATCTGACTTGCTTGATACTGCCCCACACGTTGGGAAAGCCTCGCCAACGTGCGGTTCGCGCGTTGTGACGTCAGAAACTCGCCACGTTGGCCACACTGTGTGCCGACGGCTTTAGCCAGCCGCAGCCGGCCATGGGAAGGCGGAAAACCAGACGTGAACTAGCGCCGCCATAAGACAGAAGGGACGAACAAGAGAAACGCGGCGCAGCGATTTCCAACAAGACGAGGCCCCCAGCTCATTAGTACAAGTTAGTTCAAACAGTTTGTAAACCTAGGGACTGATAACAGCAGCAGTTAAGTCCCTTAGATTTATAAACATTTGAACATATGATTTGGTGACATTTTAAAATGTAAACAAATATTGGTTCCAACTCAAATCGATGTATTTTTAATGGTTACCCCCATATTATATCTTGTAAAATTAATAGTATGAAAAATCGCGAAAGGAAAGGTGCTGCTTACATTGCAATACGTTATATTCCGTGATATTTAGAAGATGACTCTTGAAGTAAATGAAAAGTGCTGCTAGTGCACGATTACAGGCAGCATGAGTTTTAGGCTTGAGTTTCGGTATATGAGCTAGCTGCACGCTTTATTTATTTCAAGCGGCAACTTCCTTTTCAGTATCTCAGGATGTAAATGCCATTTTGCAATATTACCAAGCCCATTCGTCTAGCGATTTTTCATGCCGTTGATTGTACAAGATACATATATTGTTCTAGGGTCTGCAGACAGATAACATCAACTTGACACAACATTTCGACTATCAACTGGTTGCCATCTTGAGGTGAGTACTCCGAATGCACTTACTCGCTGGAAAATAAAACTAGGACTTTTTTTTGCAACGAGGTAAATAGGTACCATCGCTGTTAGGCGATCTTCACCTCAAGGTTAACAAGGTACGGGGTACACAATAACTTTATTTATTTATATAAACGTTCGGGGCGGACTTTTGAGAGCCACAGGGGCTCGTAAGACCCCCGGATGGTGTCTTAAGTTGCTTATCGTTTTGATTTATTTTTCGGCCGATGTTGCGCCGGTTCTTCTCTGGAGGAAGAGCCGAGGGTGAACCCCCGAGCCGCATCGAGGTCGACGTTTTTGTCCTTCAAATATTCTCTGGCTAACGTGGAAAGTCTGTGCCACTGGTCTGTTGTAAAAACCGGATGGTCATTTATGGCTCAGAACCCATGACGTCCGATGATTGCCCAAATGGGCCTTCGAACATACTCCCCGAGGGGGGACCTGAAATGCGGTGGTGGTGGTTTTAGGTGGCGGGGGAGGAAAGGATGAGGATTGTGGAAGTGAGGATAGGATTTATTCTCGATAGAGGAGACAATCTTGGACAAGACCCAGGCGACGCTGTGCTTGTCAGGCATCGGCAGAGCCTCGTCTTCCTCCTCCTCAACCTTCGATTCTTCTTCCGGAGCAGCAGCCGCGACCATCGTTTTCCCCCTCCCAGGTGAAGGCGCATCCACCTCCATAGGCGCTAGGGAGGCGCCCGCTGACATTCCTGCATCGGTTGTTTGCGTGGCTGCATCCGCCCTGCTGATCAACCTCACATGCGGGGGAGAGGTGATGGCAGCCATTGCAGCCTGTACCTACTGCAGCTCCCGTTCGAGCATGTCGATCTTGCGGTGCGCAGCCGCGATGTCGGCGCGGTACTGCGCCCTCTCCTCTGCCATCGCAGTTTGGAGAGCGAGCAGTGCCGTGTCCGTGTCAGCCGCACCTCGTGTCATCCCACTACCGGAAAGGAGAGGGGATGATGTAGCCGCAGTTGCGACTGGTGTCGCCGTCGACCGTGGAGCACCCTCGGAGGCGCGCCCCGTCGTATGGGTGGTCCTCCAGCTGCGAATATACTCGCAGCCCCGGTAGTTGGCAGAGTGGGGGCCGCCACAATTAGTGCACCTCTTCGCGGCATCCCGCGCCTGTGTGCACTCGCGTGTGTCGTGCACCCCGGCGCACCGTAGACACGCGAATGCGCTCTTGCAGTTGGTGTCAGGATGACCCAACTTCTGGCAGCGGAAGCACTGTATAGGTTCCCGCTTCTTCTTAAACTTCGCCTGTCCGCTGCCACCGGCCAAAGCCAAGACCTCAGCGGCTAGCAGCTGAATTACCGACGCGAGGAAACCGCCCGTCGACCGTCGGCTAGGTCTTGTAGCTGTTCCTGCCATCGTCGTAAGAATCTTGTGCGAAGTTACCGCCGGACTTACAGCAGCGGCGCGACGCTCCTCTCCTCACGCTGGCGAGTCAGCTACGAAACTAGGACAGAGACGGAGGCCGGTAACGGCCCACCTCGCGTGCGCGAAAACAAAGTAGACGCCCCCTAGGTACAGTGGAACTCGTAGCGCACAGGCGGAGAAAATCGGCAAAAACGTTCAGTCGAACGAGAACTAGTTAAAAGAAACTACAAATCGAAATGAAGACCGTTGCTTTTTAATATCAGATAAAATTTAGTTCCAAGGCGGAAAACTTCCTTTTCTGTACGTTTCCTTTTAGGACGCTTCTTTTTAGGATATAGCGTATATCGCAAACCCACACATATCGATCTTTATCTTCATGCGACTAGCTGTCATCCGCCACATCAACGCATGGGGCACTCCAGTACTTCAGTGAAAAGAGCGTAAGCTATCTCTGATACAGAACATTTGGCTGAAGAACTGGCACATCTTGAGGTTGTCTTCAAACAGAATGGGTACACTGTTCTATAGATTTGTCTTGCGGTTCAATTTGGACCACCAGTTGAGACATTAGAGGACAACTACAAAACTGTTGGCTTTTCGCCTTCCGCCTGTAATACATCCCCGACAATTGAAATACTTTTAAGATGCGTTGATATTAAAAGTGTTTTTATGCCACCAGCAAAGACTACGGCCCTCCTTAGGTCAGTCAAGGATGATTTTGGACTAAGGAAGTCTGTTGTACACAGAGTCCAAAAAAAAAAAAAAAAAAAAAAAAAAAAAAAAAAAAAAAAAAAAAAAAAAAAATTATAATAATAATAATAATTCAAATGTTTGTATAGCCTATGGGGCTTAACTACGGGGTCATCAGTCCCTAAACTTACAAACTACTTATGAACTAACTAATACTAAGGACGGCACAAATATCCATGCCCGAGGGGGGATTCGAACCCCCGACCGCAGTACCCGCGCAGACCGTGACTGGAGCGCCTCAGTCCCCTCGGCCACCGCGGCCGGCACAGAGTTCCACGTAATTGTGATAAGACTGACATTGGCCAAACCATCCGAACTATTCAGCAACGGTGTGTGCCAACACCATAGACATAATCGTTTGCATCAACCTGAAAAGTAAGCTGTTGTCTTAATGAGGCACACAAGATGGTATATAATGAGACACTAATCATTGACCCTCCCTCTCGCTACTGCCAATGAGTTCTTAAAGAATCGACGGAAATTCGAATCGCCGATAATAATATTATTATTGTTTAAGTAAATCGTGGAACCCAATTTTATGCAATACCAAACAACAACGGTCTTCATTTCGCCCTGCAGTTTCTTTTAATGAGTTCTTGTTCGACACACCATTTTTACCTATTTTCTCCACCGGTTCGCTATTCGTTCCATTGCACCTAAAGGACATCTAATTGGTTTCGCGGTGGGCCGTCAGCAGTGTATAAAGGAACCGCTCTCTCTCTCTCTCTCTCTCTCCCCCCTAGTTTCCGGCGAGTAAGTGTATTCGGCGTACTCACCTGAAGATGGCAGCCCATTGATCTGTAGAAATATTGTGTCCATTCGAAGACGTTATCCGGCTGCAGACCGGAGAAGAATATTATCAGTTATTACGCCGGGAAAATCTACGCAACCACAATAATATGGGGTATCCGTTCAAAAATATATTCTGCATTTAAACTAATATTTGTGTACAATTTATAATGTTTGATAGTATTTACTTTCATAAGCTTTTGCCACAGGGTCAATATCTACTGTTGTTGTAGACTCATCCGAAGTGGGGACACACTGTAGATATGCTTACAAATCGGCTGTCGTTATGTACACGTGAAAGATAGCGATATACACGAAATGAAAAACACAATTAAAAGTACTTGAAATACTGCAAGACTTTCAGAACACTGGTAAGGTGAAAAAATACTGGAACACTGAAGAAACACTAGAAAACTGAACGTAAAACATGTCCACTTTCTTAAGAGCTGCAAGGTCGTGTCATTAGATGATTGATGAAGCTTGTGGAGTGAGTTAGGAGAGCAGCGATAAATGAGGAAGGAGGAGTGTTACAAGGTGTTTATGCTATAAGGGTGGCTATTAGATGGTATGGGAACTGAATTTCTATTAGTAACTACAAATATGGAGGGAGAATGGGATGTGAAGTGGAGGAATGAGATGGGCCGGCCGCGGTGGCCGAGGGGACTCAGGCGCTTCAGTCACGGTCTGCACTACGGTCGGGGGTTCCAATTCCCCCTCGGGCATGGATATTTGTGCCGTCCTTGTTCGTAAGTAGTTCATAAGTAGTTTGTAAGTTTAGGGACTGATGACCCCGTAGTTAAGTCCCATAAGACTTACAAACATTTGAACATTTGAATGAGATGGAAAGATAACAGCTTGCGATCTAGTGTCTTTTATTGCCACTATCAGAACGACGTCTCTCAGCATTAATAATGCACTGTGCGGCTCCATGGCACAGTGATAGATTGCCAGACTATAAATCCAAAGGTCGCGGGTTCGATCCCCGCCAGATCCTAGGATTCTTATGTCACTTTCCACTTCTTTCATCTCTGGCAGTTTTGCTGATGTGAAAAACACCGAGTAGTACTGTGGTTCGGAACCCACGTTAAATTGTACGTCCCCCTATAACTGCCTGGGTAAGTCAGTTCGAAGGTCGGAGGAAGGCTACGGCATACCACCTCCAAACAGGACCATGTCTAGTAAAGCACTGTGGTGTTAAAACCAATCTTCGGGTTGTTGACTGCTTTTCCTTTTACGGCAGTAATAATGATAACTGTGAAATACTGATTGAAATATCTTTTAGGATACTTTTCATTCGTAACAACGATACTTAATACACAAATAAAACAGTAATATGTTGATTCTCTTTCATTTTTGAGGTTTCACTGGCCCCTCGATCTCGTGTCGCTTTATGGTACTGTGTCAAAGACGTCTTATTGCTGTAATTTTTTTCCGCTGCTAGACGAAACCCGGGCGATGCCCAGGTATTTATTTCTTTATATACAAGCAGAGTTTCTGTGTGTTTGTTTGTGTACGTATTGTGTAGAAATCTACAGTTATATTGGAACCTTAATGAAATTTTGCACACTTGACCTTCAAACCTTGAAGATGGTCGCCATAGCTGTAAGGATCACGTAAAACACACAGTTCACGAGATATGACATTATAAACAATGAGATTCGTGAAAAACTGCTGCATAATGCGACAATGTTGCACGTTTCCTGTGTGTGTGTGTGTGTGTGTGTGTGTGTGTGTGTGTCACACAAGACAACAGCTTGTGGTTACTTACAGTTAAGTGTCGGGAACCATTTCTTAGTTATTTCAAATCCTAATGTTCAAATGTTTGTGAAGTTTTTGGGACTTGACTGCGGGGTCATCAGTATCTAACCTTACAAACTACTTATAAACTAACTTATATTAAGACAACACTAACATCCATGCCCGAGTGGGGATTCGAACTCCCAACGGGGAACGGTCTCGCACATCGGAACACAGCGCCTCAATACGCTCGATCACTCCACCGCGGCTTAAATATTTCCCCAGTCTACAAGACATAATTTATTAAATTTAGCTGTGTCGTTCTGTTCCCGTAAATATTCCTAATTACTCGTTTCAATTTAGGCCCAAATTTGTACTCTCTCTCTCTCTCTCTCTCTCTCTCTCTCTCTCTCTCTCTCTCTCTCTCTCTCTCTCTCTCCTCCCCCCCTCTCTCTGTGTGTGTGTGTGTGGGAGTGTTTTATCTGTTTGTGTAAAGTTTTCTGCTTAGATCTTTCAATGTAAAAATAATCTGCCTTTTTTGGATAATTGGAAGTATACGCATGCAATTTTTTTTTCTTTTCTACATTTTTAATGTGTTTGAAACAATTTGTCTATTATTCTTCTAATATCGTAAAGTGCATTTTTGTAAGAACATTGACATGATTTATCCAATTATATACCTGACACGCCATAAAGAAAAATCACCAGCTTGTTTGATTTCTCTTATAACATTATCAGTTGAGTAGAGATTTAAGGGTTTCTTAACTGTCGTCTAATAAGACAACATTTTCACTTCAGTTCTGTACCAATTAGATCTACTGTTTCTCAGATATTTCATAACGAAATGCCATCGTGGAAACGGCACAGTTATTATTTACATTTCTCCGTTATATTTTATAAAGAGGTTTAGTAGTGGCAAATGATAAACCCTACGGAAATATGTCCTTTCAAATGGTTTCATACATAAATCATCAGAGGTTAGAGTTATGAAGTGAGAAAAATTGTTTAACATTCAGTCGAAACTGTATCAGCACAAGAACAGTAAGTTCTACGATTTCACGATGACTTTACGTAGAAACGTATTTCCTTCTCGTGTGGTTAGGAAAAAAAATCTCTAACACATTTAAGAAGTAGAGAGCCAAAAGAACTATTATTCATAATTAAAATTTTGAGTAAAGGAATGAATTCTTTCTTTACCTTGTAATACGGTTCATAACTTTCGCGCGTGACTTATTCTACCTGTCCAGAGCGTAGCCAGGAAAGCGTGATATCGAGATAAAGTCAGCGCTTTGAAACTGACGGCTGAACTTGTCGTTTGTTGGAAAGGCAGTGAAAGGGAGTGCGATAAAGAAATCGCTTCTCAGACCTAGCACACGACGGACGGACGTGGGCTTTCGGGTCTCGCTATCTTTGGAGATACGCGTTGATCTATGAACCCCCCCACATGTGTAGAGATACCACCTGGAAACTTTCGCAGTGTGACTGTTTCTGCGTGTTTACTTGTGTGAGTATGTGTGATTCATAATTGGGAAAGGTAGAGAGAACAAGTCGTTTGCGTCAGCGACTTATCGAGACAAGGGAAAGTAGATGACTAGAGGTAGAACAAAGCTTTAAACTCCGCTCTTTTCTTGCTCATTTATTGCATCAAACTGAAAAAAAAAAAAAAAAAAAAAAAAATCCGACAAAGTGTAGAGATACGTTGGCATTTTTGGTGCAATAACATTACCGTGAACAGACCTTTTTAATTGTGTATTCATCTGTTTCAAATGTTCAAATGTTCAAATGTTTGTATAGCTTATGGGACTTAACTACGGGGTCACCAGCCCCTAAACTTACAAACTACTTATGAACTAGCTAATACTAAGGACGGCACAAATATCCATGCCCGAGGGGGGATTCGAACCCCCGACCGTAGTGGCCGTGCAGACCGTGACTGGAGCGCCTCAGTCCCCTCGGCCACCGCGGCCGGCTTCATCTGTTTATTTCACGGCTTAGTCACATTAATGTAACTCCTGACTACGTTTGGTGGCGCCGGCCGCGGTGGCCGAGTGGTCTGCGGAGTGTCAGTCACGGTCTGCACGGCCGCTGCCGTCTGGGGTATCATCACGAAGCATTTCGTCCTGAAAAATTACACCAAAGACACAATTAAATTTGCTATCTCTAGTCATTTGCTGTACATGAGCAATTCACTTTTTGTATGACAGTTCTGAATGATGCTGCGTAGGAAAAAGTTTTAGTCCTACAAACCGATATTTGTATTTGACTTTCAGTATGTTTATCTAGTTCAGACAGAAAGACTTCAAAACGTTGTGCTTAGGCTCTGATAAGCCGAACAGTTTCACCAGAAGAGTATAAATTTCTATGCCCAGCGCAAGCTAAGAAAAATGAACGGCGAGAGTCACCTGGTATTTTCTAAACTGCGAAATGCTGTTGTAGTTGACTGGCATATTCCTTCAATTTTTCGGTTTTGCTGTTGAGCGGATGGGATGGAGGCAGAGGACGCAGTCCGAAATTTTGTTGCATTTGTTGTGGCTGCTTAGTTGCTTGAACGTTAACCGTAAATGCTCCTATGAGTGATTCCATTTGTTGACTCTGTAAATGAACAAGATTTTTTGGACGCTGCTCACCGGATAGAGGTTGCTCGCTCTGTGGGAGATCCATGTTAGTACAATTTCAATTTGTGGATATCGTGCACACAATATTCTTTTCCGTTTTAATCCTCGTCGCCAGTTTTGTGTCTCTGTTCATTTTCGCTGACTCTTCCGTAGACTACGGTGTAATTCGGTGCAGTAAACGTGAAACACTTTAAGGGAAGCCAACTCGCTACGTTGCACTGGAGCAGGAGATAGCTAAGTTTGTCTATAACAGCGTTAGTAATAGATTGATAACATCGGTTTGTATATTCTAGATTCTGAAGTATCGCCATCGGCAGAATAAACGATAATGGTTCGACGTCCTTCTGTCGGTTCTACGGAGTAGAGACAACTTTGCGGCAACCGAGATAGTGGTAATAGCAGAAAGTTGTCGCAGAGGGGTTGGTGTTGACTTGTGTTTACCAAACGAATTACACAGGCAGCTGTGTTCAGCTAGTGTAGTGAGCGGGTACTGCAATGTAGGAACAACGTGCCGTGGAGAGCCATAGGAAGGTTGGAAGCAAGACAGACACACAGGGAGGTGCCTGCAGCTATTGGAGGGTCCCAAAGTGTAATTTACGGGACACGGACGCCATTTCGGATAGCCGTCAAAAGAAGGCAAGGCCAAGGTCGCCCACGGGTAACATTAGCAAGAACTGATCGTTAACTCGGTTAACATAAAGTTAAGACAGGAGGTTGAATGCAACTCAGCAGCAACACAAACAGTCCGAAATCACCTTCAGTAATGTATACACACGGAAGCCAATGGTATACCCCCCCCCCCCCCCCCCCCCCCATTTCTTCGAATTAAAACCGCGGTACCCTTTAGTCCGCAGAAACTGGTCGGAGGAACATCAGGATTGTAGTCCTAATGAATAGTGCCGGGTTCTGTTCACTGAGTTAAACTTTGTTCACTGAGTTAAACTTTTGCGTTCAGACGGATAATCGTCGTTCCCTCAACTTGGAATAATCCTGCTTATGTGCTAGAAGAATCACCAAATTATAGTGATGTACGAACAATGTGAGCAGGTATCAGTATTGGCGGATGTGCGGACCTCTGTGTCGTTCAGAATGATGGTTTTAGTGCTCACAGGTATAGAGACGAGATCCTACGACCGTTTGTTGTAGCCTACCTGGTACCATGGGAGATGTGTTCCCTGAGGTGGGCGATAATGCTCATACCCACAGAGCTGCACTGGTGGACAACATGCGTGAAGCTTAGAGAATTGAAGGAATGGAGTGGGCAGCCTATACACCGAACTTTGGCAGACAAAATGCAGCCAGCCCAACATGAGACGTTCCGTGGACTGTGTGAATGGGGCTTAGGTCGTCGGTAGGGTTCCTTCTTACTAAATCACTCCAAACCACACAACGAATCAAACTTAAAAAACAAATGTTCTTGATCAAGTTAATAGCAGCACATTCTCCAAGGTTCTTTTACCAAAATAAAGTTGTTGTTAGATGAGAACGGATTTTTATTGAGTCTTCCATCACACTACAGCACTTTATACATCTGGTCTAGAGCTTACAACATACAACTGCCATCAACTGCCCCTTGCCATCAGTAGCGGCATGTTTAAATACATAGATTTTGGAGCCCAATTCGAGAATACGTCACGTCACGTGACGTTTACAAACAAATTGTCTACAAATTTTGAAGAAATTTATACAGTTCGATTTAGTGGTTAACAAATAATATAACTACAGACGTAAGTCCGCTGTTAAGTGCAACCGAAAGAGATTTCACTTATATCCGGATGTTAACTGGTTCCTTCTCTCTGGCTTCTGAGAACAGTATCATTTATAAATGTCTTGACGAGCTCTGAAAGTAATCAAAAAGGATCCCACGTACTGCCAGTGTAGTAAACACTAGTAATTCTAGTGCTGGATGACGTAAGTTCTTCTTCCTCTGAAGCGTTAATTCTAGATCAAACAGCACGTCGCAGGAAATTCAGCACATAAATTACCGTTCTTTTTAACTGGGAATTCTAACGCTGTGTTTTTTCTATCCTTTTGTGTCAGCAATTTTCTACAATGCCGTTCCCTGGAGTCCTTGTCCTGAGGTAATTTCTTCTCCTTAGAGCAACACTGGAACTCTACGTCTTCAGTTATTTATTGAATGCAACCCAGTCTCTGTTATCAGCTACATTGTTTCGTTTCTTTTCGTATTCTTTCCTCCTACACTTCGCTGTACTATCAGTGAGGTTATTCCCGAAATCTTACTGTTATATTGACCCTTCTCCCTGTCGTTGTTTATAATATGTTCCTTCCATAGATCCTGTGGATACTTCTCGTTCCCTATTGTATCACTTCACACAGTGTTCAACAGTCAAGAACTACCACTTGTAGATAATTCGTGCTTTACAAATTACTTTGTCATATTATTATAATTATAAATTTATGTACTCAGAGACTATATTGCGTCTCGAAAATGTCAAAAACATTGAAGTTAAAGGTGGAGCATTGAATTAAAATTTGCTGAGTTGCTATTCCGATGCATGAAGGGCCTTAGCATTTGTGGCATTATTTCATGGAACATAGAAGATGAATTAATTTTTGTACGTGGAGGGAAGTCATACTACTCTGAGGCATATTAATTGCTAGTGTAGCGGTCGTCTAGTGGTTAAGAGGTCTGCCTATTGAGCATGGAGGTCCGGGTTCGATTCCAGGCAGGAGAACAAATTTTATTTCAATGCTTCACCTTTAACTTTAATTGCCATATAATGTTCGCAAATGAGGTGAAAGCTTCATCTTGATTTTGAAGTCCATGTCTATAAATATTTAGCAAAAACGGAAGGTCCAATAAGGAATGTAAATAATAATATGTAGATAGGGAGCAATTCACCGTAAAGATGAACGTTGAGCCGCTGACAAATAAGACACACAAAACACACACAGTTCTAAATTTTCTGTCGCAGCCTTCCCCAGAAAGTGAACACTCATCCACACACGTCCGCCATCTCTGACCGCCCATCACAGTCTGACTACAGGGCAAGTGGAAGTGATGGGAAGGGGATGGGGGAAGGAGCGGAGGAGGGGGGGGGGAGTGGAGAGGGAAGATAAGGGTGGGGATACAACAAGCGAAGTCAGGCGGAAAATGAGATGAAGTATGAAAAAGATGATTATATATATGGTGAAACACTTAACGCTTGCACCACAAATATTGCGGAAACGAAAAACCGATTGTTGTGCTATTTTCGCAGTATGGATTGGCAGTCAGGGGATCGTATTGTCGGCCGCGGTGGCCGAGGGGACTGAGGCGCTGCAGTCAGTCTGCACGGCCACTACAGTCGGGGGTTCGAATCCCCCCTCGAGCATGGATATTTGTGTCGTCCTTAGGATAAGCTAGTTGATAAGTAGTTTGTAAGTTTAGGGACTGATGACCCGTAGTTAAGTCCCATAAGCTATACAAACATTTGGGCTCGTAGTTTTAGCCAACAGATTGTATTACTACTTAGGAAGTCTATTTTGTACGTAAACATGCAGTTTTTTTAAAATGGAATAATGGTTGTTTCTATCATGCACTGGAATGTTTGACACCAGCTGCGTACAAAGAATTTGGAATGATATTTTTATCACGCAGCTACAAGCATTCAAAGTTTTGGGGGCGGAGGCTATGATAACGTAGATGTTTGGCCGAGTGGCTATCCCCTGAGGCACGGCCCACAGTCTCATGACTACCAGCCAGTTAGCTACACTTGTCGCAGCCTACGCCCCCAAAACTTAAAATGGTTGTAGCTGAGAAACTAAACGTGATAAAAATGTCATTCAAAATTCTTTGTACACAGATGGTGTCTAAAATTCCAGTGCATGATACAAACAACCATTGTTCCGTTTGAAAAATTGTATATTTGCATTAAAAAATTCACTTTCTAGGTATTTTTACTGTCTGTTAATTGCCACACAAGGACTGAGTGCACCCCGCTTGCCAACAGCACTCGGCAGACGCGGACGTTAACCCATCCTAGTACTAGCCAAGCCCGAAAGTGCTCAACTTCGGTTATCTAACGGGAACCCCTGTCACAGTGTATATATATATATATATATATATATATATAACACAGGGAAAATTAATAACAGGAAGCTCGCAGTAGGGAAAGGGGCATGAATCGGAAGGAAATGTAGGATGTGAGGTTGAGGCTACGTTGGTTACGGTACCGCAGGACATGCTGTAGGAATAACTCCCATCTTTGCAGTTCAGAAAAGCTGGTGGAAGAGGGGAGGATCCAGATGGCTCGAGTGGTGAAGCAGCTGTTATACCTGACGTCATATAAGAAGACGCTTCCGCACATAGAGGCGCAGCGGTAGGGAAGAGGAGGGGAGAGCGCCAACAGTTTGGCCTGTGGAAGAAGCATTGCTTAACTCGCGGTCAGCCACGCGCCTGCAGATAAATGTTTAATTGTTTGTAAAGCTTAAGGGACTTAACTGCGGGGTCATCAGTCCCTAAACTTACAAACCACCTATGAACTACCTTGTACTAAAGATGGCACATACATCCATGCCCGATGTGGGATCCGAACCCCCGACCGCAACAAAGCGCTCCAGTACGCGCGGCTAAGCCGCCGCGGCGCGGCTGCAGAATGAGCATTATTGGCTGTCATTGCGGTAATGAAGGGGGATGCGCAGAACGCTGCAAACTGGGCCGCCTTCGTAGCTGACGACGACTATAAAGTCCAAGGTATGCTCCGCTACATGCTGCGCCACAGGATAGTCCATATTGCACTTGCCGTGTAGTCAAACTTTAGGGCGGCCAGAGTTGACTGACGTGTGTGGATGAGTGTTCCTGAGTGATTGTGTGGATGAGTGTTCTCTTTCTGACGACGGCTGTGTGTGTAGTCGTGTGTCTTTTATTTGTGTCTGTCGGCAGCTCAATGTTCGACTTTACAGTGAGTTGTTCACTATCTACATATTGATATTAACATTCCTTACTGGACTTCCCATTGTTGTCAAATATTTGTAAAGTATACATGTACCAAAACAGGGTTTCAAAATCAAGATGAATTTTTTGACCCTCAACTGTATAAGTAAAACACTATTTTGAATTGAGGGCTTCGTGCTAACTTCACACTCGCAACTTTTTTCTTAGACAATAGCATCGTTTAATTCGTCTACTACATCCGACAAGTTGGACGGTTTATACTTTATACAATGATAATGCGGTCTCATACCGTGAAGAACCTTACTGAAAGTGATAATGTCAGCCGAAGTCTACCATTATAAATATTCAAATGATCAACAATATGAGCTGACAGCTAATACAGTGGAACCTTGTTTCACAGTCAACCAACATTTCCACCACTTTTTTCACCTTTACAAAGCGAAATAGAACCCACACAGTTAGAAAACTGTTAGGGATTAAAAAGGACAGTTTTGCATCAAATTCTTAAATATAAACATTCAACTAGCCATGGATAACGGTGGTCTTGGTGAAATATATCTTTAAGTGAAAAGGAGAGTTTTGTTGCATCAGGATCTTTGGAAAAGTACAGTTTTGAGTCAAACCCCAATTGTTGCCACCGGTTTTAGTACATAAAAGTGCACTTGAGAATCAAAATACTCATACATTACTATGCAGAAGTATCAAACGAACAATAACCTGTGTGTGTGTGTGTGTGTGTGTGTGTGTGTGTGTGTGTGTGTGTATGGACTTTGTTTGTTCGGCGAAAACGATCATAGATCCCCACTTCACCGAGCGCAATTGGTCGCGCGTAGTGAGGTGCAGGTTACGGATTTCCGCTGCTGTCGGAGGTTCGAGTCTTTCCTCGAGTATGGGCGTATGTGTGTTTTGCGCTATAGTAATTCACTTATGCAGGATTTTTGTCAATTTTGACTGAAAACGTAATGTTACACTCACTTTTTTTGTATTACCTATAATTCAGGCCCTTTGGTTTCGGTATCTTCTTACTTTCATTCTATTAAAATGTCGCTTACGGTACAATGCAATGTTTTTCTTGTAACTGACACCTATCCGCAATATTTTATTCACTTTTTAATTAATGTTTCAATAGTTTACTCTTACTGAAAGTATGGTTTCCTTCGGTTACCAGCATTGAAGGCGAAAGGAATCATTTGTGAGTACCCTGAAATATTACGAAAACACTTTACGACCTTCCATCAAAATGTCCCCTGTGTACTATCTTAGCCAGCTGAGCAGTGAAATTAAGATAAAGCGTCTCACGTCATCCATATGCTGCAAAAATTATCAGTTTTGCTTTTTCAGTTGTTACCTCTAAAAATAACACGAGGCGTGTTTATTAAGCAAGTGCCGTTTAGAAATAAAAAAAAAGACATGCTAAGATATCTCAGTAATTTTATGCGCACTGGGTACCTACCTCTGTAGTCCATCCACAGACGCCATTACTGTCTGATTCGTCCTTGTTTGCGTTGTGTGCTGAGTGCTTAAGATGTCTCCGATAATCGTGAGTCAAGCCGACTGTGAAGTACGGGCTGTTATAAGATTTCTTACTGCTAAGGCCTAAGAGCGATCGATATTCATCATGAGATCTGTGTAGTTTACGGAGAAAACATTATGAGTGGTAAGAAAGTGTGTGTGAGCATTTAATGATGCATGTTGAACAACGGAGCGGGCGTCCCTCGGTCGTTAATGAAAGTTTGGTGCAGGAAATGGACAATAAGGTAAGAGAAAGCAGTCGCTTCACCATTTCCTCCTTGCGGGATGACTTTCCTAATGTTTCTCGTAGTGCTTTGTATGGCACTGTGATCGAGCAAGACGACAGGGAAGTCAAAACAGCTGTGATGCAGCTTGCGGGATGACTTTCCTAATGTTTCTCGTAGTGCTTTGTATGGCACTGTGATCGAGCAAGACGACGAGGAAGTCAAAACAGCTGTGATGCAGTGGTTAACAAGTCAGGCGGCAGACTTCTATGAGGAGGGTGTTCAAAACTAGTACAATGTCATGACAAGTGCCTCAATATAGACTTTAATTATTTAGAAAAGTAGATTAAGGTACAGGCTTTTATGTAAAAATAAAATTATTGAGATATCTTAGCACGTCTTTTTGTAATTTCAAAACGGTACTTACTTAAAAAACCCGCCTCGTAATTTGTGTCCAATTTCCATTCTTTACAACTACATAAATAATGAATTGCGTGGTAGAAGGTTGCACGAAGCCCTTTTATGATCTTTCTCTCCAATATCTAGTATCGCGCGGAAAAAACGAGAACCAAAGTCTTTCGGTTTTGGATCTGATTCCTTTTACCCTTTTTTCTGTATAAAAGAAACGAATTCCCTGTACGAATCCGCGATCGTTTTTTTTTTCAATAATAATAAAAACCGTCTACATTGCTACAATTATATTTATTTATTACGTCGTTTTGGCATCTGCCATCATCAGATCCAAAAACCTCTGAACTGGCACAGCAGTGTTCAACATCAGTGATAAAGTATCTACCTAGTAGCAGCTGACTAGTTATATATTTTATCATTGACGCTGAACATTGCTGTGCAAGTTCAGAAGTTTCTAGATCTGATGATGGCAGATGCCGAAACGACGTAATAAATAAATATAATTTTAGCGATGTAAACGTTTTTTATTCTTATCTTTTTACTGTATTAGGACGATCTTGTAGGTGTAGGTGTGTGCTAACAAAATAAATTTCCATTCGGAAGAGAAAGTTGGTAATATTTCGCAAATAAATCTCGTCGCAAGGAATAACGCCTTTCTTTTAATTATTCGATCCCCAACTCGTCCATCATTTCTGTGACGTTCTCTCCTCTATATCACGATAATATTATAACTTACGATCTGTCATTCTGTGAACTTTCTCTAAATCGACGGTCATTTCCACTTGGTGGGGATTGCATAATGCGCAGCAATACTCCAAACTTGGGTGCAAGAGTGTAGTTTACGCTGTTTCTTTAGTAGAACTGTTACATCTTCTTAGAGTTCTGAGAATGAAACGTTGCTTTTGGTTCGCTTTCCCTACAATATTTTTACTACCCGAAAACCCGGCGTTGCTCGGGTATTTATTTATTTATTGCTGCCATTTTTCAGATATATTTTCACTTGTATAAGGGCTGTATGTCTGTAAAATCTCTTGTGAATACAGGTAGTAGTAAAGAAGTAATACATTAAAACTTGGTGCGGGAAGGGAAGGTTTCCATGAACATTACTGTTTATGTGCTCATATCTCGTGAACTACGTGTCGTACTGTGACACAGTTTAGAGAGCACACTCAACTATATGCGTGTATATTGTCCGTAAAATTTGTCGTGACTACAATTATTACTGTAGAAATTACAAATTGTAACGTCATATCGAAAGCCGTAGTTTTAGTCCATGAACAGCGGAACGTTACTGTTTATGTGCTCATGAACTACATGTCGGAATGTGATACAATTTAGAAGCTACATTCAACTATATATGTGTATACAGTCTGTAATATTTCCTGTCGCTACAATTTGTAGTGTTCAAATTATAAATTGTAACGTCATACCGAGAGCCGTAGTTTTACTCCATAAACAGTGTAAAAGTAGTAAGCGAGAAACATTTTTCCTTTCGTCATTTTACTATGGTTGCCAGCTAGAAAAAGTTTAATAAAGGTTTGAAATTATGTTTAAAGTTTGTTGCTAGTCGCTAAGTACTGTCATTCTCATACAGTGTATTTCGAAAATTTCGCCGCATGATATTGCATTTGTTTGCTATTTCTATTGGGTATGACGTAATATCTTTTGAACCATGTGCAGTATGTGATTCTTAACCATGCAGCAATTGTTACCTCACGGTAAGGAATGTGTGTACCAAATTTGGTTGAAATCGGTCCAATGGCTAAGGAGAAAATGGACAGCATTTTCGCAGAATGCAGCAGTTTTTTGCGCATCTCATTGTTTATGACGTCATATCTCGTGAACTATGAATCGTACGTGATTCTTACACTTGCGGCGACCGTTCACATGGATTGAAGCTTACTTGTATGAAATTTGAGAAAGACTGGATCAAAACTGTAGATCTGTATGCAACACGTACACACTTACGAACACTTTGCTTTATATATTTGATGAGTTCTTTCCAGTTTAAATTGTTCCTAATCATTATTCCTAGATATTTGAATTTACGGCCTGTAGATTTGACTGATTGAGGTGTGGATAAAGAGTATTTTCTTTAGTGTTTATATAGATAACTTGACACTTGTCATTGTTTATGGTCAACTGCCAAATTTAGCACCTTGCAGATATCAAAATTATGTTACAGATGCTTCTGATCTTCTAGCAATTTCACTAACCGATAAATCACAGAATAATCTACGAACAGTCTGAGAGTGCTGCTCATATTGTCTTTTAAACCGTTTATAAAGATAAGTAACAGTACGGGGCCTATAACACTTTCCTGGGGAACGCCAGATATCCCATCTGTTTTATTCGATGACTTTCCGTCAGTTACAGCGTACTGTGTCCTTTCTGACAGAAAATCACGAATCAAATCGCAGAGTTGTGCTGATATTCAATAAGCACACTTTCATTACGAAGCTTGTGAGGTACTGTGATGTACAGTGTCAGAAACCTCCGTCGGTCCTTCAAAGTAAGTCGTTTATTTTGTCATATACTAGCTGAAAACCCGGCGGTGCCCGGGTATTTATCTCTATATTTCTGCCATTTTTTTTAGGTATATATTATTTTGTATAGGGGCTGTATGTAAAATCTCTTGGGAATACAATATAGTTGTAAACGTGGACCTGCCGCGACAGCGACTCCTCTGCTGCTATGGCGCCCAACAACAATTGTTAAGATTGCTCCTACACAGCTATAGATAGCTCTGTGGCTCCATCTCCGCCCAATCTGACGATGCGCTAACAGCGCGAAACGCGTTATTGGATAATAAAATATTGCAACAAAGACTGAACATTTTTTAATTATTCAACACTGTTGCTGCACCAGCCGCCGCCACCACCACCATCATGGAATGGAATGAAATGGAAAAGTAGTAAGCGAGAAACTTTTTTCCTTTCATCATTTTACTATGGTTGCCAGCGAGAAAAAGTTTAATAAATGTTTTAAATTATGTTTAAAGTTTGTTGCAAGTCGCTAAGTACTGTCATTCTCATACAGTGTATTTCGAAAGTCTCACCGCATGATATTGCATTTGTTTGCTATTTCTATTGGTTATGACGTAATATCTTTTGAACCATGTGCCGTGTGTGATTCTTAACCACGCAGCAATTGTTACCTCACAGTAAGGAATCTGTGTACCAAATTTGGTTGAAATCGGTCCACTGGTTTAGGAGAAATTGAGCAGCATTGTCGCAAAATGCAGCAGTTTTTAGCGCATCTCATTGTTTATGACGTCTGTTATGGTCTTCAGTCCGGAGACTGGTTTGATGCAGCTCTCCACCCTACTCTATCCTGAGCAAGCCTTTTCATCTCCTCATAAGAACGGCAACCCACATCCACCTGAATCTGTTTACTATACGCCTCTCTTGGTCTCCCTCTGCGATTTTTACCCCACACACTTCCCTCCAATGCTAAATTTACGATTCCTCGATGTCTAAGAATGTGTCCTACCAAGCGATCCCTTCTTTTGGTCAGGGCATGCCAAAAATTCCTTTTCTCACCAATGCTGTTCAGTACCTCTTCATTAGTTATGCGATCTACCCACCTAATCTTCATCATTCTTCTGTAGCACCTCATTTTAAAAGCCTCTATTCTCTTCCGGTCCGTACTGCTTATCGTCCATGTTTCACTCCCGTACAAGGCAACACTCCACACAAATGCCTTCAGAAAAGACTTCCTTACACTTAAATTAATATTCGATGTTAGCAAATTTCTCTTTTTCAAAAACGCTTTTCTTCCCATTGCCATTCTGCATTTTATATCCTCTGTACTGCGACCATTGCATGTTATTTTACTACCCAAGTAACAAAACTCATCTACCACCTTAATGTTCATTTTATACGCTCTCTTCAACACACTGTCCATTCCATTCAACTGCTCTTCCAGGTCCTTTGCTGTCTCTGACAGAATTATAATGTCATCAGCAAAACGCAATGTTATATCTCGTGAACTGTATAACGTATGTGATTCTTACACTTCCGGCGACCGTCCTCAAGGATTGAAGCTTACGTGTACAGCATTTCATAAAGATTGGAACGAAACTGTAGATTTGTATGCAACACGTACAAATATACGTACTCTCTGCTTTATATACTAGATTTGCTTTAGAGTGCGCTACTGGGTGACCGGGTGACAATGTGAAATAGAGACAAGTGGCTGGCTTTCCGGCGCCACATGGCACGCCGCGCTGCTGTCAGCAGGCTGGCGGATATTGTGGACGGGTGGGGGTCTCGGCCAGTAGCCTACAGTGCACCTGGTTTCTGCGAGTCGGCGGACGACCCCGCCGCCCTACAAGGACTGCACCACCGTCAGCCCTATACGGCAGCGGCCCGTTCGCGACCGCAGTTCCCAGCGGTCGTACAACAAGCGGCTCCTGCAGCTCAGGCCGAGAACCGCCTTTCGTCAAGTGCTGCCAGCGGCGAGGATGGCACATCTGTCAGACCTTCTAGTACCTCATCTGTAGCTGTGTATCTCGTGTTAATTAAAATACTGCTCTTCTGCAAACGATGAATTTCTTTAAAAACTTTTAGATCGGGTATTAATGGTAGTTCAAAAATGTTCAAATGTGTGTCAGGTATTATGAGACCAAACTTCGTGGTCATCAGTCGCTAAACTTAATCACTAATTACTTACGTTAAACTAACTTACGCTAAGGACAACACAAACATCCATGCACGAGGGAGGATTCGAACCCCCGACCGCAGCGGCCGTGTAGACTAGGGACAGAAAAATAGCTGAACAGGAAGGGAAGATTAGGGCCCTTCAGGCTGAACTGGATAGTGCTAGGGAGGAACTTACGAGGTTAAGGGGGGAGAAGGGTGAGCATGGGTGGGAAGTGGTAGCAGGGAACAGGGGCCACAGAGAGAGTATAGTTCCTGACAGCTTCACAATTGGCACAACCAATAGATTTGCCTTGCTACCACAGTCAAGTGAGGAAGAGGCTCCTTTAGAAGTAGGTGCAGTTAGGAAGCAACAGACTTTCACAAGGAAACCAACGGTTTCAAAAAAAAGTAGATAGTAGGAGGAAAGTTCTGTTGTTAGGAAGTAGTCATGGAAGAGGTGTGGGCCAGATTTTACAGGAAAAACTAGGTGACAGGTACCAGGTCACAAACATTTTCAAGCCCAGTGCAGGTCTAAGCCAGGTGGTAGAGGATATAGGTTCCTTGTGTAAGGGTTTCACAAAACAGGATCATGTTGTTATAGTGGGTGGGGTGGGAAACAGCATTGATAGGGATCAGGGCTACAATATTGAGTGTGACCTGGTTAAAATAGCTTCTGCAACGACTCAGACAAATGTTGGACTGTTGCCTGCTTTCATGCGGTACGATCAACCCCAATTGAACCGCTCCGTCAGGAGAGTCAATATGGAGATTGATCAACTGCTTAGGGCGGACACTCTGTCGGACATCGGTTTGGTTCCTGTGGATGCTATTGATAGGTGGGATTTCACTAGACATGGCCTACATCTCAATAGGAAAGGGAAGGGGAAACTAGCTGGGTTGATAGCAAAGTCCTTAAGGGGGGACACTGCAATTCATGAAGGTACTTCTTTTTTAGGCTAAGATCAGTGTCCAGTGAGAAGCTCAGGCAGGCAGGTGCTAAAAATGTTGAAAAATCAAATATTTCTCAGAGAAGTAAAGTAAAAAATAATGTTAGCATTTTTCACCAGAATATTGGGGGACTAAAGAATAAAATAGATGAGCTTTTAGTTTGTTTAGATGCTATAGAAACTGATAATGTAATAGATATACTATGCCTGACTGAGCATCACATTGTCACCGGTATGGAAAATGTGAATGTCAGTGGATATAAATTAGTCTCAAATGTAAGTAGAGATAATAAGATAAGAGGAGGAGTTGCCATATATGCCAAAAGCTATCACAGTGTAAAAAATTTAGAAACAAAAAAGTTTTGTGTAGAGCAGCATATTGAAGCATGTGCCTGCCAGCTTAAACTTAATGATGATTATCTTATAATTGTAACAGTATATAGGTCCCCTTCAGGGAACTTTCAGTTATTTCTGGAAAACTTGGATGCCTTGTTGTGCTATCTGTCAGATAGGGGGAAGCAAATTATTATTTGTGGTGATTTCAATGTAGATTCACTGAAAGAGTGTAATAGGAAGAAAGACCTGGAAGTCTTACTTGGCTCATTCAATCTGACATCCGTTATTGATTTTCCTACTCGAGTAGTAAAGGACAGCAGTACATTGATAGATAACTTTTTTATAGACCAAGATAAGTTTAAAAAAATTAATGCTTGTCCCATTGAGAATGGTCTTTCGGATCATGGTGCACAGCTAGTAACAGTATATGAAATAGCTCCGTTCAGTAATTCGAAACTGTCCACCAGAATAGTGCGCTCGATTAATGACTTAACAACTAAAAATTTCAAAGAAAGTCTACAGCAGTTAGACTGGGATGAGGTTTACAAGGAACCTGATGTTAATTTAAAATATAATTTATTTCACGATACATTTGTAAGGGTATTTGATAACTGTTTCCCCAAGAAATTAGTAAAATTTAATTCTAAGAAACCATGCAAAAAACCATGGCTTACTAAAGGTATAAAAATATCGTGTAACCGAAAAAGGGAACTATATCTGTCCGCAAGAAAGAGTAATAACCCAGAAACAATAAAATATTATAAAAGCTACTGTGCTACATTAAGAAAAGTTATTAAAAAATCAAGAAGCATGTGCATCATGTCTGAGATTAGCTCCTCTGATAATAAAATTAAAACAATTTGGAATATTATTAAAAGGGAGACAGGGCAACCAAGAGCAGAGGAAGAGGGTATTACCATCAAAACAAATGAAAACTTTATCAACAAAAAGTCAGAAGTTGAAAACATTTTTAATGATTACTTTTTAAATGTTGTGGAGAAAATAGGATCTAAATGTTCATTAGAAGGAGCAAGGCAATTAATGGAAGAGGCCATACCCACACAATTTGATACAATTGAAATTCCACCCACCTCACCTTCAGAAATTAGGAAAATAATAAACTCTCTCAAGAGTAAACGGTCATATGGAATTGATGGCATTTCCAGCAGGGTATTAAAAACTTGTTCCCAGGAGATAAGTAGGATTCTCAGTCATATTTGTAATAGCTCATTAAAGCAGGGTATTTTCCCAGATAGACTGAAATATGCTATCGTTAAACCTTTGCATAAAAAAGGGGATACATACGATGTCAACAACTACCGGCCCATCTCACTTCTGACAGCTTTATCAAAGATTTTTGAAAAAGTTATGTATTCTCGAATTGCTTCACATATTAGTATAAATAAAGTTCTAACAAAATGTCAGTTTGGTTTTCAAAAAAGCTTTTCAACTGAAAATGCTATATACACATTCACTGATGAAATATTAAATGCTTTGAATAACCGGACATCACCAGTAGGGATTTTTTGTGATCTTTCAAAGGCGTTTGATTGTGTAAATCATGGGATTCTTCTAGATAAGCTTAAGTATTGTGGTATGAGTGGGAAAGTGCACAAATGGTTTAAATCATACTTAACTGGAAGAGTGCAGAAAGTTGAAATAAGCAGTTCGCATGATGTAGATGACACAATTAATTCTTCTAACTGGGGAGTTATTAAAAATGGGGTCCCACAAGGTTCGGTCTTGGGTCCTTTGCTGTTCTTAATATATATTAATGACTTGCCATTCTACATACATGAAGATGCTAAGCTAGTACTTTTTGCTGATGATACAAGTATAGCTATCACACCTGACAAACAGGAATTAATTGATGAAATTGTAAATGATATCTTCCAGAAAGTCATTAAGTGGTTCTCTACAAATGGACTCTCATTAAACTTTGATAAAACCCAGTATATACAGTTTCATACAGTAAATGGCATGACACCATTAATAAATTTAGACTTTGAACATAAATCTGTAGCTAAGGTAGAATATTCAAAATTTTTAGGTGTTTGCATTGACGAGGGACTGAATTGGAAGAAACATATTGAAGATCTCCTGAAACGTCTGAGTTCAGCTACTTATGCTATCAGAGTCATTGCAAAATTTGGTGATATAAATCTCAGTAAATTAGCTTACTACGCCTATTTTCATTCACGGCTTTCATATGGGATCATATTCTGGGGCAATTCAACATTGA
This sequence comes from Locusta migratoria, assembly GCA_026315105.1. NCBI lineage: Eukaryota > Metazoa > Arthropoda > Insecta > Orthoptera > Acrididae > Locusta > Locusta migratoria. Next base: position 224,049,412 of record CM048747.1, on the reverse strand, counting down.
GTAAAAAAGTATTCATTGCACAAAAGCGTGTAATCAGAATAATTGCTGGAGCCCACCCAAGAGCATCCTGCAGACATTTATTTAGGGATCTAGGGATACTCACTGTAGCTTCACAATATATATATTCACTCATGAAATTTGTTATTAACAATCCGACTCAATTCAAAAGTAATAGCAGTGTGCATAGCTACGACACTAGGAGAAAGGATGATATTCACTATTCAAGGTTAAATCTAACTTTGGCTCAAAAAGGGGTGAATTATGCTGCCACAAAAGTCTTTGGTCACTTACCAAGTAGCATCAAAAGTCTGACAGATAGCCAACTAGTATTTAAAAAGAAATTAAAGGAATTTCTGAATGGCAACTCCTTCTACAATGTAGATGAATTTTTAGATAAAACATAAAAAAATATATAAAAAAATAAAAAAAAATTAAAAAAAATTTACAAAAAAAATTCTTAAAATATAGATTGTCAAGTATAGACATAATTTACTAAACTGACACGTTCCACATCATTACGAAATGTCGTATACATGATCTAAGGAACAAGTATTAATCTAATCTAATCTAATCTAATCTAATCTAACCGTGACTGGCGCGCCGCAAACCGCTCGACCACTGCGGCCGGCTAATGGTAGGAGTAACCGCGTTATTATGTTAGTTGTTTTTCCTCTGCATCTAGTAGCTTCCGCAGAAACGCGCCACATAATTTGCCGGCTGATGTTTCTGCACAGTCATAGCTGCACCGCTCAAATGTTCAATGATCTGTTTGCGATGTTTCAATCACCGACTTTTACTTCTGAAAGTGAAAATATTTTGCTAGCTACTACCTACTTTCAGAGACATGACCATCCCAATAAAATAGGAGAAATCAGATCGAAAACGGAACGATTTAGGTGTTTTTTCTTCCCGCGCGCTATTAGAGAATGGAACGGTAGATAAAAGTTATGAAAGTGGTTAATAAACCCTCTGCCAGGCACTTAAATGTGATTTGCAGAGTATCTATGTAAATGTAGAAATGTTTGCAAACCTATTAGATCAAACTGGTACGGTCATCAGTCCCTATACTTACAAACTACTTAAACTAATATATTCACAGAATATATGACATCAACTGCGAATGGGCACAGCTGAAAATGGGTACCCAGCCGGGACTCGAACCCGGGTCTCCTGCTTTCTAGGTAGTTCCTCAGACCACTACACAACTGGGAACACGATGATCACCACACCAGCAAGGACTACCTAAGCAAGCCTCCCATCAGATACAAATTCTCAGCTTTACCCTGCTCACAGTGACGGCCAATGATCCTTTCGTTAGTGGGAAGGAGTGGGCAAGTTTGTGGCTCTTACTCTAACGGTAATTAGTTTCCAAACTACGAGTTTGAGTACAGTGGACAGGCTAAAGCTGGGAATTTGTATCTGACGGGAGGTGTGCTTAGGTAGTCCTTGTAGGTGCGGTGACCACTGTGTTCCCAGAGGTGTAGTAGTCAGCGTAACTGCCTAGAAAGCAAGAGACTTGGGTTCGACTCCCGGCTGGTTACACATTTCCAGCTTTGCCCAGTCGCAGATGAAGTCATTTATTTTGTGAATGTGAAAGGATAACAGCTGCAGGATCAGAAGTGAAGTCTGTTCGTTTGGAACTAACTTACCCTAGCTAGACAACTCGAACACTCGGACCCGCAAGAAACCATGCTTAGAATAAGAGGAAATTGTAAACAAATCAGTGGTGTGCGTCATTTCCGTGCAAAACGCTGCACTTGTCTGCTAGCGCCGCTAGATGGTGGCATAGTGTAGCTGCACTAACCAGTGCTCCAGTTGCGTGAGTAGTGTAGCTGCAGTACGTATTCTTCTCATGGAGTGTTCGGAAGCAACTTACTGTGTAAACTGTGTACGAGTATTGATATCAATAAGAGAAATAATTCTACGCATGTGATGCAGATATTAGTGTTTCCAACGTAGGGATCAGGCGTCCAGCGTTATTTTGTTTGTGAATTTTAGGGAGCGTGTAGAAGGTGAGGTTGTGGGATGCTGTTGGGGTGACGACGGAGATGGATTCAGGAGAGGTGCGCACATTGTTCTCTCCCACTTTGTTGTAACCACTTCATCGAAATCCTGCATCTGCACTTTGAATACCAATATAAGCACTTTGAGGTGTGTGGTACTGCTGTATGTGTGTGTTTTGTACTATTATAGGTACACGGAACTGCTGATAGAGTATGTAGTGATAAACTGACGACATGAAATTAAATACAATTTCCTTCCTATGTTATTGTAATTTGGTTACTTTGTTTCTCTCTGATAAAATGTCACCTAAGGTACAATGCAACGTTTTGCATGGAAATGACGCACGCCACTGTTTTGTTTGATTGCTTGTAATTCTTAGCAGGGTTTGTGCGGTTCCGAGCGTTGGTGGTCAAACATGTCCACACACTCATGCCCGAGGAGGACTTGAATCTCCGGCTAGAACGGTCGCCCAGTTCGTACCATAACGCCTTAGAACACGCAACAATTCCGCGCGCTGCGCTGTGAGCAATATTCATTCGCAACTCTAACATCTTGTTAATTCTTGTATATAGCCTGATAAGAAGAATTCAATTACACATACTTTCGTTTCCGATAAAATTTCCTTTAAAGCGCTACAAAACATCTTGAAAGGTAACTTGGATTATTAGGTTGAGAGGAAATAACTTCGGAACCAGAATAGATAAAACTTGAAAATCTATGATCAGCATTTCTATTACTTTAAAATTCTGAAAAATGCCTCGGCACCATTAGTTAATCTTCCAGAACGAAAAATTTCTTTAGAACCGAAGGAAGGTTTCATGGTACATGAAACTGGGTGTAATGAAGCTTGTTTATGAAATAACATTTTCGAAAAATAAATTGAACGCAATGTGCTGCAGAGTATTTTCAGCGAACCTAATTATGATATCTAAAGTTTCATTCGTGTTTTATGTTCAAAATTCTTCTTTTACCCTTTAAATTTACATTTTCGTCTGTAATTATACTCTTACACATAAGTGTATTTTGTTAATTGACAACAAGTAACTCATTATTATATCACAGTTATTATAATAATGTAAATCGGCAAAGAATTTAAAAACTACTATACACGTAAAATGATTAAAATTTCTTCACATAACATACTCTACAGACAACAAAATATAAAACAAAATTCAGCTAATTTCTCAAATTATGGCTAGTGATATATTTTATCATTGACGCTGAACATTGCTGTGTATCCGGACAAATATCATCTTTGGGATAACTCGGCAAACAATTTCGATGATGTTACAGTCACTGCAGGTAGACTATGTGACATTATGGTGGAGCGAGACATCATGATCATAGAACTAGAAATTTTCTCACGAAGTTGTTCCAGCATCGTAAACTGTATATAACACCAATGAAAGTGTCTATCTTGTCGAGGAATTTCGTATTACCAGATTAAGTTTCCTTGTTCTCACAGGAGTTTTTGCATACTGACCATCTAATACCCTCCGCCACACACAGTCAGATGCTTTGTCAAGTACGTATTTGGATTTGAATCGAAAGTCACAAGACAGATCTGTATAGAAAGCAGTTCCACACGTCGTGACATGGCTGGAAATTCTTAATGAACAACATGAAGATGAGGGAATAACAAAAATGAGAGTAAAGGTACTACTCAAACACAAGAGCTTTCTTTCAATGTGTATCTACATCTACATGGGATACTCTGCAAATCACATTCAAGTGCTTGGCAGAGGGTTCATCGCACCACCTTTATTCTATTCATCTCCCATTCTACTCTCGAATAGCGCGTGGGAAGAAAGAACATATGAATCTCTCCGTACGATCTCTGATTTTATGTATTTTATCCTGATGATCATTTCTACCTATGTAGGTGGAAGTCAACAATATATTTTCGCATCCGGAGGAGAATGTTGGTAATTTGAGTTTCGTAAGTAGACCACGCCGCAGCGATAACCGCCGTTGTACTGATTCCCATCCCAGGTCGTGTATCATTTCCGTTACGCTGTCTCCCCCTATCGTGACAATACAAACCGAGCTGACCTTCTTTGGACTCTTTCGATGTCCTCCGCCAAACCCACCTGATAAGGATCCCACACTGGGCAGCAATACACCAAATGAGGACTGACAAGCATAGTGTATGCAGTCTCTTTAGTAGTTCTATTACATCTTTTAAACGTTCTGCCTATAAAACGGAGTCTCTGGTTCGCCTTTCCCACGGCATTATCTACGTGTTCTTTCCAGTTTAAGTCTGATGTAATAGTAATTCCTAGGTATATATTGGAGTTTACGGCCTTTACATTAGATTGATTTATCTTGTAAACAAAGTTTAACGGATTTCTTTTCGTACTCATATGGACCACTTCTCATTATTTAGAGTCAGTTGCCAATTTTTACAACATACTGATATCTTATTTAAATCGTTCTGAAGTTGGTTTTGATCTTGAGATGACTTTACTAAACGATAAATGATGTGCGTCATCTGCAAACAACAAGAGAGCTGCTCAGATTTTCTTCGAAATCGTTTATGTAGATAAGGAATAGCAGAGGACCAATAACAATACCCTGTGGAACGCCGGATATAATCTCTGTTTTAGTCGATGCCTTACCATTTATTACTGCAAACTGAGTCCTCTCTGACAGGAAATCCCCTATCCAGTCACAAATTTGTAGCGATATACCATACCCACGCAATTTGATTAAAGGCCGTTTGTGAGGTACGGTGTCAAAAGCCTTATGGAAATCAAGAAATACGGAATCAATTTGCGAACCCTTGTCGATAGCGCCCATTACTTCGTGTGAGTAAAGAGCTAGCTGAGTTTCACATGAACGCGTTGAACTTGGGTCATTAGATCATTCTGTTAGAGATGATTCATAATATTTGAATACAGTATATGTTACAAAACCCTGCTGCAAATTGTCGTTAACGAAATAGGCCTGTAGATTAGTGCGTTACTCCTACTGTCTTTTTTGAATATAGGTGTGACATCTGCAACTTTCCAGTCTTTAGGGACAGATCCGTCTTTAAGAGAGCGGTTGTATAAGGCTATTAAGTAAGGTGCTATGGCATCAGCATAATCACATATAAATCTAGTGGGTATACAGTCCGGACCAGAAGACTTGTTCTTGTTAAGTGATTTCAGTTGCTTCACTACTCCGATGATATCTACTTCTACGTTACTCATTACGGCCTCTGTTCGTAGTTCGAAATCTGGAATATTGGTTTCGTCTTATTTGGTGAATGAATTTCGAAAAGCTGTGTTTAGTAACTCTGCTTTAGTAGCTGTCATCGGCAGGATCGCCATTACTATCACGTAGTGAGGGTATTGTTTGTGTTTTGCCCCTAGTATATTTAACATATGACCAAAATCTCTTTGGGTTCTCAATTAGATTTCGAGAAAGTTGAAAACTAATCCATAGTCTGAAAATTTGTAATACATTTACACCTGTTGGCAATAATTCAAATCACTTTTCTCAGTTCCTTCTTCAAACTTCGTGCTATCTAATCTATAACGAAATAAGCTGGCTACTACATGAATGTTCAAATGTTTGTTAACCTGAGGGGACTTAACTGCGGGGTCATCAGTCCCCAAACTTACAAACTACTTATAAACGAACTTATACTAAAGACAACACAAACATCCATGCCCGGGGGAGCATTCGAGCCACCGACGGGGAAAGGCCTCGCGCATCGGAGCATAGCGCCTCAATGCGCTCGTCCACTCCACTTCACAACATTATGGCAACGACGTCTTACTTTTAATTAAATTAGGCACGATCAGAAATAATTAACTGCGCAATATTATCCGAAGCTAATTTTCCAGTGCCGCGGTGGAGTAGCCGAGCGGTCTAAAGCGGTCTGCGGAGCGCGCGGTTGCTCGCCGTGGAGGTTCGAGTCCTCCCTGGGGCATGGGTGTGTGTGTGTTGTTCTTAGGTTAGTTTACCTAGGTTTAAGTAGTTTGTAAGCTACAGACTGATGACCACGCAGTTTGGTCCGATAGATTTACAAACATTTGAACATTTGAATTTTCCAGTATATTACGATGCACAAATTTAATTTTAGGTAATTACTTTGATTATTATTTACATTTATTCATAATAATTTATTTCATTAATGTAATTCACGGCCATTTTTCACGTATGGCTAGAAGTCCAATTACTGAACAGATTATTGTGATGCCGCAGGAAATGACACCTGTCGTACCATCTGCAAATGTTACGATAATGCAAACTGAGTTATCTGCATCTGTAAATATCCCCATAAATATGCAGCAGTACAGTAATTTTGTACTGTTCTCAGTTTCCACTACAAAATGTGAGGAATCTTTAACTTAAAGTAGAATATCCAGACACAAATTTCCAGTCTGATTTATTTATCGCCAACTAAAACCTGAACAGATGTTTCGTCCACTCTGGAACAAGCACACCAAACAAAAAAAATTTTTTTTTTACTCTGATCGCCGTGCAGTATGGATTTAGGTCGTGTACGGCAAGTCCGACAGTACGACCATAGCCATGGTGTAGAGAACTGAAACATTCATCAATTATATGTAGGTATTTCCCCAAATATAGACATTTTCGGGCAGTTCGACCATTTTAGCAATTTCTGCATCTTCTACTCACGCAGCTGATCCAGAAGATAAATAAATGCAATACGATTGAGGTGAGCGGAGTCATGGGATACCAGCTAATATTACCATTGACTGCTAGTCATCTTCACAGTATCTTGCTTAACATACGAGGGTTAGATCTTAAATAATGGCAACAATGCTGAGGAGACACTATGCAATGGCATCTGATATCGTCGCTGGACGCTCACATTGTTGACATACCTACCTTACCTCCGAGCAAATGGACTCGCCCGTCCCACGTTACCGGCGTGTGCACAATCGAGGGAAACTCAGTCACTTGTGAGCGAGCGGTCTAACGTAACGGTGCCATTATGTTGTGGAAACAGAAACAACGGTGGTGGATCGATATTCAATGTGACAGAGGTCGTGCCGTACGACAGTGTTGTCAGTCTTCAAGAGGCGTGCGGGGAATCGGCATTGTCGTATAGAACAGGGGCACGTTGGGTAAAAAAAAAAAAAAAAAAAAAAAAAAAAAAAAAAAAAAAAAAAAAAGCCTTCATCGAAGGTCGGGAAACTACAGACATGCATCGGGCAGATAGTCTTAGCGTTTCTGACGAAGATGTGCGTAATATTGCCGCTTTAGTTGACACTGATCGACGCCAGACTACACGTGAGCTAGCCCGCGAAATCGGATTAGCGCATATGACTGTACTTCGTATCCTGAAGGAACGCCTGGACATGCGAAAATTGCATTACGATGCACAGCATTACTGTTCGTTTTTTGAGCATAACCTGCGACCAGCTTTGTGATAGAAGCGGCAACACTTTCTGCGCAACCCACACATCTTTTGCACGACAATGAGCGGGCGCATACAGCTCAAGTTGTGGCTTCTCTGTTCGGTCGATGGGACTGGGAAGTATTGTACCATCCACCATACTCCTCGGACGTGTCTTTGTGACTTTGGTTTCATTCCGAAGATGAAGGAACCACTTTGTTGCGTTCGTTTCAGAACTGTTCCAGAGATCACACAGCTAATAAACCGCTCAATTCGCACCATCAACAGAACACGCCCTGCTAACTGTATATTAAGCCCTCCACATCGCTGGCAACGAGTTATACACACGCTGGTGACTACTTTGATGAACAGTAACAGGTGAAAACATGTAACGCTTTTGTATCTGATGTGAATTAGTAGTTCACACTATTTAAGTTTCAACCCTTACATATAATACCTTCTTTACCCGGCGAAATGTAGTAGACATGCCATGAACTCAACTAGTAGTTAGAAGTCCCCTGAAGGAATACTGATCCAGGCTGACCCTACGGCAAGCAGTAATTGCGGAAGTACTGGCGGTACACTATTTTGTGCTAGTCTGACCTCACAATAATGTTCCATAAATGTTCATGGGGTTCATTTCGTCGATGTGGGTGGAAAAGTCATTCGCTGAAATTGCCGACCGATGTGCATGGAAAAATTATTCATTGAAACTGCAGAGAATGTTCTTCAATGAAGCAGTCCCGAACAATTGAGGCCCAGTGACATTGCGCATGTCCATCCATCAAAAATTACGTCGTTGTTTCGGAACATAAAACCCTTCAGACAAGAGATATATCTTCAAACTTTAGGAAAATACGTAAATGAAGCAAGGGCAGTCAATGCTTTTATAAGTAATGGCTGTAAAATATTAACACGAATTATTTACAGAGGAATGGAAAAAATGGTAGGTATAGACCTCGGATATGATCAGTTTGGAATTCGGAGATGTGTAGGGAACGTAAGGCACTACTCACTTTCGAACTTGTTTAAGACGATAGATTAGAGCTTATTGATTTTCAAAATTTGATGAGAGCTTTTGAAAATGTTCACTGGATTACACTGATACAATTCTGAAGGTAAGAGGGCATAGTACATGGTTAGAGAAGTTAAAGACTTGTACAAACAACATACAGCCGTTATAAGACTGGACGAGCATGAAAGAGGCTCAGTGGTTGGATTGTTGATTGCTGAAGAATTGTTCAAAATCTGCAGTAACTACTGTTGTTGTTGGAAGAGTTGTTGAAACACTGCGTTTATGTCCATCATGATGATGACAGATTTCCACCAAATGCGTCGCGTACTAGTTCAGGTACAAGTATCCATTGATACGGAATAATATTTAGACGAGAATACGTAGTAAAACAAAAGAAACCAAGATCTTACTGGTATCAAAAAAATAAAAGCTCTCTTCCATAACGTCACAGCACCATAGTCGAACACCACACGAAACGTTAGAGCACACAATTACCACTTTAGGAATCACAGAGAAATTTTGTCAAAAAGAGAGTGCGGAGACGAAATTCGTGAGAAGTACACGAGAAGCCGTCTAAGATAAAGAGCATCACTCCAGAAAGAGTCCTGACGCGCGAGGATTATTTTCATCCTGCGACTTTACCCTGTATCCTTCACCGCATTTATCACGGATAAGATTAAAACAAGTGTGACTACACGCAGTAAGAAACTACGTATCGAGCTATGTAGGGTTCTGATTTAGGAGTTTGACTCAATGTTATTTTAGGGCCGAACCGTGCGTGTCTGCTTTACTGCCCCAGCAATTACTTTAGTTGCAGATATTATCTTTTACCTGTGATCCTGTAGTTAAAAAAACGCTTTATGCATACGACTCGACTTCTTTACTAATATAACATTAAATACGTTAAAAAAGGGCTGTTAGTCAGTATTACACAACGTCTTAAATAAATAAATAGACAAACCATCCTTCATAAGCTTCACCGCTCATCCCACAGAATATTTACGTAAATTACTGACAAATAGCAGCCTACAATAAATCGATACACTAAATTATATATACGAGAGATATATCATGCTGCTTGCATTTTCACTGTTAGTGTGGAGAATATGATGATCTGTTTATATTTCAATCATAAAACCAGTCATTAAATTAAAGTATAAAAGTGTGACGATTTCAAGATGATAGCTACGGACAATAAAGTATCACCTGAACCAGATTTTGTTGAAATTTAATGATACATTGAAAAGTTAAATATTTTAAGTTTTATTTTTCTATATTTTGACATAGTAGTTATAACGATTTGTTATTTTTGAGATGTTAAAACTATTTTTAGAATCATGAGATGTGCGTAATTATTCTGACATCGTAGACGTCTTGAATGTTGACGGTAAATGATTTCATTAACTTTTTTATTTTATTATGAATATTTACTGGAGTGTGGAACTCACAGATAGCCTCCAGACATCCTTAAGATACGCTCGGCTAACAGCCCTCATTAGTTTTGAGTACAAAGCATAGACCCTTCACAGATTCCCGTCAATTTGGACAAACTGCTGACCGGGCGTTAAGTTTAATCCGCTACTTCTACCTGGGCAGTCTGGCAGCTGCTTCAACCGCTTGCTGTGCTCCAAACAATACCATTACTATACTAATTGCGCGACTCTACGGACATTACTTCTGTAAAGACACATTTCGAAGGCGTGTTTTCTGACAGTTGCCCCACGGAGGCGAATTAGCACTGCGGCCGGCTGCACGTCTAGATATTGCTGATTTCAGCCAATTGGGTGGGAAAGTATTGATACACTGTACTGCAGCGAAATCTCTTTGCTTCTAGCTCCACCTACAAGAAGTAGTGCACATTAGATGTTGTTGTTGCCATCCTTTGCATACAGGGAAATGGCTATTGTCTCCTAGGCTTCGTAGTTGTATGTGTACAGCTTGAGGTACTCCTTCGATAGAAAAGTCAAACTTAAAATATCCAACTTTTGAATGCATCATTCAATTTCAATAAAATCTGGTTTAGGTGATACCTTATTGTCCGTAGCTATCATCTTGAAATCGTCACACTTTTATATTTTAATTTTATGGCTGATTTTATGATATAAATATAAACAGATCATCACATTCTCCACATCGGTAAAGTGGTTTGCCGGCCGCAGGGGCTAGCCTGTCAACTTATATTTACGGCTGTTAAAACTGAGATCAATGCTTGTCGGTGCAAAGAGGGGTACGAGCACCGCTCTTTTTTGTGTGCCGTCTATTAATCATCCCGGTGGTCACTGAAGCCCCAGTTGCACGTCATATCAATGATAATGACACAGCCAGGGCCTCCGAATGCCTCTCTGAGGATTGCTCGGTCCTCATGTTCTGCCGTCTCTCAAGATCGAATGCTTCCTTTTTCTTCACGTCATGGCTCACCCTTTCTTGTCAACGTCGTCGAATTGAGGCATTGTTTTCATTCAGACGTCGAGCGATTCTCCGATCACTCTAACATGATTCTTCAAGCCAAACTCTACCTCCTTCCTCTAATGGTTCACGCATCTGTCGGCGAGAAGTAGTTAATATCCAACTGAACGCACGGGATAATATTGTCATATCTGATGCTCTAATTCCTATTCTTGCTAGCTGGATTGCAACGTCACACATTCATAGTATTACGATTTCCGTTGATAACTGCTGATATCAGCATCTAATGAATTTGCTTTACTGCTCCTGGGGCGGCCCAGTTTTCTTATTCTTAGAGAGTACATTTGAATGACTTTTTGTAAGATTCATTTCGATCTTTGGTGTAATTACCATGTCTCGGAAGGGTATCACATTAAGGGCAACAAGACATCCAAATACTGACAGAAGTACTTGCTTCAGAATTTCCATGACCTCATTTGTTATAAAATATATTCTAGTTCACGACAGTAAAGAATGTTACCTGTTGAGAACGAAACATACGGGCGACCGCAGATTTATATTACGTTCATTCGACGAGCTGCAACAGGCTGCTCGAGATAAGATTTTCATTAGATGCAATCCATCATCCGTGTCTGACATCAGATAGTAAACATACTTGAAGATTGATAAGCAGGCGTTACTGACCTAAGACAAAACTGTTATTCTGTGTTGATAAACTCTCCCTACTCTCATTTTACACGTCACAGTCGTCAATACATCTAGCGCTGTAATTAATTAAGCCTTTAGCAATGCTGATTTTCACTACTACAGTAATTACACTCTTACATTATACCTAATTAAAAGTCTTATGCAAGATTTAAGGATTATCCTTTCATCTCAAAATATTATCGTTTTTATCATAATTTGTTTTGTTATTTATTGTAATGATTAACCAGAAAATATTTTTATGTATTACTTTTGTCTGTTACATAACATGTCATAAGTAAGATGTGGAGCAGATAGTTTGGCTCCTTAACTCTGCCAGTGTAAGACAGCTCAAGAAATAAATACCCGAATAATCTGCGACAAAATTTTATATTTAGTTGTGTATATCAGATAAGTAAAACGAAATACAACGATACGCAAATTGAAGTTCAAGAAACACCAAATAGTAATTAATCACATTACAATAACATAAACTAAGAACTAACTTACTTATACTAGGTATTTTATTCAGAACTAAGCGTTTATACTATTTTCTGTTATGCTAATTTACCGTAGAGTAGTAGAAGACTGTCAGCAACTTCCTCTTTAATTTAAGCTTACTACACGTTGTTCTTATCTTTATTTTAATGACGAAAATTATGTTTTGCAGCAGTTGTCTCTTTCTTACGCCATTTTTGTTTTGTTTATTTACTACTACTTTATTTCACACACCGTACAATCAATTCTTTTGATTTACATAATATTCATCCACTTTGAATGTAAATGCACATTCGTGCTACGCATCTTATTTTACCTGCTGCTTTGTGTGTTAGCTGTCCTGTTTGTTCCATATATTTCGCATCTACACGTATAATCTGTAAGTACTTAACGTATGTGGTTCTCATTCGTGGATTATTTCAGTGCTAAATAGCGTGCGAAGAAACTATTGTTTGAAAGCCACTATATAATTTGAGATTGCTTTCATGTTTCCCCTAACTCCTAACAGTGCAGTTGTTTCTGCAGCTTGGCGTCTCTTTTCTAGCGACTGACGTCGAATTCGGATGAGAAACTTGATGACGCTGTGTATGTGAGGCTATCAACCTCATCTGGTAATTTTAAGGACCGATACTGAACTCAGTGGAAAGAAAATTTTATAGGTACATGCATAATTGGTGAATTACAATGCCTTAAATGTTTACAATTAAACAGTCTGTCAATTTTTAAACTTTTAGGTTTTCGTTTCATTTAACGCATCATTTAAATGCGCCCTCTTAGAATTTTCCAATCATTCAAGATTTATTGTTGCCACATTCCACGTGCAGTACATCAAATGATTATAGTTGCAGTTCAGTCGCTCGATTCATGCCGAAGCACCCGTGGTGTAGCTTCCACAGACGAAAATATAGGTGCTGATCTTGTGATCCATTCGAACGTACGGTTGACGAACATTGCTTCAGTATACATTATTCCACGTCTGCTCGACCTTTTCAAGTAGTGAAAATAAAACTTCTGAGAACGGACAGCCACAGCTAAAATTATTCATCTTTGATAAAAGGGTCCGCTGCAGCTGTTCTTCACTTTTTAAAAAAAGGAACGTCCGGTTTCGTGACGTTTAGTCACATCCTCAGGTTACATACCTGAATAAAAAGAAACCACCAGAACATTAGGAAATGACAAACCGGATAAAACTTATGTAGATACAGAGAAAAGGCCGAAAACAAGGTAATACAAAAGACAAAATACAATTATCCATTGAGTTGGATAAACCAGGGCATTGGTTTATTAGATTTTGGAGCCCCTTGTTTTCGAGTGATTGTGATTTCACGTAACTAGCTGAGATAAACGATTTCTGGATACAAGAGCCAGCGACAACCGCTAAGACTTTATTTACGATTTACACAATATGCCAAATTTATCTGTGACAACCGCAATAATGCAACACAAGTCGAGAGTTACGTTAGCTTCCATATATGGAATTTCACTAATAAGGGCCTATCTCATGATGGAAAGTTACTAGAAAGAAGACAATTTTGAAGACAGCTTTATGAAAATGGCGCTGCCAGTCTTAAATTAATAAAAAATTGCTACACATAATAAAGTAGGCTATGAATTCACTACTTCGGAAGAACCAGAATTCCATCTTCGCCACGTATTCGCCTGTATTACCACTCATAGTATGCACCTGAAGAATTACCAGAAGAAATCTAAGAAGGCAGCTTCGCTTTACGTTTGGAATAAGTTATTCCTGGCATACAAAACACGACGGTATTAAAAATTGATGTATGCCTTTGCTTATATTGGCCTTTATTCACTTATCAGTTTTATGAAAATTTCTGATAAAGGAACAACGAAACGTCAGGGTCCAGCAATATTTTTCCATGCCCTTTGCGATTACTGGCGATTTTGCTTAGGTTTCTGAGCTTTATGTTGGACATAATGACCCATCCGTCACTGTCAGTGGTACTTGTGTTGTTCCACTCACTTCTGGTAACTCTTCATTAGATGGATCGGAGTGAACTACGTAAGCGATAATCTTTAAGACATATTTGTCCGCTACAATATTTGTACTTCAAGAAATATGTATACCTATCTGAGGTACAATGGCCTCTTGCACGTATTTAATACCATTAAAATAAATAGCACCCTTTTAGTACAAATGATATCCTTAAGTTATATTATGATTAGTGCTAGCAGTGTTTCAATGGTAGCAACACCTTAACGTCTGCTACGCTCGTAGGAAGTTGCAGAACGTCATACAAATTTAAATAAATCCGCGATAAGATTCATATGCCACTGGTACACACCAAGTACAACTGGAATGATTAAAATTGTCGCAATATAGAATTCAATCTGAACAATCCAAACGCTACATCAAATTACACAGTTGCCAGCCGCGGTGGCCGAGGGGACTGAGGCGCTCCAGTCACGGCCTGCACGGCCACTACGGTCGGGGGTTCGAATCCCCCCTCGGGCATGGATATTTGAGCCGTCCTCAGTTGTAGCTAGTTCATAAGTAGTTTGTAAGTTTAGGAACTGATGACCCCGTAGTTAAGTCCCATAAGCTTTACAAACATTTGAACATTTTGAATTACACAGTTTTCTTCGTGAAGTGACAACTTTCAATGGAGGGTGACAGGGGGGAGGGGACTTTAAGTCCCGTCGACCACACGGTCATTAAATACGGAACACAAGCTTGGATATGGGCCCGGTGGTCTTGGTGTAAAGTGGTCGACTGGAAACCGAAGGGTCGCGGTTTCAGAACCCGGTCGGACCTCGGAATTTTTCAGTCTGCAGTTTAACCCATCCTTCACCTCTCAACGATGTAAGGAGTCGCAAGAAACGTCACGTAGTTCGGATTCCACGTTAAGCTGTAGGTCCCCTTTCCACGGTTGGATAACTGTGGTAGGCTATGGACACGCAAGTAGCCAAAGTGGCGTCCAATTAAAAGATTTGCACCAGGTCAATGAGCCACACGAACTTATTATTATTACAAGGTTGGATTTTTGGCTGGATGGGGAAGAAAATCCGCCGTTCCCTTTGATTTAGATAAATCAAGCAATAACTAAATCTACGTTTTAACGATCGTCCTCCCGAATACGAGTCCATTGTCTTATCACTGTGCCATCATGCTGGGTAAGTCGGTTCAGAGCAGCTACATGGCCTCTATCATCAACCAAACAAAAATAGATAAGTTCAATCAACCCAAACGAACCATTGAGAGTGAAATACATGTGAAATGTTTGTAAACCTATTGGACCAAACTGCTAGACTTACGTACCACTTAAAGTAACTTACATCAAGGACAACACACACACACACACACACACACACACACACACACACACACAAACACAAGCCCGAGGGAGGATTCGAATTTGCAGCAGGAACGGCCGTCCAGTCGGTAGCACAACGCCTTAGACCACGCTGCTGTTCCGGGCAGCCAATTGAGAGTTACCTTACCCCAATGCCTGTGAAAGTTTTCATTTGTACGAGCGAAACTTTACACCTTCTGAACTTTCGCCTCGCTCGATTAGGACGAGTATGAATAAGGTGCAGTGTTTATATTACGTAACAATACGTAACTCCCAAGTACCTTGTAACTGCAGTTGAGCTGCTTCAACGCTCTCGCAACAAATTAAGTGGGATATTGTTCTCACGGCAGTCGCGTGGTTACACTTTAATGGACCGCTGCAGCTGAACCACTCCGCCTGCAATAGTTGATAATTACACCTTACCGGGGAGCAACGGAGCTGCTGCACACGGGATGCTGGTCACGTGCGTTTCTGCTGGCGTCTGCGTAACTCCTCTCTCTCGATACGGTACGACTGCAGCCTGTCCTACCCGACGCGCGCGCAAAAAATCCCCCACTTCTTCCCTCACCGCTTTGATCACCAACACGTTTGTTGTTTTCATTCTATTTTCTTCCTTTTTCTACGTCATCTGTTTGCATCGTTCTCATTCACTTATCTCTACTCCTCCTGCTTTCTTACTATTTTCATCCCTACGTCTCCAACATTTATGCTGTCATTGTCTATCATATATCACTTTAGCTGGACGTATTTTACCTAGACATGACTCTGCCAACTCTTAAACAAACTCCCCGAGCGACAGTGCTTGGCGAAAAGCGATACATTATTTCTCTATCCTTTCGGAAGTCACATGTAAATAACTTACTTGGAGATATTTATTATTATATCTGTTTCAAAGAAGCCGACGTTGGCGGTGTTCCGCAGCAGATACACATATATTCTTGAATATACTTCGCAAATCGCGAAATTATACGTTGTCTGCTGCTCCTGTAAAGATGGACAAATGATCTGCAACACATGAAAATTTGTGCTGGCCCGGGACTCGAACCCGGGTGTCCCGCTTTTCGCGAGCGGTCGCCTTAACCACTCGGCCACCCGTGCCACCCGAGTTACGGTCCACCACACATCTTCATGTGATGCAGATCATTTGTCCTTTTTTCAGGAGCAGCAAACGTCGGAAAATTTCGCGATTTGCGAAGTATATACAAGGATAATTGGAGATAATTTTGATTGTAATATGTCGCTTCGAAATGAATTACAGTAATTAATAAAATCACGCATTTCATGCCTAAGTATACTAGCATTTCGTTGATTTCCCTGGCCGAGAAATGAATAATAATAAAATTGAAGACATCTTTTTCTTAATATTCCTCTACGCTATATAAAGTGAAAAAGCGATTAATGTCTGGAACAACTTGGATATTTTGCGATTTATCACAGTTAGAAGCACAAAAACCTTTAGCTCCAGATTGAAAGTTCCTCCTACAAAGTGACATCTGTTTTTCCTTAGAAAATCTTATGGTAAAAAAAGACGTATTTAGATTGTGCTAAAACTCTTCGTCGGGAAAATTTGGCCTGATCATCAAATTATTGAGTGTAGATACCTTCGTGGACAGTTTGTGCCTGCTGTGGATTTGTTTTAGTTTAGTCGTAGCTATGAGTATTAGTTGCCCTGTTGTACCAAAATAATCACTGTTTCTAGAGTATTGTGGGTTATTTTGAAATCAGCACTTTTGCGAAAACTGAGTTTTTGGTATGCAGTCCAACATTTTCCTGGTCGTATCGATTATTATGTAATATTATCATAATGCCTCAAACTTCTGCTAAAAGAGCAATCTTAAATATATTGTGTGAAGAGATATTCTGCTACTTTTCGTGAAAAACCAAAACTCAATGTGAAACAACGTCATGTTTGTTGATCAGACGGCTAGAAGTTACTCTGTCATCTACTGTTGCGTGGTGTCTCATCACGTTTGTTTCTCTGTTCACTTTCTGTTTTCAGTTGATCATCTTATTAAATATCCAAAGTACCATATCAAATTTTATCGATGAATAGTAATGTCAGATTATTCTTTAATTCTAGTACAAGATTAATTACTAGTTAACTTAAACAAATCATTCGTTTAAGAAAATATCCTGGTATGAAATTAGTGAAATTACCTCTATGAAGAACCGACTCAAGTATTAAAAAAATATCTCTATGTTCTCAAAACCTAAATAACATTAAATGTTCTAAAAATAGCAGGAAAAATTACTTGTTAGAGAGGACTGTTAATAAGACACATTTTCTGGAGCCGTCACCATTCGTTGACAGCCTAGACTGGTGATTAATGTCTAGCGATGATAAATGAGAGCTGGAAAATTTGGAACGGAATATGCGCAGTTGGCTCCTGTTATGACACACGGTTTTCGTAGTGTTACATCACATTTTATTTAATTGTAATATTTTGAACCTCTTTTCCACTATTTTCGCCAATTATAATTTTTTCATAAATGTGATATGTTACGCCAATACGGAGGAACCAAATTTAATTTCGTAACTGCTACCACTGCAGTAACTATTAGCAGTCATCATAAGCTCCAATGCTACAGTAACATCACGTGAACACTTAAAGTTTTACCCAGCAAGACCGTTTATTATTAAGGGATTTGACAGGGAAAAAATTAGAAGAAAAAACAATTTAGTATACAAGGTTTTTAAAACACACCCTTGAAGATCTATATGTATTTCTTCATCTGTGATTATGTGAAACCAATCACATTTAGTGCGCTCTTTCCGCTTCTACACTGTGAGAGAAGGTAACATTGAAAAAAAAATTGCTAGTAGATGTGCGCTCTAAAATGCATACCGTAAGGATTATGAGTAATCTATCATTAGAAGAGATTTTATTCACACTTGCGATACAAAGAAGTACTTATAACTCTTCAGGTGCGCATTTCAGAACCCATGTTCACAGTACTTTTTTATTCCAATTACCATTTTTGTCATGCCATCAATAAGTCCCTCCCCCTGAAAATTGTTTGGGGAAATGGTTACATGGTCAGAGTTCTATTCCCGAGGAGAGATAACAGTACTGCTTACTTCGTATTCCAGATGTTGTTCTAAGTTCAGTTTAAGGATTTGTTCAACAAGGACACGTCAATGTCGAACCCTTTCTCCAGTCGTTCCTTCTGCAACACGCAGCTGTTCTTCGAATTGTGCTAGTAGCCTGTCAATATGGCGCTAGTGTTGCGATTCGCAATGCCCAAAACGTTTTCGGCAAACTCTCAACGAAAATCAAATGTTCAAATATTTGTTTAGCTTATGGGACTTAACTACGGGGTCATCAGTCCCTAAACTTACAAAATACTTATCAACTACCTTATACTAAGGATGGCACAAATAT
Source organism: Locusta migratoria (assembly GCA_026315105.1). Lineage (NCBI taxonomy): Eukaryota > Metazoa > Arthropoda > Insecta > Orthoptera > Acrididae > Locusta > Locusta migratoria. Next base: position 224,030,752 of record CM048747.1, on the reverse strand, counting down.
CCATGCCAGAGGGGGGATTCGAACCCCCGACCGTAGTGGCCATGCAGACCGTGACTGGAGCGCCTCAGTCTCCTCGGCCACTGCGGCCGGCAAAACTCTCAACGCTGAGACGATACGGAGAATTGCACTGAATTGCTTACGTTTCTACAGGAACCCTGAAACCACTAGTATAGGAGTGGAGAGATGACTAGTAGATCGACGTAATAATGATGTACATCACGTAATGACGATACACGTAACAATTCCTATGTGAGCAATAGTTACCACAACGGTAGCCAGTGAAATCTGATATTTCTGACGAAGATCGAAGATTTCGTGGAAGCTCGAAAAGCTACCCAAATTTAACGGAACACTGTTTCATTGAATGATGTTTCGAGATATTTCAATCTCGTTAAGTACATTAAACATTCTTTCGGCCAAAGAAGACCTCCGAATCAGTTCAATACTAAATATCAGGAGTTGTTGAATACACATTTACTTTTATTTGTCCACAATGTTAATATGTTGATGTCTTATTATCTAAATGTGTCTATTCGTGATCCAAGTGCACAGCAAACTATTTCCGTATGCGTCCGAAGCATTACTTTGTTTTAGCAGTCTCTGAATTCTTCAAAGTTTCAGCATTTCGTTCGTAGCATTCGATACTTCCCTCTGCAAGTACAAAATCGATCGGAACCGTTAAAAATATCCATAAAGCACGTACAGATCCAACAACTAAATTTAGAATGTCAATATGAGGCAGTGAACTGTCCACGACGTACTCGTTTTTACCTACCGCAGGAGCTAACCGAAAACTAACTTTTAGCATTCAGGCCTCCAGCAGAAGCTGCTTCGACTACGTTGCTTACAGGCCATTCATGCTTAGTGATCTATCATTTCTATTATGACTTTATTTGGATATTAATTTCGTTTAGTAACATTCATCATGCTGCTTTTCAGTATTGCATACTGAAGATAAGGATTTCATCGAGAAAAGTCGTAGACAAATTACGTATACATGAAATATAGTCGTTTTTGCGGCTTTTCATATACGAAAATATCAACAAAAATGTTCAAATGTTTGTTAAGCGTATGGTACTTAACTGCGGGGTCATCAGTCCCTAAACGTACAAACTACTTATGTACTAACTTATACTAAAGACAGCCGGCCGCGCTGGCCGCGGGGACTGAGGCGCTTCAGTCACGGTCTGCATGGCCACTACGGTCGGGGGTTCGAATCCCCCCTCGGGCATGGATATTTGTGCCGTCTGTAGTCTTAGCTAGTTCATAAGTAGTTTGTAAGTTTAGGGACTGATGACCCCGTAGTTAAGTCCCATAACTTCAACAAACATTTGAACATTTTGAAGCATATTAAAAACAGCACATATATCCATGCCAGAGGGAGGATTCGGACCCCCGACAGGGAGCAGCCTCGAGCATTGGAACAAAGCGCCTCAATGCGCTTGGCAACTCCGCTGTGGCAAATATCAACAGAAATTTTATGTTTAACGTTTTAGATTTGTGGTAAACTGTCGGCGTAACATAAATCTTAGACATTTAGTAAAATACGGATGTTGACGACGTCTATTTCTGTGACAAAAGATTTAAAAGACATATTAACGTTTAACGTCTGCAGTCCAGTGGACATTGTCGTGGGTTGCTATGCAGGGGGCCTGGGACAAGTTGCGTTACTTAGACTTGAACCAGGCACGCCAAACACTATGCCCGCTGGGGTCTATCCACCAAAGATATCACACTATTAATGAGCACTTGATGAATCATTCTACCACTCCAATATGTGTCTTAAGCCGATATGCGAGAAAGAGAGATTTTCCCTTAGTCACTTTTCCCGAATTCAAGTGTGTGTGTGTGAAAGAGAGAGAGAGAGAGAGAGAGAAAGAGAGAGATGAGATGAGATGTAGGTAGGCATAGAATGAAAGAAAAGAGTCTTAAGTTACGTAAACTGTATGAGATTATGTGAATTTCCAAGCAGGACGGAAAGTTTGGGGATTTATGGAGATGTTACGTAAACATCTCAGCTTTCTCTCGTACCATTCCATTTGTTATTCAAATCCACGGACAGCTTCAGAGTTATTCGAAGCCTCGAAACAGTAGAGAATCCAAAAAATTTCTGCCTGTTATTCTCTGTTTCATAGTTCCATGTTACTTTTTAAATGACTGAATATCATCCGCAATTTTTTTCACTCAATGACGTTTCTACTATTGATATGTTAGTTTGTTGCTGGCCACGCTGTAAATATGGTTTCTAGTGTCATGTTGTAACACACGACAGACATCCACTCATTTTAAGTTCATTAGCAAAATATCCCGTATTTCGTGTGAATTTGGTGTCTTCTTACTCCAAAATTCTGATGAAAATCAGAAGGAAACAGTACCAATCGAAGACCGAGACTCAGCTTCGGGCAGAGATGTTGAGCATTGTTTAATTTGACTTAATTAGTTCTTCAACAGTGGTCGAATTTGGCTAGACGTTCAGTCATTTTAAAAATAATAAACATGAAAATCGAAGGTTCGTGTTAGTTCCACGATACATACTGGGCACACTCCGGCCTTATTGTCTGCGGTGCAATAAGCCACAAGTGTCGCTCTTCTTTGATGTTCCCGCACGGAACGCTACCCAGTGCTCCGTAGGTGCAGAATGTTAATAGACTCGATCTCCTGCCATTTTTACAACAGATATGTGTTGTTGCCACAGGATAATGCTCGCTCACATATTGTGCATGAAACTCAGCGTGCTCTGCACAATTCTCTGCAACTTCCCTGGTCAGGACTATCCCTCGACGTGTCTTCAATCAAGCAGTGTAGGATGTGATGGAACTACACCTTATACGTGCGACTTCTCAACCAAAGACTATCGCAGGACCAAGGAAATAGGGCGAGCAGGATTGGAATGATGTACCGCTAAACAGGAATGCCATATCGGTGTGATCGAACGGATTATAGAATATGCGCCTTCATTGCGGTCCGTGGAACTACACCACGTACTAATACGGGTTTTTCAGCATGGGTCGCCACCTCATGGGTCGATCTCATTATCTATTTTATAAGCTAACTAGATGAAATCCCGGCATTGTATTTATTTATTCAGGCCTTGAGATAGTAAGCCTACTTCTCCTATCCCTTCTTTCTCTGGCAATCTCCTTGTTTCTAAAAACATGTTTTATTTCTGGGAGAATATATAAAAAATAAAGCTGTCTTGATTACTGAATAAAATTATAAGAGCGGTATCCAAACGAAAAGGTATTAATCAAAATACAAATGTTATCTAACATTCATAGATTCATTTTAATTCAAAACCTGACGATAATATTTCTTCTTATTAGTCCACGATTTAATATAAATAAATTCTTTGGTGAGCCCACCCCTGAGCAAGCTACATAATGTTGTCCGAGATGTCAGATCCACTCCGCAGTATTTAATGGCTTGCCCTGTGATTTATTAATCGTAATGGAAGATAAAAGTCTCACTGGAAACTGTAGTTTCTTGAAGTTAAAAGGCAGAGATGTCGGAAATAATGCTTACTTCAGGATGTACAGTGTTTCATTCTCTTCCTTTCCTTGTAGCTCTGTAAAAGTCTATTGCTTTCGCCTACAGCCGTGTGCGTTTCATTGTTCAAATTTGGTTCAGATTTGTCAACAGCACTGTCAGGTTTTAGGCATTTCCTTAAGCTGACTAGAACACAGGAGTGTCTTAGTAGTAAATACGTAAATGTATTAAAACGTGGTGCATGGTGTGACAGATTTTATCCACCGCAGTATGTATTAATTCCTATTCATTGAATATTATATGTTGTACAATTGTATAACTCTGCAGGTATATATTTACTTACATAAATACTGTATGTCTGTAAAATCTGTTGCAAATACAGTTCATGGTAAAGAAGTAATAGATAGAAAACTGATACGTGATGGAGCGGTTTTCCATAAACGTTACTGTTTATGTCCTCACATCTCATGAACTTCGTGTCGTATTGTGATATAATTTCGAACGTACATTCAGCCGTATTTGTCTATACTGTCTGTTAAATTTCCTGCAGGTACAATCAGTAGTGTAAAAATTATAAATTGCAACCTCATACCAAATGACATATTTATACTCCATGAACAGCGAAAATGTACTAAGACAAATCTTTTCTTTTTTTTTTTTTTCCTTTCATAATTTTGCTGTGGTTGTTAGCGCGTAAAAGTTCAGTAAATGTTTAAGTTATGTTTAAAAATTGTTGAAACTCGCTAAGTACTGTCATTCTCTATACTGTATGATTAAAGTCTCGTCGCATTATGTGTCAGTTTCTTGCAAATCCTTATGTTTATGGCGTTATATCTCGTATCGTATGTGCTTCTTACCATTACATCAATTGATACCTCACACTAAGGAATATATGTACCAAATGTGGTTGAAATCGGTCCAGTGGATTAGAAATAAATTTACAACATTTTCGCGTGATTCAGCAGTTTTCGCGCATCTAATTGTTTATGGCGTAATATCCCGTAAACTGTGTGATACACATGATTCTTACCCTTACGGCGACCGTCCTCTTGGTTTGGAGATCATGTGGGCAAACGTTCATTAAGATTGGTAAAAAATTGTAGATTTGAATGCAATACGTACGCACAAACAAACACACGGCCACTCTGCTTTATATATAACTAGCTGAAAACCCGGCGTTGCCCGGGTATTTATTTATTCCTGCCATTTTTCAAGGTATATATTCATTTGTATAAGGGTTGTATGTCTGTAAAATTACTTGGGAATACAATTAGTATTAAAGAAATAATAGATTAAAAGTAGGTGCGTGAAGGGTTTTTCATGGACGTTATTGCTTATGTGCTCATATCCCATGAACTACGTGTTGAACTGTGATACAATTTAGAAGATACACACAACTGTATGCATGTATTGTCTGTAAAATTTCTTGCGCGTACAATTTGTAGTGTAGAAGTTATAAATTAGAACGTGATACCGAATGACGTACTTTTAGTCCATGAACAGGGAACGTTACTGTTTATGTACTCATATCTCATAAACTGAGTGTTGTACTGTGATCCAATTTAGAAGGTTCATACGGCTATATATGTGTATACTGTCTGTAAAATTTTCTGTCGCTACAATTTGTAGTGTTCAAATTATAAATTGTAACGTCATACTGAGAGCCGTAGTTATACTCCATAAACAGTGGAAAAGTAGTAAGCGAGAAACCTTTTCCTTTCATCATTTTACTATGGTTGTCAGCGAGAAAATGTTTAATAAAGGTTTGAAATTATGTTTAAAGTTTGTGCAAGTCGCTAAGTACTGTCATTCTCACACAGTGTATTTCGAAAGTCTCGCCGAATTATTTGGCATTTTTTCGATTTCTATTGGTTATGACGTAATATCTTTTGAACCATGTGCCGTATGTTATTCTTAACCACGCAACAATTGTTACCTCACGGTAAGCAATGTGTGTACCAAATTTGGTTGAAATCGGTCCGATGGTTTAGGAGAAAAGGGACAGCATTGTCGCAAAATGCAGCAATTTTTCGCGCATCTCATTGTTTATGACGTAATATTTCGTCAACTTTGTATCGTACGTGATTATTACACTTATGGCGACCGTCCTCTTGGATTGAAGCTTACGTGTACCAAATTTCATAGAGATTGGAACAAAGCTTTAGATTTGTATGCAACACGTACAAATATACGGACACTCTGCTTTATATATTAAATGAAGATGAAGATTCACTTACATCACATGGGAAAATTTCTGTTACCTCCTGAGAAACAGAAAAGTATTCCAATCATTCTGACGTCCCTTTCGGTGCTGTCCGTATTAGTGACAATGTCCTTTTCAATAAACATCTTAATATTACATTACCAATTTGTTAATATTTTCTCTTCTCGGTTACTACTTTTCTTCTCCTGATTCCTTTATGTTCTCTTACCTTGCTGTTTTTGCTTAAATTCAGCCTTAAGTTTTTCGTATATTATTAGGTCAGTGCTGTCAATTTTTTTAAATCTTAACGGGTGCAAAACGACATGTCTTCTACATCTATATGGGATACTCTGCGAATCACATTTAAGTGCCTCGCAGAGGGTTCATCGAACCACCTGTATACTATTCATTTTCCATTCCATTCTCGAATAGCGTGCGGGAAGAAAGAACATCTGAATCTCTCAGTTCGAGCTCTGATTTTTCGTATTTTATTCTGATGATCATTTCTACCTATGTAAGTGGGAGTCAATTATATATTTTCGCATCCGGAGGAGAATGTTGGTGATTGGAGTTTCGTAAGTAGACCACGCCGCAGCGATAAGCACTGTCGTTGTAATGCTTCCCATCCCAGGTCCTGTATCATTTCCGTGACGCTGTCTCCTCTGTATCCTGATAATACAAAACGAGCTATCCTTTTCTGAACTCCTTCGGTGTCCTCCGCCAAACCCATCTCATAAGGATCCCACACTGGGCAGCGATACTCCAAAACAGGAGGGACAAGCATAGTGTATGCAGTCTCTTTAATAGTTCTGTTGCATCTTTTAAGGGTTCTGCCAATAAAACGCAGTCTCTAATTCACCTTTCCCACGACATTATCTACGTATTCTTTCCGGTTTAACTCTGAAGTAATAGTAATTCCTAGATATTTTGTGGAGTTTACGGTCTTCACGTTTGATTGATTTATCTTGTAAACAGAGTTTTCTAAATGATCAAAAGACATTGTTTTCAAAATTTAAAATTGTGTAACAAACCCTACGAAATAAACCAAGTCTTCATGACACAGTTACTTGGCACTGGACTAAAATGTAAATAATTCCTCGCGCACTACCTACATGAACGCCACTAAGTGAGTTTTGTTTAAGGTGAGTCAACTGTAAGCCCCGCGTTCTGTGGGCTGGGAGGCGCCCTGCAGTAACAATGCACCTTTATCTAGTATGATAGGGGATGCTTTTGCTGAGTCGATCGTAGAGTGGCGGGCACGCGCTTGTTGTGATAGGCTGCCCTGCGGGGCTCACCGTTAAAAGACGGCTGGCGCGCGTTATGAATGCTAGCGCGGGCCAACGATGATAAGTCTACAGTCCTGTCATCTGTTACGTCCCCAAAGCATGCTTTAAATTATATGTGTTGGACTACCGATTTTATATTCTACATCTATAGAAATCGATGTGTGTAAGTATTTTATTCCTTGCTATTTTTACACATGATTAACACAATGCATACTATGCTTATAAAATCCTCATCGTAAGTTTACAGGCCGATTGTATGAAAATCGCTGACTAGAAATAAAAAGTGAAGCAGTGTTGCCAATTTAGCGACTTTGTCCGTATATCTGGCGACTTCTGGCCTTTTGAAGCGACAAAATTGGCAACTTCTGGCCATTGGACCAAAATTATCTTGAAATTTGAAATTTTGAGTTTTAGGAAATTATTTTTTATATATATTTCGTCAACCTGAATGACCTATAGTATTTTTATTGTATTTGATTTGCCTTCTCTATCTTGTCAATGCGTGATCTGATTGCAGAATGGAAGGGCAGTTCCCCAATTTCAGCCTAGTATCCCATTGTTGATGATAACGGCTTTCAACATTCAGATGAGAAGCAATTGCCGTTGTGAGATGGCGTTCAAGTTACTTACCTTATAATTTCCTGTTTTTATTTTGTGTGTGTGTGTGTGTGTGTGTGTGTGTGTGTGTGTGTGTGTGTGTGTAGGTTTGAGGCGTTGATCCTTTTAATTTTTTTAATTTTTTTATAATCTTTATCGCAGGTTATTATTTAAGGTCAGTGGCAGGGAATGTATGCATATTAACGTATTATTTATTTTGTCATTTATTAATATTACGTAGGGAATTTTTATGTGAAATAAAAATTTGGATTTGCCACTGCATTAAAAAAACTATCTGCAGCGGTACCGAAAGTCCGGGAATCCGGCCGCAATTATCATGGATGGCTTACTACTGTGGATGGGGACTCAACAAAAGCCTTTTGAAAATACTGTCGTGTAGCTATATTTGCAAAATCGAGTGACGTTAAGAAACATTCATACACTAAAAATCATAGAGATAATGTTGTGCCTATTAATAATCCAAAGCAACTAAAGCTTAGTTTTGCGCCTATAACTGAAGATCCATCACAAATTGCCTAGGGAACCTTATCGCTCTTCATTGCTGAACATTGTTAATTTTTAACAACGGACACCTTAAGTGAGAAGTGTAAACCTGTATTCTCTGTTTCCCAAACAGCCATTAAGATCACATCCAACAAAATGTACAGAAATTGTTAGGAAGTTGCTTGGTCCTCATTTCATTTATCAGACTGTTAAAAACATAGGCGAGGGTAAATGTAGCTATATTTACCTTAATCTTAGATGAAAGTACAGACATTGGTGTTACAAAAACATTAGCGGTAGTTGTTAGATACTTAGATCTTGGCAGAATTTATGTACATTTCTCGGTCTAGTTCCTCTGAAGTCTGAAACTGAACATGATTTGGCTGCAGACTTAATAAACTACTTAAATAAACTGAAAATTAATCTTAAAAACCTTGTTTGAATAGGAACTGATAACGCATCCGTTATGACTGACACCAATAATGGCCTATTTCTATTTTGAGAAATGACCTTCCTTTGCCGAACTTAATTTTTTTTTTAATGTTCAAATGTTTGTATAGTTTAAGGGACTTAACTACGGGGTCATCAGTCCCTAAACGTACAAACTACTTATGAACTACTTACGAACTAGGACGGCACAAAGATCCATGCCCGAGGGGAGATTCAAACCCCCGACCGTAGTGGCCGTGCAGACCGTGACTGGCGCGCCTCGAACTTTATTTTAATTCGTTGTACTAGCTGTTTCCTATGCCTCTAGAGGATCTTCACCAAGAAATATAGAATTAGGGAAACATACAGTTGGTTCTCTTTGTCCCCTACTCGGAGAGAAGAGTACAAAGCGATTTATAAGACAATAAATCTAAAGGAAGGACCTCTCAAGATCCTTAAGATGTGTTCAACTCGCTGGCTATCAAATGAAGCAGCAATTCGTAGAATTGTGTCACAATGGGATGAATTAAATCTTCCTTTCGAAATCGCAATAGAGAAGAATATTTACTACACAGCAGAAATGTTATTTTCTATGTTCAAAGATATAGCAAATTAACTGTATTTGCTATATCTGCAAACCGTTATAGGGTGTAAATATTTTAATCTCAAAATAGCGACCCCATAAAACTTTTAAAAATATTTTCTGGCATGCCCTTTCGAAAAGCATAATATATCTTCATGATTTTTAAATTCAAAATGGGTGATGTTTTAGAAACTTCTCTAGATTCTGCCCCGGACCTCCGTTTTGTGTTTGAAAAATCAGCTTGAAAAAGCTTCTTCCTCTGCACAAGAAAAATATTTTCTTAAGAAAAGATGCATTGACTTCACGGTAATATTGTGCTTAGAACTTGCAAGTAGGCTCCCTGAAAATGTGAACAAATTAAGGAAAATGGCCACATTTAGCGTAACTGAGGTTCTGAGGCATAAAAATGGGACGGAAATAATAGAATTGGTCAAATCGTTTCGTTTTGAAGCCGACAAAATTATGTCACAGTGGCGGGTAATTGATAAAATATAATGGGATAATAAAAGTGACACCACTGCTTTTTCGATTGAAGTTCATAAATACCGCGATGCAGCCTCACGGCAACCCTTTAGAGGGCTATGTAAATTAGTTATGTACCTTCTAGTGTTTCCCAATTCTAATGCAGATGTTGAGCGAGTGTTCAGGATAATGCATACTGTGAAAACTAAACTCGGAAACAAAATGTGCAATGACACTGTAAATGCAATAATAAGTGTCAGAAGCTATATAAAATAACGCGGCAATGCGTGTTGTTCCTAATCCCCCCTGAAGTATGCAAAGTGATCGGAACATCTTCAGTGTATTTCTTCAAAAGGGGTCAGCCATCAACGTCAACGTCCAGGGAGGCATCCTGCACACGGATCTTCGAAGATCAGGACTTATTCTCAGACAGCGAACGAGTAAGTGTTATTTCTTTATTTTATTTATTTATGTACTTATTCCGTGTGCTATAGAGCCTTTACGGGTATCACAACCGTAAGCTCCCGGATTTTCGTGGAAATGAAATACCTATGAAATATCTCTCAAAAGACGCAGTTTTGAGAGTGATTCCATGTAAAGATCTTGCGGAAACCCTCACTATTCACAGTAAGTTGTATGAACTCTAAAACTGTCAAATACGGCACAGCGGATCGAATCCAACGTGTGAACATGTGTATACAGCCGTAGACTAAAAAAAAAAGTTACTATTAATAGTGATGGTTTCCATAACATCATTAAGTCGAAGTACTTTGAAAACTACTTTTTTGCGCCATTTATCATAGGTGTGTTGTAACCAGGTGAAACTGGCAACTTACAGTAGCGTTACCATTACTAACAAATGTTCAAATGTTTGTTAAGCTTAAGGGACTTAACTTACAAACTACTTATGAACTACCTTATACTAAAGACGACACAAACATCCATATCCGAGGGGGTATTCGAACCTCCGACCGTAGCGGCCGTGCAGACTGTGACTGGCACGCCGCAGACCGCTTGGCCACTGCGGCCGGCTCATTATTAACATTTTAAAATTTAGTATCGCATGCTGTTTCAATTAAATACAAATTTTACATCTTTAAATATTAAAAACTGACGAAAGCTGACGAAACTTTATACTGAAATAAGTTTCACCAATCACTGGCTAGTCTCTGTAAATTATTTTAAGCACGAGAATTGCCTATCAGTTATGTAATTATTGTTAAAAATCTTCATCAAACTTTATTCCAACTCCGTCCAGCAATCTGAAAAAGGTTCTTAAGATTCCTATGTAATTTTATCTTACCTCCATGTACCATTTAATAATTATCTACTTGAATTAGTTACGAAATGGCGGCCGGCGACTGCAGTTCAGCGGCGATGATGCATATGTTGCAGCTGGAGATAAAATCCTGAAAACGCTTAAAATATCTGTTTGGGTGTTATTAACATGAAGGACACAAGATACCGTTAATCATATCTATTTAAGATCATATCTGACATTTTACAATCGTTTAACAGACCTTTAATAGTATTCGAGAGAAAAACTAACAGCGACTCCGAGAAATTTCGATGGTATCAGCCCTTTCAAGTCACGACACGAGAAGAACAAGACAATAGGGATTACAGATTATTCAATGATTTAAACAGTGGTCAAACAAAGAGCTGAGAACATTTATGACGATGTTAATATTTCTTTATGTAAAAAATCGTTCATTCAAGTCATAAGTTTATCTTGACATCATTGCGCTGCGTCATTGAATATTAATGTCGTTCTCTAAAAGTGCTAAGCCAATGAGGTTAAAATACGGAGGGACGGCGTTTACTATGAAAAGCTTATCTGTCGATTGAAGCCAGTCCGCCATCGTGTGGAATCAACGAAAATGATTTATATTAAAAGCAGTGTGTGGTTCTTGCCCTATTAACTTTCATAAACTTAAATAACTGTCATTTCTGGTATATGTTTCATACTGTACACTTCTGTGAACAAATACTGACGTTCCAGGTAGGTGAACTATGATTTATTAACACAAAATTATCGACTCCACAATATGGCAACAACGGTTTCACTTTTGTAGCATTAAGGCATCTTCCTCTATTCAAACCCCCTTGTGGTAAACCGTTCGCCTGAACTGGTTCAACGTTGATCTGTGTCAGCACGGAAGATGTTCGGTAACGCCACTAAAAACGGCTATCGACCGCAGATATTAATCGATACGCAATATTTGTTACAGAAGCTTTAATGCTAGAAAGAAGTAAACAGGAAAAACAAGTATGTTGGAACTATTCCCAACACGAAAAAAATTCGTTTTGCGGTGACTCAAGTGCCTTCAGGATACTCACCTAAATATGGCAGACAGTTGGTCTGTCGAAATAATGTCAAGTTGACGATGTTATCTGGCCGCAAACCTGAGAAGAATATTATCGGTTATTACCCCGGGAACGTCTACGCAACCATATCATGAACCTCTTAGTATAAACTAGTTCATAAGTAGTTTATGAGTTTAGGGACTGATGACCCATAAGCTCTACGACCATTTGAACATATGAATCATAGAATTTTATTAGAGGCACTACGCTCCAGACTGAACGCTGAAAGGCATAATCAGTCTCTAATGATGATGATGATGATGATGATGATAGTTTTCGATCTATGAGTGTCATAATAGTGTGATTTCATGACATTACGTTGATTTTGATTGATTTTTTCCAGGGAAGCCAAAACAGTCTTGGTCCAACTCGCCACTGCCCGCACCGAAACTAAGTTTATTGTGCGGTATCGCTCCCTGTATATCTAGTAAAGCCAACCAATGCCCTTGAACAGTGCAAGGAGTCCCTTTACCAGTTCTTTATTAGACACAATTTCTTCGGGTCTGGTTGTCCCAAATATTCTGTGCCTTTTATTCTCCAATGCTATGCATTCGAAGATTAGATGTGATGCAGTCTCATCACCCATCACAGATCCTACATTTCGGGTCCTCTTCTGTTATTCCCATTGTACGTAGGTGTTTTTGAAATTCCCATGGCCTGTCAGCAATCCAATCTCTCTCCTGTTCAGACCCAGGATTGCAGAGCTTCTTTTAAAACATGGCATTGGCATCATTACCTTGCATTGTTTTTGTTGATGGACTTTGGTCCAATATTCTACGTGCTGTCTTCTGAGCCAGTTACGTAGCTCCAATTTCATCATTGTCTTGGTAATTGTCAGGACAGGTTCCGGTCCAATTAATGGAGTCTCTGCCCCCATCCTGGCTAATCTGTCGGCATGTTCGTTGCCACTGATCCCCGAGTGGCCAGGGACCCACAATAGGTTTATTCTATTGCTTTCCCCTAGCTCCACCAGAACCCTCTGACATTCTGCAACAATTTTAGACCTTGTTGCAGGAGCTGCCAGTGATCTTAGGGCTGCCTGGCTGTCTGAACATATATAGATGCTACGATCTTTGTAGCACCTACGCAGATTCTCCTCCACACACGCCCTGATGGCAGTGATTTCAGCCTGGAATACTGAGGCCAGTTTTCCTAGAGAGATGACGCCCTCCAGTCTTGGCTGTACCCCATATACCCCGGCCCTGACATAACCTTACTTTCCCTCTTAAAACTATTAGAAGTGTTTGCATATCACAGTTGCGAGTTTGTCAAAGACATTAACTGAACGTCTATTTTCTTTTATAGAAAAATGAAACCCCCAAAACAATGCAAGGTTTCCTGCTGTCCGATTTAAAATGGAATGGGCAATACACGCTCCGTGTGGCGGCGGCCTTAGAGTGTGTGGACGCCGCCGTTGCGTGGCACGTGACGTCGACCTCCGCGGTGCATTATGGGTGGCGGCGATTCGCAGTTGTCTGTGCGCAGACGCGGGCATCGGCCGTGCGAAGCGCAGGTCGTTCGTCGCCGCGCCACGCCGTAATTACTGTCACTCGCGCTAGCAGGGGGGGGAGGGGGGAGTAGTGGGGGCGGCACCCTCCAGGCGGGCGCTGACCCGCGCCTAGCGGCGCCCGCTGCAACTCGATTAATCGCCCCCAGGTGCCCAAATGGCCACTCTCGTCTTCGCCTCATTCGGAGCTCTCAGCTCTGGGCCTCCACTGCGCTCCACAGACAGTCTCGAATCGACACCTAACACGGCCCTCCTTTCGTGTCCACTTTCTGCACAGAAAGACTGAAGTCTCTTTACAGGGTCTATTCCACCCACATGGTGTGAGGTGTAGCACTCACTTCACATTTGGACTCTCTAAAGCTTTAAGCACACAAGTCCAAGACTTTGGAATTGCAACCAAGGTTCCGAAGCACCACGCATCTCCCTTGTTGCGACTGAACACAGTGAGTTTAAAATCGTGCTTCTAATTTAACGTTTTATTTATTATTTATCTTTCATACTTTTTGTTGTACCAGTAGATGCACAATGAAGATATACGAATATACGACACGTAGTGAAAGGTAACACGTCCAACTTTGCCCCCTTTAAGTTACGGTATTAACTCTAAAAGTGGGCCTTTGCGATCGTCTTTTGACAGCTCGAAATTTAAATGAAAATAACGGCTTAACCGTGTATCTGACTCTAAAATTGAATAACCGAATTTGTAGAGGAGAAAACTCTCTACAACTTTGCTCTCTATTGGTTTTTTCATATATCGTATCATTTCAGAGATATTTGCCAAACTAACGGCGATTATGGGATGTCTGTCTGTCTGTCTGTCCGTAACGTGTTTCCTGTTTTTAAGATGTACCGATCAACCGATCGACACCAAATTTTACACGCATAATGGTAGGCCGCCAGAGACCAGAACCTCCCTTTTTCAAATTTTTCGGACAAAAACTACGGCAGTAATACCAAAAAAAGCCGTTTGTAATATACTTCTAATTGCAAACGAACCGTTCAACTGACACGAAAATTAAATAACCTAATTGCTAGAGAACCTAATGGTAGAGGAGAAAATTCTCTACAACTTTGTTCCCTTATGTTTTTTTTTTTTCATATCTCGTATCGTTTGAGAGTTATTTGCAAAAATAACGGAGTTTTGACACCCTCCATTAAATTAACGAAAACCAGCTGTTCGCAGATTTCACTTGACATTCCTCGCCCAGTACTGTCTCTGGCATACGCCATCTTGCTTTGCATATTTGATGATTTTCTTATTGTAACTTACACGTTGTCATTTCAAAGCAATGGCGCACTGAAGAATTAACAAAAAGACGTCGTTCTTCGTACAATAAATGACAATTTACTGTCAACAAATGTCATATTAGCATCAGTTAACAAGAGCCATCAATAGTATGAGATTAAAGAACGCAATTCCCAACTGTTAGCTGTAGCATAGTGGGCAATGTGTTGGACTGTGACGATGAAGGTCAGTGGTTCGGAACCCGCCAGTACCTAAACCTTTTTTCCCTACAAGGGTTTCAGACACTGTTATTAATTAATTTTTTATTATTTACATTATTATTTTGCTCCAAAATGTTTGCAAAAACTTGTAAAACTACAAATCTAAAGTGGGCCGTAAAACACGTCAGTGCGATTTTTTGAAATATTTTCCAATTACATCAAAGGTATTACGTATCACTTTATTGACATTCCTGGTCCACTGACGTAAATTACAACCCTTTGCCGATGGGGCTTTTGAATAGTAGTTTCTAGTTTGCAAAACGTCAACTTCTAAGTACACTGTCGGAACTAAGAATCTGTACACTCTCTTAGAATTTCCAAATTCTCCCAAAATATATTTCTGAAACTGAGCGTATGGACTACATACAATGATTACATTCACAAATCAATAGCACAAGCGGACCTGACGTACCAGGTGTCAATCCATGTTAAAAATGCGGAAAATGGAACACTTGAATATTCCGGTTTTCGAGTTGATTTCCCTTATTTTATTATGATGATCATGTTTCTCTATGTAGGTGGGTGCTAACAAATTATATTAATATGCGGATGTTCATTTATATGGACCGCCTGTCCAACTGTAATAATACTGATTTTGTTGCCATACGCATTTCGCCTTTATTCGCAAGACTTGTACAGTTGCTTGAGATATATACATGATAATATTTTACAATATTTCGTATTTTGCGTTTTTAGTAGTTTAAGTTATAAACAGTTCTGACACCTTTTCTCAGTAATGATATCTTAATAGTATTAAACCTTACAATTTTTGTTTTTGCTGTTCTACATGTGTTATCTGTTCCTTCAGATTGTTGGTTTTCTTTCTTCCTTCCTTTCACTGAGTTCTTTCATCCCACCATTCCAGCACTAGAAACATCCCATTTTATTTGTGTGGTATTTGTTTTGGATGGTGTTACTATCTGGTGAATATCTTTTTGTTACCAACTGTTTCAATGTGTGTTTGTCCTACCTTTTCTTTATGGCAGTGTGTGTTTGTTTTGGATGTAACCAATACTTTGTTTCATTATTGTAGTTGTTTTTATTCTTGCTTGTTTATTTCTCTCTCTCTCTCTCTCTCTCTCTCTCTCTCTCTCTCTCTCTCTCTGTGTGTGTGTGTGTGTGTGTGTGTGTAGGTTTATTTTCTAATGACTCTCATTTCTTATGTTTAGCTTGAATTTTCATCGATGATTGTCTGATAATTTATTACTTGCGTGTTTTAGGTTATAGCTTTCTGGACATGGTGATTTTATTGTGTTTGTAAGAGGTGTTTGTTGTGGATATTGGTCCTGATGAATTTCATGGTTTGGTCTATACTGGTTGGGTAATGTTTGTATTATTTTAAGTCTTTGGCAAATGTGGGGTGGTTTGTTTAATATTTACAACATTTGATGTGCACTTTGTATCATGAACTGATACTCTGCTTATCATTCCTACGTACTTTGCATTACAGCTTCGGCATTCAAGTTTGTATATTCTCCACCTCCGTTAATTTTTCGTTGTAGATTTCTTTGTAGATATTGGACCGTTTTCTATACTGTGCGGAGTCCCTGTTTCTTTAGTATCTTTCTCACTCTGTGTGTCACTTTATGTATATCATGGTGTACCATTTCGTTTGTTTTTGTGTGATGTTGTCATTGTGTGTGATTATTATTTGTATTTGTTTGTTGGGTTGCTGTGTATTTTGCTGCTTTTTGTTTGTGTTTGAAATATTGAGATTCTTTTTCATTTTTTAATTTCGTACTTTGAGAACGTGCACGAGTTCTTTATAATCAAATGTTCAAATGTTTGTAAAGCTTATGGGACTTAACTACGGGGTCATCAGTCCCTAAACTTACAAATTACTTATGAACTACTTACGAACTATGACGGCACAAATATCCATGCCCGAGGGGGGATTCGAACCCCCGACCGTAGTGGCCGGGCAGACCGTGACTGAAGCGCCTCAGTCCCCTCGGCCACCGCGGCCGGCACTTTATAATCTAAATTACTAAAATCGAAAAAAAAAACAATTTAAAACATAATCATGTATATATTAAAGGCCACTGAAGGTGCGTTGCAAATAAAGGCAAAACGTGTATGGCAAAAAATTTCTTTCACTTGCACAGACGGTTGATATAAAGAAATATCGGTGTAATAACGTAAGAAGCAACAGGGAAAGAGACAGAAATATACAAAAAACAAAAACGTTCGCATTTGTTGGAAAAATTTGCTGAATAGAATTTCGCAAGTAGATCTCATTGCAACGAATAAAGCGTTTCTTGTAATGATTTCCACCTCAAACTCTAGCATCATTCCCGTGACACTCTATCCCTACATCGCGATAATACGAAACGAACTGGCCTTTTCTGTACTTTCTCCAAGTCGTCCGTCAGTACCACTGGATAGGGCTCCTACAATACGCAGAAATACGCCAAATTAGGACGGAAAATGTGGTGTAGGCAGTTTCTTTAGTAGAATTTTTGCATCTTCTTAAGTGTTCTGCAGGGACCATACACTTTGGTTCACAATCCCTACGATATTTTTTGTGTGTTCTCCCCAATGAAAGTTGTTTGTAATTGTAATTCTAAGGTATTTCACTGAATTTACGGCCTATAGATCTGACTGAACTATAGTGTAAATGAAGTTTAACGGATTTATTTTAGTGCTCATATGGTTGACTCCACACATGTCATTATTTAGACCCAAATGCCAATTTTTGCACCAGCAGATGTCTAATTAAATCGTTTAGCAGTTGCCTTTGATCTTCATGTGACTCTACAAACCGATAAACGACAGCATCATTCGCGAACATTACAAGATGGCTGCTCACATTGCCTCCTAAACCGTTTGTAAGGATAAGAAGCGACAGGGCCTATAATACTTCCCCGTGGATTTAAATTGAAATATTTGTAGAACTAAGGGACTCAACTAAGTTAGTCAGCACCTCCAACGGCGAGCAACTGCGCGCTCCGCTAAAAGGCGCCTTAGAACACGTGGTCACTCCAGCGCGGCTTCCCTGTGGGAACGCCAGATATCACTTTTACTAGATGACATTTTGTCAATTACTACGTATTGAGTCTTTTCTGACAGGAAACCGCCAATTCAATCGCACAACTAAAAATGTTCGTTAAGCTTAATGGACTTAAGTGCGACGTCATTAGTCCCTAAACTTACAAACTACTTATGAACTACCTTATACTAAAGACGACACAAACATCCATGTCCGAGGGGGGATTCGAACCCCCGACCGTAACGGCCATACAGACTGTGACTGGCGCGCCGCAGACCGCTCGGCCTCTGCCGCCGAATCGCACAACTATGGCTGTAGTCCGTACGCACGAAATCGGATTGGAAGCCGCTTATGAGGTACAGTCTCAGAATCCTTCCGGAAATCTAGAAATATGCAATCGATTTGAGATCCCTTACCGATAGCATTCAACACTTCATGTGTTTCTCACAAGAATAATACTTTATGAAACAGTGTTGGCTATGAGCCAATAGGTCGTTCTCCTAGAGGTAGTTCACAATGGTATGAGGAGGAAAGTATTTGTTCTAGAATCCTCCTGCAAGCCGACGTCAGTTATATAGGCCAGTAATATTGCGGATCACTATTATTACCTTTCTTGAATACTGCAGTGAGCTTTGAAAATATCAATTCTTTGCGTACGGAATTTTTACTGAGCGAGCGTTTTTATATATGATAGTTAGGTATGGATCTATAGCATCAGAATACGCTGAATTGATTCTAATTAGTTTACAATCTGGACTGAGTGATTTGATTTTCGTAAGTTGGTTTAATACTCAGGATACCTACTTCTGAATTACACATGCTGGCAGCTGTTCTGTATTCCAATTCTGGAGAATTTTGTTTGGCGAAAGGATTTCGGAAAGCTGTGTTCAGTAATTCGGCTTTAGAAACACTGACATCAGTAGCATCACCAGCACTATCGCGTAGTGAAGGCACTGATTGTGATTCGTCGCTATCATACTTCACATATAACCAGAATTTCGATGCACTTTTTAACATATTACGTGACGGGGTATCATTGTGGAAATTACTATAAACTTCTCGCACTGAAATTGGCGCTGAATTTGGAGTTTCTGTAAAAGATAGCAGGTCTACGGTATTTTGTGTCTGTTTCAATTTGGCAGGTCATTTTGTTGCTTTCATAAGAGGAATCTAACCTGTTCTCTGTCTGCAGCGGGTCAGCCCCCTTTTGTTAACTTAACTGGTGTAAATCTCTGTATAGTTGCCGATATTATATTTTTAATGTAAATATTTTATGTTTATAAATCTACTGGACCAAACTTCTATGGTCTTCAGCCCATAATTTACAAACAACTTAAACTAACGTAAGTACAACACACACACAGCCATGCCACACCACCGCGGCTGAATGCCACATCTAATTCACACCTAGATTATTAGTTTCGATAGATTGGACAATGTCAGAAAAGCGATAAGCTAATTTTTATCTGTTTCTTTGGGTAGATAAATTTTTCGTTCAATATTAGTTCAAGTTGATTTGGGAATTTCGATATTTAGTTTCGCTATGACAACTCTGTGTTCACTAATCAATTTGTCTGTTTTTATGCTCTTTATTAGCTCCAGATTATATGTTGCTAGAAACTTTCTTTTGACAATCATTCGCTATTCTAGTAAGTTCATTAACTAATTTCTTGAGATAGTTTTCGGAAAGTGTGTTTAGTAAAATTTCAGACGATATTTTATTCTTGCCACCAGTTTTGAAAGTGTATTTTAGGCTAAACATCGAGCGTAAGTTAATGTCACCACCCACTAGAAACATGCATTTTTTACGTTTTTGAAATTTTATCGAAGCTCTCTCTGACCAGCTCTGTAATCAGTTCATCTGAGTCGGGTGGGGGTGTAAAAAAAGAAAAGAAAAAAAAACCCTAACAATTATCAAGTTATTTCGGCTTCGGTTGTCAGGCACGGGACTGTAACCAAGGGGGCGTGATGATGGGGATCAATTCCCCCTCCCCCACCACCACCACCGAAATTATTTGGTATTTCTTTAAATGGCGGTGTTGTATTAGTCTTCAGTCCGGCGACTGTTTTGATGCAGCTCTCCACCCTACTCTAACCTGAGCAAGACATAAGAACAGCAACCTACATCCATTCTAATCTGCATCCTATATTCGTCTCTTGCTCTCCCTCCGATTTTCCCCTCACACATTTCCCTCAATTGCTAACTTTATGATTCCTTGATGTCTAAGAATGTGTTCAACTAATGGAGCCCTTCTTTTAGTCAGGGTACGTGAAAAATCTTTTTCTCTCCAATTCTGTTCAGTACCTCCTTATTAGTTACGCGATCTACCCAGAAGCATTTTTCTGTAGCACCACATTTCAAAAGCCTCTTTCCTGTCCGCACACTGTATCGTCCATGTTTCACTTCCGTACAAGGCAACACTCCAACAAATGCCTTCCGAAAAGGCTTCCTTACACTGAAATTAATGTTAGCAAATCTCTCTTTTTCAGAAATACTTTTCTTCCCACTGTCATTCGGCATTATATATCCTCTGTACTGCGACCATCATATGCTATTTTACAGTCCAAGTAACAAAAGTCATCTAACACCTACATTGTTTCGTTACCTAATCTAATTCCTTCAGCATTGCCTTATTTTATAAGACTGAATTCCTTTACCCTTGTTTTGGTCTTTTTAATGTTCATATTATACGCTCCTTTCAGCACAGTGTACATCCCTTTCAATTGCTCTTCAGGTCATTTGCTGTCGTAAACAGAATTACAATGTCATCAGCATTACGCATGTTTTATTTATTCACCCTGAACTCTAATTCCTTCTCCAAATTTCTCTTTGCCTTCCTTCACAGCTTGCTCAATGTAAAAATTGAATAAATTTGAGGAATGCTACAACTATGCTTCACTCCATTCCCAACTACTGCGTCCTTTCCATGCCCTTCAGCTCAAATAACTGCTGCTTCGCTAATGCACAAATTGTAAATAACCTCCCGTTCCCTATATTTTAGCCCTGATGACTTCAGAATAGGTAAAAGTTAGAATACATTTTGTTTAGTTTATGGTCTGACTCCACTGAAGAAAAAAAAAAAAAGAAAATAAGGCACTACGACCAAGGTCAGCAATAATCTCTACCCATACCAACTCACAGGGACTAAATACATCAATTTCGCTACTGAAGAGCCACTTGTGACAGCAGTAAATACGCCACCATCTATGGAATACAATCTGTCCTTTCTGAGCACCATCTGACATTTCATAAATATTTCAGCTGAACTTACTTCCTGCTTTAGCCAGCTTTCGCTAATGATATGTGCTTCAGTAAATTCCGCTTGCACCTCTGGAGCTTTCCGATTTCTGGACTCACAAACCGTTATCTATGGTGCGGTAGCTGTACGATTAAACACTACCGCCCTTAGAATACCTTAATCTTGGCGGTCTTCTATACTTATAAAAAATCAAGTTTGTGTGAGACAATGTTCACGTGACTATAGCAATCAGAATCTTGGCACTATTGACGCAGCACGTCCAGCCTTCGCAAGTCTCCGAAAGTACAACCGCGCTTCTCGGATGGCCACAATCTGACGTCCTTCCCTGCACGGCCACTACGGTCGGGGGTTCCAATCCCCCCTCGGGCATGGATATTTGTGCCGTCCTTAGTGTTAGCTAGTTCATAAGTAGTATGTAAGTATAAGGACTGATGACTCCGTAGTTAAGTCCCATAAGCTATACAAACATTTGAACATTTGACGTCTTTCCAACTTACTCAGACGACTGTAGGAAGTACTAGGGTATTCCTGTGTTAGACGCCTGTGTGTTTTATACATCGATATGACACTGAGTTTTACGGCTGTAAACAGTCGATATTCAAGCCTACCCAGCGATGGAGCTCCAATTAAAAATTGTATAACTACTGCATTTGTCGTTAATCTGTTTGAAAACACGGAACTTATCTCCAAAAATTCTGAAAGAATTTCATAGGCTTCGTGTGGTCAACATCGTAACATAGAAACAAAAAAATTGCAATTTACATTACACTGTCAAAAATAGTTGCTGAAAGACCACTAGATGAATTTTCGAATCATTTTGAGAAGTAAATTGAGCAAAACCATGGGCAACATACAGGCAATATTTCATCAAAAGGTACTATTTATTTGCTTAAATGCCATATCTCTCTGTCTACTTCGTTTGTTTGCTAATCCTCCTATATGAATTTGCATGGGGCTTTGACATATAACTCGAGGGTAGCTTGTGGCAACATATAAGCATTATTTCAGCACACTGCGATCACAGAAACGAATGATACCGCATCTTGAAGTATTTCATCTACCCCCATTGTGTCTGACTCTTTGTTTGGACATATCAGTCTACAAAACTATTACCTTAATTAACACGTGGCTCTCGAAGGTAAATTGAGCTACTCATTCGACAACGTCACACCATCACAATCAGATCAGGGAAACAAAATATGTAAAGTTTTAACATTAACAGTTTTACATATTTGAACGTTCTAGCCTTCGAAGATAATCGACACACTTCCATGGGTCTTTTGGACTACTTAATGTTTTAGGTGTATGCTATGATTATTAGTATGGCATAGAGAACAGGAGAACAAATTGATGGCGTGCTTATAACACAAAAGAACCAAAGAATTCTGCTGTTAGATTTTTTAGCTCAAATCACTGACAGTAGTATTGACAGAAGTTTACGTGAATGGTATAACGAAGATGTATAATTTTATCTTCACGAATACAAACTAACAGTGAACTTACTACTATATATGGATTTAGTGATTTCCTTTAACCAAATGTCTTCATTCGGTAAGTTTTATTTATACTTCAAAACATTAGAAAAAAATTATTTCCTACCCTATATGAGACCGTTTTTCACAGATTGAGGTACTGAATCAAAAAAAGTGACAGTTCACGAAGGACGTTCTTTAGTTCTTTAATTTCCAATGCAAAGCACAGGCGTGTACACTGATCAGCCACTACATCGACGACATGTCTACATTTGACACGAACAACAGCAGCGACGCTTCTGGGCATGCAGGCAATGAATCCTTCACATGCCGATACCTGATTCCCGTAAATTCCGGAGAGGGGGATCGAGGGGCTTGCTCCACGTTTAATCACATCCCAGACGTGTTGGATTTGGCTACGTTGTGGAGAGTTTGCAGCTCAATTTATCAGCTGCTACAAGCCAGTGTTACTCTAATCGCCGCGCCGAAGTGGCCGAGCGGATTGAGGCGCTGAACTCCGTCGGGGTTTCGAATCCGCCCTCTGACATGGATGTTTGTGCTGTCTTTATTATTAGTTCGTAAGTAGTTTGTAAGTTTAGGGACTGATGACCCCGCAGTTAAGTCCCATAAGCTTAACAAATATTTTGTGTTACTCGAATCCCTCCATCACATTCCTGGCCTTGTGACGTGGTGCTTTATCTTGTTAAAATGTCATTACCCGACATTGCAGGTTGTGGAGGCGATCTGGTAGGTCAGTAATCTTCAAAAGCCAACCGCGGTGGCCGAGGGGACTGAGGCGCTCCAGTCACGGTCTGCACGGCCACTACGGTCGGGGGTTTCGAATCCCCCCTCGGGCATGGATATTTGTGCCGTCCTAGTTCGTAAGTAGTTCATAAGTCGTTTGTAAGTTTAGGGACTAATTGCCCCGTAGTTAAGTCCCATAAGCTATACAAACGGAGTAAGTTGTAATTTGCGGCTGTTTGCTGATTATGCTGTGGTGTTTGGGAGGGTGTCGTCTGTAACTGACTGTAATAGCATACAGGTTGACTTAGACAAAATTTCTAGTTGGTGCGAAGAATGGCAGCTAGCTGTCAATGTAGAAAAATGTACGGTGATGCGCATGAGTAGAAAAAACAATTCTATAATGTTCGAATACAGCATTAGTAGTGAGCTTCTTGATGCTGTTGCGTCGTTCAAATATCTAGGCGTAATATTGCAGAGCGATATGAAATGGAACGAGCATGTAAGGACAGTTGTGAGTAAGGCAGACAGCCGACTTCGATTTATTGGGAGAATTTTGGGAAGATGTACTTCACCTGTAAAGGGGACCGCGTATAAAACGCTTGTACGACCACGTGATGAGTATTTATGAAGTGTTTGGGACCCACAGCAGATCAGTTTAAGGATGACATGGAAGCAGTTCAGAGGCGAACAGCTAGGTTTGTTACTGGTCGATTCGATCAATGTGCGAGTGTCACGGAAATGCTCCGGCAACTCAGTAGGGGATCGCTGGAAGAAAGACGACGTTCTTTTCGTGAATTTCTGTTAAGTAAATTTAGAGGGCCGGAATTTGAAGCTGAGTGTAGTACGATCTTGCTGCCGCCTACTTACATTTCGCGTAAAGATCACAAAGACAAGATAAGAGAAATCAGGGCTCGTACGGACGCATATAGGCATTCTTTTTTTCCTCGTTCAATTTGGGAGTGGAATAGGAAAGGAAATGCCTAGTAGTCGTACAGTGTACCCTCCGCCACGCACCTTACGGTGAATTGCGGAGTATGTATGTAGATGTAGATGTAGATTTGAACATTTTTGAATCTTCGAAAGTGAAAAGCCAGGATAGCAAATTATTTATTATTTGACGACCGGTTTCAGTGGCCTAAGGCTCCATCATCTTGTCATATAAAATTATAAAATGTGGTCGTAAAATGGAGATTAAATAGTGCGTGCAATATAGCACTTAGTGTAAATATATATGACAGATTGGAAGAGACTGAAAATGATACTGCCATTGGGAAATATGATCGTCATGAGGGCCTGTACGTTGTCTACAACTAACGTCCGATACTTCTTAGCCATCATGGTGCCTCGCCCGAACTCCACTGTACTCATGGATGCCAACATGAATGTTCCACAGAGCATTATTGAACTGCTGTCATCTATTCTACTTCTCGTAGTACAGATATTAAGGAACTGATACCCAGGAAGACGGCGGATTTGCAACCTCTCGTCGACATGAGGTGCTGGGATGCATCAGACTTTACGACGCCCTGCTACTGCACCAAAATCCAGTGACGATGGCCACGTACCAATTTCAGTTGTAGTTTCTGATGTCGTGATGTCAACATTAGCACATACATGGCCCGTCGGTGGCGGAGGTCTATTGTTATGAGTGACCGAGTCAGTAAGTGTTCATACATTCTTGTACTCTGCATCACATTTGTCCGCCGGTTCGGTTTCGTCAGTCTACCCTATGTCTGACGTTTGTAATGAGGGGTGACCGCCCGACTCTTAACGCGTAGAAATGGTTTAAATTTTATTTCACCTCTTGCCAAAGACACTCACCACAGTACTTCTAGAACAGCAGAAATGTCATGCTGATTCCTAAATGTTCGAATCAGAATCTGAAAGTTCTCTTAAACATGTAAATTGCATTGCTGACTGAATATAAGTTGGGAGACCAGGAAACTGTGGCATAATACTAAAAGAAGTAATCGTTTGGTAGAACACATTATGAGAGGTAAATTAACAGTGAATTTAATTTTTGAGCGTGTGGGGATATGAATTGGATAAAGAAACCATGGGAGGAGTACCAAAGTAGGTTCAAAGGTTGTCTGTTGCAGCTGTCATTCATAGATGAAGACGCTTGCCCAGAATAGCATGGAGAACTGATTTAAATTAGTTCAAATGTTCAAATGTTTGTAAATCTATCAGACCAAACTGCGTGGTCATCAGTCCGTAGCTTACAAACTACTTAAACCTAAGTAAACTAACGTAAGGACAATACACACACCTATGCCCAAGAGAGGACTCTAACCTCTACGGCGAGCAACCGCGCGCTCCGCAGCGAGACGCTTTAGACCGCTCGGCTACTCCACCGCGGCAAATTAAATTAGTGTTTGGACTGAAGACTACAACAAAAACATTGCAAACCCACGCGGAATGGCCACCTGGTCTAAGGCAGGCGACATGGTACGCTCTGGATGGCCGTTTCCGCCTTTGGTTCGAGTCCTCCCTCGGGCATGGTTGTCCATGTTGTCCGTAGTGTAAGTTCAATGAGTTTGTTAGTTTAGGAACTGATGACAGTAGGAGTTTGGTTCAATAATTTAACAATCACTTGAATTTTTTTATTTACATTGTAAAATGTCGCAAGTAAAGAAACTATCGTATTGGTAGGGACATTGTATAAAAACACTAGCATAATTCCCACTGCTTCGCACGCGTGAACTGGATCGTTTACATTGGTTGTTTCTAGTTCTAGATATAAATTTTCATAGATTTAGCTTTAAAACTGATTTCCTAATCAAGTATTTTGATACAACTTGCCACCCCCTATTGCACCACTGATGGCAAAATTCAAAACATCCCGAAACACATTTTTTTAAAATTTTAACCATGGTTCCAAATCAAAATTTTCACATTTCTAGCATCAAAATGGTATTAGTATCACCCTTAAAAGGTTTTTTCCTTATTTTACCCGCTGAATGGTTGAATTTACAAAAATATGGAAATACTTTTTTTTAAATTCCAATCAAACTCTAAATCCGAAGTTTTGTATTTCTTGCTTCAAAATTGCCTTAATAGCAACGCATTTTGAAAAACCTGTTCATCTCCTATTTAACACTCTTAGGGATGATAATAATGAAAAATCGCTGATGCCTACAAGGTAAGATAAACAAAGTCTATCGTCTGTAGATTCACTTTTCAGCGCCTTTTTCTGTCTTTTAGAACGTGATCGAGAACACGAAATTTCCTTCTTACACTTAATTTTCTTTATTCGTACTCTTGTTGCAGAAAAACGACAGAAGGATGTACCTCACATTTCACTGTATAGAACCTCTTTGCTATTATGGTATCAAAAGTCATCGCTGGTCTTCAGTCCGAATTTTATGTAAGCTGACGACTGTCAACCACCATTCCACCTTCTTATAGCTATCGACACGGAACTGCTATGGTGTACAACGGGAGACTTTGTACTACAACTACACAGAGAGATCATTCGTCTCTACCGTGTACTTTTTGCTCAAGAGCAAAATATTGACACCCATACGTAGAATTTTACATAAGTTGGTAACTTTCATATCCCATCTCTTCCACCCCCTTATCGTTATTAACCCGCTACCACCATAGTGAACAATGGGAAACTGATACAAACTACACTATTCGTTTGCGATTTGTAGTTTTGGTTGCAGAGTGAAATATAGCGAAAACTCCTTTAAGGATGAGTTTAAAAAGAATGTACTCAGAGTAATTCGTCTTTTGAATCAATTCCGGTAGGTTTGGTGTGCGGGCGAGTGTTACCACTCATGATAGTGTGTTCCTTGTATTCATTAACGTCACGGATGCTTTAGTTCGACCCTGTGTATTTGGTGTGCTGGTATCGATTCGCGACCTTAAATACGTGAACCTCAGCTGATGGTCATCAAAGGTTGCCCATCCTTGGTTTAAAGCGTGACCGTTAGGAGAATGATAAACAAATCGAAGTTGTCAAGCGTGTATTGAATCCTGTGTGCATAGTGTGACGGTAATTATAAAGGACGGAGGGTGAGAAAATAAAAAAGATCCGCGGCAGAGTAGCTAAGCGCATTGGGGCGCGATGCTCCGATGCGCGAAGCCGTTTCCCGTTGGGGGTTCGAATCCCCCCTCGGGCATAGATGTTTGTGCCGTCTTTAGTATAAAGTAGTTCGTAAGTGGTTTGTAAGTTTAGGGACTGATGACCCCGCAGTTAAGTAGTTTAAGCTTAACAAACATTTGGCCATTTGAACAATAAATAAGATATAGTAAGCATTTAGACTGGGCATTTACACTTGTCTCAACTTTTACATCTGATCCGGTTTCATTCCTGTTTCATTTCTTCGTTACTAGTCGGGTACAGGTTTTTGATCGTATGAAGACAATTTCAGGTAGCTGTGTCCGTTATAAAGTTACCACTGGTACCTAATGATTATATAGTCACTAAAAATGTCAGGTAGACTGAATAACATTTAAAAGTACTTAAGTCTGTCTGGGTCTAGTGTTGACGTGGGAGAACAGGTACGTAGCTTTAAATGAAAGTTAGAAAAATTCCTTTTTCTGAATTTATTGTGACGGATGTAACACAATATTTACAACAAAACGCTGTTTGACAAACTTTTCCAGCAATCGATTACATAATCGAACTTTCTCGAATGTTCACAGCACTTTGACATTCAGAATCTCATTCAGCGCAGACTTTGCGTCGATACATAACAGCCGGCCGCGGTGGCCGAGGGGACTGCGGCGCTTCAGTCACGGTCTGCACGGCCACTACGGTCGGGGGTTCGAAACCCCCCTCTGGCATGGATATTTGTGCCGTCCTAGTTCGTAAGTAGTTCATAAGTAGTTTGTAAGTTTAGGGACTGATGACCCCGTAGTAAGTCCCATAAGCTTTACAAATATTTGAACATTTGATACATAACAGAAAACTAAGTAATGAGGTGAACTGCACTGCACTGCTGTGGCGTTGGAGTGCGTTACTATATATTTTATTTTTAACAATACCATGATATAGGGTTATTGTTACACCAATTACAGATATTGATTTACAATTACAAAAGTTAGTGTTAATTAAAAGATGCAATGTAATTTAACAGCGAAAACAAAGTACATTACATTTATACAAAGTTACAGTTCTTCTTCTTTACGTCTTTGGTAAATATAGTACTATTCTATTTACAAACAATGAAATGCTTTAAGACGTGGTTACTTAATTAAATACTGAATGAATAACTTTACTATCATTTACACAAACACAAAATCGAACAGGTAGTATCTTACACGTGATTACTTTTTTAATTACAGCCAGCCTAATTACAATATAAGTGATGCTGTTTTGCACAGTTTTAATATAATAGTCACATCTGCGAGTGAATTTCAATTGATATCATTTTTGTTTCTTGATTTACTATGATCATTTCTCGAATGTTCGGTCCAACGTCTTTCTTAAGAACGCCACAATTAATCATTTTTATCATCAAAATCACAAGTAATGTCTGTAAGTGCGCTTTATATTCGACGAACACCCGATTTTCTCCTTTTACACTGTCCTTTGATCAAAATTTATGTTAAATTGAAATATACGATACCGCCGTCGGTAGACAATCTCGGTAATCCCGTGATTCGCTTTACCCTACTGAGGGTGTCCACACTGGCAGATCCATTACACCGTCAAAGGACGAGATCTGGTTATCTCTGAGGCCTCTAGCAGTGCGTACCGAGACGGTCTGGCCGTGTGGCTGTGGTGGTGAAGCCGACTTTCAGAACGCCGCCCCCTCTCCGTTCCTGACAGCCGACCAGCGACCGGTGCGAGGGCCGTGCAGTCCGCATAGCGCCACAACGCGTCCTGTTTATTCAGATCTCTGGCGGGAAGGGAAGCTCCTCCAGTGTCGGCACACAAGGGAAATGCGCCACAGCGGAAAGGCGCGTGAGAATTGCGCGGCACGGCGCTTAGACCGGCCGGTAGCGTGGATGTCAGCCGCGAAGCGCGAGCAGAGAGGAAGGAAGCGAGGAAGGCAGGCTACAGGGGTGGCAGGTTAGCCGGCGAGGAGCTGCTGCGATAGGGCGGGCCTCACAACTGCTGGGCAAAACTTCAGCTCCACAGCAACTTTCCGCGTGAAGTGTCACTGCGAAGATCCACAGAGCCACAAAACTCAGAACACGCACATAAAGAGTTACACTGAAATCATAGCGATATAGAATGATCCCCTTAAAACGCGCGTACAAACACGGCGAATTAAATGCAATTACCCGTGTGCCTATTGGATTGATTGATTGATTTTTTTCAGGGAAGCCAAAACAGTCTTGGTCCAACCCGCCACTGCCCGCACCGAAACTAAGTTTATTGTGCAGTATCGCTCCCTGTATATCTAGTAAAGCCAACCAGTGCCCTTGAACAGTGCAGTTCTTCATTAGACACAATTTCTTCGGGTCTGGTTGTCTCATATAGTCTGTGCCTTTTATTCTCCAATGCAATGCATTCGAAGATTAGATGTAATGCAGTTTCCTCACCGTCATCACAGATCCTACATTTAGGGTCCTCTTCTGTTATTCCCATTGTACGTAGGTGGTTTTTGAAATTTCCATGGCCTGTCAGCAATCCAACCGTGAGTCTAATCTCTCTCCTGTTCAGACCCAGGATTGCAAAGCTTCTTTTAAAACATGGCTTTGGCATCATTACCTTGCCATGTTTTTGTTGATGGACTTTGGTCCAATATTCTACGTGCTGTCTTCTGAGCCAGTTACGTAACTCCAATTTGATCATTGCCTTGGTGATTGCCAGGACAGGTTTCGGTCCAATAAATGGATTCTCTGCCCCCCATCCTGGCTAATCAGTCGGCATGTTCGTTGCCACTGATCCCCGAGTGGCCAGAGACCCACAATAGGTTTACTCTTTTGCTTTCCCCTAGCTCCACCAGAACCCTGTGACATTCTGCAACAATTTTAGACCTTGTTGCAGGAGCTGTCAGTGATCTCAGGGCTGCCTGGCTGTCTGAATAGATATAGATGCTACGATCTTTGTAGCACTTACGTAAATTCTCCTCCACACATGCCCTGATGGCAGTGATTTCGGCCTGGAATACTGAGGCCAGTTTCCCTAGAGAGATGACTCCCTCCAGTCTTGGCTGCACCCCGTATATCCCGGCCCCAACGGCTTGGTCTAATTTTGACCCGTCAGTGTACCAGACAATATCCCCCGTACGGTGTCGAACCATTTTCTCCCAGTGCTCCCTACTTCCAAATTTTATATTGAAAGGCATGTTGAAGCAGTATGCGGTTATAATACAGTCGGCTGGCATTTCCCCAACCTTTCCTATATGCCTAATAGATACAATCCACACCATTAAAATTGCTACACCATGAAGATGAGCTACAGAGAAGAAATTTAACCGACAGGAAGAAGATTCTATGATATGCAAGTGATTGGCTTTTCACAGTATTAACGCAAAGGACCGGAGTTGCCTGGTGAAACGTTGTTGTGATGCCTCGTGTAAGGAGGAGAAATGCGTACCATCACGTTTCCGACTTTGATAAAGGCCGGATTGTAGCGTATCGTGATTGCGGTTTATCGTATCGCGACATTGCTGCTCGCGTTGATCGCGATCCAATGACTGTTAGCAGAATATCGAATCGGTGGGATCGGGAGGTCAATACGGAACGCCTTGCTGGATCCCTCGTATCACTAGCAGTCGAGATGACAGACATATTATCCGAATGGCTGTAATTGATCGTGCAGCCACGTCTAGATACCTGACACAACTGATGAGGACGTTTTGAACAACCATCTGCACGAACAGTTCAACGATGTTTGCAGCAACATGGACTATCAGCTCGGAGACCATGAATCACAGACAGGAGCTCCTGCGATGGTGTACGCAACGACGAACCTGGGTGCACGAATGGCAAAACGTCATTAATTCGGAGGAATCCAGGTTCTGTTTACAGCATCATGATCGTCGCATCCGTGTTTAGCGACATCGTGGTGAACGCACATTGGAAGCGTGTGTTCGTCATCCCCATACTGGCGTATCACCAGGCTTGATGGTATGGGGTGCCATTGGTTACACGTCTCGGTCACCACTTTGAACAGTGGCCGTTACATTTCAGAAGTGTTACGACCCGTGGCTTTACACTTCATTCTATCTCTCAGAAACCCAAAATTTCAGCAGAATAATGCACGACCATGTGTTGCAGGTCCTGTACGGGCCTTTCTGGATACGGAAAATGTTCGACTTCTGCCCTGGCCAACACATTCTCCAGATCTCTCACCAACTGAAAACGTCTGGGCACTGGTGGCCGAGCACTTGGCTTGTCACAATACGCCTGTCACTACTGTTGATGAATTGTGGTATCGTGTTGAAGCTGCATGGGCATCTGTACCTGTACACGCCATCCAAACTCTGTCTGACTCAATGCCCAGGCGTATCAAGGCCGCTATTATAGCCAGAAGCGGTTGCTCTGGGTACTGATTTCTCAGCATCCTTGCATCCAAATTGCATGAAAATGTAATCACATGCCAGTCTCCGAACTGATAGTCCATGCTGCAGCAATGAATACCCGTTTATCTTCTGCTTTTCTTCTTGGTTTACCCATTTTAATGGCCAGTACTGTACATTTTAATCGCATAAGTGCCATTTCCAACGTTTATTAATATCTGTAGGAATGAACATTGAAGAGCCAAAGAAACTGCTATGGTCATGAATATGACAACAGATATATAAACGCTCAGAGGACGACGCTGCGGTGGGCAACGCTTACATAAGATTCAAATGTTCAAATGTTTGTGGAGCTTATGGGACTTAACTGCCGGGTCATCAGTCCCTAAACTTTACTTATGAACTACTTACGAACTAGGACGGCACAAATATCCATGCCCGAGGGGGGATTAGAACCCCCGCCCGTAGCCTACATAAGACAACGAGTGTTAGATCGGTTACTGCTACTACAATGACAAGGTATCATGATATAACGTCTTCGCTTGCCGCGATTCTTGTACGACACACAAAACTAGTGATATTTGTCTGCATGCAGAACCCATGTAACGCCAACGATACACTCAGATGTACTTTCCACGCCATCCGCCAGGTGTCACCAACTACCAGAACATGTTTCAGCGCTCTGTCTACTCAGTTGTTGACTCCAGACACACTGTCTACCGAACGTCTACAGTAGAAGTACAGCAAAAACGGTGAGCGATTCTGCAAGTGTTCGTTTATTACATTTAGTCACATCCTATCGCTCTTGAATCGATGCAGTTTTGTTGGCAACAGTCTGATAGTGTAATTCTAGCCACTCGTAGCACTAATATATTACTTTCCACGATTTTGTTGCATGAATTTCATGTCTGTGTCGCGTATCACACATTGGACTTGTACCTCTTAAAAATGTCTGACCTTTTGTAAATATTCAGCAGTAGTCTGCTATCAGTTTTGGTACACTTTGCTGTTGCTGAGTAATTTATCTATAATAATAACAATAAATATCAATGATAATAATAGTTATAAGGGTATGCAGATTTACATGAACAGGTACTGTACATCCAATGAGCTGTTTGATTGTATCCGTTCTGAGGCTGTCAGGCAACTGAAAAAATACAACATAGACGAATTTCAAGGGAGAGTGAGCAGCATTACAGCACGCAAGGAAACTGGAAAAACTAGGAAGTGAACAGTCCGCTTAATAATAAAGGCAGGATCGCATAGCTCTGAAGATGAAGAGCAGAGAAGTAATGGATTAAATGGATTATTTGAAGTCCAAAATTGAGATATCGGACTGGATGTTCCATGCAAAAGAAGTAGAACATGGTAACACAGGAAAGAATAGTCAAGAAAGTAGTGATACAATATCCAGCAAAGAAAACTACTTCACCTATGAAGCCGAAATTTTTCCAGGAAAGTAATTTATAGGTGCAATACGTCAGCTAAGAAAATAATTTGCGATACTGCCGATAGTTCAGTAGATAAGACGTCATAAGCAATGAAAACTTCCCCGTCTTGCGACACGTGATAATGTGACTTTATCAGTCGACAGTTTGAGAAGGATAGCACTTAACGAGTTGAAACAAACTTTAAACTTAATGAAAATCGTTTAAGCAAATTTTACTCGCTGACAACCCCAGCAAAATGATGAAAGGAAATATGTTTGTCGCTTACTACTTTTGCGGCGTTCACACAGTAAAAATAAGGCATTTGGCATGACGTTACAATTTATTAGTCGTACACAATTAACTGTATTCGCGAGAAATGTTACAGACGGTATACACACATAGCACTGAATTTTATCGTAGTACGACACACAGTACTGAGATATGGAGTCAGAAACAATTAGGTGAATGAAAAACAACCTCATCCCGCATGACGTTTTGATTTATTACGTTTTTTCTACTTACTCTATTCGCGACGTATTTTGCAGGCATTTTACATATACGCCACTGGCTGCACCTTCGAAATAATATCGTATTACCACATATAGTTCAGGTTCTATGACGTCAAGGACAATGAAATGCATGAAAATTATTCCTATTAAGCATGGGGTTGTAATTTACTATGCCTTTACTAACAACTTCATTTACAACACATTTCTAGTATTCCACTATACGAAGCTGGTAAATGTTTTTATAGGACACATAATTCAAACAACACAGAGCCAAGTACTAGAATCGACGTCATAAACGGAAATGGGTGCTGCATTATGTTTGACGTTAAGTCTTTATTACTCTATTCGCAGCACATTCCGCAAAAAAAATCCAAACATACCGCTGAAAGGAGTTACAATAATAAATCACTGAACGACACATTGATCAGCAGATACGACGTCATAACCACTGAGCTGTTTGAAAACGAGCTACAGGGAGAATTTCACTGTAGATTCAAACGAAAAGCGAGTACAAATACCGCAGATGTCATGATGGCGATGATGGTGTTCAAGGCGAACGTTTACTATCCGGGCGACCTCATTGGCTGCAGCGTCGCAGGCGGCTTCATCCTATTTGATCCTTACAACTCAATCATTTTCACGGGTTTAATGAATTATGCAGTACAACATAAACAAACAAACACGAAATATTAATAGTACCCTGGAGCAACGTAGGTTGTTTAGAGATAAAAGGAGCCAACACGAGAAGTTACACGTTTCACAAACTGGCATGCTTTGTGGCTTTTGTAACTCACAACCGTTATGTAACGATTATTTCTTTCCTGATTTCAATGATTTACGGACAGAAGGATGTGTTGTAAACATCAAAAGTTAATTTCCAGCTGATTCACGCCAAACGATCTCATTGGTTGATTATAACACCATTCTGATTGATTGACCGAATTGCCAGGATTTATCTTGAATTGTATTTTTGGTCGAGTTTTCTCCCATAAATGTAACATGTTTTTGGAAAAGAAGAGATGGACAGACAGAAGGGATAGGTGAAGTACCAACTCAAGGCTGGAATAAAGAAATAAACACTCGGGCAACGCCGGGTTTTTAGCTAGTGCAAAATATTTGTAACCACATTCACAGTCAAACATAGCACAACACTCGTAAATAAACATCTCTTTGACCATAGATACAAAGTATATCAAAACCAAAGACACCAGAAAATTTACTGCTTTGTTATATTTTCTCCTCTCATCAATTAAATTTCGTATTTCCTGTGATATCCAAGGATTTCTTTTAAGCTTTGCCTTTTTACCTTTTTGACCTCTGCTGCCTTTACTATTTCATCTTTCAAAGTTACCCATTCTTCTTCTATTGTTTTATTTCCGCCCGTTTCTGTCAATTGTTGCCTAAAGCTCCCTCTGAAATTCTCAAGAACTTCAGGTTCCTTCAATCTATCCAGGTCCCATCTCCATGTTTTCCTACCTTTCTGCAGTTTTTTCAGTTTCAGCCTTCAGTTCATAACCAATAATTTATGGTCAGAGTTTACATCTGCCCCTGGGTATGTCTTACAGTTTAAAGCCCGGTACCGAAATCTCTTACCATTATAAAATCTATATGGTACCTTCCAGTGTCTCCTGGTCTCTTCCACGAAGACAACTTTCATCCATGATTCTTAAACCAAGTGTATGTTATGATTAAATTATGCTCTGTTCAAAATTCCACCAGGCGATCTCCGCTTTGCCCAGACCATATTCACCTACTATCTTCCCATCCCTTCCTTTTCCTACTACCGAATTCCAGTCTCCCATTACAATTAAGTTTTCCTCTCCCTTCATTTTCTGTATAATTTCCTTTACCTCCTCATCATCGGCAGCGCTATTGGACATTTAAACCTATACTATTGTGGTCGATGTTGGCTTCGTATCTGACTATGATAATGCGATCACTGCGCTGCTCATAGTAGGTTACCCACATTCCTATTTTCTTATTAATTATATAAGGAACTCATAGTTCGATGGGGCGATCTATAATTGTTTAATAATGATTTTGCAGCCAAGATCGCATTTTTAATTTATTATGTTACCGGTTTCGGCGTGCTGGACGCCATCTTCAGACCTGTCGTAGTGAATTTATGTAAATTACGACAGGTCTGAAGATGCCGTCGAGCACGCCGAAACCGGTAACATAATAAATGAAAAATGCGATCTTGGCTGCAAAATCATTATTAATTCTTATTCATTATCAGACCTACTCCTGTAATAGCCCCAATTGATTTTGTATTTATAATCCTGTACTCTCCTGACCAGAAATCCTGTTCCTCTTTCCACCGAACTTCACTAATCCCCACTATAACTTCAGACTATCCATTTCCCTTTTTAAATTTTCTAACATCCCTACCCGATTAAGGGATCTAACATTCCACGCTCCGATCCGTAGAATGCCAGTGTTGTCTTTCCTGATGATGACACCCTTCTGAAAAGTCCCCACCCGGAGATCCGAATGGGTGACTATTTTACCTCCGGAATATTATACAGTAGAGCTGAATGTTCTCGGGAAAAGTAACGGCTGTAGTTTCCCCTTGCTTTGTGCAGTTCGCAGTAGCTGTGCAAAGCCACATTAGCTTATGTTACAAGGCCAGCTCAGTCAATCATCCAGACTGTTTCCCCTGTAACTACTAAAAATGCTGTTGCCCCACTTCAGGAACCACATGTTTGTCTAGCCCCTCCATAGATACCTACGGTACGGCTATTTGTATCGTTGATGCACGCAAGCCACCCCACCTCGGCAATGTCAGTGGTTCATGGGATTAGTCCACACGAATAACTATCGAGAATAGATTGCATCCATACACAATTGAATGACTAAGCGCTTATAAATTTACTTTCAGTAATACCTCTAAAATATATACTGTCTTTGTAGGCAAATAAAGGTCAAAAATCTAGTATAGGCCTACAAGAATATTTAAAAATGTGAATATGTCAGTGGTATTTAAAAAGAAATTAATGGCAAAATTAATTAATCTACACACTTGCGCATTGCTATAAATGTACAAACGGTAAAAGAATCTCTGTCTCTGTCTCTGTGAAATGTTTGTCGCATATCAGTGTTGACAAAAACGCGCAGAAAACACCCATAATGATATTTCTGTTCTTCACAAATATATCTGTGGTGTTGTCCGGTATTAAATATTCAAACAACCGATTAGTTGTAATGAAATATAATATTTAATTACTTTAGTTGTTATGTCACAAACCTTGAGAAAATGTTACTAAGTCTTAATCTACAATTGAAGTATCTATCTGTATAGATGCACAACAGAAGTTTATCAAATTCCGAAATGGACAGTGTATCGCGTAATTGCGCATACTGTCAGAAAGGTAGCTGGGTGAAACCGTTTCGATTAAACTTAAGTTTCATGAGAAGGTGGAACTGTTATGGCGAAAGCTATGCTGTTGAAAACTCTAGTCTGCTTAAATTTGTACACCGGTGTGTACTGGCATTATTTTACTTGTTAATCATGCCTGTTACTAATTTTGTATCATTTAAATTAGAAAATATGGGAAGGTCACGCTTTACGTATCGAAATGCAGACAGGACAGTAGCTTAAACAATTCGTGTTGATTCTTTGAAAAACACTGGAGAACTTGACATTCTTATATATAGGACATTTACCTTGGTGCTGTATGTGCTAAACTTAACTATTTAACTACATTTAAACCTTATAATAAACGTTTAATAATTCAAGGAATAAAATTAACGAAAAACTGGGCAGCAACGGGATTGTTAACAGGGTCTGCAAAATTTATATACCGTACTTTGCCCCACTATAGCCTTGCCAATACCAAACGAATCGTTACTCGAAATGGCTTCTGCAGTAGTTGAAAATCTTTTTCGAGGGTTTCTCGTTTCCTACCAAATATTGGGGTAACTATGGCAAGATATTCAAGAAATTGAAAGCTTAATCTAAGTGTTTCTAGTCACACAGTTTACGCAAAATCAGTGATACCCATCCCTCGTCCTTCCATTTGCCCCTTGTGAAGCCTTCCTGACCAATCTGGGCGCATTATGATAAAACGTAGTTACTGAAAAAAAAAGTTAACGATAGGGAAGACCAAAGGCACAATGAGAAGAGGGCGGGAAGAGACGAGTTGGATCCATAGATTCTTTGGAAGAAAGTGCAGAACAGAAGAATGGGGTGCGTATATTGGATCACGGAGAAAATTAATAGGCTAGCACTGCATTGACTAACTTCGAGAAATGTAAAAAAATGTTAAAATGTTTGTAGTTCTATGGGACCAAACTACGTTGGTCAACAGTCCCTAGTCTTACAAACTACTCAACTAAGTTAAACTAACCTAAGGACAACACTCACATCAATTACGGAGGGAGGATTTGAGCCTCCTATGCGGGAGGCCGCAACGTGGCTCTTCAGGCAGATCGGCTACTTCCGCGCGATGGAGAAATGTATCAATTCATTCGTTGATAGTATATCAAAACAGTAACAATACTAAAACTACGCGAGTGTTCGGCTATGAGTACGGTCTTCAGCAGCCCTTGGCAGTAACTCGTACATTACGGTTAACAATACTAAAGCCGAGTCATAATAGCCTTGCGCACTAAGGCGCCTTGCTGCGGTGCGCGCGGGCGTTTGCCGTCGATGTTCCAGTTCTCCCTCGGGCATGGGTGTGTCTCTTTTCCATAGGTTAGTTTACCTTAGTTTAAGCAGTTTCTCAAATGTTTAAATGTTTGTATAGTCTATGGGACTTAACTACGCGAGGGGATTGAGGCGCTCCAGTCACGGTCTGCACGGCCACTACGGTCGGGGTTTCGAATCCCACTCGGGCATGGATATTTGTGCCGTCGTAGTTCGTAAGTAGTTCATAAGTAGTTTGTAAGTTTAGGGACTGATGACCCCGTAGTTAAGTCCCATAAGCTTTACAAACATTTGAACATTTGAACTTAACTACGGGGTTATCAGTCCCTAAACTTACAAACTACTTATGAACTACTTACGAACTAGGACGGCACAAATATCCATGCCCGAGGGGGGATTCGAACCCCCGACGGTAGTGGCCGTGCAGACCGTGACTGGAGTGCCTTAGTCCCCTCGGCCACCGCGGCCGGCGTAGTTTGTCAGATTAGGGACCGATGACCACTGCAGTTGAGGTCGCATAATTTTACAAAAATTTGAAATCTGAATTATCCTATAGTGGAGGGGCATAGGGATGTCCAGCAGGCTACCATGTCAGGAGCGATCAGTCTGCTCAAGAGTGCGTTCCCTTCGCTTGGTGCAGGCAACGGTGCAATCGGAAACTACGACTGAAAATAGCTTCCAAGTATTCGTTGGATAGTTACTTGTATTCGCACCGTTTCTAGGGATTTAGAAAACAAAGCTGGAAATCGAGATCTCTATGAGCGACTGAGAGTCCACCGGACAGAGTAAACAGTGTTGGTATAAGGTGAAAGGTCAAATAACGCCCACAGAGTCTACGAGGAATTCCGTTGAGAAACGCCTTCTGTGACTAGAAACTGATACTCCAAAAGAAAACCAGTGGCAGAATTATTTTAACGGCATCTTACTACTACAAGAACTAAGCAGGTAACTCTGTAAAAACCTTCCTCTCAGCAGCGTTTGAAGTGCGAGATGAAAGACATTCTAGACCATATGTTCTTACATGCATAATACCTGAGTATTTTGTAAATGTTTCGGGGGTGCGATCCCTCTAATGCTATCCCGGCCGAAGTTTCCATCATTTTCCGGATTTAGTTCAGTGCCATTAAGTAACGTTTTTATGAAGATACTACGACGGCCTCCCTACTTTCTCGCCGTGCCAGACTGTTGTGAATTAAGAGCAGCGCAAATTGTACGTATCACAGTTATGGCACGAGCATATAGTGTGTTCAAGTCACGAATTAAAAGGAGCACAAATCACGGAAGCGACTCGTATCCAACACATTGAAGGAAAACGATTAACGTGTAACGTTCTTTGTTGTTGTTGTGGTCTTCAGTCCGGAGACTGGTTTGATGCAGCTCTCCACAATACCCTATCCTTAGCAAGCCTCTTCATCTCCACATAAGAGTGACAACCTACATCTGTCTGAATCTGCTTACTGTATCCATCTCTTGGTCTTCCCCTGCGATTTTTTCCCCATACACTCCCCTCCAACGCTAAATTCACAATTCCATGATGTCTAAGAATGTGTCCTACCAATCTATCCCTTCTTTTAGTCAAGGTATGCCAGAAATTCCTTTTCTCCCCAATTCTGTTCAGTCCATGTCTCACTCCCATACAAGGCAACACTCCATACAAATGCCTTCAGAAAGGACTTCCTTAGGTTTAAATCAATATTCGATGTTAACAAATTTCTCTTTTTCAAGAACGCTTTTCTACCCATTGCCATTCTGCATTTTATATCCTCTGTACTGCGACCATCATTTGTTATTTTACTGCCCAAGTAACAAAACTCATCTACCTCCTGTATTGCTTCGTTTCCCAATCTAATTCCTTCAGCATCACCTGATTTTCTTACACTGCACTCCATTACCCTAGTTTTGCTAGTTTCAGCACACTGTCCATTCCGTTCAATTGCTCTTCCAGGTCCTTTGCTGTCTTTGACAGAATTACTATGTCGTCGGCAAAACGCAGTATTTTTAATTCTTCCCCCTGAACTTTAATTCCTTCCCCAAATTTCTCCTTGCTTTCCTTTATAGCTTGCTCAATGTACAAATTGGACAACAATGGAGAAAGACTACAATCCTGTCTTACTCTCTTTCCAAGCACTGCATCCCTTTCATGCCCTTCAACTCTGACAACCGCAGTCTGGTTTTTGTACAAGTTGTAAATAACCTTACGTTCCCTATATTTTACTCCTGCTTGCTTCAAAACTTGAAAGAGTTTATTCCAATCAACATTGTCAAAAGCCTTCTCCAAATCTACAAAAGCTAGAAATGTAGGTTTGCCTTTTCTTAATCTATCTTCTAGGATAAGCCGTAATGTGAGTATTGCCTCCCGTGTTCCTACATTTCTCCTGAACCCAAACTGATCTTCCCCGAGGTCGGCTTCTACCAGCTTCTCCATCCTTCTGTATATAATTCGCGTTAATATTTTGCAACCATGACTTATTAATCTGATGGTTCTGTAGTTTTCACACCTGTCTGCACCTGCTTTCTTAGGTATGGGGATTATAACATTTTTCTTAAAGTCTGAGGGTATTTCACCTGTCTCATACATCTTACACACCAGGTGAAACAATTTTGTCATGGCTGGTTCTCCCAGAGACTTCAGTAGCTCTGAGGGAATATCATCTACTCCAGGGGCCTTGCTTCGACTTTGGTCTTTCAGGGCTCTGTCAAATTCTTCTCTCAGTGCAGTATCTCCTATTTCATCTTCATCTACATCCTCTACCTTTCCTACAATATTGTCTCGAAGTTCATTTCCTTTGTAGAGCCCCTCTATATACTCCTTCCACCTTTCAGATTTCCCTTCTTTGCTGAGAACTGGTTTTCCATCAGTGCCCTTGATATTCATATAGCTGTTTTTCTTATCTCCAAATGTTTCTTTAATTTTCCTGTAGGCTGTATTTATTTTTCCCCTATTTATACATTCTTCTACATCCTTGCATTTGCCTTCTAGCCACTCCTGCTTAGCCATTTTGCGCTTCCTGTCAATTTCATTTCTTAGTCGTCTGTACTCCATTTTGCCTGTTTCATTTACTGCATTTTTATATTTTCTCCTTACATCGATTAAATTCAGTATCTCCTGTGATATCCAAGGATTTTTTGTAGGTCTTTCCTTCCTACCTAGTTTGTCCTCTGCTACCTTCACTATTTCATCTCTCAATTTTACCCATTCCTCTTCTACTGTTTTATTTTCCCCTGTTTCTGTCAATTGTTGCCTAAAGCTCCCTCTGAAATTCTTAAGAACCTCAGGTTCCTTCAATTTATCCAGGTACCATCTCCTTATTTTCCTACCTTTTTGTAGTTTCTTTAGTTTCAGCCTACAGTTCATAACCAACAAGTTATGGTCAGAGTCTATATCTGCCCCTGGGTATGTCTTACACTGTAGAACCTGGTTCAGAAATCTATGTCTTACCATTATAAAATCTATCTGGTATCTTCCGGTGTCTCCTGGTCTCTTCCACGTATACAACCCTCTTTTGTGATTCTTCAACCAGGTGTTTGTTATAACTAAATTATGTTCTGTTCAAAATTCTACCAGGCGGCTTCCTCTTTCATTCCTTTTGCCCAGACCATATTCACCTACTATTCTCCCTTCCCTTCCTTGTCCTACTACCGAATTCCAGTCTCCCATCACAATTAAGTTTTCCTCTCCCTTAATTGTCTGAATAATTTCCTTTAGCTCCTCATATATTTCTTCGATTTCCTCATCATCGGCAGAGCTAGTTGGCATATAAACCTACTACTGTTGTCGGTGTTGGCTTCGTATGTATCTTGACAATGATAATTCGATCACTGTGCTGGTCATAGTAGTTTACCCGCTTTCCTATTTTCTTATTCATTATCAGACCTACTCCTGTGATACCCCCAACTGATTTTGTATTTATAATCCTGTACTCGCCTGACCAGAAATCCTGTTCATCCTGCCAACAAACTTCACTAATCCCCACTATATCTAACTTCAACCTATCCATTTCCCTTTTTAAACTTTCTAATTTTCCTACTCGATTAAGGGATCTAACATTCCACGCTCCGACTCGTAGAATGCCAGTATTGTCTTTCCTGATGATCACATCCTCCTGAGTAGTCCCCGCCCGGAGATCCGAATGGGGGACTATTTTACCTCCGGAATATTTTACCCGAGAGGATGCCATCATATGTTCATACAGTAGAGCTGCATGCCCTCGGGAAAGTAACGGCTGTAGTTTCCCCTTGCTTTCAGCCGTTCGCAGTAGCTGTGTGGCAAAGCCACATCAGCTGATGTTACAAGGCCAGCTCAGTCAATCATCCAGACTGTTGCCCCTGTAACTACTGAAGAGTCTGCTGCCCCTCTTCAGGAACCACACGTTTAATGAAAGTCCAGCTCCAGTTGCAATTAGTTGTGCTTTATTTAAGCCCACACTACCGGTTTCGGCCTCTATGTTAGGCCATTTTCAAGTGTGACAGACGTTATGCCATAGAGAAAGCAACGTCAAGTGACGTCAGTTGACTTGACGTTGCTTTCTCTATGGCATAACGTCTGTCACACTTGAAAATGGCCTAACATAGAGGCCGAAACCGGTAGTGTGGGCTTAAATAAAGCACAACTAATTGCAACTGGAGCTGGACTTTCATTAAATTTGAACCACAGTTGCGGCAACGGCAACCATCCAACGATGGAGAAACTAATAACCACACGTTTGTCTGGCCTCTCCACAGATACCACTCCGCTGTGGTTGCACCTACAGTACGGCTATCTGTATCGTTGAGGCACGCAAGCCACCCCACCTCGGCAATGTCTGTGCAAATTTCTTGGCTATCTGCCTTCTAGTATGCGAATGTCGTATACGAGGGGGATTTGGAAAATAAGTTTCCCCTGTCGCCTGTGATCACAGTTACGAATGAACGGAAGAAAATAGAATGAGACATTAAAGATAAGACATATATTTATTTTTCTACATAATTTCCAAGTACATTGAGAGATTTGTCATACCGCTTTATAAGTTTCAAAAAGCCTCCCAGGAAATAATCAGGACGATGCATACTGTAACGTTTTAATGTATTTTTGAGTAATTACAGTTTATTCTACCGATACTCAGCTTTTTAACGTTACGATGTATGGGGGTTCTGCTCGCTGCAACATTATTCTCCTGGGGCGTCGTGGTAAAAATAAATACAATTATCACTTCTTCTTTAATCTGAATCAAACTTCTTCTCCACGAAAACATTACAATAACGTACACAAATTACTACAACAGCAACACAGACTGACATAGATTCCAAAGTACTCGACAAAAGACAAAACTCGAACTCCCCCACGCAAGGCGGTGAGGCATATAACATCGACAATAATGACGTTACATTATCCATTGTTCATAACAATTTAAACAAACACACAAAGAAAACAATCACAATATAAAACGAAAACTATACATACGATAATTTTAGATCCCACCAATCTTTTTAAGTGGAAATCGCGGTATTATTTGTTTCACAACAAAGAATAATGATAAATGTCAATTAATGTGTTAATGAGTACATCATACTTGTTCATAACATATATTGAACTATCAAATCTCATGGCCATTCACAAAATATACTCAAAATCTCACGTCAGTCAATATATACAAAGAATTCAATATTGCTAATTAATGTAATAGTCGAAATAACACAATTAGCTGGTCAACGCAACTTGTTTATGAGCCTAACATATAAACAATGCCATTTATTTTCAATTTTTATGTTTTACAAAAGTATTTACCCTTCGTCTGTCTATTTATTGAAATAATGTACAATGACAAAAGTATGGTTTATAGAATTATCTGGAAACGTCTTATACAAATCTCTTAATTAATGAAATCTATCACTTGTTTTAATCACAGTATCACCGAGACACTGTCCTACACTGATTCCTAGGCTGGCTATTTCGTTTTTACCTTCACACACAACATATATAACTATTGAACCATACGATTCTGGGTCCGACGCAGACGGTACCGTACGGTAACATTGAGATGGGAGGACCAGGCAGACGGTATCGCACGATAACATTGAGATGATAGGGCCAGCAGTCTTGTCACAATACGATACAAGCATTGAGCGGCTTGTTTGACGTCAGCATTGCTTCCAAGGCGCCTTCGTCCCCCCGCAAAAAAATAAATACATAAGTAAATAAAATTAAAAAAAAAAACATTTTGTAAAACTTATGCCA
This sequence comes from Locusta migratoria, assembly GCA_026315105.1. Classification (NCBI taxonomy): domain Eukaryota; kingdom Metazoa; phylum Arthropoda; class Insecta; order Orthoptera; family Acrididae; genus Locusta; species Locusta migratoria. Next base: position 223,986,130 of record CM048747.1, on the reverse strand, counting down.
CATAACTAGGGGTCATCAGTCCCTACACTTACAAAGTAGCTTATACTAAAGACGGAACAAACATCCATGCCCAAGGGGGGATTCGAACCCCCGATCGCAGTGGCACGCCACAGACCACTCGACCACTGCGGCCGACAAAAGCGCCTTCCGCCGAGAGTCTTCTTCAAAGCTGGAAACATATGGAAGTCGCTTGGTGTGACCTCAGGATTGTATCGCGGATGGTGTAGGCGCTCCCACCCAAGAGTTCCAATATGATTTAGCGTTGCCGTCGCCGATTATGGACTCGCATTGTCACCCAACAGCAGAACGCCAGATCTGAGAAGGCTAGGCCGCTTTTTTCCGAGTCACATCTTTCAATTTCGACAGAATGGTTCAGTACCGCACAACATTGATGGTTGCGTCCCAGAAAACGGCGAGTAGTACTTTACCTGCAGACGCTTTTGAACTGATTTCGGACACATGATGACGGATGTTTCTACTCCACAGCCGTTCAACGCTCCTTCCGTATGCAAAGCCCAGGATTTTTCAAAAATAAAAATGTTCAAATGTTTGTTAAGCTTAAGGGAGTTAACTACGGGGTCATCAGTCCCTAAACTTACAAACTACTTGTGAACTACCTACAACTAAGGACGGCACAAATATCCATGGCCGAGGGGTGATTCGAACCCCCGACCGTAGTGGCCGTGCAGACCGTGACTGAAGCGCCTCAGTCCCCTCGGCCTCCGCGGCCGGCCAGGTTTTTTCCTGGACGGTTTTATTAAGCTCATAAAGCGGTTTGACGAATGTCTCAATGTACTTGGAAATTATGAAGAAAACTAAAGAATAATGATTTTCCTTTCATAGACAACTCTGCCCACAGTCGACAGAGGGAACTTATTTTCTAACTCCCCCTCGTAGTTACATTAAGGCGCACTGTAAGCAGCTTGCGATGCGTCCAAGCTACGCGGGTCTTCAACGTTTCGGGGGTGAAAAAGTACTCGCTAGAGGCCGCACTTCTATTTGGACTCGTTCTTTGAAACTATTACAGAGTTTAAATAACGAATAGAATTATTGTTGCTGTTGTTTGGATGTTTTAAGGTGACAAAACTACAGAGGTCATCAGTCCCAAATTCCCTCATTGGGCGTCACGAGATGAGGCGTGAACGTGTAAAAGAGCACCTAGTTGAAAACAGTAAGGGAGGGGAATATCCCCGGAGTCAGGGAAAGGACAACAAAGTCGAGAAGAGACAACACAAAATGTGATAACCACACAAAGTCACCGAGCAACGACAAGAAATGGAATGTAAAAGCCAATGTCTGTGGTTGACCGACAGTGAGACAAAAAAAGAGGAAAAGTCAACAACACGAAAAAAAGGCTTGTAAACCTCTAATTGGAGGACATGAGGCAGAACTAACACAGAGTACCGAACAGAAGCTTTAAAACATAGCATAAAAGTGCAGAAAATTAAAACTCCGCCTAAGAGTGTCTAAAACAGGGCAGCCCATCAAGATGTTAGGCCACAGCGGCACTCAGGCGTGTCCTCGCCACGAAGAAGATGGCCGTGTGTCAGCCAATGCGGAACCGGCAAAGGACTACGGAGTCCCGACGACAGGCCCGCATGGAGGAACGCCACACAGCCAAAATGATCAAATGTTTATAAATCTATCGGACCAAACTGCGTGCTCATCAGTCCGTAGCTTACAAACTACTTACACCTAGGTAAACTAATCTAATGCCAAACACACACACCCATTCCCCAGGGAGGACTCGAACCTCCACGACGAACAACCGCGCGCTCCGCAGCGAGACACTTCATACCGCTCGGCTACTCCACCGCGGCGACACACAGCCGTGGTCTCCATTATAGCTACGCCACTCTGTAGATCAAAGCTTACGCACTCGAGTCGTAGCTCTGTCCGGAGATCAGAGCCCGGAAGGCCAATCTCTAAAACAGCCTGTTTGGCCAGCGTATCAGCATGTTTTTTGCCCGGAATAGTATAGAATTGTTAATTTTGTTATTTTATACCTAAAACATTCTATCGTAATTTTGAAACGAGTCGGAATATAGCTTGTTATAATCAATCTTATGACATACCGTTTTTCCTCATGGCCTTACTGGTCTCCGAAATCATGTGTTAAATTCATTGAATTTGTAATAATTTTTATCACTGATCTTAATAATAACCTATTTTAGTAGTTTATATGACAACAATGTCATTGAAACTTCGAAGTACATCAGGATATAGCCGATAAAACATTTATGGCAATACTGAAGGATCGGATACCGCTTGTCTACTTTGACCGATGACGTCATTGACGAGGTCATTATAAACGGATAAAACGCGGGATACATTCCGGTTCACAAAAATATACTCATTACCCGCAAAGAAACTTACCTTTGCAGTAGTGTCCTGCTAACGAGTTGCCATCATGAAGTACCAAAGATTAAAGTGATTCGTGTTATTAAATTAAAGGATTGGGCTTGGCTAGGTGGATGGGTAAACGCAAACTGATCAGCTTATATTGTTAAAAGAAATATATTCGTATCAATTTTTCGAGTCATACAACACAACGCAAGACGCCGACATCAGAGGTCCTAGTCGACGGGTGGTATCCCATGCTTCAGTTGATCGATATTTGTAACGTATCGCCACGCTCATATTTTCTTATCCCCTAATTGTGCACCATATTTTTATCCACTTGACGCCATATTGTTACACTTACTATTGTTATTACTTGCCGTTACTCTCCTACAGAGTCACGTAAGTTTTTTAAATGATGTAATGTACATTGAACTAGCAATGTACATGTGTAAATATACTCTTTATATTTTTTAATATTACTGAATATCCCTCATATTGTGTATTATCATGCATTTTCCGATACACGTGGTGGTGGACTAAAGTTAAAGTGGAAACTGATAGTGTAGACACAATGAAGTTCATATTAACTGGAGTGGAATTAACCGAACAATAATTGCGGAAGCAGCACCATCCGCAAATGTACGAAATAATAACTCTGTGATGTGTAACGTGTTACCCTCTTTCTCTACATCAACTGTTGGCCGTAATCACTTGCCACAGTCAAGACTTTTTCGCCAGAACTCATCACTCTGAACCACTACTGCTGGTTCTAGCCAACATGCTAGCTACATCTATGAAGCGTTTCTTTACGATGGCGTGGTTACAGTGGGATTTATTTAAAAGGCTTCTTAGCACACAAGCCGGCCTGATTTGATCACCGAGAAGTAGTTGTGGGCGAGACACGTGAACAGGTCGTGGAAGCAAGGTCTGCAGCAATCGTAGTGTGGCAACTGATGTCTTGCAGACATGCAACCGTACCACACGGCATGTCGAATTAATTCGTACACGCTGAGCGATCCAAGGCGCACTGTCACTGATACTGCGACCGCTCCTGTGGGAGGTTGGAATCGCCGGCCGCGGAGGCGCTCCAGTCACGGTCTGCACGGCCACTACGGTCGGGGGTTCGAATCCCCCCCCTCGGGCATGGATATTTGTGCCGTACTTAGTCTTAGCTAGTTCATAAGTAGTTCATTGTATGTTTAGGGACTGATGATCCCGTAGTTAAGTCCCATAAGCTATACAAACATTTGAACATTTGAAACATTTCGAGGTTGGAATCCTCATTCCGGCATGTGTGTGCGTGTTGTATTCAGCAAGATTTAGTTTCAGCAGTTTGTAAGTCTAGGAACCGATGACCTTTTTTCTGTTCCATGGGTAGTTCTATTCATTGCGGACGCAGATTGTTTTTGTTCGTTCTTGTTCGGTGTGTAGTTGGCTCAGCTTTTTTATTACAGAGGGTGCGCTGAGCCACGGCGGCCGGCAGTGATCTTGGCAGTTTGGTCCCTTATGCTTACAAACATTTGAACATTTTTGAAATCTTCTCCGCAATAACCTTCGTAATATACATCGTACTCCATCACCTGTAGTATACGTCAAAGTGTTCTTTTATAGATTTATCAGCAGTTAAACGTCTCTTACTCTGCATTTTATTTTACGTTAATTGGATATGTGCTTCCTTAAATGTGAGATATTTTTCAGACTGACCTCTTCTTAAGCGTTCTCGTTGGTGCCAAATTTCGGTGCGTACCTTTGAAACGCAAAAACACAGAATTACAATCACAGCTATAAGATTGCATCATTTTTGAGAAAAATTCAGATGGTGTCACATAAGGCTCGATAAATGTAAAAAATGATTCAGTAATTAAGTATCATCATCAAAAGACATTAGTAAACGACAATAAGTTTCACGACAATAGTTATTTCCCTTCAGCGTAAGCTGTTACCGTTGATTTCACAGTCGCATGTACGGTATACCCCCAATGTTTCTGTAGAGGCTGAGTTGATACTCTAGAACTGGCTGGTGTAGGTCAACAGTGAGACAGCAGCGACCGCAACCGTAAACTAGTGTTCGTTAGTGGCCGACAGCACTAGGCCCCGCTTGAATAGCCGAGCGGTCTGAAGCTCAACGTTGCGTATCGCGAGGCCTCCCGCGTCGGAGGTTAGAATCCTCCCTCGGGCATGGTTGTGTGTGTTGTCGTTAGGTTAGCTTAACTTAGTTTAAGTAGTTTGTAAGCTACGGACTAATAACCATACAAATGAGTCCGATAGATACAAACATTTGAACATTTCACTAGGCCCTCACTCAGTTGGGAAAGAAGAAACAAGTAGACCTATCGTTCAATTGCTGCTTTCAGACAGACCACGAAAATACCACATTGCACTGAATATGTACACTGAAGATCCAAAGAAACAGGTATACCTTCCTAATATCGTGTGAGGCCCCCACGACCAATCAAAAGAGTTGCCACACGACGTGGCGTGGAATCGACTGATGTCTGAGAGTACTGCTGGAGGGAACTGAGATTATGCCTACTGCAGGACTACCCATAAATCCGTAAAAGTACGAGGTTTTTCAAGGCATTCCATTTATCCTCAACAATGTACATGTCTGGGGATTTTGGTAGCCCGCAAAGGTTTTTAAAGTCAGAAAATTGTTCCTATACCCAGTCAGTAAAATTCTGGAAATGTAGGGTGTTGCAAAGTCCTGCTGGAACTGGCCAAGTCCATCGGAAGACACAATCTACATGGGACAATCTGCAAATCACTTTTAAGTGCCTGGTAGAGGGTTCATCTAACCACCTTTATATTACTTATCTCCTATTCCATTCTCGAATAGCGCGCGGGAAGAAAGATCACCTAGATAACTATTGCTTCAGATTTAAACTGGAAAGAACACGTAGATAACGTCGTGGGAAAATGAACCAAAGACTGCGTTTTATTGGCAGAACCCTTAAAAGATGCAACAAAACTACTAAAGAGGCTGCATACAACCTAAGAGAGCTACTTAGATTTTCTCCCAAATCGTGTACGTAAATAAGGAACAGCAGAGGACCAATAACACTACCCTGCGGAACGCCCGATATCACTTCTGTTTTAGTCGATGCCTTACCATCGATTACTACAAACTGTGTCTCTCTAACAGGAAATCCCCTAGCCAGTCGCAAATTTGGGGAGATAAACCATAACCACGCAATTTGATTAAAAGCCGTTTTTGAGGTATGGTGTCAAAAGCCTTCTGGAAATCAAGAAATATGGAATCGATTTGCGAATCTTTGTCGATAGCACTCATAAGTTCGTGTGAGTAAAGAGCTAATTGTGTTTTTTTGGCATGAACGATATTTTCTATATCCGTGTTGACCTTGGGTCAACAGATCATTCTGTTCGAGATAACTCATAATATTTGAAAACAGGATATGTATGGAGATGAATAGATGTAGGTGATAGGGTAGGATGCCTTCTTACGTGTCATACCCAGACATATCAGGGCCCCCATATCACGCCAACTACACACTCCCCACACCACTACACAGCTTCCATTGCTTGAACAGTACCCGGCTGACATGCAGGGTCCATGGACTCATGAGGTTGTCCCCATATCCGTACATGTCCCACAGCTGGATACTATTGGAAACGAGACACGTCAGACCAGACAGAATGTCTCCAGATATCAACAGTCCAATGTCGGTGTTGGAGGCCAAGGCGAGGCATCGTGCAGCCATCAAGGGTAGATGAATAGCTCAGATCTGAAATCCGCAGCAAATTGCGCAAGGATTGCATTTCTGTCACGTTGAAATAGTCTCTTTGGTCGTTGGGTATTTGATGTTTTATCTGATTCTAGTTATTCACGCTGCTCTCGTGAAGTGGTCGTCCGGGAAAATTCCCAGTTCTCTGTTACCTCCGTGAGCCGTTTATAACATCACGTTCAGACTCAGTTAAATCGTGGTTACGCGCCATTGCAGCATATAGGTGTTCATCAGAGACGAGTGTATCGTCAGACGTGCACCAGGGAAGTGTGATAAGACCGCTATTGTTCTCTATCTATATCAATGATCTGATGGACAGAGAAACTTGTAATTTGCGGCGGTTTGCCGATTATGCTGTGGTGTACGGGAGAGTGTCATCTTTAACTGACTGTAATAGCATACAAGATGACTTCGACAAAATTTCTAGTTGGTGCGAAGATTGGCAAATTGCTCTCAATGTAGAAAAATGTAATGTGATCCGCATGAGTAGGACAAACAATCCCATAATGTTCGAATACAGCATTAGTACTGAACTTCTTGATTCAGTCGCGCCGTTCAAGTATCTAGGCGTAACATTGCAGAGCGATATGAAATGGAACGAACATGTAAGGACAGTTGTGAGTAAGGCGGACAGCCGACTTCGGTTTATTGGGAGAATTTTGGGAAGATGTACTTCACCTGTAAAGGAGACCACGTATAAAACGCTTGCACGACCACGTCTTGAGTATTGCTCAAGTGTTTGGGACCCGCAGCAGATCAGTTTAAAGGAAGACATAGAGGCGGTTCAGAGGCGAGCAGCTAGATTTGTTACCGGTAGGTTCGACCAATGCGCGAGTGTCACGGAAATGCTCCGGGACTCATTTGGGGATAGCTGGAGGAAAGACGACGTTCTTTTCATGAATTTCTGTTCAGGAAAGTTACAGGGTCGGAATTTAAAGCTCAGTGTAGTACGATCTTGCTGCCGCCTACTTACATTTGGCGTAGTGATCAGAAAGAAAAGACAAGAGAAATTAGGGCTCGTACGGAGGCATATAGGCATTCTTTCTTTTTTTTCTCGTTCAATTTGGGAGTGGAATAGGAAAGGAAATGCCTTGTAGTGGTACGGTGTACCCTCCACCACACAGCTTGCGGTGGATTGCTGAGGATGTATGTAGATGTAGAAGTTTGTTATTACAGGGATAGCACAGATAACTGCGTAAAGGACAGCTGAAATGCTGAAATTCGTGTCATTCGTCAGATGGCTAGGAGAAATAAGGATTTCTGAGTTGTTGAGTACAAAGGAAGTTAGTCGTCAGTTCCATGTCAATTACCAACGAGGGAAAAGGTAAGCCATTAGTTTAAGCAATATTGGTCTCGATAAAGGAGAACGAACATGCCGTTTGCGATAGTATACACACTCATCGCATTATGTATAACATGTAGAAAAATGTTCAAATATTTGTAAAGCTTAAGGGACTTAACTGCAGAGTAAGCAGTCCCTAAACTTACAAAATACTTATGAACTAGTTGATACTAAAGACGGCACAAACATCCATGCCCGAGAGGGGTTCGAACCCACAACGGGGAACGGCCTCACGCATCGTTAACATAGCGCCTCAATGCGCTCAGCCACTCCGCCGCGCTACCATGTAGAAAGAGACGTACGCAGTTAATATGAATGGTTTGTAGTTCCCAAATGACAAGCCAAGATCGCAAACTAACAATTTATTAAGAGACGACTGGTTTCGGTGCACTGTGTCTCAATCATCAGGTCATATATATGTTATAATCTGGTCTTGTTAAAGAAATTGGGTATAAAATAACAAGTGCAACATACCCAATTTTTTAACAAGATGACCAGATTATAACATATGTATGACCAGATGATGGTGACACAGTGCACCGAAACCAGTCGTCTCTTAATAAATTGTTAGTTTGCGATCTTGGTTTGTCAATTGGAAACTATAAAAGGAATTGATCGCCTCCAGACCAGACGATGTCAGGTAATCTTAATATGAATGTATTTTTAAATTTTAGCTTTCTACCTCCATATGTATGTATATTATTCATACCTAATTTATATTTCATTTAACGTTTTTTCTACAGATGTTCCATATTTTAATAATTATGCTCATTAAAAAGTGAAGATCATGCGAGTGAGTGTATGTGGCTAGTCACTCATTTATTGGAGACAGCAAAGCAATGGAAAACGATGAGTGACAATTGGAAACTATTTGAACTGCCAGAACTTGTTGGTGTAGCGTGTCATTGTTGTCAGTATTAATCGCTACATTCTTCACATTTGTTAGGTAAGACCCCCTAATCAAGAGCAATATAAATTACTTTTATTTGTGTTTGTAAGTAATATGGCGACACGGTAATACCAAACTAGGATCTCTGTTAAGAAGGTTGTGTACGAGTTTAAACAAGTACTTACTTGGTTGAAGAAGAACTTCCACATTATGCCAAGTCCGTGACTACTAGTAGAAAAGTGCAATTATATGTCTTTGCAAGGTCTCCGGTTTTCGCTGTTGGCTATTCTTACTGTAAAGTAGGTAATACACCACATACGTTGGCTTCTTTATGAAATAAAAGTATTATAACCACTATTCTAAGTGATTTGATACCCATCCCTCGGCGGTAGGTTTATGACCATAACGACTGTGACGAGTTCCAATGTATCCTGCGTGATACGAAAGCTGGACTGACAATGAGGGAAAGGGTCAACTGAAACAATTGGAGGGTCGTAGTTCGCCACTTGACTCAATAAAACGATCGTGGGCAACCAGTCGATTGTCTCTGTGGAGGGAAATGCGCGTAATGCAACAGACGACGAACATTCACACCGCCGTTCTTCGTTGCAAAAGTCACAGGAGTAATCGATAGCTTAAATTAATTTTTGTATACAGGCAAGCATATTCTGTTGTTTAAGTATTTAGAAAAATAGAAAACTATTAATGAAAATACTGCGTCATGCTTATCGTGACAAAACGATGTCCAGATTGTACACTGTGGTACTGGAGCGTACTACGAAATTCACTAACCGTCTCTAGATGAAGCACACCAAAGCAACTATTCCAATAGTTTTATTTTACCTTGATCTGCAAAACTTGAAAAGGCGGCAAGTAAAGTAAGATAACACATTAACATCTTCAAAGAAATTTAACGAAATTATTGAGATACTTTTGCAAGTCACAAACATCAATGATGTATACATGCAGACTGAGGCATCATATGACAATTTGTGCCAAGGTTTGAATTGGAACCCGGGTCTGTTGATAATTAGGCTTTTTTACTCACCACAAGGCCATCCTGCACGGATTTACCCTGACTAGTCTCCTTCCTCGGTCCAAATCTCACTTCTGCGGCAGTCTACATTATGTTTCCCGTAAGCTCGAAGAACACTTTAAAAAGTAGTAACAAATTTAGCTTGGTGTTGTGACATAACATTTTTATTTAAAAATATCGCCTAACGATTTCGTTCAATGACTGAACAGCATCAGTGTAGTTTAGAGTCCTGAGGAATCCTGTATACTGCAGAAAAACTGTTCAGTTGAAATTTGTATCACGCACTTGACAGGATTTTTCCATTTATAATTTTATGGATTTTGACTGTACAAACGTTTTTATGGAGTAGCCGAGCGGTCTAAGGTGCCTCACTGCGGAGCGCGTGGTAGCTCACCGTCGGAGGTTCGAGTTTCCCTGGGGCATGGGTATGTGTGTTGTTCTTAGGTTAGTTTACCTTAGTTTAAGTAGTTTGTAAGCTACGTACTGATAACCATACGGTTTGGTCCGATAGATTTACAAACATTTGAACATTTTTTGAAACGTCTTTATGCTGTGTCCATGAGCCCTTAGGACTGAAAGCAGTACTCATTCAAGGAAAGTGATATGGGATATTTTAAATAAATATCTTAGGCCACACCACTAGGCAGTTTATTTTATTTATTTTTTATTTATTCATTTTTTATGTAAGGGACTTTATTAAGTTAGTCATCAGACACAAGGTTTACAAAATACTTACAGTAGCTTAAATTACCTTTCGCTAAAGACAGCGCAAACACACACTCCTGAGGAAGGACTCCAACCTCCGACAGCGAGCAACCGCGTACTCCGCAGTGAGGCGCCTCTCAACAGGCCGTGCTACGTCACACTGACTAGGCCGCGGCCGCCAGCTGAATGGCTGGCCACAACGAGGTAGTGCGCGTGCCCCATCGGCCAGCCATTCAGCTGGCGGCCGCGGCCTAGTCAGTGTGACGTAGCACGGCCTGTTGTGAGGCCTTGTCTCTAGGTGGTATTGTTTGAGGCGCGAGGCCGTTCCCCGTCGGAGTGTTGGAATCCCCCCCCCCCCCCACCTGGCAGGGATGCTCGTGCCGCCTTCAGTAGATTGTTAGTCTAGGGACTGATGACCCCGCAATTAAGTCCCATAAGATTTACAAACATTTGAACATTTTGAACACTCACAGAAGTTATTTGTTTTCAATTAGTCTTCTCTGTAACCAAAGCACTCTCTTCGATACGAAGACCATCACTTGATTCTTGTTTGTTCTGGGCTTCATCTGGCGAATCTGAACAAATTCACGATGTCACCAAATTTTATGTATAAAACATTTCTAAGGTACCTGACTATTCAGATTATGGTACGGAGGTTTCTTCCGATCGGCAGGTAGAGATGGCCATAAAGGGTAATCAAACATGATGGACGCAAATACAAATAATACTTACGTACTGGTATGCATTTAGACCTAAAAGACTGTAAGTTCCGTCACTACTCACAATCTATGTTCAAATCTAAAGGTTTAAGACATAGCACATAATTTCTTTGTATAGCGACAACTGTATCCGTGAAAATTACTAACTTTTAATTAAAGAAGTAATGCGGGAGAGTAACAATCTTTGACGTTACGTACTCGGTACCAACTGACTGGCAGCGCTGTACAGGAGATCGTGAAAGAGTGTGAGGTGTTGGCCATGCTTCCCGTAATGCTACTCAAATCAAATACTCGTAACCTTATTGGACGAAACTGCTATGGTCATCATTCCCTACAAACTAGTTAAATTACCTTTCACTAAGGACAACACACAGTAATATTTCGACCAGGGACGCTTTTGTTCAGAGCCTTTGCCTACGGAAGCATTCGCGCACGCCCACCAGCGACCTGCCGGCCTGAGTAACGAGACGGAGCAACACCACCTAGAGAGAAGGCCGCGGCGCTCTCGTGGGACGTCAGACAGAGTAGGTTGCGCGCGCAGAGCTGACTGGGTAGCCTCTGGGGCACGGTCCACTGTGCCAAAGCAGCGAGCCAGTCAGCAATGCGCGCGCAACCTACTCTGTCTGACGTCACACGAGAGCGCCGCAGCCTTCTCTCTAGGTGGTGGTGGACAGAACCGGCAGGACGCACCCGAACTTTCAGCTTCGCCACCGGCCGCCGCGCCGCGCATTCTCCCGCTCCAGGGGGCAGCCTGCCGAATTACCATCTCTTTCTCGTAAGAACGTACGTGGTGAAACCAGCCTGACTTCAGGAGCGTGCTGACAAATGGCGACATCAGACGTAGGGAAGAGAGGCCCTTACAAAGGGATGGACACAATAGCGTCAGTGCAGAGAAAGCCCTTGTCTGCAGCTACCAGAGGTTTTTAAAAAGCGACAGAATCTGAGATAATCTGTGGATCCCTGCAGACAGGAAGAAGACAAGCACACCTCTGCTGTGGACACGTGTGCTAGTAGGAGAGAGCCTGTATTGCAGTATCGATAAAGTGGTTCCACGAAAACAATATTACTGTTCATCTAGAAAGACCCTGAGAAATGGCATACCAGACAGGCCTAACACAGCTACCACAAAAAAAACCTGTTTTTTCGAAACAAGAAGGTATGCAGAAGATAAGAAAAACAAACTTGAAACTAAGAACAACACACACTTGAAACGTGGGAAAGACGCCATTTCGCAAGTCTTATCTCAGGCCACATAAAATTTTCACCAGGGACAGGCGTGGTCGGAAAACGACGATAAGCTATTGGACGACAATCAAATGTTTGTAAATCTTTCGGACCAAACTGCGTGGTCATCAGTCCGTAGCATACAAACTACTTACACTAAGGTAAGATAACCTAAGGACAACACACACACACACACACACACACACACACACACACACACACACACACACACACACACATGCCCCAAGGAGGACTCGAACCTCCGACGGCGAGCAACCGCGCGCTCCGCAGAGAAGCACCTTAGACCGCTCGGCTATTCCACCGCGGCTATTGGACGACACTGCAAAACAAACCCACCAATCACAGAGCCAAAGAGGCGCAAAATTCGAGGAGAAGCTGTAAATGGAAAAGTATAGGGACTTGAGGAGGAACCGCCGAACTGGACACTTGATCTGTCGCCAGAGAAGCAAGAAGACATGCAGGCAGCTGCCGCCTTAGGAGTCGAGTGACTTGGACGTCTTCGCTCGGGGTTAGCGCCGCGCCACACAGCCGGGGAGCGTAAAGCAGATGTGTGATGTGCCGCTGCAAACACCGCCGCCACCGCTTCGTAGTCACACCGCACCGCGCCGTCTGACGCCCATGTCAAGTTAATGTTGGTGAGGCAGGAAATTACCTCCCATTCCCCGTTCATATCTGAGTCGTGTCCATGCGCAGTCAAATCGGCCCTGAGAGATTGTTGTTTTTTAAATCTAATAAAAATAAAAATAAATTACATGTGGTAATCCTCTGTGTAATCTGTTGTCAAATCAATCGGTTTAATCTGATTTCCATAGCAGCCTATTTCCATAATTTATCATCATTACTTTTATTTTCATTTACTGCAGTGTGGCGGTTTTCAGAGGGAGGTTTGATTCACCACAGCACACATCTATACCCGAGGGAGGACTCACGATATTTGGTGACCATGTTGGCCGTGGTATCGTTTGGTAAGCACTAAGTAGTCTGTAGGAAGTCTCGCTATGCACAAGCCAGCCTTTTCTTGTTAAAATATATTGTCATGAAGATCAAAATGATAATATAGTAATAAGGGCAGTTTACAACTCACCACAAAGACGTGTCGACGAGCTGCGACAGGCACATACAAAAGACACACACACATACAACACTTTCAGCTATCGGCCACGGCCTTCTTCAAAATATAGAACATTCACGCAATCTCACAGGCACACAACACAGTCATACAACTATCACCTCCGGCTGCCGCACTTCGAATCACGCTCTGCGGCGTGTAAATAGCGAAGGGGAAGTGAGGGGAGAGGGGATAGGAAGGTTGTGGCACGGTGGTGGGAATGGCTACAGCACGGCTTAGATTGGAAGAACGAGATGCAGCTTAAGAATGGCGTGAGGAGGCTGGTAAGGGGGTAAAAATAAAATAAGAAAATTAAATATAGATTTAAATAAAAAAATAAATAGAAAAATAGAAAATAATAAATAAAAATAAAATGCTCGCACATTGCACGTACACACAACCGCGTACACACACACACACACACACGCACACACACACACACACACACACACACACACACACACAAAGAGGCACGCCCGCATGCACGCACCACTCAAAATAGGCTAGAGAGGCAGGAACTGTAAGTAATGGAAAATGGAAGTTATCGTATGTTGAGGCCTGGATGATTTCGGGATCGGAGAATGTATTGTAAGGATAACTCCCATCTGTGCAGTTCAGAAAAGCTGGTGGTGGATGGGAGGAACCAGATGGCCCGGGGTTGTAAAGCAGCCATTGATATCAAGCATGTGCTCCGCTACATGATGTGCCACTTGGTATTCCACATTGTTTTTGGCCACAGTTTGGCAGATGCCATTCATCCTAATGGATAGCTGGTTGCTGGTCATGCCAATATAGAAAGCTGCAGAGTGATTTCAGCACAGTTGGTAAATTACATGGCTGCTTTTACAGGTGGCCCGCCCGCTGATAGGGTGGGGTAAGCCTGTGATAGGACTGGAATAGGAAGTGCTGGGTGGCTGGATTGGACAGGTCTTGCAGCGGGGTCTTCCACAAGGATATGATCCCTGTGGCAGGACTGGATTTCAGGGTGGCATAAGGATGACCTAGGATGTTGTGGAGGTTGGGAGGGCGACGGAGCACCACTTCAGGAGAGCAGGATGTCTCTCATTTCTGGGTACGAGGATAGAAAATGAAAATCTTGACGAATGATGCAATTTAGTTCTTCGAGTCAGGGTATTACTGGGTGACAAGGGGAGCACTCTTTTGTGGATGACTACAGGTGTTAGGACGAGGATTTGGGATGAGTGAGGTATGGCACGGGAGATCTGTTTGCGGGCTGCGGTGGCCGAGGGGAATGCGGCGCGCCAGTCACCGTCTGCATGGCCACTACATCCTTAGTGTTAGCTAGTTCCTAAGTAGTTTGTAAGGTTATGGACTGAAGACCCCGTAGTTAAGTCCCAAAAGCTATACAAAGATTTGAACATTTAAACATTGTTCGAAATTTTGTGTGGTGAAAGAGGACTCGTAACACATCACATGGTTAAAATATTAGGACGCAATACTCGGAAAATCCCGAAAAAAATCGATCCGAAGTTTCTTACGTCCATTATGAGTATAAAATGTTAGTCCATTGCCGGGCTGCCGTCTGGCCTAGCTGGTTAGGGATCGGACTCTACCGCTAGAGGTCTCGGGTTCGATTCCTCCTCAGCCACTTTACTATATTTTTCTGTTTCATCTTCTTTTGTTATTCCACCAATGATTCATAAAGTTTCCCAAACCTACGTTATCTTTAACAAGTAGGCTACATTGGTGAATAATAATATTTTTCTTTTTGACCAACAACAATGTTCATGGCGGTGGGTTTTCCATTTTTCTGATAATTTTGAGGCAAACCAGGTATTGTAGAAATATATAAAAAAACCAAATCGGTGATCATTAGTTTTTATTTAAGACGACCGGTTTCGCCGAAGTATGTCAGCATCATCTGGTCCAATAAAATCATTTTACTAGGCCATAATCTTGCAATGTCAATCAGTTGCTATATAACATAATTTACAGTACATAGGTGCAATATGTCATTATAATAAAACATAATTATCACAGTGAGTGACAACAGCAAACTGATCATTTTGCTATTGTCACCCACTGTGATAATTATGTTTTATTATAATCACATAGTGCACCTATGAAGATGATGCTGACATACTTCAGCGAAACCGGTCGTCTTAAATACAAATTGATGATCAGCGATCTTGATTATTATATATTTCTACAATATCATAATTGCATCGCCTCCTAGAACATAAACAAACTCAAACCAGGTATATTAAATCATGCCTCGTAATATTGGGGGCGGTAATTGATGGTTAATTATAGAACGAATTTTTGTACAATCTTCCTGAGAATTAATTTCACGATTATCCTGTCACAATGCGCTGCAATATTGCAAGCGCTTTATGAAATTTTTAGCTTGCCTTTAAAAGTAAACATCACAAGGTTGCACCAAAGAAGTGCATTGTGCAGGTATGACTTTTACAGACCAAGTTGGGATATTTTCGTCATCATGAAAAATTGCATCAAGATGAGTCAATAAGAAGTAAAAATTTATTCTGTTTGCGGACTAGGTCTGTGGGGTAGTTCCTGTCAGTGAGGGCCTTTGTGAGACCCTCAGCATCAAAATAAGGCGTACAATATAGCCATCGTAGGGTGTCATGAATGGAGTCGTGGCGGCCGCGGTGGCCGAGGGGACTGAGGCGCTCCAGTCACGGTCTGCACGGCCACTATGGTCGGGGGATCCAATTCCCCCTCGGGCATGGATATTTGTGCCGTTCTTAGTGTAAGCTAGTTCATAAGTAGTTTGTAAGTTTAGGGACTGACGACCCCGTAGTTAAGTCTCATAATCTGTACAAACATTTGAACATTTAAACATTTGGAGATCTCCAGAATGAAACTTTCACTCTGCAGCGGAGTGTGCGATAATATGAAACTCGCTGGCAGATTAAAATTGTTTGCCGGAACCGGGACTCGAACCTGGAACCTTTGCCTTTCACGGGCAAGCTGTGTAACGACTGAGCTATCCCGACACGACTCACGATGCCGCCTCACAACTTTACTTCCGCCAGTACCTTGCCTCCTACTTTCCAAACTTCACAGAAGCTCTCCTGCGAAACATGCAAGACTAGCACTCCTGGAAGAAAGAATATGGTGGAGACAAGGCTTAGCCACAGCCTAAGGCGAGGTAGGAGGCGAGATACTGGCGGAAGTAAAGTTGTGAGGCGGCATCGTGAGTCGTGTCGGGATAGCTAAGTCGGTAGAGCGATTGCCCGCGAAAGGTAAAGGTCCCAGGTTCGACTCCCGGTTTCGGCACAATTTTAATTTGCCAGGAAGTTTCATTTGGAGATCTGTTTGCTGACTAGGTCTGTGGGGTAGTTTCTGTCTGTGAGGGCCTCAGACCCTAGCATCAAAATGAGGCGTACATTGTCGCCATCGCAGGGTGTCATGAATTAAGTCGTGGGTCAAAGGGGTGCTGATAAGTAACGTAATGAGTCCCCCTTGTGGCCCGGCAGACGCGCTGGCCCAGCAGCCTGAGGATCGGCCAGCCCCCCGGCCCTGACGCCGCCGCCCGACGCCTCGCTTCGCTACAGCCTGGGGCCCCTTCCTCCGCCTCCCCCGCCCCCGCTACCACCATTCGGCGCCTGCATAATTTCGCGGCGCGTGCCGCCGCATCCAGGAATAGAGCGCCCAGCGGCTATTTCAGAGCGGCCGACGTATTCCGGGCCTGAGAACCCTTTCTCGCGGCTCAAGAGTAACGCTTCGGAAAGCAGTCAGAGGCAGAGTGGAGCTGTCGGCTCGGCGTGGCGAGTGGCCGGTAATTCTGTTTAATGGGCCCGTCTGCCGCCGCGGCGGCCAGACAGCGGCCAAGGCGAGGCGCTCTCGCACGCCACGCGGCTCAACTGACACACCGTGGCAGCGGCCAGCGGAAAATTAACGCTGCCGTAGGCGACCACGTGCACTGCTATTACCTCAGCAGCAAAACAATGCCTCAGGTAAATTATGAGTACTGGTTAATAAGACACCGGCCGCGGTGGCCGAGCGTTCTGTGGCGCGTCACTCACTGTCTGCACGGCCACTACGGTCGGGAATTCGAATCCCCCCCCCCTCTCGGGCATGGATATTTGTGCCGTCCTTAGTATTAGCTAGTACATAAGTAGTTTGTAATTTTAGGGACTGATGACCCCGTAGTTAAGTCCCATAAGCTGTACAAACATTTGAACATTTTTGTTAATAAGACGAGTAAAAACGAAAAAGTGAAATTTCTGGGAGAGCCGCGGCGGAGTGGCCGAGTGCATTGCTATGCTATGCTACGAGGCCGTTCCCCGTCGGGGTTTCGAATCCTCCCCTCGGGCATGGATGTTTGTGCCGTCATTAGTATAAGCTAGTTCATAAGTAGTTTGTAATTTTAGGGACTGATGACCCCGTAGTTAAGTCCCATAAGCTTTACAAACATTTGAATCTTCCTGGCAGATTAAAATTGCGTGCCGGAACCGGGACTCGATCCTGGGACCTTTGCCTTTCGCGGGCAAGCGCTCTACCGACTGAGCTATTTCCGCCAGTACCTCGCCTCCTACTTTCCAAACTTCACAGAAGCTCTCCTGTGAACCTTAGAAGACTAGCACTCCTGGAGACATGGTTTAGCCACAGCCTAAGGGATGTTTCCACAATGAAACTTACACTCTACTGCGGAGTGTGCGCTGATATGAAACTTCTGCCAGTACCTCGGGCTCACTCGGTAGAGCGCTTGCTCGCGTTAGGCAAAGGTTCCTGGTTCGAGTCCCGGTTCCGGCACGCAATTTTAATCTTCCAGGAAATTTCATATTTGCGCACACTCCGCTACAGAGTCAAAGTTTGGAAATTCATCGTAAGGATGATTCAGGATTCTCGACTGTAAAAACCTTTTGTGAAATTATTTATTTTCTATTGTTTCGTCGCAGTTGCACAATTTTGAGTTCTGTGACTACTTTCGGAAGAGACCGTTCATTCTCAAACCATTGGCTTTAAACCGTAATAAATCCAGATGCATGGTGAAAGTGGCTGGAGCCTCAAGCGTGTACCGTTTGTAGCAACATCGTTTCGTTAACACCATGTGGCTCCGTTAGTGAAGGCCATCTGTAGCGTGCCTTACAAAAGCGTCGGCACCATAATATACAATTAAAAAAAGTTATACACGGGCGTCATTACACAAAATCTCGATAGTGGTTTCCTAAACATCTTTTCTTCTGAACCTCGTCTCCATTATGGGACCTATACATTGTGCCGCGGCGGATTAGCCGCGGCCGGCCGCGGTGGCCGAGGGGACTGCGGCGCGTCGGTCACGGTCTGCACGGCCACTACGGTCGGGGATTCGAATCCCCCCCCCATCCCCTCGGGCATGGGTATTTGTGCCGTCCTTAGTATTAGCTAGTTCGTAAGTAGTTTGCAAATTTAGGCAAACATTTGAACATTTCGATTATCCGCGCGTAATGGAGCTCCGTGTTGCGGTGCGCGCGGCCGTCTGGGGTCCGATTCTTCCCTCGGGCATGGGTGTTTGTGTTGTCCTTAGTTTAGTTTACCTTAGGTTAAGTAGTTTGTAAGATAGGGAGTAATAACTAAGCTGTTGAGTCCCATAGATTTACAAACATTTGAACATTTTTGATACATTTTGTCTCACAACATCCAGCACTCCTCTATTTTGTTCATGTCAGAAGCATCTTATTGAAGTCGTATGTAGCACAGAAACACGACATGTATGTAATGTGCTGATAGAGAGGGGTGGTAGGCAAGGTTAGAGCTTTGACAGGTCTTAGCCCCTTGCTAAAATAATTTTTATTTCATTTTAGACAAGGTCAGAATGTTTATTTAACCAAACTACAATAATTTCAAGTTAATCTAATTGAATCTTATTAATGCTAAAATAGTACTAGTTTATATTTAGTTCACAAAACCAATCGTTTACTTCTCACTTTACAGAATCAATGCTTCAAATCTGTTCAACAGAACGTTACTGCGATGCCAATAGTGTCTATCTGTAATGGTCAAACAATTAGTTCCTGTTAGTTAACTATTTTAAATCCATCAAAGACATCGTGACATACTACCTTATACATCAACTGATCAATGAGACAAACATGCAAGTAGCAAATCCTATTTAAATACAAGACATAAATTCAGATAAAGGAACAAAATTCTGTAGTAATATCATATTCCCACACAAAAGCACCAAAAAAATTCTTATAACGAAAAATAATGCCATCAGCTGTGTTCATTATATTTATTTATCAACCAGTTTCGACGGTCAATGCGTCATCGTCAGGCCCTTAAAGTAAGAAACCTGCATATTGCTGGATTACAGTCAATATAAATGGTATCGCACATTCATCCAATATTAAAGCAACACGGAACAACAGGGAGTCCCCGTTGTTCCTTGTTGCTGTAATATAGGAAAAAAAAACGTTCAAATGTTTGTAAAGCTTATGGGACTTAACTACTGGGTTATCAGTCCCTAAACTTACAAACTACTTATGAACTAGCTAATCCTAAGGACGGCACAAATATCCATGCCCGAGGGGGGATTCGAACCCCGACCGTAGTGGCCGTGCAGACTGTGACTGGCGCGCCGCAGTCCCCTCGGCCATCGCGGTCGGCTCATTTCAGGTAATGGAACGTGTATTGACCATTGAAAATTGCACACACAAGGAGACGGCACGACCGTAGGGTCGGGGATTTGTCCGAAATTGTGTGTGGTGAAAGAGGACCCCTAGCACCTCACGTGGTTAAAATATTAGGACGCACTTCTCGCAAAATCCCGAGAAAAATCGATCCAAAGTTTCATAGGTCCATTACGAGTGTAAAATGGTAGGTCCATTGCGAGCTGCCGTCTGGACCAGCTGGTTAGGGCTCCGATTCTTACGCCAGAGGTCTCGGGTTTCGATTCCTCCTCCGGCATTTTATTTTTCTTCTGTTTTATTTTCTTTTGTTTATTCCACCAATTATTAAGAAAGTTTTCCCAAACCTACATTATCTTTAACAAGTTTGTTACATTATTGAATAACAATAATTTTCTTTTTTGTCCTACAACTAAAATAATGGCGGTGAGTTTTCCATTCTTCTCATAATTTTGAGACAAACCACGCATATTAAATCATGTCTCGGAATATTGGTGACGGTAAATTGATGGTGAATTATAGTATGAATTTTTATAGAATCTTCCTGGGAGTTAATTTCACGATTCTCCTGTAACAAATGCGCTGCAGTTTTTACAAGCGCTTTATGAAATTTTTAACTTGTCTGTAGAAGTAAACATCAAAAGGTTTGCACCAAAGAAGTGCATTTTGGAAGTATGACTTTTACAACCAAATTGGGTTATTTCGGTCATCTTGAAAAATTGGGATAATATATCTACGGAATTTGTTTTGACCTCCCCAAGAGTCAAAGAGATATAAAAATTTATTCTCCCCGACGTACGATTTTAAACATTTCCGGAGAAAATCCGTGTATAAAACTGTTGTTAATTTTCCGGTCTTCTATGATGTTACGATGAAAATGAAACAGAAAAAAAAGTGCCGGAGGAGGAATCGAACCCCGAGAGCACTGGCGTAACAGTCCGAGCCCCTGACCATTTAAGCCATACGGCGGCTCGGCAATGGACTAACATTTTATTCTCATGAGGCACCTAAGAAACTTCGGATCGATTTTTTCTCGGGATTTTTCGAGTAGCGCGTTCCAATATTTTAACCGCGTGAGGGGTTAGGGGTCCTCTTTCACCACACAAAATTTCGGACCAATCCACGACCCCACTGGTCGTTTAGTCAAAACAGACTAAACACTTGAACAGTATAGAAAAGCAGACTCACACCGGCGCATTTCGTTTAGTGGAAGGGCCACAGCCAGACAGATCCGTGTCAACGGACGCCCCAGCGTTGTCTTGCCACCAGTCCTCGCTTAGCGAGTTATTCCTGGTTGCGGTGGCCCCATGTCAAACGCCACGGGTACCGCTAAACCAAACAGGCCGCATCCTCTGCTAGTCTCCAGCCCAGCTTGCTGTCTGCTCCGTCACCATTTCAAGACTATTACACCTCGCTCCCCCTTGTTTTTCTCTCCGTCTCGTAATGGCGCCTCCCGCCGAGGTGCACCACTGCAGCACCGCCAACGAGTTCCCGAGAGCTGCCCGTAGAACTGGTGGCGCCTTTCGCTGGAAAAGAGCTCTAACCTGGCACGCTTCACAGTCGGGTCTCACAGGTTTACTCCCACCAGTACCTCGCTGCCCACTCTGAAAATTTCACAAAAGTTCTCCTGCGAACCTTGCAGCACTAGCACTCCTGGAATTCCAGTTCAGGCCTCGCGTCAGTTCTACTGTGGCCGCTGTTTATACGGCAGAACCCGGGTCAAGTGGAGCTGTTGGCTGGCGCATACACGCCGTCCGCTGGGCAGGGATTGCCGGCAGGCACGTTGAAGGTAACTTATCATATTGTCAGGTCGTTTAATTACTTCTATGGCTTCTCTTATTTTGCTTTGTTGCATCCACGGTTCCCGGGCAAGTGCAGTCTAAGAAAATCAGGCGATGCTGAAGGAATTAGCTTAGGTAACGAAACAATAAAGGAGGTAGATGAGTTTTGTTACTTGGGCAGTAAAATAACAAATGATGGTCGCAGTACAGAGGATATAAAATGCAAAAAAAAAAAAAAAATGTTCAAATGTTTGTAGAACTTATGGGACTTAACTACGGGGTCATCAGTCCCTAAGCTTACAAACTACTTATGAACTACCTACAACTAAGGACGACACAAATATCCATGCCCGAGGGGGGATTCGAACCCCCGACCGTAGTGGCCTTGCCAGACCGTGACTGGAGTGCCTCAGTCTCCTCGGCCACCGCGGCCGGCTATAAAATGCAGAATGGCAATGGGTAGAAAAGCGTTTTGAAAAAGAGAAATTTGCTAACATCAAATATTGATTTATGGCTTAGGAAGTCCTTTCTGAAGGCATTTGTGTGGAGTGTTGCCTTGTATGGGAGTGAAACATGGACGATAAACAGTGCGGACAGGAAGAGGATAGAGGCTTTTGAAATCTGGTGCTACAAAAGAATGCTGAAGATTAGGTGGGTGGATCGCGTAACTAACGAGGAGGTACTGAACAGAATTGGGGAGAAAAGGAATTTCTGGCATACCTTGACGAAAAGAAGGGATCGACTGCTAGAACACATTCTTAGACATCAAGGAATTGTGAATTTAGCGTTAGAGGGAAGTGTGTGGGGTAAAAACCGCAGAGGAAGACCAAGAGATGGATACAGTAAGCAGATTCAGACAGATGTACGTTGCCGTTCTTATTTGGAGATGAAGAGTTCGGTTGTGGATCATCATATGCGACCAGCTTTTCTGAGGAAGCGGAAACTATTTCTGCACAACGCAAGTTATCACTTCGCTCGACAATGCGCGGACGCATACAGCGCAGGTAGTGGCCGCTCTGTTTGGTCGATGGGACTGGGAAGTACTGTACCATCCACCATACTTCCCGGACTTTAGTCCTTGTGACTTTCATTTGATTCCGAAGATGAAGCAACCACTTCGTGGCATTCGGCTCAGAGCTGTTACAGAGATTCGACAGGCAGTAGACCGCTCCATTCGCACCATCAACTGTATAG
This sequence comes from Locusta migratoria, assembly GCA_026315105.1. NCBI lineage: Eukaryota > Metazoa > Arthropoda > Insecta > Orthoptera > Acrididae > Locusta > Locusta migratoria. The sequence continues at coordinate 223,963,426 of CM048747.1, read as the reverse complement.
ACTCTGCTAACGGTATACTACGCCTTCCATAACACTGGCAGCGGATTCTACACCACGCTGGTGACTTCATTGAAGGACAATAACAGGTGGAAACATGTAACGCTGTTGTATAGGTTGTGGATAAATAGTTACTACTATTTATGTTCCAACCCTCGTCCTTTCTTCAGCATCACCTGATTTTATTAGAATAATTACCCTTCTTTTGTCAATCCTTTTAAAACACCATCCAATTCTTCTTCCAGGTCCTTTTCTCTCTCTGTCAGAATTACATTGTCATTGGCAAAGAGCGAAGATTTTAGATCTTTACCTCGACCTTCAATCTCTTCTCCAAATTTATCCTTTATTTCCTTCATAGCTCGCTTAACGTACCGATTCAATATAATTCTGGAAATGCTACAACCCGGTCGCTCGTTCCAACCAAAGCTTCCCTCTCATGTCCTTCCATTCTCTGGTTTTTTTTTACAAGTTGCAAATAACCTTCCTTTCCCCATGGGGTTCTTTTTTTTCTGTAAATTTCAGAGTATGAAAGATTGTATTCCAGTCAACATTGTCAAAAGCTTTTTCCAAATCTACAAAATCTATAAATGTAGATTTGCCTTTCCCCGCTCTAGTTTCTAAGATTAGCTGTAAGGTGTGCACTGCCTCTCGTAATCTTAGGTTCCTCCTATATCCAAACTGATCTCCCCGTCGACAGCTTCTAACAAATGTTTCATTATTCTGTAAGTAATTCGTGTTTGCATTTTTGCAATAATTACTTTTTAAAATGATGTTTCTGTTTTCTTTGTAATTGGGGTTTTTACATTTTTCATGATTTCTGAGAGTATATCACCTGTGCCATACATCTTGCACACTAAATGGAATAATTGTATCATGGCTGCCTCTCCCAGACTCTTCAGTAGCTCTGAGGAAGTGCTGCCTTCTCCACGGACATTGTATCGTCTTAGATCTTTCGATGCTCTTTCATATTCTTCTCTCAGTATAGTATCTAATGTTTATAAAGCTTATGGGACTTAGCTGCGGGGTCATAAGTCTCTAAACATACAAACTACTTATGAACTAGCTTATACTAAAGAGGGCACAAATATCCAAGCCCGAGGGGGGATGCGGACCCCGACGTGGTACGGCCTCGTGCATCGTAGCATAGTGCCTCAATGCGCTCCGCCGCGGCAGTAGTGTATCTCCTCTCCCATCTACATCTACTCCCTCTTCCATTTGTATAGTATTGTCTCGAAATTAATTTCCTTTATAGAGTTTCACCGTTGAGTTTTCCTTTCTTTCCATCGTACTGGTTTCCGATTAGAGTTTTTGATATTTATACAGCAGCCTTTCCTTACTCAAAATGTCTTTTTTACTTTCCTGTACGTGGTACCTATCTTTTCCATAGTTATACATTCGACAGGTTTGCATTTGTTCTCTTGTCACTGGTGTTAGACATTTGGCACATTCCGACAATCTAATTGTTAGTCACGAGTACTCCATTTTACTTCCTTCATTTACTGCATGTTTATATTGTCTCCTTTCATCAATTAAATTCAGTCTTTCCTTTGGTGCCCAAGGATTTTTTTCTATGCCTTATCTTTCTACCAATGTTGTCTTTGCCATTTTCACTATTTGTTGTCTGAAAGGTACTAATTCGTCTTCTACTATCTTATTTCTCGTTCCTCAATTGTCGTTCAGGTTTGTAGGGCTCATCACCTTATATCATATTTTTGGCAGTTTCTTTAATTTAGTCTACAATTCATCGCCAACAGGGTATGGGCCGAGGCTATAAGATTAATAGACACAGAAAACTCATCTAGAAAATAAATGTGTATGGTACTAAAAAAGCCAATTGGACCGGAATAAAGAAAAATGAGAGAGTATCGATATGAGTAAAGAAGAAAAATGGATAAATCCAATAAATATATATACTATCCATGTAAATATACAGGAAAATACGGTTATGATGTATTTCAACGAGAAGAAACTCACAGATGGCATTTGTGGGGAAGATTGACCCAAACTGAACTTTGTTGGTAGAACATTCATAAGAAGTAACAAATCAACTAAAGAGATGTGGAGAATTTTCATCATTAATCAAATCCACCAAAGAGGATGCCGCACTACGGATCACAGTCAACTGGTGGCAGATTAGGGTACAGGATTCTTACCAGATGTCAATGACAGAAGACGTCGAAAGGTAGAAAGAAGAATAGCACGTATTGCTTTATCACACACTAGGGATATTATGTGGGAGCCTTGCTGGCAATCATGAAGACAAAGACTTGAATCGTTGCTGCTAGATTTATTTTCTCCTTTATTCCTTCCTTTTGTTGACCCCGCATGTATTGTTGTTGTGGTCTTCAGTCCAAGGTCTGGTTCGATGAAGTTATTCATACCACTCTCTCCTGTGCAAGCTTCTTGATTTCGGAGGAAGAACAGCAACACACACACATTTGGTATTGGTTACTGTATGCATCTGTTGGTATAATGTTCACATATATGCGGCCAAAGTAGTTTGGTCATGCTGGTGAGAGGACTCTAACCTCCCGTGGGAACAACTTCTCTGTCCCTGACATGACTATAACCGTTCGGCCATGGCTGTGCGACATCTTGGTATAGATTATGTAGTACGTACAGTAGGGATAGAATTCAGTTCATGATGCCTCGTACGAGTCTGGCAATATATCCTGTGATAAACCTGCATCTATAAATCAATGGATTGTGTACAAGAGACTACCTGGTTCTCATTATTGGCAAGTTTTCTGTTAGCATTTTGGCTGATTGTTCCATGGTTCAGTGTGTGTCGTCCAATGGTAATGTTCAATGCCAAGACGACAGGGTCCCTTCTGATAAAGATCGCATCGTCCAAGACTGATTCAGCGATGATAAGGATGAATTGTAGGATCTTCCCTGGGCACTAGCCATGACACCCGACCGTAACAGTTCCAGACTCAAGAGACTCAAGCCCCTCCCAAAATAACTGGTTTAAAATATTTAGTGTGATAAAGCGAATCATCAATTAAGACTGCCCCAAAAATACCTCGTGTTTTTAATTTTTTATTTATTATTATCTTTTTTTTTTTTTTTTTTTTTTTTTTTTTTTAATACGCCCGACTTCAGCTGAGTGTAAATCCTTCGAAATGAAACTCCGCGATTCGCTCCTGAGGTAGAAAGTTACAGCCCCTTTGTGGTCTACTAAGAGAGAAGGTTTATTATTATTAATATTATTATTGCTAACAACTTCCACGGTCGTTACTCGAAGTTGTCGCTATTTTGAAGGAATGCGAGTAGGTTTTCTGTACCATATTAACCTTTAGCCCGTACATCTCCTTAGGGCACACAAAGGGTACATCCCGTCTTTAAGACCCCCTTCTCCCCGTTCCCAACCATGCACCATTCAATAGTTTTCTCACACACTTAATATGTAGATTTTTCCCAAATATACAGACATGCAGTTGGCTGTGAAAGAAAAACACACAACTTGAGAGTATACGGGGGTACATTGGACTGACGAAACAAAGGCATTCAGCGTAAACCTCAGTCTTTTTTGACCGGGAGCGGAGAGTGAAATTCGTAATTACAGAACTTACAAGGAAAGTACATGGGCTCGAACAAACATATCTGTATGAACGTTTGCTTACAGTATCTCTAAGTACACCTCAATGTGCTTGTGGGTGTCGTTTTTCTGCAAAACTCTGTAATGATGCTCTAGATGGCACTGTAGATGTAATTGTAGACGCCATACGTAATGCAAATATCTTAACTATAACTTATGTAATAATCATAGAACATGTTCTCTAGCGTATTGTCATCAAAAGCCGTGATGATAGTTGCAACTTTAACCTTCTTCTCGGAAGACTGTTGGTATTCACTGCCACTGCTTCCATCGCCTCTTCCCGCAATTACCGTAGCACTACCGCTTGCAATGAGTTGTTCGTCATTATCATCCCTATTATCATCATTGTGTGTTGGTGTTACAACAGTATCTAACTTATGCTCATATTTCTGTACCATAACAGATACGAGAAAGCGTGCGAATGAGTCATCTTCTACACTGATACCATTTTCACCAAGAAGGGTTCTTCGTAACTGCATCTCAACCGATCGCAATGCGTTGTCAGGATTGATTACCAATCGCCGCCCCATCTGACGATTCACCACACAAATAACGTCACAAAATGCAACTTGGGAGGCACTGCGACGTCTCTACTGGCGAACCGACAGGGCAGAGTGCAGTGTGGCAAGGCACATGCAGAGGCCTCTAACGGACGACTGCAGAGTTTTGCAGATGCGGGAGTATCACTGATGCAATAAGGGATCTTTACATTATCTCTCATACGATTTTGGTGTATATGTGTTTGATCGAGCCCAAATACTTTCCTTGTTAGATGCACAAAGAAGAAAAGACTTACTTCGACTTCCTCTACAACGACCTTGAGGCTAATGAGGAAGGCAGAATGTTGATACGTACTCAGAGAGAAAGTTGGGGGGGGGGGGGGGCGCATCGGCCCAAAAGAATGGTGTAAGGGCTAAATGTTAAGCGTGGTAAGCTATTGCATGATTGGTATTTTCACTACCATGCACTCTACAGCGTCTTCCGGAGTAGTTATGTAGACGCAGATGTTGGGTACGCGCCAGTTGGAAGGTGAGGCGGTGACAGGCGTGGTTGCCGACGCTGGCCGCCCTGTTATTGGGTCGGTGTGATGCAGGTGGTCCGGCCGGTGTTTGGGGGACCGGAACGGCAGCGGCAGACGCGAGATGCCCCTGCAGATAGGGCGGCCGTTCACCTGCTGCTCGCCGCGCGTCTTGCGCAACTCTCCGTCTCGGCTGACCTCCAGAGGCCGTCTGGAGGAGCCCCGCCGCTGCTGCCCTCTGGCGCCGCTCTGAGCAATTACCCGCGGCCAGCGCTTAGCGGCTACATCCATTAACTGCTAACACCACACAACGGACCCTCAATTTAAACTTCCCCCTCCGGCATCTTGCCTTTGAAGTGACTCGGCCTTGTGTATCCCGAAACGCCTCGCTTGATGCCGATGTTACATTCGCGCTTATCCCCGTAATTTCGTTGAAACGAAGCGCCAGGAAAAACGTGGATTTTTATTGAGCCGCACTGTTTAGTTTCACACTTCTTTCTCTTTAGCCATGTGCCCGCACATGCAGGGTCAGCCTCGTTAAATCAAGATATGGTGCGGTATTTTTTACGGGGTGGGCGTATGCCCTTCCTGCCGTCACCCTCTGCCCCCAGGAAGAAATGTGTACACTAAATGTCTGTGTATAGTGGTATATGCGTGAAGGTGTGAAGTGTTACGAATTGAAACTTCCTGGCAGATTAAAATTGTGTGCCGGAACCGGTACTCGAACCTGGGACCTTTGCCTTTCGCGGGCAAGCGCTTTACCGACTGAGCTATCCCGACACGACTCACGATGCCGCCTCACAACTTTACTTCCGCCAGTACCTCGCCTCCTACTTACCAAACTACATATAAGCTCTCCTGCAAAACATGCAAGACTAGCACTCCTGGAAGAAAGGATATGGCGGAGACATGGCTTAGCCACAGCCTAAGGGATGTTTCCAGAATGAAACTTTCACTCTGCAGCGGAGTGTGCGCTGATATGAAACTTCCTGGCAGTTTAAAATTTTAATCGAGGTGTACACCGTAATGTTGCACAAATATTAATTAATCACTGTAGATACACTTTCTACACTAACCACATTGACTAACTTTTGCATAATTGTTCAGATTTAAAGTTCAAAACTGACGTGACTTGTGGCTCTGATCGCGGCCGAAACAACAAACAATTCAACTAGCGTGGATTCTGCGTCAGACAACGGATGAAACAATACTCTCATACATGCCGCAAGCGCATCCTATTTATGTTATCCAAACAATGCCACTGAAAATTGCGGCCGCGGTGGAGTAGCCGAGCGGTCTAAAGCGTCTCGCTGCGGAGCGCGTGGTTGCTCGCCGTGGAGGTTCGAGTCCTCCCTGGGGCATGGGTGTGTGTGTGTTGTCCTTAGTTTAGTGTACCTAGGTTTAAGTAGTTTGTAAGCTACGGACTGATGACCACGCAGTTTGGTCCGATATATTTACAAATATTTGAACATTTTTTTGAAAATTGCGTATTGTTAATTATGCACATTAAATTAATGGTAATGGAAAAGTAAACAGTTACATTCAACTGGCTATAGTAAAAGATATCATAAATAATACTGATTAAACTAATATACATATCTCGGTTAATTGAATATTATTTCCTTCAGATACCTAGCAAATATCAACAATAATTTCATAATTAACGGTAATTACACAGAAACTAAAATGGCAAAACTTTCATAACATTACTTGTGAAACACAATAATTTCCACTTTAATATTATGAGAAAAGAATTAGCTAAAGAAAATGATAATAGACTAATTACATTCACATCTATTATTATGCAACAATGGTATCGAGAAGTTCACTAATGTAAGCAGATGGAAATAACTCCCAACATGTTTCTTTACACGTTTCTTCTGATTAACGTTAGTTAAATAAATCTCACCCCCACGAGAAACTTTAGAGGATACCGATTTCCGAAGCAAGGACCACGCCGAGGTTAATGCTCTTCAGGAAACTCATTGTCGTCGGCCGCGGTGGTCGAGGGGACTGAGGCGTTCCAGTCACGGTCTGCACGGCCACTACGGCCGGGGATTCGAATCCCCTCTCGGGCATGGATATTTGTGCCGTCCTTAGTATTAGCTAGTTCATAAGTAGTTTGTAAGTTTAGGGACTGATGACCCCGTAGTTAAGTCCCATAAGCTATACAAACATTTGAACATTTGATTTGAAACTCATTGTCCACCGGACCAACCGCTAGGACATATATGCTACCGGTATATGACGTGCCCGCCAAATCAAGCAGTTACTTGACCGCGATCGTATACACGAAAATTGCGAGAAATAACAACAGCAATCAGCGTTAGAAAGAAGTGACACAAGCCCAAAATGTGTACTAACGCAGTAGGAAACCCGGGAACGAGGGATATTAATGAACGATCCCAAACAAGAAATAGTAACAACTAACCACTCGCTTCCAACCCAGCAAGCATTCAGAAATCCCGACACTTCACAATTTTAATACTGTACCTTTGATAGCTATGTACAGGTAACAATATGCCCCAACCAAGAGGGAAATAGTAAAACAATCGGTTAACTAACAACAACTAAAATAACAAAACATACACGTTAACAAAACAACCTTTCAAGCACTGATAAAATTGGCAACCATTTTCACAAATTTAGCGATAATCTTAGAAAAAATCCAATGCGTTTGGACGGTACCACAATTCAAACGTTTGTATCATGTCTAGGGTACTATTTTGAGTCAGAATCTCTTTCTCTGCAGTGAATAGAAATATCGTGGTTCCCTCTTTTCCCCTATATATGTCTCTCTCCTTAGCGGCAGCGCTATATTTCTTCACGACAGCTCAATTCAACGGGGCGTTTATATTCCTTCTCACTACTACCCCATCCTTGTTTTATTGCCAGGACTACAAGCAGAATACTTCAGATTGATAAATACCTCACATGCTACAGAAACAAAGTAACTGATCAAAATATTAAAAAACGAGTAGCAGAGACGCTATGCAGTTTTTACACGTGTAGATGAAGAGAATGGAATCAATACGGTATGTGTCACACTACAAAAACGTGATGTTTTTAGGCAAAATGCTTCAATCAACATGTATATTTGTTTATCTGAAATAGTATTCTCACTATATTACATGGACAATTATTTTGTATCTATGTGTTTGTGAACAACAAGTAGTAGAGCGGAAGGAGTACCATAGGTAACAAAGTCGTAGGATAGCGATGAACATAGATACAATGGGCATACGCAAGGTACAAAATGGATGTGTATTGGCAAAGCTGTCATTTTGTGCTTTGATGATTCAAGAGATAATAATTCCGAGGTGCTTATAATCATATCACTGGAGTTAACAGATTTTAAACGCGAAATAATAGTTGGTGGTAATGAATAGGATATTCCATTTCTGAAGTTGTTGATATTTGGAGGCACATGAACAGGATATTATTTTCCGAAGTCGTTAGGGAAGTCAATATTCCGAGATACAGTGTCAAGAGTGTGCCGAGAATAAAAATTTTGTAGACTTCAGTTTTCGCCGTGGATAGTGTAGTGGCCGACGGTCTGCACTTAATTACCGAAAGCTCCGACGACTGCATAGAGTTGTCAGTTGCTAATAGAGATTTCGTGAAATAGCCACAGAAGTGAATGACGAACAAACTACTAATGTATCTATGAAGAAATTTGGTGTTAATGGGCTAAGGCAGCAGACGAGCGACTGGAGTGCCTTTGCTTATAGCACAACATCACCTGCGGTGCGTCTTCTAAGTTCGTGACCACTCCGATTGGAGCCGAGACGACTGAAGGCCCGTGACTTTTTCAGCTGAGTCGCAGTTCCGTATGAGAGGGGCTGATTATCGATATAGATTGTAAAGCAAACTTCACGAAGCCGAGGACCAAAGTTGTCAAATAGGTACTGCGCAGGAAGGTTGCGACACCATAATGGTGTGCGCTGTTTTTACACAGAAGGGACTTGATGCTCTGGTCCATTTCAATCCATCACTGGCTGGAAATGGTATTTTCTGGCTACTTGCAGACCATTTGCAGCTCCACTTAGAGACATTAGGAATCATCACAAAAAATTTTCACGCTTTACATGGCCGTGTTTTTTTTTTTATGTTTTAAATATAATAAACATAATCGGGTAGATATTCCCAAGTATTTGTAAAGATTTTGAAGATAATTTTTGTGATGAAACGCTGGAGGTAGGGAATACAAAGCCTGGTCCGCGAGATTAAGCGATGAAAGTTACTTCGCATTTCACTACAAATGAAAAGCGTCACAGAGAGAAAGAGAGAGAGAGAGAGAGAGAGAGAGAGACAGAGTGAGTTTGTATCTCTCTCTCTCTCTGTCTGTGTCGCGCTCTTCGTTTGTAATGAAATGCGAAGTAAATTTCATCGCTTAATCTCGCGGACCAGGTTTTGTATTCCCTACCTCCAGCGTTTCATCTTAAAAATTATCTGCAGAAAATGTGGGGAGAGTAAGGGAGGGACGGGATAATTGATGGGGGTCAATATGGTACGGTCCACCTTTTAGCAGATATCCTCCACATGTAAGAAATAAAGTAAGTTATTTTTTTGCAGATGGGGCGAGATTGACGTCTTGGCCGGCCGCGGTGGCCGCGGGGACTGAGGCGCTCCAGTCACGGTCTGCACGGCCACTACGGTCGGGGGTTCGAATCCCCCCTCGGGCATGGATATTTGTGCCGTCCTTAGTATAAGGTAGTTCGTAAGTTTAGGGACTGATGACCCCGTAGTTAACATTTGAACATTTGATTGACGTCTTAGAATTCATGTTTCCCTTTATTATTTTTTCACACAGCTAAAATCATGGAAATCACTTACCAGCTGTACCTCATAATACCCATTTCACGTCGAATCTTTAAAATTGCTGTTGGCTACGTCTGGTTAAGATTTGTAGCTTTGGACCATCAATACTGTACCGCGACAGATGGAAAGCAAAAAGTGAGTCAGTCGCTGGCCTCCAATTTCTTTGTGTAATGGTTCATATATGGGAATATGTAAGGCAATAAAAATTGAACATCTATCATTGGTGAAGGCCAATAAGATATACGTGGACAGTGTCCGCGCTTCGCTAGGAGAGAGAACTCTTCTGGCAATGCTGTGTACTGTGCAGTGTCTTAAAGGCACGTTCATATGCAAGGACGTAATGGAAACAATTAGCTTTCTGTTAAACAGCTGTTTAATTTAGACACCTTCAGTACATCGCCTACGTTATTAGTTAAATGCCTGAAAGGAATTGTTTAACATCTGCTGCCCTGTATCTGTTGATGTCCTGTATTGACCGCCCATGACGTTGATTATGTCTCCTATGGTGTTATACCGGACCTCGTATTGTTCTTTCACAAAGAGTCAGTAATCACAAGGACTCACATTGGGTTAATAAGGCGGATGTTACAAATGCCCCACTGCTAGACTGGAAGACGACCCGGCACAAGGGGCGGTGCGGCGTCGTACGTTTTCATGCAGAACCATGGCTGCTGTTGCGCGAAATGTGGCTTTCGCCTAAGTGATAGACTACAGTTATCTTTATTAACTGTCAATTGCCAAGATTTGCACCATGCAGATATCTTATTTAAATCATTTTCAGTGGCTTTTGATCTTATGGTGACTTCTCTGACCGATAAATGACAGCAGCATCCGCGAACAGTCTAAGATAGCTACTCAGATTGTCTCCTAAATCGTTTATAAGAATAGGAAACAGTAGGACCCCTATGACACTTCCCTGGGTAACGCCAGGTATCACTTCTGATCTACTCGATGACTTACCAACAATTACAACGTACTGTGTCCTTTCTTACAGGAAATCAGGAATCCAATCGCAGAACTGTGGTGATATTCCATAAGCACGCAATATAATTAGAAGACGCTTGTGAGGTACAGTGTCGAAAGTCTTTCGTAAATATATAAATACGGATGTATTTGACATCCCTTATCGATATCACTCATCACATCATGTGATTAAAGAGCTAGCTGTGTTTCACAATGATACTTTCTAAATCTATGTTGACTATGGGACAGTAGGTCGTACTCGTCGAGGTAGCTTATAATATTTGAGGGACGTATATGTTCCAACATCCTGCTGCAAACCGACATCAATGATATAGCCCTGTAATTTTGTGAATCACTCCTATTGTTTTTCTTGAATATTGGAGTGATCTCTGCAACTTTCAACTCTTTGGGTATGCAACGTTCGTTAAGCGGGAGGTTGTGTATAATATTTGGGTATGGAGCTATTGCATCAGCATACTCTGAAAGGAACCTAATTGCTATATAGTCGGGAACGGGACACTTGTTAAGTGATTTAAGATCTTTTAATACTCCAGGGATATTTACTTCAAAATTACGCATTGTGGAAGCTGTTTTTGATAGGAATTCTGGAGTATAGGCTTCATCCTCTCTAGTGAAGGTATTTCGGAAAGCTATGTTTACCAATTCTCAAAAACATGTTGGTAGAGCTTATGGGACTTAACTACGGGGTCATCAGTCCCTAAGCTTACAAACTACTTATGAACTAGCTAATACTAAGGACGGCACAAATATCCATGTCCGAGAGGGGATTCGAACAGCCGACCGTAGTGGCCGTGCAGACCGTGACTGGGGCGCCGCAGACCGCTCGGCCACTGCGACCGGCTTAGCAATTCTGCTGTAGCAGAATTGTCATCAGTAGCATCACCATTTCTCCCGTGTAATGAAGATATTATTTGTGTATTGACGCTAGTATACACACGACCAGAAGTTCTTAGGATTCACTACCAAATTACGTGACAGGGTTTCGTTGCGGTAACAATTGCAAGCTTCTCTCACTGAAATTCGAGTTAAATTTCTAGTTTCATTAAAAGATTGCCAGTCTTGAGTATTTTTGTGCGTTTATACTTCGCTTGATTTTTTTCCTTGCTTTTGTATCAGTGATCTAACTTGTTGTGTGTACCACGGCTGGACATCCCGTCATTCATTAATTTATTTGGTATGAATCTTTCAATGATTGTCGCTATTATTTCTTTAAATGTAACCCAAATCTGATCTACACTCACATTCTTAGTTTCGAAAGACTGGAAATTCTCACTCAGGAAATTTTTAATTAAATTTTTATCTGTTCTTTTGAATATATATATACGAGGCGCGACCAGAAAGTGAGTTCCTTTTGGTAATGAAATGAAACTGTACGCAGATACAGAAGTAATTTTTATTGCACAAAATTCTACAACTCGTAAACTACTTTTCCACATAACTGCCGAAATTTTGCAGGCATTTGTCATAGCGTGACGCCAGGTTTTGTATACCTTCTTCATAGAAATCTGCCGCTTGTGTCTTCAACCAGTTGGAAACAGTTTCTTTCAGCTCGTCGTCATTGGGGGAAGTCCATAGCGAGAGCACTAATTGTAAACCTACGGTTTTCCTGGATCTTGTCATCAATCGCGTGAACCAGTTCTTCTGTAACCAAAGGTGGACGCCCACTTCGTTCTTCATCGTGTACATCACTACGCCCGCCTTTGAACTGTCGGACCCATCTTCTCACCATAGAATCACTCATCGCATTTGGTCCGTAAACATCGCAAATTTGCCGATAAATTTCGCTTGGTTTCACTTTTCTCACATTCAGAAACCGAATCACCAACCTGATTTCACAGGCGGCGGGATTTTGAATCAACGCCGACATTTCAAACAAGCACAACAACGCGTACGTAACTGACAGCGATCTCCAAATGGCGCACGTTCTTCTCCTTGATACACATCGTCTACAGCGCATGTGCGGGACTGCAATCGCAGCACTGCAGCGGAGATAAATTGAAACGGAACTTAATTTCTGGACGCGCCTCGTATGTATATAAGGAACTCATAGTTCAATGGGGCGATCTATAATTGTTTAATAATGATTTTGCAGCCAAGATCGCATTTTTCATTTATTATGTTACCGTTTTCGGCGTGCTAGACGCCATCTTCAGACCTGTCGTAATTTACATAACTTCACGACATTTTTATATACTAAAATAGTACATCCAGGTTGAGGCATCACTAAACATAAAATTAGTAGTCACAAATAAAATATATGTATCCATCTTCTAATGAAGCGAGGTACTTCAAAGTCTAGGTTCAATACTAATTGAAGTCCAGTGTTATACGTTGGCCTTCTTACCCTCCTTGTGAGCCATCTCTCTAAGGGGCTTCATTACCCGCCTAACGTTGGAGCTACCATCTACGAGCAAACTACCCCCCCCCCCCCCTTCTGTGATAGCCCGGATCTAGCACCATCTGAGTCAAGAACGTTCTCCTGAACAGAAAGCGCCTCAAACTTGTTCGCACGACTTACCGGGGAGGCCTCACGATCGGTCCCCCCCGAATGTCTTGCGCCGCCTTCCACGCACTAGAGCGACCTCCAGCGCAACCACGGGTGAGGTTTCTGTCACATTGCTGGCAGTATTAGGACATGTCAGCTCGGTGGAGATACCGGGAGTCGGTTCGGTCCCACGACCAGCCATCAGCAACGACGCCCCTCGATCGCAGCATCAAGCTGTGCAACTAAGGTTAACACTGCTTGAAGCTGGGATCGAATTGTCACCAACTCAGACTGCATCCGCACACAGCAGTCACAGTCCCAATACATGATTACAGTACCAAGAAAAAAAAAGTTACTGTCGCGATGCGCTCTTAAAACGCGAGTTTGCATCTAAAGTGCGAAAGGGCAAAGTATAAATTTACAAACAGAAACGAAAACACGCTGACAAAAAATCAAAATAATATATGTCGCTTCTAAGCAAAAGCCGGGTTTCACTTACGAAATATAAAGGCGGCGTTTGCTACGTGTCAGCCTTGTGGAATAATTCTGTGCTTGGGTGCAGTAACAGCTGAAATAAATTTGGTTAAAATATCATTCACTGGGTCATTAAATGTGTCTTCAGTTAGTAAGTTCAGGTTGTAGTTTGACAAATCAATTCATATTATAAAAATGAGAATAACAGTCACTTTCGCAAAATTTTGTACGATTTATTCAATAGGGTGACCGGTTTCGATCTCTTCCGAGATCATCATCAGACCGATTCGTGTAGCTCATCTCCTCGGCATCAACAGCTAGAAGAATTGGTCTGATGGTCTCAGAAGAGATCGAAACCAGTCACCCTATTAAATTTTCAGAACGCGGTGTTATTTTCATTTTTGAATCATATACCAGTACGCTGATTTCGAAAAGAAAACTATGTTTTCCAAACTTATTAACAAGTCATATTAATTATCATCAAATGTACTAATCCATGAGCGGTTACCCTCCTATGTGGAAATGAGTGATGTCGCTGCTAAATGTCTGAGAGCCCAGGGTGATATGTTTTTCCCAAACTTTACGGACTGTGTGCGTTTCGGTGCTGTAGAGGGTCTGTAATGCTTTTGACAGCGATTTCACAGTACAGTTATACACAGGTTGTATTGTGGTAGGCACTGATGCACTTTTGCACGTCTTCTGCCAGTTCTATTTACATAAATTAACGTTTTGTTCGTCGGTCATTGACGATACCTTCAGAACTTCGTGGTAATTTTTGAGAATAAATGTTGATTTCAAGTCATTTATTAAGTGTAATTAATAATGTGTAGTACATGATTAATAAAGACAGTCAAGAGAAATGACTCGTTGTTCCGCTGTTATCTTAAAAAACTGAAGTGAAGATTTCTGTTTGATGCTTATTGTTCCGTACCGGTGCGAGGCGCCACAAGGGCGCAGCAGCGACCGGAGGCATGGGCTGCAGGTAAGGGCGGCCGCTACCTGCTGGCCCTCGCACAATGAAACGGCCGGTGCAGGGCCGGTGGGGGGACTCGGCCGGTGACCGCCAACCTGTTCGGACGCACGTGTATCTGCCTCATAATGTAGCGTTTCTCACAAATACAGTCCACTATTACCAGAAATGTACTTTTATTTCTTAAAGCCTTTCCTTTGCAACGAATGATTGCATTCGTCTGGACTGTGGAAAGAGCGAGGCAGCGCAGAATGTACGCGCGTTTTGCGGCTGCCCACATTTGGTCCTCCGGGCGCGAATGGAACCATTCCGGCGTTTGACTGTGCGTACCGCGAACTAAGAGTATCCGGTTTCGTGGGTTTGTATGTTGATCTCCGAGATTAACATGAATTACGAGTGCCTCCAGTGCACTAACAGTGCTATATGCCCGTAGTAAAGCCGTCCGCAGTGCAGAATACGCGCGAATCGTGTCGATCGTGTTGTGAAGTGCATCTCAAACTAGCAGACATCGTGAAGCAGCCCAGCAGTTCCCGCAGCACAACACAACGCCGACTCTCCAGCAGCTGTGGTCCACTCAGCGCATCGCCAGGTACCGTCGCTCTGCTCTGCAAGCAGCCTGGCTCTTTTTCCTTAATCTTCTATCCTGTGCTCTAATATCCTGTCATGGATCCTGTCGAGAAACGTAGTCTAGTTAAGAAAAGAGCAGTCATCAAGTCACGAGTGACTAGAATTTCAACATTTCTCAATAACTTTCAGGACGGATCCAATCTCAATGATATTAGAGTAAGGCAGTCATTGCTAACCACAAGCAAAAATGAATATCACGAAATACAAACTCAGTTAGAAATTAACGATCTGGAAGACTCCCATGATGCTGACAGAGAGTCATTTCAAGACTTGTGCTTAGATGTAGAATCAAAAATAACTACATTACTCGAGTCGAATGTTGTGGCACCTCCTCATTCGTCAACTGCATACAACTCACCTGAAATAAAGCTTCCTGCAATTTCATTGCCAACATTTAATGGTAACGTTGCAGAGTTCATGCACTTTTTTGAACTTTTAAGGCACTAATTATTAGCAATGACGCCTTAACTGATGTCCAGCGTTATTATTACTTGTTGTCTTGTGTGTCTGGTGAAGCACGTAAGTTAATTGAATCCTTACCGGTTACAGAGAGCAACTTTAAAATTGCATGGGATCTGGTTGTTCATAGATACAATAATCCAAAGTTAATAGTAGATTTGCATGTTAAACAACTACTGAATCTGCCAAGCATCAAAACTGAATCGGCTAAGGAGTTGCGTATGTTAATCAACCAGCTGATGACAAATCTGAACGCAATCCAGGTTCTGAACGTCGGCATTCCACTACATGAGGTGTTACTTTCACACATTCTGTTGGATCACATTAGTGTGAATCTCAGGAAACAGTGGGAATATAAAACAGCTAACATCACTTTTCCTCATCTGAAAGATTTGGTGGCATTTCTGGAAAGCAGCTGTCAGACGTTAGAGCTAATCCATTCAGACAGAATGTTACAGCACTTCCACCTGCCTGCCACCAAGCGTACTAATGCAGAAGGTTACAGTTTGCAACGAACCTTTCTCTCAACTTCACCAGATTGTGTATTCTGTGACGCAGCTCACGAACTAAATAAGTGTCCCAAGTTCAAAGAGAGTGATATTGCAAGTAGACTAGACTTTGTGACAAGAAAAAGGCTTTGTTTCATCTGCCTGCGCACGGGTCATAGGCAAAGAGAATGCCGTGCTGGGAGTTGCCGCATTTGTAAGAAACGCCATAACACGTTACTGCACAAGGAAAAAGCCAGTAGCAGTGGCGATAGAGACCAAGAGACGAGCGTACCAGAACAGCAGACATACTGCGCCGTTAAGGGAAATCACCAGCATACAGAAGTACTGTTATCAACTGTCCTTGTAGACATTGCGGACAATAAAGGGAAAGTACACCAATGCAGAGCACTGCTTGACAGTGCATCTCAGATGAATTTCATATCTACTAGCCTGGCAGATAGGATGGGCCTGCAGCTCAGTCGGCGTCTGATACCAATAAGCGGGATCAGTGATGTTCAGACCATAGAATCGTCGCATGTTTGTGAGGTGAATATTTCCTCAAGAGTTGCTAACTACAGCACAAATGCCGTCTGCGCAGTACTTCCACGTATAACAGGACCACTTCCAACAGCGTCCTTTGAAATTTCCACCTGGAAGCTTCCTAGGCACATAAAGCTAGCAGACCCAGCCTTCCATAAATCTGGTGAGATTGATCTACTACTTGGAGCTTCGATCTTCTTTGACGCACTGAAGCCAGGCCAGCTGAAGAGAGAGAACCATCCAACATTACAGGAGACATCGTTCGGCTGGATTGTTTCAGGCAAAATACCTCCACTGTCTCTGAAGTCCAAGGCAGTAAATGTACTGTCATGCCTCACACGCACTAATCACCTTAACACTCAGGTTGAACGGTTCTGGCAGCAAGAAGAAATGAATGTTTCTGTGCGAACGAAAGAAGAGCGTTTGTGTGAGGAGTATTTTGGAAGAACCATCCAAAGGAATGCTAACGGTCGATACGTGGTGAAGTTACCAATGAAAGACAACCATGCTGGACTGGGAGACTCCATGACTAACGCTACTCGCTGCTTACAACGCTTAGAGAGAAGGCTGCAGCGCCAGCCAGAATTAAAGGCACAGTACGTTAGTTTTATGAAAGAGTATGAAGATTTGGGTCATATGAAATTGGTAACAGAAGATACAGAAAACTGCACATACTACATGCCACATCATGCAGTGCTTAAAGACTCAAGCAGTACCACTAAACTTAGAGTTGTGTTCAACGCCTCAGCAAAGACATCATCGAACTTCTCCCTTAATGACATCTTGATGGTCGGTCCTACAGTACAAGATGACTTATACTCTGTTGTCCTACGATTCCGCACACATAGATATGCCTTCACTGCAGACATCACGAAAATGTATAGACAAATTGAGGTCCAAAGGGCAGATCAAGATCTACAAAGAATTCTATGCCGTGAATCTCCTAACGAGCCAATCAGAGCTTATCGGCTGACAACAGTCACCTACGGTACTGCAGCGGCACCCTTTCTAGCAACGAGATGCCTGTTACAGTTAGCAGAAGATGAGAAAACAACATATCCTAGGGCTGCAGCCATATTAAAAAGAGATTTTTATGTAGACGATGTTTTGAGTGGAGCGGACACCATAGAGGAGGCGATCAGTTTGCAGGAAGAGCTAACCAGATTGCTTCATAGTGGAGGATTTCCTCTTCGAAAATGTTGTGCCAATGATTCAAGACTATTAGAAAACATCCCACCTGAACACCGTGAAACACAAATCCCATGGAGCCTGGGCGATGAAAGGCAAGAAACAGTGAAGACTTTGGGTCTATTGTGGTACCCTCATAGTGATACCTTCCAATTCTTGGCCACTGATGCAAAGAACAGTAAAGCAATCTGGACTAAGCGACGTGTACTCTCTCGGATTGCCTCTATATACGATCCATTGGGACTTCTAGGACCTGTGGTAGTGACTTGCAAGATGTTTCTACAACACCTTTGGCAAAAACAAATAGAATGGGATAAGCCCTTACAAGATGATCTGAAGACGCAGTGGGAAGAGATAAATAATCATCTACCGTCACTGAATAAAATTCAAATCGAACGTAGCGTGATCAGGAGTGGAGCAAAGTGTCTGGAACTGCACGGATTCTCAGATGCCTCCGAGCGAGCATATGGAGCTTGCATTTATCTTAGAAGTATCTGTGAAGAAAATGATTTCTCAGTGAAACTTTTAAGTTCTAAATCTAGAGTCGCGCCAATCAAACAAATATCACTGCCAAGACTTGAACTGTGTGCCGCCCTCCTCTTGGCTAGACTGATGGAGAAAATTAAGACTGGGCTACACTTAAAGATTGCCAAAACTTACTTTTGGACAGACTCTACTGTCGTTTTAGCATGGTTAGCGAAAGAACCAACGTCATGGAAAACGTTTATTGCAAACCGTGTCTCTGAAATCCATCAACTCTCTGCAGTAGAAGACTGGAATCATGTATCTTCTACAAGTAATCCTGCTGACATCATTTCAAGAGGAATCGCACCACAACATCTTGGAGAATGTAAGTTATGGTGGACAGGCCCCTTATGGCTCAATCAGTCACCATCCGCATGGCCTGTTAGCACTCTGAATTTTACATGTGAATCAGATGAGATACCAGAGAAACGGACTCAGCGTATTTGTTTGTTCATTACCACTTGTGTAGTGAATGAGATTGCCGAACGTTATTCATCATGGGCGAGACTGCAAAGAGTTATGGCGTATGTACTGAGATACATAAATAATCTCCGCCGGCAACCCAGTGAGAGGCAAGGTGGTAACTTGACTGCAGAAGAACTTCATGCTGCGTCAAAGACAGTAATCCGTATGGTACAACACCAGGAGTATCGCAAGGAGATCGAAGAGCTACAACATGGTCGAACGATCCCTAAGAAAAGCAAATTGATATCGCTTCATCCGTTTTTGAACGAAGAACAGTTGTTAAGGGTGGGCGGCAGGTTGGAGCAGTCAGATGCTTCTTACAGTCAAAAGCATCCCATGATTCTTCCTCCTAAGCATCACGTAACTAAGTTAATAGTCATGAGCGAGCATCTACGGTTGTTGCATCCAGGACCTCAACTCATGTTAGCAAGCCTCAGACAAAGGTACTGGATTCCCACTGGAAGATCAGTCATCAGGCAGATAACTCACAAGTGTCTCCCTTGTTACCGGTTGAAGGCTACTACAGCAACCCAGCTTATGGGACAGCTACCTTCAGTTCGTGTATCACAAAGCAGACCGTTTCTTAATTGTGGGATTGACTATGGTGGCCCACTATACGTCAGGAACGGTGGAAGGAGAAGTAAAACGAAGGTAAAAGTCTACATCGCCTTGTTTGTTTGCATGGCAACAAAGGCAGTACACATCGAGCTTGTCACTGATCTGTCCTCTCAAGCATTCATTGCCGCTCTCCGAAGATTTATTTCACGACGAGGTATCTGCGCAAACTTGTACAGTGATAATGGAAAGACGTTCGTGGGAGCAAGGAATGATCTGAATGAACTCCACAAATTGTTCATCACTCAGTCAGATGTAACGCAAATCGAGAGCTATGCATCACAAAATGGGATACAGTGGCATTTTATCCCCCCTCATGCGCCACATTTTGGTGGATTATGGGAAGCAGGTGTAAAATCCATAAAAACGCATCTAAAGAGAGTGGTGGGAAACCAAGTGCTGACGTTTGAAGAATTATACACACTTCTAACTCAAATTGAAGCGTGCTTAAATTCTCGACCTATTACGCAACTTCCTGATGATCCAGGTGAATTTTCATACCTTACTCCTGGCCATTTCCTTATCGGTGAACCCTTGATAGCAGTCCCAGAGCCAGGCTTGCTTTCGGAGCCATCATCCAGGCTGTCGAGATGGCAGCTCATCCAGCAGTGTAAGCAGCACGTGTGGAAACGCTGGTCACACGACTACTTGTCACAGCTGCAGCAGAGAACTAAATGGACGTCAGCGAAAGACAATCTGCAGCAGGGTACACTGGTTCTCCTGAAGGAAGACAACTTGCCACCTCTCGTGTGGCGGTCTGGGGTCATTGTTTGCACTCACCCTGGTCCTGACGGTGTGGTGCGAGTGGTTTCAGTGCGCACAGCAACAGGAACCTATAAACGACCGCTGTCGAAGATTTGTATTGTTCCACAGGAAACGTAGACTATAGTGTTCATAACCATTCAAGAACTAATTGAACTTGTGTTTCTTTCATGTACATCGGACCTGAGTTCCTCAACCATTTAGTTTGTTTTGTTTGTGTCGAAAGAATTGAGAAATAGAAGAAGAAAATAGTGGGCACTGAAAGTTAATCATGAAAGCGGGAACAGTAAAGGCGACTTATGAAAACAGATGAATTACTTCCTGCGCGGTTCTTGCGTGGTGAATTACTTCCTGCGCGGTTCTTGCGTGGTGCAGCCGTTGCGTACTGAATTCGTTATGACAGCATCGTGAGTTCCAGTTCTGTAGCTGGTAAATATCTTTACCAGTATTGATATGTCGCGCTGCGAGATATGGAAACGGCACCTCCCCCTAGGCTGTTTCTTAATGGCTATTCACAATTCTATAATCGGTTAGGAGATAACATGAAAACAGGGGACTTGTTGTAGATACTCATTTACCTATTTTCAGTCTGTTTCTGCAGTTTCAGTAGGGATAGCAGTGGTATTTTTCCGATTTTCTGTGGTACTGTGTTCCTATATGTTCAAATTGACGAAAAATGTTCAAATGTTTGTTTGTTAAGCTTACGGAACTTAACTGCAGGGTCATCAATGCCTTAAATTACAAACTACTTATGAAGTACCGTATACTAAACACGACACAAACAACCATGCCCGAGGGGGGATTCGAACCCCCGACGAGGAACGGCCTTGCGCATCGGAGCATAGCGCCTTAATGCGCTCGGCCGCACCGCCGTGGCAAACTTGGAATCCACCGGTCGGTTGGCCACACTCTACTTATACAGGCGCCCTGTGGAATTAATGTCGATTTCGTCTGTCTAACTGAACTATTTTTTTTTTTATTTTTATTTTTTTTTTTTTTTCGGCAGTGTTTAGTTGTGAACTGCCTTCAGGACGTCGGTTTAAGGAGTTCGTGCAGTCACTGTAAGTTATTGCCACTCGTCCAGCCTTAACGCCAGAACGTGCCGCTAGCAGTTGGTGGTAGTGGACGCCCGGCACGCGCGGCTGATGGGGCGTCGCCCTGTCGTGATTGGCCTGCGCAGGCCGAGCTCCGGCGCGCTATCGGTGTCGGCGTGTTTGCCTTGGCTGCGGCCGATCGCGATTATTTAAATTAGGGAGACGGCGCGGGGGCCGCCAGATGGTATCCGACGTCCGACACGGCAGCCGCGACGCGTGGGCGTCTGGTCTGGTCTGGTCTGGTCTGTCCACAGAGGCGGCGTGTCCCAGCTGCAGGCCGGACCATCACAGCAGGGGCCGCGCCTTCATAGTCGCCCCCGCGCGGGCCTCACAAAGCAAACACGGTACCTGTCAAGTACACGCCGAAGCATTAAGAGGAAACACTCTGCCTGCCAGGTACTATGGCGGCAGACGATTACATCGACACACTCATTTACATGCCGCAAGTCACTTCACCCCGACCGGGGTCGAGTTTTCGTTAATTACATTATCCCCACTGCAACACTGCAACATACTAATACTTGAGCGCCGACCGCGGTGGCCGAGGGGACTGAGGCGCGCTAGTTACGGCCTGCACGGCCACTGCGGTCGGCCGTTCGAATCCCCCCTCGGACATGGATATTTGTGCCGTCCTTAGTGTTACTTAGTTCATAAGTAGTTTCTAAGTTAAGGGACTAATGATCACGTAGCTGAGTCCCATAAGCTATAAAAAAAAAAAAAAAATAAGTAAATAAATAAAAAAAAATAAAAAAAAATACGCAGCCAGTGTGCTTTCGCTTCGTCCTCTCCAGAGAGCATGGATGCCAATGATAAAGGGCAACAGGCACATTGTGTTTTGCTCAATTTCAAAAAGGTATTTGACTCGGTGCCGCACTGCAAATTCCAATTCAAATGTTTGTATAGTCTATGGGACTTAACTACGGGGTCATCAGGCCCTAAACTTACAAACTACTTACGAACTACTTACGGACTACGACGGCACAAATATCCATGCCCGAGGGGTGATTCGTACCCCCGACCGTAATGGCCGTGCAGACCGTGACTGGAGCGCGTTAGTCCCCTCGGCCACCGCGGCCGGCGCCGCACTGCAGAATGATAATATTGATACGAGCAAATGTGTGTTAGATGGTTTTTAAGCCTTCAGTGATTTTTCGTAAAGAAGATTTGTACTCAGTTTCATTCATATGGGTCCTTCAGGAGATGCGGAGTATTGCCGCACGATGTGGCAGTTCACACGAATTTCACTGTTTATAACGGCTTTTAATCAAATTGCGTGTTTACGGTATATCGCCCCAAATTTGTGACTGCATAGGGGATTTCCTCTCACAGAGGACACAGTTCGTAGTAATCGATGGTAAGGCATCGACTAAAACAGAGGTAATATCGGGCATTCCACAGGGTAGTGTTATCGGTCCTCTGCTGTTCCTTATTTACATAAACGATTTAGGGGAAAATCTAAATAGCTCTCTTAGGTCGTTTTCAGATGACGCCGTCATTTACCGTCTAGTAAAATAATTTGAAGATCAAAACCAATTGCAGAACGATATGAATAACATATTAGTATGGTGTAAAAATTGGCAATTGACTCTAAATAATAAGGGTGAAGTCGTTCACGTGAGTACGAAAAGAAAAATCAATCAAAAATGAAGGCCGTGAACTACACAAAATACCTAGCAATTACTATTACCTCAGACTGAAAAATAAAACGTAGATAAATTAAGGGGAAAGGCGAACCAGAGACTGCGTTTTATTGGCAGAACCCTCAAAAGATGCAACAGAACTACAAAAGAAACTGCATAAACTACGCTTGTCCGTCCTTTTATGGAGCATTGTGGGATCCTCATCATGTGGATTTGACGGAGGACCTCGAAAGAGTCCAAAAAAGGACAGCTCGTTTCGTATTGTCAAGACACAGGGGAGACAGTGTTACGGAAATGATACAGGATCTGGGATGGGAATCAAAACAACAACGGCGCTTATCGCTGCGGCGTGAGGTACTTACGAAACTCCAATCGCCAACATTTTCCTCCGAATGCGAAAATATATTGTTGACTCCCACTTACATAGGTAGAAATGATCATCAGAATAAAATACGAGAAATAAAAGCCCGAACGGAGAGATTCAGGTGTTCATTCTTCCCGCGCGCTATTCGATAATGGAATGGGAGATAAAATAGTATAACGGTGGTTCGATGAGTGTTGGCAATAATTACGAACAAACCCTTTCCACTTTGTAGACGAAGAGCAGCCTACTTTCCTAGATGAAGGTGTTTTTAGTCTCAGTTAACCGATTTGTCATTATAGACGGAGTCTAGAATCAGCTGCAGCAGATTCAGAACTCACAATCAATACTGTGGGTTATCACACTTTCTGTTACAAATTTTCCATAGATCGTTCTGTTATCTTGTGGTAGCACTAATGTAAACAACCATCATGCGCTTACCACCAGGAGACGTAGGATGGAGAGAGGTGTGGACGAGGAACCGACTGCATCGCCCTCCCACTTCTATATTTAGCCGACGCGACGGCGTAACGAACTTACCCTGACGCACCCGATACGTATCGGCCTGAGTCATGACGTGCTGCATGCCTGCGGACACGCCTCACAATGGACACGTCCTGCCTGATGCCAGCATGATGGAAGGCTGCGCTGTATTTGGAGCAACCAAAAAATGAGAGAGTGCAACACAGTGGACACAGTCACGAAACACATTTCACCTTTCTAGTACTGTGGCTGGTGTGATGACTCCCACAGTTAATTCTGTATATTACTTCGTATCCTTCCTTTATTTCCTTAATGAACAGTACTTTGTTTTCTATGTGCTAAGTTAACTAAAAAAGGAGAACTATTATTATTGCCATTGTAGAAGTAAATAATTCGAATTGTAATGGCAGTGATAAATCCCGTGTGCCGTATAAACACACATACATTACTGGCCATTAAAATTGCTACACCAAGAAGAAAAGCAGAGGATAAACGGGTATTCATTGGACAAATATATTATACTAGAACTGACAAGTGATTACATTTTCACCCAATTTGGGTGCATAGATCCTGAGAACAACCACCTCTGACCATAATAACGGCCTTGATAAGCCTGCGCATTGATTCAAACAGAGCTTGGATGGCGTGTACAGGTACATATGCCTACGCAGCTTCAACACGATACCACAGTTCATTAAGAGTAAGTGACTAGCGTACTGTGACGAGCCAATTGCTCGGCAATCATTGACCAGACGTTTTCAGTTGGTGAGAGATCTGGAGAATGTGCTGGCCAGGGCAGCAGTCGAACATTTTCCGTATCCAGAAAGACCCGTACAGGACCTGCAACATGCGGTCGTGCATTATCCTTCTGAAATGTAGGGTTTTGCAGGGATCGAATGAAGGGTAGAGCCACGGGTCGTAACACATCTGGAATGTAACGGCCACTGTTGAAAGTGCCGTCAATGCGAACGAGAGTTGACCGAAAAGTGTAACCAATGGCATCTCATACCATCACACCGGGTGACATGCCCGTATGGCGATCAAGAATACACGCTTCCAATGTGCTGTTCAAATGTTCAAATGTCTGTAAATCTATGGGACCAAACTACGAGGTCATCAGTCCGTAGCTTACAAACTACTTAAACATAGGTAAACTAACCTAAGGACAACACAAACACCCATGCCTCAGGGAGGACTTGAACCTCCACGGCGAGCAACCACGCGTTCCGCAGCGAGGCGCTTTAGACCACTCGGCTACTCCACCGCGGCTTCCAATGTGCGTTCCGCGCGATGTCGCCAAACGCGGATGCGACCATCATGATGCTGTCAATAAAACCTGGATTCATCCGAAGAAATGACTTTTTGCCTTTCGTGCACCCAGGTTCGTCGTTGCGTACACCATCACAGGCGCTTCTGTCTGTGATGCAGCGTCAAGGGTAACCGCAACCATGGTATCCGAGCTGATATTCCATGCTGCTGCAAACGTCGTCGAAATCTTTGTGCAGATGGTTGTTGTCTTGCAAACGACCCCATATGTTCACTGAGATATCGAGACGTGGCTGCACGATTCGTTATAGCCATGCGGATGAGATTTTTTCCCGTTGTCTTTTAATACTTAAAAATTTTTAATATCTAATGCTATTTTTAGGAGAAATTAACGTACTTTTTGAATGTTCATAATTTTGTATATTTTATAAACGATTGTTAATAATCGTGGTTTCAATCAAGAAACGTAAGTAACATTTTTACAGTATTGGCTTCACTGCTAGTTGACGACGGTAGTCTTTGATTGTTTTTGGAAAGTCATCTCCATACTTCCTAATTTCCAAGCAGCTAACCTGTTTTAGCTAACAAAATGTTCAAATCTTTGTAGAGCTTATAGGACTTAACTACGGGGTCATCAGTCCCTAAACTTACAAACTACTTATGATCTATCTAATTCTAAGGACGGCACAAATATCCATCCCCGAGGGGAGATTCGATCCCCCGACCGTAGTGTCCGTGCACACTGTGTCTGACGCGCCGCAGAACGCTCGGTCACCGCTGCCGGCGTTTTAGGTTACAACAAGATGTTCAGTTCGTCTACACACACAAACAAAAACTGACACAACGCGTGGAATTAGAGAACCCAAAATGTTTTATATAACTGAATTCGAAAACGAAGACACAAAAGAAAACAAGATAATGCCACAGCAGGATTCGAACCATCGACTCTTTGGTTGTGAGGCCAGAACGTTGCCACATGAACGACACAGACAAATGCCGCAATTGTTTTAATTATTAGTACTTACGTTTACTTGCAAGACTTCAACGTCGATTTTCTTGAGAATTTGTATAGGTTATGGAACCGTCTTATGCAACTGTAAATTAGTCTACTTTAGACCAGACGCGTTACGCTTTATTCTAAAGCATCTTCAGTGGTCAGCTATACAAGAAATGGTGTGTATTACATTATTTGTTTCATTTTTTACTAAGTTCGATCGGTAGCAGTTCTCATGCAATTGGATTGTTTTGGATCTGAATAATTGGACTACTAATATATTTAGGTACTAGGTTGTTGGATTTACAATATTTATTAAAACTGATGTGTTGAATCGTTTGATGAAGCTTGAGGTGGATACTTTGGTACTTCAGGTGAAGGCCTCTAGGAATTGCTTGACTGGGCGCCATATACATGTTTCTTCGTGTTTTTGGCCTCCTCTTCCGCAGTTGCAGTAACACAATTTGTGTAGGTTAAGCCCAAAAACAAGATGAAACATGTATATGACGACCAGTCTAGAATTTCCTGGAGGCCTTCACCTGAAGTACCAAAGTATCCATGTCAAGCTTCATCAAACGGTTCAACACATAAGTTTTAATAAATACTGTAAATCCAACAACCTAGTACCTAAATATATTAGTAGTCCAATTTATTCAAGATCAAAACAATCCAATTGCATGAGAACTGCTACCGATCGAATTTAGTAAAAAATCAAACAAATAATGTAATACAAACCATTTCTTGTACAACTGACCACTGAAGATGCTTTAGAATAAAGCGAAACGCGTCTGGTCTCAAGTAGACTAATTTACAGTTGCTTAAGACGGTCTCATAACCTATTCAAATTGTATAACTGCAACTACGGAAAAGTAGGCCAAAACCACGAAGTTTCTCGAGAATATTTGAGAGTTGCCTCGAATGACTGGCTGATTGTTACTTGTGTCCTGAACTTCGCCTACAACAATTATAAGGAAATTCTAAAATCCGATAGCCATGAGGTCTCCTGGTTAGATGTAGTAAGCTTTATGTAAACAAAGGATTTCTCAGAGACTTCGATGTAACAATTACTGACAAGTCTGGACGGCAAATGCATCTAGGTAGATTATATTCAGCGATTGCAGACTCGATACTAATGAAATCGACGTTGGTTACTTGTAATTCCGCGCCGCTACCTGTGGCGTGCCGCCTGCCGCAGCCTGTACGGCTCCGCCCTTCTAAATCCGGCCTCCCGCCGGGCAGCCGCGCCCCATACGCGGCTATCGGCTCATCCATCGCAGCCGCCAGGTCGTTTGCAGACGACGTCCCCCGCAAACAAGTCTCCTGCTCCTCAAAGCCACACACACACACACAGGTAGCTGCCGCAGCTGGTGCGCGCTGCACATTATGCAGAGCGGGGATAAAAACCCACGCAAAGTGAACGCCGGACACAAGCCGGCGCATTTCCGCAGTGGCAGCGCGTGGCAAAAGTAATTAATTTTGCTCCTCACATCACGTTAGAAATGTCGGAGTGCTTTCCAAAGGTCATCCCGGCTGGAAGGGCTACTTAGCTCAAACACTACACTCACTGTCGCTGTTGCTTTGACGCCTGTCGTAATTTTTTACTTGTAGCACTGCCAACAGTGTCGGGCGAGTCCAATATGTTCACTAGTTCAGTGAACCCACGGAAAAAAGATCTTCCTGAAAAAAAAATTAAATAAATAAATAAAATGAAAAGTGTGTATCATCGTTTCGTTCTTCTATCAGATAATTTTATGTGGCCGTGGCGGAGCGGCAGAGCGCATTGAGGCGCTATGCTACTATGCGCGAGTCCGTTCCCCGTCGGGGGTTCGACTCCCCCCCCCTAGGGCATGTATTTTTGTGTCGTCTTTAGTGCAAGGTAGTTCATAAGTAGTTTGTAAGTTTAGGGACTGATGACCTCGCACTTAAGTGCCTTAAGCTTAACAAATATTTGAACACATTTGAAACATTTTATGTCCACATTGAAAGTATTTATATCGCATAAGAAGCGTTTTACGTCGCGAAGACAGCACGTATACGAATCGTAGCGCGGCCCCTTAATATGGGCAGTGTGGCCGGAGCGTTGCAATGCGCATGCGCGGCTGCGATTCAAATTCTCTTCTGCACCCCCTGGAGTCAGCATATGGGCGCTCCCGCGGCAGGGAGGGGTGAGGGGTAACGCCGCATTTCACAATGGCGTTGGAGCTGGTAGAGACGCCAGCTCCTGGCTACTCGAGCTCTGGCAGTTACGCACGAATGGTCCCGAAGCAAGACAATGGAGCCACTGTGCAACCCGTCTTGAGCATGGGCAAATCCTCCGTGAAAGCAACATACGACATTCATATTTGTTTCAGAAGATTCATCATGATAAATAATGAAGTCACTACTCTCAGCTAGCAAGAATAGCCGTATCGTTAGCAGCATTGCGCTTTCGAAAATAGTGGATTCGAGACAGACTACGAGCAATTCTTTTTAACAGATACGGGAACAACAATTTTTGTATTGAATTTTGGAAATGTGTCTCGATTTTAAGGGTAAATGACATCTATGGTCTTCTTTGTAACAAATATTTAACTATATTAAAAGATGTGGGGGAGACCAGCCTTTGCACATGCGTAAGGTTAAGAGGGGGTGCTGCTTACAGAGTAACGTTTCCCGAAGGTAGATGGTTTCTTCATCGTAACAGATTCATTTTGTTACAGTCACTCAACAGTGTTACAGCTACTTACTGTGTTTTAATGTTCACATGTTCTTCGTATTTATTATCAAACAAAAAATGAACAACGTTCAGTATCTTCTAAATGATACTATGGGGAACGACCTTCGTGAAAACCTCCGCCGGCCGCGGTGGCCGAGGAGACTGAGGCGCTCCAGTCACGGTCTGCACGGCCACTACGGTCGGGGGTTCGAATCCCCCCTCGGACATGGATATTTGTGCCGTCCTTAGTTGTAAGTAGTTCATAAGTAGTTTGTAAGTTTAGGGACTGATGACCCCGTAGTTAAGTCCCATAGACTCTACAAACATTTGAACATCATTTTTTTGAAAACCTCCGAAGGGCCCATGTCCAAGACATGGTCGCGCGGGCGCAGGACGCCGCGCGGTCTGCGTGTTGCGCAAATCTGCCGAGAGGAATGCACAAGGATCGCAGGGTACACAACAAGAGAGAATTTTGGTTGCGGTGCCTGCGAACTATGCCATCATGTCCTGAAATTTCAAACTTGGAAGCACCGAAACAATTGACGACCTCACTCCACTCCCACCATCTTCGTCCGCCAAAAACTCTGAAAAAGACTGGTTAATGCGAAGCGAGGCGATACGTGTGTGTCGTCGGCTGCAGCTCCAGGAGGCGCGGTGGGTGGAGCAAATGCGACAGGGTGTGGTGGCGGCGGCCGTGCAGAAGCTCGGCCGGCGATGACCCTTCTCGTGGGTTCGAGAGGTAGGTGGCGAGGAGCAGTTGCAAAGCTGCCTTCCGTAAGTGCTCCAAACGAAGTTTGGACATCTGTTGCTTAAGTGTCCGGACGGAGCGTTCTGCAGCGCCGTTTGACAGCTCGTAAAACGGTGCACTAGTTTGCTGCAATGGCCGAGTGGTTTGTGGCATGCCAGTCATGGTCTGCACGGCAGCTGCGGTCGGGGGTTCCAATCTCCCCCTCGGGTATGGATGTTTATGCTGTCTTTAGTATAAGCTATTTCATAAGTAGTTTGTAAGTTTAGGGGCTGATGACACTCCCAATATGCTGTACAAACATTTGAACATTTGTTTTGATGCACTAGTGAGATGCTTAATTCCACTGCGTGCACAAAAGGAGCGAAATTCGAGCGATGTGAACTAAGGGCCGTTGTCAGAGACTATCAGTTCAGAAAGACCTTCCAGACAAAAAATTAAAAACAACGCCCTAATCGTTTTACTAGAAGTCGTGGAAGACATTTACACTGCAGACAGGGAACCACTAAATGGATCAACCACAATAAGCCACTTAGTGTTCCAGAAGGGACCAGCATAGTCAATATTCACACGTTGCCACGGTGAATCTGTTTTGGGCCACGCAAAAATTTCTGAGGTGGGGCGGACTGGTTGGTAGCGCACACTGAACACTGTAACGTCATCTGTTCTATATGGGCGTCCAAACTCTACCAAGTACAGTGTCATAGTGCCAGTTGCTTACTTCACGAACATTGTGAAATGGTTTGAACTAAGTTCAATGCTTCTTTCTGTAAGCATCGCGGGATCAACACACGCGATTGTCAAATGTTTGTATAGTCTACGGGACTTAACTACGGGGCCATCAGTCCCTAAACTTACAAACTACTTATGAACTAACTAAGACTAAGGACGGCACAAATATCCATGCCCGAGGGGGAATTCGAACCACCGACCGTAGTGGCCGTGCAGACCGTGACTGCATCGCCTCAGTCCCCTCGGCCACCGCGGCCGGCCAGGCGATTGTCCACTGCTAGAATGACACCTCTGTGGACTGAGAGTTCACTTCTT
Organism: Locusta migratoria; assembly: GCA_026315105.1. NCBI lineage: Eukaryota > Metazoa > Arthropoda > Insecta > Orthoptera > Acrididae > Locusta > Locusta migratoria. The sequence continues at coordinate 223,933,082 of CM048747.1, read as the reverse complement.
CTAGCAAAATAGCGACGCACCAGAGAATTTTGATTGTCACGTTGTGAACGAGGTCATCCAGCGCGAATGTAATGCAGCAAAATTCGTAAATCGGGGTCCGTTTCCGTGGTTCCAGCAATTTGCCTATAGACCAACCGGAAGGATTGGCAACAAACTATTGTCCTGCGCATCTATCTGGCAACAAGACGTCTCAGAAGCGTCAAAGCCTTTTCATGGCAAATCATAAGACGGAAAAGTGCGCCGGCATTTCCATGGCGAGTGGTGGGTCTGTACACAATCTCGTACTGATACTGTGACAAGAACAGTGGCCAGCGCTGCGATTTGTATGCCGTGTATTTGTAGGAATTTGCATGGCTTAATGAAACAATGACTGCAAAGGTTTGTAGTCATTTACTAAATAAAATTTTCTCTCATACAAATAGTTACGGAATTTCGTGACGCCATACACTATTGATAAAGCTTCCTTCTCAATTTGAGAATAACGACACTGTGTGTCTGTCAAAAGTTTTGATGCAAACGCTACCGAACGGTCCGTATCCTCATGTCTACGTGACAGCACTGCATCTAGACCATACGATGACGAGTCAACGTGCAAAAGAAATGGTTTTTCTGGATCGAAGTGCACCAAACATCGATCACTGAGTAATGCATTCTTTAACTGTTGAAATGTGCGTTGTTATTCTTCTGACCAAACAAAACGAACATTTTTACGGCGTAGCCAATGCAAAGGGACTGCAATTTGTGCTGCGTTGGAAATAAACCGAATATAGAAAGTAAACGTTCCCAAGACAGACTGTAATTCTTTCACGTCTTTTGGTGCTGGCAGGTCGCGAATGGCAAGCAAATGCGATTGCATGGGGTGCACAGCTTGACTGTTTATCACGTGTCCTAGATACTGCAGTTCCGGTTTGAAAAAGTCACACTTATCTAAGCGACGATTGAGACCTGCATCTGACAGAACTGGAAATAATTTTCTCATATTTGTAATGTATTGTCCTTGGGTACGGCCTGACAGAACTATGTCGTCCAGCTTTGCAAAATTTTGGTTTGGCATTTTCCTTGAGAGTCTTGTGTGCAGCAAAATCTTTCTTTTCCTAGTCCTGCAGAAAATAATTCCGGAAAGTCTGTACGCAACTTGTCGACACTGTCTTTAGCATCAAAATTGTTCACAACTAAAACATTGTCTTGCACAGTAAAACCTATAAGATCAAAAGAATATAGACCAAAAATTTTCTCTCCTTCGTAAGACTGAAGCACTTGAAATTTCACTGTGCGCATTTGCGAACGGTATTCTGCAGATAGTGAATACTGTCCTAGTACAGGAATTTCATTGCCATTGTACGCTGTTAACCTTGTTTTAGCGCGAGAAAGGCGCAACGATCCTAACTGTTCATAAGTTTTACGATTGAGCAATGTGACTGATGTACCTGTCTCTAGCTGAAATTTTACAGAAAAGACATTCACACGCAAATTGACATACATTTTTCTGGCCTGGCATACAAATTGAGCTACTTCCGTGTCCTTGATGTAACCAGGGGCAGCCAAGGCTTTTGAAAATACTGCATTTATTGAATAAGTATTGTCTTGTAGCAGTTTGGGCTGAGAAGACAAATTTCGTTTCATTTGCTGTAAGCAGACTGTTTGTATATGACCTTGCTTGCCGCATGCATAGCATTTCGCTGAACGGAACGGACAGTTCTGTCTTTTGTGCCATGAGAAATATTTTGGGCAAGACTTCCTTAGCAGGCACAGCTCTGTGACTAACAACTTGTTTACGCTTAGCGCAGGCAGCAGGAAATATATGTCGTTCGACCTCACGCTCGCCGACTCGTGACGTCGCTACAGTACACAGAGGAATTGAATCAAAGTTTTCCGCTGCCAAGGTACCTGAATCGTACTGTTCCAGAATCTGTTCTACTTGATGGAAAGACAGATCTGACATTTTTAGAATCTGCTCCCGATGTCAACCATCAGTTAGGTTATAGACAATTGTGTCAAGTAACATCACATCTGAATATAAAGCCCCACATGAACACTCAAACTTACACGTTCTAGTGAGACCTTTGAGGTCTGTTATCCACTGCTTGTATGTTTGGTTCTCTTGTTTCCAACATCAGAAAAACTAATACCTCACGGCCACTACATTGAATTTCAGTTCGTAATATGACGTGAGGGCTCCTATCACTGAATCGTAAGAAAGTTCAGAAGGCTCCACAGTGGGAAACAGTTTCTTCACAAGACAGAACTATTGGGGGCCTTCGTGAATAATAAGAAATTAAGTTTGATAGTACCTTTTATCTTGTGAACTGTTGCAACCATTCTGTCCATTTCTCTTGTGCTTCGACATGTTGGCGAAAAGGCGAAATTATTGGAGGTGATGGCTGCTGCAGTGGTACTTGTGTATTTTGTGACACAGGTGCAGCCCGAAGTTGTTGGACGGTTGACAGCAATGATGCGATTTGTTGACTCTGAAACTGAAACATCTGCATCAATTGCTGTGAATCGAGCGCAGTAAGCTGTGGTGCAGTGGCAGTGGCAGTGTTAGTAGCGTTAGACATTGTGCAAAAACAACAAGAAGAATCAATGCAAAAATAAAGAACTTGACGCTGATCCCTGCAACAGAATCGAAAAGATTATATACGAATCGTCGACTCCTGTAATAAATTAACAAGCTAAATAGTGGTGCAGCGCATTGTCAGCAATTTCGGCATCCAATGTGATTCGTTATCCTCGTCGCCATTTGTATTCTCGTCCTCGTCGCCATGTTTTTAGTTCTTCCCGACCAGTCTTTCAAAAAAGTTCTATTCAGGACATTTGGGATGCGTTGACATCTAAACCAGCTATACAGATTAGTAATACGAAATTTATTTACTGAAGAATACAATATACTCAACTCCTATAGCGTATGTCTCTTCTCGCAGTTGTGTCGTCGTCCTCGATGCTAACTGCGCTTAGTCCTAGTGACTATTTCGGAGCCGGGTTCAGACGCATGTCGGCCTAGATATAGCTACTTGTAGAGGGCGCACTTCTAGGTTACTCCCTCGGGATACGCGGCGTCGGCCGTGGTGGCCGAGGTGACTGAGGCGCTCCAGTCACGGTCAGCACGGCCACTACGGTCGGGGGTTCGAATCCCCCCTGGGGCATGGATATTTGTGCCGTCCTAGTTTGTAAGTAGTTCATAAGTAGTTTGTAAGTTTAGGGACTGATGACCCCGTAGTTAAGTCCCATAAGCTTAACAAACATTTGAACATTTGATACGCGGCGCCGGCGTGTGATTGGCTGCCGGTCGTCCGCTGCCTTCTCCACGGTCGTTCTCGTGCGTCTGGCGTGTGGCGCTGACTTTAAGCCACAACACAGAGCACCAGAGTACTATTCTAGAATGGATCACATAAATGATATCCAAGCAGTCTCGTATCTAGATGAGGTACAGTTCCCTAATATTCTCCAAATAAATTTAATTTCACCTGTCACCTTTCCTACAGTTGGCCGTATGTACTCATTCAATTTCATGCTGCTTTGTAACGTTACACTGATATATTTAATTTGCTGCTGTGTTTTAAGCAAAGAGTGAGCTGACATACGGATAGAGCGTTGTATGTACTGTGACAGTAGCAAGAAAGAAGAATGAAACAAGTAATCGCCTCTGTTTGGTGAACTAAAGTGTCATATGTTCAGAATTATTAAGAAGTTAAGAGTGTGGCTAAATAGTATGAACTGTAGTAAACAAAAAATATACTTTTCCCATTTACGATAGAGTTGGATCTATTGACACGGATTTAGAAAGTATCGTTCATGCGAAACTCAACTAGCTCTTTATTCACACGAAGTGATGGGTGCTACCGACAAGGGTTCGCAAATCGATTCCGTATTTCCCCACCTTCTGAAAGCTTTTGACACCGTACCTCACAAACGGCTTTTAATCAAATTGCGTGGTTATGGTATATCGCCCCAAATTTGCGATTGGATAGGGGATTTCTTGTCAGAGAGGACACAGTTTGTAGTAATAGATGGTAAGGCATCGACTAAAACAGAGGTGATATCGGGCGTTCCACAGGGTAGTGTTATTGGTCCTCTGCTGTTCCTTATTTACATAAACGATTTAGGGGAAAATCTAAGTAGCTCTCTTACGTTGTTTGCAGATGACGCTGTCATTTACCGTCTACTAAAATCATCTGAAGATCAAAACCAACGGCAGAACGATCTGAATAAGTTACCAGTATGATGTAAAAATTGGCAATTGACTTTAAATAATGAGAAGTGAGAAGTCGTCCACATGAGTACGAAAAGAAATCCGTTAAACTTTGTTTACAAGATAAATCAATCAAAAGTGAAGGTAGTAATCTACACAAAATACCTAGGAATTACTATTAGTTCAGTCTTAAATTGCAAAGAACACGTAGGTAATGTCGTAGGAAAGGCGAACCAGAGACAGCGTTTTATTGGCAGAACCCTTAAAAGATGCAACAGAACTACTAAAGAAACTGCATACACTACACTTGTCAGTCCATTTTTGGAATATTGCTGCCCAGTGTGGGATCCTTATCTGGTGGGTTTGACGGAGGACATCAAAAGAGTCCAAAGAAGGGCAGTTCGTTTCGTATTGTCACGATACAGGGGAGACAGCGTTACGGAAATGATACAGGATGTGGGATGGGAATCATTACAACAACGGCGCTTATCGCTGCGGCGTGGGCTACTTGCGAAACTCCAATCGCCAACATTCTCCTGCGAATGCGAAAATATATTGTTGATTCCCACTTACATAGGTAGAAATGATCATCAGAATAAAATACGAGAAATCAGAGCTCGAATGGAGAGATTCAGGTGTTCTTTCTTCCCGCGCGCTATTCGAGAATGGAATGGGAGATAAATACTATGGTTGGATGAACCCTCTGCCAGGCACTTAAATGTGATTTGCAGAGTATCCCATGTAGATGTAGATGTAAAATATGTGTTTCAGAAATGAAACAGCCACCTCATATTAATAAACATACTATTATAATGGAATTTGTGTGAATTTACGGCCCTATAAAAGAAACCGCCGAAGAAAATTATAAATAAAAATAGTAATTTTTTTTCTCGCTATGCGTACTATTGTCACTATGAAAATTGGAGGGACTATTGCAGATTTAAAGGACATTAAACGAGTCGCTAACTGGCTTGTCTCGTGTTAACGTCATAAAACTTGGGAAATTAAGGAAACTACGGGCGGAGGGCAAATGTTTTAGCGGAAGGCGCAGAGCAAACAAACGCCGTCTGGCGTCGCAGCGCGTGCTCCGCGGCCCCAGGCGCCCCCACCCACCGCTTCCGTAAACTGCCTGCACGCACACACACACACACACACACGGGCGGCAGGTTAGCGGCGCGCGCTGCGTTATGTAGTGCCTCTCGACAGCGAAACGCTCTCACGCCGGAGTCTTTGCACGGCAGTTGTCGAGACACCGCACTCCAGCTGCCTGAAGGCAACACGTGTTCCACCGTATCTTAGAACAAAGCTTGCTCCAAACTTCAATTTCGGCACATTGAAAACCATTTCCTTATCAAACTGAACTATTTGTTAGCAAAACGTCCTTATTACCTTCGCTTCGGCGTTCAGTGCCAGCCAGACAAACTACCTCTATTAAGTTTCGGGGGTGGAGCCGCAAGAATTCTCCTTCCTCTTCTAATATTTTCAGACATTTTCAGAATGAGCCGTAAAACTGACGCTCCCGTGTTTTTTTGTGTTTTTTTCTTCTTTATTGATATTTTAAAGCCACTGGAGGTGGCAGGTTGGCAGCAGCTCATTGCTGCTCTTCAGCCGTGCGTATTTACAATGTTGACAAGGTGATAAAAACAGAGAAAGGTGATAAAATTTTATGAATTTAAAAACTACAATGGACATTAAAATGAAGAAAACAGACACAAAGTAAAGAAGTTGAAGTAAAACATATTCAGAATTAAAATTGCCACAGTGGTTAGAATCACACAGAGGTAGAAGTTAAAAATTCAGAGTAGTTAAAAGCACATTGGTGGTACACACTACACTAAGACGAAGACACTGATTAAAACACACGGCAACACTAATATTCTGCCTGATTGGCGGCTGCTTAAGTATTAAAATACCACTTGGGCACGAAGCACAAACACTGGCACAACACTAAACGGCACACTGTTAAAATATGTTGAACCGGAGGCCCCGCAGTGGGAAAAGCGGAGGGAAGGGGCAGCGCGGTGGGAGAAGGATGGGAGGGGAGGGGGAGAGGGAGGAGAGGGGAAAGCGCAAGGACTCATCGTAGGAAGGAGCTGGGAGAGGAGGGGAGGAAGGGAGACGTACAAGTACGGTGATGGACTAAGGTTGATAGGAGGGGTACATGCCGGGACGGAGGGCGTTATCCGGGAGAGGGGGTTGACGGATGTTACCCTTGGAGAGGACATGGAGAGTGTGGAGGTGAAGGGAAGGAGGGATAAGAAGGCATCGGCGTGGCAGAGGCCCAGGATGCAGCATGAGATGGGGGACACCTGGGAGTCGAGATTCTATTTTACGGGACACATAGCGGAGGCGGAGGTGTTCAAGGAACTTCAGAAGGTAAGGAAAGGGAATCAAGTTGTAGAGGATCCGCGTGGGGGACGGGAGGCGGATACTGTAAACGAAGCAGAGGGCGTGGCGTTCTAGGATCTGGAGGGATTCGTAGTGGGCAGGGGGAGCGCTCCCGTGCTCGCTTTGGCCCTTTTATACTCGCGTACCGCAGAACTGCGCATGTGGCCACAGATATGTAAATGCCAGAGACGTTGGTCGGCGGCAAGGAGATTAAAAGAAAGGGAGACGGCGTTATTTACAATTTACATCGAGCAGATACGTCAGTTGAAGCCTGTCCGCTATCTTGGTGAGTTGTGGAATGCTAATTCCTTGTATAAAGTAGGCACTAAGTCGACCCCCTAATGCATTGAAGTGACAGCCAGATAATATGTACTTTCAAACAATACACCGGGTGATCAAAGAGCAATATAAATTTGACAACTTAATGAGTCACGGAATAATGTAGATAGAGAGGTAAAAATTGACATACATGCTTCGAATAACATGCTGTTTTATTAGAACAGAAAAAAGTTAAAAAGAAAATGACGGAGTAAAAACATTAATGAGAGTCGCAGCAGATGACAAGCTCACATTACTAAAATCCTTCTAGGTCATAGGTTTTACCCTCTATTAATCTGGTGTTGAATGTTTCCGTAAAAGTGTATGCACCGGTGCTGTAATACAGTTGTTTAAACAAGACTGACATTCAAGTGAATCTTCCGATCGGAACTGATATAGCCATGTCTTAATTTGTTATGCTAATTATTGCTTTTCTGATCAGATGAAGCGCCATCTGTCGCTTCCCGTAAGAGTAAGGGCCTAGGAGTGCCTCCGCACTGAAGAAAGGATCATTGCCCGTCATCGGCATTTTATAGATAATAACTGCTGCATCAAACGTGACGTCTGTTCTTTCAGACATGTCCGAAAGAACAGACGCCACGTATGTATAACGTATATCGAAATTCCTTCAGTTTTATCAATAGGTTTTATTTATATAAGATTTATTTTATTTTTATATTTTTATTTTTTAAGGACAATCGAATTCTTGCAGTTTACTTCGTGATTTCGGTGCGTCCTTATTAGATTTTCAGTCCTTTTTGTTAACGAACAAATCTTTCGCAGTACACAAGAGCAAAGCTCAGGATTGTGCAGTCTCTTGTCTGGGAAAACTTAGTTTATTAAAAAAGTAATCGAACAAGGATTTCATTTTTACAGACTAAGGTCCAGTACTCTTAAAAGCGACAGCACATGGAGGGCTTATTTTAACATCCGTTGCGAAGCACGGGCTACTAATGAAATATATTTTCAGTGACTTTGAAAAAATAAATGTTCTCCTAATGAAAATACAGAAAGTAAACTGAAACAGTTTGTAAGCCGGTTAGGCCCCTGCTACGCCTCCCAGTACTGGCGACTTCCTCAGAGTGTGCTGTCCTGCCCCACCGCCCAGCCCCTATATAAGCTTTGCCGGACGCGCGCAATATTTGCCGGGCTGCAAACCGTGCTATATGGCGGCCGCCAGCCGCCACCCACGGCCAATAAAGCTGACCTTTATGTGGGGGCTGTGCTGCGCTGCCCACAGACTCACCCCCCTCTTGTTTACGCGGCCGGCTCAACAACTTCAGCGCGTAAACCTTCATTGCTGCTTTCATTGTTCCTCGCGTAAAGTACACTCCCGCCTATCACGTATGAAGACGCCTGCTTGCTATTCATATGTTGGTACTAAAAAGATACAACTGCTTCCGTAATCGAAGCGGTGAACGTACGTTACTACCTCATCACTTTTCTCCAATACAGTAATACGGAATATCGGTCGCAAAAAGTTTTCATCTCGAGTATTTTGCCCGGTGGTCGACAGAAGAGACTTGCATCCAAACCTCCTGACAATGTTTCTAGGGCTTGCAGGAGATGCTTACACGTCTCTGCCACACTTACGTAGTTTAAGGTATTTACATTGTGGGATATCAGACTTCACTAACTTTTTCTTTCCTATCTTAATTCGCCACTATAGATCAGTGGTTCGCAAACTGGAGAGTAACCTCGAGAGATAAAACTGAATTTTCTGAGCGGAAAAATCAGAAGGGTTCACCACACTTATTACTACTTCTAAGGCGGCCACACTTAATACATTACCAATAATTAAGTTATTTTAACACAGTAGGGTATCGATTTTCTGAACTTCTGTCAGTTGAACCGTGAACAACCGTTTCAACAGTAATCGTTTACACACCTTCGTCGCCTAAAATAAGTTGCTAATATTAATTTTGTCACCTCGGCAAGAGAAATGAAATCTTTAACAGATTAGAGAAAGGTGACTCTGAAACAAACTCAGCTAATGAGTACAAGGTTGCTCAAAATTCAGAATTTTAACCCTATGCTTCATTCTACTGATAGATCGCTAAGTCTTAAAACTATGAAGTTTGTAAGATATGTGTTGGTAATTATTATTAGCGGAATGGGAATTTTCTATTTCCATCTCGGGCTACATCATGACACAAGAACTGTACACCTTGTTCATCGACTATCTTCTTTGCGCAATATATTGACTAATACCTAACCTAATCATAAATATCAGCCAGCCAAAATTGAAACCAATATTTTTTTTACGAGTAACTTAAATAACTCTACCCACTTTGTATAAAAAGGCAACTCAATTTAATGAAATTCTTGAAGGCTCGTCTAATTTTTTAGATATTTCAGATCATAAATATGTTCGGAATAGATGACTTTCGCCGTATTAAAGAAACATAATTCACAGTTAAAACTAGACTATCACACACTGTAAATAACTTTTCATACCCATCAAAGGTGAAAATATATACAGTTCGTAGAATTTTTTCAGCAATCAGTCGTAAAGATGTGTGAATAAATTAATACTTACAACTGATTGCTGAAAATATTTCTACAAGTAAAATAATGTAATTGAGCAGAAGTCCCACCATGAAATCAAGCCTGATAAAACATATCATGAAGCAAGCAATCTCGTGCTAGTTGCTCACGACTATGTTGGCCACACCTATTTTCATTGTGTAATTTTAAACGTACTGGTGCTGGCATTTTATGGATATTTTACAATGTGTTGCAGTAAGATAGGTTTACTTATCAAAGGTATTTATGTTGCATAAAATGGCCTCTTTTATGTCCGTATATTATTTTACCATTCATGGATATGAAAAATGTTTTTACAATGTGAGGACTGTTTTGTTATAATTCTATAATTGTTTTATTAATACGATGACATTTATCTATTCGAAACAACTTCACGATACGAAGGTGACTCCTTAAAGAGATGAAACTAGTCTTCTAACAAAATAAATTTGCGATCCTGATTAATCCTTTTATATAAACAAAAGATCGCGTCTACAGCCGTTGGCAGGGTCAAAAAACACGACTCTCATTCTGTTTTTCAGTCTAATAGTAATCGGCGACTCAAATATAACGGTATTTTCTCACATAAGAAAGTCGAGCGACAAATAAATAGACTTTTTCACGTCAAACGAAACACGTACTTTGAAATCAGGCGACCTTCGCCGCGAATTCTGTAACTCGTGATCCGTATTCCCGGTGCAGTTCAACCATCGTTGATGAACCAAACAGTTAAGAAAATTATGCTGAGATGTTGGTTGATGATGTCTAGCGTCCGTTAACAAAATTCAGTCATCCTATTCGCATGTGAGATTTTACAGACACTCACAGCTTTACAGCCCAAGGAAAAATTTTGTTTCATAGATTAGCAAGACTGAAACTCAAATTTATTCTGTCATGAACTTCTTAGAAATGACGTAGAAAGCCTCAGCACCACGGAACAACTAAATGTCAATTATGTGCCCTCTGAAAAGAAGTGAAAATCGTCAACGGAGGAAGAAAGCAACGCATCCTCCGGACTAATGCTGCTAAGATAAGCAGAATGTAAATTCGCAGTATGAAGTAATAGCCCGAACGCTAATACCACACTGTGAAATTGCAATAAAATAAATTAATACTTATGAACATATAATTTATTCCAGTAACTTTCACTGCACACTTAATAAAACAGCTAAACAGTCACACATGCCTTACAAAATAAACATTATATTAACTGCAATTGGCTATAGGAGAAAACATTAAATCATGTTGCACATACTGTCAATGATTCGAATAAACCCCTCGATATTAATACAATTCAGTGGTTGAAACTCAGTACTTCAGGAAAATGAGCCAATCTTGCTACTTTCAACTTAACCAAGCTAGTATGACAGTGATAACGAAGGAATAAAAGTCAGTTCCCAGAAATACGGTCCCCAACAAGTACCATCGTCGAGAGAGCTGACGCAATGGTGGTAACACATTGGACTCGCATGCGGGAGGACGGAGGTTCAAACCTGCCCCCAACCGTCCTGACTGAGGTTTTACGTGAATTCCATAAATAGATTCTAGCAAATGAAGACACGGTTTCTTTCAAATCGAACTCCCGACTTCCTTCGGAGATTTAACAGACCGGATTCTCCGTGTCTACCGGGATTGGCCGCGTGGTCTAACGCATCATGCTAAGTTCTGAGCGGTCGCTCCCGGCGGAGTGTGGAACCCTCCCTCGGGCATGGATGAGTGTGTGTGTGTGTGTATGTGTGTGTGTGGCTTTAGTGTAGGTTACTTTAAGTAGTTTGTAAGACTGATGATAATAGCACATACACTCCTGGCCATTAAAATTGCTACGCCACGAAGATGACGTGCTACAGACGCGAAATTTAACCGACAGGAAGAAGATGCTGTGATATGCAAATGATTAGCTTTCCAGAGCATTCACACATGGTTGGCGCCGGTGGTGACACCTACAACGTGCTGACAGGAGGAAAGTTTCCAACCGATTTCTCGTATACATACAGCAGTTGACCGGCGTTGCCTGGTGAAACATTGTTGTGATGCCTCGTGAAAGAAGACTTTGATAAAGGTCGGATTGTAGGCTATCGCGATTGCGGTTTATCGTATCGCGACAATGCTCCTCGCGTTGTTCGCCATCCAATGACTGTTAGTAGAATATGGAATCGGTGGATTGAGGAGGGCAATACGGAACGGCTTCGTATCACTAGCAGTCGAGATGACAGGCATCTTATCCGCACGGCTGTAACGGATTGGGCAACCACGTCTCGACCCCTGAGTCAACAGTTGGGGACGTTTGCAAGACAACAACCATCTGCACGAACAGTTCGGCGACGTTTGCAGCAGCATGGACTATCAGCTCGGAGACCATGGCTATGTTTACTCTTGACGCTGAATCACAAACATTAGCGTCTGCGATGGTGTACGCAACGACGAACGTTGGTGGTCGAATGGCAAAACGACATGTTTGCAGATAAATCCAGGTTTACAGCATCATGATGGTCGCATCCGTGTTTGGTGACATCGCGGTAAACGCACATTAGAAGCGTGTATTCGTCACCGCCATACTGGCGTATCCCCGGGCGTGATGGTATGGGGTGCCAATGGTTACACGTCTCGGTTACCTCTTGTTGGGCAGCGCTTTGAACAGTGGCCCTTACATTTCAGATATTTTACGACCCGTGACTGTACCCTTCATTCGATCCCTGCGAAACCCAACATTTCAGCAGGATAATGCACAACCGCATGTTGCCGGTCTTGTACGGGTCTTTCTGGATACGGAAAATGTTCAACTGCTGCCCTGGCCAGCACATTCTCCAGATCTCTCACCAACTGAAAACGTCTGGTCAATGGTGGCAGAGCAAGTGGCTCGTCACAATGCGCCAGTCACTACTCTTCATGAATCGTGTTGAAGCTACACGGGCATCTGTACTTGTACACGCCACCCAAGCTCTGTTTGACTCAATGCCCAGGCGTATCAAGGCCGTTATTACGGCCAGAGTCGATTGTTCTGGGTACTGATTTCCCAGGATCTTTGCACCCAAATTGCTTGAAAAATATAATTACATGTCAGTTCTAGTGTAATATATTTGTCAAATGAATATTCGTTTATCGTATGTCTTTCTTATTGGTGTAGCAATATTAATGGCGAGTAGTGTACGAATTGTTTGTAAATCTAACTGACCGGCAGGGTTATTAGTTGGTAGCTTACGAACTACTTGAACTAAGGTAATCTAACTTACGGACAAGACAAACACCCATGGCCGGCAGGGAGGGGGGGAATCGAACCCCCGACGACGAACGGTTTGCGCACCGCAGCCTGGCACGCCAATGCGAACGGCTAATCCGCCGCGGCTGATAATAGCAGTTTAGTCCAATACATTAACAAACGTTTAAGCATATATTTTTTTCTTTTTTTTGTGTCCTCCGTCTCTAATGACCAGTATGTTCACATGACAGCCGCCTGAGGTCCCGCTATGGCTCCAAGATCGAAGTCCTCTCCTGCCTGTACTGCAGGAGGTCTGAAACCGCCAGCAACGTTTCGAGTTCCCATTAGTCTGTTTTGGGTACAACCCCTTCGGAATAAGTGTTCTGCAAAATGGCATTTTTCACGAGCGGATTCTTCCTCAACAAAGGGAGCCATGTCGAGACACAGCGATTTCAAGGGGTGAATTAATCAGAATCAGCAGAGCTGACACATTGGGTATTAAGGGAAGGTTAGAGCGCCAATCAGTATTCAAATGTTCAAATGTCTGTTAAGCTTAAGGGACTTAACTGCTGGGTCATAAGTCCCTAAACTTACAAACTACTTATGAACTACCTTATACAAACATCCATGCCAGAGGGGGGATTCGAACCCCCGACGGGGAACGGCCTCGCGCATCGCACCATAGCGCCTCAATACGCTTGGCCACTCCTCCGCGGCAGATCAGTTTTAACCTTCTAACATACCTCATCTAATGTGAAAATTATGTAATGATCCAGTACGTTGTAAGTTGCGAGAACATGTTATTACCATAAACAACTTTTGATTACAGAAAAGGCTCTTATTAGGTACGAGAATATTTATTATATGTGTCACTTATGTCACCTACTATGAGTTGGTCTACGAACTTCGACAGTAATAGTCTCTGATGAAATTGATATTTTCGAAATAAGGTGAAAACTTGAAGTAAACATATCAGATTTTTATGAACTGTAGTTATTATTAAAGTTTGAAATACAGCCGGCCGCGGTGGCCGAGGTGACTGAGGCGCTCCAGTCACGGTCAGCACGGCCACTACGGTCGGGGGTTCGAATCCCCCCTCGGGCATGGATATTTGTGCCGTCCTAGTTCGTAAGTAGTTTGTAAGTTTAGGGACTGATGACCCCGTAGTCAAGTCCCATAAGCTTAACAAACATTTGAACATTTTTTTTTCGAAACACAGAAGTTTAAGTTCAAATAAATTAGTATAATCTAACAGCCTATTATATCTGCACTATTATCCAAGTGTCAATTCTTCAATTCCTGTTTAAAACAAATATTTTAACGTCAAGAACATGGATGGTGAAGGTAGTGCCGATTTATTGCACCCGACTGCGACTTAAATGCAGCTCGGAAATAAAGCCCTTCGGTAAGCATTTTTTTTCCTCGGATAGATCGGCTCATTGCGGACATGGTATCGTGCTTGATCCATATTCATAGTTGAATTTTTGGCTCAGTGATTTCATTAGGCCGATCATCCAGCACTTTGACCGAATGCTCTGTCATCGCTTTACATTGACCATAGCCACAAGTTCCAATCACCTATACATTGTAGCACAGCATGATGCAGCATTGTCTGCATGTCGTAACCAAATCAATAAACAGACTGAAGGCTGACCGCTGCATTGCAACCGCCTGCAATCTATGTGATGGACCCTCCTTCTGAAATCAACCAACCACCGTAAGGCTACTAGCTCCGCTCTATTCACTGGCCCATTCAGACTCGTTCCGAAAACAGTCGATACAGCACAAAAATTTCGGAATTTTATGACTGTACTGTGCTATCGCTCCAAAAAGCGTTTGACACTAATTGACATATATTATAATGGATTGGATAAACCATGACTGCCGGCCGCGGTGGCCGAGGGAACTGCGGCGCTTCAGTCACGGTCTGCACGACCACTACGGTCGGGGGTTCGAATCCCCCCTCAGGCATGGATATTTGTGCCGTTCTTAGTATAAGCTAGTTCATAAGTAGTTAGTAAGTTTACGGACTGATGACCCCGTACTTAAGTCCCATAAGCTCTACAAACATTTGAAACCATGACTGATTAATGTATGCATTTTCAGTGTTCTGGAAATTGTGGAAATACCTAGATATTTATGATTTGTGTAAGAGACTTCATAAAACTCTACATGTTATTTTATCACCTCAACGAGCGTCTAGCATGAAATATATCCTGTATTATTGCAAACATAAATGACGCCGCGAAAGAACCCCAGAAACGAGAAATGGTTCTCCCCTGCCCCCTGCAGGCACAACTCACAGACTTTCATGAACTTCTATGTATTTAAAGAGTGCACGCGAGTGACCTGTGGCTTTCCTCTTACATGAAAACCAACCACTTCAAACTGTTAGTGAGTTCGACGCCTGCACTTACTTTAGGAGATGCCTTGCTGTTCTGCCGCCGAAAGTTATGCCACAGTGTTGTTAATAGTATCGGTTGAAACGGGCAATACAAAACATCTTTCGTTGCCGTCTCATAGTCGTCTCGAAGCGTCGCACGCAGGATAACGAATCAGCAATTGAGCGACCGACGTGGCTGCACTAGGAACCTCATTACCGAAAAATACATTATCCGATGATCCAGCAAGTTAAAACTATTCTGATGTCACACATTTATATGAATGAGATGTTGTCTAGTACCCTATTATAACAAGAGACTCTAAAATACGAGTATTTCTGTATGATGATGAGATCAGCTTAGTAGTGAATATTCACACAGTGAAAGACATAAGCTCATGGCTTATAGAAATAAATTAGTAAAAAGGCATAAAAGGGGTGTAAAAGCTGGGCGGGAATAAGAAAGGGTTATAGCCTTTCCCCAATGTTCATCAATCAGTATATTGAGGAAGCAGTGAAGGAAAACAAGGAGAAATTCAAAGAAGGAATCACAACTGAGGGGGAAGAAATAAAATATTTGGGGATTGCCCACAGCAAAGGACCTGGAAGAGCAGTTGGATGGAATGGTCAGTGTCATGACAGTGGGGAATAAGATGGACATTAACAACAGCAAAGCGAGGGTAATGGAATGTATTGTAAGAAAACCAGATGAAGCTGAAAGAATTCGATTAGATAACGAGACATTAAAGGTAGTAAATGAGTTTTGTTAGCTGGTCTGTACAACAACAATGGGTGGTATCAGTAAAGCATATATAAAATGCAAAATGGCAACCCCCCAGGGGGCTCACGGTTCATTCGTGAGCACATGCGTAGCAAGCACAAAGCCCCGAACTAATGATGTCTTTCTTCCCTCTTTCCTTCCTGGACCTCATTTCTTTTCAATTCCCCTCATTGGACCTCATTTCTTTTCAATTCCCCTCATATTCGATCATCACTTCTTTCTCCCCCCCCCCCCCCCCCGCCACGCCACCCCCCCCCCCCCCCATCGGGAGAGTGATAACCTAAGCAGTTTGGTCCCCCTATTAAACCAACCCAAGTGGCAATGGGAAAAAAGCATTTTTGAAAAGTAGAAATTTATGAAAGCATCTGGAGTGCAGCATTGTACAAGACTCAAACATGGACGACAAATAGTTCTGAAAAGAAGAGGATAGAAGCTCTTGACATGTTTCAGACGAATGCTGCAGATTAGGTGGGTAGATCGCGTAACTGATGAGGGAGTACTGAACCGCATTGGGGAGAAAAGAATTTTCTGGCATAAATTCAGTAAAGAAGTGATCGATTGGTAGTTCACATAGTGACCTATCAAGGAACTGTCAATTTTGCATTGCACGAACGTGGGTCAGATAAAAATCGTAGAAGGAAACTAAGAGACGAATGCAATGAGCAGGTTTAAATGGATGTGCGTTACCGTACTTCTTCGGAAATGAAGTCTTGCACGAGTTAGTGTAGGGTGGAGAGCTGCATCAAACCAATCTCTGGACTAAAGACTACAATACAAGACAAAATAAACTGATGTAATACGGCAGTTAGATTCAGGTTTTACACTTACTAATCCACAAGAAACAAAAACTACCATTCCGATTAAACAGAATGGACGATTATAGGTGAGACAGGCCAGTTCAAATTTTTAGGCTTTCAAATAACAGAGCGCTGTCGTGGAAAGCCCATGATTAGAATCTTGTTCAAAAATTAAATGCTGCATTATTTATCATTAGATCAGTAACTAAAATAATTATTCCAAATATTTATCAGTGCTAATAAGCTGTTGTTAAAAATATATAGGCCATAGATGGTAATCCGTTTATACTTTTACTGTCGCGTTTAGAATTTCTGATTTTTCGGATGTTCAGAACGGCTACGACGCCATACGCTTATGTATGAAGTCTTACCCCAGGTCTGGATACTGAGAATGATAAAAACTCGAAACGCATCAATAAAGAAATAGCCTAGTTAATACTAGGCAGAGATCGAATCTGCTTTGGATCAGGGTCATTGAAAAATTTGTTAATATACATCTCAATAAATTAACTTACTATGCCTATTTTCATTCACTGCTTTCATATGGGATCATATTCTGGGGTAATCCAACATTGAGTAAAAAAGTATTCACTGCACAAAAGCATGTGTTCCGAATTATTACTGGAGCCCACCCAAGAGCATCCTGCAGACATTTATTTAGGTATCTTCACTGTAGGTTCATATATTGCTAATAACAAATTTCATGAGTGAATATATATATATATATATATATATATATATATATATATATATATATATATATGTGTGTGTGTGTGTGTGTGTGTGTGTGTGTGTGTGTGTTGTTGTTGTGGTCTTCAGTCCGGAGACTGGTTTGATGCAGCTCTCCACAATACCCTATCCTGAGCAAGCCTCTTCATCTCCACATAAGAACGACAACCTACATCTGTCTGAATCTGCTTACTGTATCCATCTCTTGGTCTTCCCCTGCGATTTTTTCCCCACACACTTCCCTCCAACGCTAAATTAACAATTCCTTGATGTCTAAGAATGTGTCCTACCAATCTATCCCTTCTTTTAGTCAAGGTATGCCAGAAATTCCTTTTCTCCCCAATTCTGTTCAGTACTTCCTCATTAGTTACGCGATCCACCCACCTAATCTTCAGCATTCTTCTGTAGCACCATATTTCAAAAGCCTCAATCCTCTTATTGTCCATGTCTCACTCCCATACAAGGCAACACTCCATACAAATGCCCTCAGAAAGGACTTCCTTAGGCCTAAATGAATATTCGATGTTAACAAATTTCTCTTTTTCAAAAACGCTTTTCTACCCATTGCCATTCTGCATTTTATATCCTCTGTACTGCGCCCATCATTTGTTATTTTACTGCCCAAGTAACAAAACTCATCTACCTCCTTTATTGCTTCGTTTCCCAATCTAATTCCTTCAGCATCACCTGATTTTCTTACACTGCACTCCATTACCCTAGTTTTGCTCTTGTTAATGTTCATCTTATATGCACCTTTCAGCACACTGTCCATTCCATTCAATTGCTCTTCCAGGTCCTTTGCTGTATCTGACAGAATTACTATGTCATCGGCAAAACGCAATGTTTTTAATTCTTCCCCCTGAACTTTTATTCCTTCACCAAATTTCTCCTTGCTTTCCATTATAGCTTGTTCAATGTACAAATTGAATAACATTAGAGAAAGGCTACAACCCTGTCTCACTCCCTTCCCAACCACTGCATCCCTTTCATGCCCTTCAACTCTGACAACCGCTGTCTGGTTTTTGTACAAGTTGTAAATAACCTTACGCTCCCTATAATTTACTCCTGCTTTTTTCAGAACTTTAAAGAGTTTATTCCAATCAACATTGTCAAAAGCCTTCTCCAAATCTACAAAAGCTAGAAATGTAGATTTGCCTTTTCTTAATCTATCTTCTAGGATAAGCCGTAAAGTGAGTATTGCCTCCCGTGTTCCTACATTTCTCCTGAACCCAAACTGATCTTCCCCGAGGTCGGCTTCTACCAGCTTTTCCATCCTTCATATATATATATATATATATATATATATATATATATATATATATATATATATATATATATATATATATATTCCTGGAAAAAAAGTTGAAACTAGTTTCTGTGTTACGTTGTTGATTGAATTTAATAGTTTGCATAGAAATGTAATACGTTTCACTTTACCTGTAACCAATTTTCTTTTACAATTGCAAGTATTGTCCACGTAGACGTGCTCCTCAACTAGATTCAACGAAAAATATGTATTTGAAATGTAACATAAAAATCACCGCAGTTTCTTTTATCTACGTGGCTGCACAGGAGACTGCACAGTCTTACAAAATTGGGTAAATCGTTTTGGAACAGCTTTGATATTTTGGTGAGTGTCTTGATGCAGTCCTGCAAGAGCCTACTGGGTCCAGCTGGGTCCACAAAGACGCATCAGAGGAGAGGCCGGCAGCCGGTACCCTACGGTTCACATCCCGCCGCGGGCGACCGCAGTTTATTTGGCTTGGACGGGCCCTCTGGCCCATCTGAAATAGACGCCGCGCCGTGGAAAAGGCCGGGCGCTGGGCAGCAGGTGTCTGTCGACTGCCACCGCCGCCACGCCCCTCCACCAACACCGCCTACTGCCTGCTCCCTGCTCCTGATGGTGCTTGCCAGCCGCGTGCATTTACTCCTTACTGTTTCCTATTTTTGTGGTGCGCCATTTTACTTGGCTGGGAGAGAGTGAGAAAGGGTTGTAGACTTTCTCCATTGTTATTAAATCAGTATTTTGAACAAGTAGTGAGGGAAAGCAAGGAGAAATTTGAAGACTCACTTCAAGGGGAAAAAACAAAATCTTTGCGTTTACGGACAGTAAAGAACTGGAACTGCAATTAAAGGGTATGGTCAGTGTCTTGAAAGGTGGCCATAAGATGGATATTATCAACAGCACAGCAAGGGTAATGGAATGTACTCTAAGAAAACCAGTTGAAGCTGAAGAAATTCTATTAGATAACAAAACATTAAAGATGTAAATGGGTTTTGTTAGCAGGTCAGTTATTTTTTATAGTTCAGACAAGAAGAGGATAGAAACTCTTGAAATGACATTTTAAAGACGAATGATGAAGATTAGGTGGGTAGATAGCGTAACTCATGTGGTAGTACTGTAACGAATTGGGAAGAAAAGAATTTTCTGGAATACATTGAGTAAAGATGTGATTGCCTGGTAGTTCACATTGTGAAACATCAAGGAACTATCAATTTAGCATTGTAGGAAAATGGGTGAGATCGTAGAGGAAGACTAAGAGACGAATACAATAAACAGCTTCAAATGGATGTGGGTTGCCTTTCTTACTTGGACATCAAGAGCCTTGCAGAAGATAGAGTAGGGGGAGAGCTGCATTAATCCAGTCTCTGGATTGAAGACCACAACACAACAGAATATAAATTGATGCAATAACACAGGTTCATTTTTACAGTTCCACAAGACAAAAAAAAAAAAAAAAAAAAAAAAAAAAAAAAAAAAAAAAAAAAAAAAAAAAAAAAACCGTTCTGATTGCGCAGAATGGACTGATGAAAGGCGAGACTGAACAGTTTAAATTTCTAAGCTTTCAAGGTGTCGCGGATCTTGCACAAAAATGAAATGCTGCATTATTTATCATTAGAACAGTAACCGAAATAAAATGATTCAGTGCTAATAATAACACTGTTGTTAAATGTAGCCGGCCGCGGTGGTCGAGCTTTCTGCGGCGCGTCAGTCACAGTCTGCACGTCCACTCCGGTCGGGGTTTCGAATCCCCCCTCGGGCATGGATATTTATGCCGTTCTTAGTATAAGGTAGTTCATAAGTTGTTTGTACGTTTAGGGACTGATGACTCCGTAGTTAAATCTCATAAGCTCTACAAACATTTGAACTTTTTTTTTTTTTTTGTTAAATGTATGTAGGCCACAGATTGTAAGACGGCTATACCTTTACTAATGCGTTTAGAATTTCAGATTGCACAACAGGTCTATGACGCCAAACACTGCTGTATGAAGTTTTATCCCACGCCTGGATACTGAGAATGAGAATAACTCGAAACGCGCCAATAAACAAATAAGCGAATCTCTATCTGTGGCATATACATTTTTAACTTAACTTCTTTGGCCCAACTGTAGGTAGTAGGAAAATAAGTAGAAGTGTAGTCCCTGTAGAATAACTCGAAACGCGCCAATAAACAAATAAGCGAATCTCCATCTGTGGCGTATACATTTTTAACTTAACTTCTTTGGCCCAACTGTAGGTAGTAGGACGATAAGTAGAAGTGTAGTCCCTGCACGATACCACTCATTTTCCAAAATGCAATCACTACGAGAGCACACAATATCGAGTGTGGTGATGAGCAACAGCACTGAACGATATGGTTTTGCTGGAAGGAGGATGTCAACACTGCCGATATTGCCAGGCTGTGGAAGCGCCACAACGCTCATCCTCATCAGAGTTGGTGGCTGACATACCTGAAACGGGGTTCCAGATACTGCTACACACACACACACACACACAGAGAGAGAGAGAGAGAGAGAGAGAGAGAGAGAGAGAGAGAGAGAGAGAGAGAGAGACATCGGAGAGAAGCCTTTTGACGGAAGAGTGATAAATTTCTGGGGTGTCCTAGGGGAGTGTTATAGAGCCGTTGCTTTTCACAATATATGCAAATGACCTCGGAAAATCAGTGAGAGTTTTTTGCGCATTATGGTGTACTATATCGAGAAATCAGAATACCGGAAATGTGTAGGGAATTGCAGGAAGCCGGCCGCGGTGGCCGAGGGGACTGAGGCGCTTCAGTCACGGTCTGCACGGCCACTACGGTCGGGGGTTCGAATCCCCCCTCGGGCATGGATATTTGTGCCGTCCTTAGTTGTAGGTAGTTCATAAGTAGTTTGTAAGTTTAGGGACTGATAACCCCGTAGTTAAGTCCCTTAAGCTTAACAAACATTTGAACCTTTGATTTGAATTGCAGGAAGATTTGCGGAATACCGACGCATTGTGCAGGGAATGAAAATTTACCCTCAACATAAACAAATATATACTACAAAAAAGGATCCTTTGTTATATATTTATTCAAGAGCAGGACAAACACTGTAATGTTGCTTCCATAAGACAGCTGGAAGTAGACATAAGGAACTATTAGAATTTGAACGATAATATAAAGTTAATCATGGGTAAACCAAATCTCACAAGTAGATTCAGTAGAAGCATTCTCAGGAAGTGCAGTCCGTTAACAAAGTAAGTAGGTTTCAAAACATTCGTTCGTCGACGCTTGAGTTATTTCTCAACAGTGTGGAGAGCAGCAAGCTTCGTTTCAGGCTAATACTATAAGCTTACAAAGGTCACAGAAGTAACAGGTCAATTACAGTGGCAGATGCTGCAAGAGAGTCGTTCGATATTGCGTTACGGCAATCTGTTAAAGTTAGTGTGCATACGTTTCTTAAAGACTCATCAAATAAATATGTTGCTTCTTTCTACGTATATTTCACTAAAGAAAACTGCAAGTATAAAATTAGATATATTGAAGTCCACACCGAAGCATACAGGCAATGGCTTTTCTCCGTGAACTAACGCGACTGAGAAAGGAGCAGGAAGAGACACTGGTACATAAGACATCCTGCACCTCACACCGTGATGTAGCTTTCGGAGTTTTGATGCAATGTAGATTAATCTGAACCGCACCTTCTGTCAGCTCTGCAAAGGAATCTGTCGCGACATCCACAGATGTCTCAAATGTTCAAATGTTTGTTAAGCTTATGAGACTTAACTACGGGGTCATCAGTCCCTAAACTTACAAACTACTTATGAACTACTTACGAACTACGACGACACAAATATCCATGCCCGAGGGGGGATTCGAACCCCCGACCGTAGTCACAGATGTCTGCAAAACGTTGTACGTGCAGAGGTTTCCTAAGTCCCGAATAGGTTGCAAGCAGAAAAGGCCATGTCAGGAGCTTTGGCATTAGAATACACTTCACTTTAAATTTCGTCGCTGAATGGCTGTGAGCGTTTAATAAAACTTCCCGCTAATGTTTCGTCTTCCACAGCCGAATACGGAACGTTAGGAGAAAGTTGTACTATTCGGCCGTGACGTTAACGCCGGCCTGTGAAAGGTTACACTGGATGATTAATGGTCAACAACCCATCGCAGTGTGGTAGCTGGATTTCCTGCCTCGACCCGCGGCGGAGAGGCCGAGCGCATTGAGTCGCCATGTTCCGATGCGCGAGGCCATTCCCCTTCGGGGTTCGAATCCTCCCTCGGGCATGGATGTTTGTGTGGTCTTCAGTGTAAGTTATTTTATAAGTACTTTGTAAGTTTAGGGACTGATGACCCCGCAGTTAAGTCCCATAAGCTTAACAAACATTTGAATATTTTGAATCCTGCCTCGTGTCACGACGAGCATTGGGGCATGTAGCAGGAGCTTTTTCCGTGACGAAGCGCGGAAGTGGCCGTGCGCTTTAAGGCGCCTAGCTGAGGAGTGCGCCTCTGCTCCCTGTCGGAATTTCGAATCTCCTACGGGCATGTGCGTGTGTTCGCCTTAGCATAAGTTCGTTTAAGTAGTTCGTGTACGTCTCCGTAGTTTACTGGACAGCTTGGTGGGTTGTTACGTATGCGGCCCGGGTTTGATTTCCGCTCGGGTCGCACATTTTCTCCGCTAGGGGACTCGTTGTTGTGTCGCTCTCATCATCATTGACACGTAAGTCGTCGAAGTGGCGTCAGCTATAAAAGGCATAAGGCAGGTTGAACATAACCCCAGTTGTTGTCCAACGGCCATAAACGCCACACTAACGTCATCATCAGTAGTGTGTAAGTCTGGGGATTGATGACTACTGCAGTTTGGTCGCATAGCTTTACATACATTTGAACATTAGACCACTGTCCACATACACACAGGCGGCAATCGCCTTCTTCCAAGGACATCAAGTTGTCTGGAGCTGATCGCCATACACCATGTTTTCTGCCCTCATCGCATTCTAGATGTGCAGTAGACCATTTTCTCATTTCTTTACAAATAGCCCCATGACATAGAAACCGCACCTTGCCTGAACAGTATGCCTCCAACCCGCGGATCCTCTGCTGCGGGGTGTAGATCGAAATACTTACACCTGCATCAGCAGTGTGCCTGCATCAGCAGTGTGGTATTTCGCCCCAAATATATGCGACTGGATAGGGGATTTCATGTCAGAGAGGACACAGTTTGTAGTAATCGATGGTAAGGCATCGACTAAAACAGAGGTAATATCGGGCGTTCGACAGGGTAGTGTTACTGGTCCTCTGCTATTCTGTATTCATATAAACGACTTGGAAGAAACTCTAAGCCGCTCGCTTAGATTGTTTGCAGATGAAGCCGTCATTTAACTGCTGGTAAAATCATCTGCAGATCAAAACCAACTGCAGAACGATCTAAATAAGATATCACTATGGTGTAAAAGTTTGCAATTGACTCTAAATAACGGGAAGTGTGAGGTCGTCCACATGAGTACGAAAAGAATTCCGTTAAACTTTGTTTACAAGATAAATCAAAAGTGAAGGCCGTAAACTCCACAAAATACCTAGGAATTAATATTACCTCAGACTTAAACTGGAAAGAACACGTAGATAATGTCGTGGGAAAGGCGAACCAGAGACTGAGTTTTAACCCTTAAAAGATATGCAACATAACTACGAATGAGACTGCATAGCCACGGTGGAGTAGCCGAGCGGTCTAAAACATCTCGCTGCAGAGCGCGCGGCTGCTCGCCGTGGAGGTTCGAGTCCTCCCTGGGACATGGGTGTGTGTGTTGTCCTTAGGTTAGTTTACCTAGGTTTAAGTAGTTTGTAAGCTACGGACTGATGACCATGCAGTTTGGTCCGCTAGATTTACAAACATTTGAACATTTTGAGACTGCATACAATACGCTTATCCGTCCTTTTATGGAGCATTGCTGCACAGTGTGGTATCCTTATCAGGTGGATTTGACGGAGGACATCGAAAGAGTCCACAGAAGGGTAGCTCGTTTTCGTCACGATACAAGAGAAACATCGTAACTGAAATGATACAGGATCTGGGATGGGAATCATTACAACAGCGGCGCTTATCGCTGCGGCGTGGGCTACTTACGAAACTCCAACCGTCAACTTCTCCTCCGAATGCGAAAATATATTGTTGACTCTCAGGTAGAAAAGATACTCAGAATAAAATACGAGAAATCAGAGCTCGAACGGGGAGACTCAGGTGTTCTTTCTTCCCGCGTGCTATTAGAGAGTGGAATGGGAGATAAATAGTATAAAGGTGGTTCTTTGAACCCTCTGCCAGGCACTTAAATGTGACTTTTAGAGTATCCCATGTAGATGTACGTGTAGATGTAGGAGTGTGCCACATGACCTCGGACTCTCTTGCTAACAGAGTAAACCTCTGATCCCTAAATCATGTGATGGACGCGCGTCATGTAGTCGGCCATACGTGATTTCACCGTCTTTCAACCTGTTGCCGGGTTGCGGATCGCAACAGTCCGTCTCTGTCTAGTGGCTTAGCACAGTGGATCTACCAGCCATTTGCATTTCGAGTCGTCGTAGAATGATTCCCTACTCACCTGTGCTTCGCGTGTGTGCTCTCGTTAGCGTGGCATGTGCTAGCACCGTCAGCAGGCTACCAGACAAGTAGTGGTAAGTATTCCGTCTCTAATAACTACCACCGAGCGAGGTAAGACACTGGACTCGCATTCGGGAGGACGGTGGTAAAAATCCACATCCGGCCATCCACTTTTAGGTTTTTTCGTGATTTTACTAAATCACTCCAGGTAAATTCCTGGATGGTTTCTTTCAAAGGGCACGGCAGATTTCCTTCACCATCCTCACCCATATCTCCGAGCGTTAGCTCCGTCTCTAATGACCAAGCTATTGACTGGACATCAAAACCCTAAGCTTCCTTTCTCCCTCCTCTAATGACTACCTTCCTTTAGTGGTCAAAATGCTCTGCCTCACCGCCGTGTAAATTACAGAACAGTAACAGAAAGAAAAGAGTATTCAAAACGCAGGGAACAACCCATAATTTCGCAATGGCTGTAAAGGAGTGCAGTAAAAAAATGAAAATTAAATATAAAAATCTGCAGAGAAAAGTCAGCGGTACAGGATTAAGAATGGAGTAAGCAGATGGATGAAAGTTACAAACTGTTATGCAGAGATGGAGACACAGGCACAGAACAGAATGTCATGGAGATACGCATCCTATAGTTCTTCATACTGGAAGTTATAACACATTTGTCAAATCAGAGTATTATCTGCGACTGATTTATAATTTTAATATGTTACTAAATGATTACTATACTTCTGACATGAGAGAAATCTACATGTCGCAATAATTTAGTGCTGACGTTACCTGTCTAGTAATCATTCATTGCACCTCAACAATGAACTATTGCGAAACACATGACGCAAGCTGGTAAACGTACTCGCTGATATGCGTCCCCCAGTTGCATGCTACCGAATGCGATGAATAGCAACACCCGGTAGCCCATCCAATCCCCTCGACACGATATACAAACACATTCATCGACTGACAGGCCCTTTGTTTACACGCAGTCGGTTTCGAACAATGCTGCACAGATTGTTTGCAGACTCTCACGATGAGGGCCAACGCGGGATGACGTTACAACGCAAACAGTTTGGAAACGCCAGTTCAGAAGACGGAAGCGTTCCGCGGACACTTAAGACAATAAAGAAGCATTCACTGCGATGTTCTGAGAGTGGGCCAGAGTCTCTCTGATGAAGTTACTTTCGTGACTGAAGCAGTTAAAGCAGGAACGGGAGAATCGTCTTACGGGGCCATGAGTAGGTTACAGTGTTCTGTTTCCGACCTACTTGAGTGTGTCCGTAAACTCATGATACAGATTGAATCGTCACAGAAAGGCAACGAAACAAGATCGAAATGTTAAACCTTCGCCCAATGAACGAAGATTTCTCGTAACTTACATAATTTATAAAAGCGGCTACTGTTTGCCCCTTTACACTCAACTAAGCGATATTCTAATTAATTCCACATTAGTTCAAGGTCATTAGGTGCAGTGGAGTAAATAGAGTCTGTAATTCCCTTCTTTAAATGTTCAATGTCGTCGATATGAAGATTGTCCTCACGTAACTCCACAAGGAAAAGTCTAGCGGTATTAAAAAGCCTGTGCGGCTGCGTTGCGTAAGGTTTGCGCACTTACGCATTAAGCTGAAGACCCTGGTCCGAATCACAGTCCTAGTGCAAGCTTTGATATGTCAGTGTTTTGTGATTAAAATACCACCAACAGCTGAGACAAAAATACCACAACTTAATCTGTAACTAGAAATTTTGTTTATCATGTTATATCCTCTTACTGGAAAAGAAACCACCTCATGCAGTCAGAAATCTCATAACACCTCGCTTCTTCTCAATAGTCGAATTTTGCGATATGAATGCCATGATGTCATCACACGCACGGCCGCGTTAATTGGACGAAATACACAACTGCCTGCTCCTCTCCTGCGTCATTTGTCGACGCTCACGCATGCGCACAAACAGACCGGACATTGCATTCGCGTCGCTAGATGTCGCACTACCTCATCCCAAAGCGGCATATTCAAATTTCAACCGGTTTGGTAGTGAAGACCTTTTATAACTTTTCATTTCCGACGGTCTCTCTGCTGGTGAGAGCAGGCCATCCACTGCGGGATGCCGAAGTGCGCTGCCCCGGTGAGGAATGTAGCGCAGACTTATATACCCGACCAATCAGAATGCGTGGCGTTTTTCACGGCGCGGTCGTTAGCGCGACAAGCTGCTGACAGCGGCATGCGAGCACTCAGTGAGGGCAGACACCGCCTGCTATTCCGGGAGCTTCCGTGATTTATTGACAACTTACCGCGTGTCCTGCGACATTCCTGCGCCTCTTTTGGTAGCAATCTTGAAGGGCGTCGAGGAATCATTGGGCACCGCGTCTGTAACGGCTCTGTTTGAAAGGCACATCGGGGCAAATGACACCAGTTACTCATACTAGAAACTCTGTCATAAGATTTATTACCGAATACTGATCGTAATCGCTGATGCCTGCATTTCTAACATCTGTTTGAAGTTGAAGGCAGAGTGATATATGACTGCTGAAAAGATATAATAACACTGTAATTAGCACTTCTCCAAATTACGAGGGTCCCATTATCTCACTTCAAAATTACATGATGTAGCAGTCTATTAAAGCAATTTACATTCCAACTTTAATAGCACTCGTGGAAGGACATGATGAATGGAGCCCGCTTGAACAATGTGTTGATACACTGTAATAGTGCCTGTAAGCGGGACGATTGTCTCCATTCGTGTGGCTGAAAATCCAGTGTTCTTTCTCATACAAGAAGTGAGTCTTGTATTGGTGAGGGGGGCGAGGAGGTTCTTTATCAGTGTAACATTTTCGAAATATATGTCTTTACATGAACGAAATCGCAAAAGATATACACAAAATAAATCTAATCCCTTGCACAACACAACATAAACAATAAGTAATTAGCATTCTGGGTATGAAGTCCACCTGATATGCAAAACACTATTTTTACTTTACACCCAAAAATGAAGTATACTTTGTTAATCTAAGTAATGCCAGAATGCTGCTTTACTTTATAGATGTTAAAAACTGTTTATTATTATAGCAATAGACCTATTTCGGCACTATGGCCATCATCAGGCTATTTCCATATGGCATCGTGGAGGTATAAATTATTATAATAACTGCATGTAATTGCAGTATAAATGCTGTTTAGATGTTATATATATTAAAAAAAAACTGTAACCATAAAGCATCTCTAGAGGATATGTCAAACTGACTGAATAGCAGAACGGCAATCTGATTATGTATACTGCAATTATATGCAGTTCAGAGATTCATACAGGCGGAAGTAGATGAAGTTGGGGAGCATTTAGAAGCTACAGGAGAAATTCTAATTCTTGTTACGAAAATAAATACTGCAATTTGTTGATGATATCGTATTGTTAGGAGAGGTAGAACAATTAGAGGTATATTGTCCTAGATCTAAACCAGCCCTCAACTTTTCTACAATATATGAATTACTAAAGATAATAATTATTGCGCCCAATGTTCACCTACAAGCTCAAGTTGTAAGTAAGTTGAACCTAGAAAGCAGGTTGGAAGACATCGGGCAGATTGTGGAATATACCAGCTGCACCTCTCAAGAGACAGGTCCAAGACACACACATGGAAGAGGGGGTTGTAACCGCAATATTATCGCATCACTGTAAGAGAGCCCTATAATCGTCATTGCTTCAATACACCGCCAATTTTCCATCAGCTTCTAAGATCGATGTAAGACCGTAGTTTATGGTCTGCTTGCAGTGATGGCTGGACTCCATCTGCTGCAGACCCGTATAACATCGTTATTGATTTTCCAGTTGGCTGTATTGGTTTTATGCGATAAAATGCATAGTTTCACTGCAATCTTTGAAACCTTAGTTTCTGATCACCCCTCGTATCTCTGGTTAGTCAGTTTAGAGAAGAGCAAGGCGAACAGGCTAAATGTCCAGTCACTGTGTCGGCGGCAGCGGCTGGTGTCCGCCAGTAATCCTGCAGACGCGGAGGCGATGTCGAGCAAAACTCCCCGGGGATCGCCCAGCGGTCGGTCGAGCAGCCGGTCATCTGTTAACGTAATGGGATATGGACGATGCATATGCAACACCTCGCAATGCATAGCTCTACGCCTCTAGCCGACCATCAGGACAACGGCTATCGACGTTTCTGAATCTTACATCTCTGCGAGCAGTGAACTGGACATCACTATGCCTGCGAAACACCGCAGAACACACACATATATGGACGCTGGACGAAGACTGTTACTTGAAAAACCGAATACTGTTGCAGCTAGAAGTATATTCTGGCATAAAATTTGCATAAAATTAAAGACAATGATATCCATTCCATTGCATGGTTACATGAAACCTGGGTCGACACTGGAGAAGCTGTTCATAAATGCTGGACGACAATACTGCCAATAGCAGTCGTCATCAGCCAATAGGAAGAGATGCTCAAATGTTCATACGTAAGTAAAGCTGTTGGGACTTAACTGCGGGGTCATCAGTCCCTAAACTTACAAACTACTTATGAACTACCTTATACTAAAGACGGCACAAACAACCATGCCCAAGGGGGGATTCGAAACCTCCGACGGAGAACGGCCTAGCGCATCGTAGCATAGCGCCTCAATGCGCTCGGTCGCTCCGCCGCGGCAGGAAGAGGTGCCAGATTAATTGTGGCACATGCAGGATTCAAATGGATTTGTGAATGACGGATTTTTAGTCGTCCGATCAAGAAAAATAGGTGAAAACCACGAGGTTATGGACCACCAACGTTTCCTGCAATGGTTTAAAACTGTTTTGTTTCAGTTTAGTGCACCAACAGTGTTTGTAATGGACAATACACCTTACCATTCAGTCATATTAGACACCGGAGACAAACTAGACATTGCTGCAGACAAACTAGACATTGCTGCAGATATGAGAATGACAAAGCTGCTGTTGTATTCACTTGTGAAGAAAATAAGCCTATGACGCCAAAGTATGTAGTAGACGAAGTTGCAAGGGAACAGTGTCATACGGAAATTAGGCTACCACCTTATCACTGCCATTTCAACCCAATTGAATTGATGTCAAGAATTACATGAGAAATAATAACAAGTCTTTTACTATAACGGAAGTGGAAAGACTTTCACTTGAAGGAATTGCTACTGTTGACGTCACCTCATAAAGAAAGTAAGTAGAGCATGTTGGTAAACGAATTAAAAAGCGAAGAGAATTGGCGGCATAATAAATGAGCATGAATAATTAATGAATTCCCTCGATGATGATGATGATTACGATGACGACGGTTTTGGCGCTGTTTCAGTTGTCTGTGAGGATAGAGAACTTGATGGAATTTTCGCACTGACTTCATAAACTGGTCAGTGTAAATTTATTCCGAATTAAGTCTTTCACTCTGTATCACAGAAGACAACGTTTTATTTATTTCGTATTACGATTGTCGGTTGCGTGTTCTTTGTTATGAGAAACTTTACATTATTTTACCATGTTTTATGTGCAGCTTTTACGTTAAGCATATGGAATAACATCTCATAGACACTGTCCTTAAGTTAGACTGTTATTTTTTTCACGGTTTCGTATATTATCAAATGGTATTTCTTTGCACGTGATTTGTCTGTTATCATAAACACGTTCTTTGTTATACTAACGTATAGATTATTATGCTACCGTTCCTATTCACGGCCTTAGGCGACAACGTACATATTTCAGACGTTCGGAGCTATCAACTGTCGTTATAGGCGTCTGCTGCGTATCTATTGCAACCTCGAAGTCGCAGTATAGCCCACTACACGGGAACTTCGCGCAAACTCTCGAGTGACATGTTTCAGCGGTCCGAGTCTAGTTTAACTATGGTTTTTCGGCAAGAGTCTCGTTACTATTAGGATAGGTTTATTAATTTTTCAGTGTCATCCATCTTATTTCCTTCTCTAATAGTGCAAAAATCTTTTTGTCATATTTTTCTCAAACATCATAACATTTTCTATGTGTCTTTTGTTGATACATAACAGTGGCACAATAATTATTGTACTATACGCCTTCAAAAAATTCAAATGTTTGTATAGCTTAAGGGACTTAACTACGGGGTCATCAGTCCCTGAACTTACAAACTATTTATGAAATAGCTAAGACTAAGGACGGCAGAAATATCCATGCCCGAGGGCGGATTCGAACCCCCGACCGTAGTGGCCGTGCAGACCGTGACTGAAGCGCCTTTTTTTGACGTTATCTTTGATTTACTGATTGGTTTAAGGCTGTTATTTGGATTCACTAACACATCGTTTGTTTATTTCTAGCTGGGTGTTATTCGCCTCGTTGAAGTATGATCCCAGGTATTTCCAGTTCTCATCTGACTTCATCTCTCTCATTTGTAAATCCACACATTGTGGTCCCTCCTCCTCTTCAGTTCCAAAACCATTGTCTCTTCTCAGTTTATTCTCAACAAACTTCCCTGCATTACTGCTCTGTCTCTCCATTCTCCATTCATTCTTATGTGGTTTGCAGTGTAGCTTCACATTATCTGTACACTCTCTTATAGACCAGTACCTGCTGGTTTCGAATCAGACTGATGGCTTTTCCAGCTCTTTTTCATCTCTCGCACAACTGCTTCAACGGCAACGTTAAGTAGTAAGCTGAGATC
This sequence comes from Locusta migratoria, assembly GCA_026315105.1. Lineage (NCBI taxonomy): Eukaryota > Metazoa > Arthropoda > Insecta > Orthoptera > Acrididae > Locusta > Locusta migratoria. The sequence goes on along the minus strand of CM048747.1, from coordinate 223,901,302 downwards.
TTCACCTTGTCATAACCCTTGGCCTCACCTCAGTTTTCTCCGTCATTTCTGCTTGATATCATTATTTAGCTTTAATTTCTATATTATACGGTTTTAATCAGTTGACTGATTTCTATCAAATCAAAATCCTTGCGACGGCATATGCCGTATCCTGCCGACCACTTGCACAGCGTGTGCGACGTCATGTGCCGTCCCCACTTTTTTATTCGATTTTACATTTCTGCCGAAGCCGGTTAAAGGTCGTCCGCTATATGGCAGTACCCTTCGTTCATTATATTCATGTTGATAGAGTTTACATTAAGTTATTTGCATGGACTACAATTTTACGAACGTTTGCGTACCGATTATCGAAAGTTGTGCGCAGTAACTGGGCTGATTGAAGATGAAGTTCTGTGAATTTTGATGGGTGGTTATAGTGAGGATGACGAGTTTTTATTGTCTTATGATGTATTGGGTATTATTCCAGGCTTTGAGCTTTCCCATTGAAAAAATAAATAAATAAATAAGTCTTTTAAGCAAATATTTTTATAACTAGATTAAAACTCTTTGTGGGTAAGTGATTTTGCCTATTAAATCCGTATAACTGTAAGTGTTCACGCTATTTTTTCAGAACGTTATTTCGAGTACTTTATATTCCATTTGCAGCACTGGTGGGACATGCGCAGTAGGTGTGACACTGAAGCTGCTGTCAGGTAGACGGCAGCGCCACGCGTTTATAGGCTTACTAAGTATGAAATGCCTCTAGAAAATGAGCGAATTTGGTGAATTTTTGTTTGTCCAATTACTAATGCTTTTCTCATACACGTCTTACAGCATTGTTTTTCAATCTGTGGATCGCGACTTCCAGAGGGGACGAAAAGTCTTGCTTGGAGAGGCCGCCGTCACAGGAGGATCTTCTTGCACCGTAAAGTAACTACGGATTCAGTATTACAAAAACTTATGCCTAAGTGAAGTTCTTTGTGTAATATTCATTATGAATTGATCATAGATCGTTATACAATTCAGTGAGTTAATGAATAAGCGCGAAGTATGAAATCTGTTTCCAAGAAAATAATTAGATACAATCATTTTTCTGAAAATTTAGAAAAAAAGATAGTTACTTCTTTACAAATTGTCTATCCACTAGAACATTTCTTAATGATCATAAATCGATTCTGAGTCTGACCTGAAATGTGAAATATTAATTTACAAAAAATATTTTTCTGACGAAAATCACGTAAAAGTAGTATGTGTGTACCATTCCAAAAAATATACAAAGAAACATCGTCCAACAAATTAAAAGAATGCTGAAGCAAAAGAAACAAGATAAAATTTGTTTCCTTTGGGATAAGATTGTCTTATTACAGTTCTTAGGTGTGTGGTGAGAGGGGGTCGGCACAATATTTTTGCTTGAAAGGGGGGCGCCAGAATATTTATACTTGGAAGGGGATCGCTTAATCGAAAAGGTTGAAAAACACAATCTTACTCTAATTAAAAGGGCATATGTATATGTCACACACATGAAACCTTGGTGGTAATTCAGTAGCGACGTGAGTAGGAAGAGTAACGTTGGAGCAATGTGTGTGTGTCGTTGCAGGCAAGACGGTGAGAGGGGGTCGGCACAATATTTTTGCTTGAAAGGGGGGCGCCAGAATATTTATACTTGGAAGGGAATCGCTTAATCGAAAAGGTTGAAAAACACAATCTTACTCTAATTAAAAGGGCATATGTATATGTCACACACATGAAACCTTGGTGGTAATTCAGTAGCGACGTGAGTAGGAAGAGTAACGTTGGAGCAATGTGTGTGTGTCGTTGCAGGCAAGGCGGTGCCGTTCGTGGAGCTGACGGTGGCGCACGCGTCGGTGCTGACCATCCTGGCCATCAGCTTCGAGCGCTACTACGCCATCTGCGAGCCGCTGCGCGCCGGCTACGTCTGCACCAAGGCGCGCGCCCTCCTCATCTGCCTGCTCGCCTGGGCGCTCGCCGCCCTGCTCACCAGGTCAGTCCCACACCGTCTGTCTGTCTGTGCACCTGCTCACGATGTCAATCTGAATATAATTACATCTCTTGCTTCTCACGAAGTCATCCCAACATCACTTTCTTCTCTACCTGCTTACCAGGTCAGTCTAATCCGCCGTCTACCTGCTCACCAACTCCATCTAACTCACACTGACTACCTGCTCACCAGATATATCCAATTCCCTCTACATGAGTACCCAATCACTACGTCAGTCTAAGACCGTGTCTACCTGCTCACCAACTCCCATGTAACTCACACTGACTACCTGCTCACCAGATAAATACAATTCCCACTACATGAGTACCTGATCACCTGGTCAGTCTAACGGCCGAGTGCACCAACCTCGGTCAAAAGTTAATCGCGGTCAAGTCGGCATTTAACCGTGGTCAACTGAAGTTTCTGGTGCACCGACACCGATCAAAGTTAAACGAGGGAGTTGATCGCGGTTAAATTTGATCGCGGCTGACGCCCGGTTTTGTCGAGATGATCAGGGTTATACGAGTGTGCAGTATCAAGATGGCGGCTCGTTTTGCTGTTTTAGACGGAATTGACAAAGATTTATTTTACCTCAATCATTTAAATCGGGATCAAGACCGGAACGTCGTGATTGTGGAAAGGGGGACTCTTTTGAAAATTACAGTGACAAAAAGTCCGAAGAAAGATTTTGTTTGTCCAAAGAAAGTGTGGTGGTTGTTAAACCAAATCAGTGACAGGTTAGAATTTCCTACCGATAGAAATAACCCTATTTCGCCTATGAACATACTATTGATTACGTTAAGAGCATATGCAACTGGTGCATTTAACATACTTATTGGTGACAACAGTAACATATATCGCGACGACACATTGCCAGGAAGAGCAGTTCGCCGCACCATAATTAATGAATATTTCCAGTAAGGTAACTATCAAATTCAGAAAAAAGTTTTGAATAAAAAATTACGATATGTTCCGTAACTATAATCGTAAAGCTTTCGTGTTATTAAAACATGTTATCTGTATATTTCTGTTACCAGGTGAACATGCGGTGCATGGGAAAGTACGCTGTGAACAACAATGACACTTGAGTTGATTTGTTCGAAACAATAAATCATAATTTAAGTAATTATATAAATCTGTCTTTGGGTGTTTTTTTAATAATCATTTCTCTTTACAATATGACTGGATTCGGTAAAATTTTACGACGCTTCTCGCTGGGCTCTAGTGCTTATGTTGGCAACAGATGGACAATGAAGTGTAGAATTGCGTTAATATTTTTCACAAGCTACAGAGTAAATGTTATTGCTGTTCGTTTCACTTGCAGCAAAATTAATACTGTACCTGCTCTATGGTTGAAAGGTTCTTGTACGTACCCTTGTCCGTCCAGAAGAAAATAATTTTCGTTTTAATTGAAGTTGTCACGAAAAAATATTTATCGGTCATCTTAGTTGCCGTCATTACCATTGATGCCAACATAACCACTGCAGCCCGGCGAGAAGCGTCGTACAATTTTACCGTATTTACAATCTTGTACATACAAATCACGTGGTACTGTCGTCATTCACCAAAGATAGTCGAGAATACACATGTAGGTAAGCTCAACTAACACCTTTGCATCATTTGGGTGCATTCCATTGCGCTACACGGACTTGATCACGATCAAATGTACGATTGGCTGACGACGGTTTGCTGACCGGTGATTAACGTTGGTGCACCGCAGAGACGTTTTAACCGCGGTTAACTTTTGACCGTGTTCTCGGAACCCTTGATTATCGTGCTTTTTGACCGAGGTTGGTGCACTCGGCCATAAGACCGTGTCTAACTGCTCACCAACTCCCATCTAACTCACACTGACTACCTGCTCACCAGGTAAATCCAATTCCCACTACATGAGTACACAATCACCAGATCTGTCGACGACCGTGTCTACCTGCTGACCAAATCCTATCTAACTCAGACTGACTACCTGCTCACCAGGTAAACCCAAATCCCACTACATGATTACCCGATCACCAGGACAGTCCAAGACCATGTCTACCTGCTGACCAACTCCCATATAACTCACACTGACTACCTGCTCACCAGGTAAATCCAGTCCCCACTAAATGTGTACCCGATCACCAGATCAGTCTAAGACCGTACCTACATGCTCACCAACTCCCATCTAACTCAGACTGACTACCTGCTCACCAGGTAAATCCAATTCCCACTACATGAGTACCAGCTCACCACGTTAGTTTAAGACTGTGTCTACCCTCTGACCAGATCCCTCTAACACTCTCCCACCCCTCTCCCAGGGCCTCGCTGTTCTTCCGTGAGTACGTGTGTAGCTAGCACAGGGCCCAGTGCTAATGCAGTTTTTCTTCCTTCTTTCCTCCCTGGTCTGCATTTCCTTTCGTTTCTCGGATGACCCTGGAAATTTAGTCCCCGTCCCAAACAAACACATAAACAACTCCAACTAACTCATACTAACTAACTACCTGCTCACCAGGTCTGTCTAATTCTGACTAAATGACTGTGACTACCAAGCTTCCTGCTGCAAAAGCTAGTTATCTGCGCAATATGTAGTGAGCATGATGTTTGCTTCAATAGTTCATATTCATTCCGTAACTAAATCACTGCTCTCAGTGGAAAAGTCAAATGTCCTTCTCAGACACTATAATGCTATGTAGCTTCATATGTTGCAGTCTGAAAAATTCATTATGCTTCAATCTTTTAGTCAAGTCGGTTATACAGGGTGTTACAAAAAGGTACGGCCTAAGTTTCAGGCAACATTCCTCACACACAAAGAAAGAAAATATGTTATGTGGACATGTGTCGAGAAACGCTTAATTTCCATGTTAGAGTTCATTTTAGTATTTCTCATGTTCTTCCACCTACGCTCACTGGAGCACGTTATCATGATTTCATACGTTATACTCTACCTGTGCTGCTAGAACATGTGCCTTTACAAGTACGACACAACATGTGTTTCATGCACGATGGAGCTCCAGCACATTTCAGTCGACGTGTTCCTACACGTCTCAACAACAGATTCGGTGACCGATGGATTTGTAGAGGCCTCCACGCTCTCCTGACCTCAACCCTCTTGGCTTTCATTTATGGGGGTATTTGAAAGCTCTTGTCTACGCAACCACGGTACCAAATGTAGAGACTCTTCGTGCTCGTATTGTGGACGACTGATACAACACACCATTCTCCAGGGCTGCATCAGGAATTCCATGCGACGGAGGGTGGATGCATGTATCCTCGCTAACGGAGGACATTTTGAACATTTTCCTGTAACAAAGTGTTTGAAGTCACGCTGGTACGTTCTGTTGGCTGTGTTTCCATTCCATGATAAATGTGATTTGAAGATAAGTAATAAAATGAGCCCTAACATGTAAATTAAGCGTTTCGGGACACATGTCCACATAACCTATTTTCTTTTTTTGTGTGTGAGGAATGTTTCCTGAAAGTCCGGCCGTACCTTTTTGTAACAACCTCTATACAGGGTGAGTCACTAACCATTGACACCGAAAATAACTCCGAAAGTATGATAGCAGCTGAAATGTTTGTGGGACAAAAGCTGCGTGGGAGTACTGGGGGCAGAATGTGCCGTTGGTTTTATTTATTTTTTTTTTATTTTTTTTACTAGGTGGGGCCCCTTCAGAGATATGAAGGTGAAGCTTTTTTTTTAAAAAAAGGGGCGCTTTAGTCTGATACTTATTTTCACATAGCGGCTATCGAGACGATTCCAATGGTGAATAACTGTTTCTTTGACTGACAATAAGGTAGCATGAACTTCCTTTTACAGAAAATATTCGAAGTGATCACCATGGGTAGCAATGCAGCGCTGCAATCTTCTTATATTGGATTCAGTGGTATTCCGTATCACTTCGGCACTTGCAGGCATTGCCATGGAAATTAGAACGAAATTCTTGCTTCCAGAATGATCCAGCCACCCGTCTTGCCAAGTTCTTGTCACCATTCTAGGCCGACAGAACCGGTGGGCGGTCTCACAATGCTTATTGCTGCCACCTCTTTGGCCTTCGTTGACCTCGAAAGACTTTACTGTTACACATACTTGTATTCATCTCGATAGGCACTATTAGAAAATTATTACCAAACTGTTGCATCCCAAAAAAGTAAAACTATGTTGACTTCATATCTCTGAAGCGACCTTACCTAGCAACAAAAAATCAACATCACATTCTGGTCCCCGTCGTCCCATGAAAGTATTGTCTCACAAACGTTTCAACTTCTATCATACTTTCAGAGTTATGTTTGGTGGCTATAGTTACTGACTCGCCCCGTATTACGTATATCCGGACAATTATTTTAAAATGACACTACGATGGCACTTCACCAATTTCGAAGCATAAGTCATATCTTTATTGTTCGTCGACAGCTTTTTATGTGATGAAAGTAGTGCTTTGTAATAATTTATTTTTCATTTGTATATATCAACTGCAGCCAACGTTCTGTTTCCTGTGTTCTGATGTATAGTTTGCCCCGCTACTACTTCTTTGTTTGCCAAGTTAACTAATCCATCATAAGAACTAAAATAATCTCACGCTATCACTCTTTGAAAATACAACAGAAATTGCACCAGCTTTCGAGAGGCTAATTCTTGGTTACTATTACGTGGTGCTGAATGCTGTTGCACCCAGCATGTTCACGCTGTCGGCCATGAAGTCCCTTTGGTCTACTTCATCGGTATATATTGGCGACATAGTTTCCATGTTAGATGTACCCACTTCAACTTCGCTGTCGCCGGATCTCTGCCGCACTATTGTGATGCCGGATGGCGCCTTATATACTGATGTTATGTACATTGTTACTGGGTGTCGTAATGTCCATACTGGATTCACATTCAGGGTGACAAATAAATAAATAAAATATACTGGTGTGTTCAGCAACTTACATTACTGAAAGCCGACAGTTTCGTGAAATTTTTTCTGGTGACTTTTTCCAAAAGCGTGCCCAACTTTAACTGATTTTTCGGATCAGCGCAAGCGATGAAACATCTCCTGTCTCTTCCTGCGTTGTTCTAAAGTGGACACTGGTACAGTGCTGTTACAGAAACCACTGCGATAAAAATCACTGGAACATCCTTATGGCGTGGTATCAACCTATTGCGAAATTCAAGTGGATGCATCGAACGCCGCACCTACTAATGCCCATATATACCTTTGGAACCAATGACGCTATAGCCAACAGTCTGACTATATAAAATTTTAAACATTTGAAGGGGAAAAAAACCTGAGAAAATTTTCGTCAGTACTACCGTCGGAAGACTCAGGATTACTCCATGATACTGCATAATATTCATCTCTAATACATTGGCCTACAGTTTTTTATATTTATCTTTCTCTCCACTACATGTTTTGTGCTTAATTTTTAACGTACTTATACAACCCCTTTAATCCTGTTCCGCTTGTACAATAACTTTAGTTTCCCTTACATGCAGTTTCAAAACTATATATTAGAGCATTAAGTATGTAGTGGACAGAAATATGAACTGAAAAAATGCGTGTATTAGAGATGAATATGGTCCAATACCACGGACTAAGCCTGAGCTCTCGGTGGTAGTACTGAAGAAAATCTTCTTGGGCTTCTTGCCGCGTCAAGTGGTTGAAACCTCAGGAGCTGCCGACAACCGTCTATTACAGCGACTGCTGGTAACCTGCTGGATCACTGACTGCAGCGTCATTGGTTGTAACACTAACCACAGTTCCGTATGACTGACGAAGATGTAAATCTATAAGTGTCCGACGTGACAGAAACCAGACAGGATAAGGCGTGCGTGGCTAGAATTTACAATCCTTAAGTAATAAAGTTCTTATTGTTGTTTTAGAATACAAATTGAAGTAATTTGTGCACAGGAAGTGTTGCACTGTGCATCATTCTTAGTTTGCACGCATTTTGTCAGGGTGTGTAAATAATACCTTAAGAGTTATAAACAGCAGTCGGGGCATGATTTCGTGAACAGCAGTAGCTTCTAGTGTTGACTCCAACTGGCCTGCCATGTCACAGATACATAGTTTTACCACCCCGTAACCTCCTTCCGTAGGTCGGGGATTGACAATGAACTGCGTGCTCCTATTGAGAGAAGAATACCATCGGTCTCTCTGGATAACTGCGTGCACATGGATACCCTACATCTGACTGGAAACAAAATCATCCCACATGCCATCAGAAGTGGTCACCTTATCGTTGTTCAAAGATGACAACCACAGAATTACACAAATGCAGCAATTTTCTTCTGAAAATCACCTTTACCAGTGTCTACCAAGGAGAAAAAGAAATTAGAAATACAAGAGAAAACCGCTAACTCAGACCTAAAAGTGTACTCGTGGTATTCGACTACAACGTTGGGTATTTCTTTATTATGTATCTTATATAGATAACTAGTGACATCCGAAATGAAGCTAAAATACAACATAAAAACAGAAACATATCTTTGGCTTCTAGTCTAATTATGCTACTTATGCTTTCTGCCTCGCTTGAAAATTGTGAACGTCTTCTAATTCTTTGCATCAAGCTGTTGTAATAGTCGAAAAACCAAATGTAAGTAACTAATATTGCTCCACTGCAGCATAATATTTGATCCGCAAATTTTTGGGCTTTTTTCTCATGTAAGTTACAATGATTACAAATTTAAAAAATCAGAATTTCTGTATCATTAGTTTTACAGCATGTACAAAGACGATATTATGGCTTTGAAGCTTGATGAAAAATTCGGTAAAATAAGTAGATATATATCTGAATATTTTCCATTTGTTAAAATTCCACAATATGGAGTACTGAAGCCATTTCAAATAAAATGTACGCAAAAGGAGTTCTTACTTCTAGCTCTTGTTTTGCTATGTAAATAAATAAACCTACTCAGTCATTGGAGGGGACCTTTGATTCAAGGAAACAAAGAAATTGCAAATTACTACTGTTGTTACAAAAACTGATTTATCAATGGGCAACAATAAAGAAGAAACAATTGAATTTCAACAGTGCCTCTGAAGTTCGTAAAAAATTGCATTTGTAGAAGTAAAAATTATTAGATTACAAATAACGTCTGTTGTTGAATAACGGATTAGAACAAGATCAGCATCTGGAGTTTACTTTTATAAACAGTCACTGCATAAAGCTTACCGTAATGTCTTCCCAGTTAAAACGAAACATGGATGATGATCTCAGTGATCCAAATTAGTTGTTGAAAATAGTAAAGGATATGTACTAATAAATTTTGTTGCAGATAGAAAAACGTTTCCTTTTCATACTTTAAATAAGAATGATTTGAATAATAAATAAATAATTTCAGTGTTTAATAATAAAGAAACTTGATTAGAGTAGGTGTACTTTTCATTACAGTTTACTCAAACTGAGGAGATCATCTGCGATGTAGTACAGTCTAGTTTCACTGCAGATGGAGCAAGATTAGCTATTCATGTTTTATATAAGAATTACATTCGATATAAAGAAGATGAAATTATTTTAATGTTTGGAGGCCATGTTCGAATAAATGTAGAAGTTCCATGACATTTAGTCAAATTTGTAATTTTCGTTTCATATGCCAGCCACTTTCTGGGTTTAATTTTGCATATATGTATTTGGAATGTGATAATGCATCAGTATTATGTTATCACAGTCGCCTACTGACGCAATAATTTATTTTGATGCAACTGAAAGGTCGTCTCAATTATTTAGCTGTTTGTCAAGTGAAGTCGCTGTACGAGTTGCAGTTTGCCATACGTCTGGGATAATTATTATACATATGGCAGAAAATTCTAAATTGAGTAATCTGAGGTACGACACAAATGACAGGAAGCAAACCATACGTTTCTCGTGGATAAGATTAAAAATTACACTTAAAAAATGAGCTGAATCTCTTTACAAGTATTGGAAGTGAAATCTACTTGTCTTACTGATTCTAATATAATAAAATTTCACATTATAACACACGCATCAGGTGCCTGTTGTACAATGAGAGTGGTAGCTAGGATGGCACAAAGTAGGCTGTCTTCAATTTCTGTTTCTGGTTTAACAGATCAACTACATTGTTTGATCGAAAAGAAAAAAATGCCATTAGAATATAACAGAAAAAGTTATTTTTGTAGATGTATAGAAAAATAAAAACACATCATAACCAGTTATTCAATGTTGAGATTTTGTATTGAGACACAGCTTTAAACATTGTGCTCCAGTTTCATGTGCCAGTCTCGATACTTCTATGGGAACCTTGCTACTGGAAATATAATTATGTTAAAAGATATGCAGTAGTGAGCATATCCGTTCTGTACTTTCATCATGAACTTCACATTTGACCTTAACACATTCAGTATTAGCAAACTTTGCCAAACATTGCAACTGGCACCTAATAATGTCGCGAAGCATCAAAAATGTAACGCACCTATATAAATAGACTGAAAAGTCCTGATTTCCGTCATGAAAACAACGAACTTTGATGTGTGTGTACATAGTGGTTTGCTTTCAAAATTAGTGCCCCCAACACGGTATCAGTGATTCAAGACTTTCTACTGTCTGAAATAATCATCCCCTGGAGACATCTAAAAGATCACTGGAGTGAATATTTTAGTCGATACGATGTTTCTGTGGAGTAAATCATGCCAATATTTTTTTGTAATCAGCTTATGTTCAATAACAAACCGGTGCCTATTATATTAAATAATGTTGGTGACGTTTGCCGGTAAAAACAATATATTGTGGTCTGTTGCGTATTAAAGGTGTGGCTAACGTTTCTTGACTGGTTACTGTAGATTCAAAATTATACATCGCAGAAAAGTGGACATAACGCATCTGTGTGTGCAGTAAGAATTAGCACTCACAAATCCGACGAATTATTCGAGGAAACGTCGTGCAGCATGCGTTATCTAAATTGGAAATCTTTTATAGATTTCTACGACAAATATGGTTTTTCAGTTCACAGATTGTTCACCATGGAACCCTAAAATAATCCTCATCACCTCAGAACTTGAGGTGACAAGCTAGCTTGTGTACGAGAAAATGAAACAACAAATACTCACAAAATTAACCCTTTGTCCTTCACATTGCTCTGTGATAAGAAACTGCAACTGTTTACAACAGTAATAGTTCATATACAAAAAATTATCAGCATTACTCACTCATCTTATTTATCCCAAGACTCTTTTCAAAAGTTTAAACTCTTATATTATGTGGAATAAAGGTTTGTGTAACTTTTCTGCTAGCTGAATGCAGCTCTTATTTGTTGGTTTTCATTTTGTTACAAAATCGTATAGCACTTATTTTCTACTTTAATATGGTTTAGCAGAAAAAGAACTTATGGATAGAAAAGGAGTATATTTAAATCCAAAGAAGACAACAAAATACCGCAAATCATAAACAGTAAATTAACATAATATGGACAATAACAGTCGTAGTGGTGTGTTGTCAAGAAAATGAATCAATTCGACTATGGTTGCCCGATGAATAAAGTATTGTGTTCAATAACAAAAATGTAGACATAGGCAATACATTGCGATCGTTTATGAACAAACTTATATTTTTAATCATTAGGATTAATTAAAACAAATAATATTAAAATGATAAAGATGGCCCACACTGACAAATATCAGGCTGAACTGAAAGTACTCTTAAAGAAAACTGACCTTTACATACTGTCAATGAGAAATAAAGGTGAATTCCATAAATCCAAAAGCATTAAATGACATAACAGTTAAGGATTCACGATGAGGACTGTCTAATGAGATCAGATGTTACCTCTTGAAACATTCCAAACTATATGTTGACACAAAAACTGAATGATATTCTGATTTTAAAAAAGCACTATTTTGTGGAAAAAAGTTTTTCTGCAGCTTACAGGTTACTAAAGACAAATGTCAGATGTAATAAGTAGGTGCCACCAATTCATACACAAACTATCATACAGAGGAAGAAGTAGAAGATATTAAACAAAATCTTACTAAGCACAAGAAGCTATCAGTAGCTAAAACAGTTTAGTTAATTGATATCCTTGAACTAGTGCTGAACTACGACTATTTCACTTTGAAAGATTAAATATGCAGACAACCAAATAGTTTATTAATTTGGAGAGGGGAGGGGGGAAGACATAGCTAAAATCTTCATTAACCACCAGGAGGAAAAATCATTCAATGGTAAAAACCCATCTATACAAGAAATTAAATTTTATAAAAGATACATAGGTGACAATTTACTAATAATGGAAGCTGAAAACAAAATAAATTAATTAAGTAATTCAAGTATTTAACAGCATGCTCAAGAACATTCAAATCACTTGCGAATATGAAAGCCATAACTTAATAAACGATCACAAGGAGAAAAAAAAACTGTGCACACATGCTTAGTAAATATACATAGAAACCCCACAAGCAGGCCATGTACGCAAATTAGCAGCATTAAGTGTACAAAATGTCATTAAGAAACGAAATGCTTCAAAATAAAATCGAGGTCATCAAACAGACTCAGCGTAAAATGGTTTCTAACCTATATATTTAGAAAAGAAATCTAGGAAAGAAGTAAGCAATAACAAAAAAATAAGAGCAACAATCAGACAGATACCAAGACCGTATGTCTTCTTTATTTGGCATCACTTAACAAAAAACTGTCAATGTAATGAGACATTACAATCTAAGAGTTGCTTTTTCCACTAACAATAAATTGGGTAATAGAGTCCCATACAACATAAAAACCTATGAAGCTAACTTCTCCAGTTCAGATTAATACAAGTTGAAATGCAATCATCACCTTGCACAACATGTCGGCCAGAATGGACAGTGTCTCCAAACTGGATTAAATACACACATTAATACATTTACATGCAACACATCCAATAAATCTGTCATGACTACACATATTAAAAACACATGGTATTATTTGGATTACAAAGAGAACAATTCATAAAATAAATTAAATTCACAAATATACATTTATGAATAACTGGAAATTTTCATACTCATTAGAAAACATTATCAGAACAAAAGGAATGAAAAAGCTGAGACAGTGACAACGATATTCTATCAGAATTTCTCAACTCTACTGGATTATGCACCGTAACTATTTCCACTCTACCTTATGAGTGACCTTAAGAAGAGGATCCTCAAAGCAGAGCTCAGAAAAAATTAATTTATGTTGATATTAAGCATAACGTTGATACTTTTATTTCCGTTCTTACATTTGTGTCTCTGTATCATTTAATAAATACATTTTAATTAGTTGCTCTTAAGAGCAAAATAAGTTGTTATGTACTGGTTCATGATTTTTTGGTGAATATAAGTTGAAATATAAATTTTTGAGAAAATTCAGTGTACTGTCCACTTGAAGAAATTGTGAATAGCACTTGTTGCCATTTAAAATGTGTAATCGTTGTGTCATATTACCTCAACAAATATCTGTTATACGTGTTTGTAGCAAAATGAAAATATGCAGAAAACTAATTGCACCCAGCTGATAAAACCTACCGCTCACCCTGAAAATTAGAATTAATTACTGATCCTGATAATTGTTTTTATTTGAACTATTATGTACACCCATGATCTTTCCCATTCAGTGTATAATTCGAACAATGTGATATGCAGATTGTTGTTGGATTTTATTTGGTATTGCATTGTGGAATTTAGACTAGATGCTTACCATGGTATTAATTTGTTGCTGTAATGCGTAAGCTGATTATGTCAGTGAGAGACTAAGTATCATTTCTGAGCATTATTCCCTTGAACTACTCAGTTTAGGATCCTCTGCCATCATTTTAGTAATACAGACAAATGGGAGTCAATGTAGGAATAGTGTTTTAGATTCCTGAAGCGGAGAGAATGGCATCCTGACGGAAATTTTGAAGGATCCATAGTGGATATAAACGAGGCATCATAGGACTGTATCTTATTCAAACATGGCCTTCAGGTTTCGTCTTCTTCAAACTTGAATAATAGTTATGATGACAGCTATGCATTTGGTATTAACAATTATGTAAGTGAACGGATCTTAAGTGTTCAGTCATCTGCGATCGTACAAGTCTTAGGCTATACATTGCCTCAGCAGCGAATGGTACCGATTTTATTTAGTGTATCTGCATGAAAATGAAGCTTTACCCGGCTAGTTTCTCATTAATCATATGACAGGCCAACTTAATGTATGGGTCGACTCATGTAACATTTTTGGCTGTAGTTGGCTTTTGTAATGAATACTTCCAGAAAAGTCTAAGGTGTAAATATTACATTTACCGTAAACTACTGACTGAAACCACATTAAGAGGAATTATATTTCAATCCAGTTTGTCAGGTATTGCACGTCTAAAAATTTTATAGTGAAGAAAAATTCAGAAGATAATGGGGCTGTGACTTTTATACATCAATCAAGCCTCAAGTTTTGCGTTTACTGTTCAGGCGACGGATTAAACAGACTGTTATGGTTTTGTTACTATCTTGAACCAGGTTTCAGTTGGAACACTGTGAAATAAGCTGGGTAAACTGGACAGCAGGTGAAAACAACCACCACTGCCATACTCGTATAAGCCTTTCAATGGTAGTTAGAAGCACTGTCTTTCAGTTAGTCATTCTCTTACTCAAGTAGATTCTTCCTCTGCTGAGGGTGAGCAGACTCAGTTTTAAACTAACCCATCCGAGGAGAAGAGGCGATGGTTAAAGGTAGAGAATCCCGGAACCCTTCATCAGTATCCAGTGAAACTAAACACTAAACTTCGAACTCATAGCGTTTTATGTAGGAGACATCTCCCGATGCGGCAGCCATAAGTTGTATTGCGTCACTTCCATATACCAGCTGACAATCCAGCTCCAATATTGTATGTATTGTGAAAAATACAATGATATTTATATCAGGATAGTTCTTGCAAACTTCTTTGAATTACAAAAACGAAATTACTCAGTGATTTTTTACCATTTCCTTGCATTAATGATTATACATATTTATATATAGTCCACGAATCGAACCTAGATATCCTGCTCTCTACGCCTCCATGGTACAATGGCTCGGCAAAATCACATGGATATATCGCGGAATGCCCCTCTCCTCAGTTGAAATTCTCATTTTAGCCTCAATTAACAAGTCGTTGCCCTTGAAGTCATACAACATTGCAAGTGTTCTCCAAATCAAATGGATCGGCGATAATGCTTGAAACCCAAGCATAAATATCTTCATGAAAGTGAAACGAAATAGTGCAGAGAATATTGCATGTTACAAACATCAGTGATTTTTCATCCCATGGAATCGTATATCAAGTTAGGGACTCGGAACCAGGTATCGCACTCTGAGTGATGATGGAGGTGAACCGGTGTAAAACTGCCTTTTTCGTGCTCAAATCCACGTTTTTTATTTCAGGCAGAAATTTTTTGGTGATCATGATTCTGTCGTATTTTCTATCTTGGGAGATAAGAGTGACCTGGAAGTTTGTGATACTATGTAAAGGATAAATAAAGTAGTGCTTCAGTAGTGACATTAATGTTGTGGTAACTACACTCGAGATTTCCTGTGCCACATCCACAAGACGGCAAGGTTCTTTATTGAGCTATACCGTGTTAAATGTGGAAATTTACGTCCCTTGACCAGCACAAACCTACGTATCTGTATAAAGATCTAGTGATAAGCTCGCAAGTCAATACAGAATGTACCTAAAACAACGCTACTTGTGGCTGAACCTTAAAAGGTAAAACAGTCAACAATCTGAAGATTTGTTTGAACACCACAGTGCTTTACTAGGCATGGTCCTGTTTGGAGGTGGTATGTTATTGCCTTCTTCCGACCTTCGAACTGACTTACCCAGCCAGTTATAGGGGTACCTACAGTTTAACGTGGATTCCGAACTACGGTCTACTCGCTATTTTTCACATGAGAACCTTATGTGTTCAATAGTCTCTACGTTATCTCCAGATACCGTTGCTTTCCTCAAATTCCCTTTTTGTCACTGTACGTTACGTTTTATACACTGAGAAATATGCATGACGACCGATTACATAAAATGTTACAGTTTTTAATTCCCCACACCAGAGTGTTCGAATTATACGATCGCAGATGACTGAGCACGGAACGACCGTTTATATACACTCCGGTGCAAGATCCTTAGACGAAAGTAACATTCGCATGATGTGTCACTACCAAGAATGACATCCCAATGAAATATGGAGCATACATAGAAAACTACTACAATATACTACAGAAGGTAACGGGAACAAATACGCAAAGAGAGGAACAGAAATGACACTCTTATTCAAAACTAATTATTGCTCTGAATTCATCGTGATTTATAATGGCCATGGACAATACAAAAGCAGAGAAATGGTTATAAACAAATTTTTATTGAGTTGACTGGAGACAGCTATAACATATTTTATGAAATGCATGTTGTGAACCATTAGCTGTTTATTGTAATAACTCTGACCGGTTTCAGTTGTAAATTATCTTCACGGACTGTAAGCTAAACAAACGTATTAAGTGGATACATCATCTACCATCCTACCCATAGTCGAACATTAAAATTCATTAGATGTCACTTGACATATAGTCTTGATGAAAACATAAAAACAGTGACAGGCCGTGCTATAGTATTCCACGATCCATGAATTCAAAGCGTACCTAACAATACTCTCTAAGATAGTCTTACAATTCATAGATTCTGGATCATTTAACAAGGCGTATCACTGTTTTTAAGTATTTATTAAGACTGATGTCAAGTGACATCTTACGGATTTTATTGATTTACATG
This sequence comes from Locusta migratoria, assembly GCA_026315105.1. Classification (NCBI taxonomy): domain Eukaryota; kingdom Metazoa; phylum Arthropoda; class Insecta; order Orthoptera; family Acrididae; genus Locusta; species Locusta migratoria. Next base: position 223,884,614 of record CM048747.1, on the reverse strand, counting down.
CCTGTAAGCATGGATAGGATGGTAGATAATATGTCCACTCAATTAGTTTGTTTAGCTTACAGTTCGTGTAAATGGTTTAGAACTGAAACAGTTATAAGTGTAATAAACAGCTGATGATTCACAACATACATTTTCTGAAAGGTTATTAAAAGGCTGTGTTATCTCCAATGGAAGATAATGGATGCTCTGCAGTTTTCTCTCAGGCTAGAAAATAGGCTGGTAACGAGCTGTTGTAGACTGTTTTAGGCATTTGCCAAATGCTGGATGGTCATTGGCGTTGCACGTCTCGCCCAGGTACTCTCGGGGTGTTCGATGGGATTTAAGTTGGAAAACTGGCAGGCTAGTTCGTTCTTTCCCCACGTATGGGGGAAGGAATTATGTGTGAAAATAATTTTGATATTATCGTTATTGAGACTGTAGCACGAGGATCACCAAAGGGATACGTTCTACAGTATTATGATTTTGAACATCGCTTGTCTAAAACGGGCAACCGAAACAGTTTAATTTACTGTATAAGGAAATATCCAGCCCTACAAGTTTTTTTTAAGGTAATTCTACTTTACCTTGAGATAATCACCTCTAGGGGTGAAGACATAGAGATACTGAAAAGTAGATAAAGTATAAATATTTCATAGAAACTATAATAATTATACTTCATCTAGATTTCTACAACTCTATGAATGAAGACACCCATAGAGGTGTTGAAATCCAAATAAAGTATAGTTATTTTAAATCAACTTTTGGGGCTGCATATTTACTTATACAGTAAAACAAAATAGATTATGTAAGTTACATAAATGTTGCGTCTGCTTTCGGAGATGTCCGAAAGAACATATGTATCTTTTAATACTGCAGTTAGCGTCTATTCATATTCACCGAATGTATGACATTAACTGCGAATAGATAAAGCCGAAAATGTGTACCCAGCCTGGATTCGAACCCGGGTCTCCTGCTTTATAGGCAGTTGCGCTATCCTCTACACCACTCACTACATCTCAAGCGTGCCTCCCGTCAGATACAAATTTTCAACTGTACCCTGCCCACTAATACTCAAACTCGTATGATTGCTTCGTTCCCCATGCCACTTCACTAGTTTGGATACGTACCTTCCTGTTGCCAGTTTTTCTACACTACCTCTTTTCTTCGGTCACACTCATCTTCCAATAATCTTGAAAGGGCGCTAAAGACCCAGCTGTCTTGCGCCCACATCGTCCTATCTATCCATCATCCTTCACACTCGTAGTTATTTTAAACTGATTTCCGTTAGAGCAAGGGCCCAGGAGTAACCCCGCACTGAAGAAATAATCATTGGCTGTCATAAATTACATGTATATGGCGTCCGTTCTTTGGGATATATATAACTTATACAATATGAGGATGTTGGAGAATTATCCTTTCTTCAGTGAGGAGGCATTCCTAGGCCCTTACTATTCTGGGAATCAGTTTAAAATAACTACGAGTTTGAGCAATAGCGGGCAGAGTAAAGTTGAGACTTTGTATCTGACGGGAGGCGTGCTTGAGTTGTCCAATGCAGGTGTCGTGACTGCTGTGTCCCCAGTGGTATAGAGGTCAACAAAACTGCCTAGAAAACAGGAGGGCGGAGTTAGAATCCCGACTGGTTCCACATTTTCAGTTTTACCCATTCGAAGTTAAGTCATACATTCTGTGAAGAAAAAAAAAATACTTTCAGTCTCATTATATGAGTCAACGACCTTCCGGGACTTGTCAGCTGCCCAGGAGAAGGACTTGAGTGGTCTACATCCTACATCCTCCTTACCCAACTTGTGGTTTCGGAGGGAGCCATTTGCAGAGGATGTCAGGTGACCACTACATCCTATTAACACATTCGCTGCCGTTCACGCTCTGGCGCGTGTAAACGTTACTTGAGTCAGGTGCCGCTCACGCTGTGGCGCGTGCTGCGACCTAGCATCCTATTATGGGTTGTTGTAAACTGGCATCGTCTACTAAAGCTGTATACTCTGGTAGGCACTCAGGGAAGAGTATAAGTGATATGCACACGTACGTGGTTCCAGATTTCCACGTTTTCATTATCGGCTACGAGCCACACACGCTTCTCATGATGTCATGATAGATTTATGTACTGTTTATTTTATTCATTTGTTGTTTTCACAAAAATACAAATGCAAATAAAAAACCCATATCAAAAAAACTGAAAACTAAAACCAAAATATTCAGTGGCTCAAAGCTATGAAAATATACGTCAAAATACGATCACGCGCCAGAGCGTGAAGTGGCACCTAGAATCATCGCGCCAGAGCGTGAACGGCAGTGAACGTGTTAAACACCACGTTGCCGGCCGCGGTGGCCGAGGACACTGAGGCGCTCCAGTCACGGTCTGCACGGCCACTACGGTTGGGGGTTCGAATCCCCCCTCGGGCATATTTGTGCCGTCCTTAGTTGTAAGTAGTTCATAAGTAGTTTGTAAGTTTAGGGACTGATGACCCCGTAGTTAAGTCCCACAGACTCTACAAACATTTTTGAAAAAAAAAAAAAAAAAAAAAAAAAAAAAAAAAAAATCACCACGTTCCACCTTTGGTATTGTCCAGGAAATCGTTCAAATGTTCAAATGTCTGTACATCTATCGGACCAAAATGCGTGGTCATCAGTCTGAAGCTTACAAACTACTTAAACCTAGGTAAACTGATTTAAGGACAAACAGACACCCATGCCCCAGGGAGGAATCGAACATCCACGGCGAGCAACCGCGCGCTCCGCAGCGAGACGCTTTAGACCGCTCGGCTACTCCACCCCGGCCCAGGAATTCGAGAAAAGTCCCCTTGATATAGGTGTAATTATTATCTTTGAGTAAAAGAGTCATTTCCCTTCGTCTCATTGCGTCTTTCGTTCAGTTACTGCTTGAATAATAGCACAACAGTTCTTTATATCGTCCGAGGGCCACCGATTTATGTCAGTTGGTAGTGACACAAATTGCGAAAGTTTGGCACAACAGTGTATGTATGCTCTGACGCGCTTGCGATCGAGGGCAGCGGGAGGGCGGCTACTACAGGGGATATTGGTGGTTGTCCGCAGCCCGGTGCTGGCGATCGCGAAGGTCGAATACCACGAGTACGCGGACGGGTCGGAGTTCGCGGCGTGCCTGAGCGAGGCGACGACGGCGGGGCCGCGCGCCTTCTTCGCGGGCAGCGCGGCGCTCTTCTTCGCGGTGCCGCTGCTGCTGCTGCTGGCGCTGTACGGCCGCATCGCGCGCCACCTGGTCGCCGCCTCCGCCGCCCCCGCGGGCAGCGCCGCCCCCGCCGAGGCGGGCCCCGCGCGCGCGCGCAAGCAAGTCGCGCTCATGCTGGCCACCGTCGTGCTCAGCTTCTTCCTCTGCCTGCTGCCCTTCCGCGCCTTCGCCCTCTGGGTCATCTTCGCCAGCGACGAGGCGGTCGCCGGGCTCGGCCCCGAAGCCTACTACAACCTGCTGTACTTCTGCCGCACCATGCACTACGTCAACTCGGCGGTGAACCCCATCCTGTACAACCTGATGTCGTCCAAGTTCCGGGCGGGCTTCGCGCGGCTGTGCGGCGTGGGTCGTCGGCGGCGGCTGAAGCTGGAGTCTCGCAACGGCACGCTGCGCACCACCACCACCACCACCACCTCGTCCAGCCTGTCCGGCCCCAGCGGTCGTCGGCCTCTGCGATCCTCCTCCTCGTCCTCGAGGACCTCCCTGCCGCTGCTGTCCCGCGCGCTCGCGGCCAGAGGCAGCGCGTCCAGCGAGTCGTCCGCAGTGACGTCACTCTGCGAGTCTAGTCCCCCACTGCTCCAGAGGTCGGCCAACGGCAGCAGCCCTCCCCGCAAGACCAGCTGCAGCGCCGCAGACGCCTTCCGGAGGAACGCCGTGATGAGATGTACGATGCTTTCCCTCGACGTGGCCGATGCTGACGCTATTGAAGAAGCGCCCGAGAGCTGCGTGTGAGACTCTGCAACGACCGCTCACAAAAGACTGCATGTGCCAACACCAAAGAACGTGACGAAGAATTTCTTCGACTCTAGAGACGCAAATTGTCCTTCAAGAAAGGAACATCTACTTAGCATACTTCCGGAAACTGTGTTTACAATGAACGTGTGAAAGTAATGACTATGAAAATGTACTTTACACTTATGGATATTTAGAGAGCACATTATAAAAAGACATTAAACACACATACCAAAGAGAGTAATTCAGGGTGAACATCAGATGTTCTTTCTCTTCTCATCAAATTATTTCTGTTACATGGTCTTCCAAAACTCTTTTCAAGACAATCACTTGCACATATTGTTTTTCTATTCTACTATTTCCCATTCTCTTCAAATGCTTCTTCCTCTTGGTTCTGAAATCTTTTATCATTCATACTAAAACTGTTGATCCTTTGTTTTTCAAATGTTCAAATGTTTGTAGATCTATCGGACCAAATTGCGTGGTCATCCGTCCGTAGCTTACAAACTACTTAAACCTAGGTAAACTAACCTACGGACAAACACACACACCCATGCCCCAGGGAGGACTCGAACCTCCACGGCGGCGAGCAACCGCGCGCTCCGCAAAGAGGTGCTTTAGACCGCTCGGCTACTCCACCGCGGCCTTTGTTTTTCACTGAAATGTCTAATATCCAGTAATGTAGCTTGTACTCTTGGGTTGAGCTAAGTGATGTCGTCTCTCTTTCCTGTGAATGATTTTATTTCTCTTTCACACCACCTATATTTCGCATTCGTAGAAAACATTGTTAGGAGTACAATTTTATAAGACTTTAAGTCTTCTTATTTCTGAAAGATTCTATTTATTTTTTGCTGATTTTTAAAAATAGCCATCTTGGATTACGAACTGCAAATATACTCAGTTGGCAGTTTACTTCGGTAAAAGTAAAAATCCAGTTTCAGAGCAACTGCAGGCTCATCGTCAGTAGAGATGTTAAAGAAGCATTATATTTTCTTGCACCAAATATAGTTAGAAGCTATGATGGTGGTTTGTGTTTGTAGTCTTAATTAGTGCGTTTCATAATGTACCTAGGGCACTGACAATATTCACATGTTACAATATGTTACCACACCTGGATCTAACACCAGACGAGTGTTTAGTCTCTGTAAAAATAGTTATAGACGAACAAAAACCATATTTCTTGTTTTCACCAAAATAAATTTCCAAGATTGAGTTTGTTCCATAAACAATTTTCAATCAGCATATTGTTAGCCGCTACCGTTCGAACAATTACAAATGACAATCCATCCAAAACGAGTTCATGAAATGAGACACTAGTCCGAATGACTTGTTATCAACAGTTTTTTATCTTAAGAGAAATTTCTGTATTATTGTCATTACTTAGTTCCTATTCCTGAGATCAGAAAATTTATATTGTGGCTTTTTTGAATCACTTTGTAATTTGGGTTTTGTCGTGTTCTACGACGACTGTAACTAAACGTCTATCGCCACGAATAAGCATCTGTAATGTCCAGTAATTACATTTCCAGCGTTTATTTCTCTTAACATGAATGCCACAACGATTCCTATGAAAACGATAGCATGCATTCCTGACTCATCCAGGAAACCATTACTTATTACTCTTGCACACATACGGACAAGCATTTACTCCTATAGACAAAAACCGCTACTTTTTTGTACTATGGTATTTGAAGATAACAGGCTTACCCTCCTCATCCTACATCCCCCCTCTCTCTCTCTCTCTCTCTCTCTCTCTCTCTCTCTCTCTCTCTCTCTCTGTCTCACTGTTGCCACCACACCAAGTTCTACAGTTGCCAGGATAAATAGAAGCTCCGATTCATCAAGAATAACTGGTTGGATAGTTGCCTGATTAGTTCGTTAGTGGCCGCGTGATGATGGTGCAACTGGGACACCGAAAGCGATAGCTAATTACGTAAAAGACCAGTAATTCTAGCTGTTGGATTTCATCATTGTGAAATTTCTGTTAGTTGTCCTTCACTCTAGCTGTTTTTTCTCAACTCAGTTTTTTCGTATAGTAGCCAGTACGGCGACACTCAACTAAGCCAACATGCTGGGTTCCCAATCTGGCAATTACGAAGTTGCAAAAGCCAGTAGCTGATGTGCTTAACTTTCATCTGTCTGCAGCGGCCAAATGAATCCATTTGTTGTTCCTCCTAATGAGAGCCAAGAGCGAAATTATTCCTGAATTTATATTTGTTGGCCTTCTCAGGATGTGCCAGCATAGTAAGTCCACATTCTGCTAATCATTTATAAAATCACTTCATATTTTAGCGTATAGTCGTTTCATCATCTCTCATTAAACATAATTAAGTGCCAAATAAAAATTTTTATCTACTATGGCTCACTTCATAAACCACTCTTCTTTGATGACAGGCTATTGTCGTCAAAGCACACAAGATTTCTTGACTGACACATGTCTCAACGATTTACAAGGCAAGCTGACATCACAGTAAATTTACTCGAACACATTTCCTTAAACATATGGTGCGAAGATTTGTTCGATATCATCTGAGAGATATATTAAATTTGTTTTATTCTAGCTAACATAAATATAAATCTGTCGGGAATTCAGGTCATCCTGTGTGAGGAACCAAGTCGTTTGTATCTCTTTGGAATTGAAAACGCCGTTTAAATGTTGCAAGTTCTCCAGACACGTTTCGCCCTCTCCTATTTCAGGGCATAATTAATGATTTGGTTTATCTAGAAATTACTTTACAATTCTAAGTGGATACTTGTACTTGTCGAAGATATTTGTATAGAACATTGTCACTAACCTCAACGACCTCTAAATGACTTTGAAATTTCTAAATAAATGATCACTGTGATTATGATGATGGAAGAAAATATTATTAGCCTTGGGAAACTTCCTAAGGTGCCCTCTTCAGATAGATATGAACTACTTTTGTATCTCCTGATCAACTCCTCAGTAGCGTAGATGTTGTGCTCACTTCATACTTTGAGACCTTCTTGCAGAATATGCGTTTTATTAATTATTAGTCGTAATTAAATAGAAAGAATATAGCCAAGCTATGAAACTATACTTTGCGGAGGAATGCTGTCGTATGGAAATTACTCTGTAATGTATGTCTGAATGTCAGTTTTCTTGGGACCAAATGGTGCTTTTCTGAGCATTTGCTCTCAGTATTTTGTTGGGACCAGCGGGTATAATTATGATCTTCTCCTCTCCCTATTTTTTTTCTTCTAAATTACAGCTTCGATTATTAAGATTCATGCGGCTAGCACTTATGTTGTGTCGTCTGTTATCTTACACAGTTACGAACTTTGATGTCTACATATATCATCTGCAGCATACAATAACTTGCACTACTGCATCAAACGCTATTATTACACACGGTAGAGCTATTCAGTCACTATGTGGCGCAAAAGTGCTGTATATTGAAAGTGAAGCCGTCTATCAACCGAGAAATCCTTTGGGCCACAAACATTATGATGATCGCAATACGATACTTTTACACAGTCTCCTACTGGGGCCATCTACATTTACACCCCCCCCACCCCCTGACGTGTAAGTATTCTGACTTGATACAACTATTCTTCGTTTTCGCTGTCCTTACTTAAGTCTTGGGTGACGAACTGTTAAAGTCTTCTTTTCTGTTGCAATGTGGGTGAAAAATACCGGGTCATCATTTTCTATCTGAAGCTCTAATGATTTCCGTGTTTGCATTTACCCAGAATAATGGGTCTTTGTCATCCTCTAAGATTTATCCCCATAGCCTAAATCTTATCTCAATGCCTTACACAAATCCATAGTGTTTTGAAAGTCTTTCACGTGCTTCCCTCTTATCTATTGTGCCTGAACTTATCTTTTCCTATTTCCCTGAACAACTAAATCCTGAAAATCAGCGTATGTGAATGTAGTTGGCGTAATTTTTTTTATTATACAGAATTCATGATTAGCTATTCTAAGTATAGATTATTAACCAGAATTAGGAGTCACAACATGTACTTCGTCAGAGTAAGTTTTCTTCACCTTCAGTATTCAGCCTTTTCATATCTTACTCTTTTCTGATGTTTAGTGTAACTTTACCTTCTGAAATATTCTATATAAAACCTTTTACTACATGCCTTCTACCGTATCTTATTTTTTCCTGATGACCCCATTTGCAGATTTATCACTCTCACATATCTCTTCGCAATCCAAATTTTGCGCTAAACAGCCTAATACGTTTCATATTTTTATGAAATCTTTTCTCTATTCTACTATACAGGAAATACAGTTGCTGTTCTTAATGTCCATGTCTATTTTTCTTACATTTGTATACAATGGGCAAAGTGGTGAAATTTCTAATCACTTAGATCTCACCCCAGAGAACTCGCAAATGAAGGAATGTGCCTATGAAAAACAATACGGTTAATAAACTTCTCAATAATTGGCAACGAACAGCTTTTGATTCGTCTCTAGTAAACCTTGTTATCAGGGAACGTTAGTCCCTAATCATCCTTTCTTCTTATTCTTGGTTTCACGGCAATGATTTTTACAAAAATAAAAATAAAAAAATTGCTTGGAAGCGTAATCAACATTGGTTTTATGTATAAGCTAGGAGAGATATTAGTATGAAAATTTCTTTGTCTGACCTACCATATGGATTAACAAGCGATAGTTTATTTTTTTCTTAAACTGCTTGTAAGCATGAATATTTTGCTTTAATTCAATTTATTGCTATTGTTTCAATGCAATATTATATTAAACTCTTTATAATTTATATCCCTTAGTCGAACATGTAATTTAATTATCAACAAATTTTTCTTAAATTTAACTATGAGATGCCAGCAAAATTTATTATGTAAACTCTTATCACTCCCAAAAACAAAATATAAGCTTGAATGCAATATTTAATAGTTATGTAGTCCACTCAAACAATGCCAACTTATCGTTAGTCGTTAAATACTTTAGTAAAACTTGAAAAACCTTCACATGAGATGCAAATGATATTCATACCGGCCAAATGACACACACGTCAACGTGAAACGCTGATTTGAGGATCCGATAACCTTTAAAGTATTTTTTTTCTTAGCTTTCACGCAGGCGAACAATATAACTGTTCACAACCTATACGTCTTTTTCCACTAGGATATTGTTAGACTTTAACACGAGGGAAACAAGGGCGGCTGTGTTAAATCCAGACAAAACCGTAAACATGCAGAAGCTAGAGACAATATTTTGCACGAAACCTCTTTGACGACAAATTAAAAAAAATAAGCTTGAATAATTTTGTAAAATATTCTGCTTCTTTTACGGAAAAGAAGATGCTGCATTATAGTCTATGAAAAATATCTATTTTTGAATTTATTTCTAGATTTAGGTGATAATGACCAAATTGCTTATATTTATAAGTCTTTATATTAATATCGTTCTCATTATTGAACATCATTATGAAATATGTTCACTTACATCTTAGAGTAAAATTTCGAATTCTTCGTGCACCAATACAAGAATAGCTCACAAACGTTAGTTATCTACCTCTGGGAAGCTACAAATTTCTAAAAACCAAAGGACTTTTGAGTGTATGGAATGACAGTTCTCATTAAGTGACTAAGCTTCTAAAAAATATAATGAGCTTGAAGCTTTCGGAAATCAAATAAGCTTACAAAGTGTATTGGTTACGCAAATGGTTAGTCCGAGGAAGGTATTGTAGTTTTAAATCGTCGGAATAACGTTCCTTGCCACTTCAGTCTTGCCATATGATGTAGTGTGCACTTTAAGTTTAGCTTATGTTGTACGTAAATTCTTAGACTGCGTAGGATTTTAGACCCAGTTTTAATTTCTTATCTGTACCATTGAAATGAAAACTTATTGGTGTATTATATGCAGCCTACTGATATATTATGTACAGCGGACTTGGATTTCAGAAATAGTTTGTTTTTCTGTTAGATGAGAAAGAAGCTAATTTTGAAATCTAAAAAACAAAAATATGGAAGCTTTTTATAATTGTGAATAGAATTACGTCACTCAGTGATGTAGTATAATATTGCAGCTGTCTGTTTACTACATGAGGCAGAACGTATTTTCATAAAGTTTTCTCCCATTGTAAAAGCTTCTCAAAATAAAAAACGTAGATATAGATCATTTTTTATGCTGCCTGATAGAATGTTATGTTGTTATATGTACAAAACTGTAATTTTGAAGGTACTTAAGATTTCTTATTTTAATATTACATAGCATTAGGGTGTAAAGAAATTAAAGCATCTTACTGTTACTGCCAATTAAATGTATGCTTCCGTGAGCAGCCAATGTAAAGACTGCGATGTACTCAGGCAAAGCCTTATAACCTTACAAATATTTAATATTGTTATGTACTGATATACAGCTTTATGGAATTAGAGCATTATTTTAATATGCTTTGTATGTGAAATAAAATAAATTGAATAAATTTTGTTAGAAATAAAAAATATTGTTTGTCAATGACAATACCTTGTAGCAGCTTCTTTAATTTCTAGACAACGAGTACGTAATTTTCGTAGGTGAACAGTAACACTTCTCAATATCTGTGTCGTCATGGGAGACAGAGTACACTCAACATTTATCCTGGATTGTGAAACACGATATGACTTTGACAGTGAGTCGGTGATAGCATATACGATAAGTGAACAAAAGTATACTTAATTATTTTGTCAAGTAGCCTCAACCACAGATATCGTGTAAAAACACAATATTCGTGGTTGAGCCTACTTGACAAAATAATTAAGTAATACAACCGCGACCTCACATCCATTATGGATATAATTAAGCAAAAGTACACTGCAGAGTAAAAATAGGATGTGCCTATGCTACGCCATTTTCCACCTTGGGGATACTTGAAGAGGTTGTGGGATGTCGTTGTGCAATGGTAGCACGCTCTTCCTCAGGAGCGGAAAAAGAATCTGCCAGGGAGGTTGGCACTTGACTGTGGATGGATGTCGAAGATCGTATCATCTCACAGGCGTATTCTAGTAGAATTCTGGACAGGCCGGTCCAATTCAGGAATGTCACAGTCCACCAACTCAACACGCCAGTCTCCGTCCCCACAAAACTGTCCCACGCTGCATTCTGCACGTAAGCCAGCATTTCTCAGAAATTATAAACATGGCTGCAGTTCAGCAACGGTGGAACACGATCCAAAGGTCAACTCAGTTTCAGCCGACCAGTTGCATAAAAATGGTTTACATGCATATACCTTGACCTAGGTTTCGGCAAAAGTAATTTTGCCTTCTTCAGAAGTATTACATAAAGCTCACATTCAAATAGTTGTTAAATAAAATGTGGCTGACTCCATGTCAATAGAATAAAAAGTAAATTCTTTTGACATGGAGTCAGACACATTTTATTTAACAACTATTTGAATGTGAGCTTTATGTAATACTTCTGAAGAAGGCAAAATTACTTTTGCCGAAACCTAGGTCAAGGTTTATGCATGTAAACAATTTTTATGCAACTGGTCGGCTGAAACTGTGGTGACTTTTGGATTTTTCAGATATCCATAGAATTTGCGGCCCATTGGAACGAATCTGCGGACGCTGAAATGACTTTACTGTCGACGAGACGCCAGCGCCCCGTCGCGAGAGCGCCGCTCTAACTTCCCCAGAAATCACCTCTGGCAAATTACACAATCATTCGCAGACGCCAGCCCCTGGCGTTCCAAACCTCGGTTGCACATGCAGACCAGAACGACGCCAACTTTTACTGCCTCTGCTCTTTGTACTTTAACGCCCTTCGGTGCGTCGTGACCGGAGAGCCTCCCTACACAAAAGCAGTATCGAAGCGATAAACAAACTACCTGGACTCAGGCACACATATATTTGTCTGTGACTCAGGCACAGAGTAACACATTGTCTGTGACTCAGGTCAGCCACAGACGTGCCCAGCCCAAATATAAATGTCCGTCTGCAGACGGAATGGTTTCACCACGGGTGGTGGCGGCCAGCGGTCGCCCTCCGGGCGGTGTCGGCAGAATGCTTTGAAAGCAACATCAGAGAACAGAAATTTACCTTCCAAACTCCTATCCTCTGATAATTACAAGACAAAATGAAAGAAACTGAATATAAACAAGATAATACTATTCATATCCTTCCGGAATAAATCCAAACAATATTATCCAAATAAAAATGGAGCAAATAATTCTAAAAATAGGACCACACCTCTTAAACAATGACACCAAACCTGATGCTATAAGAAAGCTTGCATGCGAAACATGTTCAAATATTTGTAAATCTAAGGGACAAAACTTCTAAGGTCATCGGTCCCTAGTCTTACAAACAACAAACTAACTTACGCTACTTACTACTTACTAACCGAAGCACAAGGTAGGAGTTGAACCTCCGTCAGAAACGGACCCCAATACGTAAGATGACACCTTAGACCGTGCGGTCATTCCAGCGTGGAACAAAACACTTGTCCCCAAACTGTCCCTCTACTGTACACAGCTGACAATGCTGAAACACTTATTCACATCCTTGTGCAATGCGCGTTTTCTTAAGCGCAATACATACTCAATCCAAGTTCAACCATAACACCATTTTCAGTATAACTCACTACTGAAACCACGCAAAAGGTTGGAAAGTCTGGACTGCGGTTGATGCCAAAACACTCGTGTGACATTAGGAAGGCTTGCTTGGCCACCATTCTTCCACCTCCCCCACAAAAAAGAAAAATTCTGACCCACACTTACGGTTGACGGTATGGACTAATGTGGCAAGACACGCAATAATCTGCTGCATTTGTCGTCGCCTTAGCTCATTTGCAAGTGCCAGCTGCACCAACAAGTAAACGTTTAAAAACGAACTTTCCCTCTACACTACTTCATTTCTTCAAAATCGTTACACAAAAATGTTTCCCTTTCCATTCACTGCATTAAAAAATAAAATTGTGACCACAGTCACAAGAAAATACGTAGCCTCTCCTTCGGGGGTTAAAGTGCTGGTGTGTGTATTGTCGTTAGGCTAGTTTAAGTGGTTTGTAATTCTAGCGCCTGATGACAACAGTAGTTTGCTCCCACAGAATTACAAACTTGCGAACACTTTTGATCAAGAAAGAAAAAGCAAACAAGTTATTCACAAAACAAAACCAACTTCCAAATTACAAATATGTGAAAACATCAGAATATACTCGGCACAGTTTTACGAAAAAGGAATTTCGAAACGTGTGCTGCTATCACTGATGAAACTGTTTGTTTTCCTGAGGAGCAATGAAACTAAGCTGGCACACCTATATAATTTTGTAGGATGCACAGAGTGGAGAATAAAATTTCGCCACACACTTTCAAAACTTGAAAAGGAGAATCCTTGTCTCCTATATTATTTTAATTCTTATTCCAAGAAAGCGTTAGACAATGCAGTTGGAAATGTGCAGTGAGGGTATTCAGATAACAAACAATTGTTGAACAACTCCACTCACGTCTGTGACTTGGTTACAGCACCAGCATGTAACTCATTTGAACAATGAGTAATGTTCTCCTACACTGAAACATCAATATTGATTTTGAGAAAAGACAACACAGTGAGTCGTTATGTCTTAGTGGAATATAACTATTAAGGTATATACCTGCATTATGAAACTCAACAATTCGGGAGTATCTGGTCACTTGATCTTGACACTATTTAAGTAGTGGACAAAAATATGGTAACAGAAAGAACACAAACATTACCAAACTTAAAACGGTGCAGGAAAAGAGTTGGCATTCCAAACATCTTCCAGTCGTCTCAGAATGGATAAATACAGGTACTGTATGATATCAAGAAAATCTAAAATAATTCTGCAAGCAGAATAGTAGTATGTTCAACTAAAAAGGATGTAGATAGCAAACAGGATTTTGTCTTTCGAAAATAGACCACAAATCATCAGTCTGGTGACTGTGTTACGAGGAAAGATCAAATATTGAGTTGCACTTCCACGTTATGGCCGTTTATTAAAGCACTCATACAAAAGCAACACGGCTATGACAACATACAATGTAAGCTCACCGTTCCGAGAAATGTCTCTTGGAGTCTCTGTGCAAAAGTGTTCTTACATTGTATTTTGTCATAGCAGTGTTTCCTTTGTATAGGTGGTGTAATAAATGGCCATAACGTGGAAGTGCAACTTCATTTTTGATCCGCCCTCGTAGCTAGGAGACGTGACAATCCATCTACGTGCACACAAAACCTGTTCGCAACATTTCGAGCTCTTTTTTTAAGTCGCATTGTCGTCTTGGAATACAGTACTACCATTGGGGACTAGATACTGTGCCACTGGATTAATCTGGTCAGCCAAATTGGTCACACAATGCTTAGCGATAATCCGATCTTGCTGAGTATTGGTCCTATGCAATATCTTGATATGGCATTCCAAATCATCGTCGAACCCTAATATCATATTTCACTCTTAGGACATAGACTCAGCCATAATTTTGAAGTAATTTATTTGTAAAACTATTAGACCAAATTGCTATGGTCATCAGTTAAACTAACGTATTCTATGGGCAGCACACACATCCATTCCCGAGGGATGACTTCAAACTTCCGGGGGACCGTCCGCCCCGTCCGTATCATGACGCATTAGACCACGCGGCCATTACGCACGGCTTGGAAGTTGTGTGCAACAAAATTCATCCGACCAGATGTCTTTATTTCTTTGAAATTCTGTGTGTAGTGTCCGCGTTCGTCTATGGAACTAATGTATGTGACATTCCGGCTAATAAAGATGTCAAATGAAATACAAGAAGTGTAATCGTAATTATAAAACTGAGGACACAGGAAAATTAAAATGTACAACGGATGTTGCATCATATTCTCAGATGCGACTATATTTTTTGGATCTCTTCCATCGGTCAGTAGTCAACATTTCATCGCTACGGCTCCACGTTTTTCTTTTAGCCGAATATACATCACTGATTATTCCATTTGGAATTGGAGAGCACACAGTTCGCGAGTACGGCTTTAGTTCTGTAGTGACTTCTTCAACTGTCGTCACGATCCCATTCAATGATCTTCTGCCACGATCACTTACCACAAACTTTCAACCACGTTGTGACTTAGCGTATGCTATTTCTCTGCTTCCCCTGTATTGCGGCATAAATCTTCGATACGTTTCCTCTTGAAACACCAAAGAATTCGGTTATCGAGGTTAACGGTAGCACCCACGATACTAGCACCGACAATCTGCTCAAATTCCAGTCCTCTTAGCTCCGACCTCGTACAGTGTTCTCCCTGAGCGCAATCACCGGCACCGCCAACGGTGACAGCGTAGAAACCTGCACGACAATGCCTGCTGGCTGTCAGAAAGCCATTTCAGTACAATTTAGACTTCAATTGCCTCCAAGGCCTCCACCTGAGCCAGACCAGCAACATCCACGACGTCAGAAGCAGGACCAGGACACTAAAGAAGTATTCCGTGACATCTCTGGAATGCTGAAAGAAATGCAGACAACACTGGTGGCAGTTACCATCAACCTTGCTCAGCTGCTGCTCAGCAGCACTGAAATGTGGATCTCTTTCGTAACGATAATACTCCTTGTGTCATCATGGCGCAAATTAGACACAGGGCTCATATCCTGCAAGTGACAGCGGAGAATGGTTGCAGCATCTTCCCAGCTTACTTGAATTTCGCCAATTTGTGCAGGACCACAGAACAGACATCTGCCTCCTCAAAGAGAAGCATCTTAAGCCCGAACTCGCTGCGGTTGAGTGGATGAGCATTCCAAGGCGCTTGCTGCGGATAGAGCAGCTTCTCGCCGTCGGAGGTTCGAGTCTTCCCTCGGACAAGGGTGTACTTGCTATCCTTGGCATAAACTAGTTTAGCCTAGGGACTGGTGACCAGAGTAATTTAGTGCTGTAGATTTACAAACATTTGAATATTTTTGAAAAATCCAGAACTCTGAGCAAATATAACAAATAATGTGTTCTACAGGAACGAGCGGCTGACTGAGGAGGCAGGCATTACCATTTATGTGAAACACTACCACGTCCCAATGCCCCAAGTCGCAACAACTGGCGGTAGAGGCAATGAGAGGCCTCTTCACCCTCGTCGCATTCAACAAGAAACCGAACATTCACATGAATGTTGAGGACACTACTACCCAACTTCAGCTGCGAGCCAGAGTCTTCATCGGGTAACACCTAAACACAAAAACCCTTGAATGAAACTCCAACACCACTAACGTCAGCGAGCGAGGGCAGTAGTTGATAGGCCGGATGAACCGACGCATTATCCGAAGAATCGACAACGCCCAGACGTTCTAGATATCGACATATACTGGATCATTGGTATCGATATTATCCAGGATATGACCTCTGAACAACTCCTAGTGCTAGGTAGCTTGACGACAGAGCCTCTATACCCAGAGATGAGACTCAACACACCCTGAAGACGAAATGGAATCGCATCCAATAATACGTTGCTGCTCGAATTGCGGCAGCCCCGGCAGTGGACACCATGATAGTGGACGATGGAGTACATAAGCTTACTGAAGAGATCGACAGTGTCATCATTTCCTCTACGGCGCCAAGTCGACCAACAGAAAGAACCATTTCATTATTCCCTCCAGAGATACTGGACATGAGAAGAGAGCGTAACAGATTAAATAGTGCTAGCATCAAACAAGACATCGCCACACCAAACGGGTGATGATCCAGTTACGAAGGCAAATCAAAACTGCGTTCAAAACACTTAAGATTCGTCGATGGGAAGAATGGATTGGAGCCATCGGGCAAAAAGATTAACCGTCGGAAGGGGTTCGAACGTTCACCCGACGCAGGCCACCGAAATCTACACGTATGACACAACAAGATACTGCATACACCCAGGAAGAGAAGGGAAATGCACTGGCTGCGATGTCTGAAGCGAACTTCCGACCATTAGCTCAATCCCTTCAACGTCGAAAATATCCAAAATGTTGAAGATAGACAAGCTGTGTTCAATAACGGAGGGAGTTAGGTTGAATCCATACCATCGACATCATAACGGGAAATAGCAGACTATCTTCGACAAGTACCGACGAATAAAGCACCTGGACATGAAAATATTGATGATTAGGCACTTCGGCAATTCCCATGTGAAGCAATCTGTTTTAAAGCGGCTCTGTTCAACACCATCTCCTCTCGTCGACAGTACACAATAACATGGAAGCATGCACTTTTAGTAGTAGTGTCAAAACCATTGATCGATGTCTTCGAGCCGGCAGCGGTGGCCGAGGGGATTGAGGCGCTCCAGTCACGGTCTGCACGGCCACTACGGTCGGGGGTTCGAATCCCCCCTCGGGCATGGATATTTGTGCCGTCCTTAGTATAAGGTAGTAGATAAGTAGTTTGTACGTTGAGGGACTGGTGACCCCGTAGTTAAGTCCCATAAGCTTAACAAACATTTGAACATTTGATGTCTTCGATCCACCAAATTACAAGCCATTTAGTTTGCTACCAACAATCAATAAGCTCATCGAGAAGTTACTCATGGAACCACTCAATCATACCAAATGTCCAATTTTGATTCACGGACAACACTCAACGACACTCCAGCTTTTCATAGTGGTGTAAGAAGTGATGCCGTAATCGGGAGTACTGCGCTGTCATATTTTTCGATGCAACCAATGCCTTTCATAGTGTGTGACACAGATGGTTGCTCTACAAGTTCTACCGTCAAGGCTTCCCAACTACACTCCCACCACAACTCGGGAGGAACGTACGTCGCTGGAAGTACTCTCGTCGACAGTGTACGACACACCATTTCACGGTACGGCCAATAGAAGTGGGTCTTCCGCAAGGATGTGTTCCTGGACCAAAGCAATATACAATGTACTTAAAAGATTCTTCGACGTCACCCAGCGTCCTGAAGGCCATTTATGCAGATGGTGCAGCCCTAATAACACGAAGACGATGACCTGAATGAGTTCATAAAAGAATACAGGATTTCTTTGACGACGCAGAACGATGGGCTGGAGATTGGAGGGTGGGGTTCTACCCAGCGAAGTCACAGGAAATGGCCATAACCAGGGAATGGGACCAACGTTTCTAGGATGTACATATCTTCGAACATTAACTGGGAAATTCGACCAAATACTTGGGTGTGAACACTGATAGGAAGCTCACCTGGACGAAACTCACTTCAATACTGAATAATCAAACGGCGCAGCGAGCAGAAGTTCTATATCCGCTGATCAACTAAAACTCGAAGCTTTCTATCTCCAGTGGAATACATCTCTACCGCACATTCGTTCGACCAAATATGGACTATCGGTGAGAAGTCTTAAGAAAAGCGCCACCGACTCTAATCAAGAGGTTACAACACCTCTAAAAGAAAATCTGACGTCGAGTAACTCACGTCCCATGGACATTTCTACATTGTTCTCAACTTGAAGCGGCGCACGAGTCTCTTGTCCAAGAAAGATTCCGTCTTGCAGTGCGACAACTCTACGAAATGACATGACAATAGGTGAACCCACTTATTCAACTGCCGGGGCAGCCAAACAACCCAGCGGGCTCACAAGCAACTTGAATAAATAGTTGGACGACACTGAAGAAATAAAAATAGTACCAATTACCCATGACAGACAACACTATTGAATAAAGAAGTACACAACCTGAAAACAAATCACAGATATTGTAGTAAATGACAGATGGTAATCACTGTTTTTACTAGTCTTGGGACAATCCCAAGATCAGAAGCTGAGTTTCGAGACTGATATAAATGAAAGGCACCAGGTAACAAAGTCTAAGCCAACTATCAAATGGTTTTCTCTGCATTTCGGGATATGCACGTATCCTACATTATCTGAATTGATTTTCTATGAGTGCAACGAACAGCTATGGATGTAGTGAAATCATACACCAAACCACGACTTAGGGAATTGCTCCGAGATGAAGATACAGCCAGGATTCCTAGGGATGTTTACTACGTAATTAGAGTAAAATATGAGTTATAGATATTAACTACTGGAGCTAAGGCTGTCTTAGAAATCTCAAACGCCTGTCATCACTTGTGCCAGTCATTCAAAAGTGGACAGAAATGGCTAGAAGAGTACCTAAGAAGAATGAGTGAGATAAACGAAATATAAGCGGTTTGGTCTGATCTGTTGTCAGTAGACTGGAGACAAGAAAATGATTTGCACCTGCCAAGGTTGCTGAGTTGCCAGTTAATGCAAACCTAGACACACTGTAGTATTTACTTTGTGCCTTGAAGAAAACTAATAAAGTTACAGAATACAACGACCGGCGTACCTGTTTTCCAAAGGTCAGTGCCCATAACATTATTTCTCATAATTTTATTGTAAGGATTAGTATTAAACTGATAGTAATAGCATGATTTTCAGTAGTTGTAGTCAGTGTAGAAAAATGATGTTTATTATAGTAATAGGATGCTTGTATATTTTCAACAGAAGTCTATGCTGTTGTGAGATTTCTAATAGCAATGATTATGATGGAAACTGTAATGTTAGTCTCTTTAATGTGGAAAGATAATCTATGGCTTTTTGCCATCGTAGTAAAGAACCAGGAGGTACAATAATGATAAGTAGGCAGACAGGCTGGGAGGATAAAGATGCCACAAGAAGGGCGCACCACATTCGTGTGTACGTAACCAGTTACCCGATCAACACCACCTAGATAGAAGGCCGCGGCGCTCTCGTGTGACGTCAGGCAGAGTAGGTTGCGCGCGTATAGCTGACGGGTAGCCGCTGGGGCACGGCCCACTATGCTGAAGCAGCGAGCCAGTCAGCTATGCGCGCGCAACCTACTCTGTCTGACGTCACACGAGAGAGCCGCGGCCTTCCCTCTAGGTTGTGGTGACCCGATGCACTGTCTATAAGGAGCAACACCTTACGAGAGTAAAGGGAACCTGCGACGATGGGAGCATGCTGTTTTAGTTGTTTAGTTTTCAAATTTATACTTACATCGATTCACATCTCTAGAGCCACGTTTGAAGCAGGGTTTTAGTTTTACCCGTTATAGACAGTGCCACAGATAACCATAAACTAGTAACACAACACACACATGCCAGTTCAAGAAATGGAAAAGGTCCCTTTTGATTTGTCTAAATTTATTGAACAATGACGCGTTTTGTGCTTTTGTCGCATCTTGAAATTACCGTATCGTAAACTGTAACATAAAGGGATTGAAGCGAATAATTACGTACGTCAGTATAATTGGAACATGCTGTATTCTTTTCAATCATTCTGACGTTGTGATTATTTGATTCAGTTCCTGTATGTTAAATGATTTCACTTAGGGCCAACGGGGTTTTCACAGCTAATGTATCTAACAAACTGAAATAATCAATCACCATTTTAATATGATCATTTAAGGTCATTATAATCATCGCTAATGCAGCTTCCGCAGTTTCAGAAACGGTAATCTTAACACGCGCCAAGAGCACAAAAAGCGTCATTGTTAAATAAATCTTAAAAATTTTAAAGTTACGTTTCTTATTTCTTGATTTGAAAGCTCTGTTACTGAACCAAATCTCGGTGAAGAGGAATGTGAACGACATGTCATATTGACTCAGTAAACATCCACCTGAGGAGGGAGGTTTAACCCTGCACTGAGCATGTGGGGTGTTTCAAGGTCCCTCGCCACTTTACTGTTTTGTATTTCATTATGTATTCAAGGTCCTTGACATCTCTTTAGTAGTTATGATCTGAGTGACTATTCAGCAAAAAATTATTAATTGCGTATTACTTTATTATATGACGATTTAATTTAATGATCAACGGGACTGGGCACTTGGGGTCTTCAACGACCCGAGCTTGTATAACTAATTCAGTATTCTCAAAATATCGCTGGAGTTGGCAGAACTTATTGAAAATTAGGCCTACTTGCTTGCTGAGCTTTATACAGTATTGTTGACATGAAGGATGCAAATGATGGCTGGCTTTAGTAGGGAAGGCAAGTATTACTTTTCAAATCCTACATTTTTGTACATATGATATATTCCAAAAAGGAAAGAAATATGTGTTCATGTTCAAATGTTCAAATGTTTGTACAGTCAATGGGACTTAACTACGGGGTCAACAGTCCCTAAACTTACAAACTACTTACGAACTAGGACGGCACAAATATCCATGCCCGAGGGGGGATTCGAACCCCCGACCGTAGTGGCCGTGCAGACCGTGACTGGAGCGCCTTAGTCCCCTCGGCCACCGCGGCCGGCTATGTGTTCATTACAAAGCAAGTAAGACAAAATTACAAAACTTGTACAAATAATTGTAAGAAGTAATTCACTGATAACTTAGGTTAGTATATAAATATGGGATGTATTTTTTTAAGGTTGAAGGAACACTTGTTCGCTCTGAAGATGCCGATAAGTTACTTCTTCAGATGTTTGATGATGCTGATAATGAAAGTATCCTGACGTGAATTATGATGATGATGAATACTTACCCTCTATTAGTGTAGAGGAAGATGATGATACATTAGAAGAGGAAGGTAATGAAGACGACGTCGTTCACAGCGATGATGATGAAAGTAGAGACAACGTAATGAAAGATTATTTCACTGGCAAAAATGGAATTATTTGGTAAAAACTGCTTCCAACTAATACCCAAACTCCATGTTACGATTTAATACGGGGCAAACTTCGTCCTAAGTGGCATCTCCTAGTTCAATGAAAGAAACCCTATAGCTCCTCATTACCTTCTGTCGTGGTAAGGGAAAATAACAGAGAGGCTAGACAAGTGTACAACAACAGGAATGAAGATTATCCTACTAGTACACCTAAGATTTGCAAGGAATTAGAGTGGAAGAAATTAGAGGCCAACATTGGTTTGCTTATATCTTCTGGAGCCTACAGATCATGGACGGAAAGATTGAGTGAGCAGTAGAACGAGAAATATGGCAGGTGTATTTTCAGGGCAATAATGCTCCTTGAAGACTTCAAGCTGTCACACGTTTTCTCAGATTTAATAATAACGAAGCAAGAGCTGAGCTGAGGCATCATGATAAGTTAGCAGCATTTAGAGACGTTTTGGAAATGTTCATTTCACATCTTTCTTCCATATACACTCCCGGATTTGACATAAATGTTGAAGAACAACATGAAATTAGTGAAAGTGACCATTTCTATAATAAATGAGAAGCAAACCTGCTAATGTGGTATAAAAAAATCTAGAAATGTTTTCTACTGAATTGACAGATTTACTTGGTAAAACAGCTTGATCCTCCGAGAGAAATAAATAAGGATTCCAGAGTTATAAAATATCTGATTGAAAATGGTCCTATAAGAGCGATAATATGTAGCTGACATTTTCTTTTCAGTAACGTACCTTTAGTGAGGGGATTGTTGGCAGTGAAAACTACATATGTTGCAACTCTACGGAAAGAAATAAGATTCAAATTCCTAGAGAGATGCAACCACACCGTTTAAGAGATGTACAATCGTCAGTTTTTATTTTTCTTTTTTTAATTTTTTTTTTTTAATTTTCTTATTCCATGTCACTGTAATTAGCAGTTATACTTGTCTCCTCTCTTCACTCGTCAAAAGCTGTGGTTGGTGACGAAAAGAAGGCAAACCTAACAAAGCATTACCCACAAACACAGGGGAGGTGTTGATACCATGGATCAGCTTGTTTGCGCATATATTGTGAAACACAAAACTAAGCGTTGGCCTCTTGTGCTCTTCTACAACATGATTATTATTGCTGGATTGTCTGTAATGATTATATGGTTCTATCATGCTTCAGTTCCTGTTGCAGCGAGGACAACTTAAGCATCCTTACATAAACCGAAGACTGCTTGATAGGCGGTGCCTTCAGAAGAGATCTTGGATATGACTATGAGACAAGAGGAAACATTGCATCAGTGAATTACTAACCCACCAACATAAGACACAGGTGTTGTCTTTGTCCGATAAACGTAGACAAAAAAGTAAAAACAATTGTAACAACTATGGAAAACTTGTATGCAGTTCTCATTACTCTCGGATTGTAATGTCCTTATAATGTGATAAAAATGTCTAAGTGGACAACAATTTTTACTATGATAAATTTCAAGCACAATAAAACTGGAACAAGTATTTTTTTATTTTTTTTTTTTTTTTTTTTTGCATCCAAGTTGTAACTTATTTTGATTACGATCGCTATTCATATGGAATACCAAAAATTGCCGCGAGATCCCACCTTAACCAACTGCCGCCGTGGCGCAATGGATAGCATCACCGATTGCGGGGCTGAAGGTCGTCGGTTCAGTCCCGTCTACTGGCAAAAATTTATTTATTTGTAATTATCATTTCCAGAATGTTCTACATGTTTATTATGGTCACTTGTAATTTATTCATGTTTCTTATGTTAACTATTCTTCTAATTTCTGGTACAGTCTGCCTGTGTATAAACAGCAGAACACTCTGACCGAGAGGCACTCAGTGCTGCGTGTATGTTTCAGTTCGCAATAAACCTGCTTTCAGTATAAGGGCTGTGTTCAGTAGACAACCCTGCCTTCGAAGTCAAGCCTGCTTCCATTTCAATGCGACAATATGTCCTAAAATGAAACAATTTGTTAGTTATGAAAAATAAAGTTCCTGTAATAAAAGGCACTCAAATAAAATTTTTGCATAATGAAGTATTTCATTCCTCTCTCAAAGAATTGAAAAAAAGTATCTATTAATGTATATGATTTAAAAACCAAACACTGAGTGTAATATAAGAAATTTATGTTACAACAAAGTAACTGTAAGAAAACCCAACAATAAATAAAATGCTTCAGTAAATTGAACTGGAGTCTTGAAAGACTCCAAGTGACAAGTTATTTTACTTTTCCAACGTGCCCAGGAGAGAATTAAACCATCGAAACGCGTTTTGTATGTTAAATAAACTGTAAGTGGGGACAGAAAACGTTTTATTGTCAATGTCAGTAACAGTCACGGTAAAATGTAACATAGAATGTGTACTACGTCTCTAATAGCCACGATGCCAGGGAAGAATATCTTAATTCAGAGACTAGAATGGCGAAAATAGAAGACAAATAAATACATTATCATGATGATTCACAAAAATTTATTTCCTTTGGCAACGGTCCGTTGTTGTCGTCAAGACAACGGACAGTCTGAATAAGAGCGTCGGTGTTTGAAACAAGGTGAGCCAATGCGCGCCTATCGTCAGCGGTCTGTGGCTAGAGGGCGTGGCGGAACGATATCGCGTCAGCTTGCCAGCCACTGCATGCGTTAGCGGCGTGGCAGCCACACGTCCAGTATGTAAAGTAGGCGACTGCTTGTTTTAAAGCACGCGGCTCATACATATGCAAGCCTCTGCCAAGTGGCATCAAACCAGTGTCTCAGCTGGCGCATTCGGAGAACTACCTGGCAGCGTTTCGCGTTGCTCTTGACAGCACAAGAAGTACGAACGAGATGAGTAGGCGGCAAGAAGTGGGTGTCGATCATGACCACTCCCCTGACGTAAACAATGACATCAACGAACTGGATAATCTGAACTGCCGCATACCTCTCGTAGTTCGTAATAGAAGTACAATCAAGTGTCATACAATATCAAACGGTGTGATAGACCCCTGTTAGCCAGCCGCGGTGGCCGAGGTGACTGAGGCGCTCCAGTCACGGTCTGCACGGCCACTACGGTCGGGGGCTCGAATCCCCCCCCTCGAGCATGGATATTTGTGCCGTCCTTAGTCTTAGTTAGTTCTTAAGTAGTTTGTAAGTTTAGGGGACTGATGACCCCATAGTTAAGTCCCATAGACTATACAAACATTTGAACATTTAGACCCCTGTTACTCTACATTAACCCTTTCCTGCCCGACGGGATTTAAAAGTCCCCGCTTATTGACAGCGTCTTAAAAGAAAGTCGAAAATATCTGTGTTCCTGATGGGACGTTAGGGTCCCTCTGGTGTATCACATGATACTATCGCTGGCCATGATTGTTCAACATCACTGTTCACAGACAGCAGTAAACAACGGACTGTTTTACGTCTGTGTGCCCGATTTCATCAGGTGAATTTTATTGTCCTAATAAGATGCTGTCGTGTTTTCTCACGTTGCTAATTTGTTTTTGTATTCTTTTAGCTAATAGAAACTGATGTTATTTAGGGAATATAGCTTTTTTTAATGTAAATAGCATTCAAAACTGTGCCTCGAAATTTTTAGTACTGAGAGTGTGACAGACATTTTGCGCATGTTATTTTTGTAGTTGTTTTTGTTGCTAGGTGCCAGTAATAAATGGTTGTAGTTTTGTTTTCTTTTGTTTACGAATTAAGATATATGAACACGATTCAGGGGTAACTTTAGTTCGTCCTTTTTCTCTCTTCAGATCAATATCTAGTATGGCATTTCGATATAAAAATCTTGCTATCTGTGTGTTGCTGGTAAATCATTATGTTAACAGAGATAAGCATTTCATAATGCCCCCAACTGGATTATATCCTTTGCGTCAAATACGAAATACAGATATGTGTGAATACACTAATGTGTAATTTGGTAGTAAAATAACCAAATATGAAGTTATGTGCTCCAATATTTCATACTTTGGGCAGGAAAGGGTTAAGACAAAGAATCAAAACTGGGAAGAGCGCCGCACTGCAGAAAGTGAAAAAATTCTCGCACGTAAGATGTAAATTTAAACACGATGGCCGAAACAAGCGTTACTCTCTCGAGTCTCATTAGTGTGACCAGTCTGAGATACCACGCACGTACACTGCAAGTCCTGTGGCACGTTGCATTGTCCTGCGGGTTGAATCCATCACAGCGAGGGAAAACAAGCCGTAAGTTACTACAGCTGTGGAACGGTGTTTGCTTTCAGAGTTTCACTGCGTACATGAGGACAACTATCTGTTCCATGCAGACTAAAACTTGATTCACTGGAAATACCACCTATCGCTACTCAGTGGACATCTAGTTGCAGTATTGGCGTCCACATTTCAGCCTTGAAAAAAATGTCGTCCCATTGGTAGCATACTGGACTCACATTCGAGAGAAATGCGATCAATACGCCTCCCTTCATTCTCATTCCGATTTTAAGTGATTTCCCTAAATTACTCCAAGGAAATCCCGGGATAGCTTCTTTCAAAGTGCACGGCCGATCTCCTTACCCACCCTGACAAAAACAATCTGAACGTGTACTCCGTCTGTAATGACCACGATGTCGACGGGACGTTAAGCGCTAATCTCCATTGTTGTGACCTCGTCGCCTTTTGTTGTTTATTCTTCCCGATCTAGTCTTCAGTAAAGGTACTGGTGCAGGAATTGAAGTCACTGTAACAACTTTTCAGATTAATAATACAAGTTTTATTGACTGAAACTGATAATACTCAAGGACATTGTTTCTCTCTTCTTGCGGCGTCGTCCGTATGATGCTAGTTGCGCTGTGACCTAGTTACTGTTAAGTTCATAGTCGCGTTCTGACTCGTAGCTGCCTAGTAACTGCCTGAGTTCTGTATAGTACTGACGAGTTCTCACTAGTAACTGTCGTATTCCCGAGTAGTAACTGCCGGGCTGTCCAGACGTGTGTCGGCCTAGATATAGCCGCTTGTAGAGGGCGCGCATCTTCGGCTACTCCCTGCAGGATGCGCGGCGCCTGCTTGTGATTGGCTTTCAGTCGATCGCTGCCTTCTCCACGATCGTTCTCTACATCAGATGTGCGGCGGTTACTTAACGCCACAACATCCCTTCCTTACAAAACGAGCATGGGAACATGAACAAAGGTCCTGCTGCTGAGGCCCACACACAGGTAGCCCCTTGGTTCACCTGAGCGGTCACTTGTTCAAAGTTTGTAAATTTATTCGAGCCTACACATCTCCGCAGTTGTCGTTCCCCCACCACAACCGCCTCAAAGCTGATTTGAAACACACTATTTCGATATTTGATGTATACAGGCTGTCCATATTTGAAGACCCACTTTCAAAATGCTGTATGGGAAGAACCACGGAGCAGAAGGACTGCAGATTTGAAAATCTTGACGAAGGGCAAAATGCAGTGTTATACACACAAAGTAACAAAAAAATGTAAGGCCTCTTACCCATGTTAACTAATATCAGAAATATCAAAAATGTTAAGATAGCCAAGAAAGGCTCTAGAACTATAATACAGTATTATAAATAATTCAATGCCGGCAGTGTAAATTACTCTTAGATCGAAAAGGTGACAAAATGATCAGAAAAATTCCTCGCGGAGGACTACTATAGAAGGGTTATTCATACATTGCATAACAAGACCGTCATTCAAATGTTTATATAGCTTATAGGCTTTAACTACGGGGTCATCAGTCCCTAAACTTTCAAACTATTTATCAACCACCCTACACTAAAGATGGCACAAATATCCATGCCCGAGGGGGGGATTGGAACCCCCGACCGTAGTAGCCGTGCAGACCGTGACTGGCGCGCCTCAGTCCTCTCGTCTCGGCCACCGCGGCCGGCGACCGTCATTCGCCCAGTCCTCGAGTACGGAAGACGGTCATTAATTTCGACCACTCCTCATACATTGGCCCATATTAGGCCTTGTGACAGAAGTGTACCATATTTCCTTAATCCAGATTTGTTGTCTTCGCTTTTTATGCAGTGCAGTCTTACTTACTCCTAAGACTCCTGTTCATCTAAATCTGAAAATATGTTTCAAAACACGACATCGTATATAGCATTGAAATGAGTAGAGGATGTCATATTTACAAACACTAAACGAAACATCCTCTTGCTTAAAAACAAAATTTTTACCTTTCTACGTGTACTATTCTGCAGGAAAAAGTCTAACTTCTGGCCGCGGCAGAATAACCGTGCGGACTGAGGCGCCGTGCTGCGGTGCGGGCGGTCATTCGCCGACGGGGGTTCGAATCCCCCACTCGGGCATGAGTGCATGAATGTATGTGTTTTCCTTGGGATACTTTAACGTAGTTTAAGTAGTTTGTAAGCTAGGGACAAATAACCAAGCAGTTAAGTCCCATAGATTTACAAACATTTGTACATTTCCTCACTTCTTTTAATCAGTCTAGGGCTCTTACAGAGATCGGTCAACGTAAAATAAGAAAATTATCTAAAGAAAAGCTGCACGACATTTCACGGTTTTGTTTAATAAGTCTTATGGTGCCTCAGATTTTTTCGGCGAACAGCAACAGCAGGGTCGCGCGGGAGTAGCTGAACGGTCTGGAGCGCCACGTTACGAATCGCGAGGTCTTCCACGTCGGAGGTTCGAATCCTCCCTCGGGCATGGATGTGTGTGTTGTCCTTAAGTTCGCTTAACTTACTTTAACTATTTTGTAAGTCTAAGGACTTATGAGCAAAGTAGTTTGGTCCCATATAATTACAAACATTTGAACATTTTAGAAACTGCAGGCATCACAACAAAGGTTCTGCTGCAGAGAGGATAAATTTCGGGAGTCTGCGTACGCCCCAATCCATAACTCAGCACGTGTAAAGGACAAAGTGCTAAGATTTGGCCCTCTTCCTTCCGCGGAAGCAATAAGAATGAGGGATAATAATGACAGAAAATCCGGTAAGGATTAATAGCAACAGATTTTCCACGACCTCTGGTGCCAAACTTGCCAACGTGCACCTATCCAGTGGTGCTAGATGCGCAGGTCGTCCTCTTCGAATGAGATGAAATTTATACTACCAGTATATGGGCAGCACGGGGAGAGGTAGGGGTGTAAAGTCCTTGACCAACGCTCTGGATTAGACTTAAAACCGCTTTCCAGTATGTCATTGAAAGTATACAGGGGTGAACAAATAAATAAATAAAAATTAATACATAACATAGACACAATTTGTCTTGCTAAGGAGGTGGCGTACCATTACCGTTGAGAAAAATTGCGACACTATGAGGGCAGCTTCGTAAAGTGTTTCAATAGTTTCCTAGAGAATGTTGTACCAAAACATCCTCCAATTACTGCAACGGTGTAGAAGTTGTACATTTGATCCTCACTCTGTGCTCTAAAACTTCCCATAGTTTTTCAATTATCTTGCGAAATGGCGAATTTGTTGTCCAGGATAGATGTTTGTGAATTTTTTGAATTTTATGATGCTGTACAAAACACGCCTGAATCTTTATGGTAAGGTGTGTGGGTGCATTATGATTTTCTAATACGGTAATATCTGTTAGCAATATGTTAGTCTGAGTAAGCAGTTTCCTGTGGAGGATGGTACATATTCAGTCGCAGTTATTTGAGCAGTAATAGTAATTACAGAAACAGTTGAATGAAATATATAGATGACCACGTAATGGCGGAGACTGCACGAAGCAGACATATCGTATGTTTCTTTCGGGGTTGTCGGTACATGAACCAGGTTCTTAATACGATCTCCACCCAAGTATGTCTGACTTTCCAAAATTTACTCACCTTAGCCACATTAGATTCGCTGCCCGCCAGGTACACGGACTGTAAGAAAACATTTGTCTTCTACCAGTCTGACGATGCGTTAACAGCGCGAAATGCGTAATTTGAGAATAAAAAAAATATTGCCACAGAGATTAAGAATTATTTAACTATGGAGACAAGTCTGCCTTTACCTCAGGCTTAGGTGATATTATTACAGTAGACTTGCGATAATCCGACACTTACGGGACCGAGGAGGGGTCGGGTTATCAGAAATGTTGGATTACCAAAGATCGATTTTTTAAAAACTGGATTTAGACTTTTGAGGTTAAAAAATATAAGTTTTGGACGACTTTAGATTACGGTAGTAACACTAAAAGTGGGCCTTTGCGATCGTCTTTTGACAGCTCGAAATTTAAATGAAAATAACGGCTTAACCATTCATGTGACACGAAAACTGAATTACCGAATTTACGGAGGAGAAAATTCTCTACTCTTTTGATCTCTTATGTTTCTTTATATCTCGTATCATTTCAGTGTTATTCGCAAAAATAACGGCGATTTTGCTATGTCTGTCTGTCTGTCTGTCTGTCCGTCTGTCTGTAACGTATTCCCACTTTTTAAGTCGAACCGTCCAACCGATCGGCACCAAATATTACAGACATAATAGTTGGCCGTCATAGACCAGAAACTCACTTTTCGAAATATTTCGGACAATAACTACGTTAGTAACACTAAAAAAAGCCGTTTGCAATGAAATTGAAATTACAAACAAACCGTTCATCTGACAAGAAAAATGAATAACCGAATTTATAGAGGAGAAAATTCTCTACAAGTTTGCTCTGTTATGCTTTTTTCATAACTTGTATCATTTCAGAGATAATTGAATAATTTTTTGTTGTTGTTGTTGGTTTTTTTTTCAGGCGTTCGAAGATGTCACGTGACATTTATCGCCTAGAGCTCTCTCTGGAATACGCCATCTTGCTTGCCGTATTCTTTTAATTTCGTATTACAACTTACGCTTTGTCATTTCAAAACAATGACGCACCGAAGAATTAACAAAACACGTCGTTCTTAGTACTATAAATTATAATGTAGTGTCTAAAATGACATATTAGCAGTTAAAAACTGCCAGAAATAGTACGAGAATTAAGAAATCATTTCGTAACTGTCGGCCGTACTGTAGTGTGCAGCGCGTTGGGTTGTGATGCACATGGTCGGTAGTTCGATATCCGTCACTACTATTCTTTTTTTGCTTTGGCTCGTAAAAGGATTCGGGCACCCTTATTAATTAAAAAGAGCTATAGTCCGCAATGTTTAGAACTGTGCATATGAAAGAGTACTCCCTCTTAAAATGTGCGTTTGTTCTATTTCGTGAACATGCCGTGAAATACTTAACAACGAATTGAACACTGGTCATCTGAAGCATTTGCACAACAATGGGGAGGATACTGTGGTAATGAATATTCTAAACAATGTGGTTTCATATATAAATGGAGTCCGAGATTTCTGTGGCAACTATCGTTCCTTAATGAAACGGAAGGGAAGTCTATACATTGCAACAAATTATCTGTTTTTTTATGTTTACAATTTGTTGGTATGTACTTCATGCCATGTTCTCAAAACAGACAAATGAAATTTTCAGAAAAAAAGCTGTTACCTTTGAACAACTCGGAATCTTGCAGGATATAGTTGTGTTTAGTTAACAAGTGTGTGCAAAAATGTTTTGCGAAGCAAGAGGGGGAAAAACTGTTAGTGGTGGCTACATTTGTTTTTCTTTATATATTTTTTGTCTTCAGAGAGATCGATACTTTGTGTCCTTTGTTCATGTTCGCCCTGGGTTGTTCGTTGAGAATTTTGCTCAGATTCTTTTTATTATAGATGGCGTTGAAACCTCTTTGTTTTCCTCTTTTTTCAATGGTTCTTCGGTTTGATCAGTTCTTTGAAGATGTTGGTATGTTTTCTTCCACTTTGATCGTTTCTTCGTTCTCTCAGTTTCTTCGTTATAGAGGGCGTCGAGCTACCATGCTGGCAACCCTCTGACCGAGCGCGCTGAGCCACCGCGCCCTAGCAAGTTGCGAAACACCGTCTAACATGTTTGTACATCACAAACTAATCCATCGCCCGTTATGTTACGGCGAAAAGCTGCGAGACTAGCCCGTAATTCTCGTACCATCGATGGCACGTGTTAACAGCTAACACGGCATTTTTAGACATTATATTATAAATCGTTGTCCTAAGAACGATGTGTTTTTGATAGTTTTCAGTGCTTTATTGCTTTTAAATGACAACGCATGAGCTATAAAAAATCATCAAATACAGAAAGCAAGATTTCGTATGCAAAATCGAGTTTCGGGCGAGGGATGTCACATGACTGATTTCCGAACGCCGTGTTCCATCCAGCCTATAGTCACTCGTCCGAATGGCGAATGTACGCTACGTTCCTCCCAGGGTGTACTCATACGTAATCAGTACAGGCAAAAAAAAAAAAAAATAAAAAAAATAAAAATAAAAATAAAAAAAAAAAAACGGAAAAAGATCATGAAAATGGGGGAAAGATATTAAAATAATAGTTTAAATAGGAACAAGTTAAGAAAAAAAAGAGTATGTTTCTCAAAGCTAAAGTCAGATATCAAATACTTTTGGTTGTTTGTTAAAATTTGGTCAGAAAGAGTATTAAGTGTTGGGTGCATAGATATTATCACAATAGTAGAGTAGTGATCGCATCGCCCATAATTTTTATTACTTACATTTTTCGTATTTTTGTACGAAATGTTTGCAAAAAATCATAAAACTGCAAGTTAATCTGAAGTGAGCTGTAAAATACGTTAGTGCGATTTTTTTATATAAAGATCATTTACTGTACTTATCATAGTACTCCTACTGTTACATACCTATTGAGTACATACGTGTGTATTTTACAGCCACTAAGGTTATAAAATTAATTATGTACATGTAAGAGAAATTTATTACTCGTGTATAATAAATTTATACAGAGAGATACGTTTATATAAAAGTGTGAAAATGACGTATTTATCCCTCCAAAAAGTATGTAATAGTAGTTTGTTTCTTCTTTCTTAATGAGGCCATCGTGGCTTTTTCTTGACTGTCTTTGAACATAAAAATGTCCTCATAGTCGAGTTCCCTCTCTTCACACCAACGTATCAATGTGTTGGCAGCCGTCATAGCCTCATCATAAGAGGCAGTGCGTTTCACCTCCGTGGCCGCCTCAATTGGGTCATCATCTGCAATATGAGCCGTAACTTCCTGGATTACCTCCTCTTCTGTCAGTTCATCGTGGAACACCAATCTCCTCAATTCTTCTGCAACTTCTTGCGGAACATTAATGTCATCATAAAGTGTAAGCACGGCCTTAGTAACTTCGTTGTTATCTTCAGATTTATTATCTTCGTCGACTCTCCTTGGAAGGAGTGAGTTTTCTCGCCAAAAATTTTCCTAAAATTTTATCAGAGTTGAAGGCTTCACTTGACGCCATGGAAATGCTGCATTGACAACGGAATCCAGTTTTTTCAAAACTGATGTGATGTGTGCGTCAGGCCGGCTGATGATATTAATCAGTAATCGTGTTTTGTAATGTGTTATCAATGTTTTGATAACATTTTTATCCGTAGGTTCAATCAACGCAGTCGCATTTTTGTCAAATACAAAACATCTATGTAACCGTTAGCTGTCTTAATTCGCAATTCTTCGTCGTCTGGATGTCCTGGAGCATTATGTAACAACAAAACGACATTCAATGGCAGAGGTTTTCTTTTTAAATGTCCGTTGACCTCTTGGATAAAGCGGTTGGAAAACCACTCCAAAAACACTTCTTTAGGAATTTTTTTAGTAACTCATGATACGAACTTTATTTCTTCCCTATTACAAACTTTTTGTTGGAAGCTGCCGTCGGTTTAAGTCTGTTTCATCGCCACTATATAATTGTACTTTCAAAGGCTCGACTTTGGAGCTTAAATTTTGAATGAACTGAGAAACTATTGTCTCGTCTCTCGACAGCTTTTCTCCGCACATCTGCGCCATGCCGTTTCTTACTGTTTCCAAACAAATCATCGCTGACAGGAAAAGCATCTGTGTTGATCATTTCACTATAAAAAATTGAGCTTTCTGTTTTAAAATTTCACCCAAAATTGGGTCACGTCTTCTTCTTGGTTGCTTAAACCAGACGTACAGAACTTCCCCAGCTTTAGGGTATTCACTCATTCCAAGACTTTATCTCTTATCTTCTACAGTCATTACAAGTTGCTCTATTTCAGCCCTTTTCTTTTAATATGTCGGAAACGGAATGGTATGTCTCTCGATATCAAAAGCTTTAGTTATAGAAGAGGGTTTTTTCACTGTCATATCTTTTAATAATGTCCCATGTAGAAGTAAAATTAGCAGTATTATGCGTATGTTTAGCGTTTCCACCTGTGCTCGCCATCACAAAACACTTTTCAACTCAAAATAAAAAGAGAACAGCTAATCCACCTAGCAGAATACAAACTCACAAATAACATGAAAGAAGCACTCTCAATAACACATTTGGAGCGTGTCAACGAACAATGCTCTATGTCACATTTCGCGTCACCTTGCTATACTGCACTATCGTTGTAAGACACAGTATCATTCGAGCATCTCACTGTTTAGTGGTGCCTTCAGACTTTAAAGGGGTCAACTATTTCACAATTACGAGTCTACAAAATATGCAACACAGCATGAATCGTGCATACGCTTCATTTACACTGACGCAAGGTATAGCACACACGGGAGGAGGCGCCTGCGTGGCTCTACTCTTCATTCGATCCCTGCGAAACCCTACATTTCAGCAGGATAATGCACGACCGAATGTTTCAGGTCCTGTACGGGCCTTCTCGATACGGAAGATGTTCAACTGCTGCCTTGGGCAGCACATTCTCCAGATCTCTCAGCAACTGTAAACGTCTTGGTCAATGGTGGCTGAGCAACTGAAATACGCCTGTCACTACTCTTGATGAACTGTGGTATCGTGTTGAAGCTGCATGGGCATCTGTAACTGTACACGCCATCCAAGCTGTGTTTGACTCAATGACCAGGCGAATCAAGGTCATTATTACGGCCAGAGGTGGTTGTTCTGGGTACTGATTCCTCAGGATATATGCAGCCAAATCGCGTGAAAATATAATCACATGTTAGTTCTAGTATAATATTGGCCCACATTAGGTTACGGTAGTAACACTAAAAGTGGGCCTTTGCGATCGTCTTTTGACAGCTCGAAATTTAAATTGAAATAACGGCTTAGCTATTCATCTGAGACTAAAATTGAATACTCTAACTTGTAGAGGAGAAAATTCTCTACAACTTTGCCCTCTTTTTTTTCATATCTCGTAACGTTTCGAAGATATTTGCAAAAATAACGACGATTTTGGGATGTCTGTCCGTCCGTCTGTCTGTGTCTGTAACGTGTTCCCTGTTTTTAAGACGAACCGTTCAACCGATCAGCGCCAAATTTTACAGACATAATTGTAGGCCGTCAGAGACCAGAACCTTCCTTTTTCAAATTTTTCGGACAAAAAATACTGTAGTAATACCAATAAAAGCCGTTTGTATTATAATTGTAATTGCAAACGAACCGTTCATCTGACACGAAAATTAAATAACGTAATGGGTAGTGGCGAAAATTCTCTACAACTTAGCTCCCTTATGGTTTTTTTCATATCTCGTATCGTTTGAGACATATTTGCAAAAATAACGGAGATTTGACACCCTCCATTGAATTAACGAAAACCAGCCGTTAGGAGATGTCACGTAGCATTCGTCGCGCAGAACTCTCTGTGGCATACGCCATCTTGCGCGTATTTGATGATTTTCTTATTGTAACTTACACGTTGTCATTTCAAAGCAATGGCGAACTGAAGAATTAACAAGAACACATCGTTCTTCGTACGATAAATGATAATCTAGTGTCTACAAATGCCATATTAGCATCAGTTAACAATGGTCATCAATAGTGTAAGATTATAGGACTCATTTTTTTTCTGATGATAGCCGTAGCGTAGTGGGTAAGACCTTAGATTAGGATGCCAATGGTCGCTGGTTCGGAACCCATCAACACCTATTTTTCCCCACAAGGGTTTCAGACACTCTTATTAATTAATTTTTTATTATTTAGATTATTATTTTGGTCAAAAATGCAAAAAAAAAAATTTAAACTACAAATCTAAAGTGCGCCTAAACACGTCAGTTGCGATTTTATTTGTCGAATGAATACCCGCTTATCATCTGCATTTCTTCTTGGTGTAGCAATTTTAATGGCCAGTGGCGTAATTAACCCGCTAAAGCAGGCATGGCGAACATTTCCGCGGGCGGAGTACAGTGTAGTTCACCGCCCCGTCCGCGACCGTGTGTCGCTGCTGCCTCAAACGCCGCTGCGCACAATGTGTGGGGCAGGGGCGCGGCCAAGGCCGCAGCGTTCGGCGGCGCGGGAATGGCGAGGGCACCTGCGCCCATGGGGCGGTGTTTGACCATGCCTGCCCTAAAGCAAATTTTCCGTTGCGGTCGCTCGTGGATATTGTTGTCACCCGATAACTCCCGTGTTAGATTTTTTCTAAAAATGAGATCTGGCACCTTTTCACCTCTTTGTGCCAGAAAAAGACACGTTTGTACAATAAATCATTTCTTTGTTATCACCAAAGCATTATAAATTAGTATAAACATGGTATGGAACATGTCATTTGACGAATTTGTGGATGTTTGCACGAAGAGCTATAGTACCGACGCACTGACAACGATACACAAGATTTGAAGTACTTTATCAATTTCAGCAACTGTTAAGGTTATAAATTAGTAGAATTCAGCAACCAGACTCTTGTAATTATTTTTTTTTTTTTTTTTTTTTTTTTAGAAGACCGGTTTCGGACGCTTGAGTGCCCTTCTTCTGGTCTCTATACAGACAAACGAGTGGATTGGTATACAGTAAAGGCAATAAAACTTACAAAAATCGGTTACAGAAATTTGAAGCAGTTTGGAACCAAATCGATTGTAATAAAAGATATGTTTATATAATGGGATAAAATTAACACTTACATTTTAGTATTATTGCTTAATGAATGTAGCTACATGCAATAGTAAATGTAAGTGTTAATTTTATCCCATAATATGAACATATCTTTTAGTGCAATCCATTTGGTTCCAAACTGCTTCAAATTTCTGTAACCGACTTTTGTAAGTTTTATTGCCTTTACTGTATACCACTCCACTTGTTTGTCTGTATAGAGACCAGAAGAAGGGCACTCAAGCGTCAAAAACCGGTCGTCTAAAATAAAATAAATAATTACAAGCAACTGGTTGCTGAATTCTATTAATTTGTATGATAAACGAGATGTTAGAACCATTTCGCAGAAGTTTCAAATTCAGGAAGTATACAGCAAACAAGCCTGCAAAATATGGCATCAAGGTACTACCATGCGCAAAAATATCCGAACGACCTGAATTGCGTTTCGCCTGATGTGCATGCAACCCAACTAACGTACGTGTCTTGCGAGTGCTCTGCTCGCTCCGCGGTATAGTCGTTCGACTAATCAAAATGGATCCACTGCAGACAACTGCTCTTTATGGCAATCATTCCAGATGTAAATTAACACCACGATTTTGCCAATAAAAGGAAACACGTTATTAAGTTCTTAACGTTTATTAAATCCAATTTATTACAATGACATATCTTAAGTATTGTCACACTCATTACAGGCTGATATAACAAACTCCGTAACATAAAACATTAATTAATCCTTAAACAACATTGAATATTGTTACAAACAACAAATTTATCTATAGCATCGGGAATCCTAAAGTCATGTAGAAATTCGAAGTACTTTTGTTCTCTAAATCGTTTTCTCACAATTGCGAAAAGTCGTTGCACTGGCGAGCGGATTTTTATTAACCGATTGTTGAACTAACCAGATAATAAAAACTCAATTAACAGCAGCAAACGCACTATGGAAACTTCAATATGAACTGCGTATCACCAACATTTTCTCCGTATTCATACCTGAACAAATATTTGTACACATCTTTGAACTCCAATTGATATGACAAACACCTTGTTCTGGGATCAAACCAGTGTCCTTAGATTAGTTTAAGTAGTTCTAAGCCTAGATTTACATCCATAGATTTACAAACATTTGATTTTGAGTTACGTACCCGGTATCTAAATGGAAGATAACTAAGTGAAGTCAGATGTTAGTAGTCGAATTATTTCACCAGCAGCGGGGTGTTTGAATCTGTAATCAGGATATAACTACCTTATGCGTCACCGGGAATCGTACCCCGAACCTACCGATGAACTTTCTAACCACGAATGGACGTTAAATCTCAAATATTAACTCAACAGGAATGACGATGCGAGCGTGTCTGACTAGTAACAACGGCACCTATCGTTATAATAATAATAATAATTTCGTGTGTCTCAGACTCCTGGTGCAAGTTATTCAACTGTGTGCCACTTCAGAGACTAGCATGTCCTTAACCTGCCCCAATTATCCAACCGAGAAAGGCGACCTACAGCTTAACGTGCAATCCAAAGCACGTGTAGATTATGAAAACTCCTCACATTGTTGAGACGTGAATGCTGGTTTAAAATACAGATTGAAAAAATGGGTGATCTGACTAGGTTTCGAACCCGCGACCGGTGGGTGCTGTCGACTTTCGATGATAATCGTGGTGAGAGCAAAAATTTTTAGCTCTTGTCTGACAGAGCTACAGGTATTCTTATTTATAATCAATAGGGAATTCTTAACAAAACTACTCAGTCAAAAGGTGTTTAGCTGTTTCCAGGACGGCATTCTCTCATATACGCTGAAAGTGACTTACAATACTCAGGTGGTTTACCGATTCCGTGCGTGTAGAAACCAATTTCTTTCCAGTTAAAGCTGTCGCCGAACCATGTTGAAGTCAATTTGTCCAGAAATACATTTTCTTGGCGGTTGGACAACTACTTCCAAAACTGAGTAAAAAGTCTTAACATGAGACTAGTATAATTTCTGTGTCAGATGCTTGCTTATAGTTGATCAATTCATCAAGCACCAAATTGTCTTAACTGCGTCTAGTCGATATGCTAAGCGCAGTTTCCGCTACATTGCCGTAGTGGTCTGGTGGATCGGTTGTAGTTTAGTATCTGTCATGTGTGCGTTCGATTGCCCCCTATAGGTGTATATTTTTAACTGGCACGATCATGTCTACTTCACCTCTGGTAACACCAAGTGAAGAACGTCAAGTTGTACCGTAGTTAACAATCGATATTAAACCGAATTATTTCGCTATCAACTCGGACAGAGAGGATTTATCGTTGCCAGTAACAGGCAGAATACACGGCAATCAGTAACTCTGTCGCTAGAAAGCTTTTCTTACATTACAAAACTTTATTTTATTTTATAAACCAATGGTCCTTTAAGGTCACGTTTCTCGTATTGAATTTAACATGAGACGTTAAAAATTATGGTGCTGGACTGGGATTCTAATTCGGATCTCCTCTTTTGCCGCACTCGACCCTCTCGGAATCATATAGTTGAATCATTTCGTTGCATTCTCCGAGACTGCCGACTCCTCTAGGTCTCCACGAAAGGCACGTATATGGATTCGAATCCAGGTCCCGCACAAAGTATTCATAATTTCGTTTTACGCCCTAGATAGAGCACACTGGACTACTAGTAAAAAATTGTTTTGCATGTCTCTTCGTGTATTAGCAACGCGATGCAGGGTGTTGCGGTGGTCTTGGGGTACAGCACTTGAATGGTAACTGAAGGGTCGCGGGTTGGAAACCTAGTCAGATCACCCATTTTTTTCAATCTGTGTTTTAAACCAGAGTTCACGTCTCAACAATGTGAGGAGTCGTCATAAACTACACGTGGTTTGGATTCCACGTTAAACTTTCCCGGTTGGATAATTGGGGCAGGTTAGGGTCATGCGAGTCTCTGAAGTGGCACACAGTTGAATGACTTGCACCAGGACTCTGAGACACACGACGTTATTAATATTATTATTATTATAACAACGATAGATACAGTTTTTACTAGTCAGACACGCTCGCATCGTCATTCCCGTTGATTTAATATTTGAGAGTTAACGTCCATTCGTGCTTAGAAAGTTCATCGGTAGGTTCGGGGTTCGATTCCCGGTGACGCATAACGTAGTTATAACCTGATTGCAGATTCAAACACCCCGCTGCTGGTGAAATAATTCGACTACTAACATCTAACTTCACTTAGTTATCTTCCATTTAGGTACCGGGTATGTAACTCAAAATCAAATGTTTGTAAATCTATGGAACCAAACTACTGTGGTCATCAGTCCCTAGGCTTATAACTACTTAAACTAATCTAAGGACACCAAACACACCCCTGACCGAGGAAGGACTCGAACCTCCGACAGGAGCAGCCTCTTACGTCAGCTCCACACAGAACTGAGTCTGGGCACTTGTGTTTAGGGACATAACGGTGATTAATAAGTTCTCGGTTCAGTAATAAATAAATAAAAATATTTTTAGATTTGGCATTTTATATGATTTGATTTCCGCGTTCTAGTATTTGTGAGGAAATCTCCAATATTTCACACATCTTTATGCTTCGTCAGCTGTGAAATTCTTAGGCATAATCAAGTATCTATAAGACATGAAAGCATTGTCTGGTTAGCTACGGCTACAGGTGGTTGGTTTGATTCCAGAACAAGGTGTTTGTCATATCAATTCGAGTTCAAAGATTTGTACAAATATTTGTTCAGGTATGAATACGGAGAAAATGTTGGTGATACGCAGTTAATACTGAAGTTTCCATAGTGCGTTTGCTGCTGTTAATTGAGTTTTTATTATCTGGTTAGTTCAACAATCGGTTAATAAAAATCCGCTCGCCAGTGCAAACGACTTTTCGTAATTGTGAGAAAACGATTTAGAGAACAAAAGTACTTCGAATTTGTACAGGACTTTAGGATTTCCGATACTATAGTAAAATTTGTTGTTTGTAACAATATTCAATGTTGTTTAAGGATTAATTAATGTTTTATGTTACGGAGTTTGTTATATCAGACTGTAATAAGTGTGACAATACTTAAGATATGTCATTGTGATAAATTGGATATAATAAACGTCAAGAACTTAATGACGTGTTTCTTTTTATTGGCAAAATCGTGGTGTTAATTTACATCTGGAATGATTGCCATAAAGAGCAGTTGTCTGTAGTGGATCCATATTCAATAGTCGAACGACTATACCGCGGAGTGAGCAGAGCACCCGCAAGACACGTACGTTAGTTGAGTTGCATGTACATCAGGCGAAAAGCAATTCAGGTCGTTCGGATATTTTTGCGCAAGGTAGTACATGCGCTTTGTGATGCCAGAACCTTTTATACGCTACATATGAAAGTACATGCAGGCAAACAGCCTACTGGGCCATATCAAGTAGCAAATGATGCAGAGCACGTGGTGTTACGATTGATTAGACCGATTGACAAAACAGGCAGAAACGTGACGATGGACAATTATTTCACATCTATACCACTGGGTAAGAAAATGTATGCCAACCATAGATTCACATTAGTAGATACTCTATGGTAGAATAAAAGAGAAATTCCACCGAAATTGCTGGACGTAAAATGTAGGCAACTAAACAGCAGCATTTGGAGAAAAACCAAGCAGCAACTGCTTCATTTGCTAATACGTCTCAAAAAAATAAAAAAATAAAAATAAACAGAAAAAGAACGTTCTAATGTTATCCACCATGGACAGCGACGATTCTGTAGACGCTGACAGTGGTGACGCGAACAAACACTAAGAAATGACACTCCGCAATCTCAAAAAAGGAGGTGTAGATGTTGTCGACCGTTCGAAATCAGAATATTGTGTTTCAAGAAGAAACCGCTGGCCCCTTACACTGTTTTTCAGTTTTATATACTTCCATATCAGATAGATAGTGTCATGTACTCTGTACAAACAATTGCTTCATTCAATTCGTAAAACTCAATAAGAATATCTACTTTGCTCATAAAAGACGTAACATGTGTTGAACAGTTGCAGGAGGAAACAAACCAACACAAGAAACAGACTAAAAGTGAAGCAAGGCGGTTTTCCACGGAAGGAGAAGTAATTGTTGCATTAAGACTCCCGTGTTAGGAAAAATCTAACACTGTGCACCACTTCAAATAATGCCACAACCAACAAGCTCTTGTTTAAATTTGATTGTCGAGTAATAGATTAATTGAATCAAGAGATTCGAAAGAATGCATTTCTAGATGGTCAGTTCATGAGCTTTAAAATGTGATGGAATATTCAAGTAAAATCGTAAATGTTAGATTTTTTCTAACAACGCCAGTGATCGCGGGTTAACGTACTAAACCGCTGCCATTGCTAGTAAAATTTAATATAGGAATGGACATATTAAGGCGACGTTAGTTACATAGTACACCAAAGGACTAATTACGGCATTGCTGCGTATTTTCATTTTCATAACTATGGTGTAGTACACTACAAAAGGGGTACAATATCACTTACGGCGGTGGCGTTGTGTGCAGATGTTGGAAACGGCCGTTGAATACTTTTTTCAAAAATCAGTCACATAGAATGAGGGGAATAATTCTTTATGAAATTAATAATTTACGCTGATCTAGTTAGAAAATTAATCATACTCCTAAAGCAAACAGTTCGTTGCCAAAGGCAACAAACTAAACCACTGCCATTGCAAGTAAATTTTAATCCAGGTAGGACACAAAAAATATGTTTTTCCTAGCTGTATCCCATATGCTTTGCAATGTCATGGAAAGAAAAGACGTGCATTTTTCGGCGGGTATAATTTGAATTTAAGACGTAACGACGTTCCTTCAAAATGTTCAAATGTTTGTAAATCTATCGGACCAACGTGCGTGGTCATCAGTCCGTAACTTACAAACTACTTAAACCTAGGTAAACTAACCTACGGATAAACACACACACACAATCCACCGCGGCGACGTTCTTTCGCGTCTATCAATGTTTTCATTTAACAGGACTTCTTTGCTATTTTTTTTATGTAGTAATTTTTTTTATGTAGTTTCCTTTCTGATTTCGGTGCGTACTTATAAGATCTTGAGTCCCTTCTGTTTAGAAATTCCTAGAAAACGATTTAGTACATTAAAGAACAAGAATCCCTGTTAGTTACGTAGAACACCAAATAACTAATAGAAGGCAACGAAGGTTTTTTCATGTTTAACTATGGTGCAATTCTCTACAAAAAGTGGTGATATCTTTCTTTAATATACGTTGCGAATCACGGGTGTGCAGCTACCTATTACAAATCTCTAATCTCCTAAACTACTTCACGGATTTACATGGGGCAACTTCGTTTCATAAAAGTGGGATAAAAATAAATAAATAAATAAATAAATAAAAATAGAAAAAAATAACAAAAAATAAAAAAAATCTACGACGGTCATGTCTGATTTTCAGATATCGTGCGGACGGATACACGCTTCAATTCATCAAAATCGGACCAGAGAAAATAAAGATATCATAATTCAAACATTTGTCTAAAAGCAATCAGCGTATATTTACAAAGGCTAATCTTCAAAAGTTCTACACGAGCTTTAATGGGGTTTCGCGGGTAAATTGAAACTATAAAGGCGCATTAGTGCACCAAAGATCTAATAGACGCCGCTGCTGCGTAATAAGTATGGCGTAGTAAAGCAAAGAAACACACGTTTGCGACAGAATTAAGCGTCGCAATCTTAAGAATATCAACAAACATTGAACAGAGAGTTACTGTCACTTTGTGTATTAAAAACTTAACATTTATTTGATTCTTTCGGTATGTTCCATTTATGTTTAAAACATAACGACAATCCTTCGTAATTATCGTTTGTTTTCATTTATATAAGAATTCCTTGCAAAGACAATGCATTGTGTGTAATTTGTTTTGTGATTTGGGTGATTTTAGGTACCGTACATTTAGAAACACCTAGAAAACGTTCGAATTTTTGTAATCTGTGAAAGTGAGACAAATACACTGTCTCCATAAATTTATTTGCTTTTACGATTGGTTTGTGCCGCGGCGGAGCGGCCAAGTGCATTGAGGCGCTATGCTACGATGCACGAGGCCGTTCCCCGTCGGGGGTTCGAATGGCCTCTCAAGCATGGATGTTTGTGCCGTCTTTATTATTAAATAGTTCATAAGTAGTTTGTAAGTTTAAGGACTGATCCCGTAGTTAAGTCTCTAAAGCTTAACAAACATTGGAACATTTGATTGGTTTGTACCGCATTGACTGCAAAGAAGGTGTCAGAGAAGCAACGAGAAAGTTGAGGAAGCGTAGCTAAAAGGTACATTTACACATAGTCATCCGTCTTAACCGAACAAAAGAGGACCAAGATAAAGTTAACTATTAGTAGATCTTTCCCAATATAATATGACATTTTCACCTTAATATTGACGACACAAAATCTGTTCTGCGCATCTGAATGCTCACCCCAGAAATATTTCTCTTCTGTGTCATCAAAAACCTCTCTGCTTTCATATTTGTTCGGTACACTATTGTGATTAAAATTTGTAATTATTACTTTTGGTGCGGGATACAGTAAGATAGACAAAGACATCTTCTTTTGCAGAGACTATTGTACTTAGAGTTGAAATCCGACTTCTGAATATACACTTCTATTATACAAGGTCGATTTCAACGTAGTGCTTTGCGAAATAATCACTGCAGAACGTGGACACATTTATTAGCTGAAAGAGTGGCCTATGCTGCCAACACAGTCAAGACAATGCCCTGGAAATACAATATTTAATGAAAAGTTCTATGCAGGCTATCATCTAACGCCATTTCTTAAACGATTACACAGACGTACTTTATCGCACACTGACACCACCATTACGTCTTATTTAAACAGACATGAACTTCTTTGTTGATTGAATAACCAGACTTTCAGCATACGTCGAGTTTTCGATAATGAGTGGGGACGAGGGGAGACGCATACAGAATTACAACATTATTCCCAGTGCAACACTGCAACATACTAATACTTCAGCATACACTTACTGTGAGAGATAAACAGTTTAGTACTACACCACAGAATCAATACATGGCGCCATTATTATTATTACTATTTCTCATCTCAACGATAGAAGTGTTTTCAGAAGTTTACGCCAAACAATTACACACCGCGGTAATGAACTTTATGAACACAACCTAACATTGAAATTACATCGTTCAAGAGTACGGACTTAAATTAATTTCACTTTTTGTATGAAAAACTTTATGAACATTCATCGATTTCGACAATGACTTCTACTTAAATTTGACACCTTGACTAGAAGAACTGAGTTTATTGAAAGAGCGATTCAACAAGGATTCTGTTTTTGCTGACCTAGGTCCGGAACCCTAAATAACCATTATATGCAAAGGAACCTCTTTAATTGAAAGGTATTT
Source organism: Locusta migratoria (assembly GCA_026315105.1). Taxonomy (NCBI): domain Eukaryota; kingdom Metazoa; phylum Arthropoda; class Insecta; order Orthoptera; family Acrididae; genus Locusta; species Locusta migratoria. Next base: position 223,840,043 of record CM048747.1, on the reverse strand, counting down.
TACGCCATTGGAGAGCGATCAACAGTTTATAGAAAACACTTCATTCAGCCAAGATCGCTAAAAATTTATTTTTATCCCTTAACCGGTTTCGGTGAGCTCAGTCACCATCTTCAGAAAGTCCAGTCTCCTGTTTGCTTGGGCCAAGACCACATTTTATTCATTATGACGAACCACTCTGTAATGAAAACTTTAACAAGATGTTTATGTGCGTTGGGAGGTTATGTCTATTTTTACATATGACGCTAAGTGATTGTACTGGACTTTCTGAAGATGGTGACTGAGCTCAGCGAAACCGGTTAAGGGATAAAAATAAATTTTTAGCGATCTTGGGCGAATGAAGTGTTTTATATGAACCTCTTTAACAACCGTTGCGAAGCACTGTCATATAAGCTACTCGCTTATATGTTTGAAGCAAGTGTTAAGAAAATTCTGTTACAAGGTAATACGAATCGGAGGTTTAAAAGCAATCACTAGGCTGCAGCTCTAAAACTTGAAAACTTGAAAACCAAGCTATTTACACAAAAAGTGGCCCAGTAATAAAATGAAGAGGAGAACATTACCCACAATTTATGTCTGTAACATTTTTTTGTACGTCGTATGGTTTCTACGTAAAACAGCGTTGAAAAAGCGGTGAAATCAGTAAATTATGAAAATAGAAAAAAATAGTATGTTTTTTCGGGTGGATTATTTCATCAGCAGTACCTTGCCTTTCAACGTGTTTACCTTGCGAACCATGGAAGCAGCTCTTCTTTTTGTCCTTTGTGAGCGTGCAATCAGCTGCGCGCCCACGCCGTCAGTTCACCCGTGGCCGCGGCCCGCCCCTCCGTCCCACCTTTGCGGCCGCTGCCCTTAAATTTATGACAGGCGAAGGGGGGGTCTTGCTGCCGAAACACCGAACTGTCCTCAATTCTCTAGTTTGTGTACGTTCGCTGCCGTGATCGTGTTATTTCCCTTCTCTCAAAGACGTGAAGCTATGTTTGAATGTTTTCGTTGAGATATAGCGCAACAATTCGGACGCAATGTCGAGTGATAAGTGTTTTATTTGTGAAAAAGATTTAGGTGAGGGTGCATTGATAGTGGTCAAGGAAAAAGGAATAGAAACTTTACGTGATGTTAGTAAAAAAAGAAATGATAGGAAGGTGGCTGTTTTAGCGGGTAAAACATCTGTCAGCGTACATGTTTCATGCCAGAAAAGTTACATAAATGAAAGAATGATAGCTGCCTACTTGAAGAAAGCTGCTGAACCAAGCACATCTTCAGGAAAATTAAGATCATCCTCTGACTATTTCCATTGGAAAAAACATTGCTTTGTGTGTGGAACAGGTATTCCTGAAGATTACGCAAGGTCACAACAAAGACTGCCTCCTCATAAACGTAATTTGGAGCATCTGGTGACGAAAATTGAGATGAAAGACACAGTTGTGAAACAGGCTCAACTACGTGGAGATTATTTCGGTGCAGCAGTTATTAAAAGGATCCAGCCGATAACAGACATGGTGGCTGCTGACTGTAAGTACCGTGATAAATGTTTTAAAAATCTTTACATTAGTAGGTACAACACTGATAAAAAGAAAACCGTTGGCCCTTATACTGAAGAGATTCAGAGAGCTATGAATTACATTTTCAATTTTATGGAAAGGAATGACGAGGAATGTCAGTTTTCATTAGATCAGCTAATAACTCAGAGGGCAACTTAATTCCTGAAAGAAGAACTGTAATACAACATTTATTGGATAGACATGGGGAAGATATTATCGTATCCAAGATCAAACAGAATACAGTCGTATGTTTCAAAAATACAGGCCATAAGATTTTGCCTGAAGCGCGATACATGGAAAGACGTTCGTCAGAACGGGAAGAACGTCTTCGATTAGTTGAGACAGCAGCTGATGTAATTCTCGAAGAGATGCGATCAATACCGTATGCTATGGACGACTATCCTCCTCCGGATTATTTCATGGACGAAAATGAAAGCCTTGTCCAGGAGGTTCTCAAAGTTTTATTGGAAAGAATGATACTCAAGAAGAATCACTGACAAGTGGAAAAAAAGTTGCCATTTCACACAGTGTTATTAGTGGTGTCAGGCCAACTTATTTCCTTTCCACGTTACAAATTGGGGTATCAGCTTTCTGTTATAAGAAGTATGGATCACGAAAAGGGACAGATGTTATTCATCCTGGGGATTTTGCGCCACTTATTCCGAAGCTGTTAGTCTTGAAGTGTCAGCAATCATGAGGCCACCACTACAAATAGATCCGACAGCTTTCCATCAATTTGTTCATGACAACGCTGATTTTAACACACGTACATTAGATGGATATAATACCTTCCATGCAATGGGAGAAATACATTTGATTACTCCTAGAAATGTTCCGGATCAAAGAATTGTCCAAGTAAAGAAACTAATACCAGCTCCACTAATTGGTGAGATGGGAGCTGTTTCCTTAAAACATTTTGAGAAGACACGTTCTCTTGGGTTAAAGAATATCAACATTGAGTATCTCGAACAGCTATTTGTATCACCTGATTCAATATTACCCTATTTATCAGATCTACTTTGGCTTTATGGCAAGCGGAAAGATGTGCCTGGAATTCCAGGATGGAGTGGCTTCATGGAGCAAATCACAAGTAGTCTTCCCTTTCATGCAACCTATGTTGCTTGTCTACCATTTATAAACGCTCCACCATCTGATCACAATACAATATATACAGATTTAGTCGCATCCATAGTACAGAGCAAATCAATTAATCAACAAGCAGATGTGAACAGCTTCGACCAGCCTCTATACCTAAAGGCAAGATTTATTGTAACTTGCCAACAAGGAGATGAAATGTTTGTATAGTCTATGGGACTTAACTACGGGGTCATCAGTTCCTAAACTTACAAACTACTTATGAACTACTGACGAACTAGGACGGCACAAATATCCATGCCCGAGGGGGGATTCGAACCCCCGACCGTAGTGGCCGTGCAGACTGTGACTGGTGTGCCTTAGTCCCCTCGTCCACCGCGGCCGGCAACAAGGAGATCCCGAATTCGATGTCATCATCAGAATAGGTGGTCTCTTTTATAAGGATTTACAATAATATTTAATTTCAAGAAATAAAAACTATATATTAATGTTCTGTTTTGCTGATTTCAAAAAATGACTGATTTTACTGATATTTTACCACTGTTTTTGTGGAAACCATACGACTTACAGAAAAATATTACAGACATGAATTGTAGCTAATTTTCTCCTCTTCATTTTACTACTTGGCTACTTTTCGTGTAAATAGCTTGCTTTATGAGTTATAAGTTGATAACAGCAAAAAAATGAGATTTTTAGTTATTTTTTGGTGATTTCTCATATTTGCCGAGGGAATTTTTGTTGGAAAACTTCAGATTCGTGTTTAGCACCACAAAAAACATAGAATAAACCACTAAAAACAATTACACCAAATTTTTCGACTTCAAACTACCATTTGACTGGACTATGTTGGCTCCAAAGATTAAAAGAGATTGGCTCGCACACTCACTGCTGAGATCATAGACTATAAGTAACTGCGCGAAACGTCATTACACTGTAACCTAGATCTAAGTCACGTCACTTGGACCAGAAAGGCCTTTCGTCATTACGAACTGTGTGAAGTGGAGCTGACAATTGTAGCTTTTCTCATTTGTATCTAAAATAAGGTGTAGTTTTTTAACAATAAAACTTTATCGCATTATTATTGCACCCGTAGTAGTATAGGTAATCTTATTTCTCCGCATTCCTAGTATTACTACGATGATTAAGATTTCTACGTTTTCCGGCGTAATACGTATTGACAGTTGTTTTTAAATTCAACGGAATTGCAAATCGTAAATAAATACTTTTTTGTTGCATGTTGTAGCTTGCACGGGAGAAGAGGACGGAATATCAGTCTGGCAAGCAGCATTAGTCGTCCTACGATTTCTTAACGGTATGACTAAAAAGAGCGATTTTAACGCGATGTCAGTAGTTAGTTACATTTGATAATTTTTACCACATACAGTGATTCCAAAACATAAAACATGCAAAATATTGGCTATTTACTTTATTATATTTAATGGGGAAACATTACCGTTGCACTCGATAAGTAGATATGGTTTTATCAGTATAAAAACAGACTGTGTTTATCCTTAGCTGCGTGTGGGTTTATCAAAAGGAGATCTGCAGCAGAAATGACTTCCTTTCTAACATTTAAAGTCAGTCTAGACCAGGTGAAAAAGACTTTTGGTGTGGCACATATCATGATGAACCATAACTCTATTCCTTGTAAAAATTACTGACAATACGTTACGCGTGATCAGGTATAAAAACTATAATCAATGGAGAATACTGGTACTGTAAGAACACTTTCGTTGCCTTTATGAGTACGTGTGTAACAGCAACGAGAAGTCGCATTAATGTTATAAATGGTGGATTTCAATCATTTAAAAAACATCTGGTAAAGATGAAAATAGTCACTTTACTTGGGATAGGATGATTAGATAATGCTTCTTTCGAATTGTGACAAACGTTGATCCCTGTTTCATAGATATTATTAAACAAGGAAGTAATAGCCTCTAGGTGTTATTCAATCAACTTAAGCAATCTACAAGTCGTAAGGGCCAGGAGTTTGCCCACATTTAGCGGATTTTATTGCTGCTTGTATCTCTTCGATTAAAATAGATGGTCCCGTTTCGTTGTTATTGTCAACAGTTATTTATCCTCTTTGGTCACTGAATAGGGTTTTCATATACTCTTCCCATATAGTCAGCTGATCTTTGATGTTTCCTTATTCATTTTTAAGAATGTGTGTTTTATGCCTCTTAATACCTCTAGTACAATCTTTTATTTTTTTTTTAATGCAAACTGTGGGCGTTGTGCAGTCTTTGCAGATTTTCTATCTTAGTACATTTCTCTTTTAACGACTCCTCCTTTGCTTGGCGACATTAATACTTGATGTCTTTCTGCTCTTCTTTATATTTCTGTCTGTCTGTATTTTCAAGATTTTTTCTTATTTCCATGAGCACTAATATTTTATCAGTCATCCAGTCTTTCCGATTTTCTCTTTTCTCAGGTTTCAGATGCTTCTTACAAGGTTCTGTAATATCTGATTTGAAACTTTGCCGCATGTCTTCAAGTTGACTCAAAATTTCCGAACAGGTATTTATTGATTTATTTAAATTTTCGTTTATCTGCCGACATAACTCCATTTTAACGTTAGTGTTTCTTAGTAGGCTGGAGTCAATGGGTCTACGGTTTGCCGAAACTTTCAGTTTGTTGAGCTTCACCATAATCTCCGGCACAAGAAGAGTATGGTCTGAGCCTACATACGCTCCTAGATAGGTCTCGGCACTTTTCACTGCATTCCTGTTTCTATGATTGAGGAGAATATAGTCGATTTGATTCCGAACTATTCGTTCTTTATTTTCTTGTGGCGATATACAGGTAAACAGGCAGTGTTTCGGTAAACTGAAAAAGGTGTTAGTTATTACCATGGAGTTTTCTTGGCAAAATTTTGGCGATCTACTCGTTCATTTCGTTCGCCCAGTCCGTACTCCCCAATCCATTTGTCTCGTGAACCTTGTCCTATCTTTGCATTCATATAACCCAGGAGTAAAGTGAGATCTTTATTCTTTGTCAGTTTCACGACATTATCGATGTCCTTGTAGAAATATTCCAATTCTTCGTCGTTTTTATTCGCAGCCGAGGCGTACATTTCGTTTAGGTTCAGTGTTCCACAGTATGCCTCGAGTTGTAATAGCAAGACACGAGGAGACAATGGTACAAAATTCTTCACAGCCCTTTAAACAGTAAGTCAAGTAAGTTATAACTGCAACCCCGTGAAGATGTTGACTGTCATTACCCCCTGAGTAATAGATAATTTTTTCTTGGAATCTACTCTGTCCACTGTTTATCCAGCGAGCTTCACTGATTCCCATTATTTTGATGTTCAGTCTTTCAAAGATGATGTTGTGTGTTTTCCCTGGATCGTACATGCTTTGAACGTTCCGATCGGAGGACTTTCTCCGGAATTATATTTTGTCCTGACTTCAGCCATGATGACAATGCAGGGAATATCACAGTGTGATCTTTGGTATTCCATTTGCCTTCTGCATCCTTTTACCGTTCTCTACTTTATGCAGTTCATCCGCCTTCTGGGTTGATTTCTCATCCCAAGGCCAAAAGAGTGCCCTTGCATCTCTGGCCCCTCCACTCTTGGGTGTTGACCAGAAAGTGCTTATTCCGGCAGTCGTTCGGCATATACTGAGGCCGCCCTTGACCTGGAGAACAGACGCCTTTTCCAGACGCCCGTCTGAAGTACAGACGCTGCAGCTAAATGGGATTCCAGCAGCTCCGCTGACGGCACACTACTCTTCCTTAAGAGCTCATCCCCTCTGAGCCGGTGGCCCTTGTCAGCAGTCAGGATATTTTCCTTCGCCCGACACTCGGCGTCGAGACCCTGGCTGTACGGTCTACTCAATTAGCATAGCATGACAGGCATGGCCAAACATTAATATCATGTTACGTCTAAGACTAGAATATTATTTGCTCTGAAGTAGTAGTCATGCATTCACCTTACATTGGTTATACACGATGTCGTCCTTAATCTTTTCACCACGAATATCTCTGAAGTAATAGATATTGAAAGCCGCACGGATTGTCCACGTGTTCAAAAATGTTCAAATGTTTGTAAAGCTTATGGGAGTAAACTACGGGGTCATCAGTCCCTAAACTTACAAACTACTTATGAACTACTTACGAACTAGGACAGCACAAATATCCATACCCGAGGGGGGATTCGAACCCCCGACCGTAGTGGCCGTGCAGACCGTGACTGAAGCGCCTCAGTCCCCTCGGCCACCGCGGCCAGCTGTCCACGTGGTCTAAGGCATCAAACTAATGACTGGGCGGCCATTTCCGCCAGAGGTTCGTTTTCACACGGGCATGGGTGTGTGGGTTGTCCTTACTGTTAGTTTAAATAATTTGGTCCAATAGGTTTACAAACATTTGAACATTCAGATATTGAAAATTGATTTTCAAGTACATGAACGTATGCGAGATTCTGATGAAAGGAATTACTATGAGAGAGTTTGAAACGTAAAAATATATTACATATAAACTTATGTCTTCCTTATATGGGCACCCCAAATTATTTTACATGCTATGAATACCGTTGGCAGCATCGCAATACGTCAATTATATCCGGCAAAATTGCGAAGCGAATCTGACGCTTGAAATACACGACGTGGACAAATAACGCACGATTAATTGCAGCTTGAGGTTCACGCTTAAGTCTTGGGACGTTCTCTGGCTTTTCGTTTTGTTTCTTTCAAGCATAAAATTACTTCGAAATTTTCTCGAGACGTAATTGACGTATGTCGGTGTTACTAATGCATTTCTTTTATCATTGTTGATGCTATTGTTTGCATAAATATAATACGGGGTGTTCATTTGAAGAAATGAGTTGAAAGTAATATTTGTTTTCGTTTTAGACTGTCTCATTGAATTTGATTTCATATGCCCCTCCCGTACGTACATTCACGTGAATGTCATTTTTCAATATCTATTGTTAGTAAAGAGATATTTTCGGGGGACACACGGTACACAAAGGACCAATTTCTCACATTCCACCCTTGCCAGCCATGCAATTCAAATACATATGTTTTAAAGATGGAAATCCTGTTTCCATATTCCGGAATGAATATTTATTAAAGAAATATGCATACAGAATGCTTAGCAGCGCTCGACACTTCTAAGCTATTGTGTCGGTTTCAAACATTCCTACTGTCCCATGTCCACTTCCTGTGCCGCTGTCTTGATCGGTTTGACAAAACCAACAGACAGCTGCTCAAGATGGAGTGGGTTCTATGTTCATTTCATAGGAAGTACAGAAATTTCTTGTATGTGGGTGGTTATGAATGAAATATGATCCTTTTGGATTTCTTTAATTATTATCACCTGTTGAAAACGGTATTCTTTCCAACGAGAGTACAGGGGAGCAGAAGAACAACCATAGGCAACAAATTTGTTCACTCCTTATTATTAGAGGGGCATTTTGTTAGCAGAATAGTGAGTGGCCTTCCAGACCACAATACACAAATTTTAGCTCTAAAAGTTTTTGTATTTAAACATCCAGTTGCAACTGTGACCTTTTCCAAACTAATTATGGAACAAGGTTGTCAGCATGTTCACGGTGCTAATAATATAAATGAGTAATATAGTGAAACTTACTGGCAGATTAAAATTGTGTGCCGAACCCGGAACTCGAACCTGGAACCTTTGCCTTTCGCGGGCAAGAGTTCTACCGACTTAACTATCCCGACACGACTCACGATGCCACCTCACAACTTTACTTCCGACAGTACCTCGCCTCCTACTTTCCAAACTCCACAGAAGCTCTCCTGCGAAACTTGCAAGACTAGCATTCCTGGAAGAAAGGATATAGTGGAGACATGGCTTAGCCACAGCCTGAGGGGTGTTTCCAGAATGAAACTTTCACTCTGCAGCGAAGTGTGAGCTGATATGAAATTCCCTGGCAGATTAAAATTAGAACCGGGACTCGATCCTGGGACCTTTGCCTTTCCCCTTACATTTGTGAGGGGGCATCGTGAGTCGTGTCGGGATAGCTCAGTCGGTAGAGCGCTTGGCCGCGAAAAGCAAATGTTCGAGTCCCGGTTCCGGCACACAATTTTAATCTGACAGGAAGTTTCATATCAGCGCACACTCCGCTGCAGAGTGAAACATTCATTCTGAGTAATATAGTGCTTCCCTCAACACATTTCGCATGCAGTTTGAAAGTTATTTTCCATTACAGCGTTTAAAATTTGTTACTGCCACTAACAGGCAACCTGTGTATCTGACAAGGGGAATAAGAATATGGCGTAGAACAAACGTTGGAAGCAGTCAGAATCAAGCCGCAGTAGCCCATTAGAAAGAGAATTGTAAACAAAACAAGTTGAGGATATAAAGTCAGTTAGTAATGGAAATTTGTCTGTTATTGAATGATAAGTTAGATATACACTCCTAGATAATGAAAATAGAACACCATGAGTTTGTCGATCAAGAAGTCGTAAATTTTATACACACATTCTTGAGGATGTATTCAACACACTATCACACAGATAGAGCTATAAGCACGTGAGTATAGCCACACGAGTGTGAGCAGTGTCAACGCTAGTACCGTGTATATCATCCTTTTGCAGTAATGCAAGCTGTAATTCTCCAGTGGACACGATTGCAGAAGTGCCGAATGTAATCTTGCGAAATGGCTGCCATGTAGTTTCCACCTGGTTCCTCAGTTGGGCCAGATTTCGTACCGCTCATGCAGACCACGGAACATGTTTTATACGGTCCCAAACATGATCAAAAGTGGGGGGGGGGGGGGAGGAGTTGAGATCTTTGGGTCGTGCTGGAGAGGGTTGTTGACGTGAACATTCAAATGTTCGTATAGCTTATGGGACTTAACTACGGGGTCATCAGCCCCTAAACTTACAAACTACTTATGAACTACCTACAACTAAGGACGGCACAAATATCCATGCCCGAGGGGGGATTCGAACCCCCAACCGTAGTGGCCGTGCAGACCGTGACTGGCGCGCCTCAGTCTCCTCGGCCATCGCGGCCGGCGACGTGAACATTGAAGAGCACGTTGGGTGGTACGGGATGCACGTGCTCATGCGCTGTCCTAGTGCAAAAGTCATATAGCTTTCTTGGCTCATTGGCCTGGTGCAAGTCTTTGAATTGGACGCCACTTTGGCAACTTGCGTGTCCCTAACCTACCCCAGTTATCCAACCGGAGAAAGGGGACCTACAGCGTAACGAGGAATCCGAACCACGTGTCGTTCCTGGCGACTTCTCAAATCGTTGAGAGGTGAAGGATGGGTTAAAGTGCAGACTGAAAAAATCCGAGGTCCAACCGGGTTTTGAACCCACGACCCTTCGGTTTCCAGTCGAGCCCGTTACCCCAAGACCACCAGGCCCAGGCGGTGCGTGAACCGTAGCAAATTCTGTCTATGTATTTCACACTAGGCGCACTACCGAATCTTTGCCAAGATGGGACCCGCTTATATTGAAAGCTCACTTTCTAATGAGTTACTGGTTGTAAAACTAACATCGAACTGAACATCATAAAACCTTCCGATACATGAAGAGAGATGATATATTTGAAGCTTTTATTATAGCTATGGTTAAAGCGTCAAAAAATAAGTTTTCTTCTCCCTCCACAAGTACTGAGCCATCCATACTAGAACGGACTGAAAATTAATTGCTACGAATTTTTTTCAAACCTGTTAGATCGTTAAAATAAACCGATCAGAGTAGAATGCTGCAGCTTGAACCTTCACGCCTCCCTTTATCTGCATATGTATCTCCTCAAGTATTGAGCAGAAAGGCCTGCAGTATTCTGCTGCATCCATTTTCTATTCGCTACCACAAGAATTAAAAAAATCCAGCCGGCCGCGGTGGCCGAGAGGACTGAGGCGCTCCAGTCACGTTCTGCACGGCCACTACGGTCGGGGGTTCGAATCCCTCCTCGGGCATGGATATTTGTGCCGTCCTTAGTCTTCAGTAGTTCATAAGTAGTTTGTAAGCTTAGGGACTGATGACCCCGTAGTTAAGTCCCATAAGTTCTACAAACATTTGAACATTTTCAACAATCCACACACTTTTAAGTCTAAGAGTTTTTGGATGGCTCACTCTTTTTATAGGCTCACTCTCTTTATAGACTCACTCTTTTTATAGGCTTACTGTCCAGGAACTCCTGGGACAATTAAAAATGAAGTTAATAACGTTTTCATATGATTCCTGTACGTTTCATTGTATCTATTACTATTCCTGTGTTACAATTTAATGTATTGACTAGTTCCATGATCATGCATACCTACTCGTCAGTTGTGTTTTGCGGAACGTGATACTGTATAAATAAATACTTTTTTTTTTTTTTTTTTTTTTTTTTGCTGCATTTTTTTGACTTCGTGGACAGGGCATAACCTCACCTCTGCGAACATTGCTTCATCACTCTGAAAGTAATGTATTCATTGGTTTTCGTAAGTTTTCAAACAGAATGATATAAGAAGAGGCAAATGAGAAAAGTATGAAAAATGATAGATTACAGGCAAAGCAGATCGTCTAATTGTTGGAGATTTTTGGACGCTCACACTCTCAAGGAGAGGAAGCTTCGTGTGCATACCACCTCTTGAGATGCGTACGTTCAGTTTTGACTTGGTTTTTTCACGCAACGACATAATTACGTTACACACTATGGCTCCTATAAGTACAAGCTGACGCATCCGCCATTTTCATTCTCGTACGTTAAACACACTGCGGTGCTATAGTATTTGCGTCACGGCACTTAAAGCACGACATTACGGGTGGTTGTGTTGTCATAAACTGCTCAAATCATTCCAGAGGTGGCTACAGAACGTTTAGTTTCCAGAGAGATTCTAACAGAAGAAAAATGGATCATTAAATGTCGGCGCAAAAACTGGGAATCTGGACTGAGCCCACAATTATGTGTTGTAACTAAATAGTTATTATTATGACTTGAAGCAATATTTAATAGTAAAAATCTTTTGTGATATTTGAACTTAGGTTTTCTTTAGCTCTTCTGAAAGTACTACCTCTTAACAGAGAAGCTGCCTATAGGGAATTAGCAGCCGCAAAGTATCATATTACAGCAAAGCATCCCAGAACATACTATTTTAGAGCACAATATGTGTGTCTTCTATAGTGTATTGAGAAATACACCTTATCAAAAAGTTTTTTACTGACATTGCACAAATTGTTGCAGATACTTCTGTTACGTTATTGCCAGAAAGTATTACAAACACTAAAACGGACAATATGAATATACTGGGCAAAAAGTTTCGTTACAGCTATGTCAGCGTAATGTGCTGATACAGGCAATTACCGTTGAATGCTATTGTGGTATTTCAAAGTTTTAGCGTCATAACTTGTAGTATGCAATTTGAAAGAATAGTATGGCACCTGATGTTTTACCACAAAATACATTCTCATTTCAATTTGTTATTAGTAAATGCCAATATTGACGCTTATCTATAAGAGGCTGTAACATAACTGGCAAAGAATACTGGGTAAATTTTACTTACGGCTGCGGCAGCGTAGTGTGCTGATGTTGGCAACGAAATGTTTGCTTATAAGGATTATTAAATTACTGACAAAAGAAGGGTACTGTTACATACGAAAACCTGTCAACCTTAGAGAAGGAACAGAATTATTTATTTATTTCATGTTCAACACATTCCATACGATTAGGTTTTCAAACAGCATTCAAAGGTTGTTGCCAACATTGACACCGTGTGCCTCTACGACCGTAAACTTTATATCTTGTACACTAATATTCTTTTTAGTTTTAGTGTTTGTAATACATTCTGAAACTTTCTCAGTAACATAATATAAGTAATTTTAGCAATTTGAGTACAAAAATCCTATGTGGTGAATTTGAAACAGCAGACAACAAACACTTACTGCAAGACGACAAACAAACCTCGCATATTGACAGTCATTATTCAAAAAGAAGCCAAGATCGCTTAAAAATTTTATCTAGATGACCAGTTTCGGCAGCATTAAAAGTGGTACGCGATTTTATCACAGAAATATTTGTTTCTTGCTCTTTTTTCTGTATTTGGACAGAAGCAGCAATAAGTAAATAAAACTCAAGATTTTTGTGCCTAATCCACATATCGATGTAAACAAGAGCGGAATTCATGCTCAAAGTAGCACGATCTAAGGCTTTATGCCGGGCACTTGTAAAATATCTCCCTAAAAAATAAAACAACACCGTTTGTATCAGCTGCGTGCTGTGTTTAGCATTCGCAGGAATGAAAATGGCGGATGCACCAGCCTGTGTTTTTAGGAGCTCTATTGCACACCACCATGCAAAAGGCTGCAATTAGAAGCCGTCTAGCGGCAGAGGGTTGCAACTCGCGTCATTGAAGGAAAGTAGACCGAGTAAAATGTATGAAACGTAATACCACAACCTGCAACTATAACAGAAAAAAAGAATTGGGATGCTTTACTTTACCCACATAAGCGCACAGATGGTACATTCGGTACATTATATAACTATACAATAGATATGTAGGTGAGCAGCGGCTGATTAGCCGTGCGCACTGTGGTGCCATGCTGCGGTGCGCGCGGCGGTTCGTCGTTGGGGGTTCGAGTCCCCCCTCGGGCATGGGTATGTGTGTGTGTTGTACTTAGGTTAGTTTACCTTAGTTTAAGTAGTTTGGAAGCTACGGACTAATAACCAAGCAGTTGAGTCCGATAGATTTACAAACATTTGAACATATGTAGGTGCTAACGGACTGCAGGGAAGAGGTCTGAGTATTGGTGCATATTGATAGAAAGCTATTTTGATATGTGATATCTTCTATGGCTAATTTCCATGGAAAGGCAGAGGGGAGTTTCAGTATACATGAGTAAAATTGTGGTCTATAATTCACTCATGGTTCTGGAGAATCGAAGAGACTGGAAGCTGGAATCCGTGAAACAACAGCATCCAGGTAAGCCCGGACCAAGTGAATTACGCTTTTTGGACGCTTCTATCAGTTCTTTTAGTCTATTGCCAGCTGCAGAGTTACTTTCAGTATTAGAGTTCAAGGTTTTGTGTTCAGAAAATTTTATTTTAGATTTGTCCAGAATTTAAAGTAGAACTTTGCCGTGTTGTAAAACATGGCTACCATGCGAGATCCTTAGCGAAGCGACCCACGTTTTTCTCTCGTAGGATCTTTGCCAGTCGAATGCGCACAAGGAGGTTAGAATGCAAGGAGACGCCCTTACGCTGAAAAAGTGAAGCCTGCCTCCGCCATACTGCTAAGTTTTGGAGAAGTGTTAATATTATAGAGCTAATGATTTATGTCACTCAAAATACGAATATAAGGTCGACGATTTTGCCGTGATATACAACTTGTTAAAAGAGTGTAAATTAGCCATTAAAATTAATTTTTCAAATATATTATGATGAGAATTTATTACTATTTATTCAAGAAAGTACATTGTTTGAAAATACATACTTTGCAGTGACTGTCAGTTCAGTGCATTAACAGTAAGAGGGTCGACTTAACGCTTGGTTTTAACGAAAAACAGCATTCGAAAACTGACCAAGATGGCGGACAGGCTTCAACTCACGTATGTGCACGGCATAGATAATGCCATCTCCCTTTATTCTAACCTCCTTTTATGCGCACGCCAGAAACAGTTAAGCATCAGTGTTGTAACAGTTATTTAGAGTCACGATAGTCCCTGCTGTGAAAGTTGTAACCGTTTGACAGTTGGAGCGACACTAGATCCCCAAGCGGCTAGCTATGTGAGACTCATTGACGTCGTGTGGATAATGTTTGCTTACGTCCACTTTTTACACGATTTACGAAATATTTAACGGCTTTCACTATCTCCAAGCATTGGTGTAAAACCAGAAGAAATATATGATTGTCAAATAAAAGCGAATTTGACTGCAACTTGAAAATCCAGTTCCATATTTACGACGTTGTGTAGAAGTGCTGCCTATCAAATTGACACCGAAACACTATAAACATACTCATATACATACGTTAACAGCACTGACCTGTATCGTCAAGAACAAAAGGGATCACAACTACTGTGTTTAAGTCATTAGCGCCTGACAAACAACTTCCAAAATAATGATAGAAATACTTTGAAATTATCGTTTTAATACGTTGGTTACAGTAAGTTAACGTATATACAAATATTTAAATAACATAGCCTAATGTTATTAAAAACTTTTCCCAACATACCAATGTCATCACCAGAAGGAAGCAAGAATCATTAAGAGACTAGCAATAGAAGTGAATTGAGTACATACCAAACAAATCACCAGCCTAAATGTATAAGCTTCTGAAGCTTCTTGTTTGATTTCTTTAAAACTTCGCACGAAGTCTAATTATCTGGTCGTTCTGAGACTTCACACGCTTCTGCAACGCAATGATGGTTTTGTTTAACTTAAGCACTTCATCTTTGAAGCAGGTCTGTGTTGAAGCTTCCGCTAATGTAGGGAGGGCTAAGGAACTGGTTTAATTATTTTTGGAGGAATATCACATCTATTTGGCAGTTTTCACTTCAAAGACATCTGTGGCGTCTTATTCGGCACATCAAATAATGTTGCTGAAGCGTTCCATATGACCTTATTGTTTTGTGTATTCATAAATTGGTTTGCTTCAAAGTGAAGCGAACACAACCTCACATTTTTATATAGATAAAGAGCATCCTTCTTCATCGGGTCTTCTCTTCTTCTATTCACTACTCATCTTCTACTCCTGAAACGAATTGTTAATAGTTTATACATGTTTATGGATGACATGCAAATCCGGACGATAAAATTCTGTAATACGATGTTACATACCTCTCAGCGTCCTTTAGGAACCTAAAAAAACGATAAATGCGGAGTCTTTTTCTTGTCATTAGCACAATTAATTGCGCGACAGAAGTAAAAACCATTCTGGAAACAAATGTAAACAACTGCTGGATATCGCATTCATATAAACCGCACCGAACTGAGTAGTATAGGTGGCTAGCCGCTTGGGGCGCTACTAGCGCGCTGGGTAACCAAACTCAGGCGGAGTGTCGCGACTGTATGTATTAGACAGTTCTATTTATACGCAAGAACACGACAGGAGACTGTTTTATTTCTTAAATTTCTAACATTTGATTATGGTAAAAATGCGTAGACGAGCTATCAATATGGGCAACTGGAACATAAACATACAGTTTGAAAATATGCTCATGGTAGCAATGAAAGCGATACTTTGGTGGAGAATATTCCCCCGGCTGTGGAGGATCTAGCATTATCTACACCTGGTGGATCTGCAACTGACAACGCAAGTACCACTTTTAATACACAGGCTGGCTGGTTCTAAGGTTAAAATCATTAATATGTTCTGTATCACAAGAATAAAAACGCAAGTCTCAAGAACACAAAACGCAAATCGCGAGAACAAATTGACAATAATGTAGCTAGTTTGACTACTAACAGTAATGATATGTGAAAGGCAATAGACAACATATTTTCAGCTATTGAGGGCCATCATTCGAACTAGCACAGAAAACCTGTTGTTAAAGATGAATTTGAAGAGAGTTTCTCAAAATCAAAGTAGTTCAAAACAATTTATTATCTCACATTGCGGAAGAAGTGTCTAGGGAAATAGGTGCCCATATAGATAAGATGCAACGTAATCTTAGTCCGCAATTTAACTTGTTTGAGAGTCAAGTTGCGTCTGAAGAAGTGAATAAATTGGCGCTCGACATCAAAACATTGCCAACTACTGCAGAGAATTTAAGCCGTGATCTTTCTAATCTACGTATTGATCAACATGTTTTAAAATGTGTATTGCTCACATTTCACTTAAGGTAGGGAACAATTTAACTGTAATGCAGACTATGATCCATAAATTTTTACAACACAAAAAAAGTACAAATGAAAGAAAGGCAGAATGCTGAACTCAATAATATAGGCATACATCTAAGGTATACGAGCAACACAAAGCACGGTTCAGTCATTTCAGAAAAAAATATCAAACGTTGTCACTAATACAGGATGAGTTGCCGAATTAGTTGAGAACAGTAATTAATAAAATCTTATTTGCATCAGGAGTGGAAAAGTATTAAATATAGGATGCACACTACACCAGTTATAAATCGTAAAAACATACATGAGACTGTAACACCAAACCGCAGTCATCATAATTCATACTAACCTTCAAACAGCATACATAATAAATCAGCTTTAGAAACAGTGGCGCATCATTTATTAATGGTAAAGGGTTCTTATCATCCGCTATAAGAAATATAAGAAGCTCGCCGATGTTACAACTGTTTAATGAACAGGAGTCTCTACGCGTAAAAATTGAACTACAACAACATTATTGTTATTCGTAGATTTTGACAGCCTTCATAAGATTCCACTCGGTAGCGCCGCTAACGTGCTGAGCAGCGGGTCACGACACATGAATAATCGGCTCGTAACTTCATCATAGGAGTAACAATAGCGGCAGCATGAATGCTGGTCTGCCGGCTGCGGTGGCCGAGGGGACTGAGGCGCTCCAGTCACGGTCTGCACGGCCACTACGGTCGGGGGTTCGAATCCCCCCCCTAGGGCATTGATATTTGTGCCGTCCTTAGTCTTAGGTTGTTCATAAGTAGTTTGTAAGCTTAGGGACTGATGACCCCGTAGTTAAGTCCCATAAGTTCAACAAACATTTGAACATTTGAAAGCTGGACTCGGCAGCATTAAAACCGCTCACGTTCTCTAGCGACCCTCGTCAAGGTCTCTTTTGCATGGCAAATTATAGTTGTGATTTATTATTTGTGTACTATTTCAAATTTCCAGTGCCTACCTGTAAAATTAAATAAATAAATAGAAAGAATAAAAAATAATAAAATTAAAAAATCTTTTGGAAGTGCAGGGCTGGGAGGAGTGGGAGGCTTCAGCCTTTTAGCCCCCCCCCCCCCCGCCACCGTGGCTGCGCCACTTTAGAAATGCCTTAACTTAGGTAATCATAATTAGCTGAACAGGGTTTAACCTCTGTCTTGTTAAAATAGTGCCTTATTAACCACCATTATTCAAACTTTTATTCCTGAGAGTAAAACAGTACATCGTGTGATTTTTCGAAAATCATTTAATGAGGTATTACCCATATCTTGGAGTATAAGTAGAATGATTGATGATGCAGCAGGATGAATACAGAAAGAAGGTGTTCTGTGGGGAACTGATGTGTTAGAATATTGTAATAGTTTTGAAAGTGCTTTCAGTAGTAAGTGTTGGTCTGTTGGTCACCTGTAGTCCAACAAAGGTTGCGTAAAGAAGTGTACAACCCACGATACTATTTTGAGATATACTTAAGGATAATTAAATTGTTAGATGAAACCCTATCACACCCCAGTACACATAAGAAAAGAGCTTTATCGTTGCCAGATCATAATTTGGAGCTTTCGAGGCCAATTCGCTCGACTTCATATACGAGGACAGTCGCCCCAATTCTGGAAATACGCATGGAAACTGCCAGTAGTATGGTTGCTTCGGAAATCAGCTGATGCCGACATGCCCAAGCGTCAATAATTGAAACCGGTCAGATGATTCGCGACAGTCAATTGTTGATATTGCAAGGCAGCCGGCACCTGGCGGTGACGCTGAGTGCAGTGGCAAATTGGCAATTCTCCGCGATGCTTTCAGAATGTCAATACTCACTTCGAAAGACGACATGACAACCGCTTTCACCCCGGTTATCGAATCACAATACTGGAAATAACTGGAAAAATAACGCACCGCCCATTCAAAGCAATACTACCAGGAAGACCCAGTGGCGCGATGATTAGAGGTGGACTAAATGGAGGGAGGAGGGCTCCGCCTTTTGTTTTGCAGCCGTCCCAGGCTCCGACAGCCTAATGCCCGGTTTCTGGAAAACTATAGTTACCGTGCCGTTAGCTACCGTTACGTTATAATTTAACATGCCAGATAACTTCCTTGGGTTTCCCGTAGCTGATTTCAACGACCGTTAGTTAACTATCAGGTAACTACGCCTTCTGTCGAAGCAAATAGTACATCTCAACAGATAACAGATGGCACTACTACCGAAAATCGCAATTACTCGAATTTTATCGATTATTAACTGAAATAGAAGACGCGTCTTGGTTTCTACAGCTGTTACGAGTTTTCTGTTTTTGTTTTCAAAGGCAATGGGCGACAAGTGAGGAAAAAATTTCACTCTATTTGAGAAAAATATTTTAACCGACTTTAATTTAGAGAGGAAAGTAGTTATAGTAAATGAAAAGGCAGATGGTTTAACTATTTTTGAAAAAACAACACGCCTTGGAAGTTGTCACAAAACTGTACAATTCGTTAAACAGACAGGAGAAGAGACGGTAAGGCAACTCAAAGAGCTGTATTTTTTTAAAAAGAAAATCAGGATAAACAACAACGAAGGCAGAGTTAACAATAAAATCATACGTATTATTTCTGTTGTCAACATATATTTAAAGTTTTCCTCTTCCCATAGTACTGTGAATGTGACATTACTTTTCACAACACAGACTGGTCAATTTACGTCCACCCGTCCACCTACCGGAGCCCCACATTGTAATAATAATATTATTACTAATAATAATAAAAACAGTAATCACTTGAAACATTGACTGATCGTAGTGGCAATTGCATGGCACAACACTATTGCAAAGGGAAGTATCTTTATGCTTAATTGAAAGTTTTATTATGAGAGCATGGCTTTGTGATTTAAATGTGGTAAAATTTTACATTCATATCGGCGATCGCGAGAGATAACGTTGGCCACTGTTGCTCAATGTCGAGATGTTGCTTGACTAATCGCGAGGGAGATGCAGCTAATGCAAACGTCACCTGTTTTCAACATTATCTCTCGCGACCGCCGAGCGCGATGTAAAATTTAAATCGGAATGTTGAATTCCGTGTTTTTCTCCGTTTGAACCCGGCAATGTCATTGGCTAGTTTTTTTTTATTATTATTATTCTGAAACGCATATGAAATTCCCTCTCATTACACAGATCAAATGGTTGTCATCTAACGCGAAAAACGCGTCGTGGTGTTTCAACAGTGCCGAGTACAGCTAAGTTTTCTTCTTCTGAACAACTGTCCGAAGCATCAGAAGAAAAAGACGACGACGGCGGTGACGACAATGATGAAAGAATTTCCATTCTTCAGCTTCAAAAATATTAAAATTGTATGAAAATTATACGGAACCCTGTCATAAAAACAAAAAGAAATTTCTACTGTTAAATAACTTCTGGACTTGCGTTTGGAAGCCCACTAGCGCTACGTAGCGGATACAGTTAAAACTAAAGTTAACGTGTAGGTAACCCCAGGGGCACGCGCATTTATCTTTAACGGGCAGGTAACTACGGCTGTGACGGCAACTGTTGTTTCGGAAACCCATTTTGTACTTAACGGTCAGGTAACCCACAGGTAACTATAACGGGACAGGTAACTACTGTTTCGGAAACCGGCCATAAGTCCGCTACTGGCAATAATACTGATTGTTTCCACCAGACACCCTGAGCGTGACATACCTGTTGCACATGGGGATGTCGAAAGAATAGGGCTAGGAGCAAGATAATCCAGGTGTTACAACGACTGAGTATCTGATAGTAATCAGCCGTAAGGCAGTCAAACAAATTAGAACGGCTCGCGTCTCTCTTCCCGACGTCGAGCAAATTTTATAGCGGGGGCAACCTCCACAAACAAATTAACGTGCTACGCTTTAATAATGGTGTTGACATGAGTGACGAATTATTACATGTAAATACGCAGTGCAGAGCAAGAAGCTCTGAAGTATTTCAAGCAAACATTGTTGCCATAGTTGGTGGTACTTCAGCTGTTATCCTCTTTGGCACTGGTGAAGTTGCAAGTTTAAATTCACAGTTACAATTCAGTTGAATCAATAATATCTCTAATTTGCACACTTTTTCAAAATGTTCAAATGTTTGCAAATCTATCAGACCAAACTGAGTGGGTATCAGTCCGTAGTCTACAAACTACTTAAACTAAGGTAAATTAACCTAAGGACAAAACACACACACACACACACACACACACACACACACACACACACACACACACACACATACACACACATATGCCCAGGGAGGACTCGAATCTCCGACGGTGAGCAACCGCGCGCTACGCAGCGAGGCTCCTTAGACCGCTCGGCTACTCCAACGCGGCGCACTCTTTCAGTTCAGAACTGTAGGAACATAGACGAAGGTCGAAAACACATCAAGTTACAAATACAAATATCCATTTTTTGTATTGATGATTTTGACATGTGCACATTTTTGGTAGTTGATGCGTTGATTGAAAATTGCGTTGTGGGACTAGATTATCTACAATATAGACAAGCACGCATAGATTTTAGTACAGAAAAGTGTTTTCTTATGATCAAGGGCAAATTGAGTAATGTTAATCTAATCAAAAGCAAATATCCTCATGGAAAATTTTATAATTAATTCCAGATTAACATATTGCTGATTTTGAAATTCTGACTGACTTGATCAGTTCTGATGTGATGATAGAAGCAGAACATTCATAACAAAAGTATCAAAAAATTCCATTGGCCGTATATCTCGATACTACCGATTAAAACAAATAATAGTCTTCTTTCACAGACACCCGCAATCTGATGTTTGGTGTATACGAATTCCGTCTTCATTTGAAAAATTGTTATTTGGCACACGCATTATGTGTGGGTTCATTTCGGTCCATTAAAGTCTCTTAGTAAATTCAGAAGGTGCTGCTACTTTCCTAATAAATCTAGATAAATACTTCACACCTAAAATGCTGCGTTGTTTGCCAGAAATCAAAGCAAAACAATCAGTGCAGCAGAATGGAGCCTTATTCTGTTCTACCTTCAAAACCACTTAAACTGATTCAACAGAGTTAGCAGGTCCACATCCGATAGCTCGTGATGTAAAATACATTTTTGTATTGTACGATGTCTTTTGAAAATTTGTCAAACTTTATGCTCTAAAGGCAGTAAGAGCTACAGTTAAACGGCGGTTGGAGAGTGATTTCTTTCCGTCTTTTGGCAAGCCTACCTCGCTGCTCTCAGACAATGCTTCTTCGTTTATATTTCGCGCCTGAAAGCGTTTTATTCGATATTATAAAATAAGAGATTCTTACATTACCCGTTGCAACTCTTGGGCAAATCAATAGGAAGTGTATTTTGAGAGCTGAACCGTTTCATCCGAACCTATGCTTCACATGTACACAGTCTGTAGAATTTCTTGGTTTCTTCAATCATATAACAAATAACTTGCCTGTGTACTCAACACCAATTATGCAATTTAATTTGATATACTAGGTAATAGAGTCTAACGAAGTGGTTGAATTCAGTCGCACAAGTTCATCGTGGAGAAATGTCTTTGGGTGAAAATGTACGACTGGTGTTATTATCTATTACTGCATCCGCACAAAATCAAAAGCCTTAGCATGGTAAAAGCCTAAAAGGAGTACAAAATACATGAAGAGACATCTTGTTGTACTACGTACCGATTCCAAACCATCTGCAATACTAAAGAAAAATAAGAAATGGCAGACATTGTACACTGGTCCTTATTGTATAGCAGAAATTCCACACGAAAGAAGCTATTTACTGACCATCCATGGTACGTGGAAGATAAAGTGATTGTATACTCACAAGGATCTAAAGAAGTTTTAATCTTAAGATAAATACTCAAAAGCTTATCAATAATGCGACATAAAATCTTAACGTTGAAACCTGGAAGTCACTTTAGCGAATGAACGATAGAATATAAACTATCACGTTAACAGACTATATAGTCATATTGATAATAGAATAAGCTAACAGTATCAACCATGTGATGATGCATAGAACAATAAGCGATAATTGGATAAGTTATCGAAAAATGGAGGTTTATTTATGCAATTATGTACATATTCTTCAGAGTAAATTCCGATCCCTTATCTTCAAGCTCTACGGCATGTTGTAAACTGATGAATCTTACAAAATGATAAAGAGTTGTGGAAGTTTCACAGCTTCACAGCTAAAGCGAAGTATTTTGTTTATATTCGAACTTAAAGGCAGAGCCAGACCAGTGAACGATTGTGTCACGAAAGTTATCTTACGCTGATATATACTCATGTACCTTAAAAATTATACTGTGTCGTATGAAACAAACCAACATCATAAGTAGGTAAGCAATCTACCCTAATTTAAGAACTTCCGGGTTAGATGTGGAGAAAGCTGGCGTGACAAAAAGAATATCAAGAGACGACGCGTCAACGGATGGAGGCAGAAGAAATGTGTTTATTTTTTTTTTTTCTTTTCTTTTCTTTTTTTTTTTTTTTTTTTTTTTACTTCTGTATATTAAGTGACGCATTAGAATATTGCGAATCATTTTACCGATCAGGACACCAAAACAAAAAAGATTAGTGATAGTAAACAGCAATGAAGCATCAATCTTAACACATCTGACGACACAAATGATAAACTCCTTAGCAGTGTAACAATACAGAGACAAGGAAGCAGTGGCGGACTAAGGCTGACCGCCCCCCCCCCCCAGGACGAGAGGCACGGGGCAGTCTAAAAAAAATAGCTTTCGAGGAATTTGGAGGCCCCTCAAGACGAGAGGCCGCAGCCGTCAGCTGATCGTCTTTATAGAATTTTCCATTAAATATAGTATTTCCAATGAATTGTCTAGACGTGTTAGCAGCGTCGACCATTCTTTCACCTCATACATGTCCCTACGTCCTGCAGTGATTACTTCGTAAAGCACGAAATTGAAATCGACCTTCTGCAATAGAACTATATATTCAGAACACAAAGTACAATGTTCTCTGTTCTCCGCACCAAAAGTAAGCAATTTCAAATTTTAATCTCAATACTGTATGGAACAATTATAAATCAGAGAGGTTTCTGATGAGTTTTTTGCTCCCGTGTGTATATTATCTCTAGTGGCAGGCACAGAGCAGAAATATCTCTGTAGTGAGCATTCAAATGCGCAGAACAGTTTTCGTGTCCTGAACATTAAGGTGGAAATGTCACGTAATTATGGGAAAAATATATTTATCGCTGACTTTATCTTGGTTATTTTTTGTTCCGTTAAGACGGATGACTATGTGTAAATGGCTCTTTTAGCGACTTTCTTGTTGCTTCTGACACATTTATTTAGACATTATTTCATGTTATGTGGTTGCTCTGCGAAAAGGAGGTGGGGCTTCTTTGCAGCTAATGCAGTACAAACCAATCGTAGGAGCAAATAAATGTGTGTAAAGAGTGGATTTGTCTCAATATCACTTAGTAATTCCAAATTAATGTTAAGAAGGTGCACAGAACGCAATGATCATTCCACAGATATTTATTCCATGCAAAATTTAGTGACTATACCAGTCGAAAGATGCACTTCTTTTCTTTCCGTGACATTGCAAAGCATATGGGATACAGTTAGGAATAAAAATAAAATTGTGCCCTACTTGGGTTACATTTTATTTGCAGTGGCAGCGATTTAGTTTGCTATCGTTGGCAACTAACTATTCGCTTTAGGAGGATGATTACTTTACTGACCAGGACAGCATAAATTGTTTATTTCATCGGGAACTTAAAGAATTATTCCCCTCATTCTATGTGTCTGAGTTTTTAAGCATTCAACGGCTCTTGCCAACATCAGCACACAACGCCGCCATAAGTAAAATTGTACCCCTTCCTGCAGTGTATTACACCACAGTTATGAGAATGAAAAAGAAGAACGCAGCAACTCCATAATTAATTCTTTGGTGTACTATGTAATTAACGTTGCCTGACGTTGTTCTTTCCTGTACTACGGCGTTTCCGAGGCATTCCTAAAGAGAACGCACCGAAATTAAAAAGGGGACTGCATAATTCGATTTTTCTTGCAAAGAATTCTTATGTAAATTAGAGTATCGATAGACGTGAAGGAATGTTATGTTTTTAATTCAAATATTCCCTGTCAAAAGAAGCAAAGAAACGTCGTTAAGCTGTGAACATACAAAGTGTAATCAGCAACTCGCTGTTCAATGTAAGTTTGTATTTGCAGAGATAAGATTGCTGCTCTTGATTCAAAATACTTCTGTCACTGAGGGAATACGCACTACACGATCATGTATTGTTTCTTTGCAGCACTACAAAACCAACAGAACCTTAGGTGGTTCGTTGCTGTTCTATGGCATAATCGTCGAAAAGAAATAAAAGATTTTAAAAATTGAAAAATTCAGCAGCGCCAACTATTAGTTTTTTGGTGCACTACGTAATTAACGGGGCCTCTGTTTGTTCTGTACTGTACTATCCAGTTTTCTAGGCATTACTAAACAGAATGGACTCAAGATGTAATAAGTACGCACCGAAATCAAAAAGGAAACTACATAAATTCATGTTTCCTCACAAAGCATTCTTAGTAAATCGATAGACGCGAAGGAACGTAATTATGTTTTAAATGAAAACGATGCCCGCGGAAAGAAGCACCTCGTTGTTTTCATGGCATTGCAAGGCATGCAGGATACAGCTAGTATTTTTTTTTTTTTTTTTTTTTTTTTTTTTTTTTTTTTTTTTTTTTTTTTATCGGACCTGGTTTAAATTTTACTTGCAGTGGCTGCAGTTTAGTATTTTAACGTTGGTAACTAAATATTCGCTTTAGGGGGATCATTAATTTACTGATCAGAACAATATTACTTATTTATTTCATCATCAACACAGATAATTATTCCCCTCATTGTACGTGACTGATTTATCAAAAGGATTCAACGGCCGTTGCCAACATCAATACACAACACCGCTGTCGTAAGGAAAATCGTAGCCCTTATGTGAGTGTATTACACATATTTTGTTGTTTGTTGTGGTCTTCAGTCCGGAGACTGGTTTGATGCAGCTCTCCACAATACCCTATCCTCAGCAAGCCTCTTCATCTCCACATAAGACCGACAACCTACATCTGTCTGAATCTGCTTACTGTATCCATCTCTTGGTCTTCCCCTGCGATTTTTTCCCCATACACTTCCCTCCAACGCTAAATTCACAATTCCTTGATGTCTAAGAATGTATCCTACCAATCTATCCCTTCTTTTAGTCAAGGTATGCCAGATATTCCTTTTCTCCCCAATTCTGTTCAGTACCTCCTCATTAGTTACGCGATCCACCCACCTAATCTTCAGCATTCTTCTGTAGCACCATATTTCAAAAGTCTCAATCCTCTTCCTGTCCGCACTGTTTATCGTCCATGTCTCACTCCCATATAAGGAAACACTCCATACAAATGCCTTCAGAAAGGACTTCCTTAGGTTTAAATCAATATTCGATGTTAACAAATTTCTCTTTTTCAAGAACGCTTTTCTACCCATTGTCATTCTGCATTTTATATCCTCTGTACAGCGACCGTCATTTGTTATTTTACTGCCCAAGTAACAAAACTCATCTACCTCCTTTATTGCTTCGTTTCCCAATCTAATTCCTTCAGCATCACCTGATTTTCTTACACTGCACTCCATTACCCTAGTTTTGCTCTTGTTAATGTTCACCTTTCAACACACTGTCCATTCCGTTCAATTGCTCTTCCAGGTCCTTTGCTGTATCTGACAGAATTACTATGTCGTCGGCAAAACGCAATGTTTTTAATTTTCCCCCTGAACTTTTATTCCTTCACCAAATTTCTCCTTGCTTTCCTTTACAGCTTGCTCAATGTACAAATTGAACAACAATGGAGAAAGACTACAACCCTGTCTTACTCCCTTTCCAACCACTGCATCCCTTTCATGCCCTTCAACTCTGACAACCGCTGTCTGGTTTTTGTACATATGTTCACTACCCATGTTCATTATCTCGAAGTTCGTTTCCTATGTAGAGCCCCCCTATATACTCTTTCCACCTTTCAGCTTTCCTTTCTTTGCTGAGAACTGGTTTTCCATCAGTGTCCTTGATATTCATAGAGCTGTTTTTCGTATCTCCAAATGTTTCTTTTATTTTCCTGTGAGCTATATCTATTTCTCCCCTATTTATACATTCTTCTACATCCTTGCATTTGCCTTCTAGCCACTCCTGCTTAGCCTGTCAATCTCATTTCTTAGTCGTCTGTACTCCATTTTGCCTGTTTCATTTACTGCATTTTTATATTTTCTCCTTTCATCGATTAAATTTAGTATCTCCTGTGATATCCACGGATTTTTTGTAGGTCTTGTCTTCCTACCTATTTTGTCCTCTGCTACCTTCACTATTTCATCTCTCAATTTTACCCACTCCTCCTCTACTGTTTTATTTTCTCCTGTTTCTGTCTATTGTTGCCTAAAGCCCCCTATGAAATTCTTAAGAACTTCAGGTTCCTTCAAATTATCCAGGTCCCATCTCCTTATTTTCCTACCTTTTTGTAGTTTCTTCAGTTTCAGCCTACAGTTCATAACCAACAAGTTATGGTCAGAGTCTATATCTGCCCCTGGGTATGTCTTACACTG
Organism: Locusta migratoria; assembly: GCA_026315105.1. Lineage (NCBI taxonomy): Eukaryota > Metazoa > Arthropoda > Insecta > Orthoptera > Acrididae > Locusta > Locusta migratoria. Next base: position 223,813,076 of record CM048747.1, on the reverse strand, counting down.
TAGAACTTGGTTCCGAAATCTATGTCTTACCATTATAAAATCTATCTGGTATCTTCCGGTGTCTCCTGGTCTCTTCCACGTATACAACCTTGTTTTGTGATTCTTAAACCACGTGTTTGTTACGATTAAATCATGTTCCGTGCAAAATTCTACCAGGCGACTTCCTCTTTCATTCCTTTTGCCCAGACTATATTCACCTACTATCTTCCCTTCCCTTCCTTGTCCTACTACGGAATTCCAGTCTCCCATAACAATTAAGTTTTCCTCTCCCTTAATTGTCTGAATAGTTTCCTTTAGCTCCTCATATATATCTTCGATTTCCTCATCATCGGCAGAACTAGTTGGCATATAAACCTGTACTACTGTTGTCGGTGTTGGCTTCGTATCTATCTTGACAATGGTAATGCGATCACTGTGCTGGTCATAGTAGTTTACCCGCATTCCTATTTTCTTATTCATTATCAATCCTACTCCTGTGATACCCCCAACTGATTTTGTATTTATAATCCTGTATTCACCTGACCAGAAATCCTGTTCATCCTGCCACCGTACTTCACTTATCCCCACTATATCTAACTTCAACCTATCCATTTCCTTTTTTAAATTTTCTAATTTTCGATTGAGGGATCTAACATTCCACGCTCCGACCCGTAGAATGCCAGTATTGTCTTTCCTGATGATCACATCCTCCTGAGTAGTCCCCGCCCGGAGATCCGAATGGGGGACTATTTTACCTCCGGAATATTTTACCCGAGAGGATGCCATCATCATATGTTCATACAGTAGAGCTGCATGTCCTCGGGAAAGGTAACGGCTGTAGTTTCCCCTTGCTTTTAGCCGTTCGCAGTAGCTGTGTGGCAAAGCCACATTAGCTGATGTTACAAGACCAACTCAGTCAATCATCCAGACTGTTGCCCCTGTAACTACTGAAAAGGAAGCAGGAACCACACGTTTGTCTGGCCTCTCCACAGATACCCCTCCGCTGTGGTTGCACCTACGGTACGGCTATCTGTATCGTAGAGGCACGCAAGCCACCCCACCTCGGCAATGTCTGTGGTTCATGGTAGTGAACATATGTTATGTGAATAAAAAACGCAACATCGCCATCTATTAGTTACTTGGTATACTATGTTACGAACAGCGCCTCTATCTGATCTTTGCTATACTACGCTGTAAATGAAGCACAGCGTACACCAGAAATTGCAAATTACGATCTCTCTTCTTCTCCTGCCCCGATTTTGATGAAATGAAGCTTATATGTTGTCCCAAGGTACTCTCACTTGACGAATGAAACCCCACGAAAGTTCGTATGTATTCTTGCAGATTTGCTGAACTACACCATACTTATATCCATAGTATACATATAAAGCTTCAAATTACGATATCTTTCCTTCCTTTGATCCGATTTTGATGAAATTTAGCTTATGTTACTCTCCAAACTATTTCCCGTGTAGTACTTTTGGAGATTACCTTAAACAAATAGACATATACGAAGACTTTTAAACAAATGGTTAAATTATGATATCTTCATTTTCTACGATCCGATTTTAATTATTGAATCATTTATGTAACCGCATGGTATGCTCAAGTTACGTGTGAAAACCCCATGAAAATTCGTCAAGTAGTTTTGGAGATAAACGTGTTCAAAGAGACAGACAGATATGACGGTTGTATATAAAAAAAATTCTAATTACGATATTCTCTTTCTCCGTGATCCGATTTTTATGAAACGAAGTCTATATATTATCCCGAGTTACGCTCAAGTTACCTGTGGAAACCCCATGCAATTTGGTGAAGTAGTTTTGGAGATAAGAGGTTTTCAATAGTTGAACAAACAGACACGAAGGTTACCCAAAACACTTAAAATTACGATATCTTCTTTTTCCGTGATCTGATTTTGATAAAATTATGGCTGTATGTTGACCCAAACTTTTGCTATATTTCCTGTGGAAACCGCCATAAGATTCGTCCTGTAGTTTTGAAGATTGATGGTAACAGCGACATGCCTACATTTACAGATTTATTATTATTATAGAAATAGATTGTACAATGCGGAGCACTCAGAACACTGGTATGCAAATAATAACAAATCTAACGACGATAGTTGTCTCACACAGCACGTTCAGTCAGTAATGTAGTCTGCGGCCTCAAAACAAAGACCTCCAGTCCACGCCACCCTACTTCTGCCGATTCAGGACTAGGTAGAGCTCTGCAATCTAACAATTAACACACTCTTTGGAATACTTTGTTGCAATGAGTATGTCGCACTTCATTTAAATCAAAATGTCAGATATAAGCTTCAATTTTCAGGGAATATTCCATATTTACCAGACAATGAAACAGACGCGTGTGACGTAAGATATCGCAAAATTGGCAACTAATGTCACATTACGATAACTAATACTTAAAATAAAAAAAAAATAATAAAGAGAAACTGAACGATAAAGTTAAAGTGTCCCAGTGTCCCATGCCCTCACTTCACGAGACACTGCGGAGAGGTTTGGGATTTAATCCAGGTCATTGGTTGAAAGACTGGTGATCAGGATCTTCGCACCACCACCCCTCCTGTCCCCTCTACCGTTAGGCAAAGGGAAAATTGTCAACAGCTTGTGGCATACCCGGACGGCTACCATCAAAATACTGACCACGCCCAATTGTGCTTTGTCTGTGATCTGGTGGGAACTGGTGTATTCACCGCGTCACGACCCTTGACAGTCTGTAAATGAACTGACGCTACAGATACGCGGTGTATAAAATCATACAGTCACTGTGGATAATGGTGTTAATGAACGCAAATTTCGCACGGTAATCGTACTGACTGTAACTAAACATTTGTCTTTTTCCAGTCTGACGATGCGCTAACAGCGCGAAACGCGTTATTGGATAATAAAATATTGCAACAGAGACTGAACATTTTTTTAAATTATTCAACACTGTTGCTGCACCAGCCGCCACCACCACGACCATCATGGAATGGAATGAAATGCTTTGAAAGTCCACTGGATGTACGCTCTAAAGTGTCTTAACGTAATTTTGTGTTCCTTTTTTGATAACCTATGCGTACGTTCATGCCAGAAAAGCTTAATTTCTTTTCTCCATGACACTCACAATCACATATTTTTCAAAATTATCAGTCTATTATAATGCTCGACAAAACGCAATAATGTAATAAAAAATCTGTGCATCTCTTACAGCCGAGACATATACCATCTTCGATGTATGAAATATACTAATCTTTCATGTAGCACTTCATGGGATGAGCTTCAAGAAAACTAGAGATGTCCGATGTCGGAGACAAATGCTAGAATTACTTCGCGCACTTAAAAGCCCAAATCATGCCAGAAGAGCCGCGCTCCTGTCCCAGGCCACCTGCTTTCGACCCCTTAGATTGTATGGAACTTCATGTCTGTGGTGTTTCGGCGAATATTACCCCAATTTCCAAACAATGATTCACGTGATTGTAGATTGTGAAAATCTTTTTCGACAGACATTAATCATCGTCATATATAAGAAAATGTCTGGCAAAACAACATTCCTGAACCATACTTTACGTACCACTATATTTATTTTATGTAATTTTTTTGGATAAATAAAACTATGATTTTGTCTTTGGCCTCGGCCGCTGCCACATTCAAAGACAAAATGGGGGCAAGTGAAGCATTATCTACATCTACATGGGCGGTATTTGACACTAATCTAGGGCAGAGATATTTATTCTTAGCTCGCCTTCTCCTGTGTTTATCGGAGATTAATTCTCTTTGTATAAAGAAGAAGAAACTGCGGCAGTTGTCACAAGCAGTGCGCCATTACATTTGATCTTATTAACATCTCCAAGTAATTTGGCGATTTTATCACAGAGGAATCTCTTTCATTGCGCAGGAAATGGATGTAAGTGAGTGTGAATGTTTGTAAATTTATCGGACCAAACTGAGTGGTCATCAGTCCGTAGCGTACAAACTACTTTAACTAGGATAAACTAACCTAAGGACAACACACACACCCATGTGCCAGTGAGGACTCGAACCTCCGACGGTGAGCAACAGCGTGCTCCTCAGCGAGGCACCTTAGACCGCTCGGCTACTCCACCGCGGCTGTCGTTACTTGAGTAAATATTTTCAATAAGTGAAGTCTCAGTACTTTTATGTATTTGATCTGTAATAAGCGTTTGGACGTGATTACGATCGATCACTAATTGTGAGCAGTATTCATGATAAAAAAAATTTTAATAATTTACATTCAAGTAAGAACTATTCATTTTAAGTATGTAAGAACCAGCAATCTTTTCTTTGTCAAACGAAGTCCGATTTGTGCAACTTCAGTTACGAAAATGTTGGTCAAACCAACTTTTTTTACATATTGCCCTCAAATGTGATTTACGGCGTTTTTGTACCACTAATAATTCTTTTCAGCTATTAATGATCTCATGGAGAGAAAAGGATAAAAATTAAATTAAAGTAGATGCAATAAGTGCCGTATTATAGTGTTTCCTGACAACCCACCATATTTGTTTGTTCTTTTACAAATTCGAACCCTTGAATAGGCAGGAAACGTTGTGAGCTGGAGCTGTCCCTAGTGTCGGTGCAAACTCCAAACGATTCTCGAGCACCGCAATGGTTGCGTCGACCAGGATTTGACCCGTGACTTTAAGCAGGTTGCGTCAATGTGATGTATTGTTTTTCTTTCCTTTAAGCATCTATACTAGTATATTACGATGTTTAGTGGATCTCCGCTTGTCAGCTATCCTAGAATACAGCTGAGACGCTCTAAGAGATCTAGATGTAGTGATAGTAGTTTCATTCACTCCATGTGCAGTTCCCGTCGTATAAAACGTCAAGTACGCACTATCACACGAAGGCTGCATTTGCTTGTCGTCTAAGAGAGTCAATATAAAGCATAAATTTAGCTATCGTAAAGACAGTATGCATGTCACAGTGTCTCAATAAGAAGGCCATGGAACAGAGAAGTGTCCCTTACTTGTTACGTAATTTGTCAACCTCTTTTACATCGTTGGCCATCTTCTCCCCGTACAGGTACCAGGTGTCAATTTACAGGCTTTCTTAACTGATAGGTTGCACTTAATTTTCCGGGTTTGCCTCTGCATGATATTGTGCGTATCACACGATATTTCAGCGATTCAACTGATCGACATCTTAAGTTAATGCTAGCCTTTTGCTTGTCCGTATATAGACTTTTTGTTGTGGTCCCACGGAATAAGGTCAATACTTATGTTTCTAGAGCATCTGAAACGGCTTCATGCAAATATCCAGATCACCATGCAGAAGTAAAAATAAGGCAGTTCACCAATACCTCATGTTTTGGTTGGAAAAAATGCCGATGGTACTCTGGGACACAGTTTGTAGGTCGTCCTGCAAAATGTGGTAGTGTCTTACGCTCTTTCGTTATGTAGGGCATATGAGATAAACACTGTCACATAAAAGTTGCGTTTAAACAAAAGGGTTATTCTAATTGTCAGATACATAATGCATTTTGATGGAACCTTGCTCAACGGAGGGAAGTTATTGAAGATGTGGAGGCACCCACTTCAACGGCGGTCATGCCGTATTTTCGTGGCTTGTCTTCAAGAATCCTCAAGAGACACGACGTCAAATGTGTGTTTTCCATGTCGAAAAAAAAGTGGTGTGATCTGTTGTGCTAGGTAAAAGACGAATATGGCGTAAGAAAGCATAGAGTACATAAGATTCATTGTGAAAAACCTCATATAGTGCAGACACGACGGACTGTGTTAAAGTGTAGCGTTGAATACCATATTGACACACGCCCGGAACAACCTAATAAGTCAGCGGTGGCGGTGCCTTGCCTGATCCCAGATGCCTTGCATGTTTCAGGGGAAAACTGAAGTTCTATCAACATTTACAAAAATTTGGAATAATATTTTCAAGGGGTCCATAATATCCATACGCTGGATAGCCGTATCAACCGACATCAAGATTTTCTAGAGAACACGGCTTAGTTCGACTGCAGTGTTCTCACTACCACTGAATCGGTAAAAGTCGGTGTTTATTTTAAGGATGCAGCCAATATTACTGACTGAAGGTGTTGTGTGAAGCAATCATTGTTATTATTTGTATACCAGTGTCCTGAGTGTTTGGTATCGTGAGATACGTAACTGGGTGATTCCTGCAGTTAGGATCGTTATCAAACATGTATATAGGTAAGCTGATTTGTTTCATTTACGATCAACATTTAAAGTAATATGCACGACTTGTGCTTTCATGGAAGCATGCAGCGCTGTTAGTGTTGCCGGCACTGCAGGACGAAGGCGTCTCTTCCCCGCTGGCCACTTTCCACGCGGCTGCCGTGGTGTGAAGTGGGGTTTGCTTCCTCTGCTTCCCGCTCTCCCCTCAGAACTCATCCATCTAAGAGTTTACATACTGTAGCGACTTAATTCAGGTTTTATTCATTCACTGCCGAAGGCGCACTCGCCGAAGACACATTATTGGCTTCCAGCAGGGGTGCCGCTATCATCCAACTGGGAACGGCTTTACGAAATACGCAGGAGGAGGAGGAGGAAGGAAACTTAGGGTTTAACGTCCCATTGACAGCTTGGTCATCAGAGACAGAGCTAACGCTCGGAGTTCTGGGTAAGGATGGGGAAGGAAATCGGCCGTGCCCATTTGAAAGAAACCGTCCTGGCATTTGCCTGGAGTAATTTAGGGAAATCACGGAAAACCTAAATCTGAATGGCCGGGGGTGGATTTGAACCACCGCCCGCCCGGAGTCCATTGCGTACGAGATACGCACGCGCACGTTCCGCGTTCACCGTCAGCCGCGGCTTGCAGTTGCGACAGTAGAAACTACCAGCAGATGACGATTTCCATAAGCCGTATCGATGAATCTTTGTGTAGTCTGCAGACGAATCATCCAGAGTAAATCCGAGAAATCTATTTTCAGGAAAAACTACTTTGTGAATAATGGTGAGTTCAAACACCTTTTATTTTACTTCCGTGGTTGCTCGCCGAATAATACTAAGCAAGTGCTAAAGACAAACACGGCCACCGCCATTGGTGCTTGTAGAGCTAAGCCGGACGTTCGGCTGTTGCAGCCCCGTCATCCTGGTGGCGGAGTACAGCGTGGAGGAGTACTTCGACGGCTCGCTGGTGCCCGTCTGCTTCTCCATGGTGGACTCCTTCTGGCCCGCCTTCTTCTTCCTGGCGACCGTCGCCGTCTTCTTTGTGGTGCCGCTCGTCGTCCTGGTGGTGCTGTACAGCGTCATCGCGCGGCACCTCATGGCCAACCCGCGCATCATGTCGGTGCACCAGCAGCTCCACTACAGGTACCGCAAGCAGGTAGGCGTCGTGTCTGGCCGTCGGTAGTCGCCGCGAAACCTGCTCCTCTCTCTCTCCAAATTTATTTGTCGAATTGATTTAGAAGTAATGTATCTATAACAAAATTAAGATGTCCAAGTGTAACAACAAGTTCAGAGCGTTTTGAGCCATTTCTTGTTAGCTCACTGTCAAGTGGGCACTCTTTCACTATGTGATGTACTCTTTGTTCCTCTGCCGGCCGCGGTGGCCGAGGGGACTGAGGCGCTTAAGTCACGGTCTGCACGGCCACTACGGTCGGGGGTTCGAATCCCCCCTCGGACATGGATATTTGTGCCGTCCTTAGTTGTAGGTAGTTCATAAGTAGTTTGTAAGTTCAGGGACTGATGACTCCGTAGTTAATTCCCTTAAGCTTAACAACCAACCAACCAACCTTTGTTCCTTTGTTCAGCAATTGCAGGAAAGGAAACTCCACTTATTCAAGATGAAAGAACATCGCCGTTGATCCATTCTAATGTAGCTCAACAGAGGCCACATTTGGTGTCGTAGATGGGTTCCCTCGACCTTATTTCTTTGCTTCTGAACTAGGTGAGTGTTGTGCGGAAGACGTTCGTTCCAGCGATGTTGCCAATTAGAGAGAGATTCTGTGTCACCCCACGATTTGGGTATCTTAAAGAGCTGTGTAAAACAGAAATTTCTGAGAAAATTTATCTTAGCTGCTCTCTTCCTTACATATTTTCCCAAAAAAACTATAAGACAAAACAGGCGCTATTTTCTCACAGACGTGCGCAGTATTCCCCAGCAGGTTACACTAGAGCGAGTGTAGGAGGGCGTAAGGTATTGGCTTCAACTGCTCTATCAATCTTTCAAGCCAAATTTCATAGACAGCTTTGCGTAGTGTTCTTTGATTGACAACGACCGATTAAGAGTGGTTCCTAGCTATATTTGATGGTAATTATCCGATGCTTCGATTGTATCGCATGTAACATATAGTACTTTTGGCTTCTTCGTTATTTACATGGAATGTCGTAACCTCGCTATTTATGGTAGCAATCAATTTATTTAGGTCAGTTATCTGAATATTCTCACAGTGCATACGGTCCTGACCCTGGCAGACGAAGCTACGCAATCTACAAAAAGGTTTTTGACAGAGTCAGATAGCTTGTTATTCACTAGAAACACAGTCCCATGTCGCTGGGTGATTGAAGTAAAATCCAACATCAATCCATTCCTGATGCACATAAATAAGCTTGATTTTATTCTATCTATGGCTATATTCAGGCTGTTGCAGAAAGAGTAGTAAATATTCTAATACATGGCAGAGAACATTATCGGAACAATAACGTCCAGTAAGCACATGCTGCAACATCCATACCACTGCAGTTAGGAGCAGCTGTTCTTCTCATCGAATGTGATATACATCTCTTATATTCAACGAAAGTTCACAGCTCTTGAGTATTAAAGTACTATAAAATGCTTTTAGGTTGCTGCACTAATCTCATAGCTTCCTGTATGGTGACGATTTACAGTGTTGATATATTTATCAATATTTTTTCACAATAGCGAATTTCTCTTAGCGGCACTGTATGAGGTATAGATGTTCTAGCAAATGGTGACATAGGAAATATGTGCCGGGCCAGGACTCCCACCCGGGTTTCCCGCTTTTCGCGAGCTGTTCCGCTAAGCACTAGGCTACCCGTACACGACTCCAGGCCCGTCCCAAACTTCCATATGCCACAATGACTGCACTTATGAGTCAACTACATTCATACCTTAGCACTCGCAGCTTAATCTATATTCCCGCACCCGGGAGAATGAAAACAACGAGACATTAACCTACGCTGTTATCGTCATTGCCTCGCTTAGGCATCTGTTAAATTACTGTATGGTGACGATTTACAGTGTTGATATATTTATCAATATTTTTTCGCAAAAGCGAATTTCTGTTAGCGTCACTATATGAGGTATCGGTGTTCTACCAAATGGTGACATATGAAAATTTTTGCCTGGCCGGGACACGAACCCAGGTTTCCCGCTTTTCGCGAGCGGTTGCCTTAACCACTAGGCTACCCTAACACGACTCCAGCACCGTCCAAACCTTCGATATGCCACAATGACTTCACTTAAGAGTCAACTACATTCATCCCTTAGCACTCGCAGCTTAATCTGTATTCCCGCACCAGGGAGAATGAAAACAACGAGGCATTAACCTACACTGTTATCGCCATTGCCTCGCTCAGGCATCTGTTAAATTACTGTATGGTGGCGATTTACAGTGTTGATATATTTATCAATAGTTTTTCGCAATAGCGAATTTCTCTTAGCGTTACTGTATGAGGTATAGGTGTTCTACCAAATGGTGACATATGAAAATTTGTGCCGGGCCGGGACTCGAACCCGGGTTTCCTGCTTTTCGCGAGCGGTTTCCTTAACCACTAGGCTACCCCAACACGACTCCAGCACCGTCCCAAACTTCTATATGCCACAATGACTTCACTTAAGAGTCAACTACATTCATCCCTTAGCACTCGCAGCTTAATCTGTATTCTCGCACCAGGGAGAATGAAAACAACGAGGCATTAACCTACACTGTTATCGCCATTGCCTCGCTCAGGCATCTGTTAAATTACTGTATGGTGGCGATTTACAGTGTTGATATATTTATCAATAGTTTTTGGCAATAGCGAATTTCTCTTAGCGTCACTGATGTTCTACCAAATGGTGACATATGAAAATTTGTACCAGGCCGGGACTCGAACCCGGCTTTTCCGCTTTTTGCGAGCGGTCGCCTTAACCACTAGGCTACCCGAACACGACTCCAGGACCGTCCCAAACTTCCATATGCCACAATGACTGCAGTTATGGAAGTTTGGGACGGTACTGGCGTCGTGTTCGGGTAGCCTAGTGGTTAAGGCGACCGCTCGCAAAAAGCGGGAAACCCGGGTTCGAGTCCCGGCCCGGCACAAATTTTCATATGTCACCATTTGCTAGAACATCTATACCTTATCAGTGACGCAAAGAGAAATTCGCTATTGTCAAAAACTATTGATAATTATATCAACACTGTAATTCGTCACTATAAGGTAAACTATGAGATTAGTGCAGCAACCTAAAAGCATTTTTAGAAACATTTTTATATTCTGGACACTCGAGTGCTGGCGCCGCAGCCTGAGCGTGTAGGTGAAGCGACGGCTGGGCCTGGCGCGTGTTGCAGGTGGTGCTGATGCTGGGCACGGTGGTGGCGGCCTTCTTCGTGTGCCTGCTGCCGTTCCGCGCCTTCACCGTCTGGATCATCGCCGCGCCGCCCGAGACGGTCGTCTCGGTCGGCTACGAGAACCACTACGGGCTGCTGTGCCTGTGCCGCGTGATGCACTACCTCAACTCGGCGGTGAACCCCATCCTGTACAACCTGATGTCGTCCAAGTTCCGCGACGGCTTCTCGCGGCTGTGCTGCCGGTGCGCGGGCGGCCCGCTGGGCAGGCGCGGCACCGGGCTGTCGTCGAGCGCGACGGCCACCGCCACGGCCACGACGGTGCGCTCCTCGGCCGGCGACCCGCTGTGGCGCCGCCCCACCAGGGGCTCCTCCGGCCGCCGCCAGCGCGCCGAGCGCCGCCTGCTGCACCACATCGCCAGGGAGTGCTCCGTCTCCGTCCACAACGGCGTCTGCGCCGTCAAGGCCGGCCGCGCCAAGGACGTCTCCTACCTGTGACGCCTCCTGCCTGTCGTCTCCGCCCGAGACCTCTACTTCGTCGTCTGGGAGGTCTGCTTCCTGAGACTATCGCCTCCGCCGGGTCTCTCCCACCTCATTCACTGCTCTCTGTGAACCTATTAGTCAAAAACTGACACCGTAGTCGATTTTTCCATATAAGAACACAGAAACCAGCTCTTACTGCCAAAAACGCTACTGATGAAACAGTTCATGGGTGAAAGACTGGATATCAGTCACCACGTAGCCGAGGCCAACGCAAAGGACAGGCCATGGCGCGCATGTCATGTCACGTAAACAAGGTAGTCCTGAGCCGGCGCAATCGCTAGCTGATTGGCCGGCCGCTGGGGTACAGCCCACAGAAACCACCCCTCACTACCAAAAATGCTTACGTGAAAGACTGGATGTCAGTGAGCAAGTCACTACGTAGCCGAGGCCAACGAGAAAGACAGGCCGTGGGTCGTACGTCATGTCATGTAAGCAAGGTAGTCCTGAGCCGGGGCAATCGCTAGCTGATTGGCCGGCCGCTGGGGCAGAGCCCACAGAAGCCAGCCCTTACTGCCAAAAATGCTAGTGATGAAAAATTTCATCGGCGAAAGACTGGATGTCATTGATCAAGTCACCACCTAGCCAAGACCAACGCGAAAGGCAGGCCGTAGCGCGCATGTCAGGGCACATAAGCTAGTCAGTCCTGAGCCGGCGCAATCGCTAGCTGATTGGTCGGCTGCTGGGGCACAGCCCACAGAAGTCAGCCCTTACTGCCAAAAATCCTACTGATGAAACAGTTCATGGGCGAAAGACTGGTTGTCAGTGAGCAAGTCACCACGTACCCAGGACCAATAAGAAAGACAGGCCATGGAGTTCACATCATGTCATGTAAGCAAGGTAGTCCTGAGCCGGCGCAATCGCTAGCTGATTGGCCGGCCACTGGGGCACAGCCCACAGAAACCAGACTTTACTGCCAAACCTGCTACTGATGAAACAGTACATGGGCGAAAGCTTGGATATCAGTGCGCAAGTCACCACGTAGCTGAGGCCAACGCGAAAGACAGGCCGTGGCGCGCACGTCATGTCACGTAAGCAAGGTAGTCCTGAGCCGGCGCAATCGCTAGCTGATTGGCAGGCTGCTGGGGCACAGCCCACAGAAACCAGAGTTTACCGCCATAAATGCTACTGATGAGTTAATGGGCGAAAGACTGGATGTCAGTGATCAAGTTACCACATAGCCGAGGCCAACGCGAAAGACAGCAAGCAAGCAACTGTAAGCAAGGTAGTCCTGAGCCGGCGCAGTCGCTAGCTGATTGGCCGGCCACTGGGGCACAGCCTACAGAAACCAGCCCTTACTACCAAAAATGTTACTGATGAAACAGTTCATGGGCGAAAGACTGGATATCAGTGTACAAGTCACCACGTAGCTGAGGCCAACGCGAAAGACAGGCCGTGGCGCGCACGTCATGTCACGTAAGCAAGGTAGTCCTGAGCCGGCGCAATCGCTAGCTGATTGGCCGGTCACTGTGGCACAGCCCATAGAAACCAGCCCTTACTGCCAAAAATGCTACTCATGATACTGTTCATGGGCGAAAGACTGGATGTCAGTGAGCAAGTCACCAAGTAGCTGAGGCCAACGAGAAAGACAGGCCATGGAGCGCACGTCATGTCACGTAAGCAAGGTAATCGTGAGCCGGCGCGATCGCTAGCTGATTGGCCGGCCGCTGGGGCACAGCCCACTGCCTCATAGCGGCTAGCCAGTCAACTAGCAATTGCGCCAGCTCAGGACTACCTTGCTTACGTGACATGACGTGCTGCAGTGGGACAAAAGTAAAGGGTGGTGAAGGACGTTAAGTTTTCTAGATAATCACTGTACATCACTAACTCGTCATAAATCTAGCTCAGTCTTATTAAAAACCTTATTTATAGATATTGTAGTCAGTTGCTAAGCAACTATTTACAACTTCAGTGTCACCTGCCAACTCAATTCATCACATAAACCGTGGCGTTGAGCTTCTTTCCGAAGTCTATGTTCCACCACACAATATTCCTCTCCAAGTCAATGTAGTTGAATTAACAAGTCCTTGTATCAGCGGGAGAAAATAAATCAAACATGTCAAAACAGTCAAAAGTTACGTAGCCAGACCTTGATGATCGATTGAAGAACACAGCTTTCTAGATTCAAATTTCTTAAACAGAATTTGACTAACTTCAAACGCCTCTCGAAACTTGAAAACTTGCAATAAACTTTTCAAGTAACCACTGTTAATTTCTTCTCTGTGGAGAAACGTATGACATCATAAAATTCTCATGTCTCACTTCCAATAATAGAATGACTTATAATTGATGATTCTTGATAATGTAAAGTTTGAAGTGTTCGTTCATTTAAAATAATACACATTTATTGGATCAAATTACATGACAAGCGTTAACACTTTTCTAGTGATCCAACCAAACGTTAAGATGAGACTGACCAAACGCGTTACAACAGCATTTTTTCTTTTTTTAAATATATATTTCTTATCTTAGAGAACGATCGATTTGTCGCAATAAAGAAGTCGCAGAGACGTCCGCTGCCCAATGACCATCGGCTAACTTCATATGATGGCCATTTCTGTGATGCTGGGCGATGCTGCGGCGACGCTGCTCCTGTTCATTGCAGCACCTAGATGAACCATGAAGCAGACAGATCAAACACAAAACACTTTTAAGCATCACATCGTAAACAACAGAAATCATAAAACATGCATTCAATAAATCGTTTTTTATTAATACTTAAATTATTCATTTATAATTAGCTCTCCTGCAAAACAAAGCTGGTACGATAGAGAAGAGGCTCGCAAATCCGTCCCACTACAGTGTGCGCCACAGCCTGTCTTTCTCGTTGACCTCGCCACGTAGCCTACTGAGAAAACAAAGGGTATGTCTCGACTGAAAAACAATCTTACGGGTGATGTGGCCTTAGAATTTATTCCATTTTGTGGCGTCCAGAGTAAGTTTCCGATACAGAGTCTAACATCTGGGAATGTGTCATTCAAGAAATGATCTAAACGCGAATAAAAGAATTAATGGCCTTTTGTGATAGTGTCTACATTCTTACTTAAGCCTCAGAGAATCTGATTACAGAGAACGAGCCATCACACAACGAAATTACGAGATCGGAGGGAGGAGGAAAGGAACATAAAACCGCCATCAGCCCGTAGGCATCCAGTTCGACAGCGCACGTGACCACGGCAACGTGCTCGCTTGCAAAAGTATTGAGCTGGCCGGGCACTGACATCTAGCTCTTCACTCGTGAACAGTTTCAGAATTAATTACGCCGGGAGAAGCTGAATGGTAACAAAGATGCTATTTACTCAGACAAACATCATGTTACCAACATTGCTGTTTCGATCAGACTACATCATCTTAGGTGACTGTTTGCGTTTAATTGGACATTTGTTACGCTTTACATCAGCATTCGAATTTTTCCCTCTATCATGGTGAAAGAAGGAAAGGAAGGAACAGCCAAAAGTGCATTTAAACGTGAACAGTCTGTTTTGAAGATGGACCTGTCGTTCGTAAGCGATAACGGCGATATTTGCGTAAAAAGACTTAAACAGCATTATTATCTATCTATGTCTGGTCGCCGTTCTCTTTCTATGCGATAAAGGAAGACTCCTTGTATTTGATAAAGAGTAGTGCTTCCTGTCTCTGTACGCAACTGTTTTATCCGTTACTTCATCAAATCAATATTTTTTCTCGGTACTCTAAGTACTGCAGTGCTGCCAAAGATGTGTCTCTTTACTTGCTAAAGACACCTGTTCTGGTTCTAGTCTGTGTCGGAGGTAGCTCCATCCGTCGTTTCTTATATCATTTACTTGCGAATATCTGTGTAGATTGTGCCTGTGAGGGTGTGTGTGTTTGTGTGTGTGTGTGTGTGTGTGTGTGTGTGTGTGTGTGTGTATTTTTCGTCCCATATATTACGTTTTTTTCCAGTTCCTGTCACATATCGAGCACGGGTAAAACAAATTGATTGCTCTCTCCTTTAGTGTGAGTTATTTTTTGTTATATTTAAAACTTTCGCTGCCTATTCGTGCTACTATTTAGTACCTGGTGCAAGAGTCTTTCTGCAATCATATGTCGGCACCGTCTTCAAAGTACTCGGTGGCAGCATCATACTGAAACACAGAAATTGCTCCAAAGTTGTATAGACATATATCATTTCCATAATTTTATCTTCGCAATCTATAAAGGATCCATACAGAGGCTGCAAAATATTATTTGTACTTCCAGCCCTCACAGATGCTTGAGAAGTTGTCTGAGCAGGGGACCGCAATGTATGTGCCGTTTATTTTATAATGTCGCCCAGTTTAACTGTCCCTTGTTTCGTGCTACACTTTTTAGTGAAATAACACTGTAACCCTTCAAATCACTCACCATTCTACACACATATCGCCGAGCTAATATCAACAGTAACGAAGCATGCTCTGCACAAGTGCTGGTGTGTTTGTGTAGACAAACTGCTATTTCCCAGCCTCCAACCAATGTACAGTAACTTACCATCTGCTTACCACTGAGACTATGTATTCGAATTTAACTTGGTATATCTTCAAACGTTGTAATGTAGTACAATATTTCCATTGTTTTCACACACTTGCATCAAAAGTATTGTACCTTTCTACTATAAATTGATGAACGCCTAATGTCTCAGAATGAGTCCGATCAACAGAGCCCTTCTTTCAATCAAACTAGGTTAAATTTTTTTCTTCTGTTCAGCACTTCCTCTTTGGTTGTACGCTTAACGCAGCAATACTTCGCCATTTTTCTGTACCATCACATTTCAAAAGCTTCAGCGTGCGCGTCAGTTCACTTGTTTTCTTAATCTAATGCTTCCACTTTTATAAATGCCTTACTGCCGCTGTCACTCTTAATTTTATATCTTCTCCATTTCAACTGCCCATGTAACAAAATATTTCCTTACTTCCTTCCAAACCGACGCCAACTTTTCATCCACTCATCCAGTAAAAGATAGTCGTCTTTTTCCGTAAACCCCATTATCATATTCTCTTTGTAGTTTTTTTAACTATATAATTAATGATGTCCTTATTCTCGGAAAGACTGGCTTCGCCAGCTTGTAACTGTTTACCGGCAGGAGGGAAACGGTTCTACAGCCTTAATACAGATTTCAAATACATCTCAAAAAATGTATTAGCTGTCGAGATTTTGTCCCAAGTTGGAGCCTTTAATGCTGTGGTTGAAGGATAACGAGCCTTTATCTTCCATTAAGTTCCAACACGCCAGTCTTTCCAGCAGAGATGTTTTGTTGTGAATTTTATTTCACATTTTTGTCGTACAGAATCTCCTTGTAGACAACCTCTTAGCGAAAATCTCGAAACAGCTTCTGATCATGAACAGCATCAGTCTTATTACATTTTGTTGAGGCATACCAGATGCTACTCAGGTGTCTGTAGATTCTTCTACGCCCAAGAGAGCACGATCAGTCATACGTTCTGAACTGTAATGTAAACCTAATGATCTTCGAAAACATAAATCTGTTATTAAAGATATCGATTATGTCGAGAACCCTCTGGTTTCTTACATTCTCTCGTCTTACAACGAAGTAGATACCACGTTTTTTAATTCATAGCTGCAGTATGCCTGGAGTGGTGCTGAATCTTCTTTGAACTTCTCATTTTGTTATTTGTGGGTTATTAATAGTCGGTGTCGTCTCTTTAATTCGTATTTGACTTGTGGGATCATAGAAGAGGAAACTATGTATGCAATAGTAGATACTATCTGTTTTCTGATTCGAAATGAGGCTAGACTCGTCTCTGTGAAGAAAGTATTCAAAGAAGAACCATACGATAGGTTTATCTGGGAGTCTTTCTAGATGATAATGGTTTTAAGTGTTTAAAGGTGTCCTGTTTTTTAACTAACACAATTCATAACGTTTTACTGAAAAGTAACCATTGAAACTGAAACAAGTTTTACCAATATTGATAGAAAAGAAGTCAAGTTTCACTAAACGTAATGTGAAAATATTAGCTCATAAAAGCTTAAACTTTATGTCATACATGACCGAACGTGCTTTCTTGGTCGTAGAAGCGGACACCGAAGTAGCATCTGAGCCGCGACCCACACTTCCTGGAGCATTGCTGATCTGGACAATATTTACCAAAAACACTGTAATGGTAAGAGTATATTCAAGAAATATATTACTTGCATTAATGAAACAATTTTTCTCATTTATTGTCAGTACATTGCAATATAATCAGACTTCATGTCTATTTAAGCAGTGGAAATTACTTTGAATGCCCTTGCGTTTCTCTCCAAAGTTTCAGTAAAAGTAAAGATATTACACAAATAACTTCAGGCATCTAAGTGGCATGTCAGTGACTCAAAGGGATGAAAACTATTCGCTAAATCACGAAGACGATAGACTTGGTTTTCATATATAAGCATTCTACTAAATCTTTGTGTTACATAAATCAGTTGGATCACTGTTGGCAATTTGTGAATAGTGTCTTCACAATATTTTTTTGACATTTACTTAAAAATATTTTTAAACGCACTATTGGTAACTAAATTTGGTATCTGTTTTGATAGACACATACAAATATAGTTATATTTTATCGCAACCAGTTCCTATCACATAATGCTGCCCAGTTACAGACGTCTCCATAGTGGATGGCAACACGAACAGACCAGTATAAGCACATATCATAAGACACGTGCGCCATCGGCTCATAGCCCACTCATGATCTCTACCAACCACTTATATAGACGGGGCCTGAAAATGAGCAATATTATATGATTTTTCTGAAAGTTTTTCACATTTGTAATATATCTGAACTTTAAAGTTCGTTCACCGTTAATACAATGATGCCTGTGAGACAAAATGCTCATTTCCCCGTTTTAACTGCGTCTAACGAAACAGTCTGTTGTCACTAAGAGGGACTAAGTTACCCATCAACTCCACAATCTACGTACTTGAATCTTTCGACACATTAATTTCTCCTGTTCAGATATTTCTGTCCATACACTTTCGTGCAGCGAATGTTTAACAATGTGTGTAGCTGGAACGCAGATTTATCGTTTTCCTTCTCATCTACACGCCGAGAACAATGAGATATGATCAATGAAATTATTTAATTAATATTTTACTATTATTTATTGTATGTTTATATCAACGTTGTTGGCATGAGCGGTAAATCCTTACGACCTGTCCTGAAGCATCTTGTACCTAAAAAACAGTAGCTTGAGCAGTAATGTTTCCTTTTTTTGCGACTACCACGTCAATACCTGGCAACTATTCGACCTCAGACAACACTGGCACATTTTTTTTATCTTTAGTACATATCTTGCATCCCACTGCATCTCCTCTGAAAAGATTCGTAACTATTATGCTCTATGATAATGTATCTGGTATTGATATTCGCACTCACGCCCCTCCGTTTTCTATTTGTGTGCGTTAGAGCATCTACTCAACAATTTGATCTCAATTTTTAAAGTAACTGTATCTTAGATAGGTATATAAAATGTACAGAAATGTAAAAAGAATTAACGTAATAGGAAATGAAACATTACTAGGCTTATGATGTTTTTAATAACTTATAAGAGTTTTTTATAGGTAATGGTTTCTTTGATTGGGCTTGACCAATTTCCTTCCCCGTCTTTATAAAAGGGAGAAAAAAATACGATTTTGTATTCCGCCTCTGATGACCATACTGTCGAAGGGAGGTTGTAGTCTGCCTTTTCCTTTTTCGTTGGTCGACAGTAATAAAACTTTTACTTGTTCAATAAATTATATCATTTGGAATTCCACCAGCATACATATTAACGGTATTGAATATTGTAGCAGATGCTCTGAATAAACAAGTGTCACACAATAAAAGAAAGTAGTTTACATAAAGTTCGTTGATCGTTTAAAACCGCTTACAATTTGACGTCTTTATTTCATATAATCACAAAAACTGCAGGGTTATAACTTTTGATTTTATTGATACGGATTCTTATAGTATTTTTTAGTCAGAACGACTACCTCTTTTTTTCAAAGATGAGAGAGTCTATTTATGTTTCGCCGGAAGTAAGACGGTTAATGATTTTTAAAACATCTCCCCACCGTGGTGTTAGACACATTATGCACTTGCAAATAAATCAGCTCTTTGTTTAGAATACAATGAAATTAGTTCCTCTGTTGCCTGTGAATTATATTGTATCTGTGATAAGCTTTATAATGATATTTAATAAGATGAGGAATACTAAAATCTTCCTAACCAGTCTCTTCAGCAGTCAACTACATATTTTCACGGTACATCATTAGTAATCTACATATATAACACAATATTACAACAGGTGCTGTTCAGATTAATTATGTCAGTCAACTTTAATTCCCCTGATTCCATACATTTGACCTACAAACGAGTGCGAGTGCTAAGTACCCAGTTTTGGGGAAAAAGTATTTTATTGGTTCTATGTTCTGTAGTCGATATTTCGAAGCCCTCAGTCTTGTCAGCTTTTGTAGCCATCCATACTTCATACACACTCGGCTTGATCTTTGCAAAATTTAGAATCTGATATACTTCATATGTAATGTATAGTTTGATACTAAATTGATGCGCTTAATTTTACTTGTCTACACTGAGACCTGTGATCAAATTTTACGATTTTTAACCCCCACGCACCTCGTTATCCAAGTTGAGAATGCCCCGATTTCCCAATATAAATTCTGAAAATTATACGATCTGGATATCATTATCACTATTGTTATATTTAACAAAATTTTAGTATTATTCACTGATCAAAAATTTGAGACACGTAAATCCATTCGGTCAATTTCACATAATAAATTTTATCAATTTATGTTAAAACATTTCGAACAATGTCTTATTCGAATTGAATAATTATTAATTCAACACTTTGTGAAACTGTCTTGACCCTCTTGTAATGCAAATGTAATTCTACTTTAAGTATTTTAATGTTAATCTAGTCAAAGAGTTGGACTCATATCAGACTTGTCGTCCGACAACTCTTGCATTTATTTCTAGATGTTTACTTTGAGAATAATGTTTTGAGAAAGTGTAATGTTCCATGTACTTTTGCAGAGTTTAATCATCATACTCAGCAAATGTTATTTATAAAAACGTCTTTTGCTCACTACAACTGAAAACAATGTGCAGAATATAGTTTTGTAACACACCATAACCCAACTACATTTGTTTATTCGAAACAAATACGGTACCTTCTCAGAAACATAGCCAGACCTTTATCCAGGTCCTCTTATTCTCCAAAACTGTTTCAGTGATGCGTGTAAAACACTTCCATTTAATCAACGATCCCTATCAACAGGATGTTACAATTGATCTGAGCCGATATTTAATCACTACAGGCAATAACTTAAAGAGTGAACATTTCACATTAGTATACGATACACAGCAAATAATTTGGAGTCTGTATCTCTGCTGATGTTTGTATTATATTCCCGCTAATGTTAAAGCACTATTTGACATAACTCTAAATTCATGTCATTTAGATAACACCGACGTACCTAATATTTTAATAATTATTGAGATATCACTATAAAAGAAAAATTTATTCTCCTTTCATATCGTCCTTTTGTCGAAAGACTGCAATTTTTACGCTGTAGTGAGGTATAATATACTTGGTAGCGCAGCTAAACCCTTACATATCCTCCTCTTTTAAATACAACATGCATGTGATAATTAAATAAACTTACATATCTGTGTGTCTGTGCGCTGCGTTCATGTTGCTTGTGTCGTAAGGAATAAAGTATATTTAAGTGGCATTATGTTCAGCTAACGAAAAAAGTAATCGCTATTTTGTACATCCGTATTGCTGATTATGAATCGATATTTTGTATGATGGTGTTATGTGAACGATAATAAATATGTCAGACTGTGAATAAGTGTTTTATTTCTGCTGATACTGTTGATCAGTGTTCCATTTATTAACTATTGAATCAGTGTTAATAATCTAACAATTAAAAAAATCATTAATGTGAGTCTATCTTTAACAAAGAACATTTAATTTGGAGAAAATATTTCAATTTTTTTCCTTTGTCCTTTTCATATATTCCCTCTTTCACATAAGGAGTGATTGTTGTGATTATTTTAAATATTATTACTTCTGGTAAAAATTTAACTTTATATTAACAGTTGTGCTGAAAGACTGAGCTGTAAAATTAAGAGTTACAAAATAAACTATTGACTGTATAATCATTTCTATACCAAACACAGAAATATGATATATCCTGCAAACATAACTATTTCCTTCTCGCATGAAAATTTTGTATCATGGGTGTTAATAATGATAATCTATACATTTTGAAACACTGAGCACTAACATGGAATGGTTTAATTGCATGTACTTTGAATAGACCAATAAGCCCTTGACATGCAGAACCTTCCATATAAATATGCAAATTATAATGATTGCGCACTCAAGGGTTTGAAGTGAGGCTGCTGTTTAGAAATGTAAAGGATATCAGGAAAGAAAAGAGCGAAACAAATAATTCAAAATGATCATTATCTTCACATTTACGTAAAAAGTTGGTATATTAATAAAACACCAAATATACTTTTTTTTTAAATAACATTCAAATTTGAGATGGTCTCATTATTCTGTTTTGGCATTTTTGGTTGGAGAGTCATTATTACAATTCACATAAATATTAAACATAGTCCTAGAACGATCTATTATGTGGAAACACCATGTGATAACAAGATATAAGTCACTTGCAAACAAATAGTAAGGATTGAACTGAATACTGATTGACGAAATTCATGTTCATTAACTTAAAATACATCTTACATAACCAGCCACAAGCAGGAGTTGAACCAAATAGCACAATGACTGCACGAATGGCTTCCAGTGATAAATGATACTAGTAAAATGGGGATGACAGAGAATTTGAAACACACTCGCAAACGAATTCAACCAATGGAGATTAAATACAACTTTAAATACACCTTACAATACACATTTGACACAAGGAAATCCCTACAGAATGACCAGCCATTAATGAAATGAATTGTGGCACTGAGAGCGAATGAAATTACAGATACTGAAATATTTGCATGCGAAATGCAATATGTAGACTAACTCTGCACTATGGGTTCCAAACTAAAGCTGAAAGGAAAGGTCGTGAACACTTCAGTTATTGTGAAGGCTTATAGCATTTCATGGCTACTTTACGTGAGCAAGTTGCTACTTAAAGTACAATGTAGCCACAGGTGATCTCCGATCAGAAACCCACGGAAATGATAGTAGCAATGGTGTTCACACTCGAGCGAGCACTCGTTAAAAAATGTGTATGAATGATAATCATCTGGTATCGCTGTGTTCTTCTCTCGTAAATTCATTCATTATTGTCCTGAATTCTGCTGGGAACAATAGTTTCTGTCTCTCATTGTACAAGAGCAGTTATTTCATACTTCTACCGCTGGTCCTCTACAAATGGACTCTCATTAAACTTTGAGAGAACCCAGTATATACAGTTTAAAAGTATACCACTGTACGTAATAAAAGCTTAATTATGGTAGGAGTTACCCATATAAGAGTTTACTGTTATAAAAAAGCTTAATTTTAGCAGTAAAATTGGCAAAAGATCAGTGTGAGCTACTGGCTAATCCCTGCAGCAAAACCATGTTCCCTGGCCCAAATTGAGAACTGACTAAGTTGAAATTACTCTGATAACAGGATGTTAACGATACAGTGGCCGATATACGTAGCAGCTCATACCACGTTACACACAAGCATTAATAAACAAGCCGCCACAATTAAAGTTATTTCATAAAGGTGGCTAAGAAGAAACATTTATGGCGCAACGAAAATTAAACATAAAAAAAATGCATCTGAGCTTGTTCTCAGCACTGGTGAAAAACAATATTAAATAAAAGGGGGAAGGTGCTCGGAAATTACAATTTATAGGCAAGTCAAAATTATACTGAAGTTGTTTATTCTAGTCGAACGCAAGCAAAATGGGGAACCAATTTTGTTAATACAATAAAAATGCGTCTCCTATATATAGTCTAATACTGACGATGCCCAGCATTGAATTTAACATAAATTACACAGAACTTAACGCTACTGGGGGAAGGACTTACAAACTAAACTCACGCGCAATGGAACAGCGAAACTCACCAAAATCAGCGTGCTGAAACGAGGCAGAAGCAGGCGTCTATATGGTAGGCGAAATTCAGCAAACCCGGAGGTACCACACAACACAATCCCTATCTTTAAATGTGACTGTCTGTTCGGTGTACGCAAAATGATGGATGCGTTTGCCTAGAGAGTGTTGCCGCTTCTTTCGAAAAGCTGGTCGCAGGTGATGCTCCAAAAACGAACTGTAATACTGTGTCCGCCGTGGAGGAATATATATATATATATATATATATATATATATATATATATATATATATATATATATATATATATATATTAATGTGAATATCTGTTCGGTGTACGCTTATCACGTCCGAACGACAAGACGCAGAGACTTAAATATTTGTACAGTTACTAATTTATACCTGAGGAAGGTTTTAGGTACGCTTTTATAGTGATCTGATAGATATTTAGTAATTTGAAGAATACAACGCGAAATGCGGAACAATAATTACTATTTAAAAATTATATTTACACTGAGCTATCCCGACACGACTCACGGTCACGCCCCACAACTTCAATTCTGCCAGTATCTCGCCTCTTACTTTCCAAACTTCACAGAAGTTCTCCTGCGAAACGTGTGAGACTAGCACTCCTAGAAGAAAGGATATGGTGGACACATGGCTAAGCCACAACCTAAGGGATGTTTCCAGAATAAAGCTGTCACTCTGCAGGTAGGAGGCGAGGTACTGGCAGAATTGAGGTTGGTGGCATGGCCGTAAGTCGTGTCGGGATAGCTCAGTGGTAGAGCGCTTGCCCGCGAAAGGTAAAAGTCCTAGGTTCGAGTCCCGGTTCCGCCACACAATTTTAATCTGCCAGGAAGTTTCACATCAGCGCACACTCCGCCACAAAGTGAAAGTTTCATTTTGGAGGCTTTATGATGGTGGTTAAAATTTTAATGTTTTGCAAGTTCATCGCATCCAAATGTTTTTGAACGAAGTGATTTTCCATGATTTCAGTGTAAATTTACGAGGGTTGGAACTTAAATAGTTGCAACTATTTATCCTCAACCTATACGAAAGCGTTATATGTTTGCACCTGCTATTGTCCTTCAAAGTAGTCACCATAGTTGTGTAGAAACCGTTGCCAGCGATGTGGAAGGCGTAGTAGCCGTAGCATGAATTTAGCAGAGCGTGTTGTGTTGATGGTGCGAATGGAGCGGTCTACTGCCTGTCGAATCTCTGGAACAGTTCTGAAGAGAATGCCACGAAATGGTTCCTTCGGAATCCAATCAAAGGCACAAAGACTTAAGTCCGGAGAGTATGGTGGATAGTACAGTACTTCCTAGTCCCATCGAACGAAGAAAGCAGCCACAGCTTGTCGTGAAAAATGATGGGTGCGTTTTCCCAGAGAGTGTTGCCGCTTCTTTCGAAAAGCTGGTCGCAGGTGATGCTCCAAAAACGAACTGTAATACTGTTTCCGCCGTGGAGGAAAAATGCATTAGGGTAACATAATCACAGTCGTACACGAGAATCACCATTAACATCCACCCTACTGGGGCTTTTGAAGAACATGATGACACTGTCGTGCTGTAGCATCTCTGGCACATTGAATCCTGATCCAACCCGCTTGTTCCTGTTTCGAAATCACAGTGACACCGTTACGTTAGACCGCTTGCTCACATGTGACAGTTTCCCTCGATTGTGTCCACGTCGGTGACGTGGGACTGACGAGTTTGCTCGGAGGTAAGGTAGGGATGTCAACAACGCGTGCTATTAGCGGAAATAGTAGATTCCATTGCATAGAGTCTCATATAGCAATGTTGCCACTATTTATGTTCCAACCCTCGTATCTTCTTCATTTTTTATATTGGCTGATTTTGAAGCACGTCCGTAACAACGTATACATACGAAAACTCCATCTTTTCTAATACAGTGTACAGTTCAGTCTAATTATCTTCAACTCCGAAAATACAAAAGTTACAAAATGTTATAAGTAGACCTAAAACTTCAACAGACTCTTCTTGATTTCATTTGCTATTAGCAAGCACTATACCAACAATCATATGCTACTCAGCTGAATCATTGCCAGAATCAATTAATTGCAAACCGGCTGTTTTATTAATGAATTTACCAGTGTTACAATCTGCGCTTCCCTGTTGATCATTCTACAGGAGGGCTGAAAAAGAATGAATATACATCGTTGTCTTGACACTGAGATTTCAGGAATTTGTTTTAAACAGGCTCTAGTGTTACCACCCTGTATATATAGCCGAAATTGAGGTTGCATTGCACTCTAAACAGTGACGGAAAATGTACCACGACGGACGCATTTTATGAATTTCCAGAAGTTAAAAGAAGGAAAATCCTAACTTAATTGTTTAATAGGTACTTTTCCCGAAAGACCAAACTAAAAACCTTTTCTCTTAACAAATTTCTACAAAGGGTAGTTGCTCTGTAAAGTTATGAGCACCGAGATTTCTGATATCTTCTAGATTTATTGCTCATATTGATTTCCATACCATTATTTTAAAAATACGACACTTAAATGTACCGCACTAAGTTACATGGTTACTAGTCCAGATCCAGACACACTTGACATCTGGTTCGGGATTAGAACACGGCTGTGCTCTGAAACGAGAGGTCCTTGGAACTAGGGCAGAGATAGTCATTCTTTTGCCCGCCTTCTCCTGTTTTTTAATACTGGCTGACTTTTATTCCGTTGTATGAGGAAGGAGAAAGCTATGCAATTGTTCTCAGTCGGCCATTGTTCTTAGTCGTATTAATATCTTCGCTTCAATTCGGAAGTTTATCAGAGAGGAATCTTCTTCTTCCCTCATCAAATGGATTTTGTGTGCGTTTTTTCCGCTATTTGAATGAATATTTCGATTAACTTATGAAACAAGAATTTATAATTATTTTTTCCTTAAACTCTCGGCAGTTTTATGAGCGTGATCTGCAATCACCGTTTGGGCGCCACTGTGATTGATCAATAATTGTGAGCAGCATTCATGACACCAATATATTTGTAAATTTATACTGTTCACATTATGTATGTAGGAACCTGCTATTCCGCGACGAAGTTCGACTTGTGCAAATTCCGTTACGGAAGAGACAATCAAAATAATTTCGTGTAAATATTACGCACCATCAACTGCTCATAATTCTTCTTCTCTGTATACAGCGTTCAAACGTTTAATTAAGGAGTTTTGTATGTAATTATTTTCAACTACAAATGGCGTCAAGAAGAGAAAAAGATTAAACTTCTAATCAAAGTAGGTACAATAAATGCCGTATTACAACGATTCCTGCCAACCTACCGTACGTCTCACTTCACATCTGTCACAATGACATTCATATTTTTGCTTGTAGTTAATAATTGTCAACTTAATTCCGAATATGTCGCGTGTTTCGAGGGAAACCCAAGAGCACAACTTGAATAGTATTTATTTATAGTTCATCACATATTAAGTCTCCCCTTCTAACCGGCTAATAATGTATAATTAGGACCTCCATTATCTTTTTTTTTTTTTTTTTTTTTTTTTTTTTTTTTTTTTTTTAATGGAAACAATGGAGTTCTGAATAACGCGGATTAACGGAATTGTCTTACAGGTTTTGTAGTTGACAGCCAAGGCAATAGTTCCTCATGAAGTTTGCGAGCACACCTGGATGAGCAAAGATTAATTGCAGGACAGACTTGATGTAAGTGGGGCTCTCCTGCCTTTGCTAACTCCTCATACCGCTATTATTGCTCCGCCTAGCGCAGACCACTCATGCGTACACTTTCATCAGAGTCCAACATCAAAGTAAATTTACCCACGCACGTGTCAACATACACTCACCAGAGATGTCGCTACATAGCAGACTTCACTCTCAGACAAGGACAATATTTGCATATAATTTTTCCTAACATTCTCTATGGGCATTTCTTCCTCTTTTGGTGCCTGTTCGGGTCGAACTTTAAAGACCCTGATGGTTATTCTTACGCCGCTGGTAGAAACGCGAAATACTTATCTCGGAGACACATTGAACATCATCTAAGGACATATTTTGTTACTGCTTTTCACGTAACCATATTTTGTAGCAAATCATATGTATCGGCAACTACCTAATAAAATCAGAGGGTCACGTCTAAAGTAAGAACCGATTTGTAATGGACTCAGAGAAATTTTATTGATGAACTTTATTATAAACATCAATATGTACACTTCTTGCGTTTCAATACTGTCATCATAAATTCAAACCAAACTCAAACAATCATTCATTTATGTTTGTTTTTAGTACTTTAAATATTTATTATTTACGTCACATGGGAGATTCACGGAAAAAAGGAGATATGGTAGTGTAATCAGTTCACATTAGGGTCGATTAATTTTACGAAACGGCAGTGATAACAATAAATATTCACAGCTCTCTTAACAGTTACTATAGTAGTACCCGAGTAGCAGCAAAGAGTCAGATGTAGACAACAGTACAGGAAATGTGGCATTAATTTGTTAAAGAAACAGACTGAACACGGAGATCGTGTTTGAGAGACGAAAAGTCAGTCAGGAGTCGTACACTCACGACATTCAGGGCAAACGTATTTACCTGAGTAGCGTTGTAGTGTGCCCCAAATCCATTGGTGCAGAATTGATGTGCGTTGGGTGGAGCGAAGGGGACTTTTAAAAAATTTTTTAATCTTTTAGAAATATGTAAACCGTTGTTCATTAATAGTTCGAAACCTGTCCTCCTCCCGCTGTCAATCTGTGTTTCACAAAACAGGTCAGTACCGTAATGCAAAAATAACGAAAAATGCATGCCAAATTTCAACGAACAAAAAATTCCCTCTGTAGGTAGTACACAAAATAGTACAGAACCACGTTGCAAAATAACGAAAGATTATTTCCAAACGAACAAAAAAAAAATTGCTTAGTTGGCCATCAATCACAGAAACTCGAAATTTAGTGAGGACTTCGGTACAAAAAGCTTACAATATTACTCAAACGAAACCAAGTCTTGTAATTTGCTAGAAAATCTTAAGAAATTCCGGTCATACGTAATGGTCACGATGAGCAAGACACACTCAATTACCTTGTCTACGCAATAGCAAAGGTGATGCTCTCATTGCTTCTAATGAATAGTTACAGCAATGATGATTCTCCCTATGACATATTACTAGAGCAGAGTTGCTAAACACAGCTTTACGAAATTCCTCACAAATTATTAAGCACTTACTACGTCCGCACCAAAGAAGACACAGTGAAAACTGCAGAATACGATTGAGGGACACCTAACAGAATGCGAAACTTAGTACGTATCATCCTAATAGTAAAGAAATTTGCACCCCTTAACAAAAGCAGGTCTTCCAGTCTATAAACCAGTTACGTGTCTTTCATAGTATGCTGATATAATAGAACCTTACCTAGATATCACAAACAATCTCTTGTACAGTGAAAGATCTTTATCGATAGACTAAGAGATCAACTTATCACTCCAGTATTCAAGAAAGGCAATGAGAGTAACCAGAAAAATTAAAGGTACACATCAATGACGTCGATTTGTAATGGGGTTTCGGAACATCTGGATGCCCCCGCGTATAGTCAGCGCCACACGCCAGACGCTGAAGAACGATCATGGAGAAGGCAGCGATCGACCGAAAGCCAATCGCAAGCAGGCGCCGCGCATCCTGTGGGGAGTAACCGAAGATGCGCGCCCTCTACAAGCGGCTATATCTAGGCCGACATACGTCTGGACGGCCCGTCAGTCACTAGTGAGAACTCGTCAGTTACTAGTTAGAACTCGGACAGTTACTAGGCAGCTACGAAGACAGAACTAACACAGTACTAAGTAAGAACTCGGCTACGAACTTAGCAGTAACTAAGTCACAGCGCAGCTAGTATCATACGAACAACGCTATGAGAAGCAAGAAGAGAGAAGAAACAGACTTATGTTCTAAAGTTGAGTATTGTAAATTTCAGTCAATAAATATCTTGTAATAATAACTATACGAATGTTTTAGATGTAAAAGGATTTTGCACCAGTAACTTTATTGACGACTAGACCGGGACGAGAAAAGACGACGAGGTCAAAACACTTTGTGGATTTGGAGACAATATTTTGAAGAGTTGCTCAATGTAGTTAAATGTTCAGTGATGTTTCAGACTCTGGGGTACAATAGGCACAACGCGGTGGTTTCGTAAAATTGTTATTTCCCCGAAACATTATCCGATGGATGTATACCGGTGTTTGTACTTTTGCAACAAAGAAAAGCAATTCTACTGGTTGGCTCTGTTTGGATGCATTTAGTTAAAACTTTGTAATAGGGCAGGTTCGTGCGTTTATCGTGTGCTCGTCAGAATACGCGACTGCACGGTAGTCCCTTGCCTGTACGTCGGAATTTATGGGAGTCAGTTACAAAATGCAGCAATACCATGAAATTCAAGTGATTTGATCGACCATTTTATGTTAAGGAAATACTGCCTATATCCACCCTTTTGACTGACGAAACTGGCACACTACATTTATCCCACCTATTTTGAAGTGCTGCTGAGCAGTGTGAATCCGTCATCATATTGGACTGACGAAGGACTTAGAAGAAGTTCAGAGAGAGACAGCTCTTTGTGTATTATCGCGACACAGGAGAGAGAGTGTTACGGAAATGATGCCCGAGTTAGAGTAAAAATCATTAAAAGAAAGGCATTATTGGGTGCAGCGTGATATAGTTGCAAAACTTCTTTCAGAAAATTTCTCCTCCGAATGGGAACATTTTTTGCAATCACCAACCTACTTCGAAAGACCATGCAAATTAAATAAGGTAAATCTGATATAACACGGAAGGATTTTAGATGTTTCTTTTTGCGGCTCGATATTCGGTAATGGAACGATATAGTCTGAGTATTGATCGACAAACCGTCTGCCAGGCAATTAAATGCCAGAAAGGCTATGTAGGTGTAGTAGACGAAAGTCCTGCGATGTACTCGAGATTCCACAAAACTGCTGCGTCTGGATTGAAAGTCATATCACAAAAGAGAACGCGAGTGATTGAAACAAGTATGAGATATAATAACAGTTGTTTTACAGGATACCAACTGGTATGAAGCATTTAGGTTTCTAGAACTGGAATACTGAGACATCCGGCTGCACCGTTCCGAAAGCAAGTTCCGAAAGAGAGACTTCCCCTCACGAAATGCACGTAACTCGTTATTCAAATCGTGCTCCGCGCGTGATGTACGAATGCGCGTCGCTGCGATGGCCAGGTATTCAATAAATGTCATACGTCCCATTTGCATTAAGACGTAAACAGTAGCGCGTTCGTATGTGTGTCATGCATTATGCATGGCCGGTAGCGGACGGAGAGGTAAGTACCTGCAGGTCGACCGCGGACGCTGCGAATAACGGAGCGAAAACTCAGGGCAGTGACGTCACTGGACACTCGGCAACGTGGTCCGCCATGACGAGACTTGTGGCTCCACACTTGTTAGACCAGATTTAGATTAGATTGATATTTGTTCCATAGATCGTGAATACGAGATTTCGTAATGATGTAGAACGTGGCAGGTTGGTGAAGGAAAACATTACGTGACATACATTTCCTTTCCTTTTTGTAAAATTACTAATTTTTTTAATTGTTTTAATGCTGCTGGCTACTTGTCAGACATACGATGTTATCTGATAAGTGACTAAATACTTTTGTGGAAGCATAATTCAAGCACTTCTGTGTCAGATTTAAACTTGAATATTGTTATAGATATGCACACTCCTATTACTTCTGAACCGGGTTGCGTTATTAGTAGCAGATTTCTATCGGTAAGTTAATATATTACATACAGGGTGTCACAGTTATCTTCATCACCCAAAATATTGCCGTGAGTTCTCAGACTGAACGCATGGCGCAGTGGTTAGCATCGCAGATCGCTGTGCTTTCTGTCCCCAGTTCAAATCACACCACGAGCAGAAAAAAAATTATTTGGTATGAAACTTCCTGGCAGATTAAAATTGTGTGCCGAAACCGGGACTCGAACCTGGGACCTTTGTCTTTCGCCGTCATTAGTATAAGCTAGTTCATAAGTAGTTTGTAATTTTAGGGACTGATGACCCCGTAGTTAAGACCAATAAGCTTTACAAACATTTGAAACTTCCTGGCAGATTAAAATTGCGTGCCGGAACCTGGACTCGAAGTTGGAACCTTTGCCTTTCGAGGGCAAGCGCTCTACAGACTGAGCTATCCCGACAATACTCACGATGCCGCCTCACAACTTTACTTCCGCCAGTACCTCGCCTCTTACTTTCCCAACTTCACAGAAGCTCTCCTGCGAACCATGCAAGACTAGCACTCCTGGAAGAAAGGATATGGTGGAGACATGGCTTAGCCACAGCCTAAGGGATGTTTCCAGAAAGAAACTTACACTCTGCAGCGGAGTGTGTGCTGATGTGAAACTTCCCAGCAGATTAAAACTTGTGTACTGAAACAGGGACTCGAACCTGGGACCTTTGCCTTTCGCTGGCAAGCGCTCTACCGACTGAGCTATCCCGACACGACTCTCGATGCCGACTCACAATTTTACTTCCGCCAGTACCTCGATTCTTACTTTCCAAACTTCACAGAAGCTCTCCTGCGAAACATGCAAGACTAGCACTCTTGGAGTGAAAGTTTCATTCGTGAAACATCCCTTAGCTGTGGCTAAGCCATGTCTCCACCATATCCTTTCTTCCAGGAGTGCTAGTCTTGTAAGATTCGCAGGAGGCCTTCTGTGAAGTTTGGAAAGTAGGAGGCGAGGTACTGGCGGAAGTAAAGTTGTGAGGCGGCATCGTGAGTCGTGTCGGGATAGCTCAGTCGGTATATTCGAGTCGCAGCCGTGGAGCGAGGAGGACGTGCGGCGGCAGCGCTTACGTTCTGGTGTAAACAACGGCTGTGTCGCTGATTCCGAGGTTAGTGTGATCACTTCATTTGTGATTGTGGCTTCAGTTATGAACGTTTCTAAGACAAAATGAACACGATCGAACAGTTGAGGAAAGATACGATCATATTTACATTTGATAGAAGTTTCGTGCGCGGACCCGCAGAGCTGTCAACAACGGCGCAGGGCGCAAATCCTGTAGCGGTACCCGGAAATGACGTTGAATTAAGCAGTAGTGCCGACGTCGGCGGAAGTGGTGTAAGTTCTCCCGATACGGAAATAAATGAAGGACCGAATATGACAGAAACTTTCCCACGTGCATCGCCAACCGCAGAATCCGATATCGCGCTGCGCTATTCAGTTCTGCATCATGAAGAGCCAGGGAGTTCTGATATGATGGTAATAGATACAGAACAAACAATAGACAACCAACCGGAAAAAAAAACAGAAAATAAGTCAAAAACAGGAAACGGGCAGAAAGTCATTAGCAAAACACACGATTACGACCCACACAAAGGGAAAGAGGGAGAAGCAAAGCTCAGCAATAGCACAGAGAAAAAAAAATTACGCTGAGATTCAACATGACTCTCACAAAACAAACTCAGGCGAAAAGGCAGAGCAGATGTCGGTCGAGAGATCCTCAACTGACTCTGCAGAAAAATCACCTGATGTGTCTCCGGGGGGATCCCCAAAACGGAAGAGAAATAAAAAACGTAGAATAGCACACGAAGCGGCAGAGAATATGGCTCCTGCGCTAAAAGAAAAATTAGGACCTATCAAAGAACGAGAAAAGAAGAAGGAAGTTTGTACTGTGGAGGGGGGCAGACAGCAATCTTCAGACAACAGAAGCCAAGTTAATCCGGACAGTGTAAACATTTTATCACTAAATGCCAATGCCAAAAAATCGTTGGATGAACCACTAAATGAAAGCAATTCCGTGGCAAAATTAAACTGGTCAGAAGACAAAGAGGAACTAACGGATCAAGATATGGAAGACGAACCGGCACAAGACGAAGACATTTTCTATTAAAGCGTGGCAGAGGCTTTTGTGACGACCGTTATTAGAGACAAATGAAAAAATAGTCGGCAAGAAAGAATTTAGAAAGAAAGAAATTAGAAAGAAAGAAATACCTAGTTCTTTAATAATTTAAAACAAAAAGTTCTTTACCATATCTTATATACTGCAAACATACAATGTAACAACACTAAATATTAACAAAATCCAAAATGCAACCAAAGTGGCTGCTCTTAAAGATTTTTTATATCAGTCAGACACTGATATTGCATTGTTGCACGAGGTGTACATTAGGGATCCTTATGTGGCAGGCTACAAAGAAATTTTAAACGTAGCTCTTGAGCACAGATGCGGGACAGCCATCTTTGTCAAGGAAGGAATTGAACTGCGAGACGCCAAATTTTTAGAATCTGGTAGGGGCATTAGATGTAAAATGTTAAATAAAACTTTTATAAATGTTTATGCCCCATCTGGCAACAATGCCAGACAAGATAGGGCCAAGTTTTATAAAAGTGATATTTTAGCTTCACTTTATGACAATCCTGCTGACGTTTTAATTGGTGGAGACTGGAACTGCGTTTTACATGAAAAGGACCAGCGCCCAAATTTTAATAACTCCAGGGAACTAGAGGTGTTAGCCCAGAACATGAACTGGAAAGATGCGTGGGAGGTAAAATATCCCACTATGGTCAGGTTTACTTATATCACACAAAAAAATCTCAGAGTAGGATTGATAGAATTTATGTTTCGGCTAACTTAGAAAACCATGTAGTTGGTATCGAAGTTATACCCACAATTTTCTCCGATCACCTGGGAGTAAGATGCAGTATCAATTTAAGTAAACAGAAGACATACTGGGCTAGGCCGGTATGGAAGTTAAACATAAGCATGTTGGCAGAAAATGACCTGGCTGACCAACTTGAGAGGACGTGGCAGGGCTCCTTAAGATAGCGTTATAAATACAGATCCAGTATTGTATGGTGGACTGCTGATGCGAAGAAAAAGTTACGAGCAACATGAATAGCGTATGGTAAAGAACGAGCGAGGTGGATGAGAAACACAATAGAATTCCACTATACATGTCTTCGCGAGCTCTACGAGCAACCGTTAACACAGGACGTAATAATGCAGATAAACAGAACTAAGGAACATCTAATTAAAATCAATAGTCAACAGATTGCAGGTCTCCAAATCAAATCACATACACAAACTGTTGTTGAGGAGGAAAATACATCAATCTATCATCTCATACGGCATCAGCAGCAGAGGCGAAGAAATTTTATTGAATGCCTCAGAGTCGAGGATAACAAACTCTTGACAAATCAAAAAGAGATTCTAGACGAGGCTTTTCGATTTTATAGAAACCTCTACAATAGTCGGCAGGTACCGGAAAACGTAGTAACAGAATTTGTATCCACATCGGGACTTGATAACATAATATCAGAAGAGGAGAACAGAAAAATCCGTGAAGAAATAACAGAAGAAGAAGTTTTAGATATATTAAAATACTTCCCCCAGAAAAAATCACCAGGTCCGGACGGACTGCCCCTAGGATTTTAGAAAACCTATTGGCATCTCATAGGTAGCAAATTCACTGAAATTATTAAGGAAATAATGAACTGTGAGGCATTCCCAACAGATTTTAAACAATGTTTAACTGTGCTACTTCCAGAAGGTAGGACTTCGGAAATAAAGTACATAAACAAAATGAGACCAATAACCCTAATGAATTCGGATTATAAATTAATAGCACGGGTTATCAAAGACAGATTTAGACCAGTCTTAGAAATAATACTAGGTGGTCACCAGATATGTCTCCCTGGGCGTAGTATATTTAAAGCTTTGAGTGAGTACAGGGATGTCATTTCTATATTTTCCAACACACCAGCACGTGGCGGGCTTTTTTTCATAGACTTTGAGAAAGCCTTTGACAGAGTTAATCACGAATACCTTTTTAAAACTTTGACATGGGATTAACTCAAAATACTGTGACCGTTTTAAAAAAAAAAAAACCTGTTAAAAGGGATAAATACGAAGATATCCATCAATGAAAAATACACCAAGAACATTATAATTGAAAACGGAGTTCCTCAGGGAAGCCCTTTATCTATGATGTTCTTTGTTATAGCTTTGGAACCCTTTTTACGTAGATTAAATGACGCACTTGAGGGAATATCCGTATCCGGAAGGAAAATAGTCACCCACCCGTATGCGGATGATGTTGGAGTGATTATAAGAAGTGACGAAGACGTTGTCATAACAACAGAACACCTCCAGTTTTATTGCTACGCAACAGGGGCGATAGTAAACGAGACAAAGAGTGCGTTCCTGAACCTGAATGGTCTAACAACTGTACAGATTCCTTGGGCGAAATGTGACGAATCTCACACTGCCCTAGGTATAACACTATATAGTTGTCCTCTCCGCACTTCAGCCTCTAACTGGGAAAAGATTTTAGATAAGATTAGAGGTACCCTCATCTTGAATCACTTACGGGATCTAAATATAAAACAAAAAATTAAAATAATAAATTGTGCTATTCTTTCAAAAGCGACACATGTAGGACAAATTCTACCGGTACCAAAGGAAATAGAAAATATATTATTTCAACAGTCTGCCGTTACATCTGGAAAGGAGAGATCTTTAGAGTGGCAATCGGAACAACGACCTTAAAACAAGAAGACGGAGGATTAGGACTTACGGACATCCGGAAGAAAACCAC
This sequence comes from Locusta migratoria, assembly GCA_026315105.1. Lineage (NCBI taxonomy): Eukaryota > Metazoa > Arthropoda > Insecta > Orthoptera > Acrididae > Locusta > Locusta migratoria. Next base: position 223,777,379 of record CM048747.1, on the reverse strand, counting down.
TGCTTTGTTCATAAAGAGATCCCTACAACTCATCGAAAGCCACCCTGATAGCGTAACAGCGAAATTATTCAGTCTCTTTAAACCCGAAAGCTTGCAGCCACCAGTAAATATTAGTAACATAAACTACAATTTCGGACACATTAGTCTATATTATTTAGAACTGAGTTACATGACATGTATTTTGCAGGATAAAAGCAAGAGAAACTGCCATTATATGGTCACGAAACTAAACTCAAAGGAGAACCAAAGCAAAATGCAAGTAAAATTTTCAGACAAGAATTGGAAAACTATTTGGAGAAATATAAATAATAAATTACTTCTTACAGAGGCGCAGGTAGCATGGTATAGAGTCATAAACAACATTGTAAATACTAATGGGAACTATTTTCAATAGGTCTCAGTGAAACAAACAAATGCACGAACTGTAATGAAATTGACACTCTGAACCATCGATTCCTCTGTAAAGGATTTAGAGGAATATGGCAGGAACTCAAACTCCAGTTTTCATTGCTTAAGCGTACCGATGGGAGAGAAATCGATTTAAATTATATCTTCTTCCCAGAAAACGTTTCGTTTCCTCCACAGAAAAACAATGTTATACTGTGGTTATTTGTCCACTATATTTGCTACGTCATAAACAAGAAGGGAAAAGATAATATACAGGAGTATAGAGAATTTATACGAGGGCAATATTACAAAATATGTCAGAAGAAATATCACAAAAAGAATTTTGGCAACATGATGAGCATCGTGTTCGAGAAACAAGGAATAGTCAATAAGGTAAAAACTTGCTAAAGTATGGGATTGCTGTTGGGGGCGAAGTACGGTGGGGAGTTCGTGGGCCCCGCGGCCGCTACGGTAGCCGTGAAGGCCTCAACAGAAGCCTGAAACGGCAGTTCTTACCATTTTTTGTGACATATCATTATTATCATTTTATTTTATAGTTCAAATGTCCAAGGAGAGGACTTCCACTTAACAGAAGGAAAGGGATTTTTTTTTCAAGTGTTAAATGAACAGGGTAGCCAGAGTAGAGCAGTACTTGCAACAGGTACCATCTGTCTTCAAGAAATTGCATTTTTATACTCTTCAGGGAAAACCGTTTTTTTTCACTACTACGCCAATGGAGGCAAAAAGCGAACAAACCAAAAAGAAAAAAAAAAAATCCAAAATACAGGATCCAGCCGAAGAAGTCCTTTACGTGGCCTGATTTATTACAAAAATGGAATCAGTGAAGAATGAGTAAAGCAAAAGAAGCTCGCCGAGGAAGGCAAGTTATCGAGAGCGAAAGGATGGGCTGTGAGAGGAGGTAAGGAGGCAAAAAAAAGAGATGAATATATATATATATATATATATATATATATATATATATATATATATATATAGATGGTAGAGCGCTCGCTTAGCATGCAAGAGGTACCGGGATCGATACCCGGCGCCTCCGAGAATTTTTACCCAGTATCTTCCGCTTCTATGAATGCAGAAAATTCTTGTCTTCTTGTACATTTGTGACTGAAATTACTGTATCGCGCAACTGTACATTACATGAATAGTGAACAGAATCATTATTTGTATACAACTTAAATAATTCCCTCAAGCTATTTTTTTTATTTATTTCGCGAACATATCTTTATATACATAAAAGAAGAGTATTCGATGAGAATATGCCTCCTACAAAAAAGAAGAAAAAAAAAAAAAAAAAAAAAAGCCGACCAGTCTTCGAATTCCTGACGACCTGCAGTTTTCAACGTGACAATATCTCTGGAAGACAACAGCTACTGTAAAACGACTTTCAACGCTATCAGTCTAAAGCAGGGGCTCATGAATGTAAATATCTTGAAACATTCTACAACAAAAGATAGCTGCGATCTTCATGTATTTAAAACGTCAACTTCGCTTTGCAATATCTCGGAATGTATTCGGCGTATTGCGATGCAATCAACCCCATCGTTTATGTGATTTGTCATACTGCAGATTGCTGATGAAATAATAAAGGGTGGTCATTTAAAAACATATAAGTTTGTGTAAAAAAAAAAAGACACATACTTTTTCGTTTTAGAATGTTTCAAAATATTTACATTGATGAGTCCCTGCCTTACATTGGTACCAGTTTACAATAGCCGTTGTTGTTCGAGAGATATTTTGTGTTAACAAGATAACAGAGATACCCTGTTCTGCAGCTACTGTCAAGAACCCTAGATCCTTAAATGCCTGTCTGCAAGATGGTCTTGGGTGGGCTCCATAAATTATTCTAATAAGACACTTTTGTGCCATAAATAACTCTTTACTCAACAATCAATTACCCCCAAATGTGAAGCCATATTAAAGCAGTGAATGAAAATAGTCATAATAAGCAACTGTACTGAGATGTTCGTCACAAACATTTGCAATTACCCATATGGTATAAGTTGCTGAACTGTAAGTTTCAGTTGATCATCAACACGTTGCTTCCAATTCTAATCTCTCATCAGTGGACACACCTAAAAACTATCTTAGCTACAGACGTCTGTTTACAGACTATATTTATTAATGGTACCATGCCGTTTACCGTGTGAAACTGTTTATACTGTGTTTTATCAAATTTTAATAAAAGTCCATTTGCAGACAATCACATAACAATTTTCTAAAAGACATAATTTACAATTTATCAGTTTATTCACGTTTGTCGGGTGCAATTACTATAACTGTATCATCATTAAAAAGTACTAGCTTTTCATTTTCGTGAATATAAAATGATAAGTTATTAATATGCCTGAAGAACAACAAAGGACCCAAGACCGAACCTTGTGGATCCACATTCTTGATAGCTCCCTAATTTGAGGAATCAGCTGATTTTTGCAGTTTACCTGAACAACTCATTTCAGCTATCTGCACTCTTCCAGTTAAGTATGAATTGAAGCATTTGTATACTGCCCTACAAATACCACAATGCTTAACCTTATGAACAAGAATCCCATGATTTACGCCGGCCGCGCTGGCCGAGGGGACTGAGGCGCTCCAGTCACCGTCTGCACGGCCACTACGGTCGGGGGTTTGAATCCGCCCTCGGGCATGGATATTTGTGTCGTCCTTAGTGTTAGCTAGTTCATAATTAGTTGTACGTGTAGGTTTAGGTTTTAAGTACCATAAGCTATACAAACATTTGAACATCCATGATTTACACAATCAAATATTTTTGAGAGATCACAAACAATCCCAACGGGTAAGTTCCGGTTATTGAGAGCATTTAATATTTGAGCAGTGGAGGCGCATATAGCATTTTCCGTTGGGAAGAATTGCTGAAAAACAAACTGAAAAATTGTTAGTACCTTATGTCAAGAATAACTTCAGGACTGAGACGGGCGGGTCGCTGGCGCAACTCACAGTACGGGGGTTAGTGGGGACGGTCTGGATCCTGACAGCTCATCGGTTAATTGCTCCACTGCCTTCGACCGCACGGTCAAGCTGCAGGGCAGAGTTTTCGGAAATAGCTGCGCAGAGCGCGCAACAAGTGTTTAGCGGTAAATATAGACATCCGCGAGCCGGCGGCAACAGGCCGGCACGGGCGCAGTGGCTAACGGGCCAGCCGGCCGCGGTGGCCGAGGAGACTGAGGCGCTCCAGTCACGGTCTGCACGGCCACTACGGTCGAGGGTTCGAATCCCCCCTCGGGCATGGATATTTGTGCCATCCTAGTTCGTAAGTAGTTTGTAAGTTTAGGGGCTGATGACACCGCAGTTAAGTCCCTTAAGCTTAACAAACATTTGAACATTTTAACGGGCTCTACGGCGCTACATTGCCCGGTCCGACGAAGCCTTCATTACAGGGTCGTGCTACAACATGAGGAGGAGTCCATTCCCGCAGTTCACGAAGGGCAACCCATGTGTATGTGGCAAATACAGCGCAACAGCCTAGAAAGCAGGAGACCCGGGTTCGAGTCCCGGCTGGGTACACCTTTTCAGCTTAACCCATTCGCAGTTGACGTCAAATATTCTGTGAATATGAAAAGAATAACAAGTGCAGGATCAGAATTGACGTTTGTTCTTTCGAAATAGATTCCACATGTATATAAACACAGAGACGTAGCGCTGTTCTCAAATTCCATGAGGTTCTGGTAAAGATAATAGAATTCAGATTTTGCAAAAGTGTGAAACATTTTTTTGAGAGCCGCGGTGGAGTGACCGAGCGTTCCAAGGCGCTTAGCCGCAGAGGGCGCCGCTGCTCGCCGTCGGAGGTTCGTGTCCTCCGTCGGGCTTGGGTGTATTTGTTAACCTTAGCATAAGTTAGATTAATCTTTAACTGTAGGGACGTGGGGTGTTCACAGGACCGTACATAAATATGATACTAACGTTTCTATTTTATTCTTAAGTTGTTTCTTATACAATAATCAAAGCATTTAGTCTTTCATTAATTCATTTAAGAACAGTTTTAATCACCGAGGTACTCGAATAAGTATCCATAACTAATAAAAATGTTCAAATGTTTGTAAATCTATCGGACAAAACTGCGTGGTCATCAGTTCGTAGCTTACAAACTACTTAAACCTAGGTAAACTAACCTACGGATAAACACACACACACCCATGCCCCAGGGAGGACTCGAACCTCCACGGCAAGCAACCACGCGCTCCGCAGCGAGGTGCTTTAGACCGCTCAGCTACTCCACCGCGGCATAACTAATAAATCAATAACTTCTGTGAAATGATTTCAAATGTTCGTATACATACTATTTTTCAAATTAAACAAATAAAAAAAGCTTTAACCATTTTAAAATTATAGAGGGATGTTAACAGACAAAGCAACATTCATATTTAGATAACACAAAACAATCTTTCATGTCAAAAGACTAGAGAAAAATCACATTTCCACATTGAACATTTTCATCATCCGTGGAAGAAGATTCTGAATTAATATATTGACTGCGGATGATTGTCATATAATTCAAATACAAAAATTAGTTACGTTTGCAATAGAAGAGCTTCGTTTTTTTCAGCATTTCTTGGACAAATTTTGCACCTTTCTGATGTACTTTTTTTTTAAATGCTAGAATAAACTCTTGCATGTTGGAGAACTTAGCTGCCTTCAGTGGGATGGATATTGGTACAGCAGAATTTGTAGCTCTTTTTAAGACCTGAGGATAAATATAAAGGTTGGTGCACTATGCTACTGAGTGAATTGTTGGCGCATTTGTGAGCAGAGCAAAATATTCTACAGCAGTCTTGAAGTCATTAGCAATTAGTTTTGTACCAGGAAGCTGAGTTACTATATTTTGCTTCCTTGTTCTGATATTATTAGGTTTCGCTATAGTCATACATTTAGTTACTTTATTCTCACTAAATATAAACCTCTGCGGTGTTGCTGAAGAGGAGGATGCCATATCTCCAGCAACATCTTCATGAGACTGATCACTTTCAGTTTGCATTGCTCTTCTTCTTCATTGTCATCGGAATCTTCAAACTCTGGAATCTCACAGCCTTCATTATCATTAAAAACTTCCTCCAACATATTTCTAAGAAGTTTTTGGTCCTCCACATATGACGTCATGATGTGCACCAATCGACACAGAAAGTCGCACTATTAGATAGGTGGGGTGTTATCGGCACCTCTGCGTATAAAACTTGTCGTGTACAGTGTTGCGTACTTTTAAAAGCACGAACAATGGCTTCACCACTATGTACATCCCTTTGAAGGAAGGTAACAAGCCGCTCATCAGAATGACCAACATGCTTCACTAATTACCAGTAAACTTTTAGAGCTGGAGTGTTGTGAACACCCCACATCCCCAGATAAAGGTTAAGTGGTTTGTAAGCCTAGGGCAAACAACCAGTTAAGTGCCATAGACTTATCAACAACACGAGTTGAAGATAGGTCGCCATGTAAACAATTTTTGTCTTCTAGCTGCGCAGATAACGCGCTGGGAGAGGGAAAAGGTTTGTAGTTGGGGCTCCCTTGTTGACAGACAAGTAAAATGTTCAATGCTTTGCAAAATTAACAATACAAACCACATTTTCCCGGTTTGTGTCGTATTAATCATTCAAACTGTCAACTGAAGTCCGAATTGTTGTGTTTCAGACCACAAATGGCACTTCAGTCAGCGTATATCCATTTCAACAATGGTATCGGGCACCTATAAAACGGGGTAGCATGTTATGGGTAGTCCCACAGGGGTGCAGTGTTCGTTACGCAGTTCAGTCCCGATTTGACTGATCTTGACGTATTCGCATTTGAAGGGAATGGGGAACACTATTTCGGGACCATAAACATTGTGGAATGAAGCCGATCCCCCATCGGGATGTTGATCAACGGAACTTCATGAAACTGTACGGATGAATGGGCAAGGTTTAACCGCTCTCAGGTATCGTGACGAGATTGTGGGTGCGATTTGGATGCTCTTCTTTCGAGTTGCTGTGAGCCGAGACTTCGTGCTGATGGACGATAATGCTCGACCTCATGGTACACGGTTGGTTGATCTTTTTTTGTTAACGGAAGATATTTAATACTTGCTGAGACCGCTCTCCAGATTTGAATCCGAGAGAGCAAGTCTGAGTTGCAAAAGGGAGACGAGTTGTATCACAACCTCATCCATCGTCCACGCTTAGTGAGTTTCAAGCAACTCTGCACGAAAAATTGACGTTATTGCTTCGATATGAGATTAAATACATCTGTCATTACACACCGTCGCTTTGAGGCCGATAATAGGTATAATAGGCATAATAATGTGTGTAGAAAGTTGTTCAAAAATTCAAAAAATACATTGTTGTCTATCTTTACGCACGTGGCAGATGTTTCCGGTCTCTATTATTTACATAGTTTCTGCTTTAGGACCTCACGTTTAAAATCTTTTGTGGCAAAATAAATATAACCTTTCAAAATTTTCTTTCATTGTTTTGATTTTGGCCATCAGTGGAGTTGTATAGCGACTGTCACTCACATATAAAACCCAATATCTGAAGAACGCAATGAGATGTGGGCGAATAACGAAAGGAATTTCAGAGAGAAGATGTTAAATTCCATAATATACGAAAATCAGATTTTCTCACCGAACAGTTTTTTGCTATCTCGAATGACATAGCACACGCGTAGTCCACATGGTCAGAAGTCAGCATTCCTTGCGAGTCCCTTCGTGGGAAAAGGGAACACTATCACAAGAATGATGTCAGATATTATTTTGTACTCAGGTTTAAACAAAATTTTGATATCTTTCCTTGATTCAATCCACAGCAACATATGACCTTGCAAGTTCTGTTAAAAATAATTACATGAATACTAAATATGAAAATCTGGGTAATGTTTATAAGGAACACATCAATGTGGATGTATACCAATTTACTATGTTAAAAACTGTTGCAATAGCAGTGATGTAAAAAATTACGACAGGTCTGAAGATAGAGTCTAGCACGCCGAAACCGGTCATGTAATTAAAAGAAGAAAGTGATCTTGGCTGAAAACCTCTTAAATGGGTAATGTTTGTTATTTCTGTGTAGTGTTGGATTAGATGTGCTTGATAGTAGGAATTTGCCTAAAATGTCCGAACCAACACAACAATAATTAAATAAGTGGGTGGAATCTGCTTGTTTTACTGTTAAAGGAAAAAGTACCTAAAAAGAAACAAAACTTAAATGACCTTCTATCGTTCTGAAAGAAAAGAATCTGACTGTCGTTAACAAATTTTTTTCTGATTGCGACGCATTTATAAACGTTTTGCCTGCCTGTCCGTAAATGGGATCCGCATTCGTAACAGTGCTGCTGCCAACGCCGCAATGCTGCAAATTTCTGACTACAGGATTCACTGTAGTAGAATGGCAATCCGCTATCCACCAAAAACTTTTTTTTTTCAATTTCGATTCAGTTCTGTATTTTCTTGTTACATGAAGGATCAGTCGTGACTCAGAAGATACAAATTTCAAATGAGGGCATTTACAACTTTTATATACCGGGATGTAGGCGGGATGTATGGGACGTACAGGCAGAAGAAGGGAAAACATAAAAAATAAAATTAATGGATTACACAGCAGAAACAATAAATCAATGAAGTATAACATTATAAAAGGCATACTGTAAAGTGTAAACATAAATTTTTTATATAATCCTAGTTTCTAACTGTCGAAAAATTAAAATACAGGTAGTCAGTGTGGTACGGACGTTAATTGCCGTTGCTTCTGCTTGGTGGCGTTGTGTGGCACGCAGCTTCTCCCGTTAGTACAGGAGCAGTCTGCACACGTGCCCATATAGTTGGTATTACAATAATTTAATCAAAGAATCAGAAAAAAATTGATTCGCTCTTTATATTAATACGAAATCCCCCACAAACAATTAATGATCACATGTCTCCTGTGTTAAATTTCTGTTCGGAAGAAAAAAAAAATCACTACTTCGTCATCCTCTTCTATAATAAAATTTCTTTTTGTTAAAGTCATTATAGTGTAATTCTCCATTACTTCAGTTGAGATCAAATGAAAATTGGCCGTTTGTGTTCTCTTAACATCCTGTACATTCAATCAGTGCTTGGTGCTCAAAGACTACTTACTCCTGGCTCCGTCAAGACAATCCTATCACAAGCAGCGCACTATATCTGAAAGATCGCGTGCGCATTCCAAAGCAATGCACACATCCCGTACTTCATCACAAACTTTCAAATATACAAGAAATTCCACTTTAATTTAATAAAACATACCATTCGACATAACATTAACCTAATCGATTTTACTGAAGCCCGGGAGCAACTTTATGAATGGAACAAAATCAAGGAATGGTTTACGTAATTTGATGCAGCTAAGTAACTATAATGAAGGAACTAAATTCAGTACTTTATCGGAAAAAATAACAGTTTGATATAAAATAATTCAAATTTTAGAACAAAGGAATGACTCTACTAGCATTTCCGACGAAACTTCGTCTCGGTGCATCTGTCACGTTATCCTGTGCTGACTCCACTATGGTACTTATTTTTGCGGTAAAAATGCTAAAAAAAAACCTTATTATTGTACTTTCCAACATTGTAACAGGATACGACAATGTGTCTCAAAACAACGTACACATTTATTGCTACTCGGGAAGTTACCACGCGCGCGGGAGTAGCCGAGCGGTCTGGAGCGCCACGTTACGGATCGCTCGGTCTCCCGCGTCGGAGATTCGAATCCTCCCTCGGGCATGGATGTGTGTATTGTCCTTAGGTTAGTTTAATTTAGGTTAAGTAGTTTGTAAGTCTAGGGACTTACCACCAACGTAGTTTGGTCCCATAAGAATTACAAACATTGGAACTTTTGAAGTTACCACGTGGTGCTTGGCGACGGATACCTCGTACTACAACGACTTACTTCTCTGTCTGCTCCATTCTCGAAGAGTGAAGAGAAAAATTGTAAACTTATAGGCCTCCGCGCGATCCCTATGTAAAACGTAAGTTGGCGGCAGTAGAATAGTTATACAGTCAGCTTCAAATCCCGGTGCTCTAAAATTTCGTGGTAATTCTCGAAACGAACGTCACCTTCCCTCCACGGATTCCCATTTTAGTTAACTAAACACCGCCGTAACATTCGTATGTTAATCTAACGTATACAATTAACGAATCTAGCAGCCTGCATCTGAAAGTTTTAGATGTCTTTCTTTAAATCGATTTGGTGGGGATCCCAGGCACTCAAGTCTTTTATACCCCGAATCTTTTACATACGAGCCACATCATTTCAAAATTCCATCAATAATATGGGATTATCAATCCTAGTCAACCGCAACACATTACATTTTATTACATGCGAAATAGACTGGTATTATTACTCCAACTCCTAATCATAAGTCCCATAAGCTCTACAAATATGTGAACATTTTTTAGCTACAGAGTACGTCTAAAATTATCTGTAAGGCAGTTGTAAGTCGCCAGGGATTATTGGATATCCACGTAATTGTAGGGGACGGGACGCGGTACTACCAGTATCATGGGAAGATCAAAAACAACATTTGTGGTGTGCATTGTCTCAAGTGATATCGATTGCCATACTCGACAGAAACAGGTTGGAACATCATGAACTTCTCATCGAGGGAGGTGGAGAATTGAATGAACTCAACGTCATTGTCTAATGATTGGTATTCGAGTCACATCCCCTGTAAGGATGCGGATACTCAACAACCCGTGGCACCGTACTTCAAGAGCATAAGAAGCATTTGCCAATAGTGTACACAAACTTTGCAAACGATGTCAGAAGTTATATATATATATATATATATATATATATATATATATATATATATATATATACGGTGTCTGTTGTTAATGATTTGTTCGAAAAATTAGACACCACACCAACTTATATTATATACTCGATGATGGCCTTTGGTTCATCTACTTTATTGGAGATGCAGTAATTACCTTCGACCTCGTACTGAAATCCGAAATGGCATGGACAACTGGTGTGCTACAGCCGTACTTTGATACAGACGGGAGGCGAATGCGTGAAGACAAGTGATTATTGCGACTGCTGATCTGAAGAGGAAGGTCAGAGTTCGAATCCCGTCCCGACTCACATTTTCACATGTCACCATTGAGTAATTTCACTGCCCTAGTGTAGTTGAAGTCATTTATTTTCTTCCTTATTCTTCTTCGTACCTCTCTTTAAAGTCGGAAGTTTGGTCACGCGTATTACTCGTTCGACTTCTCGCTTCACTTACGCAGTTTCAGTTTCCGACGGCTGAAAAGTTACCAATTGTAGCGTCGAACATAGCGGTGTGAAGTCTATAAGTGCGTTGGTGTGTGAAGGAACCTCATAAAACTAAAAACACTTATACGACGATTTTTTTCAAGGAGAAAACAAAAATAAATAAATAAATAAAAATAAAAAGTTGCACGCATATGGTGTCAAAGCGATGTCCAGGCTCGGCGGAGGTTCAGTTACTCTTATATCTGACATTACCTCACATCGCAGGATGGAGGCGATCTCCATAGATTAATATCTTCAAAACTAAAACGTCAAGATCGCTACATGATAATTTTATTTGCTGACGACCGGTTCTAACGGGCTGTGCCACCATCATCTGGTCGTATAAAATTCTACAATGTGGTCATCTAACGTTGTGTAAAAAAAGGAGGTTAACCAGGACGTGCAACACAGCATATAGTCCAAATGTAAAATGGATAGGTTATATTATCCAACGCTGTTGGATAATATCAAGCAGTGGATAATATAACTAAGGTATTTTATATTTTGACCAAGTGGTTTGTTTCTTGCTGTATTTACTCTTTGTATTTTACACAACGTTATATGACTACATTTATACGACCAGATGATAGCCCTCATATAAACCGATCGTCAGTAAATAAAAAAATCATATAGCGATCTTGGCATTTTACATTCGAAAATTATTTCTCTCCTGATGTACTATGCAAATGATGGTAAAGCTAATGGATCAAACTGCAACGATCATCAGTTCCTAGACTTAGAAAAACTGCTTAAACTAACACTATGGACAACACACACACACACACACACACACACACACACACACACACACACACACTTACTCGATGGAGGACTCGAACCACCGGCGAGCATTACGCCTTATTCCACACGGCCGTTCTGCGTAGCAAAGAGTTAGTTCGCTTATGAAACGCACCCTCAAATTGGGCACGAGAATCTCAGCAACGTCTTCAAAAACTCCAAGCTTTGGTTTCATTACGATTGATGATCATGCATAAAATATGATTCAGTCCCATCCAATCTGATTTCCAAACTTATGAAACGTAAGATTTCACTGTGACGTTCATGAAGTGGCGCTGCTGCAGGTGTTGGTGTGGCTCCGTCAACGGTATCAAAGGGTCTCAAATGGTATCAACAAACAAGTCGTACGCAGAATTAGTGTGCGCCGATATGAAACTTTGTGGCGGATGGAAACTGTGTGTCGAAAGCTGATGGAGGCGCGTATAGGGCCCGCCTAGCGGCCGTCATCGCCGAAACGCGTTATGTGATGGGCCCATCGTGATTGATGCGAGCCTGTTAACTAGCTGCCGGCCGACCGGCCCCACCGCTACATCCAAATACAGCCAACGAGGACCCCATAAATCATCCTCTTCTCGTGTCGGACGTCCGCCACCGATGTTTGCCTAAACCCGTTGATGGACATACTGATGCATACCTCTCTTCCAATGAGGCTGTACCATTTCCTTCAGTTAAACTGCTATATGCGCTATATATTTCATCTAGCTGAAAACCCGGCGTTGCCCGGGTATTTATTCATTTATTTATTAATTCAGGCCTTGAGTTAGTACTTCTCCTATTCCCTCTCTCTCTGTCCATCTATTTTTTTTTCTAATAATATATCGGAGAATATGTAAGAAATAAGGCTGCCTCGCATAATGTATAAAAATTCAAGAACACTATCCAAACAAAGATAGAAAATAAAATACAAACGATATGTAACATTCACACATTCATTTAATTCAAAACGTCTCTATAAACAACAGCATGGGAAGTACACATTCCCCTGGAGCACCATAATGAAGACATCTGCGGTATTTGAACACTATATATATATATATATATATATATATATATATATATTAGTCATAAATGTGACATCCGTTAATACGTACTGCATTATGTTTGATATTTTGTCAGGTCTATATTACTCTGTCCAGAATATATTTGGATACCGTTTGCGGAATGTGCTGCGAACAGAGTAATATAGATTTGACAAAATATCAAACATAATGCAGTACCTATTAATGGATGTCACATTTATGACTAACATCTCCTGAGTTATGTGTCCTTCAAAAACAGTATTTACCACGTTCGTAAAGTGGAATATTAGGAAACTGCCTTCGAAATGTGTTGTAAATGGAGTTGGTAGTAAAGACGTAGTAAATTGCCTCATGCTTATTAGGACGAATTTTCATACATTTCATTGCCTTTGACGTCATAATAGTTGAACTAAATGTCTTAATACTATAATATTTCTAAGATAAAACCAGTGGTATATATGTAAAACGTCTGCAAAATACGTCGCGAATAGTTAGTAGGAAATACGTAATAAATCAAAACTTCACCTGATGCGGCGGTATTTCATGAAATTACTTGTTTATGACTGCATATCTCGTGAACTGTCTGTCGTACTATGATAAAATTTCGAAAGTACATTCAGCGGTATGTGTGTATACTTTCTGTAACATTTCTCGCGAATACAGTTAACACTGTACGAGTAATAAACTGGGACGTCATGCCAAATGTCGTAAATTTACTGCATGAACGCCGAAAAAGTAGTCAGCGAGAAAAAGTTTCAGAAAGTTTTGAAATTATGTTTAATGTTTGTTGCAAGTCGCTAAGCGCTCTCCTTCTCAAATAATGGACTAATAAATTCGTACTATCACGTGTCGCAAGACGGGAAAGATTGCATTCTTTATGACGTCATATCTCATGAACTATCTGCCCTAAGGCAAAATCCTTTCTTAGCTGACGTCTTCTACCTATAAACTACATTCCTGCCAAATTTCAGCTTCAGAGATGAAATAGGTTTCGAGATTTCGTGTTTAATCAGTGAGTCGATGAGTGAATGAGTGTCCTTTCGCTTTTAAGTAGATAAAAAAAAAGAATAAAACTACGTATTTAGATTATCCATAACGGAGATTTTTAGAACCCGAGACTGTTAATTTCAATATAATTTAACAAAAATGCAAGCAGTCACTTTACTTGCAATGATACTGTTTTATTCCATTAACTGGATCGAACATTTCCAGGTTCATCTTCAGACGGCCCATATGTTACAGGTTCATTTCAACAGTAAAGTTGGGTGCTGGCTCTGTAGTGGGTAGAAGGAAACATGCTTTAATAAATCAACTTACACGTTGTTTAGTTCGTGTTTTGTATCTGAAAATTAGGTGAAATTTTTTCTTTACCGTGCTATGATTGTATGGCCAGCTTTTTATAATTACTTTCCATCTCACGGATTTCCTTGCGATTAGATGTCGATACCACTTCACTCGATTTTTGACACTCTTTGTACAGGGAAGTTTGTTTTGTTTCTGTCTGATACAATCGGTAAGTCATCAAATAATTTCGTTAATATTAAAGTGCAAAAGTGAATAATGAATTATGTTTATATTGTTTGCATTGGTTTTTAGCCTTAATTTGTATTTATAATAACAGTTACTAATGTAAAGCTAATTGACCAAAAACCTACTTTCCTCCCCTCAATTCTCCTTCCCACCCTCACCAACCACACCAACCATCCCCATCCCCCACCACTCATGACAGCTCTTTTATATGCTTCTGATAAGATCACAACACTAATAAGGAACAAATGTATCTTTACCTTTATTACATATAAATACCTATACCTTCTTTATGCAATGATAAAATAACAGTATATCTACTGTCATTTAAACACAATAAGTAAAACCTAGTCTTTATTAATATTTTAGGACAGACTAATCTGTGAATAAATATAAAGAATAGTATGGAGTTTCTTCATGTCCTTTTGACTGATAATAAACATACATATGAAGGCTAAAAACCAATGCAAACAACATAGACATAATTTTTATCCACTTTTGCACTTTAATATTAACGAAATTATTTGCTAACTGATCGATTGTGTCACACATAAACAAAACGAACTTCCCTATACAAAGACTGTTATATCTTCGAATGAAGACGTTGGTTAGTAACATCAGCTGTAAAAGCACGTGTGGACACTGGTGAAGTGCTGTTGACAGTGTATTATAGAGACCAACAGTTGTGATTCTCACTGTGAATATAAGAGTGCGTGGCGATTTGTTCGGCCAAAATTATAATCGGCCATCAGAAGGTGCAGGGTGAAGTGGTGGTTCTCGAATTCTCGATAGTTGAACAACTCGGATGCTTGGCGCTGCACGCAGCAGCTCGTACTGAAAACCACTTGCCAAGGTCATTCTGATGCGTTTGGTGGCGGCTCGGCGTTATGAACTTTCCATTCTACACAGCTATTTTTGTGTTTTAGCCGAGAGGAACATTTTCTTCGTTTTTCTATGCAGAACTGTGTACTTCTGAAACAAAAATTGGTGTTAGTAAACGTTTTATTATAACAATTCATATTTTTTTTATTGTACCCGTAATTAGGGAACACACAACCTGAAATTTGGTATCATATTTTCCGAATCTAAATATTATACGTTTTAATTCGTAGTCATACTATAACTTATTAAGAAATTATACAGAAGATAATTCGCAGGGGTAGAATTTAAGTATTACCTAGTACTACTGGAGTTCATTTCACGTAACGGAATGATTGCTACTTTACTCGCAATCTTAAATTTACCCCTTTCAGACCTGGTGTCCAATATATTGGAAATGGACTTAATAACACTTTACGATTCAGTTCACCTTTGAGACCAAGTGGCCTGTTTACGGGACATTTTTTTGCTTATAGTTCAGTGTTTCATGCTGTGCTCTGTCACCACAATAGTGCTGTACCATGAAAAACAGTGGAGAGACAGGATCCACTGCGGAGAGCTTCAAACATGATACCTGCAACTGAAATTATTACCCATATATTCATTTTTGTATTTTGTACAAATTTAAATTTGAGATAGAAGTTTCAAATTAAGTATGCTCTAATATGTATTACTCTCGTATTATTTGACATCGTTAACGGCATTCTAGACCAGAGACGAATTTA